>JAQPPZ010016911.1:0-2663750 GCA_028583015.1 Wollemia nobilis | reverse complement strand
ACTTCTTGTGTAATATATATTTTAATTATTTGGTTCCAAAGAGCATAACAAAATTGAAAAGTACTTATATTCTAAAAGGAGACACAAAAAATACATGTATACTAAACTAGAAAAAAATATCCCTTATAATTGTTAATAATAAAAAATCTCCTCTTCACAAATTTTTTTCTGACGTTATTAGTTAAATATTGTAGAATAATCCTTGGTTAACATAAAAAATTTCTAAAAGAATGTATTTAACAAGTCTAGTCTACTTATATGCATACCTATAAAGGTAATGAAATTTTAAATTTTTCTTCCTAGAAAATAAAACTATCACCATATGACTATAATAAGTCTTTGTTGTTCATTATAATGCTTCACATAATAATTAACAATCAATGCATGGCCATTATAGTACCATTAAAACTCCATGATAAGGTAACTAATGTGCTTAATGGAAGAGAAGAAGCTTAACTAAAGGATTAATTTAGAAATAGAATGCAATTTAGAGTGAAATTTATCAAAACCTTATAAGAAAAAATACCAAAATTTTAAACCAAAATATTGTAAATATATCCTATAGGCCATCTTATATTTCTACTAAGTGTCATTGTCAAAATCCTATGCTAAAATATTTTCCTAGTATATGATTCATTATTTATCTCTTTCTTATAAATAATTTTGTAAAAATGATCTTATAAATATAAGGTTGAGTTGCTCAAAATGATTGCACCATCCCATAGTGGCTATGGAATTGATCTTATGGGGTTGGTAATACATCTCTCTTATAGCTTATTCCTTCATAAAAAATATCTTACCATTATGTTGAGGTTAATGTTTTGAAGTAATTACACCATGCCAATAAATTTTATTGAACTAGTCTTAAGATTGGCAACATAACTCTATTAAAACCTAGACTTGACAAAATTTATCTTACTAATATGGCTAGGATGTTAGGAACCTAATATTAAAAATAATATCACTCACAATACTGTAAATAAATAGAAATACATCAAAATAATAGAATAACACTATACAAAAAGTAATTACAAAATTGAAACAATCTCACAAATAACTCAAAATCACTAGTCTCTTCAAGGGGGCAACCTCCTTAAATATCTCATTCACTTGAAAAAATATAAAATCATACATGTCTACATAGCTTTTACATAAAAGACTCATGCAACCCTAACCCTAAGCTCAGGAGTTGTCTTATATGCAAAATACCACTCGAGATATAATCTTCTACCAAACATCGGTTACAATATTGATAATGGTTACTTGAAATGGCCTCACTTGTTTAGGCACCTTAATTACGACATACATTACAAAATATTAAAAAATATCATTATAGATGGGATCCCGACATTGGAAGTGGCTCATTACATAAGCAATTGAGAATTATAAGATAATGTTAGCATGGGGTATTAACATAGGATAATATTTTAAAGTGACTATGACACCTCCATAGAATTCAAAGAACTAATCCATTGGTTGGTATTGTCACTTGATAAGATTATAACCTATAAAAAAGGACAAAAATATAAATATGTATATTTGTGGAGGAAAGGGGGTCAATGGAAAGAGCAAAATAAATAGATTAGGAAGAGAACGTATGACTAGTTTATTTCAAAAACATATCAAAATATTCCTATATTCATGACATAATTTTTGATATCTTTATATTGAGGTATATCTCTTCTATTAGATGTTATTTATATGCATATTATATGATATCATGCATCATTGCTACATAAGTCTTCTTCATGAATAATTAATTCTTAATAGTTGATAATAATATATTAATTATTTATATAAACCAATACATGTAGCTGATTTCATACTCTTGGCTAGCACCTTAGCAAAAATGCAATTTTTTTATTATTCAAAAACAAAGTACAAAATATTCAAATTATTTCACAAGCAAGGAAGGATAAGTTTGTAATTGTAATATAAGGTCTAATATCATTTAATTTCATTGTATTTATCCACCTTAAGTTTTCCCTCTAAGGAGGTGACTTGGATTGAAATATTCATACATGATACATGCATATTTGTCAATTTTCTATAATGCAATTACATGATTAAAATATAATATAGATGGGGCTTGTTTCAAT
This sequence comes from Wollemia nobilis, assembly GCA_028583015.1. NCBI lineage: Eukaryota > Viridiplantae > Streptophyta > Pinopsida > Araucariales > Araucariaceae > Wollemia > Wollemia nobilis. The sequence goes on along the minus strand of JAQPPZ010016911.1, from coordinate 2,661,651 downwards.
AGTATTTAAATTGTTTTTAAAAATTATTAGAATAAAGAAATCATGAAATAATATCAAGTGGTATTAGCTCAACTAGGTAAATTCCTCAACATTTAACAAGGATACCAAGGTTCAAATCTTGTCGAGCAATACATGGATAATATTCAAGCTTTATTGTAATAATATGTGGTGATGATGTAATATTAGTGAGGCCTATTTTAATCCATTATAACCATTTGAAATAAATAAATCATGAAATAATATGTTTTTATTGTTTTTGAAAAATATTAAACAAGAAGTCAAACAACACATAATTTGTTATTTTGAACAAGTAAAATAATAAGTTAACTCTTTTAATCCATTAAAAAACTGTAATAGGTTGATTTGTAGACCAAAAGTTATATCATGGGTGCTCATAAGGTCTGCAGTGATTGAATTCTTGGTTGATGTCCAATAGATGTGAAAGATAAAAAATAATGTATTTCACAAGTCTAGTCTACTTATATGCATACCTATAAAGGTAATGAACTTTTAAATTCTTCTTCCTAAAAAATAAAACTATCACCATATAAATATAATAAGTTTTTGGTGTTCCTTATTATTCTTAGCATAATAAAAAACAATCAACACATGGAAATTATACTACCAATAAATATCCATGATGAAATAACTAAAGGGCTTCATGGAAGAGAAGAATATTTTCTAAAGGATTAATTTAGAAATAGCATATAATTTTGATGAAATTTATAGGAACCTCATAAAAAAATTTACCAAAATTTTGAACCCAAAAATTGTAAAAATATCTTATAAGCCATATTATGTGCCTACCAAGTGTCATTGTCAAAAATCTAAATTAAAATATCTTTCTAGTATATGATTCATTATTTATATTTTTCTTATAAATCATTTTACAGAAATGATCTTATAATTATAAGGTTGTCTTTCAAAATGATTACATCATCCCATAGTGGCTATGGGATTGATATTATAGGGTTGGCAATATATCTCTATTAGATTTATACCTTCATAAAAATTACATTACTATTATGTTGAGGTTATGTTTTTGAAGCAATTAGACCATTCCCACAAATTTATTGAACTAGTCTTGGGATTGTCAATATAGCCCTATTAACAGCTAAACTTGATAAAAATTATCTTCCTACTATGGCTAGGATGACTATGACATCTCCATAAAATTCAAAGAACTAATTCCATGGGTTGGTATTGTCGCTATGATAAGATTATAACCTGTAAAAAAAGAAAAAATATAAATATGTATATTTGTGGGGGAAAGGGGGCCAATGGAAAGAGAGAAATAAATCTATAAGGAAGACAATATATGAATAGTTTATTGAAAAAACATTTCAAAATATTCCTATATTCATGACTAAGTTTGTGATTCTTATATAAGGTCTAATATCCTTTTATTTGACTCTATTCATCTTCCTTCAGTTGTCCCTCTAATGATCATTTAGTATGTGGAAATAGAGGACCTCATTGAGTTCTTATTAGTACTTATTATAAGGCATTACTTTTGATTTACATACATTACATAATATTTGATTGAGATTCATTGCTTACATGATCCTTGTACACTTATATTTCTTTCCAAAAAGTTATACCATTACTATTTTTATGCCTTTTTAATGTAATAAAAAATTAAAATTCAAAAGTCAAATAAAAATAAAAGAAATAAAAATGTATGAAAATATAATGTATAAAGACCCATAATAATCAAGAGCTATACAAATAGCTGATTTGCAAAAGGTATATCTATAATTCCATAAATCCACGCACATCCTCCTCCCTATCATTGGCCTCTAATAGATTATTCTCATCCTCCTCCTATGTTATCCTCACCTACAAAAATTCCATGACATCTCTTGAACAACTAGGTCCATTTCTTCCACATTTGGTAACCAAATATTCTTACATATCCTATTAACAATAAATCAAAATAAATACATCTACATGCCTATCCACCATTTATGCGAAATCTATAGATATTTTCTTAGAAACAAAATATATAGAATGTAGAGTAGCAAGACTAGAAACACCCCATGTAATCACATTGCACCATCCCTCTAATGTACTATTACACATGTTTATAAAAAACTAAAGCGAAGAAAATGCCCTAAGATAATAACTTAGGTATTTTAGTGTGTCTCTTATATTTATGGTTGGATAAGTTTATTCCTTGGCCATACCTCCGTCCTTATGCTCTAGGGAAGCCTTCACCCTAGAATGTATTAGAATTTGTACTAACCAACCATCATCCATATCTTTTAATGCAATGAAATCATCCATTCAACCTTTCCAGTCATGACTCCCCTATGCTAAAGGTTCCCATCACTAGATCATTTTCCAACCCTCTCTTCTAAGGATACTTTCTACTTTTTATCATTCTTCTCTCCTCCAATTGAGGCAATGACCTTACATGTTTAAAATTACATTATAAGTGATACTACACCTATCTCCTAGTGTTCATAGTACCTCATGTTAAAAACTCCATGAAGAAGATTTGCTAAAATTATATCCCCTAGGCTAAATATATAATCTCTCTCAATCACCATATACATGTATCAAATAGGTGTATATTTGGTTGTTTTGTTATAAAATAGTCTTTCATATGGAAATCCAATCCAAACTTTATAGATATTAGAATTTCCAAAAAGACCCCAGGTTAATAATCTTCACTACTCACTTCTACCACACTCACCTATTAATCACATAGTCAACGTACATCCAATACATTAGATAGTATATATCGATGATAATGTTAGCTTTTAGAGACTTAAACATAAAGGAAATATGATTACAAATATATAAATAAGCATGCAATATTATAACTATGATAATTGCAACTTAACATGCATGCAAATATGATAGAAAACTTGATATAATGCTCTAGAAATTCTCATATAAGAAATCTCATGACAATTACAATGCTCCTCTCATGGAGTTCACAACTCCTCCATGATATAAAAATGGAGCTACATTGTGCATACTACTACTCTCACCTATGCACTCCAAAATATCCTCTCACAAACACTCACAATGAGACCTTTATATAGAAATATAGATTCCTTGCCTCTCACTCAACCCTAAGACTCATGTACATGTGGACTACATTCACATTTACATCATTTCAAATTCTAAAACTTGTGTATTTATTCCATTACATTAATAAAGCATTTAAATCCTAAGCTAATCCTAATCTAAATATGTACCCATGAGGGTATATTAGTAAAGAATAAAATGATGTAATATATTCTGAAACCCCCTTATATTATATTATTTGGTTTTGAATATTTTAGTATTTAATAAGGATCTTTCTATTTTGGGTGTTCTTCATCTTGATAATATTCTTCTCCTTATTTGGTTTCCTGATAGCTAAATAGAGTGTAGTTTTGTTGTCCTCTCATTCTCTTAATTTTGAGTCTTCTATTTTTTTGTTTGTTCTTGTGATATGTTGATCTACATATGCTGCATCTTGTTCTTCAACAAATGTATTAGTATTATTTTGAAATGCAAAAATATCTTGTGATGTTCCCATATAGTCCAGAGCATATATATTTTTATGAATTGATCTAGTAGCTTCAATTTCTCCTTGATTTATTATGAGAGACATGTTGACTCCATTTGAGTATTTGAATTCAATTTTTCTTTTGCTCTCTACTAAATTTACTACTAAAATGAGATTGGATGATAAGCCTAGAACATACATGACATTATGTAGTACAAAATTTGGAAATAATTTGCTAATAGCTACACATACATAACCATGTATGTGGTAGAATTTTCCATCTACAATTCTTAGCATGTAGTTGTTGGTGATTTCAAGATAATTAAACCATTGCACTTTTCTGGTCATATGATGACTTGCACATGAATATATGTACCAAATATCCTTTTCATTTTTATTTTTAAGATTATTTGAGTTTGTACCAAGTTAATACCTTTCATATGACATATTGGATGTATTTTGATCTTGAGTCCGATTATAGTGATGATATGTTCCTCTTGTCAATCTATCCATATTAATGTGATTTGATTTCTTTTTCTTATTTGTAGGAACAAGCTTGGACTTAATTATCAAAATTTTCAAGATATGAACTTGATGCTTATGCTTGACTTTCTAATATTTAGAATCCCTTTTGACTCCCTAGATACTGAGGTATGCTATGATCTTAATGAGATAAAATCTTTTAGAATGAAATTCAACTCTAACACTTTTATAACTTTTATCTCTTCTTGTAGAAAGTGTTTAGAAATGCAATTTCAAAGATAGGAGTTCAATATATTTAGTTGGATTGTCTATGTCATTCTATATTAATCTTCCAACTATAATTTTGATGCACTCAATATATTAATCTCTTCAACTATGATTCAATCCAATAACAGGTTTCTAAAATTCTAGAAATTTAGTTGAAGTAGGATTCCTTATATCTCCCTAATTAAAAGTTTTAGAAATACTAAGTATTTGCAAATTAAGTTTTGCTAATCCTTTTATATCCTTGAATTGAAGATTTGTAAATATTTTGAAGCAATAGAAATGGTTTAAATGCTTCAAATTTTAACTTCTTTCTTCATGTAATCAATAAGCATTCTAGATATTCTTTCAATGCCTTATTTCTCCTAAAAACTAATATCTCTAGAATATATAATGCACTTGATATCAAACTTGCAATATGACTATGAATATTTCTCACCTTCTTGACACTTTATTATGGTTTACAAGTTTCTTGAAATGTATGTTGATATCAAAATTGCAATATTACTATGAAGAACAAAGAGCATTGGATGCAACTAAAAGGTTTTTTTCGGTGAGTACTCATGTCTCCTTTGTTGGTTTCCCTGTCACTCCATGTGCTCTTCAAAAAACAACATTTTAGTTGCATTCAATGCTCTTTGTTCTTCCAAATGGATATGTATGTGGGTACCTTCTTAACCTTGATGTATTATTGAATGGAAGTGCCCAAGTGGTGCTTGTGTTTTCCTATGTTCTTGAAAATTGTCCGTATTGCACCTCCTCCCAACACCTATGACATGTGGTCCTTGATTCCTTCCATTTTGGTTATTGTTGCTCGTTATCAACGCTTCCAACTTATTTCTCTATGTTGGGTGCTCATATATGGAGTGTTATCAATGTTGTTTCATCTTTTCACTTATGTTGAGCACTCCATTCACTTATATTTGCTAGAATTTCAAATATGAGATGTTATAATATGATTTTGAGTGCTCAAACTTGTTTTTTAATGCGGTAGTATTCCTATAAAGTGCATGAAACTACTTATTTCATGTGGTGATGTAGTTATATCTTCTTCTAAACTCCTTTGGACTTTCCTAATATTATTTATGGCATGTTTCCAATGCTTCTTGGTAATATTTCTTGTTGTATACATATTCTCCATGGGCAAAGCACTCAGGCTATCTTTAGTAGCACTATTGGATGTGAATACCTATCATTTTTCAACTCGTTTCAATGGTGGTGGCTACTCCTTGGTGATGATAAAATACTTCCACTATGATCCTCACTCTGTCCTTGTATTCTCTCACTCATATTGTCTCTATGCAAGTCTAATTTTGTGCTCCGTATAGGTGATAACTCCGGTGGCTATGGTACTTCATTAGGTGTATTTTTACACCTTATATGGCTGAATTTTTGATCCCTTTGGATGACTCCTCCTATTTTTTCTTGAGTCTCTCTTTTACATCTTTATAGAATGCCTACACTTCAAGTTTTGATATGTATATAACCTGCTTTCTAACAACACTAGTGGATTTCATTTGGATGAATCTTATATATAGACTATGACTGCCTCCTTGTTCTTGGAAACTAAGACTTTATCTCACTCAAATTGTAGGCTTCAATTGGATGGTTTTTCTATTCAATTGTGTTGTCCAATATTACTTTCAAACCTATCTTCACTCTTCTTCAAATCTGCCCAAAAAATCCTTTTGGAAATGTGGCCTCTGATTGCACCTTAGACTAGGACATTCTTCTCCCTTTCATGCTCTTATTTTATAGTAATATGATAAATTTCTTATCCAAATTTTGAAGGTAATAATTAACCATTTTGGTTGCTAATCCTTTCCATAAAATACAACAAATAATCTGCCTTTAGTTATCTTGTTTTGGATGAGATAAAACTAATATTTTTACCTTTAATCCTTGGAAATATCTTCCTTTCTTGGTCATTATTTCTCTTTCAAATCCAATATTCTTAATGCAATATTTGCACTATTGTATATGTAAACTTGTAGTCTTCTTCTGATTAGAATAAGAAATAGAATGTTGATATGTTTATTTCTTTCAAAATATACCTAACTTGTATTTTCTTCTATGTGCATGTTTGAACTTTGTAGACTATAACTTCTACACTACTTTTGAATACTTGAAATGAAAATTTTTGATGCAACCTTTAAAATTTTGTAACTAGTGCTTTAAAACTCTAATAGAAATCCAAATGTAAAAATATCAAATAATGAAATTTTACACCTTTTGGTTGCATACCTTTTCCCTTGTAGATGATGATGATGATAGTGACTTTGGTCACTTAATTTTTTTACCTTTTTTATATGTTATTGCAACTCTTCTAGGCTGTCCAAAAATAGCTCAATTTCTCATCTTTTTGTAGCTTCAATACTTGACTAATATGTTGCCAAATATTGTAACTTGGTGGATTTAATGCACCTTCATAATGTACCTCTAAAATATTATCTTTAGCAGTCTCTAATGCTGCCCAAATTGCTACCTTTTTCTGTCCTTAAATCTGAAAAATTTCAGATTGTAAATCATTCAATAGCTTAACTGAAAATTTGTCCTTGAATCCTAAAAAATTGGTAGGATCTTCCTCCAAATCATAGCTGAAATGTTTACTAAAAAACCTTTCAATGATGTCCCCAAAATCTCTTATATTTAGCAGTTTTTCTATCTTCTTTTTCTTGTCAAATTTTGACTTCAAAGTAGATATTTTCCTTAAACAATCTATAAATCTTGAGATCTTTTCTTTAGTAGTAATTTCTCTAATGAGTTCTTCTAGGAACTCATGCAATGAGTCTCACCAAGCCTTATTCTAGTTTCTCCTTGAGACCTCTCCAAGGTTATTGATCTTGTAGCTTGAAAATATTAAATGAGACCTTCCTTGGCCTTTTCAATCTTCAACTATGGAAGTTTTGTAGTGAGATCTTCTCCTATGATCTCCTGAATATGATACTATTGAAATATACAATAGAACATTTTTTTAGTTCTTCTCAATGCTCAATGTTCAACTATGTAAGTTCTTGAATAGGGTATTCAATGCACCTCTTATTCAATGTGAAGTTTTTAGTCTTCAATGGAGATCACCAATCACAATATTTACTAGGACTCTTCTCCTTGAGTCTCTTCAAACTTCAATGGGGTCTTATTTATAGGACCTCCTTTCTAGATTTGAAATCTTCAATGTGGCTTCCTTGGCCACTATATTTCTCTCCAATCTTTAAACTAAGAGTTTCCAATCTACAAATATCTCAATGGGACCTTTCTCCTTAGTTCTCCAAATATTCAAACCTTATTTTTTTGCAAAAAAGAACTAATATCTGCATGAAGAAAGTAGTTTAGACCTTCAGGTAATGAATATGGAGTTATTTTTTATCTATTGTAGGAAGCTTCCCAACTTTTGAGAGTTAATTTTCTGCAACAAAAAAAACTTAGATGATAGTAACCCAATGGTTATCCTTGTTAGTTTTTTATGAATGAGTACTTAAAATAATATTGCATCATGAAAAATAATATAATTGCAATATGAAAGATATAATAATATTGATCAATCAAGAATATAATTTGAGAATCTACTAGATAATAACTCAAAGAATGCTAATTCCAAATACTCAAAAATACTCAATATTTATTGAATGAAGAGATCAAAATACATCATATTACATCACCTTCCATTTCTTACATAGGTGACTCTTTATCCTTCAACATATTTATTTTATATCAGTACATCCATATATATAGAATGGAATGTGACTCTTCATATGGAGGTCTTTTGGGCCTCACTCTTCCTATGACTCTTCATATTACTACTCTATTGACACATGTACATAGGTACAACTATGCACATTTACATTACCAAAATATCATTACACACTTGTGCATTACATTTCATAAAGTAAATCCTAATCTAAGACTCTTATCCTAATCTACAGATGTACCCATGATGGTACATTGACATGTACCAAATAATGTAATATATTCCAACACCCCCATGTATTACATTATTTATTTATTGAATACTTTGATCTTCAATATGTATTTTCTTCATGTAGGTAATATCTATCGGGATTAAGTTCACTTTTCCTTTTGATTTGTAGATGTCCTTGAAGAGAAATATTTTGATGATCTCTAGTTTTCCTTCGTCTAAAGTTTGTATTCCTCCATCTATTTCCATAGGAGAATGGATCTTTGTCTTCTACAATCTATCTCTCAGAAAATATATTAGTATCATCTTGAACCATTACAAGTTCCTGTGTAAGTATAGTTGGATCTAGAGAATATATCCCTTTTCTAATTGATCTTGTAGCCTCAATTTCATTATGTCTTTTGATAATACATGTGTTCTTCTCATTCACATATTTGTATTCTATTGTTCTTCCATTTTCTACCAATTTTGTTACTAAAATAATATTTATAGTCAACCCTGGTATGTACATTACATTGTGTAATATAAAATGAGGATAAGATGCATTAGGTATAACACATCCATTTCCATGAACTGGGTATTTCTTTCCATATACTATTTTTAGACTAGAATTATTTGTTGCTTTTAAGAAACTAAACCAATGTAGATTTCCTGTCATATGATGACTTGCTCCTAAATCAATATACCAAATATTATTTTCATTTTGAATATTTGAACTATCTTTATGTGAAATAACAATACATTGTTCATAAGGAGTATGAGAGGTATTTTGATTTTGCATCCTATGATATGGTCCACTTGCTAGCTTATTCATGATTGTTGTGAGGAAATTTTGGTAGAGCCTTTGAAGTAGTCTACCTTATGACTCCCTAGTCTCAATATAGTCCTTTCAATTCTATGTTTTGTAGAATACCTTTTATCTCCCTAATGTTTGAAAGGAAATACATTTGTAATATCAACTCTAACGATCAATGTGTGCAATTTAAATCCTTTACAAATATTCAAATCTCTAATAATTTTGAACTTAGAGATTAATATTATCAAATGCAATATCTTTATGTACAAATCATTTTATCTCCCAAATCTATGAATAAAATATTTTATTCTAAATTTCATAAATTAATTTGAAGTAGGATTCCTTATTCCTCCAACTCTAGAAATTTAGAAAAAATAATATTTGTAATATTTTGTAATCCTAATTTGATGTTGTATGCCTTATTTCTCCAACCTTAGAAATTTTTTAAATATTAACTTTATTTTTTAAATCTAAATATGAAATTTTACAGAACTCAAATATAATGTTTCTTCAACTTCAAATAATCTTCAACTATGCAATATTCAGATTTTTCTAAGGTTCTATAATGCTTATCACTTCACTAAAAAATTTTAAGTCTTTAACCTTAGAATATATTCCTTTAATCCTTATTTCTCCTACCAATATATAAAATTTAATATGGTGGTAAATATTACCTTAATAGTTTAGGTGCTCCCCCTTTACTTGTTGGGAGCTTCTCTTGACTGTTGGATGCTTCTCTTCTGGTCAATTTTTCTTGGAATCTGCTGTGTATGGTTCTTGGAAGATGCTTTAACCCTTTATTTAATGCTCCTTCTTGAATTCACTATGTATTGCATTAGAATTTGCTATATAAGTGCTACTTTGGATATATGAGCACTTTTTCTTTTTTTTCCAAGTGCCACGTATTGCAGGTTTTATAAGACTCTTTGACTCCCTTATTGGTGGCTCCAATATTTATGAAAGACTAAAATTGATACTTGGTATAATATTCCTTATTGTTTGGGAGTTACTAGACTTTTCTTGAGAGCTAGGTGATGATGTAGAGCATTGAATGATCTTCTTTCTTGGAGGTTTATGTTATGGATTATGAGCCAATTTTGACCCTTGTTCTAGATGGCAATATTCCCTGTTCTTGCTCAAGATAAGTGTTACAAATTTTTATGCATGCGATCCTTTCTCCAATGTATGAAATTACAAGACTTTATAATGCATTTTTGCTTTCATATTTCTCCAACGTATTATTTTTTCTTTGTAACTGCATTGTGTGAGGTTTCTTATCTCCTTGGATGATATTAGATGTTCTCATGAATGTCTCTAGTTGTAATATACTCCAATGGTGACCCTACGGTATTTTATTTGGTAGCTTGATCTATTGATAACATTTCTTTGATAATGCACCTTGTATTTTTTTATTTTTTTTACAATCTACCTTGTTTGAGTAGATAGAGTGGCAGAGCCACATAGTATTTATGTAGATTGATATTTTGAAGGTTGTAGCTAATGTATTATTGCTCGTTTTGCTAGCAAAATATTGAGCTCTAATGGATATATTTCTTTAGCACTTTCTTAGTGCTTCTTTCCTCCAAATGGATGGATATTTATTGTAGAGCTTGCTCCCTATATTATAGTGGTGAATGGTGCTCAATATGGTGGTGTTTTTAACCACTATTTTAGTGGTTTTCTTTACCACTTTTTTCATACATTTGGTGTTTCTAAACTCCTAAATATACGTTGAATTGTTGGAACAAAATCTGCCTTGGGTTGTTTAGTTGCGCCTTAGATTTTGTCAACATTGAAAAGACGAGAAGGTTTGAGACTTTTCGCCTGATCTCCAGAGAAGGCTTGGTTCCTTGAAGTTTTTTATGGGAAAAGGGGAAGGAAGTAATACTGAAAGAGAGGGAAATATAGCCGAAGCTAGATCTAATATATGGTGCAGATTAGACAACAACGAAGACAGATTTACTTACTTCTATCCAAAGCATTTAAACACATTTCCATGCAAAAATTATATAATTTCAGATATGATTTCTAATATTTCGTTTAACATGCGTATATATTAGATTCTCATTCCAGCAATATGATTTATGTATTGCGAAAGTTCAGATATAAGAACAAACTCAATTTACAATTCAATATTGTAAGCAGAAATAAAGAACATTAATACATACACTTGCACGATATGAACAAGAAGCCAATGGGAGATGTGATTTTATTGCTTGTATTCGAAGTACATGCATTCAATCTTGTAAACGTCCAAGAGCCGACCCTTTTTTTGGAGTCGCTCACCCCTATATATACCCTAAAAGAGTATCTTTTTCTAAGTACATCTTACTATTTTACAAGCAATCATCTGCAGTTTCTAATAATACACAACAAGTCTTCTATGAATTAGATATCTTCTCTGCATATTAGATTCTAGATGAGCCTGTCACATTTTCAATCATCTGGCAAGCTTGCTCTATCCTAGATTTCTGATAATCATGTCAAAAATCACTTCTTGGTGTCAGTGCATGCCTTTGATTGCCAAAAATACATTTTATTCCTTTACAGTTGGCATGTCATGAAATCATGACATTCTTTCCTTGCTTTGCTCTTTTGCCACCTCCAACCACGAAAATGAGACATGTCACGAAATCATGACATTCGTCTCTTGTTTTGCTCTTCTACCGCTTCTAGCCATAAAAATGAGACATGTCACGAAATCATGACATTCGTCTCTTACTTTGCTCTTTTGCTGCCTCCCACCATGAAAATGAGACATGTCACGAAATCGTGACATCCGTCTCTTGCTTTGCTCTTCTACCGCTTCTAGCCATGAAAATGAGACATGTCACGAAATCGCGACATTCGTCTCTTACTTTGCTCTTTTTCTGCCTCCCACCGTGAAAATGAGACATGTCACGAAATCACGACGTCCGTCTCTTGCTTTGCTCTTCTGTCGCTTCCAATCACGAAAATGAGACATGTCACAAAATCGTGACATTCGTCTCTTACTTTGCTCTTCTGCCGCTTCCAGCCATGAAAATGAGACATGTCACGAAATCGTGACATTCGTCTCTTCCTTGCTCTTTCTCTTTGCTTTTGCCCGTGAAAAGGCAACATGTCGCGATATCGTGACACTTCTGCCTCTTTGTTCTCTTTTGTTGCTCTTAGCCGTGAAAATGCAACATGTCACGATATCGCGACACTTTTGCCTCCTTGCTCCCTTTTTTTGCTCTTAGCCATGAAAATGCAACATGTCGCGATATCGCGACACTTTTTCCTCCTTGCTCTTTCTTTTTGCTCTTGGCCATGAAAATGCAACATGTCGCGATATCGCGACACTTTTTCCTCCTTGCTCTTTCTCTTTGCTTTTGCTTGCAAAAATGCAACATGTCACGATATCGCGACACTTTTTCCTCCTTGCTCTTTCTCTTTGCTTTTGCTCACGAAAATGCAACATGTCGCGATATCGCGACACTTTTACCTCCTTGCGGTATTTTGCTTTTTCTTTGATCTTTAGCATATGGGCCACTTCGGTCTTCTTGGAAAATATGCAAAAAGGTGCATCAACTATTTTTTATGTAGTTAGTCACTTTTTGACTAACATTCTTGGCGCCTTCCGAGGGAATTTTTTGCTTGCAAAAATTTTGAACCAAACCTTCATCCATTGGGAAACGGAGTCAACAACGCAGTTGTAAAAAGAATCTTTCAGAGAAAGACAAAGAAAACAGGAAAATGCACTTAGATAAAAAGTGAACATTACCTCGTCAAAACTCCCTCTATACCTTAGTATCTCTATTAAAAAAAAATGTCGACTTCTGATTGGCTGCGACTAAAATTTTTTGTTAAGGCCGAAAAATGGTAATATTTACAAATATTGTCTGAATATACTTATATTATACTGTACATATAATTCCTTTTCTGCTTTCTCAACAGAAATATAACTTTAGGTGAAATGCATTCACCGTGATGGGAAGAACCAATCCATCTTGATCTTTCAACTCGAAAGCATTGAACTGTTTCTCTAAAACAATTTCAAATGGTCCCTCCGAGAAAGCATCGAATTTATCATGGTTACCTGGCTTAGCTTTCTTTACATTCCATTTCAAAACCAAGTCTCCCACTCTAAATTTTTTGGCAGTTGTCTTTTTGTTGAACCATCCTTCAGTATCTGCCATATGCTTCTGATTGTGATTGTATGATTGCTCTCTTTGTTCTTCTAACTGTAAGAGCTGCATTGCTCCTGCAACTGTGTGTAGAATTTGGTCAATCTGAGGTAGCGGGTAATGATATTTGAGTGATGCTCTGTTCAGATTTCTGAAATCTACACACAATCTGATATCTCCATTTTTCTTCTTGACTGGTACCAAGTTTGCCACCCAGGTGGAGTGTTTAACAGGGTATACTATTTTAGCTTGAAGGAGTTTTACTAGTTCTTGTTTCATCAAAGATTCTATCTTCGGATTCATTGGTCTTTGCTTTTGCCTAAAAGGCTTAGCTCCTTCTTCTGATTCTATGGTATGTTGAATAACATCTTTATTGTACACTTTTAGATCACTATACACCCAAGCTATGATGTCAGGGAATTTTTTACACAATTCTCTGATCTGGTTCACTTCCTCTTCTATACAAGCTGATTCCAACCTTAATCATTTTGCCTGGCTCCAACTCTACATCTTTGTATCTTCGTTTATCGACCTTGATTTTTTGGCCAATTGCTCTATCATTGTTATCAAACAGGCTTTCAAGGGTGATGAGACCCTTAGGAATATGATTGTTTTTTAACTGAATAATGTCCTCTTCCTCTTCATCCTGCAGATCCCGGTTGGCTGAGCAATTCATTTCATGGATTAAGAAATCCAGTATCTGTTCATCATTTTCAAAAACTTGCCAGAAAATATTTTTATCGAGCACTGAAGGCTTGTATATAAGTCTAACAGTTTTAGACTTCTGAATAACATTACTTACGGGACAAAAATTAGCTCCCATTGAAGCTAACAAATCTGCATGGGTATTCTGTTCTCTAGGGATAAACTTTATATTTAGGGCCTCAAAGGCCTCTAAGAGATCCCACACTTTGTTCCTGTAAGCCTTCAAATAATGTTGTTTACTTATACATTTTTTGGTGACTTGATTCACAATAAGTTCTGAATCTCCATAGATGAGTAACTGTTTGATTCCCAATTTCTCAGCCCTTCTTAACCCTAAGCACAGGGCCTCATATTCTGCTATGTTATTGGAGCAACTCCAAGTCAACTTGTAAGAGAAAACCTTTTCCTCTCCGGTGGGAGAAATCAAAACTATTCCGGCACCAACTCCATTCTTGCACCTAGCCCCATCAAAGAAAAGCTTCCACAATTGATTCACAGAACCATCCTTTTCTAGGGAGGGTATCAATTTTCTTTTTGGTTTCTCAATAGAATAGTTTCCTATTTCTGTTTCTATCATGGCATTAAAATTCTGTAGAGAAAACTCGTCCTCGGCTTGGAGCTCTTCTAATGTTTCTTCCATTAGATCTTCTTCTATTGTTTCTTCGAGTCATCATATTTACACGGTCAGTTTCACCAATATTTTCTACATGAAACGTAGATGGTTTCTCATTAAAAATATTGACCCTTCTACCTTTGAAAGGTATCTCCAAATGAGAATAATCTAAGGATAAGTATCCTCCTATCTTTGCTGTGAACTCTCTGGATAGACACATACCAAAATAGGGCTCCAAGTCTACGACTACTACCTCTTGTATGACTGTCATCTGAGGCATTTTATGCAGCCGTATGGGAATATCCTTTATCACTCCTACAGTTTTTATTGGAGTACCATCTAACTATAGGACGCCTGCATTGCTCCTAGTGTACTCCATTCCCATAATATCACATACTGCTTTGGGTATCACAGTGGTAGCAAAATCTATCATACAATTGTGGACAACCCATCCTTCCATTTGAAGGGACAAATAAAAGGGTGGTGGCCTATTCTTACCAGTGGCGGACGTCAAGTTCGTTAGAACCATTTTTGAAGATGATGCAGTCCCACCTCCATTTTTCATTGTTCTTAGGGATTCCTATAGGAGATCGATTTGACCTGGGATTTGAAGAGCATCATACATACTTGCCTTAGAAGGAGTCTTTTTCATTTCCTCTACTATATTGAATGTAGGTGAATCAACTATTCTTTCTCTTTCTTTGGCAAAAGTTTCATATTTATTTTTGTATCCCTGGGTAGCTTCAGTTCTTTGCCTTTTTGTCAGTGAGGGGAATCTCAACCTTTCCCTAGCCTTTTTCTTGGGTTTCATTTTCCCCCCGAGGAATAAATTCTTTGTGTGTTTCTTGCCCTTGAATTTTGGCTGGAAACTGATATTTTCTTTCTTGAGGGAGACTTCCCTTAGGAGTTTCTTTGGGAACTTCCTTGGGAGCAGGGGAAACATTCAATGGTTGAAGCTCTTTAGGGTCTACTTGCAGTGGTTTCTTACCTGATCTTGTCAAAACTGAAACCTGTTCTATCGTAGGCATCATGAAGTTGTGGTCCTTCTCTCTAATTATATTTACATGGCCTTTCATTTTTTCTTTACTCTTTTCAATTGCTATACTTTGTACATAATGTTGGTGTATCATACACGAAATTTCCCCATGTGGATCGTTACATGTAGTACACCAAAAGTTAAAATCAGTGGGAGGCTCCTCGGCCTCCACTGTCTCATTTGTATATACCGTGCTCGGTCTCTCTTGTCCCCTATTGCTTGATTGTGCTGCATCTCTTGTTACCTGAGGGAACCTCCTTGGCAAAAAATTCCTTTCAACCTCTCTCTTTTTAATTGATGTTATATCATTTGCTAGATTTTTCATGGTGTCCAGGATAAGAGTAAGCTGATTATCGGGGACTTGCTGAGGAGGTGGCGCAGGTAATGCAGGTATAGCAAAAATAGGAGGCAATGCCAAAGGAATTTGAGGCATTGGTATTGTAGGTACAGAGGGTGATCCATTCCATCTTGGAAGATCTGTGAACTTCGATTCAGCAGAGCTAGGAGAAGCAGCATGAGTAGCCTAGGGAATATCAGGAAAAATGGGCATTATTGCTTTGGGTGGATACCTTCCAGTGGCTATGAGATCTCTCTCTGCTATATAAGCTTGTTGATAAATGGCAGGGAATGTGAATATTCTTGATTGTCGTATTATCATACTAATATCTGAATCAAAGGATCTCAGATAGTAATATATTGCTTGCTCTTCTATTGGTTTCAATCCTTGAGGAACCCTTTCCCAGGTCCGACTGAAATGGATATTGAAGTCTACAATTTCTTCTTGAGGATGTTTCCTTATGATCGTGAACTGGTTCAATAAGGAAAACGGATCTGCATGCTGATTGAATTCATCCACCAACTTTCCAGCGAGCTCTGCCCAGGTGGTAATTGATTGAGGAGGGAGTGCACGATACCAATAGAGCATTTTACCCTTCAGAGAGATAACTAGCAATCTGATCATCACATCCTCCTGTGTGATGTTATAGGTTGCAGCCATTGCTGCTACATCTAAGCAATGTTCATATGTTGTTTTTCCTGTTCCATCATATGAAGGCAATGCCTTCAATGCTACGCCAGGAATTTGATTTTGGGCTGCTAAATTTAGTGGACCAGTGTGGTTCCATATAAGATAAGATGGTGGTGGAGGAGCGGCCATTGTAATTGCTATATTCGTCTGAACTATTGGGGTTGTAGTAACAGCTGGAGATGAACCAATGATAGAATATGGCAAAACAGAGGGTATAATGGCGCTATTATTGGTAGCAGGTGGATTTGATCTTGCGGATAAAACTGGATTCACTCTTAAGCTACCAAGATGTAACTCGAAGAACTCAATGGGCTCTTCTGAGTTTTTTGATTTGGATCTGGTTATCATATAAACATATACTAGCTTTAACCAGGTCTAAAAAGATAAGGTATTTTCTGGGTCTATACCTTCGGACGGAGTCGCCAGGTGATTGGGTTTTTGATTCTAAAGATCAGAGGCAAAACACCAAACCTTGTAAAAATAATGTGGGATTTAGGGTCCCACTGGGCGTGCCAAAAACTGTTGGAACAAAATCTGCCTTGGGTTGTTTAGTTGCGCCTTAGATTTTGTCAACATTGAAAAGACGAGAAGGTTTGAGACTTTTCGCTTGATCTCCAGAGAAGGTTGGTTCCTTGAAGTTTTTTATGGGAAAATGGGAAGGAAGTAATACTGAAAGAGAGGGAAATATAGCCGAAGCTAGATCTAATATATGGTGCAGATTAGACAACAACGAAGACAGATTTACTTACTTCTATCCAAAGCATTTAAACACATTTCCATGCAAAAATTATATAATTTCAGATATGATTTCTAATATTTCGTTTAACATGCGTATATATTAGATTCTCATTCCAGCAATATGATTTATGTATTGCGAAAGTTTAGATATAAGAACAAACTCAATTTACAATTCAATATTGTAAGCAAAAATAAAGAACATTAATACATACACTTGCACGATATGAACCAGAAGCCAATGGGAGATGTGATTTTATTGCTTGTATTCGAAGTACATGCATTCAGTCTTGTAAACGTCCAAGAGCCGACCCTTTTTTGGAGTCGCTCACCCCTATATATACCCTAAAAGAGTATCTTTTTCTAAGTACATCTTACTATTTTACAAGCAATCATCTACAGTTTCTAATAATACACAACAAGTCTTCTATGAATTAGATATCTTCTCTGCAGATTAGATTCTAGACGAGCCTGTCACATTTTCAATCATCTTGCAAGCCTGCTCTATCCTAGATTTCTGATAATCATGTCAAAAATCACTTCTTGGTGTCAGTGCATGCCTTTGATTGCCAAAAATACATTTTATTCCTTTACAGCTGGCGTGTCGTGAAATCATGACATTCTTTCCTTGCTTTGCTCTTTTTCCGCCTCCAACCACAAAAATGAGACATGTCACGAAATCATGACATTCATCTCTTGTTTTGCTCTTCTATCGCTTCCAACCATGAAAATGAGACATGTCACGAAATCATGACATTCGTCTCTTACTTTGCTCTTTTGCTGCCTCCCATCGTGAAAATGAGACATGTCGTGAAATCGTGACGTCCGTCTCTTGCTTTGCTCTTCTGTCGCTTCCAACCATGAAAATGAGACATGTCACGAAATCACGACATTCGTCTCTTACTTTGCTCTTTTGCTGCCTCCCGCCATGAAAATGAGACATGTCACGAAATCGTGACGTCCGTCTCTTGCTTTGCTCTTCTACCGCTTCCAGCCGTGAAAATGAGACATGTCACGAAATCGTGACATTCATCTCTTACTTTGCTCTTCTACCGCTTCCAGCCGTGAAAATGAGACATGTCGTGAAATCGTGACATTCGTCTCTTCCTTGCTCTTTCTCTTTGCTTTTGCTCGCGAAAATGCAACATGTCGCGATATCGCGACACTTCTGCCTCTTTGTTCTCTTTTGTTGCTCTTAGCCGTAAAAATGCAACATGTCGCGATATCGCGACACTTTTGCCTCCTTGCTCCCTTTTGTTGCTCTTAGCCATGAAAATGCAACATGTCACGATATCGTGACACTTTTTCCTCCTTGCTCCCTTTTTTTGCTCTTAGCCATGAAAATGCAACATGTCGCGATATCGTGACACTTTTTCCTCCTTGCTCTTTCTCTTTGCTTTTGCTCATGAAAATGCAACATGTCGCGATATCGCGACACTTTTTCCTCCTTGCTCTTTCTCTTTGCTTTTGCTCGTGAAAATGCAACATGTCGCGATATCGCGACACTTTTACCTCCTTGCGGTATTTTGCTTTTTCTTTGATCTTTAGCATATGGGCCACTTCGGTCTTCTTGGAAAATATGCAAAAAGGTGCATCAGCTGTTTTTCTGTAGTTAGTCACTTTTTGACTAACATGAACTTGGAGTTTTTATCTTTCTAAAATTTGTTATATATTGAGGGCTATTCTTCCTCACAAATGTAGGATAATTTTGCTTTTACATTCTCTTAAAAAACATCATATAATATTAGCTTATAACTCCTTTAAAAATTCAATATAATGTTGTTATATCTTGCTAACTTCTTTAAAATTGAGAGTAATTCTATCTCACTAATGAATGTAAAATGAATTTGATATTTTTTCTATTTCAAAATAACATATATCAAACTTCTTATCACTCCTATTAAACTACAATTTTTTTTGTTTTAATATGCAAGTTTTCCATAAAATCAATGGTGTGAAATGGTGTCTTTTCTTAGCTTAATGACACCTTAAAAAAATTCCTCTTCGCTAGCTCTAAATGGATGTAAAATTTTATGCTCCAAAAACTCTTAATAGGCATCTTCAAAAACTCTACAATAATAATTTATATGGCATAAAATTAACACACTTTTTTGTAGCTCCTTTCTTTGTAGCTTGTTGTATTTTATTTTTTGCAATTGCATCTTTCTTTTGTTGTTAGTAGACCCTTCAATTTGAAGCTATAGTTTCTGCTTAAAATCAGCTTTCTTCTTCTTCAAATGTGCTATATATTTCTGTAATTTGTAGCTTCAAATGCTACTTTTTTGCTGTTCAAATATTTTTTGAAAGCTTCTCCAAAGATTTATCTAAACTATAGGTGTTCGCTTCTACTTTTTGCCATCTTTTTATCTTCTCTTTCAGAAACTTTGTGCTTTTATAAATAAGCCTATAAAACTTTGTGGTTGTCTTAAAATCTCTCTAAACTCTGACCTCTTCATTCTTAATTTCTTCTGACTTATTGCTGAATTCTAACTTCAACTCTGACCTCTATATTTATATTCTTTATCAACAATATGAATGTCTTGAGTTCTCAAAATTTAACAAACTTCTTGTTAAATATTTTTCCCTTTGGGCTTGTTTTCATATAGAGACAATTATACCAATATCTTCTAGTCAGGTGCTCCTTCTGTTTGCAATATTCTACTTCAAATCTCTTCAAATGGTCACTACTTCAGCTTCTGCATTAAGGCTTTCTGTTACCTTCTTTTCTTTCTTTAAAATCTTCTTTAGACCTTTATTCTTAGGTCTTCTAATTTTTTAGACTTCAATTCTATTAGAAAATGCTTTTAATGAAACCTTACCTTGGTTTATTACATTTTACAATTGTGGGAAATTATTCAATGATATCCCTTTTTTAGATCTCTATATTCCACTGCTTCTGTCTATAAGAGGACCTTCTATCTATAAGAGGACATTTAGTATTCAATCTTCAAATCTTGGAAGTTCTTCAATGTGACCTCTTCTTGGGTCTGTTAATCAATGTTTATCTTTAAGACCTATAAATTTTTATCTATTATGACTTTTCCCTTGGAATAGGTATATTCTCTTTTCAATATCAAGGTTTATCTTCAAGACCTATAAATGTTCTTCTATTATGATTTTTCTCTTTGAATAGGTATATTCTCTTCTTCTCAATATCAAGGTCTATCTTCAAGACCTATAAAATATCTTCTATTCTATTTTTATTTTTAGAATAGGTATATCCTTAAATATCATTGGTTTTTATTCAACACAGTGAGAAATGTTATCTTCTTTGGTTTCCATTTCCAGAGGAAATTTCTTTATATTATATGGTTCTTTTCCTAATAATTTAATAATACTTCAATGTACAACCATTTTTCATAAAGCACACACTTCTTCTATAATTGAGAATTATTTTCTTAAATTTGAAAATTATTTGGAGGTCTTGTACCCCTATTGACCGACTTCTTCCCCTTTTCCTTTGAAGGGAAAATATGATCCTCATCTTGTGATGTATATAGAATTTTACTTTTTGATGTAGATTCATCAATTTTTCAAAAGTAGGTATTTGCTAAATATATTTAGGGTTGTTACAAACATATTATATTCTAAAGGAAGATATCTCAAGGTAGTAGAAATAAATGTGTTGTCAAACACTTTTTCTCTTAAGGCTTTTGGTGATGCGCAAAACTCTACGACTCATCTCTTAAATGGTTTGAGCCTTTCTCCATATTTCATATTTAGATAATGAAGTTGAGTCATGAATCCAAGATTTTATTATTTTTCTTCATTTAACATACAATATTTTGACTGTCCCATAAATCCTTGGATGTGGTTGAGTCATGAATCAATGGTTGAGGTTCATTGGATACACTAAACATGATGACCAATTGGGCCTTTTATTTGCTTTACCAAAATTTTGATGTTGATAAACACGTGTTGCATTATGGGTGGTGGAGTCATCTACAACTACCCACACTTCACCAAGCTCAATTTAATTTCTAAATTTTATTTTCCAGTTAGAGTAATTATTTTTTAATTGTTAGGAATCTATTAATAGAAACATTAGTGCAATACTAGTCATGATATATAAAAAGTCAAAAACAAGTAATATCTATAACAAATATAATTGGATATTAGAAATAAAATTAAGCACTTTGTTCCTTATTATATTTTCATCATCACTTACAAGCATAGTTGTTTTCTAAATCAACTTCATATCCTTAATTTATCTCTTGCTTTAACTAGTGTGCATAGTAGTGAGCTTCAAACAATAAAATATCATAGATATCCTTAAATGACCAATATTTCATTATTTTTCTTCACTTGAAATACTTTCTTGGGATTTTTCTACACATCTTTGCATGTAGTTGAGTCATGAATCAATGGTTGAGCTTCAATAGATATGCTAAACATGATGATTAACTGAGTCTTCTTATCTTATTTGGCAATAATTTGTTGTTGATCAGCATATGTTGCATGATGGGTACTGGACTCATCTACAACTACCCACACATCATCCAACTAAAGTTGAGTTTTAAATTTTTATTTCCAAGTAGAGTATTTATTCTTTTCTAATAGCTAGGAATCTAGTAATAGAAACTTTGGTGCACTATTAACCATGATATACAAAAGGTGAAAAACCAAGTAATATCTACAATAAATATAATTGAAATCAAGCACTTTATTTATTACTATTTTTTAATCATAATTTGCAATCATATTTATTTTCTACAATAACTACATATCCTTAATATGCCTCTCTCCAACTAGTGTGCATTGTAATGAGATTCAAAAAATAATATAGTCTAGAAATTCTTCTGCCTCTAGATAATTGAACATCAAATGACTTGTTGCTTGCATAATCTCTTGGAATGCAAAGAAAAACCATATGTTTCCTCTAGATTGAATGTTGACATGAGCTATGTGTTTGTTGAGATGTTTTTGGAACCCAGGTAACCTATTTGTAGACGTCTACCCACATGTTCAACCATATAATAAATCCACTTTGCATGTACTCCACAAGAAGGATATCAAGTGTTATATTGTTTAAATATATAAATGCTATGTAGGTTACTAGCTATATCCTTTGAAGACGTGGATTTTTCTGCGAAAATAGATGATTACCTTAAAACACATAGCCTCATCCTTAATGAAATGTAATTTATAGGATTTCCCTCTCACAACTTGGAAGAAATATTTTGGATATAAAGTGGAGGAAGAAATATGATTTTGTTTTTTGTTACTAATGATTTATTTTGTATTATTCTCTCCACCCAATATGCACATTACTTGTATCCTTCTCTACAAATATTTGATATTGTAGGAGTCATGCAGTACCTACAACATGTTAACTAGAGAAATTAAAAACTTGAGATTGAGAGTGTTATGGAGCTCCTCTAATGAATGAAGCTTGATGGTATAGAAGGTAATATAGTTGGCTTTGCCTTCAATGTTGCTCTAGTATCATTGATAAAATGCTTTGATGATTTTATTGTTCAAAATGGATATATTTATACATGTTGATCATAACTAATTTGAGTTATGAATCACTAAACTATTTCTAAAATTAAAACTATATTTTTCACTACATACCAAATAACATATAATAGGAACAATAGATGAGTGACTAACTAATAGTATAACAAAGATACTAGAAAAATAACTATAATGGCATATTTTTCACAATGATTTGATACAATCTATAATAAATTTATCATAATAACAGAATAAATTATTAATTAAAAGCATCGGACAATAATCTAAAGTATCAGTAATACCAAGAAAGGGTTAATGGTTGCCTTCCCCAGGCGACCCTTCATCCTAAACTAGTGATAGATCAAGCCCTAGTGGTCGATAACATTCTCTATAGAAGTAAGCATGACCTAATTTGTAAGTTTATCAACATAAGATCATATTTAGGATTTATGTCCTCTTGGATCCAAAATAATTGGGAGCCCCTTGGGGATACCTCAATCTCTCTTATTAGCAATGGCTATTATATTGTGAGTTTTTCTTCTCAAGCAGATAAAGACAAAGCCTTTGAGTCAGGGAGGAGAACATATGGTGTTGCGAGCATTTTTGTTCAGCCATGGAAGTTGGGATTTGACCCTCGGATGGAGCCCTCTACGGTGATTGTTTGGGTTCATCTTTATGCCCTGCCCATGGAATATTGGTGTGAACTAGTTTTAAAAAACTGGGCAATTTCTTGGGTCATTATTTAGGAGTTTCTAGGGACACGATGAGGGGTGAATCTACTGTTTATGCTCAGATATGTGTGGAGATGGATCTCAACCAACCTCTCCCAACTAAAATAGAAATTAACATGGGGGACTTATCCTGGATCCAATAGGTAGACTATGAGGCAATCCCATTTTGATGTAGGATCTACCACAAACACGGTCATCTGGCCCACTTCTACCCAGAGGGAATTATGAAGAGTCCCATCCCTCCAAAGGAAACCATCACCAATAGCAAGTTTTCTGAGAAGAAAGAAGAGAATCTACCCACAACCTCGAATGTTAATCCCCCTACAGAGGGTTTTGAAGCTCCAAAGAGAAAGAAGAATAAAAAGAGTAAGACAACACGCTCCAACCAATCAATAGAAAGAAATTTCAATAGGTATGAAATTCTTAATTCTCTCTTGGATATGGAGGAGGAGACCACCTTAATAGATGAACCGTAGAAGGATAACCTTCCCCCTATAAGGGTTGAGGAAACTACCCATCATGTTTCTTTGAATTCAGATTTGGGGGCTAATCACTTAGCACTGATAAATCTAGGGAACCAAACCCTTGCAATGGTTGTGGTGGATAATGATGTTTCCATGAAATATAGAGAAAATGATAGAGGGAAACCTGACCTTGGGATCCAACAAGTAGAGAAAAGGTTAAAAAATTCTCAAGCAAAGAGTGTAGGAAGAAAATCAAACCAGGAGAAGTTGGCTAATGAGGGAGACCAACTAGTCATCTAGAGAAAGGTCAAGCAGATTGACACTTACTGGAATCCAAGTTCCCAATGATTGTCCAATATTGGAATATAAGAGGCCTAAACAACAGACCTCATCAAATTGTTGTTCAGAGTTTAATTAAAAATCATCATTCTAACTTTATTCTCCTTCAAGAGACTAAATCTTCCATTCAGAAGATGGATATCATTGTTAAGAAAATTTGGAGATAGGCTGAGTACATGGTGGTTGGATCCCAAGGGGCTTCAGGGGGAGTGGTGACTTTATGGAATCCTCTTCTCTGGATGGCTTTAGATCACTCTGTTGGTCGGGGTATCCTTACTTCTCTCTTCAAGAGCAAGAACTCTGGGGAGCTTTTATTGGTTTCCAATTTCTATGGTGCTATGAATTTTGTGGAGCAACAACACCAATGGTCAGTTTTATAGGATAGTAGAACTAGAAAAGAGGAAGTGAATTGGATAGTGGTAGGGGATTTTAATGCTAAACTTGCTCTTAGGGATCAGGAAGGGGGAAATCCTTCTTTGGACCAGGGGGATAGATTTATGATGTCCAAAATTAATCAGCTCAATTTAATTGATGTTCAACATGCGGGGTCTTCGTATACGTGGACAAACAAACAAGTAGGGTCGGCAAGTAGGAAAGTCAAGCTTGACAGATTTTTGGTTTCTAAAGAGGCCTTTCTTCGTTGGTATTTTAGGATGGATATTCTTAATCGCACTGACTCTGATCACTTTTTGATTCTTCTAGAATGGAATTTGGGCCATAATCCACCCCCAAGACCTTTTCATTTTGAGAATTGTTGGCTAGAAAAGGAGGATTTGAAGGAAAAAATCCCCATATGGTGGGAGGAGGGTCATCCTTCCCATGGGAGAGCTATGTATGTTTTTTCCAAACAAATCCAACATGTCAAATTTCATCTTAAATTTTGGAAAAGAAGTAGCATATCTGACTTTCAGTCCCTAAAGGCTCCTTTGTTGGCAAATATGGAGGAGCTTGCCACCCGCTTTAGGACTGAAACAATCATAAAGGATCTAAAATATGAAGATGAACTGGTCAAAAAATAATTAGACTCCATCGACAATCAGGAGGAAATTTATTGGAAACAAAGAGCGAGAATTGCTTGGCTATTGGAAGGGGATCGAAACACAAGTTTCTTTCATCGCTCTGCATCGACAAGTAGACAAAGGAATTCTTTGACTTACCTTCAGGATTCCAATGGATAGGTGATGGACACCATACCAGGTATGAAACATGCAACAAATAATTTTTTTCAAAATATTTTTACTGCACTTGCTATCCCTAATATTGCAGCGCAACAAGAGATACTTAACTGTATCCCCTAGATTATTTCAGTCGAGCAAAACCAAGCCCTTTTCAGACCAGTGGATAAATATGAGGTGAGGAGCATAGTTTTTAGCATGAAATCAGGGAAATCTCTAGGGCTCGATGGTTTTCCAATTGAGTTCTTTAAGGCTTTTTGGGATGTCATAGGAGAGGATTTAACCCAGGTTGTTGAAGAATCTCGTTCAAACAAAACTATGCTTTGGGCTCTAAATCATACTTTCCTCACTTTGATTCCTAAAGTGGGACAAGTCACCAACCTTGGATATTTTCACCCGATTGCTCTCTGCAATGTGACCTACAAGATAATCACTAAGTTGATAGCTGAAAGGCTTAAAAATATTATGGACAACATAATATCCCAGGAACAAGGAGGATTTGTGGAGGGGCATCAAATTCTGGATGGAGTTATTCTAGCCCAAGAGGTTATCCATTCTATGCAACATTCTGGTCAAAGAGGCATGTTTATTAAATTAGATATGTCTAAGGCTTATGATAGAGTCCCCTAGCAGTTTTTGGATCAAATGCTTGAGAAATTTGGCTTCTCTCAGGAGTGGAGATAGTGGATCATGAGTTGTGTCTTGATGGTTTCCTTCTCTATTCTCATCAATGGCTCCCCCTCGACCCCTTTCCATGCCTCTAGGGGTATTCATCAAGGAGATCCTATTTCCCCATTTCTTTTTATTATTCTAGCAGAAGGATTGGGTAGATTCCTTCAAAGAAATAAGCAACAAGGTCTTTTGGAAGGTGTGCAATTAGGTGAGGAGATGTTAACTCATATTCAATTTGTGGATGATATAGGTCTCTTTGGGGAGGCCAACATTCAGGAGGCTAGAATGTTGAAAGCCATTTTAAAAACCTACATGGATGCTACTGGTCAACAGGTGAATGCGGCCAAATCCAAGGTTGTTTTCTTCAATACGGATAGAAGAATCTAGGATCAGATTCTATCCATTTTGAGCTTTGTCCTAGGGTACCCTTCCGCTTGATTACCTAGGGATTCCCCTTCATTTTAAGAGCCTAAGAGCAGCTGATTGGAAAGATTTAATGGATAGAATCACTGCTAAAGTTAATCATTGGACTCACCGCTGGCTTACCTTTGGAGGAAGAATGGCTCTCATCCAATCGGTGATCCAAGCCATGCTTGTTTATAAATTCTCCATCCTAGCTGCCCCTATGAGAGTCCTCAAAGAGTTGGATTCGCTTATGAGAAAATTTTTGTGGGATGGCCCAAGGATGGGTAAGAAGTGGGCTCTGGTTAGTTGGGATAAAATATGTCAGCCTAAAGCTCGAGGGGGCCTTGGTTTTCGTAAAGCAACTTTAAACAATCAAGCTCTTGCTAGGAAGCTTTATTGGAGATGGATATCCAACAAGGAGGCTTTCTTCAGTAGAGTCATCACTAGTAAGTATTTGGGTTCTATCCCTCATCAAGAAGTTGGTCGCATTCCTCTAAGGGGCCCTGGCTCCATTATTTGGAAGGTCCTAAAAGTTGGTGAACAATTGGTAAAATCTAGACTTTTCTGGAAAGTAGGTAAAGGAGACAAAGCTAACTTTTGGAGTGATTCTTGGGACCAACATCCCCCCTTAATCTATGAGTTTCTAGAGTTGCAGCCCTTGCAACAAAGCCTTGAGGGTAGAGGATGGATAAATATGGCTTCATACATTACTTCCCAACAAATTGGAGATTTCTCTTTCTTTCAGTGGAAGAGGTTAGAAGAATGGCCTATTCATGTCCCTCTTCATCAAAGGCTTCTTATTGATAAGATCCTCAAGCAAAGGTGCCTTACAGGGAAAGAGGAAGAGGATAGGATTGCCTGGGGCCTTGGTACTCTAGGTGTCTTCACTATTCATGATGGTTATAATGCTTTGCTCCCTCCTCCGTTGATCTTGCAGGATGCCCCATGGGATAGAGTTTGGGTGGCTAAGGGTTGGCCTAAAATTAATTTCTTTTCTTGGGAAGTGATGCATAGGAGTTGTCTCACCTATGATAATCTTATGAAGAGAGGTTTTTATGGCCCTTCCAACTGCATCATGTGTAACTCCCAGGAGGAGACACTTGATCATCTACTTTTCCAGTGTGCATTTGCAAGAGAGTTGTGGAAAAGGTGGTTAGACCTCTTTAAGGTTCACCTAAACTTTCAGGTGACTCTTTCTAATATCTGGGAGATTTGGAAACACAAAAAATTCAAGAATACCTCCATTCAGCTAGGTTGGTCCCTAGGCCCGAGCTTCATCTGGTGGCACATTTGGATGGAAAGAAATTCCAAAATTTTTAGAGAGGAGTTTAGTCCAATGGAGTTGGTTTGGCATAAAATTGTTACCAAGATTTTTGAAACTATCAGAGCTCACTTTAGGGATAAGAAAACTCAGGTGAATGAGGGGACTCCCAAGCCACAGAAGTTGGGACCATGGCAGCCCCCTCCCCCAGGTTGGGAAAAGATTAATTTTGATGGTGCAGCTAAGGATAACCTAGGGGTTGCAGGCATTGGTTTTCTCAGAAGATATTTCAAGGGGAAGATCCTCCATTGGGAGCTAGAGGGTCTTGGAAGGGCTACTAACAATGAAGTTGAAGGCCTGGCTATCAGACAAGGTTCTCTCAATGCTTGGGAGAATGGGGTTAGAAAGATCATAGTTGAGTCTGATTCACAAATTATGGTGGGGCTTCTGGATGCTATTAGAAATTTTAGACCAAAGGCTTGGAGGATAAGAAACATTGTGAGCCAAATTAAGTCCATTTGGCAGTAGTTTGAGGATGCCATCCTGGTCTATGTTGATAGATAAAATAATGCAGTGACTGACTTTTTGGCTAAACATGGCAGTGAAAGTCCGATTGGATACATGCTGAATTCTAATCAAGATAGGGACACTTCTGAATGGTGGGAGGTGAACCAAATGGTTCTTAAATTGGCTAGCAAAGACTTAGCTAAGGATGAGGATAGGTCTAGAGTCCACTGAGTCTTGTGGATCAATGGAGGATGAACAATTATTTGTTGGGTTTTTTGCTACCTCTTGCAGCACTCTTTGGCCCTTTTTGGGATAGCACGGGTAGTGTTCATAGGACTGTCAAGCCTACTAGGTTTCTTAGGATCAGTGTAAAGCAGAAATGGGAACAAGTTCAAAGTTTCTGCTCTGTAGATGGTACTCAATTTTTTGTTATTTTTGGAGATGTTAATCCGAGTTTTATTCAGATTTTTTTTTTGGTTACATAGGAGAGTTGGTTACAACCATTATTTTTAGTAACTGGCAAGTGCATGATTCAAACCACAGGAACTGTTCCTAACAAACCTATTCATCTCATTCTTGTTGACCTAGCATGATATGGGGACCACCGATCACTCGAGGTTCGTACCATCATCGTTGGTCTGACGCGCACTTAGAGGATTTAGAGCAGACTTTTACCTTTGCAAAGGGTTGGCTTCCCCCAAAGTTTGAACCTAGGTCTCTTCTTGGTAAGTGCCCAACCACACCTCTACTTACCAATCTACATAGCCCTTGGGAATAGTTTTATTCGGATTATAAGACTTGTCAAAAGTAATAGACCTATGACCTATGACTGTAATTTGATTCTTGTTCTATCAATATAATTTTTTACCTTTCAAAAAAAATCTATTAATTGTAAATTTACAATTATTATCGCCTAAAATAATAATTATAATGATAATATAAAACATTAAATTTTAATCAAATTACATTAACTTATATCCTCAATTTTCAAGAAAGATACCCAAAATTTATTATAGAATATCATTTCCATTCCATGTTCTATCTTCAATCCCATTTAACACACTAACAATATGTTATTTTATTTTATTTAAATATAATAAAATTAAACAAGAAGTATTTAGTTAGTTTAATCACGTAAAATAAGAAGCCCATTCTATGAGGCTGCTTTGAATGACAAAAGTTATGTGGGGGGTGTCGGCTACCTGGTTGGCTACCAAAAGATGCGACTGAAAGACAACGACGAAAGGAAGGTATATAACAAGTCTAATCTACTTTTTTATATATAAAAAGTTTTTGAAATTCTAATTTCTTGTTCACAAATCCCAAAGGCGATCACCCAGACGGTCATTATAGTAGCATTGCAATTCTCCGAGGTAACCGTAGGGCTTCATGGAGGAGGAGAAGCTTCACTGTGGAATTAGTTTCGAAATTGCATATGATCCGGTAAAAGTAGGGGCTGATGACAAATATGTGTACGATCGCAACTCATTGGAAACTTTGCTTGAAAAGCATCCGAAAGGTACCCGAGTTCCACACAGTCGAAGGCCCTTTTCTGCGGCAGATGTGATTCCAGACGTTTCTAAGAGGCAACAGATTCGCTCGTTCATGAAACATGAACTGGGAAACGACTACACGGAGTGGGATGTGGTTCAGGATTATCCTCTCATTCTCCAACCCTCTGATATTGCCGAGACTTTCAGGGAGATAAGGGCATATTTTTGTTCTGTGCAGAACCTGAATGATCTCAATGGGGACACTTGGCTAAAGGCATGGAAAAGACTCAACTATTTGCGCCTCAATCTCCAATATGAATCCCGTAATCGCTAGACGTTCTTGAGAAATAATGATTTCATCAGATGTTTGGGTCAGATTATTGATTTATGCCTTCCTCATCCTGCTTGGCCGCTTCATAACACTGCCGAAGAATGTGAGAAATTTCACAGAGAAGTGTTAAGAATGATAGGGGTGTTGGCCGAGGATATGTCTTACCCACAATTAGCATCTGAATTGGTTATGCTTACAACATTCGAATTCATACGCCGTATCCGAACTCGTCCAAGGAAAGTGCTTAGTTTTTTAATAAGATTCTACGAATTGGGAGACGAAGGTTTGGAGGTCATAATCCTGAGTCTGTTGAAAACTCGTGTTATATCAGAGAGACTTGAACATGATGATATAAATAGTATTATGCGCCCTATTCTTCAAGCAGCGCCAAATGATGTTTCTTGCTTTCATCTTGCCACGGTAGCCCAAATTTTCAAAGAGTGTTATAAAATCAACAAACGCAGCATCTTCTGTGAACAATGTATACAAACGCTTGTGAAGATTTTTAACTTTCTGCTCATCAAAAAACCTACAGAAGTTAAAGAGAATGATGGGAATACAGACATGTCCGAGAGTCTCATCAGCAATAAAGGCATTGGTTGTGCGTTGTTCCTCATCAATGAATTGGCAGTTAGCTCTGATTTAGTAATTGTGTGGCTTTATAATGCCGATATGTTGTTCATAATTCATAACATGTTTCAAAAAATAGCCAAAGGCACAATCACGTTTTGCCTGTATAATTGGGAGGTTGCTTTGAAAATTGCAAAGACTATGTACAGGTTTAAGGCTATGAACAGGTATAGAAGAGGTGATCAGAACATAAGACAGGAATACTATGATGTTTACCGTTATCTAGCAATCACAATTCCAATAGGAAATGAGGAAAGAAGAGAGAAGATCAAACAATCCCTCGATGACATAATGACGATATTCATCAAATTTGGTTACAAAAGGTCACCCACTCTTAGGAGTGACAATCCCTAGTACTCCTAGCACTGAGAATCCATAGTCAGAAGGGACATGCCCATAATTCTTGGTTTCTTTCTTTTCACTTTTCTTAATTTGCATATTATTTGCCTTATGACACTTGACTTTAGTATAGTATATTTTTTCTCTCTCTAAAAAATGGATTTTTTTACTGTTGTTTTAAGTTTCATCACATTCTTGTAATTATATTATGCACATATCTTAATAAAAATTTAATATTAAATTTTATTATCTTAGTTTTTGTTTTTTTACATGTTATAGATTTAGAATATTTTTATTTATTTAATTTTTCGTAAAAATTTTATAATACATTGTTGTTAGTTTTATTCAATATGATTTATATACTAATCAAAATTTTAACATTTTTTAAGCTTTAAAGTTTTGCAAAAAAAATATTTATTTTAGCATATTTTATTTTCCAAATGTTTATTAAGAAATAAAATGGTAAGAATATCTGACGTTTTATATGTATGATTTTAGTTTTAAACAAGAAAATAAGGAATGTCACTCTTCTACTCATTGTAATTGAAAGGTCAAAAAGAACCCTCGTACTAATTCCAAAAAATAATAAGCTCACTCTTTTCAACATTATTTGTTATTTTGGAAAATTACAATAATAAGCTCATCCCTTTCATCCATTAAAAAATTGTAATAGGTTGTTTGTGGAGCAATAGTTACATGCTAGGTGCCTATAAGTTTTGGAGTCATTGACTACCAACATATATATGAAATATAAAAAAAAAAATTGAATTTAACAAGTCTACTCTACTTATATGCATACCCATAAAGATGATGAACTTTGGAATTCTTCTTCCTACAAAAATAAACCTATTATCATATGACTAAAATAACTTTGGTGTTTCTTATTATTCTTCACATTGAGTGTGATCTACCAAGAAGACGTTAAATCCCCGTGAGT
The DNA here is from genome assembly GCA_028583015.1 of Wollemia nobilis. Lineage (NCBI taxonomy): Eukaryota > Viridiplantae > Streptophyta > Pinopsida > Araucariales > Araucariaceae > Wollemia > Wollemia nobilis. The sequence continues at coordinate 2,629,682 of JAQPPZ010016911.1, read as the reverse complement.
GTGGTCTACCATCAAGGATGCCACTTGCATTATTGATGTGGGTTCAATCCCCATGGTGGACGTGTATAAGAAGTATTACTCAAAAAAAAAAAAAAAAAAAAAAATAATAATAATAATAATAATAATAATAATAATAATAATAATAATAATAATAATTACATAGACCAATACATGTAGTTGAGTTTGTAAAATAGACCAGCACCTTAAAAAATTCAAACATATTATTATTCAAAAAATAAAGTATAAAATATTCAAAATATTTTAGAAGTAACAAAGATTGAGTTTGTGATTGTAATCTAAGGTCTAATATCATTTTATTTTATTGCATTCATCCACCCTCTAATTAGTATTTAGTATGTAGAAAAATTAAACGTCCTTGAGTACTTATTATTACTTATTATAAAGTATTATTTTTGATCTACCTACATTGGATAATATTTGAGTGAGATTCATTTGCTTGCATGATCATCCTCTAATTATATTTTCTATTAAAAGGTTATACCATTAATATTTTTTTTATACCTTTCTAAGGTAATCAAAAAATAAAATACAAAAATGAAATAAGGAGAAAAGAGATAAAAGTGAATGAAAACATAATGTATAACTATCCATAATAGTAAGAGCTATATAAATAGTCAATATATCAAGGGTATATCTATATCCATTTCCTCCATATTTAGTAACGTTGTATTTTTAAATATCCTATGAATGTTAAATCAAAATAAATATATATACAAACCTATCCATAAACTATGAAAACTCTATAGATATTTGCTTAGAAACATGTATAGAATGTAGAGTAGCAAGACAAGAAACACCTCATGTAATCACATTGCACCATCCCTTTAATGTAAATTTACTTATAATTTTATTTAGTTAGCCATTATATTTAAATTTTCATTGTAACTATTACACATGTTTAGAAAAAGATAAGATGAAGAAGAATCTCTAACATAATAACTTGGGTCTTTTAGTGTATCACTTACATTCATGGTTGTATGAGCTTCTCCCTTTACCTTACCTCCATCCTCATGCTCTAGGAAATCCCCCACCTTAGAATGTATTAGAATTTATACTATCCAACCATCATCCATACCTTTTAATGCAATGAAATCATCCATTCAACTTTTCCAGCCATAACTCCCTTATTTCAAAGGTTCCCATCACTAGATCATTTTCCAACCATTTCTTTTAAGGATACTTTCTACTTTTTATCCTTTTGTCCCTCAATTGAGGGCATGTTCTTACATGTTGAAAAATATTATATAAGTGATACTACATCCATCTCCTAGTGTTCATAGTACCTCATGCTAAAACTCCATGGAGAATATTTGCTAAAATTAGATTCAACGACACAAAAAAGTTTGAACTCCATTGTTTTTTCTTGTATATATTTTTAGATTCTACAATGAGTGTATTTTAGGGTTTGGTAGCTTTTATTTATATTGAAATGACCGTTCATATTTTTGGATCACTACTAAAGCAAGGGTGGCTCATGAGGATACGCAAGCCCACCTAAATATTGGATCAAGAAGAATTTTGGCACCCACCATCCATTTGATATGCAAAACAAGCTTTTCCCCCTTTTGTCCATTGTACTATGAAAGCAAACAAACATTAATTTTGTAATCAAACCATGTACCTTGAGGTATACACTATAATTAAAAGTGGAGATCAATGCTCCACATATTAATACAAAATCATTTTTTTATTGTAATTGCTGATTTTGTGCTTTCATTGTTTAGGTGTCATCTTTGTTGTTACAAATTGACGATCATAGTGGGACCTCCAAAGGGTTCTATTTTATTTAATTTGTTGTTTTTATACCTTCTAATCTATGTCTATTAATTGATTACAAGGTTTTGAAGCTTCATGATTACAAGGTTTTGAAGCTTCAAATCACAATTTTTGTTTTGGAATTTTTAGAGACGTCGTTTCCTACCATGCAAACGTAGCCTTGAAAAAATAACTCACATTTAAAAAGCACAACATTAAATTATATTAACTTAAATCCTCAACTTTCAAGAGAGATACCCATAATTTATTATAGAAAATCATTTCAATTTCATGTTCTATCTTCAATCTCATTTAAGAGACTAATAATATGTTATTTTATTTTATTTAAATATAATAAATTTAATCAAGTATTTAGTTAGTTTAAACAGGTAAAATAAGAAGCCCGTTCTCCACCTCTATGAGGCTGCTTTTAAGGAAAAAAGTTATGTGGGGTGGCCCTAATAATATGTTATTATATTTTATTTAAATATAATAAATTTAATCAAGTATTTAGTTAGTTTAAACAGGTAAAATAAGAAGCCCGTTCTCCACCTCTATGAGGCTGCTTTTAAGGAAAAAAGTTTTGTGGGGGTGGCCAGAAGGTCCAGTGAAAGACGACGAAAGGAAGGTATATAACAAGTCTAATCTACTTTATTTATTTTTTTATATTTATAAATAAATAAATAAAGTTTTTGCAGTTCCAATTTCTTTTCACCGAATTATAAAAGCGATCACCACACGGTCATTATAGTACCATTGCAATTCTCTGAGGTAACCGTAGGGCTTCATGGAGGAGGAGAAGCTTCACTGTGGAATTAGTTTCGAGATTGCATATGATCCAGTAAAAGTAGGGGCTGATGATACATATGTGTACGATCGCAACTCATTGGAAATTTTGCTTGAAAATCATCGAAAAGGTACTCGAGTTTCACACAGTCGAATGGCGTTTTCTGTTGCAGATGTGATTCCAAACGCCTCTAAGAGGCAACAGATTCGCTCGTTCATGAAACATGAAAGGGGAAACGACTACACGGAGTGGGATGTGGTTCAGGATTATCCTCTCATTCTCCAACCCTCTGATATTGAGTACGCTTTCCAGGAGATACGCGCCTTTTTTTATTCCGTTAAGCAGCTGAGTGATCTCAATAGGGACACTTGGCTAAAGGCTTGGAAAAGACTCAACCATTTGTGCCTCAATCTCCAATATGAATCCCGTAATCGTAATCGCGAGACGTTCTTGAGAAATAATGAATTCATACGCAGTATCCGAACTCGTCCAATGGAAGTGCTTAAATGTATGATCATGCCCTGTATCCGAACTCGTTCAATGAAAGTGCTTAAATTTTTGATGAGATTCTACAAATTGGGAGACGAAGGTTTGCAGGTCATAATCCTGAGTCTGATGAAAACAAGTGCTATATCAAAGAGACTTAGACATAATGATATGTATAGTATTATGCCCTATTCTTCAAGTAGTGCCAAATGAAGTTTCTTGCTTTCATCTTCCCACCACGGTAGCGTTATATAATTAACGAAGATTTGATCTTCGGGAGTCAATCTATTATAGGGCTTGTCAATATTTTTAACTTCCTGCCCATCAAAAATGAAAAAAATAAACCTGATTTTTCGCAAGTCGCTCACGAAAGGAGCGTTTCCTGGGAGTCGCTCAGGAAAGCAGTGATTCTTGGGAGTCGTTCAAGAAAGCAGCGATTTCTAGGGGTCACTTAAGGAAGCAGCGATCCTGGAAAGGAGCGACTTTAGGAATCGCACGCCTAGCGCAATGATAATGAGACTTCCTGCCAAATGACCCTGCAGTCATTTTTCATGTGCGGGTAGTTGAACTGTTTCCCGTCACTGTCCTCAGAGATCTGTTATAAAAACTGGTTCGAATGGCATTTTAGATAGAGTAGAACGTGCAGTAGAGAGAGCATCAGCAGAGGAATGTGAGATAATTTTGTTGTTGTTATTGAAATATAAGTCTGCATATTTTTGGTGCTTAAATCAGGAGTTTTGGGCACCTTTTAATTGAAATCCTCATTGCTTGAGTTGATAAGTAAATATTTGTCTTGTTTAAATCATAACATTCTTCTTATAGTCCCTTTGCCAATTTTTCTTCTCTCTCACTGGTCTCACTGAGCAAGGACCAATTTTGCTCAGTATTTGAGCGATCCCGTGCATCGCTCAGCTAACGAGCGACTCCGAGAGTCGCTCAGCCAATGAGCGACTTTGAGGGTCGCATCACCCTCGAGCGATCTTCGTCCAACCTACCCTTACTCGCTTTGTGAAGTGACAAAATTTTGTCCTTGCGAGTGTTGCAAGCGAACTTCGTGCATTAAAAGTCCCTGCGCTTTCTTGCTCCAGTAGGCATGTGATTCTTGGCATCGCATCTCGAACGAGTGACTTTCATCTCCTACGTTCAAGTTTCAAAGACTCTCTCCATTATCGCTCCGTTTGTGTACGACTTTGAGTATCGTTGTGCAAGTAGTGCGAATCCCAGGCGAGCGATTTCAAGCATCGTAAGGTTTTTGAGCGACTTACGATGATTTTATTTTCTTCAAATTGGTATCAGAACCAAACTTGTCATTCCGTGGAGATTGATGTATGCCTAGTTGTAGTTGCAGATATCGCGGTTAAACGACAAGATCTACGACTACTGGAGCATCCAGATGAAGATCATGTTTAGGTCACAGGAGCATTGGGACTTGGTCGAGACTGGATACGCAAATTCGATTGATGCAACAACACTAGCTGCACTCTCCCAAGCTGATAAGGACATGTTGAAGGAAAATTGAAAGAAGGACCAGAAGGCGTTGTTTTACATCATGCAAGCGATCGAAGAGACGATTTTACCATGGATTGCAACAGCCAAGGTAAAACAAGCCTAGGAAATCTTGGTCAGTTCGTATCAGGGCACCAACAAGGTGAATTTGGTGAAGCTATAGATGCTAAGGAGGGAGTTTGAGAACCTACAAATGACCAAGTCGGAGTCCATGAGCGATTTCTTCACCTAGAAAACTGATGTCATCAACCAGATGCAGTTGAATGGTGAGGTGGTGGACAACCAGAGAATTGTGGAGAAGATTCTAAGAATCCCGTTCGTAAGATTTGACTCGATCATGATAGCGATTGAAGAGTCGAGGGATTTGACAACCCTATCGGTGGATGAGCTCATGGATTCCCTGCAAACGCATAAGCAGAGGCTAAGCCACTCAACACAGTCCTCATTGGAGCAGGCGTTCAAGGCACAGGTCTTATTTTGAGACAGTGGTAGACATGAATCCCACCAAGGCACCTCTAGTTCTCAAGGAGGAAGAGATAGAGGTAGGCATGGGAAAGAAAACAAGTAAGGAGGAAGGTCAATTTTGAATGACGGGAAGACCAACTACAAATTCCATCTGGTAGGAGGAAGAGGTAGTGGCAAAAATTAGCAAGGTAGATTTGGTCAGAAGAAGGACAAATCCAATATTCTATGCTACTACTGCAAGAAGTTTGGCCACTATATCTCTGACTGTAGAAAGAAGATGTCCAAGGACAACCAATAGCAAGCCCACTACACAAATGACACTGGAAATACTGATTACAGAGATGCATGTGGGAATATGTTGCTGACTTGTAGTATTAAGAAGGAGAGTTAGAAGAATGTCTGGTATCTCAATAGTGGGTGCAACAACCACATGATGGGGAACAAAGAGATATTCTCACAACTGGATGAAATGGTCCAGTATGAGGTAAATATGGAGAACAACAACAAGGTTCTTGTCAAGGAGAAAGGAAGAATCATCATCTACACCAAGCATGGCAAAGGAAAGCAGATCTGTGATGTCTACTATGTGCCTGGCCTAAAACATAACCTTCTGAGTGTTGGATATCTCGTGTAGAATGGGCACACTGTTCATTTCAAAGATGAAGTTTGTACCATCAGAGATAGAGAGCATGGGCATATTACAACTATGTCCATGACAAAGAATAAAATGTTTTTGCTACAGATTTAGAATGAATCTTTGATGTGTCTAAGTGCAGTTGTGAAGGATACTACCTAGTTGTGGCATCTTAGATTTGGTCACCTGAGTTTCGATGGCCTAAAATTGTTGTACAAGAAGCATATGGTGAAGGGTTTACTCATCATTGAGTAGTTGAATGAGGTTTGTGAGGGCTGATTAGTCATAAAACAACACATGGATGCATTCCCTATAGGAAAGTCTTGGAGGGCTTCACAGCCATTGGAGTTGGTGCACTTAGACATTTATGGTCCAATGCAGACCAACACCTTTATAGAAAACAAATACTTCTTTACCTTCATTGACAGCTTTATCCAGAAGACATGGATCTATCCCATCAAGAAAAGTCAAAGACTTTCAAAATATTCAAGGAGTTCAAGGCTTTGGTGGAGAAAAAAAGTGGCTATCAAGTGAAAACCCTCAAGATAAATGGTGGAGGTGAATACATCTCCAACGAATTCCACAAATTTTGCAAGCAGAATAAAATTCATAGGTAACTCACTACCAGATACACACTAAAAAAAAATGGTGTAGCCGAGAGGAAGAACAAAACAATCATGGAGATGGCACGGAGTATGATGAAGGCGAAGAATCTACCAAATGAGTTATTGATAGAAGTTGTATGTTGTGCAATTTACCTGCTGAACAGATGTCCCACCAAGAGTGTGAGGGACAAAATTCCTGAGGAAGTTTGGAACAACCAAAGCCAAGTGTGGCTCACTTATGATTTTTTGGGTGCATTGCGCATGCACATGTTCTAGAAGAAAAGAGGCATAAGCTAGATGATAGAGTAGAGAGGTGTATCTTCATAGGTTATAGTGAACAACCAAAGGTATATCAGCTATATAATACTGTGATGAAGAAGCTCATCATTAGCCAAGATGTGAAGTTTCTAGAGGATGAAGCCTAGAATTGGAAATCAAAGACTAGCCAGCTAGAGCCAACAGTTATTGAATCGATGGACTTGGATGAAAATAGTGTGTAGCCAATTGTAGCTTTAGGTAGCAACAATGGTGGTAGTAGCAGTATATCCTCATCATCTTGTTCGCCTCCACTTGCAAGTAGAATCTCCAACTTGAGGACACCTACGAAGATGAGGAGCTTGCAAGACATCTACGAGGTAACCCAAAATCAAGAAGATGAAGAACATTCTGAATTTGCTTTATTTATTGAGTGTGATCCAATTTTGTTTTAAGAAGCAAGTCAGAATCAAAAATAGGTGAAGGCAATGGATGAGGAGATAGAGATCATTGAAAATATCGAGACATGGCATATGGATGATCTCCTAGCAGGGAAGAAGACAATCGGGTAAAGTGGGTTTACAAAACCATGTTGAATGCCCAAGGAGAAGTTGATCGGCTTAAGGCCAAACTGGTGGCAAAAGGCTACAAGTAGAAGTCAGGGATTTAATTCCATGAGGTGTATGCACATGTAGCCCAAATTAACACAGTCAGGATGATCCTCACATTGGTAGCCCAGCAGGGTTGGAAGGTGTACTAGATGGATGTCAAGTCTGCATTCCTCAATGGTGTGTTGGAAGAAGAGGTCTACATAGACCAACCACTAGGATATGAGTTGCAAGGACAAGAAGGCAAGGTCCTAAAACTGAAGAAGGCCCTATATGGGTTGAAGCAGACACCTAGGGCATGGCAGAGTCGAATTGATGGCTATTTTTAGGAGAATGGGTTTGTTAAATGCCCGTATGAGCACACCTTGTACCTGAATATAAATGAAGTAGGGTATCTTATAATCATATGTCTGTATGTGGACAATTTGATTTACATTAGCAACAACGATTTACTATTCGACTAGTTTAGAATAGCCATGAAGAAGGAGTTTGATATGACTATTTTAGGGCTGATGAAGTATTTTCTTCGCATTGAAGTTGACCAATCAGTAGATAACATCTTCATTTCTTAGGGCAAGTATGCGAAGGATGTCCTGAAGCGGTTCAATATGAAGGACAACAAACCTGCCATCACACCTGTTGCCACAGGTCTGAAGCTGAGCAAGTTGGATTCCAATAGGAATGTTGATCCAACTCTGTTTAAGACGCTAGTTGACAGTCTCATGTATCTGATTGCAACTAGAAACGATTTGACATTTGGAGTCAGTTTGATCAGATTAATTATGGAGACTCTGAAGTACACACACTGGCAAGCAGGCAAATGGATTTTACGCTATATCAATGGGATGAGAAAGCATGAAATTTTCTATGCCAAACGAGACCAGTTGGAACTTGTGGGCTACATAGATAGTGACTGGGCTGGCAGCACTGATGATTGAAAGAATACTTTTGGGTATGCTTTCCATATCAGATCAAGAGAAGTTTCATGATGGTCCAAGAAGCAATCGATAGTTGCATTGTCCACTGCTGACGTTGAGTATGTCGCTTCCATGTCAGTTGCATGCCAGGAAGTATGGATGCGTAGAATCCTAAGTGAGCTGAACCTTTCATCAAAAGGGGCGACAACCATTTTTTGTGACAACAATTTTGCCATAGCACTATTGAAGGATCCAATATTTCATGGGTAAATGAAGCACATCAACATCCAATATCACTTCATCAAAGAGCTGGTGAAGTTGGGTGAAGTTTAACTACTATTTTGTAGGTCCAAGGAGCAGGTAATTGACATCTTCACAGAACCTTTGAAGGAGGAGGACTTCAACAGATTGTGTGAAAATTTAGGTGTCAAATTCCTTGTGAAATTAGGTTTAAAGTAGGGTGAAAAAATAAACCTGATTTCTCATGAGTCACTCAGGAAAGGAGCGTTTCTTGGGAGTCATTCAATAAAGCAGTGATTCCTAGGAGTCGCTCAAGAAATCAATGATTCCTAGGGGCCACTCAGGAAAGCAGTGATCCTGGGAGTCACTCAACAAAGGAGCGACTCTAGGAATCGTACACCTAGTGTAGTGATAATGAGACATCCCACCAACTAACCCTAATTAGATACCTACAGTCATTTCTTACGTACGGGTAGTTGAACTGTTTCCCACCGTTGTCCTTAGAGATTTGCTATAAAAAATAGTTTGAATGGCATTTTGGATAGAGTAGAACATGTACAAGAGAGAGAATCAATAGAGGAAAGGGAGTACAACAGCAGTTGTTGGTTTATTTCGTTTATCCTAGATCCTTTACAAATGATTGCATCTCCTCAGTAGAGGATTGATTATAATTTTGTTGTTGTTATTGAAATATAAGTCTGCATATTTTTGGTGCTTAAATCAAGAGTTTTGGGCACCTTTTAATTGAAATCCTCATTGCTTGAGTTGATAAGTAAATATTTGTCTTGTTTAAATCACAACATTCTTCTTATAGTCCCTTTGCAAATTTTACCTCTCTCTTGCTGGTCTCACTGAGTAAGGACTAGTTTTGCTCAATATTTGAGAAATCTCGTGCATCGCTCATCTAGCGAGCGACTCTGGGAGTCACTCAGCCAGCGAGCAACTTTGAGGGTCACATCACCCTCGAGCAATCTCCATCCACCCTACCCTTACTCCGTGAAGTGATAAATTTTTATTCTCGTGTGTTGCAAGCAAACTTCAATGCATTGAAATTCCTTGCGCTTTCTTTCTATGGTATGCATGTGATTCCTGACATGCATACCATGTGATTTCTTTCTCTGGTATGCATGTGATTCCTGACATGCAGGAGACGAAAGTTGCAGGAGACGAGCGAATTTCGTCTCCTACGTTTGAGTTTCAAAGACTCTCTCCATTCTCACTCTGTTTGTGTGCGTCTTTGAGTATCGCTATGCAAGTAATGCAAATCCCAGGATCGCTCATTCAGGTGACCGATTACGAATATCGCAAGGTTTCTGAGCGACGTTCGATGATTTTATTTCCTTCAAAAACAAACCTACAAAAGTGGAAGAGAATGAAGAGAAATATGGGAAAAAAACATTGGTTATGCATTGTTCCTCATTGTACTTCCTAATATAGGAATAATAATTAGTTTGATTTATAAAGCTGATATATTATCCATAATTCATGATATGTTTCAAAAGATAGTGAAAGAAAGGCACAATCACGTTTTTCTTGTATAATTGAGAGGTAGCTTCGAACATTGCAAATACTATGTATAGGTATAGAATATGTGATCAAAACATAAGACAAGAACACTATGATGTTTACCGTTATCTAGCAACCACAATTACAATAGGAAATGAGAAAATAACAAAGAAGATCAAACAATCACTCAATGACATAATGAAGATATTCATCGAATTTGGTTACACAAAGTCACCCACATTAGCATTGACAATCCCTAGTACTCCTAGCACTAAGAATGGCCAGTTAGAAGGAAATGCCAATAATTCTTGGTTTATTTCTTTTCACACTTTTCTTAATTTGCCTATTATTTGCCTTTATGGAACTTTTTTTTTACTGTTTTAAGCCTCAATATATTATACACATATTTTAACAATAACTTTAATATTAATATTGGTGATATAACCCAGGTTCAATCCCATGGTGGATGTGTATAAAAATCATTAAAAAAAGAACTTTAATATTAAATTTTATTATCTTATTTTTTTTTTAACATGTTAATAGATTTAAAAAAAAAAATTGTTTTATATAGTTGTTTGGAATGTGTTTATATATAGAGTATTTAAATTTTCTTTATAATTTTATAATATATTTTTGTTAGTTTTTCTTTTTTAATTTACTAATCAAGATCTTAATATCTTTTTAGGTTTAAAATTTTATTATATTAAATATTTAAGCAAGAAACATATTTATTTTAGTATATTTTATTTTTTGAATGTTTACATAAAATGGTAAAGAGATCTCATTTTGTTAAAATAATGACATTTTACATGCATGATTTTAGTTTTAGATAAGAAAGCAAGGAATGCCACTCTTCTAATCATTGTAATGGAAAGGTCAAAACAATTTTAAGCTCATACTAATGCCACTTAGAAAAATTAAAGGAGGTTTTTACATGTTCTAAGCATAATTTCTAAGGAAGAGTAAGGATTGGAATATTTAATGGAAAAATATAAAATAAACCTTATAAGATTGATCTTGTGGTCTATGGTAGAGTGTAACTTTTAAAACATTCATACTCTCATTTTAATAAAATATAGTGTTTGCTTTTTAACTTGCCTTTCTTTCACTTTCAAAACATACAAAAGCAATAAGGACAAGGGACCAAATTATCAAGGTCATCTAAAATTGATGTATACAAAATACAATATTTATTCATTAGCACTTATTAGTGAAAGCAAAAAAATTATAGACACTTTAACGCAAAACACTACTTTATTTCATGATATGCATAAACGTAAGTGTGTAGGGATTGTTACGAACTAAACACTTCTATAGATGTCCCACTTTATGTAATAGTTTCTTTATTTTGGTGCTTCTAGGCTAACAAGTCAAGCTTGCAATAAAATTTTACGAGTTATCTATTTTAAATTATCATGATTAAATATAAACTAAATGTAATTACGTTAAATATAATATATTTAAAATTTTATAAACTAATATATGATTAAAATAATATATATAAACATAGTTCACAATCAGCTATAAATATATTTAAAATTTTAACATGTGAGAGAAGTAAATATTCAAAACAATAAGAAGAATATGCAAAGTACCAATTTTTTTCTTGTCATAATAATGAAGAATCCGTCTTCACATATGTTTTCTGAAGTTATTAAATCAAGCAAGCAACATGATCCTTGGTTAGCATTAAAAAAGTCTAAAAGAACTCCAATATTATAAGTATCAACAATTTTTAAAATATATACAATTAAAATAAGAAGCTCATCCCTTTTATCCATTAAAAAAGTTGTAATAGGTTGCTTTGTCGAGCAATAGTTATATCATAGGTGCCCATAAGGTTTGGAGTCATAGAGTTGACTACCAACATATATGAAATATTAAAAATAATGCATTTAACAAGTCTAGTGTACTTATTTGCATACCATAAAGATGATAAAATTTTGAATTCTTCTTCCTAGAAAATAAAACTATTATCATCTGACTACAATAAATCCTTGGTGTTCCTTATTATTCCTCACATAATAAAATATAATCAATGCCTAGCCATTATAGTACCACTAAAACTGCATTATGAGGTAACTGAAGGGATTCACGAAAGAGAATAAGCTTAACTAAAGGTTTAATTTAGAAATAGAAGACAATTTAGACTGAAATTGATCAAAATATTACAAGAAAAATTTAGCAAAACAAATCGTAAAGATATCCAATAGGCCATCTTATGTACCTACCAAGTGTCACTATAAAAAATCTACATTAAAATATCTTCCTAGTATATGGTTCATTATTAATCTCTTTCTTGTACAACTATTTTATAAAAATGATCTTATAAGTATAAGCCTAAGTCCTTAAAAATGATTACACCATCCCATAGTGTCTATGGAATTGATCTCATGGGGTTGGCAATATATTTTTGTTACATCTTATACCTTCATACAAATTATCTTACTTAAGTTTTTAAAGCAATTACACCATCCCCATAAAATTTATTGAACTAGTCTTGGGATTGGTAATATAACTCTATTAAAACCTAATCCTTACAAAAATGATCTCATTATAAGGCTAGCATAAGCTATTAAAGTGAAATTGAAACCTTCATAGAATTTAAAAAAATAATTTCATGAATTGGTATTGTCGCTCTGATAAGATTGTAACCTACAAAAAAAGAACAAAAATATAAATATGTACATTTGTGGGTAAAGGGGGCCAATGAAAAGATGGAAATAAATCAATAAGGAATATGATATATAGCTAGTTTATTTCAAAAATATTTGAGCAAATTCCTATATTCATGACACAATTTTTTATATGCAATATGAGAAACACCCTATGTAATCACATTGTACCATCCCTCTAATGTACCTTTACTTATAATTTTATTCACTTAGTCATTATTTTTAACTTTTCATTGTAACTATTACACATGTTTAGAAAAAGCTAAGGTGAAGAAGAATCCCTAACATAATAACTTGGTTCTTTTAGATATTCATGGTTTTATGAGCTTCTTCCTTGCACTTACCTCCATACTCATGCTCTAGGAAAAACTTTGCATTAGAATATATTAGAACTTGTACTAACCAACCATCATCCATACCTTTTATCATAGTGAAATAATCCACTCAATATTTCCAGCCATGACTCCCCTATGTCAAAGGTTCCCATCACTACACTGTTTTCCACTCCTCTCTTCTAAGGATACTTTCTACTTTTTATCCTTCTCCTCTCTTCCAATTGAGGGCATGTTCTTGCATGTTGAAAAATATATTATAAGTGATACTGCACTCATATCCTAGTATTCATAGTACCTCATGCTAAAAATCCATGGAAAATATTTGCTAAAATCATCTCTCCTAAGGATAATATATCCCCTTTCTCAATCACCAAATAGGTGTATCAAATAAGTGTACATTTGGTTGTTTCTTATAAAATAGTATTTTCTAAGGAAATTCAATCTACACTTCACCACTCCCTTATAACACACCTACCTATTCATCACATAACCTACATACATTTAACTCATTAGATAGTATATCCCCATGACATACCTACCATTGGTACCCCTCTAAATGGCTACATGTCCTCCATTATAAAGCCAATGCCATAAATTTCACATTCTCACAGCAAATTAAATTTGTTGAACATTATATCCTATATTCTTAGCACTTTAATGACTATCTTACATCAATGCCTCACATACCACCTTTATGCTATCCCCTTATACAACTCTTATAAACTACCAAAAAATCAATAAACAATGTTAGATTTTTACATTATTTTCAATATGCAGACACCAAAACCTAGCCAACCATGCCACATACCCTAAATTTTACATAATAAAATATGCCTAAGGTCTTACCTAGGATTATTTTTCTACACATTATTCTATTTTCTAGATTTTATAAATTCTAGAAAATATCCTAGTATTCCTCGTCTCTCCACTTTCCAAGTATCCTAACCACCACTACCCTTCCCTTTGTCATAGATATCACCCTTATTAACACCCTATTTTCTACCTTTCGTCTAAGTGAGACACTCCAAGTGACTCACCCTAAATTCCCATGCCACTTGGGTACCCTATCCATGTCAGTTGGTTACCCTAACCAACCACCTATCCTTACCCCCTCACCTCCCAAAAGCCTACAAATACTCCATCATTCTCTCAACCAAAGTAGGAATTAAATAGCACTATCATTCTACAAAAATCATACTAGGAGGATCATAACCTTCTCAAAGACCAATCCATAGGATTCAATGTGCATCAACTAGAGCCTTTCTACCATTTAGTCCCAAATATTGTTTATGTTTGGCCAGTCATAAATGCAACCCTGTAGGTCCCAAATGCAGAGTTATAGGTCCTAAATGCAGCCTCATAGATCCTAAACATAGAGTTGTAAGTTATAAATTTAGAACTACAAATCCCAAATTTAGACCTACAAGTCCTAAAAGTATACCTACAGGTCCCAAATGCAGTCTACCTAGATCCACCAATTTTAGTCCCAAATCAAAATCAATGACATGACAAATTTTTAACTCCATTGTTTTTTCTTCTTCACATATTTTTAGATTCTACTATCAATGTATTTTTGGGTTTTATAGCTTTTATTTATATTAAAATGAGCCTTACACAATGAAGACCCTTCATGTACTATTGAATCTTTGTATGTTGTAGGATATATGTGCAGGTGACAGGTTTTTGGATAGCTACTGAAGTAAGGATGGTCCACGAGGATACACAAGCCCACCTAAACATCTTGGTTGGATTAAAAATATTTTTGGCATCCACCATCCATTTGATCTACAAAAGAGGTTTTTCCTCCTTTTGCCCATTGTACTCTGAAAGCAAGCAAACATTCATTTTGTAATCAAACCCATGTACCTCAAGGTATATATTATTATAAAAATATGATATCAAGGCTCCACATATTAATACAAAATTATTTTTTATTGCAATTTATTGTTTCGTACTTTAATTTTTTGGGTGTCATCTTTATTGCTACAAATTGGCGATCACGGTGGGACCTCCAAAGGGTTCTATTTAGTTTTTCTTGCTAATTTCTACCTTCTAATCTATTTATATTGATTGATTACAAGGTTTTGAAGTTTCATTTCATGAAATATCATAGAGAATTTTTGGAATTTTAGAGACTGATCGAGTTGTTTCTTGCCCTGTCCAAATGCAACCTGTGTTTGGGAAACTCAACTCACGTTTAGGCAATGTATCCCATATTTGAGAAATATAGCTTACATTTGGAGAAAGAGCTTCAAGCTTGTAGGTAAGGGTTTTTGGATTTAGTTACATTTAAAAAGAAAATTTGTTGTTTATGTGCTTGACTAAAAGGGTAACTTAGGAAATTACATTCATAGAAATTTGTAGATTGTATTCTTATATCATAGCTTAATAGATTGCATGTGTAGGCATAAAAATCAAAATTACATTCTAGAGTGCATGGATTACCTTTAATATTATAAAATAGGGTTATTTTTTGCATATGGGGGTTAGTTTGTGTTGTAATCATAGTGACACTGAGAGGGGGGTGAATCAGTGTGATCTTTAAAATTTCTAATATAAATAGTTTTAAAACTAGCAGCTATTTAAAACTGATAAAAGAAATATCAAATGCAGCAAGAAAGCATGACACACAACAGAGTAATTTAACGAGGTTCACCAATGTGGCTACTCCTCAAAACGACTGCTTGGACTACCATCCAAATCCAGCCAATGCAAAGCTACAACTTTACAATATCTTTTACCAGCACCAACTGGAAGGAGCACCAACCCCTTAGCTTTATCTGTTACAAACAGAATGGAGCACCAACTCCCAATCTACCAGCACCTATTGGAAAGAGGCACCAACCCCTTATGCCAAGCTGCAACTTGGAAGTCAATAATGATAAAGAAAATTACAGAATAAAATTTTCACGTTAGTTCTTACAGTCTGTTGTTTCTCTGCATTATGCTACTTCTGCACAAAATGCTTCGCACTATCCGACCGCTTCTGTGAACTTCTTCACACTCTCTGATGCAATCAGATGATCTATCACTTCTGCTATCAGTGCGCTATCACTTCGCACTTATAACTCCACCTCTACACATCGCGCTCTTCATTCATGCAATCACGATATGCACACTTCACTTCAACTCGAACTGCGACTTCGCACTCTGCTCGATATGAACTTCACTTGCGCAATCACTCTGCTCGCATTCGCACATTATCTTCACGCCACACTTTCAAACTTGAAGTAGCCCTCCTTTTATAGAAGAAATTTCAGGATCAAAACCCTAAAGAACGTCGACTGAGAAACCCTAGAAATTGTCGGCTGTAAACCCTAAAATCCGTCGGTTGTAACCCTAAGAATGTCGGCTGCACAACCCTAGAAATTGTCGACTACAAAACCCTAAAATCTGTCGGCCCAGATTCAACTTTGTCGGCCTCAACTGCTACTGCCACTACTGTCACCTTCCTATAACTATTGCTGTGAAATAGAAACATGTCGCGATATCGCGACACTTTTTGTAGCCGTACGCCTTCTTGTCCTTGCTGTCGTGAAATCGTGACCCTTTTGGCCTTTGATAGCTTTGCCTCCGTTCTTGTCGTGAAATCATGACACTTCAAACTTTTGTTGACGTCATTCTCATTCTTGTCGTGAAATCGTGACGCTTCCGGCTTCCTGAGGCTTTTCTTGCAACTTGTCATGAAATCGTGACACTTTCAGCTTTTGCTGACGTCATCCTCATCTTTGTCACGAAATCGCGACGCTTCCGGCTTCCTAAGGCTTTTCTTGCAACTTGTCACGAAATCGTGACACTTTCAGCTTTCGCTGACGTCATCCTCATCTTTGTCGTGAAATCGCGACGCTTTCGGCTTCCGTACATTTCTCGCTTCATGCACTAGCAAAATTGTTACAACTTTGTGCCTTGTGCTACCAACTTTGCTTCGACCCGCAAAATTTTGACTTGTAGCGAAATCGCTACACTTTTGTGTTCTGCACTTTTGACTTGTAGCGAAATCGCTACACCTTTGTGTTGTGCATTTTTGACCCATAGCGAAATCGCTACACCTTTGTTTTGTGCACTTTTGACTCGTAGAAAAATTGCTACATTTTTGTTTTGTGCAATTTTGACTCGTAGCAAAATCGCTACACCTTTGTTTTGTGCACTTTTGACTCGTAGCGAAATCGCTACACTTTTGAGTTCTGCATTTTTGACTTGTAGCGAAATCGCTACAACTTTTCACTTAACACTTTCTCCCTGCTTCGGCCAGTGAAAATTCAACATGTAGCGAAATCGCTACAACTTTTCCACTTAACGCTTTCTCCTTGCTTCGGCCAGCAAAATTTCAACATGTAGCGAAATCGCTACAACTTTTCCACTTAACGCTTTCTCCTTGCTTCGGCCAGCGAAAATCCAACATGTAGCGAAATCGCTACAGTTTCTCGACTTAGCTTCTTGGCCTCCAACATGTCGCGAAATCATGACAGTTTGCCTTGTGCCTTCTCTCTCCTCATTTTTGTCATGAAATCATGACATTTTTGACTGTGCCTTCTCTCTCCTCATTTTTGTCATGAAATCATGACATTTCCGACTATGCCTTCTCTCTCCTCATTTTTGTCGTGAAATCGTGACATTTTTGACTCCGCCTTCTCTCTCCTCATTTTTGTCATGAAATCATGACATTTTCAGCTATGCCTTCTCTCTCCTCCGACCTGTCGCAAAATCGTGACAGAAAACATGTCGCGATATCGCGACAGTTTTCTAACTTGTCTTTTTCTTCGAATTTTTGAAACTGGGTCATTTCTGTTTTCCAGGAATTGCACTTTACATACTCTGACTATCCTTTGAACTTCTGTCCTCTGCATCTGAATGACTCCTACACTATCTGTCCACTGCATCATTGGATCTAACTGCCTGTGTTGACAACAATGACAAACTTCTTGCAACACCTTGCTCAACAATCTCCCCCTTTGGAATTGTTGGCAACACTTGTGTACATTCCTGTAACTCTTCTCCCCCTTTGTCAATAATACCAAAGGGCTGCTGCAAACTCCCCCTGAGTCCATCCTCACAATTCTGAGGCACAATTTGTTGCATCTAGCACAAATTATGATCATGAGCAAAAGAATAGTCAAATACTCAAATGCTCCCCCTGAGAAAATGATCCCTGTAGCTAGTCACTTCTTAGGAAGTGTAACTACTCCTAATTTGCTTCGAAGGTACTCAAACACTTCCTTGGGCAATGGTTTTGTAAAAATATCTGCTACTTGTTCCGTAGTTGGGACAAAATCCAATTTAACTTCTCCTTCAGCAACTTTCTCCTTCAAGAAGTGATACCTTATAGCAATGTGTTTTGTCCGTGAGTGCATTATTGGATTCTTAGAGATGTTAATTGCACTGGTGTTATCACACTTAACCGATATTGGTTCACTGAAATTAATACCAAGATCTTTCAAAGTTTGTTTCATCCACAAGACTTGTGTACAACATGTTGTTGCTGCAATATATTCCGCCTCAGCTGTAGATAAAGAAAGCGACTCTTGCTTCTTCTTGTGCCATGCAACCAATCTGTCCCCCAAGTAGAATGCACCTCCACTGGTACTCTTTCCGTCATCAACACATCCAGCCCAATCTGCATCTGAATATGATATAAGAGTGAAGTCTTTGCCTTTTGGATACCACAACCCATACTCCATGGTGCCCTTGAGATACCGAAAGATCCTTTTAACTTCTTGTCACATGAGTCTCTTTGGGACTGGTCTGAAATCTAGCTACCATGCAAGCTGCCTGCAGAATATCAGTGTCAGGTAGTCTGTTAAATATAGTAAGCTTCCAATCATAGATCTGTACATGGTTTGGTCTACAGGTGGAGATTTTTCTTCTTTACTCAATTTGTAGCTTTGTTGTCATGGGAGTGCTAAGCGGCTTCTGAGTCCTCCATAGTGAACCTCTTTAGCATTTCTTTCACATATTTGATTTGGGAAATGAAAATGCCTTTCTCATTTTGATTAACTTGTAGCCCAAGAAAGTAAGACAGTTCACCAATCATAGACATTTCAAATTCATTATGCATCTTATTTGCTAAGTCTTTACAAGATTCATCTTTGTTGCTGCCAAATATGATATCATCTACATAGACAACTAGAACAATGAGATGCCCACCTTCTATTTTTACATACAGATTACTGTCCACTAAACCTTTCTTGAATCCTTGTTGAGAGAGATAGTTATCTAGCCTTGCATACCATGCCCGTGGTGCTTGTTTTAATCCATACAATGCTTTCTTTAATTTGTAGACAAGGTTAGGATCCTCACTAATTTGAAAGCCATCCGGTTGTTCAATATAGACCTCTTCTTCGAGTTTCCCATTTAAAAAGGCAGATTTTACATCCATCTGATAAACTCTGAAGTTTTTGTGAACTGCTAAGGCCAGAAACATTCTAATTGCTTCTAATCTGGCCACTGGTGCAAAAGTCTCTTCAAAATCAATGCCTTCGACCTGTGCATATCCTTTACAAACCAGTCTTGCTTTGTTCCTAATGACCTGTCCGTCTTCATTTAATTTGTTTCAAAATATCCATTTGGTGCCGATTACATTCTTATTTGCAGGTCTAGGTACTAATTCCCAAGTTCTATTCTTTTCAATCTGATCTAACTCTTCATTTATAGCCTTCATCCAGCTATCATCTTTGCTTGCTTCATCTATGTTTTTGGGCTCAATGCTAGATAAAAGAGAGTAATTACTTATTACTTTCCTTCTTGTCTGAATACCAACTATGGGATCTCCAATTATTTGGTCTCTTGGATGATTTTTCTGCTAGCTTGTTTTGAATTTCTTGTTTTCTTGTACCTCTGAGTCATCAACTAATTCATCTGAATCAAACGTAGATTTATTTTCTGTTTCATTCACCTCATCTCCTTCAACGACTTCTTCATAGATTGGGTAGTTTTCCTCAAAGTCAGCTAATCGTTTCCCACCTTCATCGAATTTAACATCTGCACTGTCCACAATTTTCTTGAGTCTCTTGTTGTAGCATTTGTAAGCTTTGCTTTTTGATGAATACCCAACAAAAACACCTTCATCTGCTCTATCTTCAAACTTCCCAAGGTTGTCATCAGTTTTTCTGATGTAGCACCTACAACCAAATACTTTGAGATGTTTTGTTGTTGCTTTTCTACCAAACCACAACTCATAAGGTGTTTTGCATTCATGAGTTCTTAACATATATCTGTTTTGGATGTATATTGCAGTGTGAACTGCTTCTTTCCAGAATCTATCTGCTATTTTATTTTTTGCCAGCATGGTGCGTGCCATTTCTTGTATAGTTCTATTCTTTCTTTCTACTACGCCATTCTACTGTGGAGTTCTAGCTGCTGAATATTGTCTCCTGATACCATGTTTTTCATAGTATTCTGTAAATTCATTCGAAATGAATTCTCCTCCTCTGTCTGATCGTAAGCATTTGACCCTTTTTCTTGTTTCATTCTCAACTAGTTGTTTGAAGGTTCTGAACATTTCAAAAGCTTCTGTTTTATCTTTTAGGAAAAATATCCATGTCATTCTGGAATAATCATCGATACACAACATAAAGTATTTGTCGCCGTTTATGCTTTGAGTTCTCATGGGTCCACATAAGTCCGTATGAATAAGTTCCAAGGGCATGCTAGTGTGGTATTCTTTTGTTTTAAATGAGACTCTGGTTTGCTTTCCCTTCTGACATGAAGCACAAACATTGTTTGAAGGTTTTTTAATGGTTGGAATATCTCTCACTGCTTGTTTCGAGCTGATTTTCACCAAATTATCAAAACTTATGTGTCCAAGCCTCTTGTGCCACAACCAGTTCTCTTCTTCTTGTCCAATGAAACACGTACCTTCTGATGTTTCTGAAAGTGTGTACAAATTTCTAGACGTCCTTGAACCAGTTGCTATCAATTTCCCACTATTTATTTTTTTGACTTCACAACCCTGCTTTTTGAAGACTACTTCATGTCCTTTATCACAGATTTGACTGACACTTAATAGGTTGTGTTTCAAACCATCCACAAATAAAACTTCTTCTGACTTGATTTTCCCTTCACTAATTTTGACGAGATCCTTTTCCTATTATTTTGGCTCCATCATTATTTCCAAACTTCACAGAGCCACCCTCATATTTCTGTAGTTTTTCAAATTTTTGTTTATCACCTGTCATATGACTTGAGCAACCACTATCAAGAATCCACGGTACACATTTATTTTGAGCCCTGAAAGCTGTCTGCACTATTAAAGATTCCTTTTCTTCCCTGAGCTGTTCTTTCTGTTTCCATTCTGTTTTGATTATGGTATTGGGTTCTAACTTGGATTTCCCCTTTTCAGAATCTTGCACATATTTTTCAGAAGTATTTCTATTCTGTTTTGCCCTATATGGTTGAATTCTTCTTTTCTGAGATTGATTTGAAATAGAAGTACTATGACAGTTTCTAGCAATGTGCCCGAAGTTGTGACAGTTAAAGCATTCTACTGCATAACTCATTAGAGGAGCAAAGGTATTTCTACTAGTGAAACTTCTTGGACCTATATTATACTTGCAGTTAGCAATTCTATGACCATAACCATTACATTTGAAACAGAAACCATAAAAGTAATGATTGAACCTGAAAGATGGTCTTTGCCAAGTTGTTGCAGGAGCCTTAGATCTTCTTTTCTTTTGATGTGTGACCTTGGTAAACCCATCATTGTCAGTTCCTATTTCAGGACTGTCATTACTGCTTTCTTTTGCCTGATTTGTTTTTCTTTCAACAACCTGTTTCTTATTTTTACTCTTTTCACATTCAACATTGCTTGCCTTTGGTCCGTTTGATGATTCTCCTTCAATAAAGCCCAGACCGAATTTGATACCTGCGGGTCTTTGATCGCTTAAGATTTTGTCCAACTTCATCGAACTTTCTTCACGTTTGTAGTGGCAACTAATTTTTTGATCCAGCTCTTGTATTTGCATTCGAAGACCAAAATTTTCTTCTTCTAATTTGCAGCAATAATCTATCTTCATGGTTACCTGAATTTCCAGATCTTCGGACATTTTCTTGTATTCTTCTGTCTGTATTTTTAAGCTGGTTATAATGTCATTTGCATCCTCAAGCTTTCTTAAAAGTTTTTTATTCTTTCTCTTCTCAGATTTCCATTCTTCAAGAGCAGAAACCAGCTCACCTTCTAAATCAACTTCAGCCTCAGCTTTTTCAATAGATACTTTAGGGTTCATATCTTCTCTCTTTTCTAGGTTTTCTGCCTCTTCTGATTTTTCTACTTCAAACGCCATAAAGAGAGCTTCACCTGTTCCTTCTTCAGAGTCTTCACTAGAGCTGTCCTCTGAAGAATCTGCATTTCGAGAGATAAAACTTTTCTTTTTGAAATTGCCTTTTCTGAAGTTAGTTTTCTTCCTCCATTCACTTCTTTCTTGATGCGAAGTTTCTTCACCTTTGTTTTTGTCATTGAGAGGACATTTTGTCGCAAAGTGCCCAATGCCTCCGTAGTTAAAGCATTTGAATGGTAGCTTTCCTCTGTACTTTCCTTTTCCCTTTCTCAGTTTTTTGACAAAATTTGCTTCCATTTCATCTGATACATCTTCTTCTTTAGATTCTGGTTTTGTGACTTTACCTTTTAGGGCTTTGAAAGCAGCTTCTCTATCTGTGGGGTTAGACCTTCCTATTCTCATTTCAAAAGCAGTCAAGGAACCATGCATCTCATCCATACTAAAACGATTTAGATCTTTGGCTTCTTCTATGGCAAAGACTTTAGAATCAAATCTAGGAGGGAGCGATCTTAATACCTTTTTCACGATAGTAGCATCGTTTATATCTTCGTCGAGACCTCTGATTGAATTGGTGATCCCATTGACTCTTTGCATGAAAGTCTCTATGTTCTCATCATTGTCCATCTTTAAAGACTCGAATTGAGCTCGATGTGTTTGAAGCTTGGCCTCCTTGATCCTATCATCTCCTTCATGAATGTTCTCTAGTTTATCCCATACATCTTTTGCTGATTCACAATTTATGATCTTGACTAGCTCACTTTCCACTAGTCCACACATGATGGCATTTTTTGCTTTTGAATCATATTCAAATGCCTTTTTACTAGCGAGTGTCTGTTGGAGCGGTGGCGGGAGCTTTGTAACCATTAACTACTGCACCCCAGATGTCAAAACCCAAAGCACTGAGATATGTCTGCATTCTAATTTTCTAGAACGCATAATTAGTCCCATCAAACAATGGTGCTTTGTTCGAGGAGAAACCTTCACCACTTGCCATTGCGTCACTTCCAAGATCACCCTAGCTGTTTGAGCCTGTTCAGGAACTTGGCTCTGATACCAATTGTTGTAATCATAGTGACACTGAGAGGGGGGTGAATCAGTGTGATCTTTAAAATTTCTAATATAAATAGTTTTAAATCCAACGACTATTTAAAAGCGATAAAAGAAATATCAAATGCAACAAGAAAGCATGACACACAACACAGTAATTTAACGAGGTTCACCAATGTGGCTACTCCTCAAAATGACTGCTTGGACTACCATCCAAATCCAGCCAATGCAAAGCTACAACTTTACAATATCTTTTACCAGCACCAACCCCTTAGCTTTATCTGTTACAAACAGAATGGAGCACCAACTCCCAATTTACCAGCACCTACTGGAAAGAGGCACCAACCCCTTATGCCAAGCTGCAACTTGGAAGTCAATAATGATAAAGAAAATTACAAAATAAAATTTTCATGTTAGTTCTTACAGTCTGTTGTTTCTCTACATTCTGCTACTTCTGCGCAAAATGCTTCACACTATCCGACCACTTCTGTGAACTTCTTCGCACTCTCTGCTGTAATCGGATGATCGATCACTTCTACTGTCTATGCGCTATCACTTCGCACTTATAACTCCACCTCTGCACATCGCGCTCTTCATTCACGCAATCACGATATGCACACTTCGCTTCAACTCGAACTGCGACTTCGCACTCTGCTCGATACGAACTTCACTTGCGCAATCACTCTGCTCGCATTCGCACATTATCTTCACGCCACATTTTTCAAACTCGAAGTAGCCCTCCTTTTATAGAAGAAATCTCAGGATCAAACCCTAAAGAACGTCGGCTGAGAAACCCTAGAAATTGTCGACTGTAAAACCCTAAAATCCATCGGCTGTAACCCTAAGAATGTCGACTGCACAACCCTAGAAATTTTCGGCTACAAAACCCTAAAATCTATCGGCCCAGATTCAACTTTGTCGGCCTCAACTGCTACTGCCACTACTGTCACCTTCCTGTAACTATTGCTGTGAAATAGAAACATGTCGCGATATCGCGACACTTTTTGTAGTCGTACGCCTTCTTGTCCTTGTTGTCATGAAATCGTGACCCTTTTGGCCTTTGATAGCTTTGCCTCCGTTCTTGTCACGAAATCGTGACACTTCAAACTTTTGCTGACGTCATTCTCATTCTTGTCGCGAAATCATGACGCTTCCGACTTTCAGAGGCTTTTCTTGCAACCTATCGTGAAATCGTGACACTTTCAGCTTTTGTTGATGTCATCCTCATCTTTGTCATGAAATCGTGACACTTTCAGCTTCCTGAGGCTTTTCTTGCAACTTGTCATGAAATCGTGACACTTTCAGCTTTCATTGACGTCATCCTCATCTTTGTCACGAAATCGCGACGCTTCTGGCTTCCGTACATTTCTCGCTTCATGCACTAGCGAAATTGTTACAACTTTGTGCCTTGTGCTACCAACTTTGCTTTGACCCACAAAATTTTGACTTGTAGCGAAATCGCTACACTTTTGAGTTCTGCACTTTTGACTTGTAGCGAAATCGCTACACCTTTGTGTTGTGCATTTTTGACCCGTAGCGAAATCGCTACACCTTTGTTTTGTGCACTTTTGACTCGTAGCGAAATCGCTACACCTTTGTTTTGTGCAATTTTGACTCGTAGCAAAATCGCTACACCTTTGTTTTGTGCACTTTTGACTCGTAGCGAAATCGCTACACTTTTGAGTTCTGCATTTTTGACTTGTAGCGAAATCGCTACAACTTTTCACTTAACACTTTCTCCCTGCTTCGGCCAGCGAAAATTCAACATGTAGCGAAATCGCTACAACTTTTCCACTTAACGCTTTCTCCTTGCTTCGGCCAGCGAAATTTCAACATGTAGCGAAATCGCTACAACTTTTCCACTTAACGCTTTCTCCTTGCTTCGGCCAGCGAAAATCCAACATGTAGCGAAATCGCTACAGTTTCTCGACTTAGCTTCTTGGCCTCCAACATGTCGCGAAATCGCGACAGTTTGCCTTGCGCCTTCTCTCTCCTCATTTTTGTCGTGAAATCATGACATTTTTGGCTGCGCCTTCTCTCTCCTCATTTTTGTCACAAAATCATGACATTTTTGGCTGCGCCTTCTCTCTCCTCATTTTTGTCGCAAAATCATGACATTTTTAGCTGCGCCTTCTCTCTCCTCATTTTTGTCATGAAATCATGACATTTTTGGCTGCGCCTTCTCTCTCCTCATTTTTGTCGCGAAATCATGACATTTTTGATTGTGCCTTCTCTCTCCTCCGACCTGTCACGAAATCGCGATCGCGATATCGCGACAGTTTTCTAACTTGTCTTTTTCTTCGAATTTTAGAAACTGGGTCACTTCTATTTTCTAGGAATTGCACTTTACATAATCCGACTATCCTTTGAACTTCTGTCCTCTGCATCTGAATGACTCCTACACTGTCTGTCCACTGCATCATTGGATCTAACTGCCTGTGTTGACAACAATGACAAACTTCTTGCAACACATTGCTCAACAGTTTGGCATTGATAGGTGTTTAGGGCACACTTTGGGCTTCATCCCTACCCTAAGTTACTTCTAAGATACAATCTAAAATTCAAAATATATTTTTCAAATATAGAATACGTTTATCAAACAGACTACGGGTCCCAAATGCTACTTCCATTTGCATAGAACTTCTCAACTTGTTTTTTCCATATCTCACTCATCTAAAATTTGTTTGAGATAAAATTTTGAGGGTAGGTTACTGACATTCCCTAGACTATATCCACCAATTATAATATCATGTAGAGCAACAAAGATCCAAATGCAACCTATTGTGGCTGCCCCACAACTAGCCCCAAGAATTACGGACCCACCTTTAAAATTTTGTTTTTCAGAGTCTCATTTCTCTTTGAGTGCAAGTGTTTGATATGACCTCAATCATGAGCTCACCCTTCTGATTTTGAGCCTCCTAGGTTTATAATATTTTCTTGAATTTTGGGGAGGAGTTTGATGTTATTATTTGATTGAAGTAATTATCGATTGTATAGTTGTTTTTATTCGTTCAGTGAAGTTAAATGTTGGTTTGGATTTTTCTTTTGTAATGTAGCCTGTTTTCTAAACTTGTTTTGTTATAGTTTAAACCTCTAGGTCTTACCTTGAGAGTTCAAATATATATATAATAATAAAGTATATATATATATATATATATATATATATATATATATATATATATATATATATATATAACTTTATTATTATATATCACATATATAATAATAAAAATATATTAAAATTAAAAAAAAAATCATCAAATAAAATTAAAATTTTATATTTACATATAAAAGTTTAAAATGAGATTTAAATATATAATAGTTTAAAATATATAAATAAAAAATAAAATAGTATATATATATATAAAGAAAACATAAAATATGGTTTTTTATATACATATAAGGAAAATAAAAATAAAAAATAAAAACATAAATATTATTATATATTCATATATAATAATTATATATATTGAAATAATATTCTCTAGGCAATTTTACAACTAAGAAGAGCAATATTCTTCATAAGCTTCGGTTATTGGAGATTAAACAACGAGCGGTCTGGAGCTCCATTAGGATGGTGTTGGACTTTGAGGAGGAGATGACTCAAATGTCTAGTGGGATCATTTCTGAGGTGGATGCTCTGCTGTAGAACCATCTCGGTTCTTCGCTTGGTCTACTTGGATTCTCTAGATGTTTTGGCTCTCCTGGTTGGTGGTGTCTTTATTTTGTTGTTTGCCTTGCTTTTGGATTTCTAAGTGCTTGTGAGCACTGGCCTCGTTATTGCTTTCCTTTTCTGTAAAAGGTTTAGTGCCCCTTTCAAAACTCTTTTCTCTTAATTATATAAAAAAAAAAATTATATATATTAAAATAAGCCTTTAATGATTTTTGCTATTTTCTTTTAGTCATTATTCTTGTTAATACTTTTGGCTTATTCTTCAAGTAGTGCCAAATGATGTTTCTTGTTAATACTTTTGGCTTATTAAAATAAGCCTTTAATGATATGTATAGTATTATGTGCCCTATTCTTCAAGTAGTGCCAAATGAAGTTTCTTGCTTTCATCTTCCCATGGTAGCGTTATAAAATTAACGAAGATTTGATCTTCGGGAGTCAATCTATTATAGGGCTTGTCAATATTTTTAACTTCCTGCCCATCAAAAATGAAAAAAATAAACCTGATTTTTGGCAAGTCACTCACGAAAGGAGCGTCTCCTGGGAGTCGTTCAGGATAGCAGTGATTCTTGGGAATCGTTCAAGAAAGCAGAGATTTCTAAGGGTCACTTAGGGAAGCAGCGATCCTGGAAAGGAGCGACTTCAGGAATCGAACACCTAGCGCAATGTTAATGAGACTTCCTGCCAACTGACCCTGCAGTAATTTTTCATGTGCGGGTAGTTGAACTGTTTCCCGTCACTGTCCTCAGAGATCTGCTATAAAAACTGGTTCGAATGGCATTTTAGGTAGAATAGAACGTGCAATAGAGAGAGCACCAGCAGAGGAATGTGAGATAATTTTGTTGTTGTTATTGAAATATAAGTCTGCATATTTTTGGTGCTTAAATCATGAGTTTTGGGCACCTTTTAATTGAAATCCTCATCGCTTGAATTGATAAGTAAATATTCTTCTTGTTTAAATCGCAACATTTTTCTTATAGTCCCTTTGCCGATTTTACCTCTCTCTCGCTGGTCTCACTGAGCAAGGACCAATTTTTCTCAGTATTTGAGCGATCCCGTGCATCGCTCAGCTAACGAGCGACTTCGAGAGTCACTCAGCGAGTGAGCGACTTTGAGGGTCGCATCACCCTCGAGCGATCTTCGTCCAACCTACCCTTACTTGCTTTGTGAAGTGACAAAATTTTGTCCTTGCGAGTGTTGCAAGCGAACTCCGTGCATTAAAAGTCCCTACGCTTTCTTGCTCCAGTAGGCATACGATTCTTGGCATCGCATCTCGAACGAGCGACTTTCATCTCCTGCGTTCAAGTTTCAAAGAATCTCTCCATTATCGCTCCATTTGTGTACGACTTTGAGTATCGTTGTGCAAGTAGTGCGAATCCCAGGATCGCTCATTGAGGCAAGCGCTTTCAAGCATCGTAAGGTTTTTGAGTGAGTTATGATGATTTTATTTCCTTCAAATTGGTATCAGAACCAAACTTGTCATTCCGTGGAGATTGATGTATGCCTTGTTGCAGTTGTAGATATCGCGGTTAAACGACAAGATCTACGACTACTGGAGCATCCAAATGAAGATCATGTTTAGGTCACAGGAGCATTGGGACTTGGTCGAGACTGGATACACAAATTCGACTGATGCAACAACACTAGCCGCACTCTCCCAAGCTGATAAGGACATGCTGAAGGAAAATCCGAAGAAGGACCAGAAGGCATTGTTTTACATCATACAAGCGATCGAAGAGACGATTTTACCATGGATTGCAACAATAACCAAGGTAAAACAAGCCCAAGAAATCTTGGTCAGTTCGTATCAGGGCACCAACAAGGTGAATTTGGTGAAGCTGTAGATGCTAAGGAGGGAATTTGAGAACCTACAGATGACCAAGTCAGAGTCCATGAGTGACTTATTCACCTAGAAAACTGATGTCATCACCAGATGTAGTTGAATGGTGAGGTGGTGGACAACTAGAGAATTGTGGAGAAGATTCTAAGAAGCTTGTCCGTAATATTTGACTCGATCATGATAGCGATTGAAGAGTCGAGGGATTTGACAACCCTATCGGTGGATGAGCTCATGGATTCCCTACAAACGCATGAGCAGAGGCTGAGCCGCTCAACATAGTCCTCATTAGAGCAGGCGTTCAAGGCACAGGTCTTATTTTGAGACATTGGTAGACAAGAATCCCACCAAGGCGCCTCTAGTTCTCAAGGAGGAAGAGATAGAGGTAGGCATGGGAAAGACAACAAGTAAGGAGGAAGGTCAATTTTTAATGATGGGAAGACCAACTACAACTTCCATTAGGTGGGAGGAAGAGGTAGTGGCAAAAATTAGCAAGGTAGATTTGGTCAGAAGAAGGACAAATCCAATATTCTATGCTACTACTGCAAGAAGTTTGGCCACTATATCTCTGACTGTAGAAAGAAGATGTCCAAGGACAACCAATAGCAAGCCCACTACACAAATGACACTGGAAATATCGATTGCAGAGATGCATGTGGGAATATGTTGCTGACTTATAGTATTAAGGAGGAGAGTTAGAAGAATTTCTGGTATCTCGATAGTGGGTGCAACAACCACATGATGGGGAACAAAGAGATATTCTCACAACTAGATGAAATGGTCCAGTCTAAGGTAAATATGGAGAACAACAACAAGCTTCTTGTCAAGGATAAAGGAAGAATCATCATCTACACCAAGCATGGCAAAGGAAAGCAGATCTGTGATGTCTACTATGTGCCATGCCTGAAACATGACCTTCTGAGTGTTGGATATCTCGTGCAGAAGGGGCACACTGTTCATTTCAAAGATGAAGTTTGCACCATCAGAGATAGAGAGCATGGATATATTACAATTATGTCCATGACAAAGAATAAAATGTTTCTACTACAAATTTAGAATGAATCTTTGATGTG
Source organism: Wollemia nobilis (assembly GCA_028583015.1). Classification (NCBI taxonomy): domain Eukaryota; kingdom Viridiplantae; phylum Streptophyta; class Pinopsida; order Araucariales; family Araucariaceae; genus Wollemia; species Wollemia nobilis. Next base: position 2,599,988 of record JAQPPZ010016911.1, on the reverse strand, counting down.
TCTAAGTGTAGTTGTGAAGGATACTACCTAGTTGTGGCATCTCAGATTCGGTCACCTGAGTTTCGATGGCCTAAAATTATTGTACAAGAAGCATATGGTGAAGGGTTTACCCATTATTGAGTAGTTAAATGAGGTTTGTGAGGGCTGATTAGTCATAAAACAACACATGGATGCATTCCCTACAAGAAAGTCTTGGAGGGCTTCACAGCCATTGGAGTTGGTGCACTCAGACATTTATGGTCCGATGCAGACCAACACCTTTATCAGAAACAAATACTTCTTTACCTTCATTGACAGCTTTATCCAGAAGACATGGATCTATCCCATCAAGAAAAGTCAGAGACTCTCAAAATATTCAATGAGTTCAAGGCTTTGGTGGAGAAAAAAAGCTGCTATCAAGTGAAAATCCTCAGGATAAATGGTGGAGGTGAATACATCTCCAACGAATTCCACAAATTTTACAAGCAAAATAAAATTCATAGGTAACTCACTACTAGATACACACTAAAAAAAAATGGTGTAGCTGAGAGGAAGAACAAAACAATCATGGAGATGGCACGGAGTATGCTGAAGGCGAAGAATCTACCACATGAGTTATGGATAGAAGTTGTATGTTGTGCAATTTACCTGCTGAACAGATGTCCCACCAAGAGTGTGAGGGAAAACATTAATGAGGAAGTTTGGAACAACCAAAGCCAAGTGTGGATCATTTATGATTTTTTGGGTGCATTGCGCATGCACATGTTCCAGAAGAAAAGAGGCATAAGCTGGATGATAGAGTAGAGAGGTGTATCTTCATAGGTTATAGTGAAAAACCAAAGGTATATCAACTATATAATACTGTGATGAAGAAGCTCATCATTAGCCAAGATGTGAAGTTTCTAGAGGATGAAGCCTAGAATTGGAAATCAAAGACTAGCCAGCTAGAGCCAACAGTTATTGAATCGATGGACTTGGATGAAAATAGTGTGTAGCCAATTGTAGCTTTAGGTAGCAACAATGGTGGTAGTAGCAGTATATCATCATCATCCTGTTCGCCTCCACTTGCAAGTAGAGTCTCCAACTTGAGGACACCTACGAAGACGAGGAGCTTGCAAGACATCTACGAGGTAACCCAAAATCAAGAAGATGAACAACATTATGAATTTGTCTTATTTACTGAGTGTGATCCAATTTTGTTTTAAGAAGCAAGTCAGAATCAAAAATAGGTGAAGGCAATGGATGAGGAGATAGAGATCATTGAAAATATCGAGACATGGCATCTGGATGATCTCCTAGCAGGGAAGAAGACAATCGGGTAAAGTGGGTTTACAAAACCATGTTGAATGCCCAAGGAGAAGTTGATCGGCTTAAGGCCAAACTGGTGGTGAAAGGCTACAAGTAGAAGTCAGGGATTGAATACCATGAGGTGTATGCACATGTAGCCCAAATTAACATAGTCAGGATGATCCTCACATTGGTAGCTCAGCAGGGTTGGAAGGTGTACTAGATGGATGTCAAGTCTGCATTCCTCAATGGTGTGTTGGAAGAAGAGGTCTACATAGACCAGCCATCAGGATATGAGTTGCAAGGACAAGAAGGCAAGGTCCTGAAACTGAAGAAGGCCCTATATGGGTTGAAGCAGACACCTAGGGCATGGTAGAGTCGAATTGATGGCTATTTTTAGGAGAATGGGTTTGTTAAATGCCCATATGAGCACACCTTGTACCTGAATATAAATGAAGTAGGGTATCTTATAATCATATGTCTATATGTGGACAATCTGATTTACATTGGCAACAACGATGTACTATTTGACTAGTTTAGAATAGCCATGAAGAAGGAGTTTGATATGACTATTTTAGGGCTAATGAAATATTTTCTTGGCATTGAAGTTGACCAATCAGTAGATAACATCTTCATTTCTTAGGGCAAGTATGCGAAGGATGTCCTGAAGCGGTTCAATATGAAGGACAACAAACCTGCCATCACACCTATTGCCACAGGTCTAAAGCTGAGCAAGTTGGATTCCAATAGGAATGTTGATCCAACTCTGTTTAAGACACTAGTTGACAGTCTCATGTATCTGACTGCAACTAGAAACGATTTGACATTTGGAGTCAGTTTGATCAGATTTATTATGGAGACTTTGAAGTACACACACTGGCAAGCAGGCAAATGGATTTTATGCTATATCAATGGGATGAGAAACCATGAAATTTTCTATGCCAAACGAGACTAGTTGGAACTGGTGGGCTACACAGATAGTGACTGGGCTGGCAGCACTGATGATTGAAAGAACACTTTTGGGTATGCTTTCCATATCAGATCAAGAGAAGTTTCATGATGGTCCAAGAAGCAATCGACAGTTGCATTGTCCACTACTGACATTGAGTATGTCGCTTCCATGTCAGTTGCATGCCATGAAGTATGGATGCGTAGAATCCTAAGTGAGCTGAACCATTCATCGAAAGGGGTGACAACCATTTTTTGTGACAAAAATTTTGCCATAGCACTGTTGAAGGATCCAATATTTCATGGGCAAATGAAGCACATCAACATCCAATATCACTTCATCAGAGAGCTGGTGAAGTTGGGTGAAGTTTAACTACTATTTTGTAGGTCCAAGGAGCAGGTAATTGACATCTTCACAAAACCTTTGAAGGAGGAGGACTTCAACAGATTGCGTGAAAATTTAGATGTCAAATTCCTTGTGAAATAAGGTTTAAAGGAGGGTGAAAAAATAAACCTGATTTCTCATGAGTCACTCAGGAAAGGAGCGTTTCTTGGGAGTCGTTCAATAAAGCAGCGATTCCTAGGAGTCGCTCAAGAAATCAACGATTCCTAGGGGTCACTCAAGAAAGCAGTGATCGTGGGAGTCGCTCAACAAAGGAGCAACTCTAGGAATCATACACCTAGTGTAGTGATAATGAGACATCCCACCAACTAACCCTAATTAGATACCTACAGTCATTTATTATGTACGGGTAGTTGAATTGTTTCCCACCATTGTCCTTAGAGATTTGCTATAAAAACTGGTTTGAATGGCATTTTGGATAGAGTAGAACATGTACAAGAGAGAGAATCAATAGAGGAAAGGGAGTACAACAGCAGTTGTTGGTTTATTCCATTTATCCTGGATCCTTTACAAATGATTGTATCTCCTCAGTAGAGGATTGATTATAATTTTGTTGTTGTTATTGAAATATAAGTCTGCATATTTTTGGTGCTTAAATCAGGAGTTTTGGGCACCTTTTAATTGAAATACTCATCGCTTGAATTGATAAGTAAATATCCATCTTGTTTAAATCACAACATTGTTCTTGTAGTCCCTTTGCAAATTTTACTTCTCTCTTGCTGGTCTCACTGAGTAAGGACTAGTTTTGCTCAATATTTGAGCAATCTCGTGCATCGCTCATCTAGTGAGCGACTTTGAGAGTCGCTCAGCCAGCGAGCGACTCTGGGAGTTGCTCAGCCAGCGAGCGACTTTGAGGGTCACATCACCCTCGAGCAATCTCCATCCACCCTACCCTTACTCCGTGAAGTGATAAATTTTTATTCTCGTGTGTTGCAAGCAAACTTCGATGCATTGAAAGTCCTTGTGCTTTCTTTCTCTGGTATGCATGTGATTCCTGACATCGCATCTCGGATGAGCGAATTTCGTCTCCTGTGTTTGAGTTTCAAAGACACTCTCCATTCTCACTCTGTTTGTGTGCGTCTTTGAGTATTCTATATTTTTCAAATATAGAATACGTTTATCAAACACAGACTACGGGTCCCAAATGCTACTTCCATTTGCATAGAACTTCTCAAATTGTTTTTTCCATATCTCACTCATCTAAAATTTGTTTGAGATAAAATTTTGAGGGTAGGTTACTGACATTCCCTAGACTATATCCACCAATTATAATATCATGTAGAGCAACAAAGATCCAAATGCAACCTATTGTGGCTGCACCACAACTAGCCCCAAGAATTACGGACCCACCTTTAAAATTTTGTTTTTCAGAGTCTCGTTTCTCTTTGAGTGCAAGTGTTTGATATGACCTCAATCATGAGCTCACCCTTCTAATTTTGAACCTCCTAGGTTTATAATATTTTCTTGAATTTTGGGGAAGAGTTTGATGTTATTATTTTATTGAAGTAATTATCGATTGTATAGTTGTTTTTATTCGTTCAGTGAAATTAAATGTTGGTTTGGATTTTTCTTTTGTAATGTAACTTGTTTTCTAAACTTGTTTTGTTATAGTTTAAACCTCTAGGTCTTACCTTGAGAGTTCAAATATATATATATATATATATTTTATTATTATATATTACATATATAATAATAAAAATATATTAAAATTAAAAAAAAATCATCAAATAAAATTAAACTTTTATATTTCTATATAAAAGTTTAAAATGAGACTTAAATATATAATAGTTTAAAATATATAAATAAAAAATATAAAAATAAAGAAAACATAAAATATGGTTTTTTATAGACATACAAGGAAAATAAAAATAAAAAATAAAAACATAAATATTATTATATATTCATATATATAATAATTATATACATTAAAATAATATTCTCTAGGCAATTTTACGATTAAGAAGAGCAACATTCTTTATAAGCTTTTGCTATTGGAGATTAAACAACGAGCAGTCTGGAGCTCCATTAGGATGGTGTTGGACTTTGAAGAGGAGAAACTCAAATGTCTAGTGAGATCATTTCTGAGGTGGATGCTATGCTATAGAACTATCTCTATTCTTCGCTTGGTCTACTTGAATTCTCTAGATGTTTTGGCTCTCTTCGTTGGTGGTATTTTTATTTTGTTGTTTGGCTTACTTTTTGGATTTCTAAGTGCTTGTGAGCACTAGCCTCGTTATTGCTTTCCTTTTTTGTAAAAGGTTTAGTGCCCCTTTCAAAACTCTTTTCTCTTAATTATATAAAAAAAAAAATTATATATATTAAAATAAGCCTTTAATGATTTTTGCTATTTTCTTTTAGTCAGTCTTCATGTTAATACTTTTGGCTTATATTTTAATAGTTTAATGGTTTTATTTTTAGAAATGCATCTATTAAAAATTAATGGGTGTTGATGTTGTTGAGAGGTACGATTCGATGATGGACGTTCTATTTGATGCGAACCCAGATTCAGACCTGAGCACGCAAACGTGTAAAGTGGGGGTCTGCGTAGCAGACATGGTAATGGGCAGCCTGAGCTGGGAGGAAATGTGGTGAGTGAACGTGAATCGTAGACCGCCAGCGTAGAGACAACGCGGGACTGAATTCTTGGCATAGGGAAGACCTTGAGACCAGGTTGATTGGACGACATGGACGGTATGCCATGCAGATGTGATGGTGACCCGAAATATTGTAGACATAGGTTTCGACTCGGTTCACACAAGCAGTCAACAATATCGGATAGCGTGGAAGACCAGTGTTGGTATGGACGTGGATAATCGACGTAGTCACCAACACGTCGACATATGTGGATGGTATCGATGCGGTATTGGATGGTATTTCGAAGGCTGAGTAGGTGCATAGCAGTAGTGATTCACACATAGTGCAGGTTAGAAGGAATGGTGTAAAGCAACATTTGAATCATCACACGGATAAGGCAGATTACGGTAGGGGCATCCAATTCAGGTCTGAATGGCAGAAGTCTTTACAGTGTACCGGGTAAAAAAATCAATGGTAGCTACAATTAGGCGAGCGTAGAGCAGATTTCGACATCGTCGATTGGTACAGAAGGGTTCGAAGAATATCTATTGGGTATTCGACAAAGGCGTAGAGCAGAGGTAATAATGCAGTGGCATGACCAGGTAGCGACAAGAGTGAAGACCTGGTTGAAGGTTTTGTCGTAGTGCAATGGAAAGAATGTTAGTGTTCACAATGCACAGAAGTGAGGACTAGGCAAATGTTAGTAGACACAGGGAGCTACATGGTCAAAATGCAATGGATGCCATGGCAATGAATGCACAGAGGGATACTTGCTAGTGACAGTAAGAAGCTATCAGAATTAAAAGAGCGAGCACTAGGTATTAGATTGGTCAGGTTCGGATGGTCAGAGAGATTCAACGTAGAACAAGAAGTGGTAAACCTCTAACGATAGTATTGGGGGACTGAAATGGTTTCTGTGCCCTTAATACATGTCAAAAAATGCTCTCCTATGACTAACGTCACTTACCTTCCACCCTTGGACAGTCGTCAAAGACACGAAGGAGCTATTGGCAGGTATATTAGACAGTGACTGATAAACAATTGGTATATCATTTCATGAAGATGTGGATGGAGTCTATAAACAAGGACAAATTTACCAAGTGGAATGAAACTGATGGTCATAGATGTGGAGGCAGTAACTTTGATAAGCATCGTGGAAGCAGGGTAAATCATCGAAGGTCTGTGGCACCAGAAACCAGTGATTAATCCAACGACAGTCAAGCGCAACGTTGGCGACATGGTCGGATAAAATTAACAGAGTTGTGATGGATGATGGGGTCATATACCTACACAGTATACACGGGTGGACATTGCAGTCTGTGGTAAAGCATCGGGGTATATAGAGGAAAGGTAACACAAAACAAAATGGAGATGACACCATGGTCCCTTTGATGATGGTGGTGAGTGTCGTGTTAAACATGGCAGAGATGGAACAGATGCCGGTGGAAGTTAAATTAAAATACCATGGATGACATTTGTACAAGGATAGTAGCATTTACGTAGGTGTGGATTCTCAAACAGGGTCATGTAGACTCAGCATTGAATATTTTGAAAAAACAATAGCACGAATGGTAGTTTTGCATCAAGACCCAATATTGAGAGTTATAGGTGGACCCACAGTGGAACTCACGACAGATTTAGCACCTGTTTGTGTTAGTCGGACGCAAAGGAAACAAACACCTATGCCGGTGACGATGGAAAATTAACGACGTGGTTTTTCTGTTAGTATGTAGCGACATTAGCAGAAGAACAAATGTCAACAGGTATTAAGGGAACAAACAGATCCAGCACGGCAGTTGACAGTATTAGGCAACATCGGGTAACCGTTACCTAATAGCATGAGGGGATGCGCAATTAAGATCAAATAAAAAATGAGGTTTTCTAGCATTTAACGCATAAATTCTCTAAACAGTGATAGTGCACTACAGTGATATGGCAGAACACCATACTGAGCATGATGTATTTCAGAGCGTAGAGAGACATGCAGAGCTTACAGAAACTTATGGTAGTTAGGTGCATCGATGGATTAAGGACGAGGGTCAATATCTGATTTGTAGGGAATTGACATCAAGGTTTTGAAAGTACATGTAATTTTGTGCAAGAAATAGCAAAAGGTGGAGGTCCTCACAACCATACCGAAAAGCAACCGAAATAATATAACCTTCTGGTATTACCTCTCAATTTGACTGAAAAGTTTTATAGCGTCGTTCTAGTATGATAATATCATGTATACGTCGCTGAGGTGGTATATGTGCGTAGAAGGTTTTAAATAATTTAACTATTTTATTACTTTGTCTATAGTGTGTTGGAAGGAATGATTTTTATTTTCCAAATGGCTGTCGTTTCTAAGCGTGGTAAAATACTTGTTGTCTTTTAACCAAATAAAAGAGGAAATCAAAGTTAAATCTTGGACCACCGATGAAGATACCATTAGAATAAGGGTGTGGTTATTAGGGCCCTATGCGATGGCAATGTGATGCCATGCTCATCAAGGGCATCCGTTACGATGAGAAAGGGAGAAAAGGTAACGACCATTAAAAATGAAATGAGTTATCCTTTGGTGGATAGAACATGTGGAAGACGTCAATGAGAAGGATTTGGAATCTCAAATGAATAAAAATGCAAAACGACAAGCTATGCATATCAGGAAGAATGCGTAGGAATATAGGGAAAACCAGAGGAAAAGACAACGAAGCTTGAACACAATGGAGAAAATGAAACGATGGGTTTATTGTAAAAACTTTTAAATACCCCATCAAAGGGGCTGGACCTTTTAGGAGGCTACATGTTGCTGGAAAGTGATTTAATATAGAGATATTTTTAGTACAAAATATGCCTTAAATTTGCATTTAATGTGCAAGAAAGGAGGAGTTTTATTTTGCATGTATTGTATAACTGCTCATTTTTCTATTTTCATGTTTTAAGCTTATAGAAGGTGTTGAATGCATTATTTTTAATGCTTGAACCAATGAAAGTTTCAAGCAAGAAATTTATTCGTTTTTTCCCTTAGAAGCTCGAACCTAGATTATTTAGAGTTGTGCAAATGCAGATTTGGTAAACTAGGTTGCATGCAAGGTTTGCTCACATCTTCAATTTTGCAAAAATTGGGTGGCAAAATACTGATGATATTTTACATGTTTATGTTACAGTTTTCTGTCATATTTTCCAAATTTCATTTTCAGTTCTCAAACTTTTATTTTGCATTTTTTTAAAATTTTCAAGCATTAAAATAAAAACCGTAAAAAAATAAAAAGACAAAAATAAATACATGGCTGCGTAAAATAAACATCAATCTTCATTGACATTTTAAAGCCCTTACTTTAAGGCTATAAATTATGGTCTCTTTGTGAAAATTAATTTCACCCAAGAGGAATAATTTATTAATCACATCAAAAGCTATATTAATCTTCATGATAAGAAGCTACATTTAAGGAGCCTATTCATCATTTCGGATTTACATTCATAGATAGATTTTCATCTTCATTTTCATGCTTAAAGTAGGATTAATGCAAGATAAAACTTGTTTAAAACCTACCTAATAAGGGAAGATAAAATCTACCTTAAAATCCTCAAGATAAAATGAATTAAGGCACTACATCGTGGTCATATGAGGGCCAACTCACATTGGTTTCTATTTTGGTTTCATGAACAATAATTAAATTAGCATGGTAAAATAACCCAACATGTGCCCCTTGTTTACAGTTACTTGCAACCACTAAGGTGTTCCTAACATTTATTTGATATTATTTATTGAGACTACTAATACACATATGCAAATGCTAATATAGCGGAGACCTTGGAAAAGTTATTTTGTTTAATTTCTTTGCAAGAGGGGATTTTGGAATAAATTTCTAAGGAAAAGTGTGATTTCACAATTGGGTGAAATTACCACTCAACATTTTGGAGCTAGAATGAGGGCATGATGTGGTTTATTTTATTGTGATTTTAAATGCTATAGGGATTTAAATTATTGAATATTTCATGCTCTATTATCTTTAGGCCTCTTTTAACACTCATCATTTTGGTGCTAAAAGGAGGACATGAATTGGTACTCATTGGTCTAATGCTTTTGTATTGTTCATACAAGAATAATGTGATTTGGTATAATTTTGAAAGCTTTTGAATTGCTAAATATTTCAAGTTCATTTGATTATAATATTTGCCTTCCCCTAACACTCAAAACTTTTGGAGTTAGAAGGATATGAATTGATTTATTTTATTATTATTTAGATGCTAAATGATTCATGTTACTTGAAATATTTATTTAAAGACATTGGTATTGAATAATGATTTTTGTTGATAACTTTCATTGATCCTAACATTCTCTATTTTATGGTGTGTTAATACTAACCTTTTGGAAAATTTGAGAATGTTATTTCATGTCATGGTTTAATTGATGCATATCTTTTGGAATGATGCTAACATGATGATTTTTATGATTTACTCATTTGAAAATTGTTAGTCATTTTATGCTTATTTGTAAGATATATTTATTTGACTAACAAAGTTGATTTTGAGGTTATTCTTTGAGTTTCACTAATGGCAACATTTGAGGAGCAAGTGGTATCTTTAAGAGAAGAAATGATATCTATGTTAGGGAAGTATTATGAGTGTTTTCCTATGTTTGGAACACCCCATAAGATTCCTGAAATGTTATTGGAATTTCTACGACTTTTTAATCAAGAGGTGACATCAGGATACCTACAAAAAACTACATGTTTACAAGAGCATGTTATTTCAATTCCAATTTTTTATGAGGCTATTGCTTGTAGGTTCTTCTCATACATTTTGGATGACAGATCATTCTTGTGGTATGGCCAATTACCCATGGAGGTTAGGACTTCTTGGATCCAACTAGAAGGAGCATATATTTATCATTTTGGTAATCAGGTTGACTTATATAGGTTGCAAAATCAATTTACCTCTATTCATAAAGAGCCTAATGAATCCATGGGTCAATTCAATGAGAAGGTCCATGAATTGTACTCTCAAATGTGGGAAATTTTAGATATACTAGAAGAGGAAGCTATTCAAGTATACCTGGGAGCCATACACCCTAAATTTATAACATCTTTAAGGGAGAGTTTTGATGGCTCATATTTGGCCACAACCTATGATGTCATGGTAAAATTAGAACAATGATGTGTTTTAGAAGTGAAATAAGTGGAAAAAAATATCCCCATGAAATATTGGTCTTTTAGAGTTAGTGATGCCAACCTACACCAACCATTGAATATAGCACCGTCCACTCCAATGATACCTAAGGTGAATGATCAATGGGGATGAATTGGAATTTCCAAATGTTACAACCACCTTAGATATAGTGCAAGAGGAGGTGCAAGTTGCCAAGCCAACATCCACTAATGAGGATTGTGTAGAGATGATTTCATTTCTAGAAATACATGAGTATTCAGATAATGGTGTCCTAAATTCGACTATATTTGAGATATGTGATGGAACAAAACCTACCATAGAATTCAATAAAGTGGTTGAAAGTAAAATTGGAAGAGAATCAACAAATGAATTTGAAGATATGATAGAATTTCACCACTTTTTCTTGGAAGACAATCTGAAGCAGATGCTTGAAACTAATGATCAAGAAATTCTTCACCCTACAAATTGTGATAAAATTGAATTATGGATTAACAATTTGGACTATGATAGCCTTACAAATTTGAATTCAAGAAATAACCCACTTTTAGAAATAATTGAACCATCTAAGGAAGGTGAAGGTGAATTTGATTAGAAACACATTGATGAATTGGAAGATTTTGAAGAAATAGTTGAGCACCACAACTTGAATTTGGAAGATTATCACAATGATCCTTGGAATAAATTGGATGAGTATGCTCAATCTAAACCTTCTAATAAACCCTTGGTGTCAATTGATATGTAGGATAACACAATCACCTACTCACATGAATATATTTCAACTTGTATAGAATTTGAGAATGTTTTGGAAGAAGGGTTGGAATCTCATCAAATTTTGTAGAATGATAATGATCCTACTACCAAGAAAAAATAAGAAAAGGAATTGATAGATGAATCAAAATATCATGTCACATATAACATAGATTTTCATCCCACGAATTTGGATGATAATTTTTACAATGGTTGGGGGAGATATGAGGATTTGTTATTTTATCACACCCTTATTGATGAAACTTCTATTCCACTTGATATGTAGGGGACTGAAACTTCTATTCCATATGAAGATATTACATTCATGAGATTTGAGAAAATTACAAAATTTGATCATGTTGAACATAAATTCATTGAAAATATGGTGGAAATAGAAAGGGAATAAATGATGAATGTTGCTTATGACTCATCTATTTTGGATGAGGAAGAAGTAAAATCTACTCTTTCATTTTGAGATGTTGAAAATTCAGATACAAATTTACACGATTGTTTTGAGGATTCAAATGAAGAGATACCATGGATAGTGAACAAGGAATGGGAACCAAATGACAAAGAGTTTGATCTATTAGAAGCAATTCAAATGATCGATCATGAATATGGGTTACTTGACATACACTTTGATCAACAAGATTTGATGGTTGAAAAGAATGGACGTGTTTTTAATTGGGTGCCTAATTTTGTATGTTTTATGAACAGGTAATCAATGAAAAAATAAAAATCATCACCAAGTTTTGGTAAATGAAAATGTACAAAAGGTAAAATTTAACCTTTGATCATTTAATTCAAATGATGCTTATGATGAAATGTCGTTGAAGGTGAATGAAGAACAAGGATTAATTTCTACTCACACCTTTGATAAGATTGCTTTAATGAATGAAAATGAAGTTTATGTACTTAAATTGTTAAATCAAATTCATCAACAATTACTTGAATGTAGGAAAGGACTTACGATGATTCCCATTTAGTAGACATCCTATATGCTTGCAATTTTTTTCACAAATTTGATTGGACTAAAAACATGAATAATGAATTGGTTTTAAAAATTGTAGAAATAGGTTCCTATTTGCAAGATCTCATATCTAAAAATGAAATCTTATTTCTACACCATGAATTGAATTGTGGAATTGACATATTAAAGAATGGACAAGACAAAATTGAGGATAAATTATTTTTTAATCAATTTAATGACTTGAATATCACGTATGGGATTGATATTGGAACTAAATCAAATTGGTGGGATGAGAGGGGTAAGTTGAAGTTTGTTGCATTGTTTGGCCTAATTTTTTTTTTTGGATTCCTACAACATTTTGTTTGTGTATCATGTCATACATCTTTTGAAATGTTCTAATCATGTTTGGGTTCTAATCAATATTGTATCATATTGTACATGTGTATATAGTTTTGGGTTTTTTCTTTCAACTTTGTGTTTGTTCTTGATTTTGGGTTTGGATTTTGATTTGAGTGTTGGGTTGTTCCCTTGTTTTGAGGAAATGTTTTGTGGGTGCTAAATTTTGGTCTCTGGCACATTTTGATGTTTCTGTGCTTAGTAGGGAGGGTCCTAATTTGAAAAATAGATGAAACCGAGAAAAGAGGGATGATTTATTTGGTGATCATGCTAATATTTTGGGACTAAAATGGTGGAAAGTAGAACAATGAAAGATTAGCCAAATATCCACATGGAACTTACACATATTAAATGGTGTTTCTGTAAGTAAGAAGGATGAATTTGTCTTGATTTCCAACCCTAGGCAAAAATTTAACATGTTCTACTTTTGGATTTCTAACCCTAGTGAGACTTGAGGTTTTGCAAGAGTTCCATACGTACAAGCGATGCAACAGATTTCTTGAAATATGTCATCTAGTTTAGGAAAACTCCATCAGGGCTATAGACACCTGACTAGGCGTGGGGTCCTGGCTAGGCAAGGCTTGATACTTACAAAAAGAGAGAAAAAAATAGAAAAATAAAGAGAGAAAAAAAAGTAAAAAAGAAAAACAGAAAAAAAAGAAGAGAAAGAAAAAAAGGAAAAGAGATAGAGAGAATCAACGTTGAAATTCTAGATACACCTAGGATAGATGGACTTTGTAAAGCATTAGGTGAACACACGGGTGAGTTAGATAAACCTAACTGGGGCTATAGATTCTTGACTAGTAGTGGGGCTCTATCTGTAAAAGTCTTCACTTTGTGAGTTATACTTCATAGTCTAATGCAGAAAGAGATGATGTAATCTGGACAATTGTCAGAAATGTGAAAATGAATAACTTATGCACACACTGAGCAAAGATGAATGGATTGGTTTTTTTCATTCTAAAGTTGTTTACCCCCACCTTCTTGAGACGTTACTAAATTATTGTATCCCGTTGATCTTGTGTCCCACTGATGTTGGCTTACATTTTTCTTTTGTAATGTGGCTTGTTTTCTAAACTTATTTTTTTTATAGTTTAAACCTCTGGGTCTTACCTTGAGAGTTTAAATAAATATATATACTTTATTGTTATATATCACATATATATAATAATAAAAATATATATTAAAATTAAAAAAAAATTCATCAAATAAAATTAAACGGTTATAATTCTATATGAAAGTTTAAAATGAGATTTAAATAACAATTTAAAAAAAATATATATATATATATATAACACAGAATATGGTTTTATATATACATATATCAAAATAAAATAAAAAAATAAAAATAAAATAAAAAGAAAAGAAAAACATATATTATTATATATTCATATATAATAATTATATAAATCAAAATAAGCTTTTAATGATTTTTGTTGTTTGCTTTTAATCATTCTTCATGTTAATACTTTTGGCTTATATTTTAATAGTTTAGTGGTTTTTTTTTAGGAATGCATCTATTAAAAATTAATAGGTTTTGATGTTGTTGACAGGTACGATTCGATGATAGACGTTCTATTTGATGCGAATCCGTATTCAAACCTGAGCGCTGGCAAATATGTAAAGTGGGGGCCTGCGTAGCAGACATGGTAATGGGTAGCCTGAGCTAGGAGGAAACGTGGCGAGTGAACATGAATCATAGACCACCAACGTGGGAATACAGTGCCAGGTTGATTGGCTGATCTGGGCAGCATGCCATGCAGACATGGTAGCAACCTGAAACACGACAGATGCAGGTTTTGACTCATTTCACACAAGCAATCAACGACGTCGGACAACGTAGAATACCGGTGTTGGTATGGACGTGGACAATCGACGTAGTCGTCAACACGACGATGGATGTGGTTGGTATGGATGGAATGGAGTGTATATTGTAGAGAGGGCATGTATTTTGAAGGTCGAGTGGGTGCATAGCAGCAGTGATTCACACACAGTGCAGGTTAGAAGGAATGGTGCAGAGCAACGTTCGAATCACTGCGTAGATAAACATGACTATGGTAGGGGCGTCCAATTCAAACCCTAATGGCAGAAGTCTTGACAGTGTACCAGGTAAAAAATTAAATGGTAGCTACAATTAGGCAAGCATAGAGCAGATTTTGACATCTTCGGTTGGCACAGAAGGGTTCGAAGAATGTCGATTGGGCATTCAGTGAAGGCGTAAAGTAGAGGTAATAATATAGTGGAATGATCGGGCAGTGACAAGAATGAAGACTTGGTCGAAGATTTCGTTGCAGTGCAGTGGAAAGAATATTAGTGTTCACAAGGCGCAGAAGTGAGGACTCAAAGATGCAAACATTGGTAGATAATGCAATACACGGGGAGCTATGTGGTCAAAATACAGTGGATGCCATGGCAATTAATGCATATAGAGATACTTGCTGGTGGTAGTAATAAGCTATTAGAATGAAAGGAGTGGGCATCGGGTATTAGATTGGTAAGGTTTGAATGGTCATAGAGAGAGCCAATGCAGAATAGGAAGTGGTAAACCTCTAACGACAGTATTGGGAGATTGAAATGGTTTTTGCACCCTTAACCCATGTCAAACAAGGCTCTATTATGACTAATGTCACTTACCTTCCACCCTTGGATAGTCATCGAAGACTCGAAGGAGCTATTGGTAGGTATATCAGACAGTGACTGATAGATAATTGGCAGATTGTTTCACGAAGATGTGGATAGAGTCTACATATAAGGATAAATTGGGAATGAAACCGGTGACCACAGTTGTGGAGGCCATAACTTTGGTAAGTATCATGGAAGTAGGGTAAATCATCAAAGGTATGTGGCACCAGGAACCAATGATTAACCCAACGACAGTCAAGCGCGACATTGGCAACATGGCGGGATAAAAGTAACAGAGAGTTGTGATGGATGAGGGGGTCATATACCTACACAGTATATGGAGTGAACATTGCAGTCTGTGGTAAAGCATCGGGGTATACAGAGGAAAGGTAACACAAAAAAATGGAGACGATGTTGTGCTCCCTTTGCTGATGGTGGTGAGCGCCGTGTTAAACATGGTAGAGATGGAACAGACACCGTTGGGAGTTAAATTAAAATACCATGGATGATATTTGCATAAGGATAGTAGCATTCACGTAGGTGTAAATTTTTGAACAGGGTCATGTGGACTCGACATTGAAGATTTTGGAAAATAGCAGCACGATTGGTAGTTTTGCATCGAGGTCGAACATTTAGAGTCAGAAGTGGAACCATAGTGGGACTCATGACATATTTGGCACCTTTTTGTATTAGTCAGACACAAAGGAAACAAAAACCTATGCCGATGGCAGTGGAAAATTAATGGCATGGCTTGTTTGTTAGTATGTAGGGGCACTAATAGAAGAATGAAAGTCAGTAGGTATTAGGGGAACAAACAGACCCAGCACGATAGTTGACAGTATTAGGCAATGTCGGGCAATCGTTACCAAATAGAGTGAGGGGATACGCAATTGAGACCAAATAAAAAAGGAGGTTTTCTAGCTTTTAACACACAAACTCTCTGAACAGTGACAGTGCACTACAGTGATGTGGCAGAACACCATACTGAGCATGATGCATTTCGCTGCATTAGTTGGGAAATATCAATGTTGTACCGGAGTGTAGCAAATCAGAGCATAGAGGAGGGATATGCAAACTCCGTAAAAAAAACCGTGGTAGTTAGGCACATCGATGGATTAAGGATGAGGTTCAATATTTGATTCGTAGGAAATTAACGTTGATATTTTGAAAGTATGGGTAATTTTGTGCAGGGAATAACAAAAGTTGGAGGTCCTCGTGACCATACCGAAAAGCGACCGAAATAACCAAACCTGCTGGCATTACCTCACAATTTGACTAAAAAGTTTTAAAGCATCGTCCTGGTATGATAACAACATGTATACATCGCTGAGGTGGCATACATGCATAGGAGGTTTTAAATAATTTAATCATTTCATTACTTTGGCCCTAGTGTGTTGGAAGGAATAATTTTTATTTTCCAAATGCCTTCCTGTTGGGTTTTAACCAAATAAAATAGGAAATCAAAGTAAAATCTTGGACCACCAGTGGAGGTACCATTACAATAAGGGTATGGTTATTAGGGCCTTATGCGATGGTAATGTGATGCCATGCTCATCAAGGGCATCTGTTACGATGAGAAAGGAAGAAAATGTAACGACCATTAAAAATGAAATGAGCTATCCTTTGATTGACAGAACATGTAGAAGACATCAATGAGAAGGGTTTGGAATCTCAAATGAATTAAAATGCGAAATGAAAAGCTGTGCATATCAGGAAGAATATGTAGGAACAGAGGGAAAGCCAAAGGAAAGGAAAGCTTGAACAAAATGGAGAAAATGAAACGATGGGTTTATTGTAAAAAACTTTTAAATACCCTATTAAATGGAGAAAAAGGGGTTGGACCTTTTAGGAGGCCACATGATACTGGAAGGGGTTGGACCTTTTAGGAGGCCACATGATACTGGAAAGTGATGTAATACAAATATGTTTTTAATATAGAAGACGTTAGAAATTTGCATTTTATGTGCAAGAAAGGAGGAGTTTTATTTTGCAGGCAGGTTATAACTGTCAATTTTTCCATTTTTTCGTGTTTTAAGCTTATAGAAAGTGTTAAATGCATTATTTTTAATGGTTGCACCAATGAAGGTTTCAAACATGAAATTTATTTGTTCTTTCCCTTAGAAGCTCGCACCTAGATTATTTAGAGTGTGCAAATGCATATTCCGTAAACTAGGTTACATGCAAGGTTTTCTCACATCTTTGGTTTTGCAGAAATTGGGTGGCAAAATACTGGCGATATTTTGCATGTTTGTGTTTTAGTTTTTTGTCATGTTTTCCAGATTTCATTTTCCAGTTCTCAAACTTTTATTTTACAGATTTTTTTAATTTTCAAGCATTAAAATAAAAATTCTAAAAAATTAAAAAGATAAAAATAAATACATGGCTGCCTAGAATGAACATCAATCTTCAATACACAACAAATTTATTTTCAAAGCAATAAATGCACCCTTCTTCATTGAAATTTTTTATTTCATTGAAGAGAGGTAATTTTATTTTTTATTTATTTATTTTTATAGCGAAAAACCCCATGTGGGGCCGTCTTGGTCTGAGAGACCACGAACAGGGGGTTCTATACCGTCAAAGTCACCGGGAGTCGCACCCGACCTCGCCCGCACCAACATTATCAATTGGATTTTGGGTACCCAATTCAGCTTTTTGGTAGGGTGGAGATTTGAACATGGGACCTCCCTTGGAGGATTGCCCTCTCCTCTCCAACTCACCTACAACACCTGGGTAAGAGAGGTAATTTTATAAGTTACATAAAAAGGCTGTTATTTATTTATTTATTTTTTTGATGAGGAACCTTGTTTATATACATAGCATATCCGCAACATGAGAGAGAGATATTTGAACCTGAGGCCTCTCAAGCACAACTTTGAGAGTTTTAACTACCCACTTCTCTCCAAATCCTCTACATGAAAACATTAATTTTTTTTATTTATGAAAATTATTTCATAAAAAAGGATAATTAAATGACATTTTAAAGTCCTTACTTTAAGGCTATAAATTATGGTCTCTTTGTGAAAATCAATTTCACCCAAGAGGAATAATTTATTAATCACATTAAAAAATATCTTTATCTTTATGATAAGAAGCTCCATTTAAGAAGCCTATTCATATTTTCGGATTTACATTCATAGATAGATTTTCATCTTCATTTTCATGCTTAAAGTAGGATTAATGCAAGATAAAACTTTTTTAAAACCCACCTAATAAGGGAAGATAAAATCTACCTTAAAATCCTCTAGATAAAAGGAATTAAGGCACTACACCGCGGTCATATGAGGGCCAACTCACATTGGTTTCTATTTTGGTTTCATGAACAATCATTAAAGTAACATGGTAAAATAACCCAACATGTGCCCCTTGTTTACGATTACTTGAAACGACTAAGGTGTTCCTAGAATTTATTTGATATTATTTATTGAGTCTACTAATACACATATGCAAATGCTAATATAGCAGAGACCTTGGAGAAGTTGTTTTGTTTAACTTCTTTGCAAGAGGGGATTTTGGAAACAAATCCTAAGGAAGAGTGTGATTTCATAATTGGGTGAAATTACCACTCAACACAACCTACGTTACCAAATACAACCCACGGGTCTTAAATGTAGCCTGTGTTTGGCCATGGGCCTCAAACCCATTTTAGGACATTTTTGAAGCATTATTTATATATTTTAACTCAATATTTTTTATTTTTTTAATATTTTGTGTGTTTTTATGTGTTATATGTGTTTTTTAGTTGCATTTTTAGGCATTAAATTAGAATTGCATTCTAATTTTACATTTTTGTAATATTAGATTAGATTAGATTAAAATTACACAAAAATCCAAAAAAAAATGAAAAGCATTCCCCCATACATAAACAATCATAATTCCACACCTATGTATTACAAAAATTATATAAAATAATCCTAAAGGAGTTGAATTTCATCACCAACCATTAATTGAGCCCTAGATAATCCCTAGTTAATACGATAATATCTTGGATTTCATCATGAGGAGGCTGGTCACTCTTGAGATTAGCTCGAGGTGGTCATTAGGTTAAACACATTTTAACCACAATGTTAAATAATTAGTGGAGCACAAATATTTCTATTGTCTAGAGTTCACTTGAGGGTGAAGCAAAAGTCTAGGTAGACCAATAGTAGGACTTAGACAACGCAATATATTTTAGGAGGCAATTTTGATTCCTTTAGGATATACTCATTTATAAAACTTCATATAGAAATACTTATAAACCATTAATAACTCATCCTTTGACAGAGAGGTGGGTACAAACACACCAGGGTGGGCATGAACACACCTTTTTAAATTTCACTTCGACACCTACCATTCATAGTTTTCAGATCTAGGTAACATCAAACACACCAAAACTTTAACAACTCTAAGAAAATCTTCAAAAATTCAAACAATCCAAAAAAATATTTAGATTTTCAAAAAAATAAAATAAAATAAAAAGAACAAAAATAAAAAAAAAGTACAAAAATGAAGAAAAATAAAAAATGCTTGTTTGAAATGTGTGATTGTGTGTTTCTTCATAGCATATATTTCACATTTGCCACACATATAACCTATAAATATATCATTTCACTCCAAATTGAGTCAATCCAAAGCTCTAGCCACCACCCAAATCCAAACACCTACATCCATGGAGAGTTACGCTAAGATTTTCTAGGCCTCGACTATTTTTGTAGTTGAGTAAGGGGGTATCCATATGGACCTGTACGTCACACCTTCGAATCGTGTACCCCCTTCAGATATGGATATGATGTAGAGACTCATTAACACATCTATCCTAGATACCCCTCACACTAATCCATTAACACCCTTTGATCTGTATATCACATACTTGGATACTAATGTCCTCAAAATGCACCTAAACCTTGTATTTCCATACCTACCCCATCTTACCATTCCACCTTGATTTATTCCCACATTCCATCAGGAACCCACCTTCTCACATCCTTAACACACCAATAATCTCTACATAAACCCCCTTATTGAATCCACCTCCATGACCATGGACCAAAACCATCCACCATTGTCCAATCAACACCCCTCCATGTCATCTACTCATAACATCATTCATTCTATCCTACTCTATGAAGCATAATTCAATACTACTTTGCAAGTGTTGATATCAATTCCACATACATCATTACATTTTGTTGATCTCATGCAACATATCATTCCTCATTAGGTTGTGACACCCTTCACCACCTACCATTTACAAACATCTACCCATGTTGCTAGATAACATCATGTTCAATATTTTACCCCTCATTTGCAACCTGCATCTATTTCTATTAAACAAGATTTGCAATATTTATAGTAGATTATTTCTAGTGGTGCTAATCAAGCTATCCACACCATCTCACAACACAAATCATGGGAGGCATACTTTAATAATTATGCAACATCAATCCAATATATATTCTTCACACAAGATCCATCATGGGTATCGCAACCACCCACCATAACCATACCCACATCTCCACTCCACAACATGTATGTTGCCTCATCAACACAACACACCATCATCCCACCATCCCATCATTAGCAACCTCCACTTCATCAAAAACAATCATTTCATGACCAATATGAATAAAACATCCAACACCAAATTTTTTTGATAAACATCAATCCACTTGCCAACCATAATCTCATATCATCCATCCAATTCATCACACAATAGATGCATCCAATATACACACAACACACAAAAAAGGGCTTCCAACCATCATTGAAAGATCCCAAATTTTAGCTTTTGCAAAATAATAATGACAACTTAGCCATGCAAACACCTAGAACGATATATCAAAAACCCATTCTAAGGCAACTATTCAATCACCTCATTCATCCTTTGGTATCATAACCACATTATCCTATATATTTTATACTACCAAATTTTGATAAGTTCAAAGGGGATGAGGATCCTAAGGAGCATGTAAGCACGTTCATCAATGCATGCTTTATAATATAATATAATGATTCATTGATGCTTCAAACCTTTCCCCAAATATTTGGAGGCGATGTTGTAGAATGGTATAACCATTTACCACACCACAACATCTACACTTTTGAACAACTAGCGGATCAATTCCTAGAGCACTTCTCATTAAAAATATAAAATAAAACCATATTGATTGACATGTTCAACTTACACCAATTTGAATATGAGTTGATTTATGATTACAAAAATTACTGGAGGGCAATCATCACTAAATTGCCATTCACCCTCTCCATGGCATAAATTACAAGAATGTTCACAAGGAGTTTCTTGAAACCCATATCCTTGTTATTATTGTTACAACAATATATAATATTTGAAGAAACAATCATACAAGCTAGGGTCATCAAAGAGATTAATATTCAAGAGGGAAAGATTAAGCTCAAAATGAAGGAATGGAAAAACAAAAATTCAATGGGGAACAATTAAGGCTAGTCTAAACCTAGACAAGTGAACCAAGTGGTCTTGAGTGTTCCTCAATCATAAACTCAATATGTTCAAGTCCAATACCAACAACCCCCAACACAAAAACCACCATAATAGTAGATATATCAATTAGTATCACCCCTATCTCAATTACAAAATATAGCTACAATAGCAAAAAACCACTAATATCGATAATACAATACCATCCTAAAATTAAACCCCACTTATCGAACCACTTTCCAACATATTTTAATGATTGTATGGGGCACAAATTATGATCACACTGCCATAAATTAAACTAGAATACCCTAACAAACCATAATGTAGGTCTTATAAGGAGTATCAGTATTGAAATTTTCATTTCCAAAAGGGTAATGATATTATTGATTATTATTTTTTCAAAGATATCATACAAGACTTGTTCAATAAGTGAACTATAAAGATTGATAATCCTTTAAAAAAATAATACCAAAACCTTAGTATATATTAAAAACCTATTCCTTATCATAAGGCTACACACCAAACAATTGGGGTGTCAACTTTTATAGTTCTCCCCAATATATTCAATCACATTCACAGTGCTTAATAGTACCAAGATTTTTTAGGTGTTATCCATATAGTTACCCATGGTTAGAGATGTGCAAACTGATCATAACAATCAAGTAACCCAATGCAATTGGTACTCCTTCCCATGAAACCCACAACCACCATGTATCTGTAACCTCATCATGCCTCTACATCCCAAACCATCAATCCAAATCATACTTCTACCTCAACCTCCTATCACTTTCCTA
Organism: Wollemia nobilis; assembly: GCA_028583015.1. Lineage (NCBI taxonomy): Eukaryota > Viridiplantae > Streptophyta > Pinopsida > Araucariales > Araucariaceae > Wollemia > Wollemia nobilis. The sequence goes on along the minus strand of JAQPPZ010016911.1, from coordinate 2,577,675 downwards.
TTACATCTCACCATCTAGAAAATAATACCTCATTTTCATTAGGTCATGTCCCAACACATCGTCTAAATAATTATTTTTTCACCCATCCAACCTCCACGCAAGGGGGATAAGCCTTCACCTCACAAATCCAACCATATAACCTATCATGAACATCCACAAACATTCATCACCCCCTAATATACACTTCTACAATTTTTCCTACATCCATCATCATCCAATCTCATCATGAATCTCAAACCATTATCCACCCTACTCAACTGTACACACCTCCACCATCGCATATTCATTTTTTAGCTAACTGAATCAGGTTCTTGTCTTTCTAGAGAAGCTAAGAGGAGAATTTAAGAGTCTATTTAAGGCACAAAATTTACAAGATAAGTCTAGAAGATTTGATGTGCAATTGCCATAGTGGATCTCTGGTGAACTAAGGATATAAACAACATCCTTGTGAGGTGCAACGAAATGCTGCTAAATTATGCAATGACATCTACATTTTCAATGGATATCGTCAAAGATTGAGGATAAAAATAGTTTCTTGTTCAAACATCTAATTACCTTGAATTGAGGTAAATTCCATTGCTAAACTGTGTTCAGAGACACAAGATAACCTTGCACATCAATTCAACATTAGAATTGATCATTATTAGGCCTAGTATTTAGAGAACAAAACCTATGTCCCACAATCAATATTTTCAACAGTGGCCCATAGGCGTTGCCACCGATTTTGATAGTGGCTAACAGATTCTGCCACTCAATTTGATAGCAGATATGGTCTAAAATATATTTCCCTTTTTTTAGTCCATAGATTTATCATTAGTCACATTTCATTTTATTTCCTAACCTATATTAATTGCTTTATAGTACATAATTATGCTTTCTTTTCAATATCTCATGCATATTTACATATCTTTATGCATTTTATTTTCTTATTGCACATTTCAAGAAACTAGCCTCATTTCGAGAGGCTTACGATGCTATTAATATATCTTTAGTTTCTTTGTGTGCAGGTGATAGGGCAATTCAAAGGTCAAAGATCATTAAGATTCATAATATTGACATCAAGAAGCAAAATTGGCTTAGTAATCCCTCTATAATCAGATTAGTGGAGACACATAAACCATTATGGAGTGCATATTTCCCCTGTTGGGTCTACAATGAATGTAATATTGTATCAAAATTGGTATCCTTAAGAGGGATGAACTATAATAAAGGTTTATTTTATTAATAAAATAAGAGCACCTCATTTTTTATCTCAATTTCTTAATGGTTACATAATTGCATGTTTTCAAATTCATTACATTGTTGTAATTAGAATTAGATACATGGTTTTTTTTGTTGTAATAGAACTTTACCTAAACAATGGTAATCATATTGAACTATCCAAATCAATCATCTTGGTCAAGTGACTCATCACTTTCATCCCTAGCCATTTTCCTCATTGACTCATCGATTGAGGGGGTAGTCATAATCATGAAATTCATAATCAAAAGCAGTAATTAAACACTTAATCATGCAAGTTGTGTTCATCCATGAATAATTTCTAACAACTATTATAAACTTACCATTTTTTTGGGGAAAAATAAAATATAATGAATTAAATCTTTATCGATCTGAATATCAGTCCTTGTATTACAAACAATGCCATCACATTGCATTCAGAGTGCTTCAGATTTTTACTCAAATTAAGACTTCCACTGAATTGGAAATAATGATTCAAATATGTGTGATCTTTCTATGATTTGGGCATCTAAATTTGACCAGATCAATAAAAATCAATCAACCTACAATATGTCATTAGGCTATCTATTTTTTCTTATTGTTGTGTTTTCCTACAATGCATCCCAAAAAGGGGTATTTATAGAAACCTAAAATGCATCATCTTTAGGAGGCTACTCATATGTACACATTTTTAGGTAATGTGACAAATATTGGACCTTTCCAAGGCTTATTAGTGGTCCTAACCACTCAATCAGGGCAGACTAGTCCTCTTCAGCCATCATCGTTGAGTGATGACCACCCGCTATTGACGATTAGAGTGGCTATGTCCAGAGATTTTCCTATTGAGAGCAATAACGTATATAACAAAATCAATCCACTTGAGCTGAGTAAACCTATTGGAATCCAAAAATAGTCTTGAATAGTTGCCAAAATTGAATCATATAAAAGCTTCCCCTCAATGGCTCCAGCCTAAATGAATTTGATTCTTAGCTTCTTGGAGAAGCTAAGATGATAATTTGGGAGTCTATTTAAGGACACAAATTTACAAGAGAATTCTAGAAGATTTTATGTGCAATTACCATAATAGAGCTTTTTCGAACTAAGGAGAGAAGAAACATCCCTGTAAGATGCAATGGAATGCTACTCAATTATGCAATGAAATCTGCATTTTCAATGGAGATCATCAAAGCTTGAAGATCAAAATAGTTGCCTATTCAAGCATCTAATTATCATGAATTGAAGAAAATTCCATCACCAAACTGTGTTCAAATATACAAGAAAATCTTGCACATCAATTCAACATCAAAATTGATCATTATCAACCCCAAGATTTAGAGAATAAAACCTCTCTCCTACAGTCATTGCTTTCAAAAGTGGTCCACAGGCATCACTGCCAACTTCGATAGTGGAAAATAGAGTTCACCTCTCAATTTTATAGTGGCTATGGTCTAAAATGTCTTCTCTTGTTTTAGTCCATATTTTTATCATTAGTTGCATTTCATTTGATTTCTTAACCTAGATTAATTGCTTTACAGTACATCATTATGCTTTATTTTCAATATCTCATGCATATTTACATATCTTTATGCATTTTTTTCCTTATTGCATATTTCAAGAAACTAGCCTCATTTTGAGAGGCTTACAATGTTATTACTCTATTTTTAGTTTCTTTGTGTGTAGGTGATAAGGCGATTCAAAGGTCAAATAAAGATTCATAGTCTTGACATCAAGAAGTAGAGGTGGCTTAGTAATCCCTATAAAATAAGATTAGTAGAGATGCAAAACCTATTGTGGAGTGCATCTTTCCATTTTTGGGGACACAATGATTGTAATATTTTTTTCAAATTTGGTATCCCTAAGAAGGGAAAATTGTAACTGAGGCTTAATTTATTAATAAAAGAAGAGCACCTCATTTTTTTTTATCTTAGTTTCTTAATGGTTACATAATTGCATGTTTTAAAATTCATTACATTGTTGCAATTAGAATTAGATGCATGGTTTTTTTTCTTTACAGTGACCAAAGGGGTGTCTCCTTTGGACCTTTTTGGATTGGACCAACAAAAGTTATTTGGTTCCATTGGAGCATTTTTTAACTATATGGCATTAATTTCAAAAAGGGTCATGGCATTATTGATTTCTATTATTTCAAATATATCATACAATACTTGGTCAATAAGGGAACTATCAAGATTGATAATCCTATAACACAACAAGATAAAAACCTTAGTATATATTAAACACCTCTTCCTCATCATAAGGCTACACACCAAACAATTGGCATGTCAAATTTTTAGTTCTCCCCAGTAAATTCAATCACATTCACAATGCTTAATAGTACCAAGACTTTGTAGGTGTTATCCATATAGTTACTCATGGTCAGATAGGTGCAAACTGAGCATAACAATCAAGTAACCCAATGCAAATGGTACTTATTCCCATAAACCCCACAACCACCACGTATTTACAACCTCATCATGCCTCCACATCCCAAACCATCAATCCAAATCATACTTCTACCTCAACCTCCTATCACTATCCTATTACATATTATTATCTAGCGAATCATACCTCATTTTCATCATGTCATGTCCCATCACATCATCTAAATAATTAGCTTTTCATCCATCCAACATCCACACAAGGGGCATAAGCCTTCACATCACAAATATAAGCATATAACCTATCATGAACATCCACAAATACTCATCACCCCCTAACATACACTACTACAATTTTTCCTACATCCATCATCATCCAATATCAACATGAAGCTCAAACCATTGTCCATCCTACTCAACTGTACCCACCTCCACCATCACATATCTTGCATATAGATATAGCTATCCATGATGCACCCTTTCAACATACACCATTTCTCCCATCTGAGCCACAAGTCATTCTTGAGACCTCCACTCGTACCCCCTCTTTATTCACAATTGTACCTACACTGATCATGTTTCCTCTCACCAATTCAAGCATAGAAAAGTACATTGTCCAAAATATTGAAATAACCATACCAAACATTGAGACTGTCAAATATTATGGTCACCCATACCATCCACCATTAGATATTTGTGTGGTACACAATATGTATTTTATGCCAAATTAAATCAATTTTGTGTATGGTATGATTGATTTTTCATCTAATCGACCTCCTCCTGATGAACCCTAATAATAGTTTTGTGCTACAATAGATTATATTTCCAACCCATACTTCCTTATTTGATATTTTTGATGGGTTAAATGGTAGGAATATGGTTTGGGATGATATTAATAGGGTATTTACATTTTTTTTTAATCTCACTATTGAGAGGCACATGATCACTTTAGCTTGGGATACAAGTCACAATTGTCCTCAACGTCCTTCGAGGAAGAATTTCAACAACTTACCTTAGACCCTAAGGAGGATGATGAGGATAGTGAAAATAGTGAAGATGAATATGTATACCCTTAGTTTACACCTCTATTATACAAGGCTTTTCTAGAAATGTGACCACAAGTCTCAATGATTAATACCATTTCCAATGATAAATTTGAAGAGAATTTTAATCAGGCATTTGATACATTCTTGATCACCTCTGTCAACCTTGAAGAAGAGTCAGCCCCAATTGCACCTATAACTGATGAGGATGAGTTTTATCTTCACATTCCTCCATCCTACAACCCATATTTTGTTTGCTTCTTACACCTAAGAACCCAAATGAACCCATGGATCTACCACCTCCACCTTGGCCTTGAGAGCTTTCTATACCTAATATAAAATATGTGTATATACATTTAAAAAAAATGAAAATCATTTATATCACCCTCTATGCATCTAAAATTCTTGCATTTATAATTGTATTTCATTTATTACCCTTCATCTACATTCATGCACTTCATAAGTCACATATGTTGTCATATCAATTAGTTTAGATAGTTGTTAGTCAACTGAAGTTTGGTGTCTTAATTAGGGGCATATTCATGTTAGTATTGGTCTCATTCTACCATCCATAAAAAAGTGGATAATAAACCATCATTATCATTCATACATTTACACTTTACACAAAACCTTATTGCTTTGGTAATCTCTAGATTGAGGAATCTCTAGTTATTTTTAGTCACTTAACCACTCCTAGTGTTTCAATAAACCTCCATTTAACATAAAATAACCCTTAGATGCTACAGGTTTTTCCTAGTTAAATTAGGTTTCGTCTTGGACCACACACATCATCATATATTAATAATATTTTTATGGCTCAAAATGACAAACTCATGCATGGATATTTTTATAATGCGAATAGTTTTCCCTACTCACCTTATCATGCACATGGTCTAACCCTGAGAATTGGAAAAAGAACAAGCACAAATGCAAAAGAAACAATCTTTAAGAAAAATCAAATAAATATTTGAATACCTTGAATTCTCAGCTCCTTACATCATGGGGTTAACCTCCATCAGGGGTATATATACCCGAATAACAGTGGAGGACACCATATGTGGTGACACATCTATCACACTAGCAATATTATTTTGTATAGACCTATATACGCTTTCATATGAGCTAGCTTATTGGAATAAGTTACAATTTATTAGTTTACCCTAGCTCATGATTGGAAATGACCATTCACTACACATGTAATTGGTCCTTAATATACTTGACCTCACTAAGAAGCCCTTACTATCTAATTTATTTGATATATTAGTAGATATGTTTGTTTGATGTCACTAGGATGTTTGAGTCTTTCCAAAAAAACTCAATATCCTTTATCCCTAAGATGCACAAAATAATAAGGAAGCACAAATTGCATACCACCATTGTATTGCATCACACATATCTTACATTTTATTTTATTATACATCACAAAGTCAAACCAGGATTATCATATCAGTTTTCCTAATTAAGAAATAAATATAAAGTCTTCTAAAACAATGGTCCATAACCTCTTTAAATAAAAATAAATGATACAACACCATACATGTATTTACATACGTTGTTAACATATTCATTAATTCATAATACACTCATATTATCACATGCATATTATTAGGATATGAAGTCACTTTTCATATATCTAATGTTCTTTAGCAAAAAGTTATTTGCAAACATCGAATTTGTATACATCTATCTATATATGTCTATTCTACATACGTCTATATTGTAGACATCTAGCTATAGATGTCTACAGATATCTAGGTTATAAACATCTAGTCTATAGATGTATAGACTATAGATGTTCAATATGTATATGTCTATTTATAGATGTCTAAATTGCAAACATCTAGACTATAGATGTATAGTCTACATATGTCTAGATTATAGATGTCTAGACGACATACATCTAGCACTAGACAGGTAGTTATCATATGTCTATATTTATATGGGTAACCTACCAAAAATCTAGATCTAGATGGGTAGTCACCAGATGTCTAGCTCTAGACATGTACCTCCATACAGGTAGTCACCAAACATCTAGCTCCATATATGTAGCCTCGAAATACAAAATGAATAGTTTTTGAAGTCTTCTTTTGGGAGAGGAAACAAATAGTTTTCGAAGCCTCCCTTAATTTAGCTATAAAATGGTAATAAACCCTTTCATGTAAACAATTTGTGTGAATGTAAAGTTTTTTGAAATCAATAAAATAATGAAGCTATCATCACCCCATGGTTTTTCCTACACATTGTAGGTTTTCACTTAAAATATTTATGTTACTATTTTTTTGTGCCATTATGTTTTCTACTTGTAGGTAAAATCTGAAGTTTTAACTAACATCTGGTAATAGATCCTAAGGTTTTATGCAAGTGGGAGTTGAAATAATTATAGGAGGTGTAACCAATTTTGAGATTGAAATTTTTTATGGTGAGAACTTTAACCTATGGAATATGAAGGTGGAGGATTTGTTGGTTCAGAATGACCAAGCTCTAGCCTTGAAAGGGATCACGAGTAAACCAATAAACATGAAATATGTGGAGTGGGAAACGTTGGATAGGAAGGTGGTTTCTACAATTTATATCTACCTATCATAATCTATCTTGTTCAATGTTGCTAAAGAAAATACAATGGAAGCCCTCTAGCAAAAGCTTGAAAATTTATACAAAATAAAATTAGAAACTAATAAGGTTTTTCTTAAAAAATATCTTTATAGATAAAGTATGAAGGAGGGTTCATCTTTGGTAGATCATTTGAATGATTTAAATACCATTATAAGTAAAGTGGTTTCAATTATTGTGAATATGGAGGATGAGGATAGATCTATCATCCTAATTTGTTCCCTCTTGGATACCTATGATTATATGATGTTGACCATCAATAGTGCATCATCATCAACTCTAAAATTTTATGATTTGGTAGTCCCTTTTTTGGAAGAATATTTGAGGTTAAAATATATTTGGAACCTTCAACCAATGAAGCCCTATTTTTGAGAGGTCAATATTTTGAGAGGAGTGAACAAGGTAGATCATATTATAGATCTATGTCTAAAGGATGCAAACATAAAGGGAAGTGTTGGTATTATAGGAATCTAGGACACTCAAAGAAGGATTGTTGGTAATTAAAAAGGAAAAGAATGGTGAAAAACAACTTCAGCCATCACCTGAGGACAATAAAAAATATTCAAGAGAGACAACATGTGAGACATTATGTATCAACAAGAGTAGATATGTTTAATATCCCTAGGTATTGGACTCAGGTGAATATTTCCACATGTCTCCTTATAGATATTGGTTTGACAAATATCAACCTTACTATGGTGGGATGTTCTACTTAGGTGATGATAATCCTTTACAAATTATGGTAAGAGGATATAGAAGGATTAAAATAGACAATGGTAGAGAAAATATGTTATGTAATGTACGACATATACCTAATTGGTAAAAAAATATTCTCTCAATCAAGATGATGGATAAGCTAGGGTGTTTTGTCACTTTCAGTAACAACAACTACAAAATTACCAAAGGAGATCTTGTAGTAGCAAACGGAGAATCTTATGGGACCCTATATCGTTTATATGGTGATATGGTGAAAAACCATGTAGTAATAGTAAATTTTATAAATATTTAGGATGCTATATTGCTATGGCATCAATGCCTAGGGCATATGAGTGAAAAATATCTCAAAATTATGTATGATTGAGGTATGCTTTTTGAGATTAATTCTTTCAATTTAGACTTGTGTGAGCACTGTATTTTTGGTAAACAAAAGAGGGTTCATTTTAATGCAATCTCTAGTAGGAGTTCTGATTTTCAGCAACTTATACATTCAAATATATTTGGACTAGTTTCCACTCAGTCCTTAAATGGTGCTATCTATTTTCTATATTTTATAGATTATTATTCTAGGAGAGTGGGTTTATTTTTTGAAGAAGAAGTTGGAAGCTTTGTATAAATTTAAAGATTTCAAAGCATGGGTAGATAAAAATTTGGGAAATCATATTTTATGTCTTAGGACAGATAATGGGGGTGAATATTGCTTTAAGGAATTTGATAAATTTTGTATGCAGGAAGCAATTAAGCACCAGAAGGTTGTACTATATACTTCACAACAAAATGGTGTGGCTAAGCAGATAAATCGCAAATCATGGAACGTGCAATAAACATGATCATTGCATCCACATTGGATAAAATGTTCTATGAAGAGGCTATTAATACAATTGTATATCTTATTAACATTTCATCTATAGCTATGTTGGATGAACATATTCCATATGAGATCTAGTGTTGTAAGCCAGATGATTACTCTCATTTGCATACATTTGATTGTGATGTGTTTGCCCATGTGCCTAAAATAAAAGGTCCAAACTTGACCCAAAGTCAATCAAATGTGCTTTTCTAGGCTATGGATATGTAGTGAAGGGGTATAAAGTGTGGTATCCTACTTCCCACAAGGTAATTATTAGTTGGGATGTCATTTTTGATAAAAAATCCATGCAAAGGAAGGAGTTACAACAAACTCCCAATGTATTACCAATTGAAGTAGATATGAAGAAAGATGAATATGAAAATCAACAAGTTGTCGATCAACATGCAAATCAACAAGTAGAATAGCAAGTAGAATAACAAGTATAACAACAAGTAGAGTAGCCACAATGGTCACAAGGCCAAGAGCCATAATCAATAGATAATTGGGTTAGAATATCTACACATTATTTATCAATACTCTTTTGCTTTGTTAATTATTGATGGTGAGCCTAGTTTATTTCAGGAAGCTAAAGAGTCTAAGAATACAAAAAAGTGGAGGAAATCCATGGAAGAGGATATCAAGGCACTTTGCAAGTTATGGAAATCCCACCTGAAAGAAAGGGTATTGGAAACAAGTGGGTGAACAAAGTAAACAAGAACAATGATGGGTTTTTGGAATGCTATAAAGATCATTTGGTGGAAAAAGGTTATATGCAAAATTCAAGTATAGAATTTAATAAAAATATTTCTCTAATTTTGAATATAACTACAATTAGAGTTTTACTTGCACTTGTAGTAGCATAGGATTTAGAACTGGAGTAACTTGATATAAAGACTAATTTCTTGCATGGTGATCTTGAGAAGGAGATTTCTATGGATCATCTTGAGGTCTATGAAGAAATATTCAAAGAGCATTTGGTTTGCAAACTAAAGAAATCTCTCTATGGGTTGGAATAGCTTCCATGGATGTGGTACAAAAAAAATTATACTTTCATGAAAAGCCAAGGTTTCAACAAGAGTAGCTGACCATTATGGATACTATAAGAGGTTTGATGGTGGTAGTTTTATTATTTTGATATTGTATGTTGATGATATGCTGGTTGTAGGCCCCAACATGAAGAAAATTATTGAAGTTAAGGCTTAGTTGGATAGGACATTTGAAATGAAGGATTTACAAGCAACAAACTAAATTTTAGGGATGAATATACATAGGGATAGGAAAAGAAGAAATATTTGGTAAAGTCAAAATTCATATGTGGAAATTATTTTACAGTGCTTCAATATGCAGAATGTAAAACCAGTTAGTACCCTACTTCTTTAACACTTCAAATTATCTTTTGAATAGTGTCCTAGAATAGAAGTAGAGAAGACAAGAATATCTCATGTACCATATTCATCAGTAGTAGGAAGCCTCATGTATGCCATGGTGAGCACCAGACTAAATATTATCCAAGAAGTAGGAGTTGTCAGTCGATACATGGCAAATCCTAGTAAGGAGCATTGGAATATAGTGAAGTGGATACTTAGATATTTAAGAGGCACTTAAGATGCTACTATTTACTATGGATCAAATAATTTTCAAGTTATAGGTTTTATGGATTCTAATTAAGATGTATATAGAGATGGGATAATGTCCACTACAAGATATACTTTAACTCTTAATGGTGGAGCTATGAGTTGGACTTATAAGTTACATTCTATGGTCGCTTTATCAACCATTGAAGTAGAATATATTACAGTGACTCAGGCTAGTCTAGAGGTAATTTGGCTAGAGCGATTGTTGGGTTACTTCAAGATAATGTAGGAAAAAATTGCATTGCATTGTTATAGCCAAAGTGTTATTTAGCTAGTGAAGAAACCAACATTTTATGATCACACAAAATATATTGATGTTAAGTAAAATTTTATAAGAAATATGGTGGAAGAAGGTAAGATCTTGTTGCAGAAAATTGGTAGTAAAGTTAATTCTACAAATATGCTTACAAAGCTAGTCAAGACAAAGAAGCTTGAGTGGTGTAGAACTTCTCTAGGCTTGCTAAAAATGTAATAAGGGTAGCATTGGGAAATTGGCACTGGATGGAAAAACATAGGTAAAGAATTCTTGTACACTAAATTCAAGAGGGATAATGTTAGTATATGAAGTAACTATCCAAATATCTAATATTATTTAGCAAAAGAGTAGTTATAGATATCCAGTCTATAAATGTATAGTCTGTAGACATCTATCCACAAATATCTAGTTTGTTGACATATATATTATAGATGTCTAGTTGTAGACATCTGCACACGTATAGGCTATAGATGTCTAGTCAATAAACATCTAGACTACATGTATACATATGTCTAGAATACATACATATAGTCTGTAGATATCTAGACTGTAGGTGTCTAGTCTACAAAAATATATCTATAGACATCCAATCTATAGATATCTATCTGTAGATATTAATACTATAGATGTATAGACTATAGATTCCTAGTTTGTAGACATCTAGACTATAGACATATAGACTATAGACATCTAGAATACAAACATATAGACTACAAACATCTATATACAAATAGGTAGTCACAAAATATCTAGCTCTAGATTGGTAACCTACCAAACATCTATATCTATATGGGTAGTCACTAAATATCTAGCTCTAGATGGGTAACCTTCCAGACATGTAGCTCTAGATAGGTAGTATTTACACGTCTAGCTCCATATGGGTAGCCACCAGATGGATAGTCACTATATGGTATCTCTAGATGAGCAGTCACCAGATATGTAGCTCGAGATGGGTAGCCACTAGACGTGTAGCCTCAGAAATGAAATGAACTTTTTTTTTTAGATTCTTCCTTTGGGAGAGGAAACAAACAGTTTTTAGAGCCTTCCTTGAGTTATCTATAAAAGGATAATAACCCCTTGCATGTAAACAAGTTGTGTGAATGTAAATTTTTCTGAAATCAATAAAATAACAAAGTTACCATTATCCCATGGTTTTTCCTACACATTGTAGGTTTCCACGTAAAATATCTATGTTACTATTATTTCTATGTCATTGTGTTTTCTGCTTGTAGGTAAAATTTGAAGTTTTAAATAAATCATATAACATAATTAATCAACAATTGAATGCAATAAAATAATTCGACATAGAAATGCAAATCAAAATAGGAAATGAATAGTGTTGCCACTTAAGGAGGGCTAAGTCCTCGCCACTTAGGAGGGCTTAGTCCTACAATTTATGCAAATGAATAATTAATGTGAATCATAATAAAATATGAATCAACCTATGCTATTAATATTAAATCAATAAAAAATAATGGTGAAGACCATAATATAGCTGATTAGCTATATTAGGGTTGTAACATGGTTCCCCTCCTCAGAAAGCTTTGTCCTCAAAGCTGGAAATGATTGAAAAATACTTTCTAGTTCCCATGTAGCATCTTATTTTTGTAGGTCCTACCATTTGATGAGGAATTATTTTATATTATGGGATCTCAACATACGTGTTCTACTTTGTAAAATTGCTTCAGGTTAGAGATATGTACGTCCTTCATCAAGTACTGGTAATTCTGATTGAGAATGTACCTTTTTTTTTATTACCTTTTTAAGACAGAAAACATGAAATACTAGATGTAAATGGGATGAGGGAGGAAGTTCAAGTTGATATGCTACTTCTCTAATGAAATGCACTATTTTGTAAGGACCATAAAATTGTGGAGCCAACCTTTGAATGGTCTTGATATTCAATGTACGGTTGAAAATGTAGGAACACCATATCCCTTGTACTAAATTATCTTTTGGAATGGTATGTGTCTTGTTGCTACTTCATGCAATTTTATTCTTGAACCAAATTATCTTTGAGAATGCTAAGAATTGATTGTCTGTGTTGGAACTAATAGTATACCTGGGCCACTTTGGAATAACCTGAAACATAATCTACTATTGTTGGTGGTTTGATGCTATACAATGCTTCGAATGGAGATATCTTGATGGAATAATGGTATGAGGTGTTGTACCACCATTCTACCAATGAAATCCAATGAATCCATTGATATTGTTTATCTTGAGCAAAACATATTATATAGGCACCCAAACATTTTTTAACTATCTCAGTTTGGCCATATCTTTGAGGATGGTATGCAAAAGATATATTCAACGTGGTACCTCTAAGATGAAATAATTATTTCTAAAAAATGCTAGTAAATATAGGATAACGTTCACTTACAATATTTTTTGGCATTCCATGCAATTTGAAAATTGAATCCATAAATACCTTAGCCACTTTGCTTGTTGAAAATGGATGTTGTAGAGCATTGAAGTGAGCATATTTGGAAAGGTGATCCACTACCACAAAAATTACTATTTTACCTTCCAATTTAGGAATACCTTCAATAAAATCCATTGAAATATGTTCCCATTGGTGAGATGGAATAGGTAGTGGTTGAAGCAATCCTTGAGATTTTATTGTTTCACCCTTTTTGCACTGGCATACTTCACATTCTGCCACCCATATTTTAACTTCAGATTTTAATCCTTTCTAATAAAATTATTTTTTAACCCGTAAATATGTCTTCAAAAAGCCTAAATGACTTGTTGATGGGGAAGCATGTGACTCTTCCAGAATCCTGGATTTGATTGTAGAATTATGTGGAATGTAAATGTGATTCTTCCTTCTCAATATCTTGTCTTCATAGGAGAAAAGAGGATGCTTGGATGATCCTAACATCAATTCCTAAATTATTCGAGTAGTTTTTTGATGCAAGAGCATCTAGTGGTGTAAGAGTGATCCTGCATCACCTGAAAAAAAGAAAAAAAATTGTAATTTTTATTTTTATTTTGTAAAACTAGTAAAACTAGTTTAACTTGCAGGAGATTTTTGAAGGTCTTAGAGGTTGAATTTGAGGATTTTTGGCTAGATGCGAGCCTTGGCGCGAAGAGCCAAGGGTCGCCTCGCTTAGCTCGTTTCATGCCATTTTTGAAAACATGCTGTAATAGTCAATCAGGTCAACGAGTGCGAAGTTATGACCTCGACCAGTTGCCCCCAAAATTCAAATTTCAATTTGAATGGTTTTAGGTGGGAAAAAAGGAAAATAGGGTATTTGAGGGAATTTTCAAAATTGTAAAGGGGCTTCTTCTCTTGTATCCTGATTTTGGCATGAAAGTAATGAAAGGTTGGATTCTCTGACTGGTTCAAAGGAAAAACACTTGTGTATCATTTGTTTGGTGTTGTTAGTGTAACGTGATCTACATCAAGTGGTATCAGAGTGGGAGTTCCTGAGTGTGTAAACAGATCACCGAACGTGAGGAAGTTTACACCAGGATCTATGGTTAGGGTTTGTGAGAGAAGTGAGCAGAAGGCCTCCACAAAGAAAACTATGGTGGTGGGAGAAATATGGTGCCAAAGGAAGATTTTAGAGCTTTGCAAAGGCAAGTTTAGGCTCTACAAGAGGAGCTGCGTAGAGGGTTTGAGACAAGGAGAGAAGAAGGTAGTGAAGATGAAGTTGAAGAAGAAGAGGACCAGTTTGAGGAAGAAGAAGAGGCAGTAGATCCTGCACAAGCTAGGTTATACAAAGCCATATCTTAGATTGGAAAGAGACCAAATATGGAGGTTTCTACATATTCTGGAAATCTTGATCCAGAGGAGTTGATTGACTGGATCAATGATTTGGAAGAATACTTTGAGTATGAGGAGGTTGAAGATCCTGATAGGGTCAAGTTTGCTAAGACCAAGCTGAAGGGTCATGCCAAGCTATGCTAACATCCCCCCATACAACAATATTTGGGTAAAGTATATAACTACCCCAATACAGTGAAAGAAGAAGAGAAATGAAAGAATGATGGCTCGTGCTTTGTCTTTAGCTCTGGATCTGGCTCATGGCTCTGGCTCTGGCTCTAAGCATACCTCTGGAATTGTACCTCTAGGTCTATCTCGGGATCTGCCTATGAATCTACCTCTAGATTATTGCCTCTGGATCTGCCTATAGATCTGCCTCTGGAACTTTGTCTCTGGGTCTATCTTTAGGTCTGTCTTTGGGTCATTATCTCTAGGACTGCCACTAGGTCTGTCATTGGATTTGCCTCGAGGTCTACCATAGGTTTTACCTTTTTGGTAGAAGCCATACAACATTTCTTTCATCATGGTCCATTGTGTGATATCTGTCCATCCACAATCAATATGAACCTTGTTGGCCATTTTCACTTTGTACCAACATTTTGAAGAAGAATGATTCATACATCCACATGAATCACAAGGATGTAATCTCCAACACTTAGCTGCAACATGTCCTGCCTTTCCACAGTGACTGCAACAATGCTTTTTAGGAGATGTAGGAGATTTAGGTTTTACAAACATAGAATTACTGGTACTTGCATGTCTAGTATAGCCAAGGCCTTCATGCTTTGCCCTGACACTTAGCATTATTGGAGTTTTAATGCCTTGTTCTTGTTTACCTAATATCTCACCATTGAATCCCATTTTCTTCATAATTTTGGAACCAAATCCTTTGGTGTGTTTTTCAAAACACCCAATTTCATCATCTTCATCAATGCTTTTAATAATATTGCATTTGTCGCTATTGATGAGATTATGGAGTTCATTTTTAGGAGGTTCAGTTTTTAAGTCACTAGTGTCACAAGAAAAATCTACTACTATGATGAGATCACCTATGCTACAACTGATATCTGCCATCATAGGCATGAGGTCGCTTGTATCAAAACAAGCATTGGCCATCATGGGCTCAAGGTCACATGTATCACAACAAGCATTCGCCACCATGGGCTGAAGGTCACTTGTGTCACTACAAGCATCGACCATTAGGGGTTTGACCTCTGTTTCCTCACTAAAGTCCCTTTTTTGTTGTGCTTTGTCAAGAGCATAAAATGACATGAATATGCCCATTATAGCACCAATAGGGATTAGAACACCATTTTTCTACATGTCTCCACAAGATGCAGAATCATTGATTATGGCATTTACACACCTCCTTAGTGTATGAAATGTGCCATCTTCATAATAATCTATCCCTTCAGGTGTGGGGAAAAGTATGGGCCTTTAACTGATTTAACAACATCATCAGTTTGTTTTGGGATACTTTTCTTCTTTGATCTACCCATTCTTAAGGTGTCGGTCTCTGCTGAAAATGCACCTTTTATAATAAAATTTTGCAAAATAATTTAACTAAGGTGTCGGACTCTACCGAAAATGCACCCTTATAAGTCTTCCCCCTTAGTTTTGCAAAATTATATCTCCCCTTAGTGCAATATAGGAGATGATGGAGAGAAAAAATGTTATTCCCCCCTTTAGTGCAAAAAAAATGCAACAATTAAGCCTCAAAAGGCTCTTACAAAGCTTGCCCCATAGGCAGATTAGCACAATATATCACTAAAAAAAATCCCCCCTGTGTGAAGTACTTCAAACAAACAAGTTGCTATTTATGAAGCCTAAAAAACAGAGTTTGAGGTTTGATGATTTGATGCCTCTTTAATTGCTTTGATGGTGGAGAGAAAAAAAATCTATCCCCCCTTGAAAATAACTCCCCCCTTTAAAATTTTCCTTTATAAAGCATTTTAAAACATTTTATATTCTAAAGTTAAAAAAAAAAAAATTATTCTTTATAGCAAAAAAAATATTATTTAAAAAAAAAAATAATTTTAAAACTATATAAAAGAAATAATTTAAAAATTTTAATTTTAACTTTTAGAAAAAAAATATTAAAAAATAACTTTAAATTTTTTTTTTTACCGTTGTTTGGGGGAGTCGGCCGCGCCTTGTAAAAGGAATGTAGTTGACGTCGTCGGGAGTCGAACTCCCGACCCCGTGGCTGTAAACGCTCCGACTGGCGCTCCTGCCAGTCGGGCTATGCCGCCCAACGGGAAGGGAAGGGAAATCCTTCCCTTTAATCCCTTCTGCGGTGAATAAGACCAAAACAAAAAATTTGGTCCCCGCTGGGGATTGATCCCGCGACCCCGCGGGAGTTGGCCCTAAGACTGGCTTCGTTGCCAGTCGGGCTACCTTGGCTGATCCGTCAGCCAAGGGGAGCTTTGTGCTACTAAAGCACAATCCCTTCATTTTTTTTTTTTTTTAAATCTATGGGAATTATCCCACACGCAGCGTGATGCTGCGTTTTCTTTGTTTAAAAAGAAAACAAACCCCTTTTAACAACGATTGCCTGTGGGAAATCAGCAGGCCATTTTGCTGCACCGAGTGGCGCATGGCCAGTCCGCCACATGTCGCATTTGGGTGGTGCGTGGCCAGTCCGCCACGTGTCCCCCACTTGTCGGTCCATGTGGCGCGTGGCCAGTCTGCCACATGTCATCGTGTTGTCGGCCTCGAGTTCTATGCTCGGGGTCCAGTCAGGTCCAGTTGAGTCAGCCTCGAGATCTATGCCCGAGGTCCAGTCGCCAGTCTAGTTAGGTCCAGTCGCCAGTCCAGTTTGCCTCGAGATTTGTGCCCGATGGTTTAGTCCGATCTAGTCAACCATGTCTCGGGATCCATGCCCGATCCATTCCGGTACAGTCTAGTAGCCTAGAAAAATGGGAATTAGCTCGGGTCAAACAATCAGCCTGTGAACTACCTCAAAAAGTGTGTCGATCAACTCCTACGGGTAACGCCCAGGTCCTGCTCTTGGCTATGAATGAGCCCAGAGCTCTATAGCTCTGATACCATGTCGGATAATTGACTAGTGAACATTGTATTAAGGAATGTATAAATAATACACTGTAGGCTTAGATTAGCCCGTAACAGATGGAGCTAATAATACGACTTAGGTAGATGTTACAACAACCTAACAACTAACCTAATAATGGAATAACAACTATAATGTAATATACGCTAACAAGCATATGGTGGAAGGGAGTGCAACTAGACAAAAATAAAAGAGGAAAAGAAAGGATAACAAAATGGGAGCGAATGTTGGAGAAGTTGAAGAGGTAGTTCATCCCAGGTGACTATGAGTTGGATCTGCTAAAGAAAATGCAAGGTTTGAGGCAATCAAGTAAGTCTATCAAAGAATACATAGAGGAGTTTTATAAAATTGTAATCAGAACAGGCCATTCAGAGGCCAACAAGGAGAAGGTAGCCCATTATATTAATGGGTTACGAGCAAGTATTCAAGAGGAGTTAAGTCTGGTCAGGATGCCCACCATAGAGGATGCTTACCAGTTTGCACTGAGGGTTGAAGAGAAGCTGAAAATAAGGTTTGAGAGCAAGCAAAGAGGAAGAGGTCGTGGTGGAAGAACTGGTGGAAGAAAAAATTGAGGACAAAATGAATATTATAAGAAGAATGGAGAAGCTAGCAGTAGTCAAGACCAAAAGGGAGATAATGCTTACCCACCCCGTGATCAGAACAATGGTTACCAGAGAGGAAGAGGAAGGTCTGGACGAGGTTTTGGAAGAGGAGGATTTTGTGGAACCTTTTTCCACTGTGGCAAATAAGGACATCGAGCATACGAGTGTCCACAACACCAAGAGAGGACAAATAGGAGGCCTGAAGGTAATTCCCGAGTTGCGGTCATTGATGAAGGTGCTGAATTTGAGCACTCTGAAGAAGTAGAAAGAGGAGAAGTGTCAATCACAAGGAGAGCCTTGTTGAATGAGGAGAGAGACCCAGATCAGAGAAATCTTATTTCGCACAAGGTGTAAATGTGTAGGTAATATCTATAATATTATCATAGATAATGGTAGCATAGATAACCTAGTTTCAGAAGGAATGGTTACCAAATTGCAATTAGAGAGGAAGAGACACTAGCATCCATATCGGATTGCATGGTTACAGAAGGACCATAGGGCTTTGGTCAGTGAGCAATGCTTGGTAAAATTTAATATTGGGAATTACCGTGATGAGGTCCTGTGTGACATCTTGCCTATGGATGCTTGTCATTTGTTGTTGGGAAGGCCATGGCAGTTTGATCGATGTGCAGTGCATGATGGTCGTGCCAACACTTACTCCTTGACAAAGAATGAAGTGCGCCATAAGTTGAAGCCCCTGAAGGAGGTGGATGAAAAGGTATGTAGCAGTGTTAGAAACTATTTAGTTGAAGGGAGAACGTTTTTGGATGGTTTGAAGTATGAGCACATGTGCTATGCATTAATTCCTAGAGTTAGGGAAGAAGAATTCAAAGATACCCCAGTAGAATTCTTAGGTCTGTTAGAAGAATTTCTAGATATTATATCAGATAATGTGCCTGAGGTTTTACCATCAGTGAGGAAGATCAGTCACCATATAGATTTGGTACCAGGATCTAGTTTACCCAATAAGGCAGCCCATAGAATGACTCCTATAGAAAGTGAGGAGCTAAACAGGCCACTCCAAGAGTTGCTGAAAAAGGGACTGATTCGGGAGAATGTGTACAGACTCTCGAGCTATTAACAAGATCACCATAAAATACAGATTTCCATTGCCAAGGATGGATGATATTATGGACTGTTTGAGTGGAGCCAACTACTTCACAAAGATTGAACTGAAGAGTGGGTACCATCAAATTCGTGTCAGAGAAGGAGAGGAGTGGAAGACAGCCTTCAAGACCAGAGAGGGTTTGTATGAGTGGTTGGTCATGCCATTTGGGCTAACGAATGCACCAAGCACATTCATGCGACTGATGAATGAGGTATTAAAGGAGTTTTTAGGAAAATTTGTCATTGTCTATTTGGATGACATTTTAATATTTAGTAGGACCCTAGAAGAGCACCTAATGCATATCAGAAGGGTTTTTGAGAAGCTGAGGGAGGAGCAGTTGTTGATTAATTTGAAGAAGTGTAGTTTTGTGAAGGAGTTAGTGTATTTGGGATTTGTCATCTCAGCCGAAGGTCTAAAAATGGACCCAAAAAAGGTGAGGGCTATCATTGAATGGCCTACTCCAAGAAGAATAACTGAGGTAAGATCATTTCATGGTCTAGCAATTTTTTACAAAAAATTCATTAGAAATTTCAGCAGTATTTGTGCACCCCTGATAGAAACAATGAGAGGGGATAAGAAAGAATTTAAGTGGACCTTAGGAGCAAATAAGAGCTTTGATATGTTGAAGAAGAAGGTCACAGAGCAACCTATTTTGGCACTTCCAGATTTTAATAAGGTATTTCAGGTAGATTGTGATGCTAGTGGTAGTGCCATAGGAGCTGTATTGAGTCAAGAAGGTAAACTTGTTGCTTACTTTAGTGAGAAACTCAATGATGCTAGGAAGAAGTATTTAGTTTATGATCAAGAGTTTTATGCTATAGTTCAGGCTCTAAAGAAGTGGAGGCATTATTTTTTTCCAAAAGAGTTTGTTCTATATACTGATCATCAGACCTTACAGTATATTAATAGCCAAGGGAAGCTAAATCAGAGGCACTTGAAGTGGGTTGAGTTTCTACAGAGTTATACCTTTGTGTTGAAGCACAGGAGTGGAAAGTAAAATAGAGTTGCAGATGCCTTAAGTAGAAGGCAGTTTTTGTTGATAGAAATGAAGGTGGAAGTTGTAGGGTTTGAAGAACTTAAGGGTTTGTACCTTGAAGATCCCGATTTTGCGAGAGGCTTGGAGGGCTTGCTTGGCACCTGTTACTTTGGATAGGACTAAGTGGTTGGACTTTCTGATCCAAGATGGATTGTTGTTTAGAGGAAATAAATTATGCATTCCAAGGAGTTCAATGAGGGAGAATCTAGTCAAGGAGAAACACAGTGGAGGGTTGGCTGGACACTTTGGTCGGGATAAGACCATTGCCCTTGTTAGTGAGAACTACTATTGGCCACAGTTGCAATGAGATGTGAAGAGGTTTGTGCAAAGTTGCAAAGTATGCCAGATGACGAAGGGTGTGAGACAGAACACTGGATTATATCAGCCATTACCTGTACCCGAGAGACCATGGGAGGACATCAACATGGATTTTGTTCTTGGCCTACCAAGGACATAGAGGGAAAATGACTCCATATTTGTGGTGGTTGATAGGTTTTCAAAGATGGCACATTTTATTCCCTGCCAAAAAACTAATGATGCAGTTCATGTTGCAGGTTTATTTTTCAAAGAGGTGGTACGACTTCATGGTCTACCAAAGAGTATAGTTTCGAACAGAGATACCAAGTTTGTTGGGTATTTTTGGAGAACCTTGTGGAAGAAATTGAAGACAGATTTGAAATTCAGTTCTGCATGCCACCCATAGACTGATGGACAAATAGAGTTGGTGAATATAAGTTTGGGTAATCTATTGAGATGCTTGATAGGAGATAAGACCAAGGGATGGGATTTGGTTTTGCCATAGGTGGAATTTGCATACAACAATTCTGTCAACAAGAGTCCTAACAAATCTCCATTCCAGATAATATATGGGAGCAGTCCAAGAAATGCTTCTGAGTTGAGGAGGATGGATACAAGGGAAAAGTGTAGTGCTGAGGCTGAGGACTTTGTAGAGCATCTGAAGAACTTGCATGAAGAAGTAAAGAAGCATATTACTAAGATGAATACTCAATATAAGACAAGGGCAGACCAGAAGCGACGGTTTAAGGAATTTGAAGTGGGAGATGAAGTTATGGTCCATCCGAGAAAAGAAAGGTTTCCTGCTAAAACCTATAACAAGTTGAAGATGAAGAAGTTTGGACCATGCAAAATCATAGAAAAACGAGATTCAGGCAATGCATATGAAGTGGAATTGCCAAGTGGGCTTAACATATCACCTGTTTTTAACATTTTAGTTTTGGTAAAATACCATGAAGGAGACAATGGTGAGGGACCAGTAGCAGAATTGTGGACTATTCCAGCATCTACTCCAGATACAGAAGAGATAGAAGAGATCTTGGATACTCGCATCGGCAAAGTACCAGAAATAGGTAGTATGCAGAATATCTGGTTAAGGGGAAAGGCAGACCTATTGAAGATTCATCTTGGTTGTCGAAGGCTGAGGTTGAACGCCTTGGTTTTCTTCCAAAAATAGAGAAGTGAAGGTCACTTCTCAAAATTACCCTAGGTGTTTGATGCAGGAGCATCCAGTGGTGTAAGAGTGATCTTGCATCACCCAAAAAAAAAAAAAAAATTTGTAATTTTTTTTTTATTTTGTAAAACTAGTAAAACTAGTTTAACTTGCAGAATATTTTTGAAGGTCTTTGAGGTTGAATTTGAGGATTTTTGGCTAGACATGAGCCTTGGCGTGAAGAGCCAAGGTCACCTTGCTTAGCTCATTTCATGCCATTTTTGAAAACATGCTGTAATAGTCAATCGGGTCAACGAGTGCAAAGTTATGACCTCGACCAGTTGCCCCCAAAATTCAAATTTCAATTTGAATGGTTTTAGGTGGGAAAAAGGGAAAATAGGGTATTTGAGGGAATTTTTGAAATTGTAAAGGGGCTTCTTCTCTTGTATCCTGATTTTGGCATGAAAGTAATGAAAGGTTGGATTCTATGACTGGTTCAAAGGAAAAACACCTGTGTATCATTTGTTTGGTGTTGTTAACGTAACGTGATATACATCTTTTTTGTATTTGATAACCATTCCTATTGGATCTGAGATACCCATTTGGAACATGGACCTGAAATAGCATTGATAACCACTTCATCTTCATATTTACGTGACAATGCATCTGCTGCCATATTTTCTTTCCCTTTCTTATATTCGATAACAAAATCATATCCCAATAGTTTTGTTAACCATTTTTTTTACTCGAGATAAGAAAATCATTGTTCTAAAAAATGCTTGAGACTGCTATGATTTATTTTAATAATAAAATGACTACTTATTAAGTAGTGTATCCATTTCTCCATTGTATGTAGAATAGCCAACATTTATTTCTCGTATGTGGACCTTCCCAATTTTTTTCTCAAAATTTATTTACTTTTGAATTCCAAGGGATGCCCCTTCTACATTAATACTACCCCAATACCAGTTCCTAAAGCGTCACATTCAATCACAAATGGTTATTGAAAATCTGGGGTTGCCAAAACTGGAGTAGTATACATTTCTTCTTTTAGGGTTGTGAATGCTTGAGTGGCTACTTAAGACCAATTAAATGCATCCTTTTTTGTGAGAGCAGTAATAGGAGCTGCAATTTTACCATAGTTGCACATAAAATTACACTAGTAGTCGGTAAGACCCAAAAAACTATGAATTTTGTTGATGGTTTTAGGTAAAGGCTAATCCTCAATTGCTTTAATTTTATTAGGATCCACTTTAACACCTTCATGAGAAACGATATGACCTAAGTACTAAAATTATTGAACATGAAAAGAGCATTTAGAGCTTTTGACATAAAGTTTTTCTTTGTGTAATATATGAAGAACCTTCCCCACATGCATCAGATGATCCTTCAATGTTTTACTATATATGAGTATGTCATCAAAAAATACTAGGACAAATTTATGAAGACATGGATGAAACACATGGTTCATGAGAGTTTGGAATGTGTATGGGTTATTAGTGAGACCAAAAGGTATGACCATAAATTCATAGTGATCTTCATGAGTATGAAAATATGTTTTAGGAATGTCCTCTTTCCTAACTCTAATTTGGTGAAAAAAAGAACGTAAATCCAGTTTTGTAGAAAAAATTACACCATGTAATTCATCTAATAAATCATCAATGACCAAAATAGGGAATTCATCCTTGATGGTGATTTTTTTGAGAGGATGAAAATCAGGACACATATACCAAGAATTGTCTTTGCAATGGGCCAAAACTACTGGTGAATAATAAGGACTAGTACTGTGATAGATGACTCCATGTTCTAAAAGTTCTTGGACAATTTTCTCAATTTTTATTTTTTGAGGTTGGGGGTAATGATAAGAACAAACATTAGGAGGAAGACTTCTTGGAAAAAGGTGTATGGCATGGTCATGAGATATTTTAGGAGGTAGTCCTCTTGGTTCTTGGAAAACATCATCATAGTTAGCACAATATTTTGAATATCTTCTGAGTGAATTTTTGGAATATCTTGTGTTTGCTTCTCCATACAATTTATTTGAGATATGAATCCGTAACTACATTTCCTTAATAATTTTTCCATGCTGTGAGAACTTACTATCTTTTATGGAGGAGTTTGAATTCCTTGGAGGTGAATGGTATTTCTATTTTATTTCCATTCCACAAGCGCTTCTTGAAATTCAAACTGACTATGTGTAATTATTCTAACCATTCAACTCCCAAAATAACCTCTGAATTCCCTAAATTCATAAAAAAAAGAGTGTTATGCCAGGTATAGCTTCCCATTTGTAATGAAATTGAATATGTTCTACCAATACATTGAGTATTTCCTCCATTTGTAATTATAACTTGAAACTTATCTTGATGTGAGGAGTTAATGTGTAAGTTTAATGTCTTAACTATTTTAATGTCGATAAAATTATTAGTACTTCTTGAATTGATCAACACATTTACCTTATTTTATTGAATGAATCCTAATACATTGATTGCATAGTGAGTTGATATTCCCATAAGAACATGTACTAAAATTTCCATAGTGTCTTCTTCACCTACGACTTCCTTGTGTTCAACTTATTCTTCAGCCATAGGAGAGTCATGTGAATTTATATCCTCTACTTCCTCTTCGTTATCCTTGTCATCGTATTCTATTTGAAAATTTTGTCTTGGTACACATGCTTGATATTTTGGATGGTGATTGCAACATTTATAGCAGTAATATATTGATGTTTGATCATTTCTATGGAAGGATTTGTTGCGATATTGAGGATGATTGTAGGAATCTCATCTAAAGGATGTCCCATATTACACCTTTTTCTCGACCAACTTGGAAATATTTATATTGTCATATAAAGAGTATGGATCATACAGGTCAACTTCAATTTGAATATTCTTTTTAAATCCATGTCTAAAAGTGGATACCACCACATCAGATGGTAAGTTTATTGTATAAGAAAATAGACTAGTGAATTTTGAAATATACTCCCTTAATGTTCCTATCTGTTTAAGTGCTAACAAATGAACCATGTATGAATATAAAGACCCTTCATAAAATCTCTTGAGAAAAAGTGTTTTGAATTCATCCCATATGATGGGTCGACTATGCTCACATTTTTTCCAAGAAAACCATTGGTAAGATTTAGTACCTAGTTTGGAGGAAGCATAAGGAACTTTTTTGGATTTGGGAACCTGATATAATTCTAAAATTCCTTCCATTTTAGCTATCCAACCCTGTGGATCACTACCCTCAAATGTATACATATCAGTATGTGGTATATTAAAACCTATAGGTCATATTTCTTGGTGATAATATTCCTTTGTATCCCTATCCTCCCTAGCTGTACTTCTATGGTAGTTATGTGGGGAATGATGGGCTTCTTGTTTTTGCCTTCCTAAAACTTATCATAACATTGTAGTCATGGTGTTCATAATATTCGCTAGTTGAGCTATGATGTGAAATGCAACGTTATTATTGATGTAATAAAAGGTTAAATACAACATTACATGCTTAGATTATTTCGTAGAGTATGGAGCTAATCAACCATAATAAACCTAATAATATTCACACTGCTAATTTCGTGACATGTCGAGATTTCGCAACATGTCACGTTTTCGTGACTAGGGGCGCCGCGGCGGTTGATACGAGGCTGACTATTGCGATTTTGTGACATGTTGCATTTTCGCGACATGTCGCTTTTTCGTGCCCTGTTGGCTTTTGTGCTCTTTGTTGGTTTGTGCAGACTTTTCTGCTCTGCTCTTGTTGTCTTGGTGTTTGCTCTTGGCTGGGATGTGCTTTCTCCCATTTGTAACAACTCTTTGTATTAATACAAGTTTTTCATTTTTTCAAAAAAAAAAATATTCACACTGCTAATAATATGATATTCACCCATAATGAATATTGAATCTATCTTAACAACCTATTGACCAAATGAGGTAATAGGATAATTACCATAGTAGATATGGTAACTCTAACATCCCCCCTTATTAAATTATTTTGGTAATAATATAACTACTAGCTATACTAACATCCCCCCTGATTACATTATTTTGCAATACATAGAGTGCTGCGAAACAATGCAAATTTGACACGTGCAAGTGCCTTAGTGAAAATGTCTACAACTTGAGCATTGGTGGGAATGTACTGAAGCTGAATTCGATGCCTTGGAACTTCGTCTCGAATGAAATGACATTGTGTGTCAATGTGCTTGGTTCTTTCATGATGCACTAGATTCTTGACTAGGTTCAGAACACCCTGGTTGTCACAAAACAAGTGTATTGGAGATTTGGATGGAAGACCCATACTTGTCAAAATGCGATGCAACCATATCACTTCACACACAGCTTCACGTGCGGTACGATATTCTACCTCTGTAGATGAGATAGCAACCACCTATTGCTTCTTGCTGTGCCAAGAGATAGGACTAGATCCAAGATGAAAAATATATCCTAAAGTTGACTTGCGATCATCAAACGACCCGGCATAGTCGGAGTCCGTGTATCCTTGCAAGAAGAATTTACCATTCCTCTTATATTCTAGGCCATATTCCATAGTACCACGGACATAGTGAAGAACACATTTTGCTGCTTTCCAGTGAGTAGTCTTAGGTTCCTGCATGAACCTCGAAAGATAGTTAACAACAAACACGATATCTGGCCTAGTGTTTGTCAAATATATGAGACTCCCAATCAACTGTCGATAGAGAGTACCATATACCTGAGGTGAATCATCATACCGTGATAACTGAAGCCCTGATTCCATCGAAGTTGCCATTGGCTTGCAATCAGTCATGCGATATTTTGCTAACAATGTCTTGGCATATTTTTTCTGAGACACCTTGATGTAGTGCTCCTTTTGGCTTACTTCCAGACCAAGACAATAATGGAGAAGTCCAAGATCTGTCATCTCAAAATATTTACACAAGTCACTTTTGACAACAGAGATCATAGTTTTTGAACTCCCTGTAATGAGCAGATCATCAACATAGAGTACAAGCAACACTATCTCAGAACCTTATTTCTTGAAATAGAGGTTTGCATCTGATGGACATCTCTTAAATCCATGTTGTAGGAGGTGATTATCCATTTTTATATACCAAGCTCGAGGAGCTTGTTTCAAACCATACAAGGATTTGACCAACTTGCAAACTTTCTGCTCTTGGCCTTCCACTTCAAATCCTTCAGGTTGAGTCATGTAGACTTCTTCTTGGAGATCACCATTCATAAAAGCACTCTTGACATCCATTTGGTGAACTTTCCACCCATACTATGCTGCCATAGCACAAAGAACTCGAATGGTGGTCATCCGAGCAGTAGGTGCAAAAGTTTCCTCATAGTCAATGCCTTCCTTTTGAGCATAGCCCTTTGCAACAAGACGGGCCTTATGCTTATCAATTGTCCCATATGCCTTGTACTTGAATTTGTACACCCATTTGCAGCCTATGGGCTTCTTTTCGTATGGCAGATTGACAAGCTTCCAAGTTTTGTTTTTCATCAAAGACTGATACTCAGCATCCATAGCAGCCTTCCATTGTGGCTCACTAAGGGCATCTTGCACCGAAATAGGTTCATGTTCATTCATTGAAGACATAAACACCCTGTCCTCATCTATATCCATATCCTCTTTTGGTATCTCTGGATCAACATAAAGTTCCTCAAAATATTGACAAAGATCATCAACCCCAATAGTCTCTGCTACTGCTCTCTCCTGTCGAGCCATGCTGCGAGTACGAGGCCTATCCAAAGTCAAATCGGGTGGAGTAGATAGCTTGGAGTCTCTGATTGTACTTGTATACCATTTTGGATTTTTATTCTATGGTGTTGAAGAAGATGGAGAGGAACCTCCAATTTTTGATGATGAAGGAGACTTCTCAACTTTAGATTCCACAAGATCTAGGTATACATCTGATGTGCTTTGTGATGTGAAAGCCTCATCAAAAACAACATCTCTACTGACATGAATCTTCTTGGTCAAGGGATCAATCAAACGATAACCCTTAGAGTGCTCATCATAGCCAAGAAGAATACACTTCAATGTCTTCTCATCTAGCTTCTTCCTTTTCTCTTTTGGTATGTGCATGAAAGCTTTACACCCAAAAATATGTAGATGAGAAATGGAGGGTTTCCTACCACTCCATGCTTCCTGTGGAGTCATTCCTTGTAGGGCCTTTGTGGGTGCCCTATTCAATAGATATACTATTGTGGTGACAGCTTCTGCCCAATATTGTTGCCCAAGACTAGCTCCTGTGAGCATGCAACGAACCATTTCCATGATGGAACGGTTCCTCCTTTCAACAACTCCATTTTTTTGAGGAGTATAAGCAGTAGTTAACTGTCTCATGATCCCATGTGCAGTCAAGAATGTAGAAAATTCTTTAGAGGTAAACTCCCCCCTCGATCTGAGCGGAGAGTCTTTATAGAAGCCCCTGACTCCTTCTCAACAGATTTCTTGAATTGCTGAAAGAAACCAAATGCCTCAGATTTTAGAGTAAGAAAGAACACCCACATTTTTTGTGAGTAATCATCTACAAATAACTGAAAATACCTCTTCCCCCCACAACTGATGGGTGTGAAAGGACCGCACAGATCGGTGTGAATCAACTCCAGAGGTTTCTTTGCTCTTGTAGAGCTTTTCTCAAAAGGTACTCTATGTTGCTTTCCTTCCAAGCGATTAGAGCACACTGGCAATGTGGTAGAAAGGGAAGGAAGACCCTTTACCATCTCATACTTACTTAGCTCAAGTAAGTAACCAGAACTAAGATGCCCATATCTCTTGTGCCATAGGGAAGTTGCCTCCTTTGTAGAGACTGTCATGGCGACATGTGGAGTAGAGATAGCATCTAAGGCAAATAAGCCATGCTTATATGAAGTGGTTGCAATGTTCTTACCCCTCCTGGTAATAGAACAACACTTCTTGCCTCCCTCAACACTAAATTTCACAACCATATCTTTGTCCAGAATTTGTGTGACTGACAACAAATTGTTTGCCAATCCTGGAACATAGAGGACTTTTTCAATCTGACACTTGCCATCAGAAAGAGTGACTAAAATAGTACCTTCTCCCTGAACCTTGTAGGTTTTATCATCAACAATAGTGATAGGTTTGCCCTCTTTGGCCTCAAAGGACTCAAACCATGATTTGTCGCTAGTCATGTGCTTACTAGCACCAGAATCGACATACCATACAGGATCCGTCTGCTTGGAGGCTGTGGTAGTCATGAGCACCTTGTGTGCCCACTCAGAATCCGAGTCAGATTCTTCTACAACAACATTCACCTTGGGTTGCTTGTTTTTGTTATGTGGTTTGTTCTGGCCTTTCTATTTAGGTTGTTTATTCTTATGCCAACATCTGTTTGTATCATGACCCTCTTTGTCACAGATCTTGCAATATATTTTGGTTTGTTGAGGTTGTTTCCCTTTTGAATCCTTTTGAGAACTACCTCCCTTATGAAAATTACCCTTCTTCTTGTTTGACCCCTTCCTGTTGGTGTATAGGGCAGTGTTAGAAGAATCATCTCACTGTAGTTGGCGTGCCTCCTCTTCTTGAAGCATATTGACCAACTCTACAAAGGTAACTTTTCGTTGTGACACCTGAAGGGAAGTGATCAACACCCTATAAGAATCAGGTAAAGCTCTCAATACAATTGAAGTAAGGAGCTTGTCATCAACAGGTTCTCCCAAAGAATTCAATTTTGCTTTCAATTTAGACACTCTACAAAGAAAGAGTTCAACTGTCTCCCCCTGCTTCATGTTTAGACTGTGTAATTGAGATTGAAGAAATAGAATAGTGGAATCATTCTTTCCCTCATATATAGTTTTAAGGGCATCCCATGCCTCTTTACTATGTTCACAATCAACAATATGGGGTTGAACTTCATCAGACACATCAAGCAAGATGAGCACTTTGGCTTTGCTGTCTTTCTTGTCAAAGTCTTTCTGATCAGTAGTTGGAGTTGTAGCTCCAGTAGTAGATGAAGGTCTTGTTGTTGCTCCAGACACAACATCCCATAAATCATCCATGATTAGGATTGCCTTCATCTTGTTTTTCCATGGTGTGTAATTTGGACCTTTCAACAACTGATGAGAATCAATCATTAATTTTGCAGACATTGTGAAGGTTCCTTATAACACCAATTGGTCCCCCTTTCTTTATACCTTAATTCCAGGCCGTTATACCATACAAAATACCCGCCCTTACGTGAGGGAGACTATAGGTATTTTGAAAAATCAGAAAAATTACCCGCCCTTACGTGAGGGAGACTATAGGTAATTTTAAAGATTATACGATACGTGGTACGTAGGCAGTACTGAAAGGGAATCGTCTCGTTGATGGCACCTACCATAGAAAGTCGTCAATCCTCATGCATGGGGCGTAACTTCCCCTAAACACTTTGGATGTCAGAACTTTCATCAAGATTTACGCCTAAACACAAGAACGATTAGGGTAGTGGATGGAGTAAAAAAATGCAAAAATGGCGTACTTATTCCTCCCCGATGATTTATAGAGAACAAGCTCAGACGTCATTTTAGCAGCTATATTAGGCGGCGGATACAGTAGCCCAATCACGACAACATTACCTGTAAGCGTGGGCCAGAGGTATCACAAATACCGAACGCTGCAATGCAATAAATTGCACAGATGGGTTTATTTATTCCGGGGACTTAGGGAGTGAATTTGATTTTTAAATTTTAATGAAGTAGTGCAAAAAATGGAAAATGCAACATACAACATAAAAGTGCCCACAGAAATAAACCTCTAGGTGTCGGGCGCAGCCAAAAATGCACCTTTACAATAATGCCTAAATTACCTTTTTTTTCAATGCGTGAAAAGATAACTCACATTCCCCCCTTAATTTTGCTTATTTTGAAAAAAAATGGCCCCCCGTTTTATTGTTCCAAAAAAAATTACTCCCCCCTTTAAAATATCTCTTTATAAAGTATTTTAAAACGTTCTTTGATAACTAAAGTTAAAAAAAAACTTTATCTTATATAGTAAAAAGTTATTTAAAATAAAAATAAAAATAAAAGACTTTAAACTAGCATAAAATAAATTAAAAATAATATTTAAGTTTAACTTTAATTAAAGAATATAAAAAAAACACTTAATAAAAAAATGATTTTTTTTTTATACCTTTTGGGGGGGTGGGAGGTCGACGGGACTCGAACCCATGACTTGAGGCTCCCGGAGCCTTAACCACTGGACTCACTGCTAGGTGAGTCAGTGGGCTGATCTAAATAGATCAGGCTCCACGTCTGCTTTAAAGAGCCCCCCAAATGCGTAAGAGCCTCCGCGACGGCGCTCCCTCCACCACCACCACTCGGGCGAAGTGCAAGTGGTGCGGCTCGGGTGGCATGCAAGTGGCAAGGCTCGGGCAACGCGGTGGGACATGTTTTTGAGGGGCAGTAGCTCAAAAAAAATACAGAGGTTTAAAAAAATTGATTTAAACTGGATGTCCAACGCCTGGTTTACCTGCAAGCATCTCCACCTCAGATCAGACTGTCCCCATCCAGTCAATGCATGATCGATTTCAAACTCCATGTCAGAATAGGTGATGCACGATCTGGATGCAATGTCTCGACAACAACAACAGTAAATAAAAAAAGTGTCTTTCCTTCTGTGCGGGATCGAGTGGGGCGCCGCTCCTCCACATGAGCGGTGCTCCAAAAAAC
Source organism: Wollemia nobilis (assembly GCA_028583015.1). Lineage (NCBI taxonomy): Eukaryota > Viridiplantae > Streptophyta > Pinopsida > Araucariales > Araucariaceae > Wollemia > Wollemia nobilis. The sequence continues at coordinate 2,546,269 of JAQPPZ010016911.1, read as the reverse complement.
TTGGTCTGCAAGGTTGCACAGGTCAAAAATTATCAAAAATAGGTTGCACATTCGAAGCCTGTCTAGGGATAATTATCCCACATGGGGCTAACAGGAGCTTTTGGCGCAATTTAAAAACAAAAATGCACCATATAACAAAATACTACCTTCGGGTAGTCTAGCCCCTTACTTGCTATCCCTCATGTGACCCGTCCAATGGTGCCACATAGCCTGCCTTGTCCCCGTCATAGTTGCTTAGGGTTACTTTTAGTCTAGGCCTGCCACGTAGGTCATCCTAGTGATCTCGAGATCCATGCCCAACTAGTCCAGGTCTTGGGATCCGTGTTCGCACCCAGCCAATCCAGGTCCTCGATATCCGTGTCTACGCCTAGCGTGTCCAGTTAGCATCTTGTCCAACTACTTCAGGATACATGCCCAAGTTGCAGGTCCAACCCTACCTCAGGAAATGTGCCTAGTCAAACACATCGGAAATTGTGCCTGTAGACCCAAAAAAATTAATCTAATTCCTCATGCTCTAATACCATGATGTGAAATGCAACATTATTATTGATGTAATCAAAGGTTAAATATAAAATTACATGATTAGATTAGTCAGTAGCGTATGGAGCTAATCAACCATAATAAACCTAATAATATTCACACTTCTAATAATATGATATTCACCCATAATGAATATCGAATCTATCTTAACAACCTATTGACCAAATGAGGTAATAGGATAATTACCATAGTAGAGATGGTAACTCTAACAAGCTATACTAGATTGGATATCTTGGTTATTAGAATTAGTGTTTTCCACTTCCTCATTTGTGATATTTTCATGGGATGAGTTGGAAGGAGCCATAGGGTTGATAGTATGATGGTTGGGATCTAAACTATTAATGCCTAAAGGAGAGTTGTATTGTGTACCTTTATTTCTTGGAGGTCTTCTTGGTTATCTTAGGAGTTCTTTGTTTGGATTATCTAAGCTTGATAATCAACTGTTTGGTCCTTTTGTCCACATTCCACTCATGCACTTGCCAAAATTTTTGCTTACAAAATTTATCTTTATATTCTCCAAAAAAATTGGTTAATTTGGTAAAAATTGGTTTTGTTTTTTGCTTAGTTTCTTCCAAAAAATATCTTACCTTTAATTTACAATGGCTATATTAGTCTATAGGAGGATGATATAACCACTACTAGAATGAGATAACCACTGCTATATTGGTAATGCTAACATGACCAATGATGTGACATGATACCACACAAACTAGATGGATGAAACGATACTAGTCATAATAGACCCTTGAAAATATGATAAGAACTATTGATGATGCGACATGACACTTCACTACCGATATGACCCACTAATGTAAAATAACCTATACGATACAAGGGTAAGGTACAACATAGGAATACTTCACTGCTGATGTGATGCACTACCAGAAAAGACCCACTACCTGACAATAACCTACAAGATACGAGGAAAAACGGGCACTAGGGACACACCACGGTGACACATATACTTTGTGACAATGCTAAACCACTTATGTTCTAGGGAGGTTCACAAGAATTATGTGACCGAAGTCACATTAAACAAGAAATTCTATATTTCTATTAAACTCATACCAAGACCACCGATTTGGTGATGTGGGATAAATGTTAAATTCGAATGATAAAAAAAATGCAAAATTAAACCTTGTAATTTTTGATTAATTGATTTACTTGAGTCTTCTTATTGGACAACATATATTCTAATTGTCAACTCTGCTATTCGGTAAAACTATGTGGTTGCTGGATTAATTTTATTAATATGCTCCTGATAGCACTTGAAAGCTTTGATAAATCACTGGAATGAGGTGTTGATGATCCTAGATGCATTGTTTTTGTTTGTTTTGGTAACACACATAATTTGATCAGTAATTGCCCGGTATGATGCAAGGTTTGATATTTTTAAGTTACAAAATTATGAATGACTATGAGTGATTTATTGCCACAATTAGATGCTCCCTTTGCAGGATTGTCGAAATATTATTGTGTATTTTTGCCCGCAATTAACTAATATTGATAGAACAAATAATTTCATAATAATTACCACGTGGCACACAACTTATTTGTGGTTGGTTTTAGGGCTATTATAATGATAAATTATCATTGGAAATCACTAATAGGTAAACCATTCTTTGGACAAAGAGAAACCATCCTACAAACCCTAAAATTTATCAAAAACTTACTTCTACCATCTTGTAGTCCACTTAATACTTATTTTTGGAGATAATTCATTCACAACATATACATAATTTCAATGGTTTTTTACATAAACATCTACTATGATTTTATTGGGAACTCCTAACCACTCGAGGAATCACGTGGTGATAGCATGATACCTTTACGTTGGATGTACATTGTAGTATCACAATTCAGTGTCTACGCCTATGTTCAACTGGTAAGAAGGTGACTAATTTAAGGATTGTTTGAAATTTTCTGCGTTGATCTGATTGTAAACCACAATTTGAAACACAAGATTCTCATCTAAGATCATCACCTTTTGAAATTTATGGAGGATTTAAATCACAATGTGCACCCAACACTACCAATACCACTTATAACATAATTAATCAACAATTGAATGCAATAAAATTATTTAACACAAAAATACAAATCAAAAGAGGAAATGAATAGTGTTGCCACTTAAGGAGGGCTAAGTCCTCGTCACTCAGGAGGGCTTAGTCCTACAATTTATGCAAATGAATAATGAATGTGAATCATAATCAAATATGAATCAACCTATGCTATTAATATTAAATCAATGACAAATAATGGTGAAGACCATAATATAGCCGACTAGCTATATTAGGGTTGTAACAACTCATGATATTAAAATTCATACATATAAGACATAATAAATCCAACATATGTTAGATTTTGAAGATATATACTTAATATAAGTAAAATTAAATATATGAAAAAAAGTAGCAAACCAATGTCTATGATAATGGAAATATTTTGAATGTATAAAACACATAAATAACTCTAATAACTACTTCTAAATTTGCCATTAATAAATGCTCACGAAAATGGTGGCGTAGCTCTAAAAGTACCAAGTAATGACATTACAAGTCACATCATATTACATATTCACATTACTCTGTATATATAATGTAATGTGACTCTTCATATGAAGCACTCTTGGCCTTCATACTTCTTGACTCTTCATCTCCCTATTCTATGGACTAATTTGCACATTTACATTATTGAATATTATACACACTTGTGTATTTATTACATTACATAAAGTAAATATTTAATCTAATATATGTACCAAATAATGTAATATAATCCAACACCCCCTCGTATTACATTATTTGGTTATTTAAAATCTATCTTCAATATGGATCTTCAATCTTTAGCTCACTTTGCATTGTATTCCTTCTTGGTCTTGTTCTTTCTCTTCTTGCTTGTCTTCATCATTAGTGTTACTTTGTAAACTTTTAGATGATGTTGCATTGTCAAATGATTCCTATAAAAATACATTCTCCTTGTCTTTGTCCCTAAAATATTTCAAGTATTTTTGATGAACCATGGATCTCATACTCTTACAAGTCATCAGTGGATATGAGTTGATCCATTCCCTTTCCTATAATTCTTTGAAAAAATTGTCTCTCCAACTTCAATTCATCATTAGTAGATGCTTTAGAAATGAGTACTTTAAAATAAAAATATATTATGAATATCAATATTTTTTATAACTTGTCTTATAGTAACAAGTGAAAGATGGATGATGTTTCCCTCCACAATATTTACATGGATGGAAATTCTGACAATTTGCTTTTTCATGACCATATTTATTGCAATAAGTACATTATAGGACTATTCCACCTTCTCTATCAATTGATTTAGAAGAATCAAACTTATCCATTTATTTTATGAGATAGTCAAACCAACTTTGTATGATTGAAGCTATTATATCTTTCCTTTTATGGATTTGTAAAACATATTCATTAATATAGATGTTATCAATCCCTTATTAATTCTTTAGAATCTAACCTAGCCAAACCATTAATGTGAATTTTTTTAGAAATATCTCTAGGCCATAGTGATTCTTCTCTATGCTCCTTATTATCAATTTTAGAATTAAGAATATATTTAAATCATATTGAATCTTTGAATCATGTATACTTAATAAATATTTCCATAGTTTCCTTTAAAAAAATCTTTCTTGTGACTCTTTATTAACAGGAATATAAAAATTTATTCTTTTGAAATTGGTTGTCTTCCAAATTCCTAATCTAACTTCCTATAAATTTCTTAATTCTAAGTTGATATTGAATACCTTATATCTCCAAGCTTAGAAATTTAGATAAAATATATTTGCAATTTTGTAAATATAGTTTGATGTAGAAACCCTTTTAACTCCAATCTAAATTGAATTGCAAATATCTTTAAAATGTTTTGTAACTTTAATAATTAAATTACAAAACTTTTTTTATTTCCTTAATTCCTCCAAATGAAATTTCAAATGAATTCCAACTCCTTCAATATTATATCTAAGGTTTTATGTTTTTCCTTTTCCAAAATACTTCCACTTTATACCTTAGATAATAATAGTTTCCACTTAGCCTTATTTCTCCTAACTTAGGGTTATAAATATATGTGCAAAAATTGTATTACCTCTGACTGAATTCAAACCAGGGCAATAAAGACAAAGGAAAATTTAATAATTTAAATAGGGCACCTTTATTTATTTGCATGCAACGCCTTCTAATTTTCCATAGCACATGAATGTGCTTTATATAGATGGTGGAGGATAAGTAGATGAGTGACTGAAGTGGAGGGATAAGGTATTTCATGAAGGAATAAAGGATATGAAGAGGAGGAATAAGGAGCGGGAAAAGTGGCAAGAAAATAGGAATGGATGAGAGAATCTAGGGAAGGAGTTTTTGAAATAACAAATCTTGTCGACAACTAAAATTTTACAGATAAATTATAATTATTTTCACACTGAGGTCAGAAATTTGGATATTTTTGGACCACTTAGTCTTCAACCTCCTTCACACTTGCAACATTCTCCCCCTTAAATTTGAGAGGACTGACTATACAGTCTCTCAGCTTTATAAATTGAGCTTTAGCCATTTCTTTGGTAAATATATCTGCGACATTCTCTAAAGTGTGGCAAAATTTAAGCTCAACAATTTCATGTTCCACCATATCTCGTATGAAGTGGTACTTTATATCAAAATGCTTCATTCTACTATGGTGGATCGGATTGTATGCCGATTGAATGACACTGATGTTTTCGTAGTAGATTCTGATAGGACCACTTTACTACTCTCCAATCTCTTCTAATACTTTTCTTAGCCATAAGGCTTGAGTACTAGCATGGGTGACTGCTATATACTCAAATTCTATAGAGGACAAAGCTACTATAGTTTACTTGTTGGAAATCCATGTTATTAGTCTTGACCCTAGACTAAAACAGTTCCCTGAAGTTGATTTCCTATCATCAATGTTGTTGCCCCAATCACTATCACTGAAGCCTACAAGCTTGATAGTGTTATATTTATGGTACTAAATTCCAAAATCCAATGTACCCTTCACATATCTAAGAATTCTCTTAGCTACCTACAAATGCAACTCATATGGGCTAGCCATAAATCGAGAGACAAGAGAAAAAACATACTGAATATCAGGTCTGGTGTTGGTGAGAAACATCAAACTCCCAACCATTCTCCTGAAAGTGGTCACATCAAATTTTGGTGCTCCATCATCTTTGCTTAATTGGATCCCATGTCCAACTGGAGTTGCAATTGCTTTGCAATACTCCATAGCAAACTTCTTGATCATGTCCCGAGTATACTTATGTTGACAAATGAATATCCCTGTATTTGACTGATGAATCTTCATTCCAAGGAAGTAGTGCATTAAGCCAAGATCCTTCATCTCAAACTGCTTCATCATGGAGCGCTTGAACTCCATATTCACTTTTTCATTACTACCCATGAATATGAGATCATCCACATACAAGCAAACTATGAGGATGTCATTACCTTGCTTCAGGTAGTAAAGGGTGGGTTCATTTCTACTTCTGGTCACCTAGATAAAATGGTCACTCTAGGTGCAGATGTTAAGCCTGAGGTTATGGTGAATAAAGTGTTGCAAACACTTCTTATGAAGTGAAATCATATAACAATCATTATTGAAGAGTTAAAATATTTGAACACTCTTTCTTTTGAAGCACTGATTGGTTCTTTTCTTTCACACGAAGAAATATTGCAAGAATTTCCTTCCACCAGCCATGGAGGAGATGATAAAGCCTTTACTTCACAAGAAGGAATAGGTAGAGGTCGTGGTGGATGTCAGCACAAAGGAAGATGAAAGAATAGTCCATGAGGTGGAACCCCAAGAAGAGGAGGATCTTCAAACAAAGGTGAAGGTCAGAATAGAGGTGGACAATAGAATAGATGAAAGCATCTAGGCTGAGGAAAAGGAAGTGACAAGTCGAAGCAAGTTTGCTAAAATTATGGCAAACCTGGACACTATGCTCATGACTGCTGGTCAAAACCCTCACAAGGGAGCAGCAATAGCTAGAGCACTCAGTATGGCAATTTTGGAGAAGAGGAAGGGATCACAAATCTCTTTCTCTCATATGGTCAGTCATATTAGAACCTAAATGACACTTGGATTTTGGACACTAGGTGTTCAAATCATATGAGTGGCAAAGAAAAACTCTTTGCTACCCTGGATTCTTCCTACAAATATAGCATCAAGTTGGGGGACAACAAGTCATTGGCGGTTGAAGGCATTAGAACCATGGAGGTTCCAAAAAAATATGGCATTAAACAGGTGAATGATATTTATTATACCCATCATCTCCAACATAATATTTTGAGTGTTGGTCAAATGTTGGACAAAAATTATAAGTTGCTATTTGATGAGGGTAAATGTATTATTTTTTATAAAAGTGATAGGGATAGAATCATTATTCAAGTTCCAATGACAAATAACATGTTATTTCCTTTAAATTTTAGCCAGCCAAGGGGAGATCAATTGGAAAATGTTGCTATTTCAAATCCAAGTGTGTTGTGGCACTTGAGATATGGTCATCTGAATTTATCCAGTTTGAATATGTTAACCTCTCAAGAGATGGTGACCGGACTTCCTAAAGTTCAAGACAATAAGGAAGTTTGTGAAGGTTATGCCTTGGGCAAGCACGCTAGGTCCTTCAAGGGTAAGCATGGTGGGCCAGTTATCCACTCCATCTAGTGCATTCGGACATCTGTGGTCCAATGCAGACCAAGAGCATTGGTAGCAACTCTTACTTTCTTCTTTTCATTGATGATTTTTCAAGAATGTGCTGGATATATTTTCTGAAGCATAAGGATGAAGCATTTGACTGCTTCATAGATTTTAAAATAAGAGTTTAAAATGAGAGTGGATATTCTGTTAAGTGTCTTAGATCAGATAGAGGAGGAGAATACTCCTCTAATGAATTTTTTGAATTTTTGTAAAGAACATGGAATAAAGAGGCAATTCACTACTGCCTATACTCCACAACAGAATGGTGTTGCTAAGAGAAAGAACCGCACCATTGTAGATATGGCAAGATCTATGCTTCAGATGAAGCATTTGAGTAATATGTATTGGGCAGATGCAGCCAGGACCAGTGTGTATATTTTGAATAGGAGCCCTACTTCAAGTTCGAAAGGGAAAACTCCTTACCAAGCATGGTATGGTAAGAAACCAAATTTCAAGCATTTTAGAGTGTTTGGTTCACTGGCTTATTCTCACATTCCTAATGATCAGAGGAATAAGATTGATCTCAAGAGTCAAGCATACATTTTTGTAGGGTACTGTGAGAACACAAAATCTTATAGACTCTACAATCCCAGAACTTGAAAGATTATGCTTTCTAGGGATGTGATTTTTGATGAAGGAGGAGAGTGGGGACATCCCCAAATATTCAGTGATGTTGAATCCCATGATGTAGGTTCTACACAGGTGCAACAAATGGCTCCAAAGAAAGGCAAGGATACTCCTCCTCCAAGCCCAAGCAGACATTCTACTTCAAGTCACTCTAGGTGAAGATGTTAAGCCCCTTTAAAAGTTTTCAAAAAATCAAGATTTTCAAGCCCCTTGGGTGATTTACAATGTGCCACAATTTCTCTAAAGTTTACAATTAAATTTTTATAAAGCCCCTTTGCAAAATAAACTTTAATTTAATAATAAATGATGCTTTAAAAATTATAAAAAACAATTTTTTTAAATAATTTAAAAAGCAAATATTAATTATTAAATTAAATGAAATACAAGGCACTACACCAAAAACCTTTTATTTGAGTGGAGGAGGATCAAACTCTTGATCCTGTGCTTCCAAGAAGGATGGCCTAGCCTCTACACAATGCAACACCTTTAGAATGAACAACGCCCGACCTTAGTATTGAAACTGCACTAATTGAAGTTAAAAAAAAATGCAATCGTGTCCCTGACGGGTTTCGAACCCGGGACCTCTCGTGTGCGATGAAACACCTTTGTCGACCATGCTATGCCATCCGACGGGTAGCAAAAGAAACTAACTAAAATTTAAATGCACGTCGGGGTTTTATTTTATTTTTAAATGGGAATTCTAATCCCACATGCAGCAGGATGAGGAAAAATAAATTGTTTATAAGCATAAACGCAAATGATTTAAAATAATTGTATTCAGGAAATTATGTCACCTCAATTTTGCTATGTTTGACCACTTCCAAGATGCCACATCAATGCTCTTCTTCCTCTGTACCACGTCCACACCTGCCACCTCAATTCCAACTCAGTGCCACTCAGCGCCATGTGTCTGGCTCTCTGTCTCCCATGTCTGTGTCTCAAACTACATGTCAGTCAATGTCCATGCCAGCTCAGCTCCCTATGACCACTTGGGGATCCATACCCTCGGATCTGCCTCAAAGTCCATACCTAACTCTTAGCTCACCATATCAGAACTCTTGGTGCTCCTCGACCCTTGTGCACATAGGCTTTGATACTAGTGACTGAATTAAAACCAGGGCAATAAAGACAAAGGACAATTTAATAATTTAAGTAGGGCACCTTTATTTATTTGCATGCAATGCCTTCTAATTTTCCATAGCACATGAATGTGCTTTATATAGATGGTAGAGGATAAGTAGATGAGTGAGTAAGGTGGAGGGATAAGGTATGTCGTGGAGGAATAAAGGATATGAAGAGGAGTAATAAGGAGTGGGAAAGGTGGCAAGAAAATAGGAAGGGAGGAGAGAATCTAGGGAAGGAGTTTTTGAAATAACAAATCTTGCCGACAACTAAAATTTTACCGATAAATTACAATTATTTTCACACTGAGGTCAAAAATTTAGATATTTTTGGACCACTTAGTCTTCAACCTCCTTCACACTTGCAACAACCTCTACCTTGGACTGGTGGTAATTTATTTGTAAAATTATGCACGTCCTTGAAATATGCACTCTTTTATCTTTGGTGCTCTTTCTTGCTCTTCCACCATTGGCCTACTATCAACATTGATATCCGTTGAACCTTCGACGCTCTTCCAAACCTTACTCTTCTTCTAATTTTGACTCTTGTATGTTATTACTGTGTTTTATCTCCACATAAGGGTTACAAAATACCCTATCATCCTTACTTGGCTTCCACCTCATACTACTTGTAGCGATATTAGGGGTATGACTGATCTAAACTATGGACACACTACCAAATCTTCCTCTTCTGCCAAATATACCTCTTCTTTACTACCAAATGTAAAACCCAATCTGCTCCTTGACTTCTCTACCTCTAATGAGTATTCAATGTTCTCTTGAATCTAGGAATGATCTAATTTTATCCTTGTATGCACTCCTTTATATGGCCATTTTATATTCTAATTCCCTTTGTCTTCCACTTTCTAAATGGTGCTTCACAAAAATTACACTACAATATTGGTTCTCTTACACAATGAGTGTTACTTTTTGGATGTTACATGAACATAATAACAATTGTAACGTACTTGCAAACACTTATTACTTGCATGTGACAATTTCTCTTAAATATTTGGTGATCAAAATATTCCCTTTGTGTTTCAATCACTTTATATTCTTTCTTGAATATTATTTCACTTTCCTTTTATAGGGAAACATTCTCTTTGGCTTCTTTGTAGAAATGGGTAGTGAATTAGATGGGATCACTTGGTGATGGCTTCTCTTGCACTTGGTATACATAGCACAATTTATGGGAGCTTCCCTTGGGCTTGGTCTATGTAGCACTCTCGGTAATTGCTTCCCTTTGGCTCAGTTTATGTAGCACTCTTGGGATCAATTTATGTAGCACTTAGGTGTGGCTTATCTTGCACATCATTGGCTTTCCTTTAGTGATATTGGTGATTTTTCAATGTACCTTTGTATGCATTCTCTTGAGCAATGATGGCTTTCTCATTTTAGCAATAGCCTTATCCTTCTATGCTGAATTCATAGTGTCTTTAGACACTTGAAAACCCATATTTTTTCTAATCCTTTTTTTTTTCCTTACAATATATTTTCAATGGTTCTTTTGCTTTCAACGTACCTACACTCACAATTCACTTAGTACAATTTTTTTCTTTATTTCTCATTTCCAAATTCTTGAACATATTCACTAATAATAATGTATTCTACTTATCTCTCCAAATACATGTAGATAATAACTATTGTAGTCTTATGAATAGTTAGAATGTAAGATGTTATAACTTGATTTGAAGTTTATTTTAAACTCTCTTTTCCAAATTAATGAAAGTAATATGGTGCTCTTTAATATTCCAAATGTAAAACGTATTTAATGCTTCAGGACTAAATTAATGTAGAACCAAATATTGTATCTTTGCACCTAATTTCTTTGATGATTGATTCACCTTAATTTTGTAAGTTTTGCACCTTCACTTAATTGTCTCAAAACTTATCAAATTTGTATTCCTTGTTACTTATCTTCTTATCCTTCTCCAAAATATCTTGATACCACTTCTCTTGGATCTAATAATTCTACAAATATTCAACTTCTCTTCCCAAAGCTTTACTAAAACCATTTTATGATTTTCTCAATAACCCAACTATGAGAATTTTGTGATGAGATCTTTTTGTTGGGTCTCCAAAAAATCTACTCTTCAAATATCCTAAATATTCAAAGTCTATTGCTATTAAAATTTGCAATAGGACCTATTATTAGGTATTCTTTATCTCCAATATCTAATTTGTAATGAGAACCTTCTACATGTGTCTCTTTAATATCAAATATGCAGTCTTCTATCTCCAACATTTTATCTTCTAAAATTAGAAGTTCTTCAATCTAAACTCTTGTCAAGCCTCTTCAACTTCTCAAATCTATAGATATATGCAATAATTTATGGGGAATTCCTTCTCAAGTCTCCCCAATATTTAATATCCAATAGTTTTTTTCTTAGACCTATTCAATCTCCAATTTTTTGCAATAAAAAACTTAGATAGCAATACCAAATATATTAGAATTTTTAGAATTCTAAAATAAATCAACTTCACTGAATGAAATTTGTAATGAGTCCTAGTATTCACAATCCTATGGAAATAATCTATCCAATTTGTAATTTGCAGTCTTCTCCAATCTACCAACTTCTCCTATAGGACATGGATACTCACGTTGAAAACTCACACTATGTAAATATCGTCATCCTTTTTCCTGCCCTTTCTAGCATGTGGATTTCCCTAGAATAAGGCTTCTTATGAGATGGAATGCGAAGGGTTTCTAGAATCATCCAAACTCCCTTTGGCTTCACATAAGTATCACTTTGAATATTCTCTACTTGTTCCTTGTTCATCCTCATCTTCCATGTACCACTTCAGAGAGATTATATTCTTTAGCTTCGAATGCTGAAAGGATGAGCTTCATTGAGCCTAATACACTCTCCATTGAACCTATCATGGAATAAATGCTCATCAATAGGGGATTTATGCCCTTTCTCAAACTATTTTTTTGTACATATTGGGACATTAACATGGCATTCACATCTACTTGGGAGTAGGATATTGTCATCATCCATGGTATCAAATTTTTGGTGGACGTTGGCATATTGGTAGAACTCACTAGATAACTAGTTGTTGGATGCACTATAAGAAGAGACAAATATAACTGGGAGGCTAAAGTAAGCCAATTTGAACCAAATTAACCATTAAGAAGAATCATAAAGTAGGGGATGTCTCATAGTGATCTTCCTACTCCTTGGAAGGAAGTCATAAAATCTATTATGAAGTACATAATAGTAGACAACCCCAATTCTTAGCTCTACAACTTTTATATCTCATTTGTCAACCATTTCAAAGAATCTAAGTTGCTCAATATTCCTGATTTCCTCTTTCTATCAATGGATTATACCATCACCTCAACTTGTTATAAGAAGGAAGAAGCATGGCCCTCCCACCAAGGCCTCTTCAAGTTGTTGTATGCATTCATGTTGAAAAACTTTCCAAAGGGAAATATTATCACTTAGGATATGCAAGCAAACAATACTGAGGATAATATTATTCCACCCTAGCTTCAATAGTTCGAGGATCCAAAAGGAAGAGGATGGAGGATTAACACCAAGGTCCTAACCTCACAAAGAAGAAGGTCAAAGTGGATTTTAATCCCATGAGGAGTTCTCAATGAATCAAAAATAAAGAGCTTCAGAGTCCAGGGAAGCTAAAGAAAGTTTACGAGGATGATCCCAATGATATAGTTGAGAAGTTTCTATAAAAATATGTAATAAATACTATGTCATCTACTATTTATCACTTGGAAACCACCTAGGCTGCCATCGGAGGAGCTATTTCATAGTTGAAAGAGCATAGGAATGATCTCAATATTCTATTCTTTTGTGATAGCTTTGAAGAAGATGCCCTTGCAAATTCCACTGCTATTGCTAAATCTAAGGCAAAAGAGGATGAGGTCATGGATATTAATAAGGAAATATTCAAGGATTTACATAAGGACAAGGTCAAGAAAGCCAAAAAGGAGTATGTTGATGATCCTATTATTGACTGAGTGGCTTTCATGTTGTTTTTTTATCCATTTGGGGTTTCTTCATTTTATGTTTTTGACCTATTTTTTGTTAGCCTATGTTTAATATGCTCCTTAAGGATGGTATTTTTATGGTTTACAAATAATTTTTCTCTTATGATGTACTAAGGCATTAGGACACCTTTCAAAATCCCTCTATAACAAAATTTTTTAACTTACCAAAAAAAAAAATCTCCTATAGGACATCTTTCTTGGGTCTCTTAATCTCCTCAATATCCATAATATCAAGGTCTAACTCCAAGATCTCAAAACTCCTATTTTGAATTTGTTCTTGGAATAGAAAATCTTCAATATTCTTTGCTTTAACCTTTCAAAGATAATATCCTTCACCTTCATTGGTTTCTCCTCAACCATTCGAATTCTCCTTCATAGAAAAAAAACTTGCATAAGTCAAAACCTTGCAATAACTCTTCCTATCTCCTATCAAAACTCCCTTGTGGCTCCGATACCACTACTAGCTTCTTCCAGGGTCTCATCCATATTTTGAATTTGTTCTTCCATCCTTTCGAACTTGTTCGAGACTCGTTGTTCAAGGGAATCGATGGCGCGAGTCCTACTACCATGGTGACTTCCGCCCCAATTAGTATTAACGCCTTCAGCTCCCTCATGAAAAACCAATATATATGATAATGGAAATATTTTGAATGTATAAAATGCATAAATAACTCTAATAACTACTCCTAAATATGCCATACACAAATGATAATTGAAATGGTGCCATAACTTTGAAAGTACAAAGTAATAACTTTACAAGTAATGTCATATTACATCTTCACATTACTCTATATATAATGTAGTGTGCCTCTTCATATGAATAACTCTTGGCCTTGACACTTCTTGACTTTTCATATCCCTATTCTATGGACTCATGTACACATGGACTAATATACACATTTACATTATTGAATACTATGCACACTTGTGCATTTATTACATTACATAAAGCAAGTACCTAATCTAAGGTATGTAGAAAATAGTTTAATATTTTCATAAAAAATGGATATATATCACAAGATCCATCATTCACCCATAGGTTGTGTACAAAAAATCTCTCAAACTTATCCTCAAAAGGCTCCAAAGGAAACATAACCCTTTGGTCAATCTAATTTAAAAGCCTCCAAAGGAACTAAACCCCTTTTGTCACATATAGCTTAAAAATGCTCCAAAAGAACCAAATCGCTTTTGTTAGTACAATCTAAAAAGGTCAAAAGGAGACACCCCTTTTGTCACTACAAAGCAACAAAAACCGTGCATCTAATTATAATTACAATAATATAATAAATTTTAAAACATACAATTATGTAACCATTAAGGAAATGAGATAAAAATGATGTTCTCTTATTTTATTAATCAAATTAACCTTGGTTATAGTTTTTCACTCTTAGGGATACAAAATTCGATACAATATTACATTCATTGTGACCTCAATAGGGGAAATATGCACTCCACAATGGTTTTTGCATCTCTACTAATATTATTATAAAGGGATTACTAAGCCACCTTTGCTTCTTGATGTCAAGACTATGAATATTGATGATATTTGAATTTTGAATTGCCTTGTTACCTGCGGACAAAGAAACTAAAAATAAAGTAATAGCATTGTAATCCTCTTGAAATGAGGCTAGTTTCTTGAAATGTGCAATAAGGAAAGAAAATGCATAAATATATGTACATGTGCATGAGATATTAAAAATAAAGCATAATGATGTACTCTAAAGAAATTAATCTAGGTTAGGAAATAAAATGAAATACAACTAATGATAGATCTAAGGAATAAAACAAGGGAAAAGACATTTCAGACCATAGCCGCTATCAAATTGATAAGTAATCTATGTAGCCACTATCGAAGTTTGCGGTGATGCCTGTGGGCCACTATTGAAAACAATGAATGCGAGAGAGAGGTTTTGTTCTCTAAATCTTGGGCCTGATAATGATATATTTTGATTTTGAATTAATGTGCAATAATTTCTTGTGTCTCTAAAAATAGTTTGGTGATGGAATTTTCTTCAATTCATGGCAATTAGATGCTTGAATAGGTAGCTATTTTGATCCTAAAGCTTTGATGATCTCCATTGAAAATGCAGATGTCATTGCACAATTAAGAAGCATTCCATTGCATCTCACAGGGATGTTGTTTCTATCCTTAGTTCAACAAAGCTCTATTATAGTAATTGCACATAAAATATTCTAGATTTATATTGTAAATTTATGGTCTTAAATAGACTCTCAAATTCTCATCTTAGCTTCTCCAAGAAGCTAAGAATAAAATTCAGTTAGGCTAGGGCCATTGAGAGGAAGATTTTATATGCTTTGATTTTGGCAACCATTCAAGAAATATTTTGGATTACAATGGGTTTACTCATCTCAGGTGGCTCGAGTTTGTTATAGACTCGAATGCTATCAAAAGAATCAACTTTGTACATAGCCACATTGATTGTTGGTAACATTGGTCACCACTAAAGATGTTAGTGATTATAGCTGAATAGGACTAGACTGCCTTGATTGAGTGGTTAGGACCACTACTAAGCCTTGGAGAGGTCCAAGATTAGTCACATTTCCTAAAAAGGTATACATATGAGTAGCCTCCTAAACATGACACATTTTTGGTGTCTACAAATACCCTCTTTTTTGGATGCATTGTGGGAAAACACAACACTAAAAAAAAATAGATAACCTAACACCATATTGTAGGTTGATTGATGTTTATTTATCTATTCAACTTTAGATACCCCAATAATGGAAAGAGCACATATATTTGAATCATTACTTTCAATGCAGTGTAAGTCTTAATTTGAGTAAAACTTTGAAGTACTTTGAAGGTAATCATATGACATTATTTGTAATACAAGGACCAATAGTCAGATTGACAAAGATTTAATTCATTATATTTTCTTTTTCCCTAGTAAAAGGGAAATCTTATGATAGTTTTTAGAAATGATTCATGTATGAATGCAACTTGCATGATTGAGTGTTTAATTATTGATTTTGATTATGAATTTTATGATTATGACTACCCCCTCAAGCAACGAGTCAATGAGGAAAATGGCAAGTGATGAAAGTGACGAGTCACTTGACCAAGATGATTGATTTGGATAGTTCAAGATGATTATTATTGTTTAGGGAAATTCCTATTACAACAACAAAAACCATGCATCTAATTCTAATTGCAACAATGTAATGAATTTGAAAACATGCAATTATGTAACCATTAAGAAATTGAGATAAAAAAATGAGGTGCTCTTATTTTATTAATCAAATAAACCTTGGTTACATTTTTTCCCTCTTAGGGATACCAAATTTGATGCAATATTACAATCATTGTGGCCCCAACAGGGAAATATGCACTCCATAATGGTTTTTGTATCTCCACTAATATGATTATATAGGGATTACTAAGCCACCTCTGCTTCTTGATGTTAATACTATGAATCTTGATGATCTTTGACCTTTGAATTGCCTTATCACCCACACACAAAGAAACTAAAGATATATTAATAGCATTGTAAGCCTCTTGAAATGAGGCTAGTTTCTTGAAATGTGCAATAAGGAAAGAAAATGCATAAATATATGTTAAGATGCATGAGATATTGAAAATAAAGAACAATGATATACTGTAAAGCAATTAATCTAGGTTAGGAAATAAAATGAAATGTGACTAATGATAAATATATGGACTAAAACAAGGGAAAATATATTTTAGACCATATCTGCTATCAAATTGAGTGGAAGACTTTGTTAGCCATTATCGAAATCAGTGGTGATGCCTATGGGACACTATTAAAAATAATGACCATGGGACAAAGGTTTTATTCTCTAAATACCAGGCCTAATAATTATCAATTTCGATGCTAAATTGATGTGCAAGGTTTACTTGTGTCTCTGAATATATTTTGGTGATGGAATTTATCTCAATTTAAGGTAATTAGATGCTTGAACAAACAACTATTTTTATCCTCAAGCTTTGATGATATTCATTAAAAATGTAGATGTCATTGCATAATTGAGAAACATTTCGTTGCACCTCACAGGGATGTTGTTTCTATCCTTAGTTTTCTAGAGCTTCGCTATGGTAATTGCACATCAAATATTCTAGACTTCTCTTGTAAATTTGGGGCCTTAAATAGAATCTTAAATTCTCATCTTGGCTTCTCTAGGAATCCAAGAACCTGATTTAAGTAGGCTACGGCCATTGAGGGGAAGCTTCTAGATGCTTCAATTGTTGCTATCATTCAAGAATTTGTTGGATTCCAATGAATTACTTAGCTCATGTGGCCCAATTTTGTTATAGACTTGACCACTATTGATAGGTATGGCCTTGGATATAGCCGCTCTTATCATCAGTGATGCTGGTGGTCATCACTAATGATGTTTACAGTGATGGTTGAATAGGACTAAACTACTCTAATTGAGTGATTAGGACCACTACTAAGCCTTGGAAAGGTACAATATTAGTCACATGGCCTGAAAAGGTGTTCGTATGAGTAGCCTACTAAACATGACACATTTTAGGTGTGTACACATACCCCTTTTTGGTATACATTATGAGAAAACACAAAACTGAACAAAAATAGATAGCCTAACACCATATTGTAGTATGATTGATGGTCATTGATCTAGTCAACTTTAGGTACCCCAATCATGGAAAGAGCACACATATTTGAATCATTGATTCCAAAAAAGTAGAAGGTTTAATTTAAGTAAAAATTTGAAGCACTATAAAGGCAATCAAATGACATTTTTTGTAATAAAATGATCGATAGTGAGATCGACAAAGATTTAATTCATTATATTTGATTTTTCCTAAGAAAAAGGGTAAGCTTATGATAGTTGTTAGCAATGATTCATGGATAAAAACAACATGCATGATTAAGTTTTTAATTGTTGATTTTGATTATGAATTTCATGATTATGACTAACCCCTAAAGCGATGAGTCGATGAGAAAAATGGCAAGTGATGAAAGGGATGAGTCACTTGACCAAGATGTTTGATTTGGATAATTTAAGATGATTACTGTTATTTAGGAAATTTCTTATTATAGTTGTGATTTCAACTATTAAAATTAATTGTACATTTCTATCCCATGGAGCAGTTTGACCACAACAATCTTCTTAGGGATTTAATATGATAGCAATTAAATTAAGCATGTGATGAATCACTATGTTTGATGATACGATGAAAAATGGTCATAGAAAAAATGAAATGAGCACCTCATACCCACGGAGCAGTCTGATGCCAATGGCCTTATTTGTAAGTGAAGTGAAGATATTTCAATTTATTGATGACTAATTTGGTTCAAATGGCCTTATGGTAATTTACTCGTCTTACTAGATTGCGTGGAATGCAAGTCACTACAACCTCCAAGTGTATAGGGTAAATAACTAAGTATGAGGTACATCTGAGACTTTGATTTATTTGATTTTTTGTGAATTTTATGATTTATTTGATTTTTTTATGATTTTTGAGATTTATGATAAAAATGGACTGGTAGATATACTTTAATGTCCAATATGAAACTCCTTATGATGAACAAATGTGTGCATTTATGATTGATTCTTAGCCATTATCAAATATGGTGATAGATATTTACAAATCTCTTATCCTCTATTGATGTCGACGATCAGGGCTATCTAAATATGTAATTGCGCTTGAAATGAGCGATGGTCAAATTTAAAAAATATAAAAGGTATTTTAGGATTGTTGCAAATTCATTATTTCCAATTGGCATTGGAAAATAGTGAGCATTAAGGGAGAGGAGAGAAAAACTGAAAAGGAACACTGCCAAAACCAACCATACTAGAATGGCGAACCAGCCAGAAGCATTGACGAGTGGTGGAGTTGGAGCTCCTAGTGTAGACTCTCCATATCATTCTTGTAATTTCTGTATAAAAAATGAACCTCACTAATTAAGGGTTTGAGGAGCCTCATTAATATGTTGATAATGAACTTCATCCCTTAGGTTAGGTGTAGCTTATGTTAGCTTAATAGGGGTATGATTTTTAATTTTTTGCATGTTTGGGTGGGAAATGACCTCATGTGGGGTTAATATCATGGTTGCTATCGGTGAGGGTGGTGTCCGATTTGCCAATGGGAGCCACCATCACTGTGGGTGGTGAGGTTCAAACCCCAATGGTCAATGATCATTGGTGGTGGCCACTAACGATGTTGGTAGTGGCCATGGCGGGATACTGGTGTAGTGAGCGACTGAGAACCTTAGGATTAATTTTTATTTTTTATTTATTTTTGGTTTTTTTTTTTGTGATGAGTGAGTGATTATGTGCTTTCAATTATGCTCTGTTTTATGTTAGACTCTGAAATCTTGGGGTAGGGAGACCAATCTACTTTTGGGGCTACACCCTCTATTGGATGATGATGACTGGGAGTGGTTTGGGACCATTAGCCTCAAATATGTCATGAGATTACTAACAGTGATGTTGGACTAGTCATACCTCATAGCCTTAGACCATCGATAGGATAGTAGTACTAAATCTTATAATATCCTCATTAGATATATGATGGTGACATTAAAGGATGTCTACCATATTTTGAGGATTCACATCGATGGAAAGACTATTATCTCTTCACCTACTATGGTGAAGGAGACCATATTTGAGTGGGTTTTATGAAATAGAGCTAAGGAGGCATTAGGTGAAATTGAGCATGCTGGAGTTTCTATGGAGTATTGGTATAGGTATGATGTGTTCTCTCAATGCCAGGAATTTCTTATGCACATCATCTCAAATGTGCTACTACTTGATGCTTTAGATGTGAGGTTTCCTTGGAACCTCTTAGCCATGGTGTAGGACCTACTAGAGTGTGACCTAGGGCATCACTTGATTATGGAATGGAGGAGAGCACTATTGGCATAGCTCTATGAAAAGCTATATAAAATTATTCAATAAGGATTAGAAGGATTGCGATGTATCTTACTTGTATAGATATGGGGGTGGGAGCACATCTTCATAGACCGACATGGTATATTACCATTATGTATAGATACTTTGGTGAAGGTGGATTGTTGTTATGCTACGAGGTTGCTATGAGAGGAAGAGACTAGCTGGAGCCATCCACATTATGGGGATCTAAAACACTATATTGGGTCATAAACAATGTTGCAATTGAGTCAGCTCATATTGAAGCTCTACCTAGGTTTTCATGTGTGGGATGAGACAAAGGAATACTTCATCTGAGTGAGATGTAGTAGATGTCTCATGCAGTGCCATGGGAGGATGATGGAGTACTTTGCATGTGATCAGGTCACTAGGTAGTTTGGAATAGCATAAGACATACTAGAGGATCTAGTCCTCTATCACCATTGAAAGGCAAAGATACAGCTTGCACTACCATGGATTTACATATTTATATCAGGAGGTAGATCCTATGATTGATGACATAGGTGTAGAGGATTCCGAAAACACTATAGAATATGATAATTGGTGGGTCTCTTAACTATGGTAGGGAGGTAGAAGCCTAGGAAAATATAGGGATGAGATAGCAGTTGATGGAGGCAATGATAATGGGCGATGAGTGCATCCTAGGATAGAGGGTAAGTGGGAGAAGGTCATAATGACTATTTATGATACCTAAGAGGAGAAGGAGGGTGATGAGGATACCCTATATGATGAGGTATCATAGCTATGGGATTAGTTGCATAGCTTACAAGCATAGCTATAGATAACCTAGAGGTAAATGATGAAGCAAGATACATCTCTTTCTATTATCTAAATTTAGTTGAGTGTAGGTGGCAGTAGTGGTGAGGCTACACAGAGTAGAGGATGAATCTCCAAGATTATATTGACTTGGGGTGGATGATATCTACCCTAATTATATTGTTGGTAGCTAATACTATTAAGGTAAATACTCTCAAGACACAACTATCTTATGCTACTGGGGGTCAGGCTGCACCATCCACTCCAACCACTTAGGGACTAGTAGTATCAGGTGATGATGTAGATATTAGGTAGTTGTGGAGTCTCCTAGAATATGAGGAGGCATGATGCACATCAAATGCAACACATATTTCTGGTGTAGAGACTAATATCAGGATATGCAGTAACACTATACCAGCTAGGTCTGCAGAAGGGGACTCCCAACGGAGAAGGTGGAGTGATTTTGGATAGTCATCAGTGTGGTCCAATCATAGATAAGGTGCTCAATAATATATATCAACAAGTGGTAGCTTCAGATAGCTGCACATAGACGAAGTTGAGGGTGGAGGTAACTCACGGGGTGCAGGCCCATATTGATATGTCATGATGACTTATATTATTTTTAAGTGTAAGGTTTGAGGACCTACACAGTTGTAGCTTGCAGGTATTTTGTACCTGATGTACTCATGACTCACACATATATATATGATCTTCTATTATGACTCATTATGTGTATCATGTTTTTGATTTTATGCTTTATATTATGGATGCATGGATGTAGTTTCTATATGATTATGTGATATCTGTATGCAGTGTATTGATAACATGCAATATATAGATGATAGATGTATGATTTGATGCTATGATCTATATGTGTAGATGCTCTAGTATGCTTACATGGATACAATGATAAATGTTAAATACATATTTTTATTTGTTTTATTGAGTTATGCATTTAAGTTTCTATGTTATGATATGCATTAATTGTATGTGGATGGCCTAATGCAAATGAACATGTATGCTTTAATTACTTAAAACATAAGGAATGCATCTAATATGTGTTTAAAAACTAATGGTAGACACCATAGAATGTATGAAAACCATGAATGAAAATGTTAATCCATATCATAAGAATTAATCATTTAAACATCCGTATGTGATATGGGATGATGTGAAATGTATGGGCTTTCCCTATAAACTTTTGTAAATTAGAAGATATGCACAAAATAGTCAGTGGCCATCTAAATAGCATTACTAATATCTATTCAGTATCTATCTTATTCCATGAATACCTATTAATAAAAAAAACTTCATAAGGAAAATTGTGATTGATTGATGAGATGATTTGTTGCTACAGGGGAATTTTTGAGGTTTTCCATAAGACTCAAACACCCTAGTTGATTGATTCAAAAGTTGTATACTAACTACACAAGACTCTTGAAAGATACAAGACTATTAAGAAAACCAAGATATTCACTATCCCTAAGTGTGCAAATTTAAAATATTATATGAGACATAATACTACCTCATTTCTAGGTGGGTTTCATTCAACCCATTGTTGTAATGAGGATCATCATATGGTCATCATGATCCGAAGTTTGGACATAGTTAGACTAGACTACTAAGCAATACAAGCCACCTACAACTAGCTCATCCATAATATGACATTGGTCTATATAAAATAAGTTCACTAATATGATAGACATATCACAATGTTGAAGGATACCCCATTTCTAGGTGGGTTTCATTCAACCCATTGTTGTAATGAATATCACCCCATGGTGATCGAATACTACAGATTCTAGGGTTTCAATTTCATTACCCCATTATTTTCTTTATTATTTGGGATACTTTCTCATGCTTAGTGATGAAAATTACTATTTATTTTGTATTTTGATTTATTTTGGAGTAAGGGATATGCTTAGTGATGAAAATCACTATTTATTTTGCTTTGCTTTGGGAATTTTCTCATTTTGTATAAAAGTAAAGGATTTATTGGATAGGGTGGAGCTTGTCCTTTTGCCAATATTTAGCATCCTAGGATATGCACATAATAATATGAGCAAGGAAATATTTTTCTTAAGGTGACAAGAACCATTTTGTAGTGTCATGTTTCCTTGTTCAAACTAGGATTGTTAATGTTTAAAATTGTGATGGAATTTTGAGATATACAAGGTACTATCAAAAGTAGACCTTACTTTTTGAAAGTCAAGCTAATTTTCTATAGAAATATGAAAATATAACTAGGGAAGGTTGAATGAACAGAAAACCCTAGTATACACCTGATAGCAACTCATAAGTTGTGTTGAAAAACACATTTACTCACAAGGAATATGAATGATAATGATGATGAAGATGCATGATTGACATATAAAAATGGTGTCATCCATTAAGAATGTAAACATGACCTATCCTAATGTAAATGCAATGTATGAATATGCTTAATGCAATGCAATTAATGAATGTCTATAATGCAATACAAAATGTAATTTTTTTTGTGTTTTTGTGTTTTGAATTATTTTTTGGATTTTATGCTTTCTAATTATTTTTGAAAATTTTGATGATTTTATTGTGTTTGTGATTTTGATTATTTTACGATTTTTTCTTTTGGAATTTTGATGATTTTTAGGGTCAGGTGTGATACCTTATGTACCCCCATTGTGTGTGTTACTCAATGAAAGTGAGGAATGTGTGATACCTTCAGAGTTCCCACTTTGCTTCATTGATTATGATGTAGATTATGGGGAAGGTGTAACAAATTGAAGATCCCCAATGTGCATTTTGTCTACCACAATATAATTGGTTCGACTAAGAAGAGTGATGAAAATCAACTCCCCCTATTGTAGCTCAAAATTTTGTGAGGTGCCAATGTATTGATGAGGTAAAAAGTTGAACCATTTACACGAAGCTCATTTCATTCTGCCATTTCTTTAACCACATTATTGAACGAATAGAAGCCATGGATGTCATGCCCATTTATATGGTGATAGATACTATAGATTCAAAAATGAAACACCAAAATATGACAAGTAAATGAAATCAAAAGATAATATTGTACAAAGATAGATAATTTTATTGATATAGGGGGAGCCTCAAATCTCCAATATTATAATAAAGAATTGATTTATTTGATACAAATATTTACAATACTAGGGTTCTATGAAAGTCTAGTGAACAGTGTTGGTGGTGTCTTCAATATTGCTTTTGATACCAACAAAGGTGAGTGGGCTTCGTGTTATCCAATAGTGGAACACTCCAGATTAAACAACTACTGAATACTTGTGTATCTTCAAACCTACACATAGAGGATGACATAATAGAAGTAGTAGTAACTATGAGGGCTCCACTATTGGAGACCTTAATAAATCAATAAAAAATCTAAATGCCAAGTAACAAACTGCATACAAATGTGGAAATAATGATAGTATAACAATAAGAGGTTTATCTTGTTTAACTTGATGTTTTTTGATATGTTATAGGTATTGCAAGAAAATGGTGTGACAATTCCCTAGAATCATCTGAGGCTTAGCAGGGCTATATAACTCTATTCTGAAACACCCACGGGTACTCAAAGGTAGCAGAAAACACTCATGGGCACTTGGGAATGGTAGAAAGTGCACAAAGATGTCTGGTTGTCACAACCTAGGTCTACTCACCTGGTTGTCAAAACAAAAATTCAAAACTTCACTAAATACAAATATAAAAGTCACACATTTATGCAATAATTCTCAACTTTATATTAGTACTTATGCATAGAGGATTACACTTCAATATATTCTACCACTACAGATAGTTTCTTAAGTGCTCGAGATCAGCCAACTTCTTGCGTTAGGTTTCCTTATATAATATCCTTACTCCTTTCTCGAGTTTCCTTGATCATGGCATCGGGTTGCCCTTCTAGGGCCCATAAAACTTGGAAGGGTGGACACATTCTTTCCTCGTCTCAAAGCATGATGGACTAGGATTCACAATACTACTCCTACCTATAATGGTCCATTGACCTATCATTTCCTAAATCTTCATGCTCTTGGTTAGCGTAGCTATGCTAGTGCCTGATCATCGATCTTAAAATAAGGTTTAATTAGGGTCTGTCATCACATGGCTTTTAGATCGGATGTCTCAGAACTAGCTCCTATTTATGGTAATGCTACCCATACCAATACCGCTAGACTTTCCATTCTCAAATCCACACCCAAGATGAGTCATATTGACAATTCCATAATCAGAGTAGGTTTGTGAGCATCCTCATGTACTACTCGTATGGTATCTTGGAATGACATCCCATTCTGTTGTCCTTTACTCTCGATAGCATAGGTCCATTGAGCCTCCTTTGAATGCTGGAGAACGTATACCTTTGATTCATGATAGTCATCATTGTGAGCTATCGGAGTTGGGAAGGTAGGCTGCCCTTCTCAGCATGCACCATCTAAAAGCAATCAATTCTAACTCACAACCTCCTTTTTCAAGGATTGGGTCATCTTGGTTTTAAATTATAATCTGTACTCTTGTTTGCATGTTCTCAATATGGATATTTTTAGAGGGTTAGATTAAACTTTCAATATATTGAGGTTAAATATCAAATATGTTTCTCATAACATTAATTAAAATATGTAGCCATTGCAACTTAGTTTAACATTTTTATCATGAAAAGAAACTCTAGCATTATTTACTCTTTAAAAACTCACACTTGCCACCTACCTTTCCTTTCTACTAATCTAATTTCTTTTATATACCACATAAGGCACTATATAAATAATAAGATAAACTAACATAACATTAGGATATACAATCTAATTTACTTTCCAAAGTTATAAAACATAATAAAGTAATTTCTGACTACGAGGCATATAATAGAAGAATTTGTACAATAATACATAATATAAAGTCCTTTGTTAAAACTTCTTAAATAACAATAAACATTACTTGAGGTTCCTCTATCTAAGAAATAGCTTTTTAATAAATAAAATATTTGAATTAACCAAAATAAAAAATCTACCAACGTGCTCACGTATATATCTTCCTTAGTTTCCACTACATACTGGCCAAAGTCTTGAAGTTTGATGTATACCTATTATTAAAGACATTATATAAAAAAATACTTGATATGATTTCTAATATAGAGTACAACTTATATGATTTACCAAATTGATTTTGAGAGAGACTCATGTTTTCTACAGATTGAAAAATATACACTACCAACCGCGCCACAAGGAGTTTTCTTAGCTGGAAAAACTATTGTTTTTGTTTTGAATTCTATATGAGCCTTCAGGTTTAACTTCGCAGGCGAGAATATGACGACAGTAACATTAGAAGAGCTATGGTCATATTTCCCATTTTATTTTCACTTCAAAACTGAAGTATTATATCTTTTGTCTCACATGTTAATGTCAAATATTGAATATAAATTTTTGTTTTTAAACAACATAACCATGAATGTTTACAATGGTAGAAATAATACCATATACTTAAAGTCTCCAATTTTGTGATACGTATCCAAATATGGGGATAATTTATATACATAGTGTTTATCACGACCCCTATGTTATCATTCCCTACATATACCATGTTTTTTTTTTTTTAAATAAATTGTTCACCAACATTGAATTGATGGAACTGCTCTTCAGCAAGTCTATGACTTGCGAATGTATAAAATGCATTGCGAGTGAAGCTCAATTTACAATTTCCAAAAGTATTCAACATGAGCTTTATAAAATTTCCATTAAATTTCCTTTAATTTAAAGTACTATAAACTCTACTATGAAATTGTACAACATACCTTGGCTAATAGAAAAAAAGTCCCCATTTAAAGTATTAGGCAAGACAGTTCCTCAATTACGTTCTCTACATCGAGAAATAGAGGCCAGTTTAAACCTACTTGAAATCCAAGTGAGGCATGCCATTAAAACCGATAATTTTCAACTAAGTCATAGCTTGGGATATTTGCTATATTAGGGTTGCTATTAAGTTTTTCTCACTGATTCTAAAACCATTTTAACACAGTCCATGATTTATATACATTTGATAGTTAAAAATACATTTTAAATTCCTATACGAAGCTCAACATAAAAGATATTAAAGAGAATAATATCCTTCTTATCAAAGGAGCATATTTTTCTTTGAAAATCTCATTCTTTGGTTGCCACAGGCTGCTACCCAAACTTATTAAACAGGCACAGCCCCTTTGTTTTTACACTAAAGTGATTTAATCAAACAATGCTAGTACATGCATATATAAAACAGATCATATATAAATTACTTTATCTGCAACATACTACAGATCATATCCTTTACAGCTACATAGCCTTTTCACACTCTTCAGAGTGATTATCTATCCGTCACATAGATTTCTTTTTAAACAAAGTGTTTTCTTAAAGACATAAAAACTTAAAATCCCGTAATCCACCTTTAGATTTCCATAAAAATTGAGCTGACAACCTTACCCACATCCGTATGGTATCCGTATGGTAGGAGAAATTATAGGGCGTACAATGGGTCAGCGTGGCTCAGATATATGCATTTCTAAAAGAAATTAGCAGTCTTTGCAAAAGAGACTTTCTCAAAAAAAATAAAAACAAAAACACTACCTTAGTTTATTCCTTCCATTAAGATTACCAGATTTAGTGAAGCTATTTATTCAAGTGGAGTCAAACTAAAAATTATCACCTAAATTTTAATCATATTGCACTCAAATACATTACTGGAGCAATTCATCCAAGCATATCATTCAATAACAACACTAAGACATTTCACCCATGCATTACATACAATATTCCAATAGTTTAGAATCGTCTATTAAGCTTCAACAAATGCTTTTTTAAAGTGAGTCGACCTTTTTGAAGAAGAAATTTTCATGATGATTCCTTGTCGTATGCTTCCTTAGCATTCACCCGCGATGGGATAACTCAATCATGCCTTCACCTCCTCAGAAGGTTTCTTTTTAAAAGAATTGGTGTGTCATAACGAAGAGCCACATAAGCTCTTTTGTGTCTAAATGCCATGTTTACTAGTCACCGGATGTAGGAACATCCAATCAAGCGAGTGGTGAAGTCCTTTGAATTTAAAAGAGATTTATATATATTATATAGTTTTCATTATATTTACCTTTCTCTTTTTTTATATATTACTTTATATAAATTTTAAAATGATTTAATTGTGCATATATATTTTTAATTTTAATATAATTATTTATTATAATAATAGTTTACTCTTTACAAATACTTTTATATTATTTATTAACAAAATTATTTAAAGATAAAACAATTCGCCAATTTCACACAGTAGTCAAAATGCATTTTATGCAGACAGGTAAAATGCAAGCACAAACAATATGCCCTATATGATTCTTATAGTGGGTTTTCATGTATCCATGAGCCATAGTGCATGAGGTACAACATCATATCCCACCTTACCTGATGCTCCTGACCATTGTCTCTGGCAGAGGTGGGTATTTATCACGTTTGACCTGCTTCAAAGTGGAAACTTGCACCTGCAACGACAACCACTTGCAGCAATATCATATTCTTCTAACAAAAAGCTAGTCAATTATTGGGGTTGTTACACTGGCAGCGGAGGGGGAAGCACCTGAAGGTGCTCGACAGTGATAGAGAGTGTTCGAAGGTGTTTGGGAGCTGAGGTGAAGACTTACAGAAGCAGATCTAGTTGAGAAAAATGGGTGGTGATGGATGTGATGGCTATGGCGAGTGAGGATAGATGGCTAAAATGCTTGGACACTCTAGGGCAAAGGAAATTCTCAGATTGCTTAGGGTACTTAGAGAATTTGGGTGACTTAGGATGGAGAACTCAAGGGAAACTCAAGGCATGAATTGATCAAGAAACTTAGGGGTTGAGCCATCAAAATGACCTCTATTTATAATCTCACATAGGGCACATTAGGGTTTCAATGACACAATATGTGTGGTAAATATTAAAACATGATGGAGGGTGGAGATTAAATCTTAGCAAGTGGTGTGGATCAAGGCATATGAATGGCTAAGATTAAGTCAAATTGTATGGTTAGGATTTATTTACACACACATATATAATATAATATTAAAATATTAATATTAAACATATACTTAACAAATATTCCTAAATGTATATAAATAAATTGGTAGAAATGGCCAGAAGACCTAAATGGATCACAAGTGGCTAGATTTTGGTGTCTATAGATACCCCTTTTTGTATTGCGTTGCGTGAAACACAATGCAGTGCAAAAACACAAGACATGTATTTGGGCTAGGTGCAGAAGCAACTTTATTTTGAGATGTGGAAAATGAGCTTGAAGATAAAAGAATAAATAATTTGGATTTGCGTAGCTTACCCCCTCAATTGGTGAATGAGGTTGTGGATGAATCTCATGAGTCAATTAAAAAATGTGTGCAAATGATTGTACAACTGTGAATGATATGAATGATGTAAATGTAATACCATTTTTCCCCAACGATTTGAGGGGATTTGTGGATAATGTGAAATAATTGTATCTATTTTTTCCATAACATAGGAAGGGTTTTATAAATATATGATGAAAATGTGTCTATTTTTTCCCGAATAGATGAAGGATTTTTTTCCAAGTGTAGCTGTCATGATCATGTAGGATGTATCCCATTGTTGTAAAATTAAAACCACATGTGGTTACCCCAAATTTTGGGTGATTCAATGTTTCTAAATAATGTACCTTTTTGCATCCTTGATATGCAAGGATGAATATGCAAAGATAAAAATAGTCAACTTCGGAGGGCCATATAGTGACTGTCATATAATTCCTATGATCGAAACCAATGACCTAGGTAAGGCCAGTCACCATGATGACTATCAGGGAAATATAAAATGATGAAATGTTATTGTGTCCATGTTTTAAGCCCCACGAACTAGGTCATCAATGACAACTTTTGTGCAAATTGTTCTTGGCAATGTTTCACTTAAAAATTGAAATACCAAATGTGGTTGTGATTTTGAACAAGGATATAGGGCATGATAAAAGTGACCAAGTGCCATTATGGTAGGTTATTCATCTGATTGAATTGCATGGATGCAAATTGTTGCAATCACCAAGTATATAGAATAAACCACTGGATACAAGGTTCACTTGAATTTTTGTTTAAACTTGGAAAATATGCAAATGTTATGATTGATGATGTGAAAATTATGTGAAAATGAAGTAATGATAATGAGAATTATTATTATGATTGTTTTGTGAAAATTTGGATCGTCTTGAAGTGCTTAGAAATTTGATAAGGGATTTTGTGCATTTGTGGTTGTAAACAAAAATTATGCATCCAAATAGATTTGGACCTTCCTAAAACCTGATAATATGATGGGATGGATGTATGGATGCAATTTGGATCTATTTTATGAGGGTAAGCCATTATTTTGTGATTATTTAACCTTTTGTCATTTTTGATGCCAAACGCCAGTTGGCACTTTTGGCATTCACAAACACCCATCGGTGTTTGGGCACTCCTCAAATACCCTAGTGCACTTCGATGCACCAACACCCATGGGCACTTCAAGGTTCCTGAAATAGCTATAAATAGCTTGTTGACCAAAAATAAAGCTCATTTGTGCATTTTTGAGTTTTTGAAACTGCATCTAGGAGAGTTGGGTAGAGTAGAGTGAAGTGAGTTGGGCATGGAAGATATGGTGGTAGAGGGAGTGGATGCAAGGGCCGAAGCTAGATTTGGAGTGTGAGTTGTCAAGGTAAGTACCTTATTTGAAGCTCTTTTTATTTTGTACAAACATTTGATGTTTTTCTGATTTTTTTAAAATATAATAACAACAAATGGTTTGTGTTGTGTTGTAGCTTAGGATTTTGGAGGCTTAGCAATGGTTCTCACCTTACATCCTTGGGATGAGGAAGGCATTGGTGAAGGATGGGTGGGATTTCTTGGAGGTTGTGGGACTAGTGGAGGTATACCAAATTGATGTTATGAGGGCAGAAAAGGGGTACCTCTATGCCTTGGTGGAGATGTTGGATCTAGATAGGGGAAAATTTTAACTCCCCACTAGAGAGATGACCCTTACACTTGAGTATGTATACCACATCCTCAAGATTTAGTTGGAGGGGATTCACATTGAGGTTGGATGCAATCGAAGGGTAAATATAGAGAAGATGTTTGGTTATAGCTAGCAAAGTGTGCGGGTGGAGTGTTGTAACACCCCAAGTCATAACCACTTGGTTGTATAGTCACCCCAAGTCAATACCACTTGGTTGTCAAAAAAAATTCTTTGTTTTATTCTTATCAATTTTATTTTTCTAGTGTGATCATGTTGTGATTTTATTCATGAGTTTCTTTTCTCTACAACCAGGATACTCATGAGATCGATATTGGCTAGATATCGTATAGTTACCATTTTAAACTTTACTCTCCTCCCAAGATCCTAATTTCAGGTAATGGGTTTCTTTTCCTCTAGGGTCCATATCACCTAGAGGTGTGACGCATACTTTCCCATGTCTTAACATGATTACCAAATTTTATGTCTTTTATCATGTAAGACTTAGCGCATACATGCTTGAGCTAGACGATCAACCATTCTTCCTGGAGCATCGTCTAGGGTCTTACCAATGCCCTGGTAACCACCTGACGTCATGTGTTGATTAACCAACATGATTTCCCAAACCATTGTGTTTTCAGTAACACCTAGTCAAGCACATTATTCCACTCAACACTAGCAAGGATAACCTAGAAGGGATGCCCATAAACCATTTTTTACCTCCTATTCTAACCTTTTCCCATAAAAAATATGGTTAGAGCCTTGATCCATGATGATTACCTACCCGCATCATCATTAAATTTATTTCCATGATGATTGCCTACCCGTAACATCATTAAAATTATATTTTACAAGATTTTCCTTCCCACAATCTTGGATTGCGAAACAAGTTTTGTCCTCCACACTTTCTCATTTATAGGATTTATCTAAGGTTTAGGGAATACGGTTGATAATTTTTATGATGCTCTGAAGGGGTTATTAATGTGTATTCTAGATTTCTAAAGTTTCGTCAGATATGATTCTTAATATAACACTTTAACTTTAAGAAAAAATTTATTGAACAAACAAATAACTAATATTAATACTTGGATATGAAAATTATTCTTCATGCACTATTCATAGAGAGCATATGTCTAAATAAGTAAGAGATGGATTTGACTGGCTTTTCTTATCATAATCCTCTTATCTTTAAAATAAATCATAAAATCAAATAATAACATTTCCTTATTATCTTTAAATTAAAGCATAAAAAATAATAATTACATTTCCTATTTATCTTTAAGTTAAAGCATAAAACCAAATAATAACATTTCCTCAATAAAGTTTCGATTAAAAGAGTACTTTTATTTAATTCTATAAAATCCAAATCAACATAATAAAGTTTCGATTAGAAGAGTGCTTTTATTTAATTCTATAAAATCCAATAGATTTTAGTTTTCCTAATATTAATAGAAACATCAAAGCAACTAATATTAAAGCATGTCATCCAAGATTTGCTCATTCTTACTGTACATCATAAATATAAATATTTGAGTCACATCCCATCAAATATTATGTTGATGTTTTAGGTCACATATATCAAGGTATCGAGGATAGTGTGGCTCCCTATTTATATGCAATCAAGGTCAAAACTAAATATAACATAATCCTAATAATGATTAAGATCTGACTAAATCACAAGTCAATTTTTTCCATAATGAGCACCAACTTTATGGCTAGTGAAACACTCTACTAGCCACGTCTAAACGATATCCAGCATATATAAAAATTTAATGCTTATCAGAGACATATAACGACACCTGAGGCTAACCCTAACAAAAAATTATTTAAGTTAAAAGGAGATCACATTTCAAAACAATGTTGCACCATTTCCCATATATGCATTTAAACTCAATTTGATATTCCCAACCAGCTTTGGGTTTACAACTCTAAATGATGGCAAGGTTGCAAATCAACACTAAATCCTATAGAAAAATTGGGTGATCATCACAATGGATTGAGTTTCCTAATTATTTCTAGGAGAATCTGATAATTTTGACATAAAGGCTCTGGTTTAAAACTTGAAAACATATATATATTGCAAAACGATTTTGTTTCTCTACCTTGGGATCGGTAAAGGCTATTACAGTATCTAAATAAAGATTTCACTTATTACTAAATAAACACAGGTGAAATTTGTAGATGCAAGTATTTGGTGTGCTTTAAGATAGTTCTACAAAGGCATAGCAACAGTTCCATCAATTACTATAATGTCTTATTCATGCTTTGATTTTTCAAGATTTATTCGACATATCTCAATTCTAGGGTATTATTGAATTCATTTTAAAAGAAACTTAGGGACCCCACCTGGAGACTTAGAAATATTACATCAAAATACCTAAAATCGCCTATTGGATGATTTTAATAACTATTTCTTCTAATCTATGTGGTACTGGTTTAAAAATATGACTACCAATAAAACAATGGCATCAGTTTGCATATTTTTGGTAATCAAACTTTCACCATGGGTGGACCAACAGGGCAACAATTTTTTTTGATAGCCTTAAGATAATTAATGCTAATGTTCCTATATTTAAACACTCCAATACACATTCTAATACTGAACCAAGAATTCCTATAAGTTTACTTTTAAATTTTGGCTATACACGAGTGAATATTGTTGTCACATATATGAGCTGGTTTGTATAGAAACGAATCAATTTCACAACACACATGATCAATATCCCTTCGATACAATATTTACAAATCAACACCCTACAAACTTAAAGTGTAAAGAATTTATAATAGTGAAATTAGCTTATCAACATACACAATGTAACACTTCCCATAAGCTTCATGTGTACACAAATCAGGCAATGAGATTATTTCCCAATCACATTTAATATAAGCAACATTATATAAGTTTCATATTTAAACACGAATTCAATAATGAAAATCATTTATCAACTTACAATATATATACAACATCCTATAAGCCTTATATATACATGATTTTAAACATTGGAAGAAATTTTATCAACATCCATAATATAGATGATATCATATTAACTCTTGATACAAAACTTTTTCCTGGTCTCTTGAATATAAACCAAAGAAATAATGAAAACACAACAATTCATATAATGGATAGAAGGGATATCCCATTCTAATATTTGCACAAAAATAGCCCTCGAAAAATACATCTGATAGTGTATTGATAATACAATGCACATATAATAAGCATAATGAACATGGCTATAATATTAATGAGTTTTGGATTCTGGGTAAAGGAGTCCATCCTCATCCAACCATAGGATTAATTCCGAATGCTTATGTGAAAAAGGTTTTATGGGAAATTCATCAAAGCCAAAGGGATCAGATCGGTCAACTACCCATGAATGCACACTACCCTAAATGCACTCACAACCAAATACCATGCATATAAAGTTACTCTATAGAGACCCACACATAATGCATTTACTACTAAAGGAGAATACAAAGATAATGCCCAATTTTTCATTCCTCATTTCCAATGCAGACAGCTATGCATAACACACCCATAGCCCAAAATAATTGCAAGTGAAATTTTATTTATCTGGTTT
This sequence comes from Wollemia nobilis, assembly GCA_028583015.1. Lineage (NCBI taxonomy): Eukaryota > Viridiplantae > Streptophyta > Pinopsida > Araucariales > Araucariaceae > Wollemia > Wollemia nobilis. The sequence goes on along the minus strand of JAQPPZ010016911.1, from coordinate 2,512,010 downwards.
GTAAAGAAATGCACTTACAGCCATATGAAATGCAAGTGATATTTATCATTTGATTACTCATTAAATGCACTCACAACCCAAATGAAATACAATATTAATACTCAAATTTTCCATTCCTCCATTTCAACACAAAATATATACAACATGCATCCCTAGCCAAATATATTGCAGGTGGAATTATCTTGTTAGGGTTACAAAGAAATGCACTCACAGCAAGAAGTTTCTCATTAAATTTTCCAAGAAATGCGTTCACAGCCAGATGGATTTTTAAATGAAGTTCCTTATTAGGTTTTCCAAGAAATGCATTCATAGCTAGATGGATTTTTAAATGAAGTTTCTTATTAGGGTTTCAAAGAAATGCATTCATAGTCTAACGAATTGTAGGTGAATTTACTTATTAAAACTAGTAGAAGGTAAACACAATCAAATGCCGGAGGAATTTTCAATCTTTTTTTAACATAGGGTTCCATGCCATAAAGTTTTCATTTAATTTTTTTATAAAGATAAATATATTTTATAATTCTAAAAATCTATCATAGGAAGTTTTGACCTGACCAAAATTACACGATGTTCCACCCCTTCCTTTCATTTTCCCTGAACGTACTGTCAGTCTCATGGTGTTATTTTCCCCCCGAAAACAATGTTCTCCTTCCTCTAAAAAAATATGGTGACAATATAAGGAGTGCCACCTATAAAATGCATGCAAGCACTTTCCCACCAAGGTTTACCATGTGTAGGTTTATTTCCCTCCGCCTTCTTTGATTATAAGTTTGCTTTATAATTTCTAATGTTTATTATCAAATATGCATATTATTATTAATTATAATAACAATTATTATTATTATTATTATTATTAAGATTATTGTTACTTATTAGTTATCATTGTTTTCAAATATTTGCACACAATTTTTGTAAATCAAACACAGAACCCTAAAATACAACTACGTGGATGCAACTACATGGACCGTTGGTGGAAGGATTGCCAGTAGGAATTTTTAACACCCTATCATAGGCGAAAATTTTTACCGTTAATCATATCCCATAACTTACCTTTCCCCGGATACCCTTTCCTACTAATTTGAAAAGGATGCCCACACCTTGTATTGCTTTTTCCAGTGATGACACATGTTCTTGCATCCACAGATGTATTAGCAGCACCATATTCTTGTAGATAAAATAGGTTAAAATAAGAACCATATTTTGGAGGGTTGTTACATCCTCCCCCTCTAATATTAAACATAATCCCTATGTTTTTAAATGCATACCAAAATATATGAAAAATGTGGAACAAATAACAACACAATTACATAGTCAAACTTAATCATAATTGCTGAAATGAAAACATGATTTCAAAACCAACCAAACTTCTATATCATTGTTCAACATTAATCAAAACTTGTTTTAAATCATTTTTCAAACAAAAATGGAAATTTTCTTTTCATGATAGCCACATCTTCCCACGTGGCATTGTTTTCATAGTATTGGTCCCACTAGACCTTACATTGCTCAATATTTTGCTTTTTTAATTATTTGGTCCGAAAACCCAATATCTTGATAGGTTGCACCTCAATGCGTAGGGGGTCGATCATATACAAGTGATCAACATTCCAAACATGATATGGATCAGAAACATATTTCTTGATGAGGGACACATAGAACGTATCGTGGATTTAGATAAATTGGGTGGCAAGGCTAATTTGTAGTCAACTAGGTTAGTTTTTTCAAGAATAGTAAAGGGTCCTACAAATCTTGGGCTAATTTTAGAGGATTTTATAGATCTCTTGGTCAGTTTAAACCTTAAGAACACTTTGTCTCCCACAAAGAATTCCCTTAGAGTTCTTTTGAGGTCAGTAAAACTCTTTTACCGATATGAGGCCTCCATGAGCCTTTGGAAAATTTCATTGAGTTGCTCCTCCATTTCTTTAACCATATCAATTATGATCACCACCCGATCCTTTGGATTGCTCCAAGATAATGACGTCCTACACCTTTTCCTATATAGTGCCTCAAATGGAGCCATACCTAAGGAAGTGTGGTAACCATTATTATAAGAAAATTCTACCATAAATATGTAGTCTTTCCATTTAGTTTGATGATCCATGCAATACATCCGAAGAATATATTCTAAGAATTGGTTTACTCTTTCATTTTGTCAGTATTTTTTATTATGATAGGCGATACTAATATTAATTTTTGTTCCCCATGCCTTATGTAATGTTTTCCAAAACTTAGACGTGAATCGAGAATATCTATCTGATATAATTATTTTAGGAAAACCATGTAGTCGTACCACTTCCATGGTAAACTTATGGGCTACTATAGGAGCTTTGTATTTAATATTTCTAGGAAGGAAATGTGCCACTTTAGTCAATTTTTTAACTATAACCATAATAGCATCATGTTGGAAACAGTTTTTAGGCAACCCAAAAATAAATTTCATAGTCACAACCTACAATTTGTGAATTGGAATGTCATGCATATATAGGCATCCTATAGGGTGCAAATGTTTTGCCTTCACTTTTTGGTATTCTAAACATCTAGCCACAAATTCCATGATATCCTTCTTCATTCTCAGCTAATAATAATCCTTCCTCATATTTTCATGCATCTTTACATAGCTTGGATGAGTGGAATAAGGAGCACAATGTGCCTCCTAAAGCAACATGTTTCTTAGATTCAGGTCATTTGGCACTACCATTCTATTTCTGAAATATAACGTACTTTCTCACATTTCAAAATCCTTTGCTTTTTCCAAATATTACCTTAACAAACCTTGACATCTTTGAGAGAATTCATGTTGAAGTTGGAGATTTCTTATCTGTTCATTTATTTTAATTGTCATTGGGTTATTGCAGTAATGTACTTTCTTCTACTTAAAGCATTGACTAACTTGTTTTCTTTCCTCTTAATATACTCAATGCCAAAATCATACTCTGCTAGTAGTTCCATCCATTGTCTTTGCCTAGGATTGAGAATTGGTTGGGTAAAGATATACCTTAGACTTTGATGATAAGTCTTGAGTTCAAAAGGTTTTCCCAATAGGTAATGTCACCACATTTTAAGAGCATGCACTACTGCCGCTAGTTCTAAATCATGGGTGGCATAATTCATCTCATGTTTCTTAAGTTTTTGAGACTCATAAGATATAATACCCCCTCCCTTCAAAATAACTCCACCTAATCCTTCTATGGAGGCATACATATAGATCGTAAATGATAGTTTGGAATCCGGTATTATAAGAATTGGTGATATTGTTAGTTTTTCTTTAAGTTTTTTGAAGGCTTCCTCACATCAAGAAATCCATTTAAAAGCCTTACCTTTCTTCTAATATTTATTATTGGATGGCTACTTTAGATAATTTTTGACAAAACATCGATAATACCTAACAAATCCCATAAAACTTCATACTTCAGACACATTGGTTGCGGTAGACCACTCAATGATAAATTCTATTTTCCTTGGTTCCATTGATATCCCTTTAATTGGTCAAGCAGGTCATCTATCCTACGTAAGTATTACTTGTTATTAACTATCATCTTATTTAGCATCTTGTAATCAATACATAATCTTAGTGACCCATCCTTTTTCTTAATGAATAAAACAGGTTCTCCCTATGGAGAGACACTAGGTTTAATGAGCCCTATTTCTAATATTTCTTGAAGCTAAGTCTTGAGTTATTGTAGCTCGATGGTAGTCATTCTATAGGGTGCTCGAGCTATGGGGGTTACTCTTGGTAGGAGTTCTATAGAGAAATAAAATTTTGTTTGGGGTGGGAGACTTGGAAGATCCTTAGGAAAGACATCACTAAAATCATTTAGTATCATATAGGTCTAGAATAGACTTGTCCTAGTCTCGATGTCCTCTCTCTTATTAAGTTTAACTACAAATACTTTACTTCCTTTCCTTATGGCTCTTTTAACTTGCATGGTGGTTAGGAGATGTGGTTCCATTGATTCACATCCACAATAAATTAGAATCCTTTGCATAGCATCATCAGTGAAATCCATCAATATTTCTTCAAAATTTAATAATGTTTTATGAGCCTTGAACCAATCCACTCCCAATATTCTATCAAAAGCATGTAATGGGGCTACATACAAATGCCATCCTATTTTTCCTTATGGTAGAATTATTTGAGGGTCAAATAAACATTGATTAACAATATAGGTTTACCCAGACCCATATTCAACCTTCCACCCATTTTCCATATACCCAGGAATTTTTGATATGTCCCTCACAAGGCTTGAAGAAATAAAACTATCCGTTGCTCCCAAAACAATTTAAAATACTTACATTCCTATTATAAATTTTCCCATTTAAAAAAAAATGCATAGCTTAACCATTGAGTTTAAGGTTACTTATGGCTGCAAAATATCTTATGGGTAGGTTTCATTGATTCCTTGCTTATATCAACTCTCATGGGTCACTTATCCACATGATGAGGTTCTTTGCAGATCCAACAACTAGTTTGCAATGTCCTTTCTATATTATTTCCATAATTGGCATCCTTAGCATCAATCCCTGGGTTACCAGTGATGAGGCCCAAAAATGCCTCATTATTGCACAATATTTGACATATAAAAACTGCCATATTACCAAACTTGAAAAATTTAATTTCCAAATAGTTGATTAGAAAATATTATTTATTAATAATTTACATGATTTTATGTTAGGAACATTACACCCCTGTTTTGACAGTTTTTCAGCATTTTATGCACTCTTCCAGTTGATTAAGTAGCAAATAAAACATACATTTCGATTATCCAAATGTTGTATGATGATTTACATTAACTTCACAATGGTTTTTGAATATTTTATCGCCCTTCAAATTGTTTGAAATCCACATTGGAGCCAAATTTTCAAGACTGTCGCAAATCAAAAATCTGCAAAAAAAAACCATATAAAAATCAGCAAGCTATCACTTTATAGGAGCACCTTGAAGTTGTCAAGAAAATAATGAGGACATAGATGGAATGAGTTCATAAGGACTACAAAATATATTTGACCTATTTAGAAGCATTCCCACATGATCTAAATAGGCAACAACAGGGTATAATAGAGCAGAGAAAATTATGCAGTTTATTGCACAGTTCCAGCATGGTTACCTGATGAATGGAATGTATGGTTTTAGTAGCAACATAATATATTTATTTGTATTTTATATTTCCCACGTGTTAATTTTTCTAAATCTGGAAAATAACACCAAAAGTTGTAATGTGCAGCATAAACAAGATTTTAGTGTAAATTCCAACCAGTTGCCAATGAATGGCAAGGCATAGAATTTACCAATGAGGAAGGATGAAGTTAGTTGGAATCACCTCTTGGGAGTTGGATTTAAAGACCTACCTAAAATCAACAACCAAAACAAGCATTCTAAATATGTTTTGAGCTTAAATTGCACCTACAACCAATTATTTCAAAGATATTCGGAATAACAAGGGAACATGCTTCTGTTTGAATTTTTGCAGTTTTCAAGTAGTTTAAAAGGTAACTTAAGGTTGAGGGAAGATAGAGAAAGTCTTATAAAACTATCCCCACCATTCCTTATCGACCAAAAGACACAACTCATGAGAACGATCAACTAATGCAACTGACCCTATCCTGAAATAGCCCCAGATTTGTTGCAACATAATAGGCAAATAATTTGTAAGATAAAAGTGACATATTTTGTGTATATAAATAGGTATTAGATATTTATAAAATGCATATCTCCCATATTTGTAGAGAAAAGTAAAAAAATAGTATAAAGTAGCAATTAGGAAAATTAGAGATAGAGGCAGAATATATCAGACTATAACAGTGTGTAGTAGAGTACATAATGTTATTATCCAGATAAATAAAGTGCAGTTTTCCATAATATATTGTTATGCATGAGTGTTTTAGTATTTAGTAAGTAGAAGATATCTTATACCTTCTTCTAGAAAAGGGAGCAAGAGCCACTTCCAGGCCTAGGAGAAGGACTGATTGACAGGTTTTCTTCAGATCTCTACTACAACAGAATTTGGGTGAATATTTGTCAATTTTTTTATTTTTTTCACACTAATCATTGTTGTAGCCTTAAGATCTATTTTCCATGTTTAAGAGTGAAATTTAAATAGATTTGTGATTATCTATAGATTGTTTTAACTTATGTTTTTCTTGTTCCATGTTTTCAAAAATTAAGCAGTTTTACAACATTATTTTTGTTTGTTTATTTCTAGCATTTTTTCAAAGCTTTCTTGCATTTTCTTTGTTGTCAGATACTATGATAGAAGATTGACAACCTTATAAAATAGAACACTGACATGTGTTGAACTTGTGTGTTTATTTCTAGCAATCTCCATTTTGCAAAAGTAATTAGGTTTAATTTCATGTCATTTCAATTATTGTAAACTATACTTTTTTTTTTTAATTTTAATTTACATGGTGGAATCGGTAGCCACCACGAATCTGGGCAGACTGTCTAGTTTTTATGGCCGCCATAGTATTCTGCGCTATTCGCCCTAGAATCCACCACATAGATCTTCATGTAGTCCGCCCCTATAACCACCATGCCACAATCATTTTAAACCTTTTACACCGCTAAAAGCACCAAGAAAGGGACAAGCGTTTAGTTTGACGAGGCCCAAGATTTGAACCTTGGACCTCCGCCCCCTTATGGGGTTTGGATGAACCAATTGGTATACACATTAGACCTTTTGTAAACTATACTTAGATTCCAGTTTCTGTAATTTAGAATTAGATTTCCATTTATGTAAGTAAATTAGCTATTTTATGCAAGATATGATTAAAAAGGTGATAAAAAACCCCCAAACCAATCTATTTTGCCAATAAGATATACTGCTTCCAAATGAACTAAATTGGAGCCCTGCTTGAACTTTCTCTCGTAAATAGCCTTGGAAACCATCCTGGATTGACAAATCATTGAGATTTAATGATGTTATTAATGACACACATCATTTGGCACCATTTTCGGGGACATGGTGTTATTAGACGGTAAAAGTAGCCCAATAATTATTAATTGTGCTAAGTTGTGAAATTCAGAGTGAAATATGGATAAATGATTGGTATAAGTAATATTTTTTGGTAAATTACATTTTAGTTCATTTAGAAAGCAGTAGCAAGAAACCATAGGAAGAAATTTTTTACAAGAGGTTGAAATTATGTCAAAGTTGTCTAAATTGCTGATTTCCAAAAATGTTGGAATTTTCAAAGAATCACAATAATCCACTTCAAGCACTGCAAGATCCTTTGAGAAATCATTACAAGGAGGAAAAATCAATAGTTCAACACCAATTTCTCTTGACAAATCAATATAATCAGGAAAACTTGACAAGATTTATAATTGTTTTTGGGAACCTATAATGGAAGGCCACAAGAGAATTTAGGGAGAGCCAGTAATGTGCTCCATCCTAGTGCAACTAGGGCACCTCCCAACATTTTTTAAAATACCATTCAACTATATATTAATCAAAATGCTCCCATGAAGGTCATTTCACCTACAGTATTACCAAATTTCAAGGGAATTACATATCAAGACCCTGATATGTTTTTGTTTAATTTTAAAATTATATGTCAAACTCATGATTACACTAATGACAATCAAAAACTCAAACTATTTCCTTCCACTCTTAAATAGTCATATTTATGATGGTTTATCACCTTAGCACCTAATTCAATTAGAACTTGGGATGATATGGAAAACATATTCTTGGAGAGATACCAATAATATTGTCAAGTCAAGAATCAAAATGATGAATTTCTTACAATGAAATAAGACGAACATGAAATCTTAGAAGAATATCTAGAGATATTTTCTTTTGTTCATAAGAGATGTGGTAGTGTTGAACCTAAAATTTGCAAAGTCATATCTTTAAGGGGATTGCAATATGAATCTAGGAATGCATTGGATATCCTGGGAAGAGGAGATGCAAATGCACTTGAATTTCAAGAAATTATTAAACTCTATAAAAATTACTCTCATTTAGGGTATAGAAAACACATAATTGGTAGTAACACAAATGATTTTAAAAAAATTATGAAAGGGTCTGCTGATATAAAAGTTGATATTTTTGTACATCTTGATAAAACATTAGCTGAAAAGAATGAATTTGTTGAACCTTCAACCATCTACTATCCATAATGTAATAAAAAACACTCTCTTCATGACTATCCTTTAAAAAAAAACATTTATACCTACTACATGTAGCATTTGTCAATTAGGACACCCCATATATCAATGTATTTTATTACCAGAACTCAAAAGTGTCTTTTAAAAATAGTCTCAACCTATGAAAATACTTAATTTTGTAGGACAAGGACAAAGGAATAATTTTCATAAATTTCCATATCAGAATGCTTCTCAATTTCCTGTACATTTGGGAAATAATCCTTGGTCTATGCCATGGTTTGCTTTAGATCCACTTCAACAATGTTGGAGTCAACCACCATGGGCATATTCCCAAGAATAGTCTCAACATGACTGGATGCAACAAAAATGGAATCAACAACATCCACCATGGTTTCAGCTAAAATTACAGGGATATTAATGGGTACAATATCAAAAACTGTACAAAGGGCAACAACATTATTAAAAATAGAAATCAAACTTGTTGCCTACTCATACCTATAATTTCTCTCAGGGATAGCCACAAAAAAACAAAACAACCTCTATTTTAAGATCAACATATGGCCAATTCAAACATTGTTAAACATGCAACCCTTGTATCTATGACTAAATCAAAAAATACAGCCATAATAAATGCTAGTGACTATGATAAGACTAATTTGTGTTCAGGTAAATCAGTGCTTGAACATATTCCACTTATTATTGTAGAAATGGGAGTTAAAAAGAATAAACATGAAAACAAATCTACACTAAAACAAGAAGAAGAAAAAGAAAACCTCCCACAAGATAACTCATCAAAGAAAGTATCATCTCCTGAATAATTTGAGACATTATAAATGACATCTTTGAAATCATATTGGATAAAGGAATTAAAACATTTAACTGTTACAATCCCTTTACTTCAAGCTATTAAAGATGTACCAATAATTAATAGGATTGTTCAAGAAATGTATTTTTAGAAACCAAGAAAAAGAAGAAAGTATATCCATAAAACATATAAGTAGGTGGAAAATTAGTTTACTTGATTGTATTAAAACTTACTCCACCTAAGTATGATTGTCTTGGAATTCCACAGTTTCTTAGAACACATAAATAAAATGAAAATAATACTTCAATTTTGGCCTCCATTGTTGTAAAGAAAAATGTAGAAGAGTTGGATTCCTCCAAAAAGTTAGTTTTTGCTAAAATTTGGTTGGAAGCACTTCATCAAATAGATTTCACTCAAAAAATAATGGAAAATGTGGTATGATGATCACATTAAGAGTAGTAAGGATGAACAAGAGGAGTTTGAGAATGAAGTTGTTCAAATTTCTTCGGTTGATGATTTAAGGAGGACATTAATGGTGAATGGACATCTTTTATAGGTGTACCATAAACCACTAACAAAGGAGGAATTTGCTCGATATTTCACATAGTTATATTTCCATAAGATAGAAGAGGCTTCCTCTTCTGACAAAGATTTTAAATGATCATATCTTTGAATCTTGAAAAAAACAAAAGAGAAAAAAACAAAAAAAAAGGGAAAAAAAGAAAAAAATGAAATAAAAAGGAGAAAAAAAGGAAAAGAGAAATATTGTAGCATAAGGCATGTCCCATAAAATAAATATACATGAGGATATGCATCATTTTTAGTAGATAGAAGAACTAATGAGGTCAATACTTCATTTCCAGCAATGCAAAGGCAATGATGATACAAGAAGCTTCTTACTGCCCATATGGAAAGGAAAGTTGCATCATTGTTGCAGCTTTCAACAAAAAAATATGTTTTCATATAGAAAAATTGACATGTTTTTGCAGAATAAGGATTTTTCTTATCCAAATAAGAATGAGAGAAATTTTCTCACATTTTAGCCTCATGAGATACATTATATCTCATCAAAGCACTTGAAAAAAAAAATGATAGAAGATGGTTGAAAACCAGAAATGGCAGCCTCCTCTAATGAAAAAAAAGGAAAAAAAAAAAGATGAAAAAAAAGGAGAAAAAAAATGAAAAATTTAGTAGTGAAAACCTCCTTGAGGCGCTCCTGAGTTGGCTTACATGAAAACCGGTTTTCTAGCATGCATTGCCTTGTTGATCCACCCACTTCTGTTTCACCATTGTACAAATCTCACACTACAAATATGTTTATATTTTCATTGATAGGTTGCTAATATTCATGAGCTTATAAGGTTTTTCTTACATTTAGTCATAGTAATCATTTAACATTTAGTGTATGATAATCAGTATTTGGCATAAACTATTCATACAATATTGACAAGTTAAAAATGGAACATGATCAAAATATCAAGAAACACCCCCTTCTACCCTTAGTTGCATGGGAAATTCAAAACTATGCAAAAACTTGATTTTTAGACAGACATGGAAGCAATTCTATTTGAATTAGCAAGGTAGATTTCAGAAAGATAACTACAAGTTGATACCCCACAAATGCTTCATAAATATGAAGAGGATAATCTAGAAAATGCACTTGAAGATTCTATTTAACTCCTATTGCAATAAAACATCAACATACAAAACAAAGAATAGCATTTAAACAAAATGATGGAGAAGAGATTTTTGATGTTATGGAAGGTCTTTACACTCTAGATATGGGCCCACAATAGAATATCTAGCTAAATTTTGCATAGGAGGTCATTTCTACATTTTTGGATGCATCTCCAGAATAAACAGGGATATCTTCGGAATAAACATAATATCTTAGGAATAAACAGAAACTATACCAAAATTTTTATAAATACTAAAGAATAGCAAAAAGAGTAGGGTACATCAAATACTGAGGTTCCTAAAGCTTAAATCATCCCACCACAAGTAAGTACATCCCTAAAAAAGGTTCAAAATTGAATTTTTGTCAATTTTGTTTCAAAGGTGCAAAACAACAGAAATTGCAATATTGAAGGATGAAAGTGCAGAAGTTAAAGAGTTGCAATTTGAAAATGAAAAAAAAATAATAATTGAAAAAATATGCAAGAAGAAAACAAAAGCAGAATAAAAAAAGGGAAGAAAAGAAAAATTGTGGGAACTACAAAAATTGAAAAAATTGCAAGGTTGTAAAAAAATGAAATACATCTGCCTAAATTGTAAAATTATTGGTGTAGTGCAGCAAGGATAAATTTATTGGGTAGTAGGTGGCAGAGGATGTTGTTCACAAGGATAAAAAATGCATATTAGTATGGCCTACTAGGATGCATGAGGGCATGCATCAGTTCAAGCTGGGGGGATGATGAGGCCTAAAAATACCTCATTACTACATAATATTTGACATATAAAAAATACCATATTACCAAACATGACAAATTTAATTGCCAAATAGTTGATTAGAATATATTATTTGTTAATTGTTTGTATGATTTTATTTTAGGAACATTATAACCATGTTTTGATAGTTTTTAGCATTTTATGCACTGTTTTAGTTGATTAAGTAGCAAATAAAACATACATTTAAATTATCCAAATGTTGGATGTTGATGTCCATTAACTTCAAAATGGTTTTTGAATTTTTTTTTGCCCTTCAACTTGTTTGAAATCCACATTGGAGCCAAATTTTCAGGACTGTCATAAATTTGAAAATCTGCAGAAACAACCATATAAAAATCAGCAAGCTGTCACTTCATAAGAGCACCTTAAAGTTTTCAAGAAAAGCATGATTAAATGTATGGAATGAGTTCATAAGTATTACATAAGACATCTGACCTATTTAGAAGCATTCCCACATGATCTAAATAGGTAGAAAAAGGGTATAACATAGCAAAAACAATTATGTAGTTTATTGCATAGTTTTAGCATGGTTACTTGATGAATGGAATGTATGGTTTTAATAGAAACATAATATATTTATTTATGTTTTATATTTCCCACATGCTAATTTATTTGAATTTGTAAAATAGGACCAAAAGTTGTAACAGTGCAGCAGAAACAGGATTTCTATGTAAATTCCAACAAGCTGCTAATGAATGGCAAGGCATGGAATTTACCAATGAGGAAGGATGAATTCAGTTGGAATCACCTACTAGGAGCTGGATTTAAATACCTACCTAAAATCAACAACCAAAATAAGCATTATTAAGATGTTTTGAGCTTAAATTGCACCTACAGCTAGTTATTCCGAAGATCTTCAAAATAAAAAGGGACCACGCTTTTGTTTGACTTTTTATAGTTTTAAAGGAGTTGAAAATGTAACTTAATGTTGAGAGAATATAAGGAAATTATTATACATTCATACCCACCATTCCTTGTCGACCATAAGACATAGATCATGAGAAATATCAACTAATGCAACTGACCCTATCCTGAAATAACCCCATATTTGTTGCAACATAATAGGCAAATAAGTTGTAAGATAAAAGTGGCATATTTTGTGTATGTAAATAGGTATTAGATATTTATAAAAGGTAAAGCTCCAATGTTGGTAGAGAAAAAAAAAGTAGAAAGTATAAATTAGGAGAATAAGAGATAAAGCCAAAATATATCAGACTCCAACAGTGTGCAATAGAGTATGTAATGTTATTTTCTAGATAAATAAATTGCAGTTTTCCATCATATATTGTTATGCATGAGTGTGTTAGTATTTAGTAAGTAGAAGAGATCTTATACCTTATTCTGGAAAAGGAAGAAAGGACCACTTCTAGGCCTAGGAGAAGGATTGACTGACAGGTTTTCTTCAAATCTCTTTTGTAGCAGAATTTGGGTGAATACTTGTCAATTTCCTTATTTGTTTAACACTAACCATTGTTGTAGCCTTAAGATTTATTTTCCATGTTTAAGAGTAAGCTTTAAAATTGCATAAATGTGTCATTATTGATAGACAATTTTAACTTGTATTTTTCATGTTTCATGTTTTCAATAATTAAGCAGTTTTACATCATTATTATTGTTTGTTTATTTCCAGCAGTTTTTCAAAGCTTTCTTGCATTTTCTTTGTTGTCATCTATTGTGATAGAAGATTGACAATGTTTTGAAATATAACACTAATAGGTGTTGAACTTGTGTGTTTATTTCTAGCAATCTCCATTTTGCAAAAGTAATTAGGTTTAATTTCCTATCATTTCAATTATTGTAAACTGTACTTAGATTCCAGTTTTTGCAATTTAGAATTAGATTTCCATTTTTGCAAGTAAATTAGTTATTTTGTGCAAGATAGGATTAAAAATGTGATCAAAAACCCCCAAACAAATATGTTTTGCTAATAAGATCTACTACTTCCAAATGAACTAAATTGGAGCCCTGCTTGAACTTTCTCTCATAAATAGCCTTGGACACTGCCCTGGATTGACAAATCATTGAGATTTAATGATGTGTTTAATGACAAAAATCAACTAGGTTTTTGATCATGTATATATTTGAAATTTCTCCTATCATGGCCACCTCAGTTGTATTGATATCCTCTATTTCCCTGATATCCTTGATACCAATTCTTGTTTTTGCTAAATCTATTTTTGTTCTCATTTTGATCCTTCCAGTTCCTATATCTTTTAACTAAATCCATATTTTTCTTCTTTTGAGGTTCTTCTCTATAAGAGGTTTTTTTATAATAGGTCTTCCTGACCTTATAGTTATCCTCTTCTTGCCTAGCTAAGTCGTAGGCATCAGTGAGGGTTGTAGGTTTCAACATCAGGATTAGATGTCCAATTTTTGGATGGAGTCCTAAAATAAATTTTTAGACCTTCATCTCAATTCTTTGCTCATACTCAGACATGTATTTAAGCAGTTGCATGAAGCATTGATAATATTCAATAACAGTCACATTACCTTTAGTTAATCTTGAAAATCTTATGGTCTTTTCTAAGTAAAATTGTGGAGTCAACAATCTATCTTTAAAGGATTTTACAAAGATTTCCTAGTGTATATCGACAACCTTCACATTATGAGTTTTACTATAGATGTTCCACCAATCTGTCGCCACTCCTGTTAGCTGAAATACAACCCAATAAGTATTAGATTTGTATAAGAGGGTTCTAATGGTGAAGTAAGCCTCTAGAATATTTATCCATCTCTCGACATCTTCTCCATTACCTTTACCATTGAATTTGGATATATGAATTTTTTGCATATCCCTATCTAACTCAGAGCCTACTTGTCATATTTCAAGAGTTCAATTGATGTCTCCTCCTTAGTGGTTACTATTTCCTTCCCTTTGGACAAGTTTTCTATTATTTTCTTTTTTTGGGAGATCATCTCTTGCTACTTATTTAGTTGGGATTTCTTTTGTTCCATATGCTCTATATTATGAGCTTTATTTTGAGCCATGTGTTCGACCATTTTTTCTCTTTGTTGCTCCATTTTTTCTATTTATTCATTCATTTTTTCTTACATCAATTGCATCATTCAGACCAATTTGTCCTCTCTAGGAGCTAGTTATTTTTCCATCCTGACTACCTGAGGGGGTTCTATGGTTCATATTATGTCCTTGGTCCTCACCACATTCCTGAGAATCCTTCTGGTATTTTTTTCAGCCCTTCCCACTGCACTATCATAGATATCTTTGAGGAGCTAGCCATGGCCTAAAAGAAGCCTAGTCAATTTTGTCTTAGATGTTCAATTTGTCAAGCATTAGGTTAAATACTAGTTTACTGTCCAAAATTTTGCAACCTTTGGCTTTGATAACAAATGTAACACCCTAAGTCATAACCACTTGGTTGTCAAAAGAATTTCTTCATTTTATTCTTATCAGTTTTCTTTTTCTAGTGTGAGCATGTTGATATTTTCTTCACAAGTTCTATTTCACTACAGTCAGAATACTCATGAGATCAATATTGTCCAGATCCTGTATAGTTGCCATTTTGAATTTCACTCTCCTCCCGAGATCCTAAGTTTAGGCAGTGGGTTTCTTTTCTTCTAGGGCCCATATCACCTAGTGGTGTGGTGCATATTTTCTCATGTCTTAACATGATTATCAAATTTTATATCTTTTACCATGTAAGACTTAGCGCATACATGCTAAAGCTATATGATCAACCATTCTCCATAGAGAATCGTCTAGGGTCTTACCAATTCCCTGGTAACCACTTGATGTCATGTGTTTATTAACCAATACGATGTCCAATACCATCGTGTTGTTGGTAACACCTAGTCAAGCACATTTCGCCACTCAACACTAGCAGGGATAACCTAGAAGGGATGCCCATACAACCTTTTTTTTACCTCCCATTCAGACTTTTTCCTATTAGAAGTATGGTTAGATCCTTGATCCATGATGATTACCTACCCACATCATCATTAAATTTATTTCCATGATGATTGCCTACCCGCAACATCATTAAAATTATCTTTTACAAGATTGTCCTTCCCACTTTCGGAGGCTTATTTGATAGGGTTTATCTAAGGTTTAGGTAATACGGTTGATATTTTCTATGATGCTCTGAAGGGGTTATTAAGGTGTATTATGGATTTCTAAAGTTTTATTAGATATGATTCTTAATGTAGCACTTTAACTTTAAGAAAAACGTTATTGAAAAAACTAATAACTAATATTAATACTTGGATATGAAAATATTTCTTCATGCACTATTCATAAATAGAATATTTCTAAATAAGTAAGAGATGGATTTGACTAGATTTTCTTATCATAATCCTCTTATCTTTAAATTAAAGCATAAAACCAAATAATAACATTTCCTCATTATCTTTAAATTAAAGCATAAAACCAAATAATAACATTTCCTCATTATTTTTTAAATTAAAGCATAAAACCAAATAATAACATTTCCTCAATAAAGTTTCGATTAAAAGAGTACTTTTATTTAATTCTATAAAATCCAAATCAACATAATAAATTTTCTATTAGAAGACCACTTTTATTTAATTCTTTAAAATCCAATAGATTTTAGTTTCCCTAAGATTAACAGAAACATCCAAGCAACTAATATTAAATCATGTCATCCAATATTTGCTCATTCTTACTGTATATCATAACTATAAAGATTTATGTCACATCCCATCAAATATTATGTTGATGTTTTAGGTCACATTTATCAAGGTCTCGAGGATAGTTTGGCTCCCAATTTTACATGCACTCAAGGTCAAAACCAAATACGACATAATCCTAATAATGATTAAGATCTGATTAAATCACAAGTCAATTTTTCCAATAATGAGTGTCATTTTTATGGTTGTTGAAACACTCTAATAGCCACGTCTAAACGAGTGCCAACATATAGCATAATTTAATGTTTTCAAAGACATATATCGACACTCGAGGTTAACCCTAACAAAAAAATTATTTAAGTTAAAAGGAGATCATGTTTCAAAATAATGATGTGTTGTTTCCCATGTATGCATTTAAACTCAGTTTGATATTCCAAACCAGCTTTGAGTTTACAACTCTAAATGATGGCAAGGTTGTGAATCAACACTAAATCCTATAGAACAAATTGTGTGGCCACCACAACAGATTGAGTTTCCCAATCATTGCCATGATACTTTGATTGTTCTGACATATAGTTTTTGGTTTGAAACTTGAAAACATATATTGATTGCCAAACAACCGTGTTTCTCTACCTTGGGATCGGGTAAAGGCTATTACAGTATCTAAATATAGATTTCACTTATTACTAAATAAAAACATGTGACATTTACAAATGCAAGCATTTGGTATGCTTTAAGATATTTCTACAAAGGTGTAGTAGCAGTCCCAAAAATTATTATAATGTCTTATACATTGTTTTATTTTTCAAACTTTATTCGACATATCTCAATTCTAGGGCATTATTGAATTCAATTTAAAAGAAACTTAGGGACCAAACCTAGATTCTCAAAAATATTACCTCATAATACCTGAAATCACCTATTGGAGGATTTTAATAACTATTTATTTTAATATATGTGGTACTGGTTTAAAAATGGCATCAGTTTGCATATTTTCGGTAATCAATCTTTCACCATGGGTGGACCAAAAGGGCAAAAGAAATTTTTTGACAGCCTTAGAATAATTAATGCTAATTTTCCTGTATTTAAACACTCCAATACACATTATAATACTGAACCAATAATTCTTATAAGTTTACTTTTAAATTTTGGCTATACACAAGTGAATATTGTTTACTTGTCACATATATGATGCGGTATGATCTGGTTTGTATAGAAAACGAATCAATTTCATAACACACGTGATCATTCACCCTTCAATTCAATATTTACAAATCAACACCCTCCAAACTTGAAGTGCACAAAATTTATAATAGTGAAATCAACTTATCAACATACACAATGTAACACTTCCCATAAGCTTCATGTGTACACAAATCAAGCAATGAGATTATTTCCCAATCACATTTAATATAAGCAACATTATATAAGTTTCATATTTAAACATGACTTCAATAATGGAAATCATTTATCAACTTACAATATATATACAACATCCTAGAAGCCTCATGTATACATGATTTTAAATATTGGAAGCAATTTTATCAACATCCATACTACAAATGACATCATATTAACTCTTGATAAAAAAAATTTACCTGCTCTCCTGAATATAAACCAAAAAAATAATGAAAACACAACCAGTCTTATAATGGACAGAAGGGGTATCCCATTATAATATTTGCATAGAAAGAGCCCTCGAAAAATACATCTGATAGTGTATTGAGAATACAAAGCACATATAATAAGCATAATGAACATGGCTGCAATATTGATGAGCATCGAATTTTGGGTAAATGAGTCCATCTTCATCCAACCGTAGGAATAATTCTGAATGCTTATGTGAACAGGGTTTTATGGGGAATTCATCAAATCCAAAGGGATCATAGCGATCAACTACCCCTGAATTCACTCTACACTAAATGCACTCAAAACCAAAGACCATGTAGATAAAGTTACTCTACAGAGACCCACACATAATGCATTTACTGCTAAAGGATAATACAAAGACAATGCCCAATTTTCCATTCCTCATTTCCAATGCAGAGAGCTATGCATAACACACCCATAGCCAAAATTAATTGCAAGTAAAATTTTCTTTATTATGTTTGCAAAGAAATGCACTCAACCATATGAAATGCAGGTGATATTTCTCATTTGATTACTCATGAATTGCACTCACATCCCAAATGAAATACAAGATTAATACTAATTTTTTCCATTCCTCAATTTCAACATAGAAGCTATAAAACATGCATTTCTAGCCAAATAGATTACAGGTGGAATGATCTTGTTAGGGTTACAAAGAAATGCACTCGCAGCCAGAAGATTCTCATTATGTTTTCCAAGAAATGTGTTCACAGCCATATGGATTTTTAAATGAAGTTCCTTATTATGTTTTCCAAGAAGTGCATTCAAATCCAAATGGATTTTTAAATGAAGTTCCTTATAAGGTTTTCCAATAAATGCATTCACAATCTAACGAATTGTAGGTGAATTTACTTATTAAAACTAGCAGAAGGTAAACATAGTCAAATGCTAGAGGAATTTTCAATCTTAGTTTTAACACAGAGTTCCATGCCTGTAAGTTTTAATTTAAATATTTTTATAAATATAATATATTTTATAATTTTAAAAACATATCACAAGAAGTTCTGACTTGACTAGAAATACACGACGTTCCACTCCATTTCATTCTCCCTGAGCATCTTACCAATCTCGTGATGTTCTTTTCCCCCCTAAACACAATATTCTCCTTCATTTAAATAAAATATGGTGCTAATATAAGGAGTTCCACCTATAAAATGCATGACGTTCTCGTAGATAAAATAGGTTAAAATAAGAACCATGTTTTGGAGTGTTGTTACAAGTGCGGGGTATTCCCTAATTGTCCATGTATGTGGAAAAGGAATTGGATGCCCTTCAGGATTTGGTAATGTTTATGTTGGTCAACATCGTGGTCTCGAATAATACCAAAAGTAGGTTTCCTTGGAACCTGATAGGGTTGGTGAGTGATATGCTCACTATGTAGCAGGTATATGCATGGGATCCTATATTATTGGTGTAGGCATACCAAGAACTCTATGAGGTGAGGAGATAGGGGAGGAAGGGATTGGAATGTAATTTATTGTTGTAGTGCTAGGGATGGGAGCATTTCAGTGTAGCTCGATCAAAGAATCTACCAGGTAAATTTTGGGATAAGGAGTAGCCATATGCTAGGATATGGGCCATGGAAAAGGTACAACCAAGTCATCCTATATAGATGTGTCGATTGTACAGGGATTTGTGGGCTAGATTGACATCCACCCAAGTGATATGGAGGCCATGGTGGGATACCATTTTGATAGGAGATGGAGAGCAGCTACAATAGGTGAGGTAGGCTAGGTGGGTGGCTAGGAGGTATCAGAGTGAGACTAAGTATTTTTTGTTATCATGGGTGCTCCGATAGTTCAATATGAGGTAGGGAATTTTGTATGAGCCAGTACTCTATTGGAGGTATTGAGAGGAGACAGTGCTACCATGTGCTGAGTCATCGAGGGAGGCTTATGAGGATAATTAGGAGATATATCTCCTCAATGTGGATGATGTGGGGACTACTACAAAGTACGATACATGGTTTTCTACACAACCACCATGGGAACCAAATCTAGTAGCAAGTGGTGGATATGGGGATGGGATTGAGGTTGAGGAGATCGATGAGGCTCCTAAGTAGTAGAGGCACCTTCGATCTGACAATCAAAGGAGAAGGATTAAGGGTGTGATGAGAAAGGCTTCAGAGAGTGGGGGATATGGCAGATATAGGGATGATATGGAGCAGACTTTAGATGGACCTCCAGGTCAAATCAAGGAGGATTGGGTGAGGCTGGAGTAGCATGTGGTAGAGCGGGACATGATGGTTATGGTTTAGGATGAGACGATCATGAGGCTCCAAGCAAAGCTACTAGAGAGGTAGTGTCATCATAATATTAACATAGCACACTTTCGATCTTGATAGAGGTATATTGAGGCATTGGAGGATAAGTTGATAGAGCATTATATTCCTCTTCTATATCCTTTGGTCTCATTTGCATCTGAGGTTGTTTGGTGTAGTGATTCTAGTCATAGATTTAGGTCTAACGCTCATTCTAGGTAATAGAGGTCCTCTTGGAGGGCATAACTAGTGCTTAGATGCACTTTTTGTATATGAGCCATGGTGCTCCATTGTATGTAGACTTTTGGCACTCATTGTACATGTGATATTTATACATATATATACATAATTTTTAATTTTTTATGGTATGCTTTTGTATGAGTTCTTTTTGTGTTTATACATGTGTTATATGGATGATTAATGCATATGATGTGTTATGGATGATTAATGCAAGGTATGGAATGCAAATGTTCTAATAATCATTTATAGCTTATATTTTGCATGGTCATGTTATAGCATTGTTGTTTAATCAGGGGCACCAAACTTGGTGGTAGGTGGGATGAATGACTTATGAAATGATATGGATGTTGACATGGAAGAAGATATGGATGTTGATATGGAAGAAAACATAGATGTTGATATGGAAGAAGATATGGATGTTGATATGGAAGACTGACGGTTTTGTAGAGACTCAAACATCCTAGTGGCATCAAATAAACTCACTAAAACTGCCTAACTCCTTTAGGTCCAAATGTGTATGTAGGGAATTCATTTACTGAATCATGAGCATGGTAATAACTTGAGGCAATCAAGACCCAATATGTGTACAAGTGAGTTCATTAACTTATCTTGAGTAAATTGGGTGTGGCCTATTATGTATGAGATCAAGAAGCTATATTTTCTGTATGTGTAGTTAGAGGTCTTGTTAAATGATATGTGTTACCATGCCTGAGCGTAATTCACTACCAGTCATGCATCTATAGCTCCTATGGATGAGTACCTAATTGTCTAACTAGAATTGTAATACGATCCTTACCCAATGATCAATGGTGTGTGATGTAAAATATTGAGTTTTGTTATGGATTTTTCTTTACTCTTTATTTTATATTTGGAATTTGTGATAGTGGTAAAAACCACTATTTTTGTGTACTATGTTGCATGATGGGACAGATGAGGATTACCCTTTTTACTTTGAGGTTAAATACAAGTATGGTGTTATCCCTATTTAACACAATATGTTTTTAAGATGTGAAATTGTATTTGGTTCAAGAATGTTTTGGATTCAATTCCCAAAATTTAAGATTTTTTCAGTGAAGATGTGCAATGGTCCTAAAAAGAACTTGACATGTAGTTGTGTTTTTCTTAAAATACTAGGAGTGGTTGAGTGACCGAAAACACTTAGGAATTGTGGACAATTTAACCTGGTTAATGGTAATTTGACTTGGTGGAATGGTGTGGATGATGTTGTGAAGGTACCCCTGATTAAGGCAACATGACTTTATTGGACCAATTGCCTTTAACTTAATAAATGATACCTAATATGAATGTGAAATGTGGATGAAATGTATAAATACCATTTATTGAAATTTATGAATGTAATTGTTGTTAAATGAAATTTATGCAAATTAAGTGCAATGTTTTTGTATATTAGCCATGTATATGTATATCACATTATGCATATAAGGCTCTCAAGTGTATAACATTAAAGTGGTTTGGATTCTTCCTATCCCTCTAGAATGGCAAGCCTATAAGTACTATTACCCACTCTTTGAGTTATAATGTATGTATCCAACCAATTAGCCATGAATTTATCATGAATATGCAGTAATACATTGGTTTTTTGTTGGTTCTATTTAAGTACAAGATCTCCTACTTGAAATTCATGTATATTAACTTTGGAATTGTAAGCATGCTTTAAGTGGTCTTGATAAACTCATAAATACTATAAAGCATTGAATTACCTCTCATCAAGAAGTGTGATTTGGTCAAGATGTTCTTGTATAGAAGTATCATCATCTATGAATTCCTACAAAGAAATACGCAAGGAGGGGATCTCAAGATCAAGAGGCATAATTGCTTCAGTTCCAAAGACCAATAAAAATGGTGTTGCCTCTATAAGCGTGCAGATGGTTTTTTGATAAGACCATAATTCTAAGGGAATTTTGGTATGCCAATAGCTATGATTTTCATTAACACGTTTCTTGAGAATAGCAATTAAGGTCTTTTTGGTAGCCTCAGCTTGTCCATTGGTTTATGGGTAGTAAGGAGTTGATAAATTGTGTTGGATATTATAATATTATAATGTTCACTATGCCTTATTTTGCCTTATTCATAACACTTGGATTGATTTATGTGAGGATTATGACACTTGTCAAATATCACATAGGATTGATGCCTATATATTATAACTCATTTCATCAATACAATGTGACTTCAGTTGTCCCAACATTTGGTATCAAAGCAGTGAGATCTGCCTATGGGGACCCTTAGAATTTTGAAAATTTCTAGGATTGGAATTTTTTTCTCCGTAGTATCCTCTTTACTTGTTAAGTTGATCCTATGAATGAGAAATAAAGGAATGTTTTCTAGAGGGCCTAGTGTTTCTCAGGTCTGAGTGGTGTATTTTTTTTAGCAGGGTTTAGGTGTGTTACTTAAAAAAACAAATTGTGTTTAGTTTTAAAAAAAAAAAATTGCAGTGCACATTTTCTGCCCTACAACTCTACTGCTTCAACTTTGCTATTGTAGACACCTAAAACATGTCATGTGTATGGGAATACTCATATGGACACATTTGCATACCATATGAATGATCTTGGATAGCTCCAAGGCAAAAGCAGTGGTTCTAACCACTCAATTTGGGAATTTTGGCCTATCTAGCCTTAGTCATTGGTGTCACCCATGGCTAGGATTCTTAGTCATGGGTGACACCCATGGCTAGGGTTTTTAGCCGCTTTCGACACCCCTGGGTAGCCCTTTAACAAACTCGGGTGACCAGAGCTAAGTAAAATCAATTGCAATAGCCATTTACGATGGTTTTGGAAGCGGTTCAAGATTGGAAGCATATAGATTATTCCTCCTAACTTCCAAATCTTGTTCTTGGCTTCTCCATGAAGCTAGAGAAAGGATTTTGGAAGTATACGTAAGACCTCAATTTTAGAGAGCAATAATCCTAAAGAATAGCTCAATTGCATAGCGAAGCCCTATCGGATTGGAGAGCAATTTCATATCCCCTTGAGGAGTAATGAAGTGTTGTCCAATTTACCAATGACAACTGTGCATGCAACAATGGAGATATCAAGATCTTGAGGAGCAATCTTGACAATTGACACACCTCCATTGCGAGTTCCATTGAATTAAACTGCTAATCTATTCCATAAGACACAGGTGACCCTTGATAATCAATTCCTTGGAAGATTTTAGAGTTTCTATACTTGGTTGCAAGAGAAAGGACACTTGCATCTTAGCCATAGCTATTAGCCATGGTTGACAGTGCCAACTGTACCTCAGATCCATGACTAGGTTTTTATCATCTCTTTCCTCCATTTTAGCAGTAGATTTCCATTTCTAGTATGCAAATAGGTTAATGTAGCTTAGATTAGTCTTTATTTACACATTTGCATGGTTAATTATAGGAATTAGAGGTATATTTACTTAATTTTTTTGTTTGCATCATTTACACTAATTTTCTTGTTATTCCATGCTTTGTAAGTTTTCTAATGGCTAATGAGGATGTCTTATGATTAGATCTATGCTTATTTTACATGATTTATTGTAATTTGATAGTCTCTTGCAAATTTTAATGGATTTATATGCTTTCTTGATTTACATGTCTTCATTTGTGCAAGATTACTCATAAAGCCTCATGAAGAGAGGCCTCCTTTATTACTGATGATTCTTGTTGTTTATTATGTGCAGGATTACAGGGTGTTGACATGTAAGGCAACAAATACCTCTAATCATGGAGAAGAAGGTCATCGACACCTTCGAGCAGTTCGTGTCACCCTAGAAGACATTTTGATTGCATCTACCATTGAGGGGGATTAGACATTATTGTAATTGTTGTATAAAATGGGTATCCCTAAGAAGGATGAATCTGTAACTTGAATTCATTGGAATTAATAAAATATTTATTGTATTTTTTTCTTTCTTGTTGTCAATTTATGCATGCCTATTTGTGTATCTTTTATCAATTGCAATATATAGATTAGATGCAAGCCTTTTTTGTGGTTACAGTTATGATGCACTATGAAACTCCCACATCCTGTGAGCATTGTTCATGAAACCATTTGCTAGAATTGTAATCCTAACTGAGGTGTTGCGTTGATGTACGTGGGAGATATATGGACTATTATATGGACACTAGCGACATGAAAATACCATTGCACTAGATTTTAATAGCACTAAAACCTCTAAGTAGTCTTCATTGAAGTGTCTATGCATCTTAACTAGCCTGTAATGTGACATATTTTTATTTTTTTGATGCTACTAAAGTCCTTCGAATAAACCATCATCATGAAATCCTACAATGTCTTTTTTTCCCTCAAATAGCACTAGCTTATCATGCAAAAATTTGTGATCTGTTGCAATGTAGATACATCACCCTTATTCAACCTATGACTATCTAAGCTCGATGTTGCAACCCCCCATTATCACCTACAACTAATCACAGGAGCCATGCCCCATTGTCGTCATTGTCGATAGACGCCAAGATGAAATAAATAAAAAAGTGTGAATTAGTTTCGCATCTCAGGATAGAAGTTTCCAAGCTCTAGAAGGCATTGAAAGGATTCTTCTTACACCAGTATAAAAGTTTTTTTATGACCCTCATTACACTGATGGGGTTTTTTTTTTTATGTATTCTTCGCTTGCACAGTTCAGAGCTGGATGTCTTGCAAACAATGCCCAAGAAATTTTCATGTGTAGTTGTTGTTTGGACTAAATTTTTTATTTATTTGATGCTTTCAACCATTGTTTCAAAACTATTTTAATCAGCATCCACAAAAAAATATCAGTGGAAGTTGTTTCAAAAGTCTTGGAAGGCTCGTTCCAAGGTATTTCTATTTTTTTCTACTTGTGTATTTCCATGAATTGTTTTTATAGATCATATGAAAAATCGAGGAGTCTTACACAGGTTGATTGTCATTTTCATGTATCTTTAGTGAATCCAAGTGAGAAAGTTTTACGTGGTATTTGATTTTTTTTAACAAAGTTGTTAGTCCCACATTCTTCATGGGTTGTTTTTCTGCTGGCTTTTATAGAGCAAAGATGCTCTATTTTATTTGACCACCAATGGGTGGTCGTGTAGTGGACATCGCTCCACCACGAGCAGTGTAGTGGAGGCATCTACCTAGTGGGACCATTCTCCTTGAAGTAGTTGTCAACATCATTGCCACTTGAAATTTAAAAAATTTTACCTCCCACCCAAATATTCCAAGTTGCCACCAAAATTTCCCTTCAAAAATTTCTCGTTGAAAGTTCCCCATCGAAAATTCAAATTTTCAAATTTCAAAATTGTAAAGCACAATATGCCCTATTTTTTTACCTCCAAGACCTCTCTTTCTTTTTCACAAATTCAAGTATTAGTTTATATCATACTATAGGCTTATATATAGTCATTTGAAAGAATTTTTTGAGCTGGATTCATTGCTATAGTCATTTTTCAATTTTGAGATCATTTGCTATGCTAAATAGTGGCTCAAAGTTCACTTTGTGAAATAGAGTGCATTTTTGGTTGTATTCGACACTCTTGAGTAGAAAATTTGGTCAAATTGAGGGGAGATCCTTTTTATATCATTGGGGGATTATTAGGCCAAGTTATTCATTATATTTGGAAAACTTGGAGGCATTATTATCATTGAAGGTATTGATATTGTATCATTTTTTGAGGCACATTTGGGGCTATTCTTGAGCCATATTTTCTAATACAATCATAAAATCAAGGGGTGATTTAGGGCCCCTTGTCCCTTGCTTGTGGAGTTCTTGTGGCATTGTCTTGGCTACATTGTGTTTGGTGCTTGCCTCTCCTCATTGTGTTTGGAGCTTTTGTGGTATTGTCCTTCATTTTAATGCTTTTTATAACCCTTGCATGTCTTTTGTAATCAAGTGTAGTTCCCTTTGCATATACACACTTGAATTTTGACATATAAGTTGTGCAACATATACATGTAAGCAAGCACATAAACATCCTTGTCACACATCTAAACACCTGACTATTTGGAACATATTTTATAACACTATTCTCAAGCAAGAAAGCAATAATAACATTATAATAAGTAATTTCTCTTCTTATGTTGGAATAGGGTACTTATATTTATGTTATCACTCCCACTATAGGAACCACTTGATGATTTAGAGTGGAAGAACTAGGTGAACCCTCCTTTGGATTTTAAGTGGTGTACCCTAGATTATTTTGAGGGATATATCTTGATATTTGTGTTTCTCATTACCTCCTTTGTTGAGCTCCCTCTTCTCTCAATCATTTTTTAATCATGACTTCCACAAATCTACTAAGTGGTCTCACACAAAATATTGAAGGAGCTCACTCTTTTGCATATTGAAAATATGAAATGGAATCCATATTCATGATGAATAACATGTGAGATTTTGTAAGATATAGGAACCAAGATGAAGACCCACTCACTGCACCTGAAGACCCTACAACAAAAAAACTATTTGAAAATAATTCCAATATAGATTTAATTCTCATCAAGCTAGCCAAAGGAATTAAATGTAGGAAAACTATAAGGGCTACAAATACACCTAAAGAAGCTTGATATGCTCTAATAAGATTGTTTGATAGGCCTATTCAAGACAAAATTTTGTATCTAAAACAAAAATTATACAATATTTTTATGAAAGGCTCAGTTACGGATTACTTTATGGAAGTGAAGTCTATTAGGAATTATTTCTTATCTGCAGGTAAAACTCTTAACAATAATGAGTTGATTCCTATAATGTTATATGGCCTTCCTTCCAAATTTCATAATACCATTAATTGTTATCAAAGACAAAGATATCAAAGGGGTCCACAAGATATTAATATCAACACATTGTATGCAACAAATCAAATTAATGTTAAATATAAATATTGTTGGTATATATATTTTGGGGCAGCTAAGCATATGACATGAAGGCAGGATTGGTTGACCAAATTTCAACCTACTTCTAATTAATTTATTACTTTTGGTGATGAAAGTGACCTTCCCATTGAAGGTGTTGGAGAGGTACCACTTGATTTACATGATGGGAATAATGTTCTTGCTATAAATGTCTTGTATGTACCTTGTATTAAGAGGAGTCTCCTTTCTTATAGGGATCTTATAGATAAGGGTTAAACTATCTATTTCAAAAAATACAAGTGTTATATTTAGGAACCAAATGCCATTGTTAAAGCCGTGGTAGTAAAAAAGGATGGTTTTTACTACCTCCTTACCAAATTTGTAACTCAAAAATCTTTGCATACAACTACTAATTTCTCTTTGAATTACATGTGGCATGAAATAATGGGTCACTTTAATTTTCATAATCTTCAAATGATGGCAAGAAAGGGTATAGTAAAAGGGCTTCCTCACCTTAGGGAGTCAAAATGCTTTTGTGATCCATGTCTTATAGCCAAACATCATAGATAGCCTTTAGAGTTAGGAGTCTTGGAGAGACAACAAACCATTACAGTTGGTACATTCATATATTTGTAGAACAATGAATGTTAACTCTCATACTGTGTCTAGATATTACATCACCTTCATTGATGATTATGATAGGAAAGTATGGATCTATCTTATTCAATACAAATGGAAAGACATAGATACATTCAAAGACTTCATGGCACTTGTAGAAAGGAAAAGTGGATATCAAATCAAAACATTGAGGTTAGATAATTGTGGAGAACATGTCTCTAAAGAATTATTCAATTTTTGTAAGTACCATGGGATAAGTAGAAATTTCACAACTTATACCCACAAAAAAATGGAGTAGTTGAGAGAATGAATCAAACAATGACAAATAGGGCAAAATCAATGTTGCTTCTACATTGCCTAACACATTTTAGGGAGAAGTTGTTCTTAGTACTGCATACTTGACTAATAGGTCCTACACTAAGGCCTTACATGATAGAACACTTGAAGAATCATGGAGTGGAAGGATGTCCTATGTGGGCCATTTCAGAGTCTTTGGATTTGATGCTTATGCTCACATTATTATAAGAAAATGAAGAAGTTTGATGATAAGATCCAAAAATGCATCTTTGTTGGCTATAGTTGATGAGGATTGATGTTTGATCACTCATATGACCCCTCTAGTAATTTCTAGTTAGTTTTGCATAGTTTATTTCTTGCAAATTAATATTGTAAGTGAGTCTCCTTCTCACATGCACTTGTGGGCACTAGTTATCTTCTAGTTGTCATTTAGGAGTGTTAGTTAGGAAGTGTGAACTCAAAGTAGGAAGTGTGTACTTCAAGATAGCTAAAATGGATCTTATAGTTAGCATTATTCCTTTGAAAGTTACGTGCATTCTCCTTTGCACTTTTGTAGCTTATGGTTAAGCATATTGGATCAAATCCATGATTTGATGGGTTTGGTTATGTATTTTGGGCCATTAGAGCCTATAAATTGAATTGTAAATAATAGAACACTTAGTTGGATTTTCAATCCTTTTCATTGGTATCAAAGCCTAGTTCATGTTTGCACTAGGGCTTGTGAGGTGAGAGGATAGGAGATAATTTTTTTTATGAGAAATATTTTCTCATTGAGGACTCGGTTCAAGCTCAAGGGGAGCTTGAAAACCATACGTCGAAGGAAGTTCCTTAGGCGTCAAAATCCTCGTTCCAACTTTCTCCGTATGCTCAAGGAGTATAGGAGAAGTTTACCCCGTTTCCTTTCTTACAAAAATCCCTTGGCAGGTTTGGACTACTCCTACGGAGAGATGCGTATTAGGGAGCCATTTGTTCCTGCCATCGAGGAGTCTTGAAGCTTGAGGAGTTCTATACCAGGTCGTGTGTCGACTTGGGTCTGGTTGCCTTTCAAACGCTGGTCGTGTGTCGACCGGATCTTGAAAGGAGAGCTACTGAAGGGATCATGGTAAAATTTGTAATAGTTTAAGTTTTCAATGTCTTTAAAATTAACCCCCCTGGTTAATTTTTAAAATTTCATTGTTTTTATTAGAAAAACTTAAATTTTTAATTAATATATTATTTTCATTAATATATTAATTTGAATTAGTATTGTAAAAAAAAAAATATAATATTTTTTTTGCAGCCGAAGGCCCTGAAGCAGGCTTCGACTGCATTCGGCAGCACCGGCTAGGCCTCGGTGGCATTCGACAGCCCACGATGCCTGTTCACCGTTGCCTGCCGGCCCATATTCTATCGAACTGACAACCGACGACAATCACTATCCAGTGTGATAGCGATTAGGGCTATCGCCTAACGCAGCTATCAGGTCTGATAGTAGTGCGGTCAACATTTTAGCTGACCTTGCTATCAGACTGACAGTGCCAGGTGAGCCTCGACTATTGCTGCCCGCTGATAGCGCCAAGTGGGAGTCCCACCTTGGCGTCAGGCCAGCCACCTGATGTTGCTATCAGATCTGATAGCAGTACAGTCAGGCGTTGTGGCCTGACATTCTTGTCAGACTGACAGTGTCAGGCGAGCCGCTTGCTGCCTGGGCTGTCTGCTGATAGCGCCAGTGTGGCTTTCACATTGGCATCAGGCCCATCTTCTAGCCTGATCCTGCTGTCAGCCCAACAGTGCCAGAAGTTGGTGCGCATGCTCAAGGGCACACACCACTTCGGTGCCAGGGCCTGCGTCAACACATGGAGGTCGGGTCAGCATCAGGGCACGGAGTGCCCGACGTATACCTGAAACCTAGAGGTGTTACAAATTAAAAAAAAAAATTGCAGGTATTCTAAAATTGGCATTTTGAGCGCCTCGAGAACTGTGCAACTGCAACTGGATAGAAAATTTTTACCTCGAGAAACGTGCAACTAGAGATTGCAAAAATTTCATGCAGGGTAAAGTGCAGTGCAGTTTCAGTTCAGGCAGATTTTCTTCAGCCATAAGGGTAATTTATTGTAAATTTTTTTAAATTTTTACTATTCTAAGGTTGCATGTAATTTTTATGTTTTTATTAATTTAATTTTTAATAACTTAATTAAATTAATTAATCTTTGATTAATTGAAATTTAATTTTTAATTGAGTTATTTTTAAATTAATAAATTATAAATTGTAACCTTAGGTTAGTTTAAAATTTCAAATTTGAGCCTTAGGAGTATTTTTCAAATTTAGGAGCACAATATTGTAACAAGGAAAATTTCAATTTTTACCTTGATTTAGTGCTTTCTCATTTTTTTACTCCTGGCTTATACCCAGTTGAACATGGCTTCTGACTTGGCTGCCCAAGTGGCAGAACTTGCCCATGTTGTAAATGCTTTAGCAGATAAAGCTAATGATACTACCATGGCAGAAGTCCTTGGTAATCTTGCCATGAAGGTAAATGACATTTCTGTGCATAATGCTTCAACTTCTGCTCATGATTCTCGCCTGAGAGTTCGTTGTGAAGTTCCATTTTATGATGGATCCAGGAACCCTGATGTCTTGAATAGTTGGATTCTTGACATGAGTTCTTGGTTTTCTTACTCTCAGCTTTCAGATGAAGATGTGGTTCCTTATGCTAAGCTAAAACTTTCTGGTTTAGCTAAAGTCCTTGTAGAAAGAAAAAGAGGTCATGATGAACTCACTACTTGGGATGAACTTGTAGACTGTCCGAAAACCAATTTTTATCCTTCCAATTATTCTAAGGATTTGGTAATTAGGTGGTTTCGGTTTAGGCAAGGAACTAATATGACTGTACAGGAATATATTTTTCAGTTCAACAGGTACATGATACTTGTGAATGTGGAGGATGATGTTCCAGCTTTGATTCTCAAATTTCAAAGTGGCTTGTTAGAGCACTTGTACAGAGAAATTATGTTTGTTTCTATGGAAACATTGGATTCAGTTTTCAACCAGGTGCAACTTGCGGAGGACAAGTTCAAAGCGCACTCGCAGGCATTCCTGCACACTGCTCCTCAAGTGGTTGCAAACTCATCAAAAGGGAATAATTCTTTCTCACAAAAGAAGAATTTTGCTCAAAAGAAGAATGTTTCTTCTCCATCTCCTTCTTCTCCTTCTCCTTCCGCTTCTACTCCTTCTTCTTCTTCTTCTTCTAAACCTTCTTCTTCTTCTAAAAAGTTTTGTAACTATTGTAAGAAAAAGGGTCATGAAAAAGCTGATTGTTTCAAGCTTAAGAAGAAAAGTTTAGTCATTACTACTCAAGAGGAGGATGCTTCTAAAGGTCCCCTTGAGTCAGTAGGAGAGAGTAGAGTATACACGGAATTACGAGGTAAGCTCAATGAGGTTACCTTGGTAAATGTAAGTTCATCAGAGGGCGCTCGTGATGCTTTGTTCATCACTCGAGCTCATTTGCTCCATAATTTTGCAACAGATTGTATAGTGGATAATGGCTCATAGAAAAATCTAATTGCGAGGTCCATTGTCGAGCGTTTGAAGTTACCTATGGAGCCTCATCCTCAACCTTATTCTTTGGGTTGGAAGGATAGTGGAAGAGGCTCAGAAATCACTCACACTTGCACATTAAAATTTGCACTTGGCCCACATTTCATAGATCAAGTCACTTGTGATGTGACTCCTATGGATTGTTGTGGGATTTTGCTTGGACAACCTTTTTGGTATGATAGGAGATCTGTTTATGATGCTTTCAAAAGAACCTACACACTTCAAAAATATGGTAAGGTCTTTCTCATTAAAAGCACCAACACTCCTAACATCATTCTAAGTTCCAAGCAAACAAAAAGAGTAATTAAAAAAGGTGGTGATGTTGCTCTAATTTTCATTCGCTCTCAAAACACTTCTACATCCACATCCATTCCAAAGCAACACTCTTCAATGGATAAAATATTGCAAAGTTATTCACACATATTTCAGGAGCCAAAGTCTCTTCCTCCAATTCGCACAATTAATCACAACATTGAAATCATTCCTGGTTCTTCACTACCTAATGCACCCATGTATAGACAATCTATTTTGCAAAATGAAGAAATAAAAAGGCAAATAGAAGATTTGTTGTCTAAGGGTTTCATTAAGGAAAGTACTTCTGCTTGTGCCTCACCTATTTTGTTGGTTCTTAAAAAATATGGCACTTGGAGATTGTGCATTGATTTTCATGCTTTGAACAGAATTTCTGTAAAGAATAGATATCCATTACCACGCATTGATGATTTATTAGATCAGCTTCAAGGAGCTAAGTTCTTTTCAAAAATAGATCTCAAAAGTGGATATCATCAAGTGCGTATCCAAGGTTGAGGATACATGGAAGACAACTTTTAAGATGAAGATGGGCCTCTTTGAATGGTTGGTCATGCCTTTTGGTCTTACTAATGCTCCTGCAACCTTCATGAGGTTGATGAATGATGTATTTCGTGATGTACTTGACAAATTTGTAATAATATATCTTGATGATATATTGATTTTCTCAAAAACTTGGGAGGAACACCTTAGGCATATCCATCATACACTTGATCTTCTTGCGAAGAATCAATTATATGCCAATTCTTCCAAGTGTTCTTTTGGCAATACTTCAGTTTCTTACCTTGGTTATGTGATTAGTGAAAGTGGAATTCAGGTAGATCCCATAAAAGTTGATGTTTTACTTAAGTGGTCCCCTCCTACAACTCTCACTGAGTTAAGGATTTTCCTAGGACTTGCGAATTTTTATCGCAAGTTCATTCCTCAATATTCCACCCTTGCGGCTCCATTGCATTATCTCACTAAGTCTAAAGTTCCATTTCATTGGGAGAAAAGCCAAGAGATTGCCTTTGAGAAACTCAAAAAGAAACTTTGTACAACACCTGTGTTAACTTTACCCGACCTCTCTCAACCTTTTGAGATTGAAACGGATGCCTCTAAAGTTGCCTTAGGAGCTGTGCTAAAACAGAATGGTCATCCAGTTGCTTATCATTCAGAAACTTTTTCTGCTGCTAAGTTGAACTATTCTACATATGACAAGGAGTTGTATGCATTAGTTCAAGCTATCAAGTATTGGAGACATTATCTTTTGGGAAAATATACGAGTAGTACACATTGATCATATGCCTCTCAAGTTTTTACAATCTCAAAGTAAAATTGAAGAATCAAGACATATGAAGTGGGCCTCTTACCTCCAACAATTTCACTTGGTGATCAAGTACAAAAAGGGGAAGAGTAATACTATTGCTGATTGTTTGAGTAGGCCTCCTACCGCTCTTGCCTTAATAGTTATGTCCACTTCACACTTGGGATTTCAGACTTGGCCTAATCAGTATTCACAGGATCCTGATTTTGGGAAAATATTTGAGCAAGTGAGTAAGCCTTCTTCTTCCAATTTGCGTCCTTTCCAAGATTTCTACATCAAAGAAGGACTTCTTTACAAATTGGACAAGGTTTGTGTTCCTTGTGAGCCTAGAGTGTCACTTCTTAAGGAAGCTCATTCTACACTTTATGGTGGTCACTTTGGGAAGCACAAAACACTTCATCACTTGCAAAGATTTTTCTATTGGCCTAAAATGCAGAGGGATGTGTTGAGATTTCTCAAACAGTGTGCAGTTTGTTGTCGCTCAAAACCAGCTAACAGGAAGTTTGGCTTAGGCATGCCTTTGCCCATTCCTTCCCGTCCTTGGGAAAGCATTTCCATGGATTTGGTTAGTGGTTTTCCTATGACAGTGCGACAACATGATTGTGTGTTCGTGGTGGTTGACAGATTCAGTAAGATGGCTAAGTTTATTCCATGCCGCAAGACAAGTTCTGCAGCAGACTTAGCCCAATTTTTCTTTGACAACATTTGGCGTTCCTTTGGTCTACCTACCAACATTATATCGGATCATGATTCACGCTTTGTGGGTCACTTTTGGCATTCTTTGTGGAAAATTTTGGGAGTTTCCCTTAACTTTTCCACCGCCTATCATCCGCAGTCCGATGGGCAGACTGAAGTGGTAAACCGTACCCTTGTGCAAAGTTTACGAATCTATCATCACGCTTCACCAGCAAAGTGGGACTTGAGTCTCACTCATATTGAACATGCCTACAATAGGGCCCTACATTCTTCTACAGGTCATTCACCCTTTGAGGTTTGTATGGGATTTCAGCCCTTGGCACCTTATGAGTTACCTTTGTCTTTGCCTTCTCCTGTCACTTCACATCTTCAAAAGGAGCAAGACAAGGCACACTCATTTATTCAGCATTTGCACAATCTGCAATCAAAGGTGGTTGAGATTTTGCAAAAGACACAGCAACAACAAAAAAGGCCATGGATCGACATCGAATTCCTCATCCATTTCAGGTTGGTGACAAAGTTTGGTTGCATCTTGACAAGCGACGTTTTTCTGATAAGACTCATAGTAAAATCAAACCGATTCGCTATGGGCCTTATACTATTCTTCAATAGGTGTCTAAGAATGCTTTCTACCTTGATCTTCCCGCACACTTGGGAATTCATGACGTCGTCAATGTAGATCTTTTGAAGTTGTATTTTGACTCTACATTGGAGACAACACCAGCTATCAGTCATCCTGTGGACGTGGTTCCTGATTCTCAGTTACCATTGGATTCTGATCAGATCTATGACACAAAGATTCGACAGACTCGCCAGGGGTCTACCACCTCATATCTTGTGGCTCGACGAGGACAGCTGCCGCATCAGGCTCGTTGGATTTCTTTTCATCAGATGTCCCGTGACTTTCCTACTCTTCTGAAAGCATTGGAGTCCAATGCTTCTATTGTGGGGAGGCATGATGAGGATTGATGTTTGATCACTCATATGACCCCTCTAGTAGTTCCTAGCTAGGTTTGCATAGTTTATTTCTTGCAAATTAATAATTGTAAGTGAGTCTCCTTCTCACATGCACTTGTGGGCACTAGTTATCTTCTAGTTGTCATTTAGGAGTGTTAGTTAGGAAGTGTGAACTCAAAGTAGGAAGTGTGTACTTCAAGATAGCTAAAATGGATCTTCTAGTTAGCATTATTCTTTTCTCCTAGCTTAGAAAGTTACGTGCATTCTCCTTTGCACTTTTGTAGCTTATGGTTAAGCATATTGGATCAAATCCATGATTTGATGGGTTTGGTTATGTATTTTGGGCCATTAGAGCCTATAAATTGAATTGTAAATAATAGAACACTTAGTTGGATTTTCAATCCTTTTCAATAGTGATAGTTCTAATGCCTATAAGTTATATGAGTCTTTTTCCAAGAGGATATTTATATTTAGGGATTTTACATTTCATGAGTATCCCCCATCTAATCAACCTCATATGGACCCCACTTTTCAATTAACTGATGAAATAGTTGCTCCCTTGGCACCTACCATATCACCTAGTCCTTACTCTTCACACATAAATCAAGATGAAGAACTCCACACAAATGATCCATGTTATCCATATCCTTTTATTCCTCCATATAATGATCAAGACACATCATCCAATACTTTATCTAAATGGGTTCAATCTACCATAGATGAATCCCAAGTTCATTTTCCCACTTATACAGGTAAAATACCTTTAGCATTAAGATACAAAGTGAATTATACCCTCATGGCCAAAGTACTAAGCCAACCTAAAACTTCTAATGTCAAAGAAGCAATTGGTGATCCTAAATGGGTTATTGTCATGGATCAAGAATTGGATTCTATTGAAATGAATCACACATAGGAGTTAGTTTATTTATCCCAAGGTAAATCTACCATTGGCACAAAATGGATTTACAAGGCAAAGTATAAATCAGATGGTTAAGTAGATTTTTACAAGGATAACTTAGTAGCTAAAGGCTATAAACAACAAGAGGGAATTTATTATGAGGAAAATTTTGCTCCTGTGGTAAATATGACTACAATCTGCACAATTATTTATTTATAAGTTCAAAAACATTGGCCTACATATCATATGAATGTAAAAAGTGCATTTCTTAATGGTTCATTAAAGGAGGAAGTGTATGTGAACCAACCACCAGGGTATACAATCAAAGGCCAGTAAAACAAAGTCCTCAGATTGAAGAAAGCTCTATATGGGTTGAAGCAAGCAGCCCAAGCTTGGTATGCAAAAACTGTCTCCTATTTCATCAACCTTGGTTCCACTAGATCTGTAGTAAAATCTACTCTCTATGTGAAACATTGGAAGAACCATATCATTTTGGTTATATTGTATGTGTATGATCTTCTCATTAAAGGTGATGAAAAATATGGAATAATATTTCTCAAGGAGGACTTATGTAAAAATTTTGACATGACAAACTTAGGCCTCCACCACTATTTCTTAGGCATAGAGGTATGGCAACATCCTGGTAAGATCTTTGTCTCACAGTCTAGATACATTTAGTCTATTTTGGAGAGTTTCACATGGCGGAGTGTAAGCCCTCACTCACTCCCATGGAAACCATATTGATATTGGTTAATAGTGATGATGAAGAAAGAGTTGGTGACACCCTTTAAAGATAGCTAGTTGGAAGTTTGATCTACTTAACTTCAACTAGACAAGATAAATCCTATTCAATTGGCCTTGTTTCCAAATTCATGTAGGATCCTAATAAGAGCCATTGAATAGCAGCTAGGAGGATTTTGAGATTCCTCAAGACCACCCCTCATCATGGCCTTATGTACACATCATGTGATTATTTTTATTTGATTGGGTACACAAATTTAGATTGGGATAATTGTACTAAAACTAGAAGATCCACTTTAGGTTATTATTTTTATTTGGATCAGGGATCAATTTCATGGAGCACCACAAAGCAAAAAATAGTTTCATTATCTTTAGTAGAGGCTTAATATAGAGCAGCAATTGAGGAAACTAATGAAACAATTTGGTGTAAGAAATTACTTTAGGAGATTGGGTTATTCATTGATGGTCCAACTTATATACTGTGATAATCAAAGCACCATTAAGATGATCAAGAATCCAATATTCCATGCTAGAACAAAGCACATTGAGATACATCTTCGCTTCATCATATAAATTGCCCAAGAAGATATTATACACATAGATTATGTACCAACTCAATATCAAGTGGCTGACATCTTCACCAAGTCACTTGGGATTGAAAAGTTTTTGCAGTTTATAAAAATACTCTATGTATGTAATCGAAGTCATTATTAAGAGGGGATGTTATCTAATGTTGACTTATATTTGTATATAGTTAGGATAGTGCACATTAAGGGGGATGTTAGAATATTATAATGTGAACAATGCCTTCTTTTGTATTATGCATGACACTTGGATTGATTCATGTGAATATTATGACACTTGTCAAATCTCACATAGGCTTGATGCCTATATATTGTAACTCATTTCATCAATACAATGTGATTTTATTTGGTCCTAAAATTGGATGCTATATTTTTCGAAAAGTTCTTGAACATCCTTGTTCTTGAAAAACTTGCCATTATCATAGATGATTTTCGAGAGGATACCAAAATGACAAATTATGTGGTGAAGTATGGACTCCATAATTCTAGGTCATGTCATACTGGTTAGAGGAATTGCCTCAATCCACTTTGTGAAGTATTCAATGGATATGATGATGAATGTATGTTGTCCTAAGGAAGGAGGTAAAATTTTACCAATTAAATCTAGACCCCATTGTGAAAAGGGTCAAAGGCTTTGAATAGGTTGTAAATATTGTGATGGCACATGAGTTAAATTAGCATGCTCTTGAAATTTCTTACTATGTTTGACATATGTGCAACAGTCATGTTCCATGGTGGGCCAATAATATCCCATGTGTATAATACACTTTGCGATGGCCATCGCACTAAAATGAACACCATAACTACCATCACGAGCATCAATTATGGCTCTTTGTGATTCACTAGACTCAAGACAATGAAGGAGGATTCCATAATAACCATGTTTAGACAATATGTCCTTAAAGAGTATAAAACGAGCTGATTTTTTCTTGAAATTATGTTTAGTAGTTTGAGACATGTTAGATGCGAGTGTTCCAAAATTGAGAAAGGTTATTATTTGGCTTAACCAAGGCTCATATGTATCCTACTAGATGAAGCAAACATCATTTTCATCCTAATATTCAACATGAATAATTGCAGATTTAGAGATCATTGAAATAATAAGGGTTTGTACCTCTCCTAAGGAGTATTTTAGAATCAATGATCCAAGGGATGCCATTGCATCTACAAACCTATTAGTCAAAATTGGTAAACTATTGATTTCATACCAATAAAACTTAGAGAGAAATTTCATTGCTACTTCATGATAATGGTAGGTTCTTTGCATTGGTATTCTCCATTGATTTTCTTGATAACAAGATGAGAATCACCAAATATCCTGATACACTTAATGCCCATAGCTATGGTTGATTGAAAGCCAAATATTAAGGCTTCATACTTGACTATGTTGTTTTTGCATTGGAAGTCAAGTTTGAATGATAAAGGGATAGGTATCCCCTGGGGTGTATGAAACACAACTCCAAAACATTGACATTTCATGCACTTAGAACCATCAAAGAATACTGTGATATCGATGTCTTCATTTGGAATGACATATTCTTCTTTTTCAATGACAATGAATACCGAATCATCTAGGAGTTTAATAATAAATGGATGATCACTAGGTAGTGGAGCTTCCACGAGTTGATCGGCTATAATTTGACCTTCAATGGATTTCTGTCTAATGAATTCAAGGTTGAATTCAGTAAGAAGCATTATCCATTTAGTGGTGTGGGTGTTCTTATAAGTGTGAGACATCATATAACACAAATTATTTTCTTTAGCTATGACATATGTTGTGTGACTAATCATGTAATATCAAAGTTTCTTAGTAGAAAAAACCATTGCTAAGCATAATTTTTCTATATAAGCGTATCTATTTTCATAGCTTACCAATGTTTGATTAATGTAATAGATAACTTGCTCTTGATTTTCTTCATTATTTTGTGCAAGCATTATCCCTAATGCAAATTCTATTGCTGAAACATAAATATAGAATGGGACCCATGGACAAGGAGAAGCTAAGATTGGCAGAGAATCTAGGTATTGCTTAATGTCATCAAAGACTTTTTGGCACTCATATATCCAAGAAAATGGCACCCCATTTTGTAGCATTTTATTGAATTACCTATGTATATTGAAAATTTGCGCAATAAAATGATGGATTGACTAAATGTTTCCCTGTAAACTATGCAACTCCTTTAAATTTTTTGAGAGAGGCATCCCCATTGTGGATTTGATATTTTTTGGGTCTAATCATTGCCTATTTTGGAGACAATGAACCCTAGTAGTTTGCTAGAGGTAACACCAAAGACACCTTTCTTGTATTTCAACCTTACATTATGATCTAAACATCGATTAAAGACTTTTTCCAATACACCAATGTGCTCTTGTCGAGTTTTAGATTTTGCCAAGATATCATCCACATAATATTTGATAATCTTATGCATGTAATCATGGAAAATGTATGTCATGGCATGTTGATAAGTGGCACATGCATTTTTAAGGCCAAAGGGCATCACCTTGTAACAAAAAGTTCTCTAAGGTGTAGTGAATGTTGTTTTGTGTTGGTCATCAGGATTAATTCAAATTTGGTTGTATCCTAAAATTGTTCATGAGAGAGAATTTCATGGTTAGCGCAAATTTTGAAAAGAGTATCAATTTTTTGAAGAGGAAAGTCATCCTTAGGACATGCTTTGTTAAGATATCGAAATCTATTGCAAATGCATATCACCCCATTAGGCTTGTGAATGGATACCATGTTTGAGAGCCACTAAGGATAATCAATGGGTACAATGAAACCCACATCTAATAGCTTTTGGAGATCTTATTGACCAAGAGGGCAATGGTAGGATGCATTCTTCTAAGATTCTATTTGATCGTATTAGCATTAGAATGTAAGGTAAGATTATGGACAACCAAATTAGAATCAAAACCATGCATATCTTTGAAGGACCATGCAAAAATAAACTTCTCCTTCTTGAGGAGAGCAATTAATTATTGTTGTTCATCGATAGTTAAAATTTTGCTAATTTTGATAATTTAGGGATTGTCTTTGTCTTAAATAAGGTCCACATTGATGGTATCTTCAATGGATATGTGGGAATATTCCTCAAGTTGATGGGGCATTGGTATTAGATGAATGTCATCTATGATATCACCAAACTCTTTTGACTTATCCTCATCTATGTTTTCTTGGAAAACCTTGGGATCCGAAGCTAAAGGTGAAGGTAAAGGTGCCAAGGATGGAGGAATGTAGTTGGCTGAAGCCCTTAACAATTACTTAGACAAGACAAACTCAAAAAATGATGGAGGTGAAGATATCCAAACCATATCAATAAGACTTATGTCAATTGGAATTGGATTTTCCAAATTGTATGGATTACGGTGTGGGGTGAATAAGTCAATAGGATTCTAGGGAAATGGATGAGGGTGAAATGGATGGGATGAGTAGAGCCTAAGAATCGATTCTAGGGACTTGGTAAACAAAGAATCCTATGTTTTTTTCTTTAACTCTATAAAATACCTCTATGAATTTTTGAAATAAGGTATTTTTGGATGTCCCTTGAGTACCGCATGGTATTTACGCACCTTATGCAACTTTTTACGAATCTTCAAAAACCTTAATCTAGTGAAAACTGCACGATCTATGCTTCTAAAAAACCTTGCAAGATAAGACAAAAATTAGCAAGTTAGTCAACAAAGTAAATCAAAATGATAAACCCTTAGGGGTACCACCATGACCGTCATTTGTAGATTCAAAAATAAAACACCAAAATATGACAAATAAATGAAATCAAAAGACCATATTGCACAAAAATAGATAATTTTATTGATATGGGGGAGCCTCAAATCTCCAATGTTACAATAAATAATTGATTTATTTGATACAATTTTTTACAATACTAGTGTTCTTTGAAACCCTAGTGAATAGTGCTAGTGGTAACTTCAATCTCACTTCTGATCCCAATAGAGGTGAGTGGGCTTCATGTTATCTAATACTAGGCCACTCTGGATTAACCAACTACTCAATGCTTGTGTATCTTCAAACCTGCACATAGATAATGACATAATAGGATTAGTAGTAATTGTGAGGGCTCCACTGTGTGAGACCCTCATAAATCAATAAAAACCTTAAATGTAAAGTAATAAATTGCATACAAATGTAGAAATAATGAAAGTAGTATAACAATAAGGGTTTTACCTTGTTGAAATTGATGTTTTTTGATCTGTTATAGTTGTTGCAATAAAATGGTGCAACGATGCTCTAGTGTCACTCGAGGGTTAGTAGGGTTGTAGAACTCTAGTTTGAAACACCTATGGGCACTCAAATGTAGTAGAAAACACCCATGGATGCTAAATAATGGCAAAAAGTGTCCAGAAGAACCTAGTGGTAGAGGGGAAAGCACCTAGAGGTACTCGACAATGGTAGGGAGCACCTGAAGGCATTCAAGAGTTGAGGTGAAGACCTGCAAAAGCAAATATGGCTAAGAAAAATGGGTGGCAATGGATGCAGTGGCTATGGTGAGTGTGGATGGATGGCTAGAATTCTTGGACACTCTAGGGCAAAGAAAATTCTCATATTGCTTAGGGTACTCAAATAATTTAGGTGACTTAGGATGGAGAACTCAGGGAAAACTTAGGACATGAATTACTTAGGAAACTTAGGGGTCGAGCCATCAAAATGACATTTATTTTTAATCTCACCTAGGGCACATTCGGGTTTCAACGACACAATATGTGTGGTCAATATTAAAATGTTATGGAGGGTGTAGATTAAATCTTGGTAAGTGGTGTGGATCAAGGTGGATGAATGGCTAGGATTAATTCAAATCAGATGGCTAGAATTTATTTACATATATATTAAATATATATAATATAATATTAAAATATTAATACTAAAAATAGACTTAAAAATATTATTAAATATATATAAATAAATGGGTATAAATGGTGGTAAGTCTTGAATGGACGAGAAGTGGCTAGATTTTGGTGTCTACCTATACAATAGAGGCTTTCATCATGTGGTATAGGTTTAGATATTCTTGGTTTGACCTATGGTAATATTATTGCACATACCTTGTATAGTTTGTGAAATATGACTAAAGTGGTCATTGTAAAATTGACATATCAACAAAGTGACTTGTTAGGCTTACGATAATGTACCTGACCTTGAGGTTGCACATGGGATGACATGGCCTGCACTATGACCAGTTGAGATGAAATGGATGAACTATTTGTGGGCAAAGCCTCACTATCAATAAGGTCTTGAACCATGTTCTTAAATCCATAACAATTTTGAGTTTCATGGCCCTCTATTCGATGATAAAGACAAAAGTGATTTTCCTTATAGCCTTTAGGTTTAGTTTTGTTTGGGTCTTAAGGTTTTATATCATATAAAATGATAGCCTTAGCTTCTTGCAACTTCTAAAAAATGGTTGACATGGACTCATTTAATGGAGTCCAAATATGTTGTTGGTGTTTCACTCATACCAAACGCATTGGCCAATTTTGGTTAAAGGATTGAGCTATAGGTATCGTAATTGTTTGTTTAGATAGCTCCTCCTATGTTTCTAGCATAGGTGACATATCATTGACTATGCTCACATATTGATTTTAAGTAGTAAGAAGGCTATCAAATTAAAGTTGATTCTTCTCAATCATATCATGTATTATGGTCTTGAAATCATAACATGACTGAATGGCATGGTCATTTTTTCTATGATATGGATAGTATACCTCCTCCTTATATTCATTGGGTTTTGAATGGTTTGGATCTAAGGGGTAAACCTCTAGCAAAGTGATGGCTTTTGTGGCACATAATCAATTTAAAATAGATATCTTAGGTTTAGGCAATAGTGTATAAATGTGAGGTAATTGGCATGACCAAATTGATGCTTGATCTTGTTGAGAATTTTCCTTTGTTTGTATAGGAGGGGGTTTGACCTTGGATATGGGTTGCTTTTGTAGCTCCAAACTTGTGAGCTAGTACATGATAAATTACAATGCATCATTTTGCTCACCCACCTATATCTCCATCCTATCCAAACAATCTACCATATGTTGTAATAATGATAAGGATTTTGTGTATATCATTAATGACAGGTTTGGATTACCATCGTCAACTAAAGGAGGTGAAACAATAGGTGCAAAAGGATCCTTAGGTAAATGCAAATCATATGTCTCCTTCATTTTAGGTGATGTGTATATCTCTTGATAAACCTATCTAGTAGGCATATCCACATATTGTTTTATCCAATTCATGCTATTATTTCACTTTATAGTGTTTAATTATGACAACTTGAGTACTCCCTGTTTAACGTAGGGGACACACATGTTCTTGATTTTGTGAAGGTTCTATATAAAATGAACTAGATGTGACTAGTTTTAATGGTGGTAGCACTTCATATGTGGCAATAATTTTTGAGAGAACTACCCATTGTGTTGATTTATTTAGAGACACTTGGTTCTCTATCTTGACATTTACCATTCCCATAAAATTATAGGCAGATGTTTGGGTAGTTGGACAATTCATGGATGACTCATAAACTTGTTTAAATTGTTTTTCTTTAGTTTCAAAAACCATGGTTTCCTCCTCATCCCTAGGTATGATGATATATTATGCTATGCTTATGGGAGTGGATGGAGGAAATTATTTGATTGGCCCCTTCAAAATTTCTCTTTTAAGATATCCTAATGTTGTCAAAGGGTTATAATGGGTAATAACTAATTATTGTGGATACAAAATGGGTGGTGATAGTTTGATGCATGCACAACCAAATATGTTATGATGTTATCCAAATGAATATCTTGTTGCTTGCATAGTGTAGGAGGCTCATGTGGATGATCAATTGCTTTGTAATATTGGAAAAATTCTGGATCGATGTGGACCAC
This sequence comes from Wollemia nobilis, assembly GCA_028583015.1. Taxonomy (NCBI): domain Eukaryota; kingdom Viridiplantae; phylum Streptophyta; class Pinopsida; order Araucariales; family Araucariaceae; genus Wollemia; species Wollemia nobilis. The sequence continues at coordinate 2,468,218 of JAQPPZ010016911.1, read as the reverse complement.
ATATACTTTACCATGGTGTATAAATTTAAGGTATTGATGCACTACATATGGAACACATTCCATATATCCTATCCAAGGTCTACCTAATAGTATTTATACTATCATTCACCCTCTAAAATATGGTACAATGTATTCATAATATTTATCCTAACCTAAATGGGTAGGACTATTGTACCAACTATAGGGGATATAACATTGTTAAAGGCTCGTAATGTGAACATGGATTCTATGATGTGAGGTTGAGATGTTTTAGAGCAATGATAATGATGATGCTAATAGATGAACCAATATAAATTAAAACTTGCTTATAGGGAATTTGATTGATGCTAGCTATGATATGCAATGGTATATTTGGTTCATTATTAGGGGCTTGCCTAATCTCTTTCTTGTGGAATGTGATCACAGTATCCTTGTATGATTGAATGAGATTCAATGGTTGTAAGGACTGCAACACATGATCAACATTAGTTGGATTTATTAGTTATGTAGATTTATTAGGGTATTTCTTGCTTCTCGTTGTGATATTTATCATGTTGATAAAGCATTCATTGGGTGGGTATATGTGCACCTCATTCACATGTTCAACTTGATCATCTTGGAAATCATGCTTGGGTAAAGGATCTTTGAATATACTAATGTGTTGATTATCAATGGCCAAGGGGCTATCTATTTGCAATTTGTTGTTGTCTAACATATTCTGCACCACATTTTGAATGATATGCAATCCTGGATATCATGGCCATTTTTTTGATGATATACGCAATATAAATCTTCCCTATACCCTTTAGATTTTGGGTTATTAGTATCAAGGGTGCATATATTAAGAAATATTAGAGTCTTAGCCTTGCATAGGTGGTTTAAAAGTGATGCCAAATATTTAGGCAATGGTGTGTAAGTGTGAGGTGTTCAATGTTGTCATTTTTGTACCTGATTTTGATGCAACTAATTATTTTTTTGAGCTAGAGGGGATTGATCTTGATAGATAGGATTTTGGGGCATATTTTTAACTTTTGGAATGTTTATAACCACCTGATTCAAAGGTATTGGTTTTTCTTGATGATGGATGTAGTTATGTTGGTTATTGCTCCAATTATTCTTACAAAGTTTCAACTTTACCTCTTGGACCTTTATGTCCTTGATTACTTTGGCTTGTGCCAAAGCTTCCTCGAATGTGGAATACTATTGGTAAATTCTGAGTTAGTTTAGATATGAGAATGACAAATGGTAGTTTCACCATGAATTTTTGCTATCTATTCCCATAATTCATTATCATCTCATGGTCATATTGTCATAATACTAACTAGTTAGATAGGTTAACATTCTTCTTTATGCCAAATAAAAATCATTCAAGTAAAACATTTGCTAGCTATTCAAAGCTAGATATACTATGCCTTGGAAGCTAATTGTACCACTCAAGGGCAGCACCCGAAAGTGTGATCACAAAATTTCATAGCAATAAGGGATCATTATTTTGTAACTATAAGTACAAGTTCATAAAATGCACAACGTGTTCCTGTGCATCCTCATATCCTTTAAATTTTTCAATATTTGGCATCTCAAAATGTTCAAGATATGTCAAACTCGAAACTAATGGAATTAGGGGCTGATTGTGAATTTTTCTTAGATTGGGTTTCTGATGAACAACATATTATTTTTTAAGGGATTGAATCCACTCTATGAGCACTTTGTATGCTTGATATGAGATGATCTTATCCTCATGAAGAGGTATTCGAGGAGCAAGGGATGGGAGTTTTGTATGCGATCAAGTTGGCTAATTGTAGTCATTAGTCAAGTCTACTAAGGATGGTTCACGATACAATTGTTCATGTTCACCCAGATCTTACTCCTACTATTCATACTCTGTAAGGTTTAATATTGGGTGTTGTTGCTGTCAAGAAGCATGTTGTGAAGCGCGATGAGGATGAGGGTCTATTTTCCTAACAGGAATATCATGGTGAGATATATTACATATTGAATTATTCACATTATTTTTTCTCAAGAATTCACTGTTCTCGCAAGTGATGTTTGTACAAACATTGACAATGTAACCTCTATCATTCCACATGATCTTGTTCTAGGTGCTCATGCTCATTTCACAAATCCTCCCATTGGACTTGGATTATTTTCTCTCTTTGAATTGTTTCTATCCTAGGTGATCAATCAACTTGATATATTATGTATGGTCACTAGCTTCATAGCTCTATGCAAGAATATTTGATAGTTTCAGTTCTTACACAAGGTACAACTACTCCCTTACCTCTATCTCTCAAGACTGGATTGATGTGATGCTCAAATCTATGTTATGTGCCCTCATGCATGGATGGGGTGGTTATAGTATGCACTCATATAGATAAATCACCTTGGGTGTATGTATTCTGCACTATATATCCATTAAACACACTCTCTAAATAAGAATGGGTAGTAGAAGTGGCCCTATGTGTTGACCTTCCTAAACCTTAATCTAAGAAATCAATTTTATGGGTTTTCCAAGGTTGTTCATGAGGCGTACCTCTTCTACCAATACTAAGAAATGATAGATGACATATTCCATGATCAGAAGTATTTACAACTATTACGGGTATGTGAATGGTCACATCCCCTCTATATTTCCCCACATTGGGTATATTTTATCTATTGGCATCATGTGCTGACTAAGTTGGGAAGTACCCTCATCATGATCACAAGAATACCTTGCATTAGTTCTCCTAGGTGGTGTTTATTTATGAGATCCCCCATGAGTAGTATTGTATCGTCTAACTCAAACATATTTCAAGTCTATATTGGTCAGGTGAACTGACTCTAGAGTGTTTTGCCTCCTCATGTGCATTGTGGGCTGTCTCATTCATAAAATGAGCATGGCTTCATGTAGTGACCATTATTTGGAAATTATCTTGTATATTTTTTAGTAATAAATCAAGTAGACAAATGATTATCTCTTTTAAATATTATTTATGTTTCCTAAAACTTGTATTGTATGTTATAATGTGTTGGAAATCATATCTTGCTCTTATTGTGTTTGAAAATTGTTGATGATACACTCAAATTGTTAAAGGATTTCACATATATAATCGTAGTGAAAAAACTGATAATGAAGTCTAGAATTTCATACCCATCAAGATATGGAGATGAAACCCATATCCAGTGAGGGAGAACAGGTCCTACTGATCCTCACCCAATTCATCATGGGTAGTGATACAATATCAAAAGATAAGTGTGTGCTATTTAAATGGCTTCTATGGTTCTTGGATCAGCTTTGGCCAAGGTCGGGTAACAAAAAACTTTCAATATGCAAGCCAACCGAGTGGTAATGACATCCACCATTGGTCTTGATCAATTGGTTGGATGTGAGAGCCCAACACAACTGATGTTTAAGCTTGAAACATGAAATGTGTGGTGTTTTTTACTTTAAAAAAGTAACGGTGCATCAAACAACACGCGATGATTTTTCAAATACATGCATGAAAGTACATTAAGATTTAGAAAAATGTATGTAAATGACTTTTTATGTTTAAAAAATGCAATGTAGAATTAACATGAAACAACCTTTCAACGGGCTACAACCATGAAAACTCTAACAATCAAATTTAATAGTAGTTGTCTTTGTAAAATGGGTGCACAATCATGGTCATTGTTTGAATATGTGCAACAATTGTGCAACCCTTATTGTCACCGAGAATGGAATATTTTGTGTTTCACTTAAAATTTACAGAAAGTCTTCAACTTATTCGAAACTGTATTAGGCATCGTGACATCTATTTTTCACTTCCTGTATTTGGTTAGCCAAAAATTTACTTTTAAATTGAATTATTGCAGTGAACATCGGGATACACATACAGTATAATCACTAAAAATTGTTGCTCCAAGTTGGAACTCTTTTCTATTTCACCAGGGAATCAACACCTTACCAAAAAACTCACACCACCAGGAAACCGTCTTTGCATTAGAGTTTGGTCTACAATTTTGAGTAGTCTATGAATGGAAAATCTACTAACACCATCTGCAATTGTGTAATCATTGGAAGGAATGTCAGGATTCACTGGAAATGAGACTTGTCTATCACTTAAAAACCATCAACAAATCATTGTTCATCAAAGATGCGTAAAATGATTGAAAAATTGTAGAAATTGCCTGCATCTCACCGAAACATGTAAATTTGTGCTTGTTTATAGAACTATGCATCTCCCATGTGATATAGGAGCTAACTACTGAGGGCAGCATATCTGTATTATTTTTCAACCCGCTGGGTAAGTCATTGTCACTCGGGCACTGTCGATGGAAATTATCATTTTGTTAGGGTAAAATAGATAGTATATTGCATTATACTACATAGGTTATTACATTTACTTTTCTACCATCGTATATAGTTACTATGCTACGAATTACTTTCTAGTTACTATGGTTAATAACTAAATATCTTATGATATTTAGTTAGTTTTTTAGAATAATCTATTATTAAACGAAGTTAGCGATTCTAATGCTAAGTCGTTAAATAGTTTATTTTGTAACCTATTTATACTTTGAAGTTAATGGCAAATCCTAATGTTTGATTGATTATTTCCTAATATAATTCTCATTCATTTTACATCATTGGTATCCTCACTAGGGTGGATAACACGAGCATCACTCGTTCCACCTGGTTACTTGGCATCTATGTTGCCTCCTCCCTACTGACTCTTTTGCACTATCAAGCCTGTTGTCTCCTTGCATAGATTCCTAGGCAGTTTTTGGATCTCCGTCATTCTCCATGAAGGTCATAGGCTTGTAGGTATGGATTGTAGGAGCAGCCCTACTGGCCTCCATGTAGGCGATGCACAGGCCCTCCAGGACCTGCATGCGACGTGCAGGATCACCAAGCCTACACGTGTCGCGCAAGCCCACTTGACCCCCTGTAGTATTCTACTGGACCCGTAGGCAACGCGCAGGCCCTCTAGGCCTGCACACATCGTGCAGGTCCACAGGCCTACCCATAGACCTATGTGGCCTCCACAAATATTGAAGGGCCGAGAGGGCAGGAGCACCCTCTCCTCCTGGCTAGATGCACACATGGGCCATGACCTTGAGATCCAAGAGGGCAGCAGCACCCTTCGATCCTTGACCACCTCAAGATTTGCAAGGGTAGGAGGCCCTTCGATCCCTGAACCTGACCAATCATGATGTGACAAGTGGTAAGATCTAACGATATCTAGACTAAACGCATCACGAGGTGTAACCTGGACCATTGAATAGGCGTTGCGGTGTAACCTCGACCATTGACTAGGAGACATGTGGCACCGCGACCATGCACCACCTAGAAACTGACTAGGCAACACGTGGCACAACGACCACGTGCCACCTGGACCCTGACTAAACTGGAGGACTGACTCAAACTTGACACGTGGCAAAAAACCATTGGAAGACAAGACTGACTTGGACTCAACTTGGACTCGACTAGGCCCACCCTTGGTGCCATGTGGTGGTGTCCAAAAAGGGCAGGCGAGACTCATTGATTACCCATAGGTAATCGACGTTGTATGGGAGTGCTACGGCTTATAAAGACTTATGCATCCCATTTTGAGATGCATGTGGGATAAATCCCACAAAGGCTCATCACCGATGGCTCAGTTGGCTAGCGTGGCCACCTAGCATCCGTGGAGGCACCATTTCAATTCCCAACGCCTCCAAATACAAAGATTTTTAATCGATTTCATAATTTGTTTTCAAAATTTTTTAATTTTCTACATATTTTTTTAGCATTAAAAATATCATTTTTTGATTTTTTTTTATAATTTATTTTCAAATTGGCCTAAAATATTCAATTTTTAATCAAATTGGACCATTTTTTTTCCAAATTTTTTCTAAATTATAGAAATTTCATATTAAATACATATTTGTTTTTGCTTTATCAAACTTGAAATCCAAAATTTTTTTTTGCCTTAAATGTTCCAAAAATCAAATAGTGTTTTCTCTCAATTAGAGACAAAAGAAACATAAGAATCTCTTTTTGGCAAATTTTAAGAACCTGCTTCAACATTTTTTTTGCAATAAACTCCATAGAAGTTCTATAATTTTCTTCATTCATTTTTGGAGATATAAGACATACAATTCTATTAAAAAACATATAGTATGCCATGATTAAGGAAGCATAAAGGTTATCTCATTTTCCACAAACCTTCAAACTTTGCTTTTGTTCTCTCCTTCAAGAAAGGAGACATAAAACATAAAATAGCAATTTTTTTTTGTAAACTTGAGATCTATTCAATCCTATTTTTTTTTGCTCCTCATGCTTGAGTGTGGAAGACAAAAACCAAATTCGTGTGTCGACTGGTCTAGAAGCGTTTAAAACGCGGGTCGTGTGTCGACTTGTCTTGAAAGGAGTGCTCTAGTTTTTCAATTTTGTAAAAATTAATGAGGGATAAAAGTCATATCTTGTGATTCTATTTTTTTTGCAAAATTGTAAAGAGAAAGGTGGGATATTTCAAAGCAAGAAAGGTGCATTCTCGATTGTACTCAACACCTTCTCTTAAAAATTGACTATACTAGGTGCATTTTTGGTTGCATCCGACACCTAGAGTGATAATAATTTGGGTTGCTCTCTTGTTTTTTATTATTTCACTAACAATCATGTTTTTCATGTGCAATTAAACATTCATATAGAACATTGAAGGAGCATTTCACAAAACCCAAACTTCACTCAAAATTGTGGTACACCTTGCATAGGTTAAAACAAAGTCAATTTTATTCCCCATCAAAAGTCAAAATTCAAAACACCTTGATTAACTCTCTTTGTTTGGATTTATTTCCTAAAAATTTCCATCCTTCTTGAAGGGTTTTAAGGTAGGTGCCATTAAATATCATAGAGAGCACAATCAGAAGTCTTTCAAAACCTACCCCTTTAATTTGCTCTATTTTTTTGGCTTAAAATCCTTAAAATTTTCATCCCTTGTTAAGGGTGTTAAGGTAGGTGCCATTAAATATCTTATAGAAGTAAATTAAACATATTCCATATACTATTTTGAGGGTATAGTGCAAGATACAACCATCTTAGTCCTATCAATTTGAAACCTTCACCATGGCCATGATGCACAAGTATCTCATTGAGAGCCAACTGCTCAAAGGTTCAAATTATTTTGCATGGAAGACTAAGATGAAAGATATCTTAACTGTAGAGGATCTATGGTATATAGTGGGTGGAAGTGAAACTAGACCTCAATTAGTAGGAGCATATCAAACAACATTTGATAAAAAGGATAGAAAACTATCCTTAATGATCTTGCTAGCTATTATTGATGATATCCAACCTCATATCAGTGAAGCTAAGAATGGTAAGGAGGCATGGGATGCCTTAACAACCATATTTGTGGGGAAGAATCAATCAATGATTCTTCACCTCCAAACACAACTTCATACTCTTCATATGAAATCAGGAGAAAAAGTAGAGCTATTCCTCTGTAGAGTGGCAAAATTGAAAACAAAACTACAATCCTTAGGAGAAAAAGTGGAAGACCAAGTCTTGACCTCTATAATTTTGAGGGCTCTTCCCGACTCCTACAGAATGCTGATCACTTCATTACAAGTCTCTAGAAGGACAATGACTTTTATCAAGTTGGTAAATATGCTTCAAACAGAAGAAGCTAATTAACTCCAAAAATATGAGGTATCCAACAATGCTCTTTTCTCAAACAGACAAGGTGGTAATAAAAAGTGGAATCAATAGAAAGGTTCTTCTAATAAAGATAAGGGTAAAGGCAAAGAGACTCAGAAGAAGAAGCAGTATTGTAATATTTGTGACAAGGACACTCATGAAACCAAAAGATGTTGGTTTAAGAACAAACCACCCAATGAACAAGGAAACAAGAAGGGCAAAGGCAAACCAAAGAACAAGAATAAACAACAACAAGGACACATTGCAGTTGAAGATTCTAGTTCAAACTCTGAATGAGCACACAAGGTGCTCATGACACATACATATTCCCCTCACAAGGACACTATGTGGTACATATATTTAGGTGCTAGTAAGCATATGACTAGCGATAAGTCCTGGTTTGAGACATTTGAGGCTCGAGAAGGTAGATCGGTCACCATTGTTGATGATCAAACCTATCGAGTTCAGGGAGAAGGAAGTGTTTTTGTCTCCCTTCCAAATGGAGAATGTAAAATTCAAAAATTTATTTATGTACCAAGATTAAAAAATAATCTCTTGTCAGTTCCAAAAATCTTGGACAATCACATGAATGCCAATTTCAAGGTGGGCAAAGAAAAGAAACGTTGCTTTATCACTAAGAAAGAAAAATAGATAGCAACAGGTTCATCCAAACATGGTTTGTTTGTCTTAGATGCAATTACCTCAACACATACTACAATGGAAGTAACCACAAAATAGGCCACATATCTATGGCATAAGAGATTTGGGCATTTAAATTCATGATATTTACTAGAACTCAGTAAATATCAAATGGTGAAAGTACTGCCTACTCTTTCATCTACTTTGCCAGTGTGCTCAGATTTCTTGTCAAAAAAGCAACACAGAGTACCATTTGAACCTAGGTCCTTTCGAGCTAAGGTACCTTTGGAGTTGTTTCACATATATTTGTGTGGTCCCATGTCTACTAGTTGTGGAGCAAAATGGTATTTTCAATTGTTTGTAGATGATCACTCAGGCAAGATGTGGGTCTTCTTATTGAAGTTGAAGTCTGAAGAATTTACCTATTTTCAACAGTTCAAAAAGCTTGTTGAGAAAGAATCAGGATGTTTCATCAAGACCCTCCATTCAGATCAAGGGGGGGAATACACATTAGAGGATTTTTCCTCATTTTTATAGACACATGGGATAAAAATAAATTTGAACACAACATATTCTCCTCAGTAAAATGGAGTTTCTAAGAGAATAAATCGGTCCATTATGGAAATGGTTCGATGTATGCTTAAGGGAGCCAATATTGAGAAAATTTACTAGGTTGAAGCTATTCAAACTATAGTATATATTCTAAATAGAGCACCCACAAGGGCTCTTGAAGGTATGACTCCTCAGGAAGCATGGAGTGGAAGGAAACCCTCCATATCTCATCTACGGGTATTTGGGTGTAAGGCTTTTATGCATATACCCAAGGAGAAAAGAAAGAAATTAGATGAGAAGTCCCTACCATGTGTTTTTCTTGGATATGATGAATTCTTAAAAGGCTATCAATTGATAGAGCCATTTACCAAGAAAATTTATGTCAATAGAGATGTAGTGTTTGATGAAGCTTTCACATCCAACACTACATAAGTATACCTAGATGATGAGGAGCAACAACCACTTCCTTCTCCACAACATAAAAAGCCCCCCAAATGGTATATGAGAACAATGAAAGATTCCAAACTCACTTCGCCACCTGATCTTACTCTCAATCATCCAAAGACATGAAGCATGACTCAACAAGAAAATACTGAAGCATTACTCAACAAGAAAAGACATTTCTGTTGATAGAGAGTTAGTAAGGGAATATGATATGGAAATAGATGAGGAGAGGGTTTAATTGTCATCATTTGATGAAAATGAACCTTCTACAGTTGATGAAGCACTTAGACTACCTTAGTGGAAGGCAGCTATGGATGCAGAACATAACTCCCTCATCAAGAATAAAACATGGAAGCTGGTATATTTGCCTAAAGGAAAGAAACCCATAGGCTACAAATGGGTTTACAAAGTCAAATATAAGGCATATGGTACCATAGACAAGCATAAGGCCTGTATTGTGGAAAAGGGATATGCTCAAAAGGAAGGCCTTTACTATGAGGAAACCTTTGCTCCTACAAAAAGTATGACCACCATTCAAGTTCTTTGTGTTGTGGTAGCACAATTCGTATGGAAATTACATTATATGGATGTAAAAAGTGCCTTTCTAAATGGTGACTTAAAAGAAGAAGTGTACATGACTCAACCTCCTAGATTTTCTGAGGAAGGCCATGAGAAACAAGTTTTCAAGTTGGTCAAATCATTATACGAGCTAAAACAAGCCCCAAGAGCATGGTACATAAAAATGGATAGTCACCTACTGCAACATGGATTTAAGATAAGTCCATCAGACACAAATTTCTATATCAAGAACACAGGTTCTGAAATAGTGATTCTTGTGTTATATGTAGATGATCTGATCATCACTAGCAATTCAGAGAAATTGATTAAAGTCGTGAAATATAAATTGAAAGTCATTTAATATGATAGATATAGGAATTCTCCACTACTGTATTGGCCTTGAGATAGAATAGAATAAGAATCATATTAGGGTGACTCAAAAAAAGTATGCCAAGACTTTAGTAGAAAAATATCGTATGACTGATTGTAAGCCCAAAGAAACATTGATGGAATCAGGGCTTTAGTTATCATGATATGATGACTCATCACAGGTAGATGGCACACTATATAGATAGATGATTGGAAGCCTCATATATTTGACTAATACTAGACCATATATTACTTATGCTATAAACTATATTTCACGGTTCATGCAAGAACCAAAGGCCTCTCATTGGAAAGCAACTTCTTCACTACATTCAGGGTAGTGCAGATTATGTTCTAGAGTATAAGAAGAATAATTCATTCTTCTTACAGAGTTACACTGACTTTGATTACGCTGGATCCATAGATGACGAAAAATAAACATTAGGGTATGTATTTCATCTTGGATCTAGTCCTGTCTCATGGCATAGTAAAAATTAACAAGTGGTTGTTTTATCTTCAACAGAAGTAGAGTATCGCGTTGCACATGGAGCTGTGTGTGAAGCGATATGGTTAAGTCACATCTTGGCTACCATGGGCCTACCAAATAAACTTCCTATTCACATATTTTGCAACAACTCAGGTATTTTGAGCTTGGTCAAGAATCCAGTCCATCATGAATGCACAAAGCAAATTGACACAGATTTTCATTTCATTCGTGATAAATTTCCTAAACACAACATCAAGCTCCAATACATTCCCACCGACGAACAGGTTGCTGACATCTTCACAAAGGCACTAGGACATGTCAAATTTGAACTGTTCTGAAATAAACTTTGTCTATCAAAGTAATGTAATAAAGGGGGGATATTAGGGTAAAATAGGTAGTATATTGCATTATACTACATAGGTTATTACATTTAATTTTCTACCATAGGAGATAGTTACTATGCTATGAATTAATTTCTAGTTACTATGGTTAATAACTAAATATCTTATGATATTTAGTTAGTTTTTTAGAATAATCTATTATTAAACGACATTAGCGCTTCTAATTCTAAGTCGTTAAATAATATATTTTGTAACCTATTTATACTTTGAAGTTAATGGTAAATCCTAATGTTCGATTGATTATTTCCTAATCTAATTATCGTTCATTTTACATCACATTCAACATCATCGATACAGATACATATGCTAAGGGTCGATCTATGGATGTGGTCGGATAGGTCCAGTAGAGAGCTATTGAAGTGAGCACTACCAAAAGTGTTTTTTGAGAAAGGAAAACCGACCATCGGGGGACTATAACATTGCTCGATCGTCGTATCAAGGTTTGGCTGGCGATGGGCGATAGGTGGCTGGTGCGTCAGAAGTTCCACCAACTATTGGTTGCTTCTTGGATAGCCAACCCTTTTCTCAAAATAGGCCAAGAGCCTATTTTAAATTGGAATCTAAACAAGAAAAAATTCATGCATAGATTAAATTGGTTTCAAACTTGGAACTCATTTATTTTAATTAAATATTAATATTAATAGAATATTAATATTAATATAAAATTGTATCTTCTCCTTTCACTTGGAGTGACCAAGAAGATAACTTCTTTTTAGCCTCAAATTGGCCTCAATATAAGGAAATTCTCTTCAAGATATACCTTCCTGCTGCTCTCTGATCTTCAAAATAGACATGCAATTTTTCTTCACAAGAAATTTTTTTCTTACCCTCTGGTTTCTGCCAGGGATAATTGGTGTAGGGGTAATTTCTTCCCTTTGCTACCTCACCTTCATTGAATTTTGTGGATGGCTTCAAGCCAAATAATACTAACACCTTCCTAGGATCTGATGCACTAGCAATCTCATTAGGCACCTAGCAGTGAAGTGGCAATTTGCATTTCTTCCTACAAAACAAATATCCTCGGCTCTGATTACCAATAACGTAGGAACTCAACGTGAAGCTAATTTATTTATTCATGTAATGTAATCTATAGGAAATATAATAGAATTTCACATGGTTAAGTGGTTGCAATAATTTTCCAAACATGGCCAACCACTTAACTAACAAATAACAATCTACTAAACAAAGGTGACAACTAACTGCTAGAAGACAAACAAGATATCTAAAAGCTAACTAAACACCCAAACCACTTAACAACCTATTTATAACATGGGCATACTATACCTCACGTGAATACAAAGTATAAGAAATAGGAAATTAATATAATAATAAATAATAAAATATTAACTTAGGCTTAAGTGGATAAGCCTAAGTATCCTCAACAACAACTAACCTTAGAAGAATTACAAGAAATGGGTGTATCACCCACTCCTCCTAAATTTGAAAGATATTTAAACATTGTGGTAGAAGATGTTGTACAATTCAACATTGGGATAGAATCCAACCTTCACTTGGTTAAAATTGGAGCAAAATTAAGTGAAGAGAGATAAAATCAACACATTACATTTATCACAGAATATGCTGATGTTTTTTCTTGGACATATGCAAATATGCCCAGCCTAGACTCTTCTATGATCAAGAATCATTTAGTAGTGCGTACAAATGCAAAACCTATAAAGAAAAAACTTAGGAAAATGCATCCCAAAGTAGCATTGCTAGTTAAATATGAATTACAAAAATTTTGGATGTTGTGTTTATCCAAACCATTGATTATGCTGATTGGATATAAAATGTTGTTCTAGTAACCAAGAAAGAGGCCACTAAAATTAGAGTGTTTACTAATTCTAGAGATATTAATGTTGCATGGCCTAAGTATTATTTTCCTCTTCCAAATATGGATCATATTATATATTTTACATCTAGAAGTGGGATGTTAACCCTCATGGATAGTTTTTCAGGATACAACCAAATCTGAATAGCTCCTAAAGATCAACCCAGAATTGCTTTCATTACACTATGGGGAAATTTTTATTGGAAAGTAATGCCCTTTGGTCTGAAGAACGCAAGAGCAACCTATCAAAGATCTATGATGTATATATTTCATGATATGATGTATGATATTATACATGACTATGTAGATGATATCATAGCTCACTCAACTCAGGAAGAAGATCATATTGATAATCTAAAAAAAGTGTTTGATAGACTAAGGGAATATAAGATTCTCTTAAATCCAAACAAATGTGCATTTGGAGTCAAATCTGGAAATTTGTTAGGAGTTATTGTTTCTATGCATGGCATAGAGATAGATCCCATAAAAATTAAGGCTATCCTGGATATGCCACCACCTAAAAATATATTAGAATTAAGAATTCTAGAAGGTAAAATTCAGTCTATCCATTGCTTCATTGACAAATTGGTAGATAAAACCCAAACTTTTCTTAAATTACTCAAGAAAAATATCCCATTCCAATGGGATAATGAATTCCAAGAAGCATTTGAAGCCCTTAAGCAATATCTTCTTACTTCTTTAGTGCTTGTTCCTCCTAGACTATATTGTCCTTTAATTTTTTATATTTCTACTTCTGAACTTTCACTAAGAGCAATGTTGGATCAGCTTGATGATGATAAGAAAGAAAAAGCCACCTACTATATAAGTAGAACATTAATAAGTTATGAAACCTATTACACACCTATAGATAAGCTTTGATTGACAGTTGTGTTTTCTACACAAAAGTTACACCACTACATGCTCAGTCAAAAGAAATTTGTTATTGCTAAATCTTATCCATTAAGGTATTTTATGAGTAGACCTTATTTTTCAGGATGCACAGCTAAATGGGTTATTGCTCTAAGTGAGTTTGAACTCACATTCATTGGCTAAAAATCTATTAAATGCCAAGTTATAGATGATCAACTTGTTGCTTCTCCACTTGAATCTACTTATCCTATAACCATTGAATTTCTTGATGAACGTCTTACATTAGAAGAAGATAATTTTGAGTCCTGGTCCTTGTAGTCTTATGGAGCTAGATGTATGAGTGGTGCAGGTGCAAGTATTATATTAATATATCCACAAAATCATCTTATTTCTTTGTCATTTAAAATTCAATTTGCTTGCACTAATAATACTGTAGAATATGAAGCTCTAATCCTTGGGTTACGAGCAACTCTGGCTTTGAAAATCAAAGTTTTATTAGTCTTTGGAGATTCTCAGCTTGTGATAAATCAAATCAATGAATTATATCAAACACGAGATGATAAAATATATCCCTATAAATAATATGTTCTAAAGCTTATATCTTTATTTTAGAAAGTAACTTTGGAGGCTATCCCTCGTACTAGCAATTGTGTTGCAAATGCCATGGCTATTGTTGCCTCTTTTTTGCCTTTGGAGTTGGATGATGAATATGCTACAATCATTATTTTCCAACTTCAAGATCCAACCTAATATAAGTCTTGTCTAGAACCATTAGATATATTTTTAATTAATGAGATAACTCCAAAACCTTGGTATATAGACATTTTTAACTTTCTCCAAAAATGGACCTTTCCAAAAGTATTATATAGAAACCAACATAGGTTATTACGTAAGCGAGCTGTTCACTTTGTAATTATCATAAATACCCTATATAAAAGGTATTTTGAAAGTATCCTTTTAAGATACCTCAATTTAGAAGAGTCTAAGAAAGCATTAAGTGAAGTCCATTATGGATCTTGTGGAGGCCATTTTAGTGGAGGTGCTATTGCTAAAAAGCTCCTACGAATGTGGTACTTTTAGCCTTCCATGGAAAAGGATGCCAATTATTATGTGCATCATTGTGAAAAGTTTCAAAAACATGCAGACCTTGTTCATGTTCCTACTCAGGAAATTCAAGCCATATATTCTTCATGGCCTTTTTTCAAATGGGTCCTAGACATCATTGGTAAAATTAATCCCATTTCTTCAGATGGTCATAAATTCTTCATAACAAAAACTAAGTATTTTACAAAATGGGTAAAATCTATGCCACTATATTCTTGCACAGGAGTCCAAGTGTCCAAATTCATTTTCAATAAAATTATTTGTATATTTGAAATTCCATCAACACTCATCTGTGATAATGGAACATGCTTTAAAAACAAAGACATTAAGAAAATTTCTCAAAAATATAAAATTCAACATCGATGGTCCACTCCATATTATCCACAAGGAAATGGCCAGACCGAAGCATATAATAAAACTCTGATCAAAATGCTAAATGTTTAACAGTAGTAAGTTTACATGTCATTGGCCCCTAACGACCATGTGGATTGGCAAAGGTACTGGCAAAGTACTTTCCAAGTACTTTCCAAGAAGAGATCTAGGTTCAAACATTGGGGGAACCCTGCTAGCTTTAGTAAAGGTAGTAGTCTATTTTGAATTCAAGTTGCTAGCTTTAGTAAAGGTAGTAGTCCGTGCTGAATCCAGTGTGCACCAAATTGATGATAACGATACAAACCCCCAGCAAATGGTGGTCTCCATCTCACGTCGGGTCAACAACAATTAGATGAATAGGCTATTGGGAGCAGTCCACTATGTAACCAAAAAAAAATTATATCATTGCTTGGTTGCTATTCATTTAATTATATATTTATTTTTCGAAGTTAAAACCTTTTATTATTATTACTTATGATTAAAATATGAACAAACATAAATAAATAAGAAGACTCACTACCATTTAAATATATCAAACTATTATATAATATTTAGATTTATTAGTTTAGGTTAAATATTATTCATCTACTTAAAGTTTATATATATCTATATCTATCTATCTATCTATCTATATATATATATAGATAGATATATATAGATATATATAAAATTTAAGTAGATGAATAATATTTAACCTAAACTAATAAATTTAAATTTTATAAAAGAGTTTGATATATTTAAATGGTAGTGAGTCTTCCAAAATTATTTCAAATTTTAAAGAAGTTTGTAAGTCTCTATTAGCAATATCGGTAGATCTATCGCATATTTAAAAATATTTATAGAGTCCTCTGCTACCACAATAATAAGCCATTATTTTACCTACAACCAAGGATGATGAAGGTATTATTTTACCTATGACCAAGGATGATGCAGGAAATCATTTGGAATTCAATATCTAGTTTTGTAATTAGCTTAACCATAGGAATGAAACCCTAAAACATAGTACCAAACCTTAAAAATAGAGCACAAACAAATGCATAACAAGGATGATGAAGGTATTATTTTACCTACAACAAATAATTATGTAGGAAACCATTTGGAATTCAATATCTACTTTTCCAATTAGCTTAACCATATGAATGGAACCCTAAAACAGAGCACCAAACCCTAAAAATAGAGCACAAACAAATGCAAAACAATTTATAGAGAAGAAATATATTCCAATTAAATGTTGGTAATAAAGTGAAAAGGAAGGAATTTTTTTATGGAATTGCACTCAAGTAAAGAATACTCATACATTGTCGAATTCTTATTTTATATAAACAAAAAAAATAGTGAAGAACCTAACCTTGATACCTGCCCATTCTTAAGCATTAAAAACAATTTACTTAACATTTTCCTCCTTAATACTTAAGGGAATAATAACCAATTTTGTTCTAAGTCTCTTAAAAATGTATTTTGATAGCATCTTGGTGAACACATATACAAGTTGCTTCTTGTATTATTAAAACTTCATTGCTACATGTCCTTCAACAAACTCTCGAATGCTTATTTAATAGAAACAAAAAAAAATACTTAGAAGCAGAGCACCTAACTCATCCTTGATACTTGCCCATTATTAAGCATTAAAAATAATTTACTTAACATTCTCCCCTTAATACTTAAGGGAATTTTAACCAATTTTGTTCTAAGACTCTTAAAAATGTATTTTGGTAGCATCTTGGTGAACACATATACAAGTTGCTCCTTGTATGGGCAAAAATTCATTGCTACATGTACTTCTTCAACAAGCTGTCGAATTAAATGATATCTTATATCAATATGCTTAGTATGACTATGAAAAACTGGATTCTTGGACAAAGCAATTTTCAATTTTTTTAATATTTGTTTTAACCAAATAGCTTGACATGCTACTAATGTTGTTGTAATATATTCAAATTTTGTTGTAGACAAAGAAATAGTTTCTTGCTTTTTGGATGACCAAGAAATAGCACCAGTTCCCATGCTGAAAACATTTCCAAAAGTACTCTTGTGATCATCAAGACAACCTACCCAATCACTATTTGTGTATTCAAGTGGAGGTCCATTGACTATAGATTTGATCCTTTCATGAGAAGCACCACCTACACCACCTTCTTTTCTAGATTTAACACATGTTTAAAAAGACTTAGAATATTTCATATTTGCATGATGAGGTGAGTGGTGATTTTGATTTAGATTCTTCAAGTCTATATTTTGATGTTACTTTGCCATAAAAACACATGATTCTTATTAAATTCAGCTAATATCCAAGTGAATTAATATGCTTCTAAAGGATGTTTTCTTATTATATCTCTAGAGTGACACTAAAAGGCTCCTTCTCAAGCATAATTCTAAAAAATTGATCATTCTCAAAAATCTCTTACATATTCGTAGGCTAAGGGATAACCATAGTACAAAGATGTGTATAGAATATGAGGTTTTGATGAAAAACATAAATTGGGATATTTTTCTTGTTCTAGAAGGGAGTAATGTTGTTGGATGTAAATGGTCTATAGGACTAAGTACACTTTGGATGGTCAAGTGAAGAAGAACAAAGTACACCTTGTTGTTAAGGAATTATTTCATATAAGGGAGTTTATTATTCCAATACATTTGATCTTGTTGCGAGGATGGATTTCATCAAGAATATTCTCTAATTTGTATGGAAGGCACATCATATGGATGTGAAGAGTTTCTTCCTACATATCAAACTTTAGGAGGAGATATATAAGTAGAAACCACATGGTTTTGAGTTTGAGGGTCCCTCTCTAGTTTGTCACTTGACTTAGTTCTTGCATAGAATTAAATAGACATCCCATACTTGGTATGAGAAGATTCAATGTTTTTCTCAGTTGTGGGTTTTGGTGATGTGAGATTGAACATGATATTTACATCAAACATTAGTATAGGAAGACTTTAATTATCATTCTCTATGTTGATGATCTTATTATTACATATAGATCTCCTACTTTTGATTTAGTATATGAAGTCATAACTTAATTCTACCTTAAAGATGATATTTTTGGATATATTGAACTACTTTTTGGGTATTTAGATTAATTATATAGCCCAAGTATGCATCAAACCTTGTTTACTGCATCAATATTGAGGATTATAAGTTTTCTTGAAATCCTCTTGCTTTAGGACTAAATATTTAGGATGATTATATGAATATTTTAGTGGATGCTACTCAATATTGATCTCTTGTAAGAGGACTTCTTTATCTTGCTCACACACGACCTAATATAGCCTTTTTTGTCAACTAATATTCCAAGTACATGCAATACCTTTGAGAGAATCATTGGACCACACCCAAGAGGATTCTTAGGTATATTATAATGACTTATCATATGGGTATTCATTACTCAATTGGTTCCTTTCTCATTCTTATAATATTTTTAGATGTTGATTAGGCCGATGATTTGAATTAATGATGGTCATCATAGACTTTATATTTTATTTAGGATCCAGTCCAATTTATTTGTGTTTCAAATGACATCCTCCCATTTCTTAGTCTTCTAATAAAGCTAAGTATTGTACTTACAATGAGGCAATTAGATATATTTATTGCATGGTCATGATTTTGGAGATTTATATTCCTCAAACTTTTATTGTCACTTTTTGGTGTCATAATCAAAGCACCATCCAACTTGTTTTCAAGCCAATATTTTTGTTGGACATTTTAAGCTCATAGAGTTGTCATTGATGTCAAGGTAAGAAGTTGTCATTGCTTCCAAGAAGTGAACACATGAAGTTGTCATTTACACCAAGGAGTGCACCACCATCGATGCCAGGAGCAATGCGAGAAGTTGATGGAAAATAAGTCATAATATTATTTTTATATTATGTGAGAAAAAAATTAAGGGTTTTTGTTAAAACCATGGTGGTAGAATAAAAATTAAAAGGTTTTTATTAAAACCATTGTGATAAAATAAAGGTTTCATTCAAACCATGATAGCAAGATTAAGTGTTTTTATTAAAACCATGGTGGCGGAATGATTTTTATTATGAGCAACAAAAGTTTCAATTTAACCCCCAAGGAGGCTTTAATTTTTTTATAAAAGCCAAAGGTTATAAAATTAATTTATAAGATTTAAATTCTAAATTAGAATTTAAATACTTTATAAATTAATAAAGTATTTTATACTGCTCTGGCGATAAATTATAATGCACCCACCGACGTGCACGATATTGAGGCATACAGGTATTTAAAACTTTTCCAAAGACAAACATTATGTATTTGATCAACTCTAAAATTTCCATGGTGAGTTTGCACAAGGTTCGTGCAAAAGAAAGCAGAAAAGAGGGAGCGCATTGTTCAGGGCACATGGCAAAAGGGAGAAGAGCCAAGGGCTCTAAGATCTTAGCAAGGAATTAAAAGCATATTTTGCGCTTTTATGTTGCACGTGGAGCGCTTAGCTCACACGACTAGCAAGTCGTGACCAAGGTGCTAGCAAGGGAGAGGGCGTAGGATCGAATCCCGTAAATTGTGGAGCAGGGAATTTTTAAAAAGGTTTTTATATTTTTATTTTTAATTTTCAAGAATTGCTAAGGTTATGGAGTGATAAGGGTGGTTAAATTAAAATTGATTTATTCTTTGCTTTGCTAAGGTTAGGGAGAAATAAGGGGAAAGTGGTTATGATATTTACCTAGGTGGTAAATGGAAATTTACTAGGGTGATATTATTTTTACCTTAGGAAATTAAAATTGATTTATTGCATCAATTTTTGCAATATTGAGAAGAAGAGGGTGTTATTTTTTAAAGGGTCCTTTAATGAATTTATTGTTGTTGAATATTTCTATTGATATGGATAAATAAGGTGTATTATGAAATTGAGTTACTTTTGTAATATTTTAAGAGTAACCCTTGTTATCTACCCTTGGCACTTGGCAAATAAATAGGTGTTGTTTGAAGACAGTTTTGAATATCCTTCTCCAATCAAGAAAAAGGTATATGTATATTCTTCCATGAGTAAAAGTGATGAATGATTGTGTATTTCTAGAAAACAAGATTGGAGTGAAAAGGACTTTTGCTAGGTTTCCTTATTGAGTTGATAAGCTTTCTAAAAGTGAGATAAATGCTATGAACCTTGTTTGATTAGCATTGTTGTTGAGGTGATTGTTTGAGTGGAAACTTGATTGGAAAGATCTTGAGTATCATTGTTATGTGAAGTTTGCAAAGTGAAGCTAGTATTGTTGTTGAAGCAATTAGCTTGGTGATGAACTTGAACTAAGTTTTGAAAAATATCTTGAGTATCATTGTTATGTGAAATTGAGCATTGTTGGAAATATTTTGAGAGACTTGAGTAATTGGTTGAGTGAGACTATTCAACTGGATGCATTAAGGTGAAAGTTCAAGTTCCATAAAACAAACTATACTACATTCTGAATTGACTTGGGAAAGAGATTGTGAACTATTGTGAAACATATTGAGTCTCTAAAAATTCTCCATATGTTTTTATGATTGAGCATTATTGTGGATAGGAAGCATATTGAGTCTCTAACAATTCTCTATATGATTCCATGAGATTGTGCAAGTTCTAGTGAGGACTTGTTGAGCATATTGTGCAAGTTCTAGTGAGGACTTGTTGAGAAGATTGTGCAAGTTCTAGTGAGGACTTGTTGAGCAGATTGTGCAAGTTCTAGTGAGGACTTGTTGAGCATATTGTGCAAGTTCTAGTGAGGACTTTTTGAGAATATTGGACAAGTTCTAGTGAGGACTTTTAGAATATATTTGGATAAGTTCTAGAGAGGACTTGTGGACAGATTGGTGTGAGCTTTGGTAAAATATTACAAGGTATATTGAGGACAAGTCTTTGAGAAGACTTGTGAGTAGAGTTGATTTGAGATTCATCAAGCTTTGTGATAAAGCTTGAATATCGATTGAAGATAAATTTTTGCGTAGTTCTAAGGACATTTTTGTGCCAAATTAGAGACATATATTGAGCAAGTTTTGTGCTAGACCAAAGGACCATGTTTAGTACATAATAGAGATAGAGATTGAGTAGATTTGTGCTAGACTAAAGGACTATGTTTAGTACAGATTTGAAACAGATTTTTAAGCTAGGATTTGGAAGGTGATAGAGTATAGAAGATGAAATTCTCTAGTGGATAGAGTTCCATTAGTCGAGGTAGTGAGGATAGGTATCTTCATTGGATAGAGATCCAGAAACCAGGGAAGTGGAGGTAGCAGCTCTTCTAGAATATCATTAGCCAGAGAGAAGAATTAGGAGATTGGTGTCTCTTGTGGGTTGGTGCCCATGAACTTGATTAGGGTATTGGTGTCTCCTGTGGGTTGGTGTCAATAAACTTTATTAGGGTATTGGTGTCTCCTGTGGGTTGGTGCCCATAAATTTTATTAGGGTATTGGTGTCTCCTATGATTTGGTGCTCACAAACTTGATTAGGGGATTGGTGTCTCCTTTGGACAGGTGTCCATAAACATTGTAATTGGGAAATGTTTTCCACAAAGAATTATTGAGAAAGTTTTAGTGAAATATTTTCTCCATGTAGTAAACCCCACATTGGGTGAACCACATTAAATTGGTGTATCTATCTTGTGTGATATCTTGTGCATTGCTTTGAGTATTGTTATTTCTACTATTGATACATTGCATAATTTTGATTGGAAAGAAAAGTTAAAAAGTGGTCTTATACTGTTCACCCCCCTCTCAGTATAAGCTTGTGTTCTTCAATTGGTATCAGAGCGGGTTCCTTCGGAAGAGTTTAACAACTTGAAGGAAAATATTTTAAAAGAACACAAAATGGGTGGTGAAGATAAGTCAGATTATGGAACACCAATGTTTGATGGAACCGACTATGTATTCTGGAGTATGAGGATGAAGATGTACCTGATGGCACTTGGTAATGAAATTTGGGAAGTTTTTGAAGATGGGTACACTCCACCAACCACTCCACCTACAGACAAAGATGGTAAGATTCTAAAGCACTACAATTCAAAAGCAATGAATGCAATTTTGAGGGGTTTGCATAGACCAAAATTTGTCAAGGTTATGTATTGCAAAACTGCAAAGGAAATTTGGGATAAGTTGCAAACTATATATGAGGGAGATAATACAGTCAGAAGAGCAAAGATACGAAACCTCAAAGGGTAATTCGAAGCACTCAAAATGAGGGAAGATGAAAGTGTTAGCAGCTACTTACTACGTGTGGATGAAGTTGTACATTGCATGCAAGGACTTGGGCTTGAGATTGATGAAGCTGATGTATGTGACAAGATTCTAAGATCTCTTCCAAAAAGGTTTAGTGAGAAAATTTCAGCCATAGAAGAAGCAAAGGATGGTGACATTTTGAAAAGAAGTGATCTACTAGGTATCCTCACAGCTTTTGAGATAAGAACAAAAGAGGAACAAAATCCATGAAAGGAAGCAACTTTCAAAGCCACTAAGAAGTCAAAGAGTAAAATTCTAGATTCAAGTGATGAATCATCCAACGATGAAGAAGCACACTATGGCAGAAGAAACAAAGATTCAAGGAAATCCAAAGGTATGAAATCTGTTAGATGTTTTGATTGTGGAAAGTATGGACATTATGCATCTGACTGTAGAGAAGGTAAAAATAATAATGATGAAGAGAAACAAGAGCATAGAAATAAAGAAACAGAAAGGCACAGGTATCTCAAGAAAAGCAGGGATGGACAGAGCAAGCCAGGAAAGAAGTTCTTTCAAAGATAGAAGAGGAGTTACTATGCAGAAAGAGCAAGTAAGTACTCTAGTGATAGTGATAGTGGTTGCTCAGATGATGATAGAGATGAAGTTCTATTTCTGACAAGAGAACAGGAAGTAGTTAAGAAAATATCTCCAATAATTCTCAAATGCTTTAGATGTGGAAATTTTGGTCATATTGAAGATGATTGCACCAAGAGTGGTTTTAGTTTTAGTGATGATGAATTTGAAGATGCACTTGAAGAACCAGAAGTGAATCTATTCATGGAAATAGAAAATGATGGAGGTGAACCTATAGAAGAAAAATCAGAAAAGAATGAAGATGACTCCAAAAGCAAAAAAATAGAGGAAGAATCAGAATCAGGAGAAGTTGATATGGTAGGTGAGCTTACATCTACTCTTGATGCTTTGAGGAAGGAAAGAAAGCAGAATGCAAAACTCACAATCAAGTTTGATGAGGAGAAAGAAAGACTTATTGAGGATTTAAATAAGTCAAAGGCCAAGGTAAAGAAGTTCAAGGAGAAGTTAGAAGCTAAGGTTCTAGAATGTGAGAAACTAGAACAAGAGGTAGCTTCATTAAAGATGGAAGTCAAAGACTCCAAAGTCAAGCTACAAGGGTTCAAAAATAGCTCAAAGAATTTAGATAAGTTCATCAAGATACAAAAGCCTACATCAAGCAAGATAGGTCTTGGATTTGAACAGGAACAAAGAAGATGGAAAAAGAAGTCAACTTCAAGTTCTGAGAAAGAAGAAACTTCAGAAGAAGAAAGTGAAGAAGAGAGTGAGACTTCTGAAGAAGAGTTGAACAATGAGAAGTTCAACAAAAGAAATTTCTATGCACAAAAGAAGACCAGATGGAACAGGGATCAACAAAAAGAGACTAAGAGACCAATGAGGTCAAGGCAAAGCAATTTCAATGGGCATTGTTTCTCGTGTCATAGGTTTGGACACAAGGCTTCACAATGCAGAGTAGTTGAGAGACAGGAATATGGAAGTTTTAGAAATAGGCAAGTTTTTCAAGGACATTGCTACTCTTGTAATCAGTTTGGTCACAAAGCAATGAACTGTAGAGTTCACAATAGAAACAGATATGGCCCCACTAGAAGAGCTCCAAGGACATTTGTACCTCCAAGGAATAATATAGTTAAGTGCTATAAGTGCAATAATGATGGGCACATAGCAAAATGGTGTAGAGCAGAAATTCCAGAAGCCAGCAAGAAAAGAAACAGGAACAAGAACAAAAAGAATCACCAAAAAGAGAATGAAGAGGACAAAGGTCAAGATCAGTTCTTTATGGGAGTAGAAATACTCCCACCCCAGAATTAACCCCCTCAAAAGGAGGTGGGGGAGGGGCTAAGCTAAGAGGCTCATTCTTAGCCCCAAGCCCCAAAGGTGACCCTTTGCCATTGATGTCAAAGGGGGAGATATTAGAGTAAGGGGGAGAGATCAAAGTAAGGGGGAGCAATTTTCTAGGGGGAGTAAAATGAAAAGGTCAAGGAATTGGTAACAAGTTATTAGAAAGTTATTGGGTTGCCATCAATGACAAAGGGGGATATTGTTGGACATTTTGAGCTCATAGAGTTGTCATTGATGTCAAGGTAAGAAGTTGTCATTGCTGCCAAAAAGTGAACACATGAAGTCATTTACACCAAGGAGTGCACCACCATCGACGCCAGGAGCAATGCGAGAAGTTGATGGAAAATATGTCATAATATTATTTTTATATTATGTGAGGCAAAAATAAAGGGTTTTTGTTAAAACCATGGTGGCAGAATAAAAGGTTTTTATTAAAACCATTGTGATAAAATAAAGGTTTCATTAAAACCATGATGGCAAGATTAAGGGTTTTTATTAAAACCATGGTGGCGGAATGATTTTTTTATCAAATCATTATGAGCAACAAAATTTTCTATTTAACCCCCAAGGAGGCTTTAATTTTTATAAAAGCCAAAGGTTATAAAATTAATTTATAAGATTTAAATTCTAAATTAGAATTTAAATACTTTATAAATTAATAAAGTATTTTATAAGGCACCAACGTCAAATTCTAATGCACCCGTCTACGTGCATGAAATAGAGGCATAAAGGTATTTAAACATTTTCCCAATTCAAACATTATGCATTTGATCAACTTTGAAATTTCTGCACTGAGTTTGCACAAGGTTCGTACGAAAGAAAGCAGCGAATAGGGAGCACATTGTTCAGGGCATGTGGTAGAAAGGAGAAGATCCAAGGGCTCTAAGAGCTTAGCAAGGAAGTCAAAGCACATTTTGCGCTTTTACGTTACACGTGGAGCACTTGGCTCACACGGCTAGCAAGTCACGACCAAGGTGCTAGCAAGGAAGAGGGCGTAGGATCGAATCCCACAAATTGCGGAGCGGGAATTTTTAAAAAGGTTTTTATATTTTGATTTTAATTTTTCAAAATTGCTAAGGTTATGGAGTAATAAGGGTGGTAAATTAAAATTTGATTTATTTCTTTGCTTTGCTAAGGTTAGGGAGATATAAGGGGAAAGTGGTTATGATATTTACCTAGGTGGTAAATGAAAACTTACTAGGGTAAATATTATTTTTACCTTAGGAAATTAAAATTGATTTATTGCATCAATTTTTGCAATATTGAGAAGAAGAGGGTGTCATTTTTGAAAGGGTCATTTGATGAAATTATTGTTGTTGAATATTGCTATTGAGATGGAGAAATAAGGTGTATTATGAAATTGAGTTATTTTTGTAATATTTGAAGAGTAACCCTTGTTATCTAACCCTTGGCACTTGGCAAAGAAGGAGGTGTTATTTGAAGGCAGTTTTGAAGATCTTTCTCCAATCAAAGAAAAAGGTATGGGCATATTCTTCCATGTGTAAAAGTGATGAATGATTGTGTATTTTTGAAAAACAAGATTGGAGTGAAAAGGACTTTTGCTAGGTTTCCTTATTGAGTTGATAAGTTTTTTGAAAGTGAGATAAATGCTATGAACCTTGTTTGATTAGCATTGTTGTTGAAGTGACTATTTGAGTGGAAACTTGAGTAAAGGTTCTTGAGTATCATTGTTATGTGAAGTTTGCAAAGTGAAGCTAGTATTGTTGTTGAAGCAATTAGCTTGGTGATGAACTTGAACTAGTTTTGGCAAAAGATCTTGAGTATCATTGTTATGTGAAATTGAGCATTGTTGGAAATATTTTGAGAGACTTGAGTAATTGGTTGAGTGAGACTATTCATCTAGATGCATTGAGGTGAAAGTTCAAGTTCCATAAAACAAACTATACTAAATTCTGAATTGACTTGTGAAAGAGATTGTGAACTATTGTGAAACATATTGAGTCTCTAACAATTCTCCATATGTTTCTGTGATTGAGCATTGTTGTGGATAGGAAGCATATTGAGTCTCTAACAATTCTCTATAGGTTTATGTGATTGAGCATTGTTGTGGATAGGAAGCATATTGAGTCTCTAACAATTATCTATATGATTCCATGAGATTGGGCAAGTTCTAGTGAGGACTTGTTGAGTATATTGTGCAAGTTCTAGTGAGGACTTGTTGAGTAGATTGTGCAAGTTCTAGTGAGGACTTGTTGAGAAGATTGTGCAAGTTCTAGTGAGGACTTGTTGAGCAGATTTAGACAAGTTCTAGAGAGGACTTGTGGATAGATTGGTGTGAGCTTTGGTAAAATCTTACAAGGAAGATTGTGACAAGTCTTTGAGAAGACTTGTGAGCATATTTGATT
Source organism: Wollemia nobilis (assembly GCA_028583015.1). Taxonomy (NCBI): domain Eukaryota; kingdom Viridiplantae; phylum Streptophyta; class Pinopsida; order Araucariales; family Araucariaceae; genus Wollemia; species Wollemia nobilis. The sequence goes on along the minus strand of JAQPPZ010016911.1, from coordinate 2,441,546 downwards.
TGAGATTGATCAGGCTTTGTGATAAAGCTTGAAGATAGATTGAAGATAGATTTTGGTGCAGACTTGAGGATAACTTTGTCCCAAATTAGAGACAAATATTGAGCGAGTTTTGTGCTAGACTGAAGGGTTATGTTTAGTACAGAATAAAGATAGATATTGAGTAGATTTGTTCTAGATTGAAGGATTATGTTTAGTACAAATTTGAGACAGAGTTTGAAGTAGATATTTGGAAGGTGACAGAGTATAGAAGATGATAGTCTCCAATGGATAGAGGTCCATTAGTCGAGGTAGTGAGGACAGGTGTCTTCATTGGATAGATATCCATCAACCAGGGTAGTGGAGGTAGCAGCTCTTCTAGAAGATCATCAGCCAGAGCGAAGGATTAGGATATTGGTGTCTCTTGTGGGTTGGTGCCCATGAAATTGATTAGGGGATTGGTGTCTCCTGTGGGTTGGTGCCCACAAACTTGATTAGGGTATTGGTGTCTCCTGTGGGTTGGTGCCCACAAACTTGATTAGGGTATTGGTGTCTCCTGTGAGTTGGTGCTCACAAACTTGATTAGGGGATTGGTGTCTCCTTTGGATAGGTGTCCATAAACATTGTAATTGGGAAAGGTTTCCCACAAATAATTATTGAGAAAGTTTTGTGAAATATTGGTGTATCTATCTTGTGTGATATCTTGTGCATTGCTTTGAGTATTGTTATTTTTGCTATTGATACATTGCATAATTCTGATTGGAAAGAAAAGTTAAAAAGTGGTCTTATACTGTTCACCCCCCCTCTCAGTATAAGCTTGTGTTCTTCAGTTTTCATCAATAGACTTAGTGCATTGAGACTTACATGCATTTTATGATATAGCTTCATGCACATAGGATGTTTGACCTAGTTTTCATACCTTTGGTAGAGTAGGTTGTAAGTATCCTAACCAAGGTCATGCTCGAGGTTTCTTTTGTGCATATGTAAATGCTACTTGGTGAGGGAGAATGTCCCTTAAGAGGGGATGGAAAATAAGGATTTCTATCCATATCCCCCATTAAAAATAAGGATAGATGTTGGAATATGTGGTGATTAATATTCTATTGAGGCCACAATTATTGTATTGTACATATAAGTCCTTCAAGCTTGTAAAGTTTGAAAATGTATTTTTGTAATTTTTTTAAATTAAAGTTTAATTACTTAGGATTGACTTAAAGATAACTTGTATTTGGGTATAAATACCCCATCATACCAACCATTTTAGTAGTTGGTTGACTATAAGTCTATAAGATACACGTGTTTCACCTAGACTTTATGTATGCCATCAAAAATATATATATTAATTTTGATGTATGTTGTACATTCAAATCATCAATAATGTATCTATGTTACTTATAATAGTGATTAATCACTCATGTATGGGAAAGAATTGTGTATATCAACATTGGTGGTATGAAGTATTAAACTATTGAATAGGACTCTTAAGAGTTTGTGGTAAGCAATAATGGATATAAAACTAAAATTTTATGACTAATATTAGTTTTAAAAATGTTATAACTGTGATCAGTTGGTTTGGGTCAAGGGATGGGAAATAAATAATTTCACCTTGCAATACCATATAGATGCTCAATGTATTTGGGACAAGTGACAAGAAGTAGGAAGTTTCAGGGCAAGTGAGGAGCAATAAAAAGTTTCTCATTACAATTCAAAAAAGAACTTTCGTAATAAACCTAAGTTCCAAACCTCCACACAAGCCCTTGTAAAGCCAAACCTCCACACAAGTGATAAGAAGTAGGGAGTTTCATGGCAAGTGAGGGGCAATAAAAAGTTTCACATTACAATTCAAAAAAGAACTTTCCTAATAAACCTAAGTTCCAAACCTCCACACAAGCCCTTGTAAAGCCAAACCTTCACACAAGTGATAAGAAGTAGGGAGTTTCAGGGCAAGTGAGGGGTAATAAAAAGTTTCACATTACAAATCAAAAAAGAAGTTTCCTAATAAACCTATGTTCTAAAACTCCACACAAACCCTTGTAAAGCCAAACCTCCACACAAGTGATAAGAAATAGGAAATTTTAGGGCAAGTGAGTAGCAATAAAAAAATTTCACATTACAATTCAAAAAATAACTTTCCTAATAGACCTAAGTTCCAAACCTTCACAGCCTTGTAAAGCCAAACCTCCACACAAGCCCTTGTAAAGCCATAAGGACAATTGAAAGTAGTAGTTGAATTTATAGTTATACATGGACCAGGTCAATTAGTCATAGACCTTGGGCCGCCCAACATGATCTAACTTTACATTCTGAATAAGCTTTATACAATGTCAACTTTAGCATTTAAGCCAGTGATGTTGAAGCCAAACTTGAATATGTGAATCACAGAAAAGCCCACCAATCTTCAATCCTTATTATTATAATAATAATAAAATTTGTCATAATCACAACAGGTTACATAGTCAACTGAAACTATTTTATTATAATCAATTAAAAAGGTTATAAGAAGACCATAACAACAAAATATAATTACAAATAATTTCGCACTATAATTCAATCCATATCTGCTTTATCTACTTTGGTAGAACACATTTTCTCTGTCTTCCTTAGACAGATTGAAAATAAATTTTTAAGGGGACAAACGTGCAATGTTTAAATTTTGGATTTCATGGTTCAAATCTCAAGTTTTTTCGAACAAAACATTTTTTTTTAAAAGTATAAAAAATTTAAAATAATTAACATATGATTAGAACTACCCACTATACTATACTATATATATATAATTAATGCAGTTTACAGTCAATATTGTCTAAAGCAAAGTTTGAAAGGCGTTAGTAATTACATTGAATACACCCTCAAATATTCCAAAAAAATCATTGTAGCTATATAAAAAAAAAACACATTATTCTAAAAGATCACAGAGTAGAATTTGAATGAAATACAGTTTAGATACAATTGGAAAAATCACTCCATAGAATCAAAATCAACCCCTAAATGTTTTGAAGCAAAACATAAAAATCACCCTCAATGTTTAAAAAAAAATTAGAATGCTAAATGTTTCTAATAAATGACTGCCTTTCCACATCTTCTCAGCATTTTCCTACATCAAACTAGATCCATCTATCTCCAAGTTCTCATTGGAACTTGCTCGTCATCCTCACTATCAATGTCTTCTGCCGGCAAAGCTCTATTCTGTATAGCTCTCCTCCTTACAACAAAAACATTGAAGTAATAGCTTACCAACTCCTTCATACTTTTCTCCTTTTGACTTTTCTTACGACGAAAACAATATTTCAATCCATTCCAAACATTCTTTCCCTCTGAAGCAGGATTAAGCCTGACCAGTACTTCAAACTTTGTCTCCTCCTTTGGTTCCCATGACATTGAGACATCTGCTCCCATGTCATCAAATCTCCAAGTGGAGAATGCAGAACCCAACTCTGATTTCAGCTTTTCTCTCTCCTCTCTTATGTGCAAACTAATGCACTCTTCTGAACCTTGGACAGAACAAGAGCAAGTGTCAGACCTACCCTTACCAATTTTATCCTCGTTTATAACCCTTTCACCATCTTGGGGAGGCCAAATCTGTGTGCCCATAAGTCTATGGTCATCCATGTCAGATTTTTTAAAATTTTTAACTTGCTCATCCCAAAGAAAGACAATGGCTTGGAATTTTCGACCTATCAGCGGAGAAGGATTATCAGGATTATCATTCTTCTGCATACCAGGCATGAGATAATCAAATATTAGAATACACATTATTGTATGATATCATTTTGGTATATTACGATCAAAATGATCTTGACGCTTTTTATCTAAACACTATCCAAATGTTAAAAGAATGTTTTAGAAAGGATAGAGCAATATCTGTGTATGTTAGAAGGCTAAAACTAAGGGATATTATTAAGTAAAAGCAAACTCTAAAACTTAGAAACTAAGGGATATGGTGAACTGGCTAAAATATTTAAAATCCTACTGCATGAATTTATCATTTGACATAAACAATTAATTACAGACGATATTATCATAATCACAAAGCATATCAATTATGTTCCAACAAGTAAGTTCATCAGTTACACTGAATTGATGAAATTAGGGTTCCATGCAAGTCCTTTCTAGTTTGCTCTTAAATTACCCTATAACTTTACTAAATCCTTCAAACACACTCATACATTTCTAACAAGAACTCGCCAACATATTATATTTTTTTATTCTTCAAACTCAGTCTTACCTTTACCAAAAAATCAGATCTCTTAACTTTGCCGCCCTTTGGCTGGCCCATCTTTTTTATTGCTGGGTAGTTATGCTGGATAACACAAACAGTTATTAATAAAAAATCATTTACAAAATGGACTATAATAAAAATAAAAATTAATTAATACTCGTTAAAATAATATTAAAATTAAATTTTGAAAAAAAAAACGTGATGAGTAAAATAATTAATTATAAAGAGAAAAGATACAATTCCCCCGCAACAGACAATATCTTTGGTGGTTTCAAATCCCTGTGCACATATATTACATAAAAAATAATAAACAAATAAAAAATAAAGAGAGTCCAGACCTTTTTTACACTGTTTTAAGATTACTGTTACAGAATGCTACTTTCGCAACTGTTTTAAGATCACTGTACAAAATGTTACTTTCCCTTTGCGCGTGGACTCCGTGTATCTCCAAATTATAAAAAAGAACGAGTCAAAACCTTTTTACCCTAATTAAAGATCACTGTTACAGAATAGTACTTTCGGTCTGTACAGATAAACTTCTCCAATCTAGATCAAGAACGAGTCATTGGTAGTTTTTGAAGTTGAAATATCTTTATATTGTAGTGATTAACATACCATGGCCGACTACAATTAATGGTTACATCTAACCTTAAAAACTATGGTCTAAGCCATTGCATAAATGTAAAGATTTTATTTTCTATGGTTTTAAACTCATTAGTATAAACTTTTTAAAAATAAAACTAGCTTGGATATAAAGGATATATATCTAAAAACACATATCAATTTTCTTAATGCTATCTCATTTGTTGGGGGTGTAATAGGCGCCTGGGTATTGATAACTCTAGGCTTATTTAGATATATCCTTTATATCTAATAGTATTAATCTTATATTAATAATACTATAGTTTAACTTATAATACTAATATTAACATTATAATAATACTATAGTTATCCTACATTCCCATAAATCAATGAAACCATAGAAATTAATATTTTATATTAATACTATAATATATAATATATATATGTTTCGACAAATCAATGAAACCTAGAAATTAATAATATAGTATTATAATATAATATACTAAGTCAATTCAAATATAAAATGTTTTGAGCATTATCAAAGGTTTTCAGTATCAATTGTGTGCATTTTTAATTTCAATGATGTCAAGAATTTCCAATTATGCTACCTGCCGCCATGGAAGAATACATCTTTGCACCTGCCCACCTAAATAACACTGGTGAATGTAACTCTATATCATTCTTCAAACCTTTACAAAAATAGTTCCAAGTGAATTTCTTGCTATTTGCAATTTATAGAAGAAGTTCGAAATCAATTGCGTTGTGGATTGTTTTTGGTATATTGCAATGGATGTTCATGTATTTATACAATATTTTATTAAATAGTTGCACTAGTTGGTTAGTCCGTTGTTTTAGTTTAAATGTTTCAAATGTTTGCAACAGTTGGTTAATCGGTTGTTTTAGTTTAAATATTTTAAATGTTTTTGTTAATGTCTGCTTTTTTAATAATAAAAAAATTGTTTACGACGTGACATGTATGACCTCTTTGCCTCCCACCCTTTGTCTGCCATTGTAGGAACGCCTCTCGGAATAAATAAAAAATATGAAGTATATGTTGTTTTGAATTTATCTAGTGGATATTTTTTCTTAATATCCACTTAAAATAAACTAGCAAAGATTAGTTTTAAGTTAATTATTGTAAATAAATAAGTAAAGTTGTATCAAATGGTATTTATTTAACTGGTTAGATTCTTTAACATTTAAGGAGGAGATCAAGGTTCAAATCTTGTCAAGCCATATATAAATAATATTTAAGATTTGTTAACTGGTTATATTCTTTAACATTTAAGTAGGAGATCAAGGTTCAAATCTTGTCAAGCCATACATAAGTAATATTTAAGATTTGTTAACTGGTTAGATTTTTTAACATTTAAGGAGGAGATTAAGGTTCAAATCTTGTCAAGCCATACATAAATAGTATTTAAGATTTGTTGTAATACCACTATGTGGTGAATATTTAAGATTTGTTGTAATACCACTACGTGGAGATTCTTTAACATTTAAGGAGGAGATCAAGGTTCAAATCTTGTCAAGCCATATATAAATAATATTTAAGATTTTTTTAATACCACTATGTGGTGAATATTTAAGATTTTTTTAATACCACTATGTGGTGATGGTGTAATAAGGGTGACACCAATTTTGATCCTATAAAACCAATTAAAAAAAAAAGGTAAATTATATATTAGATATAATAAGAATATGATAAGGGTGGCACCAATTAAAAAAAAGTAGGTAAAGTCTATATTAAATATATTAAGAATATGATAAGGGTGACACCAGTTTTGATCTCATGCAACCAATTAAAAAAAAAATGGGTAAAGTCTATATTAGATATATTAAGAATATGTTTTTTTTAATAAGCTATGTGTGGCTTCTATTGGGGGCACTCTCAAAACATTACATTGCTCTCATTGCATTTCTAACAAGTTAACTAAAGCATACTTTGTCTTTCTATCATAGATTTTCTTCATTTGTGTTTTTATCAAAAATATTCTTCATCTTCTTCAAACCATTAAGTTTTCACAAAACTCCTTTTATATGAAATGCCTTCAAATTTTTAAATTATGTCAAGATGAAATTCAACACTGTGAATGGCTAAAATATTTGTTGCCCAACTTCTATATCTAAAAATATTTGTCTATAAGAACCTTACAAATTCTTAATACTTCTTTTAGGGTTCTTATTCATTCTCCTAATATTCCAAGATATTATTTTTATTGTTATTTTTGTATTTTATTTGTGGGTTTAGCCCCACTTCTTATTAACACTTGTGATATTTGATTTTGTTTTCCCATATCAATATCCCTTTGTGTTTCTTTTTCTCTTTGCTTTTTCTTCTTGGGTCTTCCTCTCTTTTTTTTTCATTCCCAGCAATACTCTCATCTTTATAAATCTCTTCAATCTTCTCACACTGCTCATACTAAGACTTATCATCTTTAAGTTTACCTTGCTCTAAAGGATCTGAAGTGTAAGAAATAACCTCAAAAGCATAATTTTATTTATGTTTCCTTGCAAACCCTAAAGTGCAAGGATGCTCTTTTGTAGTAATTACCTTCTTATTCTGCCCTAAAAACCCTAAACTTTTAACATCATTTCTTTATTGTTCTCTTCTTGAAACCTTAAAGTGCAAGGGATAACATCTTCACCACTTTTAGTTTTATTACGTAAAGAGGATTATATACTACTTCAGGAAGATAAAGATGATTTAGCTAGAACAAACTTGACCTCTTTTGTTGTCTTTGTTTTAGGATTTATCTCCACATATTCTTTTACACCTTTAATTTCTTTTGAACTTGCCAAATAATATTGTAGATAGGATTTCTTTACCTCTTTTTTTGGAGTGGAATATCCTTCATCTGATCTAGCTTCTATTATTGTATGATTTTCTTGCTTTATCTTGAATTTTATCTCATGGCTAGAATTTTTTTCTCTTTCTTCATAGTTTTCACTTTGCAAACTCTTGCCATGTGTCCAATCTCATAACAATTGTGATAATAAAATACAATATTTTTATAATCTACTTGTTGATCCCATTCTCTTGATTCGAAAGAGAATTTAAATTTAAAATTAATGGATTGTGACAAAGGTTTTGAAATATCTATATCAACATATATTCGAGTATATATAGCATGCTTTCACTCCTTTGAAGTTGGTCCTTCCTTGATAAATTCCCCTAGGGTTTTTCCAATATTCTTCAAAACATCCTTATTTATAAGCTGATATGGAACTCCAAAAAGCCTAACCCACATTGGAATCTTCTTAATAGTTTATATCTCAAAAGAAAAAATTTCATTCTATGGTCTCAAATAAAGTGCATATCTTCCCCTAAACCATGGACCACCAACCATTATTTTATGTCTAATTTATAAATTGGAAAAGATGATGAGGAAAAAATATTTAATAAGAAATGTTACATAATAATTTGAATTCAATCCCAACTTCCACTTGATCCAATTTTGAATCTCCAAAAACCTTGGCCATGATCTATGGAACTTACACATTAACTCTCTACTTTTAAGAACCATTATATCCTTCTCAATCATATCATCCTTAATACTTATTTATGGTGTAACATCTACTATTGTATCAAACTTGTTATGTATTCATTCTTTTGCTTATTTCCAACTTGGACCTCTATACTTTCAACTACGACATCTTGATTTCTAGTTAGGGCATCCTAACTTTCCATTAGGGCTTTCAAAAATGACTTTCCTTGCACAATAGCTAATGGAGCTCACTCTTGAATTGCACTCCCTCTTGGTTCATACTTACTCTCAGCTCGCACTCCCTCTTGACTTGCACTATCTCTTGCCTCACACTTGCTCCCGACTTGCACTCCCTCTTGGATCACAATTTCCTGTGTCTCTTATTTTCTTGATGTTCCTTCACTTCACCAATTTTGGAAACAATATTCCATGCATTCATGGTAAGTTTTTGAAGCATTTACATACCTTGAATGAACCTATCATTCTTTTACCATGATTGAATCTTGGTTTGCACTCCCTCTTAGTTTGCACTCCCTCTCAACTTGTAGTCTCTCTTGGATTGCACTCCCTCTTAGCTCACAATTTCCCTTATCTCTTATTTTTCTTGACGTTCCTTTAATTCAATATTTTTTTGGAAACAATGTTCTACACATTCATGGTAAGAATTAGAAACATTGATGCACTCTATATGAACTTGACATTCTTTCACCATGATTGAATCTGAGCTCACACTCCCTCTTGGTTCACACTCCCTCTCAAATCGCATTCACTATCGACTTGCACTCTCTTGGATTTCTACACTCACTCATACTCACTTTTAGTTGTACTTACACTTGCTCACTAATAAACACACTACCATTCACTTCTGGTTGCACTTAGACTCACTTTTGATTGCACTCACTCTTAGTTCATGCTCTCACTCGCTACTGCACTTACAATCAATGTTGCTCACACTCGCGCTTGTTGTTGCACTCACTCCTGGCTCATGCTTGCACACTCACTAATAATAAGATCATTTTAATTTTATATAATTAATATATATTTTTAAATATAATAACTAGAAAATATTTTTTGTAAATTTTTAAATAAATAATTATTAACTTTGGATATTTTAAATGTTTATTAATTTAAATAATATAATATAGATTTGTTATTTTAGTAACAAAATCACTTACACACACATCCCATCATTTTTTGAACCTAGGTCTTTCAAAAGAGAACCCAAAGCCCAAACCATTATGGTGTCTCTCATACTCCTCTCCTCCTTGTTTTCCTAGAAGTTTAATACTCTTTAAAATCAATATTTATGTTTTCTTTATGGAAAGCCAAAAATGATTCCTTGTTCTCTCAGGTCTCTATTGTTCCATTTTACAATATTTTTGAGAAGGTCAATGGTGTTTCTTTTATGTTGTAGTCTTTGGTGAAGCCAACAAAGTGGCAATAAAGTTTTCTAATTTATAAAAATTGATTAGACATTGGGGGAATGCTCCCTACATTTTTTCTTGCATTGGTCATTTCTCTAGCCAAATACATAGAGTTTGAGACTTAATGTGGTAGGTCCGACCACTAAGATGAATCATTTTCTATGCCATGTCAGAATAATACTACAGGTGATGACTAGGAGTAATCTACCATAGATAAGACTCCATAGTTTTGGCAGATGTGATAAAAATAGTTAGTGGTTTCAGGCATGTTTGGCCTTAATTTTTATGGATAGTTAATGACCCATTTGTAAGAATTGATTGAATACTAGAGGAATTCTCACATTAATTTTTTACATTGGTTGTTTCTCCAGTCAGATACATAGATCTTGAGACTAAATATGGTAGGTATGACCACTAAGGTGACTCATCCTCTAGGTTAGGACAAAAAACATGTTGTAGAAGTGATAGCTAGGATAAATCTACCTAAGACACACCTCCATATCCTTTATAGATATCATAAAAATAATTAATACTTTGAGGCATGTTTGGCCTCCATTTTTTTATGTATAGTTACTGGCTATTTAGGGGTGTGAATATACACCTATTGGAAATTTGAGTGATTTTATGTTGTCATTGATGTCACGTGGATCATTGATGTCACATGGATCACATTGAGTTTTGGTAGCCAAAGCATTTCATAAATAAGCATTTATGATATTTTGGAGAGCATGGATATATACAGGGTTTTTGTGAAAACCAAGGCAGGAAAAATAAAAGGTTTTATTTAAAACCATGGATGGCAGATTTGAAATGGATTTTTCTTAAAACCTAGGTTGGCTTTTCGTTTCATCGAAAAAGGTACCCCGGTGATGGAGATATTTAATTTTAAATATTTAAGTTTATTAAAATTAAAATTAAAATTTAATTTATAGTGTCAACGTCAAAGAAAGGAAAAGGCATAAAACTAATATTTAAATTATAGCACCGATGTCAAAGGAAAGGAGGAGGACATATATATATATATATATATATATATATATATATATATATATATAGCCCAAATATTTGATTTATTTCTCTAAGCGCTCGATTTCATATTTGGATTCAAATGGAAAAAGAGCCTACGCATCGTGTGTCGAAGTGTGTGTGAAAAGGGTTTTAAAAGGCTTACAATTTTTGCATTTGTTGAAGAGACTATTGTGGAGTAAATCCAAACGTATAGGCCTCCTTGGCCTAGTGGTTCATGCATTGTGTGTGAAGCAAGAGGTCCTGCATTCGATTCTTGTCGGAGGTGTTTTGTTGTGTTGAAAAACGCATGAAGCACGTTTTGTTTTCGAAGGGCATAGATATTCATGGCATAAGGTTTTGTTGTGTTCTCCCTTTGAGTACGTGAGGGCGTGTGGCCTAACAGTAGGTTTGTTGTGGTTAAGGCACTGAGCAAGGAAGATCACCAGATCGAATCCTGTCAGGGACACAGGCAAGTTAATAATTTTTAGATATATTTTATTTTTCTAAAGTTACCCTAGGACGAATAAGGGTTATGATGCATGTTTTAAAAAAAGGAGATATTTCTGGTGATTTGGTTTTTAGAAGTATATCATATTATATATTGTTGGAAATTTTATTTCAAGGGCTATTTTATTAACTTGCTTAGAGGGAGAAATAAGGTGTGTGTAAAGAGATATTTCTAATTTTGTAAAGAGGTTCAAAAGTGAAGGTTGCTTTGTTCTTTTTCAAAAGATATTAATTCATTTATGAAGTGACATGGTGTATGTTATTGAGTAGGATTAATAAGGTGTTATTTGGATGTTATTTTTTGGTTATTAATCAAAATCTCTAACCCTTGTTGAAAGTTGAAAAATAAAGTGTGTTGAGTGAGACAATTTTTGTGGACAACCAAAAGGCTTATTCATCTTCATAAAAGGTATGGACAGATTATCCTATTGATTGTTTATGGTGGTTTATTTTTGAAATATCGTTGGAGAGAAAAGGATTAATTGTGGTTTCCTTTTTCAAAAGTAGTTGGTTGAATGCTTCAATGTTTTTTGGGTTGAGAGTTTTTGTTAAACCTTGTTTTATAAGCATTATTGTTGAAGCCATTAGTTGTGTGAAAAAACTGAGATAGGGTTTTATAAGAACATGAGTATCATTGTTATGTGAAGAATGTTTTATAAGCATTGTTGTTGAAGCCCATTGGTTATGCAAAGAACTTGAACTTGAAAAGAACATGAGTATAATTGTTATGTGAAGAATGTTTTATTAGCATTGTTGTTGAAGCCCATTGGTTATGCAAAGAACTTGAACTTGAGAAGAACATGAGTATCATTGTTATGTGAGATTTTTGGTTGGGCATTGTTGGAAATATTTGAGTTGGTTGATACTTAGACTAGGGTTTGTAAGAAAGAGTTGTTCCTTGTGGTAGTTGGTTGAGAAGAGTTGTTTGAGCCTAGTTAAGTGATTGTGTGAAGTGGTTGTTCAAGTTCCATGAAACAAACTATTCTATATTTTGGATTTGAGTTGAGATTGAGATTTGAGGATAGAACATATTGAGTCTCTAACAATTATCTTTATGCTTCTATAAGATTGATTTGAGTTGAGATTGAGATTTGAGGATAGAACATATTGAGTCTCTAACAATTCTCTTTATGCTTCTATAAGATTGATTTGAGTTGAGATTGGATTTGAGTATAAGAACATATTGAGTCTCTAACAATTCTCTTTATGCTTCTATGAGATTGAATTATTGAGAAAGTTCTTGGTGAGCTTGCTAGAGCAGTTTTGGGCAAGTTCTTGGTGAGCTTGCTAGTGCAGATTTGGGCAAGTTCTTGGTGAGCTTGCTAGTACAAATTTGGGCAAGTTATTGGTGAGCTTACTTGAGCATATTTGTACAAGTTATGTGTGAGCTTTTTGAGTAGATTTGACAAGTTTTGTGTGAGCTTGTTGAGCATATTTGGACAAGTTCTGTGTGAGCTTGTTGAGAAGGTTCTGAGTGAGCCTATTGAGTAGGTTCTGAGTGAGCTTATTAACAGAGATTTGAAGGTGATAGAGTATAGAATATAGAGTCTCAATGGATAGAGATCCAAAAGCCATGATAGTTGAAGACAAATCTGAGTGAGGAGTCTTCAAGTGGAGAGAGATCCACTAGTCAGTTTAGCAGAGAGACAAAATCTTTTAGAAGATCACTAGCTAGAGTAGAAGGGGAAAGTGTTATCCTGTGAAAGAGATCCATGAACTTCAAATTAGGGTATCAGCATCTCCTTTGTACAAAGATCCATAAACATTGTAATTGGGAAGGATTCCCAAAGAGATTTATTGAGAAATTTTTAGTAAAATATTGTCTATGTGGAGTAGCTCACATTGGGTAGACCACGTAAACTATGGTGTCTTTATTGTGTATTGTTTTTTATGCATTGCTTTATTACTACTATTGATATTGTTGTCTATACACTGCATAATATTGAATTGAAAAGAAAATTAAAAAGTGGTCTTATACTATTCACCCCCCATCTTAGTATAATCTTGTGTTCTTCAATTGGTATAAGATTGGGTTCCTTCATAAAGGCTAACAACTTGAGGGCATATTCTACAAGAACATAGTTGGCTTCATAGAATGGATCATCTACAAATAAGGATCCACTATTTGACGATAACAATTATGCTTTCTGGAGCATGAGAATGAACTAATTGATATCACAAGGATATGAGGTATGGCAGATGGTTGCAAAAGAGTATAAGGTTGAAGGTGATCCTAAGGCAGATAACTATCAAGAAATTGATTGAGATCAATGCAAGGGCAATGAATTGTATTCTGAGTGGGCTACGTGAGACAAATTTTACAAAGGTCATGTTATGTAATTCAGCAAATGAAATTTGGACCAAGTTGCAAAATCCTTATGAAGGAGATTCCAAGGTAAATTTGGCAGAACTACAAACTCATAGAAAAATATTTGAGAAATTTAAAATGGAAGATTCTGAAGATATTACACAGTTTTTACTTTGATTTGATGATATTGCTAACACCATGAGAGGTCTCAGATTTGAAATTAAAGAATCATATGTTACTCAAAAGGTTTTGAGATCACTTCCCATGAAGTATTATGCAAAGGTTTCAATAATAGAAGAAACAATGGATATCAACAAGCTAACAATGGAAGAACTACAAGGAACTCTCATAGCTTATGAGATGAGGAGAAGTAAGCACCAAGTTCCAATAAAAGAAATTTCATTCAAGGCTTCAGAGAAGAAGAAATGGAAATTTCCAAATATAGATAGAGATTCAGATAATGATGAGGAATCTAACTTCATAAAAAGGAAAAAGGACTTAAGAAATTATAGGGATATGAAGAAATTCAGATGCTACAAGTGTGGCGATTTTGGTTACTATGCATACAAGTTTCCACATGAAGAAAAAAGTGATGATAAAAAATAGGGTCAAAGAAGAAAAGAATATGGAAATCATAAGCATGAAAAAGATGACAGATACAAGCAAAGCAAGTATGAGAAGAAGAAAATTTTTCATCAGATCAGATCATAGTGATAGAGAAAATTCAAATGATGAAAAGGAAGAACATCTATTCCTAGGAATAGAAGATGAAAGAGAACAATGCTTTGTGTGTGGTCAAAGAGATCACAAATCAGGATATTGCAATGACTTTAGTGATAGTGAATATGAGATGACACATCAAGGAAATAGGTGTGGTCAAAGAAATCATGAGAGTTTGTTTGTTATAGAATATTATAATGATCTTAGTGATAGTGAATATGAAGAAGGGTTTTTCTATGGGATAAAAGAAACAGAAAAAGTCTCACTTTTGGTAATAGAAAAATAAGAGGATGAGCCAAGAAAACAAAAAATAGAAGTCAAAAGGCTAAAATAAGAAATTAGGAATCTTGAAAATAAGATTCGAATAGATGTAAAAATCAGAGTAGAACAACTTTAGACAATCAGTGATCTAAGAGATGAGCTTCCAAATGCAAAAATAATAGAGAAAAGGATGAATGAAGAATTAAGGACAATAACGGCAAGACATGACACATTAAATGAAAATGTTCAAAAAGGAGTAGAAACTTATTTTAAAGTTGTATCTTATTTCCAAGAAAATTCACACTCAAAAGGAAAGGAAATTCTAAAAGATGAAAGTAAGGAAGCACCTAATATTTATGAAGAAAGTTCCAAAGTTCCTATGGCTCCAAACATCCAGTTTGGATCTTGTTTTGAGATAGGTGAATCAAGTTCAAAAGGAAAATAAATTCTTGAAGAGGAAAACAAGGAAGAAATTAAGGAAGAGGATTTAGATGCTACAAAAAACATTCAAGGATACAATGCACAAGTCAAATATGATTACAAGGTTAATGATCAATAAAGGTATGAGGAACCAAGGAATGAACAAAAGGCTTTTCAAGGACATCATTTTTATTGTAATGGATTTGGACACAGGGTTATACACTGCAGGATCCATGGATCAAAGAAGTTTGATTTTTCTAGAAGAAACTTCAAAGGAAGAAGGTATGGTTTTCAGGGACATTGCTTCTTATGCAATAGGATTGGTCATAGAGCTTCTCAGTGCAAATAAAATGAGCAACATGGTTTTGGTTTTATAGCTACACAAATTAGAAGTCATGGTCATAATGGTCATAAAAACAGAACTTCACAATACAGGGTTCAAGAAAGGAATTGATATGAAAATTATTTCTAGAAAGAATTCAGGATATGGGCACCATCCAAAGGCTACAATATCAAGTGTTTTAATTGCAATAACTTTGGACATATTGCAAAATGGTGTAGGACTCAATTCCAAATAAGTTCAAGACAAGAAGGTCAAGCAGTTTCAAGGCAAGAAGGTCAAATAGATTCAATATAAGAAAATCAAGTAATTCATCAAGAGAAGGATATCAAAAAAACATGGAAGGAAGTTGACAGAGGAAAGAAGCAATGTAATATGGTAGTAAGTGTACTCCCAACCCAAAATTAATCACCTCAATAGAGAAGGTGGTGATGGGGCTAAGCTTAAGAGTCATATCTTTTAGCCCCATAGGTGTCCCTTTTTTCGTTGATGTCAAAGAGGGAGAGATTTGAGTAAGGGGGATAGCATTGATTTAGGGGGAGCAAACTCCAAAGAGAGAATTGAGTTAGGGGGAGCAGCCTCCATAGAGAGTATTGAGTCAGGGGGATCAGCTTTGATTCTCAAAGATGGTTTTTACAGTGATTGTGGTGATTTACAATAGAGGTGTTGCCATCAATGACAAAGGGGGATATTATTGGAAATTTGATTTATTTTATGTTGTCATTGATGTCACATGGATCATTGATGTCACATGGATAACATTGAGTTTTAGTGGCCAAAGCATTTCATAAATAAGTATTTATGATATTTTGGAGAGCATGGATATATACAGGGTTTTTGTGAAAACCAAGGTAGACAAAATAAAAGGTTTTATTTAAAACGATGGATGGCAGATTTGAAAAGGGTTTTTCTTAAAACCCATGTTGGCTTTTTTTTCATCAAAAAAGGTGCCCCGGTGATGGAGATATTTAATTTTAAATATTTAAGTTTAAATTTTAAATTATTTAAAATTTAAATTTAAATTTAATTTATAGCGCCGACGTCAAAGAAAGGAAAAGGCATAAAACTAATATTTAAATTATAGCACCGACGTCAAAGGAAATGATGAGGACATATATATATATATACCCAAAGTTACGATTTATTTCTCTAAGCGATTGATTTGATATTTGGATTCGAATGGAAAAAGAGTCTGCGCATCATGTTTCGAAGTGTGTGTGAAAAGGGTTTTAAAAGGCTTACGATTTTCGCATTTGTTGAAGAGACTATTGTGGAGTAAATCCAAACGTATAGGCCTCCTTGGCCTAGTGGTTAATGCACTATGTGTGAAGTAGGAGGTCCTACATTCAATTCTTTTCGAAAGTGTTTTTCTGTGTTGAAACATGTGAAGCGCGTTTTGTTTTCGAAGGGCGCAAATATTCGCGGCATAAGGTTTTTTTGTGTGCTCATTTTGAGCACGTGAGGGCATGTGGCCCAACGACAAGTTGGTTGTGGTTAAGGTGTTGAACAATGAAGGTCACGAGATCGAATCCCATCAGGGACAAAGGAAAGTTAATAATTTTTTGATATATTTTATTTTTCTAAAGTTTCCCTAGGAGGAATAAGGGTTATGATGCATGTTTAAAAAAAATGAGAGATTTTTGGTGATTTATTTTTTAGAAGTATATCATATTATATATCATTGGAAATCTTATTTTGAGGGCTATTTGATTAACTTTCTTAGAGTGAGAAATAAGGTGTGTGTAAAGAGATATTTCTGATTTTGTAAAGAGGTTCAAAAGTGAAGGTTGCTTTGTACTTTTCCAAAAGATATTAATTCATTTATGAAGTGACATGGTGTATGTTATTGAGTAGGAGTAAGAAGGTGTTATTTGGATGTTATTGTTATGTTATTAATCAGGATCTCTAACCCTTGTTGAAAGTTGAAAAAGAAAGTGTGTTGAGTGATACAGATTTTGTGGACAACCAAAAGGCTTCTTCATCTTCATAAAAGGTATGGGAATATTCTCCTATTGATTGTTTATAGTGGTTGATTTCTGAAATATCATTGGAGATAAAAGGATTAATTGTGGTTTCCTTTTTTAAAAGTAGTTGGTTGAATGCTTCAAGGTTTTCTCGGTTGAGAGTTGCTATTAAACCTTGTTTTATAAGCATTGTTGTTAAAGCCATTAGTTGTATGAAAAACCTGAGATAGAGTTTGAGAAGAACATGAGTATCATTGTTATGTGAAGAATTTTTTATAAGCATTGTTGTTGAAGCCCATTGGTTATGCAAAGAATTTGAACTTGAAAATAACATGAGTATCATTGTCATGTGAAGAATGTTTTATTAGCATTGTTGTTGAAGTCCATTGGTTATGCAAAGAACTTGAACTTGAGAAGAACATAAGTATCATTGTTATGTGAGATTTGTGGTTGAGCATTGTTGGAAACATTTGAGTTGGTTGATACATTCTTGGACTAGGGTTTGTAAGAAAATTTGATTCCTTGTGGTAGTTGGTTGAGAAGAGTTGTTTGAGAAGACTCCAAAGAGAGCATTGAGTTAGGGGAATCAACCTCCACAGAGAGTATTGAGTCAGGGGGAGCAGCTTTGATTCTCAGAGATGGTTTTTACAGTGATTGTGGTGATTTACAATAGAGGTGTTGCCATCAATGACAAAGAGGAATATTTTTGGAAATTTGAGTTATTTTATGTTGTCATAGATTTCACATGGATCATTAATGTCGCATGGATCACATTGAGTTTTAGTGGCCAAAGAATTTCATAAATAAGTATTTATGGTATTTTTGATAGCATGGATATATACAAGGTTTTTGTGAAAACAAAGACAGGGAAAATAAAAGGTTTTATCTAAAACCATGGATGGCAGATTTGAAATTGGTTTTTCTTAAAACCCATGTTGGTTTTTTGTTTCATCAAAAAAGGTGCCCTGGTGATGGAGATATTTAATTTTAAATATTTAAGTTTAAATTTTAAATTATTTAAAATTAAAATTAAAATTTAATTTATAGCACCGATGTCAAAGAAAGGAAAATTCATAAAGCTAATATCCCTCAAAATGCTCAGGCTCAATGATAATGGTGGCTTTACTATAGACCTATAAATACTAGATCTATCATACCTCTGATACCAATATTAGCTTTTGATGTAGAAAGAATTAAGAGATAGCAATCACAAGATGTAGAATAATATGAAAGAAAGTAAATCTACTAGATGATTAAAATATGCAATAAATAGAAATTATATAAAATATTACAATGTAGTTATGGATAAAATGAACACTCCAATATAAAGCTACTGAACTACATTACATCCATCACCAATGGATGATGTCACACACAGAACTAAGCTACAATATGTCCCTCGAATATCTTTGTATCTATGACTTTATCTATATATCTATCTATAATGCCATACATATATAGGTAAAATAGGATATCTGGACAACACTTTATCTAGTTGTTCAAGGGACAACTTGCACATGTACAACTTGCACATTGACACTTGTGAATTTATTACATTGCATGATGTAACTAGATAACTTGCCCTTAAATTAATCTAAGTATGTACCTTGGAAGATATATTTACATAACCCAAATTATGGAAGACTCTATTTCTAACAATAACCTTCAATGATAGCTAATGCTTGAGTAACCTCCTAGTTTTGTAACTGAAGATGCCTTAAACATTCTTCTTTGAATGTGTGTTGAACAATATGAGGGTGCCAAGAAGGAATGTACCAAGTGGTTCTTAGGTTTTTTGCATGTGAATCTTCTCAAAAATATATTTCTTACCTCTTGTTTTGCTATCTAGTGCTTGACATCTTGTCTCCAATGCCTTCTTCCAAGCCAATGTAATTCTTGTATAGGTGGCTCCAACTAAGACGATGAGAAATGTTGTTATGGATATTATTTTTAAACTCTAATAGTGGCTTCAGCCATGATGATGAGCAACACTTAAGTGGATTTTATAGATACTCCAATGGTGGCTTTGAGCTAAGATGATGACCAATGTTTCAGTGGAATTTTGAGATACTTCAATTATGACTTCGAGCTCTCCTTTTAGATGAACATCTATCTCTTGGGTATTGCTCCCTTTGTTTAACCTTATGTTTTAATATTCTCCTGCTTTCAAGATTTTATTTTTCTACCTTTGTATATGATAGCTCCTTCCTTGTGTTATGCTATGTATGCTTATAGGTTTCTCATTGTGACTATCCAAAACATTGGGTGATGTGAGATTCTTGATGTCTCTTTTGACCTTTCTTGGATAGTGCTTCTCTATGGTCACTTATGAGATCATATTTTCTTGTGAAGGATGTGTCTTTATGATACTTAGACTCTATCCTTTTTGCTATGTAGGACAAGATATTATGGTGCAAAATAATGTAAATATTCTTATAATAGAATACCTTGCTTTTGTACCTTCTTTTGCAATCTTCTCCTGTTGGTTTTGATGGTGGCTTTTTTATACTAATCCTTCTAGGCAAGGGCTGATTTGACATTGTCTTCTTTTCTAGATAACTCTATCCTTTGCTTGGTTAATTTGGTAATGAATCCAAGCTACTAATATCATATGTAGTATATTTTTAAGGAGTAATTTTTGTACTAATATTTTACCTATAAAGAAATCTTAGTGCACCTCGAATCTGAGACTCACCAAGTCTCGATTTGTAGCTTCTATCACTAATTAATGGCTACCTTCTTCTTCTCCACTCCTTGGAGGAATCTCAATTTGCTTGGTGGCTTCTATAGGCAAAAATTCCTTGCAGGTATTGAGTTTTGAATAGTATATTTAAACGCTTTGATTATTTATAGATTTGTGTCTTTGATCTTAACAATAAATACATAAAATAATCTTTTGAGAGTAGCTAGTTTAATGAACTAGTATAGTGCAATGAACCAATAATATTTCCAAATTAATAAAATTTAAAGGTAACAATAATCTACAATTATAAAGAAGTAGTTTCAAATGCACTTAATAATATCTACAACTTTTAAGAGTAATTATAAAGAAACGTTTAAAATAATCTACAATTTTGCACTACAATCAATGTTGTAGGATGTAGTATTCTTGCTTTCTAGATAGATAATAGGTAGATGATATATTTATTTCTTTTTAAATACATCCAAATCCTACTTTATTGTACAAATAAATCTCTTAAAATAGCTATATTTTGCACCTTCTTGAAGACTATAATATGAGACCTTCTTTTTGCAACTTTAATCCAAATATGGTTCTTAAAGAAACTTGCTAATGAACCCTAATTTAAAGTTTAACTAATTGCATCTAAATTGGTTACCTTTAATTTCTTCTATAGATGATGTAGATCTTGGTTTTTAGATTGACCAAGTTGCTTCCTTGTGATGGATAAATTTCATAGCTTCATGTTGGCTATTTATAATAGCTTCTTACTTCACCAAAATATGGTCTCAAATCTTCTATCTCGAGCCTAGGGTTTGGTGGATTCATCCTTTAAGTGATCTTCTATTTTCTATTGTAGATTCAAAAAACTATTATCTTTGAAATGTGTCTTCTTTCTATGAGAGGTAATCTCCAAATATTATTGGATTTTGTAGGTTTCTTCTGTCTGAGTTATGATTTTAAATAGGGATTTCTTCTCAATAATCTAGAGGTTTTGACGTCTTCAATATTATTCTTTGGATTTGGCATGCATTGCCAAATTCTTCTTCTTTTGGGATTGTTTTTGGATGGTGATAATTATCCCAAATATTTCACTATAATTTTTAGTGAATTTCTCCAATGAGTTATCCTAGGAACTTCTTTGATGGATTCTCTAATTTCTACAATGAGGCTCTCCAAGACTTCTCCTTATTTCTCCTTGATACACATCCAAGTTTTTTTAGTCTTGAAGCTTCTACGATCTTCTTGATGAGACCTTTACTTCAACCTTAAACTATGAAAGTGTTGGAAATGAGATCTTCTTCATGGATCTCTGGAATAGGACTTTTGCTAGTCCCTCTCTGTCTCCTCCAAGACTAGAATTTTTTCAATGATATCTTCTATAGATATCTTCAGCTTCTTCTAGAACAGATCTTCAATCAACTATTTTCAATGGGGTCTTTTCTCAAACTTTTTCAACTTCACTAGTTATTCTTGAAACTAGTGGTATGAGTTTTATGTTGAGTCCTAGTCTTCATAGTCTTGTGGAAAGACTCTAGCTAATCTACAATTCACAATCTTCAATGGAGATCACAAATATCCTATCTTCTATTTATCATGGACTCTTCTCTAGAGTATTTTTTAGGTTCAAGGTTTTTATGGCCTTTTCTTCTTTAATAAGGCTTATGTGGCCTTTTTTTCAATAAGGATTTTGTGGCCTTTTCTTCTGCAATGAGGATTTTGTGGCCTTATTTTTTGAAATAAAATTTATGTGGCATTTTTTATTCAATAAGGCTTCTATGGAATTTTTTTTTTGCAATGAGGATTTTGTGGCCTTCTCTTATACAATGTGCAGGTCTACAACAAATCTTCCTTTAGTTTTATTTTTTTGCAACAATATATTAGTAATATGATTCTAAATCTTATCAATAATAAATATTCACTAGTTGATTTGTCAGTCTAGTGGAATGAATGTTGAGTCCTAGTATTTACAATTTTTCTATAATTATATGGAAATAATCTAGACAAATGATATCTCAAAAATTCTAAAACTTATATTGTTTATTCTCTCAATCTCTCTTGACTATCGTATCAACAATTCCTTGCAGTGGCATACAATGGTAAATCTGGTTTGCAAATACTTAGTAGAGTTCAAACCTATATTGGTAATGGAGGTCTCCTATGGCTCTCCCTATTCCTATTGACCTACCATAGCTCTAATACCATTGTTAGATTTTTATTGTGTATGCCAAGGAAAAATACAATCACAAGATATAAAATATGCAAAAATGTAATATGCTAAAATATGTTATTAATGGAAAGTGATGAAAATTATACAATGCAATATGGAGGAAATGAAAACTCTAGTACTGATACTAAAAAACTACATTGTACCCCATCACCAAACTATATGGTGGTGGTCACAGTATACCTACTACTACTTACAGTGATATGTAATCACTCACTACGAGGCTCTTTATATAAAAATATGGATTGCTTGACCAACACTATACTTAGAAGTACAAGGGGACACCTTGTACATTTACAACTTGCACATAGACACTTTTGCATATATTATATTCCTTGAAGTAACTAGCTAACTACCCCCTAAAGTAATCTATTACTCTATTTATATACCAAGGGTGGTACATTTACATGACCCAAATGATGTAATATACTCTAACATGTTCATAGAAAATGTGTCATTTCATTGATATAAAAAGAGCATCATAATTTATCGTTTTTACAAATTTTTACCCCTTGCGCTATAATTAGGATATCCTAATGATGGATCTCTTCCTTAGTAATATTTTATGGCATTACTGGTCATGAATCCGCCTAGTTACAAAGTCTATGCCTTGTGCACCCTAGACCCGACCAACATTGAAATGCTGGAGGAAAGAAATGTCCTCCAGGCCAATCTCTAGAGAGGGCTGGCTCCCTTCCTAATCTACTTTGGTTGAAAGCTTAGGGTAACAGGAAAGAAATAGGGAAATATGGCTATAAGCCAGTAGCACCAAAGGATGGGGATAGACTAACAACCAAAATTCCACCAAGTAAAAATTAATGGCATACAACAAAAAACAAGCATAAAAACTTTTAGCAGTTATGCAATGACAACCTCTCATGGGCATCTCAGTGTTCATTCCTTTACCAGCAAAAAATAAATTTAGAAGCAGAATTTAAACACAGCAAATAATGGGAATGGAAGCATTCAGAAATGACACAAAGAAAACTTATCAAGTGCAAGACCACTCAAAGAACCAGAAGCTGAAATTTTTCTATTGATGCAAAAAACTTGGAGTGTTTTTCTGCAGAGTGTCCATCCTCCTTTTACAATGAAAAATGATTAGTATTTATAGAGGTTTGTGCCTCTTTCATTTAATGAGCTTACAAAAAAATGTTGGTAGATCAAAAACCAGCGAGAATAATTTCCTCCTCGGCATCAGTGATGTTCTGGTCAAAATATTATGCATGGGACATAGCAAAATCACCTAGAAATTGGGAGCTTGGTCATTGAATTTGTTTCACCTCTTTGCCTTGGAAATACACTTTCGCCAAGAAAGTCCACCGAGCATTAAATCTACTTTGAAAAATGGTAAGGTTGATAGGCGATGCATTGGAAATAAACAAGAATTGCCTCTGATCTTGCAAAGTTGAAGCGAATATTCTGGAAGCACTGCCTGCATTGCTCCAAGAATTAAATTTTATCTTTCTTCACCTCTTTCCAAGAAAATCTACAAAATCGTACCTTTGGAAGAAATCGCCTAAGAATTTAATATCAAAGAATTGATTTTGCCCAAGAATGAGGTGAAACAACCTTTTCGGGTCCACAATGGATGACAATGCATCTTGGTTCAAAATCTAATCAATGAGTTGGTAATTTCACCCATTAACTGCCTCTTCTTATAGTTATATTCTTTTCTTTCACCTCAAAAGAGGGTGATAGGGACTTTCACCCCATTTGGGAGTCGACACCACTTTTAACTATTTTAATTCAGCATAGATCATGACACAACTATTTTATGTGAAGTTGAAATTTAAAAAACCTCATTTTCCCACATGGCACCTCTCAATAGGGGCAACTTAAAATTGATTGTGCCTCGAATTTACATTGAATATTTTCCTTTTATTTCTGCCTTATGTGTGGACAGAATCATCCAACATATTTATTTTGCCCTTTGAAAAATATTTAAAATCCCCTTTCACCCCAAAGAGGGGCGATAATGAGTTTCGCCCCTCACTTGGGGTGACATCGCTCTCTAAATTTGCTGCAATGCATTCACATCGAGCCCATGCCACATTACTTTTTAAAAAAATTTCAAGACGTGTTTCACCCCAAAGAGGGGTGATAGGGAATTTCACCCCTCTCATGGGGTGAAACCACTTTTAAAATCCTGCCTTGATTCATTGGCACCCGACCCACGTAGCGCCACTTAACACTTTCTTTTATGATATGTTTCACCCCAAAGAGGGGTGACAAGGACTTTCACCCCTCTCTTGGGGTGAAAGCACTTTAAAAATATTCTTCAATTCAGTTGGCACTCGGCTCATGAAGCACCTCTTCTAAGTTTCTTTTAAATTTTATTTCACCCCAAAAAAGGGTGACAGGGAGTTGCACCCCTCTCTTAGGGTGAAAGCACCTTCAATTTTTAACTTCAATGTAGCCACTTGCATTTTAAAATAACTTTCACCCCAAAGAGGGGCGACAAGGGTTTTCGCCCCTCAATTGGGGTGAAAGCATTCTACTCCTCCATTTTCAACTTGAGACTTTCGCTCCTTTTGCTCCGTCGAGCGAATTCACTCCTTTTAAATTATGTTTCACCTCCAAGAGGGGTGAAAGGGATTTTCACCCCTCAATTGGGGTGAAACTTCTCCTCTTCTTCCCTTCAACTTACTTTCAAATTAAATCATGATCTTCATTGCATTTTTCTAGGGTGAAACTCCTTTGGAAGCACAGCTTGGGGTGAAAGCACCTAACTTCATTGCCTTTTCTTTCTGAGGCACTTCTTCCTTCAAAATTGATTCCTTGTCGACGCTTTTGCTGCTTAGACATTTTTAAACAAAATTCTTTGTTGCATTCATAATTTCCATTTTATTTATAATAATGAAATATTATTTAAAAGAGGTAAAAATATAGTAAAATGAACATCAAAACTGTAGCGCCTTCCTTTAGTAAATTCATCAAAATTTTACAATTAACATTCAACAAAATTTCAATGTGGTAAAGTTACAAAACTGCCAATATTCTTGGTGGCTCACGGGGTATATATCTTGCATGGATGCAATCGAACCCAGGCCTTCATCCATTGGGCTTAAGAGTCAGCTCCACTTGGTGCATCAGGCTACTTACTGCTTGCTCTAGCAGTCTGCTCCTCTGTCTCCTTTGCTGTAGCTTCTTCTTCTAGCTCTAAAATATGAGCAATTGTAGCTTCATACACTGCAACAACTTCAGACCAAGCATCTACATTGATCATCTCCAGGTCATTAAGTGAATCTACAAGATACCTAAAGGTCTCCACTTGTTCCATATCAATGAAATTCACTCGCTAACTGAGCTCTAGCAAACTAGATTTGATGCATGTCAATTTTCTCATCAGAGGCAACACATGATCTTCGGTGAGAGGCTCATCCCACTCATCAATTTTGGAGGCATCATCAATGAAAATCTCCCAAACTGCTTCCAGGTCCTCCTTTGATAGAATGTTCCCCTGATCATCAATGAAGCTAGGGAAACCATTTTCAGCTACTGTATTAAAGTAGAGCTCTGAAACTCTTCTCTCCTGTTGGAACACATCTAGTAGCTTGCAAGCCTCTTTGACTTGGTCCAACTTTGAAAAATATTGGTGCAATATCACCTTGGCATTCGCCCAAGCTCGAGCCATGTCACTCATAGGGTAAAATCTGAGACTTGTTCTACTCAATGCCTGCATTTGTGATGCCTTTACTAGGAGGGGCTCCAAGTGATCCTCACCATACTCCACTATGTGCTGGCCATATGAGATGACTATTTGTATCTCCTGAAGGTACATGAGGACCTATGTCACCTTTTTCGCCATAGTCTTACAATCAACAAGCAACTTGATGTGTGCCTCCTTGACTTTTTCTTTTGTCAGAACTATCACCTGCATTGCTTTTGTAGCTAGTTGATCCTGTAACTTCTAGAGTTGACCCTTCAATACCTCCACCTATTGCTCTACTCCCCCTTTGGCCTCTTGATGCTTCTGGATCATCTTCTCCAACTCCTCTACCCTTTTCTACCAATGAGTTACCTCTGACTATGCGGATTGCAATTGTGCTCAACTTTTTCCAAAGACTCCTCCAAGTCGATGATCTTAGCCTCAGCCTCAAAAAAGTGGTTCTTATAATGCTCACCATGTAGGTACAAGGAGCTTATCTCTACCTGAATGTTCCCCATCGTCTCCATAGTATCAAGCTTGGTAAGGTCCTTGGTGATGATCTCATAGGTATAGTCACTCGGAGTCATTTCTCCTTGCGGCTTCTAAACCTGGGGAAACATTTTTGTTGTATGGGCCTCCATGGTGTTAGGATCAAATGAAACCTTCTTTAATGGCTTCACTGGTGCTAGAGCCTCTCTTATTTTTTGACTCTTCAACCACTATGATGAACTTAGGTGAGCTTGGTTGATCTTTATTACAATGGACTATTCTGGTACAACCACTATCTCTAACTCGGGTAACACCTGCAGCTCCAAAAATGGGGTGAAAGGAAAATGAGCCTGTTGTGGATTCAACTCAAGGGAAGCAAAAATAGGCATAGTGGAAATGGTAGCGGGAATGGAAATGGTGGCAGAAATAGAGGCAAGGGGTTCAACCATAGTCACACTCACTCGAGGAGGAGCTTGTGTACTTATAGTGGTAACATAGGTTACTAGAATGGATGATACGAGAAGTGAAAATAGATTTGGGGTGGATGCGAAAGAACTAAAAGAAAGGGAAGTAGAAGAAGCGGGAAGAGAAGAGGAGGGAGCATTGGTGATTGATGGTTGGGAAATGGGAAGTGACACTGAAGTGGAGGGCATGCCAAGTGAAAGTGAAATAGAAGTGGAAACCAATGGAAGGGAAATAATAGTCACCAACTGCTCGAGGAGAGGAGAAAGAGAAGAAAATGTACCTTCAGGATCTGACATCATTTGAGCCAATGGGGATGAAGGTGGTTGTGACATTGGATCTTTCTCCGCCTGGTCCTTTGGTTCTGCTGCAATGTCCTCTTCAATATTGATAATATTAGCACTCTAGATCAATGACTCCCTTCGGACCAAAGGAATAGCTTCTAATACTTCTGTCCATTCAACCAAAACCATGGGAGGAGGGTTTGATGAAACTACATTGGTTCTTCACTTCTTTGAGATTTTTATAATCGATAGCTTTTTCTACTTTTTTTTTACCTTACGCTGCAATGGCTCTTCTGGAACTTGTTCTTCTTCTTCTTATACAAGTGGCACTTCCTGGGTCACGGGATGCTCTTCTTCGGCCACGCTCTCCTCACTGCTAGATTTTTACAAACTTTGAGGTACAATACTAGTGAAAGTGATTGGCTGATAACTGGTGTAGAAGTCATCATAAGTGTCCAAAAATACTTCATCCATTACCAGGCCATATGGTGACCCAATTTTTCTTCGATGAGCCCTCATAATCCACCAGTTTGTAATTTTTTCCTCTGACCAACCTAAAAGTTGTTCTTTCATTTGACTAAATAACCCTAGTAGAGGAATCTGATGCTTATGTACTAGTAGGGTTATATTCAACCTCCATCTCATAGAAATCATGCCATGGTGGGAGCGACATCATGTTCTCTATGTGCCACTCTAAGTCATGCCCCTTTTGATTGTTTCGATGCTTCTCAATATCTAGCCTCGAACAATAATGAAAGATTTTGACCTTGATTTGTTCAGCAAAGAGACCCAAAGGATCGTACTTCCATTGTTGTGGCAACTCCACCATTCCGATGTCATAGAAGGTCTCAGTTATTAAATGATTTTGGCCCACCTAGCTCACCTCAATGCCTCCAAAGTGAAAAGGCATATTGCACATGGTTTTCTTTCCATGCCCTACCCCATACACATCATTAATAAAATCATGTTGCCGAACAACCTCCAAAGCAAACAAGTGCCCTGTGGCAAAATATGGGAGCAGAACTGGCTTGCTAGTATAGCCAAAAATACGTAGCACGATGCCCTGTGTCAACAAAAATATATCACCTCTTTGCTTTGAGATGATTTCTTCTCTCATAGCCCTCGGTACCCTCTCACTTTTACAGAAAATTAACTCCAGGGCAGGACCCACAAACATACGATTGAAGTTATAAAAAGACTCCTGCCTCGACAAGCTAGAGGTCCACAAATATACTGGTAATTTTCTATTCTCCTTGTCAACCTGCCTACTTGCAATGAAAGAAAATTTCTTGTGCAGGTGAAAGAAGAAATACCAAATCAAAAAGGATGTGTGCCTGAATACCTTCGTTCCTTCACTCTGCATATTTTCCAACTGGGTGTGCATTCTTCTAGAAATATAGTCGACCCAATCAAAGAAAATGGGATTCATCTTTGTGGTCATTGTAGAGGGAGCATAGAATTCTACCTAGGAGATGCACTGCACCAACACAGCCTACCACTTATGCACTGTAGAATCTGATGGAAGACCAACCACCCAAGCCACCATAGAAAATAAATTCGGGCTCTTGAAATCCATCAATGGCTTTGGCAACATTGGTAGTTCACCATGTTGGGGCATTTTAATCAACTGTGTCTCCATGAATCAGTGCAATATCACTATGGACTGATATTTTTCTTCCTGCTCACCAATGTGCAATTTCTTGAAAATGAAGTCCGAGGGAGGAGTAATTCCACAAGCGAACACCTCTCGGACATCTTCAGATGAAATGGTGAATAACACATCCCCTTTCGCATTCTCCACTACCCTAGTGTTAGGATTATAAAACTTCAAAATAGCTTCCACCAACTCTAGGCAATAGTGAACTGGTGTGCACAAAAACTAGAAAATATGAGCATGGTATGCAATGGTGAGAGGACTCTCTAGCGTTAACCCTATCTGAATGCAACATCTACATCTTGGCACAATTTCTCAATGCCCTTATTCATAATAACATAGTCTCCCACTTGAGCTAGCGTATCAGAATACGAATCCAAGTCAACATTTTCATGGTACCTTGCTTTCTTCGACTTCTTGCCTCCCTCGATCTTCTTCTGTACCTTCTTCGGCTCTTCAATGCTTTTTGATGCAATAGATCTTTTACCCATCTTCAATAATGCTCAAGCACCTATAATTTCTACACTTAATTCAACCCAACGTAGCAATACTTTAGAAAATATAAAAAAATTTACCTTCTCTCCATGGGTGCACCAAATTTATAACTACACCTTCATCAACCGGATTAAATGCACATGCTGATTTTCGAAGGAGTTGGGCGAACATGCATTTCGATCTTTGCACCGAGCATGATTTTTAATAATTTCTTTAACTATCTTCAACCTCCTCTTACCCAAAATATTCCTTGATTCTTGTGCTTCAGCCACCTCCAATCTTGAAAAGTGCTCCACGAACCTCAATGGGCAACTCCGAGAATGAGAACTACCAAGTGTCAATGAAGGGCGCACCTCGGGATAGAAACAAATTAATTTGGCCACTTAAAATCTTCAAAACTTCATTCGAGGGCAAAATGGATGAATTTTAAAATTTTTCGCATGCACTTATTTTTAAAATGATGTCAAGGCATTCCTAAATCACTTCTTGCCAAAAAACACTTCTAGGGGGCATGCTCTGCTTGATAAAAATATTCTTCGTGAAAAAAGAATCTGCAACTTGCTCTTTCTCCAACCACTTATGCTTCCAAAGTCGTTCTTCATATTGCTTGGCAAAAATAACAAGCCTGAATGTCTTTTAAAAATGTTCTTCCTCCTTGATTTCACCCTAAAAGCGCTTTTCTAAAAAAAATCCATGCTTTTAACTAGTACTGCTTTTCCAAGAAAAATAAATCTATTTTCGCCCTTCTTTGCCAAAAATAAATCTTTTTAACTGAAGCTTTTTCCCTTGCATGAGATTTTCCTTTTATTTCTCTTCTGCTTTCGAATTTGTGCTTTTAAAATAGATTTTCACCCTTTCTAAGTAAAAATGCATGGTAAAATGACTTTGGATGAATTTTAAAATAAAGCCACCCTTCCTTTTTTGCTTTTTCTTTTTTGCCTTGAAAATGGGTGAATATGACTTTCGCCTTTTACTTGGGGTGAAAGTACTTTTTTTTTTTTTATTATTTTTTTATAATATTTTTTTTTTATATATATAATATATATATATATATATATATATATATATATATTTCTTGTCTATTTTGCCCCCTAATTAAAATTTTTTTGCTGAAGTTGCTCTTTTCGAATCTATTTATTGATTTTCACCCAAAGTTAAAAATAAAAATCATGAAAACTTTTTTTCGAGGTGAAATCAATTTTTATCCCTGAAGATATGCTTTCGGGCAAATCTACTTTCTTGGGGTAAAATAAGACCATTTTATTCTCTCTTTTTTTACATACATATGAGCATAACATATTATGGTGTTTGCTAGGTTTCACTTTATCTGAATTCCATTTAAGCACCAAGTCTCCGACTTTAAATGCCCTTTCGGACGTATTTTTTTGAACCACTTCTGTGTTGTTCTGGCGTGCTCCATGAAAGTGTTATATGCTTTCTCTCTTTCTTCTTCGAGCTGCAAGAGTTGTGCTAGTCTCACGCTCATAGGGTCAATTTCATCACCCTCATCACTAAGCAACTACAAAGTCTGGAGGATTGGAAGTTCAATGTGGGTAGGCAACACTGCTTCCTTGCCATACACTAGGGAGTAGGGAGAAGTTTTAATGGACTTCTTAATTGATATGTGATCTACCCATAGAGCTTGGTCCAGTAGTAGATGCCAACTTCTTTTATTGCTCCCAAGTGTTCTTTTCAAAATTTGAAGCAAGTTCTTGTTTGTGGACTCAGCTAAACCATTTCCCTATGGGTAATAATTAGAAGATGCTTTGAGGTAAATTCCATACCTACTTGCAAATTCAGTAATATTTTCTCCAATGAAGGGAGTCCCATTATCAGTAACAATGGCATCTGGTACACCAAAATGAGTAATCAGCCCCTCAAGGAAAGAGATGACTGTCGCTTGGTCTACTTTCTTCGTTGGGATGGCTTCGGCCCATCGAGTAAAGTAGTCAGTTGCTATCAAAATATATTTATGTTCAATAGAAGAATGAGGATCAATGACCCCAATAAATTCTAAGCCCCACTATTGAAATGGAGCTTCTACCTGGATTGGATGTAGAGGTAAGGATACCTTCTTACTCCTATCGACATATCATTGATAATTATCACAACTTTGACTTACTTTGTGTGTATCTACAAAAAGAGTGGGCCAAAAGTATCCATCCTGAATGATCTTCAAGGCCATAGGCCTCCCTGCATAGTGTCCACCAGACAAGCCAAAGTGGAACTCCTCCAAAATTTTCTATTTTTTAGACTCTTTAATGCACCTGAGGAGTACTCCATCTATGTTCTTGTGGAATAAACCACTTGGTAGAAAAATATATCTGAGGGCCTATAGCCTAAATCTTCACCTCTGAGAGGAATTGAGGTGAGATGGACACCTTCTAGATGTGAAAAATTTGACAAGGTCCTCTGTCTAGTCATGATCACCTACTACTTGGTTAGCAAGATTACTCTCACTAATAACTTCATCATGTAATGGCACCGATGACTAAGAAGTTGCACTTTTAGCCAACTCTTGATAGAGTGCCCGATCATGAACCAATTTGGTTGATCAAATCTCTACATCATACTCTTGAATCTTGGAGACCCATCCTACTCTTTTGTCACCAAGCTCTCCCTGGATGATAAAATTCCTGACATCTGGATGAATAACATAGATAATTGTCTTGCTTTGTGAGATAAAATATCAAAATTTCTTCAGGGACTTCATAACCGCATAAACTTACTTTTCAATGAAATTGTATTTCTCCTAGTGCGACTGAATAACTTGGCTTAGAAAAGTGATTGGTTGTTCATCTCCATCATCTTGCTTTTGTGTAAGCATGACGGCATAACTTTCCTGCTCACCTACTGCATAAAGGATAAAATCCTTAGAATAGTCTAGATTGATCAACACTGGTGCTTGAACTATCCTCTCCTTAATCTCTTGGAATGCTTGCTTCCTTTTCTCTATCCATTTGAAGTCTGCATTTTTCTTCAGGAGTTCAGTCATCGGCTTCACTACTTGAGCGAAGTCGACGATGAATTTCCGGATAAATTTGATTTGGTCAAAAAATGATTGCAGATATTTCTTATTGGTTGGAAGTGGCAATTTTAAGAGAGCTTCAGCTCTCGCATGATCAATGGCTAACCCATCCTTTGAAATCACATGTCCCAAGAGCTTTCCCTCTTTGACAACAAAGATAGATTTCTTTGGGTTGATGGAGATACCAAATTCCTAACACTTTTCAAACACCTTTCTTAAATGAGATCCATGCTCTTCCCTACGATGTGAGAAAATAGTCATATCATCAAGGTATATAACAATTATTCGGTTCAACAACTCACCAAAAGTGACATCCATTGCTCTTTGAAAAGTGGCACCGACATTGGAAAGATCGAAAGGCATTCTTTGATAGGTGAAAGTGCCCCACTTGGTAGTAAATGTCGTTTTATGTTGGTCCTCATCCTTTACCCAGATCTTATTATAGCCAAAGAAACCATCAAGCAATGAAAATATCTGTGCTCTAGCAACAACGTGGAGGATCTGATCAATCTGCGGTAAGGGATAATGGTATTTCAAAGATGCCTAGTTCAGATTGCAAAAATCTACACATAGGCGAATATCTCCATTCTTTTTCGTACTGGAACCAAGTTCACCACCCAAGTCGAGTGTTTGATGGGGTAAATGATTTTTACCTCCAACATTTTTAGTAATTCTGCTTTCATAAGCACCTCAATATTCGGATTAACAGGCCATTGCTTCTACCAAAAAGGTTTCACCCCTTCCTACAATTCGATGGTGTGTTGAATCACATTTTTATCATACCCTTTCAAATCATGATAACTCCATGCAACAATATCAAGGAATTCAGAGCACAAATTCTTAATGTCCTCGAGCTCTTCTGGAGAACAATCTATCCCGACTTTGATTATCTTGTCTAGTCCCAACTTCAGCTCAGTATACTCTTTTTCATCCACCTTGATCCTATGCTTTTCTGCTCTATCACTCTGATCAAAGAGGCTCTCTAATATAATCAATCCTTTTAGGATGTGATTATTCTTGATCTGGATCAAACCTTCCACTTCATCTTCATCCAATGTCCTTCCCTCCACACTACCGACTTCTTTAATCAAAAAGTTTACAATCTGCTCATCATTATCAAAAACTTGCTAGTATATGTTCTTGTCGAGGATTGAAGGTCTATAAATCATCCTTACAGTCTTGGGCCTTCGCACCACACTCTCAATAGGAGAGAAGTTCGCACCAAGGGATGCTAGGAGATCTGCATGCTTATTTCATTCTCACGAAATTGCTTGAACATTTAATGCATCAAATAATTCAAACAAATCCCATACCTTATTGCGATACACCTTCAGGTAGTGCTACTTTGAAATGCACTTGCTAGTCACCTGGTTGACAATCAACTTGAAATCTCCAAAAATCTATAATTGTTTGATCTCAAGATTTTCTGCTTTCTTCAGGCCCAAGCACAGTGCTTCGTACTCAATGATATTATTCGTACAACTCCAGGTCAACCGGTATGAGTATATTTTTTGGATTCCTGAAGGAGAGATGAATACTACTCCAACTCCAGCACCATTCTTGCATCTGGCACCATCGAAGTACATTTTCCATAATTGGTCAAGGGTAAAAATTAGATCATCAGACACCTTCACCTCACCCTTCTCAGGCTTAGTGATGGTATAGCAGCCAATCTCAGTCTCCATCATTGCATTGAAATCAAGCATAGAAAACTCATCCTCTAACCGAAGCTCATCCAAAGCTTCTTCCATCAGATCCATCTCCTCCAACTCTTTAGTCACCATGTTTATCGAGTCTACAACATTTTCTTCCTCCTCAATATTTTTGATATGATATATGGAGGGCTTCTCATTATAAATGTGTATTCTCCTCCCTTTGAATGGAATCTCTAGGTGAGAATAGTCCAAATATAGGTAGCCTCCCAACTTAGTTATGAACTCCCTTGATAGGCACATGCTGAAGTACGGCTCCAAGTCTACTACCACAACTTCTTGAATGATAGTAATCTAGGGTATACTATGTAAGATAATTGGGATATCTTTAATCACTCCCACCATTTTGATAGGAGTGCCATCCAACTGCAAGATGCCTGGGCTGCTTCTTGTATACTCCATACCCATGATTTTACATACTACCTTTGGCATGATAGTTGTCATTGCACCAGATTCAATCATGCAATTGTGTACAATCCAACCCTCCATCCTGAGAGATAGATAGAATGGGGGAGGTCTATTTTTCCCATGGCCAAAGTGGGTAGCATCTGAGCCAACATTGTCTATGTAGGATTTTTCTTCTTATCCTTCATGAATTTCAATGATTCCTACAATAGATCCACTTGTCCAGGCAGTTGTAGCACATCATAGAGACTCACCTTAGTAGGAATCTTCTTCAGTTCTTCAATGATATTATATGACTATGCATTAGGCTCTCTTGATTCACCAACAACTTCATATTTGCTTCGGTACTGTTGGGTAGCTTCTACTCTCTGACGCTTGGTCAAAGATGGGTACTTGAGCTTTTCCTTCACCTATTCTTTTGTTTCTATTTGTGCTTGCATAGCTAGAGGTTGTGAAGTTGATGCTTTTGCTTGCATTCTATCCTTCATCGGGGTAGGCAAAATATCCTTCAACAAGATAGGCTCATCTGCTTTAGATGTTGGCATAGGCACTTTCACTTGAGACTACCTCTTTTCATTCTACACCTTCTGCTCAATGGGTACCTTTAATGGCTCCATCTCTACTGGATCAACAGTGATAGGTTTCTTCCTAGATCTTGTGAGAACTGATACTTGCTCAACATATGGGACCATGAAGTTGTGATCAATTTTTGTGATCATGTTGACTTGACCACTAGAAGTGCTTTCCGCCAAGGTCTACACATAGTTCAAATGAACCATGCAGGTATCTTCGCCATGAGGGTCATTACAGGTAGAGCACCAATATGTTCACTCTAATGTACCAGCTTCTTCATTAACCAATACGGTTGTATTTCTCTCAACACCTTTGCTAGTCGAAGCTGCTTGCTCTCTAGTAATCGATAGTGTTTGAAATCTTCTTGATCAAAAGTCAGCTTCAACTTGCTTCTTCTTGATGGATGTGATTTCATTTGACATTGTCCTCACTGTTGAATTAAGTGATTGCATCTCCTATAATAATTTCATGTGGGGATCAAGATTTGAGGGCATTGGAGGTGCTAGCAAAGGTAAAGGTACTGGCAGAGAAGGTAATGTTGGAATAGAAGGAGGAGCAGGTAGTTGTGGAATAGTTGGAGTGGGTAATTGCGGGACTAGAACTGATGCAATTTGAGGTGGACTCGAGCTCCATGAAGGAACATGATACATAGAAGGCATGGGTTGTGAAAATACACTAGAATACATATGTTGTGGAAGATCAGGAAGAATAGGCATTGTTACCTTTGGAGGCAGCTTACCTATGGCAATCAGATCCACTTTGACCTTTTGTGCCTGCATGTACAAATCTAGAAATGTATTGACATTGGCTTGTCGGATGACCATACCAATGTCGGAGTTGAAAGCTCAAATATAGTAAAACATGGCTTGTTCATGAGTCGGTCGAAGACCATCAGGGACTCTCTACCAACTTTGAGTGAACTTGATATTGAAATCCACTATTTCCTCCTATGGATGTCTTTGGATGTTTGTGAATTGATGTAGTAAGGAAAAAGGATCAACTTGCTCATGGAAATTCTTAATCAATAATTCTACCAATTGATCCCACATGGTGATAGTAGCGGGTGGCAAGGACCGATACCAATACAACAACTTTCCTCTGAGGGACAACATGAGCAATCTTACCATAATATCTTCATCTACGATGTCATGAATTATCACCAAAGAAGCCACATCCTGGATGTGCTCGTAAGCAGTCTTACCTGTACCATCATAGGTGGGCAAAGCCTTCAATGCTGCTTGAGGGACTGGGTTTTGAGCTTGTAGATTCAAAGCTCTTGAGCTATTCCATGCTAGAAACTGCCTTGGTGGTGGCTATTGTGGTGGTGGATTTTGAGCCATGTGGACTGGTGTGTGTGGTTGGGGAGGTGGAAAACTAGTAGTTGTACTAGCAGGACTCGAAGGAATGGAAAACACACCAGCTAACTGAGAAGATGTTGTACTTGATGGGATAGCTGGAGTAACTAACCTAGGGTGTTCTCCTAGCTCTTGGATGTCAAGTTCGTAAAACTCAATAGGCTCTTCAAAATTTTTGGCCTTCGATCTTGTAATCATGAAGAAAAATTTTGCTCACTTCATGTTTGGAGGCTTCTAGGTAGAGTTGAGTCACCAAATGTTCTAATCATACAGTACCAGACGAACATCAAACCTTAATACTATTAAAAGTGGAACCTTTTGAGAAGTCCCACCGGGCGTGCCAAAAATTGTTGGTCATGAATCTGCCTAGTTACAAAGTCTATGCCTTGTGCGCCCTAGACCCGACCAACATTGAAAGGCTAGAAGAAAGAAATGTCCTCCAAGGCCCAATCTCCAGAGAGGGCTGGCTCCCTTCCTAATCTACTTTGGTTGAAAGTTTAGGGTAATAGGAAAGAAATAGGGAAATATGGCTATAAGCCAATAGTACATGATGGGGATAGACTAACAACTAAAATTCCACCAAGCAATAATTAACAACATACAACAAAAAAACAAGCACAAAAACTTCTAGCAGTTATGCAATGACAACCTCCCATGGGCATCTCAGTGTTCATTCCTTTACCAACAAAAATTAAATTCAGCAGTAGAATTTAAACACAAAAAATAATGGAAATGAAAGCATTCAAAAATGACACAAAGAAAACTTATCAAATGCAAAACCACTCAAAGAACCAGAAGCCAAAGCGTTTCTATTGATGCAGAAAACTTGGAGTATTTTTTTGCAAAGTGTCCATCCTCCTTTTACAATGAAAAATGATTAGTATTTATAGAGGGTTGCACCTCTTTCATTTAATGCGCTTACAAACAAAATGTTGGTAGATCAAAAACCAGCGAGAATAATTTCCTCCTCGGCATCAGTGATGTTCTGGTCAAAATATTTTTCATGGAAACCATGATCCGACTTTGGTGGGAGAATCACATGGAGAAATCGACATGATTAAATGCTAAGAAGCAACCTTGAACGTCGGTGCATTGGGATGCAGCAAAATCACCTAGAAATCAAGAGCTTGGTCATTGAATTCGCTTCGCCTTTGCACCTTGGAAATACACTTTCACCAAGAAAGTCCACCGAGCATTAAATCTACTTTGAAAACTAGCAAGGTTGATAGGTGATGCATTGGAAATAAACAAGAATTGCCTCTGATCCTGCAAAATTGAAGTGAACATTCTGGAAGCACTGCCTGCATTGCTCCAAGAATTAAATTTTATCTTTCTTCACCTCTTTCCAAGAAAATCTACAAAATCGCACCTTTGGAAGCAACGTCTCTGAGAATTTAATATCAAAGAATTGATTTCACCCAAGAGCGAGGTGAAACAACATTTTGAGGCAGCAATGGGTGACAACGCAGCTTGGTTCAACTTCATATCAATGTCTTGGTAATTTCACCCATTAATTGCCTCTTCTTCTAATCATCTTCTTTGCTTTCACCTTAGAGGAGGGCGATAGAGACTTTCACCCCCTTGGGGAGGCGACATCACCCTTAACTATTTTCTTCTTCGCATATATCGTGGCGCAACTCTTCTACCAAAAATTGAAATTTTAAAAACCTCATTCGCCCACATGGCACCTCTCAATAGGGGCGACTTCAATTTGATTGCGCCCCAAATTTGCATTGAATATTTTCCTTTTATTTCTACCTTAGTCATGGATGGAATCATCCAACATATTTATTCCACCTTTGAAAAATATTTAAAATCCCCTTTCGCCCCAAAGAGGGGTGATAATGAGTTTCACCCCTCACTTGGGGTGACAACGCTCTCTAAATTTGTTGCAATGCATTCACATCGAGCCCATGCCACATTACTTTTTAAAACCTTTTTCAAGATGTGTTTCACCCCAAAGAGGGGCGATAGGGAATTTTACCCCTCTCATGGGGTGAAAGCGCTTTAAAAATCTTGCCTTGATTCGTTGGCGCCCGACCCACGTAGCGCCACTTAACACTTTCTTTTATGATATGTTTCACCCCAAAGAGGGGTGACAAGGACTTTCACCCCTCTCTTGGGGTGAAAGCACTTTAAAAATCTTCTTCAATTCAGTTGGCGCTCGGCTCATGAAGCACCTCTTCTAAGTTTCTTTTAAATTTTGTTTCACCCCAAAAAAGGGCGATAGGGAGTTGCGCCCCTCTCTCGGGGTGAAGGCGCCTTCAATTTTTAACTTCAATGTAGCCACTTGCATTTTAAAATAATTTTCACCCCAAAGAGGGGTGACAAGGGTTTTCACCCCTCAATTGGGGTGAAAGCATTCTACTCCTCCATTTTCAACTTGAGACTTTCGCTCCTTTTGCTCCGTTGGGTGAATTCACTCCTTTAAATTATGTTTCACCTCCAAGAGGGGCGAAAGGGATTTTTGCCCCTCAATTGGGGTGAAACTTCTCCTCTTCTTCCCTTCAACTTACTTTCGAATTAAATCATGATCTTCATTGCATTTTTTTGGGGTGAAACTCCTCTGGAAGCATAACTTGGGGTGAAAGCACCCGACTTCATTGCCTTTTCTTTCTGAGGCACTTCTTCCTTCAAAATTGATTCCTTGCCGACGCTTTTGCTGCTTAGACATTTTTAAACAAAATTCTCTATTGCATTCATAATTTCCATTTTATTTATAGTAATGAAATATTATTTAAAAGAGGTAAAAATACAATAAAATGAACAACAAAACTGTAGTGCCTTCCTTTAGTAAATTCATCAAAATTTTACAATTAACATTCAACAAAATTGCAATGTGGTAAAGTTGCAAAACTACCAAAAAACACTTCTTGTCTTCTGTGACCACCTCAAAGGGACGTGGTTTTATCACTTCTGTACCACTTCTATTTGAATAGGTCCTTTGAACCTACACAACCCAAAAAAGTAGCTAGTAGCATCTATAAAATAAAGGATTAGACCCAAACAAGGATTAGAACCTATTTGATAAGAGATAAAATAAAGGAAAATCTAATCTATTTTATGGTAATAGAACTAAAATAAGCTAAACATAAATAAATATAGTCATATTCAACTATATTTTTATTTTATTGGTCTACAACTGATTGGAACAATTTCCTAGTAGGAATCAAAACCCAAGGTGCATTACAACTGTCAGTCACAACCCACCCTATGGATGACTTTGTGTTAGTCAAACAGAAATTTCCTTCAAAGAGGAGGTTCTTCTAGTTATCTACAGTCTCTTATTTAATTTTTATGGCCATCTAAGTCCACTCCTATAAGTAGTTGACAAAATTAAAATAATGTAGCAAAAGGTATACAAAAGCATCCATGGGGGTTGGCACCAAAGGGGGTTTGAATGTAATGGGGTCTAGAGTGATTTTGGTAGATTTTTGGTAAGAAAATATATCATTATTTGAAATGAAGGAAATGACCTTCTATTTATAAAATTTGGCTAAGTTTAGGGGGGTGACGTGTCCTGTGAGGTGGCCTATTAAGTGGAAGGATGCACCATACCTTATGAATTACCTTGGGTGGAGGAAATTTCTCATCCACCCATATGCATTAAATGGGCATGTGTGTACCATACCTCATAAATGCATGGGGTGAAACACTCCTCACCTTCATTATGGTATGTGGATGCAAAGTTATCCATGTCATAGCATTGAATGGGTAAATTATTCATGGCATTAAAAGAATTAAATGTGCATGGGGATGTGGAGAGTAGGGGGTAGAGTAGGCTAGAGTGAGGAGGAATCTAGGCTTAGTTAAAGGGTAGAGTAGGATGAGATGGCCCTAGGCTAGGTTAGGGGGTGGTCGTATGGTGACCAATGTTGGAAATTTTGAGTAGTTATGTTGTCATTGATGTTAAGAGTTAGTGTTAGTGATGTCAAAAGTCAGTGTAAGGAATTAACAAAAGGAGGGTTAAAATATTTATATTTTAAGCCCAAGAGATTTGGTTTAAAGCTTAACATGATTGGTCAAAATATTGTCTAAATACCCTAAAGGAAGGAGATACATGTAGACACCAAAACAGCACCAATCCGATTATGTGACAACAAGCGCTAATCACATTGACACAAACAGCCCCTAGGGCAGCCCCCAGAGGTTAAACAGTGGTCCTAACAACTTCCAAAAGTAGTTTTGGAGGTCAGAGATCAATTTGGCACCTTTTTGGCACCTTGCTCTCAGATCGTCCCACCCCAGGATGAATACAAACTAGAATTCGTCCCACCCAAGGATGAATATCAACAATCGCCCCAGGGTGAGGCGAATAGCAAGTTTGATTGGAAAAAAGTCAAACCTCGACAAGTGCACCAGTTAACTGAGGCTTTAAGCCATGTAATTGCGAGGAATAGATTTAAATCAATAAGAGAGACTTCCGTCATGCATGTCTTTATTTTAGAGACCTCATGCAAGGAGATTCTAAATCAGGGAATTATCTTTTCTCTCAAAATAGGACAATCAACTCAAGTGGCACCCTCGCATGCGCATTCCAAACAAAGAGACCCTAGGTCTATAAATTGGTGAGTTTTCTCACCCAAAATATATATAGAGAAGGAGCATTTGAGCAATGAAGTGCTGCCAATTTACATACCTACTTGCGATTTGTGCCTTTCACATCCTTAATATCTCATTTGAAAGGGAGGTTATTGGGTGATTATTGGAAGCACGAATCCGGACCCAAAACCTGATATTTGGCCACAATATTCCACAAAATTTGTCAACAACACCCCATAAGAATTTTTGGACCCATCCCAAGTGGATTGGTGCCGAAACAGAGTCCCAAACGGTGGGTGTTCTGCCCCCGGGCGTCCCCCAAGTTGTCATAGTCCTATTCGCCCCACCCCGGTATGATTAGAAATATGTGATAGATTTCTATGATTTTTATTTTTCATCTTATTCTAGATCTATTAAATAGGCTTTAGTTTAAATTTCACTTCATTTCGAACAATTTTGACCAAGGTTTTATCATTTCCTGCCTTTACTAACTTGCAGATGGCACTAGAAAAATCTGGGTGATAGAGGCCAAATTGGAGAAATATGACCTTTTGGGTCTTCCCAAAACACCCCCAATTAGCTAACCCCAAATTTTTAGGTCATTTGGAGCTTTCTAGATAGGACATTGAAGAGGGTGCTTTCTAACAAGTTATTACAGGTCTATTCGTCCCACCCTGGAGCAAATACAAATCTGTGAGTAATTTCTAGACTGTTCTTTTTGCAGTGGCTTCTTGGTAACATATTTATGCTTCTATTAAAATTTCAGGTCGATCTGAGGTCATTTGATTATCGTTTTAATATTTTCATGCATATACTAACAGTAGGCCTTGGGAAATACATGCTTTATTCTATCTGCAAGTGCTACTAATATTTTTTGTTTCTTTGAACACAGGTTTTCAACATCAGAAGAGTAGGAAGGAGTGAACAATCATATACACAAGCGGCGGTGACGTTTTGGTCTGCCCATCTTACATGTGGGCACGCGGAAGAAGGATCACTATCATGGATGTGATCAAGAACATATTTAACACTCCTATCCCTTAAAAAAGGAAGGAGACGTATTGTAACACGACTTTGAAAGCACATCAATAAAGAGGACCCTATTCTATATTTCTTTTATCTTGTGTCGATTCGCTCATGTTATTTCCTTTTATGCATTCTTTCAATACATAGGCTTTTGGTGTTAAGTTTGGTTTTAGACGCATCATATTTAGCATATTCCTTTTTGTTTCTGTATCCTCGTGCTTTCAATACCTAGGCCCAAAGGAAATAATATTATAATATTTATTATTATAATATTAAAGTTGTTAAGATAAGGCCTAAAGTGAAGGAAGGAAATACCTAGGCCTAAAGGAAATAATATTATAATATTTATTATTATAATATTAAAGTTGTTAAGATAAGGCCTAAAGTGAAGGAAGGAAATACCTAGGCCCAAAGGAAATAATATTATAATATTTATTATTATAATATTAAGTGTTAAAAGAAAAGCCTAAGGTTACTTATAAATTAATTATAATATTCATATTATAATAAATTTATAACCCTAAGTAAGGGGTTGGCGCAAAACATTAAGTTTAAATGTTTATTCCCACCGACGTTCGAGCAAGGAAGGAGTATGGTATTTATACCATAAGGTTTGAAGACATAAGGTAAGTCTCCGAATGCACATGTGAATATTGAATTAATTGGTCGATGCAAATTCGTGAGCACAAGAGGACAAAAGATTTTAATTTTTAAAAGCAAAGGAAAGAACGTGGAAGGATAAAGCGACAAGGGTTCATACCCTTATCACCAACCATGTGGTTGGGCTAGTGGCAAAATCTTGGCAGTGTAAGTCATTGGCAAATGAGAGGTCTCGCATTCGATTCCCGATGGCAACGAAGGAGAGAAATTTTTGTTTCAAACATTTTGGTGCCAAGAAGAAGATACAAAGCACAGTGGGTGCTTTAGAGGTCTCAAGTGAGCGCTTAGCTCATGTGGTGGTTAGGCCACGGCTAAGGCACTGGTGGTAGTACAACGGGGGATCGAATCCTGTGGAGGTAGTGTGCAAAGGTATAAGGTGTTAAAAATAATTTTTATTTTTGCCATATAGAGGGTGTTGAAATAATTTGAGTTGTGATTTAGTAAGTGCATTGGAATATTTTTGAATGGTGGTTATAATTATTTTGAAAATGCATTTATGATAAGTAGGGAGATATAAGGGAATAATTTTTATTATTCTATGCATTCAAATTTTGAAGGAAGTTATAGTGAATTATTTTGAAAGTGAATTATTGGAGTCCTTGTTGATTATGTTTTGAGTGTGTTAAGAGGGAGTTAAAAGGTGTATGAGGTATTTTTATCATCTGTATATTTTGTTAAGCATTTTGAAGGGTTTGATTATTTGAGAAACCTAGAGAGTGGTTTGGAATTTATTTGGGCACATTTTGGAAGGAATACTTTGTGGATGTTTTGAAATAGATTGTTGCTATCTAACCTTTTGAGTGGCACAAGGAGAATTGATTGTGAAATAGATTTTGAAGATATATCTCCATCAAAGTAAAAAGGTATGGGCACATCATCCTTTGATTGAAGTGTTGTTGGATTAAATGTTGTGAAATATAAGGTGGAGTGAAAAGGATTGTTTGATAAGCATTGTTGGAAATATTTGAGTGGTTTTTATATGCATGATTGGTGAATGTTTAGAGAATATTTGAGATAGAATATTGAAATTATTTGAGTTAGGGTTTGAGACCCACATTGTGCTCTTTGTTTGAAGAAGTATGAAAACACTTGTTTAGGGTTTGTGAGCAAGTTGTGTTTCATTGATTGAATGATTGAGTGAAACTTCTTGAGCATTGGTTTTGAGTGATATTGAAAGTGAATGTGCAAACATTAGAAATCAGATTTGTGAAAGTGATAGACTTAATGATTGAGTAGAACATATTGAGTTTTTTATAGAGTACATCATTCTCTATATGTTCCAAAGGTTAAATTAAT
Source organism: Wollemia nobilis (assembly GCA_028583015.1). Taxonomy (NCBI): domain Eukaryota; kingdom Viridiplantae; phylum Streptophyta; class Pinopsida; order Araucariales; family Araucariaceae; genus Wollemia; species Wollemia nobilis. The sequence continues at coordinate 2,397,789 of JAQPPZ010016911.1, read as the reverse complement.
TTTGAATAGAATATGTCTAAACTGCTTCAAGTTAAAGGAATTACTTTGAATATTAGACAAAGTAATTGATAGCATTGTGTGCAAGATTTGAGATTGATTGAGCATATCTTGTGAGTTGTATTGAGCATGTGTTTGAGAATATTTGAGGTAAGTCTTGGTGAAGACTTGAGAGTATATTGAGCAAGTTCTTGAGAGGACTTGAGGGTAGATTTGAGGTAAGTCTTGGTGAAGACTTGAGAGTATATTGAGCAAGTTCTTGAGAGGACTTGAAGGTATATTTGAGGTAAGTCTTTGTGAAGACTTGAGAGTAGATTGAGAAAGTTCTTGAGAGGACTTGAAGGTATATTTGAGGTAAGTCTTTGTGAATACTTGAGAGTAGATTGAGCAAGTTCTTGAGAGGACTTGAAGGTAGATTTGAGGTAAGTCTTTGTGAAGACTTGAGAGAAGAGTTGATTGATTTATTTGTTCAAGCTTTGTGTTAAGGCTTGGGGTAAATATAAGTAGATTTGATTTGTGATTGGATCAAGATTTGTGTTAAGGCTTGAGGATAGATTTGAGGATAGATTTGGTGTATATTTGAGAGTAGATTTGTGCTAGACTGAGATAGAGTTAGAGCATATTTGTACTACACTTGGGATAGAGTTTGGTGTAGATCTAAGATAGAGTTGAGAGTAAGATTTGGAGGTGATATAGTAGAGGATAATAGTCTCTAATGGATAGAGATCCATTAGCTAGGGTAGTGAGGATAGAGGTCTTCTATGGAGAGAGATCCACAAGCTAGAGTAGTGGGGGTAGAAGTCTTCTAGAAGATCATCAACCAGAGTAGAGGGGAAAGAGTTCTCCTGTGGATAGAGATCCATGAACTAGAGCAAGGGGAAAGAGTTCTCCTATGGAGTGTGATCCATGAACTAGCTAGGAAGATAGAGTTCTTCTATGGAGAGAGATCCACGAACCAGTTGAGGAGAAAGAGTTCTCTTGGGTCAAGTTCCACAAACTAGAGAAGAGGGAAAGAGTTCTCCTGTGGAGAGAGATCCACAAATCAGAGCATTAGGGGATTGGTGTCTCCTTTGGATAGAGGTCCATAAACATTGTAATAGGGAAGTGATTCCCAAGAGATTTGTTGAGAAAATTTAGTAGAAATATTTTCTCCGTGGAGTAGCCCACATTGGGTGAACCATGTTAAATTGGTGTCTCTATTATGTGTGATGATTTGTGCATTGCTTTGATTACTGCTATTGATATTGCCATTGATAATATTGGATAATATTGTTTGGGAAAGAAAAGTAAAATTTGATCTTATACTATTCACCCCCCTCTCAGTATAATCTTGTGTTCTTCAATTGGTATCAGAGTGGGTTCCTTCAAAAGAGTTTAACAACTTGAAGGAAAAGTATATAAGAACACAGATGGCATCTCAGAGTGGATCTTCAAAAAATAAGGCACCATTGTTCGATGGGAACAATTATGCTTTCTGGAACATAAGAATGAAGACTTACTTGATGGCACAAGGATATGAGACATGGCAAGCAATTGAGGATGGATACACACCTCCAGCTAGTCCTCCTACAGATAAATATGGTAAGATCCTACATCTGTATAATGCAAAGGCAATGAATACAATATTAAGTGGTTTACGTGAAGCAGAGTTTGTAAAAGTTATGCATTGCACATCAGCAAAAGATATTTGGAAAAAGTTGAAGAAAACATATGAGGGAGACAAAAAGGTCAAGATGGCAAAATTGCAAAATCATAAGAAAACATTTGAAGACTTGAAGATGAAGGATGAGGAAGACATTGCTACATACTTACTTCATGTGGATGAGGTTGTTAACTCCATGCAAGGACTTGGGTTTAAATTTGAAGAATCAGATGTTTGTCAAAAGGTTTTAAGGTCACTCCCTATGAGGTATAGTGAAAAGGTTTCAGCCATAGAAGAAACAAGAGATATTGAAACTTTGACTAGGGATGAGTTACATGGAACTCTCACAACTTTTGAGATGAGAATAGGAAAGGATCCTATCCCCAAGAAAGAGGCAACCTTCAAAGTAGCAAAGAAAACAAAATATAAGAAGCCAAATTCAAGTGATGAGTCATCCAGTGATGAAGAAGCAAACTATGGCAGAAGGAACAAGGACTCAAGAAAGCACAAAGGTACGAAAATAGTTAAGTGTTTCAATTGTGGTAAATATGGTCACTATGCATCTAACTATCCAGAAGTTGGAAGTAGCAGTGGTGAAGAGAAACAAGATCATAAGAATAGGGAAGTAAGAAAATCTAGGTATCAAAAGAAAAATAGGTATGGACAAAGCAAGCATGAAAAGAAGTTTTTCCAGAGACATAAGAAGAGTTTCTATGTAGATAAGATAGGCAAGATTTCAAGTGATAGTGATGGAAGATCCTTAGGTAGTGAAGAAGAAGAAATTATCTTCTTGGCAATAGAGGAAGAAGGAAGTGCTCCTATTGAAGATAAATCAGAAAGACATGAAGATGCTCTTGAAGAAGTAGAGGAAGAATCAAAAAATGAAGAGGAAGGAGTAGTTGATCTAGAAGCTGAGCTCATTTCTGCTCTTAAGGAATTAAGAAAGGTTAGAAAGAAGAATTCAAAACTCAAGATTCAATTTCAAGAATGTGATGAAGAGAAAGGAAAGCTTATACAAGATCTGACAAACTCAATAGCTAAGACAAGGAGATTTAAAGAAAAGTTAGAGGTAAAAGTCTTAGAATGTGAAATATTAGAGCATGAGGTAGTTTCACTAAGGAAGGAAGTGAAAGAGTCTAAAGACAAGCTACACAGGTTTGGGAGAAGCTCAAAGACTTTGGATAAGATTATCAATGCACAAAGATCTTCATCAAACAAGATAGGACTTGGTTTTGAAGAAGGACAAAGAGAACAAGGAGAGGAGTCAAGCTCAAGCTCCAAAGAAGAAGAAGTTTTAGAAAAGAGAGTGAAGGAGAAAGTGAGACTTATGAGGATAAGTTGAAAAATAGAAGGTTCACCAAGGAAGGAAATAATGCACAAATAAGGAACATATGGAACATGAAACATCACAGGGAAGAAAGGACTAAGAGACCAGTGGGTTCAAGGCAATATTTCTTCAAAGGATATTGCTTCTCATGTAATAGGTTTGGTCACAAGGCTATGCAGTGCAGGACACATGAAAATAAGGAATATGGTTTCACTAAGAGGAATTTCAGAAATGGGTATCTCTTTCAAGGGTATTGTTACTCTTGTAATCATTTTGGTCATAAAGCAATTGATTGCAGGGTTCATGATAGGAATGGGTATGGCTTCACCAGGAGGAACTTCAAGATATTTGCACCTTCAAGGAACCACAACATTAAGTGTTATAAGTGCAATAATGTTGGGCATATGGCTAAGTGGTGTAGAACAAAATTTCCAGAGACAAGCAAGAACAGGGATATTCAAAAGAATCAAAAGGATATGTTGAGGAAGAAGGTGGACAAAGGAAAAGAGCATTGTATGCTAGGAGTAGAGATACTCCCACCCCAAAATTAATCACCTCAAGGAGAGGAGGTGGGGAGGGGGCTGAGCTAAGAGTCTTATATTTAGCCCCAAAGGAGTCCCTTTGCCATTGATGACAAAGGGGGAGAGATTTGAGTTAGGGGGAGAGCATTCAGTCAGGGGAGTAGTTTCTCAGGGGAGCAGAATTGGAAAAAGAAAAAGGAATGGTTAAGGAAAAAGGGTTGCCATCAATGACAAAGGGGGAGATTGTTGGAAATTTTGAGTAGTTATGTTGTCATTGATGTCAAGAGTCAGTGTCAGTGATGTCAAAAGTTAGTGCAAGGAATTGACAAAAGGAGGGTTAAAATATTTATATTTTAAGCCCAAGATATTTGGTTTAAAGCTTCACATGATTGGTCAAAATATTGTCTAAATACCCTGAAGGAAGGAGATACCTAGGCCCAAAGGAAATAATATTATAATATTTATTATTATAATATTAAAGTTGTTAAGATAAGGCCTAAAGTGAAGGAAGGAGATACCTAGGCCTAAAGGAAATAATATTATAATATTTATTATTATAATATTAAAGTTGTTAAGACAAGGCCTAAAGTGAAGGAAGGAAATACCTAGGCCCAAAGGAAATAATATTATAATATTTATTATTATAATATTAAGTGTTAAAAGAAAAGCCTAAGGTTACTTATAAATTAATTATAATATTCATATTATAATAAATTTATAACCCTAAGTAAGGGGTTGGCACAAAACATTAAGTTTAAATGTTTATTCCCATCGATGTTCGAGCAAGGAAGGAGTATGGTATTTATACCATAAGGTTTGAAGGCATAAGGTAAGTCTCCGAATGCACATGAGTATATTGGATTAATTGGTCGATGCGAATTCGTGAGCACAAGAGGACAAAAGCTTTTAATTTTTAAAAGTAAATGAAAGAACGTGGAAGGATAAAGCGGCAAGGGTTCATGCCCCTATCACCAACCACGTGGTTGGGCTAGTGGAAAAGCTTGGTAGCATAAGTCATTGGCGAATGGGAGGTCTCGTGTTCGATTCCTGGTGGAAGCGGAGAGGAGAAAGTTTTGTTTCAAACATTTTGGCACCAAGCGAAAGATACAAAGCGTAGTGGGTGCTTTAGAGGTCTCAAGTGAGCGCTTAGCTCACACGGCGGTTAGGTCACGGCTAAGGCGCAGGTATTTGTGTAGCGGGGATCGAATCCCATGGAGGCAGCATGCAAAGGTATTTATTTTGCATTAATAAATTTGCACCTTTGGTTCTAAGTCGTATGGTATGCACTGTTGTGGAGGTATAAGGTGTTAAAAATAATTTTTATTTTTTGCCATATTGAGGGTGTTGAATAATTTGAGTTGTGATTTAGTAAGTGCATTGGAATATTTTTGAATGGTGGTTATAATTATTTTGAAAATGCATTTATGATAAGTAGGGAGATATAAGGGAATAATTTTTATTATTCTATGCATTCAAATTCTGAAGGAAGTTATAGTGAATTATTTTGAAAGTGAATTATTGGAGTCCTTGTTGATTGTGTTTTGAGTGTGTTAAGAGGGAGTTAAAAGGTGTATGAGGTATTTTGATTATTTGTATGTTTTGTTAAGCATTTTGAAGGGTTTGATTATTTGAGAAACCTAGAGAGTGGTTTGGAATTTATTTGGGCACATTTTGGAAGGAATACCTTGTGGAGGTTTTGAAATAGATTGTTGCTATCTAACCTTTTGAGTGGCACAAGGAGAATTGATTGTGAAACAGATTTTGAAGACATATCTCCATCAAAAAAGGTATGGGCACATCATCCTTTGATTGAAGTGTTGTTGGATTGAATGTTGTGAAATATAAGGTGGAGTGAAAAGGATTGTTTGATAAGCATTGTTGGAAATATTTGAGTGGTTTTTATATGCATGATTGGTGAATGTTTAGAGAACATTTGAGATAGATATTGAAATATTATTTGAGTTAGGGTTTGAGACCCACATTGTGCTCTTTGTTTGAAGAAGTATGAAAACACTTGTTTAGGGTTTGTGAGCAAGTTGTGTTTCATTGATTGAATGATTGAGTGAAACTTCTTGAGCATTGGTTTTGAGTGATATTGAAAGTGAATGTGCAAACATTAGAAATCAGATTTGTGAAAGCGACAGACTTAATGATTGAGTAGAACATATTGAGTCTTTGATAGAGTACATAATTCTCTATATGTTCCAGAGGTTAAATAAATTTTGAATAGAATATGTCTAAACTACTTCAAGTTAAAGGAATTACTTTGAAGATTAGACAAAGCAATTGATAGCATTGTGTGCAAGATTTGAGATTGATTGAGCATATCTTGTGAGCTGTATTGAGATTAGATTTGAGGTAAGTCTTGGTGAAGACTTGAGAGTATATTGAGCAAGTTCTTGAGAGGACTTGAAGGTATATTTGAGGTAAGTCTTGGTGAAGACTTGAGAGCAGATTGAGAAAGTTCTTGAGAGGACTTGAAGGTAGATTTGAGGTAAGTCTTTGTGAAGACTTGAGAGCAGATTGAGCAAGTTCTTGAGAGGACTTGAGGGTAGATTTGAGGTAAGTCTTGGTGAAGACTTGAGAGCATATTGAGCAAGTTCTTGAGAGGACTTGAAGGTAGATTTGAGGTAAGTATTTGTGAAGACTTGAGAGCAGATTTGATTGATTTATTTGTTCAAGCTTTGTGTTAAGGCTTGGGGAAAATCTAAGTAGATTTGATTTGTGATTGGATCAAGCTTTGTGTTAAGGCTTGAGGATATATTTGAGGATAGATTTTGGTGCATATTTGAGAGTATATTTGTGCTAGACTTGAGATAGAATTAGAGTATATTTGTACTACACTTGGGATAGAGTTTGGTGCATATATGAGATAGAGTTGAGAGTAAGATTTGGAGGTGATAGAGCAGAGGACAGTAGTCTCCAGTGGATAGAGATCCATTAGCTAGGGTAGTGAGGATAGAGGTCTTCTATGGAGAGAGATCCACAAGCTAGAGTAGTGGGGGTAGAAGTCTTCTAGAAGATCATCAACCAGAGTAGAGGGGAAAGAGTTCTCCTATGGATAGAGATCCACAAACCAGAGCAAGGGGAAATAGTTCTCCTATGGAGTGTGATCCACGAACCAGCTGGGAAGATAGAGTTCTTCTGTGGAGAGATATCCATGAACCAGTTGAGGAGAAAGAGTTCTCCTGGGTCAAGTTCCACAAACCAGAGAAGAGGGGAAAGAGTTCTCCTATGGAGAGAGATCCACAAATTAGAGCATTAGGGGATTGGTGTCTCCTTTGGATAGAGGTCCATAAACATTGTAATAGGGAATTGATTCCCAAGAAGATTTGTTGAGAAAATTTAGTAGAAATATTTTCTCAGTGGAGTAGCCCACATTGGGTGAACCACGTTAAATTGGTGTCTCTATTGTGTGTGATGATTTGTGCATTGCTTTGATTACTGCTATTGATATTGCCATTGATAATATTGGATAATATTGTTTGGGAAAGAAAAGTAAAAGTTGATCTTATACTGTTCACCCCCCTCTCAGTATAAGTTTGTGTTCTTCAACCAAGGGCTAAGCATAGGAGGGGGCTTAGGTGGATAAAGGGGATAAAGAGGATGAATTATGTTTGTAGTAAAATTAAGAAAATTTTAGGTGCTTTTGCAAATTAACTAACCATTAACACTGCACAAGGGATAATATGATATTTTTAGGTGTCTACATTTACCCATTTTATACTATTTTGTGTGAAAATATGATATAGTGCAAACATATATGATACCATATGTGTGGTTGACTATGATAAGTATGAGTTGATGATGAATGATCATGGTTGACTATGAATTTTGGCATGTTGTAGTGACTATTGAGGGAGGTGTTGGCATTTTTGCCACATTGTTTTTTTTGTTGTTGTTCACGCAAAAGAATGCTCAAATTGTGAAGACACTTAACAAATTTTGTAAAAAGCAAAGGTGTCACGATTTCGCGACATGTCACAAAATCGTGACCTGTCACAGTTTCACGGTGCCAAATGCAAAAAAGGGCTAAGTCAATAAGTTGTCACGATATCGCGACATGTCACATTTTCACGACCTGTCACGTTATCGTGGTCAAAGCAGTCAACGAAGCACTATAATGAAGTTGTCATGATATCGCAACATGTCACAAAATTGTGACTTGCGATGGCCATGGAGCAGTGTGATAGAAAGTGTCGTGATATCGCAACATAAATTAGCAAAGGGCAATGTCAATGAAAAATGTCACAATATCACGACAAAAAAGCAAGCAAGGAGAAAATGGTACGGACTGTCATGATATCGCGACATGTTGCGTTATCGCAAGAAGGACTAACAGATAAACACAAGGCATGAGAGATGTCATGATTTCGCAACATTTTTGAAGATGAGGCCAAGAAATAGGAAGACGTCGCGATATCGTGACAGAAAGTGGCAATGAAGGCAGAGACAGGAAAGTGTCACGATTTCGTGACACATTGGGGCGGAAGGGCCAAGTGTAGAGAAATATCGCGATATCGCGACATGTCACGTTTTTGCAAGGAGCAAACAAAGGAGGCAACCAAATTGTACGGAATGTCGTGATTTCGTGACATGTCAAATTTTTGCAGCCGAGAAGCATCAAAGTGACAAGAAGAGAGAAAATGTCATGATTTCGCTACATATTATGGAGATCAAGCCAAACGGAGAAACATCTTGTGATTTCGTGACTTGTTTAAGATGAAAGAGCCAAATGAAAAAATTTCACGATATCGTGACATGTCTCATTTTTGTGACCTGTCGCATTTTTGTGGAATGAAAACTGAACCGTACAAGGCAAAGGAAATTGTCGCGATTTCATGACATGTCACGTTTTCACGGGTATTGAGCAGACAAGATAGTGCCTAGAGAAATATGTCACGATTTCATGACATGTTTCATTTTCGTGACTTGCAACAGCGAACAAATCCAGACGAAGGAAAATGTCATGATTTCGTGACATTTTTGGAAAAAAATACAGGCAAGAGAAAAGTTTCACGATTTCACGACATGTCTTGTTTTCGCGATGCGAAAGTGCGAACGGAGCAAAATTGTACGGATTGTTGTGATTTTGCGACATGTCCCATTTTTGCTACTTGCAAGAATATGAAGTCCAAGGAAGAGAAATATGTTATGATTTCGTGACATGTTGCAGTTTCGTGGGTATACAAAAGAAAAGGACACAGAAGGAAGAAGATGTTCCAATTTCGTGACATGGTGAGTTTTCGTGACCTGGTGGCCGAAGAGAAGGCAGTAAGGTAAAAGTGCCACGATTTCGCAACATGTCGCATTTTCGTGACCTATCACATTTTCGTGACCAAAGCAGTGACAAAGTCCCGATACAGTTATGTTTGCATGTTCTTTTAGAATTGCATAGGAGAATGTGCAGAGAAGATAAGGATCAAGTAAAGACTCTCTAACTGATTTTCAAATCATGGTCGAAAAGGCTTCAAGATTAAATGTTGCTGATTACCGATGTGCGCAAGATGGAAGAACCTGAAGCAATTTTTGATGCTGCCAGAATTAAAGACGCCTCCAATATTCAAAGCTCTTGTTCGTGATCTCTTAACAACTTCTAGCTTCCCTTGATAACGGTCATTTAATGAAGAAGTATGGGCCCTTGTTTTTGTTTCATTTTTGGTTGTAATCCATTTAAAAACAGAGACTGTCATCTCTCCAAGGCAGATTAAGGGGATTGTTTCTTCGAGATCTGTTTCATTTATTAAATGTTGTAATACAAAAGGAAGAGGACGGACCTCTATAAATACCAATGTAAAACTCAAACAAAGGAGGAGGATCTTGTTGCAGAAATTGAAATAGAAGTCCTAGATGCGTTCGCTTCCATTCTTAGTGTCTTCTGGAGTTGGTGATCTAAATATTTTTTATGTTTTGCTTTCTGTCTGAGTTACTTCTGTTAGTCCAGTGTCAATATAAGTTAAATTTTGCTATTCTAAATTTGATTGTATTTGCATTTGAGCGTTGAAGTACAATTGGAAATGAACTAATGGCTAATGCATGATCCGATTTCTGTATACATATTCTAAGAGTCAGTTGCTGCTTAGCTTTAGGATCTAGTTGAGGTTATTGCTATCAAGGTTGTTCTCCCCATCAACGATCGGCTTTGACCATATTTACATCCCTTTCTGTTATTTCCCATTCCTTTCAGCATTTTTCATTTCTTTCCTGCATCCTTATCTTCAAAACTAGTTTAGCTTAGTGTGGGAGCTAGCCCTCTCTAGATATTGTCCCAGGAGACATCTCTTTCTCTCAGCCTTTCAATTTTTGCCAAGTCTAGGGCGCGTACATGTACAAAATCCTTTCCTATGGCAGATTTGTGACCAACATTTTTTGGCACGCTCGATGGGACAAACTATTTTTGTCTCCCAAAGATCCATAATCGATGAGACTGATTGTTTCATTGTTTAACACCCAGAGGAATCAAGATATTGATGAACTATATTGACCTCAAAAGAGGTGATTATAAGTTCATCTAGTGACTTTGCTGAAGGTGATTATTAAGTACCCAAAAATCCTAATCCTGAATCTGGTGAGAATCTTCACTTCATGATCACGAGATCAAGTGCAAAAGAATCAGAAGATCCGGTCGAATTATTCAAGATTGATGTTCAAAACTGGAGGGAGTGCTCAAGAGTGGTAAGAGCTGTGAACCCGTTGTTTGTTGTTTCTTCGTAGGCAACAGGTCAGTTTGTGCCATCTCTGACTCCTCCCAGTACTGCTATGAGCCTGCGACTAGATCCAAATCCTGCGATTCAAATGGTTGGTCAAAAACCTCCTCCACGATGAGTTCCTGCTTGGAACTATTCGGGAGCATTGGATCTTCCTTTTAAGAATCTAGTTCCTGCTACAACAATAAAAGCCTTGCCTACATACGATGGGACTAGAAATACAATGTACAAGCATGTGTCAAATGTGGCAACCTTGGCTTCAATTCATAACATCATAGACGAAGATGTCATGATCAAATTGCTCGTCTTGTCACTCCGAGGTAAGTTTTTGTGCTGGTATAGATCCTTGCCTCCCAACTCCATAACTTCATGGGATCAATTAGCAGAGATGGTAATCCAAGGGTTCAATGAGCAAGCAGATCCATTTTATTTAGTGCATCAATTTAATAATATCAAAAGGCATCCTCAAGAGGAGATAGTAGATTTCAATGTTAGTTTTGCCCAAACTTGGCAGAGAGTTCCTAAGGGTCTTCGCCCTACTCATGAACAAGCAAAAATGTATTTTCTTAGGGCTTTCCATTCAGATATAGGTATGAATATCAGGATGTCTGGTGCAGTCCCTACATCTTACACTACTCCATCCATATATCCTTCATCTTCTTGGAATCCTCCTATACAGTCAGTTCCTATGATTCCCATTCCACAGATGACCTCTCCACTTCCAACTCTTGCATTACCTTCTCCACCAGTTCCATTACCTCTACCTGCACCACCTGTGTCCACAAGCCCAGATCCTCAATTGGCTGTTTTGCAATAAATTCAGTCGGCCATGAGAGCTCTCACTAACAAGGTGACATCTATGAAGTGGAGAGAGACGAAAAGGAACTATCAGCCATGGAGACCTTTTCTGGTAGTATCCAAAGAGCAACTTACTACTAGCAAGGCTATAGAGAAGGTACCTGAAAGGAACTCAGTGGTCTTGGTAAGTGAAGAGGTTGGCCCTTCTGAAGTTTCACATGAGCCTTCTTACTGGTGTTCTTCATGCAATGATCCACATGATGAGTCCACTTGCATGGTTCACCAAAATTATTTGCAAGTTCTTGTGGGAAGCCGCGTAAACATGATTCAAGAGGTGGATCAGAGTTCCGTGAAGTCTTCTAAGGAATACATGGCAGTTTTGACATGTAGCGGCAAGAAACCAATGTTGGTAGATCCGGCTAAGATGGAGCCATTGAAAGTGCCTCCTATGCAAGCAACAAAGTAGCAAATACCTATAAAGAGTCATGATTCTCCATCTCCACAATAATAACTTGTTTCCCCAAAGGATCCACTTCCACCACAAGCAAAAGAGAAGGAACAAGCTTTTGTCTCTCAGTCGCAAAAAAAAACAAAAGAACAAGCTAGAGTGACATTGCGGTATCCGTCATTGACTAAACGACAATGAGTGGAGGCCACCCAGCAGTATAGAAGCAGATTTGAATCTGCCAGTGGAGGGAAAGATCTGATCTCACCGGAGTACAACATCATTGAAGAACTCAAAAGGATACCAGCTAAGGTAAGTCTGTATGACACTTTGCAGCTGCCTGGATAGGTAAATCTATTACAAGAATCCCTGAAGAGCACACAAAGTAAGGGGAAGGCTCCAGCCCAGGTAGTTATGTCTCAAACTCTAACTTCTTCAGTCTCAGGAAAAAATAGACCACCACCTTTTTATCTTTCATTGAGAATGGAGGGACATGTGGTGCATAATTATCTTATTGACTTAGGTGCAACTACTACTGTCATGCCAAAGGCAGTATGTGATGTCATAGGCATGGAATACACAAGAACTAGCATGGGAGTTTTGCAGATAGATGGTACCTCAGTAAAAATAGTGGGTGTAATTAAGGATGTTCCCATATCCCTGCACACCATGCCCCAGATTACTATGATCCAAGAGATCATAGTGGTGGACCTAGAGCCATGCTTTGGTATGTGTCTCTCTCGAGAATTCATGACTAAACTTGGGGGTTACCTTTATTTGGATTTTACTCATTTGGAGGTACTCCATAAAGGGAAAAAGGTGAAGATTTTCAATGAGAAGCCTTCCACATTTCATGTGGAGAGAATAGATGAAGTGGACAGGTTAGCAAATTTAGTGCACATGATGTCTGAAGAATTTGGCAAACCTAATTTGATGGAGGAAGTCCTAGATGAGCTTTTCTTGGAGGATGAGTTTTCAATGCTCAATTTTAACGCCATGATAGAAATCAACTTAGGGTGTTATTCTATTCTCAAGACTAAAAAGGCTCAAGAGCAGAATGATGGAAGTCAAAATCAGCTTTATTTCGGTGAAGTAGGATGCAGAAATGATGCTGGCACTGGGATTGTTCAAGTATTACCTTCTGGCATTCCACGATCCGATTCATACCAGTTGACCCGGAGCTGCACAACTAATACCACAGAGTATGGGGCTTTATGCCTAGGTCTCAAGAAGGCTGAGAAACTTGGAGCACGACAGTTGCAAATCTTTGGTGACACTGAGCTGACCATCAATCAGGAGATCAATGAGTGTCTGTTCAAGGTCTGGGATCCAGGAGATCATAGAGCCATGTTCTAGTATGGGTCTCTCTCGAGAGTTTACAGCTGAATTCGAGGGTACCTTCCAAAAAAAAAAAAATTCTTAAACTTCGGCTCTTTTTGCATGCGAGCCCACAGGTATGTTGTTTTTCTCTTTCTTTTCTTTTCCTTCCCAGCAGATAGTGGCTTTTCCTCTACTTCTTTCTTTCACTTCCTTACTTCACTCCCTTCCTCTCCTATTCCTTCTTCTTCTACAATTATTCAAGCCACTACTGTTGTTTCTACTCCCCTCTCTAATATTCCCGTTTCTTCTTTCCCCATTCCTCTAAGTCTTTGCTTTTAAACACTTTTTCCACAGTTCACACCACCTTCTCCAGTCCATCCACTTCCATTTCAATTTCTATTTTATAGTAGCTGGTAGCACAGTAGCTGCCTGTTGCTATACCTACCCCTTCCACTCCTCCATTTTCCACCATTCCATTATTCACCATTCCCATTCCACGGCCTGTGCATCTGCTGGTCATCATTCCATTCATTTTCATTTTTTCAATTCAGGTGTTTTTCACTACTACCATGGAGGTCCTTTCATAGCACTTGATGATTACCCAGCTCAACTGAGATAGGAAAAATACAGTAGTTCAAAATAAATAAAGGAAGTTTTGTTCCTCCATGAATTTTTGTTGAAGGTCCTATTCTGAGTGCCAAGTGCCAGTAAAAGCTTGTTGCAGCTGCCTATAGAGACGACCAGCACTTACTTCTTCTGTCCCTCCAATTTTTGAATCTTTTGCCCAATGGATAAAGGCCTGAGGTTCGTGCATACAACAAAACTGTATACCCCATGAGCCGCCAAGAATGTTGGCATTTTTGCCACATTATTTTTGTTGTTGTTGTTCATGCAAAAGAATGCTCAAATTGTGAAGACACTTAACAAATTTTGTAAAAAGCAAAGGTGTCGCGATTTTGCGACATGTCATAAAATAGTGACCTGTCACAGTTTCGCAATGCCAAATGCAGAAAAGGGCTAAGTCAAGAAGTTGTCTCGATATCGTGACATGTCACATTTTCATGACCTGTCACGTTATCGTGGTCAAAGCAGTCAACGAAGCACTAAAATGAAGTTGTCGCGATATCGCGACATGTCACAAAATCATGACTTGCGATGGCCATGGAGCAGTGTGATAGAAAATGTTGCGATATAGCGACATAAATTAGCAAAGGGCAATGTCAATGAAAAATGTCATGATATTGCAACAAAAAATCAAGCAAGGAGAAAATGGTACGGACTGTCGTGATATCGCGACATGTTGCGTTATCGCAGGAAGGACTGATAGATAAACACAAGGCATGAGAGATGTCATGATTTCATGACATTTTTGAAGATGAGTCCAAGCAAGAAGAAGACGTCGCGATATCGTGACAGAAAGTGGCAATGAAGGCGAAGACAGGAAAGTGTCACGATTTTGCGACACATTGGGGTGGAAGGGCCAAGTGCGGAGAACTATCGTGATATCACAACATGTCGCATTTTTGCGAGGAGCAAACAAAGGAGGCAGCCAGATTGTACAAAATGTCACGATTTCATCACATGTCAAATTTTCACGGCCGAGAAGCATCAAAGTGACAAGAAGAGAGAAAATGTCATGATTTCGTGACATATTATGGAGATCAAGCCAAACGGAGAAACATCTCACGATTTCGCGACTTGTTTAAGATGAAAGAGCCAACTGAAAAAATGTCGCGATATCGCGACATGTCTCATTTTCGTGACCTGTCGCATTTTTGCGGAATGAAAATTGAACCATACAAGGCAAAGGAAATTGTCGCGATTTCACAACGTGTTGTGTTTTCGTGGGTATTGAGCAGACAAGACAGTGCCTAGAGAAAGATGTCGTGATTTCGTGACATGTTTCATTTTCACGACTTGCAATAGCAAAAAAATCCAGACGAAGGAAAATGTCACGATTTCGTGACATTTTTGGAAAAAAAGACAGGCAGGAGAAAAGTGTCACAATTTCGCGACATGTCTTGTTTTCGCAATGCGAAAGAGCGAACGGAGCAAAATTGTACGGATTGTCATGATTTCATGACATGTCCCATTTTCGCTACTTGCAAGAATATGAAGGCCAAGGAAGAGAAATATATCGTGATTTCATGACATGTTGCAGTTTTACGGGTATACAAAAGAAAAAGACACAGAAGGAAGAATATGTCACGATTTCGCGACATGGTGAGTTTTCGCGACCTGGTGGTGGAAGAGAAGGCAGTAAGGTAAAAGTGTCATGATTTTGCGACATGTCACATTTTTGTGACCAAAGCAGTGACGAAGGCCCGATACAGTTTTTTTTGCATTTTATTTCAGAATTGCATAGGAGAATGTGCAGAGAAGATAAGGATCAAGTAAATAATCTTTAACTGATTTTCAGATTGTGGTCGAAGAGGTTTCAAGATTAAATGTTGTTGATTACCGATGTGCGCAAGATGGAAGAACCTGAAGCAGTTTTCGATGCCGCCAGAATTCAAGATGCCTCCAATATTCAAAGCTCCTATTCACGATCTCTTAACAACTTCCAGCTTCCCTTGATAACAGTCATTTAATGAAGAAGTATGGGCCCTTGTTTTTGTTTCATTTTCGGTTGTAATCCATTTAAAAGCAGAGACTGTCATCTCTCCAAGGAAGATTAAGGGGATTGCTTCTTCGAGATCTGTTTCATTTATTAAATTTTGTAATACAAAAGGAAGAGGATGGACCTCTATAAATACCAATGTAAAACTCAAACAAAGGAGGAGGATCTTGTTGCAAAAATTGAAATAGAAGTCCTAGATGCATTCGCTTCCATTCTTAGTGTCTTCTGGAGTTGGTGATCTAAATAGTTTTTATGTTTTGCTTTCTGTCTAAGTTACTTCTATTAGTCCAGTGTCAATATAAGTTAAATTCTGCTATTCTGAATTTGATTGTATTTGCATTTGAGCATTGAAGTACAATTGGAAATGAACTAATGGCTAATGCATGATCCGATTTCTGTATACGTATTCTAAGAGTCAGTTGCTGCTTAGCTTTAGGATCTAGTTGAGGTTATTGTTGTCAAGGTTGTTCTCCCCATCAACGATCGGCTTCGGCCATATTTACATCCCTTTCTGTTATTTCCCATTCCTTTCAGCATTTTTCATTTCTTTCCTGCATCCTTATCTTCAAAACTAGTTTAGCTTAGTGTGGGAGCCAGCCCTCTATAGAGATTGTCCTGAGAGGCATCTCTTTCTCTCGGTATTTCAATGTTGGCCAAGTCTAGGGTGCGTACATGTACAAAATCCTTTCCTGTTGCAGATTTGTGACCAACAGGAGGATATGCAAGATTGTTTTGAATAATGAACAATGTAAGATGTCCCAATTGTGGAAGGGATGAATATCCTTGAGACTTTATCTTTGATAAGTTGTTGAGCTTGATTTGACTTAGTAAGCTAGCCATACATATGGAGGTATCCTCAAGATGTTACAAATTGATTGTAAGTGGACTTAACTTTCCACCTCAATTAAATGGATGCATGAGTAACTATATCAATATTGGGATGAAGCAAACAAAATTTGATTGAATTATATTTTGAGTTAAGAAGAGAAATTTTGCTTTTGCTTGCACTAGAAGAGGACTTATGATAGTCTCAGGTAAAATTCTTGGGAAAATATAATTTCAAGATCAAGTGTTTGATATCGATCATGTTCAAAGCAACATTAATGGGTGATATCTACCCCCTCAAGTGGTGATTTTATAAGTAAATAAATGGAACACAATAGTGAACCATTTGACCAAAGTTCACTACACAACAATGGTTGACTTGATGATAATGCAATGGGTATCAAGCTAGGATGCTAGGAATTGATGATGTCATGTAGAAGTTATATATGGTATGGTGGATGATGTGATGCGAATTTTATAGGATGCTTTGTAAAATTTTAGGGTTTCTTGATGTTTTTTATTTTTTATTTTATTTTTTAAAGTTTTTTATTTTGTGATTTATGATTTTTTTGAATTTCGAGTGAATTTTTTGATTTTGTGATTAAATTTTGATTTTGCTTTTCATTAATTCTGATTTTATTTTTGATATTTTTTATTTTTTTATTGTTGATAATGGATGGATGAATGTGATGAGATAGACATGGCACGTTAGATGACATGGATTTGAAATTATTGATGTGATGGATGATGATGGCTTAGACTCACATGTGTATTTTAAATTAATTTTTGGATATGTGTATTTAAATTTTATAGTAAAAATTCTATAATTTAATCAATGACAAGTTAACATTCACACAAACATATTAAAAAAACATAAGACAAACTAAAATATAATGAAGATGATGAATGAAACTCTAATAATGATTATAGGTAGACTAGGATAACAAATGGATTTATCATGAACCTAATGACAAGGAATAATGAACATAAGAAACATAGTGAATGAACATTGAACAAATGACTCAAATATAGAGCTATTAATGTTGAAGCTAATTGTGATGTAGTTCACTCACATTTACAAGGGTTTTTGGATGCTAGAAGAATTTCTAGAAAGTCAAACACCTTAGTTTGAGTAGTCAAACTCAACTAATAGTTAGTTAATATCCTACAAAAATCTAGACCATCCAAATAATATTAATCCTATCATGGACTATAGTGTGTGCAATAATATTTATTTTTCATATTGAGTGAGGTTGGACTAACCAATCGTAAACTTAGCCAATATAAGCTAGATCATCCACAAGTGTGCAGTAGTCTATATAAAAGAATATCACTAATATGACAAACATGTCACCACTTGTAATACATACTCCACTACTAAATAGGTGTCTATATCCCTGATGGATATTAGTCCTATAATCATTTGATGTTGCTCCACTTCTAGCGATGCATCTATAGCCTCAGTGGAGATATTTAAAATACATAAGGAAACTAGGGACAAGTTGTTGGTGGATCTCTTTTCATTCTTTTTTGCTTTGCTATTATTTATTTCTTTGTTCTTTTTTTAATTTTTTTGCAACTTATCCTTTTTGTATCCTTAGGTTTGGATTATGTGAATGATAGGATGAGCAAAACAATTTGCTTTATGGAAATACTATGCATGGTGTTGTCTTCCCTAAACTAAAAATTTGTTTAATGCTTGATATGTGATTGGTCCAAGAAAGAACTCAAGTCAGTTAGGGAAGCCTAAAATCATATTAGAACATAATGACATTCAAAAAAGGTTGATTGGATCAACTAGAAATGGTTGAATAATAGAAAATACTTCTATTACCAAGCAACCTAAGAATATGATTAAAAAAGACATCATGATAGTGGTGATAACTAGTGCATCCTTATTGACAATTTTATGAAAAACAAGCAAGATGTTTATGTGCAACATGATTGATGATATGATGCAATAAATGATAAAACACGACAATGATACAAAATATAATGGATACAAATAGAAACAACATATGCACCGTATATCATTGATTAATTATGCCAATTAGGATTGGTCAATGCATAAGCACACATACAAAAGGTGAAAAAATTAGCATGTTAGGAACCTTATTTTACTTATGCATAAATGTGTTAAATTAATGCAATGTGAAAGAATGATGAGAAAGAAGCCTAAATGATTGGGCGAACTACCTAGAATTGAATAGAGATGATAAAATTGAATTTGGAGGGAGGGATAACTCCCCCAATCACAAAATTGGTTGTAAAGAGTTCTAAATTTCCCAGATAGAGAAGTGTTTTGAAATAGGGTGATCTCCCCCAATCATGAAATCAATTTGAATATTAGGAGAGGAATGATGAAGATGATTGATTCATGTACCAAGAAATGGATGAGGATGGGTGAAATTAAATAAGAGCAACACCTAAGGGGGTATTATTATGCTTGAGGCTATTGTACAGGGCCAATTGGTCCAATTTTTTCTAATAAAAACTAATCATATGGATTTTTATGGTTCATTATGGGGCTAATGTTTTAATGGTTTTTATATTATTTTGCTGATTTTGAACATTTGAGGTTGTTTTTGGTTGGTTTTAGAGAGGAGGGAAAAAAAGAGGAAGAAAAAAATAAGTTTGAGAAAAGGAGAAATAATTTTAAGGAATAAAATAAGGGGAGGGGGAAGGAGAGAAGGAAAAAGATGAGAAAAATGACTAGCTAGATATATGTAGCCGCTCATGCATGACCATAAAACAAGGACATAGACCTTATTAAAGGAGGAAGGAATAAGGTTAAAAGGGGGAGGAAGGAAGAGAAACTAGATTAAAGGTGAAAAATGATATGATGATGGGGATGAAGCAAGATGTCATGATGATGGGAAAAATTGCTCTAGATGTTGTTGATTGTTGGTAACAAGGTTGATCATACCAATAAAAAATTAGCCGAAAGGGATTGAATTTACATGATTAATCTATCAAGACATCAATAGAGATGTCAAGGTATCGACTTGTGGTTTTTGCATCTCATGTTGAGGTAATGTATGCCTAAATATGCCAAGGTTTTGATTTGAGAAGGTGAGGGGATTGTAACATTGTATGTCTTGATTAATCAAATATTGGACTAGGTGTTTGGAGGAGCAATAATCATTGGTAGCATACCCTTATTTATGATGGTAAATGCAAACTTTATGTTCATAATACCATTTGGGTTTTACCTAATTAGGATATTTTGGTTGAACATTGGGTAAGATCATTACTTTGATTTCTAACAAAGATTAAAATATTTGGAATAATGGTTTAGAAATGGAAGTCTAGATATGAGGTGGACGACAAGGGTTTTGAGGTCGAGTGATAAGTTGGTTAGGAAAATGTGGTATGAATGCTTGTCTAGGGGATTGAAAACCCTACCATCAAGGTTGAGGAGTTTGGTGGGTTAAAGCTATTGTGATACTCATAATGACAAGATTACGAGTGGGATTTTGATATCCACAGTCACTCAACTATGGTTCAAGGCTTTTGAGGCACTCAATGATGTGTTACATGTCAACTAAAGGATAATTTGGGGTTATCGAGATAGGGTTGACAAGGATGATAGTTGGGGAAAGTGCAAGTTGATATGGGTAGGGATATGAATATGGGTAAGGTGACGGATATGGAAAATATAAATGGAGAGGCTATGAAATGAAAACTAACTGAGCCATTTGGGATGGGAAATGGGGTGAAAAAAGAAGATGTGGAAGATATGGAACTTGAAGAAGAGGTGGATAATATGATGTAGATCAATGTAGAGAGGACAAAGTGGTCCCCTTGTGAGAGATCATGGGTAGATTAAAGTGAGTGGCATGATTCATTAGGTCTTTATCATAGGATGAAATCCCATGCTACAAAATGCCACTCAAGCATGGGTTTTGAGAGGGATCAGAGTGACTCTGAGATAGGGGCAAGATGAATAAATAGTAAGCAGCATATGTGGGTCTATCTTGATTACACCTAATTTGATAAGATATAAAACAAAGGAAAATATAATCTGTTACATGATAAAATAATTGAAATAAGCTAAAAATAAAGATAGTTATATTCATCTAAATTTATGATTTGTTCATCTACAACTGATTGGAACAAGTATTTGGTGAGAATCGTAACCCAAGGTGCAATTATGACTATCAATTGCAACCCACCCTATGGTTGGATCTGTGTTTGTTAGACAAAAATTTCCTTAAAAAAAGAGGTTCTTCTAGTTCTCTAGAGGCTCTTACCCAAGTTTCATGGTCGTTTGAGTCCAAAAATACAAGAAGTTTACAAAATAAAAAGGGGCATCAAAAATAAATACAAAAAAATCCATGAGGATTGGCACCAAAGGGGGTTTGAATGAAATGGGGGCTAGAGTGAAGGTGGTTTCCTCTAGGTGCCTTAACAGGTTGGTTGAAGGAGGATGGATTAGCCTACAATCATCCATGGCTAGGCTATCTTGCTCTCAATATTGGATATAGGTTAGAACCATGATGGTGGATGAAAGAAATGGATTTGAATGGAAATGAGAGGCAAAAAGGGATTGCAACTCAGTTCTAAATAGAACCAAACCTCTTTATATGATCTTTGGCTCAACCACATCTACTTATGAGATTTTGAGTTCAATCATAGGTAACCCTATGATTTATGCATGCGATTGCAAGTGTCTATGTTATTTAAATTAGAGATAATTTATAGGGCCTTGGGGGATGGATAAATAGAAAGAGAGTGTTTTCTGAATGGTTGGTGGTTTGGTTTTTTGGTTTTTTTTTGTTTTCTATAGAAAATATAATCTAGAAAACAACTTAGCATAACATAAACAATTTGAGTCCAAACATATTGTATGTGATTGTGTGCTAATATTTTTGAGACTGCTTAGATATTTACTCTTTTGAAATTTTTGTTTTTTTATTTTTATATGTTTTTGGTCTGTTTTTGGGTTTTATACTCCTAGAGATCAACCAAGGGTGGATAAATAGAATCTAAAAAGGTATGTCAATGTACACTCCCTAATATACCTAAAGGTATGTTAAAAGAGATAAAATGTACACACATGCAAGGTTTACTAAGGTAAAAATGGCTCAAGGTATCCAAAAAAAGAGGAAAAATAAACCTCTTATACAAGAGGTGGCACTGTCTAAAACCTGTGACAGCCTAGTTGGCCTTTCACTTCACCCTTAGACAAGTTTTCTCAATAACGATAATTGCATACTCATGAATTATTTAGCCTTGTGAGTGGGGGATTTCATTCTAAACTACCCTAAGATAATCCCAAGGGTAGTGAATTCTTTTGGTGATGAAGCCCAAAAAACTATATGAATGGCTATTATGGTGTCTACGGGGAAATTTGGTTATTGGAGAAGCCTAACATCACCAATCTCAATTGATGATTGGTGATGAAATCTAATGTTATCAATAGTACATGCAAGTTTGTGGGGGGTTTGCTTTGGAATTAATAGTACAAAAATAGAAACTATTTTATGAAAGCAAATGCAAAATGCTTTTAATTTTTTGAAAGGAAAGTTATGCTAAGGATGAGGAAGTAAATTGCTTTTGAGACTAAATCTATTCTAAATACATGAAATAAAATTGATTTTGATATAAAATGTATGCTAGTTGTAATAAAGGAAATTGATTTTGAAATGAAATCTCTGTTAGAGGCATGAAAAGAGATTGATTTTCAAATTAAATTTACACTAGAGGCATGAAATTAAATTGACTTTAAAATGAAATCTATTCTAGAGGAATGAAATGAAACTAATTTTGAAATTAAATCTATGCTAGTTGCAAGAAATAAAATTGATTATGAAACCAAATCTATGCTAAAGGCATAAAATAAAATCTATTCTAGAGGCAAGAAATGAAATATATGCTAAAGCATGAAATAAAATTTATGCTAAATGTGATAAAGTAAATTGCCTTTTGAAGCAAAAGCCATGCTAAGGCCAAGAAAGGAAATTGTGCTCGAAAGAAAATTTGTACTAAAAGCAATAAAGTAAATTGCCTTTTGAAGAAAAATCTAAGCTAAGCCTGGTAAAATTAATTGTGTTTGAAATGAAATTTGTGCTAAATATGATAAAGTAAATTTTATTTTGAAGCAAAAGCTATGCTAAGGACAAGAAAATAAATTACGCTTGAAATAACATTTGCACTAAATAAAATTAAATAAATTTTCTTTTGAAGCAAAAGTTATGCTAAGACCAAGAAAATAAATTGCACTTGAAAAGAAATTTATGCTAAATGTGATAAAGTAAATTGCCTTTTGAAGCAAAAGCTATGCTAAGGCCAAAAAAATAAATTGCACTTAAAATAAAATTTGTGCTAAATGCAATAAAGTAAATTACCTTTGAAGCAAAAGCTATATTAAGGCCAAGAAAGAAAACTATGCTTGAAATGAAATTTGTGCTAAATTCGATAAAGTAAATTGCCTTTTGAAGAAAAATATATTCTAAGGGTAAGAAATGAAATTGTGCTTAAAATGAAATTTGTGCTAAGAAAAATAAAGTAAATTCTCTTTTGAAGTAAAAGCTATGCTAAGGACGATAAAGAAAATTGTGCTTGAAATAAAATTTGTGCTAAATGTGATAAATAAAATTCCCCTTTGAAGTAAAAGCTATGCCAAAGCCAAGAAAAGAAATTATTCTTGAAATACAATTTGTGCTAAATGTAATAAAATAATTGCCTTTTTAAGAAAAAGCTACACTAAGGCCAAGAAAGGAAGTTGTGCTTGAAACAAAATTTGTGCTAAGATTTACTTGGTCATAAATTTATCTACACTGGTCAAGATATGCCAATTAAGGTTATGACCAGTTGTCTACCTAGATATTTATGCATGAGATAGATTGATATCTATCTCCACTCATGGAGATAAAGAAATTTATGGCTTTCCTCAAACCTCAATGTATATACTTACTCTATGCTACTAAAAAAAAAAAGATGCAAGCATAAAAACAAAAAAATTGAAATGGGAGTGCCTTTTAAGATGAATCTATGCTAATTAAATGAAATAAAAATGCTTTTGAATCCAAACAAAAAGAAATTTTGATGGCTTTGAAAAAAAACTAAGAGATTTGATACTTTTGAAGCAAAACTAAAGGGAATTTTTTATTTTTGAAACACAAAATTCGAAATTTGACTCAAAAGGGGTGACAAAAGTGCTTACCTGGGGTCCTATGTTATTTGTATGATGCTTGGAAATGTTTCACAGGCTTTGGATGTTTAATTTTTACTATATAGAAGCACTCGCAAGGGTCCCTATAGTTCACAGTGGCAATTGCACCTCTCTCTATGGTTCACAATAGGAGATGTTTTTTTATATCTCTTTATGCTATGGTTGGTTTTTTTGCTAGAAATAATTGGTTTTTGTGAAGTTTCCTATAGAAAATAGAGGATGAAAAGTAAGAAAATATTTTAAAAATATATATTGAAAGAAACTAGTTATAGCTAGCAGAATCCTACACACAATTTGAGATAGCAGTAAATGAAATATGTTGAGCTAGAGAGATTGCTAAGTGAGTGAAAGTGAGTACACCTTTGAATGCATTTTTTGTGTAAGACAAGTTAGCCTAAGAAGGCAATTTATTATGATGGTGAGGTGAGGGCGTAACCTTATACCTAGAAATTGATTATGATGGTGAGGTACAAGAAGCAACCTTGTACTTGGCAATTTATTATGATGGTGAGGTATAGGATGCAACCTTGCACCTGGAAATTGATTATGATGGTGAGGTATAATACACAACCTTATACCTAGAAATTGATTATTATGGGGAATAGGATGTAACCTGGTACCTAGAAATTAATTATGATGGTGAGGTACAAGATGCAACCTTATAGCTAGCAATTGATTATGATGGTGAGGTACAAGATGCAACCTTATACCTAGAAATTGATTATTATGGTGAGGTACATGATGTAACCTTATACTTGGAAATTGATTATGATGGTGAGGCAAAGGATGCAACCTTATACCTACCTGCAACTTCTATGGTTGCCATGTTAGCTATTTAAAAATTGGTACCTACCCTAATGGGTCCAATTTTTGGATCTCTTAAAAAATAATAAGGGTGCATATGATTTTGGGTGTCAACCACAACCCTCTATGTGATTCTAGCTTGTAGACAAAAAAAAGGCTTCTACCTTGTACCTAATTTTATGATTCAATGTCTAGAGGGTTTGTGCTAGATTTTGAACCTAAAATCACTATCAAAAATAGAAAAGTGTGATTAAGATAGCTAAAAAGCTAACAAAACAGAGCAAGATGGTTTATAGGGTCCCACTGTGGTCACCAAAATGTGTTCATAGAAAATGTGCCATTTCATTGATATAAAAAGAGCATTACAAACTAATTTTACTTTACAGATTTTTACCCCATGGGCTACAATTAGGGTCTCCCAATGATGGATTCCTTCCTTAGTAATAGTTTATGGCACTTTGTGTCTTCTTTAACCACCTCAAATGGGGGTGGGTTTATCGCTTGTGTACCATTGCTAGTTGAATAGGTACTTTGAACCTACACAATCCAAATAAGGAGTTAGTAGCATCTATGGGTCTATCTTGATTAGACTTGATTTGATAAGAGATAAAACAAATGAAAATCTAATCTATTGCATGATAACAAAACTAAAATAAGCTAAAAATAGAGAAAGATAGTCATACTCTCTTGAATTTCTTATTTGTTGGTCTAAAACTAATTGGAATAGGTTCTTGGTAGGAATCACAACCCAAGGTGTAATTACGATTGTTAGTCATAAGCCACCCAGTAGTCAGCTTTGTGTTGGTCAAACAAAATTTTCCTTTAGAGAGGAGGTTTTTCTAGTTCTTTGGAGGATCTTGCTTGAGTTTGATAGTCATTTAAGTCCACACTTGCAATAAATTTATAAAACAAAAAGGGGTATAAAAAGGTATACAAAAGCATCCATGGGGGTTGGCACCAAAGGGGGTTTGAATTCAATGGGGGCTAGAGTGATTTTAGTAGACTTTTGGTAACAAAATGTGCAACTCTCTTAAATGAAAGAAATGGCTTCTATTTATAGAATTTAGCCAAGGTTATGGGGTATTGAGTTGTCTTGTCAAGTGGACTATGAGATATAAGGGTGCACCATATCTCATGAATTCTCTTGGGTGGAGGAAATTTATCATCCAACCACATGCATTAAATAGGAATTGGTTCACCATACTTCATAAATGCATGGGGTGAATAAAGTCTTCACCCTCACTATGGCATGTGGATACAAAGTCATCCATGTCATAAATGCATTGAATGGGTAAAGTATTCATGTAATTAAAGGAATTAAATGTGCATGGTGATGTGGAGAGTAGGGGGATGTGCATTAAATATGCCCTAAAAAATAAAAAAGAGTTGAGTGGACAAGGGACACCTCCCATGCTAGAAATGTTAAACCTAGATCCTAGCAACCCCAAGTTGATGCCATTCTACTTGACCTTGATTTTTAGAGAAAATTTGATACACAATTGCATGGTTGACTCTAGTTCATGCACATCAATCTTGTCAAAAAGGGTTAGGAAGGTACTTTGCTTATATCTCAAGCATACCAATGGTAAGGTGATACAGTTATATGATACTCCATTTCTAGTCTTTGGGCTAATTTGGGACTTCCTTTGGCACTCCAAATATACCTCAACCTAATGATTTTCCAATACAATGGCAATTTATCTCCCTATAAAATCTGGAATATGCCTCTCGAGAGACTTCATCACTAAGATCAAAGGATATTTATCACTGGACTAGAATCACATGCTACTATGAACTAGGTATGGAACCAAGTTCAAAATCCCATTGAAGCCCCTCCAATGTACCACATATAACAAATACTATTTAAATTAAGTGGATAGGAGTGAGCCTACTTAACAAAAGAAGAGTTGTCAAACTATGATTACTTCATGGACAAGAGGCATCCATACATCCCCAACAACTATCTAGAGCAATGAGCATCTAAAACATGGGATTCAAGCCTTGACAATGTATTAAAGCTAGATAGCATGGGATGATTTGTCACCATGTATTATACCTATTGTACATAGTGTAAATATTATATATAGTTAAATAAAAAGAAGTTAGGAAAATAAACCAAAAAAAAATTTCGATGCAAAGTGATCAAAAAATTTGTAAAAGAAAAACTTACAAAGGTCTTCACTACCCAAGGGAGGTTTTTACATGAAAGGAAACATGGCATGATATCAAAAACTAGCAACACAAGGAGTGGTATTTATCATCCAAAAATTACCTACAAGGCATCGTACCAATATTTATGACAACATATGACCCAACCTTATTTGGTATGATCCTAATGCATTTATATAGAGGTGTGCCCTAACCAATAACCATAAGGTATATATTTGAGGGATATGGTATCCAACATAGGAAATACACATGTTGAATCCAATAGCAAAAAATAAATATCCTTATAGAAAGAATGGGTCAAGTTTTCCAATGGTGAATAGGCATAAGAAAAGACATTTGCACAAGTCAACATCATCAAAAATAGGAACATCATAGGAAATATCCTATGAATCATCACATACCACATAGGATGACCACCACATCCAAATATAATCATGCCTCTATTGGTATGACTACTCGAGAACATTGGATCCCACCAACAGGAAAAATTGATAGATCAAAATTTTTGAAGGAAATAAAAGTCTATATAAGAAAGGCCTTCCCTACTACACCTTGAAGGCTCTAAAGCAAACCATCCTCCAAGGAAAATTATGTTTAAAAAAGGTGAGAGTTCCCAAGCCCTGTCAACAAATACAAAAAGATATCAAATATATTGATAAAAGGAGGACTTCAAAATAAGTTGCAAGAAAAATTAAAACTCCCTATGCTAAAAGGCTATGCTATCCCATTACATGAAAATTTTGTCTTTTCAGTGGTAGCTAAGCTAGGTCTTGCTATGGATAAAATATTTGAAACCCTTCCAATAATAACTAAAATGGATCTATATTTAGCAAGAACCCTTCTCATCCAATGCTTGTTATCCCTCCCATTACTTAGAAGGATGAGCTTGAAAGTTGAATCCTATCTCACTTGTGACTGGATTCACAAATCCCTAGGGTCATTACCAAGGAAATATTATCAATATTACAAGAAGGAAAAAACTCAAGAGTAATTTAAAAGATAATATAGGACCTATGGTTATTGATTAAGTATTGGCATCATCCAAGAAAGCATAAAATATTACAAAAAAGTAAGAACCCAAAAATAGGTTGTGAAACTTTTGTGTATCATATAGCCTTCTTGGACCACAAAGAGGTCACCCTAGTCATGGTTGACACAAAAAGATATAACAAAACTCTAAAAAACCTTGAAGAATTCATAAGGATTCAAAATGGAGGTAAGTAATCCTAATTGGATAAAGAGAGCAATCTAGGTACACTCGTTAAAATATCCCAAGGATCATGTGCAATGTCATCATAGGTCAGACAAGAAAGTTGTCATAACAATAGATGGGATTGCTCAAAGTTCTCATTTTAATATTTCAAGGGAATTATTCTAGATCCCATGGCAAGGAAGCACCACTAAATGAATAGGCCCCTATAAGGTATATCAATCCAAAAGTATCATTATACCTCTTCCCAATTTTTTTGTTTCCCTTCCTTTATTTTTAGCATCCAAATTTTGACTCTACACCAAAGGACAAGACAAGCAGTCTAGATTCAATTCTTTTAGTAGGTTGAACATACTTAAGAGGTGTCAAAATTATAGATAAATTTTCCCTACAAACCTCCTTCACTCAAATAATACTTAATTATAATCAAGATGAACCAAATAATATAGTTGAAAGGCACCTTCCACCTTTAGTCGAAAGGAAAGGAATTCAAATAAAAATTAGATAAGCTTAGGAGCCATGCCAACCATTAGATCTTTCATAAATAATCATTTCTCACCTTATACCTTGAGTCATACACATTGAGGGCACTAAGGCCCATGGGCTATTTGTTTTCAATCAGATGGTTTGTGTGGTCCTTCCAATGGAGGAGAGAATGTAAAAGAAGAAAAGACCCCAATAAATCTCAGAGTTGGACACATGGAAACTAGTCAATATTTTGAGAAGAAGAGCACCAATTATCAAATAATGAAGGATTTTTATTGGCCAAAGGAGATTCCATATTAGTTGGGTATGTTTAAAAATAACATGCTTGAAGAAAATGGTAAAACAATGAGCATTTAAAGGGACACCTAACATTGGCCACAAAGGTTGACCTTTGCATCCCAAACTATTAGAACCAACCATGTGGAAGTTGTAGCAACTGCCTACCATATGTGTAAGCCTACCTTAACAATCTATGCTAGTCAAGGAGGCCATGCCTATCTATATAAACAAAGAGATAATTTAATGATGATTTGTCATCTAAAGGCCCCAAATATATCAATATTTATGGCCCTAAATTGAGAGACCTTGAATTTTTTTCTTGTTGCAAACAAAAATGGATACAAAGTAGAAGATAACTTATAGGATTTCTACATAGAGTTTATGGAGGGAAATGACCTTCCTTCTAGATTATATAGGCCTAAATTGTATTGTAAAGGCATCGAGAGTTGTCTACTCATGCCTAGTATTTGGTCTTGTGGGATATTCCTTTCACCCCTTCTTTCTAATTGTAATAAGTAGAGATTGAATCTTAATCCATTATATAAGGAGCATCAAACTCTCCACATCAAATGCCTTTTAATCATTTTTGGCCTATTAATTGAAGTCATGACTGATTTTGTTTTATCCTTCTTTATTTAATGTGTATTTTTATTGGTAATGTGATTTTTTAGTTGTGTTTATTCTATCTATTATTTAGTAAATATCATGTTCATTTATGACCACTTGTTACAGCTAAAATTAAAAATTTTAATTCTTTGTGTATTGTCCCCATATATTAGGTTCTAATTTTCCACAAAGTATTTACTTTTATTTTTTTTACTTTCATTGCAATTAATTTCCTTGCAAAACCCCTGGCCTCAAATTATGGATGCCTCTATGCATCAATGATTAATTCCAACAAGGATTTGGCCTCAACTAAAAACCCCCATAGGTAATATTTTTTCTATGGTTTTGCCATTTATTTGTTGTACATGATATGTGGGTGCCCCTGCATCATCAGGTTATTTGCCTAGACAAACAAGTGCATTTAAAAATGATAATAGTAATGTAAAAATTAGTGCACATGATATAAGAGGGTACTCGTAGACACCAAATTATTTTATAAATTGGTTGGTAGGAATGGGTATTTATGCCCACTTACAAGTTACCTTTGGTTCAAGGTTAAGAAATTAACATTTAGGTTGAATATGTACTGTTGGGATACTACAATGGTAAAGGCATTGGGCTCTCCTAGCAGAGACCCAAGTTCAATTCATAGGGAGGGTGGCCCTCGATGTGCCCCCAAATTTTCAACCTATTAAAAAAAAAAACTTTTAGGTTGAATAGTAAAATATTACAAAAATAATACCTTTACAAGGTTTACAAAGGCCCTAAGAGCTTATACGTTACAATACAAATTTGGTCATGGCCTCAAGTGAAGCTTAACCACCACATATTTTAACTATTATATCATGTTACAATAAGGTTTTTAAATAGTTTGATAAAACTACAAAACCCAATATCTTTTTCATTCACACTTCCCTAGACTCATAATAGACTACTGTGGAGATTTTAGCTTTCAAAATTAAAAATTTCCATGAACATATTTGGGTTTTCCTTTGTCTGAAAAAGGAAATAAGAAGAATATTTGGGACTCAATTTTGGATAGAATGAAATATTTTTTGGTAGGTTTAAAAGGTAAATAATTAGCCATAGTTGGAAGGATACAACTCTTAAAGGTTCTATTTTGATTTATTCCTATATTTATATGATGTCACTTTCAATATTGCCAATAGCGATAGCATCCAAAGTTAATAAATTTCAATGATGTTTTATTTGGAAAGGATGAGAGGAAAAATTAGGTTTCATATTTGTAAGTAGGATAGATTTTGCAAACAAAGAATATTGGAGGGTTAGGCTTGTGAAACTACAAACTTATGAGTTTGACATTTTTGAAAATTTTTGGTTGGAGATTGTTTAGATATCAAGGAAAAAATTGGGAAAAAGATATAACTTCAACTCTTAGTACTAAAATTGCTTAGAAAAACCTAACCTAGAGGTTCAAAAACATGAAATTTTATACCAAATGTTTAAAATTGACCAGGAAATATGCTAGATTATCAATCAATAAGGGGGATTTTATTAATATTTTATCTAATTCTTGGTTGAAGCCTTATCCTTTTATTTTTAATCCAAAATGGAAAATATTGCCTTAGGCATATTTAGCTTGTAAAGGTGTAAAGGTCATAAATTATATTAAGGTGAGCAAAAAATCTAAATCGTGCATTTCTATTAGTAACCTAGTTGAAGGATAAGACCTCAAAAAATTAGTGCATGAGCTTCAAAAGATAGATTAAGAGTTATATAGAATGATTAATTAGTTTAGATACTTGTGGGTGTTTTTGGACCACTACCAACATGCACTTTGGTAATAAAGTGCTGAAAAATAAATGAATTGTGTAATATAGAAATATCCAATGCAAAATTGGCTAATTCTGAAGATCACCGAGAGTTTCGCACCTAGATAGGGCCCGATACAACCTCAAATATCTAGCCTAACCAAGGAGTGTAAATATTCTAAGTTTGAAGATGACCAAGAATTTTACACCTGATTAGAGCCCAAATTGGTTCCAAAGACCTAGCCTGACCAAGGAGTTCAAATCTACCAAGTCCAGGAGAGGTTGGAAGTTTTATCCTCCACCAGGGCCCAAGAAGATATTTGAGATCTAGTCAAACTAGGAAGCTTGTAGCATTCAAAATAATTGCACTTGATTGAAGCTTAGTGAGGTCTCAGATGTCTGGTCTAACTAGGGGAGACTAAATTTTTTGCACCTAGTTAGATCCCCAGGTGGTCTGAAAATTTTGGTGCATACATATGAATAAATGAACAAGTACCAAAAGTACCTAAGGAATCATGCCTGATAAGATACCAAAGGCCTGACCCATAGGGGAATGATACCACCAAATGAATTGCACCCAGGGGGGACCTAAAATATGGCTAATTGCCACCCTGAGATCATATATCAAGAAAGACAAATTCTAGAGGATGTAGGATGATTTGTACTTGATTGAAGCCCAAAAGTATGCCAATTTCTTGATCTATTGTTGTGATCCAATTTTGAAGGTCAAGAATATTTTTATCATGATAGGTACCCAATCCCTGACCTAATACCAGAGGTTTTTGGATAGTTGGAGAAACAAATGTTAATATCGTTGAAGCCCCTCTACTTGACCAAAGTCCTTTAGGATACTGAATGCTTGATATCATGACTGCACAATGCATAAGTGTGGTAGTTGGCCTAATCAAATTCAATTTTGGACCACTTGCATGACAATTGTCACTATCTTAGGACAGCTAGAGGATAAGATTATTTGTTAAAATAATATCTATAATTTGGCTATCATCATAGCATCATGTGGGCAATAGGGCATCTCAACCAAAAATTATCAATGAAAAGCAATAAACCAGATGCAAACAACAAGCTCAACACTACCCAACATAGGACAAATTTTGGCCAAGTTAGTAAGACATGATGAAATATTTAGAGAAACCATACCTTCCAATGGCCCAATTAGCTAGCATTCCCTTTGATATAACATCATTTTGTTTCTATATTAATGATATATTTTGATAATGATGTGATTGTAAAATGTCTATATATACAAGGATGTAGAATGAATATTGGTTGGCTCTTAGGCATTTACAATTCATGTGTAAAGATGAACATTGCATATTAATACAAATGGACTACTGTTTGGCCTCTAGTTTGATTCATTTGTAGAGTATGAATGTATGTATTGATGGCTATATATTTCTAATTTAAGCATGTTAAATTTTTATGGTGATAATTCTAAATCCTAGATTTTTGTTGTACTCATTTACTTATTTGGAATTTGTGGTCTCATTAAGATACAATAGATTAAATTAAAATACTTTGTGATTGTTTGTGCAACTAGATGGTTTGTTAGGTAGTTGGTTGTTTAGTTACATGATCCTTGTTATTGCATATGTCTTGATGTTGCTTAATTTGTACCACTGCAAATTCTGGCTCTAGTTTCATTTATTTCTTTCAGCACCCCTTTCCCCCTACTTTTAGGAATAGTTAGTTGGGACTTCAAGAAATCGGCCTCCTCCAAAGATTGAACGTTGAGGTTCTCATGAGCTCCTAGGTATTTCAATGTTGGTCAAGTTCTATGGACACACAAACCTTTCCATTAGATATATTTTCAAACCAAAAATACTATTATAAAGATATGGATACTCAATCAAGTTGGTATACAAGAATTTTAAGCAATGAAATTTTCCTTCTTATAATAATTTTTCTTGGAAGAGCATTTGGTCACTTGATACTACCCATAAGGCCTCAAAATTTCTTTGGTTAGTTATTCAATGCAAGACTCTTATAATAGAAAACCTAAAAAGAAGATTATATCATAGACCTCCTAGGTGTATCTTGTGTGACAAGGATCTAGAAGCATCAAATTATTTACTTCATTGTCCCTTTTCTTACAACATTTGCGCTTGCTTAAATATACTAGGTATCTCCATCATCATTGAAAGCAGATGAAATATTGAATTAATTATTTCAAATCTAAAGCATTATACATTTTGTGGATGATTTGTCCTACAATTAATTAATGGAATTTTTGGCTTGAAAATAATAATAGTTTATTAACAAATTTTAAAATCGTACCTAAGTCTAGAATCACATTATTGCCTCTCTTGCAAAATGGTATAGTGCTTATTATGGGAAATATAAAGTGTTAAAAAATAGGTGGTAGCATCTTAGTGATAGGATTTGAGTATACATGGAAGGGTTATTTGCATGAATGGAGTTAACACAAATATTGTATTTCTATATATGGTGAAATAGATGTCCAGAAGTTGGGTCTATCAATATTAATTTTTAAGGATGCTTCTAAATAAAGTTTGATAAAAGCTTATGGAAGTGATGTTTTTTAACTAATGAAGGCAAATTCTCTTCACTTATATGCAAAGGCTAGGGAAATTCTTATATGTATCAAAATTACCATTGAAAAAGATGGAAATATTTCAATTAAGGGGAATTAAAAATCATTATTAATGCTATCAACAAAAGTGGATGGATAAATTGAATAAAATTGACATAATATCTTATATCCATAAACTATTATTAGAGGTAGTATCTTGAAAATACCAATATATCTATTGAGAAATAAAATGGGTAGCAGATAATTATCCAATCATGGTGTGAATTTTTCTCATTCAAACTTTAGAAGGTAGGTAGCTAGGTGATATTCTATATTTTAATAAAAATGATGTCAATGAATTAATTATGAAAACATATTAGTTTGAGGAAAATGAAGAATATATTTGATAGAAAAGAAAATGAAAAATATATTTGATAAAAAATCTAGTTAGATATGGTTCATTTGACCTAATAGAAAATGTAATATTTTGTTGTTTAAATGCTCCAATAGAAGCCTCATAAAGTTTATTAAAAAAATAGTTAAATAAGTTAACTTTCAAGGTAGAGACTAAGGTTGGAATCTTGTTGAGAAATATATACATAATTGTCAATAATTTATAATACAGTGTAATGTGGTCTTGATGTAATGTAGGTGGTGCCATATCAATCCTATATAACCAATCAAAAATGTTAACAAAATTAGGGTTTGAATCATATTAAGTGATATATTTGAAAGAACAAAGATGTAGATGTTGTAGAACAATAATAAGATGTATATGAGGCCAATAATTTGATATGTATATTTATATGGTGATATATAAAATAAATCTTCGAATCATATCAAGTGATATAACTAATCTATAACTGATTATAATATAGATGAGGCTATATCAACCTTCACTTAATCAGTTAAAATCAATGTTATAATAAATATCATATATGGGTCTGAGGGCTTGGTTCAATGATCAAAATCCTCCTATAAGAGCATGATGACCAAGGTTCCAATCCCTCAGACCCCATAGTATCTATGGGCATATCATGTCAGCATCATTGGCTATGTAAAAGGTTTACTCAATGCAATTGGAAGTTAAAGGGGCAACTGATGCACCTTGTTGGAGCCATAACTTGTGAATTGTACACTTGTTTGCCTTGAAATTTAATAGGTGGTTCCATGTGCATGTTCTGTGTCAGGAACATGACCCTCCAAAAATCATGTTTTTAGGACCTAACTCCGACATCTAGTGCCCCAAAATTAGCTTTTAGAATAGGTTCCTAGGTTTTTTGGGTTTTTTTGGCTGTTAGAAGTTTATTATATTTTTTTATACCTTAATTTGAGACCTAATATTTTAAATTAAGGTTCATTATTGTAAGAGGGATGTGTGCACCAAATTTGGGCTCAATCCGACTCATTTCTATTTTTAGCAGTTTTTAGGAAAAAATATCTATTTTTAGCAGTTTTAGAAAAAAACATTTTTAGGGTTTCTTTAGGGTTTCTTTGGTTTTCAGTTGCTATATGATGGATTGTAATATTTTGTAGAAGGGGTGTGAATTCAAGAATGATAATAATATCAATTGGCAGTTTTCTTCCATTATTGCATTTGTGTTATGTGATTGGAGTCCATTTTGTTGGTCTCTTGTAGCTGAGTTTACACCATTTGGTATCAGAGCTAGTGTGATCTTACTAGTGAAGAAAATATGCCACCTAGAATATATGCCTAGATGAATAGGCAGATCGAGGATCTAAATGTAAAAATAGCATAGCTAACTGGTGTGATTGATCGCATGGGAAAGAGATGTCCCAGGGCACGTGCAGATCAAGGATCTGATGATAAAAATATACCTAAGGAATTTGGATCTGAGGTCCACGTAGAAGTAGACCTAGAGGGCCCAAAGGAAGAAGGGCACAGTTTTTAAAATCAACTGATACAAGCTCTAGAGGGGCTTAAGGTGAATTGAGATGGGATTAAGATTGAGGTTCCCGAGTATGCTGGTGGGTTGAAACCAGAGGAGTTGATCAATTGGATCAATAGCCTAGAAAAATATTTTAAATGGAGTAATCTTACTGAATAGAAGAAGTTTAAACATGCATGCACAAAGTTGAAGGGACATGCATTGATTTGGTGGGATCATTTACAGACGACATGACAGAGGAATGGAAAGGAAAAGATCAGGGATTGGACAAAGATGAAGAAGTTATAGGAAAAAATTATACCTGTAGACTACTCCCAAACCCTATTTCATAGATTTCAAAATCTTCGATAGAAGGATCAAAGCATTGAGGACTATACTAATATATTATACAAGCTATCCATTCGAGTGGAGCACAATGATTCGGAGGACCAAAAGGCTTTCAGGTATGTAAATGGCCTAAGTTTTTTTGTTCAAGATGAGATGAGCATGCATCGCACTCTTATAGTGGAGGATGTGTATCAAATGAACCTCAAGGTGGAGGATAAATTGAAAAGGATTAATAGAATATGTAAGAAGAGATTCACACCCTCTTCAGGTTGGGGTTGAAGTGGATATAATTTTCTCAAGGGAGAATCCTATATACATGTTAAACAAGAAGAAGATGGATAAAATCTAAGAGGAAGAGGATACCAACGAGGTAGAGTTTACGATGGTGGACTAAATGGGAATGATCTAAGGAGGTCGTATACTTATTATGGATGTGGTGAGGAGGGGCACAGAGCATTTGAGTGTCCCTAATGTGATATCCAAGAAAGGGGTCAAGGAGGACAAGGAAGGGTCAATCTGGTTGAGATGGAAGAGCAGGATGAGGATGAAGTTGTTGTTGACATGGGGGAAGCACTTATGATAAGGAGGATGGTGATTGCTCCTAAGAAAGATATGGTGTAGAGCAAAGCAAAGGGATAGACCATAGATGGTGAATATTCTTGGCTACGAACAAACACATTTTGAACAAGGTGTACATTAGGAGGGAAGGTATGTAGCATTGTCATTGATGGTGGTAGTTGTGATAATATGGTGTCAAATATCATGGTTGATAAAATACACCTAAAATGTGAAAAACATCCTTATCGATATCACATATCATGGGTTAAGAATGGAAATGAGGTAACAGTAGATCAGAGGTGTTTAATTAAATTTTCAATTGGGAGCACTTACAAGGATGAAGTGTGGTGTGATGTGATCTTGATGGATGCATGTCACATTCTATTGGGAAGACCTTGGCAGTACAACAGGGATACTAACCATAATGGGAGAAATAATACTTATACATTTTGGAAGGATGGTTTAAAGGTAGTTCTTGTACCTTTGAAGGAGGATGAACCAAGTGAGAGCTTGTTGACGATGAAGGAGTTTCTTGTAGAGATCAGGGATGCTAACTTCTATTATGCCTTAACAGCTAGGAAGCTAGAAATAGAGGAAGTGGTTATGCCTATAGTAGTAGCTAAGTTGCTAAGTGAATATAAAGATATCACACCAGAGGAGTTACCATATGGGCTACCACCAAAAAGGGATATCCAACATTGCATGGATTTGATTTCGGGATCAATGCTCCCAAATCAGGTAGCTTATCGGTTGAACCCAACACAGAATGTAGAGTTAAGTAGGCAAGTGACATAGTTGATAAATAAGGGATTAGTTAGGGAGAGTATGAGTCTATGTGCGACTCCAACATTGCTGACCCCGAAGAAATATGGTAACTGGAAAATTTCTGTAGACAGTAGAGCCATAAACAAAATCACCATAAAGTATCGGTATCCTATGCCGAGAGTGGATGGCATGATGGATGGATTGGCTAGAGCTAAATACTTCAGTAAAATTGATCTGTGGAGTGGCTACTACCAGATCAAAATTCAAGAAGGGGATGAATGTAAGACAACTTTTAAGATAAAATATGGATTGTACGAGTGGATGGTGATGTCATTTGGGTTGTCTAATGTGTAGAAAACCAGCGAACTTCGATGTATTATTCAGGAGACATTTAAATAAGGTTACAACTCCGGGAATAGCACACCGGATGAAACAGGTAAACAGAACTCTGTTACGTAGTTGTAACAGTAGCCTAATAATGCAATACGTACAAATAATATTAGTACGCTAACATCCCCCTTTATTACATTATTTGGGTAATGTAATAACTAATAGCTATACTAACATCCCCTTACATTATTTTGCAATACAAAGTGAGCTGCGAAACAATTCAAATTTGACACGTCCAAGTGCCTTAGTGAAAATGTCTGCAACTTGAGCATCGGTGGGAATGTGCTGAAGCTAAATTCGGTGCTTTGGAACTTCATCTCGAATGAAATGACATTGTGTGTCAATGTGCTTTGTTCTTTCATGATGGACTGGATTCTTGATGAGGTTCAGAACACCCTGATTGTCGCAAAACAAGTGTATTGGAGATTTTGATGGATGGCCCATACTTGTCAAAATGCGACGTAACCATATCACTTTGCACACAGCTTCACGTGCGGCGCGATACTCTGCCTCTGTTGATGAAATAGCAACCACCTGTTGCTTCTTGTTGTGCCAAGAGACAGGACCGGATCCCAGATGAAAAATGTATCCAAAAGTTGACTTGCGATCATCAAATGATCCGGCATAGTCGGAGTTCATGTATCCTTGCAAGAAGAATTTGTTGTTCCTCTTGTATTCTAGGCCATATTCCATAGTACCACGGACATAGTGAAGAACATGTTTTGTTGCTTTCCAATGAGTGGTCTTAGGCTCCTACATGAACCTCGAAAGATAGTTGACAAAAAATACAAGATCTGGCCTAGTATTGGTCAGATATATGAGACTCCCAATCAACTGTCGATAGAGAGTACCATCTACCTGAGGTGAGTCATCATATCGTGATAACTGAAGTCCATTCTCCATTGGAGTTGCCATTGGCTTGCAGTCAGTCATGCGATATTTTTCCAGAGAATGTCTTGGCATATTTTTTTTGAGACACTTTGATGGAGTGCTCCTTCTGGCTGAATTCCATACCAAGACAATAATGGAGAAGTCCGAGATCTTTCATCTCAAAATATTTGCACAAGTTTCTTTTGATAGTAGAGATCATAGTTTCTGAACTCCCTATAATGAGTAGATCATCCACATAGAGTACAAGCAACACTATCTCAGAACCCTATTTCTTGAAATAGAGGTTTGCATCTGATGGACATCTCTTAAATCCATGCTGCATAAGGTGATTGTCCATTTTTATATACCAAGCTCGAGGAGCTTGTTTCAGACCATACAAGGATTTGACCAATTTGCAAACTTTCTACTGTTGGCCTTCCACTTCAAATCCTTTAGGCTGAGTCATATAGAATTCTTCTTGGAGATCACCATTTAGAAAGGCACTTTTGACATCCATCTGGTGAACTTTCCACCCATATTGTGCTGCCATAGCACACATAACCCGAATTGTGGTCATCCGAGCAGTAGGTGCAAAAGTTTCCTCGTAGTCAATGCCTTCTTTTTTAGCATAGCCCTTTGCAACAAGACGGGCCTTATGCTTATAAATTGTTCCATATGCCTTGTACTTGACTTTATATACCCATTTGCATCCAATAGGTTTCTTTCCATGTGACAGATCAACAAGCTTCCAAGTTTTATTTTTCATCAGAGACTCATACTCTGTATCCATAGCGGCCTTCCACTGAGGCTCACTGAGAGCATCTTGCACTGATGCAGGTTCAAGACTATCTATGGTAGACATGAATGCCCTATCATCATCAATATCCATATCCTCTACTTCTGTACTTGGAGTCACAAGAAGTTCCTCAAAAGATTGACAAAGATCATCAACCTCACCGGTTTCTTTGGCTTCTCTTTCCTTTTGAGCCATACTTGCGTGTACGAGGTCTATCCAAATTCAAATTGGGAGGAGTGGATAAATTTGCGTCTCTGATTGTATTTGTACACCATTTAGGATTCTTCTTCGGTGGAGGTGAAGAAGATGTAGAAGGACCTCCTGTCTGTGTTGACGAAGGAATCTTCTATTCCTTAGTTTCCACAATATCTTGGTGTACTTTAGATGTGCTCTGTGATGTGAAAGCTTCATCAAAGACAACATCCTTGCTGATATGAATTTTCTTGGTCAAAGGATCTATCAACCGATATCCTTTAGAGTGCTCAGAATAACCAAGAAAAATACATCTCAGTGTTTTCTCATCTAGCTTCTTCCTTTTCTCTTTCGGTATGTGCATGAAAGCTTGACATCCGAAAATACGTAGATGAGATATGGAGGGTTTTCGACCACTCCATGCTTCCTGTGGAATCATTCCTTTTAGGGCCTTTGTGGGTGCCCTATTCAATAGATACACTACAGTGGTGACACCTTCTGCCCAATATTGTTGCCCAAGAGTAGCTCCTGTGAGCATACAACGAACCATTTCCATGATAGAACGGTTCCTTCTCTCAGCAACTCCATTTTGTTGAGGAGTATAGGCAGTTGTTAACTGTCTCTTGATTCCATGCTTATCTAGGAATGTAGAAAATTCATTAGAGGTAAACTCTCCCCCTCGATCTGAGCGAAGGGTTTTAATAGATGCTCCTAACTCCTTCTCAATGGATTTTTTGAACTGCTAGAAGAATGCGAAAGCTTCAGATTTCAGTTGGAGAAATAAAACCCACATCTTTCATGAGTAGTCATCTACGAATAACTGAAAGTACCTCTTCCCTTCACATCTGTTGGGTGTGAAAGGACCACACAGATCGGTATGAATTAACTCCAGAGGTTTTCGTGCTCTTGTAGAGCTCTTCTCAAATGGTACTCTATGTCGCTTTCCGCCAGCGGTCGAGCACACCGGCAATGTGGCGAAAGGGAAGGAATACCCTTTACCATCTCATACTTGCTGAGCTCAAGTAAGTAGCCCGAACTAAGATGCCCATATCTCTTGTGCCATAGGGAAGTTGCCTCCTTGGTAGAGACAGTCATGGCAACATGTGGAGTAGAGATAGCATCTAGTGCAAATAAGCCGTGCTTATATGAAGCTGTTGCAATATGCTTACCCTTCCTGGTAATAGTACAACACTTCTTTCCATTCTCAACATGAAAGTTGACAACCATATTTCTAGTGTCACTGACAACAAATTTTTGGCCAATCCCGAAACATAGAGGACTTTGTCAATATAACACTTGCCATCAGGAAGAGTGACTGAAACTGTACCCTCTCCCTAAACCCTATAGGTTTTATCATCAGCAATGGTGACAGGTTTGCCCTCTTTGGCCACAAATGATTCAAACCACGATATTCTCCAGTCATATGTTTGCTAGCTCCAGAATCGACATACCAAATAGGATCCCTCTGTGTGGAATCTGTGGTAGTCATGAGCACCTTGTGTGCCCATTCAGAATCCGAGTCAGATTCTTCAATAGCAACATTCACTCGAGGTTGCTTGTTTTTATTTTGTGGTTTGTTTTGGCCTTTCTGCTTGTTCTTATGCCAACACCTGTTGGTGTCATGGTTGTCTTTCTCACAGATCTTGCACCACCTCTTCTTCGTTGAGGTTGTTTGCCTTTTCCTTTCGTATCCTGTTGAGAATTTCCTCCTTTCCGAAAGTTGCCTCCTTTTTGCCCATTACCTTTCTTCCTAGAACCCTGCTCGTTGATGTATAGGGCTGTATTGGAAGAATCATCCTTGTGAAGTTGGCGTGCCTCCTGTTGTTGAAGCAGATTGACCAACTCGATGTAGGTAATTTGTCGTTGAGACACCTGGATGGAGGTTATCAACATATCAAATGAAGAAGGTAAAGCTCTCATAACAAGTGAAATGAGAAGCTTTTCGTCCACGATATCTCCCAAAGAACTCAATTTCTCTTTCAATTCAGACACTCTACACAGAAAGAGTTCAACTGTTTCACCCTGCCTCAAACTCAGGTTATGAAGTTGTTGTTGAAGATGAAGAATGGTGGAATCATTATTTCCCTCATAGATGGTTTGAAGGGCATCCCATGCCTCTTTACCACTTGCTTTGTCAGCTATATGAGGTTGCACTTCATCTGAAACAGCAAACAAAATGAGCACCTTTGCTCGACTGTCTTTCTTGTCAAAAGCTATCTGATCTGCTGAAGGACCTGTGGATCCTGCTGTTGGTGAAGGCCTAGTTGCTACTCCAGTAACAATATCCCACAAATCTTCCATTTGGAGAATAGCCTTCCTCTTATGTTTCCATGGTGTATAATTTGGACCTTTCAATAACTGATGCGAATCAGTCATCAACTTTGCAACAGCGGCCATAATGAAGGTTCCTTATATCACCAATTGGTCCCCCTTTCGATATACCTTTTGCTAGGCCAATATACCGTACAAAATACCCGCCCTTACGTGAGGGAAACTATAGGTATTTAGAAAGATCAACAAAAATCACCCGCCCTTACGTGAGGGAGACTATAGGTGAGTTTTAGAGATCATACGATATGTGGAACATAAGCGGTATTGAAAGGGAATCGCCTTGTTGATGGCACCTACCATAGAAGATTCTTCTCATGCATGGGGCGTAACTTCCCCTAAACACTATGAAGAATACTTCGTCAGGATTTATGCCTAAACACAAGTGCGATAAAGGGTAGTGGATGGAGTAAAAAATGCAAAAATGGCTAACTTATCTCTCCCCGACGATTTATAGAGAACAAGCTCAGACGTCGTTGTAGCAGCTATATTAGGCGGCGGATACAGTAGCCAAATCATGACAGCTTTACCTATAAGTGCTGGCCAGAGGTATCACAAATACCGAACGCTGCAGTGCAATAAATTGCACGGATGGGTTTTAATTATTCCGGGGACTTAGGGAGTGTTTTGATTTTTAAGTTTTTAATGTTATAGTGCAAAAATGAAATATGCAACATACAACATAAAAAAATTGCCCACAAGAATAACCCACAAGGTGTCGGTCACAGCCGAAAATGCACCTTTTACAATTTGCCAAATTGCTATTTTTCGAAAAATTACTCACTATCCCCCTTTGATTTTTTGAAAAAAAATATCCCCCCTTAAAAGGCTTTCTTTAACAAAGCATTTTAATAATTATTATTTATTTAAAGTTAAAAAATAATAATTTTAATTTATATAGTTTTTAAAACTTTAAAAAATAAATTTTAATTTATAAAGTTTAAAAACTATTAAAAAATAAATTAAAATTAAAAAATTTAACTAAAAATAATAATAATTAAAAAACGTTTGAAAAAAAAATATACCTTGGGGGGAGTCGGCGGGA
Organism: Wollemia nobilis; assembly: GCA_028583015.1. Taxonomy (NCBI): domain Eukaryota; kingdom Viridiplantae; phylum Streptophyta; class Pinopsida; order Araucariales; family Araucariaceae; genus Wollemia; species Wollemia nobilis. The sequence goes on along the minus strand of JAQPPZ010016911.1, from coordinate 2,355,352 downwards.
TTTGAACCCCCGACCTGCAGGCTCCCTGAGCCTTACCGCACAGCTCATTGCCAAGTGAGCTAGCGGGCTGATCCGGAGGGATCAATGGACCTGCTCCTCTTTCAACCTCTCCTTCTTCCTCCTCCTCTGCAGCGGCTCTGGTTTTTTTTCAAAAAAAAAACTTCAGCGTTCCCGCCTGGCGCTGCTTCCCGGTGCTCTGGTTTTTTTTTCCGTGTTCAAATTGGACGCGTGTTTCGCGCTTGGGGGGGGTTTATACTCCCCGGGCGGAATTTAAAATTTTAATTTCCCGCTCGGGGGGGGGGATGATTTTTTTTTTTTTAATTATTCCACCATGGGGGGTTGCGCTCCTCCTTCCCGTCTACGTCGATGCACCGGCGCGGACAGTACATCTGCACCCTGTGCAAATGACGCAGGCTCAATGTGGGGGGGTTGCGCTCCTCCTTCCCGTCTGCGCGATGACGCACCACAGACAGTACATCTGTGCCCTGCATAGATGACGTAGGACGTCACGTCTGCGTGGCATCGTCCGGGGGGGGCACTATCCCTCCTCCTCTACACGTGACATGCAGACGGTCTGCACGAGTCACAGACCGCACGGACGACGTTCTGCGCATGGACGTCGGTCTGCGATGACGTTCTGTGCGCAGACGTCGGTCTGCACGCGTCGCGACTCTGCACACGGAGTCAACAGGGGGCCCTCCTCTGCGTCGCGGAGACGGAGGTTCTGCGTTGAGCGCAGACCTGGAAATTTTTTTTTTTAAATCTTCTCCCTTCCGTAGCTGCGCGACCAAGAAGAAAAATCTCAGCAATCAAAAATTCCTCTGCCCAGGGAAATCATAGAACTGGCTCTGATGCCATGTAGAAAACCAGCGAACTTCGATGTATTATTCAGGAGACGTTTAAATAAGGTTACAACTCCGGGAATAGCACACCGGATGAAACAGGTAAACAGAACTCTGTTACGTAGTTGTAACAGTAGCCTAATAATGCAATACATACAAATAATATTAGTACGCTAACAAAGTACTAATATTATGTGGTTGATGAACAAAGTACTACGGGAATATAATGGTAATTTTGTGGTTGTGTATTTTGATGATATTTTGATTTATAGTAAAAGTGAAGAAGACCATTTGTTACACCTGAAATTAGTGTTAGACGTGCTCAAGAAGGAGAAATTGTATGTCAACCTAAAGAAATGTAGATTTCTTCAAGATAGTTTAGTGTTTTTGGGATTTGTAATCTCCAGAGATGGCATGAGGATGGATTATGAGAAAGTGAAGGTGATTTTGGAATGGCATATTCCACGATCTATAGCAGAAGTAAGGAGCTTCCATGGACTAGCTACCTTTTACATGAATTTCATCAAGAACTTCAATAGTCTAGCTGCCCCTATAACTGAGTGCACGAAGGGGAAAGAGTTTGTATGGACTACGACAACAACAAAGAGTTTTGAACTCTTGAAGAAGAAGGTGTCGTAAGCCTCTGTTCTAGTGTTACCAAATTTCAATAAGGTGTTTGAGGTTGATTGTGCCTCATTTTTTGGAATTGGTGGTGCCTTAAGTCAAGAGGGCTGACCTGTAGCATTTTTTAGTGAGAAGCTGAATGATGCAAGGAAGAATTATTCTACATATGATGTGGAATTTTATGCAATTGTGCAAGCATTGAAACATTGGAGGCACTACTTAATCTCAAAGGAGTTTGTGTTGTTTACTGATCATGAAGCATTAAGGTATGTCAATTCTCAAAAAAAGTTAAATAGCAGGCATGCCAAATGGGTTTCATTTTTGCAATAGTATACATTTGTCCTAAAACACAAGTCAAGAAAACAGAATAAGGTTGTTGATGCATTGAGTAGGAGAGTCTTATTTTTGACCACTATGGATAATGAAGTGGTAGGATTTGAGGGGATTAAAGATCTGTATGAATCTGATGCGGATTTTGGGAATATTGTGCAATAGTGTAAAAGTGTGGTAGGGGACAAGTACCGTACCATTTTTGAAGAGTATTTTTTACATAATGGTTACTTGTTTAAGGGTAATCAATTATGCATTCCCAATGGCTCTATGAGAGAGAACATCTTGAGGGAATTACATAGTGGGGGTTTGGCTGGTCATTTTGGAGTAGCCAAAACTACCACTCTTGTAGAGGAGAAGTACTATTAGCCAAAAATGAAGAGAGATATAATCAAGTTTATCTCTAGATGCAGAGTATGTCAAATGGCTAAGGGCAATGCACAAAATACAGGGTTTTATATGCCATGTCTAGTTCCTATAGGACCATGGACCGATCTGAGTATGGATTTCATGTTGGGGTTGCCCAAGACACAGAGGGGTAAGGATTCAATTTTTGTTGTGGTAGACAAATTTTCCAAAATGGTGCATTTTATTGCTTGTCAAAATAATAATGATGCAACTAGGACTGTAGTCTTATTCTTTGATGAGATTGTGTGGTTGCATGGTGTTCCAAAGACTATTACTTCTGATTGGGATACTAAGTTCTTGAGTCACTTTTGGAGGATGTTGTGGAAAAATTTGAATACTAGGTTGCAGTTCAGTAGTTCTTACCACCCATAGATTGATGGGTAAACAAAGTTAGTGAATAGAATCTTGGGAAACCTCTTACGATGCATAGTTGGAGAAAAACCAAAATAATGGGATTTAGCCTTGTCATAAGCTGAATTTGCATACAACAGTTCAATGAACATGTCAACAGGTAAATTTCCTTTTCAAATTATTTATGGTCAAAATCCTAGAGGTGTATTAGATTTGGTTGAGTTACCAATTGGGGAACAAGTTAGTGATGATGAAGAAGCATTTGTTGAGCATATCCAGAAAGTGCAAGAGTTAGTGAGGGAAAAATTACAGGGTAGTAATGCTCACTACAAAGAGTCTGCTGATGCACACAGAAGGGTGAAAGTTTTTGAAGAGAGTGATATGGTCATGGTTCGTCTTATTAAAGAAACAATTCCTAAGGGAACATATAACAAACTAAAACTTAAGAAAATTGGGCCATGCAGGATTTTGAAGAAGATCAATGATAACGCCTATAAAGTGGAGTTGCCTAATGAATTTGATATTTCATCCATTTTTAATGTTTCTAATTTTTTTCAGTATCTTGGTACTGTCGAGGATGGTGAATTACAGGAGACAGTAAATTGAGCATGATAGATGCCTAAGAAGAAAAAAGAGAGAGTTGCACAGGTGCTCGATAAGAAGGTGATCACCACCAGACCTACAAAAAATTCTTGGTTCAGTGGGAAGGATTACCACAGTCAGATAACACTTGGGTTTTAGAGTCAAATCTAATTAAAATTGATAACTAGAAGCTACAGGATTTCAATTTAGCTGAACTCATAAGAGCTGAGTTTTTTTTCATTAGAGGAGAATGATGCACCTTATCGGAGCCATAAATTGTGAACTGTATGCCCGTTTGCCTTGAAATTTAACAGGTGGTTTCGCGTGCATGTTCTGCATCAAGCCCATCTTTGATGCACTTTAACCTCCAAAAATCATGTTTTTAGGACCTGACTCTGACATCTAGTGCCCCAAAATTAGCTTTTAGAATAGGTTCTCGGGTTTTTTGGGTTTTTTTTGTTGTTAGAAGTTTATTATCTTTTGTTATACCATAATTTGAGACCTAATATTTTAAATTAAGGTTCATTATTGTAATAGGGATGTGTGCACCAAATTTGGGTGCAATCCGACTCATTTCTAGTTTTAGCAGTTTTTAGGAAAAAATATCCATTTTTAGCAGTTTTTAGAAAAAATACATTTTTAGGGTTTCTTTGGTTTTCGATTGCTATATGATGGATTGTAATATTTTGTAGAAGGTGTGTGAATTCAGGAATGATAAGAATATCAATTAGTAGTTTTCTTCCATTATTGCATTTGTGTTATGTGATTGAAGTCCATTTTGTTGGTCTCTTGTAGCTGAGTTTACACCAGCAACAAGCGATATTTGAACCCACGAAGAGGTGTAGAAAATTGTAATGAGTTACCGATTCCTCTAGTATAATCAAAATAATAATAATAATAAATATCATATATATACATATCTAATCAAACACCCAAATTACATCCAAACATATCACATAATTTTATTTGATGATATAATTAATATAGTATATAAAAAAATCAAAACAATAAATATCATAATTCAAATTTAAAATATATATTTGGTAGTGCCTTGAGAGCAATCTAAAATATATTCCTACCATAATACTTAGATAAACAAGAACCAAATACTATAATAAATAGTCCCCATGGGCTAGATGGATTGGTAAGTGAGACCATTCAAAAGACCACAATTCATAAATGAATGAATCACTTCTTTGTATTGAACATAAAAGGGGTTACAAAATGAATCCTTTTATAGTTTTGCCCTTAAGGATACAAATGGGTCTTCCCTAAGGAATCCCTTTTCAATATGTCTACAAGTATCTAGATTCATTTTTTGGATGTTCCTCAATGTACGTGGGCTTCTTGCACGTGTGCCATTGCTTGTTTGATCTGTACTTTGTACCTATTGGGCCTGCAAAATCTAGTTAGAATATTTGGGGTTTTGCCTTGGTCAAACCCCATATTTATACAGACAAAATTCCCTTAAAACATGCTTATAAATGCATAATATGATGGAAGGACCAGTTAGGAAGCATACTTACCTATTTTTGGAGCCTTTGGACCATTAAAATTAGGTTTTTAGGGGGCCTATGAATTTTTCTAGACTAAAAAGTTTGCACCTCGACGTGTGATTTTTTTTTTTAGCGAAACTTGCCAAATATGAAGTGTATAGTATCTTGTTGATTCTTTGATCTTTCATTGGGTCACCTTCAGAAGTTGCCTTCTTTATCAATAACCTATCTAAATCATAAAGAGTATAGTAGATATGATGGAAACCCTAATACTAAATGGATGTGATTGATGTGTGATGGATGTTGTATGCCTAGAGTGATTTCTACAGAGTTTCTATAGGCTAAATTGAATTTATTTGAAATGGTGAAAATTGCCTTCTATTTATAGAATTTTCTAAGATTAGGAGAGGGGTTGAGGTGTCCCATGAGGTGTCTCATGTGAGGTGTGCATTGTAAGGTGTCCATTGTGAGGTGCCCATTGAAGTGTCTTACCTCATAAATGGAATTGGGTGAGATAATCCCTCACCCATCCACATGCCATGATGACCTAGAGGAAAGTATCCAAATGGCATTAATTAGATTTGAATTGGAAATATATTTGAATTTGATATTCTTTTTTATGTGCAAAAGTCTCCAATTCTCATTTATTGCCCAGGAGAGTGTGAGATGGAGGAAATATCTAGATGAGAGGTGGCAAGGCTAGGCTAGGCTAGTCAAAGTAGACTAGGTGAGGTGGAAAGACTAGGGTAGTAAAAGTAGACTAGGTGAGGTGGCAAGCTTAGATGAAATCATGATTAGATCTAATTAAGCATGTGCTTAGCCATAAAGCAAGTTTTGATCAAAAATATTGACTTTTGACCATAAAGTTTTGCTTCTGATTTATTGATGAGTTCTTTTGACAATATTTGACAAAATGTTGGAGCCATAAGGTAGAGCTTAGTCAGGTGCTTCATTAAAAAGTGGTCTTATGACTACCACTTTGAATAAGGGAATCCATGAGTTGTCTACAATTGTAGGTGTTTGAGGTTTATCAAATATTGTTTGTTTTGGATTGGACTTTTGATTGAGAATACAAATTTCACTTTTGTATCTATCCTAGAAAATGAGGAGTTGAGACGATATTTAGCAAAAAAAAAATTAGGTAGATGTTGAATACATGATTGGATGTTTAGTTGTTGACCACGTGCAAGAAAACATATTGATTGTTGAATTAATACCCCCTCAAGTGATGAATTGACGGTGGAGGAGACGAAAAGTGGTGATGAGTCGATTGAAAAATATGAAGATGATGGTGGTAACGATGAAGGTGGAATATGGCATTTGGGTTGAGCCATAACTATTTATATGAAGATATAGATGCAATATTATCTTACTATCATGATCAATGTAGGATGGCCCAACTTTGAAAGGGGTGCATGTCTTTGAAACTTTACCTTTGATAGATTTGATTTGGTAAATCATCCAGTCATCTACAGATGTACACACATCACTTTGATTATCTCACCAAAGTGAAAGTGCGAGTATGTATAGACATACTCATGACTAATTTAGTGGGCTCGTTATTGGACCTAGTGAAGTGATACACACTTGATTAAACCTGTGTATACTGAAATAGCATAGAAAATTTGGGTGGCTTGGAATTGTGTTGAGAAAAGATATTTTGTTGTTTTTTTTTCCTAGAAAATGAGGGTTTGTGATAGTTGTTGGTAAAGTTTTTGGAAAAAACATCATTTCCAAGATTGAGTGTATGATTATTGATCATGCACAAGGAAAAATTTAGATGGTGAATATATACCTCTTCAAGCAATTAATGGGCAATGGAGGTGATGGAAGTCGATAATGATGAATGCAAATGATGAAAATGAGGGGTGAGAAATGATAAAAAATACCAAAGATGATGTACCAAGGCAAAACCAAGCACAACAGGTAGGATGGAGTAAAAAATAGAGGTACAAAAAATATTCACACATCAAGATGTGAACAAAAATATTCACACGTGCCCGTGCGAATTTTTTTGTTTGACCCATGTGAAGTGCTTTTGCAGTTTGGAGGAACAAAAAATGTCATAATTGGACAAAATTATACCATTTGAAAGCTCTTTTCAAACCTGATACAATGGTTGTAGTTTTAGGAAATTTGGAGATGATTTAGTAGGTGAAAATCTAGATTAAATATAACCCTTGTTTTAAAGGTGGTGAATGCATAATTTCAAGCCTTTTGAAAGGGATAATTGACATGAATGTTTAGAGGGATTGTATGGACCATAGAGAAATCAAAAATAGAAGAAGAGAGGGTGAATTAATGAATGAAATGGTGGATTGGAATATTTGGACCTCCGTATGGATGGTGGATATATCTTCTCTAGGATTAGAGAGAGACGGAGTGATATTTGAGAAAGATGGAGTAGTTGAGTGCACAAAGTGCCAATATGCAGAGGTTGCAATGATAGCAAGATGACTTGGAGATCTTGTATACCTAAGATATGATACCTCAAGTAGTGGATTCCATGTGAGGAGAGTGGAAAGACTCTTAGTGAATAGCAAGGTTGATATGTGTTGTTGGTGGTGGATGAGAGGCCATCAATTTCATATGAGTGTTGTATACATGCTATGTACATGCGATGGGGTACCCGAAAGGGTACACATTTTTTGTATGTTATTTTAATTTTTTGTATGTGGAGGATAATGATGTGAATGTATGAATGTAGTATAGATGTGTGGATTGATAGAAGTATATGTGTGTGATATAAATGATAACATGTATGTAAATGAATGCATGAAGATGTAAGAAATGTGGTGTCATATAGATTAGAATAATGATAAATGACATAATGAATATGAGAGTGAATGGTCAAGTAACATGTAAGGCATGGAAGACAAGCAAACATGTAGTGCATGAGATGAATATGGAGTATAAATTTCTATGCAATATATGCATGTGTTGGAGTAATATGCATCAAATGTGACAACAATGTAAGTATGATATGAATGATTATGCAGGTGGATGCAAATTGTTTCATTATTTCAAAGATGTTTGGATGTGAAAAGTTATTTGAATAGATTCAAACATTATAGTTTGAGAAATCAAACCCATGGAATAACTAAGCAAGATTATTTAAAAATATTAACTTTCTTGACTAAAAAGAATCTAATCATGGACCAATTGTGTGTAAAGTGATGTTCATTTAACCATTGTGAGAGAGGATGGTTTCAATGATTGTTAATTTATCCTGTAAGTTAGCTCATCCACAAGAAAACAGTGGTCTATTCAAAAGAAGGTTACAAATGCAATAGACATGTCACAACTTGGAAGGCATACTCCACTGTCAGTCAGGCATCTATAGCCCCGATGTATATTTACCTCGTAATTTGAATATGGACCTAAGGACCTCAGGGATTCAAGATTTTTTATAGTATTATTTTTCTTTTCTTTTTTTTCTCTTTTTGTAGTGCTCTTTTTGGGATTTTGCTTTCCCCATTTCTATTCTTTTTTGTATAGCTTGTCCTTTTATCGATCCTCAGGCCTAATTTAGATCACGCAAATGATAGGATGAGTGGGGTGACTTTCGCTACGTGGCTAGTATATGCACAGTATTACCTATCCTATTCTCAAAATTTACTTAATGTGTAAGGTGTGAAACATAATACATGAAATAACACAAGTCAACCAAGGGAAGCTTTGAAGTGCTATATATTTTTCTAACTTTAGATGATGGTTGATTGAATTAATTGTAAATGGTGGAATCACATAAAGCAATTGAAGATCCAGTATCATAAAAATGGGATTGGAAACCAAAAGTATCATGCTAGAAAGCGTGTATTTAATTATTTAGATGTAATATTTATAATGGATATATATATATATGTGGATGTGAACACAATCTATATGCATGTAAATATGTATAAAGAAGGAGGAGCATAACTGGTAATGATAATGTAGTGATCGATGCAACGAATAACATGAGGTTGCTATGCATGGAGTATGCAAATGCTATACAAGGCTACCCCAAGATAGTATCTAGATGGAAGGGGTGATGGAGAGAATAGAGAAATTTGGTATGAGGAAGTGAGTGCATGATGAAATGGTAAATGGTTCACAACATCAACATGATTGATGAAACAAAATAGTGATGCCATAAAATGAGTGGTAAGAGAGATGTGATGCAAGAAAATAGAAAAAGAAATGGGAGGAGATAAATGGATGAAGAGAAAGAAATAAAATGAAACTAATCAAAGGTATGTAACCCCTCAAAGCATGACCATATAATATTGACAAGTAACAAGATGAAAATGGAAGGAAGAAAGAAGAGAACAAATCAAAGGTATGTAGTCACTCTAAGTGTGACCATACAAAATTTATCAAAGAGAAAAGGGAACAAGGAGATAATAAATGGAGAAAATAGAACAAAATGATGCAATTTGACAGACGCCATGAACTAACAGTTTATTTTTGTATTAGTCATAGTGGTATGTACAATGAATGGTGAGCCTAACTGGAAATGGTTGTGAAGTGTGGTATGGAAGGAGGACTAACTCCCCTAGAGGAGAATGCAATAAAATAGAACTCCCCCAATTTATTGAAGTGGGTTTAAGAGGGAACATAATCCCCTAATCATGAAAGTGAGTGAATGAGAGGAGGTAATCCCTCCCTAATGGTGGAGAATTGGTTGAAGTGGGTGAGTCATGATGATGGTATTGAAGAAGTAGACACTAGATGATCTCGTGATCATAATCAACGTAAGATTTTCCAAATTTGAAAGGGACAAATATCTTGGTAACTTTACCTATGACAAGCTTTGAATCTTAGTTTTGATTTGGCTAGCTAGTCAACCATAGACGGGTCCTACTCATGATCATATACATACATGAGTCCCTCGACATCCAATTGTGTGTAACATATCAAATATAGATTAGATTGGAGTTTTGTGGGGAAGATAAATTATGCTACATATCTACCCTAGCAAATGAGGGCTAATGATAGTCTCAAGCACAATTCTTGGACAAACGTTAGTTCCAATATTGAGTGTGTGATGATTGATAATGTGTAAGGTAACATTTTTGTCTGAAATATCAACATCTTCAAGCAATGAATAGGTGATGGAGAAGGTAATGAATGAGGATGAGATGATTAGAAAAAGAGAAAAATGGCCCCAATTGTAGAATATGGATTGTAAGGAGGAGAAATCCCCTAGTCATATAAAATGGATGGTGAGCAGGAGAGGTCCCCCAATCACAGAATAAATGAGTGGAAAGGAGGAGAAACTACCCCAAATGCTATGATAGGCTATGTCTATAATATCCTAGAATATATAAATTGATACACCTATGCTCCGCTAGGCTATGTCTACACTAGACTAGACTGGGATGCATCTTCACAAAATAAAATCTAATCTAATGCTTAGAAATGAAGACTGAAAGGAAATGATTTTTGAAATAAATCTAAGCTAGAATGCTTCCTCATAAAATAAAATCAAATATAATTCTTTGAAATGAATACTGAATGAAAATCCTTTTGTGAAATAAATCTAATCTAGAATGCTTCCTCATGAAATCAAATCTAACCTAGTGCTTTGAAATGAAGACTGAATGGAAATACGTTTTGAAATAAATCTAAGCTAGAATGCTTCCTCATGAAATCAAATCTAACCTAGTGCTTTGAAATGAAGACTGAATGGAAATGCATTTTGAAATAAATCTAAGCTAGAATGCTTCCTCACAAAATAAAATCTAACCTAGTGCTTTGAAATAAAGACTGAATGGAAATATGTTATGAAATAAACCTAAGCTAGGATGCTTCCTCACGAAATCAAATCCAATTTAATTCTTTGAAATGAAGACTAAAAGAAAATGCTTTTGTGAAATAACTACTCCAAAACTAGCCCCAAAGCTTGGAGACCCACCTTTAAATTTTTGTGTTTGCGAGTCTGGTTGTATTGGAATGCAAATGTTTGATGTGACCTCAGTCGTGAGCTTGCCATACGGATTCCAAGGTTCTTGTATTTGTCAGGTCTTCTTATCTTTTTGACAAGGATTGATAGGTTTGTTTAATTAAAATCAGGGTTTGAACGTGTGGTGTTGGGATTTATTGGTTGTTGTTGAATGTTGGTTTTCATTTTAATGCTTAGGTTATGTGTTTCCTTTATATTAAGTTTTAATAGGGTGAAGATTTTAATCCATTTGGATTGAGTGTAAATAAATTTTCAATTTCATAAAATAAAAAAGAAAAAAAAGAATTATATATATATATGCTTTATTTATATATATATATATATATATATTATAAAAATTAAACAAAAATCATATTTATATTTATATAAATATATGATGAAGCTATGTTAATATTAGTGGACCCTAATGAGTTATTAATGTTTCCCCCTTTATTGGGAGTGTTCGATCAAGGGATTTTAGTTTATTTACGGTATAGTCTAAAGTAACTATTGGCAATATTTTTAAACATTATCTAACGATGTTATTGGTATGCAGACTTCATTAGGCGACATGGAGGGCACGAGTTTCCATGACCCGTGGCTTGCGTAGATGAAATGGGACCCACACGAACAACGAACGCCTCACCGGGGTGTATGTCGACTTTGCCGAACGGAGATACCCAACGTCGAAGGAGACGATGCCGACTTTTCCAAATAGAGATACCCAGCGTCGAAGGACACAAAGCTAGCAGCATGTGACTTGGACCATCGAACTCACATGGCCAACCTCGATACGAAGACAATGCGGACATCGCGGATAGAAGAAATCAACTTTCGACACGAGGGACCCCTCGGTGATTCAGAAGGCTATCATTGGAGCAGTAAAACTATTTCCAGTAGTGAACGGGTTGAACATCGGCAGTTATAGGCGATGAGGGCATTCAGCGTAGATAGACCACTGGGATTTCATATTTGAGAATAGGGACTCAAAGGAGTCAAATTCACGATACATGGCATACACAGAGACATTCGGTGATAGGATTGCAGCGAGTTCGATAGTGGACGCACACAGTAAAGACAGTTGTGGAAGGCATAGCATCGCAGTGCACCTATACGAAGGACCATGTCGGTCGTAGGAATCAAGAGCAGTGTAAATGGTAGAAACCAGGTAAATTAGACAGTTCAAAAGGTATCGAAGAAATTGGAACCAGTATGGACGTCTTAGACTATGATCATGATATCGTCCGTTTCTATAATGTAGGCAAACAACTTCAAGGCCTGCGCGGGAGCGCTAATTTTAGTAAGATGCATTCATTCGAAAAGTAACCGTAACATATTCATAGTATGGTCGCACATGCATCAAAGGGAATTAATGAAGACTGCATTTCCCGTTTAAAATCGTTATCAATCATGAATTATAAATAAATATATAAAAAAAAACGTTATGAAAGTGTATGGGAACAAATAAAGCCCAGTTTCATATCAAACATAGGCAGAGCCGTTATGAAATGAAGTGAAGAGGAATAGAAGGCCAAACGTGAAGGGGAAAGGAAAGTAAGCAAACAGTTTCCATGAAATGAAAAGCAAAACGAAGCATGGTTGAATATGTTAAATACTATTTTGGAAACGGAAAGAAGGGGCTGGACCTTTTAGGAGGCCACATGCTGCTGGAAAATGATGTAAAAACAAAAGTGTTTTTAATACAAAATAGGTCAGAAATTTGCATTTAATGTGTAAGAAAGGAGGAGTTTTGTTTTGCATGTGTTTATTTTTCCCTTTTTAATGTTTAAGCTTATAAAGGGTGTTGAATGCATTTTTTAATGGTTGTACTTATTGAATGTTTAAAGCATGAAATTTATTTTGTTTTTTTTTCTTAGAAGCTTGAACCTAGATTATTTAGAGTTGTGCAAATGCAGATTCAGTAAACTAGGCTGCATGCAAGATTTTATCACATCTTCGGATTTGTAGAAATTAGGTGGCAAAATACTAGGATATTTTGCATGTTTAGATTTTGAGCATTTAAATTTAATTTCAGATTTTATTTTCTGTTTTCTAATTTTTTATTTTTTATTTTCAGACATTAAAATAAAAATAAAAAATAAATAAAATGATAAAAATAATTACACGAAACCCTAGAATGACTATCAATATTTCATACGCAACATATTTGGACTCATTCCGAGGTCATTTCGATTTTATAATTATTTTTGAAAACTACTATTTTTAAGGGTTTTTATAATTTTGGAAATTCATATTTTTTTCATTTTGAAGCCAAATCAGATTTTTTCAGCTTCATACTTTATTTGCAAGTATAAGATGATGTTTCCTTTATGAAAAATTCAATTTTAATAAAGGGGGGTTTATTTTATGGCATTTCATAAGCTATCATTTTCAAGCAATAAATGCACCTTTCTTCATGAAAATTTTGATTTCATTAAAGAGGGGTAATTTATCATTACATCAAGGGTCTTGGTTTTAAAGCATGAAATTATTTCTTCTTAATGAAAATTAATTTCATTAAAGAGGGATAATTTATCATGACATTATGAGGCTATTATTTTCAAGCAATAAATTGGTGTCTCTTTATGAAAACTAATTTCATCAAAGAGGAACAATTTATCAATTACATCAAAATATTTATTTATCTTCGTGATAGAAGCTAAATTTAATGGATCTTTTCATCATTTTAAATTCACATTCATAGATAGATTTAATTTTTTATTTCATGCTTAAAGTAGGATTTAATGCAAGATAAAACTTGTTTAAAATCCACTTAATCAAGGAAGATAAAATCTACCTTAAAATCATTCAATATAAAGGAATTAAGGCACACTACATCATGGTCATATGAGGGCAAATTCACATTTAATGTGTTTTTGGTTTTATGAACAATCATTAACATAGCATGGTAAAATGAATGAACACATGCCCCTTGTTAACAGTTACTTGCAATCACTAAGGTGTTCCTAGCATTTCATTAATATTTTATTGAGATTACTAATACACATGTGCAAATGCTAATATAGCGAAGACCTTGGAGAAGTTGTTTTGTTTAACTTCTTTGCAAGAGAGGGTTTTGGAATAAAATCCTAAGGGAGAGTGTAATTTCACAATTGGGTAAAATTACCACTCAACGAGACTTCTACTACCACACTAGACAACAAGATCCCAAGCACCCTACCACAAACTAGCCTTAACCATCCACCCAACAACACATATAGTTGTTATGGTTCCTTCAGCTGACTTAGCATTCTACCTAGCCCCCTAATTGTGGTTCCTTAAACTACCCCAACCTTTTGCCTAGCAAACCAGCTTGCAACTATAAATACAACAACCAAACCAAAAACAAAGCAACCTAGAATGAACTAATCCAACATTTCTCCCAACAACATTGTCAACTATTGTAGTTCCTTTATCTACCTAGCCTTCCACCCAGATCCCCAACTACGTTTCCATTAGTTGATCCATCCTTCCACCCAATAGATAAACCTATTATTGAAGAGCCAATAAATAAATTAGTTCTCTATCTCAAATAGCATCCATCAGGTTGCAAGGCAAGATTTATAAAACTCCAAACTCTGGCCACTCGGGTCACTCAAGCCTAAATCCCCCTTTTCTTATTGTGAACAGAGCATTATAATAGTGCATTATTTATTTATTTATTTTTATTATTAATAGCTATTTATTTTGATTGCTTTCTTAAGTCGTAATGGGTGGAAGGTAGATTATGGATTAGGATAAACCTTTTTTGCTAACCAATGTCTATTCGATGCCCATATATTTCTACCTAGAGGTATAATAGATTGGCATCTATATGTAACCCCCATAAGACCTTGTAATGGATTGGTTAAAAGACCATAAAACCCTCATTAACTTCTAAGAAATGTGGGTGGAGTGTAAGGTGATTTTCACAAGACAAGCTAAAATTGGAGTGCGCTGAGATAAGGTTTATGATGGTAATCAAATTTTAAGATAAAAAAATATGTCACAAAGATCAAGCAAACTGACAGGAGGGTTTTTAAAACTTTAGTATAACACACATTCAAAAATATTGACTGTATGAGATGTTTAAAAGGCAATCAAATTTTAGGATATAAAGAATGTCACAAATATCGAACAAGCTGAAAAGAGGATTTTAATATGCAAATAACATTTATTCAACAATATCGACTATAAGAGGAGTTTTAAAAGAACAAGTGTCTAGGTTGTACGATGTATCATAATTATTTGATCTTGTCGATTAATGAGTGTCTCCCAAATAACTTTGGCCTTAATTATTAAATATGCAAATTTATCAATGAGTGGCATAGATTATATATAAAAAATGTAAAAAAATCAATAATTAAATAGAAAGCAATATACACAATTTAGACATAAGATTTTTACCCCTTGAGATTTTATGCATACAAAGAACATTGAATGAAGAAATAAAGTATAGAATTATTGTATTTTTCCTAGATTAAGATTTGTTTCACCTTAATTTCAGACAAGGCTTCATTAACCATCTACCATAGAGAAATTCATATAGAATAAGATAGTAAACCAGATATGCAGTCCAAATATACTCATACAGTCTACTTTTTACTTTGTTGCTAGTTACAAATTTCCTACCAAATTTCTCATTATATGATTAGACAAAGAACACACACATATAACACTAAACAAAAGGAAATCAACCTATAAGAATTGTAAATTTATATTACAAATACAATCTTTCCAATGCCTTCTTGTTCCCTACTGAACTCTTCTTCGATTCCCCTTTTTTCCACCCCTCACTCTTGGTAATTCATTCAATTTTATAGCAAGTTTTAATGGAGGATACAAACATGTATGCTACCATGTAGATAGCTAAGTAACACATCCCTTTCCTCCACCAAATGGAGGATTCAAAATTAAATTTAATTAAAAGAGAAAAATGCTTCTGAATGCAACCATCAGCTAAAAGGAGCTATTATATTCTAAAAAAATGATCTTAGATATGGATATCACTAGTTAAGAATCATAGAATACGATACTCATAAAACAACTTTTAGAACAAGGTATGGGTATTATGAGTTCATAGTTTTACCCTTTGGATTAACAAATGCCTCAACAACTTTTATGAATCTTATGAACAATGTATTTCATGAATAGTTAGACCATTTCATGCTCATATTTTTAGATGATATCTTGATCTACTCACACACTAAGGAAGAGCATGATCAACATATGAGAATTGTGTTAGAAATACTAAGGAAGAATTAGCTTTATGAAAAAATTTATAAATATAAAATTTACACCCCACAAGTATAGTACTTAGGGCATGTCAAATATGTTGATGGAATCTATTGATCCTAAGAATATTGAAGCTATACTCAACTGGTCTGCACCCACCAATGTATCAAAAATACACAATTTTATGGGAATTATGGGATATTATATATTTTTATAAAGAAATTTTTGAAAATCACTTGTCCAGTTACTAATTTGCAAAAAAAAGGAAAAACATTTTAATGGATAATACAATATGAAAAAGCCTTCAAAATACCTTAGAAAAATTCATAGTTTGCACTAATGCCTCGACTGAAGGTTTGGGTGGAATTTTGACTCAAAAAAAAGCAATCATAGCCTATGAGTCTTGAAAAATTAAAAAGCATGAGTTCAACTATGATACTCATGATTTGAAGTTAGCAGTTGTGGTTCATGCACTTAAAATTTGGAGACATTATCTGTTGGGGAAACCCTTTGGATTAAAGATAGATCATTAGATTCTGAAATGCATCTTCATCCAACCTCTTTTAAATTCAAGACAATGTTGGTGAATGGAATTCCTATCTAAGTATAACTTTGGAATTGAATACATTAAGAGAAAATAGAATAATATAGTCAATGCCTTAAGTTGAAGGAAGCACATAACTACTATATCCAAATATCATATATAATTATTTGATAGGGTCAAAGAACAACAACAACAAGTAGCTATTATGGAAAATGTCGAGCACAGATTGAGTTAGAATCAGAAAAAGGAAAGAATATCAGTATTAAGAATGTTGTTCTTTATAAATAGGTTTGTTATCCCTGAGATAGGAGAGTTAAGAAATATTATTTTACAAGAAGCTCATTGTGCTTCTTATTTTGCACATCCTAGAGGGTCTAAAAAGAGGGAAAACATGATGACATTTTTTTATTTTCCAGGAATGAAACAAGATATCAATAATTTTGTGGTCAGATATCTTGAGTATCAAAAAGTATAATTTGAATACCTACATCTAGTTGGAAGAATTTACCCTCATAAAATTCTGATGATACATCATCTCTATGGATTTCATGGTGAGACTACCCATGACCAAGTTTCAACATGATGCAATTTTGGTTGTGGTTGATAAATTGACCAAGGTAGCACACTTTATTCTAGAAAATTTCAAGGATGATGCACCCACTCTAACTAGAAAATTTGCTAGGAATTTTTATGTAACTACATGGATTCCATAGAGATATCATACTGGATAAATATCCTAAATTTACCTCAAAATTTTGGCAAATATTTTAACAAGCCTTGGGTAAAAAATTGCACATTAATTTTACATGTCACCAGAAATATAAATCCATTCAAAGAGGGTTGACCATGATCAGGAAGGATCAAATCAAATGTTGTTAAGAACATAGAATAACAACTCAAGATAATTTAGTAGGGAATCCAAGGAGTAGATATAAAAGAGATCACCAAGAGAATTCTTTGTGGAGAGATAGAGTCTTCAGAAGGGTAAAATTCAAGAAAAGTATGAGAAAATTAGCTAGGTCCTTAAGGACATGCTAAGCATGTATTGCATGGACCATAAGACTAAGTGGGAGGTTATATTTACTTAGTTGAATTTGCTTATAATAATACCTATCATACTTATTTATGGATGGCTTCTTATGAGGCCTTGTATGGGAGATAATGTAGAACTTCTCTATCTTGGGATAATTTGGAGGATCGAAAATGATAAGATCAAATACTATAAAGTATATGGAGGAAAAATTGAGAATGATATGCTAATGGCTCAAAGAAGCCATGGATTCACAAAAGAGCTATGTTGAATTGAAAAGGCCATCAAGGGAATTTATATGTGAGAGAAAAAGTCTTCTTAAGGGTGATACCTAACCTGATTCTAGATTTACTGAATCCTTGAAATCATAACCATAATCTATTTTGTGGCCTATTAAATTACTTTGTCAATGAACCATGACACTCTCCACACATCTTAACTTAGAAACAAAATGTTGATCCTTTTGTGTTTTAAATATGTTTAATATGTAGATAACAATTTTCTTGAATTTGTTATATTTTTTTTAAATAAAGGGGTAAAATTTTATTGATAAAAAGTCTGGATTATAGAGTACAACTGAGCTTCCAACCAGAACTCAAATAAAAAACCAAACAAGCTAAAACCACTAGACTAGAATGACACCCAGAAAAGACAACAAGAAAAAACCACATTAAGTTTGTACATCCTTGTAGATCAACTCCCACAAGCGTTGAGAGTCCCCAGATGGGAGACTCTCTCAATTATCGATACTCCAAGGATCCAACAACTCAAAAGCCCTTTTGGTCAGGTAATAAACAACCACATTCCATTCCCTTGGAATGTGCACAAAGGATATAAATTTGAACTCTTCATTCATTCTAAGAATCTGAACGGATACAGAGGCCAACTTCCAATTGATTTCTTCCACATTTTTATTGTTTAAAATATTAACCACAATTTAAGAGTTAGACTCACAGATAATCCTATTCCATCCAAGAGAAAACCCCCTCTGCAAAGCCTCAATAATTGCAAGAGCTTCCATAAAATTTTTGGAGTGAACACCTTTATAAATGGAAAATAAAAAATGACACCACCAGTAGAATCTCTCCCAACACTGCCAATGCTAACATGTCTAGGATTACCCCTAGACGATCCATTAGTATTAATTTTTAAAACTCCTCTAGGGGGTGGCCTCCACCTACCATCTCTCCTAACTTTCTTGTTGAGCTGAGGAACCCTACTAGGGCTAGAAAAGTTCACACCATCCCCAAAGGGACCAAGGGATTGTTGTACCTTCTCCTCCCTATAATATATTAGAGGGTCCACATAACATTTTCTATGGATGGTTTCCTAAACCATATACAGGATCCTTTGCCAGATTTGTTGAACAACCAAATAACTACCCTGAAATATGCGTCAGTTCTGTTCGATCCAATTTTTCCAGATGATGCAATAAGGGCCCAAATTTCAAGCCACCTGAAGGAAGGGGGCCTTGGTCGGAGGTATATCCAGACTACTCCAGAATGCCACCAGGGAAAGCACATGAAAACATGGATGGTTCCAAGTTCTCCACCAATGGTGCCAAATATCTCTGGCAAAGGAGCATTGGAAAAATAAATGAGAAGAGTCATCCTCATTATTACTATAAAGGACACAAAAGGAGGTAACCTGAAATCCCCTCTTCATCACATCATCCCAAGTGAGGCATTTTTTACGAGCTACCAACTAGAGAAAGAAGTTACATTTTGGCCAGGCAAATTTTTTCCACACATTTTTCCACCAAGTGATAGGAAGACTCCCATACTGTTGCTTATCAAGAACATGATAACCATAGGCTACCGAGTATGTTACCTTAGGATCAAGGTTCCAAGCCAGAATATATTTACCCCTTAATGAAGAACAAGGTATCCCCATAAGAATAAGAGCAAGCACCTCTCTGTCCTTGGCCAGTCCCCCCCAGGGCCATTCTTGCAGATATTTCCACCTATACATCTCCATATTTCTAAAATATTAGATTTTTTAAAGTCCTCCACACGAGACTAGCCTGCTTACAAGAAAAAATGCTTAGGGAATGTAACCTAGGATATTGATTCAAGATATGAGGGTGACCATCCCAAGAATCCTCCCAAAAAATATCATTTGATCCTTGATTGCAAATAAACCCTAATTGATTAAATTAGCTCCTCTTTTCAGAGTGTCCCAGATAACTGAACCTTTCCCAACCAAGCTAACTCTAGGGATCTCAGCCTCAGAAATACCTCTCAAGTATGTACAAGATAATATTTTAGCCCAAATATGATCTTGAGAGGTACACCATCTCCAATAAAGTTTTGCAGCCAAAGCCTACCCAAAAAGAGTTGTTTGTCGCAAACCAAGGTCTCCCTCTTGCATCGACCTACATATATAATCCCACCTAACCAAAATCCATTTAGATTGATCAAGTTTTCAAAACCATAAAAACTATATTGACAAAGCATCCATGTCCTTGATGAAATGAGAGGGAGTTATTTGTACAAAACATCTATAAATGGGTAAAGCTTGATCAACATATTTTAAAAGCAACACTCTACCTGTAGTGGATAGACATATGAAAGTCCAGTGATTCACCTTCCTTCTAAAATTATCAAGCATAGACTGCTAAGAAGATCTATGTAGAGGATGAGATGAAATTAGAATACCAAGATAAATGAAGGGTGGAGTCCCAACCTAGAATCTTAGAATGTGAGCAATCCTGGATTGAATAAGAGGAGGGGTATTGAATAAGAAAATAGAAGACTTGTCCTCATTAATCAACTATCCAGAAGCACCAATATATATGTCAAGAGACTTTCTAATATTTCCAGCTTCCTTGATAGTGGAAACTCCCAACATAGTAGTATCATTAACAAATTTAAGGTGGGAAAGAGGTTGCAAACTCCTTTCCCACTTCCACCCCTGAATGAGACCCTACATGACTTGAGACTTGAGAAATATTCCCAACCCTTCCGCCATAATGATAAATAAATAAGGAGATAAAGTATCTCATTGCTTCAATCACCTTGAGGCCTTAAATAGCTCTGATGGCTCATTATTAATAAGAACAAAGAATGAGGAAGAAGAAACATAGCTCATCACCCATCTAATCCATTCCTCCTAAAATCCAAAAGCAGCAAGAAATTTTTGAAGAAAGGACCATCTGACCCAATCATAGGCTTTGGCCATGTCCAACTTAATGAACATAGTTTTCTCCTTAGAAGTTTCCATCGAGTGAATATATTCTGTAGCAATAACAATCCCATCCAATATTTATCGGCTAGCAACAAACCCTCCTTGCTCCTCAGAGATGATTTTGCTCAAGCATATCTTCAACCTCTCAACAATAATTTTTGTGATGATCTTATACACAACATTGCGGAGAGCAATAGCCTAAACATATCCAAGGAATTTGCTCCCTATTTTTTGGGTATAAGCACCACAAAGGTAGCATTTAGGGCCCTTAACATCTGTTTGTTCTTTTGGGACTCATGGACCACCTCCAAAATATCAAATTTTATTAAATCCCAAAACTCTTGATAAAACTCAATCGAGAATCCATCTGGTCTTGGGGCTTTTCCTTTTCTCATCTTGAATACAACATTTCCAACTCCTCAAGGGAAATTGGACCCATAAAGTGCTCATTCATCTCTCTAGAAACAATCATTGAAATACAATTTAGAATAAGCTTTTCATTCTCATCATCTGATAGGGATTCCTCCTTGAAGAGAGAGGAAAAATACCTCTTAGTCTCTTCTGAAATATCCCTGAAAGAAGAGACCAGGGCACCCTGATAATTCATAAGAGAGGTAATCAAGTTACCATTACGGTGAGCCTTAACTAAGTTATAAAAGAAGGTTGTGTTCCTATCCCTTTCTGAAGCCAGTCTACTCGAGATTTTTGTTTCCAAAACATTTATTCCCTCATTTCCCATTCAAAAAGGTCTTTCACAGCCTCAGATTCCTCAACAAGAAGCTCATTCATGAATCCCTGATCTCTAATATTCCTTGAAGCTTCTTCCATCCTCCTAAGAGCTGCCAGCTTAGCCAAGGAAAGGTTTCCAAAATTCAATCTATTCCATCTCTTCAATTTATGTTTTACAAATTGTAGTCGCTTCATAAAGGAATACATAATGGTGACATGAGGAGGTTTTCTAGTGGTCCACCAGCCTTGCATGAAATCATGAAGCTTAGGATCATGAAGCCACATAAGTTGAAACTTAAAGGAGGGATTATTTTTTAGCCCTAATTCCAAAGAAGAGAGTTTGATAGGCCAATGATCAGATCCCCTACCCTCCAGAATCATAGAACTAGCACCTCTGTTATTACCCATCCAATAACTGGATATCAAAAACCTATATAGTCTCTCTGAGATGGAAGCTTCCCCACACCTTCTATTGTGCCAATTAAAGATCCCATTATCTAGCTTGATGTCAACCAAGTTTAGGGGTTAGATATGAGCACTTAATATAGAATAAAAAAGCTCGAGACAGTCCACCCCACCACGTTTCTCCTCCAGACAAGTGATAGAGTTGAAGTCTCCAACCAAAATCCATGGTTACAGGGGAACCAAAATTTTTACAAAGCAAATGTGCTCCCACAAATTCACTTTACCATTGTAATCAATAGGAGCATACACATTTTTAAGTAGGATGGTTTTTCCAGATTCATTATCATGCCCGACCATCGAAATAGACCATCTACTGGAAATACAAGTAAAGAGGGGATATCTTAATCGGATCCCATAAACAAGCGACGCCACCAACATATACACATGCACCAATACACTTGCATTGCCCCCTTCTACACAACTTGGGAGCAATATTGAACATACTATCAATAGCCAATTTAGTCTCCTAAATAAACACCACATCCAGAGAATGCACATGAACCAAATCACAAACAATTTTTTTTTGGGGATGTTGTTCAACCCCCTTACATTCCATGAGAGGATAATCATTTTTGGGGGTTATAAAAATGGGAGTCCAATGTTCTCACCAATCCTGACTCCACCAAAGTCTCCTCCATTAACTTAATTTTATCCTGGTCCTTCTTCCGACCCACCTTCATATTCTTATCCAAAAAACTTTTTTAATTATTTTCTGCTACAATCCCAACATCGTAGGAGTTTTACAGCCCAAGGATGACTGCATCAGTGCCTGAGCAGGAGAGGGCATAAGTAAATTTGTACCACTTTCCAAAATAGTTTTCCTTATAGGGCTAGACCCAACCATATCCCCTATACTGATATCCAAAGCCCTTTGTTCTTCATTTAAACCCCCTAGATTTGATTCCTTAAGTTCTCCCTCAAGAAGAGACATGTGATTCGGCCTTGTTATATTTGCATCAGGTAGCAATATTTTAGGTATCTCCACGCACTGATCAAGATCATCTAATATTTCAAAATGGTTGAGTAGAGCATCTGGTTGGCTATCCTTAAGGTCTTTGTTTGCCTTTCATCCCTTGTTTCGGGCTTTTACCGAAACAAAACCTTCCTTATCCCATTCCCCTTCATTTATCGAGGCTTTTAATTTATCCAAACTTTGTCCAGACCGAGAGGGCCCAGGATTTGAAGCCACAAGTGGGACAAACATAGGGCATTTTCTTTGTAGGTGGCCATATTCATGGTAAATCCGGCAATGAAATGGAAGAGCTTCATAGTCAAGTTTTTGAACCCATGTAGTTGATCCAAATTGTATTTCAATAGAATCTGGAGGAGGATTATTTAAGTCAATTTCAACACAAATACGAGCAATAGAGATTACATTTTTATCCATTGTCTATTGTGATGTTCCAACCGACTTCCCAAACAGAAAGGCAATCTTATGCAAGATATCAGTTATCTAGAATTCCAATGAGAGCCATGGAAGCCACACCCATACTAGAACCCACAACGACCGCTCCTCTAATGGGTTGAAACATGCCAAGGTTTAAGAAAGAGTCCCATTTGGTTATAGAAATAAGGACCCCCTTCAAATGCTTTGTTATGATCTACAACAGAAGAGAAAACCACCATAAAATAGTTGTTCGCACTTAGCATCACCTCCACATCACCTTTAGGATTCCAAGTCTTCCTGACCCAAGCCTCCATAAAGGGGAGAGAAATTCGAATGCCCAAAAATTTTCCAATAATGGCATGTTTGGTTAGATACTCCACATCTTCCACCACAGAGTCTGGTTGAACCACTAGAACTGGCTTGGCTTCACATAGTTCCAAAAATCCATTGTTCTTTAACAAGCGGTTCCCGACATGTACTGGAAACTTCTGTTCCTTCTAGTAATTTTCAAATGAAAAAACATCACGAGCATGCACTCTCTATGCTAGACCCAATGCCATCACGATATTCCTCCAATTTTTTAGACCTCCTCCGAAAGTTGCTGCCATCCCCACAGAGCAGTTTTTCTTCATCAAACCCTAGTAGAGTATTTTTTCCTCGTCCACCACAACAACTTTACAATGTTTTTCTTGAATTTGTTATGTTCATGGATCGGAGTAGGGTTCTTTTTTTTCCAATATCAATGCTACTTTAAGAGTAGATAATTTTTTTCATTTTTGCTCAAGTTAATATGTGTGTATGTATTTATTTTTCAAAACTAAACACAAGGACTATGTTTAATCTTAGGGAGGAAGAATGTAGCGACCCTCCTAGCATGACTACTATTTAATTTATGTATATATGAATTGATGGGTTGTTACACAATTTTTTTTCTTAATGCCAAACTCATAAGTTTACAATATTGCAAGCTTATCCCAACCATATTCTTTTTATTAGCAAACCCTATTACACTTTCAAAGAGGAAACCTAAATTTTTCCTCACATCCATTCCAAAGAAAAACTCTTTTACTTTTATCAAATTTGGATGTTATACTTGTTAACAATATTGAAAATGATATCATATATGGGGATGGATTACAATGTATTTTTTATGATTTAGAGCCTTCTAACCATGGTTAATATCTTACCTTTCCAACCTGCCAAATGAGATTTAATTTTATCTAAAATTGAGTTCCAAAGCTCCTTTTCTTTATTAGGTAAAGGAACACCCTAAAATATTTTTCCATTAGCTCTATATCACCCATGTTTTTTAAATCTATATTATAAACTCCCAATGATTTTCTTTTGTCACTCATGAAATCAATTTAGTTTTTTTCTTTCTTCTAAGTTTGATTCAATTTAAAAAGCAACCAAAAGGTTCCATTCCATGACAATTGTTTATATTTTAGCTATATCACAATCATTTTTTCTTGGCCAAAAAATTATTATATTATATTAATCTAGATAAATAATGTAAATATTATGTTATTTTATTCTTTTTATTTTGTTTTCTTCTATATTTTGAAGTGATATTTTACACACTTTGGACATGGCTCCCTAGTTCTTATATTGGATTGTATTTTTTTGTTTTATTATATTTTCTTTATGAGTGCTTATAAGGGTGGGTTTCATTTTTTTTATAGTTCTTTGTTTTAGGGGTTGGTGATATGACTTCATGTATTGTTTTTATCTCTTTGGGATTTATTTAATATTATTTGCTATGAGAATTTTCTTCATTGTACCTAAGGATTTGATAATTTTTATAGAAGTAATAAAGTATTTTCATTATGTTTTTGGTGATTTTACTTTGTTCTTGATTCCAATTGTTTAAGTTTTGCCTATTTTGTAAAGGTGTTTGATTGTTTTCAAAGCTTATCCTTTTGACCATTAAGGTTTTAATATTGGACTAAATGTGTATAGTTTCTTTATCTATATGTATTTTTTAATACTATTGTACCATTCTAGTGTTTTTTATTTGATATGTAAAATAATATTAAGAGGATTATCTTCTGATATTACCTCAACTATTCAAAAGAAATGATAATTTAACTTGAATCATGTTTCGTGAGCCACATGGCTTGTGGAATCAAAAGTCTAATTTGTGAACTTCTTGAGATCTTTTGCTAGAGTGAGAGTAGAGAAACATCTTTATCTTCTCTTGTATTCCCTTACCTTTCTTTCCATTTATCTCAATCATTAATCCATATAATTGGATTGACTTACTTCCTAACCATTTGATAGTCTTTGTACATTTTCCACTTATATTTTTACTGCTTGAAATAAGTTTGCAGGAGTTGTTTGTTGTGAAACTGATTGTTATTCATATTTTTGCATATGAATGGAAAAAATCATGGATTCTTTGTAAGCCATCATGATGGACTGTTCCACTTATAGATGTACCCAATTACAAGACATAAGATCAATAATTGTAGTTTCTTTACTTTACTGTATTAAACATGAGGGTTAGATAATTAGCTTATAACTCCTCTTATTTGATGTTCATGTGACATCTAACTCATGAATGATGAGCCAAAACTTGGTCAAGCAATCATAGATTTTGTTTAACTTTGTTGACGCTTATATATGCGAGTTTTTACTTCAAACCATCTAGATATGCATCTTCCTTTTAGTAATTATTAGAATTGGGCTATCTTTGTTGGCTCTCTTGCATTTCTATTAGCTCAATATCACCAATGTTTTTAGAATCCATATTATAAAGTTCTAGTGATATGCTTTTGTCACTTGTGAAATAAATATAATTTCTTTCTTTCTTCTAAGTTAAAACCCATAAGAAGGTTTCATTCCATGAAAATTATTTACATATTACCATTGGGTTTAAAGGATGTCAAAAGACATCATTCATCATTCATTCATATAATGTCTAGAGACATAAGATTACCACCATCCGTGAATACAGGGAACTGGATGTTGGAAAACTCATTATCATATGGATGTTATTAAATTTAGAATATTTTTGTATGTATTTGAAGTCATTTTTTATATTTATTAATTAATTAAAATAAATTGATAAATTTCAAGAATGAGAGTAGTTGAACAATTTTATAAAAAATTCAATTTTCTATGTAATTTTCTTTTTCATAATTATTATAATGAAAACTTGCTCTTGTATATTACTGGTTAAATAAAATGTGTGAAGACAAAGAATATACATGTTGTCATTTAAATTTAGAGCTCAAACCACTAATTTTTGTTATGCTCATAAAGACTTGATAGTTAGATGAAGTCAAACATGCTCAATGGATATACATTAATAAAATGGTAAAACTACCAAGGGATATTAAAAATTGATTTAAATTATTTTTAATAAAATTATAAGTTTTGAAAAGGGGTTATTATTTATTATATAAATGTTTACCACCAAGGTTTTAATAAATTAAAAGGGAAGTTGGTAGATAGGGGGTTTTTTAAGAAGTCCGTGAACACATATTTTGAAAGATTTCAACTAAGTGACCCCCTCGTGACTACATCTATGACTTGCTTATTTGTATTCATAGTGGTAACCATGGGAATTATTGGGGTCACAAATGATGGTATTGGGTCTAAGATATTGTGTTCTTAAGTATTTTTGAATTATCCTGTTGCACCATTTGAATAGTTTAGTTGGGCTTTTCTTTAGAAATTGTTATATCCTATATATAATAGTAGTAGGTAATAGTAAATAATTGATATATTTACTATACATATATCATGTGTGGTTTCGTATTATTATGGTGTATACCATATTGATCAGTGATATGTTTATTTGGATTCATAGTTTTGTTGAAGAACCTCACTTGATATAGAGGAATTAAAAAAATAAAAAATAGATGGATTTTAATGTTCACAAGGAAAAATATCATGTGAATATAAATATAGTTTTTCCAATCAACATAAATTATTTTATTTGATCCTTTGGAAAATAAAGAAGATCATGCAAAGTTTGATTGTCCATATTCTATGTAACAAAACAACATAAAAAAACTAACAATGTTTATATCTTTAGCCAAAATATTCATAATAAAAACATATTCATATAATTTAAAGGTCCCCTAGTATGCTATCATAAATATGCTACCCCCTTAAACTCTAACTTAGCTTAGGATCCTCCAAGATAAAATCCAAGGTATATGAATATATATAGTTGAAAAGTGTGAATCCTTTAATTTTTTATTGAAGGATGTGAAATTTCAAAGGGATGTTGAAAGTTAAATTGCATTTTATGTTTTTAAATCTTACCTATTATTCCTTCATGCCATTGTCCTACCTATTACTCATATGACCTTGTTTTTATACATAGAAGCCATAGACCATGGCTTAGGATATATATTGGCATAGTATGACAACCAACATAGATAAAAGCCTATTTTATACACTTGTAAGACTTTGGTCCATTATAAAGTCTGATATACCCCTTTAAATAAGCTTTTCATAGCCATAGTGTTTATATATTAAAATTTCAAACACTGTATTCTCATCCACAAGATATTTATCATCACAAGGATTGATCCTTTACACTATCTCAAATAAAATTTTAACCTATTAGGATGAACTACTATATGGGTCATTGTACTTAGTTAATTTGATCTTGAGTTCATCAACTAAAATTCTATGAAGGGCAAAGTTATTACTGATCAACTAGTAGCTACACCTTTAGAAGATAGTCATACCTTAGTGTTAGACTTTCTTTATGAATTAGTATTTAACTAGAAATAGATAAAAATTCTTGGAATTTATAATTTGATAGCACTATATGTACTAAATAATCATGGGAAGGATTCATCTTGGCCACTCCTCAACAAAAATCAATCACTATATCCTTTAAGATTAAGTTTTTCTATACAAACAATACCATTAAGTTGAGGCCCTTATCCTAGGGATATGTGTGATATTAGCTCTCCAGGTTAGAATTATTTTTTCCTTTGGAGACTCTTAGCTAATAGTTGGTAGTGTTTATCAATCCAAAGAAGATAAGATCAAGCCATACATATACATTATTGATAAACTAATAGCTATCTTTGACAAGACCACTATTGATTCTATCCTTTAGATCTAGAAACCACCATGGCAATACTACAACTTTCTTTGTATCCATTATCCCCTTAGAACTTGATAAATAATAAGCTATATTGTGATTTATCAAATGAAAGTAACCTCCATATTAAAATATATCTAGCTTCTTTTAGAAGTATTTTATATAGAAATAACCTCATCCAATGATCCTTAGTACAAGGATATCTTTAATTACCTTAAGGATGGTACTTTGTTTGATAGTTTAACTACAATATAGACAAAACCTTGAGGAATGAGCTTATAGGTATGCCATCATTGGAAATATATTATACCATTATACCCTTTATATCATTCTACTTAGGTACCTGGACCCATTTGAAGTCCAAAGAGTTTTTATAGAGGCCCATAATGGATCATGTAGTGCTCACTTTAGTGGTTTTGTGACAAGGACCCAAGAAATCAATCAGGTCTCATGCATTAAACTTCAAAGAAATTACAATACTAGCCCACAGGCGTAGTTTCTTTCAGTCCTTCATCCCCCTTCTATCCAGATTCACCACCTGCTTCTATAGCAATTTCTGTGTTTTCTTTCGAGGTTCCGACCCTCTAGGCTATTAATGACTCACCTGGAAGAATACATCCTCCCTATGCCTTCGTGACTGAATCTTCACATCCTTTTCCTCAACTGGAAACTACCACCAGAGTAGCCGAGGAAATGCGCATTGATGAGCCATCTAAACTTCTCTAACTTTTGGGCGCAGCCTTCGAGTGGCCGTCATGCTCAGCAAGCTTATCGGGCAATAAATCATGCACAAATGCGCCCTAGACCGCCTCGGGAAACACCATTTGGGAACGCGTGCCTTTTCAAACCGAGAACTAGTAGTATGTCGCGATATCACGACATGTCGTGATATCATGACATTTTTCTTCCTTATTGCCTTCTTTTCCTTTGGGTCATGATATCACATGTCATGATATCACGATAGTTTTCCTTCTCGCTATCTTCTTCTTCTTCGGGTCGTGATATCATGACATGTTCCTTTTTGGCTCTTTTTTTCTTTCTTTCGATCACGAAATCGTGACATGTCACGATATCGCAACGTCTTGCTCTCTGCTTCCCCCTCGCCTCTTCGTGTCATGAAATCGTGACATGTCGCAATATCATGACATCTTTGCTCTCTGCTTTCTCTTCGCTTCTCGGGTCGGGAAATCATGACATGTCATGATATTGCGACATTTTTGCTCTCTACTCTCTCTGTTTTGGGTAGCAAAATCGTGACATGTCACGATATCGCGACAGCTTTTTCGGGCACCTCCCCTTCCCCTTCTTCGGTTGTGATTTCGTGACATGTTGCGATTTTGCAACATTTTCTTTTTACGCCTTCGCTCTACTGTTTCGGTAGTGATTTCATGACATGTCACTAAATCACCACATTTTCTTCAGGGCACCTTCCTTCTCCTGCTTTGATCACGATTTCGTAACATGTCACGAAATCGTGACATTTTTGCATCGCGCCTCCTCTCTCCTTTCTTTGTCGCATTTTGGTCATGATTTCATGACATGTCACGAAATCGTGATGTTTTTACGCCGCGCCTCCTCTCTCCTTTCTTTGTCATGATATCATGACATGTCGTGATATCGTGACATGTCACGAAATCATGACATGTAGCAAAATCATGACGTTTTTATGCCACGCCTCCTCTCTCCTTTCTTTGTCGCGATATTGTGACATGTCGTGAAATCGTGATGTTTTTGCACCACGCCTCCTCTCTCCTTTATTTGTCGTGATATTGTGACATGTCACGATATCGTGACATGTTGCGATATCGTGATATGTCACATTTTCATGACTTTTTGATGTCGTGATATCGTGACATCAAAGCAAGCACTTGGAACTTTTTTTGTTGATGCAAGATTGCTCTGCTGCCACCGGATGCTCCTACATCAGACACCCGGGGTGGATTGAGAAGTTTCCTTCACTTCTGTATTGTTGGAGGAAGACCCAGGTGGTCAACCTCTATTTTTGATAACCAAGTTGTGTCTTCGATAGGCCTGCCCTTCCACTTGACCAGATATTTAGAATACTATCTATTCCTGGTACTTCTGCCTGCTTGAGTGTCTAGTATTTCCTCGATCTCGTCTGTTTCTAGAGTAGATGTTGGAATACTCCACAACTCTGTACTTGGTGTCTCGCTATTGCCTCCTTCATGATATTCTACCAAATCTAAAATGTTAAAAATAGGTGATATGTTAATGCCAATTGGTAATTCCACTTCATACGCATTGTCTGAATCTCGTTTTCCTATAATTCGACATGGTCCAAACTTCTTCATCTTTAGCTTGTTATAGGTTTTAGCAAGAAATATTTCTTTTCTTAGATGGACCATGACTTCATATCCCACTATGAATTCCTTGAACCGTCACTTCTGGTCTGCCCTTGTCTTATATTGGTTATTCATGCTAGTAATGTGCTTCTTTACTTCTTCATGCATGCTCTTCAGATGCTCTGCAAAGTCCTCAGCTTCGACACTGCACTTCTCCCCTGAATCCATCTTCCTCAACTCAAAAGCATTCCTTGGACTGCTCCCATACACTATCTAGAATGGAGATTTGTTAGTACTCCTATTGACAGAATTATTGTATGCAAATTCTGCCTGTGGCAAAACCAAATCCCATCCCGTGGGCTTGTCTCCTATCAAGCATCTCAACAGATTTCCTAGACTTCTATTCACCACCTCCATTTGGCCATCAGTATGTGGGTGGTATGCAAAACTAAATTTCAAATCTGTCTTCAATTTCTTCCACAAGGTCCTCCAGAAATACCCCACAAACTTGGTATCTCTGTCGAAAATGATACTCCTTGGTAGACCATGAAGTCGTACCACTTCTTTGAAAAATAAACCTGCAACATGAACTATGTCACTAGTTTTCTGGCAGGGGATAAAATGTCCCATCTTTGAAAACCTGTCAACCACCACAAATATGGAGTTATTTTCCCATTGTGTCCTTGGTAGACCAAGAATGCAATCCATGCTGACGTCCTCCCATGGTCTCTCTGGTAAAGGTAATGGTTGATATAATCCAGTGTTATGGATTACACCTTTCACCATCTGGCATACTCTGTAGCTTTGCACAAACCTCTTCACATCTTGCTGCAGTTGCGGCCAATAGTAGTTCTCACTAACTAGGGCAATGGTCTTATCCCGACCAAAATGTCTAGCCAGTCCTCCACTGTGTTTTTCCCTGACCATATTTTCCCTCATGGAACTCCTTGGAATGCACAATTGACCTCCTCTAAACAACATTCCATCTTGGATCAGAAAATCCAACCACTTGGTCCTGTCCAAAGTAACAGGTGCCAAGCAAGCCTTCCAAGCTTCTGCAACATCAGGATCTTCAGGGTACAAACCCTTCAGTTCATCAAATCCTACCACTTCCACCTTCATTTCTATCAACAAACACTGCCTTCTACTTAAGGCATCTGCAACTCTATTTGACCTTCCACTCCTATGCTTCAACACAAAGGTATAACTCTGTAGAAACTCAACCCACTTTAGGTGCCTCTGATTTAGCTTCCCTTGGCTATTAATATAATGTAAGGCCTGATGATCAGTATATAGAACAAAATATTTTGGCAACAAGTAATGTCGCCACTTCTTTAGAGCCTAAACTATAGCATAAAACTCTTGATCATAAACTAAATACTTCTTTCTAGCATCATTGAGTTTCTCACTAAAGTAAGCAACAGGTTTACCTTCTTGACTCAAAACAACTCCTATGGCACTACCACTAGCATCACAATCTACCTGAAATACCTTATTAAAATTTGGAAGTGCCAATTATTTTTCAACATGTCAAAGCTCTTATCTGCTCCTAAGGTCCACTTAAATTCTTTCTTATCCCCTCTCATTGTTTCTGTAAGGGGTGCACAAATACTGCTGAAATTCCTAATGAATTCTTTTTAAAAACTTGCTAGACCATGAAATGATCTTACCTCAGTCGTGCTTCTCGGAGTAGGCCATTCAATGATAGCTCTCACTTTTTTTGGGTCCATTTTTAGACCTTCAGCTGAGATGACAAATCCTAGGTACACTAACTCCTTCACAAAATTACATTTCTTCAGATTAATTAACAACTGCTCCTCCTGCAACTTATCAAAAACCCTTCGGATATGCATTAGATGTTCTTCCAAGGTTCTGCTAAATATTAAAATATCATCCAGATAGACAATGACAAATTTGCCTAGAAATTCTTGCAATACCTCATTCATCAGTCGCATGAATGTGCTTGGTGCATTAGTTAGCCCAAATGGCATGACCAACCATTCATACAAACCTTCTCTGGTCTTGAAGGCTGTCTTCCACTCATCTCCTTATCTGACAAGAATCTGATGATAACCACTCTTCAGATCAATCTTGGTGTAGTACTTGGCTCCACTCAAACAGTCCATAATGTCATCCATCGTTGGCAATGGAAACCTGTACTTTATGGTGATCTTGTTAATGGCTCGAGAGTCGATACACATCCTCCACTCTCCATATTTCTTTGGTGCTAGTACTATAGGTACTGCACATGGACTTAAGCTCTCCTAAATCAATCCCTTCTCTAGCAACTATTGAACTTGCCTGTTCAATTCTTTAGTTTCTGTAGGAGTCATTCTATGGGCTGCCTTATTGGGTAAACTAGATCCTGGTACCAAATCTATATGGTGACTGATCTTTCTCACTGGTGGAAAACCCTTAGGCACATTATCAGATACAATGTCTAGAAATTCTTCTAATAGCCCTAAGACTTCTACAGGGGTATCCTTGCATTCTTCCTTCCTAGCTCTAGGAACTAATGCATAGCACAAATGCTCATGCTTTAAACTATCCAAAAATCTTCCTCCTTAAACTAAATAGATTCTACCGCTACTGCATACCTTTTCTTCTGCCTCCTTCAAGGGCTTCAGCTTATGGTGCACTCCATTCTTCGTCACTGAGTAGGTGTTTGCACGACCATCATGCACTGCACACTAATCAAACTGCCATGGCCTTCCCAACAACAAATGGCAAGCATCCATAGGTAGGATGTCACACAGGACCTCATCACAGTAATTCCCAATATTGAATTTCATTGAGCATTACTCACTGACCAAAGCCCTATGGTCCTTTTGTAACCACGCAATTCGATATGGATGCGGGTGTCTCCTTTTTAACTATAACTTAGTAACCATTTCTTTGAAGACCAAATTATCAGTACTACCATTATCTATAATAATATTACAGACCTTACCTAAACTTCTGCAACTTGTGCAAAACAGGCTCCTCCTCTGGTCTGATCCTTTCTCCTCATTCAAGAAGGTCCTCCTTGTGACCATCACTTCTCCTCTCTATGCCTCCTTAGAATGTTCTAATTTAGCACCTTCATCTACTACAATAGCTCTGGCAGGACCCTCAAGTCTCTTATTCGTCCTTTCTTGATGTTGTGGACACTCAAATGCTTGATGTCCTTCTTCGCCACAGTGGAAATAGGTTCCATGAAATCCTCCTCTTCCAAACCCACGTCCAGATCTGCCTCTCCCTCTTGGATAACCATTGTTCTGATTACGGGGTTTGTAGGTGATTCCTTCCTTCTGCTCTTGGGTATTACTGGCCTCACCAACCTTCTTCTAATCCTTATATTTTTTTCCACTGGTCCTTCCACCAGTTCTTCCACCATGACCTCTTCCTCTTTGTTTGCTCTCAAACCTTCTATTCAGTTTCTCTTCAACCCTCAGGGCAAACTAGTAAGCATCCTCTATGGTGGTCATTCTGACCAGACTTAACTCCTCTTGAATACTTGCTCGTAACCCATTAATATAACGGGCTACCTTCTCCTTATTGGCCTCTGAATGGCCTGTTCTTATTATAATTTTATAAAACTCCTCTATGTATTCTTTAATAGACTTGCTTGATTTCTTCAAACCTTGCATTTTCTTTAGCAGATCCATCTCATAGTCACCTGGGATGAATTGCCTCTTCAACTTCTCCAACATTCTATCCCATATTGTTATTCTCTCCTTTCCTCTTCTATTTCTGTCTAGCTACACTCCCTTCCACCATATGCTGGCATGACCCTTTAGCTTGGTCTTAGCAAACTTGACCCTATCAGGATCTTTAACCTCCTCATACTCAAAGTACTCTTCCAAATCATTGATCCAGTCAATCAACTCCTCTGGATCAAGATTTCTAGAATATGTAGAAACCTCCATCTTCAATCTCTTTCCAATCTGAGAGATGGCTCTGTATAACCTGGATTGTGTAGGATCTACAACCTCTTCTTCTTCCTCAAACTGGTCCTCTTCTTCATCCACTTCATCTTCACTTCCTTCTTCTCCTCTGGGTTAAAGCCCTCTACGTAGCTCCTCTTGCAGGGCCTAAAATTGCCTCTGCAAAGCTCTAAAATCTTTTGCTGGCACCATATTTCTTCCACCACCATGGTTTCTTCATGGAGGCATTCTTCTTCACTCTCTTCTCACAACCCTTCCACAAATCCTGGTGTAAACTGCCTCACTTTTGATGATATGTTTACACGCTCATGAACTCCTGCTCTGAGACCACTTGACAGGGACCCAGGATATCAATCAAGTCTCATGCATTAAACTTAAAAGAAATTACAATAGTAGCCCACAAGCATAATTTATTTGAGTCCTTCATCCCCCCTTCTATCCAGATTCACCACCTGCTTCTATAGCAATGTTTGTGTTTTCTTTCAAGGTCCCGACCCTCTAGGCCATTAATGACCCACCTGGAAGAATACATCCTTCCTCTACCTTCGTGACTGAATCTTCACATCCTTTTCCTCAACTGGAAACTACCATCATATTAGGCATGGAGACGCGCATTAATGAGTCGTCTAAATGTCTTTGACTTTTGGGCATAGCCTTCGAGTGGCCGCCATGCTCAGCAAGCTTACCAGGAAAGAAATCATGCACAAATATGGCTTGGACCGCCTCGAGAAACACCATCTAGGAATGCGTGCCTTTTCAAATCGAGAACCAATAGTATGTCACGATATCGTGACATGTCGCGATATCACAACATTTTTCTTCCTTGTTGCCTTCTTTTCCTTCGGGTCGTGATATCGCGACATGTCGCGATATCACGACAGTTTTCTTTCTCGCTGTCTTCTTCTTCTTCGGGTCACGATATCGTGACATGTTCCTTTTTGAATCTTCTTTCTTTCTTTTGGTCATGAAATCATGACATGTCATGATATCATGACATCTTGCTCTCTGCTTCCTTCTCGCCTCTTCGGGTCATGAAATCGTGACATGTCACGATATCACGACATCTTTGCTCTCTACTTTCTCTTCGCTTCTCGGGTCACGAAATCGTGACATGTCGCGATATTGCGACATGTCGTGATATCATGAAATTTTTGCTCTCTGCTCTCTCTCTTTGTTTCGGGTCACAAAATCGTGACATGTCGTGATATCGTGATAGCTTCTTTCAGCACCTCCCCTTCCCCTTCTTCGATCGTGATTTTGTGACATTTTATTTTTACGCCTTCGCTCTACTGTTTCGATCGCGATTTCACGACATGTCACAAAATCATGACATTTTCTTCGGGGCACCTTCCTTCTCCTGCTTCAATCATGATTTTTCAACATGTCACGAAATCATGACGTTTTTGTGCCATGCCTCCTCTCTCCTTTCTTTGTCATGTTTTGGTCGTGATTTCGTGACATGTCATGAAATTGTGATGTTTTTGTGTCGCGCCTCCTCTCTCCTTTCTTTATCGCAATATCGTGACATGTCTTGATATCGTGACATTTTTTTTCCATGCCTCCTCTCTCCTTTCTTTGTCGCGATATCATGACATGTCGTGATATCGTGACATGTTGCAAAATCATGACGTTTTTGCGCTGTGCCTCCTCTCTCCCTTCTTTGTCGCGATATTGCGACATGTCATGTTTTCATGAATTTTTGATGTCGCGATATCGTGACATCAAAGCAAGCACTTGGAACTTTTTTTTGTTGATGCAAGATTGCTCTGCTGCCACCGGATGCTCCTACATCATGTTGCAATTACCAAGAAACTCTTATAGATGGGCTATTATTGGCCCTCCATGAGAAAATAATTTTGTGAATATTTTAAGAGGTGTGATAAATATTAGAAGTGCGACAACCTTATACACACTATCTCAAGCCCTTCAATTATCAACCTCATGATAACCTTTCTCCATTTAGGGTTTGGACATCATTAGGAAGATAAAACTATTGTTATCTGATGGACATAAATTTATCATCATGGCTATTGAGTACTTCATTTATTGGGCCAAAAATATACCTATATTTATAACCACTAGAGTCTAAATATCCAATTTCATCCTTGATTAGATCCTTTGCTACTATAGCATATCTTGTATACTAATCTCAAACAATGAGATACCCTTCAAGAATAAGGATATCTAGAAAATTTATGCACTACACCAAAAAATAGCTTTAATTATGGTTATAAACCACCCTTAAATATCTTTAAAGGTATTTATTCAGCTACCATCTATGAGGGCATCATGAAAAGTCCACGATATATGATGACAGCTAAAAACCACCTCAAAAAACCATCTTCTTAGGGTCTAAGAGGGTGATTTAAAAACATCATCTTAGGGCTACAAGGGTAGTTGTAAAACACCATCTTAGGACTAAGAGGGAAGTTTAAACTACCCTCTTAGGATTAAGACCTTTTATTCCTAAGAGGGTGGTTGATAACCACCCTCTTAGACCCTAAGAGGACAATTTTAAACCACCCTCTTAGGTCACCTCAAGATAGCGGTTTAAAACCATTGTCTTAGGATGACCTAAGAGGGTGGTTTAAAACCACCCTCTTAGTGCTAAGAGGACGGTTTAAAACCACCCTCTTAGGGCTAAAAAGGTGGTTTAAAACCATCCTCTCATGGTCTCACTTAAAAAAATAATAAAGGACGAAGTCAAGCTTTGGTAGCTTTGGAAACAATACCCACTCCAAAGAGAAAAACAACAATTCTAGCTCTCGTTGTTTCCTTTTCATGTGCTATAACTATGTCTATATCTATAGTGTATAAGAGCAAAGAGCAACTGTATTTGTGGTGTATAAGAGCAAAGAGCAACTATGCCTATAATTGTATCTATATCAAACTTCAAAATTCATGTGCTATAACTATACCTATATCTATAGTAAGAGCAAAGAGCAACTGAAAACCAATAGGGGATATCCCATAGTAAAAAACTGATTTCAAAAAAATATGTGAAAATTTAATATGTTCTCATTCCTCCAATGTTGAGAATGAAATAATACAAAAGTATTGTTATATCTTGTTGGACATTTTGAGTCCCTAAGCTAAAAGTTGTTATTGGTGTCAAAATGACCTATGTAAGTAAGCACTATGATTTTGATCCACAAAGAGCTTCATGAGAATCCAAGGTTTTGATCAAAGGTTCTAGAAGGGATGCATGGCATTTGGTTCCAAAAGGAGCTTTAAGGGAAGCTTAGGAAAAGGTTTTTATGAAAACCAAAGAATGCAAAGAAAGGTTTTATTTAAAACCAATGGATGGTAGATTTGAAATAGGTTTTTCTTAAAACCCAAGTTGGATTTTTGTTTCATAGAAAAAGGTGCCCCGATGATGGAGAAATTTAATTTTAAAGGTTTAGTTTAAATTTTAATTTATTTAAATTTAACTTTTAATTTAAAAATTAAATAAAAGGTTTTTCCCTCAGTTCTTATTGGCATCTCCGAAGTCATGAGGGCAATGTTAAAAGGGCTGACGTATTCGCATTGAAGGGTGGCTTATATAAATAAGCCAAAGGTTTTCCATTTAATAAACCTAAGGAGTGTCGCATTATTTTCAAAAACCCAAATTAATTATGCATTCAAATATTGCACAACAAATTTTGTGGAGTGTGACATGGTCAATCAAGTCATGGATGGTAAAAGTTTTGGTGCCTTGTGAGGAAAGCACACACAATTGAAGGAAGAGAGTGCCCAAGACACTCACGTGGGTAGTGTTAGCTCATGCGACTTAGTTTTCACTTGGAAACATGGTGGGCAGAGGTTCAAAACGCCAAAGCCCTTCGAGGGCTTCTTTGAGGTATGTGCTCTAACTCCAATATTTGCGGGGGTCAACATTTTAATTAAAATATTTGCTTGCTATGGTTTGATTATGTTTTTATGGGAGATATAAGGTTAAGCAAGCTTTAATATTTTAATAAGGTTTAATATTTGATTTATGTGGGATATAGCCAGAGAAAACTTTGTGATTATTTTTGAGTGCAAAAGTGTTGAAAGGAAGGATATAAAATATTTGATTTATTTTATTGTATAAGTGGTTTGTGGAGTGACAAGGTTATGCAATGATTTGATTTATTTTATTTTATGGTACAAGTGGTTTTAGGAGTGATAAGGAAGTTGTGCATTAATTCTTAAGAAGGTTTTCTAATTAAAATCCTTGGTAAATATTATTGTGAAGTGGAGTAATGTTGATTATTTTGTGATCTTCTAACCCTTGTGAAGATTGGCAAAAGAATATTGTGATTGTGGCAGATTTCCAAAGAGGCTTCTTCATATTCATAAAAGGTATGGGCTCATTCTCCTATTGATTTATTATGGTGGTTTATTTTTGAAAACGTCTTTGGAGTGAATATAATTGATCGTGGTTTCCTTTTCAAAAGTGATTGGTTTAATGCTTCAAGGTTTTCTAGATTGAGAGTTGTGATTAAACATTGTTTTATAAGCATTGTTGTTGGAGCCCATTGGTTGTGCAAAGAACTTGAACTTGAGTTAGAAGATAACATGAGTATCATTGTTATGTGAGATTTGTTGTTGAGCATTGTTGGAAACATTTTGAGTTGATTGATACATGCTTGGACTAGGGTTTGTGAGAAAGAGTTGTTCATTGAGGTGATTGATTGAGTTGAGTTGATTGAGCCTAGTCAAGTGGATGCATGTGGTTGTTCAAGTTCCATAAAAAAACAATTCTATATTCTTGATTTGAGTTGAGATTGATATTTGAGAATAGAACATATAGAGTCTCTAATAATTATCTTTATTCTTCTATGAGATTGATTTGATTTGACATTGGGATTTGAGTATGGAAAACATAGAGTCTCTAACAATTCTCTTTATGCTTCTATGAGATTGATTTGAGTTGATATTGGGATTTGAGTATAGAACATATTGAGTCTCTAAAAATTCTCTTTATGCTTCTATGATATTGAGTTGAGATATTTATTGAGCATTAATTATAGAACATATCAAGTCTCTAACAATTCTCTTTATGATTCTATGAGATTGGACAAGTTCTATGTGAGCTTGTTAAGAAGATTTGATACAAGTCTTTGAGAAGGCTTGTGGACTGATTTTGAGTAAGATTTTGTGGAATCTTGCTATGTAGATTTGAGCAAGTCCTAGAGAGGACTTATTGAGCAGATTTGAGCAAGTCCTAGAGAGGACTTATTGAGCTAATTTGGACAAGTCCTAGAGAGGACTTATTGAGCAGATTTGAGCAAGTCCTAGAGAGGACTTATTGAGAATTTGGACAAGTCCTAGAGAGGACTTATTGAGCATATTTGAGCAGGTTCTGTATGGACCTATTGAGAATATTTGGACAATTTCTATGTGGACCTATTGAGCAGATTTGAGCAAGATTTGTGTGGGCCTATTGAGCAGATTTGGACAAGTCCTGAGTGAGCTTATTGAGAATAGTTGAGCAGGTTTTGAGTGGACCTGTTGAGAAAATTTGAGAAGGTTCTAAGTGAATCAATTAAGACAGAGCTTTGGAGGTGATAGAGTATAGAGGACAGAGTCTTAGTGGATAGATATCCAACAACTAGGACAATGTAGATAGATATGAGTGAGGAGTATTCAAGTGGAGAGAGATCCACCAGTTAGTGTAGCAAAGAGACAAAGTCTTCTAGAAGATCACTAGCCAGAGCAAAAGGAGAAAGAGTTATCTTATGGAAGAGATCCACGAACTTGAGATTAAGGGATCAGTATCTCCTTTGGATAGAGGTCCATAAACATTGTAATTGGGAAGGATTCCTAAAGAGATTGATTGAGAAAAATTTAGGAAAATTTTTTCTCCGTGGAGTAGCCCACATTTGGTGAACCACGTAAATTGTGGTGTCTCTATTGTGTATGGTGTTTTATACATTGATTTTATTACTGCTATTGATATTGCTATCTATACACTGCATAATATTGAATTGAAAGAAAAAAGTAAAAAGGGGTCTTATATTGTTCACCCCTATCTCAGTATAAGCTTGTGTTCTTAAATTGGTATCAGAGTGGGTTCCCTTAGAAGAGTTTGATAGCTTGAAGGAAAAGTGTTCTAAGAACACAATGGATCAAAAGGATCAAAGATACGGACCCTTCAATAATGTAGTACCAGTATTTGATGGAAGTGACTTCTTATATTGGTGTATGTTGATGAGATTTTACTTGATGGCACTTAGAAATGAATTTTGAGATGTAGTAGAACTTGGATATGATTCAACAGACAATCCTCCTATAGATAATGAAGGTAATATTCTAATACATGCAAATTCAAGAGCTATGAATGCAATTATAAAAGGGTTGCATAGATCAGAATCTATAAAGGTTATGGAATGTAAAACAAAAAAAAGAAATATGGGAACTTATGCATGAAATATATGAAGGAGATAAAGGAGATAGAATGGCTAAGATTAAAAATCTCAAATGAGAATTTGAGAATCTAAGAATGAGGGATGATTAAAAAATTCATGACTATCTCAACAAGGTTGATGAACTTGTACATGAGATGAAAGGTCTTAGAATGAAGGTTGATGAATCTGATGCTTGTGATAATATCTTGAGGACTCTTCCAAAAATGTATAGTGAAAAGGTTTGTGCTATAGAAACATCAATTGATAGTGATTATTTGACAATTCTTTGCTTAGCATGCTTACTACTTTTTAAATAAGAACAAAATATCATATTCCTCTGAAAGAAGTTGCTTTCAAAGTAGACAAAAAGAAAAAGGGAAAGAATATAGAATCAAGTAGTGAGTCATCCAGTGATGAAGAAGTAAATTATGATAGAATAGATGGAGGTTCTAGAAGATCCATAGATTTAATATCTATCAAATGTTTCAATTGTGAATGGTATGGACACTATGCAACAGAATGCAAAGAGCCAAAGAACAAAAATGATGAAGAAAAATAGGATCATAGATACAGGGAATCAAAAATACATAGGTACTAGAAGAAAAGCAAGTATGGACAAAGCATACAAGGAAATAAGTTCTTCCAAAGACAAAAGAGAAGCTACTATGCAAAAAATGCAAGTAAGTACTCAATTGATAGTGATGCTAGTTTTTCATACAATGATAGAGATGAAGTCCTATTTATGGTTAAAGAGAAAGATCCAGTTAAGAAAAGGACTCCAGTTATTCTCAAGTATTTTAGATGTGGTAAATTTGGACATCTTGAAGATGATTGCACTAGGGATGGTTATAGTTTCAGTGATGATGATTTTAAAAGATGCACTTGAAATACCAGATGAAAATCTTCTAATGACTTTGGAAGATAAATAAAATGATCCTATAGAAGACAAGTCAAAATGAAGTAATGATAAGGAAAAAGGAAAAAAATAGAATATTATTCAGTAGATAATGGTTATGATCTCAAGGGAGAACTTATCTATGCCCTTGAAATAGTAAAGAAGGTTAGAAAGCAACACTCCAAGATTGAAATTCAGTTTCAAGAATGTGATGAAGAAAGGTTATTGCTCATAGAGGATTTAGAGAAGTCAAAGGCTAAGGCAATAAATTTCAAGGATAAGTTAGAAGAAAATATTTTGGAATGTGAGAAGTTAGCACAAGAAGTGGCTACTCTAAAATAACACTTAAAGGACTCCAAGATCAAGATGAAGAGTTTTACAAATAGCTCTAAGAACTTGGATAAGTTCATTTGTGGACAATAGCGAACATCATGTTCAACAGGTATTTGCTTTGGAAAGGTTTAAAAGAAACAAGAAAAAGAATCTACTTCAAGTCTTGATGAAGAAGAAACTTTAGAAGAAGATAGTTTAAGTGAAAGTGGGACATCAAAGGATGAGTTGGACAACAAAGAGTTCAAAAAATATAGGAACAATGCACAAATAAGATACATATGGAACAACATTCAGAAGAGGAGATCAATGAGTTCAAGACAAGGAGGCTTCAATGGAAG
Source organism: Wollemia nobilis (assembly GCA_028583015.1). Lineage (NCBI taxonomy): Eukaryota > Viridiplantae > Streptophyta > Pinopsida > Araucariales > Araucariaceae > Wollemia > Wollemia nobilis. Next base: position 2,312,998 of record JAQPPZ010016911.1, on the reverse strand, counting down.
ATGCTTTTCATGTCACAGGTTTGGACACATGGCTTAACAGTACAAGACTCATGAAAGACATGTATATGGAAAAGAATGGATTTTCCATGGTTATTGCTACTCATGTAATGGTTTTGGTCACAAGGAAATTAATTGCAGGATTAATGATAGAAGAGGATATGGCTTCATTAGGAGTAATCCTCAGACAATTGCACATCCAAGGAATAATAAAATTAAGTGTTATAAGTGTAATAATGATGGTCACATAGCAATGTGATGTAGAGCAAATATTCAAAAAACAGGCATGAACAGGAATAGGAACATTAACAGGAATGTGAATAGGGATAGGAATATGAATAGGAATAGGAATATGAACAAAAATAGGAATATGAACAGAAACAAGAATATGAACAGGAATAGAGACTCATAAAATAATAAGAATAGGAACAAGGATGAGAACCAAAATAGGAACATGTATGAGAACAAGAACAGGAATAGGAATAGAAGTGAGGACAGGAACATGGATGATGACTTGGAAAGAAATAGTGAGCGGATTCAGAAGACTCACAGAAGAAGAGAGAAATATAAAATCATAGATCTATGCTTTCGGGGAGTAGAAATATTCCCACCCCAGAATTAACCACCTCATGTGGAGGTGGGGGAGGATCTAATCTAAGAGGCTCATTCTTAGCATCGAGCCCCAAAGGTGACCCTTTGCCATTGATGTCAAATGGGGAGAGATTTGTGTATTGGGAAGATTTGATATGAGATTTGATATTTGAGAGAGCATTGAGCCAGGGGGAGCAAAGTCCCAGGGGGAGTAGAAAATAAGGTCAGGTTTTAGTAAAATGAATATGGGTTTCCATCAATGACAAAGGGGGAGATTGTTGGACATTTTGAGTCCCTAAGCTAAAAGTTGTCATTGATGTCAAAAGGACCTATGTAAGTAAGAACTATGATTTTGCTCCACAAAGAGCTTCATGAGAAGCCAAGGTTTTTATCAAAGGTTCTAGAAGGGGTGCATGGAATTTGGTTCCAAGAGGAGCGTCAAGGGAAGCTTAGCAAAAGGTTTTTATGAAAACCAAGGAAGGCAAGGAAAGGTTTTATTTAAAACCAATGGATGGTATATTTGAAATGTATTTTTCTTAAAGCCCAAGTTAGCTTTTTGTTTCATTGAAAAAAGTGCCCCGGTGATGGAGAAAATTAATTTTAAAGGTTTAGTTTAAATTTTAATTTATTTAAAATTTAAATTTAAATTTAAATTTTAAAATTAAATAAAAGGTTTTTCCCTCATTTCTTATTGGTGCCTCCGACGTCATGAGGGTAATGTTAAAAGGGCCGACATATTTGCATTGAAGGATGGCTTATATAAATAAGCCAAATGTTTTCCATTTAATAAACCTAAGGAGTGTCACATGATTCTCAAAAACCCAAAGTATTTCTGCATCCAAATATTATGCAATGAATTTCGTGGAGTGTGATGTGGGCAGTCAAGTCGTGGACGGTCAAATTTTTGGTGTCTTGTGATGAAAGTGCACGTAGTTTAAGGAAGAGAGTACCCAAGGCACTCACATGGGTAGTGTTAGCTCATGCGACTTAGCTACCGCTTGGTAGCACGGTGGGCAGAGGTTCAAAATGCCAAAGCCCTTCAAGGGCTCCTTTGAGGTATGCGCTCCGACTTCGATATTTGCGAGGGTCAACATTTTAATTAAAATATTTTCTTGCTATGGTTTGATTATGTTTTTATGGGAGATATAAGGTTAAGCAAGCTTTAATATTTTAATAAGGTTTAATATTTGATTAATGTGGGATATTGCTTGAGAAAGCTTTGTGATTATTTTTTAGTGCAAAAGTGTTGAAATGAAGGATATAAAATATTTGATTTATTTTATGGTATAAGTGGTTTTTGGAGTGACAAGGTTATGCAATGATTTTATTTATTTTATTTTATGGTACAAGTGGTTTTAGGAGTGATAAGGAAGTTGTGCATTAATTCTTAAGAGGGTTTTCTAATTAAAAGCCTTGGTAAATATTATTGTTAAGTGGAGTAATGTTGATTATTTTGTGATATTCTAAACCTTGTGAAGATTGGAAAAAGAATATTGTGATTGTGGTAAATTTTTGAAGAGGCTTCTTCATATTCATAAAAGGTATGGGCACATTCTCCTATTGATTGATTATGGTGGTTGGTTTCTGAAAACATCTTTGGAGTGAAAACGATTGATTGTGGTTTCCTTTTTGAAAGTTATTGGTTTAATGCTTCAAGGTTTTTAGGATTGAGAGTTGTTATTAAACCTTGTTTTATAAGCATTGTTGTTGGAGCCCATTGGTTGTGCAAAGAACTTGAACTTGAGTTAGAAGAGAACATGAGTATCATTGTTATGTGAGATTTGTTGTTGAGCATTGTTGAATTTGAGTTGATTGATACATGCTTGGACTAGGGTTTGTGAGAAAGGGTTGTTCATTGAGGTGATTGGTTGAGTTGAGTTGATTGAGCCTAGTCAAGTGGATGCATGTGGTTGTTCAAGTTCCATAAAATAAACTATTCTATATTCTTGATTTGAGTTGATATTGAGATTTTAGAATAGAACATATAGAGTCTCTAACAATTCTCTTTATGCTTCTATGATATTGATTTGAGTTGAGATTGGGATTTGAGTATAGAACATATAGATTCTCTAACAATTATCTTTATGCTTCTATGAGATTGATTTGAGTTGAGATTGGGATTTGAGTATAGAACATATTGAGTCTCTAACAATTATCTTTATGCTTCTATGAGATTGATTTGAGATATTGATTGAGCATTAAGTATAGAACATATTGAGTCTCTAACAATTATCTTTATGATTCTATGAGATTGGACAAGTTCTATGTGAGCTTGTTAAGAGATTTGAGACAAGTCTTTGAGAAGACTTGTGGACTAATTTTGAGTAAGATTTTATGGAAGCTTGCTATGCAGATTTGAGAAAGTCCTAGAGAGGACTTATTGAGTAGATTTGAGCAAGTCCTAGAGAGGACTTATTGAGCTGATTTGGATAAGTCCTAGAGAGTACTTATTGAACATATTTGGACAAGATCTAGAGAGGACCTATTGATCATATTTGAGCAGATTCTGTGTGGACCTGTTGAGTAGATTTGGATAGGTTATGTGTGGACCTGTTGAGAAAATTTGAGCAGGTTCTATGTGGACCTGTTGAGTAGATTTGGACAAGTTCTGAGTGAGCTTGTTGAGCAGATTTGAGCAGGTTCTGAGTGGACCTATTGAGTAGATTTGAGAAGGTTTTGAGTGAACCTATTGAGAAAGATATTTGGAGGTGACAAAGTATAGAGGATAGAGTCTCAGTGGATAGAGATCCAGCAACTAGGACAATTGAATATAGATTTGAGTGAGAAGTCTTCAAGTGGAGAGAGATCCACCAGTTAGTGCAGCAGAAAGACAAATTCTTTTAGAAGATCACTATCCAGATCAAAAGGGGAAAGAGTTCTCCTATGGAATATACCCACAAACTCGATATTAGAGGATCAACATATCCTTTGTACAAAGGTACATAAACATTGTAATTGGGAAGGATTCCCAAAGATATTGATTGAGAAAATTTTAGTAAAATATTTTCTTCGTGGAGTAGCCCACATTGGATGAACCACATAAATTGTGGTGTCTCGCTTATGTATGGTATTTTGTACATTTATTTGATTAATGTTATTGATACTACTATCTATACACTGCATAATATTTAATTGAAAGAAAAAAGTAAAAAGGGGTCTTATACTGTTCACCCCGCCTCTCAGTATAAGCTTGTGTTCTTCATATCTACTAGCTAGAAACAATTTGTGATGATGGAACTGCATTATTTATTACTTTCCAAATATATATAGTTATAGCTAATATTTGGTAGCTTTGGAAATAATCCCCACTCTAAATAGCAAAAAAGTAATTCCATATCTCATTGTTTCCTTTTAATATGCTATAACTATACATATATCTATAGTGTATAAGAGCAAAGAGTAATAGAAAACCAATAGGGGATGTCCCATAGTAAACCACTAATTTCAAAAAATAATATGTGAAAATTTATTTTTTTCTCGTTCCTCCAATGTTGAGGATGAAAGAATATAAAAATATTGTTATATCTACTAGCTAGAGATGAATGTTGATGATAGAACTGTATATAACTTATTACTTTCCAAATACATATAGTTACAACCGAGCTTTGGTAGCTTTGGAAACAATGCCCACTCCAAAGAGCAAAACAATAATTCTAGCTCCCATTGTTTCCTTTTCATGTGCTATAACTATACCTATATCTATAGTGTATAAGAGTAAATAGCAACAATATATGTGGTGTATAAGAGCAAAGAGAAACTATACCTATAAATATATCTATATCAAATTTTAAAATTCATGTGCTATAACTATAGCTATATATGTAGTAAGAGAAAAGAGAAACTAAAAACCAATAGGGGATGTCCCATAGTAAACTACTAATTTCAAAAATAAATATGGGAAAAATTAATTTGTTCTCATTCCTCTAATGTTGAGGATGGAAGAATACAAAAATAACGTTATATATACTAGCTAGAAATAATTCATGATGATAGAGTTGTATAAATTCTTACTTAACAAATACAAATAGTTATAGTTTTATTCTAATAAAATATTAAAAAAATACTCTAATATTTAAAAGATACAGTTTTACTCTAGGAAAATATTAACAAAACCCTGTAATATTCAAAAGATAATAATCTCCATATCATAAATCAATTCAATACATGTCAATATATCAAACTTCAACAATAAGAAATTTACTTTCCAAATACATATAGTTACAGTTTTACTCTAAAAACATATTTGCAAAATACTGTAATATTCACATGATAATAATATTCGATCATAAATCAATTTCATACATGCAAATATATCAAATTCCAACGATGAACAATAAACATATTTATAAACTTTATTGAAATTGCTAAAGCAATACATAAAAGCAAAGTATTTTCTAATAATATTTTTTGTGTTCATAAATCACATCTTAATTTCATATCATATTAGAAACAATTGAAGTTACTTTTCAAATGTGCTCATTTTTTGTAGTGTCGCAATATTTATCAGTTTAATAGGTGATATTAATATTGGATAATGATTTCTCTTAATACTCAATTATATAGTTACAATACACCTTACCTCTTAACTACCAGTTTTTTCACTCAAACAGTGTGTTAACCAAATTATCGAATCACCATCTTAAGTTGGTTGAAATTGTGCAAGAAATATATGATATAATCATAAACAAAAACAAAGACAAAAATAAAAACCTGTCTAATTATTTGGTCTATTGTCAAAACCTAAAATTCTAATCATTCCTTGCATTATCAAGAATATTATGAAAATCAAAATGTCCATTCAATGTTCATATTAATCAAATCAAATATATTGATGACTTATGTTGCTACAGGTGAAACATAAGGAACTAATGGTATAGGTATTACATCAATATTTAATTATGTCAATTCCTACTTTATCCTGGATTATTTTGGTAAACCATAGATCTCAATACCAAGGCAAGTGATTTGCTTCAATTTTAAACCAGATAAGTTGCAGTTACATGCCAATGTTCCTTTTTGAACCTGGCCTTGACTTCTTTTTGTGGCTTCAAAACAAATGGTACTAGTGTCCCTACATATTGGACACTACTATATGAAACCAATATCTCATGTAGGCTCAATACCTTGCACACATTAGATAGATTGAGTTAGAAGTACAATTAAAAAGAAGTTGCAAACTTTATTGTTAAAGAATAAGACTATGAATCTATCAACCTAGCAACATTCAAGGAACATAAAACTTGGCAAAATTTGATAGTCTTATTCCCAGATAGGGTTAAGTACACAAATTGTAATATTTTCCATATAAATTTCTAAAAGTGAACACTGTTGAATCAAGTTAAATAATATTAAAAAAACTACTTATTCACAAAATCCCTTCCAATTAGTTAAAATTAGGGCCAAAGAAATGTATATCCTTTTCCATTTTTATTGATACCATTCAAAAATTGAATATTTGATAGATGTCAATCAAAATAATACAATAAGAATTTAACTTGATTGATATAAAACTCAATAGAATGAAGGATTAGGAAAATATTATTTTTGAAAAAATAGGGAGTTGGTAATCATTTAACCAATATGTTTCTCATCTCAAACAAGGCAGTGAGACAACCATTATAACGACATGTTCTCTTTCTTCATTATAAAACAAAATTAGTTAAAAAAGGAATTTAAAATGTTGAAGCTTAGCATTACACAATTTATTTTGAATAATATATGGAATATTTTCTCTTAGATTATTGGATGAAAACCAAGTTATTATTTATGAACAACAATGATCTATTGCACCTCTTACATGTACAAAAGCAAGAAAGAAAGAAATTAGTTATGATTATATATGTAAATGGAAATTTTTTATTTCAAGTGAAATTCTTATTTATAGATATAGGTGAATGGACAACCTGAGCCCTCCATATAATGAGCAGATGTCTAAACATCCCTACCTACCCCAACCATCAGAGATGAGGTGAGAGGGTATCCTAAGACTTTCATTAGATACATAAATATCCATCTATGCAAATCAAGTATTGTTTCTAAGGACTAGGACTAAGAGTCAAACCTTCTTGTATATGACTGGCCAACCTCATGCTCAAGATACCTACTCACCTCACTCCTAGCTTGGCTGCCCATTATTTGTAAATAATATCTGATATAGGCCAAGCAATGAAGGAGCCCACAACATCCTTCATTATGGCCATCTCATCATTCCTTCTAAACAATATTGTTTCCTCTTTATGGGTGATGTGCACATTGACTTTCCAATAATCTTCACCCAAATGTTGACCATGTACAAGGTCTTTAGGGTCAGTACTGATCACCATGCCTTTGACCACTATGTTATCCTTATGGATCTGATTCAAGTAGCATTCCCTTATCTTAGTTTGAGTGATCGATGTCATTTTTAGTCCCTACATGGAAAATCAATAGCCCAGATAAATTCACTGCATAGCATACAATACAAACTAAGTCAACCATTTTATATTTGAAATAATAGTCATACCATTGATGACTCTAGCCTAGAAGGTATTGAGCAGCTGCATGTGCCTTGATCACCACCACCAATGTTGTGTCCAATTGTAGGGGTAGCATGTAGTGATGTTGCCTATGGAATTATATGCAAGGGATCATTACAACTTTAGGGGTGCAACATGTAAACATTTCAAATATGAAATCATAAAAAAATTGACACACCTCTATCTATGAAAGCCATGTCAAAATCTCTTCAATATTTTTATCTTTCTCTCAAGCTTCTCTTCCATATTTTTTTCATTCTCTGCAAGCTTCTCTTCCCACTTTTTCTCTTTCTCTACCATATGCTCTTGCATCTAGTGCAACTTCTGTATGTAACCCTCACCAAAAAATAGAGTAGTTGATGATACTCCTTTGTTGACACCCCAAACCTGACCCAGTATTTTGGGTCCTAAAACCTTGGCAAGGGCATCATCCTTAATACATTGATTTATGGAGCTCACAGATGATATTTCATCATCCATTTTTTTTGAAAACATCACATGCATAGTTAATAGGTAACATGTTAAAAAAATAATTGATATAATAATGGTTTGAAGTTCAACATATTTCTATTTCCAAGGGAATATCACTTATGATTGTATTCACAACTTCTGGTGAAATAGGAGCCTCATCCTTCTTTGTATGAGTTCTCATCCACACAATTACCCTTGGTAGTGGAGTTTCTACATTTGGTTGGCTCTTCCTTTGCAAGATATATAGTTGGAGAGACATGGGGATAAGTCATACGACAAAATAATAGAGCTATGTTTGTCACATATAATGGATGAGTATGATAGAATACCATTTCATGCTCTAGTCGAGCATATCCTATTCTACAAGGTTATCCTATGTCGATTGGTGAGATCTATTTTTTTTTCTTTTTTTTTTTTTCTGTTTCTTTTTAAAAAAAAAATATAATTTTGGGGTTTTTCTTTCTTTTTTTTTTTTTTTCTTTCCTTCTGCGTTTTTTCTTTTTTTTTTTTTTTTGGTGGGGTTGTTTTTTTTTTTTTTTTTTTTTTTTTTTTTTTTTTTTTTTTTTTTTTTTTTTTTTTTTTGTTTTTTCTTTTGGGGTCGGGGGGCCCCCTTTTTTTTTTTTTTTTCAAATTTTTTTTTTTTTTTTTTTAAACCCGTTTTTTTTTTGTGGTTTTTTTTTTTTTTTAAAATAATCTTGTTGGTTTTTGGTTTGTGGTTTTTTTTTTCTCGGGTTGCTCTCTGTTTGTATGGGTAATAAGGGTAATCTCCCTCCAATCACCCCTAAGTAAGATGCAAACTTAATAGAATTTTTCCTATGGGCTATCCATTTAGATTGCAAATGATCTCCACCTTATCTATGCTACTTGACTCTGTTGCACATCTTTTTGGACCTCTCTTTCTATGATATTCAGTGTTTGAAGTGTGTGATGACCTAGCATCAACACCTATAATGTCGGTACCATCCAAACATCATTATGCCATATAGTATGACAACAACGAGTAACCCAACATCATGAGCAAATTTCTTGTGTGGTATACGTACCTTCTTCATTAGCCAAAGCATTGTCAGCCTCATTTCGAGTATTCTCACCATCAGATTCATTTATGTTATGGGTCACCTCCTTATCTTCCTCATTCATGGATCTCCATAGCTGGTATCTTCCACCAGTTTCTACAATACACCATAGTCGATGACAAAACCAAGATCAATTCTAATATGCCTAGGTCAACCACTATTGAACAACACTATCAAATTTCAAGTACTTACTAGCATGTGATAATTTATCATTGACTCTTGATTTATTGTGATAGCCTCAACTACTTGTGGTATCTTTCTTGGTATTTTTTGTTCATATTGCCTTATGTACTCTCTTTGGACTTTGACTCAATATGAAATATTAGCAAATTATAAGGGATATGTACCAACCTTATGTACTCTCTTTGGACTTTGAATCAATATGAAATATTAGCAAACACTACGTATTCATTAGGAGGAAATAATTACAAATAAACATGTTAAATGATAACAAAAGCAACACCCAGGTTCAATTCCTCAACTTTCAAGGAGACCTAGGTTCGAATCTTGCCAAGAAATACATGCATAATAGCAACCAAGTTGTTGTAATACCACTATGTGGTGATGATGTAATATAGGTGGGGCCCATTTCAATCCCATTTAACCAATTTTAAAAAATAAAAAATTTGCAATGTAGTTGAAAAAATGTTTAGTTTATGTCCAACTTAGTTACCTAATACTCATTCCCAAAGCTTTGTTCTGAAACCAGTTCTTTTCTTTCAACTGAATCTTCTAAGATAAAAAGTAGAAGAAGTTACTACAAAACAAAAGGAAGAACCCTTAGCTAAATAAAAACTAGAAGAGTTAGTTGAAATAAAAGAACTAGTTTCAGAAAAAAAGAAAGAGCCATGGTTAAATCTATCTCCATTAGCATTAGTTGTTGTTACATCAATGCTTTCAACTACAAAAAGTTTTATAGCACCACAAATGAAGATTGCTTCTTCATATATATACACATCACTTGGACATAGGGTCATATGTGTCACACTTAGGTCATATGGAGAGAAAAACTAGTAGGCATGAAGAGATCTATGATAACATTGTTGTGAAAAAGTTTCAATGAAAGTAAGGCCAAATCGATAGATCATGCAAAAGCAAACAACAAAATGTTAAATGTAAAACTTAGACCTTTACCAGAAAGGTTTATTGCAGATCCAAAAGGAGTCATCTCAAAAGAAACCAAAAAATAATAATTAGAAGAATATGACATAAGAGTCATAGAGTTAGTTGATCTATCATTACCAAGATCAGGAACAAGACCAACTACTAAAAAGAAGCCTTCAGGAATAGAAATGTGTCTTATACCATTACCATGGAGATGGCCTAACAATGTGTTAGAATATATAGGCCTAAATAAGGAAGAATATGGCAAAGAAAATATTATTCCATTTCTACCAAGAGAAGAAATAGATGATGAAAAGAAACTCAAAGATATTCCTACAATGCAAAAATAGTTAAATCACTTAAGCCAGTACATGAACTGTTTAGCAAGGAATTTTGATGGCTTTGAAAGATTGTGCAGAAATGAATTCATGAAAATTGAAAAAGGTATATGTAAATATGTGAATTAAATAAATATTAAATACACCTAAATCCTTTTTATAAAGAGTATGTGGCATAGTTAAAAACTATAAAAATAGAGATATTGGATAACAATCATGACATATAAACTATTTAAGGTATATACTAGCTTATTTTAAAACCTCATGATCAAGTATTTTTGTGTATGAGGATACCCTAGAATATCTATGGAGGAGTCAAGTTGTCAAGATTTCCACAATTTTTGTGATTACTTGGCTGTTTTGCAACATTGATGTAATTGTACCTCATTGGCTCCTTTGGTCTCTTTCAAAATTTAGAGGTAAATGTAGGATGTCTATATGATATTATCTTTTTATGCACTTCATGGAACTTAATCATGTTTTTCATATATTTTTAGCTATTTGGGAGCATTATCACTATGGAACTTAATCATGTTTTTCATATATTTTTAGCTATTTAGAAGCATTATTGCTAGTCCTAGTTGTTAGAAAATAAACAACTTCAGTTACAATATCTATAGTTACCATGACTTACTATTAAGGCACATTAAAAGGATTGTGATGGGGATTATTGTACATTGTTATGAAGAAGAAAGGAGGCATGAAGACAATAAATTGCAATCTATGTTGGTTGGAGCAATAGGGAAGCTCTTTTAAGGATATCCGGGTTTAAATATTTTGCAGAGGTCAGAAGTTCCTAAGTTCATTTGGAAATGGTCTTACTTTTATGTGTTTTGTTTGTGACTATCATATCCTATGCATGGTTGGGATGAATAATTTGCACTATATAGCATATTATTTACAATCAGATATTTTTGTAACAAGTTTGGAAGTCAAAAATGCAATGGCCTCAATGTGGTGCGTGAGTCTCTCCTACAGGATCTGGTTCATGGTATGGATTTTACTAGAACTAAATATAAATATATAAAATAGAAGGGTTGGAAATATTTATATGTTTTGTAGCTAATGCCTTTGTTGTCAAAATTTATCCATGTTTGTATGTTGGTGGGGATGTTTTGACATAGCTCTAATAATGATGATATGGAGTCTCTCTATCTCTCTCTCACATACACACACATATGGGGGGTGAAGGATTTTTCTTGTATCATCTGTATGTGATGAAATTCTACTCAATCACTAGGGGATATTGGTGATTAATCATCCTCATGAACCCCTGTTGTGAGGACAAGAGTATGGTAATCCTCAAGCCCATAAAGGACTATTCTCAGTATGTGCCATTATATGTTCATTGTTGCTATCACATTGAAAATTTTGTTCATAATTCATGGCTTCAACAACTTTGCCATATCCTTCTTACCAATATTTTATACTAGAAATCAACATGCCCTATAAAGAGAGTTTCAACAAATAACCAAATCATCTATAGTGGAGAGATAGATTGACATGCTAAGTGTCAATTTTGGGACATCCACGTTCTCTTTATGGGCTTGGTAGGTCCATAGACCTTGACAATGAGCATAACCAAGAACAAAGCAACCAAATATGTTCTCCAAGTATGTAAGAACAACTCTAATTTCCATTTTCCAAAATAACCATCATTTTAAAAAAAATCTCACAAGCCAAATAAGGAAATACATTGCATCCTCCCTTAATTTCAAATCAACATATCTAAAATAATTCTATTAAGTTTAAACTTAATATTGATGTCTTACTAGAACTTTATAACTTTTGATAAAGTTTTAGGAGTCTTAACTCCTCCTAGTGAGGTCTTTCATTTGTATGCATGGTCAATATCTGACCTATAGTTATCTTCAATATCTCCCATGGATATTTGAAGTAACGTCATCATTCCTTACATATGTCCTTTCTCTCTAGGACCAGAATGATGTTTTTCCTCAAGTTTCATTTTGGTTTAAAATAAATATTGATTGTATTCCAATGCTATAACTTTGTTGCGGTCGTACTTATAGTTAAGGCTCTATTTTAGCATAATGTTGCAATTAGTTTTGCAATGTAAGGGTTGCTCTATGTGGGTCTTAATCAAATTCCAACTACATTCTTTTAAGAAATTCCATTCGGATGTTAAAAAACATAGTGGTATTTACTACTATCATTTTTACTACAAACCATGAAGTAATAATGTACCCTAACCATTTCTTTTTATTACCAAAATGGACCATCTCAATAAGTTCATCAACATATGACATTGGATTATCATTATGTTAAAGCAACATATGAAAATATGGAAAGTAATTGTAAAGTGGTATAACATGCATTGCTTCATGAAATTGGAGCAGCAAGTTAAACCATCATACATCAGTAAAGCCTATATTTGACTCATAGTAGGGTAACTTACATTAAGCATCATAGAGCAGAATACAACAATAAAGTTTATCTTTCCCTATTATACCATTATAATGACAAGGTACAACAATAAAGTCTATCTTTCTCTAGTATACCATCACAACATTTGACTCATAGTAGGGTAACTTACATTAAGCATCATAGAGCAGAATACAACAATAAAGTTTATCTTTCCCTATTATACCATTATAATGGTAAGGTACAATAATAAAGTCTATCTTTCTCTAGTATACCATCATAATGATAAATTATAGGAGTAACATTTACTAACCCACTTTATACCATAATAGCAAATGCAATAGTACATAGCAAAATTAAATCAATTTAGCAGTAAAGCTTAACCATCACTATAAAGAAGAAAACATAATAACTTGAATCTTTACGATAGCAGATTATAGTAGTAGTGAAACTCCTTAGTACATCAGGAGTTTTGAAGCTTTTCAACAATACATAGCAATATGGAGCAAATTCTAACTCATAGATATAATTTGACATAGCACATCATTAATTAACTGGTTATAGTAGCATCCCCAAACCCTAAACCCTCTGCATCCCCAAACCCTAAACCCTCTGCATCCCCAAACCCTAAACCCTCTGCATCCCCAAGCCCATAAAGGACTATTCTCAGTATGTGCCATTATATGTTCATTGTTGTTGTCACATTGAAAATTTTGTTCATAATTCATGGCTTCAACAACTTTGCCATATCCTTCTTACCAATATTTTATACTAGAAATCAACATGCCCTATAAAGAGAGTTTCAACAAACAACCAAATCATCTATAGTGGAGAGATATATTGACATGCTAAGTGTCAAGTTTGGGACATCCACATTCTCTTTATGGGCTTGGAAGGTCCATAGACCTTGAAAGTGAGCATAACCAAGAACAAAGCAACCAAATATGTTCTCCAAGTATGTAAGAACAACTCTAATTTCCATTTCCCAAAATAACCATCATTTAAAAAAAAATATCATAAGCCAAATAAGGAAATACATTGCATCCTCCCTTAATTTGACATAGCACATCATTAATTAACTTGTCACAATAGTGAAACTCCCTAGTACATCAGGAGTTTTGAAGATTTTTAGAAATACATAACAATATGGAGCAAAATTCTAACTCATAAATATAATTTGACATAGCACATTGTTAATAAATTGGTTATAGTAGCATCCCCAAATCCTAAACCCTTTGTATCCCCAAATCCTAAACCCTTTTTAATATGTAAGGAGTTTTATTAAGTGTTAAATGAATGAAAAAATGCTTCCCAAGCATAAGAAGATTGTGATATTTATTTGGGTTCCTACTATAGTGAAGGACCTATTCAAGCTTATCACACACCTCAAAGAGTAAGCCTATCCTAAATAGCCATCAAGGTGATATTGTGGAACTAAAGCCTTTGAGATATGGTAGAAGTATCACACTACCCAAAGCCAACTAAAATAAAGCAACTCCTTTAAAATCACCAAAGAAGGTGTGTTGTCTATAAAAAAACAAGGTAGCTTCCAAACAACAGAGAAACTAAAGGAAAAGAAAAAATACAAGAGATGGAGCCAAAACAAGTAAGAGCCAATAAGAGAAAAAAGGAATTGAAACCTTAAAAAAAACAAATTGTACACTTCTATGACCATTAGAACTTGATAAATCAATGACCTAATAAATAAGATATGGTCAAATAGAGCAATGAGAAGAAAAACATGCAAGGAGCTTCTTTAATATTAGGTATGGATATGAACCATTTTAAACAAGATCCAAAGAAACACACTAGAACAAATAAGAAGCAAAGGGCCAACAAGGAGTCAAGCACTACACATGAACAACAAGTTCTACTTTTCAGTATGCCAACCTCAGCTAGATAAAAGTTTCACATCTAAGTTAAATTTTTGTTTCCATATATTTTTCTTGTCATATTATAACATAAGGTTAATAGCATTAAAAAAATTATTTTTATATCAATCCTGTTGGAAGGGTATTATATACAACATGCACCCATTTTATTAACTCTTGAGGATTAATATTGTGAAGAGAATCAATCTCTTTTTCCATGGTTTCCAACAAGGTAAATTGTAAAATTCACCTACAATGGTTGAATTATGCAACAGGGAATACAACATCCACCTTAGAATACGTTAAGATTGGATCATGCTCTATCCCTCTAATTTCACTTGGATTTAACATTCCCAACAACACTTCAATCCATCATCATGGAAATTTCTCCCATTAACAATAAACCATAACCCACTAGCCATGGAAATGTTGTAGATAAAATAAAAAGAATAGACCTTTGGAATTAAAACAGAGCTTATATGTTGCCATAGGATATGGTTCGATATGAAAATTATAACAATTCCACTGAGCAATTCAAGTCACCAATTATTATAGTTTTTGCTTTATCTATTCAATCCATTAAAAACACATGGGGAACAAATAAAAAAATAACATAGATATAGTGTAGCTACTCTAATCCTTTCTTGGAGGTATTCATGAATAATTCCAATTTATGGGTTTCAAGGATGTACACAATGCATGAATTAAACTTATCCTATTTCAATTTTTTGAGGTGCGTCATCACCTCCTTGAGACTGTGGTTCTCGATCTTATTTTTCTTTGTCTAAACTAATAGCTTCAGTTGTCTTGGAAACCCACTCCCTAAGAGGATCCTCCTTCATTTCAAACCTTAATAGACTAGCAAATACCCCTCCCAAAAATACAATTGGATCCTGTTTACCACCACACAATACAAATACCTTATTCATTCATTTGTGCATGTATATATGGTAGTTATATATACACTAATGTAGGTGTATGGGTGTATAGCTATATCTCCATGTGAATACTCTAGCATTTGCATGTGGATATCTATACATACACAAATCCTCTACATCCCCAAACCTTAAATCCTTTAAATCCCCAAGCCCATAAAGGACTATTCTCGGTATGTGCCATTATATGTTCATTGATTTTATCACATTGAAAATTTTATTCATAATTCATGGCTTCAAAAACTTTTCCATATCCTTCTTACCAATAATTTATACTAGAAATTAACATGCCCTATAAAGAGAGTTTCAAAAAACAACTAAATCATCTATAGTGGAGAGATATATTGACATACTAAGTGTCAAGTTTGGGACATCCACATTCTCTTTATGGGCTTGGAAGGTCCATAGACCTTGATAGTGAGCATAACCAATAAAAAAGCAACCAAATATGTTCTTCAAGTATGTAATAATAAATCTAATTTCCATTTCCCAAAATACCCATCATTAAAAAAAATCTTAACCATCACAGTAAAGAAGTAAACCCTAAATTTTGAGCACCATTTCCCTCTACATCCCTAAAACATGAGTAGTGCATACCACTTAAAATCTTGAGCTATTTTTCAAGCCCTAGATTGAGCTCTCTATCCAATCCTAGCTCAATCTCTTTGTCCAGCCTCCATCTGAGTGAACACTCTAGCTCAAGCTCTTTGTCCAACCTCCATCTAAGTGAATGCCCTAGATCAAGCTCTCTATCTAGCCTCCATATGAGTGAAAACCCTAGATCAAGATATCTATCTAGCCTCCATATGAGTGAATTACCTAGCTTAAGCTCTCTTTCCAACCTCCATTTGAGTGAACGCTCTAGCTTGAGCTCTCTATCCAGCCTCTGTTTGAGCGAATACCCTAGCTCGAGATCTCTATCTAGTAGGAAAAGTGAAATAAAATCCTCATTTCACTTTTACCATGGAAGGTAGTTTTAAACCACCCTCTTAGGGCTAATAGGGTAGTTCAAAACTACCCTCTTAGGTTACCCTAAGATGATGATTTATAACCATCATCTTAGGATGACCTAAAAGGCCAATTATAAACCGCCCTCTTAGCCCTAAGAGGATGGTTTAAAACCACCCTCTTAGGCTAACCCTTATATGGTGGTTATCCTAAGAGGACAATTATAAACCACACTTTTAGTATATATTAGATCCATTTTTACTACCATAAAAAAATATCTTATTTTAACCTTTGTTAAAGCTCTTTTTTGGTGTAGTGATGCTAAATACAAGATACAACACTATCCTCAAGGAAATGGTCAATATGAAGCTTCTAACAAGACTCTTATAAAAATATTAAATAATTTCATTAGCAAAACTATTAGATATTAGCATCTCCAATTGGATATTATATTAATGGTCTATTGCATTAGTGTGAAAACTCCCACTCAAACAATACCCTATGCTTTGGTCTACAAAACTAAAGTAGTATTTCCCTTTGATCTAGAAGTGCCTTCACTGTGCATTTTTTTCAAGATGCATACATAGGAGATAAATATCATTTTACCCACACTTCCTATCTAACTTCTCAATCCCTTATCACATGATTAATACTAAGAGGTTCATACGTGTTGATGGAAATATCAATTAGATCATGCATTTCATATAATAAAATGTTCTATCTCATCACCTCTTACCACATGATAAATATTGTGATATTTTCAAGTGTTGATATAAATATCAATCTTATCATCCTTTGCCTCCTATGTCGTAGAATTCATAGGGGTAAGTGTGAATAATATATCCTTCCTCCCAATTTGAAGCATGATCCATTGTCACATCAATCTCTAAATAAGTCCTCTAGGCAAAGCTAAATCAAAAGTCCTTTAGGTAAAGCAAATCAAATGTCCTCCAGGGAGATCTAAATTAGAATTCCTTTGGGAAAAGATAAATCAAAAGTCATTAATACCAATTATAAGTCCTTTAGATACTTATTTAAAGGTAAATATATTGTACAACATATAATAAATTATAAAACTCTCCTTAGGTATTTTCCTAGGCCATCAAAAATAAAATATTTATCTCTTGTATCATAGCAAAAGTCCCCCTTGGGAAAAATGTCTAATATTTATTTATACATATGTGTATAAGTTGTACATATCTCAAAGATAAGTAAGTCCCCTTGGGAAAAATCCTATTTGAATATAGATGCATATAGTTTAGACTATAGCATTTCCTCATGATATCATCCAAATTTCCCATGAGCACATTACTTTTCAATATTTATTATTCATATCTCTCTCTCTCTCTCTCTCTCTCTCTCATATATATATATATATATATATATATATAGTGTGTGTGTGTGTGTGTGTGTGTGTGTGTGTGTGTGTGTGTGTGTGTGTGTGTGTGTGTTTATATGTATGTATACATGTATGTAAGATTATATTTAAGCATGCATACATACATACATACATATGTATATATATGTATATGTATGTATGTATGTATGTATGTATGTATAAATGAGTAAATATATTAAATATCTCAAAATCATATACATAGAATATCTTAAAATACAAATAACAATTCAAAATTGATCCTTACAAGGGTAGCTAGATCTATGAGCCAATGTCTAACACTTTTGTTGCTCCTCCTCCTTGTGATGGTGGCATCTTCATTTACTTTTATGTATGACATATCACAAACTATGAGTATGTTTATGTTCATGTTCATGACCCTATAGGCAAAGGAAGAAAATAATTTATTAGGATTTTTGCATGGTAGGAATTCTAGTAGTGGGTTGACTACTCTATCTATACAATCAGGTTTATCTAAATATGGACCATATTTGCCATGTATATCTACTCGAATATAGTCATATAGTCTAGTAGGTTCTAAAATAATTGATTATTTGTAACTCCTCCTAATACTATAGCCTTTGTTGTCATTACATCTCTCTCCATAGTTAAACTCTAGATGGTCTATTGTATTAGTGAGACTTGCTCTGCTAAATGGTCCTTATCTTCCTAAGTTATTGCCAATGCAACTTGTAGGATTTTCACATGCCCCATTAGGATAGATCTATCTATCTATCTAGTGGGTCTTCCCTTGTCTATTATAATCAAGGATAGTATTATTTCTAATGTCATTACTACCACTACTATTGTCTACCTCTATATTTACCTCTACCTATGGTACTCTCTATATTGCCTCACCATAGGTGCCACTACTCAATACACCCTCCTATCATGCTTACATAGTTTCATACACTCTCCTATCTATAGTCTATTGATTATCACTCTTTGGGGAAGATGGTCTAGTACACCCATAGTAACCTTTGCTAACACTAGGTCATCATTGCTAGGATTCAAGATCATCAAATAATTAATGTCATCCTCAAGATAGGAATCCAATTTTGGCTATAGTCTAAGCCCCCTCTTTTATGTGTTCCTCTTGTACCACACTTTTCATAAAAGGATCCTCTATTGTGCACCAAACTAGTAGACCACACAATCAAAATGAAAGAGCTCTTACTCTCCTTATGGTTCCATTAGCCACTTGAATCGCCTGACATTAGCTAGTTGGAAGGCATCCTCATACCACCTAGGATTTTGTTTGTAGGTATACCATATGACTTTATCCCAATACAAATAATCAATCATTCTCTTGGACACTCCTAAAACTCCCTTGTGGGTCCTCTCCTATGTAGCCTTAAAGTTTAAGCCCAATGGTACATTATTGATACCTCTAGATCTATAACCAACCCTAGTATTATTGTGGCCTTATCACTATGATATGCTTCTAGGTACACATCTAGAGTAGTGTGTAGGATGATAGAATATTACCTCCTATATACATGTCCTAATGTAGTGAATGTTATAATGATACCAAAATTATCAATCCTTAGTAAAATGTTATCTAATCCTCATGCATGTATTCTACCACCTCATCCCGTCCCCATTGGATTACCCTATTGCTCATGTTTTTGATGAGGATTCTATATATCAAGACATACATTAGATTATTTTATCGATCTAGATGATCCCAACATAGGTGACATTGGAGTCAATCCTAGACCTTATGATTAAAAATTTTGCATCCCTAGTCAAACTCCTCATACTCCTTCTCTGGTCCTAGCTAATGTGAATTGGTTCCTCTTTAATTGGAACTCTCAAAATCTACCCCATCTCCTCTAGGGTGATGATAATATCATCACAAGGTATATGGAAGGTATTTTTCTTTGAATACTAATGTTTTTCCATGGCAATCAATAATGCCCTATCAAAATTTACCTTGGGCATCAAGGGTATGTGGTATAGCCCCACTACTGCTAGTAATGCACGATTAATATAACCCGAAATACCTTGAATGGTATCTAAATTATGATGTTGTCTCTCTCTATAGTCAAGTGTCTATAATATATCCTACAAAAAATTAAACTAGTCACTTGAAGCTTGCAAAAAACGATGAACAATAAAGAAAATTAAAGGTAAGCAAAAAATCCACCCCTCAAAAAAAGCACCACCAAGCAAAAAATGTACCATCTACATGGTAAAAGTTCTACCAAATGGTGAAATCACCATTGATGCAAAATGTCACCATTGGATTGTGAAAGTATTCATTAGAAGTGTTTCCAACATGTGAAAGCATTTCCCTCTATTTTGGGCATGATTTTTGAGACATGAATCTAAAACAAGGGAAATTTTTAGGTTCCTTATTTAACATGCTATCCTTCTCCTACCACTTTTGTTACCCTATCTTCCTAGTTTTGTGGTTGCATATCTTGATCCATCAAAGTATCTATTGCCTTTAGGGATATAGAGATCTTTATTCTCTTTATTTATGGTTAAAAATGATTTGGTATTCCCCCTAACCATTTTACCCCCATCCCTTCACAATCAATTCTTGTTATTTGTATTCAATGTTTCATCATAACACATATAAGAATTATGGTCAAGTAAAATTTTCTTGGTCCAACTTGATTTTTCCTCTAAATGTGAGGAGGAACATTGGGATATGAAAACATATAATATTGCCAAATAAAAATTTAATATCATAACTAATCAACAAATCAAAAATATTAGTCATATTACATCATGAATCCTAAGCCATAGCAAATCCATATATCTCAAAATTGGGGTATTGATATTAGTTTTTGATGCATTCATAATTCAATAAATGCATAAAAAAGAGTAATCATAGACACCTAATTTTGAGCACATCACCAATTTCTAAACATGTCAACATCTTTACCAATCATCCAATCAAAAATCCAATCCAAATTAGTTATCTCTAAGCTCAAATTAAAATTATTTATTGCACCTAATTTTGGGCATGATTTTTGAGACATGAATCTAAAATAGGGGTATTTTTTAGGTTTCTTCTTGAATGTGTTATCCTCCTCCTACCACTTTTGAGATCATCCTATCTTCCTAGTGTGGTGGTTGCATATCTTAATCCATAAAAGTATCTATTGCATTTAGGGGTCTATAGCTCTTGATTATCTTCATTTATGGTTTAAAATGATTTGGTTTTTACTCCCTAACAATTTTATCCCCATCCCTTCACAACCAATTATTGTTATTTATCATAAATGTTTCATCATAACACCTATAATAATCATGGTCAACCCAAATTTTCTCATTCCAAATTTTTTTCCCTTTGAAACTTGAGGGGGAACACTGGAACATGATAACATATAATGTTGTCAAAAAGAAAATTTTAATATCATAACTAATCAAAAAATAAAAAACATTAGTCATCTTACATTATGAATCCTAAGCCATAAAAAATTTGTTTATCTCAAAATTGGGGCATTAATATTAGTTTTTGATGCATTCATCATCTAATAAATGCATAAAAAAGAGTAATCATAGACAACTAATTTTGAGCACATCATCAATCTCCAAACCTACCAACATATTTATCAATAATCCAATCCAAATTATTTATCTCTATTTTAACAAAACCAAAAGTGTAAAGGCATGAGCGAAAGCATTTACAATGCTTTTGCTCCCTGATAACACTTTTGCACAAATTGAAATTTATACCCAAATTAACTAAAATTTATAATTTTGGCAAAAGCAATGGGAACATTACCACCACCAATTCTTTCATCCAATCCTACTCACTATTATATACCAAAAGAGAAAAAATTTTATAGTTAGTACCTTCTAATCCAGCCACAAAAAATGGATCTGACATAATAGTCTAATCCATAGTCCTAGCAAAAATCCAAATCCTAAATTTTATCATTTTTAATACTATCCATTAATTACATTATAATATCATTTCAAAGTATTTCTCTCACCAATGTTGTCAACTCTAATGCAACCATCCTCCAAGGAGCCATGGCTTCCTAAATTTGGCACCTGAAGGAGCTCAATCCATGACCTTTTGAAAGTAACAAGGCTCTATAAAAATTCATAGCAATAAATCTTGAACCATGGAAAAATTCTATCATGATATTGTGAAGGCAACCACCATCTCAAGATCTCAATATCACAAGCTCTTAATCTTTCAAGCATCTCAAGTAATAAGCAAGCTCAAATCAACACAAAGGGGATATCAATCTTGGCATCTTGGAGCTACAAGTTTGTTTGGGTTGTGCTCTCTCCCATTCTTAACTTTTATCATTATCAATAACTTTATAATATTAAATTTTATTACACACTAATCAATCTATTCATTCAAATAGTTTACCTACTAGTTATTTAGCTTATTTTTGTATCCTTAGTTGGCATCTTGCACAAGAGACCATCAATATTTATGATTGATCCTATAGCTCATGGTCAGGGACCCTTTGTGAATAACTTAAAAAATCATATATTTATCATCTAAACATCAATTTGCTATATCCATAAGTAAAATTGCTTTTGAATTATAGTTTCAACAGTGCTATTTCTCTCTACTTTAGAATAGAGTCATAGTAACAACAAGCAAAATCATTGTCAGTTGGAAAAAGCACTTGCAATGCTATCCCTCATGTAATGGAACTTTTGTAATGAATATATAGGCCTTGATTTTATTATTTTATAGCTTTTAATATTATCTCTAAATAATATTATGATGTTGTTAGATGATCTATATGCTCTCATCTAGCTTAAGTAGACTTTTTGCTACTAATCAATCATTTTTTAATGTATTCTATATGTAAATGAAAGTACCATCAACAAGTAGTAGTTTCAATGACACTCGCATGAGACAAGCAACACTAAGGGTTATTGAATCCTACATCTCTTTCTTTTAAGTATTTAGATCATAGGATTTTTGGTTGTCCATTTTATATTTTTTCCTATTTTTGTATTTCTATCTTTTTCATTAAGGGAAAAAGGGAAAGAAAGAAGATAGTTAGTATGAGCTATTAAGGAACCATATTCAATATTAAATATCATCAAAACAAAATTATTTGCATTAGGATTGTTTGCTCGATAATCCTTCTTGAACCCTTACTCTTGAAAAGAAAAATTATCATTCATTTATAATCAAAATCAAAAACATTTTAGCTTATTAGATCTTCTTTTCTGCAATGCACAATGTATTTATAGCTAACTAGGAATAGATTAAGTTAAGCTTTTTCAAAGTAAAATATTATCAAAAACATAGATGTTCTCTAACTAATCCACTAAACCTTAGACTTAAGCTCATAAATTATCCCTATCTTCAAGGTGATAAAGGAGAGAGAAGCATCATAAAGAGGCCATTCATGCTTCCTTTCCAATTCTTATTTATCACATGTATGTTCAACCTAGAATATGTGTTACAACTCAATTATGTGTACCTAAAGGGTTTTAGATAT
Organism: Wollemia nobilis; assembly: GCA_028583015.1. NCBI lineage: Eukaryota > Viridiplantae > Streptophyta > Pinopsida > Araucariales > Araucariaceae > Wollemia > Wollemia nobilis. The sequence goes on along the minus strand of JAQPPZ010016911.1, from coordinate 2,289,933 downwards.
CAAAATAAAACCATCTTCTATCCACTCAAGCATCCAATCCTAATAATCAACCCAAAGGTGTGTGGGTTCCACGAAGTGGAAGAGGTGCAATTGAGAGGTATGGTATTATAATAGTTGAGATATCATTTGTCCTCTGACCTATAAGGATTATACAAATAAATGTTTGAGAAGAAAAATGTTCTTCTCTCATGAGAAGAGGTATAATGTACAACAAGAAGCCAACCCAAATGAAGAATTAGTCATTGTCACTCTAGAAGGTAATTATGTATACAAGGATAAAAACTTAAGTTGGTATACTAATCCACAAGAGTGGAATACCTTATACATAAATGTGAAATAAAAATTTAACTTGAATATCAAAATGAACCATTTTAAACTAGGATTGTCTAGAAAATGGGGGTACACTAACTAAAAAATACTAGCATGGAAGAGGATGAAGTATGAAAGAATCACAATTACCAAGACTACTAGGGATGGTCCATTTGATTCTAAATTATCTACCATATGAGATATAAAATATTCATAAAGTACAAAAATGTCAAAGCTAATTAGTGAAGTGACATCAAGAACCATAGCCTCCCAAATACCCAAGAAGAAGACAATACCTGAAATTGCTATTTTTCCACACCAATAACTTTGGTAGTAGTCAATTTAGTGGTGAGGAAAACAATCATAAAAGAAAAAGGAGGATTCAAAATATATAGGTCTATTTTTGGTGAAATCACAGTAGTAACTAAACAACAATACCAACAACAAACAACTCAAATTGAGGAGGAGTAAATCCCTTAATGAGGCTCCCCTACCAATTTGATAATGATTAGCCTTGTGGCCACCATTGTTCCACTTGCACCTCTCTTGTATCATCCAATAATTATTCTTTATCTATATATTCTTATTTTATTCCCACTTATTCTCTCTCTTCCCATTTTTTTATTACACTTATCTCACCTTCCACTAGTGTAGCCTATGGCTCTCCAAGGGGCATACCACCCCCAATTATATCTATCATAGTTGGGACCATGCCCATTATATCCTTTCCATATCCTACATTCCAAGCCACCACCATTCAACCATTGGTCCCATACATCACATTATTTATATATGTGGTGGTTAATCTTCTCTTGATGCCATGATTTACATTTACGCTTGTAATGATCACATGTTTCCTTTGGGTCCATGTAAACCTTGAAAAGGGTGCATTTGCAATTTTTTGTAATGTTTTATTCTTGAAGGTTGGTCTCACAACCTTGAACTAAAGGTAATTTATAATTGTGCATAATTACCCCTTTATACATATTTGAATTTACAATATTTTCTAGAAATATTCCAAAACATGCATTCAACACAATCATATATAAAAAGAAAAAAATGTGACTAATAGATAACAATAGAAAATAATGGAAAGATACAAAGTAAGATGACAAGAAGAAGTAGATCGTGGGTTTCCATTGGAACCCTAATTTATCATATCTTTTTCACACTTGTAATACAAACATATCCTTATTTAAGGGTATATATAGTGATACCAAATTCCAAATGAGATGTTAACCTCAAGATGATATAAACTTAACCTTGAGGTTAACCTTATAATAATAAATTATCCTTTTAAGTAAGGTTATCCATGTAGGTGAATTAACCATTATCACTAAGGGTGAAATACGAAATAAGACCATATGATTACATGAACATTCTCATAAGCTTATATAAATGATGAATTCCCATAGGATTACATAATCACATTTCCCTAGTCTACATTAAAAGTGCTCTCGATCACTTCTTCACACTTTTGACCTTGGCCTAAACAAGATCAAGTTACATATATTTCAACACCCTCATATAATCTATGTTGAGAGGACCAAGGAGAGAAGGCATTAGAGGTAATACCTCCTCCCTAAAATGGATGCTCTAGTGGGCCTTTGATATTTTTTCTTCATCCTTATCCTCGTCATTAGAAATTTTGTGTCCAGTCCTCAAGAATTATATCTAAATATTCTTTAGCCTTATAATGTAATTTTTAATGGAGTTTCCTTCCCTTTTATAATAATTTCAAGTTTTGTATTCTTTAAAACCTTAGACTTTTCCTTGGGCAATTGAGTCTTAGATTTTATTAATTTGAAGTCTTTTAGATGAGCTTGTATATGATAAATATCTTGATAATTCTTATTTGCTATTTTTAATGGACTAGAAGCTTGAAAAGTCCTTTAATAGATATGGTTTATGTTTTTTTAATATTCATAGCATTCACTTAAAAAACCAAACCAATTGTATGAAATAGAGGAGAAATATTGGAAGTAATAGATTTGAAATACTCTTCATCACTATTTAACTTAACTCCTACCATAACTAGGTTAGATTTTAGATCTTTAAGTGATATATATAGTCTACATGATTACTAAAATTTAAAAATTTGAGATTGGAGAGCTCTATATCTATTTTGTTGACTTTACTAGCACTTGATTTTTTATAGACATCATTTAAAGTAGACCATACATTAATAGAATAATTTTTCTCTTTGATGTGGAAATGTAGATCCGGCTCCACTAACATGAAGAAGAGTCCAAGAGATTCCTTATTTTTCCTACTAAATTTCATGATCACCGATACCTTCTTTTGATTCATTATTGAAGTTGAACAAAATATTCTTGCTTTTTAGTAATCCTTCCATTTGAAATGACCAAGTGCAATAATTGTTTAGGAGAGTAACAAACCCTACAAAATCTATTTTTTACAAAAACCCTAGATAAATATATAAAATATTTATAAATTAAAGTCCCCAATGTGTAGAGCTCAAAAGATCATGCAATCTAGAAAAAAATAGGTTCCAAATGCTTCTAAATGCAAAATGTATAGCCTATGCATTGGTATATTAGCACTCAAATAAAATATATATATCAAATTCTAAATCTTGGAAATTATTTTATTAAATTAATTACCAACACTTGGCTCCATAATATTGGATGATATGCAACCAACTAGTTAATTCAAGATTGATAAGTGAGTTGATGTGATTGGCTAACTTATCAATTGAATGTGTGTGTGTGTGTGTGTGTGTATTTAAAGGGTAATATGATGAGTACTCAAACCCTATATCATCTAACTACAAGAGAAGTGATGGACCAATTTCTCTATCAACAAATATGATGAGGATCAAGAATGCTTTCTTATTATTTAATTGATATTGTATTTATAAGCATAAAATATGCCAATTCAATGATACAAATCTAGCGGTAACCAAAACAATGTTATATTCCCTTGGAATAGGTTGAGCGATGGAATGGGTCGATCAAAATATTGTCAAACACTTTTCAAGATAAGCCATTTGCTTGTCAAAGACTATTTAGAAAAACCAACCTAGTATTATTTAATTGAAACCTAAGAAACTTAATATTTATTTATATAGTTCATCCCAAAATAAAAGCATTAGACTTCAATGTGTTACAAAATAATAAGAAGAAACTTTGGTGTAGTACTAGCCATATTAGACTTTTACAAAACTAGAAAATTTTGCTTCCACTAGATCGATTACAAAAAATGCTTTATGAGAAATAAATATCTTACCAAGTAAAATAAAAATTTGAGATGCTTCTTCCCCTAAAAATAAAATCTTGATGGAATATTATTTGAAATATTCCAATTCTTCAAACATATAAGTCTCCATTCACGTGATTTTTTGTCTAAAAAACAAGTGATCTTTGTATTTATATTCTCCTTTTTATATATTCAAGGAAACCACTTAAGTACCCAAAACCACAGGTTACAAAACATTTCCTACTCACAAAAGGTTGCATATTTGCAAAAGGTTATCATAATTAAGGCTCGTGGAAAAGTTATTAGATTTTTTAATTCCATCCTTATAATTTCTCTTAACAACAAAAGTATTAAACTCCATTGTGTACAAAAGAGAATGAAAATTACAAGCCATGAAGTGGTGAGATAGTTAATATGTTGAATGTAGAAGATAGAAGTACCCAGGTGGTTTTGTCGAATCTTCATGATGATGAGCACCCAAGTAGCACCAAGTGTTGCTTCTAATTGCAACATAAGGAAGAACATGATGATAATCAATACAATGGTGGTTGTGGTGGCTAATGAAGAAGAATATTCAAAGAAGGAAGAATCAGCTATTTGTTAGAGTGGTGTGATAAAAAATAATGAGGATAAAGAGGATTGATAAAACCTTGACACAAAAGAGATAGTTAGTGACCTTCATAGAGCACTTTGTTTCCATGTGTTAGCTTGAGGAGATGCTTTCAAAGTTGAGGATGAGGGTAAAGGCATCAATGTGTATGCATAATGGATCCTTGGAAAGATTTATAGTGATTAGTGTGGCATGATAGTCCATGCCCATGAGGGTTGATGTTTGGACCACATTTTGTAGCAATGTATTATGGCACCCAATAGGGAGGGGGCCAAGAAGAATGAGGTGAACGATGTCTGGGTTGAGGCTTTACATTTCCTATAAGTACACATAGATCACCTAGGAATTTATGTGGCCTAAAGGAAGGTTTTTAGGTAGGGAAGAAACAAATTTGTATAATATTACCATGATGATTCTTCTTTGGTGGTAGAAAATGTGAAAATAGTCTATTCTTGGTGCAAGCATTATTATTGTCAATGTTGTCAAAGATGGATTTGATACTAGTAGGGCAGGATTCTTCATATTTGATGCTAATATTGTATCCTCAAAATTGAGTCTCTTGTGTGTGGAGTCCTTGAAACTATGTCTCTCATACAAGTATATGTCATCCATGTTAAACATGATCAAAATAATTTGGGTGTAAATATCCTTCGCTCATTGCATCTATTTTTACATAGAAAAGCTTTTGAGGTGCTCTAGGTCAAGCACCATATTACAAATAAGGTAGCATAATAGAGATTAAGTCTCTTTATTTAAAACACGGATAATAAGGCTCTCAATTAAAAATGTGTAAGAGGTGTAACAAACCTAATATATAGATGAATCGAGTGCTCTGATACCAACTAATGAAGATCAAGAATACTTTCTTGTTATTTCAATGATAATCAATAATATTTATAGGTATAAAATATACCAATACAATGATACAATACCAACAACAACCAAAATCATGCCAGATTCTCTTTCAAGAGGATGGACAAAGGAATGGACCAATTAGAATATTGTCAGACACTTTTTAGGATAAGCCATTTGCCTATTAGATACTTTTCATAAAATCCTACCTAATATTATTTAATTGAAACCTAAGTAAACGTAACATTTAATTATCTAATTCCCTATCAAAATAAATAAATTAAAATTTAGCATATGTGCAATGGAGGTTTTACTTTGGAGCTACTAGAAAACACTAATGCCAAATTTTAAACTTGGAACCCACTTCCAACAAGCCACCATTGCTAAAACTATTTCATGCATGGCTAATATGATGAAAAATGATGCCCTTTTACAATTCACTTCAAGAAGGATCATAGAAAAAAAACATGGTACTAGAATTTGAACTAAAGATATTATCTAAGCAAAGGATAGGTCAATTTACTATGCCATTACCACTCATCAAGAGTAAATTTGCAAGGTATTTCTTTGGAACTTACACATTTCTCAATTAAAAACTTTGCAACTGGTGATTTGATCCTATGATGGCCACCTAAAAAAAAATAACCTATGCTAATGAGCCATACCCTTATAGCAAGTGGAAGAGAAAGGCCCTCCTTAAAATTAAAAGATGCAACTACAAGTGAGATATGTTGGATTTCAATTGCATATTCGCCTAGCTACAAACATGGAACTTTACCCCCATACCAATTGCACCAACATGTCATTGCTACATCAAGGTCTATGGATGTATATTGATGAGATCACACATTTGACATGTGAAATAGTCTATATCCATTTCAAAGACTAAAAATAGACAACAATCAATTCAAAATTTTGAATTTTGAAATTTAAAATTTGAAAAATATAACTTAAATGAAGACTTTGATTGCAAATGAATTGATTTCTCTTATAATTATGAGTGATTTAGCTTTGGACCTCATTTTGATACCATGTTTGAATTTGTAATATTTTTTAAAAAATTTCCAAAGCATCCATTCACGATAATATTACAAAAAATAAAAAAAGGTGATTAATAAGTAGCAACTGTAAATGAAATAAGAGATTAAGAAAGACAAGAAGAATTAGAAGGTGGGTGCTCGTTGGCATCTCAATATATCACATTTTATTTACACTTATAATATAAATGGGTCCTCATTGAGGAGTATTTATAATGATACCTAATCCCCAATGAGAGGTTAATATTAGTCTAACATAAACATTACCTTGAGGTTAGTCTTATATTTAAATTATAATAAATTACTAGAAACTATTGTGAAATCCAACATGGTATCAGTGTGGATGTGAATCTTCATTACTCAATTTCTTCTATTGATAGGTGTTTTATTCTAGTTCTCTCAATAGAAACTAGTTTTGGAGGAGGTTAAGAATATTTTTTTATGGATGATGGTGTAATCAGAAGAAGGGTTTTCTTGTAAAATCCTAAATATACTTGTATTGCAAGGATATCACTAAGATTCACATATTTTCTTTAGGAGAAACATTTACTGAAAGGTTTGTTTTATCTTTTATTGGTACTCAATCTTATTTTCTAATATTTTTTTACTAGATGGATTCCCTAGTTTTAGGATTGAGTTTTTTAATGTTTTATGAAAACGTCATTTGTATTGTAAACTTTTTTTCAAAAAATACATTTCCTTTTCTATTTCATATTTTTTTGTTCAATAGTAGCATAGATGAGAGGATAGACTGCTTGGCATTCATGAAAGAAGAAAAAAAATGATATTTTTTTAAAATAGGCCCCTAGTACCAAAGAAGTCATGGTAGGGTTCCATGATTAACAAATACCTATAAACCACTTGAAAAAGCTACAAAAATGAAATTGAAACTTTTATGCTACATGGGCATTAGAGGATGTCTTGATTGGTTGTATTCAATAAAAAGGATGTGTAGGAATAATTGTGATATATATGGATAAACTATTAGCATTTTTGAATTCTTTGTATAATTTTAAAGAGATCATAATGATACACTTTCACTCATTTTACCTCTAGGCACTCTAAATTTGAGTCTAAATAATTTATCATTTCCCTACAAAATTTGACTTTTTGAATTTAAAATTGAAATATTCTAGAAAAAAGTGGTAAAATTTGAACACACTACAACATGTGTGTGTCAACATGATGTAGGCCTATGTTAGGATAGAATCCTAAAATGGTGTGAGAACGTAATAATATTTATTTTAAATGTGTCTCTTGTACTTAGATACTTGGCTACTCAAAGCAATTTAAAGCATTGAATCATGAAAGATCTTAGGCTCAAATCCATCCCATACCCAAATATTTTAAATAGCAGTAATAATATCAACATGAATGATGTGGCATGTTATAATGACATGGAATATTGTGATGATGTGGCACTAGATGACTTTATATCTTTGGATAGTTTTAATGATGTGGCAAAGCTATACAAATGATATATGGCAGTCCATATGATTGATATGGCAGTTTGTATAGATGACATGATAGTGATCACATGAATTCAAAGAAATATATTATAGTCCATATGAATGATGTGGAAGGATGTACATGTAACTTAGTAACAAATGCATAAATATTGAGGTTACAAATGGTATTTGATGTGGTAGATTTGTGATACTGACTTGGGAACCAACAGATGAATCCTAAGGCAACACATGGTAGTCTATGTAGGTTATGTGGCAGTCCATATAGGTGACATGGCATAACATATGATGACTAGCGGAGGCATTGGCTCAGTTGATGACATGGAACAAATATCAAAGCAATACATGGAAGGTGATGTAGGAGATCACACAAATGTTGACATGGAAATATTTAATTGGGCTAGCATGGTAGGCTATACAATGGTCGACATGCAAGCCCATATACCAATAGGTACATATAAATATTGTTTGGCCAATCACATTTTTCCAACTCATCAAACTTAACAAACAACTCACACATTCAACAATAGGCTTGACTACACAAAACCTTTACACTGAATCAAGATGTGACAATTGGTGCAATGTGGTTCCAAAATCAAATAGAAATTCAAATCATGATAATTTGCCTCACACAATTCACTGGTATGCTACAATATTAGTGTATATTCGGAACCCTCTTTAACCACTCACATAGCAACATGTGGCAACCTCTCATTCATTATAGATACTATTTGTTTTTAATTTGTTTAAAGGTTTTGGAGGTATTTTTTGAGATTTGAGGGTAAAATTTTTGGGGTGATAACTTTTGCATAAAAAATCATTTGGAGCCTATTTTTCCAAATATTAATATTTTTTGAGATCTCTACATTGGTGTCATTGTTTTTTTTCACAACTACACATATTTTATACTTGAAATAATAGTTATGGATCACCATATATCCTTTTTAAGTGGTCCTAACTATGCTACCTAGAATATCAAGATTAAATTTTTGCTCTAAAGTAAGGGCTTACTCAAATATATGAATGAGGAGCCTCATGATACTAATTCTAAATAAGTGAAGTTCCTCTATTGGGATAAGAAGGATGAGTCTTATGGTGCCATTGTTTTTCATATTGACAATGTATATGACACTCATGTTAGTAACACCACAAATATTAAAGTGCTTCTTGAGAAATTTGAGGGGATATGTGATCAAATTGATTCCATGCAAATCAATAGATTAGAGGTTGATATTACAACATTTTCCATGGACTCATTTGATATTATTGATGAGTATATCAGTTGGTTTAAGAAAGTACAAGAGGACATATAAATTGTAAGAGGACTACACAATGAGAGAATATAAGGACAAGAAGTATTGGATAAGGAAAGGAACATTGAAAAGCTCAATATTATCTTCAAAATTCTATCTAAAATATATGAGATAGTTGTTCTTATCTTTAAGATGCTTCATAAGTAGTTATATTATTCCCCTGCACCACCTATTGATGAGGTATTTAAGTACTTTTTGCACCATTAGGCTAGAAGAAATAGGCATAAGAATTTTTTATTTTTAATTAGGCTCACCCAAAGGAAGTTGTTGCTAAAGTATAGAATGACAAGAATCCAAGCAAAATGAGAAGTTCAAGAAGTCTTTAAAAAATTCTACTTGTAAGTTTTGCAAAATGGAAGGGCACATGACAAATTTTTATCTTATTTGGATCAAGAAACTTAATGAATCAATAAGAAAGGGGGGTGTTTATTCTACTCTCTTCTATGCATAAGGTGAAGATAAATTTTATGGATAAAACTCACAAGATAATATAGTGGTTCATTCTAAATATTGGACTTCCACTACTTAAAATGAATGGATTGTAGATTCAAGGGTAACTGAGCACATGATAAAGCATAAAAATCTCCTACAAGGATATAACAAAGTATGTTTGTAGGAATGTGTTGTGATGGAATACGATTCTTCATTACAAGTTGTAGAATGTGGAGAAATTAGCATTGGATCTTCACCTTTTGATGAGGTACTTCATGTTCCTAATGTTGGACCTAACATATTATGTATTTATTGCATTACTCATACAAATAACTAGGTAGAGTTTTGGCTTGATATATGGGTAATCAATAATATAGAAAATGGGTTCAATATTGTTGCTTCTAACTATTTTGATGATACTAAGAAAATGTATAAGTTGGAAAAAAGAATTACCTCTTTTTTCCCTTCCTTTAGGAAGAAAAATATTTTTTTTTGGTTGCACATGTAGATAATTAAATTCAGAAGTGGTATCATAGACTTGGTCATATCAACTATGGATTTTAGATATACATAAGTCAGCATAAGATGACCATTAGGTTTCCATGCATATTCCTTGAAATTATGCATGTGAGAGGCGTATTCTAGGAAAGCATCATAGGGATACCTTTCCAAAAAGGGTTGCAAGGTGAGAATATCACCCCTTGGAGATCATAAAAATTGATATTTTTAGACCTATGGCCACACAATCACTTTTAGAAAAAAAGCACTTTCTTATTTTTATTAATGATTTCTTTAAGTATCTATGGTTTTACACCATTTGTAATAAAGATGAATTTTTTAAAGGTTTCATACCTTCAACATCCTTATTAAAATTAAATAGATAGGAGAATCAAATGTTTAAGTATAGATGGTGATGGTGAATATGTTAGCTATAATTTCATAATTTTTGGTTTCTCATGGAATTGGATTTTAAAGGATTGTTCGCTATACTATTCAAAAAATGGTATGGGTGAGAGAAAACCAAGGTGATTATTGATATGGCATTATGTATGATTCATAATTAGGGGATGGATCATAATATATGGGGTGATGATATCACTTGTGAAACATACATCATCATAGAGTTCCTGCGAGGTAAGTCAAGGGTATGGCACCTCTCAGATAAGCTTGATGTGCATTGATTCTGTATATTTAGGTCTTTAGTATGGGATCATACACCTTGGGATATTTAGAAGGAGGCACCAAAGAGTCATAAGAGCATTTTTATGGGATATTTAGATACGTCAAAGGCATACCATGTTTTTTGGAGGCATGAGATTTAGATCTAGAGAGATGTCATATTTTATGAGGTTTTCTAGGAACTCCTTGCATCCTACCATCCAATATTTTAGAAAACTATTTTTTTGACCCTTTGACCATCTAAAAATAAACTATTTCTTTTATGGTTGATTTTTTCTATTCCTATTAGAGTTATTTCTTCTCCATCTTCATCTTTGAGTGATAGTCCATTTCCTATTAATTTAGCCCCTTCATGGGTTATACCATAGGTAGTAATTTCTTCTCTAGGTTTAGGGCATGATGAGCATGACATATTAGTTCAAAATGCTTTATCATTTCATGATACAGTGAGCGGTGATAAGTTGGATTCTTCAATTTTATCTTCTAATGTCAAATTGCCATAGAATACACATGATTCTTCCATAGTTCATCCAACACCCAAGTGGTTTAAGATGCTTTTAAAGTATGCTCAATCTATTCTATCTATTGAGTGACATAAAAATGTTCCTTCTTAAGCATATTTTTCATAGGTAGTGCATTCTCAAGATCCTCGCATGTATCAGTCTAAGGGTAGTCCAAAATGGGAAGATGTTATGTTGGTAGAGTATGAGAATTTGACAAAAAACAAGACTTGGGAGTTGGTTCCTCTTCCAATAGAGAGCAATGTTGTTATAATAAAATGGATCCACATGATAAAAAACACTTTGTATGATCACATATAAAAATATAAGTCATGTATTGTTTCTAATCTCTCAAGATAAGGATATGTACTACCTGACACATTTGTGTTGGTGGCTAGGATGGAATTTATGAAGATGATTATCTCCATGACTACCTCATTTGGATGGAAGGTACATTATATGGATGTGAAGAGTGCTTTTCTACATTGGGAGATTTTGGAGAAAATATACAAGAAACAGCCACCCAATTTTAAGCTTGAGGGATCCACTCCATTGGTTTTTCATCTGACTACATCCTTGTATAGACTTAAGAAAGCTCCTTGTGCATCAATTGAGAAGAACAATTTATTTTTTCTAGTCATGGATTTCAATAATGTGAGGCTAGACATGATGTTTTTATCAAATATTAGGATGGGGAAACTTTGATGATTGTGTTGTATGTTGATAATATTCTAATCAGTTGTAGCTCATCTACTCTGATCCAAGATATGAAGTCACAAATTTGTTCTACTTTTAATATGATAGATTTTCAACTTTTAAACTATTTTTGGGAGATTTAGATTTATTAGATAAACTCTAATATCATCATTTCTCAGTCTATGTATGCTTGGGATCTTCTTTAGTGTTGCTATATGGAGGATTGTAAGTTTTCTTAGACTTATTTTGCCTCAAGCCTAAAACTTTGGGTTTATTGCACCATGCCTTTAGTAAATGCCATATTATATAAGTCTCTTGTGGGAGGACTTCTTTATCTTACTCACATTAGACTTTATATAGATTTTACCATTAATTATTGTTCCATATAATTGTATTCAACCTAGGAGAACAACAAATAAGAAGATTCTTAGATAAATTAGAGGGACTTATCAAGTTGGTTTTCACTACTCCATTGGCTCTCTTTCGATTTTGATAGGATTTTTAGATGTTGATTAAACAAGTAACTTGTATGAGTGATGATCCACCATAGGCTTTGTATTATTTATGGGATCTAACCTATTTCATTAGTTTTTTGGATTCCAATTCACCATTTACTAGTCCTCCATGAAGACTAAATACTATGCTACCAATGATATGGCTAATCATATTAGGTGAATGTTCATAATTTTGAAAGAAATTGGCATTCCTCAAAGTTTTTTGGGTCACATTTTATGTTAAAATCAAATAAGTATCCATTTTGTTTGTAATCTAGTGTTCCATTAGTGTTCAAATAAAGATATGGATTCACTTTGCAAGATGGATTCATGCATGTGGGATATTTGACTTAGTTTTTATATCTTTATTAGAGTAAGCAGTGGATATTTTGACCAAGGGCATGTCTGAGGTCACTTTTATGTGCATGTGGGAACATCTTTGAGTTAGAAATTTTTCTTAAGGGTGAATGATAAGTAATAGTCTCTTTCCATGTCCTAAATTTAGGTTAAATAAGAATGTTATAATATGTTCTATTTAAGCTTCTCTTGAGGCCACAATTGACTTGTATTCGTCATATTTACTATTTGGGCCCATGCAAACCTTGAAAAAGGTGTCTTGTATTTTTTTATTTCTAAATATTGGTATCACAACCTTGACATAAAGGTTACTTATAATTGTGTATCAATACCCCTTATTAGAAACCATTTTGTTAATTTGGTTTGAGTGTAATTTTATTTCCATTTTATTGATATTATTTGGTGTCCATAGACACCAATTATATTTTTTTTCTTTTTTTATCTATGTATTCCTTTCTTAATAAATACTAGGTAATGTTTGTGTAGACACCAAATCCTAACCCTTCATAAAACCAAATTTACATGGCCCAAATATGCATAGTAAAATAATATGCCTAAGGTCCAACTTAGGTGTATTTTCCTACACATTATCCTATTTTCCAAATTAATTAAAATTTGGAAAATCCCCCTAGGATATCTTGAATATCTACTTGACATGTGTCCTAGCCACCACTACCCCTCCCCTTGCCACATCTTACACATCACTCCACTCTCACCTATCCACATGCCACATCTCCCTAGTTAAGTGAGACACTTCTAGTGACTCACTCTAACTACCCCTAACACTTAGCTACCTATAATTGCCACTTGGTAATCCTAGATTTCCACCTATATTTTTCCCCCTCACTCATAAATAAAAATATACTAGAAAATACTTCATCATGCTGCTAAAATCATGCCAGGACACTAAAATTCTTAGAGGTTGATCCATCAAAATTTAGGAGCACCATCTCAAGCCGTCTGCCAGTCAGTCTCAAACACAGTGCTAAGGGTGTGCAGATGCAAACATAGATTTGAGGATCCCAACCTCAGTATTGAGGGTGCCAAATGTGGTGTCGAGGGTGCTTAGATCCAAATGCAAATCTAAGGATGTCCAACCATAAACGTGGCCCTAAGGGAGTGCAAGTGTGGTTTTGCATTTTCTCAAGAGCATATCAACCATCGACAAAATCAAATAAAAAAGGTAAAAATACAAGGTATTTTATTTCACTATTTTCTATCTTCTACATGGTTTCACATTTTTGCAAGCATTTACATTAGGGTTTTAATATCTTTCTTTGATATCAAAAAGGGCATCATACAATGGAGGTCATTAATATGATATTGATATTCTTTTTTGTGGGATATGTGTGTAGGTGGTAGGTACTTGAGTAGCTAATAAATTAAGGAAGGCATGTAGGGATACTCAATCCCATCCAACCTCTCGATTGGATAAAAAAATAGATCATTGATACCACCTTTGTTTTGATTTGCAAAAATGGGTTTTCCCTCTTTTATCCATTATAATATGAAAGAGAAAGCACTTGTAATCATAACCCAATACATTTGGGGCAAAGAATTGTAAAAAGGAGACTAAGGCTCCACAAGTTTTAATACAAAATCAATTCTTTCTATTGCAATCGCTTTTCTTTTTATTTCATTGCTTGGTGTCATTTCATTTTGATTATAGTTTGTTTCCATTAGTTTCTAAAAACTATTATAAAATGAAACATATATCATCTCCATCACCCATGCCATCACCAACCATGTCATAACTCACTAAAAATCTAGTATAGTTGATGTCAAAACCCATTTCCTTCACCTCCACTCCATTTCCTATTGTTACCACAATATTTTCTCCACTCACTCTACCTTCCACCTCAACATGTCTAGTACATATACCATCTTAGGTAAGGTAATTCTTCTTGTAGGTGAAAATGTCCACTTTTCCATCCCAATAATTTGAGCTTGTATGAGTACCCCCTCAAACCAGCATGACTGCAAGTACAAGCTTGTCCTTTGCATTGAAAACTATATGTGGGATTGATAATATAAGCATCACCAAGGCATTTGATATCCTCATTATTGAAGTTAGAAATTAGAAGAAATAATACAAAAGGCTCAATGAAAGAACCTCCAAGGATTCCATACTCATGTATTCATAGTTGGCAAGAAATAGGGAAAATATATACATTATTAAAGCCACCAAGACTAACCCTTCCAAAGCATCAACACATCCTACTGACTTGACTACTAAAGTCTTTGAGCTAGACTTGATTAGAGTGGACTTCTACCAAATGGTAAAAACTAGAAAATTAGCTCACACTTGGCATAAACATGAATTTTGGTTGTATGGTAGTTAAGAATAAAGTAACTCAAAGAAGGAACGAAAAACGTGATGTAGAAGTGGAGGAACCAAAGGAACAAAGGGACCAACTCTAACAATAAAATGAGGCTCTTAGAGGGAAAACTTTAGAAAGAGACTAGGTAAATAAACAAGTTAAGGACCCTAAATATTAACTTGTTAAAGCTACGAAGAATAAAAAATACTCAAATACCTCATAAAATAGTCAGTGTAGGAATAATATCAGGTTTAGAAGGATTTGAAGGTGAAATGTCAACACATTATAAAATTGATAGAGACAATTAAAAACTCTAAGGCAATGCAAGAGTGAAATCCCTCTAGGGTACGATAAAGAAAGAGATCAAAAAAAACCTATGATTAATTTTGATTGACCTCCTTCATAGAAGAAATCTTGGAACAAATAACCAAAATAATAAAATAAATGGAAGGATATCTATCTACAAGGGGTGAATATAGGAGATCCTTAAACTCCTTGTCTCAATGATAACATCATAGGCACAACAACTTAGGATAGATTGAGGACCTAGTCAAGAAATTAAGGAGAATCCTAGATGTCTAGATAAACCTCCAAGTTTACAAGGATAATTTGGCATTGTTAAGGAACCAAATCTAAGAGATAGATAAGGAAATTCAAGGGCTAGTTGGTACTAATATGCATGACATATTTTATGAATAGAAGTATATCCTAGATGATGATATCATAAATATTATTTTCAAAGAAGAGAAGAGTCAACCTAACTAAGGGGATGAAACTGAAAGCTATGAGAAATTGGATTTGATATATGCCAAGCTACAAGAGCTAATTGTGAAGGAGATTCAATTATTAGAAAATACTTTTGAAGACCTAACCAAGGAAGTAGAGGACCTTGCATCAGTCAAATTGTCGAGTGACATTGAATGATAAAAATTATTAGGATGGCTTCCATAGAATATTAAATAAGGAGAATCAAATGTTTTGATAATTTTATTATAGAGGTCCCAATTTTGTAGACTCCATGCCCAAGGATAGAGGTAAGATATTTCATGTCAATTGAGCTCAGCACCCTATGAAGTCACTAGAAATGTAATACTTTGGTACTACCATGGGATTTATAAACTTTGAAGGAGCATGAGGAAAATAAATTAGACAATGAATGCCTCACAAAACCTATCAAAAATTTTCTAAGTCAAAAACAAGTGCCAATTTCACTTGCAAAAGAGGTCAATTGGTTCTAATGAGAAATCTATTAGCTAAAATGATTGATTGGCTTCAAAGAGTGATTTACTTAAATAATATGTCATTTTTCTTGCAAATGCAAGTGATTGAATCATAAAAGTGAGTAATTCTCTCACTAACTAGATTGAATTGCTTGGATGGTCATAGGAGTAAAATTGAAGGTATAGATCCTGAGGCAAATCTTCTATAAAGTGATATTTTGACATCTAGTGGTGCGCTATCATTTTAGAAGTATTCTAATCCTACTAAAGTTATAATTGATGGTGCATCATTTTTCTAAATAAGCCCCCAAATATCTACTTTTATTAAGAATATTTTTTCTCACCCTAGGTAACTCAAGGGTAAACTTTTTCTATAAATAGGGGCCTAGAGACCTCATTGTAATAATTTGTTGGCAATAAAATTTTATAGATACACTCTATCAAACACACATTATTCTTTGACTTCATGAAATTGTAAGAAATTAAAAATTTTATAGGTATTCCATCAATGGCACTACCTTTCTGCTTTGCTAAGTGCACAACAATTTTGGCATAACTCTTTTAGCCTTGTCATTTTCTTATCAATTTCATAATATAATGAATAGGTTGATATGGAACGAGACCAAAAACCTGAAATTTGATTGCTTTTCATTGATCACAAAAATATATTTATAGATATTTACAAAACCATGGTTGGGCAAAATCATTGGCACATAGCCATGAGCGGAGCAACTAAGCCTTGATAGAAAATTTTTAGTAGGTTTGACAAAAAAAAATTAAAACCTATTAATTAAATTTAAGTAAAATTAAAGTCTAATTAATATTTAATTTATATAATTATCCCTATAATTCTTTTCAACAACAAAAGCATTGGAACCCAATGTGTTACAAAAGGGGAGGAGAAAAACTTGAAGATAATAGGAGTTGCAAGACGAGCCTCTTGAACTTTGATGTTTCATTACCTTGAGTAGGTCTTCACAAGATGTGAAAATATTGATTCAATTACATCGGACTTAGAAAATAATTTCCAACAAGTATATATGTCTATACTTGTAACTGAAGAGGTGTCTCAATTTGAGAGAAAAATAGAGCATAGCCAGCTACGTAAAAGGTTTAAGGTTTGCTCGATGTAACTCGAGGTTATAGTAAACATAAAAAAATTATAACGAGTTACCAATTCCTCTAATATAATAAATATATGGCAATGAATTCCCTTTACAACTTGAAGCATAGGCATTATTCCCATAAGAATATTCTACTACATATGCTTTTTTTAAAAAGTAGTATATAGGCTGTCAGTGTTTTTATACTTTTTCTTGTAAGTCGCAAGAGATAACATAAGGACATTAGCATACCTCCCACAATGCATGTGGATAATTGATTTTAAAATGATCGTGACTAGGGCCAGTCGAGCATAATGTGCTTGGTGCCATGTGGTTAGCAGTAGAGATGGGGTTGTGAGGGGAGAATGGATTGTTTGCTAGGTGGTCATGAGGCCATGGATAAGGGGGTTAATGTCTTTCTTTGTAGTTAACTCATCCACGAGTTGCAAGTAGGCCCTCCATTTTCAAAAACTTTGACCGCCTTCTACCAAAAATAATCTTTCATGTAGTCGAGGAAAAATTGTCATAGTAGATCAGACCAAAAAATGCCATTGATAGGTGGCCAAAACATGTTGTGGTAATGTCCACTACAGTGGAACACCATGAGATACAGGCTCCACTTTGTCCTCATGATTTTTATCCTCTATTTTAAAGATCTTTATCTTCTTCAATGCCTAGGCTTTGGTAGTTAATAGCTAAATCTTCTATTTTCCTTGTAATTTGTCAATCGACTCTTATGCAGAGGGCACATGAGTGACACAAGGACCGTGAGCGATGGGGAGGCAACAAAATAACATCCAATGCATGGGTAGATTGCCCACGGGGTCGAGACTTTCGATGAGCTTGTTGTCAACGTTGAAGAGGTTGTCTCCATGGCTGATGTAGTGGAAGTAGATGGTGGCAATTATGAAGGAAGAGGTCTCCAGAATCAAAATGGAATATCACCGCCTTTGCTAGAATTTGTTTTTGAGAAGTAGACACGGCACTGGTCTTGGTCATCTTGACATCACATCAAAAGAACATGTAGGTTCAACACTTGGGAAAATAAATTTTATTTTATTTTTATAGATTATATTATTCTTTTATAACTTAAAATTTTAAGTGATCCTAATATTTAATTAGTTAGTGATGTTGCAAAAATAACTCCCTAGTTACTGTCGGAAAAAAGAGTATAGGAGGGCTCTGGCGATTTGGCGGGAAAATTTCTGTGACGGCGTCTGGTGTTGCTCGAGGGATTCTGGCCCGAAGATCTTGCCTGGGGCTTTGGGGGGTTGATTTTGAATTCATCTGAAGGTTCATTCGTGGTCCCGGGAGGGCCCGATGGGGTCTCCTCCAGTTTCTCCTGCTGGGAGAAAGACTTCATATGCTGAGAAGTTGAAAGATAACCCCTCGCCTTCCACTGATGGAGCTCAGCGGAATGCTTTTCAAACGATACTCAAGAATGTTGGCAATGGCCCAAATGCTCACCGCGTTAATGGATGCCTCCCGCAATCCACTTCCATGCCTAAGATTGTTATAGAACCAATGCTGGTCGAAGATACAATCGTCTACCGAGCTAATCACGACTTGATCTACAAATTCATGGGCATCCGGCCCACACTGAATTTTTTGCATACCTGGGTTCGCCAGAATTGGGAGCCACACGGTGAGTACTCTTTATGGCCTATAAGCAATGGGTATTTCATCATTAGTTTCTCTTCTTTAGCAGATAGAAACAGAGCATTTGAATCAAAAAAGAGAAACCACGGACCAACAGGATTATTTTTCCAACCCTGGAGAGTGGGTTTCGACCCCCGCATCGAACCCACGGCTGTCCCGGTCTGGATTCGGCTGTACGCTCTCCCGATGGAGTTTTGGGGTGAGCAGGTGTTGGAACTAATAGGTAATTCCCTAGGCAGATTTTTGGGAGTCTCCAAAGATACCATAGAGGGAAATACTGCTGTCTTTGCTAGAATATGTGTAGAGATGGACATTAGTCAGCCTCTACCAGCTGAGGCGGAACTTGAGCTAGCAGGAGTACCCTGGATCCAGCAGCTAGACTATGAGGCCCTACCTTTCAGGTGCCGAGTATGCCATAAGCATGGACATTTGGCAAGGTTCTGCCCAAACATATTGAGCACAAAAACGGAGGCTCCGAGCGGAATGTCAAACCGCCCTAGAGAGGGTAAGTCCAGTCCTGTCAATGAACCTTCTAGCAATTCTCCAGGTCCTGATGCTCAGCAGGATGGCTTTGAACAGGTGAAACGAAAGAGAAACAAAAGAAAAATGGCAAGGAGCAAAGTGCACTCAAGCCAAACAATCGGTATGAAATTTTTAAGTCATTAGTGGATCAGGAGGACCAATCTATGGAGGGAGTGGATGGGAATGGTGTGAATGACAACACTCCACCTCTTGTTTCTCCTTCCTTCACTCCTGTAGTAGAACAGGTGACTGTGCCACTCGAGAATCTGCAGTCAGAGAATCCAGGGGCATTGGTTATACACTCCCCAAGACACAGCCGGCTATCAAAGATGTCACCATGGGAAATGCAGATAAAAATAGAGAAAGGCCTGCTTTAGGGATTACCCTGGTGGAGAAGAGATCTAGAAACAATAACTCTCAAGGAGCGGGAAGAAAATCCAATAAGGAACTACTAACAACAGCAAGGAGATAAGCTAATCAATGGAGGATTGGTGAGGACCATTGATTCTTACTGCTCTCAAGGTTTTCAATGATTATTCAATCTTGGAATGTTAGGGGTTTAAACAAGAGAACCCATCAATCTGCTGTTCAAAGACTCTTAGAAAACCGTAAAATAGACTTTTTGCTTCTTCAGAGACCAAAATGTCTTTAGATATTATGAGTAAAACTGCTACTAAAATCGGGGAGCTGGGCATATGGCTGTGGCTGCCCAAGGGGCTTCAGGTGGAATTGTTACCCTTTGGAACCCTCTCGGTCCTGGACTCGCTTTAGAACATATAGCTTGCATGGGTGTTCTTACTTCTCTCTTCAAAAATAACTTCAATTCTGAGCAGGTCCTAATCACCAACTTTTATGGGGCCCAAGACCTAGATGGCCAGAGGCTCCAATGGGAAGCTGTTCACAACATGAGGGCATACAGGGAGTGTTATGACTGGATTATTGCAGGGGATTTTAATGCAAAATTATCTGTTCGTGACCAGGAAGGTGGCACCCCTGTTTTGGATCCAGGGGACCGGCTTCTGATTGCCCAAGTTCAGGCCTTTCATTTAGTGGACGTTCAAGGCCCTGGTGTTTTTTTCACTTGGACAAACAAGAGAAAGGAGCCACATAGCAGGAAGGTCAAGTTAGATCGCTTTTTGGTCTCGGAGGAGGCTTTTGTTAAATGGACTTTTAAGTTCCGGATTTTGGAGGGCCCTATTTCGGATCATTTTCCCATTTTGCTAGAGGGAGGGACTTCGAGAGGGCAGCACCATAGGCCTTTTAAATTTGAGAATTTTTGGTTACAAAAGGAGGACCTTCGACAAAAAATTACTCAATGGTGGATAGAAGGCCGTCCACCTTTTGGGACAGCAATGTTCAAATTTCATAAACAGCTTCAATTTGTCAAAATTCAATTGAAACAATGGAGGAAAGAAAACAAGTCGGATTTCCAGTCCCAAAGGGCCCCCTTGGTGGCTAGATGGGAGGAGGTTCATAAACTTTTTAGGGAAGGATCAATTATTGAGCAACTCAAATTTGAAGATGATGAACTGCGTAAAGCGGTTGAGGACATTGACAACCAAGAGGAGATATACTGGAAACAGAGGGCTAGGAATACTTGGTTATTAGAGGGGGACAGAAATACCAAATTTTTTCATCGGTCAGCTTGTGCTAGGAGACAGATGAACAATATGGAAGTTCTTAAAGATGAACATGGAAATGTCTTCGATACTCTTCCTGGCATGCATTCCCATGCTATCGATTACTTTTCTAAACTTTTTAAGGAAAGTATGCAAGCAAGATGTTGAGGCTCGTAACGAAGTCCTTAATGTTATTCCTTCTATTATCTCTGAAGAAGACAATCAGGCCCTGCTTAGACCCATTGAAAGGGATGAACTGAGAAATGTGGTCTTTGGTATGAGTACTGGAAAATCTCCTCGGTCCAGATGGCTTTCCTATTGAATTTTTTTAGGCTTTCTGGGACACCTTGGGGGAGGATGTTTTGGTCATTATCGAGGAATCCAGATCCAATCGAAGAATGCTCATGGCGATCAATCACACCTTCATAGCTTTAATTCCAAAAGGGGAAGCAGGGACTCATATCTCTGATTTCAGGCCTATTGCTTTATGCAATGTGATTTACAAAATCATCACTAAGATAATGGTCGAGAGGCTTAAACCCCTTCTTCACAACATCATTTCTCCTGAACAAGGGGGCTTTGTTGAGGGAAGACAAATATTGGATGGGGTGGTTTTGGCCTAGGAGGCCATCCATTCAATGCAAACTTCGGGCAACAAAGGAATGTTCATTAAACTCGGATATGTCCAAGGCTTATGACCGGGTGGAGTGGTGCTTCTTGTCGAAAATGATGGCTGCCTTTGGCTTTTCTCAGGAATGGATTGATTGGGTTATGAGTTGTGTTTCTTCTCCCTCTTTTTCTGTTCTCATCAAGGGCCTTCCCTCGCATCCTTTCGGTGCCACTCGTGGTCTCCGCCAGGGAGACCCTTGTTCTCCCTATCTCTTCCTTCTCTTGGTTGAAGGTTTGGGCAGACTATTTCTGAGGAGAAGGCAACAAGGTCTGCTATCTGGTATCAAGGTTGGGGAGGAAACTCTGACTCACTTGCAATTTGTGGACGATACTGGCCTGGTTGGTGCGGCCACTCTTCGGGAAGCTAGAGGAATCAGAGATACTTTGAATTTCTACCTAAGGGCTTCAAATCAGGTTCTAAATGACAGGAAGTCCAAAGTGGTCTTTTTCAATCTTGACCAACGGCTACAGGAGCGTGTTATTGAGATCCTGGGCTTCACAAGGACTTCTCTTCCAATTGTTTACCTGGGCGTTCCCCTTCATTTCAAAAAGTTAAAAATTGACATCTGGAAGAATCTGCTAGGTGCATCAAAGACAGAATGAATCATTGGGCCCATAAATGGCTAAGCTACGGGGGTAGATTAACCTTCCTGAAGTCAGTTATACAGGCTTTGCCGATCTATAAATTCTCAATACTGGCTGCCCCTCATACCATCTGGAAAGAGCTGGACAAAATGGCTAGAAGATTTTTATGGGAAGGCGCAAAAGGGAAGAAAAGATGGGCCTTGGTTGGGTGGGACAAAGTTACCCACACCTAAGGACAAAGGAGGGTCGGGCTTGAGAAGTTCTAAGCTTAATAACAGAGCATTGGCTGGAAAACTGTATTGGAGGTGGATTTCTCAGCCAACCTCCCTCTTCAGCAGAATTCTTTCCAGTAAATATTTGGGGCATGTTCATCCCAATGAGGTGGGTCGCTTTCCCTTGGAAGGTACTGGATCCTTAGTGTGGCAGACTCTCAAGCTTGGGTCCCAGATTATCAAAGATCAATTATTCTGGAAAGTGGGGAGAGGAGACAAGGCTCGTTTCTGGACTGACTCTTGGGACCAACATCCGCCCATTATTGTCATGTTCCCTGAGCTACAACCAATCATGACCGCCTTAGAAGCCTGTGGCTGGATCCATATTGATAATTATCTACTTACCAACCAATTGGGGGGTATAAATTTAAAAAGTTTAAGCGGTGGGAGGAGTGGCCAATCATCGTCTCTCCGGAGTTGGCGCCCATCCCGCAAAAAAAATCTTGTCGTAAAGGTTCCTCACGGGGAGGGATGAGGAAGATGAATTAGCTCTGGGCTATGGAAGCCTTGGGGTCTACTCGCTTAAGGCCGGATATGAAGAGATCCTCCCTGAGCCTCCCCCACACTCTTTTCCGGTTCAACATTGGAGAAGGATTTGGCATTCAAAGGGTTGGCCGAAAGTGAATTTCTTTGCTTGGCAACTTATGCATAATGGTCTTCTCACCTTTGACAATCTCAGACTTAGGGGTTTCAATGGCCCCTCTCAATGTGCTTTATGCCTCCAACATGAGGAAACTACAGATCATTTGTTTTTTGAGTGCCCTTTTACTCATCGTATTTGGGAACGCCGGTTCTCTCAATTTAAACTCCATGCTAATGGTGTTTTCAATCGTACCAATATTTGGGAAAAATGGAAAAGGGGCAGGTTCAATTCCATAGCTCTCCGAATCGGGTCGGCGCTAGGCTTTCTCTTCATTTGGTGGCAAGTTTGGTTGGAGAGAAACGCCCGGATCTTTAGAAACACTTTCTCCTCGATTGACGGCGTTTGGCAGTGTCATCCGGAGCAAAGTCACGTAAACCGTTGCTATTTATGTTGATGAAGAGAATCAGTCGCTCTTGGGCATCTTGAAGAGGGGGTTGAGGGACATGAGAGGCAAGGCAGAGCATGCTGGAAACCTCCCCCTGTTGGCTGGATCAAGATCAATACTGATGGGGCTGCAAAAGGCAACCCGGGCAGCGCAGGAATTGGTGTTGTATGTCGGGATCACTCGAGTGCGGTTCTTTACTGGGAATTGCAGGGATTGGGCAGAGCCACGAACAATGAAGCCGAAGCCTTTGCCATTAAGGGTTACCGGAGGATAATTCTTGAATCATATTCTCAAGTCCTGATCGGCGCTCTGGATTGCTTGCAGAATTTCTCTTTAAAATCCTGGAGACTCACGGATTTTGATATCCCAAATCAAGGAGTTATGGAGGGAGTTAGATGATGTTATCCCCGTGTATGTGAGTAGAAATTTGAACACGGTAGCTGACTTCCTTGTGAAGATGGGTGCTGAGAAAGAGGTAGGTGTTCAGCGCACCAGTGATATGCCTATGATAGATGAAGAGATTCGGAGTGGTCTGGAACGATCCCTGCATCCATGAGCTCAAAAATGGCTAAGGTTAGTTTTTGTCGCGATATCGCGACATATTGCGCCGTCGCGACCTTGTTTGGAAATCTGTCGCGATTTCGCGACATGTTGCTCTGTCGCGACCTTTCCTGGACAACTGTAGCGATTTCGCTACCCTTTTTGTTGCCGCGGCCTTGGGAGGAAAATTGTAGCGATTTCGCGACTTGTTGCGTCGTCGCGGTCTTTGATGAGAAGGTGTCGCGATTTCGCGACCTTTTTTGTTGGTTCTTCTGCTGGAGGAAAAGCGTCGCGATATCGCGACGCTTTGAGAAAAATTGCGTGAAGGGGAAAAACCGTCGCGATATCGCGACATTTTTTGTGAAAAGCTACTCAAAGGAAAATTTGTCGCGATTTCGTGCCTTTTTTGAGGAAAGGACGCAAAGGGGCAAACCTGTAGCGATTTCGCGAAAATTTGGAGAACAAGCTTCATGAAGGATAAACGTCGTGATTTCGCGACTAGTTTGAGAAAAGGGCACCATGGGGAGAACATGTCGCGATTTCGCGACCTTTTTGTCGGTTCCGCTGTTGGAGGAAAGTTGTCGCGATTTCGCGACGCTTTGAGCAAAATTGCGTTAAGTGGAAAAACCGTCGCGATATCGCGACATTTTTTGTGAAAAGCTTCTCAAAGGATAATCTGTCGCGATTTCGCGACATTTTTAAGGAAAGGAAGCAAAGGGGCAAACTTGTAGCGATTTCGCGACAGTTCTGGAGAACAAACTGCATGAAGGATAAACGTCGCGATTTCGCGACTAGTTTAAGAAAAGGGCACCATGGGGGAGAACATGTCGCGATTTCGCGACACTTTTGCGGAAGGGGCGCCCATTGGAATTCTTGTCGCGATTTCGCTACACTTCCGGCCAACTGGGGCTTTAAGGAAAAGTCGTCGCGATATCGCGACACTTTCTCAAAGTTGTTGTTTAAAGGAGAACTCGTCGCGATTTCGCGACAATTTTGGGGAGCAGGTGCCTTCTGGCTTTCTCGTCGCGATTTCGCGACGTTTTTGGCGTTTGGGTGCTTTGGTGCTGTGCTGTCGCGATTTCGCGACATTTTTTGAGTGGTGTGGCCTCGGCGCTGTTTTGTCGCGATGTCGCGACATGTCGCGATTTCGCGACCGGTTGTCGTGGCGCGGCGGTTGTTAGGTTTGGTGTCGCGATTTCGCGACTTGTCGCGTTTGCGACTTGTCGCTTTCGCGCCTTTGTTCTTCTGGGGTCTCTTTGCTCTTGGTTGGGATGCCCTTTCTCCCTCTTGTAACTGTAATTTGTTTTAATGCAAGCTTTTTTCAATTTTTTCAAAAAAAAAAAATTAGTTAGTAATAAGATGTAAAACTGAAAAATGGTCCCATGTCAGAGAATGGCTAATATTTGCAAAATGGGTTGGCAGTAAAATCTAGGTTTTAAGGAAAAGCTACGGTAAAATGAGAGTCTAGCAAGTACTTTGAGTAGGTGTTATTAATAAAATTTTAAAAATATTTAATTATAAACGTTGAAATTATAATTTAAATTAATTGAAAATAATAAATTTGTATTTTTATTAATTTAATAAATTTTTTAAAAACTTATCCAAAAATTTACTATATGTTTAATTGATTTTACAATAGCATTAATAAAGATTTTGTCTATTTTATTATTTTTATTTGGAAGAGTATTTTTTTTTTCTAATCAAGAATAAATGGTGAGATGCGTTAATTAAATGTAAAATATATAACATTAAAAAAAGATATGTATATTTATAATATATCAAATTTTATTTCGAACTTTTAAACATGTCAAATTTCTCTCGAACTTTAAGAGTGTCAAACTCGAACATGATTTCGAACTTGATACCTAAGCTAAAAAGCATTAGTAGTCCAAGGGAGGGGGAACTAGCGACATCGACTTGTCACACAATTTCGAACTTAATAACTAAGCTAGAAAGCATGAGTAATCCAAGGGAGGGGGGAAATAGCGACATCGACCTGTCACGGGAAGGTCAACCATGAATCAGGGCCACATATAGGGTTGGCACCTATGAAGACAACTATGGTATAGACTATAGAGCTCCATCAAGCTAGGGATACAATGAAGTAGACGATTTGGGGTAGGGACTGACACCAAAATATGGCAATGCTTGAAAGCAAAATGGAAGTGGTCGATTGCAGCTCCATGATGATGTAAGGGTGTGATGATGTAGGGGTGTGGATTACATGTTGGAATAACAGTTCAACCAAAACAACACATTGATTGGAAAGAAAAACAACGCTAGTTGAACCAACATTAGAAATTTTTACTTCAGGAGGCATCGAATCTTTTTCTTTTTTTGGCTAAGGGGTCCTCTCATTCTTCACCTTTGCTTCTCCATTTCTTTTAATATTTTGGTCACCATCAATGACATGGGAAATAAAAATAGCTTCATAAATATCAATTGTTTGATGACTTGCATTTTCATGAGGCGTAGCCATAGTGAGATCCTCAACACTAAGGCTCTCATCCAAATCTATGTAATTCATGTTTGACATGATTGAGATAACTTTGACACAAAGATTTTTGATCCATTGCACCAAATATTGCATAGAAATATCCTTGAGAGGATCTTAATTAGGTAGCGTGATGCCTTTGATGTAAAAAACCCAAAGATGGATTGGGGTGTTGTGATACCAAACTTATATGGAGTCAGAGCAAAAACATGAAATTTGATAGCTTTTTTATTGATTATAAAAACATACTTATATATATTTTAAAAACCACAATTGGTAAAAACAATTAGCCCAAAACCATGAGCAGAGCGTGGCCAACAAGATAAGAGCCTGACATATAAGCCTTGATTTTTTTTTAAAGGTTTGACAAAAGCTTTTCATAACCTATTAAAGCCTAACAAATTTTATTTAAACCTGAATAATTAAATTTAATTAAACCTCAAGTTTACAAAACATATAATTAATACAATAATCCTATCATGGGTGGAATTTAATGTTATTTAGCTTCTCATGTGTTGGTTGATCACAAAATTTCTTTATCATGGTTTAATCCTGTATTTGCTTGAATCACTCGCACCCTTAAACTTTATGCATATTTGTTTCACATTTTAATTTCAATTCAAATTATCATAGGTTAGCATAGGATTATTCCATGAGGAATAGTGGGGTGGAGGCCTAAATATAGGAATTGGGAGAATCCATTAGCAATCGCTTCCAACTTTGTTAAAAGTAGAATTGGGACCCAAATCTTAATTAGAAGTTAGGACAATTTTCCAATTCAACAATAACTAAAACTATTTAACCAATATGCTAACAATTATTTTCCATACTTGATATTTGTTTGAATAAACATTGTGCATGTAAATATTCTATAATAGAAGCATCAATAGGATTGCAAACATTACATAATTCTGCAATATCTTTTGAAATTTTATATTTTTCCTTTTAATCCATAATTACAACAAATAATATCATAACTAAACCTCCATAGTATGAACAATATTTTATATTTGAAATATATAATTTAATGTCTCATCAAAACTTTCATTGTTGGTGAACCTACGAGATATATTTCCATTTGTGAAAATAGGTCCAAATGGTTTATAAAAAGAACAATACAATTAAAAAAATGACCTCATGTTTCTACATCTTTCGTATACAAGGCACACATAAAAAGGTCAATGATATCCTCTTCTTTGTAATAATTCATTTATAAAAAAAATTCTTTCATGTGATCATGTATCTTTCCTAGATTAGGAAATATTCAATGATACAATTTCTTATATATCCCAACTTGGTTGATTATTATTCTCTTTAATATATTCTAAACTAACTCATTATTTTACATAAAAATTAAAAAATAGAACAATTGAAGTAGCTCTAAATATTATTTGCTATTTGTTCTACTCTAAATCAACTAAGTTGTTAATAGCAGCTCAAGTTCTAAAATTATTTTCTCACATCAAAAAAAAAATTTTAATCTCTAGATTGTAAATAAGCCTAAAACAATGATTACCATTTTGGATAAAAGTAAAATATTAAAGCTCCACCTAAACTTCATAATAAAAATTTACAAAATTCCATTATTTACCTCCCACTTAATAGGTTTTTTTGTTCAATTACAAACTATATGATATTCTATTGGTAGTTAAATGTATTACTTTTCATTCAAAATTTTGCTCGAAAGAACTACAAGAGTAAGTGAAAACTATTGTTATCATTGAATATTCCCTTACCTAAGACCATGCCAACAAGAATATTGAGCATGTTGGACCCCAAGCTAAGAAAGCATATTTTAATGTCCATGACTCCCACTCTATCTAAGTCAACATCTCAATTAACCGAGGCTCGAAAACCAAATAGCAACAAATATTATAGGCACATATAGAGTCACAATTGGGGATAAAGCTCAAATGGTGCACATGTCCATCAATGTGTTGTATACAAATTGAGTTTGCATGTCATCCAAGTAACAAAAAGATAAAGATAAAGCAAAGTGGTTGGCCAAGGCCCTTGAGCAGGAAAAGACATAAGAAAAGGCTTTGAAGGATCAAATCCAATAGTTGTACTAGAGTCCCAATGATGCATCAACATCACCACAATTATAGGAAAATGATGCTAAGAACCAATATTTGCAAAAAAAAATGCAGGACCTATAGCAAGAACTTGATATGGCCAAAAAACAAATTTAGGCCTCCTATATCTCCATAGACGTCTTTTGAAGGATTAAAAATGATGTTGGGGACAAATTTTTGAAGTTGTTAAGACATTGGTTCTAGCCCTAGAATTTATTAATTATTATTGGAAAAGTACTCAAGAAGTGTAAGTTGACTTTAATGCCATGCAAAATAATATAGCTAAAAAATGTCCAGAAGCATAGGCCATCATTGATGCATTAAATACCTCCTTTGGCCAAAGATAGGGCATATATGACATAAAAGGTATTTTTTGTAAGGTAGTTGAAGATCAAATCGAGTTTTTTGATTGAACAATTTTGATGAAGACAATTTTTTTTAATTTTTAATTTCCAGAGTGGTTGATTTGGGGAAGCAATACAAAAATTCTTCATATAAGAAAGCCTTTGACTTAACATTTGTTCATGAGAGGGCTAAAATATTTTTTTGCCCCAAAAAAACATGAGAGGGATAAAACTAAACATACTTTAGATCTACAAGTTAAAGATATTACATCTGACATGGAGGAAAGAGAGGACCTTGTTACAAAATGAGAGGATTTGGAGTTAGCAAATCAAGACTCTACAACCCAAGAATAAGGCCTACTAGGTTCAATTTGTTTTAAGGAAAAAATTTAGAATGCATCAATATTGCAGTAAAATTCATTGTCAACATCCACATGTCCAAATATGCAGTGTTAGACTTATCTCTATTATTTATTTTGCAAGCTTGAAGAGCTTACCATCATTCTTTCGAATTCTTTCTCTTGGAACCTACCTGAAGGAGTAGTTTCAATATTAAAATTGATTAAATATTGTTCATTTATTGAAGCCAAATTATTTTACCAAAATTTAATTCATACTCTTTGAACCTAGACTTGTAAAGTCTCAGTGACCAAAATATTTTCAGAGTGATGTTAACAAAGCGCTATAAAATCTCTGGTCAAACATGAAGATAGTATTCAAAGCCTAAAAGCTAGTAAGCCAAAGCTTTTTGGTTGTGATATTAATAAGGCGCTTTAAGATCTCCAATCTAGTGAGAATATTCTCGGAAAAAAATATTCATTTCAAAAGATAATAAGTTAAAACTTTTGTGCAATGACGTTAGCCTGACCCCAAAAATTTTGACCTAGTAAAAAGCCTACAAAATAAAGAACTAAAAAAAAATAGCATCCCAAACCAGAGTTTCTAAGCAAAGATAATGACGTCTACATTTAAAATGCCTAACATGCTTTCAAATTAAAATTTATTTAAAAATAAGGTGCCCAACACCCTTAGATAAAAGCAGTTAGGTCAGAATTGTTGCTATTAGAACATGAAAGCAACAACCACTCCAATAAAGCATAATAGTTGCAAGAGGGTTGATAAAGGATGTGTTGAACATATTCATAATTTTTAGTGGTGTTAGGTCATATTTAATCATGCATAATCAATTTTTCATATGATTGTACATATTAGTTAGTTTCATTTCAAGCTTACCAAGCTTACAGAATAGTATTAAGAAAGAAATTATCTTCATTGTAAAAGCTCAAATAATTTAGAGTTTTCTTATTGTAAGCTTATTAATCATACTCTTAAAATACAATCAAGGGTTGTTTTACCTCTCCTAATTGAATTGTAAAGAATTATTGATTACGGTGATATTTACACTTTCGACATTTATGCTTTAGTGGAAATTTGATTAGTTAGGCTTTAAGTTGTTTGATTATTTTAACAGAGTGCTTGGAATGTTGGATGTTGTGATATTTGAGCTTACTATATTTTTTACATAGCTTTAATTGAAGTTTGGTCTATTAGGCATTGCTTATAAGAGACAATTAATGTAAATTCAACTAAAAATTGTGTTGTTAGCTAAAAATTCCTCATCTTTTAAAGAGGCTTAAGTTTGAATCTTGGTAATCAAAACATGTATAACTTTTGAACTATTATAATGTAATACCACTACCTGGTCATGTTTTTGTTTTTTTAGTAGAGAATTGGTAACACCTATTTGATCATTATTTTAATATGGTTGGGTCATGTATATCTATATGACCAATTTAAATAATAGATCAAAAAATATAGACTATAATACAAAGTTGAAACAAATATTATGGGATGGTTTATGTTGTATCATGGTGTTATCTTTCTCTTTTATTCTCTTGGCTGGTTATTGGGTTTAGTTTATATTCTTTTGGTCTTGGAGGCTATCCTGTGTTTAATTGACCTTTTCTTTCTCAACCTTTAATGTAAAAGATTTTAGGATCCTTCAAAACCTTACTTTTTCACCATTAATAAAAATAAAAAATGAAAACTTATGTTTAAATCTTACCAATAAAACAACCTATTAAACTAATATAATTATAAAATAGTATTAAATAAATATTTATTATTTATTTATTTATAAATTAAATCAAATATAAAATATAAATAAATATATTTTATATATTTTTGAGATATAAAATTTAATTCAAAATATTTTTATATTAAAACATCTTAAAAAATATAAGTTCATAAATATAAATAAAATTTGATATATTATTTTGTAGCGCAAGTGGTGAGGAAAAGGCGAGCTTGGCCCTGTTAAATAGGAGGTCCACGGTTCGAACCTCAACGATACAAAGGGGGACATATGGTTGGATTAAAACCCAAAGAAAGACTCCCTGTGGAGTTGTTGTAACAGGTTGGGGGATTCCTCGTCAACACTCCCACTTCTTAATATTAGATAAATTTATCCATCTTTGTAGCACAAGTGGTGAGGAGAAGGTGAGCTTGGCCTTGTTGAACAGAGGCTCCATGGTTCGAACCTCAACGATACAAAGGGGAATATACGATTGGATTAAAACCCAAAGAAAAACTTCGTGATGGAGTTGTTGTAATAGGTTGGGGGATTCCTAGTAAAAACCCCCACTTCTTAATATTACATAAATTTTATCCACCTTTGTAGCGCAAGTGGTGAGGAGAAGGCAAGCTTGGCCCTATTGAATAGGATGTCCACGGTTCGAACCTCGATGATACAAAGGGGGATATACGGTTGGATTAAAACCCAAATAAAACTCCTTGGTGGAGTTGTAACAGGTTGGGGGATTCCTAGTCAAAACTCCCACTTCTTAATATTAGATAAATTCTATCCGCCTTTGTAGCACAAGTGGTGAGGAGAAGGTGAGCTTGGCCCTGTTGAACAGGAGGTCCACGGTTCGAACCTCGGTGATACAAAGGGGGATATATGGTTGGATTAAAACCCAAAGAAAAACTCTCTGGTGGAGTTGTTGTAACAGGTTGAGGGATTCCCGGTCAAAACCCCACTTCTTAAAATTAGATAAATTTGGTCCAAGGTTCAAACCATGGTGTGGGTGAGTGTGTGACGGGGTCCGTGTGTGTCTTCCTAGTGGATTTTTTGTAACAAGTTGGGGGATTCCTGGTCAAAACCCCATATCTTAATATTACAAAAAAAAAAAAAATTGATATATTATATTAAAACTATTTTTAATATTCTATTACTACTTGTAAAGAATAGATATTATACTTTTCCCATATTTTATAATTAAAATTTTATGTTGATCATATTTTATAATTATTAATTTTTTATTATTATTTAATATTATAAACAAACACAATCATAATGATATATTTATTTTATATTATTTTTTTTTGAAAGAATAAAAAGGTAATCAAACATTACATTTTTTTTTTTAATAATACTTCTTATAAACATCCACGTGGGGACAAACATTACATTTTTAATAATTTTGTCATTTATAATATGATTAAATGTTAAAAGTCAAATCAATTTTTCTTTAAATAAAAATAAATTAAATACAATTAAAATTTAAGTTACCTGTCCCACAGGATAGCGTAACGGTTTAGGATTTGGCTCTTCTTCGGAATGTCCAAGGTTCAAACTATGGCATGACCGAGCATATGAGGAGGTGGATGTGTGGTGGTTGTGTGTTAAATTTCCTATTGATAAGCATAACTCTCGAATTTAAGAGGGATCATGGTTGGGAGGAGACTGCTCAGACCTGTGTGGTGGTGTTCATAGGTTAGAATCATGGGGACGTGGCCCCATCTATGCATTCAATTGTACTTTGCAATCTCTTCTAAAAACAATCCACAATTGACACTAATGCATAATGATAATGTAATGGTTAGGGCTATCCCCTCTCTTTGGGGAGGTCCAAGGTTCAAAACCATGACATATCTAGATAGGATAGGTTGGACATATCTAGATAGGATAGGTTGGATGGTAGCTGTCAAGTGTTTGTCGATTGGTTGTTTGAATTCAATACCTCCAAGGATCGAGGTTGCATTGACTTTGTCTAATCCAATGGACTAGGATTTATAGTGGCAAGACCTAATAGTGTTATCAATTCCCTTATGTATTAAAAAAATAATAATCCTAGTTGTCTATAATTAGAAGCCTTTTTTTTAATATGTTATATGTGGCTTTTATTAGGGACCATTCCCATCCAAATACCAAAATATTACATTTTTTGTAGCATACATTTTTATCATGGTTTTTTTCATTTATTTTTCTCTTAAATATATTCTTCAACTTCTTTGAAGTGTTATGTTTCCACAATCAACTCCTTGACATCATTTTTATTAAGACATAAAATCTCACTTGACCAGGTGCCTTGTAAAACTTAAATTTTAATACGTTATATGTGGATTCTATAAGGGACCACTCCCATCCAAATACTAAAATATTACATTTTTTGTAGCATACATTTTTATCACAGTTTTTTTCATTTATTTTTTCTCTTAAATATGTTCTTCAACTTATTTGATGTGTTATGTTTCCACAATAAACTCCTTGACATCATTTTTATTAAGACATAAAATCTCACTTGACCAGGTACCTTCTAAAACTTGGATTTCATCAAGAAGATAAACACCATAATTTACTAATGTATCTCCTATTAGATTTCCTTCTCTATAAATATGCTCACACTACCAGGAGATTATATTTAGTAATAGATGATGAACATAAACAAAAATATTAATTTTTTTCCAAACTCCACATCCATTTTTGTTAATAGCATTGATGATAATTTGTGAGTCCCCATCAATTGAAATATATTTCCATCCTTTTTTTGCTGCAATTTTAATCCATGTAATAAGTGCCTTAGCCTCTGCATAGTTCGTTCAAGTTTTATATAATTCTAAATAAGTGGAGAATTTTTTTTTGGATTAAAAAAACATTATATTAAAATGGCTTAATCATACAAAAAAGGTGGGTGGAATTAGCACACCCTGAGCACACAACCAACACACTAACTGTGTGCTAAACATCTAGTAGAGCTACCAAAATAACTTACAGAAGTTCACAAGAAAACCAAATAGAGAACTGCCTAAAAAAACAACTAATAGACTATGTATGCATCATTGTTCTATAGGGGCTAGAGGAACATGATTTACTGCACAAGGAGCATTACCCCAATGATCAATAATGTTCCGTAAGTGATGAAGCTCTATATTCACTTTTGCTGGCAGTGGATTTTCTCTTTTTCAGACCATATGATAGGTCCCTGGTGAATATATCCACTTCAATTCTGAGAAGGTTGTTCCTGTGTGGCATATATTTAGTGGGGATTCTCTTCTCTTGCTAAGTGGAGCAAATTTTGCCTTCACTATATCTAAAAACACCACCTCCACCAAATTTTCTTGCATTTCCTTTAGAAGCACCATCAAAATTAATTTTGATAAACCCAATTTATAGATATTTCCATTTTACCATAGATCAAAGTATATCCTTTGTTTTAATTCCATTGTTGCAGATGAATCTTCCATGTATGTTCAAATCATGTAGCCAAGTTATTAGAACATTTTTTTCTGCAATTGAGACTTCCCATGATGAGCACCATTTTTTGTAGACATTCTCCAAGAGAGCCACTAATACGGTTTCAAACTTGGACATGATTTTGATATTTGTTTTTAAAAATTCTATTATTCCTTTCAGGTCATAAATTTCAAAAAATATTGGCAAGGCTAACCCTCCAAAGAATACATAATGCTTTAGATTTAAAAAAAATTATCCAACATTTTATCAACTCTTTCAAAGTTTATGGAGCTACCCAATATAATTTCGTTATTTTTTTAAAATAACCCCAAATAGTGTGAACAAATGGAAAATTAATAAGTAAATGGTCTAATGTTTCTAAATCCTTCTCACACAAGGCACATCTAAAGGGTCCATAATATCCTTTTATTTGTAGACTGTCTCTTGTAATAATCTTACTTAAAACTGCTAATCAAGGAAATGTTGAGGCCTTAGGGAGAGCCTCTAATGATCAAACATTCTTCCATGGAAAATATTTGGGAGAAGAAATTTTTGATTGTTCTAAATTCTCATATCCCAAATTGAATGAGTATCCACCATCCTTTGATAAAATTTGAATCAACTCATCCTTTGGTGTAAAAATT
Organism: Wollemia nobilis; assembly: GCA_028583015.1. NCBI lineage: Eukaryota > Viridiplantae > Streptophyta > Pinopsida > Araucariales > Araucariaceae > Wollemia > Wollemia nobilis. The sequence goes on along the minus strand of JAQPPZ010016911.1, from coordinate 2,254,859 downwards.
GTAAAATAAAACTCTCGAACATCTTTTGAAGTTCATCTACAATTTTTTGAGTTCCTCTCCTTCAACCAGGTTACTAAAATAAATCCATGATCTGGAGTTTTTGATCATAATAATATAATCTTTGAAATTTGGACCTTTACATCCTAGGCATGCTTGAGCCAATGGTTTCTATTTTGAGTTAAAAAATAAGATGTTAAGGCTTCAACCAAGAATTAGACCAAAAATTTACATAACTCCCCTCATTGACTGACCATCTAGGATGTTTCTTTATCAATTGTAAACTCTTTTCCGCCCCACCACCCCACTAGAAAAAAAAAAGAAAAAAAAAAAAGCCCAACAAACAAAAAAAAAACAGCCCGCTCCTTCCCCCCCCGCCAACCGGCCCCCCGGCGGGGCGCCCCGTTCGTCCTCCCCTCCCCACCCCCCCCTCCAACCTTCCCACCACCCATACGGGCCCCGGGGGGCGGGCCCCGGGCGGGGGGGGGGGGGGGGGCGGCGGGGGGGGGCCCCGCCCCCCCCGCCCGCGCGGCGGGCGGGCGCCCCCCCCCGGCGCGCCGCGGGCCCCCGCCCCGCGGGCGGGGGGGGGGGGGGGGGGGGGGGGGGGGGGGGGGGGGGGGGGGGGGGGGGGGGGGGGGGGGGGGGGGGGGGGGGGGGGGGGGGGGGGGGGGGGGGGGGGGGGGGGGGGGGGGGGGGGGGGGGGGGCGGCCGGGGGGGGGGGGGGGGGGGGGGCCCCGGGGGGGGGGGGGGGGGGGGGGGGGGGGGGGGGGGGGGGGGGGGGGGGGGGGGGGGGGGGGGGGGGGGGGGGGGGGGGGGGGGGCCGGGCCGGGGCCGGGGGGGGGCGGGGGGGGCGGGGGGGGGGGGGGGGGGGGGGGGGGGGGGGGGGGGGGGGGGGGGGGGGGGGGGCGGGGGGGGGGGGGGGGGGGGGGGGGGGGGGGGGGGGGGGGGCGGGGGGGGCGGGGGGGGGGGGGGGGGGGGGGGGGGGGGGGGGGGGGGGGGGGGGGGGGGGGGGGGGGGCGGGGGGGGGGGGGGGGGGGGGGGGGGGGGGGGGGGGGGGGGGGGGGGGGGGGGGGGGGGGGCCCCCCGCCCGGGCCCGGGGGGGGGGGGGGGGGGGGGGGGGGGCGGGGGGGGGGGGGGGGGGGGGGGGGGGGGGGGGGGGCGGGGGGGGGGGGGCGCCTTGATATTAAGTTCCATGTTGATGATACTTTGGGTAGAGTTATTTTCCTAAATAATTTCATTGCATCAAGAGAACCTATATATTTTTGAATTAATACTTTTATCCAATTATTTCCTTGAAATCTGAATAATCTCCACCCAATATTTGCTCTTAATACCAAATTCATAAATCTACAATTTTATAAGTCTTCTCCTCTAATATTCTTTCCTTTGCAAACCCTATTCCACTTACAAATAGGAAACCTATTTTTTTTCTGACAACCTTTCTATAGAAATTCTCTTTCAATTTTATCGGTTCATGATGCAATACATTTTGGAAGTCTTAAAAGTGGTGTCATATAAATAGGAATGGATCACAAAGTAGTCTTTATGAGTTGTAGCCTTCCTCACATGTTTAATAACTTATCTTTCCAACCTACCAAGAAAGCTTTCATTCTATCCAAAAAATGGATCCAATGATCCTTTTTATTTCCTTTATCAGACAAAGGAATACCCAAGTAGGTTGATGGAAATTTTCAATTTTAAAGCCTGAAATATACATATTAATGTTTTTTAAATCTAGGGCAATATTAATGAAAAAAATACTAGATTTTGAAGTATTTACCAATTGTCTAGTAGCCTTATCATAACATGATAATATTGACTTAAACTCCATGGCCTCACTAACTGAGGGATGGCCCAAAATAAAAGTATCATCAACAAATTGGAGATGATATTAAAAGGGACCATTGTTTGCAACTTGAATACCCTTGATTTTTCCTTCCATTTTACCTTTGAAAATGCTCTCCCTAATGCTTCTGCTAGAATAATGAATAGATAATAAATAAGAGTATCACCTTGACGAATTCCACAAGATGACTTGAAGTACCCAATAGGAGAACCATTGATCAAAATAGAAAATTACGTAGTGCTTTAACAATATTTAATACACTCACACCAACTATAATCAAAGCCAATTTTTTTGAGAATAACATGTAGAAAATTCTAGGAAACCCTATAATATGCTTTGTTCATATCTAATTTCAAAATCATACCTAGTTTTTTCATGGAATGAAGAGAATTTATGGCCTCTTGTGCAATATACCTTAAAGGATTTGTTTACCCTAATAAATCCACCTTGTTCCTTTGAGATAATACACCTTAGCATGCCCTTCAACCTTCTTACCATAATTTTTGAAATGATCATATAAATCATATTATAAATGCTTATTGGATGAAAATTATCAAAATATTTTGTATTGCTTTTCTTGGGAACCAAGGTAATAAAAGTAACATTGATATCACTTATTATAGCCTTCCTTTTTAGGGCTTCTTCAACCACATCTAACATATCACTCTTCAATAAATCTAAAAAAATTAGAAACAAAATTGTAGGAAATCCATCGGGGATAGGTGCCTTGTTAGGATGGAAAGAGAAAATTGCTTCATGGAGCTCTTCCATATATATCTTCTTCAAGAAACTTTCATTTTGTCCTTGAGTGATAATTGATGGAATATTTTGTAGAATTTTTTCTTGTGCCTCCTTATCTTGCCTAGAATCTAAAAAATATTTTTGAAATAATTTATTGCTTCCTTCCTTATATCTTCTCCATCCTCAATATTTCTTCAATCTAGAGTTATAGTTTTTTTTATATGACAAACAAAAAAAATGTATTTCTATCTCCCTCCTTGAGCCATATCTTTCTAGATTTGTGTAACCAATATGACTCCTTTTCATTGTATTATGATAATTAAAAAGTAATTGTTTTTCTTTCACATAAGAATCCTGGTCCATTTCATTAATTTCTACTCTCTTGTAAATTTTTGAGCTTGGATTCAATTTCTTTTTTCTTTAAAAATGTTATCAAAAGATTTGACATTCCATATCTTCATTTTCTCCTTTAAATATTTTAACTTGAACAAATTTAGACATACATGATCCTTCAAATTTTGATTCATCCCATCATAACATAACCATTGGAAAAATCAAGGTATTGGAGCCACATAGACTGGAAGTGAAATGACATTGGATGACCATTGTTAGGTGACTCACAAGTAAAACGAATGGATTTATGATATGATCCTACTCGCAATAAAATATCTGAAGATATTGTATACTTTATTTGTAACTATTTATTGAATAACAACAATCTATCCAATATTTTCGCTATATGATTTTTCTCAATGAATCTGTTATTCCACATGTACTGAAAGCTTGAGGGACTAACATCTCAGAGGTCATTTAAATTGACAAATGAAGTAAAATTTTGCATTGATTTAGACTATCCTAGAATGCCACCCTCCTTTTCCAAAGAAGATATAATAGTATTAAAATCACCCCCGAGAATGCATAGATCATAATGAATCATTATTGTATTTGACAAAAATATACTAAGGTCCTTCCAACATCTTTCACAAGGAGTAACTATAGTTGGAGCATATACGTTTATAACCCCAAAATTGATGTTTTCCTCTTTCCTACAAAATAATATAGCAATCAAATTAATTTTTACTTCTAATAGTTTCCCATCCCATTTGCATTTGTCCCATATTATTGCAATATCGCTTGAAGATCCTACAGAAGAAACTGCTAAACAATCACCTATCTTCCAAATCATCTTAAAAGCATCCTTACATTCCTCACTACTTAATTTTTTTCTTGTATTAAAATAAACTCAAGGCTATAAAAACATATTAATTCCTTAATAACTATTTTTTTAGGGGTTTTATTCATACCCCTAACATTCCATGATATCATTTTTAACATCAACACTTTTTATTTTCATTAGTGGGCTTAGCCTTACTTCTTATTAACACCTGTGATATTTTTGTTCAGCTTCCTAGATCAATATCCTTTTGAGTTTCTTTTTCTCTAAGTTCCTACTTTTCCAACTTTTATGGCTTTCCTCTCCTTCCATTCCCTCCAACAGTCTCATCTTCATCAATCTCTTCCATTTTTCATATTGTTTAAAATAAGAATTATCTTCTAAAGATTTATGTTTCCCTAAAGAATTGAAAATGCAAGGAATAGCCTCATTAGCATTTTCTTCTTTATAGTTCCCTGAAAACTCTAAAGTACATGGATGATCCTCCATAGTCATCACTTTCTTATGTTGACCTAAAAACCCTAAATTTATTTGGATATCCTCCAAAATATTTTTTTTACTATACTGCTCTTGAAAACCTAAAGTGCAAGGAATATACTCCACACTACTTTCATTTCTATTGTAAGGAGAATATTTTAAGCTACTTGAGGACAATAAATATGATTTACCTGGATTAAGCTTGACCTCCACATCATTTTATTTAAAGTTTGTCTCTCCATATTCCTTTGTATTAAAATTTGAATTCCCCTCTTCCTTTGCACCTTTAGCTCCTATATTTGAACTTGTGCATCATACTTCCTCATCCCTCATATCATTTTTTTAATGGTTTATTCAAGTGAACTGTAATGGTCTTTACCATTTGATGATGTAGAGGGATTTTTATAGACACTTTTTGAGTGAAAAATCCTTGATTTTACCTAGCTTCTCCTGTGATATGGTCTCCTTGTTTCAAATTGAAGCAACCCTCATGCCTAAAAAATTCCATCTCTTATTCCATTTTCACTTTGTAGTCTATTGCCATGTGCCTAGTTTTATGATATTTGCGACATCAAAATGCAATATTTTCATAATCTACTTATTGATCACATTCTCTTGATCCAGATTTAATCCTAATTTACTATATTAAAGGTTTAGAAATATTCATGGCAACACATATTTGATTGTATACAACATGCATTCTCTCCTTAGTATTTGGTCCCTCAATTCACCTAGAGTATTACCAATATTATTCAAAACCTCCTTATTGATGAGTTGATAAGGAAGTCCAAAAAGCCTAATCCATACTAGAAGCCTTTTAATAGTTTTTGTGTCCACAAAAAAGTCTCACTCAAGGTCTTAAATATAATGCATCTTTACCCCTAAACCACAAGCTTCCATCCATTATTTTATCCCTTATTTTCAAACTGGATAAAATAATGAGAAAAAATTCTTTTGGAATAAAATTCATGGAGTAATTTGAATTCAATCCCCACTCTCCCTACTTCCACTGAATCCAATTTTGAATCTTATAAAAACCTGTCAAATATCCATGAAACGTACAAATTAACCCTCTAGTTTTAAGAATCATTACATCATGCTCAATTATCTCATCCTTTATAATCACCTTTGGTGTAGAATCTACTACCTAGACTAGGTTTTCCATTCTCTCTTCCTCTTATTGCTAGCTAGTGTTAGCGTAACTATTTTTATTCCATTATAGGTTATGTTGTTATAACGTCTATTTTGCGCCTAGATGGTTTTGTAACCTACGGGCTATTCTAAGGTTGCTATGTATTATTTATTCAATCAATTCAATTCAATCAATGTTCGACTTCATAACATTGTATTAGACGCATTTTTTTTCAAGGCTCGCATTTTTTTTCAAGGCTCGCATTTTTTGTTTGTAGCTTGAAATCTGGGAAGGCAGGACTCACACTAGGGTTTGCTTCCTGAGGCAAGTCAGATCTGCACACTGACCCACAAGAAATCGATGACTCATGACTTGGCTCCCACCACCGTGTGGCTCGAACCCACGATCACGTGGAACCTTAGACCCGTCTGACTAATGGATCAGACTACACAATTGGTGCAGACCTAGGATGGCTATGAGGACCAACCTGGGACCGAATGCATGATCGAACGTAGACCCTGGTGACTTAGACGATGTATGATGTGGAAAAATATGAACAAAAGTGGATGTGACATGAGGGATTGCGACCTAGTTGGTTACAGGGATCTGACATGGAGAGGGAAACATAGATGGCGATAAAAGGCTTAAATGGTAGTATTATCCACCCTAAGGTGGACATGAAATCATGTGTGCTCTGTTTGTTTTAAAGATTTTCTATTTATTTCCATGCTGCATGTGGGAATTTTGTCCCAAAAAAAAAAAATTTTGTAGCACCCACAGTGCCATTGGAGGCCTACATTACCTGTATCTGCTTTGATAGACCATCACTGTGATTGGTTCACATGTGATTCGTTTGGATTTTGCAGCTAACACCTGCACATCGCAGAAGTTGACATGATAGTCCAAAACACCTATAAGTTGTGCTCGTGAGAGCAATAATAAATTTATGACAATCGATTCCTCCCCGGTTGCTGATCATGAATTTATATCTCCTATGTGCCATGTCGAAAGTTTGATATGTTGTCTTGATACAGTTAGCTAAGTTTTATATCCAAGACAATATATTGTGCTTGAAATTTGATGCAACAGACACTGGTTTTGGTTTTGCTGTAACCATTCATCGGATCAGTTGTAAGGATTGGACGATTAGATCGTAGGAAGGACGCCACAACGACTATGTACTTGGGCGATTATGGCCATGAGAAGCTATTCACAATAGATGACAGAGCTGCTATCGCTAGAGCACCACCAATAGAGGAGCCACGGTGGAGCGGTGCTTTACAAGCCCATCACCCCGTGGTCCTTCATATAGGGGAAGGCATCCCCTAGTCTTCATTGAGCCGCCTAGCTCGGCTTCTATAAGTTTTTTTTCAATATTTTTTTTTTTTAGTTCAATTAAATTTAAATTTAATTATTTTTTCTTTATAAATTTTTTTTTTTTTGAAAAAGTTTTTTTTTAATTAAACTTTATAAAAAAAAAGTTTAAAGACTTTAGTAGAGATTTTTTTTCAAAAACTTAACAAGGGGGATCATTTTTTTCAAAAACTGCAAAATTCAGGGGGGATAGTGAGTAATTTTTCAGCATTGAAAAAAGGCAATTTGGCATTTTGTAAAAGGTGCATTTTCGGTGGAAACCGACACCTTAGGTTCATTTTTTTGGATGCTTTATGATGTATGATGCACTTTCCTTTTCTGCACTACTTCATTAAAGTAAAGAACAAAGCACTCCTAAGTTCCAAAAATAATTGAACCCATCTGTGCAATTTATTGCATTACAGCGTTTGGTATTTGTTATACCTCTGGTTTGCACTTACAAGTAATGTTGTCATGATCGGACTACTATATCCACCGCATAATAAAGATTCCAAAACGACGTCTGAGCTTGTTCTCTATCAATATTCGAGGAGGAATAAGTACGTAATTTTGCATTTTTTTACTCCATCCACTACCCTAATCGTTCTTGTGTTTAGGCGTAAATCCTGACAAAATTTCTAATATCCAAAGTGTTTAGGGGAAGTTATGCTTCACGCATGAGTATTGATGACTTTCTATGGTAGGTGCCATAAACGATATTATTACCTTTTAGTACCGCCTAAGTACCACGTATCGTATAATCTTTAAAATTACCTGTAGTCTCCCTCACGTAAGGGTGGGTAATTTTTTTTATTTTTCAAAATACCTATAGTATCCCTCATGTAAGGGCGGGTATTTTGTACGGTATAACGGCCTGGCATTAAGGTATATCGAAAGGGGGACCATTTGGTGTTATAAGGAACCCTCACAATGTCTGCAAAATTAATGATTGATTATCATCAATTGTTTAAAGGTCCTAATTACACACCATGGAAAAACAAGATGAAGGCTATCATAGTCATGGACAACTTATGGGATGTTTTTTCTAGAGCAACAACCATACCTTCACCAGCTATTGGATCAACAATAATTATAGCTCCATCTGTTGCTCAGATAGACTTTGACAAGAAAGATAACAAGGCAAAGTGCTCATCTTGTTTGCTATTTCAGATGAAGTTCAACCCCACATTGTTGACTGTGCACATAGTAAAGATGCATGGGATGCCCTTAAAACTATCTATGAGGAAAATATTGACTCCACTTTTCTTTTCCTTCAATCTTAATTACACAGTCTAAGCATGAAGCAAGGAGAGACAGTTGAACTCTTCCTTTGCAGAGTGTCTAATTTGAAAGCAAAATTGAGTTCTTTGGGAGAAACTATGGATGATAAGATCCTTATATTAGTGGTATTGAGAGCTTTACCTGATTCCTATCTGGTTTTGATCATCTCACTTCAGGTGTCACAGAGAAAAGTTATCTTTGTTGAGTTGGTCAATCTGCTTCAGTAAGAGGAGGCACGCCAACTTCAAAGAGATGATTCTAATAATACAACCCTATACTCCAACAAGAAGGGTTCTAAGAAGAAGGGAAAATTTTTAAAAAGGAGGAAATTCTCACAAATATTCAAAATGGAAACAACCTCAACAAAAAAGAGATATTGTAAAATTTATGACAAAGACAACCATGACACCAATAGGTGTTGGCACAAGAATAAGCAATCTAAACAGAAATTCCAAAACAAACCACAAAATAAGAACAAGAAACCCAAGGTGAATGTTGTTGTTGAAGAATCTGACTTAGATTCTGAGTGAGAACACAAGGTGCTCATGACTACCACAACCTCCAAGCAGAAGGATCTTGTATGGTATGTCGATTTTGGTGCTAGTAAGCCTATGACTGGTGATAAATCATGGTTTGAATAATTTGATGCCAAAGAGGGCAAACCTGTTACTATTGTTGATGATAAAACCTACAAGGTTTGGGAAGAAGGTACAGTTTTAGTAACTCTTCCTGATGGCAAGTGTCATATTGACAAAGTCCTCTATGTTCTAGGATTGGTGAATAATTTGTTGTCAGTCACACAAATTCTAGATAAGGATATGGTTGTGAACTTTCATGTTGAGGATGGCAAGAAGTGTTGTTCTATTACAATAAGGGTTAATAACATTGCAACAACTTCATATAAGAATGGCTTATTTGCCTTAGATGCTATCTCTACTCCCCATATAGCCATGACAGTATCTACAAAGGAGACAACTTTCCTATGGCACAAGAGATATGGGCATCTTAGTTTTGGTTACTTACCTGAGCTAAGGAAGTATGAGACGGTAAAGGGTTTTCCTTCTATTTCTTCCACATTGCCAGTGCTCTGACTGCTTGGTAGGAAATAAACATAGAGTGCCTTTTGAGAAGATCTCTACAAGAGCAAAGAAATCTCTGGAGTTGATTCACACTGATCTATGTGGTCCTTTCACACCAATCAGTTGTTCGGGGAAGAGGTATTTTTAGTTGTTTGTGGATGACTACTCATGAAATATGTGGGTGTTATTTCTTAATATGAAATCTGAATTCTTTGGTTTCTTCCAAAAATTTAAGAATTCTATTGAGGAGTCAGGGACTTCTATAAAGACCCTTCGCTCAGATTGATGGGGTGATTTTACCTCTAAAGAGTTTTCTGCATTCTTGACTGCACATGGGATCACAAGATAGTTGACTACTGCATACACTCCTCAAAAAAATGGAGTTGCTAAAAGGAGAAACCATTCTATCATGGAAATAATTCATTGTATGCTCACAGGAGCTAGTCTTGGATAACAATATTGGGCAGAAGTTGTCACCACTATAGTATATCTATTAAATAGAGATCCCACAAAGGCCCTAAAAGGAATGACTCCATAGGAAGCATGGAGTGGTCGAAAACCTTCCATATCTCATCTTCGTATCTTTGGATGTAAAGCTTTCATGCACATACCAAAAGAGAAAATGAAGAAGCTTGATGAGAAGAAATTGAAGTGTATTCTTCTCGGCTATGATGATCACTCAAAGGGATATCGTTTGGTTGATACTTTGACTAAGAAGATTCATGCCAGCAGAGATGTTATTTTTGATGAGGCTTTCACATCACAAAGTAAATCTAATGTATACCTAGATCTTTTGGAATCCAAAGTTAAGAAGTCCCCTTCGTCACAAAATACTGGAGGTCCTTCTACTTCTTCATCTTCTTCATCACCATATAAGAAGAATCTAAAATTGTATACAAGTACAATAAGAGACTCCAAGTTATCCACTCCTCTAGATTTAACTTTGGATAGACCTTGTACTCGCAGCATGGCTCGAAAGGAAAGAGTGGTAGCATAGACTACTGGTTTTGATGACATTTTCAATCCTTTGAGGAACTTTTTGTTGATCCAGAGAGAGAAATAGAGGATATGGATATATATTATGATAGGATGTTTATGTCTTCAATGAATGAACATGAACCTGCTTCTGTACAAGATGCCCTTAGGGAGCCACAATGGAAGGCTACTATGGATGTTGAGTATAAGTCTCTAAAAAATAATAAAACTTGGGAGCTTGTTGATCTGCCACAAGGAAAGAATCCCATTGGCTACAAATGGATGTACAAAGTCAATTACAATGCAAATGGTACAATTGATAAGCATAATTTTTGTCTTGTTGCAAAGGGCTATGCACAAAAGGAAGGCATTGACTATGAGGAAACTTTTGCACCTACTACTCGGATGACTACCATTCGAGTTCTTTGTGCTATGGTAGCACAATATGGGTGGAAAGTTCACCAAATGGATGTCAATAGTGCTTTTCTGAATTGTGATCTCCAAGAGGAAGTCTACATGACTCAACCTAAAGGATTTGAAGTGGAAGGCCAAGAGCAGAAAGTCTGCAAGTTGGTAAAATCTGTATATGGTTTAAAAAAAGCTCCTCGAGCTTGGTATATAAAAATGGATAATCACCTCCTACAACATGGATTTAAGAGATGTCCATCAGATGCAAACCTCTATTTCAAGAAACAAGGTTCTGAGATAGTGTTGCTTGTACTCTATGTTGATGATCTGATCATTACAGGGAGTTCAAAAACTATGATCTCTATTGTCAAAAGAGACGTGTAAATATTTTGAGATGACAGATCTCGGACTTCTCCATTATTGTCTTGGTCTGGAAGTGAGCCAAAAGGAGAATTACATTAAGGTGTCTCAGAAAAAATATGCCAAGACATTGTTAGAAAATTTTGGATGACTAATTGCAAGCCGATGACAACTCCGATGGAATCAGAATTTCAATTATCGTGATATGATGATTCACCTCAGGTAGATGGTACTCTCTATCAATAGCTAATTGGTAGTCTCATATATCTGACAAACACTAGGCTAGATATTGTTTTCACTATCAACTATCTTTCGAGGTTCATGCAAGAGCCTAAGACCACTCATTGAAAAGCAGCAAAAGGTGTTCTTCACTATGTCCATGGCACAATGGAATATGGCCTCGAATACAAGAGGAATGACAAATTCGTCTTGCAAGGATACACACTCTGACTTTGTCGGGTCATATGATGATCGAAAGTCAACATCAGGATATATAATTTATCTTGGATCTGGTCCTATATCTTGGTACAACAAGAAGCAACAGGTGGTTGCAATCTCATCTATAGAGGCGGAGTATCGTGTCACACATGAATCTATGTGTGAAGCGATATGGTTGCATCACATTTTGAAAAGTATGGGTCATCCATCAAAATCTCCAATACACTTGTTCTATGACAACCATGGTGTTTTGAACCTTGTTAAGAATCCAGTGCATCATGAGAAAACCAAACACATTGACACACAATGTCACTTCATTTGAGAGGAATTTCCAAGGCACCGAATTTAGCTTCAGTACATCTCCACCGATTCTCAAGTTACAGATATTTTCACTAAGGCACTTGCACGTGTCAAATTTGAATTGTTTCGCAGCTCTTTATGTATTGCAAAATAATGTAATAAAGGGGGATGTTAGCGTAACTATTTTTATTCCATTATAGGCTATGTTGTTATGTTGTTATAACAATGTCTATTTTGCGCCTAGGTGGTTTCGTAACCTACGGGCTATTCTAAGGCTGTTATGTATTATTTATTCGATCAATTCAATTCAATCAATGTTCGACTTCATAACAGCTAGGGAATCCAAACTTCCAACTTGGTAATTCATAATTTTAGTAAGGACTTTCAAAAATGATTTTCTTTCCATGTTATCTATATTTTTTACAAATGAATCTTTTAAATTATCCTAATATCTAGAACTAGTGGCACTTGTTAGTTAAGATCTAGAACAAGTGGCACTTGTTAGTTGATCACACTTTTCTTTCTACTTTTTGCTTTCCTACTCACACTTCCTCCTCATTCTTAGCTTATTCTCACACTCACTTTTTGTTGCGCTCACTCCTGGATCGTACTTGCACTCATTTTTGGCTGCACTCACTCCTAACTTACACTTGCACTCACTCTTGGCTTGCACTTACACTCACTACTAACTGCACTCACTCCTAGCTTGCACTCACACTCTTGTTTATAGTTGCACTCACTCCCGACTTGTGCTCGCGCTTGCTTTTGGCTGTGTTCACTCTCGGCTGCACTCTCTCTCGGTTTGCACTCACACTCTTTATTCTGGATGCACTCACTCCCAACTCATGCTGGCATTTACTTCGATTGCACTCCAAAATAATTATAACTAGAAGCCCAAAATATTTAGTGAATAATTACTTACTATAAATATAATAAAGTTAAATTTAAATTTATTAAAAAATTAATATCAAATATATATTTCAAATGTAATAAAAATAATATTATTATAGTAAATTTAGAATTATTAAATTAAATGTCAAATTATTTATTAAAAATATTAGAATAATATCAATGCATAAATATTTCTAATTAATTCATTAACAATATTTTTTTCATGTTAAACATGATAAATAAATATTTGTACATTTAATATAAGATTATTTTTATCTCTTAGAGATCCTATGTAAACCTCATGATCTATAAATTACTTAAATAAAAGCATTAAACCTCGTAAAAAGTAAAAACCTTACCGTTAAAAGGTTAAAACAAACAAATATAAAGCCAAAATAATTCAAATGGGAGAAGAAAAAAACACTATCATCATCTTAAAACAACCTTACATTAAAAAAAAATCCAAAAGCTATAAATTACATCTTTTTTTTCTGAAGTTCTAAATTGTTTAAAGTTATAAAGTTTACATTTTTTTCCTCGAAAAAAAATCAATAACTTTCATTTCAGAGATTGAAAAAAATATTTTACAATGAGATGAGTATTTTATACCCTCGTATAAGCCTTACTAAACAACCTTATTTAGAGTTATTATAGAATCTCCCAACGACTCAAATTTCTATGAAAAGTCTATCAGACTTGTTACAATAATAATAGCTTGTTGTAAGTCTTCAATCATCTTACAAAATGTAATTTTAATACTTCAGCCCTATAGCTTACATATATGATCTAAATAATAAACATACATAAAAATAAACATAAAAAGTATCATAAACCATGACATGTATCAAAAGGGTGTAGACTATGGTTTAATCACAGTCCTACACATTACTCTTTCCTTTAACCAAGTATCAACTAGAATATCCAGGTCAGCTTTTGATAGACCATTTGCTTCCTTATTTAGTTTTATCTAGATATGTTTATAAGATATCTCTAAAAATGATGCTTCTAGAAATTTCACTTGTTCATAATAAAGCCTAAGTATCAAATTTTATGTCCCTACTAATCCTTAAGCCCAATGCAATTTTGAGTTGTCAAAAATTTAAAGTTTTGTTATTCCCTATTCCACTACCATTCTTAACAAAAAAATCAAAACCTTCCACTTTACCACATTATTGGTACCTTCACCAAGACCCACTTTGAAAGTGAATTTGTGATTTTCATCCTGATATAACACTCTTGCCCCACATCTATCTAGATTGTCTTGACAAGATCCATTGAAAAAATCCCAAGACTTCATAATATCCATTATTAAACTATCAACCTCTCTTACAACCTTTAAGTATGGAGTTTTTTATGCTTTCATAAGTATATTTTATTTGATATTGAACTTGTATAGGTAGAATTTTTTTCCTTTCAAACAACATATAATTTATTTCCAATGATAGACCCCACGCCACTATTAATAGAATGCACTTGTATTTCTTTAAGCCTTTATATTTGAACCATTGTTGTATATTCTCTAATAGATTCCTTATTAGCCACTATCCCTTCCACTTATTCATGGGTATAATATACCTCCACACTTCTCTTGAGAAATCACAATGAACCAATAGGTGATCCATTGTTTTTCTTCCATTTTACACAAATTGCATTGACTTAGACCCTACCAAGACCTCTTTTATAGAACATACCATATTAATGCCTTATTATCTAAATCTAACCAAGAAAAATATTTTGATTTTCAAGGGTTCTTTCACCTTCCAAATCCTACTCCACCACCAAAGGACCTCCTTATTATTATCTTCAAACATTGCCTTGTATCCTTCCTTAGCTATAAAGTTTCCACTAGTTGGGTTATTTTACCACACTATAGAGTCTTCTTGTCTTAGTCTTATAAAATCCCATGTCAGACCCCTTATATACTTGCTTCATTACTTGACTTCATTTCCTTCCAAAAATAATTCTTCTGCTGAAAGCCACCATTGATTCCATAAATTTATTATGTCCATAGAGGTTGCATCTTCCAATACTCTAAGACCCTATTTATTTATATGTTTTATTAAATTTTTGAGATGGCTGGTAATTTCTTCCATTCACCATCGAGGGGCCTTTTTGTAGCCTTACTTTCTTCTCATTTCCTATTTTTCAAACCAAAACATTATCCACTAATGGAAAAGCCTTCATTAATGCTTTCCAAATGATAGTTGCATTAGTCATTGGCTTGATAGGAAGTCTAATCCACTCTTCAAAGGATATGGAACTCAAATATTTCTTCTTGATAACCTCATGTCATTATAATTTACCAGTTATCAATCTCCAAAAACTCTTGAAATCTAGTGTTTTCTCAAAGTTATGTATATTCTTAAGCCCTCATACTCCTAATTTATATTTAGCTATCTGACTTCATTTAAATAAAGGCATTGCATCCTTCTCCCTTCTTTCTATCCAAAGGGAAAAGAAAGCATTTTTTAATTTTCCACTATTTTAATAGTAATATAAGCCATGGAGTGCCAAAACACTGGAATGACTTCTAGAACTGATTTTACTACTGTTCAACGACCTCCCAATAATAACCATCTATTGCACCATGAAGCTACTCATTTTTCACTTTATTGTATAACCAAATCCAATCTTGGTATCCATAATTATTTGGCTTCAGTATAAACCCCAAATATTTTAGACCTTTTCCAAACTCAATTAGATTGAAGCCAAAAATCCTTACCATTCCTTCTTGTTATCTTGGTTGTAGTTTATTAAAAGCTATATTTATCTTTTGGAGGCTTATTTCCATTCCTATTGCAACACAATATATATCTAACAAATATCTCTTAAGGTGTCATTTTCAAATAGGAATATATCATCTACAAATAGTAAGTGATTCCCAACCATAAGAGTTTCTAAATTTAATTCCTTTGATCTTGCCAAGTCGTTTTTGTTCCTTTAATCATTTTTCTCAACCCTTCAACCACAAGTAAGAATAATAAGGGTGATAGGAGGCATCCTTGTCTCAGTCATCTAGAAGGCTTGAAGAAGCTAGAATTTGAACCATTAATTAAGATAGGAAAGGAAGAATAATTAATACATCCTGATACCTAATTTACAAAGGGTGCTATATAATCAATATGAATTAATATAAGCCCAATGAACAACCAACTTACTCTATCAAAATATTTTTTCAGATCAAGCTTAATTATCGTTGTTTGTTGCTTCCTATTGTGGTCATTCCACAACTAGACCCAAACTTGGGGACCCACCTTTAATTTTTGAGATTTTTGTTAAATTTAAGTTTATTTGCGAGATAATTTTGATAGGTTGGTGTTTTGACTAGGGTCTTCTTTTGGTTTCTTTTAAGTTGTCTAGTGCATTGGTTAGGTTCTTTCTTATTTTTGTTGTTTTATTGTTTTGGTTAGTTTTAATTTTTTGAATTAAAAAATTTCAAATATTTAAAATTAATTAAATCAAATTTAAAAAAAAAAAAAAAAGAGAAAACAATTAAAATTTAAATAAAGAAACAAAATAAAATAAAAATAGAAGAAAAACTAAAAAAAAAAAAAAAACAAATATAGAAAATAATATTATTTATATATATATATATATATATATATATATATATATATATATATAATGAATATAATAAAATAAAATAATAGCATTTATTTTTCTCATGGCACGCTAATATTTCTTTACATATTGGTTTGGTATTAATTTCTATGTTGACTTTATGATTTTATTAAAGTTTGTTTAAATTGATGTTTTATATTGATGTTGAGAGGTTTCTAAATAAAAGAAAAGCATTGTTTAATTTATTTCTAGCAAAAAAGCATTATGGAAGAAGCGTTTCATTTGGAAAATATTTACCAATTTATTATTTGGAAAAAAACTGTATGGAAGAAGTGTTTCATTTGGATGATATTTACCAATTTATTATTAGAGGAAGATATTGCATTTACAAATAAGTTATGTGACTAAACCAAAGAAAAAGGGGGAAAATGAAATAAATATTTTCCTTTATTGTTGGAAAGCTTTAAAATGCCATAGAATCAAAGGAAATAGGGGTCGGTTTTTTTGGAACAAGATGCATGGAAGGAGATTGGAAGGTTATCCAAATTACTGTGAAGTTGGTTTTCCCTCACATTGTATGCAGAAAAAGAGTTTTTTTTAACATAATACAAGTTTTAATGCCTATTCTTTTGCACATGTATTGAAGATATTTTAATGGTGTTTTATGCATGGATATGGTAGCATTGTTTGAATGTTTTTAATACATGTTTAATCCCTTAGACTCTTGCCATAACAAGATCTTGGATTGTGTGAATGCAGGTTTAACCTGGTTATGTTATGTGTTCAAGAACTAACATTTTTTTTCTGCAACATAGGTCGGATTTGCTTGCAGTAGTTTTTCTTTGGTCATTTCCACATTCTGGTCCATATTCTAGAATTTTAAGTTTTTATTTTTATTTTTCTAACCTTACACTTTTTCATTTTTTTTAATTCGGAAAATAAAATAAAAAATATAAAAATATATAAAACTCCAAAAAGAGTTACATGGGTTGCAATAATAAGCTTTAATGTTCCATTTAAAGCAATTACATTTTTGTTTTAACTGAAATTCAAAATTCCAAAATTATTTAAAGTTCACACTTTTAATAGGAATTTTATAATTTCAATTTTGCATGATTTCATAGTTTAAAAGAAAATTAGAATTTTCAGGCTTTGCATTTCATTTTTCAAGCAATAAATTAACTTCCCTTTATGAAAATTACAATTTCATCAAAGGGGGTAATTTATATGGCATACAAAGGCTATTACATTTTCAAAGTTAGTCATTTACATTATTTTCTTTCATGTTCAAAGCAAAGCAAGGCAAGATAAAATCCATTCAAAGCAACATAAAATGAATCCACTCATCATTTCAGATTCACATTTTAGAGATAGATTTTAATTTTTTTTTCATGTTCAAAGCAAGATTTAAAGAAGATAAAACTTTTTTAAAATCTACTTAACCAAAATAAGATAAAATCTACCTAAAGCACTCCAAGATAAATTAATTAAATCACCTTGGTAAATAAGAAATAAAAAATGAATTAAAATCAATTTCATGCACTCATTCATAATTTTATTTCTATACATAAGGGAAATCAAGCCCTTTTCATTTTTATTTCTACATATAAGAGAAATCAAGCCCTTTCAATTAATGAACAATAAAAACATAGCATAATAAATTAAGACTAGCACATGCCCTTTGTTAACAGTTTCTTGCAAATCACTATGGTATTATAACACTTATTTGACACATTTTCATAAGCATACATGTACACATTAAGTAAAAGGAACCTTGGAGAAATGTTTATTTCATTGCAAGAGAGAGTTCTTTAATCAAAATCCTAACTGTGAGTGTGGTTTTGCAATTGGGAAAAATTACCACTCAACATTTCCTTGATTTGATTGAATGAAGTGCTTCCTAAGCAACACCTATAGCTTCATGGATTTATATTTTACTCAAGAAACCAATTTTTCATCTAAGGTATTTGTAAAAACCCCTTTTAACCTCCTAGCAATAATATTTTATATGATTTTGTAAAGTATTACACAAAGATGTAGACCTATACTCCTAAAAGTATTTTGGGTTATCCTTCTTATGAATCAAGGCCAAGAAAGTTGTATTGATAGACCCAAGTACCTATCTAGAATTCCTTAATTCCTCAACCACCGTTAAAAGGTCTTCTTCCAATAACTCATAAAAATCCATATAAAAGTTAATGGACCAACCATCTGAACCTGGATTCTTTATTTTTCGAAAATATTCAACTATTGTTTGTAGCTCCTCCTTAGTGACTTTTGTCATCAAGGTCTATTTAACTTCATCTTCCAATAACTCATAAAAATCCATATAAAATTTAATGGACCAACCATCTGAACCTAGATTCTTCATTTTTCGAAAATATTTTACTATTGTTTGTAGCTCCTCCTTAGTGACTTTTGTCATCAAAGTCTCTTTAACTTCATCATTGACCATCTTAGGTAGATAAAGTGATAGCTTAATGATTTCTTCAATATTTATTTGTTGATTTTTTGATAAATTTTCTTAAAGTAGGTCTTAATCCAGCTATTTCTTGAAACCTTCTCATATTCCTTCCATCCTCCCCTTTCATCTCCCAAACTGTATTTATCATTTTTATTTATTTTGCATACTTTTAAAAGAATTTTTTTTCTCATCCCCTTGTTCAATCCAAAGTGCTCTACTTTTCATCCTCCACTTTGCATCTTCCCATTATAACGATTCCCTCTTATTTTTTCCAACTCCTTAACCTGCAAATTCTCCTTGTCTATAAAAACTCGTTGCATTTATGACTATATAACTGATTTAATTTATATTCTATGTCCACTATATTTACCTTTGCTTTCCAATATTTACCTTTGGCCCATACGACTATAGAATATTTGATTCTCCTCATATTTTTAGAAAATTAAAACATAATTATATCTTCTATTATTAGTTCAATATGTCTCTGCTTATCTTTTACTATAGATATACAATTTTCATCTTTCAACCATATAACATTGAACTTGAAAGGTCTTGTTGGTTTCTCTTGATCTTTTTCTAACTATAAGAAAATTGGTGAATGATCAGATCCCCCACCTTGATCTATCCAAGACCTTAGTCTTTTTGCTTCAACTATGAGGTTTTTAGACACTAAAAATGTGTCCAACCTTTTAGAAATGCCCTGTCTTCCAATTCTTTGATTCCTCAAAGTGGACTCTAATTTAATAGGTCCTACATCACACAATCCTACATTCTATATTTTCTATAGAAAATATTTAGCGAGGGGATCCATTTGGCCTCCTCTCCCCATATTTTTTTTCTTTTAGTTATAAAATTTAAGTTCCATCCCACCACTACATTTACTTTTTAAAAAAAAGTCTTGTCTAAAGAATTCTTCCTAAAACTGCCTTCTACTACCAAAAAGAACATACAAATTAACTACAAAAATCATCTTACCTAGCTCCATAGAATGTAAGTCTATAACCACGCCTACCTCAATCGAAACTTTATCAACTAGCTAGAAGGAAGACTTTAATCATGTGACATACCCTCCTAATCTTCCTTTTGAGTCTAATCCTACAAAGTTCCAATTTTATAGGAAAGAAGTGAGTATGGTTGTTGCTTTTTTTGTGTCCAAAATAGTCTTGTGGATTAAAATTATATTTTTCTTATGAATTTTAAATAAATTCTTTAACACTATTTTTTTATGAGAGGTTTTGAGCCCTTTAACATTTAAATATGGGATGATCATTGCTACATTTTCTCTTGGATTTTTCTACTCTAAGAACCCCAACTATAAATTTTTGTGTCCTAGATAAAATTTCCTTCTCAACTTTTATTTGTGCAATTTTTAAGTGGGATTTCCTTCCTACAATAAAATCTTGAGATTGACTTATCTCAAGACCCAAGCCCCCTGATACTTGACCATACCTAGTATCTCATTTACCTTTTTTAATGTTATTAGAGTATATATGTTAGAATAGGTTCTTGTATTATGGTGATTTGGAGGACTTGGTTGGGAAGAGATACTACTAGGGTTATTTAAGTCATGCTTTCTTCCTTGGCCTAAAATATCTCTAGATAAACAGGGTAAGAACTTGGTAAATTTTAGACCTTTATCCTCTATTTGTTCTAATCCCTTAATAACACCACCCTCTTGAAACGTCCTATCTAGATTATGGCCTATCAAAACCTCCAAATAGGAGCTTGGCCTAGGACAAGATGATATATCAACTTTATCCTTATTATAATTTAATCTCCCATCCTTAGAAAAGGGTAAAATTAAGTTTAAGCTTTGATGGTTACATAATAAAATACCTTCATGCACTTTGTCAGTTGTAGGTGTGGTCTCCCTTCTCTCTTTGAAAGATTTACTATTGTAGTTGTTGGAAACCAACTCTTTTTCCTTTGACTAGACATTGATGATAGTAAACCTTGCTTTAAGTGATTCAAGATTCTTGATTGTATCCTTCTCTATCTAAGTTTTTGCATCACTACCTCTAAATATTTTAGACCAAAAGAACCTTCAACTTTCTTATATATAGTATCCTTCTCTCTTCTCTCTTCCATTTCATAATCCACCTTAAGATGACCATAATGATGACAATTACTACATCTAAAAGGTACCCCAATGTAGTCAAACTTTTGAAAGTATTTCCAATTTCCTAATACGAACTCTATGTTCTCCAACAACCCTAAAATAAGATCAAGCTCCACTAAGATACAAGCTACTATTTTATGGATACCATTCAAGTTTTTCATGTCTACTCCAAGGGAGTTTCAAATCTCACGTAACATTCTTTCATTCTAGAATTCAAGGGGTAAATAATGTAGCTTGATCCAGATAGGTTGGGTATTAGTTTTCTCAGAGTGTGGATCAAACCCAGGAGTTCATAATTTTAGATTTAAAATTTACATCCCCCGACTCCATCTTCTATTTTTTATGATTGTATAATCTTTTATCTTTTGGAAAATAAGAACTATCCAACCCTTCATCATCACAATAAATGGAAGAGTATAACCCAAAATATCCAATTAGGTAACCTTGATTCATTCTCGTACATATTTCAGTTTCATAAAGCAACCCATAAATATTCCTACCAAATCCTTGTCCTTCAGTAATAAAACTTGCTCTAATATTAGATCCTCACCTACAACCATTCAAAATAGCTCGTTCCACAACTTTATACAACATTTTTGCTTTATTTTCCCCCTTTTTTGCTGAGTTTGTTTATCTCTTAATTTGGATAGACTATCCTTCAGTATTTTCTTTAGTTCATTTGGAAGCACTTCCCTTTCTTAATTTTCCCTTTTTATACCCTAGGGTTAGGGTTTGAAGTTTATGGGACCTTCAGGATTGGGTCTAAGTCAATTCCTCCACATACCTTGTCCCATTTATGCCACAAGTCAAAAATTTATTCCTTAAAGAAAAACATTGAGGCCTTCATATATTCCTCAAGCTCTTCACTATAGTCCACTACATCTTCTTCATTCATTATTGACTTAGCAATCTTGCCATTGTTAGTGATTAGTGGATCATATCTACATTGGTTGAGAGTTTCTACCGATTTTTTTTTTTTTTTCATCCTCCCCTCCCCTTATTGGGCCTATTCACCAAAGCCCAATCATGAGAGCCTCATTTGCTTAAGTGCAAGAAGTTGCTATTTTTTCCAAATCCTAAATTTATCCTTTACTATGCTTCTATGATGATAACAACCCCATCCCTAATACTATCAAAGACCTCACCAATACCATGGTGTCATCTAGCATATCCTTCCTTGGCCTCCCTCACTTTCTTTTCATCATGAAAAGCTCCATTCTAGTCTATAATCACACTATGTTTCTAGAGCTTCTATTCTACACTGCAACCTTAGTTTGTAGTTGTTGTAGCCCATACCACCATGTTTCTAGAGATTTTATTTTCCACTACAACCCTAGCTCATAGATGGCATAGCCTGTGTCACCATGATTTTGGATCTCCTAATTTTTAGTACAACCCTATCTCATAGATGCCACAACTCGTGCCACTCTATTTTTTGAATATTTTGTTATATTATTATAAACCCATGCCATCAAACCTTCAACACATCAATTTTTTTAATTAGAAAAAATCTACAGAGTCACAAAATCTATACCTATAGAGAAATTTCTCTATAGTTAACATATTCTTACACTAAATAACATTAAAAATCTAGATTAGCGTGAATAAAATCATATCATATTCTATGATTGAATAAAAATTAGGATATATGTATATAAAATGCATGTAATACAAATTTTTAAAACTTCAAACCATATGGTGTTATGATAAGAGAATTAAGACACAAGCAAATAAAAAAAATATATTCATTTATGATTCTTGATGACAAATTATCAATTCTTATAAGACCCTCTCATGCCAAATGTATTTTTTCTCTAGTCTAAGGATGATTATGGTTTTAAGGGGTTTTAATATTTTATGAAATTGATTTTATTTGTTTCTTAAACTTTAGATGTTTTTAAAAAATATAAATGAAGGTATGCTATTAATATAAGTTTTATCTAGTCCGAGGGAAACAACACAACATTTTTTATTTTGGCTCTTCTTCTAGAGGTCCAAGGTTCAAACCATGGCGTGGATGAGTGTGTGATGGGTGGGTGTGCGTATGGATATATGTTAAATTCTCTATTTATAAGTGTAGCTCTCGACTTTACGAGGGATCATGGTTGCGAGGAAACTGCTCAGCCTTATGCATCGGTCACAGGGGTTTATCACACTACCTAAAATCTATATATATATATATATATTTATATATATATATTATATATATATATATATATATATATATATATTATCTATGCAAGAAGATTTTATATTATATTTAGATATTAAATGTTATACGTATATTTATATGAATGATAATGGATCTTGATATTTAAATAAGGATAATTTAATTTCATATTATCTTGATATTGGTGTAAAACATTAAATTTTATCATCAAATATTTTTTTTTTATTGAGTAAATACTTCTTATACATAAACATATCCGTTGTGGGATTGAACCCGGGTCACATCACCGATAATGTAAGTGGTGTCCCGCCGGTAGACCACATATTATTTTAAAATAATTATAATTGAATTTAACATAAAATATAAATTAGTATATGAAGTTTCACTAGCTCAACTGGTTAGATTCCTCAACATTCAAGGAGGAAACCAAGGTTCAAATCTTGTCAAGTAATATATGGATAATTTCCAAGCTTTGTTATAATATCACTATGTGATGATGATGTAATATGAGTGGGGCCCATTTCAATCCCGAATAACCAATTAAAAAAAATAAGATTAATTAATATATACTCCAATAAAAATTAAAATAATATTGATAAAAATAAGAGAATCCACCACTTGTCGATAAAGATCAAGCTATAAAATGAATGTAATGGATATGACAACACAACAAATAACAAATACGATGATAAAGGTTGAATTTTATAATGATCTACATTTTAAAGAAACAAGACAAAAATAAGAGTGATAGACAATGCAAATTGTGTAAACAACTAATGGATGAAATTAAAACCATAACACTTTCATTTGCAATGATAACTAATTATAAAATATGAACTTTAAGTTGTACAAGTTGCACAACAATTGTTTATAGAAAATTCATGCAATGGTTTTGTTCATGTTAATAGGACCAATAACTATGAGATATAAAGGGTTTACTATGCTTGAATTAATTTGATAGAAGATATAAAATGTTTATTTATACTTTCCAGGTATTAAATACCTTGTCCATTACAAGTATATAAATTAATAAAAATTAAATTAAATTTAAATATTAGATTGTGATAGACACTTTTATAATATCTTTTCATTATATATAGAAAATCCTATTATTTATTGTCATTTTAAAAATAAACCAATTGGTGCTCGACACATGGGGCCTTTTTGACAGAGAATCTAGCTCAACCCTAATCTTAATTACAGTTTCCGGTTGACTCCTCATTTTTTGGTCGTTCTGTGATATTCTGGTAACCGCAGGGTGCTCCATCGTCATTGCAAGTTTCTGGGGAGCAGAAGTATCGCACCAGCATTTTCCTCTTACGTACTTCACGTCCTCGCAACACCTAATTCCGGCGAAGGAAGATTATATTCAAGAAGAATTTTTTTCAGACAGAGAGGGAGCGAACTTATTTGTGAAATTATTTTTCAGAAAATTTAATCAAATTGAACGATTTTTGTGGGCGGTTAGTGTATTTTTCGGAAAGGGCAGGAGGTTTTCGGTGCGTTGTTTTAAATTTACTTCGGGAAGGGCAGGAGGTTTTCGGTGCGTTGTTTTAAATTTACTTCAGGATATTTATCCCACATTATTGATGAGTATCTGCTGGTTATTAGCATTTTGACCGTTTGGTGCTATTCGGCTGATTGTTGTTATCTCGTGACCGTTGGTTGCGATTTGAATTCAAATCCGTAACCATTTGCAAACCAACTTTTTTGGTGATCAACCGTTGGAATTCAAATCAACTATTAATTTCACCATTGGAAATTTGCATCTAAAATTTTTGTTGAACTTTCACATAAATTGACAGTTGGATTCTACTTTTACCACTCTTCCACTGGCTATTCACAATATTATGGATCATTACGAAGATGGTCTAATAACTCCTGCAATATTGCCATCTAGAGTCATCTTCACACCCTCCACATTCTTTCTTTGAGGACAAAGCTTTATAAGGAGGGAAGCCATGTAACGATCTCAAAGTAGACGTGTCAGATCATCAATTGATCATATCAATTCATTGGTTCTTTCATCTATTTATAGATAGAATGATTTATTTAATTTATCATCATCGAATAATCAAATTGTATCCCTCTTTAAGTGTCTACCAGACTTCACTTTCTCTAAGTGAGTACGAGATTCTGCCCTCTCTAAATGGTTGTGATCACTGTGCATTATTAATCAGATTTATTGATATTTCTATTGGTTGATTCATCAAGTAAGAACTTTCCTTACAAATCGATTAGACTCCTCAACTTTTGAGGAGGAGAACAAGGTTCAAATCTTGCCAAGCAATACGTTCATAATTGCCAAGCTTGTTGTAATACTATCATGTGGTCATAATGTAATATGAGTGGGGATCATTTCAATTCCATATAATCAATTAAAAAAT
The DNA here is from genome assembly GCA_028583015.1 of Wollemia nobilis. NCBI lineage: Eukaryota > Viridiplantae > Streptophyta > Pinopsida > Araucariales > Araucariaceae > Wollemia > Wollemia nobilis. Next base: position 2,229,706 of record JAQPPZ010016911.1, on the reverse strand, counting down.
AATAAGAACTTGAATATGCAACTCAATACAATATCATAAATATTTATAAATATCTATTTTTTTTTATTTGGTTAGTGTGAAAAACCCTTACGACCAATGCTTCAGGTTGGGCATCCCCATTCCACCATGACCATTCATAACCATTTATAAGGGGTAGATTTGAGCTTATCAATAGAGAATTTAATACATGATGGTTTGAACTTTGGATCTCTTGAAGAAAAACCAAAGTCTAAACTATTGTGTTATTCCCCAAAGACATTTATAAATCTTTATTCATCTCTAACCTTGTTGTGGATGAATTTCATGTTGTAAATCTCAAATTTTAAGCTAACTTACTCATGAAGTAGATGAGAATAAGTAGAGTTTGAAGAGTATAAGATTCAATAGCATAGCACATCTAACGCACATTAAAGGGGCATGTTTTGATCCCATACAACTAATTAAAAAAACTAACCCTACCAAAGAAGAAAAAAAAAAGAAATAAATATTATTAATATAAAAATAAAAAATAAAAAAGTGTTTGCCTTAATCAAAACTCATATTTAGCTAGGTTTAAACCCTTGACATAATGTCAATAGTGAAGGCAAATATTGATTCCCTTATGTATTTGTGGGGTGGACAATGCAATGTTGTTAGATCCCACCTAAACTAAGAAGAAGGCTCTTAACTTGGGCAGGCTATGCTAGGATGGAGGTTTTACCCCAAAGATATGTTTCGCCCCAACCAAAACCCCACCCGAGCTAAGGAAAAAAATTTAGATGGATGGGTAAAACAAAGGAGGTCCCAAAGTTGCCTGCCCAACATAGGCATTTGTGAGAACACAAGGGGCAGGTCCATCCCAATTATCCCATCCCAACTTGGGTGGGTGGTTAAAATATTCTCTAGGTCAGAGTCATCCGACGGAGCCGACCCTAGTCAGGGTGGATATTTTGAAGATCCTCGAGGGTGAAAGTACCCTACAAGTCTCACCCAGATGAGGCAACAAAAGTGGAGGATGAGTTGTCACCCACAAAGGCTCCCAAAATACTCCACCTGAGGCTAGAACGCTATAAGGGAAGGTAAGGATTGGTCAAATCTGATGCTAGCCAAGGTCTTGAACCAATCTCTAAGGTATTATCACTAACTAGACACTATAAATGAAGGTAAGGATTGGTCAAAGCTAGTGCTAGCCTAGATCTCAAACCTATTTCTGAGGCATTATCACTTGCATTTAATGTTGTCCATTAGAAATTGTAGTATACTTGTTGAAGCCCTACATTAGAACTTGAGGATAGGGTTCCCTGCCAATATGATATCCTCAAAGGGTGGAATGTTGCACGTAAAATTAATGATCTACCATCGTAGCCAGGGCCATAAATAAAAATTGTGAAGTCACGCCAATAAATACAGAGTCAGGTAAACGGTATATAATTAAGAGGGATCACCTAATGGCGTACCTGGTCCCTTTAAAATCCTAATCAAATACAGCAAGGAGTCAGAGAGATGATATTCCGCTGCCTAGGTGGTACAATGTGCATTAATGAACCGACCCAATGAAATGAGGACCTATCTTATGGCTATAAAATAGTGAATGTAATTCATTTGAAGGGTTGGCTCTAAGCTATTATAATGTATATGCAAGACTAGGAATCCATTAATATAAACAAAGCATTATCTGGCCTTTGGATCATTTCACATATGTATGTATGTATTTTCATGTTTGTACTTTTTTGCTAAAGTTGATGAATGAATTAGTTGTTATTCTGCTATCTAGATTTTGACTATTGATTTATCTATTCTGGAACTTACAAACATAGTGTGAAGCATTAATGATAATAGTCAGAATGTATCAGTTGGTATGTTAGATGGTTGTATATGTGAATGTATTCCCGCTTTCACCTACATATATCTTGATGCGGCTTATTCACCCAATTTAATTCAACGTCATTTAATTTTACTTACTTTCTTTCTTGTTGTCCCTAAACTCCATCAAAATTTTCATTTAAGTCATAATTAATCGACCTTATTCGAAGATTGGTCATAGGGTTTCGTTATCTAGTGGCCTCTCAATGTTGGTCTAGTCCACAGGATGCATAATCCTTCCATTATGTGCATATTATCGACCAATATTTTTTGGCATGCCCGATCTGACCCAAACAGTCTCACATTTAGAGTAGCATAAATTTAGATAATTCTCTCCTCCGCTCAACTATATAATAATCACTTGGGGAATCTATTGAATCGTGAACCTTGAAAGCTTTGCAGTATAAATATTTCATGATTACAAGATGCAAAGCTAGTTTTTCTTAGGAACCTATTGAGTTCTTTGAGCTAAATTTCTTAAAGCGGTGACTACTGATCTCTTCTGAACCTATTTTATTTTGCACATCTATGAAGGATCAGCAGTCCCCTGATCCTAATTCTGAGGAGTTGGTAAACCCTACAGAAGTAATGGCCCAAAATTAAAACTAGAACCAAAATTTAGGATATCCCACCTGGAACAATATAGGTCCCCTAACCTTGCTAACCAGAATACCATCACCCCTGCATCCCTAAAAGCATTACCCATGTATGATGGTACTGGAAAGACAACATTTGAACACTACCAAGATGTAGCAGCCCTAGTCGCCATTCATGACATCATCGAGGAGGATGTCATGATCAAGTTGGTTATTTCATTGAAGGACAAGATGTTATACTAGTATAGAACCCTTCCTAATGGAAATATAACTTCATGGACCTGAGAAACAATGGTGAAATTGTTCTATTGATCAAAAATGCATTACATAGTTTTATAGTTCTTGAAAGAACTAAAAATAGACACGGTAGTTGAGAGAAATCCTCTTAAACTTATTACAACAAACTAACTTAAAGATAGATCTTATCCTAACAACATGCTAATCTTGGACTATGGTCAAACATTGATCAACCAAGCCAAAACCTCAACATATGCTAATCAAATTAACTAGAAATATATAAATCAAAACATTAAACTAAAACTAAATACTAGGACTTAATACTTAGGACTAAGGAGGCAATGTTGAAAATATTCCAACATTCTCCCCCTTGATGCTAAAGACACTCATGCAAGAGTTCTTTAAGCATCACAAATTTGGAAGAAAATATTTCTCTTACGTTTCCTCCAATTTTGAATCAAGAAATCAAAATTTGCAAAAAACTTGTGGTGGCACTCCTTCCACTCTTCATGTGGAATTTCCTACAAATGCTTGAGTGTCTTCTTTTGTTGATTAACTCCCCCTTCAATAGAAGTATCTCCTCTTGTGGTTTTCAGCAACCACTCTCTTACATATTTATCATTATGGTCTTTAAACCATGCTCTCACATTTTGATCTTCTTTTACATCTTCAACACTAAACAATACTCCACATGAGTATTTATAATTAATCATCTCACATAGATGATTATACCATACAATTCTTTCACATGTTTTCACACAAAAAATTACAACAAATATGGCCATATAATGACCAACTACATATGCAACATAAATTTGCTCCTCACAAAAATATTCTCTCAAAACAATGACTTTACAAGAATCCTTCTCCCAAGGAATTTTGAACACATCATTTTGATCCATGTGACCCAAGTTCTCCATCACTGTCTTCTCTCCAAGAAGACTCTTCATCAAAGTTGTCTCAATGAGACAATCACGTCTCAATAATGCCTTTGGAAGACATTCTCATTTCTTTTCATGCCTGCTCACAAAAAACAAATCATTAATCATAAAAACATTACCTTTAGTATGAGTAGATTTGGTGCTTCCCATAAAGCTATTTTGTAGCAGTTCTCCTTCAGGGTATGGTGCTTCAAGATCAACCATCGAATCTTCACTAAGAGTTCTCCTCCGTTGTTCAATCCATGTTGGTGTGTTGAAACACCATTCATTCAAGCAATCATACATAGTTACCATTTTAAGACAACTCTCTTTCTGCAATGTAGTCACTCCAAGTGAGTGATCTTCAACCATGAGTGATGTTTCCTTTGCCATTATGATAAGAAAATCAGCAATCTTATTTCCATTTTCTGTGATATTCAAACAAGAATCCTATCTCTTCCATCTCCTCTTCATCAAACTTTTCTTGTGGATCAACATCCCACATCACTTCATTTGTTCTTTCAAGAGAGCACACATACATTCCAATTGAATGGTCTTCAAGCCAATGATCATCCATGAACATTTCTTCTCCATCATCATCTTCTTTATTCTCCTTCATGAAAATTGTAGATGCATTCTCCATAATACACTCTTCATTTATCTCTTCCATGAGACATTCTTCATCATACATTTCACTTTGATGGTCTTCAAGCAAGAAACACTCCAATGTGAGTGTTTCTCTTCCTTCATCTTCAAAGTTTTCTTCCACTTTTGAGTGGTCTTCACTACAAGGTCCTTGAGAAATTGTATCTCCATTGATACATCCATCCTCTTTGCTATCAATGTGAATGCTTTCCAAGCATGCCATTCCTGCAAAAAAAAATATTAGTACAATTTTTCTTTTCATATTTTTCTCCTCCTAAAAGAAATAATTGACTATTACAATTTTCCATGCCATTACAAGACATGTTTGCAACTATGGGTGTCTCACAATAACTCTCTCCAATGAGAGCTATACAAGGCTTCTTTGCCTTCTCATCCTCTTCTCCATGAAGGGATTCCTCATCTTCGTATCTCTTCTCTTCAAGAATTTCATCATCACTCTTTTCTTCAAACATGTCTTCCTCTTCAAGGAATAATTCACCATCATAAGAATGTATGTCTTCATATGAGTCTTGAAAAGACTCTTCAAAAACTCCTTCAAAAGGATCTAATTCAGAAACTTCTTCAAGGAAGCAAGGCTCCTTGCTTAAACAATATTCATGATTGTCACACATGGATTTATGGGTGTCCTCATCAAACCCATAAGCATCCTTCAACACTTTCCATGCCATTGTAGCTGATCTACAATTGGCTATGAGAGGAAAAACATTCTTTTCCATTCCTCTCCTCAAATCCATAAGAGCTAGGCAATTTGCATATTCCTACTCCTTCTTCTCTTTTCTCTCCTCGCCTTGTAGCTTGCTCCAAGTGGGTTCCTCATAGCCTTCTTGAACTATATCCCATAAGTCTTGAGCCTTCAATAAGGTCTTCATCATTATGCTCCAAATAGCATAATTATCTCCATCAAATTCTGGTACAGCCAAGTCTGTAGACATGGCTTCCTTTTATTTACCAAAGTCTCAAGCACCCAATTTATCATAAATCGGCCAATACTGATTGAAACAAACTAAAATTTTTCCTGTAGAATTCTGATATACTTATCTGAAAATCCACTAAATTTTAGGTCCAAATTCACAAATGAGAAATATGTGATCAATTTATTTTTGCCCTTTCTGTCACAATTCCGGATCTAGGATTGTTGAAGGAAAAATAAATATTCACATACATTAATAAATACAGATCCAAATGACCTAAAATTTTGTCTGAATTATGATTTTATCTAAATAATATTTCTCCAAAAATTTGAGAAGCAAATACCTTGTATTCCACCTTATACAACCATTTTATTTAAAAACTCAAAATGCTAATAAAATCTGTAAATTAGCTCCAAATAACCTGAAATTTTGACAGCATCCTCTTGATACAATTATCTAACAACCCTAAAAATTTCATAATAAAATACCTCAGGATGCATGATATATTAATGATTTACTCAAGATCTTCCTTGCAACTCTACTGAGTGTTGGCCACTTGAGTTTCTCTGACAAAGTGCGTGCTTCAGATCTCTTCACACCACTCTCCATAGGTTTTGATCCATCTTAGAAAACCTACTTTGATACCAGAATGAGGGTGAAATCAAAATTTATTCATGTATATTAAACAATAATACACACACATATATATATATATATAGGGATGAGACGGTAGAACGGTGGAGAGATGAGGACGGGAAGTTGGAGGAATAAGGGGAGAAGGGATAGGAGAGATAAGTAGCGGGAATAAGGGGAAAGAAAAATTTGAGGAGAGATAGAGAAATAAAAAACAAATCTTGCCAACAAAACTATTTTGCCGACATTTTACAAGGCGTTCACACTTGCAAGGTTTTTTCTAAGCCACTTAGAACGTGGTCATGTTCACACTTGCAATAGGACCGACCTAGTGGGAAGGTTGGTTGTTGAGTTTAATGAATAGGTTGATCCCTTATCCTCACTCACTCAGTTTACCATCATACAAAAACATCCCCAGGAAGAAATAAGTGATTTTAATATTAGATTCACTCATTCCTGGCATAGGGTCCCCAATGATCTTAGGCCAACTAATGAATAGGTTGTATATTATTATCTGAGAGCCTTTAGTCCTGATTTGAGCTTGATGATAAGGTAAGCTAATGTCCTAACTTTTCCTCAGATATTCCAAGAAGCCATGAAAGCTAAAAAACTCTTGATAGCTATTGGGTGGCTTCCTCCTAAGCCCACTATACCTTTTTTCCTTGAGCTACCCCAAAGCTAGCCATAATCGATGTCTTTGGTGCCACCCTACCCTAGATAATCCTCCTCCAGTGAGTGTACCATAATGGCCTACTACCCTAGTGGCACTCACTCTCCCAAAAATACCCATATTACCAGCTCTCCCTACCCCTCCTACAATACCAACACTCCTGACACCAGATCCTCAGATGGCCATTCTATTGGACCTACAAAACTCTATAAAAAACCTTAACATGGATTTCCAAAACTCTATCAAGAATCTCAATAATGAAATGACTCTTATGAAAATAAGAGAGGTGGAAAGAAATTTTCAACCTAGAATATTCCCATATGTATCTCAAGATCAAGCTGCTTCTACCAGTAAACCCCTTGAAAGAACAAATACTATTCTCACAAATGAAGAAGGAGAACCCTCCTCTTCTGCTCCCTAGTCATATTATTGGTGCTCTATGTGCAATGATCCTCATGCAGAAAATACATGCATGATGCACCAACACTACATGCAGAAGCTAGCTATGGAAAGGATGGAGTGAGCACAGAAGGGTCATGTCAATATAATCCGAGAAAGTGAGCACAACTACATGTTGTCTTTAGATGAACAAATATCTATGCTCACCAGGTCCGAAAAGAAACCAATATTGGTGGGCCCTGAAGACCTCCATCCCCTAAAAACACCCAGTGACAAGAAAGAGAAGGAAGAGGCTGGGAGGAAGACCCCTAGGTAGCTCCCACCCAAAAATTACCTATCCAAAGGAGGGAAAATATACCCAACGTAGGTCAACATAAGGTGATGCAGACACAGGAGGAGGCCAGGGATAGGTTGAAATACCCTTCCTTGATAAAGAGGCAGTGGATAGAAGCCACTCAGGAATATCAAAATAGGTATGAAAGTTACTAGAAGGACAAGGAAAAATAGCCCACCTCTCCCGATTTCAATATAGTTGAAGAATTAAAGAAGACTCCTTCAAAGGTCAGTATGTTTGATGCCCTAATGATCCCTGGATAAATTGATTTGCTCCAAGCAGCACTACAACTAATAAAGGCCCAAAACAAGTCACCCCCTGAGTAGAATTTGGCTCAAGATGCCCCTATCATGGGGGCGGGTAAGAATAGACCTTATCCATTTTATTTGTCCCTAGAGATGGAAGGATGGGTGGTGCACAATTGCATGATAGACTTAGGTGCTACTACAATGGTGATGCCTAAGGCAGTATGTGATGTCATGGGTATGGAGTATACAAGGAATTACCCTGGAGTCTTATAGTTGGATGGCACTCCAGTTAAAATTATAGGAGTGATCAAAGATGTCCCCATGGTGTTGCACAGACTACCTCAGGTTACTGTAATACAGGAGATTGTAGTGGTTGATCTGGAACCATACTTTGGAATGTGTCTGTCCAGGGAATTCACTGCTAAGCTAGGAGGATACCTGTCATTGGATTACTCCCACATGGATATACCTTTCAAAGGTAGAAGAGTAAAATTTTCTTGGAGAAGCCCTCTTCATTTCATATAGAGAGGCTTGAGGAGGAAGACCAACAGGTGAAAATAGTGGGTATCATTATCGAGGAGGAAGATCTTATGGAAGAAGTCCTGGAAGAACTTTAGACTGAGGATCAATTTTTCTTAAGATATTTCAATGCCATGATAGAGATAGGGATTGGTACCTATTCTATCAAAAAACTAGATGACAAGAAATCAAAGAGGAGTTCCACGCATGCATCAAACCAAATGTGGAAGCTATACTTCGATGGGGCCAGATGTAAGAATGGTGCAGGTGCAGGAGTGGTGCTGATCACACCAACAGGGGATCAAAAAATCTCTTCTTATAGGTTAACCTAGAGTTGCACTAATAATGCAATAGAATATGAAGCCTTATGCTTGGGATTAAGAAAGGTTGAGAAGTTGGGGGTTAAGCACTTGCAAATATTTTGTGATTCCAAACTGGTAGTCAACCAAGTCACTAAAAAATGCATGAGTAAACAACACTATCTTAAGGCATACAGGAACCGAGTATGGGATCTATTGGAATCTTTTGAGTCCCTAAACATCAAAGCTATCCCCAGAGACCAGAATACTCATGCTGACACCCTAGCGGCTATAGGTGCTAATTACTATCCTCTGTCAAATGTCATATACAAACCTAAGGTAGTAAGGTTGATATACCAGACCTTTGGTACCAGATAAAGATATTTTTTGGCAAGTGTTTGAGAATGATGAACAAATAGTGGATTTCCTAATCCAGGAGATGAATTTTTCTATTGAACATGTGAAAGATGAAGATCAAGAAGAAGAAGAAGGCTTCCTACAGTTAAAGAACAACCACATCCCGAAAGGGCTAATCACATTGGAAAACTTGTTTGATAGTAATGATCATCCGATAGGCCACATGATCAAAATTGATGATGGAGAATCTAAGGAGATCCCAATAGCCCTAGGAAAATATTTGAAAGTTAGTACAGACTACTCTAAAGAGGAATTAAATGCAATTCAGGAGTTGTGTAGGAGGTATGATGACATTATAGCCTAGACATATGATGACCTGAAAGTCTATGATAGGAATACCATTCAACATACCATCGAGCTAGAGCCTGGTTCAAAGCCAATCAGATAGAAATAAAGGCCAGTCAACCCGAATATTGAAGCATTGATGAAACAAGAGCTCCTAAAATTACTTAATGCTAAAATAATATATCCCATTAAGCACTCAACTTGGGTGGCAAATCTGGTCCCAATCAAGAAAAATAATGGGGATATCAGGCTATGTGTTGATTTCCATAGCCTAAACAAAGTCTCTCTAAAGGATCACTATCCCCTACCTCAAATTGACCAAATACTACACATAGTAGTAGGAGCAGAGAGGTTCTCTCTACTAGATGGCTTCTCAGGTTTCAATCAGATCTGGGTCCGAGATGAAGACCAGTACAAAACAACCTTCACCACAAAATGGGGAACCTTTGCCTATCAGTGCATGCCATTTGGACTTTCAAATGCAGGGGCTACTTTCCAAAGAGCAATGGATATAGCATTCGGAGAACTGGTCAATAAGGTGATTATTATCTATCTAGATGACATGACAGTGTTCTCTCACAAGAAGGAGCAACATATTGAGCACTTGGCTCAAGTCTTTGAGAAATGTAGAGAGTTCAAAATATCACTGAACCCAAAAAAATTGGTGTTTGATTGTTCAAAAGGGTAAGCTATTAGGGCACGTTGTGTCAAAATAGGGACTTGCTATTGATCCTGATAGAGTAAAAGCCATTCTAGAGCTGCCTTTGCCCATGAACAAGAAAGGACTTCAATCCTTCTTCGGGTAGATCAACTTTGTGTAGAAATTCATTTTTGAATTTTCTCATATAATCAAGCCCATGATTGAGATGCTAAAAAAAATGCAGAGTTTGAATGGACAGAAACTCGGCAAGAGGCTTTTAGAGGTATAAAAGAGGTAATTTCAAGAGCCCCAGTTCTAATCAATCTAGATTATTCTAAATATTTCATCCTATATGCATTTGGGGCAGAGGAGAGCTATGCCACAATACTCACTCAAAAGGGGGAAGACGGTAATGAAAGACCAATTGCCTTCCTCAGTCAAACCTTACAACAACATGAAGAGAGATATAATTTTATTGAAAGGTAGGTATATGCCATCATGAAATCCCTCAAAAAATTTAGGTATTTCTTGTCTCAAAGTAAAATCCTGGTGTACGTGGTGCATCCGGATGTTAGAAGCTTCATCATACAAGGAGAATTGGGTGAGGGAAGGGCTGGTTGGACATCAAAAATTTAGGAGTTTGATGTAGAAATAAAACTAAAAAAACTAGTAAGGGGTAGGGCCCTTTGTCAGCATCTAGCTTACTCTATGGTGGAGCATTCGAATGTGTATATGGAAGAGGACCACTCTACCAAACATGAAGGAGATCAACAAGCGATCGTAACATGGATTGATGAACTCATCCATTACTTTGACTCTAGGGAATATCCAGAAGGATTGACAACCTCACAAAGGAGAAGGTATATACTACAATAAAAAAACTATGTACTAGTTGGTGATGTCCTCTACCGATGAAATTTCAATGGTGTACTTCTTCGATGTATACCACCAGACAGGATTGAGGAAGTCCTAGAGGAGTTCCATGGTGGATTCTCAGGAGGACATTATTCAAGGTAAACCACAACTGCCAAAATATTGAGAGCTAGATTTTACTGGCCAATAGTGTTCTCTAACGCATTCAAATGGGTTCAGTCATGTGACAAATGTTAGATATTTGCTAGAAAAGCTAAGCACGCTACTCTGCCCCTACAACTAGTAATAGCAGAAGAACCATTCCAGCAATGGGGGCTAGATTTTATTGGTGAAATCAATCCAAACTCATCAACAGGTCACAAGTATGTGCTCACAACCACTGACTACTTCACAAAGTGGACTGAGGTAGAAGCCACTAAACATGCTGACCAACAAACGATGGTAGATTTCTTGGAAAGGCTAATAACCAGGTTTGGCATCCCCTCCACCATTGTATCCGATAATGGTACTCATTTTATAGGAACTAAAACTTTGGATTTTGCCAAAAAATATGGAATCTATTGGAATGCATCTTCAAATTATTATCCATAGGGAAATGGTCTAGCTGAATCTACCAATAAAAACCTTTTGAAGATAATCAAGTGCAATATAGAGTGTAATCCTAGAACATGGCACCTTCTGCTTGATCAAGCACTATGGGTGGATAGGATTACACCTAAGAAGGCATTAAAGACATCTCCCTATGCACTAGTATATGGGAGGGAGGAAATTATTCTGATCAATGTAGAACTCCCCTCCTTGAGGTTCATGAGTGAGATGGAAGTGGAGGACTTCCCTACCATCAAAAAAATGTTAGCCCAACTCTTCCAATTGGAGGAAGAATGGAATACAACATATGATAACCTGTGTCATCATCAAGGCATTGTCAAGCATTGGTTTGACAAAAAGGCCATGCCTAGGATATTCTGTGAAGGGGACCTGGTCCTGAAATGGGATGTTAAATGGGCAAAACCAGGGGCCCATGACAAATTTGATTCATTCTGGTTAGGCCCATATCTTGTCTAGAGCTGCAAGCATTCAAATGCATACCAACTACAAGATTTGGAGGGAAGGTTGTTATCCATTCCTATGAATGGTCAGTATCTTAAACACTATGCTTAACCCTTCCCAAGCCCAAAATGTACATATGTAAATAGTCTTGTTTGTTTTTGTGTATTGTTTCTTTTAAAAGCTTTTAGATGGCTTAGAAATTTTGCCCAGCCTTTAGCCTATAAGATCATCATCTCAACCAAATTCCAACCATTGTAGTGGATGACCAGTTATGACGGATAAGAAGAAGGGGATAGATGCTAAAAGAGTTGAGTGGGGTGGAAAATGGCAAAAGAACCATATAACCCACCAAGTCAAAAAATCCACCCACTTTGGGCGAAGAAAAGAAGAAACTTAGAGTCAAGGTGGAAATACAAAATCCAACCCTAAATACATATGGAAAGAAGGCAGACTGAATAGTTAAATCATGACCCACCACCCCAAAAAGACCTCAAGTCCCACCACAGAGACTTGCACCTAATAATGTTGAGTACAATTATCCCCTTCAAAAGGGAGGAAACATTGGTCTGAAATGGCTACACGCCAATCAATGAGGAGGAGTTCCTTCATACATTTCGATTGTGAATGGGTGTCATTAATGAAGAAGCATGGGAGCAATCATGGTCATGATACTTATAATTAAGAGCTCAAGCTACTGTTGAACACACGTGTGAGACCACATCCCAAGACCACCAATGAAATGACAATTAAAAGGAAAATAAGGTAAGCTAAATTGTGGGTACACATCCCAACATGGGTATTTAAGGCATTGCAAAAGGAAAGTATGCTCCTCTAGGTGAGTTGTTGGCTGACATATCCAATGGATCTTAGCTCCTAATCATTCATTACCAATGAGGTGATGACAAAACATGATGACACAATATACGAGAAAGATCCAATTTAGAAGGATGTTTATTCCCATTATGCCATGAAAATGAAGTGATGAGTGCCTCCATTTCATTGGTTACTAGCTCTCGAGAATTGGGACCTTAAGGAATTCGAGCTCAAGATATTTGCCTCATTTTAGGTAAAATTCTTCCAATGGTCCTGTCACCACCTTACACGCAACCCCAATCACATGCTATAAATTAGTAAAAGAGGAAGCCAACTAGTTTCTCTCGGCCTTGTCTAAAGCTCTAATAGAAACTAGTGGTGACAATAGTGCTCATTTCAAAATTTATGAAGTATCAAAATTTTCTTCTCTTGATAGTCCCACAACATCTAAAGAAAGGGCTCCAAAATGGGAAAAATGAAGGTGAAGAGAAAATTGGAGGACTCCTACGAGGAGCTCAAGGACACTGAGATAATGATCAGAGGCAAAACCAAAATTGTGAGGGAAGCCTCAATAGTCTTGGTGGTGAACCAATCTAATCATGGACTAGTGGTGGTGTCTTGGAGGAGCCACCTCAGCTCTTTCATGCCTTTTCCTGTACATCCCTACCCGGAGTTGGTGCATGCAGTAGCAAAACTATACGACCCGACCACTGGTGCAGTTTGGGATGCTCAAGGTCGAGTGCTATTCATTATCAGTGCTAGCACCATTCGGGAGACCTTTTTTCCCAAAGCTGCTATGCTCTGGGACCCTTGGAGGAACACCAAACCTAGAGTAATTGGAGTAGACAAGGAGGAGCAATGAATGTAGTTGCTCAATGAAGGTCCCAAGCAATGGGTGGCTAAAATCCTCGATGGGTTACCAGAAGGCTATGAGGTCAATCCTCGACCATTGGTAGATTTCAAAGAAGAACACCGACCCATATTATCTTTGCTAGCTACCATGTTAGGCTTTCCATTAGATGAGGAGGTGCAACCATATCAATTGGCAATGGGTTACACCATCTCCTAGGCATATAAAAATATCATATTTGATTGGGTGGGATTTTTAGCCCAAAATATACAAAAACAATTGGCAGAGTATCAAGGAGGAACAAGCAAGGAATTTTGATATGCATCCCATCTAGCTTGGCTTATTTTTCATCATATACCCCATGATAGACATTCTATGTAGATCCAGGAGAGGAATGAAAGAGGAGAAATATGCCCTACCATTGAATGGATGCACATACTCAGGAAAAGCAATTCATACATGGAATTTAACAGATAGTTCCTAGGACCCACCCTTTTGTATATCAATCAGTCCTGTCTATGTCTCTCTCAGAGAGCCAAGAATTTTTTGTAGACCAACTCTTAGGAGATTGGGGATTACTACTTCATGCAGGAGGGCACTTGCATCAGGTTGTATGGTTTCTTTGATTTCCCATATTTGCTACCCTTCTATGTCACGGATTGGGTTTTTAGCATGGAAGTATGTCGAAAAATTTGCTACATTGAAGTGAGGTGGGGGAATGGGACCAAGAAAAGAGTAATTTTCCCATAGACCATATTCTTCAAACCCATATTCCTACCTAGGAAGAACTGGGCTCTCTTCCACCAATTAGATCAGAAGCTATCAATCCTGGAGCTTCTCCAAGTGCCGCCTAGATGGCACTATGATCCTGACCATATTCTGTAGAAAAATCTCATGGATAACAATAGGCTGAGGTAGTTCAAACACCATGACAATGAAGGTAGCAAAATAGTGCTAAACTACAAAAATCTACCAGAGGATCAAGTGCCCCCTTTACCAGATTTGACATGCATAACCAATCGTGTGGAGGGTGGACTATCCATATGAAAATGTGTTTAATCCAAATAAAGATCCCTCTCAGCTGATAAGAGGACCTCTATTTCATGACATAGTTAACAAAAAGAACTGGTCGGAACATAAAATCGAGCAATGGTGGATTATGTGCTACAAGTGGGATGACACCAAGGAAGCATACCCAGGAAGGTCTGATGTGGATTTCTCCACTAAATATAATGCCAACTATGAGCCACCAAAAAAGAAGGACAAGGAGGTAGAAGACCTCACCCCTGAGGTTGCGAAGAAGGAAGATCCCCCAAATCCTGGGCACAACCAGGAGGATTCAAAAGAAGATGATGAAGAGCAAGAAGCTCTAAGTGATTTCCATGCATCGGCAATCTCATCAGGGGCAAAGGTGAGCAAACAAAAGGGTACCATACATAGGCCCTTCAATGGAAGCCAGGGTGACTAGGTCATCCAAATATAGTGGGGTGCAACCTCAAAAACCTTAGACCTCTGCGTCTCAAAAGGCCTAGTCCAACAACAAGTGGAAGAGTGCCCAAAGTCTTAACCAAATTTAGTTGTAGTAGGTGTTAACACTAAAGATACCAAATATAGAAGGGATGGTGGCCTTAGGTAAAGTTCTAGAAGTAGCAAGTGGCCTCAAGGGAGATATCAAAGATAGCTCAAGAACAAGTTGTAGTGGAGGATGTGGACTCACGAACACCATCTCCTCAGAGAGCCCCCTCACCACAGGTGATAGAGGATTCCCCCATCATGTTCCAAACCCCATTTTCTGAGATAACACCCACTGTAGCTAGAATGATGCCTCTTCATCTCGAACACTCACCACCTAAAGGGTCATAGATCTATCCACTACCCTTGCTAGTCAATCCCTCTAGTAGAAATCCTCTACTATTGCAGTCCTTGCTAGAAAGGGAACCCTTGTTTGGCACACCCCAACATCAACCAAATCAAGTTCAACCCAACAAGCTATCCCCTTCCATACCCAACCTAAAATAGCTAAGCAAGTATGTGTGCTCATCCCAAGATTGTGCCCTAGCTCTATGTCCCATAACCCCTTGCCATAATTTTTTACTAACCCAGTTGTTGTGTAGGTAACAGAGGAAGACTTACCAGAGGCTTACTCTATGATAAGGAAAACTTAAGAGAACCAGAAGAGATGGGAGGACTAGCAATGGGAGATGTTTATAGAAGAGTGCACAGTGACGACCCCTTCAATGCGCATGGAGCTAGATCCTATAGAGGGAATGCTTCATGAGGTGATAGCTATACCAAAGGTCAACAAAGCTCTTGTTGAAATGGAGTGAAAAGATTAGGATTTTTAGGTAATTTCCAAGGATGTTACAAAAATACCTAAGGTATAAACCCTCAAAAACCTGCATGTATAGGCTGACACCTTATTTTGGCAGAGTAGCAAGGAGGAGAGAGACCTAAAATAGGCCAAGAAAAGGATCAGTAGTCTTGAGGAGAAATTGAAGTAAGCAAAGGTAGGGCAATGAGATCTGGAGCTACAGGTGAAGCAACTCCATGAAGGGTTAAACAAGGTGCTTCCCTAGAAGGTACTACAAGAAAAGGATGAAGAGATTGAGGTATGGAAAGCGAAGCTTCAGGTTGCTCAAGAATTTGCTAAGAAACAAGAGGTCAAAGACCAAATTATATCACAACAATTGTAAAGCACCTTGGATAGGGCTCTAGGTGAGCTCAAAAGAGAAAGGAATATGCCTCACGGGTCAATGATCACCAAGTCCTGGATAGGAGATGTCAAAAGTTTTTACCTGGATAAGGTGAAATATGCTATGATTAAGGTACTCCCTGCTTTTACAAGAAGGCTCATAGATATACTGACAATCTCCAAATGGGTAAAGGTGGAAGCAATAAAAAAGGGAAAGGTGGTCCATGGCATGGGGTCCCAAGATTTAGCAATAAAGACTATGTTCAGGAGAGCAAATCCTATCCTGATGTCCTACTCAAAATGGGAAAAGGATCACATTAGGCACCACATGGATCAGGTGCTCTTCATCATGGACCTTTACTATGAGAACAAAGAAATTCAGATGGTGTTCAAGAAGGAAGTGGAGAAGATGAATGCCATTAATGCAGAACTTAGGGAACTCGGCTCACCAGGGTTCTGGGAGAGTAGTAAGCAATTATTCATAGAGCAGGATCTCACCAATCAGTTTGAAGCACTGAAGTAGGATCATAGTGACATTGATGCACTCAATGAACCCATGGAGGTTAAAAAAATGATGGATATTATCTTGAAGTTCTCGGGCTTTCATGCTAGAGTAGAAGAAGTGGTGGGGCACTATGTGAACCTTTCTTACAGAAGCCTAAATCGATTGGAAGACGTCGATGAATTTCTTAAAAATGCATCCCTCCCCACTCTCGAGGAATGGGAATGCATATGTAATGATCTTAACATTCAAATCCCTACAAAGGTAATGACACAGTTTGAATCCTCTAGAGGGTAGGAAAAGCAACAAGATGAGTCCACTACTACAGTTGGCTTCTAGGTAGGTTCAAAGGCCCCTATGGGCCTAAATTATTTTTGTATATTTCTTGTTTTGATTGACTCTATAGCCCAATGGACCAGGACTAGGATTAGTTTTGGTTTGAATTTTGGCTAAGCCAAAATTCTGGGTTCACCCTCTTTTGCAAGTAAAGGGGCCCCAAAAGTCACCAAGAATGTGGGGTGGATAATGCAGTGTTGCTAAATCCCACCCAAACTAAGAAGAAAGCTCATGACTTGGGTGGGCTATGCTAGGGTGGAGGTTTTCCCCACAAAGATATGTTCTACCCCAACCAAAACCCCGCCCGAGCTAAGGTGGAAAGTTTCGATGGACGGGTAAAAGTGCAAAATAAAGGAAGTCCCAAAGTAGCCCACCCCAACTTGGGCAAAAGTTTGTGAGAACAAAAGGGGTGGGGCCATCCCAATTATCCTGCCCCAACTTGGGTGGGTGGTTGAAAGAGCCTCGAGGGTAGAGTCATCCGGAGATGCCCACCCTAGCCAGGGTGGCTATTTTGAAGATCCCCGAGGGTGGAAGCATCCTAAAAGTGTCACCCGAATGAGGCAACAAAGGTGGAGGGTGAGCTATCACCCACAAAGGCTCCCAAAATACCCCACCCAAGGCTAGGATGTGACAAGGAAAGGTAATGACTGGTCAAAGTTGGTGCTAGCCTAGGTCTCAAGCCTATCTTTGAGGTATCATCACTTGCATTTAATGTTGGCCATCAAACACTATAGTAGATCTGTCGATGCTCTACATTGGAACCTAAGGATAGGGTTCCCTACCAATACGATGCAGTCAAAGGGAGGCAGGTTGTAGGTAGAATTAATGATCCACCACCACAACCAGGGCCATAAATGAAGATGGTACAGTCACACCGACAAAGACAGAGCCAAGCAAAAGGGATGTAATTAATAGGGATCATCTGATGGCATACCTGATCCCTTAAAAGGCTTGATCAAATACAACAAGGAGTCAGAGGGATGATTTCCCACCGCCCGGGTAGTATGATGTGCATTAATGAGCCTGTCCAACGAAAGAAGGAGGTCCTATCTTCTGGCTATAAAATAGTAAATGTAATTCATTCAAAGGGTCGACTCTAAGCCATTACAATTTGTATGCAAGACTAGAAATACATTAATATAAGCAAAGCATTGTCTGGCCTTCTGATTATTTCACGTATGTATGTATTTTCATGTTTGTGTTTTTCTGCTAAAGTTGATAAACAAATTAGTTGTTATTCTGCTATCTAGATTCTGACTGTTGGTTTATCAATTATAGAATTTACAAACATAGGATGAATGTCAATGCTAATAGTTGAAATGTATTGGTTGGTATGTTAGATGGTTGTATATGTGAATGTATTCCTGCTTCTCTTGCATATATCTTGATGTGACTTATCCACCCGCCTTAATTCGACTTCATTAATTTTATTTACTTTCTTCCTTGTTTTCCCTAAACTCCACCAAAATATTTATTGAAGTCATAAGGAACTAGCCTTCTTTGAATATTGGTCATGGGGTCTTGTTATCTTGTGGCCTCTCAATGTTGGTCTAGTCTACAGGGTGCACAATCCTTCCATTAGGTGTAGATTACCGACCAACAAGTATTTAAAAAAACATATTTAACGAGCTAGGAGCAATTGCAAGTGAGTGTGATCCTTACCTTTCCTTGAAGATATTTGTAGAAAATTAGGAAGTGAGTGCAAGCATGTAGCAAGACTCACATTTTCTTATGTTAGATCTTTGATTTTTTTAAATTAAAGGATTCATATGAGGAAATACTAGGTAGCATGAAAAGGTCATTTATAAAAGCTCTAACTAAAAATAAGCATGTCTTAATTGAAAGTGTAGATGTTCTATTTGATACAAGAGGAATAACAAGTTGATAATAGTCTTTATCAAGATAGCAGATGTTACACATAAGTGATTATCAAGGATAAGATGCTCAGATATAACATATTGGTTCTTAATAGCATAGGGTAAGTCCTATGGATACTTGATAGGTTTTTTTGAGATTCATAATTGGATAATTGGATGAACTAGAAGTGGAATTGAATTCAAATTACTACATGACTTTATTTTTTAAAATCCTCATAATCTTCTCTAGTTGGGAAATAAAAATTAAAATAATGAGTCATGGCCCATGGTTTAAGGGAAGAAATACCCTTTAC
The DNA here is from genome assembly GCA_028583015.1 of Wollemia nobilis. NCBI lineage: Eukaryota > Viridiplantae > Streptophyta > Pinopsida > Araucariales > Araucariaceae > Wollemia > Wollemia nobilis. The sequence goes on along the minus strand of JAQPPZ010016911.1, from coordinate 2,210,804 downwards.
TTGAACAAGATATTTTTCTTGTGTATTTTTATTTTTTGTTTGCAAGATTATATAATTTTTTTATATAGTTTAAAACTTTTAAAAGTTTATTTAAAAATAGAAAATTATTTTAGCTAATCAAAACAATTGACACTAACATTAAGTATCATAGGCTATACTTTGATATATGCATATATTGTTTATATTATATGAATGTGCCAATAACACAAATGTTGGTTACATTATATGGTTACTAAGATGATAATAATTGGTAAATATTTATCATAATAATGAATTTCTTAGGTTCAAAAGGCTAAATAACAAGAAAAAAATGATAGTTGTAATAGTTGTTGGTATGATAATTTATATGCAAGAAAAAAAAATGATAGTTGTGATAGTTTTTTTTCATTTAGCAAAAAATCCCTTGCGAGGCCACCTTGTTCTAATAAATCATGATCATGGGGTTCTAAACCATCAAAATCATCCAAGAGTTGCACCTGGTCTTGAACGCACTAGCATTATCAACTGGATTTTGGGTGCCCAATGTATGTTTGGTAGGGTGGAGATTTGAACCAGGGACCTCCCTTGGAGGATTTCCCTACCCTCTCCAACTCACCTATAGCACGTGGGTGATGGTTGTGATAGTTGTAATGATAATTTATATACTTACAAAGAATTGACTACTTGTTAGTTATGGCATTGTAATTATTGCAAATTAAAATAAAAGTTACTTGTAGGTTAAACCTTTAATTAGTAAGAAAGTTACACTCAAAAATCAAGGTTCAATTCTTATCTAGTGCAATTGACATCAAGTTTGATTTGTATGTTAATTTGATATATTTTTTTCTCACTTGTCATGGAATTTTGATCTAAGGTTGAAAATGCCAAGGTTCAACAAGTAATGGGAAGAGATCAAATGACATTATCTCAACCTATTAAATTCCTCAAGTTTGAAGGAGAAGATCTATGTTCAAATATTGGAAATGGTACATACATAATTGCTAAGTTGGTTCAAATTTTTGGAAATGGTGCATGCATAATTGCTAAGCTGGTTTAAATCTTGGAAATTAGTGCATGCATAATTGCTAAGTTTTTTATTTTATTTTTTAATACAAGGGAACAACCCCTTCCCACACCTCTTTAAATTTTACTCCAAGTGACAGGTGCCTAGAGGGGCTTGGGATTGGAACCACTAACCTCAAGCTTACAAACACTTGAGTGAAACTAGTCGGTCTACTACCTTCACCCAATTTCTAAGTTATAGTACCACTATGTGGTCATGATATAATATGATGAGATCCATTTCAATCTCACAAAACTAATTAAAAAATAAGCAATGGAAAGAGTGGCTTGTTTGATTTATGTGAATCACTATAACATAGTCTATTGAAAGGGTTATGAAATCAAGAGCATATTTTTTAATGTTTCTATTAGTGTCTTCATGGATTAGGGTGTTATTTTGTGCATTGTGATTAAATTTTTTTAGATACAAGAATATAAATTTGAAACAAAAAGAGAAATAAGAATATGTCCTTATTACGATTAAATTTTATTAGAAAGAAAAACAACATAGATGGTATAATAGAATAAGAAAAATAATATGGTAATTTACATTTAATTTTAGAAAGGGCATGCTTATAATAGGTTTTGCAAAAATAATCAAGTAATTAATTTGTCATAAACTATTCTCTTGAAAGATTTTTAGTTTATGTAAAAATAATTCTGAAATTAATTTAGATGTCATAAATTTATTTAATGCTACAAGGAATAAACATGAATAAAAAATAAAAGTAATAAGTTATAAAAAGGATTAATTTGATAGGAACAATATAAATTTTTAGCATCTAAATAAATGTTCCTGTCACAATTTTGTTTTGGATACATAGATAAACTGGTTACATCCACACTATTTTTAGTAATTGCTAAGTGTAGGGTTCAAACCACAAGGGTTTCTCCCAACAAGCCTATACAACCTCGTTTTTTTTGTATGTGAAGAGGACCATCGATTTCTTGATATTTGTACCATCATCATCGGTATGGCAACGCACTTAGAGGATCCAGAGCAGACTATTGCCTTTGCAAATAGGCATACCCCCAAGGCTTGAACCTAGGTCTCTTTTGGGTAAATTATCAATCCACCTATCCACCTAGCCCATGGGAGCTAAATTAAATTGGTAGTGTGATAAACCCCTACAATAGATGCATAGGGTACAACAGTCTCCTCTCAGCCATGATCCCTTGCAAAGCTGAGAGCTACACTTATCAATAGAGAATTACCATAGCCAAATGTCATAGTTTGAACCTTGGACTAAATTAAATGGGTAGTGTGATAAATCCCTATGACCAATGCATAGGGCTAAGTAGTCTCCTCCTAGCCATGACCCCTCGTAAATTCAATATCTAAACTTATTAATAGGGAAATAACACAACCAAACATCATGATTTGAACCTTGGACCTCCAAAAGAAGAGCCAAACCCCAAAACTTTGTGTTTTTCCCACTGGTATAAAATTAAATGGGTAGTGTGATAAACCCCTATGATCGACACATAGGACTGAGCAGTCTCCTCCCATCTATGATCCCTCATAAAATATTCAAACCTTACTACTTTATCTCTACCATTATTTCAGCCTAAATATAAGTTAGCTTTGACATATGTCTCTATATGGAAATAACAATATGGTCTAGTAGGATCTAAACCAATCGACTATTGCTAGCCCCTCTTACTGCTATAGCCTTTGTTTTCATTGTGTGTCTCTCCATAGACAAACTCTAGATGGTCTATTGCATCACTAAGACTTGACTCAACAATTGGTCCCTCTCTTCCTAAGCTATTGCCAATGCAACCTATAGACTTGCCATATACCCCTTTAAGGCATCTCTCTCTGCCTCCATAGTAGAATGAGATAATCTATTGGATATTTCTTTACCTATTGTAATCATCGATATTGTGTTGATGCCACTTCTACAACTTTTATTGTTTGCCTCTACCTATACCTATGGTACTCTTTATATTGCCTCATTATTGGTGCCACTAGTTACCAAAATTATCAAGCCCTATAAAAAAATTGTTTGCTTCTCAAGCATGTCTACCACCACTTCATCCCATCTCCATTAGATTACCCTCTTGCTCATGTTTTTTATGATGACTCTAGATACCAATGCATACATTAGAGTCCTTTATTGATCTAGGTGACCCCAAAATAGATGACAATGATGTCAATGCCAAACCTTATGACTAGGAAGTTTGCATCCGTAGATAGTCTCCTCAAACCCCTCCTCTAGTCCTAGCTAATGTGAATTTGTACCTCTAATTGGAACCCTCAAGATTTACCCCATATATTCTATGGTGATGATCAAATCATTCTAAGATAGTTAAAAGATATTTATCTTTGAATACCAATACTATGCCATGACAATCAACAACACCCTATCAAAATTTACCCTGGGTATCAAGGCTATGTTGTATAGTCTCACTACCACTAGTAATGCATGATTAGTGTAATCTAACATCCTTTGGATGGTCTCTAAAGAATGAGGTTGTCTCTCTTTGTTATCAAGTGTCTACAATATCTTCTACAATAAATTAAAATAGTCAATATGTTAGCCTTGAAGCTTATAAAAATCAACCAACAATTAAGAAAATTAAATATAAGCAAAAATTCCACCCCTCAACAAAAGCACCACTAGGCAACAAAAGCACCATTGATGCACAAAAGTGTTAGATTAAGGCCTCATTTAAATAAATTCACACATCAATATTCAAAAACAAACAAAAATATATTCACATCTTATTCACATATATTTTTCTCACAGGTTACATTATTTCTCTCTAACGGCTTTATAGATAATGGAGATGGAGTCTCTTTGTATTCATGAGACTCCCCAATTTTCCTTTGTCCTTTCACCTTTATATTCTTTCTCAAGGAAGATAAGTCTTCTCAAGCTCCTATTATTATTATTTTCCATGTAATAATTATATCTTTCATCATTAGATAATATCAAATAATGTAATACTCTCTAACAGCCATTGTATTACATTATTTGCTATAAATATTAATCTCTAGTTTTGTCTTTATCATTGGCTCAAATAATCTCCACCTGATTTACCTCTTTGGTCTATCTTTCAATATTTCTCTAGGTATTCTGAATCTTTGGGTTGACCTATTTGGGTCATTGTCCCTGAGTTATTCTACCTCTAGGTCATCCTACTTGGGACGTTACCTCTAAGTTATTTTGTCTCTAGGTTGTCTTGCTTGAGATGTTACCTCTAGGTTATTTTGACTCTTTGAATATCAAGCCTCCAATTCAGTCACTAGAGATTTATTTTTCCCTAAAGAATCTAAAATATAAGGAATAACCTAACAAATGCTTTCTTCTTTATGTCATCGTAGAAACCCTAAAGTACAAGGATGATCCTTTATTGTAATTACTTTCTTATGCTACCTTGGTAACTCTAAATTTCCATGTATATTATTTATATGCATTTATTTATTATGATAAAACACTAAAATGCAAGAGATACACTTGGTACTACTTTTATTTTTATTTTAAGGAGAGGATTTTATACCACTTGAGAAAAATGAAGATGAATTATCTAGATTAAACTTGACTTATTTTGCTTGCTTTGCTTTAAAATTTATCTCTCCATATCCCTTTGCACCTTTAGCGCCTTCTAAATCTGAATTTATACATTAAATTTCCTCATCCCTTGTGTCATTTTTCATTCTAATGATTGATTTGAGTAAATGATGATGTAGAAGGGATTTCTTTCCCATTTTATTTGGAGTGGAAAAATTGTGATTTGACCTGGCTTCTACTATGATATGATCTTATTACTTCATATTGAACTTTGTATCATGCCCAAAAATTTTCACCTATTTTCCCATCATTTTCTCTTTGCAACCTCTTGCCATGTATCAATATCATTATGTTTATTCATTTATTGATAATAGTCTCTTGATTTATATTTAATCCAAATGGACTATGAAAAATGTTTTAAAATATCCATTACAAAAAATATTCAAGTGTATACAACATGCCTTTGCTCCTTAGTAGTTTATCTCTCTTGGATGAACTCTTTAAAAGTATTGATTATTTTTTTTTAAAACCTCCTTATTGATAAGCTGATATGGAACCCAAAAAAATTTAATACCACATCAAATACCTTTTAAGAGTCTCTATATCCATGGAAAATGTCTCTCCATATTTTTAAATGCAATGCATATCCCCACCTAGACCATGGACCACCATCCATTATTTTATCCCTGATTTCTAAACTAGAGAAGACGAGAAAAAAAAATTGAACAAAAATCAAGAAGTAATTTAAATTCAATCCCCACTTCCACTTGATCCAATATTAGAACTTTGAAAACTTGGTAGTGTTTGTGGAATTTACATATTAACCCTTTGCTTTTAAGAACCATTATATCATTATCAAACATATAATCCTTAGCAATCTTTTCTAGTGTAATATTTGCTACTTGAATAAGTTCTACCATATATTTATTCTTCCTCTTGTCCCCAACTACTACTAGGGTATCCTTATTTCTAGTTAGCATATACGAAAATAAATTTCAAGGTATACTACCTAGAATTTCTTCACAAGAATCCTTACTTTTTAAATTTCCTCTAAGATCTAGAATAATAAAAAGTGACACTTGCTCTTTTCTCACATTTTACTTTATATTGTCACTCGCAACATTTGCTTACTTTCTACAATAAGAAAATGTGAGTCTCTCTTTCATTACTAGCTTGCCCTCACTCTTTCATTGTCCTCCCTCCCTAATACTAATGATGATTATATGGTGGTGAATATTTAATATATTCTCTTATTATTTGTTTAGATTCAAAATGATATATAAAATAATTTACAAGCTTAAAAAATTACTCTAAATAAAATTTATTTTGCATTATAATTAACTTAGCTAGTCACATGAAGAATGTAATGGTTTGTTGGTCAACATTAAAGCAATAAATTTTATTTTAAATTTAATATTAATAATGATCATATGGTCATAGATATATTTTTTTTTAAACGAAAAACCCTTTTCAAGGCCACCTTGGTCTGAGAGATCATGATCAGGAGGTTCTACACCGTCAAATTCACCCAAGAGTCGCACCCGCCCCTACCTGCACCAACAGTACCAATTGGATTTTGGATACCCAATTCAACTTTTTGGTAGGGTGGAGATTCGAACCTGAGATCTCCCTTGGGGGATCGCCCTCTCCTCTCCAACTCACCTACAACACCTAGATTGGTTGTAGATATTTAATAGACCCTCTTATTCCTAATGCATTTTTTAAAAACATATAAATTAATTTGATCTTGGAAAATTATCTTAAAAAATAAAGTATGCATTATAGTTGACTTACCTAGTTGCTATAAAAAAAAGATGATTACTAGTCACCATAGGTACTCATAATGTTGTTAAATTGAAATTTAGTTTGTTAAATTAAATATTAAATAGTTCATTAAAATTATTACAATAATATTACTTAGAAGTATTTCCAATTAGTTCTAGTACAAATATTTTAAAATATTTTTTTCAAAGTCAATATTAAACATGATGTTGAGGATTTCCACTTTTTAACAAAACTAGCTTAAAAAATTATCTTAAAAAATAAAGTATACATTATAGTTGACTTAGCTAGTTGCTATAAAACAGAGGATTACTAGCCACAGGGACTCATAATGTTGTTAAATTGAAATTTAGTTTATTAAATTAAATATTCAAAAGTTCATTTAAATTATTACTTAGAAGTATTTCCAATTAGTTTTAGTACAAATATTTTAAAATATTTTTTTCAAAGTTAATATTAAACATGATGATGGGGATTTCCACTTTATAACAAAACTAAATTAGTTGTAATTGAAAACTTTCTCCTCATTTCATATATTTTATATAGTTATTTATAAAAGGCATGATCCCAAGAGTATATATATAGTTCCTTATAAAAGGTATAATCCTTGACTATATATATAGTTAGTGTGAGAAACCCTTATGATCAATTCTCAAGGTTGGGCATTTCTCTTCCACCATGACCTCTCATAAGGGTGAGAGTTGAGCTTGTCTATAAAGACCAAACACATAGCCATACACACGCCCACCCCATCACACACTTGTCAACTCCCCTGGTTTGAAACTTGGACCTCCTGAAAAACAGGTAAAGTCCCCTTAGACCTCCCGAAGAATAGCCAAAGTCTGAATCGTTGTGTTAACCCCATGATCCCCCAAGTATATCAATAAGAATAAAATAAAACATGGTTTTCTTAAAATCTATAGGTTTTTTTAAATCCTAGATAATATATAAAATATATAATTGCTAAAATAAAATTATCAAATCAAAAAATAAATAAAATTATCAAATCCTATAGAAAACACAATCCCCACAATCCTTACCATTAAAAGTTAAAACAAATAAATTCAAAGCTAAAATAATTCAAGTGGAAAAAACATTGTCCATGATCCCCCAAGTATATCAATAAAAATAAAAATAAAATGGAACATGGTTTACTTAAAATTTATAGGTTTTTTTTAAATCCTAGATAATATATAGTTGCTAAAATAAAATAATCAAATAAATAAAATTATCAAATCCTATAGAAAACACAATTCTTACCATTAAAAGTTAAAACAAATAAATTCAAAGCTAAAATAATTCAAGTGCAAAAAACATTGTCGTCTTGTGCCGTACTGCAAACATTTTTATTAAGAGAAATTTTCATGAGATTAGTTATTTCATTAAATGAAGTTTAAGCTAATAATTATATTAAAAATGGAAGATGATATTACATCAACCTTAAGAATCTCACCTTAATAGTTTTTAACATATAATGGAAGTCATTTGTTAAAATTTTTGTAATTTGATTTTGTTTAGGCCAAATTCAAGAGTGTAAAGAAGTGTTGATGAGCACTATCAATTTAGCTTAAGTTCATTTATTATTTATTTAATCTTATAGGCATGCTCATCTAAACATATGGGTTTCTGCTATATTTTACTCTTAATGATATTGGTTAGTTAACTTTTACGGATAATATTGCTTAAAGAGGTAATTTATTATTATTTTATTTATTTTAACTTTAAGGTTAATTTATGTTTACCTGAAGCGGATTAGACGTTTTTCGTAGGACTGCCCAAACTACCGAAACTCGTTTCGGCCATATCTCACTCATCCGGACTCGGATTGAGCTAAAATTTTGAGGGTAGATGCCTGAAAAACCCTAGAACGTCTCCACCAATTTTCATATCATTTGGAGCAACACAGATCCTAGCGCATCCCTATGTGTGAACGAGATATTTGGCAAGCGACTATGCGAGGGTTTCATCTCGGGTTGAGTGCAAGCAGCTCCAGAGGTTGGTTTTTAGGGCCTTCGGGCCCTAGCGGCCAATATTTTTGTGGTTTATGCTCAATATTTTAGCAGGAAATGTTGCAGGGGATCCAAGATGGGTTAGAAATTTGTCTTTCAATAGATCATACTGTGAACTTGAGTGACAACGGCTTCCAATTTGCTGCACAAAAGAAAAGTGAAAACCATACCTTTCCACGACGTCTAGGGCAAGGATTAAAGAGATCACGAAACAAGTTTCAAGCAGTTGATCAAAAAATGGCTCATATCTCAAGTGAATCTGGTGCTAAGGTGCACCCACAAAATAATTCTACTATGAAAACCCCTGTCAAGGGTAAGAATTTTGAAGACTCAGTCCCAAAAATGAATTTTAGGGATGCCCTTCATGGTGGACAGCCTCAACCCAATGCTAATATCAATCTTAGGGCTTCCCATAAACCTCTAAGAATGCCTAAGATTGATCCCAGGAAAATGGAGTCAGGATGTCTTAAAGCAGCTGATGGAACTCCTATTGTTAAGCTTGATATGGGTAACATTCAGACTGGCATTGAAGATTTGGAAAAAAGAGGACTAATTTGTCGGTTCATGGGTTTTCGTCCGAGTCTATCTGCTTTCAAAGTCTGGGCTGCAAAAAGCTGGAAAACTAAAGGTGAGTTACAAATCTCTATTTATCCAAATGGTTATTTTCTTGTTTTATTTGCTAATAATGAAGATAGAGAGAAAACTTTTCAAGGGGGTCCTTGGTTTTTTGGAAGGGCAGGCTTTTCATGAAGCCCTGCATACTAAATTTAAAGCCAAAGAAGAGATGCCTTCTATAGCTCCCGTGTGGGTTAGACTCTTTGGCCTCCCTATTGAATTTTGGAATCCTACTATTTTTTCTTCAATTGGAAACTCTTTAGGAACTTTTATGATGACTGTTGATTGTACTCAAAATTTTGAACATATTATTTATGCTCGGATTTGTGTTTTAATGGATTTTGACAAACCCCTACCTAAAAATATCACATTACAATTTGGGGAAGACACTTGGGAGCAAGTAGTGGACTATGAGAACATTCCTTTTCGTTGTAGAATTTGCCATGAATATGGTCATTTGGCCAGTGCTTGCCCAAATAAAATTCCTGATCAAAAGAAAGAAGATATAAACTCAACAGGTTTCCAAATACCTAAGAAGAAGAACACTCATAAAAAACCAGTTATGAAGGATCAATCAAAGTCATCTGCTAATATGTTTGAAATCCTTTCCACAAATGATGTCCCAAGTGAGGAAGAGGAAATAATGGAAACTAAAATCTTAGAAACACAATTTAAATATGAAGGGAAGAACTCAGAGACAAACCAACAAATCAAAGGTTTTCAACAGAAAAAAAAGGAGAAAATTTACACAAGAAAAACAATCTTTCAAATGTCAAAACTTCAAATAATGCAGGTCCCAATATAGACTCCGTTGAACCATCTAGTAAAATTTTGGCTATGTACGAGCATTCTTCAAGGTTAGAAGCCATCTCGGATTCAATTGGAATAAGTCAAGAAACAGGGAAAAAAATTGAAGATGGATTCTAATCAAAAAGTAGGTCGCAAGACCAATCAATATCATATGGTAAAAGAAGGTGAAAAGCTTGTAGAGGAAGGTAAGATTAATGCCCTTCCCAACTTTTTTAGCCCCGGTATTAATGAAGATCATCACTTGGAATATTAGAGGACTCAAAGGGAGTCTTTCAAAACAAAATGAAATTAGAAGAATGATTCAGATAAATCATCCACATCTTGTTTTCCTTCAAGAAACAAAGATGTCAATGGAGGATATGGACTCAATTGCCAGTAAAATTTGGCCAACTCGAAAAGTGGTTTCCCTAGTTCCCAAGGGACTTCGGGTGGCATTGCTTGTCTTTGGGACCCAAAAGAGGTAGTTATTCACCATATGGTTGGCAGTTGGGGTTTGTTGGCTATAGCTATTCAAAGTAGACATTCCAACCAGATTATGCTCTGCATTATCGTTTATGCTCCGACTTCTTTGGAGGAAAAAAGAAGACAGTGGAAGGATATTACTCATATTATCTCTCATTTTCCTAAAGCTTGGATCTTGATCGGAGGAGATTTCAATACCATCCTCTCTCTGGATGAGAAAAGGGGGGAAATAGAAATTTGGACAAAAGCACTGACCTCATGAGCGAATATATTGCAAACCTCCATCTTGTGGATATCCAACCAGATAATGGCCTTATGACTTGGTCTAACAGAAGGCAAGGCTTAGCTTGTATAATGGAGAGATTGGATAGGTTTTTGCTCTCTAAAATTTCTTAATCCATGGTCACATTCCTAAAGTGAAGACTCTTAATAATGTTGGTTCGGATCATTGGCCAAGCATGGTGGAAATGTGGAAAACCAATGTGAGTTTCTCTCCTTTTCGTTTTCAATTAATGTGGCTTAGAGACATTTCCTTCAGACCTCGTGTGCAACAATGGTGGAAGGAAGGTAAACCTAGGCATGGGACTAAGATGTTCTGTTTTGCCAAAATACTGCAATACATTAAATCCAAAATCAAGACTTGGAACTGAAAGAGTTTGGGGATGTTCATAAAAAAACATGAAGTTATTGCTCATCTTGAAAATTTGAATAAGAAAATCCGTTTAGATGGCCTCACAGAGAAGAGAAGTGCAGATGAAATTAAACTCACAACTCGCTTAGAGGAATGGGAAAAAAGAGAAGAAATCTTATGGAAGCAAAAATCTAGAATTCAATGGCTCAAAGAAGGAGATCGAAACACAAATTTCTTCCACAAATCTCTTCTAGCTCGAAGATCTCACAACTTTATTTCTTCCTTAAAATCAGATTCTGGAGATGTTGTTTATACTTGGGATGGCATGAACTCTATTGTTGTTGATTACTTTTCCAATATTTTTGTTGCTACTCCTCTTGACTCAGCTTCACAACAAAATGTTCTTCAAGCAATCCCTTCTCTTATCACTTCTGAGGAGAACTCTATTTTGACTGCTCCTGTTACTATCAATGAGCTTCAACAAGTAGTTTTTAAAATGCAAAAAGGGAAAACCCTGGGTCCTGATGGTTTTCCCATTGAGTTCTACCAAGAGTTCTGGGATATCCTTCATGTTGATTTATTAGAGGTGGTGGAAGAAGCCAGGAAAGCCAAAGAAATTTTGAAGGTTATCAATAAAACTTATATTACTCTTGTTCCAAAAGCTCAAGAGGTTGATCATATCTCAGCTTTTAGACCTATTGCTTTATGTAATGTTCTTCTCAAAATCATTACTAAAATCATGGCAGAAAGGTTGAAGCCTCTTTTGCATAAGATTATTTCCCCAGAGCAAGGGGGTTATGTGGAAGGACGTCAAATAGTAGATGAGATAGTTCTTGCTCAGGAAGCCATCCATTCCATGGATATGCAAAATTCTCCTTCCATGTTCATTCGGTTAGACTTATCCAAAGCTTATGACAGAGTGGATTGGCACTTCCTTATCAAAGTTTTGAGGCAATTTGGTTTCTCTAAGGATTGGATGGATTGGATTATGGGATGTATCTCTTCAGTTTCCTACTTAGTTCTTATCAATGGCAGGCCTTCTCAGTCATTCCCAGCTTCCAGAGGTATTAGGCAAGGTGACCCGCTATCCCCTTATTTATTCATCATTCTTGTTGAATGCTTGGGTAGGACTATAACCAAAAAGAGGGAAAACAAAACCCTTGAGGGAGTTACCATTGCTCATGGAGCTAGACCTATCTCTCATCTTCAATTTGTGGATGACTCTACTCTTTTAGGTAAAGCTACAGTTAAGGAAGCTTCTAATATTAAGCAAATCATTAGCTATTTTTCTAAGGCTATCGGGCAATTGATCAATGAAGACAAATCTAAAGTTATTTTCTTTCACTGGCTTCGCTAGACAGAATCCATGGTCTTGGATAAATTAAGATATAAGAAGACCTCTCTTCCAATCACTTATTTAGGTATTCCCATAAATATTCAAAGGCAAAAAATAAATATTGGAATTGGTTGTTGGACAAAGTCAAGAAGAAAATTGGAAAGTGGACCAACAAGTGGCTTTCTTCTTGGGGTAGAATCACCTTGGTAAAATCAGTCCTTCAAGCTATTCCTATTTATGTTTCTTCCATTTTGAATATCCCAAAGGCTGTTCTTCGAGAATTGGATCAAATCAGTCATCGTTTCCTTTGGAGTGGTACTAAGGAGAAAAGAAAATGGGCCTTGGTGAAATGGGATACTTTATGTCTTCCTAAGAGTGAAGGGGGTTAGGATTCCGGTCTTCTATTAATAACAACAAAGCTTTAGCTGCTAAATTATATTGGAGGATGTTGCATAACCCCAATGCTCTTTGGGCCAATAATCTCCGTGCTAAATATGCTGAGAACAAAAGTCCTGAAGACCTTGTTCGCTATCAACTTCCTACCAAAGGTTCTCCCATTTTAGCAGTTTCTTAAGACTGGTGAGGATTTGATAAAGAAAAATTATTTTGGATCATTCATAATGGTCAACCAGCAAATTTTTGGACAGATTCTTGGGATGGTCACAAGCCTTTGATAACTCAGTTTCCCGATTGGAGGCCTTGGATGGAGGAGCTTCACCGAGCTAATTGGATAAAGGTGGCTAATTACTATCGGTACCATACTGGTAATTCAAAGGTTGGTAGATATTGGATCCCTATTGAGGACTGGCCTATTCAAATCCTAGAAAGGCAAAGACAAGATATCCAAGGCATCCTTCATATGAGATCCCTCTCTTGGTCCCATGAAAAATATTGTTTTGGATGGAACAACACTACTAAGGGTGAGTATTCAGTTGCTCAAGGTTATTTGACCTTATGCCATAATAATCCCAACCATTCTTCTGACATATTTTCTCGATTGTGGGCTCAAAAGCTCTGGCCTAAGGTGAGGTTCTTTAATTGGCTTTTATTGCATCGTAGGGTGCTTACTGGTGAGCAACTTATGAAGCGTGGTTTTCATGGCCCTTTTAGATGTGAAATGTGTGAAGAGAATGTAGAAAATCTCAACCATATTTTTATTGAGTGTACTTTAGCCTTCGAGCTATGGAGGAGAATGGCCACTTTACTTGGCTTACAGTGGTCCAATTTTTTTACTTTTGAACAACTTTGGAGGGATTGGCCTAATCAAGAGGGTGTTGATCATTTTATTAGGCAGTTAGTTTGGATGGGTTCTACCATTCTTCTTTGGAATATTTGGAATGAAAGGAACAACCAAATTTTTAATCAAGATAGGAAGGATATTCACTATATTTGGCAAAAGACCATAGCCAACTTAGTTGAATCAGTCCATCAACTCCTTAATCACCCCCAAAACTCCCACCAAAGATGGGATCAAGTGATGCAAAGATTGAAGATTAAATCTTCTAAGGGCAACCAACTTAAAGGGAATGTGAGTATTAGTAAGATGGATAGGACTAGAAATTGGCAACCTCCTCCTAAGGATTTTGGAAAAGTCAATACTGATGGAGCCTCTAGAGGGAACCCTGGAAAAGCCAGGTGGGAGGAATTGGTAGACTTTCATATGGCTCCCTGGTTTTTACTTTTGTTGAGAATTTGGGTATTCTTTCCAATAACCTTGCTGAGGGGTATGGTATCCTCGGAGGCCTTCAGGAGGCTACTAAGGTTGGATGGGAAAAGGTGTTAGTTGAGTCTGACTCTCAACTTATGATTAATCTCTTGAAGACTCCTTCTAAGAATCATAAGGTGGATTGGAGAATAAAAAGAATTATTGAGAAGATTCAATTAATCCAGATGGGATTTTTGAAAGTTGATTACAATCATGTGGTCAGAGATCAAAACAAGAGTGTTGATGCTTTAGCTAATTGGGCTTTGGACAAAGGTGATCTTACTTGTTATGGCCACCCTCCTATATGGTGGGCTTCTCAAATTAGGGAAGCTCTTCTTTCTATCATTTCTTTGGATGGCTCCAGTTCAAGGTACCTAGTTTCTTCTTGTTTTTTTTTTGCTTCTCTTTGGTTCATTCAGTTTTTTTTAGTTCCCTAGCTCATTCTATTCTTTATTTTGTTTCCTCTGTTGATTCTTGCCTTAATAGTCTTCTGGTCTAGATAGGTCATTGTTATGTTCAATTTTTTTTCTTTTTTTTTTTTTTGTTTAGTTTTTTAAGGTGGGTGGGTTCTTTTGTTTTGTTTTGTTTTTGTGTTCTTTGTGTTGTTTTTTGTTGTTCATTGTGTTTTTGTTGTTTTGTTTTTTTATGTTTTTTGTTATTGTTCTTGTGTTTTTTTCGTTCTTGTTCTTGGGTTTCTCTTTGTTTGTGTTATTTCGTGTTTTTATGTGTGAGTGTTTTCTATGTTTTTTGTTTTTGTTTATTGTCTGTTGTTGGTTGTTTTTTATTTTTATTTTTTTTTTTTTTATTTTTTAGGTTTTGGTTGTGTTTATTTTTCATGTTTTTTTTGGGTTATGTCTTTGTAGTGTTCTGTTGTTTTTGTCTTGTTTGTGTTTTGTTATGTGGTTCTTGTGTTTTTCTATGTGGTTTGTGTTGTGGTTTCTTTTATCTTATTGTGCGTGTTTGGTTGTGCTTTTGTTTTTGACACACTCAAGGAGCATGTTTTTTATTTTATTTTATTATTTTTGTTGTTATTTACTTATTTTTAAATTGGTTTTGTGTGTTTGTTTGCTCCTTGAGTATGTCAAAGGTGGTAGGCCAGGTCCGAGTCCTGGGCGTCTTTGGTGGAATGGATATCCCTGCCTCCTTGGGTCTTACCCGAAAGTGGCATCCCTTTTGGGATGTTTTCCACAAAAAAAAATTTATGTTTACCTCGGATTAACCTTTCATTGAGATTTGATATTATTATAAGTATCCCTCAATGAAGATCTATTTGTATCATAAATGTGAATAAAATATGATATATTGGGTGGTTCATAGACATCATCTTATACTTGTTCTAGTTTTTCTTTATTTGTTTATTTTAGTTGCTATTACTATTTTTTATTAAGTACTTTTTATTTTTAACATACAATTGTGATGAATGCATGTTTCACAATGTTTTTAAAAAATATATAATTTGAACAACATTTACATCTTACAACTATTACCAATGTGAAACAATATTTTTTATGTATTAGTAGAGTAAAACATTTTAAATAAATGGTATAAGATCAAATAATTAAAATTTAGGCTCTTAATAAAGAGATCTAAAATATGTGATGCTTAAAATATGATAATAAAATAATAATTATGTAATACAAATATACATTTACATCTTACAACTACTACCAATGTGAAACACTATTTTTATATATTAGTAGAGTAAAACATTTTAAATAAATGGTATAAGATCAAATAATTAAAATTTAGGCTATTAATAAAAAGATCTATAAAATATGCGATGCTTAAAATATGATGATAAAATAATAATTATGTAATACAAATATACATTTACATCTTACAACTATTACCAATGTGAAACAATATTTTTACGTATTAGTAGAGTAAAACATTTTAAATAAATAGTATAAGATCAAATAATTAAAATATGTGATTCTTTAAATATGATGATAAAATAACAATTACGCAATACAAATATGCTAGTGTGTTCTGATTATCTTATATAATAAAATAAAAATTAAATAAATCTTTTATTTATAATTTTTTTTTTTAAATAAAGTTTTATAAAAAGTAATAACGTAATAAAATGAGCACTTTTTTAATCTTATAAAATTAAATAAGGGAAGAGGAGGAGCTTTTAATTTAACTATACTTAGAATGCTCTGCTTTGATGATAAGAACTTGTTCATATTTTACAAGTAATATTCTTTCAATTAGTAAGAGGACTCGTATTTTTGGTCTCCACTAAGGCCTTTGAAAAGTCTGTCCTCTGCCGTTTACAAAGTATTTCCGAAGACATTCGACATCTCACAATAAAAATATCTCACACAAGACAAAGCAATCCCTTTCTCTTCGCCCTAAACTTCACGCAACAATCCTCAAGCAAATAACATATCGAAGAAAAAATGTTAAAGATCTCTTTCTTTGATTTAGTTTTGAAATATAAAAATATTTAGATGTACGGTTAAAAAATATCTAATAAAATCCTATTAATGTTATATGCCTAGAAACCAACCATTCTTCCAAACAGCTAGCACGAATCAAGATGTCCGACATCACTAAGAACGCTCAAAAGAAAAGTCAAAGTTGAACACGAAAGAAAAGTCAAAGTTGAACATAAGTACGACCCACCTAAAAGAAGAAGAGTAAGACGAAGAGTTAGAGCATAGTGTTGGAAATGACAACGGTTAATTGTTGGAAATGACAACAACGGTGTATGGTTACGGTGGAGGACGTGGATAGTTATCCACAGTTGTATTTGTGTCTTTTATTAAATATAACTTTGTAAATATTGGTTGCTTTCGGTTGCATGATGTATTATTTAATAATTGTAATAATACAAGGAAAGTAGTTCTCCCGCATTCGGTGTGTGTTCTAGCTTTGTTGTTTTGTTTTTGTTTCTCTCTGAATACCGTGTTGTATTTGTTCTATTTTCTCTTGATCTGTAAACTGTCTTCAGTTTGTGTGTCTTTGTGACTGGCTAGAGTTAACAAGTGGTATCAGAGCTGCTTCAAGAAACCTTGGACTTTGATCTTGGGGCAGGGATTTTTCAGTGTGTAGTCTGTGTTTTGTGGAAGAGCCAGCATGGAGAAGTCTACAATTGAGAAATTCAGAGGCCAAAATTTTAACATGTGGAAATGGAAGATGGAATATCTTCTGGTTGAGAGAGAACTCAGGGAGGCAATCCAACATGATCAGAAGCCCACTGCCATCACTCAGGAGGACTGGGACAAGAAGAATGAGAAGGCAATGGCTCTCATTGGTTTGAATCTTGGAGATTCGGTGTTGTCCAATGTTCTCACTGCCAAGACAACCAAAGACATGTGGGACAAGCTTGGACAACTGTATGAGTCCAAGTCCATGATGAATCTGATTTTGTTGAGGAAGAAATTGTATGGGTTGAAGATGGCAGATGGTGGGAATGTGGCTGAGCACCTTAATACTTTCAACACCCTCATAAATCAGTTGGCATCAGCGGGTGATAACATCAAATATGAGGAGCAGTGTATTTGTCTGTTGTGCAGTCTTCCTGATTCATGGGATAATCTGATTATTGCAATCAGTGGGAGCACAAAAATACCTGACCTTAAGATGGACAATATTGTGGGGCAGCTCTTGCAAGAAGAGTTGAGAAGGAAGACTGTTGAACCCACAAAGAATGTTGAAGCATTGTCTGTGAGAGGGAGGAGTAGAGAACGCAAAAGCAATGAGAAGCCACATGGCAAAGGCCATAGGTCAAAATCGAGGAAAGGCTGGAAGCAAGAAGTTGAGTGCTGGAAATGTCATAAAAAAGGACACATCAAAAGGGAGTGCAAAGAAGAATCTCGAAAAGAGAATGAGGGCATCTCTACCATAGCTACTGCTGAAGAAGGAGTGGTAGGTCTTGCTGCAGGCTTGACTATTGATGTTCAAGATGAGTCATGGTTGATTGACTCAGGTGCTTCGTTTCATATGACATCTCACCGAGATTGGTTTGAGACCTATCATGAGGGTCATTATGAGAAGGTATTTCTTGGAGATAGCTATCACTATGATGTGATAGGCAAAGGCACAGTGAGAGTCAAGACAAAGGATGGTAGATTGTTGACCATCACTAATGTTAGTCATGTTCCTGGACTAACACGAAATTTACTCTCGGTAAGCCAATTTTTAGATGATGGATTTCATACTATCTTTAATAGAAATAGTTGCAAGGTGATGAATGGTGAGATGGTGTTGATTCAAGGGATCAAAAAAGGGTCTCTCTATGATTTAGATGCAGAACCAGTGAGTTTTGCAGGTGCAGCAACAAGTAAAAACTCTTCAAAAATGATGCTATGGCATAAGATATTGGCGCATGTAGGTGAGCGAAGCCTGAAGGAGATGTGCTCCAAACAGCTGGTACGTGGTTTGGAAGGTATGAAACTTGATTCATTAGATTTCTGTGAGTCATGTGTTATGGGAAAACAAAAGAAAGTGTCTTTTTCATCAAGTACATATAGGAGTGAAGATGTTTTAGAATTGGTACACTCAGATATTTGTGGACCAATGGAAGTGCCTTCTTTAATAGGGTCCAAATATTTTATAACTTTCATTGATGATTTCTCTCGAAAGTCATGGGTGTTTTTTATGAAAAAAAAATATGAAGCCCTGGAGAAGTTTAAGACCTTTGTTGTTGAAGTAGAGAGACAAAGCGGTAAAAAGGTCAAGGCACTGAGAACAGATAATGGAGGTGAGTATTGCTCAGGTGAATTTGATGCTTTCTACAGGATGCATGGAATTGCAAGGCAAAAGACCACACCATATACGCCTCAACAGAATGGTGTGGCTGAGAGGTTGAATAGGACTCTCATGGAGAAAGCATGAAGTATGCTGGAAGATGCATCTTTGGACAAACGTTTTTGGGCTGAGGCAGTTCATACTGCCAATTATGTGAACAATTTGTCTTCAAGTTCAGTTTTGGGAGGAGTGACTCCACAGGAAAAGTGGAGCGGTAAGAAACCCACTGTTGAACATCTACGGGTGTTCGGTTGCGAAGCCTATATGCATGTGCCCAAAGAAAAATGATAGAAGTTGGATACCAAATCAGTTAAGTGCATTTTCATGGGTTACAAGGAAGGGGTGAAAGGTTACAGACTGTTCATTCCATCATAAAATCGCCACATAGTGAGCTACGATGTAATTTTCATGGAGAATGTAGCAGGAGACATTAAGGATGGCGGCAAATTGTCTACTGACCATGAACCTTTACTCGGTCATATTCCTCCTTACAATGCTATGCAGGACAACCAACGAATGTCTACACAACAACAGTCTACGCCCCAATCTGGCAGTCATAGAACCACACAGTCACGCATTCAGCCTAGTCCATTGTCCTCAAACCATGATGAAGGTCAACAACAGGGTGTCGCAAATGATGAAGAAGTTCTAAGCCCACGTGGCCAATAGGGAGTCGAAGACCAGGAAGCAGGACTGCGTGAGGTAGCAGGGTCGCATGATCCTCAAGAAATTATGGGTGAAATAATAGGCCCGAGTGCCCAGGGAACAACGCATGATATTGAAGAAATTTTTCATGAAGATGTGCAGGGCAATGAAGTCGATCAACAACCAAGGAGAAGTCAGCGCCAAAGGAGAGTTCCTGACAGATTCGGGTATAATCCGAGTGACTTCAAGTACTCAGCACTGACAGCTCTGTGTGATGAACCTGTTAGTGTGAAGGAGGCTTTGAGCGGTAGTGAGGCTAAGGAATGGAGGATGGCAATGCAAGAGGAGATAGAATCCCTCAAGTGTAATCAGACATGGGATTTGCATCCTAGACCAAAAAGGAGAAATTTGGTTGGGTGTAAATGGATTTTTAAGAAAAAATATAATCTAGATGGTACAGTGGAGCGGTATAAGGTAAGATTAGTTGCCAAGGGATATACACAGACTGAAGGAGTTGATTACATAGAAACGTTCTCACCAGTAGCAAAAATAGCTTCAATTAGGTTGTTGTTGGCAATAGCAGCAACATACGATTGGGAAGTGGAACAAATGGATGTGAAGACTGCATTTCTTCATGGTGAGTTAAAGGAGGAAATCTTCATGGAGCAGCCAGAGGGGTTTGAAATCAGTGGGAGTGATCTGGTTTGCAAACTCAAGAAGTCCATCTATGGACTGAAACAATCACCGAGAGAATGGTACAAGAAGTTTGATCAATATGTGATTAGACTTGGATTTGTAAGAAGTAATGTTGACCATTGCATTTACTATTTGAAGGATTCAGATAGATTTGTCATTCTTGCACTGTATGTTGATGATATACTTCTTCTTAGCAATTCTCAACAATCGGTTCAAAAGGTGAAGGCTAAGTTGTCAAAGGAGTTCAGCATGAAGGACTTGGGACCACTTCACTACTTTCTTGGCATTGAGGTCAAGAGAGACCGAGCACAGAGAAAGTTGTGGATCAGTCAGAAGAAATATGTGGCTGATGTATTGAAACAGTTTGGGATGGAGAAGTGTAAACCAGTGAGCACTCCATTTGCATTGGGTACAACATTGTCAATGGATCAATGCCCAAAGACAATAGTTGAGAAGGAGAAAATGGCAAAAGTGCCATATGCAAGTGCAGTTGGCAAGTTGATGTACGCTATGGTGTGTACACGGTTGGACTTGGCTCATGCAGTAGGAATGGTAAGTCGGTTCATGTCTAATCCAGGATGGCAACATTGGACAGTTGTGAAGAGAATTTTACGATATCTTCAATCAACAAAGGATGTTGGGATATGTTATGGGGCTGCAGGTGATAGTCAGTTAATAGGTTATGTTGATGCAGATTTTGTAGGAGATGTGGATGGTGGAAAGTCCACAAGTGCATATGTGTTTGAACTTGCTAGGGGAGTTGTTAGTTGGAGAAGCAAGAAACAAGATGTTGTTGCTCAATCAACAACGAAAGCTGAATATATTGCAGCAACAGAGGCTTGCAAGGAAGCAGTATGGCTCAAACAATTGTGTTCAGATGTTGGTGTGCAACAGGATTCAATTTCATTGTGGTGTGACAACAAGAGTGCAATTGATCTTGCTGTCAATCCCAAATTCCACAACAGGACCAAGCACATCAGGGTACGATTTCACTTCATCAGAGAAATAATTGAGGAAGGTGAAATAAAACTGAAGAAGGTGAAGACTGAGCTGAACACAACTGATGCTTTGACAAAAGCAGTGAGTTCCCAAAAGTTCAAATGGTGTCAAGAACACAGTGGCATAAGTATTGTGCCACCGTAGTTGTCAAGTGGGAGATTGTTGGAAATGATAACGGTTAATTGTTGGAAATGACAACAATGGTGGATGGTTACGGTGGAGGACGTGGATAGTTATCCACAGTTGTATTTGTGTCTTTTATTAAATATAACGTTGTAAATTATTGGTTGCTTTCGGTTGCATGATGTATTATTTAATAATTGTAATAATACAAGGAAAGTAGTTCTCCCGCATTTGGTGTGTGTTCTAGCTTTGTTGTTTTGTTTTTGTTTCTCTCTGAATACCGTGTTGTATTTGTTCTATTTTCTCTTGATCTGTAAACTGTCTTCAGTTTGTGTGTGTCTTTGTGACTGGCTAAAGTTAACACATAGCAAGTGACGACTATTCAATTGCGAATATCTTTGATCGATTACGAAGAGTAAGACTAAGAAAGGTGGAAAGAAAAATCCAAGTTAACACAACTAAGAAAGGTGAAAGAAAAATAAAATTTGAACACAAGTACGACTCACGTAAAAGAAGAAGAGTTAGAGCATAGCAGAGGATGACTATTCAATTGTGAATATCTTTATTTATTCTGAATTGCAGCTCTCACTCCATACACAACAAACTCAAACTGAGAGGGTGGAAATTAGGAGCATATGCCTACAATGATGAGTCAAGTTGCAGTTTCGATGATGGGTAGTATGGCCTTTGCCTTGGCAATTGCAATGGCCATGCACATCACAAGTGCATGTCTCCATAATGAAAGGAGATCTCTCTTGGATTTCAAGGCAGGGCTTATAGATCACTCTGTACGCCTATCGTCTTGGCATGGGTACAACTACTGCCAATGGCACGGCATCCTTTGCGACTCTCACTTTGGCCATGTTATTCGTCTTGACTTGCAAAACCGTCATCCCAATTTATTTGATGATAATCCAGGCCCAAATAACTTGAGTGGGACGATTCATTCGTCCTTGTTTAAGCTGCAGCATCTGCAGTTGTTGGATTTGAGCTACAATGACTTCAATGGTTGTGTCATACCCCCTCAACTAGCAAAACTTAAGAGGATTAATTTTCTCAACTTGTCCAAGGCTAGATTTGGCGATGAAATCCCTATGGAGTTGGGAAATATATCAACTTTGCGACATCTGGATATCTTAGTTGGCTAGTACTACTACGACTAATAGGACTACTACTATGGAAATACTTTGAAGAGGAGGAGGAGGTGAACCTGGCAATGGAGGAGGTGAACCTCACAATGGCTTTTGAGCAATGGGGTGACGCCCTTACAAGCCTTCCCAGGCTTAGGCAGGATTACCTCTCACATTGTGGGCTTTCAGGAAGTATTCCATCTCTCCTCAACCTGACTCATTTATCCCATATCCATCTCTCAGGTAATTCTTTTCCACATCCGATACCTGAATGGTTTCAGAATGTCTCGACATTTGTTTCAATTGACCTCTCCCATTGTGATTTTCATGGCTCTATCCCTTTTAATTTTTTGCACCGTTCAAGCCTGAGCAATATTGAGATGTCGAGTTGTTAGGAATGGAGCCTAATTATGAGGAGGCTAAACAGAGAAAGTTTCTGGATTTACTACAGGACGGGCAGGGAAAGTTTCCAGATTTACAGTCTGTTAGTCTACCAGAGAAAGTTTTCGGATTTACAACAGGACAACCAGGGAAAGTTTTTTTTGTTTTTATCCCAAAATTAGTGTTAATCTTGGAATGTATTAAGAAAAGCAGTTTTTTTTCTGTTTTTTTCTTATATATAGTTGTGAGGAAAAACAGAGTATACAATGAAAATTACTGTGTTGATTCCTTGTAAATATAGAGAGGAAATTACAACAGATGTTTGTTGTAGGTTGTAACCCTCTATTGCTTGGATTGAGAAAGAAAGGACTGAAAATTCTCGGTGGATGTAACCCACATTGGGTGAACCACGTTAAAATCGTTGTCTCTTCTACTGTGTGTTTGTCTTATTTTGTTAATTCTGTTGTTAAAGTTTGAAACACTATAATTGCTTTTCTATATTTTATATAGTGATTTACTCTAACAAGTGGTATCATAGCGTTTGTTTTGTTGGGTGCACTTGACAGAAGGAGAATTTTTGGATCAAGTGGGAGCAATGGCGGAAGAAGGGAGGTTTAGAGTTCAAAAATTCAATGGCCAAAACTTTCAATTCTGGAAGATGCAGATGGAGGATTACTTGTACCATAAGGATCTTTACTTACCTCTTGAGGGGGAAACAGAGAGACCTTCAACTATGTCTGATGAGGAGTGGAGTCTCCTTGATAGAAAGGCATTGGGTACTGTGAGGCCGTGCTTGGGAGCCACCGTAGCCTTCAACATCTCCGATGAAAAGACTACCAAGGGAGTCATGGATAAGTTGGCCAAGATGTATGAGAAACCATCAACATCAAATAAGGTATTCTTAATGAAAAGGTTATTTAACATGAAAATGAGTGAAGGAGGATCTCTGCATGATCATTTAAATGAATTTAATACTGTCACTAATCAATTGCATTCAGTAGGATTGGATTTTGATGATGAGCTTAGGGCCTTATTAATCTTATGCTCTCTTCCGAAAAGTTGGAATAGTTTGGTAATGGCGGTAAGTAACTCTGCTTCGAGTTCAAATAAATTAGAATTTGATGATGTGGTTGGTGTGATACTCAGTGAGGACATGAGAAGAAAAACCATAGGAGAATCATCTAGCACCGCCTTAACTATTGAGAATAGAGGAAGAGGAAGAGAAAGAGGCAAGAGTTCACATCGTGGCAAATCCAAAGGCAGATCCAAATCACGTGGAAAAGGAAAGCTACAGTGTTGGCACTGTGGCAAAAAGGGTCATCTCAAGAAGGACTGTTGGCAAAGAAAGGGTGATGGAAATGAAGGTAATGATAATAATGGTAACACTTCAGAAGCCAATATTATTGGACAAATTCTACAAGATGCTTTAATCTTATCTCTTGATAGAAATAGTGATTATTGGGTAATTGATAGTGGTGCTTCATTCCATGCTACCTCACATAAGGAATACTTCATAGATTATGTTTCTGGAGATTATGGATAGGTTCTGTTGGGAAATGACCAACCATGTAAAATCGTGGGTATTGGAAAGATTTTGATTAAATCCCCAAATGGATGTCAATGGGCTCTTAAAGAGGTGAGACACATACCATATTTAAAGAGAAATCTTATATCGACAAGTAAGCTTGATGGTGAAGGATACACGGTTGCATTCGGAGAAAATGCTTGGAAAGTTACTAAAGGTTCATTGATAGTAGCTAGAGGTAAATTGGTGGGTACTCTTTATTTACTTACTGATTTTTCTCACTGCTCCATGAATTTAGTTTCTACAGGTGAGAGTGCATCTTTGTGGCACCAAAGACTTGGCCATATGAGTGGAAAAGGTATGGAAATTTTACATTCAAGAAAGTTATTGCCTAAGTTAAAAGAGATTGATTTGGAATTCTGTGAGGATTGTGTTTATGGTAAAGCAAAGAGAGTTAGATTTCTCAAGGATGGCAAGGAAAGGAAGAAAGAGAAATTGGAGCTTGTGCACTCGGATGTTTGGGGCCCAACTCATGTAACTTCTCTTGGAGGTTCCTCTTACTATGTACTTTTTATTGATGATGCAACAAGGAAAACATGGATATATTGCATTAAGAATAAAAGTGATGTTTTTAATACCTTCAAGAATTGGAAAGCATTAGTTGAAAATGAAACTGGAAAAAGGTTAAAGTGTCTAAAGTCGGATAATGGTGGAGAATATTGCAGTAGAGAATTTGATGTGTTTTGTTCTAAAAATGGAATTAGAAGAATCAAGGTAGTTCCAAGAACACCTCAAGAAAATGGGGTTGCAGAAAGAATGAATAGAACCATCATGGAGCGTGCTAGGAGCATGAGAATACATGCAAGCTTACCATTATTTTTATGGGCTCATGTTGTTGATACTGCAGTATATCTGATTAATAGAGGACCATCTAGTGCCTTGGATGGAGGAATTCCAGAAGAGCTTTGGATAGGTAAACCAGTAAATTATTCTTTCCTTAAGGTATTTGGATGTGAGGCTTTTATGCATATAGACAAAGAGAACATAAATAAGTTAGATGCTAAGGCCCAAAAGTGCTATTTTATTGGTTACGGTATTGATGGCTTGGGTTACAGATTATGGGATTGTGATAACCGAAAAGTCATTAGAAGTAGGGATGTCATATTTAATGAAAAAACTTGTATAAAGATCGGTTGCATGGAAAGAAATAGAAAGAGGAAATTACTGAATACATAGACCTTGATGGACACATAGAAAAGGTAACTCCAAAAGTGGTAGAAGATCAAAATGTACAGCAGCAGCAATAAGCACCTCAATCTCCAGAAAGTGTTGTTAGACGATCTACCAGGATAAGTAAAATTCCTCAACGTTTCTCTGATTATGTTTTGTATACTGATGCTGGTGAGCCATAATGTTTTTAGGAAGCATTACAGATGGATACCAGGAATAAGTGGGAGCTTGCAATGAATGAAGAAATGGACTCTTTATTCCACAACCAAACTTGGGATTTGGTTGAGCTACCCAAAGGTAAAAGAGCTTTGACCAATAAATGGGTGTACAGGATTAAAGAGGAGAATGAAGGGCATAAGAGATACAAAGCAAGACTAGTGGTCAAGGGATTCGCTCAGAAAAAAGGTATTGATTTTGATGAGATTTTTTCTCCAGTTGTAAAAATGACCTCTATTAGAGCTATTTTGAGTCTTATAGCTATAGAAAATTTGTATCTGGAGCAATTGGATGTGAAGACAACATTTCTTCATGGTGATTTGGAGGAGGAAATTTATATGCACCAACCATAAGGCTTTCAGGTGAAAGGTAAAGAGGATTGGGTATGTAAACCGAAAAAGAGCTTGTATGGGTTAAAACAAGCTCCTAGACAGTGGTATTTAAAATTTGATAAGTTCATGGCTAATCAAAGGTTTGAAAGATGTCAAAGTGATCACCGTGTATATTTTAAGCAAACTGGAAATGGTAACTATGTTATTTTGCTATTGTATGTGGATGACATGTTAGTTGCAGGAACAAATATGCAAGATATAAACATGCTCAAGAAGAAGTTGGCTAAATCCTTTGCCATGAAGGATTTGGGAGAAGCCAAACAAATCCTTGGTATGAGGATAACAAGAGACAAGGAGAGTCACACTCTAAAATTATCACAAGCAAAATACATTGAAAAAGTGCTTAAGAGATTCAACATGAACAATGCAAAGTCTGTTGCTACTCCATTGGCAAAGCATTTCAAACTCACTAAAGATTTGTGTCCCAAGACACAAAAGGAACAAGAGCATATGGCTAAGGTTCCCTATGCATCAGCGGTTGGAAGCTTGATGTATGCAATGGTTTGTACAAGACCGTATATTGCCCACGCAAGTGGGAGTAGTGAGTAGATTTATGAGTAATCCGAGAAAAGGACATTGGCAAGCGGTAAAATGGATACTCATGTACTTGAGAGGAACTTCAAATTATTCTTTGAATTTTGGAGGCTCTAATATATGCTTGAAAGGTTTTGTAGATTCTGATATGGCAGGTGATCTTGATGGTGGAAGGAGCACTACTGGCTACATATTTACTATAGGAGGAGGAGCGGTTAGTTGGATTTCTAAACTCCAACACGTAGTTGCCCTTTCAACCACTGAAGCTGAATATGTTGTTGCTGTAGAAGCAAGCAAAGAGATGGTTTGGTTGCAAAGACTAATGGAAGAACTGGGGAAGAAGCAAGAGGATAATAGGTTGTGGAGTGATAGCCATAGTGCTATACACCTTGCGAAGAATTCGGCATTCCATTCAAAAACTAAACACATCAAACTCAGGTATCATTTCATTAGATCAGTAGTGGAAGATGGATCTTTGAAATTAGGGAAAGTTCACACATCACAAAATCCTGCTGATATGCTTACAAAAGTGGTGTCAAGAGAAAAGTTGAGCTTTTGCTCAACTTCAGTTGGCCTTAAGGAATAAGAGGCCATGATGAGAATTTTTCAGTCCTTGGTTGCAGTATGGTGCAATGGAATTAGTCTCCAAGTGGGAGATTGTTAGGAATGGAGCCTAATTATGAGGAGGCTAAATAGAGAAAGTTTTTGGATTTACTGCAGGACGGGCAGGGAAAGTTTCCAGATTTACAGTCTGTTAGTCTACCAGAGAAAGTTTTCGGATTTACAACAGGACAGCCAGGGAAAGTTTTTTTTGTTTTTATCCCAAAATTAGTGTTAATCTTGGAATGTATTAAGAAAAGCAGTTTTTTTTTTCTGTTTTTTTCTTATATATAGTTGTGAGGAAAAACAGAGTATACAATGAAAATTACTGTGTTGATTCCTTGTAAATATAGAGAGGAAATTACAAGAGATGTTTGTTGTAGGTTGTAACCCTCTATTGCTTGGATTGAGAAAGAAAGGACTGAAAATTCTCGGTGGATGTAACCCACATTGGGTGAACCACGTTAAAATCGTTGTCTCTTCTACTGTGTGTGTTTGTCTTATTTTGTTAATTCTGTTGTTAAAGTTTGAAACACTATAATTGCTTTTCTATATTTTATATAGTGATTTACTCACAGGTAACCAAGGAAACCTTTCTTTCATTCTAAACCATTCCTCCTTGCTCACTGTCCTTTCGCTGGAGGGTTATAAGCCTTCATATCTCCTTTCCTCCTCGGCCACTGTGGGTTATGACTATGAGCCTTTATATAGGATCCTAGAGGGAGGATTCCTCCCTCCATTTCAAACTTTTCAAAACTTGAGAAGTTGTATCTTCCAGATAGTAATTTAACAGCAGATGTACCGCCCTTCGGATCTCCATTAGGGGGACCGTCTCCTCTTTCAAAGATTGATCTTTCAGATAACAATTTGAAAGGCAGCATACCACCGTCTGTCGGTAAACTTTCATCCCTCAAGGATTTGGACCTGAGCCAAAACCAACTGAAAGGCAGCATACCACCGTCTGTCGGTGAACTTTCGTCCCTCAAGCATTTGGACCTGAGCAAAAACCAACTGACTGGAACAATTCCAGATACGATTTCGAAGCTGGGTGGTTTACAAACGCTGGATCTCTCTTTCAACAGTTTAACAGGCAACGTAACTCTTTCCATCTTTGAGAACCAGACTCGTCTTCAAACATTGGACCTTTCAGCAAACCAGTTTACTGTCAACATCTCTTCAAGTTGGACTCCGCAGTTTGCCTAAATGGACTACATCGGATTGGGGTCGTGCGATATCGAAGGTTATCTTCCTGCATTTTTGTCTACTCAATATTTCCTATCTGGTCTGGACCTCTCAGATAACAACATTGTAGGAAATATTCCTACTTGGCTGTGGGATCTTCCCCATCTTGATACCCTTGATCTTTCAAATAACAAATTAGAGGGTCCTGTGTCCATTCTAAGGTCCAAATATTATAGCATCGTAGATTTGCATAGGAATGGTTTACAGGGATCTCTTCCTTCTATTTCCGGAGATATTCTGGATTTGTCACAGAATAAATTTAACGGGTCCATTCCTGCTATTATGTGGAACACTTACTCTCTAGACTTGTCAGGAAATAACCTCAGCGGACGAAGCCTGGACTCCCCGTGCACAGAATCTAATGGCTTACATATTTTGGACTTGTCAAAGAATACAATGACTGGTATGATTTCTCCAAATGTGGGAAAATGTATTCTAAATCTTGCAGAAAATGATTTGCAAGGAGAGATACCAAAAGAGTTGGGGAACTTGACTGAGCTTTCAACACTAAATCTCAATGGCAACAATTTGAAAGGTATTATCCCTTCGTCCATTGCCAATTGCACAGATCTTCAAGTATTTGATGTGGGACATAATAAATTTGAAGGGAGCATTCCAGCCTGGATTGGAGAATTAAGAGGGCTGCGAATCCTCAGCTTGACTTCAAATAACTTTCAAGGCACTATTCCACCCCAAGTGGTTAGCCTGCAGAATCTTCAGATTTTAGATTTATCTCGTAATCACTTTTCAGGATCGATTCCTCAAAATCTGACAAATTTACATGCTATGGTCAATCAAAACAAAAGTAATGAAATACAAAGCTTGAGGCTTGGAAGTGCGGGCAAGAGTGATATTGTATTCATAGACGAAGTAATGCTGTGGATGAAAGGGCAAGCAACTGCATACAAAAAGATTCTCAAAGAATTGAAGTTCATGGATCTGTCCTCGAACGAGCTATCAGGAAATATTCCTTGGGAAATGGGATTTCTCAAAGGTCTAATTTCTCTTAAAAACATTTCAAGAAATAATTTGAACGGCTCAGTCCCAGAATCACTAGGAGGCATGGCTCAATTGGAGGCTATGGATCTTTCAAAAAACAAGTTGTCAGGGAAGATTTCCTAGGAACTTGCAAATCGCACATTCCTTGCAGTTTTGAATATGTCGGACAATAACATTTCTGGCCTAGTACCACAGGGAAAGCAATTTTGGACATTATAATCTCGTCGTCGATTGTGCAATTTCAAGCTCTTCAAATTGATGGGGGTAGACTCACTGAGCTTCCTGATATAATCTCTACCTTTTTTCGTCATTATCAAAAAAAAAAATCTTCTCAACCACTCACCCTCACCCGGTAGCAGGCCTTGGCTAAGTGTTGTGCAGTGGTGCCAAAAAAGCTCTTTTCCGTGCAAAAATCTAGCTGTGAAGCCCCTCTATCTCTTGAAAACCTTACTCAGGCTCTCTCTCAAATAAAGAATGAAAAGGCCCCTGGATTGGATGGATTCCCCTATGAATTCTTCAAAGAATTTTGGGATTTCATTGGCCCTGAATTGCTTAAGGTCTATCAAGAAGCAATGATCATAGGTTCCTTGGGTTCTCTAATAAATAAAGGCAATATTAGATTCATACCCAAGGCTGGGGACCCTAAAATTATTACCAATTGGAGGTCATTCACTCTTTTGAATGTTAGCTATAATATCATTGTCAAAGCTCTAGATTTAAATTTACGTCTCATTCTGCCTTTAATTATAAGGCCTGAATAAAATGGGTATTTTTAAGGCCAATATATCCTAGATAATGTCCTGGCATTATGGGAAGGTATGGAATGGGCTAGACAGTCTCAGCAAGATGCTATAATCATCAAAATTGATTTTAAAAAAGCTTATGATAAAATTTAGTGGAATTTTATTCTTACCATGTTACAAGCACTTGGCTTTGGTCCGAACTTTATTAAGTCTGTCAGTATGCTCTTCCAGGATGCTTCATCTATGCTCACTCTAAATAACACTCAGTTTGATGTTTTGGGCCTATTTCGTTCGGTGAGGCAAGGTTACCTGCTTTCTCCTTCTCTATTTATCATGGCTGCAAAAGCCTTTGGATACCTCCTGGTTACCCAAGTGTCTCAGGGAAATATTCAAGGAATTGCTCTTCCTAATTCGCCAGTTCATTTGGTTAATGGGAACTTTGCTGATGATTCTTTCTTGACCATTAGGGAAGATCAAAAATTTGTGTCTAATGATTTGCATTGCCTTGACATCTTTTGTGCAACTTTAGGCTCTAGCATTCAGTGGCATAAGATTGCTTGCTTTCGGTAGTCTGCTAATCCTTGCCCATATTGGCTTTCTCAATATCCCTAGCATTGGATTCAATCTGATGAAGTTTTTAAGTTTCTAGGCATTCTTTTTTCTTTTCAAAGTACCTATGCTCAAATTTGGAATCATGTGCTCTAGAGAGTTGAGAAGAATCTTTCTTATTGGATTACCAAGAAACTCTCCCTTGCAGGAAAATTCTAAGTTTACTCCAATATTTTGGCTACCACTCATGTGTATTTTTCTTCCTGGTGGACTCCATCTCGGGCCTATTACCAAAAGCTAGAGAAGTTGTTCTTTGGGGGCTAGCTCTTCCCAAAAGAAGGGATTTTACAGAGTAGCCTAGGAAATTTGCTATCTTTCTAAGTCCTTTGGCGAGATGAGTCTGTTTGACTATCAACATCAGGGATTTGCTCTATGTGCAAAGTGGGTTGTTAAAGCTATGGATGGCCCAGAAGCCTAGAAGGTCCTAATTTGATATTGTATTTCTACAGGACTTCCTTTGGGTAAGAAATTTTGGTGCGGGATGTCTCTCCCCTCTATTGTTATAGTGCCTGTGTTTATTAAAATTCAAGGCTCCTTTGTGATGCAGAGCATTTGGTAAGCTTGGGAGGCTCTTAAACCCTGACTCTATTGGTCTGGTGATGGGCGAAAAAAAGGCTTCCATAGTTTCTCTTAATGTGTGGTGGTCATCTGTCATTGCTTACCACAACTCCCCTGTGACCTCGTTACTATGGATTCATGCTCAGCGGTTTTTCAAGAAGGGAATTGCTACCATTTTTTATTTCTTCTCTTTTCATACCAAATATTGGATTCCTTGGGAGGTTTTTAGATGGCTTCATAATTTAAAACCAGAAGATAAGACCATGTATGATATTTTTTTAGATAGCATTCCCTTCTCTTTTTTGCTAAAAATTACCAGGCATTTCTAAAAACCTTGGTTGTCATACTGGACCTGGCCGAAGAACATCTTGTTAATTTAGTACAAGGCTCGCTTGGGGTATTCCTGGCTTTCTCCACACTTGCCTATGGTGGGTAAGTTGAACGAGCGATGAGACTTACTCTCCAGGCCTTCATAGTGGAAACTGCATTTTAACATGGTCTGGGCCTCTTATCTTGAGCTAAAGCTAGCTTTTCTTGCTTGGAGTATGCTTTTTCAAGGTTTGCCTATGGGGCAACGGCTGAAATACTTGAATGTGGCTAATCCCTAATTCTATTTTTGTAATGAACCTGAAAATTGCATTCATGTTTTTGGGTTTTTTCGTAAAGCTCAAATAGCTTGGAAGTGGCTGAAATATTTCTTTCAACCTTATATGGCCACTTCTTTTTTTGGCACCATTCCCTACTAGGTGATGCTCTTGATTTTTCTATTCCTCTTGTACCTTCCTGGAATATTTTGAGTCAATATTCTTTTTCACTTATGGAAGACCAGAAGCAATATAGTTTTTTCCAGAGACACAACTTTTGATCCTTTTCTTTGGCTGATAAGTATGTTGTATTTTTTACTCTTGGCTTCAGATACAGGTTCAAGTGGAAAAAATTCATATTGACATTCAATATGTGAGGACTCTCTTGGACCATTAGGCCAATGCACCATGTACTATCAGTCGAGACCCCCCGAATTTGACATCACAGTGCCATGCTAGCTCTCATTCTCGATCTCATCAAGGATGCAGGACATTGCCGCAGGCAGGGAGACATTGGTCTCAACCTCCGTCGGTGACCAAACACTGTTACTCTGATGGTGTTGGTAATTTATAGCTGGTGAGTGGATGGGATGTTCATCCATAACCTTCACACCAGGTTGTAGGTTGGAGAGATGCGATCGTGGCGATGCCAGTTAATGCTTTGGGTTGGCACAATGATGGCCAAAGCCCCACTCCCAAGATATAACTGCACAAGAGGTTAATGGCGTTGTTGATATGGGTGGTACTGACACTGATGATAATGGTTGGGATGCTCCTATTACCACCTCTCCCTGGAACTATGCTGTCAATGTGGATAATTTTATCCCCCCAATGTCTAGAAATGATTTATATTCTACGGATGCATGTTTTTCTTTGATATTTAGCTAAGAGGATGATTTTAATTCCCTCTTTTTTGTGTTAGCCAGTTAAAGTCTTTGTATTTTCTATTTGGTTTATCCTAACCATTTGCGATTAGTGTGTTTTTTGGAACCCTGTTGGGGTGTGCATATCCACCCACTTCTTGTATGATTAAATTGTATTTTTAATATAATATAGCTTATTTCATTCAAAAAAGTTATGGTAAGCTGATAAGTATCAAGTATTATTGAGAACATACTACAAATGTTAAATTCTCTTAAAAAAAAAAATTCAAACACTTATAAAGAGGGTAACAATGTGGCAGATTAATTGATGAATTGAGATTATTAGGATTCCATATCCTAACGCTATTTTTTTATTAAATATTATTCATTTAATTAATTATTATCTAAAACATAATATGAATAATCACATCCTTACAAACCTAACTGTAGAGTAGATATAAAGTTAAGGTAGATATCTTTTAGGAAATCATTTAAGAAGCCGAAGAATAATTAATAATTAATATTATAAAGAGGGAGGCCTATAAGGGGCAAAGCGATTACGAGGAAGCCTTTTTGAGTGGCCTGCGGTTACATTTTATATTTAATTATTTATTAAATTTACAAAATAACAACAGGGTTCTTGGTATGAAAGCTCGTTTCGAAAAGGGAAATTAGCACTAGTTGCCATCAATCCATATGTAGTCATCCAAGAAACAACACATGCAAAGCATTGTGGTTTAGAATCAAACACAAACAATCCATCTATAGTCATCCAAGAAACAACACAAGCAAAGCATCGTGGTTTCGAATCGAACACAAAGTCTCTGAGCGATAGTTCACCATAGTGAAAGGTGTGTGCCCTAAGTCAAAGTAACGGTTCAACCAAAGTAATTAACCAAACGTTACTAGTTGGTAACTGACTATTTTCGTAGAGCATGGTCTCTATTCCTAGACAGGGAATAAATTAAAAAAAAAAAAAATACGGAATATAGACAGCAATTCCAGATACGACCACTATAGGCGGAATGTTCTTTTAAACAAAAGGATTGGTGAACAACGTTATCGCCAACAGAAGATAATTGACACCTGACATAGCCACTATGGCTCGATGAGATTTTTTAAATAAATTCCAACATCTTGTTTAGAGCGCAAACTAAGGCAACGTATACCAGTTACAGTGGATCCAGAAGACTACATCAACCAAGAAAAAAATTACCTAAAGCTACGTCTACGCACCAGCGAATCAACTTTGGCACACCCGAACATCCAAAACATCGCGTAACACATTAGAAACGTCCTTAAAATCGCCCATTCTCGCATAATAAATCCTTCGACGATTAATCTGGATTCTCCTAGTGATGAAATTGATATTTGATTGATAATTGACGTTTGACATAGGTGCAACTTAAAATATAAATAAATAAAAAATATTATCAAAATTTACTAGTTGTCGTGAAGGAATTGGGAGACAAACGAAAATATTAACCAAATTAAAGTGTTTTCTAAGTGCAAGTAGCAACGTTGTCGAGTCCAAGTTAGTGAACAAACACATTCTCAAAGTTTTTTTTTTTCAGGCTGATTTAATCCACCATCAAAGGAACATACAATCAACACAGTCTAAACATAGCAGAAGGATAAGGATCCGTGTCATGTCTTCATTGCAGAAAGTATTCACAGCCTCCTCCAAATTTACACAAAACAGGAAACGCTCGAAATCAAATCCAATCGCAAATAATATTAACATTTTCAGCAGGCAGTTTCTGGCATATTTATATTTTTCGGTGGTCATAATCATTTTTTTGCGGTACAGTTGATTTTCAGCAGCAAAATTACATAACATGTTGTTCGTATCTGACGCTTGTAAGATGTTGTAACCGGAAATATCTCTCTCAGCCGGAATCGTTTGAAAATTTTGTTTTAACGTTGAAGGGAGAAAAACATCAACCAAAAATTATCTCAGTCGGAATCATTAAGCATTGTTTTTCACCGTTGAAGGGAGGCAAGTTTCCGTTCTCATTAACAGGGATTTTTGGTGAATTTATCTTCTCAGCGGCGATTCAAAATTCTGGATCTTCTCAGTAGTAGCAGTCTGAAATTCTAGCAAACACACTAATTTTTCCAACTGTAATTTAATTTAAATCGTCAAAAACAGGCTTAAAATTATTTTTCGTCCAGGATTCATAATCCCATATTTATCGTGCACCACGTAGAATAGGAGTTTATTAATGTCAATGGACATTTTGTTTATTTTGATCACTCTCTGGTGGTCACGCTCCCCTTCCCACCTACCTTTCCCACGCCATCTTGTTAGACTGCCATGTCATAGTCATCAGTCCAGAGTTTGCCACGTCATAGTTATAAGTCCTTGTTTGGCCTTCGACTGTCTTTTAGTGTTCTGATCAATCTATCAGCATCTGCATCGATCATACCAGTGATTGGCTAGCAAAACTAACCGTTGGTTCCAAACTTACCTTTGGTGTTCGGCTAAGCAACACTAGTCATTGGCTCCAAATTTGACGTTTGAAATTACCGTTGGCAAAATTACACCAATTTGACCGTTGGCAAGCTATAAAACAATCTTTTTTTACATGTGTATCACCCGAGTCATCCCTCTTAAGTGACCGTTGAACATTCAAACACATAGTTGATAAACAAATTTTTGACAACAAAGTCAACGACATTTTATGCAAAATTTTATCGATAACTTTTCAACAACTTTTATCGATAAATTTTACGAAAAAATTGTGACGATTTTTACGCAATTTTTAACGTCAAAATTTCAGCAATTTTTTGCAACTTTCAACGACGATTATGCAAATGGTCGATGAAATCATATCTCAAGACCCAACCTACTTTTGTAGATTAATTTCACCAACCTACATAAAATCACTTTAGTGCATGCATATCGGACTCAGTTCAAGGATCTCGTCAATCGCACCATAGAGTTAGATGAATCATTTCTCATAAGTTGCTTCATTAGTGGATTAAAGGAAGAAATTAAAGAGGAGGTGGAGATGTTCAATCCTCGCACCTTGATGCAGACCATTGGATTAGCTTTGTTAGCCGAGGATAAATTTAATGCTCAATGTCAACACAAGAAGCAACCTATTGAAAAATTGCTTATCTCACATGCAGCCCCAAAATCTAACCAACCTTTGTCAATTAAGTAACTTAGCTCAAAGGAAATGGAGGAGCGGTAAGTGAAAGACCTCTGTTATAATTATGATGAGCAATTTGGGCCCAATCATAAATGCGCTACACAAACATTGTATTTATTGAATGTAGTTGATCCTTATCAATCCATAAAGGGAGAAGATGAGGTAGATGTGCAAGAAGTGATCGAAACACCTGATCACAGTAATGAAAAAATCCCCAAAACTTCCTTCAATGCTCTCACAATTTTTCCTCCTCCAAAAACTATGAAAGTTCAAGGGTCCTTCAAACATCAAAATCTCATGGTGCTCCTTGACTCAGGAAGTACTCATAATTTCATTGATCCACATGTGGTGAAAAAGGCTAATTATTATGTACGACCTTACCATAATTTTGAGGTGGTGATTGGTACTGGGGAACAAATTACCTTTCAAGAAAAGTGTCACAATATCAAGCTCACCATCAACAACTACCACATGAAAAGTGACATATATGTGCTTCCATTAAGTGAAAGTGATGTTGTTTTAGGGGCTCAATGGTTGCGAACGCTCGGGGTAATACTCTAGGATTTTGCAACCTTATGGATGCAATTCATAGTTGGTGACCAAACATACACTCTAAACGGACTACCCACGGATTCCTCACAAATAGTGAGTTCTCACCGCATGGAAAAACCTATTCAAAAATGAGGTAGAAAAGTGAATGCACACTTATTCTCCATTCAATCTCCAAGGGAACAACAAGAAGATATGGTAGAGATACCATCACTTTGGACATGTCACTCAAAAGTATTTAAAGAACCCCAAATATTTCCCCCTATCGTCGTCGTGATCCTATTATTCATGTTCACAATCCACCACTAAATATTCAACCTTCAAGATATCTGCCTATGGAAAAGTTACATTAAACTTTTGCATGAACTTGTGCAAATGCTATTTGGAAAGTGTATCCTCAATTTCAACAACAATTTCCTTCATCCCAGCTTTGAGGACAAAGCTTTTTTTCGAGAGGGGTGGCATGTTAGGATTCCATATCCTAACGCTATTTATTTATTAAATATTATTCATTTAATTAATTATTATCTAAATCATAATATGAATAGTCACATCCTTACAAACGTGGCTCTAGGGTAGATATAAAGTTAGGGTAGATATCTTTTAGGA
The DNA here is from genome assembly GCA_028583015.1 of Wollemia nobilis. Lineage (NCBI taxonomy): Eukaryota > Viridiplantae > Streptophyta > Pinopsida > Araucariales > Araucariaceae > Wollemia > Wollemia nobilis. The sequence continues at coordinate 2,173,752 of JAQPPZ010016911.1, read as the reverse complement.
AATCATCCAAGAAGAAGAACAATTAGTAATTAATATTATAAGGAGGGAACCCCTATAAGTGGTAAAACGATTACAAGGGAGCCCCATTTTGAGTGGCCTGCGATTACATTTTATATTTAAGTATTTATTAAATTTATACAAAAACATCAGGGTTCTTGCAGGGATGTGCTTAGAGAAGAGGACCAAAGATGGATCTTCTTTGATATCTTTCATCCTAACCTAATTCAGCTAGGAAAAATTATAGAAATAATTTAGGTTGTGATTTGTAGCTAATTGTAATGTATTTACAACAAGTTGTAGCTTCAAATAGTAATCTTTTTGTTTTAAAAACTTTTAAGTTGTGTAAAAAGTATGATAATGACTTATAAATGATATTTCAATCCCTAAATAGCTTCATTTTATCTTATAAAAGGATAAAGACCCTTTCAAAACCTTATATTTATCTAAATAAGTTTATTATTTAAAAAAATAATTTAAACATTTATTATAAAAATTATATTTGAAATTAAATCTTAGGAAATTAAAAAATTAAACAACATATATAAGTCAATGACTTATGACAATTCTTGGAAGCTTTACAGATCTATGAGCAGAACACTAGGTTGATTTTGTGCAAGGGAAAATATCTAACAATTTATGTAGAAAAAATAAAGTAGAGAACATGCCTTTGAAAATTATACGAGCAAAGTCCTAGCCATGCAAGAGATTTTTTTATTAGATGTAAGAAGAGTTTTTGGAAGGGTCTCTGAAACTTTACAAAGGAGTTTTGGCATGGACCTCAAACCAATACAAAGCCAAAGAGTATTCAATAAGCTCAAAAGAATTACAACAATGGGAATGAATCCAGCTTTCAACAAGAGAATCTAACATCAAATATATTATGGATCCAACAATCCTGTCTTCTCTCCACTTTAAAATTTAAACTTGAAAATGAGCGCCAAAAGAGAAAACCACTATGAGTTTCAAGGCACTCGAGACAAAATAGGTAAAATAAAATGGAATTCTACCAAATATTGAAGATGAATAATCTTTTCCAGCAAGATTCTGACGAACCAGTGATCCGTGACCAACCAACAATGGACTACAATCAACGTATGAGGTGAAATAGCCAGATAATGAGAATATGGCATTGACATAAACCAACAAGTGAAATTAAACATAGATTTTTACTTGAAATTTTAAATCCCATGATTCACCCGATAGAAAGAAAAGCAAAAGGATTTAAACAAAAAAAATTGGCTTGCTTTCAAGCCCTCGAATCTCACCTAATTAACAAAAAGAAAGATACAAAAGAAAACTGGGTGCTCAAAATTGAGAAAACTCTAAAATCCAAAGAGCGCTCAGAAAATTAAAACTTTCTCATCCAATGGGAAAACCAAGCCAAGGGACCCATCCTTCCTATGACATGCGACCCAACTAGCAGTTGAAACCTTGTCAAGAGATGAATAGATTTTACTAAACATCCAATAAAAGAAGATTTGTGACTGAAAACACCAGAGAAAGAAATAACCTTCTAGCCTAAGAGAAAGCATTCGACATTAACTTACACCATAAAATAATGGATCCCGCATAATGCTAAAAGCACATGACTCCACCTAGCAAACACAAGGAATGGAAGCTATTGCCTTCATACATAAACCTACAAACAACTGGCCACCATAGAGATATTGAGAAATTTTGATTTTCAAGTGGGGTTGTAGGTTTTTAAGAGGAACCCAAAACCTTAGTAGGGTTTTGAAAATAACCTAGAACCTTTTAATGGTAGGTCCCACAAGCAAGATTCAACTATTATCCAAGCATGATTTTAAGGTTTTGAAAGGAGCCCAAAATCTTCAACAGGGTTTTTACAAGGACCTAGAACCTGAAAACTAGTTCAGCCTTGCACCCACCAACACACCCAGCTACTACAACTCCTTTAGTTGATCCAGCCTTCCATACAACCCCTCAACTATGATTCCTTAAGCTGACCCCAGCCTTCCACCTAGCAAACTGACTTGTTACTGCAGTACCATCAACCAAACCAGAAAAATTGGAAACCTACAATGAACTAAAATAGCAAACCACTTAACAATATGGTCAATTGTTTCATATCCATAAACTAACCCAACCTCCTTCCCCAGTGCCCCAACTGCGGTTCCAATTACTCAACCTTCCTCCCAATAGACCTACATGCAATTGTAGGGTCATTTACCAAATTAATTCTCTGCCCAAATAACATCCACCAACATTTAGGGATTTTTCCAAAAATTATGGTCCGTGGTACACAACAATGTATAGGCCCTCGCACAAAGCTGACAAGTCCCACTTACATGGAGGTTAATGCAAGAGAAATTTAATTATGGAGGTTAGGTTATGGTATAAGTCTTTCTATGTTTCACTTACATGTTAATAGCTTCGATTACATCCCCATGGGACACCCATGTGGTTAAGGCTTTGGGCTTTCTTTCGAAAGACCTAGGTTCAAACCATCGTCGAGGTGTGTTTGCATGTATGAATGAGCTTGTGTACAAAAAAAATAGCTTTTATTACATCAATATTTTCACTAGGATGAAATAAAGGCCATTGAAAAATACAAGGACATTTTAGATTGTCCTTCATTACATTTAAATTACAAAACAAATAACATATTAAATTTATAGGATTGTTGAGATAGAATATCGCAATGATAAAAGTTATTGGACTCTCTTATGGAGATCTAGGTTCAATTTACCAAAAAATGATCCTTGATATGCTCCCACTTTTCAACCTCTTAAAAAAGTTATGGTACAATTGGCATTGATGCATTAGTTGAAGCTTCTTTGGGAAGGTCCACCATAATTAGAAATTGAAATAGTGAAATCACACTTGAATTGAAAATGATACACCTCGCTTGTGTCTATCCACCTACTTGAGTTAATCCTGAATGACCCCTCTCGAAGAAGGCCATGCATGCATTTCTTGGTGGATTTGATGGGGGATAACATTTGTTTCTGACTAGGATCGGTTATGGAAGGCGAGCCCTCTTTATACCCACCATCATTGGAATTAGTGGAAGCACCAATGGAGTATTTGGACTTGATTTACAGATTATGGGGAAAGTTTGTTCGTGTGACCTGAGAAAGGGTTTTTCCAAGACCAAACCAAATTTGTCTTGAAAATATACAACTTTGAAAAAAACACTCTCTAGGGGAGCATCAAAACAACCAAGTGGAGGGATTGATGGTAGTGGAAAGCTAACCGCCATAGTAATGAAGGAAAGTGAGTGGGTGTGGTAGAAGGGGTGGAGAAGAGGGCCAATGAGAAGGGGAAGGGGGTAATAAAATGAGCCCATGACTCGATCAATCCTTTTTAGCTTCATCGATGACATCTCAAGGAATATTCCTATCCCAAATATTCAGAGAACTTTGTTGGACTCCTCTGTTGGCAAACAGGTTGATTATCTTGTTAGCTTTGTGGTACACGTGTTGATAGGTGAAACTAAGCTAACTTTGGATCAAAATTTTAGCCCTTTGATGGTATTCTTGATGATCCATTAAGGGTTTTTGTTGTTGTTCATGTAGTTTGTTACATTCAGGGAATCCCCTTCAATTTCAAATTTCACTGTATAATTTTGGATGATGCTTAACCCTATCTAGAGCGCATGAGCTTCAGCAACATGGTTTGATTGGATCCCTAAGTTTTTGGTAAAGGCAACCAAAATTTTACCCCTATGATTTCTTACCAGACCTCCAGCACCTGCCATTCTTGTATTTCCTTTGGAAGCACCATCGTAGTTTCTTGAGCCATCCTTCTAGGGGAGGTTTCCAATAAATAAACTTTTTGGGATGGGGAATGGATGGGGTTGAACTAGCTCCCATAGGAATGTTGAGCCTAGTGGAAATATTGAGCTCTATTCCTATATCAGGGGGTTTGGGGTAGGGGAAGAGCTAGTAATTATCTATGGCAAAACTAATAGCTTTGTTGGCAATGGTTAAAGGGTCCTTGGGGTAATTAGATAAAACTCTACTATTCCTTTCAATCCAAACCTGCTACAATAAATGGTGAAGGCATATTTTCCACAAGGCATGTAGGCAAGAATTTTGGAAAGTGTTGGGTCACTGAATGAAGAACTTGATCAGGGAATTGGGTTGGACCCACTTTATGTGGAAGGTAGATAAAATGTGACTCAAAATAGAATTGGAGAACTCACACTCAATGAACAAATGGTTGATATATTCCTAAGCTTTTGTGCATAAATGAAATATGTTAGGAACCATCATCCCTCTTTTGATAATATTATCAGTGGAAAGGATTTTGTTTTGGATAGCGAGCCAGGAGAAAAACCCTACTTTGAAAATGAGGTGTTTAATCCATATCAGAACATAATAGACACTTGTTGGTATTAATGATGAGTAGTTTTGATAGAAAACATCCCACTATCAATTTCTTTCCAAATAGGGTGAGAGTCTATTCTATTCATCGGGATTACTGTTGCATTCAACATGTTGAATATAATTCTCACAACATTGGTTATTTGCCTATCAGTTGTAATTATGTTTAGTTCTTTCCATTTTTTAGAGCCATTGTTTGATTGAATGAAGTCTGCCACCTTGCTTCCTGTAGAGGCATCTAGAAGAGGTTTTAACAAAGATATTTGATTATCTTCAATTAGAGGTTTATCTCTGATCCATCTATCTATCCAAAAGTTTATAGAAATTCCTAATCTTAGCTGCCATCTTAATATATTTTGAATGAGATCCCTGGTTTGGATTATTGATTTCCAAAAGGTTGATCCTTCCTTGGGTATGTCTTCATCCATGATATATCTTCCTTGGAGATACTTTCTTTTACGATTGACACCCATTCTAAATTTGAGTTTGTGAAATTTTTCTAAGATTTCTTTGCAAACAAAGTGGTGTTCATGCTATTGATTCTTTTGAGGCCCAACCCTCCTAACTTTTATGAATGCATACCTTTTCCCATCCAACTAGGTGAAACTTTTTCTTTCCTTTTGAGCCATTCCAAAGGAATATTTTTTGAATTTGCTCTATTCTTGAGTAGACTGAAATGGGAGCTTTGAAAACAGATAGGAAGTAGACTAGTATACTTTGAAGGTAAGCTGATGTGAGGGTGGTTTTGGTAGCTTGAGAAATAAATACCTCTTTCCAACTTGCCAACTTTTTTTTTATCCTCTTAATCACATTACTCCACATGGATTCTTTGGGACGGTTGGAGAAGAGAGGAAGACCCAAGTAACGAGTAGGAAACTCGTCAATGTTGCACTATAGAATTCGAGTGATTTTGACTTGTCTAGGGTGGGGAGTGTTGATGTGGAGTGTTGATCACTTTGGCTTCCAAGTAAAGCATGAGTGGTAAGGATTGTGTCGTCCACAATTTTTTTATGGGATAGGGGATTTAGATTCGATGTAACTTTGATTTCCTAAATAGTTCCATTTGAAACAACATTCTTGAGGGTTCTTCCTAGAGACTCAGCATGCATAATAAAAATAATGGGGGAAAGGGGGTCACCTTACCATATGCCTCTACCACTTGGGAAGTATCCTATAGTGGATCCATTTACCAATACTGAGAACCAAGTGTTTTAAATACATCCTTTAATTAAGTAAATCTAGTCCCTGTGGAACCCATATCTTTGGAGGACAACAAGGAGGAAATCCTTGTTGACTCTAATAAAAGCTTTGATGATGTATAGCTGGAGAAAGAGAGCAACCTTATTATTTTAGGAAGTTGAGTGAAGGACCTCATGTAGGGAGATAATGCCATCCTTGATAGATCTTCCTTAGACTAAACTACCCTGGCATAGATCTATAATATGGGTGAGGATCTCTTTGAGCCTTGATGTCATTACTTTGGCTAAAATCTTGTAGATTACATTGCACAATATGATGGGTCTGTAATCATTCATTTATTTACAATCAAGCCCTTTAGGAATTAAGGCAATGAAAGTGAAATTAGTACCTCTTGGGATTGATTTGGCATTCTGCATGTGTTTTATGGCTTTGCAAATATCTTCCCCAATTATGTCCCAGATTGTTTGAAAGAAACGAGGGGGAAACCCATCAGTACCTGGGGCTTTGTCCGGTGCCATGGTGAACGGGGTTTGATTTATCTCATCATTGGTAAGTTCATTGATAAACATGGTGTTCATAGTGGGAGTGACCATACTGGGAATGTGCTGAAGGAGCTAATCTTGGGCCTGGATGGAATAGAAAGAACTAGCTCCCAGAATATTTTCAAAGAAAGTGGTTACTTCTTCTTGAATATTGTGGATGTCTCTAATTATGGTACCATCACTTTTGGTTAGTTCCCTGATTTTTTTTTAGCTTTTGTAGCGAAGAGTGGAAGCATGGAAAATTTTCGTGTTTGAATCCCCTTCTTTGAGCCATAAGGCTCTAGAATTTTGTCTCCAAAAAATATCTTCCTTGGCCAAGATATTGTGATATTCTGAAAGGAGTTTTTTTCCTCATTTCTAATATGAATGCTCATCTAACCATTCTGAATTTTTTGTTCTATAATTTTGAGTTTATTTGTGATTTTTTCTTTACTTTCAAAAATTTTATCAAGTACTTTCATGTTCTAGATTTTGATGTTTTCTTTGATTATTTTGAGTTTTTCGGAGACTTGGGATATAGGAGATCCACTTGCATGTTGTTTTCACCATTCAAAATTTTGATTTTGCAAGTTAGTGTGTTGGATCCACATTGATTCGAATCTGGAGGGAATCTTGAAGATAGGGGCCTTATTTGCTTCGAACAGAAGAGGGCAATGATTTGATCCAATTATGGGCATGGAATTGAGAGAAGCATAACCAAAGAGGGGAATGGCCTCTCTAGATAAAAATAATCCATCAAATTTAATTTGGATGTGTCGGGTCCCTATTCTTCTATTGCTCTAGGTGAAATGAGCTCCTTTGATCTGGATGTCCATTAGTTGGTTATCAGTGACAAACTCATGGAAATCTTGGATACTTTTGACTGGGATATCGTTACCTCCTAATTTTTTAGATGGGGACAGGAGGGAATTAAAGTCTTGGGCTAAGATCTAAGGGTGGTTGCTGAAAGCATTTCTCATTTGGCTTAGGGAATTCCATAGCGAGCTTCTGCTATGGGGGTTATTGGGGGCATAGATATTAGACAAAATCCAACAAAATTTCTTGTCTTTGCAGAAAAATATTATGTTTGTTACTCTATCCAAAGACAATATAACTCTACCTTCCACCTTCTCTAGATCCCACAAACACATTAATCCTCCAGATGGGCCTTGAGTAGGACTGAAAGCATTTGTGCTATTTTTCCATATGGTTTTGGCAACCTTGTGAGCTTTTGTCTGATCAATTTTTTTTCTTACATGATAAAGATGGTTTGATTTCTTTCCTTACAGTTCCTGCAAGTCTCTTCTTGGCTACATTGTTGAGCCCTCTCACATTCCATGAGAGGATTCTCATTTTGAAACTTTGGTTCCTTTCTTGCCCCCTTTTTAATGTTGCAAGGGAGGTTTGGATAATTTGGGTTCATATTTCAACTGGTTTAACATTTATGAGAACAAATTTTTTGAACTCCATTGGCTATAATTTTTGTAGTTGCTTTCTTATTTTGATCCTGTACGTTTGGTCTTCCCTATTTTTTGTCTCTTCCATAGTCCACACAGGATTTTTTGGAGTTTCATGTATTTTTGGGACTGGAATTAGCTTTGGTTAGAAGGGAATTTTTTGACTATTCATGGATAGGGTGGGAATCAGGGGAGGGTCAGAAGGTCCTAATCAGGATGAGGAGAGGGGTGGGTAGTACTCTTGAGTGGGAAGAAAATTATCATTTGAAAGGGTATGGGGATGGAAATCTTCTTTAGCAAGAAAGGGTTCATCATTTGAGTGAGGAAGAAACTCTTCATTTATTTCAGAATCATGATTGGTATAACTAGAAAGAATATCAAAATTATTGGGATGAGAAAAAAGGGAGCTTACCTTACTTAGATCTCTAGGGAGTTCTGAATTCATGATTTGTTTCCCTTTGTTTGTCAAGGTATTCTGTGTGTTTGTTAGTTGGTGGTTATTTCCATTATTTGGTTGTTTAGCCTTTTGAGCCTGAGATCTGCCTGATTTATGACCAGCTTGATATCCATTTCTTTTTGCTACTTGAGAGAGGGGCATTGGATCTTGAGGTGTCCTTGAGCCTGACATTCAATGCAGAATGTTGGTTTATTTTTGTATTCTATTGCCTAAAATCTACTGTAGGATAAATAAATGAGGTTGATCTAAGTTGGTAGCTGAGACTCTAGGTTGGAGTTGACACATATTTTGGTATGAATCATGCATTTTCATGCTCAGATGGTGGTATCAATGACCACCATTTTCCCTATGTATCTACCAATCCCATGCAGGATGTCTTCATACCAAAACTGACTAGGTAGGCCTAGAAGGCAGACCCACACTGGTGCGAAGTTGATGCTTTGTATTTCAATATTGAAATCCTCATATAGAAACATGACCCTCTGGTTGCAAATATTAATGTGTTCTAATTTTCCAAATTTTGGAGTGATAAGGGTTGCAACATCAAAATAGCTTATTGGGAATTAGAAACACTTGAATAAAATCCTAAGGGTTACAAAAAGGGGTTGTAACATATTTTATTGAAGTTGGAAATTTATATTCTTGTCTCAAAATTTTCTCAAAAAGGGACAAAAGAAATGCAACATTAAAACCTCTTCAAAATTGAAAAGTGCTTAGTTCAATAGGAGTAATAAGTAGTTAAGAATTTGATTTTTGATCTCTACAAAATCAACCAAAATTGAACTATATTTTATAAAAGCACTATATCATACTCCAAAACATTAAGGAGTCATTATTCATTCTACAAAACTTGATAATAATAATATCCAACAAATATTATCAATTTGGGAAGATATAAGCTTTCTTCAAAAACCTGAAATTAGGTATTCATACCTAGGGAGACATAAGGAAGCCTAAAATATAAGGATTAATAAAGTTTTCATAAAATCAAGCTTATATACTTCAATAAGGGATCATATGCAAGTAGCTATAAAATAGACTACTCTATCTCAAAGAATTCAAGTTATAAAAATGACTACTAGCATGCTAAGCAGTGGGATAAGAAAAATACCAATATGGATTAAAAACCTGATGAACTACAATGATAGAAATAATAAAGAAGAATCAACACAATGTAAAATAAGTTCTAAAATTGACAACTATTTTAATGAAGATTCATCTAGTGAATCTAATGACCAAAAATAGGAAAAGGTTTATCAACAAGCTTTTATTCAAAAAGGAATATCTTCAACTGTGCACATATGGTTAGAAAGTCTTATCAAGGAAATAAAAAATATGATATTCCTAAAATAGATTACAAAATTGACAGATCATCTCTACTGTGCACTTATTACAATTAATATGGTCATAAAAAGACCAATTATTGGAGTTTCCATCCATGCATACATTGTGATGGAACAAATCACTCATCTTTCTCCTGTCACTTCAAATACAGGTACTATCAATATTATGAAAGAAGACTACTTCAAAGAATAAATTATTATCTTTAGAAACTTATTTCATATGGATCTACTAACATTGAGCTCAAGGTTGATATTTATGAAGGACATAGAAATAGGTCTTACATAGATACAAATTAAAGAAGAAGAACCAATTCAGATCCACTCAAGACATGCAATATCATGAGAACAATGGTCCATCAAAGACATTTGACATCAAGGAATAAATATTTGAATAGGACAAGAGGCCATGACATGAATATTGAATTAGCAAAAGAGGAACCAGATAAAGACTACTCTGAACAATTCAAATATCTTCCAATAAAGGAGGGATACAATGCAAATTTAATTGAAATAAGAAGCCTCAACCCCAACTTACTTTACATCATATGAAGACATGAATTACCTGCTAAACTTGAACACAAAGAATGCAAATGAAGAATATAAAGTTCAGGATGAAGAAGAAGAAGATCCATATTGAATACTAAAGTCTTTACTACCCAAATAATGTAATACATGGGGTGTCAAAAATAGAGTATATTACATCATTTGGATCATGTAAATGCATCTTCCAAGATACATACTTAGGACTTTAGATCACTTCATGCAATGTAATAAATGCACAAGTGTCAATGTGCAAGTTGTATATGTGCAAGTTATCCCTTGCATAGCTAGGTAGAGTGTTGGCCAAGTAACCTATTTTACCTATATAAGGAAGGCCTCACTAATAGGTATATATAGAGTCGAGGGACATAGTCAGATATTGTAGCTTAGTGTGTGGTTCTGTGTGTACCACCATCCATTGGTGATGGGTACAATGTAGTTTAGTAGCTTTATTAATGGAGTGTTCAATTCCTCCACAGCTACATTGTATTCTTTATATCATTTCTTTTTATTGCATATTTCAGTCATCTAGCAGATTTACTTTCTTTCATATTATTTTGCATCTTGTGATTGCTATCTCCTAGGGCTCATTACATCAAAAGCTAACACTTTTATAGTATAGACATCTTTTTTTTAAGGGCCTATCCTCTTTATTTGTTATCTTAGACCTTTATCTTCTATAAATATCTCTCTTGGTCCTTTTCTTCTATGGGTCTCATTCCTCTATTATGGGCCTCACTTATTATCTTATGTCTTCTCATACATTTCTCTTAATCTTAGAAATATTTGGATACTTTATTTTTCCTTTAATGAAGACTTCTCAACCTTATTATATTCAATATGGATTGCTTCTTAAATATCTGATGCTATTGGTGCAACTATGTCAAGGTCAAATAACTCAATGACTTGATTCTTTTTCTTTGTCAAGCCCAAATAACTCAATGACGTGATTTTTTATTTGTTAAGGCTAAATAACTCAATGACTCGATTCTTTCTTTGTCAAGGCCAAATAACTCAATGACCTGATTCCTTCTTTATCAGGACCAAATAACCCAATGACCTGATTATTTCTTTTCATGTAGTCTTTAGAATCTAAAATTCTTCTCTATATTTTGTAAGAAGTTTCCCAAAATTCTATAGCTTAATCATTATTGCTCTTTCTTAACTCTAAAATCTAAAATCTTCAATATCTTAGGTTGCACCTAAGAACCCAAAATGATTCTCCTCCTTGATATAGAACCCAATATCAATTTTAGGGTGGCACTAAATGTGCCTGAATAATCAACTATCTTATGAGTTGATTCTACCTCAATATTCAATCAGTAATCCCCTCAAATATTCAAATCAATGTCAGGGTTGGTTCTTGCCCTAAATAACTAATCTTCCTTTCTAGGTTGGTTCTTCCTATCAATGTCTAATTTCTCTTCTAATTTGGCCCTTATCTTCAATATAGTTGATTCCTAGCCTTCACTAGTTTTCCTTCAACCTATTGAAAATACGCTAGCCTGCTCTACTCACTAATATCTTTTAAATAGAGTCTAAGTATTCACTAACTTTAAAGTGGACAAACTCTAAATTAACTTTATCAAAATGGACAAAGCTAATTAATAATTGTATCTTCAATAAACTCTATCAAACTAGATAGATTCTAGTGGTAGCTTTGATACCACTATTGGTTTTTTAAGCCTTAATACTACCACAAAATATCATAGGTTATCTAAAAATATATCACACAGGTCCCCAAATATAAAATAGCCATAATAAAGGTCAATGTAATAATATGATGAGTAGAATAATATGAGCAATTAATATGTATATCAAGGCTTATATAATAAATCAAATAACATTAATTTATATACTAAAATATGAATGCAAAATAGCTTGAGTCATTCATGTACTATGCATTAAGAACAACTTACAAAATTAATTGCTCAAAAATGTATACAAGATTTATTACTCCTCTTCCTCTTACAATTAGATAATGATATATATGAATTGTATTTGATATATCTTCTTATGGAGCATTGTCTCCATAATATAGCCATAGTAATGTGACTCTTTAGATACTTGATTATTGCTCTCCATATGCCAAGTCTCATGACTCTTGGCTTATCTACTTGCCACTTGCATACTTGATGAACACTTGACTCTATAATTTTTTCACACATTTACACTTGTGTACATCTTTACATTAAATTAATGAACTCTCACATACAAGACATTTGTGCAAATTTACTCAACCTAAAATTGCACTCTAACTTACATGACACTTGTGCATTTCCTACATATTACAACTTTACATAACACTTATGCATATCCTACACATTCACACTTACATAAAAGAGGAAATATAAATCACACTCTAAACTATAGACTCAAGCCTTATCTACTGTTTACAAATATACCATGAAGGTGTCATGTGGGTACATTAGCATGTACTAAATAATTTAATATACTCCAACATACATGTCATGACCATTAAGAGCAATGGAAGTCATCTAAGATAGTGGAAGAAATTATTTTTTAGGAATTTGAAAGGTTTTTCAATTCCATGTCCTTGACAAACTAACTAAAGGGACTTGTGGACACCAAAAAAATGGAGTGAGTTGGATAATGATTAGTTTATTGATGCTTGTTAAAATACTTGATGTGGAATACAAAATAGATAATCAATATGTTGAGATATGGGGTCCACATTATTAACATGAAGTTCAACAAAGTATTAGAAGCATCTAGATTTTTAAAAGACCTTTTAAAAAAGCATTAATTGATGAGTCTTTTATTTGGTAGGGATGTTGAATATTTCTAAAAAAATTTAGTTGAGGACAATAAAGGGAGAAAAAAGTAGCAACCAATATGAGAGATGTACATAAAATTCATATGACATTGATTTGTTGAATGGATGATATATTTAAAGGGTGGTGCAACATTTACAAGTAAGGCAAGGTTGACTAGAGTGATATACCTCATGAAAGACGTGAAAGTTTTATAAAATGGTCAGAGAGATCTACATAATCATTTGAAATTTATAATCTTTAATAACTCTAGGTTTGTTTGTATGCCATAATGCATATGGTTTAATGTGAGCTCAAGGAAATCCCTTGTAGCTACCAAGAATTTTGTTAGGCATGAGTGGGAGGTGTTGAGAATTGTCTCTTGGGTACATTTTCTTTAGCTTAGTGGTGACATGACATGGAGATTACTTAATAACATAGAAGATAGGTATTTAATATTGTATTTGTTTAATCAACTCAATGTTGCAGCCTTCTAGACTCTAAATGACTATATAAAGACCAAATCTTGTCTCATAGTCAAGGTTATGCGTAGCAACGAATTATCGTTAACTCACGAATGTTAGGATTTTTAAAATTCAAAATTGGCAAATATGGGGACCCTTGATCGTGTCTCGTTTGCCCAAAAAATTTTAGAGCAAATATTTTTTAGGTCATCTCGTCCTACTTTAATAATAATTTCACCATTTTTATTTAAATTACCAACACCCCTACCTAAATCATGGACCTTTTCACCTTGAAATTATAAATAATTTTATTTATCCTACCAAATTCACCTCTTATACCACCAATATATATACCTAATGTGACAATGATACTCATACATCTAAAACATTGATTCTCCTCAAAAAATGACCTGTAGTAGCGAAAAATGACCTATAGCAACAAAAACCTGTAGTAGAAAAAAATGACCTATAGCAGCAAAAAACCACTTGTAGCAACAAAAAATGATAGGTAGAAAGCAGTGATAAGATGTAATAGAAATAAACAATCGGTAGTAGATAAAAGCATAAACAATCAATAAAAAACAAAGACTATTGGTGGTAGAGAAAAACACAGATGATCAATAGTAGAGAAAAACAAAAATGATCAATAGCAAAGAAAATAAAGATGATCGACACAAATCATAGATGATCGGTAGGAGAGGAAAAAAGAGACTATTGATAGAAATCAAATACCATAAATAGCAGAGAAAAACTCAAATTATTGGTAAGATAAAAAAGTACAATCGACAAAAAATATAGTTGATTAATAGCATAGTAAAAATTCACACGATTGACAAAAATTAGAGATGATTAATAGCAAAAAAAAGGATGATAAACAAAAATTATAGTCAATCGATAGTAGAGTAAATATTCAAATGATCGATAAAAATTATAGTCGATTGATAGTAGAGGAAAATAAAGACGATCAACAAAAATTATAGACAATCAATAGCAGATAAAAGCATAGGCGATTGGTAGAAATTATAGACAATTGGTAGCAGAAAAAGTGGTGATGATCGATACAAAATAGAGATGAGAGGGGTAATTCCCTTATACCAGTTGTAGAATTTTTATAATTTTCAACATCATGTTCATTTGTTAACATAATTTTTTTTCTTTACAAGTACAATGGCACATACTGGCAATGGAAATAAGAGAGGCCAATCTTTTGTTTTAAAAAATATCTCAAAATATTTTAGCCATATATCAAAATTGAGTGAGCCATCAACATCTGCATAAATTCAAGGTACATACCCATTCTAACTACTCAATAGTTAATTTTGGTAAGTTATTACAAAACATGATATAGAATACCTTTGTATGCAAAAAATACTATTGACCTTGATATACCTCTGTTTGAAGATATTCTCAAGGATGAGATGCCCCCACATGAAAATTTTCTTAACAATAACATGCAAAAACCACTTGAAGAGATTCCTCAAACTAACACGCCAATCAAAACTAAAAAATGATCATTCAAATAAAATGCTAATTTTTGGGGAATCTTCTAGTCAAAAAGATAAATGTAGAAATTTAACCAAGTGGACTATTAGAAGCACACTCAACTTGAATGGTCATCAACATATCCTTTTATTGAGCTAGTGTAGTTAGAGAACAGTAATGACATGCCAACAAAATATACATGCATGATTTGTAGTTGGAAACTAAGGATCATAATATGCAACTTAAGTTAGATACAATATAAAAACATTGTGGAAAAGTTTATGTGACAGTAAACTAAAGTGATATAACTAAGAAAAAAATTAGGTGGAAGGATGCATCAGAATGCATACATGTCAGCTATGCACAAGAATATGAAAAATAAATGAAACAACAACAAACTCTTGTTGAAAATGGTAGAATGATTCAAGATCAATTTCAAAAACTTCATAAGACTACTTTAGCTTCAAAAATTTTGTAGTTTCCTATTGTATATACTATTCTTAAAAAGGGTAGACCTATATCTGATTTTATTAATTTTAAATATTTATTTCAACTAGTTGATGTGCAGAACCTTCCTAGTGCCCATTGGTTAGATCGAGGTGGTTGGGAAATAGAAAAATGTCTATCATTGGTTGAGAAGGAGGACTTGAGAGAGAAAGTAAAACATGCCAAATTCATTTCACTTTCAATTGATGAGGGACCACATCTTGGATTTTCATGCATGTTTATACATTCCAAAATTATTTAAAGCAACCTCATGTACTAGCACTATATAAGATAGTGGAAAATTATAATGCAAAAAACCTTTACAATGTTGTTGTAATGAGTTTAAAAAATATCATGAGAATGGATAATATAAAAATAGCCATAAAGTTAAAATGTTTCAGAGTTGACAGTGCTGCTATAATGCAAGGACACATGAATGGTCTATGTTTGACTTCAGATATCAATTACCTCATATTTGATCCCCATTCATTGTATGTCTTATTGAATGAATCTTGCATACAAAATTGTGAGCACATTTGAAAATGTTGCGAGAGTGGAAGAAATCGTCTATGAAATACATGTTTATTTTTTATACAGTTCAAAAAGATTTGCAGAGTTTCAATATTTTGCACTAGGAGTTACTGAAGGTAGAAAAATATTAAATATGTAGATACTAGGTGGATTTCATTGTTTAAACCTATAGATAGAGTTTTAAAAAAATATCAATCCTTAATAGGATTTATGTATACAAATTGTAGGGTAGTTGATAAGGCAAAATATCTACTATATCGTAAGATTGACTCATGGGAAACACTTCTTACATTATGCGGTATTCTTCCAATATTGTAGGAAATGAAAACTTTGATTAAACTTGCAAAAGAAAAATTCATGTATATTATCAAATTCATCAGGATGAGAAAACAAATATGTATGCATATTGATAGGTTATATTTATCTGGAGAAAAATTTAAAGATCCTTTGTTTGATAGTTGGAGAACTTTAACAAACTCCAATGATCCAAAAAGATTTTTGAAGTTCAACATAAATGATCATCTTTGTATTTATTTTCATGAAAATATGATACCTTTATATTTAAAAAAAAAAAAATGATCACATATAGTTATGGACGATGTTGAAAAAATGCCCATAACACAACGAACTTGATATATTTTTACACAAGACAAAGACTAAATTAAGAAAAATAGCAGAAACAGTGACAAGGGAAATAAGAGATCATTTTCAAAGAGATGAGTTGCTTGAGACCATAGGTATGGTTAACCTCGTGTTCTATGATCCTTGTACTAACTTTAGTAATACAAGTGAGTTGTTTATTAAATATATGTGCACTCTTATTAAACATTTCACTAAAAGTGTGGAATTCAATGGTATTCTCAATAAAGAACTTTTGATAAAACAATCAAGCCATTTTGGATTAACAATGGTTGGTCAAATGTTGTATTTGACTAACCCTCATAAGCCAAGTTCTATTACACATTTGTGAAAAAAATTGTATCCAAGTAGTGTCTTACAAGATATGATCAGTGAATATTTTCATATATGAATTATGTCAAACAATGATTTTAGGATCTATGGAAGATGAAAGGGTTTTTAGTGCATTATCTTTTGTAAAATCTAAAGTTCGTAACAAGTTGGATAAAAATTTGGAACATTTTTTGAGAATATGTGTCATCATATGAGTTGGACAAGTATCCTTATGACAAAGCTTTGGCATATTAGAAATTTCTAACAGACATAAGAGGTATCACTAGTACTCATGATAATGAGGGTAATCATACTTGCAATGATTATATTGTAGAGAAACAAAGATCAACTATGAGTACAAGTAATTTGGGAAAAGTTGAGAAGTGTTTGTTTCAACTTCCTCAATTTTGATATTTGCAAAAATTTTAAATTTTATATATTTTCTAGTATTTGTTATCAATTGTCTACTGGATTATGAAAATTGGCTTCTGGTTTACTAAAACTATCCAAAAAAATGTATGTTCATAAAATTTTGTGTTTGATATCATAACCTTGTTTATAATATTTATATTTTATATCATAGTTTGTTATTGGATATCTACTTATGTTCATTAAATTTTGTGTTTTATATCATAGCCTTTTTATTGGATTATTTGTCTATATTCATAAAATTTTATTTTTTATATCATAGCATTGTTATTGGATTATTTTTCTATGTTCATAAAATTTGATGTTTTATATTAAAGCCTTGTTATTGGATTATCTATCTATGATCATAATTTATTTATTTTATATCATTGTCTTCTTTTGTTGGATTGACCATTGTACACAATAGTAAAAAAATGTAACCATATACAAATATAATTCAAAATAATAAATTAAAAACATAGTACACAAATTTTGAAAATATCTTATACCGCTACCTCCTTGGGTCTTACCCGAAAGTGAAATCCCTTCTGGGATGTTTTCCACAAAAAAAAAATTGAAAATATTTTTTTTATTAATTTGAAAATGATATCATTACATTTTACAAAATTATTGACTACCATACAACAAAATATACAGTCAACTATTGAACTGTGTTTTCACTTTGTTAGTATTTATTTAGGGGTCTTGAAGTAGATTTTGGCTCTCCTTGAGGTTGAGGTTGTCTTTCCTTGATAGTTTTCCCTTGCAGTGCATCGGTTCTCATCAGGCCTTCCTGTGTTGTCTCCAAACTCGCAAACAATGATCTTTCTTCCTTTGCAGGATCTTCTTTTAACATTTAATGCATTTATTTTTCTTTCTACTTAAGTAAAATCTTAGGATCTAAATTGTGTTTCTTTATGATTCTATTGAAGACATTGTTCTCTTTTATTATTATATGTAACATCCTTTTAATTTAACAACCAATTGTAGATTTTCTTTACAGTGTTTAGATAAACATTCAGGTTGTTCACCTATTTTTTTAGGTTATCAAAATTGGACTACACAAGAGATAAGAAAAAACATATCAATTCATAAATGCATGAAAAAAATAAAATAAAAAAATTTATAATTGCTTACCTCAACTACAACTTTTGCAGCCTCTGTAGCTTCAATTTTTTATTGTCAATAGCCTATATATTAAAATATGTCTGGGCTTTGGCATTAAGGTTCTCTAACCTATTCAAAAGAATATCTAAAATGTCATCACTATACACAAAGGTGGCCTTCACATTGCTAGATTTAGATTCAATAAAGCATCAAGATTTTCTAGTTCATGCTCTATCAAAGAAAAGATGTTCTTTTTAAATATTTTTTATATTGAGCATTAATTTATTTGATAAGATCTTTGGTCCAAAACTCCCAATCTCTTATTTCAATGATATCTTGAAGCATATTTTCTTTAATAGTTACTTCACAATTATCTAACAACAAAATATCTTCTAAAAAATATAATTTCTCATCATTGGTGAGAGGAAGAGGGTCGTTGATTGGTTGGGAATGGGATGAGCTCTGAGCAACAACAACTATCTCTTCATTTTTTTGTGCTTCATTATGTTTTCGTGGACCTTGAAGCCCATCAATCACTTTGAATTACCCAAGAATTCTTCCCTAAAATAGATAATATGTTAGAATATATTACATTATTTGGTACATGCTAATGTACCACCTTGGGTACATATTTAGATTAGAATGTGAGTTATATTTTATGTAATATAATAATGTGCAAGAAATACACAAGTGTCTTATAGTTAGGTGTGCATGTGCACAAGTATCCATGTAGAATGCACGTGTCCTTAGAGTAGGAAAGTGAAGAGTCACATACTTCTATATATTTGTGACTAAGCATTGTAAGAAGCATTGAAAAAGAGCATTGCTCATAGTATGTATTATTAGAGCTCTACACAAGAGCATTTTTTAGTATTTTTGTGAGCACTTGTTAATTGTTAGTTTTTTATGATGTATGATATGGGAGAAAGCAATCACAAGATGTTAATATGCAAAAAATTAAGATAATAGAATTCTACAATAAGACTGAAATATGCTATTAATGGAAAGTTATGAAAATAGTGCAATACAATGTAATGGAGGAAATGAACACTCCAAAAATCTAATGGAAACTACATTGTACTACTTAATAGTAGTCATACTTCTACTACACTCTCTTCTATTCACTATGGGCCCTATATATAAGAATATAGATTACTTGACCCTTACTCTTCCTAACTACCTTTCCTATGACTCATGTACAAGTGGACTCCTTGTACATTTACATCATTGCACATTAACACTTGTGCATTTATTACTTTTTACTCAAGTAACCTAAGATATACTCCTAGTCTAATAATGTACCTGAGGTGGTACATTGACATGTACCTAAATAATTTCATATACTCTAACACCCCCTTGTATTACATTATTTGGGTATTGAAGACTTTAGTCTTCAATATGGATTTTCCTATTGACCTTGGAGTTTGTACTATCCTCCTCTGTTTTCTATAACTTGTTCAAGCAAGTAGTTACTATCTTCATAAAATTTTATCCTTGTTGAAAGAGCTTTGAATTCATGATTGTTTGTAGGATCTTCCAGTTCTTTAATTTCTTCAATCCTTTGAGCTAGGTCTCCTTTCTAATTTCCTTCACGATATTCCAATTGTGGATAATGATTTTGTCACTGAAATTGTTGTTGATATGAATTATTTTGATATTGCCTTGGTTGTGTTGAGAAGCAACACACCCTCACTAAAAATAAAATTGTTTGAGCCTTTGGAAATTATCAAATTTTATTTTCTTCGGGGACCCTCTTGAAGTTTTTGGGTTTTTGATTCTAGGTTTTGTTCGCATCAAGTTCTTAAAATTGCTTATATCAAAGTGTTAAAATTCCTTGCATAACACCATTGATTTGAATTGAATTATTTTGAATTTTTATGCTTCAATGGTATTAATTCTGATTAAGTATTTCAAAAATTTTGATTTTCAATAGTTTTCCTAAGATCTGAAATATTAAAATCAAATTTTAAAAATTTGAAAGAAATCTTCATCTCGCCCTAATTTTTACTTCAATTTTTGGAATGCCATATCTTTTGCTAGTGAAATCCATTTGGTATGATCCAAATTTTGGATGAATTTTTGTGAGCCAATATTTCCAATGATGCCAATTTTACAGGTCTTCAGGCGTGATTCATCTTCCATAAATAGTAGTTTCTATTTATAGCCAACAAACTTATTAATGCAATATATTATTATTTGGAGTGAATTTTCAAAATTTTCCTACATATTCAGATACCCATTTGGCTCATTTGGATGCCTAAAAAGTTTCATTCAATTTTGGGCATTTTAAATTTCATCATATTTTTACACTACGAGAAATAGGCATCTTTCGGATAATTTAAAATTATTTTCCAGAATCAAAAAATTATTTCTGGGTGAAAGAATGAAATTACCTAAGTGTGCTTGGGTGGAGGTTTTAGATGTCTGCCAAAAATTTTGGAACCTAAAGTGTCACCCAACACTTGGGCGGAGGTTTTGAATATTGGTGGTAAAAACGATGTCCCAAAGTCCCGCCCCACTTTGCAAAGAAAAGCTTGGGCGGATAGATAGAGTCATCAAGAAAAGTGAAGCATTCAAAAGTGTCACCCACTCTCAACCAACAAGTAAAACATAAGTTTGGGTGGATAAATGGACTTCAATGAAGAAGTAGGCAACTTAAGTGCCGCCCAACTACTTTTTTGGAGGTTTTAGACATTGGCGCGCATCCCAGCAACTTCAGTATCAACCAACCTTCCTTCTTAAATTTGAGAAACCCATTGAGAACAAGGACCAAAAATGGTGTGAATGGAGACTTCATCTTCATATTTACATGATAATGCATCAGCTACCACATTTTCTTAGCCCTTCTAATACTCAATGACAAAATCATAACCCAATAGTTTGATCATCCACTTGTTTTGTTCAAGATAAGGAAAATGTTGTTCTAGAAAGTGCTTAAGACTACTATGGTCAGTTTTTATGATGAAGCAACTACTGAGTAAATAATACCTCTATTTTTCGATGGCATGTAAAATAGCCAACATTTATTTCTCATATGTGTATCATCCCAAATTTTTGCCTGACAATTACTTGCTTTTAAAATCCAAGGGGTGACCATCTTGCATTAAAACTATACCAATTCCTATACCCGAAGTGTCACACTCTATGATGAAGGGTTTACTAAAATTTGGAGTAGCCAATACTGGAGTGGAGCACATAGCGTCTTTGAGTTCTTGGAATGCCTGAGAGGCTATTTCATTTCATTTAAAAGCATCCTTTTAGGTAAGTGTTGTGAGAGGAGCTGCAATTTTGCCATAATTGCATATGAATTTCTGGTAATAACCTGTAAGACCTAGGAATCCCCTAAGCTTTTTGAGGGATTTAGGTAGAGGTCAATATTGAATAGCTTTAATTTTTTGAGGGTCTACTTTGACTCCTTCATGAGACATGATATGACCTAAGTATTCGACTTCTTGGACCCCAAAGGTACATTTGGATATTTTAACAAAAAGTTTTTCCCTATGTAGTAAATGAAGAACCTTGTCAACGTGGGTTAGATGATATTTCCAAGATTTGCTGTAAATTAGGATATCATCAAATAAAACTAGAATGAACTTACAAATATATGGCCTAAGAACATGGTTCATAAGTCTTTTAAATGTTGATGGAGTGTTAGTAAGACTAAAAGGCATGACTAGGAATTCATAATGGCCTTCATAAGTTTGAAAAGTGGTTTTAGGTATGTCCCTTCCTTAACTCTGATTTGGTGAAAGCCGGAATGAAGATCCAATCTAGTGAAGTAATTATCACCATGTAATTTGTCCAATAAGTTGTCAATGATAGGAATGGGGAATTTATCTTTAATGGTAATTTTATTGAGAGGATGAAAATCTAGACACATGTGCCAAGAAGCATCCTTACAATGTATCATTGTCATGGGTGATGAGTAAAGACTAATGCTATGATGAATTATACCATGTTCTAGCATTTCTTGTACTATCTTCTCTATTTCTATCTTTTGAGGTTGAGGATAGTGATAGGGACGAATATTAGGAGGAAGACTACCAAAAACAAGATGTATAGCATGGTCATATGATTTTTTAGGAGGTAAAACTTTTGGTTCACTAAAGACTTCTTCATAATTATCCACAATAGGTTGAAGATCCTTTGAGATAGTCGCCAGAGTGTCCAAGGATTGAGCTTCCATGGAATTTATTCAAGCTATAAATCCACGAGCACTCTTCTTTAATAAGTTCTCCATGCAATGGGAAATCACCATATTGGATGGTGGATATTGAATTCCTTGAAGATAAAATAGTCTTCTCGTTCTCCTTCCATTTGATATATAATATTTGAAAATTAAAAGTAACTTCATCTAACTGTGATAACCATTTGATGCCCAAAATAGCATCTGCACTTCTTAGGTTCATAACGAAAAGAGTTCCTCGCCAAGTTTAATATTCCATTTGGATTGAAACTGGAGATGTTCTTCCATCACATTGAGCGTTTCCTCCATTTGTAATTAAAACTTGGAATCTTGATTGGTCATATTAATGTACAAGTTCAATGCTTTAGCAGTTTGATATCAATAAAGTTATGTGTACTACCAAAATCAATAAACACATTAATACATTTGTGCCTAATAAATCCTTGTACCTTAATTGTATGATAAGTTGTTATCCCATAAGTGCATGTATTAAGAAAGCAATTGTGTCATCCTATGGTGTTGCTTAATTAGTATCTATTGAGGGTTTTTTTGTTTTCGTGGGGGACTCTTGTTGAGTTATATCTTCTTCTTCTTCTTCTTCTTAATTATTTTTGAATTCTACTTGAAAGGTTTGACACACTACAGATGCTTGATCTTTGGGATGATAAGAACAAAATTTAAAGCAAAAAAATCATGATGATTGTTCATTATGGCAAAATGATCAATGGAAATTAGAATCACGTTTGTAGGACACCCCATATTGAAGTTTAGTTTTAATTGCTTGAGCTATTTTGGTAGCCTCATCTAAAGTACGTGGATCATGAATGTCGACTTATTTTCAGATTTTATCCTTGAGACCATGATAGAAAGTAGACACCACTACTGTTGGATTTAATTCATGTGTGTAAGTAAGAAGACTTGTGAAATTTGATACATAATCTTCTACTGAGCCAGTCTTCTTTAGATCCATGAGGCGGACCACATATGAGGAAGATGAACCTTTATCAAATATTTTAAGGAATAGTTCCTTAAATTCAGGCCACATAAGAGATCGGTTATGTTGACGGAACTGCCATAACAACCATTGATAAGCTTGGGTGCCTAGTTTACAAGATGCATATGCGACTCGACCAGTTTCAGGAATACGATATAAATGAAAAATACCATCCATTTTTGATATCCAGCCTTTCAAAAGTAGACATGTCGGTAAAAGGAACTTGGGTGTCATGAGGCCATTTTAAGAATTGGGAGGTATCACTTGCTAAAGGATCAAAATCGAAGGAATTTTGTGGAGGTATTGATGTTTGACAAGTATATAAAGGTGGAGGGTTGGCATTTATAGGTGAAGGGTTGGAAATGGAATGAGAGACTGGGTTATTTTGTTGTAGAAGTAAATTCACTAACTCATTAATCTATTGTACTAATGAATACACATTATTTATGTCTTTTTATTGTTGTCCCAAACACTCATGTACATTGACATCTACTGTGAGGGGAATTTTAGAAATAAGCTCTTCTTGATTAATGATAAATTTATCTTGGTTGAACACATTACTATTGTGGTTAGGAGTAGGAGGATGTTGGAATTGTCTTGATTTGGAGAAGCCATGGACCAATGGTGAGGGTTGAAATTGTTAATTCTAAGAGGAGAATTATGTTGCATACCTTTATTTCATAGTTGTCTTCTGGGTGTATTCTGGGACCCTTGGTTTGATTGCTCACTATGTTGTAATCTTCCGTTCGGTCCTATATTCCACTTATTGGGAGTGTTATGATCACTCATGCTATGTATTTATATTAATTTCCACAAAATACCTTGCAATATTCAAAAATAGCTGACAAATGTGAAAATTTTAGCTGACGACTTTTTCACCAAAATTTGCTCACAAATTTTGAACAACTTTTGTTGACAACTTTTCACCAATTTTTGCGGATGACTCTTTTCACCAATTTTTGCAGACGACTATTGAGCAAAATTTGATTCACAGCTTTTCGCCAAATTTTGTTGAAGATAACTTTTGAACAATGTTTATTGTTTACCCTACAATGTTGTTGGAAATAACACACGGGATATTGACACTAAGATGGAAAACGTGGACTGTAACAGAGAATCGAATCGGCATAGGATATATGGCACCAAAACACAGAAGCGGCATAGGATAGATGGCACGACAACAAGTGTGACTATGTGAGAGACCTGAAACACGTGGAGCATAATTTGAGGGAGAGCGAACATGGGTCAGGAGCACGGGTGAGGAACAGTGTGAGTACCCGGTAGTACTCACAAATATTATATGGCATTTTGGTGCTTTTAAACCAATGAATCGGTCTGTAATAATGCATAGAATTTACCCATAGTAAATTTCATCGGACACCGCTACTTAGTGGTTTAAGGTATGCGAGACTTGATGCTTGAAACAATGTTGAGCTTTGCTTATTGTTATGGCTACTGTGATGTTTCTTAATCGATATCCCTCCTGGTGACATGTGGTGATAGCTTGCAGTTAGTTTTAAATTTAATTAATGTAATTTAGGCCTTCCTTTTATGCGACATCGTCAAAAAATCAACTTTTTATTTTATGTATTTGAGGTCTTCCTTGTATACGACAATGTCAGAAAATCAACTTTTATATCCAAGAGGAGGAACGTGAATAATACTGGACCTTACTGGAATGAACGAGTGAGAAAAATACTGGTCGGTTTAAAGAGTAACAGTGTGTCATGGAACGTATTATAAGATCGAAAACTTGTCGTGCCTTGATTGGAAGAGGATTAGGGCTACAATCTTCTCTGTGATAAATGGATGTTGTAACCTTATAAAATGAAAAAAAATAGCTTCTTGTTGTTTTTTCTTATTCTCCACAAAACAAAAATTTATTTCGCAGATGTTACCTTTACCTGGAGCGATTCAATATTAAATCCTTTTGTAATGTTTTCATCTGTCTGCCTACTCATATGTATTTATCTCTTCACTGTTATGTAATTTGACCGAACAACAGTTTATCTCTTTTGCTGGTATTTAATCAAAGTTTCGAAGCTATGCGAGATAGTGCGCACATTTATCCGGACAAAAATTGATGCACTTTTACGTAGAATCTAAAACACTTCTTCTTGTTAGTGTGTTGTGAATTATGCTAGTGTCACACTGTGCTGGAGCAATTTATTTCTTCATTTCTGATCACTTGGCTCTGATATTACTTGAGGTGAAATTTAATGGAAGAATTGCAACACAGATTGAATGAATTAAATCAGATAACTCTTGCCACTTGAGGAGGGCTAAGTCCTTTGCCACTTAAGTCCTTGTGAATACGCAGATGAAAGATTGTATAATTATTGATGATCAAATATAAAGTAACCTACCTCTATAAATAAGAATAAATCAACCAATCAATGATTAATTGGAAATATAGCCAACTAGCTATATTGGAGTTGTAACATATTCCCATGGTTGTAAGTGATGGGCTTGGTTCTAAGATATGGTAGGTAATTTTGAATTATATTGTACCATTTTAAGGGCTTAGTTGGGATTTCTAAAACAAAATATTTATAGCCTATATTATATATAATAGATGTAAGTTATGGTAAATAATTAATCTTTTTCTTATGCTTATATTAGGTTTAATTTGGTTTATCATGGTGTATACTTTATTGATCAATATCCTATTTATTTGGATTCATAGTGTTGTTGAAGAACCTCGATTAATATAGGAGTGGTTTTAAAAATAATAGAAGGATTTTAATATTTACAAGATCAAATGACTTTTGTGATTAATATAATTCGTACCAATCAACATGTATTATTTCAATAGATACTTTAAAAAATAAACAAGATTGTGGAAAAATATGAATTCTAAATGAATATATTTTTTTGAAGTAATATTTTGCTACAATTTTTTTACTATTGTAAAAGTTGGGTTTTTGAAAGGGCTCATATCCTTTTACACATTTTGACTAGTAGCATTAGTCCTATTGGTCAAAACCTCTTCTTATAGGGATACATAATTTTGGGTTATTTCCATCGATTTTCAAATATTTATAACTGATTCCAAACTACCATCCTAACTCCAAAAACATGATTAATATGTCCAAACCACCATCCTAACTCCAAATATCAAAAGGATTGCAAACCTCCTTCCCAAACCATTGATTTTCCCCTGATCCAAACCACCATCAGACCACATCTATTACCAACCCTTAATACTATCCCTAATTTTGGTCATTTGTAGGGACTTTCCTCAACTTGTTAATTGTTGGAAACTTTATGCCCTTGAAATCATTCCCTTATTCCTATAAATTGTTGATCATTCAGTTGAGATAATCTTCCCAGGTCTTTGATAAGGTTACCACATGTCTATATGGGTTAGCCCATGGACTACCCCATCTAATATTAAGTAGATTACCACTACATCTGCCACATTGTAAATGATAACCAATGACAAGACTTTTTGCTAGTAAATATGTCACTAGGCTTTTGTAGTTGTGTAGGCCATATAATATATAGATAAAATAAATTTCTCAATGCATTACCACATGATCCCATACCTACCAATGGTGGGGCTTACTCTTGGGATTCTACTTCTATGACTTATGAAAAAGTTTTGGTCATTGCATTAACTTTGACCGTATCACAAACAACCTATTTATGCCCCTTTTATTTATACTTATTTAGGTGTACATTATCCACCTCTGATCCTCTTCATGAAGAGGCCCCCAGGTAGCCAACCAGTCTTCCACCCTATTACCTTTCTATGAAAACAAGATTCATCTCCATATTCTCCAGTTAATTAAGAACTCTTAGATTTTTTGTTATTATACTTGATACCTAACATCTCTTTGTAGCCCTCTTGTTAAGGTTATTGATAATGTTGAGATAACATCCTCCATTATCAACTTGCTTACACCCAACTTCCTTGCCAGTTTTTCTCTAGCTTCTATTTGATGACTCATCATAGAGCCTAGAAACGCACTAAAAATACCAATTAGAATCCCTTTGTTATCTCTTATCACTACTCCCTCTACCTTCCCAGGGTTCCCCTAGAATCTCCATAAAATTTTATTTTTAGCCAACCCCCTCAGGTGAATTCCATTTTACACTTCTCCTTGGATTTTCTTAGGGGGCTTTCTCCATCTCAATTGGGCTAAGGTCCCTCTGTTTGTTAATATTTAACTCCTCTATTGATGCCATAATTTCCTTCATACTTAATACTAATGTGTTTTACTATAGCTACCTGGATCATCTGCTTGATTTTTAAGAAGGTTCTCTTTTCCTCAAATATTCTTTTGTTATGCTCCAGCCAAGTCCCCCAAGCATAGTGGAAAGAAATAATAGCCCAAATCTTATTCAACCTTGCATTCCTAAAGGGATTTTTCCATTGTTCTATCCAATCCACCATTCTATTGGGCAGTAACTAGATGATCCCTATCTCCTTAACTAAATATTGAAGAATTGAAAGGGAATAGCTACATCCTAGTATTACGTGTTTGTTGGAAATATATTGAATATTTTTCATGTTATTTTTGTGGGGTTAACACTAAAATGTACTAGACACTCTAAATGTTTTAGGATTTTTTAAGTTATTTTTAGACCCATATGGGCTTTTGGGGTTACTATATTTTAACCCATGCTTTTTTGCCCATGATATTGAAAAATCCGTGCATGTGCCTTTGTTATATATATCACACTTGTATTAGGGTTTGTAGAGAGACAAAATAAGAACATTATTGTATTGTAGATGACGAAGTTAATGCAATAAGAAGACAATACTATGTTGGTTTTTCTCGATTAAGGGTTTCCAGGATAAATATTGTGTTATGTGTATTTAAGCGATCTTCTTCTATTGATTCTATGATTATTATTTTACTGCATTTAATTTATCGGGGCTCTTTATTTTTCTTCATTTGGTATCAAAGCTAAGTTTTAGCTTTGTTCAAGGAGTAAGGGTTTCAACCCTATGATAAATTAATTCTCGAGTGAGAGTCATACGTTAAAGGATCTAGGAAAATGAGAAATATGGGAAGCACACGGATAGAGATTAAAAAATTAAATTGATAGAATTTTGAGTTATGGAAAATCAAGATGGAGGATCTATTGGTTGATAGAGATCAGTGGATTGTGATCTCGGGAATAAAACCAACATCAATGATAGATGATAATTAGCTGAAAATTGATAGGAAGGTAAGGATATTTATTAGATTATGCTTATATGATTCAATATTGTTGAACGTATCTACAGAGACCATGACAAAGTTGTTATGGGATAATCTAGGAACATTGTATCAGATAAAATCATTGGTAAATAAATTCTTTCTTTGAAAGAAGTTGTATTCACTTTAGATGAATGATGATGACTCTATGGCTGAACATCTGAATACTTTTAACACTGTGGTAAGTCAATTAACCTCTGTAGAAGTAAAAAATGATGAAGAGGAAAAGTGAATTACTTTACTTTATTCAT
Organism: Wollemia nobilis; assembly: GCA_028583015.1. Classification (NCBI taxonomy): domain Eukaryota; kingdom Viridiplantae; phylum Streptophyta; class Pinopsida; order Araucariales; family Araucariaceae; genus Wollemia; species Wollemia nobilis. Next base: position 2,145,041 of record JAQPPZ010016911.1, on the reverse strand, counting down.
TACTAGATTCATGAGATAACCTAGTTATGGATATCACCAATACTACATCTACATTAAAAGTAGAGGATATAGTAGGAACTTTGCTTCTTGAGGAGATGAGACAAAAATATTCTAAGGATTATCATTAAAACGATGCCTTGGTTGTGAGAGGTTATTCTCAAGAAAGAAGCAAAAAAAAAATGGGAGAAAAAAAATCAAAATCTAGGAGTAAATTTGTTGCCCTACAAAAGAGGAAATGTTGGAAGTGTGGTAAAGAAAGGCATTATAAAAGAGACTGCAAATCTAAAAAGGTTGATAATAATCGATATATGATGAAGGGGCTTCTATAGAAATGAAGACCACAAATGAAGATTCATTGGGGCTTATTCTTGACTGTAGCATGCTCAAGTGAATGCCATGACTCATGGTTGATTGACTCGGGTGCTTCTTTTCATATGACTCCTCATAGGGAGGGGTTCAATGAATATGAAAAGATAGATGGAGGTAAAGTCTTCTTGGGAGAAAATTCGACATATAAAATAATAGATTGAGGAAGAGGCAAGTTGAGGCTAAACTATGGAAGAATTAAAACCCTTCCTAGTGTGTTGCATATTTTGGATTTGCCAAGGAATCTGATATTTGTAAGTAAGATGAATGATGTAGGTGTGAATATGGTATTCAATAAGGATAGTTGCAAGATGTTTTTTGGAGCCTTGGTGTTGGCAAGGGGAGTTCGCACAGGAACTTTATTAATATTTGAGGCTAGCACTGTAAGTATTAATTGCAATAACTCTTCAGTTGTACAGGAAAATAATATAACTAAAATGGCTCTGAGTATTCTTATAGTGAATACAATGTTGTCGTATAAACACATGAGGCATATTGGTGAGAAAGGACTTCAAATATTGAAAATGAAAGGTATAGCTGAAGGAATTTTTGATTGTGCATTAAATTTTAATTTTTGTGAGCACTATGTTTTTGAGAAACAAACTAGATTCAAGTTTCCAAGTAGTGCTACAAGGTTTGAAGGAATTATGTTAGAGTAATATTCCATTATTTAGGATATTAACCATATTTCCTACATTAGGATAGATTTCATTTACCACATGGTAAAAAGTAATATTTATTTTTGCCATTAGGTTATTTCATTATTTACCATTGTAAATATCTTTAACTATTTCCTATAGTTAATGGTATGATTTATTATTCATATTGTAACGTGAATAATATTTGTTAGTGGTTAGCATTATTTTCTAATGTTGTTAGCTACCTTAGGGGGAAGGCTACCTATTTAATATGTTACCTACCTTTAGGGGGGAACAACTAATTAGGCTATTCATAGCCTATATCGATTGTTATTTAAACCCTATTCTATATCAATATGAAGACTATGGTTTATGCATATTTTATTTTATGTTGCATTTGCCAACATTGGCATCAGAACTATAGAGGATACAAGCAAGGATACAAGGTGAATTGGGTAATACAGGAGAAAGTCTCATTCCAAACTGGGCAAGGCGAGAGGAAGTCTCTTGTTCCACGCATTTCAAGGCAGCCAAGGTTGTTAATTATTTGCTTAATTTATTAAGTTATCCTAATTTATTTGTTTCATTTGAAACATTAGTTTGGACCAAGACCCGCAGGTCATCCACGTGAGCATTAGTAGGCCTGCATGGACCAGCAGGCACTCCCTCTGATCCATAATCAAAAATTGATTTTCGATGGCTGGCCTAAGGTATCAGCCCAAGGAGGCCCCACCCCCTTGATGTGATGGCGATAAGCCTCCTCATACTACTGATAGGGAGGAGAACCTTGTTAGTTCCTAGCTAATCCAAGGTCCACCCAATAGACCTGACAATGCGACAGGTGATAGACCACCGCTGACATACTGGATGGACCTGACGATGTGATAGGTGACAGACAACATTTGACACACTCGACGGACCTAATGATGTGATAGGCAACAGATTATCACTAACACACTAGATGAATTGACTTAGACAGTCAGGTGACTGACAAATCTACCAACCTGATAGACTAAAACTACCCCAATACGACATACTTGACAGAATAACTGACCCGACCAAACCCTAATAGACTAAAACTACTCTTTTATCGACACATGATTTAAGGTGAACATCTCAAAGGTAGCACATGGATCGAGATGGAGGACACATGGATGACTCAAAGGTGGCATGTGTATCGAGGTGGATGACACATAGCACTTTATTGACATTGAAGGGGACACATGGTAATTTTCTAACATGGAAGGGGTGCAGATTTTGAGGACATGTGGATTTCAAGAACACGTGGTATTTGAGTTTGAAATAGGATACGTGGCATTTGCAGTAGGACACATGGTACTTCAAGTTTTAACAGTCTCGGTTTGGTAGAATAATGTGGGGTCATTTATTACCCGAAGGCAATTGATTACAAATGAACGTCTTCCCTTTTTTAAACAACACAACTGCACCTACCTGGTGCATGTGGTATAATGTCCCAACTAATTGTTTTTCTAGCACGCTTCGTAGAGACATAAAGGGCATGTGCCAGACCTTCCTTTCCAAGGAAGGGCCTAGCCCGACCAGTTTATTGGATTGGGCTAAGGCTTTGCACGTGGGATCGAGCGTTCGACTCCCGACGGAGTCAAAACATATTTTTTTTTAATTGATCAAGGTATTAAAGGTTTTTAAAAAAAATTAGTATTTTATTAATAATCTTATTATTTGTTAGTTTTAAAATCATTTTTTTATATATATTAAAGTGATTTTTCTTCAAAATAATTATTTTATTATTAATTAAATTATGCTAAAATTAATTAAATTAATGCAATAAAATTGAAAATAAAGAAAGGACCTTATTTTTTTTTGCAAAACCTTATACAAAAGAGTGTTTTTGTTTTTTCTCCAAGAGGGGAATATAAGACAAATAAATAGCACTATTTTTTTTGCAAAATTAGGGAACCTAAAATCTTCTCAAAACCTTGTTAATTTAGCAAACAATAAAGGATCAAACTTGAATTCTTTTTTTCCAAATTGTAACACAAGGAGACACAAAATTTTGTAAAATTCAAAGGTGAAATAGTGCATTTGTTTTTCTCCAAAGGGAGGATATAATACAAGAAAATTGCACATTCTATTTTTTGCAAAATTGAGAAGAAATTGAAGACCTTGGGTCCATCAAAACTATGTCGTGTGTCGACTAGTTTAGGAAAGCCTTTCAAACGCGGGTCGTGTGTCGACTTGACTTGAAAGGAGTGCTACTTTGTTAATTTTGCAAATCAAAGGGGGGAAGACAAGAAATTGTATTTCTTTGCAAAATTGTAACACAAAGTGAGGAGCACTTAAAAAAAATCAAAACTTGTTTATTTTGCAAAATAAAAAGGAAAGGCAATTGTTTTATGCCACATTCTTTGCAAAATTGAAAAACAAGAGGAGACATAATATATCAAATTTTTGCACAACACAAATCAAAATTTTGTTGCAAAAATTAGTGATAAAGGTGCATTTTCAATATTACTCGACACCTTTATTACAAATTGGCAAATTAGGTGCATTTTCGGTTGCATCCGACACCTAAGTGATAAAAATTTTGTGGGCACTCTTTGATTGATTATTGCATTTAATTTCTTGTTCTTTGCAATTATAAGTCATCAAAATCAAGAGCACTCAAAACCCCAAAATTTCACAATAATTTGTGTAATTCATTTGCACAAGTATAAACCATTTGTAAAATTGATATTCTCTCCATACAAACCCTAAAATTCACTCTTATTTGTTTGGATCAATATCCTCAAACTGATTATTCCTCTTCAAGAGGATTTTTAGGCAAGTGCCATTAAATATCTTTTTGAGTGAATTCTCTTTCACTTTATTTTTTTGGCTTAAATATCCTCAAACTGATCATCTTTCTTCAAAGAGATTTTTCAAGCAGGTGCCATTAAATACCACTTAAGAGTGAAAGAAAGATCATCTTAGTGCAAATTCTAGAACCTTCATCATGGCAACTATCAACAAATACCTAAATGATACACAATTTCTTAAAGGTCCTAACTATTCAACATGGAAAACTAAGATGAAAGTCATACTTACTATAGAGGAAATGTGGGATTTAGTAGATGGCACTAAAACAAGACCCACATCAGTAGGAGCAAATCAAAAAGCATGGGACAAAAAGAACAATCGTCTTCTCATGTTGATTCTCCTAGCTACTACTGATGAGATCCAACCTCACATAAGTGAAGCTAAAAATGGTAAAGATGCATGGGATGCACTTTGTACCATTTTTGAAGGTAAGAATCAATCGACTATTCTAAACCTTCAAACACAACTTCATACACTCCATATGAAGTCAGGAGAATCAGTAGAACTATTCCTCTGCAGAGTAGCAGAACTAAAGTCAAAGCTGAATGCTTTAGGAGCAAAAGTAGAAGATACTATCTTGACTTCAGTAATATTGAGGGCTCTTCCAGAATCCTACAAGATGTTAATAACATCCCTTAATGTATCTCAAAGAATAGTCACCTTTGTGGAGTTAGTCAATTTGCTTCAAACAGAGGAAGCAAATCAACTCCAAAGCGATGAAGTGACAAACAATGCACTTTACTCGAACAATCAGGGTGAAAAGAAGAAAGGAAACTTTCAGAAGGGAGGATCATCTTCAAAAGGTAAGGGAAAGAAACCTCAAAAGAAGTTTTGCTCACATTGTAAAAAGGACAACCATGACACCAATCGGTGTTGGTTTAAAAACAAGCAAAACAAAAATGGCAAAGGCACATCACAGAAGCAAAACAAAGGCAATGTTGCTAGTGAAGTGTCTGATTCTGATTCTGATTCTGGTTCAGAAAGAGCACACAAAGTGCTCATGGCTAAGACAATATTGTAAAGGGAAACAAATTTGTCACCTTAGGCAAGCACCATTTACACTCTCTTTTTAGGCTTCATAAATAGCATAAGTTTTTTGTTTGAAGTACTTGCAATAAAGGGGTGATTGTACCTCTTTTAGGCTTCATAAATAGCAAACTCTTTTTGTTTGAAGTACTTGTAATAAAAGGGGGGAATTTTCTGGTGTAAAATTTGCCTAGGAGGTAATATTTGTAAAAGCCTTAACAAAGCTTCATGAGTTGCACATCTTTTGCAATTAAGGGGGGATAAACATTTCTTTTCCTACTTCACACAATTTTTTGTAAAAAGGGAGGAAGACTTATAAGGGTGCATTTTCGGCAGCGACCGACACCTTAGTCACACTTCTTTCAGAAATTCCATTACAACATGTTTTGCAACAAGGGGGAAACTTATAAGGGTGCATTTTCGGTAGCAACCGACACCTTAGCTACCTTATCAAAACTTTTGCAAAATCATATTGTAACAGAATGAACCTCGTATGTAGTGATCTACTCTAGTACACCTAGCGGTTGCAATGGCTGGTTACCCATGCAATCCGGTTGGATGACAAGATTACAATAAGGACATTCGTTGATGTGAAGACAAAGTGAGGAATGACCCACTTTTTGCTTAGGAGCAGCCAGAGCACTATGATAGAGCAAGAACTAGCAGATCAACATCTTTTTCACTGTATTGGGATAGTTATATACATTACCCAAATAATGTAATAAGGGGGGATGTTAGAGTAATATTCCATTATTCGGGATATTAACCATATTCCTACATTAGGGTAGATTTCATTTACCACATGGTAAAAAGTAATATTTATTTTTACCATTAGGTTATTTCATTATTTACCATTGTAAATATCTTTAACTATTTCCTATAGTTAATGGTATGATTGATTATTCACATTGTAACGTGAATAATATTTGTTAGTAGTTAGCGTTATTTTCTAAGGTTGTTAGCTACCTTAGGGGGAAGGCTACCTATTTACGTTGTTACCTACCTTTAGGGGGAACAACTAATTAGGCTATTCATAGCCTATATCAATTGTTATTTAAACCCTATTCTATATCAATATGAAGACTATGGTTTATGCATATTTTATTTTATGTTGCATTTGCCAATAAATTCTACATCTAGTTCACTGTGATGTGTTTGGACCTGCAAAAGTACCATCATTAGGTAAATATATCTATTTTTTTACATTTATATATGACTTCTCATGAAACACATGGGTATATTTTCTATGAACAAATATGAGGTTTTTAATAAATTTAAAGAGTTTAAGGCTCTTGTAGAAAATCATATAGATAAAAAGATAAAGGTTTTGAGAAGTGATAATGGTGGTGAGTATTACTCTAATGAACTTGAGTAGTTTTACAAGGATTATGGAATAGAAAGGCAAAGAACAAATTTGTATAATCTACAATAAAATGGGGTTGTAGAATGGATGAATAGGACATTGATGGATAAGGCTAGAAGCATGCTAAGTGGTGCAGGGTTAGAAAATAAATTATGGGTAGAATTTGTGTTAACAACTTGTTATCTCATCAATAGATCTCCTACCTTAGCTTTGGTGGACAATACTCCACAGAAAGTATGGATTGGTAAGAAACCCTCTCTCAGATATATAAGGGTGTTTGGTTGTGATGCTTATATGTATGTCCCAAAAGAGAAAAGGACTAAGCTAGACTATAAATCTAAAAACTGCATATTTGTGAATTATAGTACTAGTGTGAAAGAATATAAGTTGTGGAACCCATAAACACAGAAGGTTGTTTACAGTCGTAATGTGATATTTAGAGAAACAAAAGGGGTTCTAAAATAGGAAATGCAACCAAGCAAAGAACCATTAATAGTGTAGGTAAAATTGGAATAGGAGGAAGAACCTATGGTAGAACCTAAATTACAGAGAGAGTCTAAAGAGAAATATTCAGAGGAAGAATATGAGGAGGAAGCTAAAGATGCAAAACCTAGAACTCCAATTTTTAGGAGATCATATCGAGAGAGAAGACTTCCAGATAGGTATAGTCCTTCAAATTTTTATTCTGCATTTAATTTATCAGTTACTGATGAAGAACCGAAGGCTGTAAAGGAGGCACTTCAATCAAGTGAGAATAAGTCTTGGAAAATGGCTATGGAAGAAGAAATGGATTTCTTGGATAAAAATAAGACATGGGACTTGGTGAAATAACCTCCTGGAGGAAAACCTGTTGGTTGTAAGTGGTTATTCAATAATAAGTACAATGTAGAAGGAAATTTGGAGAAGTACAAGGCTCTCTTGGTAGCAAAAGGATTTTCTCAGGTTGAGAGGATTGACTTTGGTGAGATTGTTTCTCCTGTGGCTAAACTAACTTCAATTAGATTTTTATTGGCTATTTATGTTTCTTTTGATTTTGAAATAGAATAGATGGATGTAAAGATATATTTTCTACATGGTTAACTTGATGAGAATATATATATCACAATGAGAATGCTTTAAGATAAAAGGTAAGGAGGACCTTGTATGCAAGTTGAAGAAGTCTCTTTATGGGTTGAAGCAGTCTCCAAGGATGTGGAACCAAAAATTTGACAAGTTTGTTTTGACACTTGGACTTGGAAAAACCAAAGCAGATCCATGTGTATATTTCATAAAGGAAGGTGAAAATTTTGTTATCATATATGTGGATGACATTCTATTAATTGGTAACAATAAGGAGATGATAAAGTTACTAAAATATTATTTATCTTTTGAATTTGACATGAAGGATTTGGGTGCTACAAATTTATTTTGGGTTTGGAAATAATAAAGGATCATGCAAATAGAAATTTGTGGTTAAATAAAAGGAAATATGTTGATTTGATACTACAAAAGTTAAGAATGCATGATTGTAAACTAGTATGTACTCCATATCCGGTTGAACAAAAGTTATCTATTAAACAATGTCCCAAAATAGATGAGGAAATTGAAGAAATGCATCATGTTCCTTATGCTAGTTCTATGGGCAGTCTGATGTATGCAATAGTTTGTACTAGACCTGATATTGCACATGCAGTGGGATTAGTTAGAATATATATGTCGAATCCAGGAAAGTAACATTGGACTGCTATGAAGAGGATCTTCATACTGACGTGGAACTACAGATTATGTTATCTATTATGGAGGAAATTTTGGAGGCAATGATATTGTAAATCTATAAGGGTTTTTGGATGTTGATTGGGCTAGAGATCTTGACAAAAGAAGATCCATGATTGCTTATGTATTCAAGCTATTTAGAGGGGCAGTAAGTTGGATGAGTAAAAAGCCAACAATTGTTGCTTTATCCATTACAAAAGTAGAGTACATTGCAGCAACTCATACCTATAAAGAAGCAATGTGGCTATAGAGGTTGTGTTCAATAGTTGGTCTTAAATAGAAGGCTATGAGAATTAATAGTGATAGTCAAAGTGTAATATTTTTGGCCAATAATCTTGGTTTTCATGATTTGTCAAAACATATTGATATCAAGTACCATTTTGTGAGAGAGGTAGTTGAATAGAACCGGGTGGTATTGGAGAAAGTTGATACAGATAAGAATACTTTTGATTTGTTAACAAATGCTATACTTGCTCAAAAATTTTCTTGGTGTAGAAGATCTATGGGTATGGTTGCCCTTGTTGACAATGGTAGTTTTTGGACCCTATGGAAAGTATTCAACAAGTGGAAGAATGTTGAAAACATGTTGAATATTTTCCATGTTATTCTAGTGGGGTTATCAGTAAAAGGTACTGGACACTCTGTACCTATACTCACTAAGGTTAACACTAAAAATTTTTAGGGTTTTTAAAGTTATTTTTAGACCCGTATGGGCTTTTTGGGTTACTATATTTGAACCCATGCTTTTTCACCCATGATATTGAAAAAATTTTGCATGTGTTATCGTGCTTGCATTAGGGTTTGTAGAGAGACAAAAGAAGAACATTATTGTATTAGATACTGTGAAGTTAATGCAATAAGAAGATAAAATTGTGCTAGTTTTTCTTGGTTAAGGGTTTCCAGGTTAAATACTGTGTTGTGTGTTTATGCGATATTATTCTATTTATCCTATGATTATTGCTTTCCTACATTTAATTTATCGAGGCTCTTTATTTCTCTTCAGTGTTCCACCAACTCTTCTTGTTCTTCACATAAATGCCATCTATTAGGAAATTAAAAAATATATATATGTAAGTTATCTACTATTAGGATCTTATTTTTCACAACCAACCAAAGAAACATTACTATATTTGGTATTACCTTTGTTTCCTAGAGCCTCCTCCATTGAAACCCATCTTTCAACTTAGTTGATAGAATCTCATAGGCTGATTTTACACTAAAGGATCCATCAAGAGTAGATCCCCATACTATAGAGTCATCATCCATATTTATACCTACATGGAAGTCTCTTGTTTTAATTTTGGTATTATTTAAATATTCCTCACAATGGTTATTGTGACATAAGTCCTTCTTTCTAGCCACTTCTTCTTCCTAGACCAGGTAGTCTACAACCATAATCCCATACCTTTGTTCTAGATCTACTCGTACTTCAGTTAACTCCTCATCCAAGCTTAGGGGTACATTATCCAACTATACATCCTCTTATAATTGAACTGACTTGCCATTCCTAATTTTCTATTAGACTCCTATCCATGGCAATTTTCTTCCCTCCATCATATGGTTCCATATAGATGAGCCTTTATAGAGATTAATATGGTTAAAAATCTCATTTCTTGGCTATCTAAGTACTTGTTCTTTAAAATTTTTGCCTATAGAGAATGAATTTTATTCATTAGCCTCCATACTACTTTAGAAACTAAGATCTTATTCACATATTTAATCCTCCTTTAGATTTTGGTCTGCAAAATTTTTCCCATACCAGAAGGAGGATTCTACTTTTTTTGGTATCTTAAACATGGATAGGAGATATACCGACATGGCTTGAAGTGTACTTTTTAGTAGCTGAATATTTCTTGTTTGACTTAGTAAGTTTCCTTTCCAACTTGCTAGCTTATATTGAAACTTATTTATCATCATATCCCATACCTAGTCCTTAAACACACTTGTAAATAGAGAGATTCCTAGATAAGTGGATGGAATACCTAATATATGACAACCTATTATCTATGTTATCCTTATTTACCACTTCTATATATTTTTGATGAATACCTTGTTATGTTTTCCTAGTTAATCATCTATCAGGAAGCCATGTTGTATAGATTTAGGATCCGATTGGACTCCTTGGATTTAGCTACCAAATATTTCCCATGTAGGATTGTGTCATCCACAAACTATTGGTGAATGATACCTATCATATACATAGAAGGTTTCAATCCATTTAAATCTCTTTTCATTTGATATGCACCTATACATCTCCCAAGGGCCTTTACCATGATAATAAAGAGGTAAGAAGAAAGCATATCCCCTTACCTTAATTCCATGCTACTCTCGAAGAAAACTATTGAGGAATTTTTTAAGATGACTAAGAACCTTGGTACCCCATATAAATTTCTCACTTATCTTCTCCACCTACTACTAAACCCAAACTTAGCAATAATTTTGTCCAAGAAGCTCTAGGATACATTGTTATAAGCTTTATTCATATCTAGATTCAACAATATTCCTTCTTTCCTACTCTGCACTATCAAGTGTAGTGTTTCATGGAGAGAGATGAAACCATCTAATATTTTCCTCCCATTCACAAAACCCCCTATTGATCTGCTATAATAATTGGGATGACATTTTTCAACCTTAATGATATCACTTTAATGATCTTATATACTACATTACATAGGTTTATCTAGTCTCACTTGGATTAGGTTGTCCTCTATTCTCCTATTCATCCATGTAAAAGAATTACCTCATAAATCAACATCATATAGACCATATTCAGATAAAATGTTGTTATAATCCTCCATTCTCTCTAAGAAGCCCTAGGATCCACATTTTTTTCTATAGGCATCAAAGGGTTGTTGAAATACCCTAAAACTATCCATTTTAGACCTCATATTTGTTGCCCCATCTACTCCAATTCCTTACACAACACCTTTATTTCTCTATTCACATTCAAATCATAATTACTTGTAATGAGGAATGTCAAATTTGATGATTTTGAAGTTATACAAATAGTTATAAGGTTCTCATTTTTCAAGATGAGTTCCCCTTCAAAGGTATTATAATTCCATAAAATTAATATTCTTTCTAAATCTGCATTTGCCTCAACCTAACCATTGCCACCTTTCTTCCATATCCCTCTCTTTATATTATCCTAACTTGTAGCTTTTGACTTTGTTTCCTCTAATAGAGCTATATTAGGTTGGTTATCCTTAATCAAGGATCTCAATACCATGTTTTTGTTAGGGGTATTTATTCCCCTAACATTACAAGATAAGATCTTCATTTTTTTGTGGGCCTCTGCCCACTTGAGTCTATGACCATCAAAATCCCCAAGTTAATATCCTTTTCTATCTCTTTTAAATGTTTTTAATTAGAAAAAGGTCTTCCTAGCTTCTTTACCCATTTTGTCCCCATATTTGGGGTTTTCTTGACACTCCTTGTTACTCTTATATTCTAGACTTCTTTAATTCATAAGAGTCCTTTCTTTATTGTCAATTTGTCTACTATGTAGGGGACCATTTCTAGATAGTTTTATTTCATATCTATATTTTTCTCCCTTGAATCTATATTTTCTTCTCCTATTTAGAGGTTATCCATTTCATTTTCCTTCCTTAGACCATCTTCTTCTGGCATAGACAAGGTTTCACCCTAAATCCTAACTAGTAGATCCTCATTGTTTGTCCTATTGCTAGAGAGTTTCTTCTCTCTTATTCCTTCCTTGTCCATTAGGTCTATTACTTTGTTTCCACTTTTTTGCCAATTAACTTCCATTTTCCTAATATTATTTAGTTCTTATCCCTTTGGATCTAACTTATTTTAAACCATGTCTTCTTGATACTAGAACCTTTTTTCCTTGTTTGCCATCATTTGATCTTTCTTTCATATCTTCCTTTTCTCTTTCTCTCCAAAACTTCTAATATTTTATCTATCACTTTTCCTCATTTTAGTAGGGTAGTCCTTCACCAAGTGATCTATTTTTGCACATTTCTTATAGTTAAAAGGGTCATTCTAAAAAATGAGGTTTTGAATCCAAACTCCCTATCTAAATATCAACTTGTTTTCAGGATTTTCTTCCCATATTCAACTAGGACATACATTATTGCAAATAACACCCTATTTATTTCTATATATGGAGAGGAACCTACCAAAGGAGTTAGCTATACTCTAAAAAATATCTTCCTCCTATATTTCCAATGGTAAAGAGGGGAGTCGTATCCAAATTTAATCCATGTTTATCTTCTTGATAGCTAGATTAAAATATGGAGTTCATTTCCTCAAATATAGTCTAAATCTACCCATGAACCACAAACCTCCTTCAAGGGTATTATAGTCCTCCTCAGGGTTATGCATAGAAGCTATTTATTGCCAAAATGGCTAAAATTAGGATTTTTAAAATTTGGAATTGGCTAATATTTGGGACCCTTGACCAAGGTCCATTAGCCAAAAATTTCTTAGTGGAATATTTTTTGGGATCAATTCGTCCCATTTTTATAATAATTTGACCATTTTAATTTTAAATTTCCAAAATTGCCCCTAATAATAGTGAACCTTCTACATGCGTTTGGACATTATTCGTCTAGATTTTGAAACTAATTCGCCAAATTTTTATAGATACATTTTGGGATCGACCTCTTACGCATAACCCTAGTACTCCTCATTGTTTAAGGAGGATAGGAAGAAACCTCTAAGAAGGAAGGAAAAGTCCACATACCATTTTATCTTCCATTGATTCATAGCCCATTTCTTAATTTGGTCCCCAATTGTTCTAAAACTAATAAATCTACCTAACAGAGTATTTTTGAGCCTTTATTGTGCTCTCTCATAGATGGTATATAAAATTTTCAAAAGGATACCTTCTTTATATGATTTAGTAGGGATTTCAAGTTGTTGGCTTATGTTAACACTCTTAGAACCTATTTCTCCATTTTGCAGCTCCACCTAGCCATTTTCCAACTCATACCTCTCTTGCTCCCTCATTCCATTATCCTACAACTCTTTTCTAGCCTTCAACAAAACAAAACATCCCTCCCCATTTTTCCCCCTTAAAAACAAAATATCACATATAATTCCTCAAAGATAAATTATAGACCTTGGAAAATTTAAAACCCACACAAAGCTAGAGAAACAAATTTCCTCCTAGACCTTTACTTTTCAAACCCTATTCACCTACCTTTAAACCCTAGCTACCTCTCTATAATTTTTTACTATCACTCTTCAAACCCTCATCATTGCTCTACAATTTTGTGGGAATAATCCTAGCTACCACTTTTCAAACCCTAGTCGCTCACTCTATAATTTTCATCCATCGCTCTTCAAAGCATAGCCACCACTTTATAGTTTTCCATTGCCACTCTATAATTTTGCATGTTACTCTATAATGTTTTACCTTTTCTCTTCAAACCCTAGCCATCTCTTTATAGTTTTTATTTTTGTTTTTAAGTTAATGATTTGAATTCTCTAGCCTTTTACCAATTCTTTACTTTTAGCTTTTGATGAATTTCAAAGTCCTAACTTACATAGACTATCACCTATCTAAATGACTAATCAAAGAAGTTTCAAAAAACCTTACGCCTTTTGGTATCCGTTCTTTAAGGCTTCTAGTTTTTGGAGACTACTCTACAAACCTTCTGGCTTTCAACTACAAGAAATTTTTAATGCTCTAACTTACATAGACTGTCACCTAATCGAATGATAAATTTATGAAGTTTAAAAAATAACTATACCCTATATTATTTCAACCCTAGTTGCCTCTTCATAGCATTTTATCATTGATTTATAGTTGTTGACATTCACTTTATAAGTTTTAGCCACTGCTCTTCAAACCCTAGCTGTTACTTTATAATTTTTAAGTTGCTCTTTGAATCCTTTGGCTCTTGATCACTACTCTACTTTTAGCTATCAATAAATTTCAATACCCTAACTTAGATTGTTGCCTATATAAAGGACTAATCTACAAATTTTAAATAAATAATTTGGCTTTTGGCCTCTGCTCTTCAAGACTACTAGTTTTTGGACACTACTCAACAATATTTCTGGCTTTCATATATCAAAAAATGTTAATGCTCTAACTTAAACTGACTATTGCCTAACCAAATGATAGATTTATGAAGTTTTAGTAATAAATCTAAACTCCATTCTTCAAACCCTGGTTGCCTCTCTATAGATTTTGATTTCCACTCTGTAATTTTTGGTTATCACTCTACAATTTTTGGCCATCACTCTTCAAAGGATATCTATCACTTTATAGTTTGTTTATGATGTCTCTCTTTGAATCCTCCAGATCTTGTTCATTGCTCTACTCTTCAAGACTTCTAGTTTTTGGACACCATTATGCAATCCTTTTGGATTTTAGCTACTATGGAATGTCAATGCTCTGACTTACATAAAATTTTATCTAACCGAACAATAAATCTATAAATTTTAAATAATAACTCTAATAAAATGCCTGTATTCATTCATGGAATATTTATAGGATATTTACGTAATTACTTACAACAATATTCATAAGTATAGAATGGAATAATGAGTTATAAAGGACAAGAAAATAAGCATATAAATTTATGATAAGCTTGAGTAAGGAAAGATGAAATCAAATTTTGACAATTCTTTGATGGCTAAATGGTTATAGTAGCTATATATAGGATACATGTCATGTCCATTAAGAGCAATGGAAGAAATTTAGAATATTAAAGGAATGTGTGTTTTTGGGAGTTGAGATGGTTGTAAATACCATATCCTTGACAAACTAACTAGAGGGACCAACTAACACCTTACAGATGGAGTGTGTTGGATGGTAGTTAGTTTATGAAGGTCATTTAAAATACTTGGCATGGAACCTAAAATGTATGATGAAGGTGTTGGGATAATGGGTCTATATTGTTAACATGAAAGTTAGCAAAGTATTAGAAGCATCCAAATATTTATTAGATATTTTAAGTAAATATTAATTGATGAGTCTTTTAATAGGTAGAGATGTTGAAAATCCAAGAGATTTTCTAGTTGAGGGTAATAAATATGGCAAAGGATAGCCAAAAATCTAATAGGTATAGGTACCGAGTGGATGATAGATTGAAAGGGTGGTACAATATTTGGAAGTGAGGGAAGGTTGTTGGCATAAGAATCCACTTTATTCAATTAAATTTTGCATATTTGAATACATAAAGGAGTTTTAAATTTAGTAGTAGTTACAACTATGTAACTACATGAGGTGTATTACTAAATAATATAATACTTATCCTAACATCCCCCTTATTACATTATTTGGTAATCACCCCTTATGAAATAATTCATTTCTTGTTTGAAAAGCTCAGACTTGGACTTAGGTTTAAATGTTGGCTCTTAGCTCCGGCTTGGGATTTAGTCTTTAGGCTTTGGCTTTGCATCTTGGCATTTGGCTTTACCTTTCCTTTCATCTCATCCAACTCACTTAGCATTTGCAATTTTTTAAGGTGTCAAACTCCACTAAAAATGTACTTTTTACATAAAAATTACTATCCCCTCGTAATGATATATATAAATATATATATATATATATATATATATATATATATATATATATATATATATTTATATAGATATATTTTGTAAAAATATCAATACATAATAGAGCCTAAATGTCTCACACTAGACATGTTATTTACGAGTTCATAATATTAGCAATGATCTAATCTCTTAAAATTGACAACAAAAAGGTGGTCCTAAAACCCTAATATTCATGGCTACCATTTGAAACTTTAAGATTCATGTATGCCTTTGGAAGACTCTTGATGTTCAAGAAATGACTTACATTGCCTTTGCAGTATATGCAAGCATTTCAATAACATCTTCATCTCCTCAATTTGATGCTTATGCCATCTCAAATTCAATTCCTTAGTGTCTAAGGTATCCATTTCGAGAAAATCATCTACAATATCTATGACATCCATTAAATCTTTCATTCTTCTTGATAAAATTGAAGATGCATAACCCTTTATTTTGGAAAACCCTCTAGCCTGTTGAATGCTAACAATGATAATGTAGTTGAGAAAAGCCTTTGTTAATGTAGTGAATCTCGATTCTTTGTTCTCTAGAAATTTCCCTTATGGTTTTGTGATGTTCTTACTCTTCCTTGTTGTGCTTCCTACAATGATCTTTGATGCTATCTCTGACCATGGCATGGTCTTCATTGGCTTTAGCTTCCCTTTTTAGTTCAATTTTTCCTAGGAGTTTTTGCTCCATTTTCACTCATGTGCAAGTAAAAAATAGTCATGTTAACTATGCCATAAAATAAAGACTTCATTAAATCCTTGGCCACATATATTTACTCATCGTTGGTCCATTTATTGGTAGAGTCCATCACTTTCTTAGGCTTGCAACTCTTACAGCTCAATCTATGGATCTTCTCTTCCATTGTACGATGTTTTGCTTGTCCAAGTGACACAAGGGTTCCCATAGGGTACCCTTGGAACAAGAGTTATTCTAAGTTAGCTTTAGAATTTAATTTTCATAAAAGGTTGGGGTTTCACTTGGAAAAATTGTTTTGCTTACCATTTTCCTCTCTAGAGATGTGATTTTTCTTATAGAGTGATGAGTTAACCTTATGGAGCAACAACGACAATTGTGCCACGTCTACGAATGACTATGATATCAAGATCTAATCCATTCCCTTAAATATATTTGCCACCACATCCTTCAAAATTTCAAATAATTATTGGTGATTGCGGATTTCCATCATTTTACGAGCATCTTTGGAGGTCACCTCATTGATAGAAAAGTTACATATCAAACCCATGACACTTCACCATAAAACCTCGTGCCTCAATATTCCCCCTTTCTATAGGGAATTTAAATGACCTAATATCCATTTTGATCTAGAAGGTGTTTCCAAAGTACAAAAACATAGAATGACCATCGTGTGGGTGACTCATGGCTAAATCAGTACCAAGACAAAAGAAATTTGATTCAGAACAAAGAGTAAAATAATAATGCAACTAAGGATTTCATACTCTAACAATGCAAATGAACCTAGGATTATTTTACCCCTACAACACAATAAGTCCTCTATAGAGGCCTTGCCTTGACCCACTATGATATCACTGTTGGGATAATAATTCACTTTATATTTAAATACATTAAGAAGGTCTAAATTGAGTACTAGTTAAAACTATGTAACTATGTGAGTTACATTGTTAAATAATGTAATACTTATGCAACAAAGATTGAGTGGAGTGACACATTACATGAATTGCATGTGAAATCACCCAAAAATATTGGAGAGATATATGTCATCAACTTTAATAAATCTAGGTTTATTTACATGACATATTGAACATGGTTTAAGGTGAGCTTAAGGAAATCCCTCATAAATGCTAAGGACGTTGCTATGTATAAGTGGGAGGTGCTAGGAAATATATCTTGGGTGCCTTTTCTCTAGTTTAGTAGTGACATGACAAGCAAACTACTTATGGACATAAAATATAGGTATTTAATATGGTATAAGTTTGATCAACTTAATATTGTAATCTTCTACAGCTTGAAGTACTATATGAGAGCTAAACCTTGGCTTAAAGATAGAGTTTTGAAAATTAACTATTCAATTTAGAAAGATATAAAAGCAAGTATGCTAATAAACCTTGAATCAATATGTAAATCATGTCAATTTCTAGATTAAGAATATTATTTTATGGATGCTTAATGACAATCATTGGTTGTGGCATTGGTAGTAGCATAAGGAGGATAAAAATAAAATTGTATTTTCAAATAGACTACCCTTAGCCATATGCTTTAATTGTAGAAGTTGAAAATATGGTTGGTCTATAAAGATACAATTTATGCAAGTGAAGATAGAATGTGCCTTTACTTCTATTTAGTTGACTAGAAACTTATATTAAAAACATCAATGTGGGAAAAAAGGCATGAAATAAGAAGGGTGGAAAGGATACAATGACATGAACTAAATTCATGGGGTTTATTAGAGTGAAATAATAGATACTTTAGACGGAAATTAAATATCCTATGGTAAACAAGTATCTATTATATTTGGGATTTGAGGAGATAATCAAGGACAATCCTTTGGGCCACAATAATTGAAAGACTCTTCCTCTTCAAATGCAATTATTAGTACATGTACTTTGACTAATAATGTTGCTTATTCTTTGGGAATATAGTGATTGTAAAATGACTTTTAGGACCTAATGATCAATTGCAATATGGCCATGAAGTCTATCACAACTTGAGAGGGATGAATGTAAGTATAAGTTGGTTGGAAACAATCATTGATGACCATGGGTGGAGGATGAATAAGCTCCATGGAAACATCTAGAGTTTAGTGTCAAATAAATGATATAGAAGTCACTAAGGCCCATGGTTGATGTGTTGCAAGGAAATTCATGAAATGTGATTATATATGAGTTGTATAGGATTTTGAAGAGAATTTTCTTTGAAGTAGTTGAGACAACTATTTTTTTTAGCATTTAAAGAGATTAAATAGAAAAGGTAGATCCTTTAATACATCCATGACTTACCTATTTATATTCATAGTGGTATCCATGGGCATTCCTTTGGCCACAAGTGATGGACTTTGGTCTAAGATATTGTGTGCTTAGGTAGTTTTAAATTATCATGTTGCACCATTTGAATGGTTTAATTGGGCTTTCCTTTAAAAAATAGTTATAGCCTATATATAGAGGAATTTTAAAAAAATAAAAACAATAGATGAATTTTAATGTTCACAAGGGAAAATGAATTATGCTATTATAAATATATAGTTTTACCAATCAACATATATTTTTTCATTTCATCCTTTGGAAAAGAAATAATATTGTGCGAAATTATGAAGTCTAAGCCATCATATTTTCCTTTTTTAAAGAAATATGTTGTTACTAATTTTATTGTAAGATATCCTCCATATTCTATGTAACAAAACAATATCAAGAAATCAATAATGTTAATAGATTTAGATAAAATATCCACAATAAAAATATATTCATATAATTTAGAATATCAAATATACTAAAAGATCATAGATTTGAAACCAAATTTCAAAAACAGTCCAAGCCACTTAGAGAGGGAAAATTTTCTTAGCTACCTCAAGTGGTTGATATCTCTTATGTACACCAAAGGTTATAGAATTCGAATGAATAAAATAATGATTTACCTATAACATTTCTCTTCCTATTTATAATCTAACAAAGCAACAAACTCAAATCCTAATGCTCAAAGTTCAATTCAACCTAACCTAAAGGGTCATAGCAAAATAATTAAGTATAGTAAGTATGACTATATTGGGGCCATTAAAAGGTCACTCCCTCAAAAATCATGTTACTAAAAGCTAGAAATTTCTAAATAATGGCCATAGGGTCCCATGTTGTATATTTGTTTAGAATATATTTCCCCTTGATGAGTAATTTTTGTAATTGGTGAGATTGAAAATTATGCACCCATCACTATAGCACTACTTATGCCTTTTATTTCAACATTCCATTTTTTATCAAACTATTAAAACTTCACTTAGGACCACATATTTTGAATAAGTACTTATTAATATGTATGTAGGAGCTCCAACTTATATGTTGTATACCCTATCCTACAAACTACCTTGAAAGAACCATAGAATTTGAGTGTAAGCTTTTGGATTCTCTTAGTCTTAAGAGAGTTGCTTATATGGTTGGATTCTTAAAATACACACACATACACACAACAAATATAAAATCTTATTTTTTGCTTTATATGGTCTAAGCCTAAAAATATCCTTTAAGAGTTGGAGAATAAGCTAGGAACTATTAGAGGAAGTTATCAACTTGACCAACATGAGAAGACCTTAGAATATAATCTATCAAATATGGAGGATTTGACCATATAGATCCTAAAAAAAAGGACCTCTTAATAGAAATATTATAATAAGGATTGTACCATCACTTTAGTAAAGGAAAATGAATAACTTATTGATATTTCTTATCTTCTAAAAATAATCTCAAATATGTGACTAGGCAATTATTCACAATTTTGTTTTTTCCATCAATCTCGGTTTAGTAGGAAGAACTCATATTAAGTTGGGTGTTTTTGGGGATGAAAAATGATTTTCAAAAGTTTCTTATGAGAATGAATTGACTATCATACACAATATATTTAGGAATACCATGTAATCTAAAAATAGAGTAATAAATACCTTTGCCATCTTATAGTAGTAAATGGGTGTTATAAGGCATAGAAATGGGCATATGTGGAAAGACAATCCACAACCATGAAAATCATTATTTTACCATGAAATTAGGCATACTAGAAATCAAGAATGGGGATGTCATGTAAAAATATTAGATTCTTGACTATTTCCTTCCTATTCTTTTGGCACACTTCACACTTTACAACAAATTGCTTAATACTAACTTTCATTTCTTTTAAACAAAATAATATTTGATGCATTGATACATTTTGAGAAATCCTGAATGACTTGCCAAAGGAGAGGCAGACAGTTCTTAAATTAATTTTATTCTTAGTTTGGTATAATTGAAGAAGGTAAATTTGATCCTTATTTCTTAAAATTCCATCAAACCAAGAGAACCCTAGGTTTTGAAAGGTACCTTCTTCAAGATCATAAATCAAGTGAGATATCTTAAGGTTACATTGCCATTCTTCAACATGTTGAGTGATCTAAAGAGGAAAAGGGATATATATATAATATGAATAGTTAATGAATAATGTCCTTGCAAGAAAGGGCATCTTCTACTATATTTTTGTTCCCTTTCTTATACTCAATCTCAAAATCATAACCAAATAACTTGGTCAACCATTTATTCTACTTTGGATAGGATAAGCATTGATAAAAAATACTTAAAACTATAATGATTAGTTTTGATAATAAAATATCAAGCCAAAAAATATGGATTCAATTTGTCAATTGCATGTAATATGGTTATTATTTCTCTCTCATAAGTGGACTTACCTATATCTTTATGAGAGATATATTTGGTTTTACAGGCTAGTTGGTTATCTTCTTCTATTAATACTATACCTATAATGATTCTAGAAGCATCACATTCTATTACAAAGGGATTAATAGCATTAGTACTAGCCAAAACTATTGTGGAACATATAGCTTATTTTAAGACAGATTGTGTAGCCTCTTTAATCCAAAATGAAAGCATCCTTCTTGATGAGAGTCATTAAGGGATCTAAAAGTTTTGCATTATTTTTGGAAAATATTCCATAATAATCATTGAGACCTAAAATCCATCAAAGACTCTTGAGAGATTTAGATATGAGCCAATATTTCATTGTCTTAACCTTGTTAGGATCCACCTGGACACCTTTATAAGACACAATGTGATCCATATATTCCACTTAAAAAACCCTCAAATAACACTTAGACCTCTTAATATATAATTTTTTCTACTTTGTAAGTTGGAGCATCCATACCACATTGTGTAAGTAGGCTTCCTAAGAATTTCTATAGACCATAATATTATCAAACAATACCCAAACAAATTTCTATAAAAGAGGTTGGAATATAGGATTTACTAAAATTTATAAGGTTTGAGGGGCATTATTAAGACAAACTGGTATTACCAAAAACTTGTAATGACCCTTATTAATATGAAAAGTATTTTTAGAAATATCATTTTCTCTAGTCAATATTTGATGAAACCCTGAATATTAGTTTAGCTTAGTAAAAAAATGAGCACCATGTGACTCATCCAATAAATCATCAATAATATGAATGGGAAACTTATATTTTATAGTAATCTTATTGATTAGTCAAAAATTTAGACACATTGAGGGGAACTGCAGGGGACATCCTGAAGGATTTCCTGATCTGCTTCCCTACTTCCCCCTCCCTTGGTTCTATCCCAATTCCTTGGAACTTCCTAGATCCTTCTTTCTTGGTTGAATGTGGTTGCAGATGATCTCCTTGGGGTGGGAGGTCACTTTTCCACTTGTCTACCCCTTTCCCTACCTGATTGAGGGTTTCTTGCCTATGCCTCTATCCTAAGACGTCCTTGGAACCCTCCCTAGATTTCTTTTTGTGCTTCAAGGATCATTTTTCCTTGACTACTCTCAAGTTTCCTAGTGTTGTTGTAGGTTTTCTACTTGGTGTTGGTTTCAAGTGGTTCTTCAGCTATGGTGCTGAAAGCACGAGATTTCGGAAAACAAAAAGGGAAAACCCCAAACACGATGCAAGAATGAAACTAAACTTGATGCTACAAATTAGAAATGCATAAAATGGAGAAAGCATAGACAAATTGGAACCAAAATGGAACGAAACAACCCTCTTCTTTTATTGATGTATTTCAAATTTGGTTACAATTAGCTTCCTCCCTTTTTAGGGGAAAGGAGCATCAAACTTGTCTCTTGGTCACATCAATGGAAAGTCATCTCTCTTTCGTGTGCCCACATGCAAAATGGGCGGGCCAAAGTGTTGCCGTCGCTTGTGTGAATGAATCCTTGATCCTTGCTGCTCCTCCAGAGGGCCACTGCCATCAAAACAGTTAGACAAATTCTGCCGATTTGAATTTTACTATAATTCGTCCCTGAGTAGGACGAATTCTACTGTAATTCATCCCCGGGTAGGACGAATTCGACTATGATAAAGCGTCGAAGTGATGCTGCCCAAATGTCGCATCTCGGGATCTCCAAAAGACCTGCAAACATAGGGGTTAGCTAATTGGGGGCATTTTGGGATGACCCAGATGGTCGGATTTCCCCAATTTGACCTCCATCAACAGGAATTTTACGTCGCTACATGCAAGTTAGTGGGGACAACAAAAGCAACAAAACATGGTAAGATTTGATCAAAACATTATGAAATCGAAATTATAAACTATCTAAACAGCATAAAATGGAATGGAAGATAAACAAGTGACAAAAGAACAAATTAGAATGAAATTAAGAAGTGCGGGGTGCCCGGGCAGGCCGCCCACCGTTAGAACCTGATTTCGGCACCAATCCACTTGGGATGGGCCCAAAATCTCTTGAAATGGGTTGTCGGCAAATTGGTAGATCAATGTGGTCAAATGTCAGGTTTTGGATCTAGATCCACACTTCCAATAGCCACCCAATGACCTCTCTTGCGAAAGAGATCAAGGATGTGGAAGAGGTGAATCAAAAGGGTAAAATGTGGTATTCAATTTAGCAGCACTTCATTGCTTGAAAATGCCTCCCACTTCTCCTTTTGGGTGAGAAAGTTCACCATTTTATAGACCCAGGGAGTCTCTTTGGAGGGGCATGCATAAGCGCCATGTGGCAATCATGCCTTCCCATGAGGGAGGAAAGTCCTCCATGACTTGGGCTTCCATGACTGCCCTTGTGACAGTCCTCTAACACCCAATCTGCCCACCTACACGCACATGCAAGGTAGGAGTCATTAATTGACTGTCTTCGGCTACCACTTGGTGCCATTCTTCTTTTTGCCCGTTAAACCTGGAATTCATCCTGACCCAGAACGAATTCAAAATTCGTACCTGGGTGAGACGGATCCCAATTTGAGTTCGTCCCTAGGTGGTATGGATACTGAGCAAAGTGCCTGAATGTGCTAAATTGCCTCTTGACCTTCCAAAATTGCTACAAAAGTGGTTAGGACCACTATTTAACCTCTGAGGGCTGCCCTGGGGGCTGTGCGTGTCAAAGCGATCAGTGTTTGCAGTCACATAATTGGATTGGTGTTGTTTTGGTGTCTACAGATGCCCCTTTTTGGGATGCATTGTGCATGGTGCAGCGTCGAGCAAAAATAGATAACCAAAGCACTAATGATTAGGGTTTCTTGGTAACCTAACCAACTTTTGATGCCCCAAGTATGGAAAGGGCATGCATTCTTGAATCCTTGCTTCTGACGAGCGAAGGCACTCAATTCAAGTGTTAACCTTTTTCGTTGAGGTGTTACTTGACCTTGGACATTGATCAGTCATGAATAGGCAAAGGGTGCAATGTTTTGTCTGTGGGGGAACCTTGAGTTCATGATTCACAAAATGCCAAGTGATTTGATCAGATTGTGATTGTTGCTTGTTTACTACCCCAAGCAGGAGCGTAATTGTCTTTGTCAATGATTCTTTGAATACATGTTATTTTCTTTGATTGGGTGTGTGTTTGTTGATTGGTGACTAAGTGTGACTACCCCCTCAAGCGACGAATCGATGAGGGAATGACCTTCGTGAGAAAAGCGATGAGTCGCTTGACCCAAGATGACTTGTGTAAGGTGCCCTTAGTTGGTTTAGCGTTAAGCATGTGCAATTTTTCTGACATTTGGACCTATTTTTGGTGGGTAAAATCCCTTTTGGTGATGCCATAATGGGGTGAAATCGTCAAAAACCCATCTTCCCGTGGAGCGGTCCGGCTATGGTAGCCTTCTTGGGGAAGTAGGAGAGTGACAATTTGAGCCCCGACATCGATTTTCTATGCCAAGAGGTTAAGTGCAAGAGCACTTGTGTCCGGCAATGCTTATTGCTTTGTTTTTGTGTTGCATTTATTT
Organism: Wollemia nobilis; assembly: GCA_028583015.1. Taxonomy (NCBI): domain Eukaryota; kingdom Viridiplantae; phylum Streptophyta; class Pinopsida; order Araucariales; family Araucariaceae; genus Wollemia; species Wollemia nobilis. The sequence continues at coordinate 2,120,623 of JAQPPZ010016911.1, read as the reverse complement.
GTTGTTTTTGTTGTTTTGATTTTCTTGTTGTTTTTGAGTGGGCTTTGACCCATTTTGGGATGCCATTTAGGATAAAATTGGCAAAAATCCAATCTCTCGTGGAGCAGTCCGGCTATGGTAGCCTTCTTAGGGAGTAGGATAGCGACAATGTAGACCTCGACATCAGTTTTGCTATGCCAAGAGGTTAAGTACAAGAGCACTTGTGTCTGGCAATTTTTATTGTTTTTTGATTGTGTTGCATTTTTTGTTGTTTTTGTTGTTTTGATTTTCTTGTTTTTTTTGAGTGGGCTTTGACCCATTTTGGGATGCCATTTAGGATAAAATTGGCTAAAATCCGATCTCGCGTGGAGCAATCCGGCTATGGTAGCCTTCTTAGGGAGTAGGATAGCGACAATGTAGACCCCGACATCAGTTTTGCTATGCCAAGAGGTTAAGTGCAAGAGCACTTGTGTCTGGCAATGTTTATTGCTTTGTTTGTTTGTGTTGCATTTTTTGTTGTTTTTGAGTGGGCTTTGACCCATTTTGGGATGCCATTTAGGATAAAATTGGCAAAAATCCGATCTCCCATGGAGCAGTCCGGCTATGGTAGCCTTCTTAGGGAGTAGGATAGCGACAATGTAGACCCCGACATCAGTTTTGCTATGCCAAGAGGTTAAGTGCAAGAGCACTTGTGTCTAGCAATTTTTATTGTTTTTTGTTTGTGTTGTTTTTTTTGTTGTTTTTGTTGTTTTGATTTTTTTTTTGTGACACCATTTGGGGATTAAATTGTCAAAAATTCGTCCTCTTGTGGAGCGGTCCGGCTATGGTAGCCTTCTTCGGGAGTAAGGTAGTGACAATGTAAACCCCGACATCAGTTTTCTATGCCATTGAATGTCAGGCGCAAAGGTGCCTTTGTTCAGAACTTTTATTGCTATTGTTTGTGGATATTTTTTGTTTTTGTTGTTTTGATTTTCTTACTTTGTGTATATGTCATAATTTCATGTTATGCACAATGATTGATGTTGATGGATGCATGCTACTTTATATTGATGTATGCATATGGTATGATAAATGCAAATTTTGTTGATTTATATGATAGGTAATGGAATGGATGAAATGATTTGTTGATAACCTTGCATTGGCACCATAGACTATACAGGACTTATGGCTTTGTGTACTGGGTGATTGTTGTGGTAAATGCTTTTGTGTATATATGTTGCTCTTTTTTTTTCTTTTTTCTTTTTTGATGGTGATATAGGGATGGATTATATGCAACGGTTGGCGTAGAATGTAGCTAAGTGTTTCTGAGACTCAGATGGTTTCACATCCCTATGTGTGCAATTGAGTTCATTTATGTGGTATTTGTCAGGATACCGCCAGTGCCAGATAGGATTTCAACAAAACCTATACTGAGGATCACCTAATTAGCTCCACCAACTCCTTTGTTGTATTTAGTCAGATTAATTTGTGGTGCTATCTAGGATACCATAAGCTAGCTCATCCACATGCAAACATTGATCTATACCTGAGTTAATGTGATAGATATATCGTCATGCGGGAGGTTTTCCACGAGTGACCGATAGGCTATCAACCAAACCGGTATTGAGGTTTATCTCATGACCTTTTGAATTTTGAGAGTTCCAGGGATTCAAGTTCGACTCCCTTCTTTTCTTCAATTGTATTGGGATACTTGCTCATTTGTAGTGATAAAAATCATTATTTATTTTTATATATTGTTCTTTTGAGCAAGGGATTTGAATTTCGAGTGATGGGAATCACTATTGTATATGCTTTTTGATGTATGCACTCTGGTGGTGATGTCAAATTTTTGGAGTTTTGACGTTTTGCAAAATTTTGATGTTTGCAAATTTTTGAGAACTTGGGATTCTTGGGGAATTGGGTAGGGAAGATGCTTGTCCTTTTTCCAACTCTCAGCATTCTTGGGGTCATTCACACAGGGGGATGAGCGAGATAACTTTTTTGCTATTTGGTAACCTGAATTGCTTTAGAGGTTTCATCTTTCATTGACACAACTTGGGAATTTTTATGTGTTTTAATTTGTGCTGGGATGCTATGTAACAAGGTGTATTTCAAGTAAAACTCTACCGTTGTAACATCCGTTTGACTTTGTACAATTCTTGGCTAGATATTTAATGACAGCTAAATGATGAAAACTCTAGATACATTGGATGACAACTGATTTATGATATGGCAAAATGGTGATTATCGTTAATTTTGCTGTATTGTTTTCAAAATGGAAAAATGTGAAAGGTGGTGGATTTGCCAAGTAATGACAGTCTATGGTGCCTTTTCCTTGTGTGATCAACAATATGCAATGGATGGATGCAATGTTTATGCAGCTATATGTATTTTGAATTTTGAAGTATGCATGAATTTGAGATGCAGATTTTGTTTGTTTTTGATGATTTTGTTTGTTTTTGGATTTTCTTGACCAAGTGATTGCGATAATCCTTGGAGCTTTTGGGATTGACCAAGATATTGCGATAATCCTTGGAGCTTTTGGTTTGACCAAAGGATTGTGATAATCCTTGGAGATTTTTGGGATGACCAAGCGATTGCGATAATCCTTGGAGCTTTTTGGGATGACCAAGCGATTGCGATAATCCTTGGAGCTTTTGGGGTGACCAAGGGATTGCGATAACCCTTGGAGCTTTTGGGGTTGACCAAGATATTGTGATAATCCTTGGAGCTTTTGGGTTTGACCAAGCAATTACGATAATCCTTGGAGCTTTTGGGTTTGACCAAGCTATTACGAGAATCCTTGGAGCTTTTGGGGTGACCAAGTTATTGCGATAATCCTTGGAGCTTTTGGCTTGCTCTTCAGGGGATATATGTACCCCCAGCTTGATGATATTTGTGCTTTGGATCTGGCTCTGGAGGTATTGGCATGAATGGATTGGCCCTATGCACGGATAGGAGGATAGGGTCTACCCTCGGTACTAATATTGCTATGGGGTCTCTGGGCAAAATTTGATCTTTGTGTGCCCAAAGTGGTGGATTCAACAGTTGGTTCCACTGCGTTGGGTTAACGCGCCACTCATGCCCTGGCCTTATGTTTAGATATTGAAGTGCATCATCAATATCCATGGGGTGCTAATGTTTTCGCATGTGATTATTGTGGGCCATCTCTATTTTATCCTCACCTTCAGCCAGTGAGTCTAGCTCATCAGAATCTGGTGATTTTGAGACATGGAATATTGCATCATCAGGTAGCCCTACGATTAGAGGTTGATCCTCTTCAAAAGGAGCCTCATGTAAGTTGGGCCTTGGGAGCTCCAAAATCTTGGTCTCTATCGACTCGAAGTGCTCTAGCAGTGCATTACATGTATCGGGGGATTTGAGCTCCTCCTTGTTAGTTTGTCCCTGTTGTGGTTTGTAGGGAACTTGAGGCCCATGGAGGGCTGGCCAGATAGCACCCCTCATGCCTTGGTAGGGCATTTCATCCCACTCTTCTTCTCGCTCTGATTCCTCAGAGGCTTCTTGATGAATTTCTAAGGGTGGCCCATAAACCTGAGTGGGTTCCTAAGGAAGGCACCCATCATTGGTTATAGGAGTGGCCTCCCGCTCATGTCTAGGAGGCGTCGGGGCGGTGCTTGATAAGGTCATGGAGACTTGTCTTGCACCCAGGGGTTGTGCCTCTCATAATTTTTTGTCTTATGCATGTGCAGGGTTGGAGTCCTCTCCTGCATAGTGTGTTGGAACAACTCATCCTTCTGGCGCTGAAGGTGCTCTTTGTTAATATGGTACAGTTCCTCTAACTGTAGTCACTCTAGCTCAAGTTGTGTGAGTTGCGCCCGACGGGCAACATGTTTGGCAAATTCTAAGATAGTTTGTCCCACCGTATCATGTCTAGAAGGGTTAGACGCCTCTCCTACATATCTATCTCCGTCATGGTGATCCGATATCTTTATAGGCCACCTCCCTCTATTGGGGGTAGCGGCATTCCCTTGGGGCTTTGGCCTCAGTGAGTGGTCCTAATAGATAGCAGGTGCAGAGGCGTATTTCTCTCACATTGTATATTGCTCTCAAGGAAGGTAGGGGTCTTCCTCGTGCTCTCTTTCATAAGTGACAAAGGGACGGACAGAGTTGGCTTACCCTTCCTGAAGAGCCGTGTGCTCTGGATTTGATCGGTTGTTGCTAATAATAATGCGAGGTGTAGGAGGGATGGCATAGTCATGTGTACCTCCCTTATGGACCCCCTACCATTCTAGCGCTTCTTCGCACAGTGGCCACTTATAGTGGGTGTCCAAGGGAGTTCTCCCACGGTTATACCTCTCCTGAACGGGTGTGTGCTGGGTGTTGTGCTGGCAGGGAGTGCCCCTAGAAGGGGTACCCTTATAGTCCCATTCCGTCAGGGTGCAGAGGGTCTGCCTTATGTGTCATGCCACCAAGGTGGTATGACCAAATCCTTGGGGCTATATCGGAGGCGACCTGTGCCTCCTTGGATATTCCCCATAGCGTCCGCCCGTGATTGGGCTTGGCTGTAGGTGAGCACCATGATGATGTCTCTCTAAAAACCTTAAAATTGAAATGAGTCAGATGGGGCCCAAAATTGGGGTGCGCATCCCTCTTACAATAGATAAGCCATAAATAAAGTTTCAAGTCCTAACTCTAAATACATTAGGAGAGATTAACCTTTGAACAACTCAAAAAGATAAAAAATTAGGTGAGAAATTTTAAAACCTAATTTTAGGGCACTAGATGATGGAATTTGGCCCCGAAAACTGGTTTTCTGGAAGCTCCCTATCAAATTTCACGTCAATCGGAGCTACGGTTGAGAAGTTATGGCCTCGGCAAAATGCACTAAAATTTAGGGAAAAAAAATAACATTTCCCATATTTTTTTGGATGCTCCTGCATCACTTATGGGCACCTTTGGGACGCTTTTGGGTTGACCAAAGGGTTCATGGACACCTTTGGGGAATTTTGGAGTGAACAAGCGATTGCGGGAATCCTTGGAGCTTTTGGAGCGAGTGACAAAATGCGTAGATTTTTATCTTTTGTTTATGATTTTTCTTATTTTTTTGTTACACTAAGCAAAAATGAACACACACATACACAAATGGTGATTATCTCTTTTAAAGATTAATGGTGTGTCCTAGACTGGTTTTAGTGCGTTTTGATGATTTTGTTTTGTTTTTGAAAGTTTTGAAGAACATTTAAATGCATAATGAAGGCTCATATGATTCCCATAATAGGTCGCCCCTTAAATATACCATTGCCTGGCCGATATACCAACCTCTCTATATACCCACCCTTACGAGAGGGAAACTATAGGTACGTGAGAGCAGATGGTACGTGGAATGTAGGCGGTACGGAAGGAGGATTGTCCTGTTTATGACACCTACCATAGAAGACTTATCCTCGTGTTCTGGGAATCACCCCAGCAACACTCGGTCAGCTTTCATCAGGATTTACGTCAAGCAACAGTGACAATCGGGGTAAATGGATACAAAAATCAAGCCAAGGTGGTGATGAACCCACCGTTGGTCTTGATCAAGGGCTGGGGTCTTACGACCAACTCCTTGGTTAAAAAAATGCCACGTGATGTGTGTGTGGTTATTTTTATTAAAAAATAAAACAGGCAGAAGCAACTACTTTCCTTAAGAAGTCAAAATTGACAGAAAACAAAAACAGAAAAACAAAAAATGACAGGAACAGTTTAGGACCCTTACCTTTTCTCTGCTCAGACTTGCTGTTTCTGATCCTCGGCCCTGAAAATGCACAGACAAAAATTTTTCCCTAGGTGAGATGAATTATAGAACAAAATTCGTCCCAGTATGAGACAAATTAGAATTCGTCTTAGGGTTAGACGAATTACAGTAAGGTATTCGCCATAGGAAGGAACGAATAATAGTCAGAGTTCGAAAATGGTACCTGTAAGAACAAAAACACAAATTTTTGATCAGTTTCTTGATCTCAAAAACTAGGGGACAGAGTCCCACCGTGATTACCACTGAAAGCACAAGATTCTAGAAAACAAAAAGGGAAAACCCCAAACACGATGCAAGAACAAAACTAAACTTGATGCTACAAATTAGAAATACGTAAAATGGAGAAAGCATAGAAAAATTGGAACCAAAATGGAACGAAACAACCCTCTTCTTTTATTGATGTATTTCAAATTCGGTTACAATTATCTTCCTCCCTTTTTAGGGGAAAGGAGCATCAAACTTGTCTCTTGGTCACATCAATGGAAAGTCATCTCTCTTTCGCGTGCCCACATGAAAAATGGGTGGGCCAAAGTGTTGTCATCGCTTGTGTGAATGAATCCTTTATCCTTGCTGCTCCTCCAAAGGTCCACTGCCATCAAAACAGTCAGAAAAATGTCGTCGATTCGAATTCGACTGTAATTCGTCCCTGAGCAGGACGAATTCTATTGTAATTCATCCCTAGGTAGGATGAATTCGACTGTGATAAAGCACCGAAGTGATGCTGCCCAAATGTCACGTCTTGGGATCTCCAAAATACCTGCAAACATAGGGGTTAGCTAATTGGGGGCATTTTGGGACGACCCAGATGGTCGGATTTCCCCAATTTGACCTCCATCAACAAGAATTTTACGTCGCTACCTGCAAGTTAGTGGGGACAACAAAAGCAACAAAACATGGTAAGATTTGATCAAAACATTATGAAATCGAAATTATAAACTATCTAAATAGCATAAAATGGAATGGAAGATAAACAAGTGACAAAAGAACAAATTAGAATGAAACTAAGAAGTGCAAGGCGCCTGGGTGGGCCGCCCACCATTATAACCTGATTTCGGCACCAATCCACTTGGGATGGGCCCAAAATCTCTTGTAATGGGTTGTCGATGAATTGGTAGATCAATGTGGTCAAATGTCGGGTTTTGGGTCCGGATCCACACTTCCAATAGCCACCCAATGACCTCTCTTGCGAAAGATATCAAGGATGTGGAAGAGGTGAATCAAAAGGGTAAAATGTGGTATTCAATTTGGCAACACTTTGTTGCTTGAAAATGCCTCCCACTACTCCTTTTGGGTGAGAAAGTTCACCATTTTATAGACCCAGGGGGTCTCTTTGGAGGGGCATGCATAAGCACCATGTGGCAGTCATGCCTTCCCATGAGGGAGGAAAGTCCTCCATGACTTGGGCTTCCATGACTGCCCTTGTGACAGTCCTCTAACGCCCAATATGTCGACCTACACGCGCATGCAAGGCATGAGTCATTAATTGACTGTCTTCGACTGCCACTTGGCGACATTCTTCTTTTGCCCGTTAAACCTAGAATTCATCCTGACCCAAAATGAATTCAGAATTCATCCCTGGGTGAGACAGATCCCAATTTGAATTCATCCCTGGGTGGGACGGATATTGAGCAAAGTGCCTGAATGTGCCAAATTGCCTCTTGACCTTCCAAAATTGCTACAAAAGTGGTTAGGACCACTTTTTAACCTCTGAGGGCTGCCCTAGGGGCTGTGTGTGTCAAAGTGATCAGTGTTTGCAGTCACATAATCGGATTGGTGTTGTTTTGGTGTCTACAGGTGCGTCGAAGCTTTAGAAGAGGGGCTTGTCTCCATCCTTGTGCTTATTGATAGGTTTTCACTGCATCCTTTTAGTTTGGGAGGGCCACGTGCTTTTCTTTTTAGTAAATATTCTCTTTGGGTTTCTTGGATTTGGTCTACTTGGTGGTTTCTTAGTGTTTTTTTCAGCTTGGTAAGGGGTCTCTGCTTGTTGTTGAGATCCCATCATTTTTCCTAATCTGGTTCCTAGAAGCACTCAGTGGTGGATTTGGAGGTTGCCTAGGTTTACTACTACATCTTTTGGCCTTAGGGAGGGCCCTGTGTTTATTACTTGCAACTTGTTAATCTTGTGGCTCCTTCAGTTTGGGTTCCTTGGGACCTTTCCATTCTGCTTATGTTGCATCCTCTAGTTCTTCTATCTTCCTTGTAGTTCAACCTCATGCGCAAGAGGATTTTGTGGCCTACGGAGATCCTCATATTTACTATTCCATTTTCTAGGCTCTATGCGAGATGTTGCTTCTTCGTGGGATCTTGGTTTCTTCCTCAACTTTCAGCAGTTCCCACTCTTCTGGGGCGGTTTCTGGATTCTCTGGATGGGATCCTAGTTTTCCTGCATCCTCGCATATATCTTGATCCTCCTTGGGTATGATGGCTCTTCCTAGATTTTCTAGTGGATTCCTCTGGTTTATCTACCTTCTCAAGGTGTTATTTTTTCCTGGCAGTTTTTTATTTCGGTTTTCCCTTGGCAGGATACCAATTTCTGGTTTTCCCCTAGGTAGGATTTTTCAAATTGTTCTTTTCTTGCTTGGGTGGGATTTTTTAAATTTCCTGTTTTGGGTGAGATTTTTAAATATTTTGCTTTGGGCGGGATTTTTTAAATTTTTCCTGTTTTAAATTTCCCACTTGGACAGGATTCTCTATTTTTCCTACTTTGGGCAGGATTTGAATGTTATTTTCCTTGACCTTTCCTTTGGCCTTTTTTTTGGTCTGGTGACCTATTGTAAGAATGTTTTGGGGCCCCTTTCAAAACCCACTTTTAATGAAATTTTTACCTACCCAAAAAAAATATTTAGACACATCAACTAATAGTCATGCTTGTGCTTCACTATGACTCTTGAGGAAAATAAGGGTTAATACTAAGTTGAATAATTCATTACTCCAACATGTCTTGAACTAACTCCTCAATTTATGTGTTTTAAAGTTGAGGATAAGGGTAAGGGAAGGAATTTTATGGATGAATTTCTAAAATTAGATTAATAACATGGTAATGTATGTGCATGGTACAAGACCTTTAAGTTCCTCAAAGACTATCATATTTATTTATGAGAGACTACATTTCATAGGGAAGAAAATTATAGTTTTGCTCAATGGTATCAAATTCCATGCAATAAATTAGAGTTAAAATAATTTTATTGTTCTTATTTAAAATATTTAAATCTGTTGAGAATTAATCATCTTAGAAGGTGGGGCTTGTAATACTTAGAGGCTAATAATATATTTTTTATCTATCCATTGCACATATAATTGTTGTAGACTTGGAGTAACATTTCCTAATTGGATAATCATTGATCCTTAAAGATATTTTTTGCACTGGCCAAATCTATGACATAGAGGTGTTTAGTCCAGGAATAGTTACATGCCATGAGTTTGATAGTAGGAACTTGGACTACACATGCAATTTTACAAACATTGTGAAAGCACGAGGATACGAAAACAAAAAGGAAAAGCCAAGATGCGATGCAAACGAAACAAAAGATAACGCTAAATCCTATGAATTGAAAGTGCATGAAAGGAGAGAAGCATAAACGAATCGAAACCAAATAGAAATCCAATATGGAAGACATCCCTTTTTATTAATATGCTTCAGAACTCGGTTACAATTCACCTCCTCCATTTTTAGGGGCTAGGAGCGTTAAATGTGTTCTTGTCACATCAATGGATGCTATTCCTTCTTCCGCGTGCCCACATGTAAAGTGGGCGGACCAAACATCGTCGCCACTTGCATTGATGAGTCTTGACTCCTTTCTGCTCCTCTAATGTTGAGACCCTACGTTCAAGGAAATAGGAAATAGTCAGTAGCACCTGTAGATAAAATGAAACATGCAATCCCCATGCCTTCAATTAGTACATGCAAAATATAAATGAAACGATAACTGAAATAGATCCAAATGAATTGAAAACTTGATAGGGGCATAAAAACATCACCAAGAAGGCACTGCAAATGGAACAGTCAAAAAATTCACCACATATTCGTATTCGCTCCAGGGCGGGACGATTAGACCTACAACAAAGTGTCAAAAAGCACAGTCCCAAATGTCACATCCGGGAAGCTCCAAATCACCTAAAAAGTTGGGGGTTAGCTAAAAGGGGGTATTTTGGGAAGACCCAGAAGGTCAGATTTTCCCAATTTGGCCTCTATCACCAGGAATTTGATGATGCTACCTGCATGTTAGTAAAGGCGGGAAATGATAAAAACATGATCAAAAATGCTCAAAACGATGTGAAATTTGAATGACAACCTATCTAAGCAGCATAGAATCAGATGCAAAAATAATAGAAAGGAAATCTACTACAGATTTCTAATCACTCTAGGGCGGGGCGATTAGAACTACAGTAGTGTGGGGGCGCCGGGGGCAGGACGCCCACCGTTTGGGGCCCGATTTCGGCACCAATCCACTTGGGATGGGTCCAAAACCTCTTGTGGGGTGTTGTCAGAAAATTTGGTAGGATGTTGTGGCCAAATTTCAGGTTTTGGTTCCGGATTTGCCCTTCCAATAATCACCCAATGACCTCCTCTCCAAAAGAGATCAAGGATGTGAAAGGCACAAATCAAAAAGTATGTGTGGATGTAAAATGATAGCACTTCGTTGCTCAAAATGCTCCTTCTCTGTATATCTTTGTGGTGAGAAAACTCACCAATTTATAGACCTGGAGGTCTCTTGTGATTGAGCATGCAGAGGCGCCACTTGGCAATCATGCCTTCCAAAGGGAGGAGAAGATTCCTCCCTGATTAGGGGCTCCATGACTGCCCCTATAACTGCCTCTAACGCTCGAAAATGCTCACTCACACTCCCATGCAATGAAGGAAGAGTTAAGTGGCGGATCTGAGCTGCCATTTGTCAAGATTTGACTTTTTTCCCGTCAAACCTACTATTCGCCCCACCCTGGAGCGAATACTGCTAATCGTCCCTGGGTGGGGTGAATACAAGTTTGTAATCATCCCTAGGTGGAACGAGTATGGAGCAGAGTGCCTGAAGGTGCCAAATTGACCTCTGACCTTCCAAAACTACTGTGAGAGTGGTTAGGACCACTGTTTAACCTCTGGGGGCTGCCCTAGGGGCTGTGTGTGTCAATGCGATCAGTGTTTGCAGTCACATAATCGGATTGGTGTCATTTTGGTGTCTACAGATGCCCCTTTTTGGGATGCGCTGTGCATGGTGCAGTGCTGAGAAAAAATAGATAACCAAAGCACTAATGATTAGGGTTTCTTAGTAACCTAACCAACTTTTGATGCCCCAAGTATGGAAAGGGCATGCATTCTTGAATCCTTGCTTCTGACGAGCGAAGGAACTCAATTCAAGTGTTAACCTTTTTCGGTGAGGTGTTACTTGATCTTGGCCATTGATCAGTCATGAATAGGCAAAGGGCGCAACCTTTTGTCTGTGGGAACCTTGAGTTCATGATTCATGAATGCCAAGTGTTTGATCAGCTTGTGATTATTGCTTGTTTTCTGCCCCAAGCGAGGCGTGATTGTCTTTGTCAATGATTCTTTGAATGCATGCCATTTCCATGATTGGGTGTGTATTTGTTGATTGGTGACTAAGTGTGACTACCCCCTCAAGCGACGAATCGATGAGGGAATGACCTACATGAGAAAAGCGATGAGTCGCTTGACCCAAGATGACTTGTGTAAGGGTGCCTTCAGATGTTTATCTTTGAATGTGTGTGCAGTTTTTCGACATTTAGACCTATTTTTGGTGGGTGTTAACCCTTTTTGCGATGCCCCTTGGGGTTGAAATTGTCAAAAATCCATCCTCCCGTGGAGCGGTCCGGCTATGGTAGCCTTCTTGGGGAGTAGGATAGTGACAATTTGTGACCCCGACGTCAGTTTTGTATGCCAGTGAATGGCGGGCACAAAGGCACCTTTGTTCGGCAATTTTATTGCTATTTTTGGGTGGGTTTTGACCCTTTTTGGGACGCCGCTTTGGGATGAAATTCTCTGCAATCCGTCCTCTCGTGGAGCGGTCCGGCTATGGTAGCCTTCTTAGGGAGTAGGATAGTGAGGATTTGTGACCCCGACGTCGGTTTTGCATGCCCGAAATGTCGAGTGCAAAAGCACTCTTATTGGACAATTTTATTGCTATTTTTTGTGCATTTTTTTTGTTGTTTTTGCTATTTTTTGTTTTTCTTGCTCTGTAATCGTCCCTGGGTGGGGCGAATACTAGGTTGGTAATCATCCCAGGGTGGGATGAGTGCTAATCAGAGTGCTCGTCCCAAGGGTGGAATGATTATAGGCCTAAAATCCTATTTAAGGGCCAAAACTAGGGTTTGGGCTCATTTGCATTCGAATTTTCTAGCGATTTGGAGCTCTAGGAGGAGGAGGTTGATTCTACGAAGCGAAGAGCTGCAAATTTGTTTGGACATCATGAGTGCATATACCAGGTCATCAAGTGGTAGAGCCGATGTGAGACCGATGAGTGCACCTCCTCGTTTAATTAGCTCGCAATTATTTGGAAATTGTTTGATTTTACAATTTAAAATCGCAATTTGTTTTTTTTGTAGTTTGTTTCATGATTTTAAAAATGAAACCCTAGTTTAAATTTATTTTGAAAATATGTAATTAAATTCTGAATTTTTTTTTTCATTTTAAACTAAGGTAAACCCTAGGTAAAAAGAAAAATTTGCTATTTTTTGATGTTTTTGTCTTGTTTTCTTTGTAGGTTGTGAAGAGCCGGTACCGTGTGCCTACGATTTTTTTAGAAGCGCAGGAGGCGCTGACTTTGGTTGACTGGGAGTGGCTTGATGCCCTTGGGCTCAAGCATGTGACTCGACTGGAGCCTATGGTCGGGGATCGGGCCTATCTGATGGCCCTGATCAACTTGTGGGATCCCCGGACCAACACTTTCCATCTCCCAATAGGGGAGATGATAGTGACCTTGGAGGACGTCTATCAGATTTTATGGATTCTGATAGATGGACTGCCGATCAGGACGATGTCGCGGGATCAACGGACAATAGTGCTGACATGCTACTTTGGGCATGGGGAGGAGATGGGTGTGGATAGCCCAGTGGAGAGGGCAGAGGGTGACTGCCAGATTGGTGGTATTCTTGTACGGTGGTGGCTAGAGAGGGGCATGTTGGGAGTGAGGCACGTAGTATTGATGGGCCTCATTTCCAACATGCTGCTACCCGACTCTTCGGGTGTGAGGTTCCCATGGAACCTATTGGAGGTGGTCTTTCGGCTAGTGGATTGTCCAATGCATGAGCCCTTGATTATGAGGTGGGGGCAGACACTGCTGGCATAGCTCTATGATGAGTTGTATGAGGTCCACTGTCGAAGGCGAAAGGGGATTGGCTGTAGCTATCTATTGCAGAGTTGGGCTTGGTAGCACATAGCGATGGAGAGGCCGATGGGGTTGTCATGGACTACTCGGTCAGAGATGGTGGATAGAGATATAGGATATGCGGCTCTATGGTGGCGGTCTAAGGAGCAAGGGCAGAGTCGATGATGGGTAGGTGTCGTAGGGCACTATGTCGATGCCTTCGCTCGGCTTACTCCAGGGAGGTGTTCTGGCACCCATATCAGGACTATCCAGCCTGGCCTGAGGCTGGAGAGTGGCTTCGGTAGGTGCACAGGGGGAGATGGCTGATCGGGCGACATGGGACCGAGCAGGAGTACTTCCCATATGTTCGGGTGACATGACAGTTTGGGGTGCGCCAGGGGTTACTTGGTGAGCCCTTGATCTATCATCATCGAGGGGATGAGAGGACCTTGGCCTGGCCGATCATCGAGCCACTAGGGGAGGAGGCAAATATAGTTATTGATGCCCCTGATATGGATGACATCGGGGTGACGTTGAGTATGAGCAGTGGTGGACACTACGGCGATGGCGGGGAGAGGGACCACTAGGAGGCGCAGAGGTAGCAGTAGGATGGGGAGGGTGGAGAGGCACCAGGAGATGATTGGGGAGCTCCACTGGAGGATGCGGACATGGTGGAGGTGGATGATGTGGGTGTGGATTTTGGGGTTCCAGATCATCCGGAGATGCAGGACATCTCGGAGCAGTGGGAGCCAGAGCAGGCTGTTGTTCCAGAGATGCCAATGCCTCAGGAAGTCTCGGAGGACATGGAGGTAGGGTTGCGCATTGAGAATGCATGATTGGAGGGGCTACTCTAGAGGTGGGATGAGGAGCTCGGGGATGCGCTATGGGAGAGGGATCTCCTATGAACGTAGCTAGTGGAGCAGGAGAACGCATTTGCTATGTATCACCGATGGGAGGGGGATACCGATGCTGCATGGGAGATGGATCTCCTATGGATGTAGCTGGTGAAGCGGGAGAAGGCATTGGCATAGCATGATGAGAACTTGGTGATATTTCATCAGTGGGAGATGGACTTGGTTTGGCATCGGTTTGAGCTAGAGGCAGAGATTATCCACCTCGGTGGGCGGATCCCTATGTTTAGTGGAGGTGGATCGTCGCACCGCTCGAGAGGGAGTGAGAGCATCCTCTCGATGTAGGCGATTGGATGAGGGAGGCTCTAGTAGGCATGATGCGGGGGCTAGTAGCAGCCACCCTGAGGGGTCCCATAGGACCCACACCATGGGGGGTAGTTCCCGTCGCACCGATCCTACATGATCATGGTGGCCGACGCCCTAGGCTTGGGGGTTTTTTGAGATTTTGCTTTTTTGTGAGGTCAGAGGACCGGTTTATTGTAGCTTGTGGGTATTTTTGATGATATATATATAGATGACTTTATTTTATTTATACACTTGTCATGATTTGATGTTATGCACAATGATTGTTGAATGTGTATGTATGCATGTTAATTTATGTTGATGGATGCATATGTTATGATGAATGCAAATGTTTCTAATTTTTATGATATGCAAATGGAATGGATGAATTGAATTTGTGATTTTTGGTGGTGGCACCATAGACTATTTAGAACTTATGGCTTTTTGTCCTAGGCGATTGTTGTGGTAAATGAATTTTTATGTATACATGTTATTTTTTGTATTTTTTGATGGCGATGCAAGGATGAAAGATATCACAGTTGGTTTAGAATGTAGTTAAGGTTTTCTGAGACTCAGATGTTTTAACTAACTAGCCATGACTGTACTTTTATCTTACAAGACTTTTGAACAAGGTATGAATCGGACTTGTCTTTGACCAAGTTATTTCACATCCCTGTGTGTGCAATTGAGTTCGTTTATGTGGTATTCTTCAGGATACCGCCAGTGTCAAATAGGCTGTCAACCAAACCTGTACTGAGGATCACCTAATTAGCTCCACTAACTCCTTTGTTGTATTTAGTCGGATTAATCTACGGTGCTATCTAGGATACCATAAGCTAGCTCATCCACATGCAAACATTGATCTGCACACAAGTTAATGTGACAGATATATCATCATGCGGGAGGTTTACCACCAGTGACCGATAGGTTATCCACCAAACCGATACTGAGGTTTACCTCATGACCTTCTGAATGCTGAGAGTTCCAGGGATTCAAGTTCGACTCCCTTCTTTTCTTCAATTGTATTGGGATACTTGCTCTTTTGTAGTGATAAAAATCACTATTTATTTTTGTTTTCTCTTTTGAGCAAGGGATTTGAATATTGAGTGATGAGAATCACTATTGTATGTGCCTTTTGATGTATGCACTTTGGTGGTGATGTCAAATTTTTTGGAGTTTTGACTTTTGCAAAATTTTGATGTTTTGCAACTTTTTTAGAACTTGGGATTCTTGGGGAATTGGGTAGGGAAGATGCTTGTCCTTTTGCCAACTCTCAACATTCTTGGGGTCATTCGCACAGGGGGATGAGCAAGATAACCATTTCGCTTATGGTGACCTGGATTGCTTTGCAGGTTTCATCTTTCGTTCACACAACTTGGGAATTTTTTATTTGTTTTAACTTGTGGTGGGATGCTACGTAACAAGGTGTGATCCAAGTAGAACTCTACCTTTGTAAAATCTATCTGACTTTGTACAGTATTTGGCTAGAAAGCTAATGACAATTGAATGACGAAAACTCTTGATACATTAGAAGACAACCGACTATGATATGGCAAAAAATATGTGAATGGCATTTATTTTTGATGGACTATTTATAGAATGGAGAAATGTGGAAAATGATGGTTTTGCCAAGTAATTACAGTCTATGGTGCCTTGACCTTTATGACCACAAATATGTAATGTATGGATGTGATGCTTAATGCAGCTATATATTTTTGTGTTTTTGATGGATTGATTTTTGTGAGTATGAAGATGAGATGCAAAAAGAGCTCTTTATTGTTGTGATGATTTTGAGCATGCATGGAAATGAGATGCAAATTTTTGTTATTTTTGATGATTTTATTATTTTTGAATTTTCTTATTTTTGACCAAGCGATTGTGGGAACCCTTGGAGCTTTTTGGTTTGACCAAAGGGATGATGGGTACCTTTGGGGCATTTGGGGATTGACCAAGCGATTATGAGAATCCTTGGAGCTTTTGGTTTGACCAAAGGGATTATGGGTACCTTTGGGGTGTTTAGGGGTTGACCAAGTGATTTCAAAAATCCTTGGAGCTTTTTGGGTTGACCAAGCGATTATGAGAATCCTTGGAGCTTTTGGTTTGGGCTATGGCTCTTTTAAATATGGAATGGCCTCAAATGACTGATGTTCAAGGGTTCTAGTTCCTTGATTCCATCAAGAGAGGCTAGTCGGTATGTTCCAGGTCCTATTTTACTATCGATGACATAAGGACCTAACCAGTTTGTCATGAACTTGTCCCTTAGATGGGGCGGCAAGTTAGAATTTTGTTGGTTCTCTTTTAAGACCAAGTCACCAACTCTGAAAGTCCCTCAGGTGAACCTTCATGTTGTATGCTTTCTTAAGTCGCTCTTGATAGATACGTAAATGCTCGAGAGCATTAACGCGTCATTCATCGAGCAACGTAAGCTGGTCTAACCGGGCCTACCATGTAGCGTCATCATCGATGAACTCTTGCATTGATATGCATAGGGAAGGAATTTCCAACTCGAGAGGCATGACAGCCTCGGAGCCATACACGAGTAAAAATGGAGTTGCCCCAGTGGGCATCCGAATGCTAGTGCGATAAGCCCACAGGGCAAGTGGGATCTGAATGTGCCAATCCTTATGACTGTCTATGACTATCTTTTTGAGGATGGCAACTAGCATTTTGTTTGACGCCTCTGCTTGCCCATTTGCCTACGGATAATAGGGTGTCAAAAAACTATGCTGAATTTTGTACTTTGTGGTCAAAGCACGCACGTCTTTGTTCTTGAATGACGTCCCATTATCCGAGATTATCTTGGATGGAATACCAAAATGACATATGATATTATGTAAAATGAACTCCGAAATGCGGGTTCCAGTCGTAGAGGTAAGCGGAATTGCTTCCACCCATTTGGTGAAGTACTCTGTGGCCGTTATGATAAACGTGTGATGGCCTGATGACGTAGGGGAGATCTTTTCGATTAGATCTAAGCCCCACTACAAAAATGGCCAAGCCGATTGGATCGACTGCAAGGCCTGAGAAGGTACGTGTGTCAAATTGGCATGGTGTTGACACTTCATGCACTTCCTTACATATGCACAACAATCTCGCTCTAAATATGGCCAATAATAGCCCATGCGGAGAATGCGCTTTGCGATGGCCATACCATTGAAGTGGCCATCGCATGTACCATCGTGCGCTTGGGTGATCACCCAAGTGGACTCCTGTTGGTCCAAGCAATGAAGGAGGATTCCTTCATAGCTCTGATGGTACAAAATGTCTCCTAACAAGACATGCTTTGTCACTTTCTATTTGAATGATCATTTTGTGGCATGCGTCAATCCAAGTGGGAGGTTACCTAACTTGAGGTAGTCCCTTATGGGTGTATACCAATCCTGCTGATCGAAAACCTTGACAGTCTGAATAACCAATCCCTCTTGAAGTTCATCCCTAGAAAAAGTTGAGCGGGAAAGAACTTGTAAGAATAGCGTTGTGTTGCTATTAAAGGGAGTAGGGGAGAACAAGGACCCCCAGTTAGCATGATTCAGACAATCGTGGATTCGAGAGAACTTGTCCGAGGATGGTTCAATCTGGATCAAGTGGATTCCTGGCGTTAAGTCAGAGCTTGCACGCTCCATCGCTGATTGCGATAGTGTTTTGACTTGAATGGTTGTCATATCACCAAAAATGTCTTGCGGGATTAGTGACCCCAAGGAGGCCATAGTGTTCACAAAATGATTCGATGACCGAGGGAGTGCCTCGATGTCGTACCATTCAAGATTTGCCAAGAATTTGTCCACAAGGGCTTTGTAGGCCTACAGAACTGGGCATTTACATTGGAATACCCCTTTGACTTGGTTGACAATTAACAGCGAATCACCAAAGATGTTCAATCGTTTGATGTTCATGGTGATTGTTGTCTGAAGACCTATGAGCAAGGCTTCATATTCTGCATTGTTGTTGGTGCACGAGAAATCTAATTTAAATGACAGAGGCATTGGAGCCCCTTGCGGTGTGAAGAATACAATTCCCATGCCACCCCCTTGCTCACATTTAGAACCATCAAAAAATAGGGTTATGTCGGCCTGTGACTCAGGCTCATCAGAATCTGGCGATTCCGAGACATGGAAGACCCCATCATCGGGTAGTTCTATGATCAGAGGCTGATCGTCTTCGAGAGGAGCCTCTGCTAGTTGATCGGCTATGACTTGACCTTTGATGGATTTTTGTCCAATAAACTCTATGTCAAACTCCATCAACAACATGATCCATTTCATCGTGCGGCTACTATGATAAGTATGACTCATCATGTACCGCAATGGATTCTCCTTAGACACAACATACGTCTTGTTGCTCAAGCATGTAATGGCATAGCTTTTTGGTAGCAAACACCACTGCCAAGCAGAGCTTCTCGACGTATGCATAGTTAAGTTCATAACTGACCGGGGTGCGGCTAAGATAGTAAGTAGCCTGTTCTTTGTGTAGTTCATTTTTCTGGGCTAGCATGGCGCCCAGTGCCACCTCAATAGCTGAGATGTATAAGTAGAATGACACTCCTGGTCTAGGTGGTGCCAATACTGGCGGTGAAGCCAAGTATTGTTTGATGTCGTCAAAGGCTGACTGGCACTCGTCATCCCAATGAAATGCGACCCCCTTGTGCAATAATTTATTCATGGGTCGGCACTTGTCAGATAGCTGCGCTATGAAGCGCTTGATTGACGCGACCTTTCCCTGCAGAGCTTCTGAGCTGCTTGATGGTAGTTGGGGGAAGCATTTCAAGGATTGCCTTGACTTTGTTTGGGTCCACCTCGATGCCTCATTTTGAGACTATGAAACCCAAGAGTTTTCTAGATGTGATGCCAAATACGCACTTCTTGGGATTCAGTCTGACTTTATGTTCCATGAGGCGATCGAGGATCTTGCTTAAGTCATCGAGATGATCTGGGCACAAAAGAGATTTGGCCAACAAATCATCCATGTAATCTTCCAAAGTTTTATGCATGTGATCATGGAAGATGTACGTCATGGCACGTTGGTAGGTGGCGCCAGCATTTTTAAGGCCAAAGGGCATGACCTTATAGCAAAATGTCCCCCAAGGCATTGTGAACGCCATTTTTAGTTGGTCCTCGGGATTGATACGAATCTGATTGTATCCCGAGAAACCATCCATGAGGGAAAGCATTTCGTGGCCCACTGTAGCGTCTACCAATGCGTCGATGCTCGGCAAGGGGAAATCATCCTTAGGACTCGCTTTGTTTAGATCTCAAAAATTAGTGCATATGCGAATCCTCCCATCAGGATTTTTGATGGGCACCATGTTGGACAACCATGGTGGGTAATCCATGCAGATGACAAACTGTGCATCCAACAACTTTTGTAATTCATCTTTGACCATTAAGGCCACTGTTGGGTGCATCTTACGTAGTTTTTTCTTAACTGGCTTGACTGTCGGATCAAGCGTTAGATTATGCGTGACTAGCTACGGATCTAGCCCCGACATGTCTTTGTAGGACCATGCAAAAACCTCCTTCTTCTCTTTGAGAAGGGCAATGTAGTCGGCTTGCTCTTCGGGGGATAGACTTACCCCCAGCTTGATAATCTGTGGATTCATTGGATCAGAGCCGATGTCTACGTCAGTCGTCTCCTCGATCGACATGTGGGATCCGTCCTCCAACTGGTGTGGAGTTGGGATCAAGTGGATATCATTTGCTGAGTTAAGATCATCGTTAGGAACCTCGGGTTCCTCTTCAACATGGAAGATATCTTGAGTTGGCCCTGGGGTGAAATGAAGCATTTCACCAAAAGGCCAGTACTCTGATGGGGATGGTGGTGAATTGATGTGATCCCAGTCTATGGCATCTATGTCTAGATATAATGACTATGTTGGATCAGCCGGATTATGGATGGGGGCGGTTAAGTCAATGGAGATCATGTTGATGAAATGATTTTGGTCTCCATTACCATGGGTGTGGTGACTCGAACATTCTGGATGTTCTTTGTGCTTCGGATCTGGCTCTGGAGGTATTGGCATGAATGGATCGGCCCTATGTGTGGATAGGAAGATAGGGTCTGCCCTCGGCACTGATATCGCTATAGGGTCTCTGGGTGGAAGGTGTTCTTCGTATGCCCAAAGTGGTGGATTCAACACTTGGTCCCACTGTGCTTGGGTTTATGTGCCACTCATGCCCTGGCCTTATGTTTAGTTGTTCAAATATGTCGTCAATATCCAAGGGGTATTGTTGCTGCATCTGTCGCATGTGATTGAGATATGCCATCTCAGTTTCATCTTCATAATCACTGTCAGAGATCCAAAGGCCTTCATTGGTTCCAACAACTGTTTGCGACATTAGAGGCTCATCTTGCTCGAGCAAATTGATCTGGCCCCATTGGGGTTGTTCCGCTCTCTACGGGGGGACCTGATTTTCTTGATGTGGCACTTGCTCGATTGGAGCATCCAAAGGGAACATTGCCAAGAGGCTTTCTTGGTAATCATCCATGGGGGTCACTTGTGAGTGATTGCTATCCGATTCGAAGGGGTCCCATGGTGCTACCTCATATTCTGACTCATCTTCTAAAGATCCTTCTTGACCTTGTCTATACCTCTCTTGTAGGTGAGCTCTCGAACTTTCTCCTCTCTCGAGCGAAGGGAAAGGGTTGTTGAGGTCAACAAGGTTGGTCGTCAACAATGGGAGATAATCCCCCAGTGTATATGTCGTGTTAGGGTTGGCATATGGATCTAATGCCAATCCCCCCTTGTTGCCTATCCCTAGGCCTTGCATGTTCTCTACCAAGATGTCCAAGGGTAGGGGGTGGTTGAACCCTACTCTTGACTTGTCGTATGGCATTTGGTATCTTGGTTGGCAAAGAACATGCACTCCTTGCTCATATCTGCCTAACCCATATCCATGCCAATTGCATTGGCCAAGGTATCTCAAAGCAAAGTCTAGGTTGGACAAATAGTTGACATCTTCAGTAAAAGGCTCTTCATCTTCGTCCTCTTGCATGTATGGTTCAATACCATGATCAAGGCCCCCATACACAAAGTTTGTCTGATTCGACGGGTAGCCTAGAGGAACAATGGTACCGATGGGGAGGCGAGGTCTCCCCATGTCCTGCATGGACTCCAGTGTGGGTGTTGCTACAATATTCCACACCAGATACTCCCCTAGGCCCGTATTGGCCATTTCAACGATGATTGTTGGCGATTGAGGGGGAGGGAACGGAAGTTCTTCCTGAGTCCACTCCATGTCGGGTGAACTAGGAGCCTCGACTTCCATTCTGCTAGGCATCTCCTCAGTAGAGATGGTTGAGACTGATGGCGGTGCCTCTTCCAAGGGTTTCTTCCCTTTGTCCTTCGATGTGGCCACCATAGGTGGCATCGTTGGTGAAGGACCAGACGATGAAGATGGACCCGACTGGGGTTTTGATGGACTTGTTAATGGGGATGCCTATGGAATCAGACCCTGTTTAGATGGATTCAACTAAAAATCCAAATGCATTGATGGAAGGGTCGATTGCGGCATCAGTCGCACCGCATTGCAATACTTGAAGGGTTCCAAGTCCCTCGGGACTACATGCACCTGCCCTTCGAATGTATACTTTAAGCACCGATGAGCTATCGAAGGGACACACTTCATGTCCCTGATCCATGGCCGACCCAACAAGATGTTATAGGCCATCTCACCCTCCAAGATGTGGCACAATGTAGGTATAGTCTTTTGTCCCACTTGGATGGGTAGGACAATTGTGCCAACTGTCGAGCATATTGCATCATTGAATGCTCGCAGTGTATAGGTGGAGGCCACTATGTGAGATGCGGGCAACTTTAGGTGCTTCAAGGCCATTGTTGTAATGATATTATTGGACGAGCCAGTGTCCACCAATACCCTCTTGTATGGAATCCCGTTGACCCACGCGATGACGTGCAGGGGTGGATCCGCCATGTCACCAGCCACCGATTTCAATTCATCCTCTCGAAAGGTGATGATTGGCTCAGTGCATCATTTGACATGTCCCACGAAGTTGTTGAAGGAGTTTGCTTCATGGGGCTGCAACTCGATGGCTTTTAGTATCTCCATTAGAGCCTCCCGATGGGGCGTTGATTGTTGTATGAGCTCGTAGATGGAGAGCCTAGCCGATGTGGTCCTCAAACTCTGGGTGAGTTTGGTCCGAATCATGGCCACTGGTCTAGGCGGAGGAGGTTGTGCAAGGTGTTGTTGTGGTTGTGACGTTGTTGGCACCTCTCCTATAGCTACCATGGGGGAAGCTGTGCTCGGGTACCTCTTGTTCCGAGTCACTATACTGATCATCCCTACATACCCCTGCATGGGGCAGTTCTGTGTGACCTCATTGACTTGTAGGGTCTTTGCCTATGCATCATGGGTAGGCAAGGGGTCTTTAAAGACCTCCATTTGTTGATTGCTTGGTGCCACGGGATTATCCACCGCTAATGTCTTGTTATCTATTAGGTCTTGCACCAAGCCTTTAAACTTCCAACATGCATTAAGGTCATGTCCCTTCCATCTGTGGAACCTGTAGTACAAGTCTTCCCTGTAGCCCTTAGGTTTTGGCGCATTGGGGTCTATGGGTTGAATCTCGAGTAGGTTGATCAAGTTTGCCATTGACAAGCGGTCAAACAGGGAGTCTCTAGACTCTGTGTAAGGTGTGAATTATCGCCTAGGGCGATGCTGCTGATTTTGTTCTTGCCTCTAATTTTCTTGGTCATAACTGTTAAGAGGCACTACCTGATAGTTAGCCTTTTGGGGTTGTGTTGCTTGTGCAGGCTTAGGGACGTTTATAGCAACTTGATTGACCGCAATGGGTTTCTATTGCGTGGTCCCTATTTTGGTGTTCTTAGACCATTCTTTCTTCTTTGGCTTGGCTATCTCGCCATCCTGAATCTTGATCTCCTCAATGATTCTGGCTTGCACCAGAGCTTCCTCTAAAGTGGCATATTGCTGCAGCTGCAATAGCATGGAGATCGATCTCAAATAGCTCTTTGAGAACATTTGGGTGAGGTCGGACATAGGAGGGAGGTAGGGCAGCTTTGAAAGCAAAGTCCTCCACCGGTTCCCATAGGCCGCCATGGTTTCTTCCTCATACTGCTTGAGGCTGGCTAGGTCGCTTAGTGATGCCTTCTTCTTGGTGTTGAAGGTGAAGCATTCGAGGAATGCATCCACTAGCTGATCTAAGTTACTAATGTTGTGCTTTGGCAATTGAGTGAACCAATCCGAGGCAGGGCCTACGAACGTGGTTATAAATGTTCTTAGCAACAAAGCATCATTGTCCTGAATGCCAAAGCATTGGCTCAGGAATCTAGTCACATGCTCTTGGGCATCTTCCTCACCTCTAAAGATTGCCAACTGAGGCAGTTTAAAGTGTTCAGGGTAAGGGGGTGCCGGCATTGACGGATGCATAGGATGACTACGGAGTTGGCGTAAAGTGGGCTTTTGGGGCCCAGAAGTCTTGGTCTCCATAGACTCCAAGCGCTCTAGCAGTGCTTTATATGCATCAAAAGATTTAATTTCTTCCTCCTTAGTTTGCTCCCATTGTGGGTTGTGGGAAACTTGAGGCCTATGGAGGGGTGGCCGGATAGCAGCCCCTCCGCCTTGGTAGGGCATTTCAGCCCGCTCTTCTTCTTGCTCATACTCCTCATAGGCTTCTTGAGGAGTTTCTGGATGAGACCTATAACCATGGGTGGGTCCCCACGGGGGGTGCCCATCATTGTTCCTGGGAGTGGCCTCCCGCTCAGGTCTAGGAGGTCTCGAAGGTAGCACTTGGTAAGGTCATGGGGACCTGTCTCGCACCAAGGGGTTGCACCTCTCATATGGTTCTACTCTTTGGGTGTGAGGGGTTGGAACCCTCTCAGGCACCGTGTTATGGAGCAGCTCATCTGTTTGGCATCGAATGCGCTCTTTGCTAAGGTGATATAGATGCTCTAGCTGTTGTTGGTCTTGCTCAAGCTGCGTGATCTACGCTTGGCGGGTGGCATGTCTGGTGACTTCCAGGTCAATTTGTTCCACCATCTTGAGTCTAGGAGGCCTAGATGCCTCTCCTATGCATTTATCTCGGTCATGATGATCCGAGATCTCTATAGGTCGCTTCCCTCTATCGAGGTTGGCGGCATTCACTCGAGGCTCTGGCCTCAGTAGGTGATTCTGGTAGATAGCAGGTGTGGAGGCGCATTGCTCCTACACTGTGTATTGCTCTTGAGGAATGTAATGGTCTTCCTCATGCTCCCTTTCGTATATGTGAAAGGGGCGGGCAGAGTTGGCTCACCCTGTTTGAAGAGCCTTGTGCTCTGGATTTTGCCTATTATTTCTAACAGTGATGGGGGGTAAAGGAGGGATGACATAATCATGTGGCCTCTCCTCATGGACCCTATGCTGTTCTAGCACTTCATCACGTGGTGGCCACTCATACCGAGCTTCTAAGGGAGCCTTCCCATTTATATTGAGTGCCACATGTAAGGACTCCTCCTGAAAGGGTCTATGTTGGATGGGAGTGCCCCTCGAAGGGGTGCCTCTATAGTCCCATTCTAAAATGGCATGATGTGGACTCTCTTGTGGGTCGAGCCGCCAAGGTGGTATGACCAAGTCCTTGGGGCTATAGCGGAGGTGACTTGTGCCCCCTTGTACACTCTCCATAGCTCCTGCCCGTGATTGGGCTTGGCTACGGGTGTACACCATGGTGGTGTTTTCCTACAAGATGCGTAGATTTTTATTTCTTTTTATGATTTTTATGCTACACTAAATAAAAAATATCACACACACACAAAGCAATGATTATCTCGTTTAAATATTAAAGGTGTGCCCTAAACCTGGTTTAGTGTGTTTTGATTTTTGTTTTGAAATATTTTGTAAAGAATGTTTAAATGCAATATGATGGCTCTTATGACTCCCAAAAATGGTCGCCCCTTCGATATACCATTGCCAGGCCGATATACCAACCTCTCTATATACCCGCCCTTACGTGAGGGAAACTATTGGTACGTGAGAGCAGATGGTACATGGAACGTAGGCGGTACGGAAGGGGAATCACCCTATTTTTGACACCTACCATAGAAGACTTATCCTCATGCACTGGGAATCACCCCAGCTACACTTGGTCAGCTTTCGTCAGGATTTACGTCTAGCAACAGTAGCGATCGGGGTTATGGATGCAAAAATTCAAGCCAAGGTGGTGATGAAATCCACCGTTGGTCTTGATCAAGGGTTGGGGTTTTACGACCAGCTCCTTGGTGTTTTAAATTGCCACGTGATGTGTGGGATTCTTTTTATTTTTATTTTGCATAAAATAAAGTAAACATGCAATAAAACTTTCCCTAAGCAAGCAAGTAACCAGAAAATAGAAAACTGAAAGCAAAAAATGACAGAAGGTGTTTAGGACCCCTACCTCTTCTCTGCCCAAATCGACTGGTTCTGAGTTTCTATCCTAAAACTGCACAGAGAGCTATTCATCCTTGGGTGGGATGAATAATAGAACTATATTCATCATAGGGTGGGGAAAATGCCCATTCGTCCCTGGGTAAGATGAATTCCAGCTCTGTATTCATCATAGACTGGAACGAACAGCAGTCCAGCGTTTGAAAACTTGGTACCTGCAAGCAAAAACAAGCAATTTTTAATCAGATTTCTGATCTCAAAAATAGAGGACAAGGTCCCACCGTGATCACCACTGAAATCACGAGGATACGGAAACAAAAAGGAAAAGCCAAGATGCGATGCAAATGAAACAAAAGATAACGCTAAATCCTATGAATTGAAAGTGCATGAAAGGAGAGAAGCATAAAAGAATCGAAACCAAATAGAAAGCCAATATGGAAGACAGCCCTTTTTATTAATATGCTTCAGAACTCGGTTACAATTCGCCTCCTCCCTTTTTAGGGGCTAGGAGCGTTAAATGTGTTCTTGTCACATCAATGGATGCTATTCCTTCTTCCGTGTGCCCACATGTAAAGTGGGCGGACCAAACGTCACCTCTCGCTTGCGTTGATGAGTCTTGACTCCTTGCTGCTCCTCTAATGTTGAGACCCTACGTTCAAGGAAATAGGAAATAATCAGTAGCACCTGTAGATAAAATGAAACATGCAATCCCCATGCCTTCAATTAGTACATGCAAAATATAAATAAAACGATAACTGAAATAGATCCAAATGAACTAAAAACTTGATAGGGGCATAAAAACATCACCGGGAAGGCACTGCAAATGGAACAGTCAAAAAATTCACCACATATTCGTATTCGCTCCGGGCGGGACGAATAGACCTACAACAAAGTGTCAAAAAGCACTGTCCCAAATGTCACATCCGGGAAGCTCCAAATCACCTGCAAAGTTGGGGGTTAGCTAAAAGGGGGTATTTTGGGAAGACCCAGAAGGTCATATTTTCCCAATTTGGCCTCTATCACCGGGAATTTGATGATGCTACCTGCATGTTAGTAAAGGCGAGAAATGATAAAAACATGATCAAAAATGCTCAAAACGATGTGAAATTTGAATGACAACCTATCTAAGAAGCATAGAATCAGATGCAAAAATAATAGAAAGGAAATCTACTACAGATTTCTAATCACTCTGAGGCAGGGCGATTAGAACTACAATAGTGTGGGGGGCACCGAGGGCAGGACGCCCACCGTTTGGGGCCCGATTTTGGCACCAATCCACTTGGGATGGGTCCAAAACCTCTTGTGGGGTGTTTTCGACAAATTTTGTAGGATGTTGTGGCCAAATGTTGGGTTTTGGTTTCGAATTTGCCCTTCCAATAATCACCCAATGACCTCCTCTCCAAAAGAGATCAAGGATGTGAAAGGCACAAATCAAAAAATGTGTGTGGATGTAAAATGGTAGCACTTCATTGCTCAAAATTCTCCTTCTCTGTATCTCTTGTGGTGAGAAAACTCACCAATTTATAGACCTGGAGGTCTCTTGTGATTGAGCATGCAGAGGCGCCACTTGGCAATCATGCCTTCCAAAGGGGAGAGAAGATTCCTCCCTGATTAGGGGCTCCATGACTGCCCCTGTAACTGCCTCTAATGCTCAAAAATGCTCACTCACACTCCCATGCAATGAAGGAAGAGTTAAGTGGTGGATCTGAGCTGCCATTTGTCAAGATTTGACTTTTTTCCCATCAAACCTGCTATTCATCCCTAGGAGGGGTGAATAGAAGTTTGTAATCATCCCTGGGTGGAACGAGTATGAAGCAGAGTGCCTGAAGGTGCCAAATTGACCTCTGACCTTCCAAAACTATTGTGAGAGTGGTTAGGACCACTGTTTAACCTCTGGGGGCTGCCCTGGGGGCTGTGTGTGTCAATGCGATCAGTGTTTGCAGTCACATAATCAGATTGGTGCCATTTTGGTGTCTACACATTGATAATTAGAAAATTGAATTTGTCAAAATATTTCACATATTAATTTTTAACAAAACATTGTACCTTGATCATGTTATGGTTTTGTACCTCAATTAGGAAAAATACTAAGAGGACCACCTAATTTGTACATTATTTGACCTCCTTAATTTAGTTGGTTCCTCTTTGGTGTGGTGATGTTAGTACATCCTCACCTTTGGAATTACCTTCCTTAGCTTCCATATAGAAGTTCCTCTTTTTTTCACATGCTCAATCTTGTAGGTCTTGAGATCTACAGATAAAAAAAATATCCTTGAGGGTGATCATCATTGCAATTATTTAATAAGTCTTCTAGGGATTGAAGTCCTATCATGGCTTGATTATTAGCATTATAAGCTTATTTTGTGTTACTCTAGCTAATAATTTTACATCATGGAGGGCATGAGGTCCATGCATATTGACTTCCTACTATATTTCTTGCTTGATACCATAATTGAATGCTAAAATGACCACCAATAGATTCAAATATATGTACAAGTGAGGAATCTCATAAATTCGTTATAATACTCATCAATAGACCCTATTTACTTAGTCTACATCAACCTAACCACATAAGAGGAAGAAGGTCCCTTATAAAACTTCATCAATAACATATTCTTAATTATTTTTCAAGTAAGAGGGTAGCCTCTATGCCTTAATTTCTATAAAATTAATTTATAAACATGGGTACCAAATTGGGAGGCAACAAGTATGATCTTGACTTTATTAGATATTTTATGTAAATATATGAGGTATTCCATTTAATAAATCCACCCTTTGGGATTATCTCCACAAAATAGAAAATAGTAGCCTTAGGGATAAAAATATTTTGAGGCTATTCTAGGTGATAAGTCATATCATTAACTGTAATATCCAAATCAAAAGTAAATCCCCAATCATTAGCATGATTCTTTAAATGATCCACTAGCAAGGGATTTTTATGCACCTTAGTAAATATATATTCTCCTAGGTTCTACACAAATACAAACCACTAAAATTTTCCTTCATGTATTTGCTTAGTTTTAGGAAACTTTGGCTCCTTTTGTCATCCTTGATCCCGCTCAAAACCAACCCATTGAAATTACCTTTTGAGAGTCTACTTGTTTTGATGGACCTCAAATTTCTATCCTTGGAGTTTATTAGAAATCCTACCAAGCTATTTATACTTCATTGGCATCCCTTTTTACATTAATGGGCTTCTAGTTAACTAATATCATACCACTATACACTATTGTAATCTTCTCATCTAATCTAGATTCTATTGATACAATGTATTGATAAATATCATCATGATCTATTTTGGATGTTTAATCCCAATAGAAGGGGTTATACGAGGAACTTATTATGGTGAGGTCTAAATGAGTGTAAAAATTAAGACTATTGATGTTCGTTGGGCCATTTTGATGCTTGCCTTTGTTCTACAAATAATATTTCCTATGAGTATGCACTTGAAATGTATTAGATCTATCTATATTAGGCACTTGTTTATATGTTCCTATTCGTTAGAAGAAAAACAATTGATCATGGACGATTGACAAAGGGTGTTCCTAAAAGTGGCTCAAAATTTTCAACAAATGGTTATTGGAGTTGCTAGTTTTTTGGGTTTGAGTGCCATGGATGGTTTTAATAAGATCATAATATTATGGAATATATTTTCACCAAAATAATATTTTCAAAAAAACATGATAGAAATTACACCATTTCTTGAGGTAAATTTGGCCAAAGGAATTCCAATATTAGCATCTTAGGGATTTTTTAATCACTTTTCATTACGTAGGGAGCTAGAATCATCTCTCTGGTACTATTTGTAGAGAAGAAAATTTAAGATAATAATAAGTTTCATAATATTCATCAAATTATTTACAATAGAAATAGATTCATATAATTTAAAACAATAAATTTAGTAAAATATCATAGATCTAAATTCAAATATAAAAAATAGTCCCATCCACTCAAAGAGATAGAAGTATCTTAACCACTTGTATAAGACCAATCCTTTTATGTGCATGAAAGGGTATGGAAATTGGAAGAATTAATTGATGATTAAACTATATCATTTTTCTTCCTATCTATAAACTAACAAAGAA
The DNA here is from genome assembly GCA_028583015.1 of Wollemia nobilis. Taxonomy (NCBI): domain Eukaryota; kingdom Viridiplantae; phylum Streptophyta; class Pinopsida; order Araucariales; family Araucariaceae; genus Wollemia; species Wollemia nobilis. The sequence continues at coordinate 2,090,947 of JAQPPZ010016911.1, read as the reverse complement.
ATAAACCCTAATTCTAATGCTCAAGGGATGACTCAAGCTAACCTAAGGCCTTAAGATAATCAATTAAAAATAACCAATGTGGCTATATCAAATCCATTACATTCTACTCTTGATATTATAAATTATTCATGTATATAATTTAGTAATAGATTATTGGCATAATTCTTGTATATTATTATAGGATTTACATTACAATATGAATGCTTCTTTCTTTCCATTGTTCCTCATGAAATAAAGGTGCACATAATCTCATCAAATTTATATTTTGGTATATTCCATCTATCTGTCTTTGATGGACTAGTTGAATGTTGGACAAATTATATTAAAAATAAATTATATTCTTATAGAAAAAGGTGGAGTTTGTTCACTTAGCTATTTACAATCAACTCACCTATAACAGTGTAATGATCATGACTAATTATTGTGGAGGTGACCTAAAATATATTTAGGTATCATGCTCCACATTTGTAGACTATATATATGATGTAATATTTCTAATATTCCCTCATTTTTACATAATTTTCCAAATAGATGCAAGAACAACAATCCATATCTAATAAATTTAAACATACACACATTTCACCTAGACACAAAAAGATCATGAACTAGGACACATAATAGTCCATGATTTAGATAATTGAAAACACAGATAAATTTAAATGCTCACCTTAGTAATACTAACCTAACTAAACTCACAACTAATAATAAGGACAAAAACAACTATCTACAACACCTCTATGACTAGGGATACACTCAACCAATCATAGGTACAACACTTCTCTTGCAAAGAGTAACACACAGATCTATTCAAAAAATCATATGTAAATAGGGATACATTCTACTATTTGCATATCAAGGGTCTCCACTTCTCTTTATATGAAGGATTATATCTAATGGATAATGTACTTTAATTTGATTTGCAAAATGGATCACAACTAGGTTAACCAAATGACCCCCTTTAAATTGAATAAAGTTTTAATCATATGGTCTCCAAATAATTTGGAGTATTTTCATCAAAATATGGTTGAATAAGCCTCAAAAAATGCTTTTCAATGAGTATATATATTCCTATACTCTACAATAAGATAGTAGACAACAATAATTAAATTTTATCCCATGTCTAGGTCTCCAAAACTTAATCTCCAAAATTTGTAAAATTTAATCACTTTAATATTTTAGGTAATAAATAAAAATGGTTTTTCACTTTGAGTATATAATTCAAACTCATCAAGTGGAATATCAGGGTAAGAATACATCATTGTGCATAAGCTACACATATTACTACATCAAGGCAATCAACTTCCACCATGGTATAAGGAAAGTGCCCCAACAATACACATGCATCATAATTTGTGAGAATAAAATTCACTTGGGCCAAAAAGTATATAAGAGCCTTAAACAATATCATGTAACCAATGTGGGATAGTATCTAGCTCCCAACTAAAGCTGATGTATAGCCAATTATGTCATCGCACTTTTAGAAATGGTAGGTCAACTAATTAAATCATGTCCATAGATTCAATGGATAAAATTGTAGCCATTTCATATAGTCAAAGAAACATATTTTTGACATTGATAGAGTGAATGAAATATCTAACATTTATCTATATTTAATGTATGGAAGATACCAAATCATATATATAATGGCTTAAGAAAATTAAGGTTTTATCTCTATTGTGCTTTTTTATTAATGATGACAATTAAACTCAAATGCTTATGCCACTTTGATTAGTGATACTATATTGATCTAATGGTGATAGTTTGCATATAAAGTAGGGTTTGCTTTACCATCTTCAATATCTTCCAAAACACAAGTAGGGAAAAATATAACTAGCTCTATGCATAACATTCCATCATCAACGTAATTTTCATGCAAATATATTTTAACATCTTTATTTAATGTCTTCAACCTTCTAACCATAATAGTCTCCAACATACAACAATCACATTCTTAGGTCAAAAATTATCTAAGGCATAATCGCATATCTTTAATATTATAATGACCCCCCCCTTTCATGATTATTGCTTATAGATTAATTTATGAAGCACTTGACCTTTTCCTATGAAATGAGGTACTGTTGATATCCATTGTATATATAGGAGCAGGTATATGCTCTCAGTAAGTCAAGGAAGGTGGACAGAAATGGTAAGAAGGAAGTGATGATTTGGCTCATGAGTACAGGGATGCTTGTACACTTGCATATCAGGTAGGTCTCTTGATTGATTGGATAGTGTGTGTATTTGCCTAGGAATTTTGATTGTTGTTTGGTGTGCATAAGATTTATATGGTGATGATGATGGGAGCCACTTATTATCTGAATTGTGTATATGTTCAACAATTAAAAATGATAATAAATTAATATAAAATAAAATATAAAAAATATGCAAGTAAATAGATATAAGCGTGCATGGTAGAATGTATAGTTTCTAATTTATTGAGCATATAAAGGTGAAACTATTAAGCATAAAGGAATATATTATTCAAATGTGTCTTTGCATATTTGATATAATCAATGTTGGATTTGGAGGTATATGTAAAAATTAAAATAGTCTCCTTCTATAAAAAATGAATGTGTATTGCTTGGAGTGGTGTTAGCTTAACCGCACGAGCTGGGAGAGTGGTGCAATGATAGATTAAAAACCTCCTCCATATCTTTTGCACCGAGAAAAAAGGAAATGGAGGGAAGTTTGTTTTTCAACGAGAGTGGTTGAAGGGGGGACTGTATTTGAAGGAAGGAGGAGAAGAGTTGCATGAGAAAATGTGCTCATAGAATCTAAAAATAGCGAGGTATTACAAAAGGCATAAGGAAGCATCCATTAGCACTTGGGAGTACATTGCACTACGAAAGTTCCAGGTGGATTCTCTTATACTGGTGTTTTTAATATTCTCTTTTTAAAAAATATGGATATGACTATGCTGCAATATGTCTATGTTAGAAAGCTTTCTTTGGTTGTTGTATGCAAAAGAAAAGGAAAGATTTAATTTGTGTGGAATTGCATGATGACATAGTTGGCTATGTTCATTTGGATTTTCTATATTTCTATGAATATATGCTCTATGTCGGTATGAAGCAAATATTATCTAGAAATTGTGGATGACCTTCTTAAAATAAATGCAAATGGAATTAGAGGGTTGTATGAGTCTCTGGAATGTATTTACATGTAAAATGATTATTTGCAAGTAGATATGCATATATTTAAAATGAAGAGCCAAAATCTGATCCCTCATGTCTCAAAATCAAACTCAACAACCCAATGGATGGTAGTCTTGTACGGCGGTGTGTAACTACCAACAACCATATTGAAATCCAAGGAAGGACCTGTAACAACTATATGTTGAAATTTATCTCATATTTTATTATTTTATTATGTTCATTTGTATCTAGAAATATTTCACTGGGATATAGTGGCTAGATTCAGTCAATGAATGAATGAAGTCTTAGTGTTGCATTCATTGGAATGGAGAAATCTTTAGGTGGAAGCTTTCTACCCAAAAATATACAAAGATGCTCTAGAAAACAAGAGTCCAGATAGCTTGTAAGTGATACCCTATTAAGGATGCAAGTGTATCTGGTAAATAGACTTGTAACTTAAAATTCCTTTGAGCCTTTCAAAATGTGTTGTAAAATATTTATGAATAATTTTTAAAAGAATGATTTCTTGAAAAAAATAAAGTGTTGTATTTGATTATTTGAATTTATTGAATAGGTATTTCATTTTACTTTGCAAACACTGTCAGGATGTACGTGAGAAAAATCTCTATCCTATTTTGTTTTAAGTCAATGTTGAAGAAAGTATATAAACAAAATATCTTAGGGAATAGTAACTGGTATGTTATGGATATTGATTATGTGTGAATTGTAGCACCTCACCATGCAACCAATGGTTAGTAATTGTCAAGTTGGTGTAGTGAGAACAAAAAACATTTTGGAAATACCCTTTGCATGCTAACTTTGCCATAAAATAAAAATAGTGTATTGTGGTTTGGTAGAATGTTGAAGATAGCACTATGTTTACCGTCATAAATAAGTGAATTAACCCACTTAATTTCTAGTAAGATAGTGGGTCGAGAATGCATGTTTAATATGTTCAATAATTAAAAATGATAATAAATAAATATAAAATAAAATATAAAAAAATATGCAAGTAAATAGATATAAATGTGCATGGTAGAATGTATAGTTTCCAATGTATTGAGCATATAAAGGTGAAACTATTAAGCATATATGAATATATTATTTGAATGTGTCTTTGCATATTTGATATAAGCAATGTTGGATTCAGAGGTATGTGTGAAAATTAAAATATTCTCCTTTACAAAATGAATGTGTATTGCTTGGATTGGTGTTGGCTTAACTGGTGTTGGCTTAACCGCACGAGCTGGGAGAGTGGTGCCATGATGAATTAAAAACCTCCTCCATATATTTTGCACTAAGAAGAAAGGAAATGGAGGGATGTCTTGTTTTTGAGCGAGAGTGGTTGAAGGGGGACTGTATTTGGAGGAATGAGGAGAAGAGTTACATAAAAAAATGTGCACAGAGAATCTAAAAACAGTGAGGTATTGCAGAAGACATAAGAAAGCATCCTTGAGCACTTAGGAGTACATTGCACTACAAGTTCCAGGTGGATTTTCTTATACTAGTGTTGTTAATGTTCTCTTTTTAGAAACATATGGATATGACTTGTTGAAATATGTCTGTGTTGGAAAGTTTTCTTTGGTTGTTGTATACAAAAGAAAAGGAAATATTTATTTTGTGTGGAATTACATGATGACATAGTTGGCTATGTTCATTTAGATTTTTTGTGTTTCTATGAATATATGCTCTATGTTGGTATGAAGAAAATGTTGTCTAGAAATTGTGAATGACCTTCTTAAAATACATGCAAATGGATTTAAAGGGTTGTATGAGTCTCTGGAATGTATTTGCATGTAAAATGATTATTTGCAAGTAGATATGCATTCATTTAAAATGAAGAGTTGAAATTTGATTCCTCGTATATCAAAATCAAACTCAATAAGCCAGCAGATGGTGATCTTGGAAGATGGTGTATAACTATCGATGAGCATGTTGAAAGCCAAGTAAGGACTTGTAACATCCATATGTTGATATTTATATCATCTTTTATTATTTTATTAAGTTCACTTGTATCTAGAAAGACGTCATTGGAATATAGTAGCTAGATTCAATGAATGAATGAATGAAAGCTTAGTGTTGCATTCATTGGAGTGGGAAAAGCTTTAGGTGGAAGCTTTCTACCCAAAAATATACAAAGATGCTCTAGAAAATACGAGTCTAGATAGCTTGTAAGTGATACCCTGTTAAGGCCACAAGTGTATCTAGTAGAGAGACTTGTAACTTAAACTTCCTTTGAGCCTTTCAAAAGGTGTTGTAAAATATTTATGAATAATTTTCAAAAGAATTATTTCTTGAACAAGTTAAATTATTGTATTTGATTATTCAAATTTATTGAATGGTTATTTCATTTTGCTCTGCAAATACTAGCTAGATGTATGTGTGAAAACTCTTTTTGTCATCTTCTTTTTTAAGTTAGTGTTGAAGAAAGTAGATAAAAAAAATATCTTAGGGAACAGTAATTAGTATGTTATGGATATTGATTATGTGTGACTTTTAGAACCTCACCATACAACCAATGGTTAGTAATTTTCAAGCTAGTACAGTGAGAACAAAAAACATTTTGGAAATACCCTTTGCATGCTACCTTTGCCATAAAATAAACATATTCAAGTGTATTGTGGTTTGGAAGAATGTTGAAGATAGCACTATGTTTGCCATCATAAATAAGTGAATTATTTCATTTTATTTCTATTTATATAGTGGGTTGAGAATGCATGTTTAATAGTGTAGCGCCCTTCGTGCCACCTGTTAATTAAAGATAATAGGTTATATTGTATAAGAACATGTATTATGTGGCCAAGACCAACAAGCTAGTAGTTTAAATACGTTGTTTATTTTGGGTAAAACCCAAGTATGAAAACAAGGCCCACCTCTGGTAGTGTGTTGGATCAAAGGAAGAGCAATAAACTAAATTTCAACTTGCCACCATTTGATTGGAGTTTATCATAAAAAAAAATGGAGTCTAGTTTGGAATTTTGCCTAATTGTGAATCTATTTTATATTTTTGCTCGAAAGAATAATAATAGGAAGATTATTTTCTTTTCTATTAGTTTTTTTTTTGTAGCTCAGCATGATATATATGTAATTTTAATTATTGAGCTTTAAAAATTAGGAAATTAGATATTGTAATAATAGAGTTATATAATATTAATTTGTGAATGAAGTAATGACCTTCATCGAGATGATATTTATATAAATGTAATTAAAATTATGATGGTAACTAAATTCTTGGTTGTGTCTAAATAGGTTTCCTTGAATGGTATACTTATTAAAGGGAAGATTTTAATATGGTTTTATTGTGTTTCTTTTCTTTAAAAAGTAAAATGCATATGTAGTGCTAAAAAAAACAAATATCTGTTTGTTGTGTTGCAGTGGTAAATGCCCTGGGTGCCGGTAGAGGCCGACCCAGGTTCCATTACCCTTGTCTCCATCATATAGATATATGGTACAGTTAGGAATGTCCTATGTGTTGGTAGAGGCCGACAAAGCTCCATTCCTTCTATGCCCAACCTATTGAAAGTGGCACCTCAAAAGGGGTGTTTTCCACTATAAACTAGTTTTTAACCTAGGTGTTGTAGGTGAGTTGGAGAGGAGAGAGCAATCCTCCAAGGGAGGTCCCAGGTTCAAATCTCCATCCTACCAAAAAATATGAATTGGGTATCCAAAATCCAATTGATAATGTTGGTGCGGGTAGGGTCGAGTGCGACTCTCGGGTGACTTTGACGGTGTAGAACCCCCTTTTTGTGGTCTCTTAGACCAAGGTGGCTCTGCAAGGGGTTTTTCGCTTTAAAAAAAAACAAATACCTAATATAGGAGATAGAACAACCAACCTTTCATAAAAAATAGGCATCGAAAGTAAAGGATTCTTATAAACATCCAATTTTATTAAGGTGTGAGTATGCACCCAACTGTTCACGAGAGCAATCGTAGACTGACAGAATTGATCGTAACACATGACTCAATTAGAACTACAATGAGATGGTAGTATGGGACACAATATTTTGGATTGTTGCTTTAAGGTACTATGATAAGTATCTTGTTCATTGGACTTAGCTGGTTAAACCTCGATGTTTGGTATGGGATAAATGATCGAGATTCACAATGAACATGTGTGACCAAGACCAAGGTTAGGGTATTGACATGGCTCTACCTGGCTTCATGTAGAGAATAATTAGTTAGACACTGGCATAGTACACTGATCCCTCACATATTACAAAAAAAATAAGTTGACCAGTTAGGTCGTAGATTCATTAAATGTGATGGAATGGGAAAAGAAAGCATCCCCCTCTAGATGTTATGGACTCTAGAGTAAAATCCCTATTATGGATAGATCCTCATGCTAGAACATGAGGATGTTAAATGAGACAAGTCGACTCCACTAATGGTACCTTTGCAGGATTTGGTCAATCTCGTCCACCTGGGTAGTTGTCTATAGTATTCTAGAACCCAAATGTGGTATGATATGCATGTACCATCTAAAGTGTATGATATTATTTTATTGTGTGAAACAAACTTGCTATGAACCTGAAATCACTCTTACAATCAAAACTGTAGATTGGAAATTAAAAAAATTACCCTATGAAATTATTTCAAATTCTATAGGTACAACCAAGTGAGTTGACTTGTGTTGTTACATATGGTATAAGAGCAAAAGTGATTTTGAGTTTTAGACTCTGAATGTGAAATTTGTTTAGTGTGATGTAAAAACTAATAATTTATCTCTTTCACCAATAGGTCAATGACATGAATGTTGCGAGGTGGGTCTTCAAGAAATCCTACAGGAGGTAGGGAGGAAGAAACCATCGAAGGACCTACTAGGGGATCAAGGTCAAGAATAAGATGAGAGGGTCCTCAATGTGAAATAAGGATGAAATGATTGAATGAACCTCCTCCAAATGAACCTGTTAGAGAGGAGGGAAACCTTGTAAAAGTTGTTCAATTATTGCAAACTCACATGGAACAACAAAGAGAAGAGATGGCCCAACAAAAAACTCACATGGCCCAACAACAAGTGTTCATTGTTCAACAACGAGTCATTGAAGACTTAGCCAGGGGAAGAGAAAATGGATTAGGCAAGGCAGAGGAAGCATCTAGAGAACCTGAGGAATCTAGTACTAGAAGAGCCAGGGTGAGTAAAGAGTTGGATAGGAACCTGAAAAAGGTTGTAATATCCAAGTTTAATGAAAATGGTGATGGTGATTCAGTGGAAAACTGGCTAAGTGAACTAGAGTCATACTTTTCTCTAGTAGTTTTATCTTTCGAATCCAATACTGTATTGGCAGTTATTAACATGACTGAAGTAGCCCTAGATTGATGGAAATCTTACAAGAAAGGGCACAAAATAGAAGTTGTAGACCTCAGTTGGGATGTGTTTTCTAAATTATTCTATGATAGATTCTTGACCAAGCAATATTATGTGGAGAAATTTGGGTTCTCTAATTTATGTCAGGAGAACATGTTAGTGCATGATTATCACCAAAATTTTATTCCACTGTTAAAGTATGCATATCAATATGAAATAAATGAAGAAATGAAGACTCAAAAAATTCATTCTAGGATTACACCCTAGAATCATGACGGTGGTAAATATGCACAACCTTGATAATCTTCCTACTCTTTGATTTGGAAAGAAAAGAGGAAGCCAATCAAGAAATGAGAAAGACATATTTTAACTATTAAAATCTAAGGAGAAATATGAACTCAAAAAGTGGAAAAGTGTTAGGTTTATGAGATGGGAGAAAGATCAAAACAAGAAACCCAAATGTGGAGAGCAAAATAGACAAGGTGGCCGAAATAAACCTAACTATCATGGTGGTAAGTTCAAAAGGGATGGTAAACAGTTTTCCAAAAGACAATACCATAAACCAGCAAGTTAGGAAAGGATTAGGGAAACTGTACCCCAGGATAGAAATGAGAATAGTAATAAAGGTAATAGAGCTCCACCAATTGGATGTTATATATGTCAAGGAGCTCATTATGCCAAAAAATGCCCCCATATAGCTGATTGACATTAGAAATATTCAAATGAGGTCACCCACAGGATCTTTGTAGTGATAGGTAATTTTGAACTTTATGGTCAAATTACTCCTTTCTTGTTAAATAGAAATTTTTTTGATAAAGATGTACATATTTTGATAGATAGTGGATCAACTAATAGTTTTATTTCTACTAGATAAGTGAGGGACTTACCTGTTAGACTTAGGTTTTTAGCCAATTGTTGGAAGGTAGAGTACGGTTTAGGGTAAACCTACCAAGTTAAACAATGTATGTTTGACCCTCCAATCACTTTGCCATAAGGAAAATCTAACTGGCATCTGTATATGGCACCTTTGAATCTGTTTGATATCATTATGGGAGTTGACTGGTTAAAGGCACATAAGGATTTTTTAAATTTTGAAGAGATATGGGTGGAATTTATAGATGATTTTAACCAAAGGATTAGAATTTGTTATGGTTGAGGTGAGGTTAAACCACATTTACTGTTTTCAATGTAGATAAATAAAGTTATTAGGAAGAGGGGAATGATATTCATAGTTAAGATAAATAAAAAATAAGAAACTAAATTAGAATTCGACCTCTTCCAAAAGCTTCTTGTTTTGAGATAATTCAAGGATGTGTTTGTGGAGGACCTTCTAGGGTTACCTCCTTTGAGGGATTCAATTTTTCTATTGAACTATTACATAGAGTTGTGCCAATTGCAAGGTCACCTTATAGAATGACTCGAATTGAGCTACAAGAGCTCAAAATGCAACTTTAGGATTTGCTATAAAAAATGCTAATCAAGCCAAGTGTGTCACCTTGGGGAGCTCCTATCTTGTTTGTTAAAAATAAGGATGGTACCTTGAAAATGTGCATAGATTATAGGATGTTGAATAATGTTACTATCAAGAACAGATATTCGTTACCTAGAATTGATGACCTATTTGATCAACTGAAAGAGGTAACTCTCTTGTCAAATATTGACCTAATATTTGGTTATCATAAATTAAGGATTGAAGAATAATATACCTCGAAAATAATATTTCGGACAAAATATAGACATTTTAAATTTATTTTCCTACCTTTTGAGCTAACTAATTCCCCAGCCACATTCATGAAACTCATGAATAACATTTTCAGAGAACAGTTGGATCGGTTTGTGCTTGTATTTTTGGATGATATACTGGTCTATTCCAGGAACAAGGAGAAATATGATTAGCATATGATAACTATACTTGAGATTCTTAGGAAGAATCGATTATATGGAAAATTATCAAAGTGTGAATTTTATACTTCGCAAGTATAGTATCTGGAAACATTGTCTCTACTAAAGGGATTGCAATAGATCCCAAGAAAAAAAAAGCAATTGTTGACTAGCCAACACCTACTAATGTGATAGAGGTGTGAAGCTTTATGGGAACTACGGAAAACTATAGACTTTTTGTCAAAGTATTTTCAAGGATTTCCCAACCCATTACAAATATTCAAAGAAAAGGAAAAGCCTTTAGATGGACAAAATAGTGTGATGAGGATTTTTTGAGTTTTGAAATAAATGCTGATAACTACAAAGAATTTTGCAAATACTTGATCCTAATAAGTGGTTTATAGTATGTACTGACACCTCCATTAAAGGACTAGAGGGGTTTTAATCCAAGATGATATAGTTATAACCAATGAGTCCAAGAAACTTAAGAGGCATGTGGTAAATTATGCTACTAATGAATTAGAGTTGGAAACGGTTGTACATGCCCTAAATATTTGGAGACACTATTTGTTGGGAAAACCATTTGAGTTAAAAATATATCACCGAAGTCTAAAGTACATATTTACTCAACCCTTATTGAATGCCAGGAAAATATGTTGGATGGAATTTCTAATTGAGTATGATTTTGGCATTAAGTATATTAAGGGTAAAGAGATTAAGGTTGCAGATGCTCTGAGTAGGATATGGCGCATCACTGCAAACCAAATTAATGTATTGCAATAAAAGGATGAATTTTTCCAGTCTTGTAATGATCAGGTTGAACAAGAATTTGGAAAGGATACAAGATTTGTATTTAAATATGATCTATTATTTTATAAGAACAGGTTGGTAGTTCCAAGCACAGGAGGAATGAGAGAAACAATCCTTAAGGAGGCACATAATATTTCTTATTTTGCACACCCAAGAGGGATAAAAATACGTGATAATTTGAGAAAAGCTTAATACTAGCAAGGAATTAAAAAGGATATCACTAATTATGTGGCTAGGCATCTAGATTGCCAAAAAGTGAAAGTGAAACATCTACAACCAGCTGGAAATCTATACCCACATGAGATACCTATGCAAAAATGGGAAGTAGTGTCAATGGACTTTATAGTGGGTTTACCTAAAACAATATTTAGGCATGACGCAACCTTGGTAATTGTGGATAAGTTAACCAAGGTTGCACATTTTATACCAGGTAATGTGCAGGATGACACACCTATAGTAGCAAGTAAGTTTGCCAAGGAAATGGTAAGATTGCATGTTTTCCTAGAAATTATAATCTCTAATAGATATTATCGCTTACCTCTAAATTTTTGCAAGCATTGCATTAGGCTTTGGGAACCAAACTGAATATTAGTATTGCTCATCACCTTGAGACATATGGACAAATCGATAAGGTGAATCATGTACTAGAAGATATGTTAAGAATGTACTACATGGATCAGCATACAAAGTGGGAAGACTATTTGTTCCTAGTGGAATTTACATACAATAACAATTATCATGTATCTCTAGGTATGGCACATTTTGAAGCCCTATACAAAATAATATGTAGAACTTCCTTGTCTTGGGATAATCTGGAATATTGGGTAGTGATCAAACCAAAAAATGGAAAAAGAAATGGAAGATCAATTGAAAAGAATTCAATAGAAGTTGAAAGATGCCGCATACCCCAAAAGAGCTACGCAAACATAAAAAGGACACCAAGAAAATATTCTATGGGAAACAGGGTATTCTAAGGGTGAAACCAACTAAAATTTCCCTAAAATCATCCAAACTTGACTCCCGATATGTTGATCCATTTGAAATTATGGCCAAGATAAACCCCATTTCTTACAAACTTTCTCTACCACCAAACCTTTCCAAAATCCATAATATAGTCATGTGTCTCTCTTTAGGAAATATATTCCTAATTCTACTCATGTGTTGGATGTCTCCAAATTATAGATGACCAATTCACTAAATATTGAAGTACGACATGTTTTTATACTTGGTTTTAGAACCAAAAACTTGAGGAAAAGGAGCATTGAGCAATGTCAGGTTCAATGGGACCATTACTCAGACATAAATGCCATGTGGGAGGATGTGGTAGATATGTAGTAGCATTTTCCTTATCTATTTGAGTAGACATAGACATTTTCAAAAAAAAATTATATGATTTGATAAAATATGTACATGTACATATGAGTTTGAAATTGTATACTAAGTAGAGTAGTTGTGTATGCTTTGGACACTGGATAGAGTAATTTGCTTATGTGATGATGTATGTTTATATTGTTTTGGTTAAGTATGGATAGATGGATGTAAATATTTTATAACATCATGATAAGGGTTATATAGACATGCTTTAACTACTAATGGGATTTTCTTATGTATTCTCACATGATGTAAGGATTATAGATACTATCTTCTATTATTACTACCAGATACTTGAATGAAAATGTTGTAAGTTTAATTAACCATGCTATAAATACATGGATTATGCTTATTTCCAGTGGGGGAGGATGAAGGACCTCCTCTTGCATGATTATTACTTACAGATTAATTTATGAAGTACTTTGACTTTTCCTATGAAACTAGGTACTGATTATGTCCATTGTGTATACAAAGCAGGTATACGCTCTTGACAAGTCAGGAAAGGTGGGCAAAAAAGGTAAGAGGGAAGTGATGATTCGGCTCATGAGTACATGGATGCTTACACACTTGCATTTCATGTAGATATCATGATTTATTGGATAGTGTGTGTGTATTTTCCTTGGAATTTTATCTATTTTTTTGTGTGCATAAGATTTATGTGGCGATGATGATGGGAGCCACTTCTTACCTGAATTGTGCATATGTTCAATAGTTAAAAATGTTAATAAATAAATATAAAATAAAATATAAAAAATATGCAAGTAAATAGATATAGGATTATGCACAGTGGAGAATATTCACAAATTGAGAGAATATTAGGATTTCCAAAATTAGAAATTTTCGAATATGAGGACCCTCGACATCGGCCCATTCACCTGAAATTTTCAGGACCAATTTTTTCTTAGGGTCAATTTGCCACAATATATATATAAACATATGCACATTTATACTTTTTAGAGAGCTCTTTTCAAGCTTGATATAATGGTGGTATTTTTATGAATTTATAAGGTGATTTAATAGGTCAAAATTATCCCAAATATGACCTTACTTTTTAGGTCTTTAAATGCCCCAAAGTTTGGTGTGAAGATGATTAATTTGATTTGCTTAGGATTTACCTTGATTCACCTTAATTTTGATTAGGATTCACCATTTGTTTACAATTACATTTGGAGTCCAACCCCTTATGCATAACACATAATAGATATAAACATGCATGATAGAATGTATAGTTTCCAATGTATTGAGCATATAAAGTTGAAACTATTAAGCATAAATTAATATATTATTCGAATGTGTTTTTGCATATTTTATATAAGCAATTTTGGATTCAAAGGTATGTGTGAAAATTACAATAGTCTCCTTATTTACAAAATTAATGTGTATTTCTTGGAGTGGTGTTGAATTAACCGCACGAGTTGGGAGAGTGGTGCCATGATGAATTAAAAACCTCATCAATATATTTTGCACCAATAAAGGAAATGGGAGGACATCTTGTTGTTCAAAAAGAGTGGTTGAAGGGGGATTGTATTCAGAGGAAGGAGGAGAAGAGTTGCATGAGAAAATATGCACAGAGAATATGAAAATAGTGAGATATTGTAGAAGGCGTAAGAAAGCATCCTTGAGCACTTCAGAGTACATTGCACTGTGAAAGTTCCAGGTGGATTCTCTTATACTAGTGTTGTTAATGTTATCTTTTATAAAAATACGAATATGACTGTGTTGAAATATGTCTGTGTTGGAAAGCTTTATTTGGTTGTTGTATGCAAAAGAAAAGGAAATATTTATTTTGTGTGGAATTTCATGATGACATAGTTGGCTATGTTCATTTGGATTTTTTGTGTTTCTATGAATATATTCTCTATGTTGATATGAAGCAAATGTTATCTAGAAATTGTCGACGACCTTCTTAAAAAACATGTAAATGGAATTAGAAGGTTGTATGAGTCTCTGGAATGTATTTGCATGTAAAATTATTATTTGCAAGTATATATACATTCATTTAAAACGATATGAGTATCTGATAGATTTTGTAGTGTTGCAATATAGATCTATATGAGGTGGTTATCCAGTTATATTAGGTAGACCTTGGTTGGCCACAACTGATTCTTATATAAGTTATAGGACTGATAGATGACGATATTAGATGGATGAATTATCAAAAACTTGATCATTTATCCACCTGCACAGTCCACTAATTTGTTGAGAGAACCAAATTGTGAAGTCTTCAATAATGATGTCATGTCGATGCTTCAACCTATAATGGCTCTAGATGAGATTAAGGATGACACTGGTGAAGAACAAGTTATAACACACTTTTTTCAAGGTGAATATTCCCATCCTTCTCTAGAGTCCCAAATTGTAGGCAACAAAGATAACCATGTCAAAAAAATAGAGGTAGCATCTGAAAGAGTATTGAATATCGATAATGAGTTATAAATTATTCAAGAGGAAAAATTAAAGGAAATACTAGTCACACATCATACTGCTTTTGTGTGGGATTATACAGACATGAGGGGGATTTCACCCAAAGTCTGCACTCATAGGATATGTTTGGAATATGATGTGATACTGGTAAGACAGTCCTAGAGGAGAATGAATCCAGCCATGAAATAAATTGTCAAAGCTGAACTACAAAAAAAATTGATAGCTGGCTTTATTTATCCAATATTGGATAGTCAATGGGTATCACCTTTAATGGTGGTTCCTAAGAAAAATGGCAAGTGGTGCATTTGTGTTTATTACAGGATGCTCAATAAATCCACTAGGAAAGACCATTTCTCCTTACCCTTTATTGACCAAGTCCTCAATACCTTGGCAGGACAAAAATATTTTTGTTCCTAGATGGGTTTAGTGGATACAATCAAATTTAAATAGAGGAACAAGACCAGGACAAAACCATGTTTACTTATCCATGGGGGACTTTTGCTTATCGGATCTTATCATTTGGGTTGTGTAACGCACTTTCCACCTTTTAAAATTTTGTGCTTAGTATCTTTTTAGACATAGTTAGAGAAACTATAGAAGTGTTTATGGATGATTTCACCATTTATGATGAAACTTTTGAGGAAGCTACAGCCAATCTGGATAAAGTACTCCATTGGTTTCAAGAGATAAATGTGTCCCTTAGTAATGAAAAGTGTTTTATGCTAATGCAATAAGGGATAGTGTTAGGACATCATATATCTACGAAGGGGATTACAATAGATAAATAAAAAATTGAAGTAATTAAAAATATACCTACTCCCCAAATACAGAAAGATGTTTGCAGTTTTCTAGGTTCTATTGGATACTATAGGTGATTTATCCAAGACTTTAGCAAAATTTCCAAACCTATGTATACATTGTTGTCTAAAAATATTGAGTTTTTCTAGAACAGTGAGTGTGAACAAGCATTTCATATTTTAAAAGAAAATCTGGCCATTGCTCCTATGCTTAGAGATCCCAATTGGACCCTCCCATTTCACATTTACATTGATGCATCTAAAAATACAATAGGGGCTGCATTAGGATAAAAATATGGAAATGAGTTTTACACCATCTACTATGTCAGTAAAAATCTTACAAGTGATGAGTTCAACTATACTGTCAGGGAGAAATAATTCCTTGCATTAGAGCACGCTATTAATAAATTTTTCCATTACATTACAAGTTATAATATTATTGTGCATACAGATCATATAGCCATAAGGTACCTGATGAATAAACCTATAATGAGTGGTAGAATTATTAGGTTTCTTTTACTATTATAGGAATTTTATGTAACCATTGTTGACAAACCTAACAGGGATAATGTTGTTGCAAATTTTCTCTCTAGGTTAATATTTTAGGACCATATAGCCACTGAGGATCAATTTCTCGATGAGCATATTTTTGATCTAGATTAACATATTCTATGGTATGTGGATATGGCTAATTACTTAGCCACCGATAAATTATCTCCTGCACTCTCACTTTGTATAGAAAAGAGTGCAGCCTTCTCATGGATTAATGGATACCTATTTAAAACTAGGTCTGATCAAATCATGCAAAGGTGTGTTGCAAAAAATGAAACCACAAAAATCCTCAATTTTTTCCATGATGAACCATGTGGTTGTTATTTTGTAATAAAAATGATTTCATTTAAAAAATTTTAGGCTGGATATTTCTGGCCTTCTTTATTTAAATATGTATTCAAACATGTTAACCAATGTGATCAATACCAATGAATGGTCAAACCAACTCTTCGAGATGAGATGCCACTTTAGTCTCATGTGCACATTAAACCTTTCAATAAATGGAGGAATCCACAATCAAGCAGAAAAAGGTATATTATGGTTCGTACTGACTATGTGACTAAATGGGTTGAAGTGCAGGCACTACGAGATTCAAAGGAAAATATTGTAGCCGATTTCCTATATGAAACCATTTTCACCTGATTTGGATTTCCTAGAGAAATTACCACTGATTAGGGACATCAATTCACCTTTAAAGTGATTCAGGAGTTGATGCAGCAATATTGAATCTGATACAACAAATCTACCCCTTATCATTCGCAAGTAAACGGGTAAGTGGAAGTCACAAATTGGGAGCTGGAAAATATTTTTACTAATATGGTACAACAAAATCAAAAATATTGGGCATTTCATTTATTGAAGGTAGTGTGAGCATATCACATTACCTAGAAAATACAACTGGATTTACACCATTCCAATTTATGTACGAGAAAAATGCCATGATGCCCACTGAATTCAAAATCAAAACCCTGTGGGTTGTAGAATTAAATTTAAATCTAAATTTTGCATATAGAGAGCATATTCAACAGCTCAACTAGCTGGATGAATATCGGTAGGATGCTTTGTAGCAAATGAAAATCATGTAGAAACAGAGAGCTCAGTGGTATAACCGCCACATACAGCCAAAATAGTTCAAAGGTGGGAGATTGGGTATTGTTATATGACTCCCGATTCCCATAGTGAAAGGGAAATCTTATGCAGTGTTGTATGGGACTGTACGAAGTGGTTGAAATTATCAACAATAGTGTTGTGCATGTCCAAACCATAGACAGAAGTGGTATTGTCTTGATAGTCAACGACCATCGGTTGTAGTAGTATCATACACCACCATCCCACACAATTGAATCTAAAGCATGCATGGGGGAGACCCCATCATAATGAAAATTCTTCTCTAGCAGTTTATGGATGTGTGTGCATCCACGTAATATATATATATATATATATATATATATATATATATATATATATATATATATATATATATATATATATATATATATATATATATATATATATATATATATATATATATATATATATATATATTAATTTTCTAGTTTTGTTTTATTTACTATTTTACAAGAAATCATACCCTGAATGCAATATGTAGGTATCCTAGGAAACCTAGGCCTATCAAGCATAGGATCCATGATTCCTATTTTATGTTTTATGTGTGCATTTATTATTTTGCAAGAAATCATGTCTTGAATGCAATCTATAGGTATCCTAGGAAACCTAGGTCTATCAGGCACAAGATCAATGGTGCCTTATGTACTTTTAGCTTTCTAGGAGGGTAAATAAATGAAAGAAGTGCACATATCTTCCAATAGGGGGGTACTTATAGCTGGACATATAAACAAGTGTCTACTTTCTCAAGGAAGAAAATACTTGTATATAGATCAAGGTGGTAGATGTTGACTTTGTCACCAAGGAGAAGCACTTGTATTAGAACCAATGAAAGGAGCCTGACTGCAGGTTAACTCAATGGGCATTGACTATCCAGCCAAGAGAATGTGACTATCTCCCACATATAGCAAAATATACCTACATCCATAGCATTTTTAAGGTACTTGTATTCACAAAATCACCTATCTCCCATTTACATCAAGCAAAAAAATATTGCTTGTTTGTGATTAAAAATAAATAAATAAATATTTTGTAGGTATTAGTATGTCCAATAAGGGTGCTTGTATTTATAATAACAGATGGTTTTTATCTCCAGTAAGTCAGGGTAAGGTTTTTTTCTCCCAAAAAATGAGTTCTTATCTCTGTAATACAGTGAAGGGCACTTGTCTCCCAGAAAATGAGCGCTTGTCTCTGCAATACAGAGAAGGGCATCTATCTTCCAACAAATGGGTTCTTGTCTCTGTAATACAGTGAAGGGTGCATGTCTTTCTATAAATAGGGCACCTATCTCCCATATAAATAAAGGTGCTTGTATTTCAACACAACGATGACTCCTATATTTGATATCAAAGAAGTGGTCGAAACCACGTTGGCATTGAAATCCATGTGCAGTCATAGTCAAACTTTTGCATGAATAAAAGTATATTTATTTGTATTTTTATCGATGAAATTCATTTACTTCTCGATTGTTGATCGAAGGAGTTCACGATTTTTCTATTAGTAACCCATGCATGTTCCCAAGGCAAATAAAACAACTTCCAAGGAGGGGACATGTGTTGTCCCATGATAAACTAAAAATTTCATGTTTTCTTCAGTTTTTTTGCATAAGACCTCGAGATTAATAAAATTGTAGTACCCAATGATGATTCAATTTGACATGATTTTTGCATGAAAAAATGCACACCGTTCATTTATCCCAAAGACACTATTGTCATGCATCGTTCAATCAAATTACATCATCGATATTTGCATACAATAAATCATGAAAAACCATTCAGGTATGTAATGAACTTTCTATTATGTGTATACATGATTTTCATAAAGAAAATATTTTTGTATAATGTGTTGGTACACGTCCCACGAAACTTGTATCCAATCATACAAGCCCCTAATTTTTACTATGCCACGTGGTGCCAATTTAATGGAAGGAATCAGTTGTAATGGTACCTATCTAAAATATGGCACATAATTTTAGATTTAATTTTATATATTACCCTTAATTATTATTGATTATGGAGATATAGGTACCCTATATGCATAGATACAATCGCACACTTTGGCATGTTATAAACCAAAAATAGTGTTTGTTTTGTAAACACAATGAAATCTAGAGAATAGAGCCAATAACCGCCATGGGAAAAACTTCAACTAATCATACATTTAAGAAGAATGAGCCCTGAGATCTATCGAGCATAACTAGAAATGTTAGAAACTAGTTTGAGGCTATGGGATAGATGAAGTATTATTGCATGGTTAGCTAGGATCAAGACCCTAAGGTGGCATGCAAATTTGAAACTTCAATGGATGATGGTGTTGTACGAATGTGAGGATTGGTCATACTAGTCACTGAAGCATATATTGCATAGGTGATTGGTCTTCCATGCACAAGGTACCAGACATATAAGGAGGATAGTATAGCATGATGAATACAGTGATTTTTTGGGCAGCCATCAATACATACAACACATCAAGGTTTATCGAAATAGCATCTACCAAAACTTTGGAGGAATGTGTTCGAGCAAGTAGATCAATTTTTCACCTACACTGGTAAGTATTCTTAGTTGAACACCAACCATTTAAAACTTATTAATCATATACTACATAGGGATAAAATCAATATTCCCTACTACCTAATATATTCCCTAAAGGACAAATCCAATCGATACCAGGCAAGAACAATAACGGTATTAGCACATCGTGGGCTGATCGTAGCCCTAGTTTGATATGTCGAGGAACATAAGGATGTAGAGGATTAAGACAATAGATCAAACACAATTAGAGAGAAGTATAAAAAAGAAGAGGCACCTAACTCCCATAGCCACCAAGCTACAAAAATAATAGGGCAAGCAGAATCAGGTCCTTCTTCCTCAATACCATCACCTACCTCCCAACATAGCCATTATATAGGGGAGGTAGGACAAGCTAAATAATGTTTGTCATAGGTAATATCATCACTTGTCTCCCAAAATTCAAATTGGGAGGTAGACCAAACTATTCCAAGCCCATTTTGGGCTTCATAACCACCAACAACCAGGAGCAGAGCATAGAAGGAGCACTTGGTTTATTATAGTTCATCTGAAGAAGATTCAGAGTATGAACTGGCTACTCAAATGTTGCATGGCATGGTCAGTGGTGAGATATTCTATTAGAGCATTCAGGAAGAAGACTTGTAGAACCAGTTACAGAACATAAAATAATAAGCCTCTAATTCGGAAGAAAAATATAATAAATAGTAGGTCAAATTTTAGGAATTCTGATGGGCTATTGTAGCAAGACAACAAGAAGTGAATGACGCTCTACGACAGCTACGAGAAATGGTGTAGTAATTAGAAAATAGGGTCCAACAACTGCAGATCGCTAAACTAGATAAGTTCAATGCTACAGTACAAATAGACTAGGCAATGTATGCACCATTTTCTTCTATGGACTTGGAGGATAAAATTGCATCCACAAGAGTATTTCACTTTGATGCCAGAAGGGCATCAGGTAGCTAAATGATCAAAATAGGGGACCAATAAAATACCCTTGTAAAGACTGATTACCAGGAATAGGAGAGCCTTTTTGTGCAACAAGAAGCCTCTATAATAGAAATCGATGATAGTGAGGTTGAGGAGTCAGCCAGAACACATGTTGCTACCCAATCAGATGGTCAACTGCCAAATGATCAAGCAGATACTACATAATAAACTAGGGAGTCTGAGGCACAACCTGATGCCACTAAACTTGTTGATGGTACACATATATCTGACTCTACTATCCATTCAAAAGTATGGTAAGATCAAGAACATAAGATGGACCATCCACAAGATTCAATCGATCCCATAGAAGCCGTACATTCAGCTTGTCATCCATCAATTGACCAAACTATGACTGGTTATTTTGATGGGCAAACCGTAGCTAAACCAATTTGGAATACACCAACGGACCAGGATATGTAAGAAAAAAATTCTTTCGAGGTCCAGGAAATACCACCTCCATAGAATGCAAATGAGGTTGGTCCCTCGGCATTCACAGTTTATGCAACAGCACCCAGACCAACCAAGAAATTGTAGCCCAAATGAAAAGCAAAGAGAGCACCATAGATAAGGTAGAAAATAAGGTCCAGAGAAGCAACCCAATGAAAGCGAAAAGCATCCCAACAAAATTTGAAGGTGCATCTAGACCCAAATTTAGATGAAGAATGAGTTTCATCCATAAATTTTTTTTTTTTTTAAGCAAAAAACCTCTTACGAGGCCACCTTGGTCTGAGAGACCATGAACAGGGGGTTCTACACCATCAAAGTCACTCGGGAGTCGCACCCAGCCCTGCTCGCACCAACATTATCAATTGGATTTTTGGTACCCAATTTAGCTTTTTGATAGGGTGGAGATTCGAACCTAGTACCTCCCTTGGAGGATTGCCCTCTCCTCTCCAACTCACCTACAACACTTGGGTCATCCATAAAATTCTTTATCAACTAGAAAGATCAGTTCCAGGAGCTCAAGAAGAATCTGAAGGAGGTTAATAAAGAGTGAAAGGCTCACAAACAAATAGCCAGAGATCCAGGTATATCAATCCTACCTAGATAAAATTATTCTAGAACCTGTATGGTTCAACTAATGACAATCCCTCAAGTATGTAGGACTATTTACAAAAGATGGGCATATTTAACAAAGAACCAATGATGCCATCACTAGTTCAAGCACCTGAGTCTCTTCCACCTAAATATGTAGAGAAAAATAATGTAGAGGACACAATGCTCAACCCAAAGGAGGTAGAATTTCCAAAGACCTAGGTATATGATACATCCCATTATCTGCCTTGGGATAAGCCTAAATTCCTAGTGGCAGATCAACTTCCCCCAAACTATCAATATTGGAAGCAAGTTGATTCAACATTCCAAAAGGATGCCACTACATTCACAGGGTTCTACATGAAGGAAGTCATAGGCAAGAAGGGTTGGAGTAGGACAAAGTTGAATACATGGGTAGGGCCCAACCAGCACTTATGGTGCAGTAAACACCAGAAAGTACCTGAGATAGAAGCAGGTCCAACCAACCGAAATAGTATGGCAAACAAAAACACAAGGAATAATATAGAGCCACAGCCAAGGAGAGAAAGTGTTGGAACAAGGAATACTGGTGGGTTGTTGATAAAATAAGGGATTATCAACAACAAGTGACATGAGGATGTGGCAACAATTAGGCATGAGGGGATGATGAGCACCAAATATGCTCATTTTTTTTATGCTTTAATAACATAAATGTGCAGCATTATTATATTAGAAATGCATTTTTATGAGATTTATGTATACATTTAATGGAAAAATTATGTATTATGCCTAATGCATATTTTGAGTGAAAATTATGTGTAAAGTCAGTACCTTATATATATTTTTTTGCACCTTTTAGTCAAGGTCCCAAGAAGACCTAGCATTTGATACTTTCATAATGCGATTAAGGAATGGTTGTGATTAAACAATGATAGTGGCAAAGGAGTAAGGCATTTCAAAACATGCTAAGATACGATGTTTGTCTCTCGACCATAGGTCATAAGGTGTCTATCTCCCAGTGAAGAGGAAGCACATGTCTCATATTATATAATACGGCACCTGTCTCCTGATAACAGGTTGGATGATGCTTATCTCCCAGTACACAAGATGGTGTCTGTATCTCAACAATAGGCTAGACGGTGTCTGTCTCTCAGTGATATAATAAAAGTGCACACTGTTCAATGCTCAAAAATTAGCGATGATCTTCAATGAACAATAGAATGCTAAATACAGTGTCTTTATCTCGATGATAGGCTAAAAAGGTGTCTATTTTCTAGTGATAGGTTGAATAGCGCGTATACCCAACAGAATAAAAATGTGCATGTTGATTGTAAATATTGAAGACCATGTATAAAATTAGATGCATTTTGTTAAGGAAACATAGGAAACACTATGATTATCTCATAAGGGTTAATTTTAGCATGACTTCTCTTTTATTAGGTATCTAATTATTTTATGTGTGCCCACCATAGCAAATCATGTTAGAATGGATAAAATTAGCAACATCTAAATTTGTAACACGGGACGACTACATATTTGTATAAAAACTTAGATCGCCCCTGAAGAAAGGATCCCGGACCTGCTTTGTAAAAATTGATACTGCATAATAAAATCTTGAGTGTTTAATTATTTTCATTATGTTCGAAGAGTGATCACGTGAATTAATTGTGCAAATTTTTGCAAGAGCTTGGGCCCACTCTAGGAAATATTCCTCCCATGTTTCATTATGTTTTCATTAATTAGTTTCTCTCATTTAGTCTTTGAAAGTGTGTTTGTCCTATTTTTATTTAATTCTGCACATAGTGTTTTAATTATGTATTTTCCTTCTTTATTTAAATTCTGCAAGTGAGTTTAGCTTTTCTACAATTTACTTTTTTGCACATTTCCTTTCAGTCATGTGTTTGATAGTATAAATTAGTTTTTCTACAATTTCCTGTAGAATTTACATTTCTGCAATTTAATTTTGTTGGTTTGGCTAAACTCCAACTACACCAACAACCACCCCCCAAACCAAAGTGACACATAGGACTCATCTCTAGTTTACTGTAGGTATATACTTTGCACTGGTACTCACAAGTTTATGAACTATCAAATTGATAATTAATGGAAAAGAAATGATTGTTTTCAGAACATAATTGTTTCTCACTAGATTGCATGTTTTATTTATATCTATAAATTAGTGATATCAGTTCAAGAACTTATTACTATTTTATGGGATATTCCAAGACAAACCTATTAGTCATTCTCCTCTCTAATGTGATACTAACTCCAACAATCCATTGAAAATATAGACAATTTACTTGCATCTATATGTGTATGCTTTAAATCCTTATTGAGCAATAATGACACAAGTTTACAACTCATTTCCTATCATTTCTTTTATAATATTAGGTTTGATGTAATTGTAGAGCACCAAACATCTAACTCTAACCAAGCTTTTTTTCCTTATCTTTTCTCATAGTGGATATTCATTTTAAATCTAATAACTTAATGGCATGGTGATTGGTAATTTTATGGGTTGTAAGAGGAGTAGAGTTATGACTTCATATTTAGGGATAGGTTGATCTAATTCATATACCTTTGGAAAGATAATATAACATAATTTATTGGCCCATATAAGCATTCATTATGGGGGAGTTGTATCATCTCTAATGTCTTCTCTTCTTGGCCCCTTAGTTTAAATTATTATGGTAGTGAAATAACAGAAGATAACATAAGATGAATTATGTTATCTTCGCTTTTCAAAGGTATACGTATTAGATCAATGCCATCATATAAGAATTCATTATTTATATCATCTCTAATATGTCTTCTCTCCTTAGCCCCTTAGTTTAAATTATGGTGGTATTGAAATATTTGTAATATAGGATTATTAGGTCAAGGTTGATAATGATGAAGTTCTTATGGGTAATCTTAATGTAGTCTATAAGAAAGTATTACTTTAAGCCTTAGGGAATTCTATATGTAAGTGTATGGGTATATAATCCTACAATAATTCTTTTATGTAAGCTTATGGACATCTAAGTGTAATCCTATGAGCATCTTGATATAATTCTGTAGGAAATTTTGAATTATTTTTTAGAGTTAGAGTATATTACAACATTTGGGTCATGTAAATGTACCACCTTTGGTACATAGTTAGAGTAGGATATTACTTTAGGGGGAAGTTAGCTAGTTACTTCAAGCAATGTAATAAATGCACAAGTAGCAATGTGTGATTTAGAATGTGCAAGGTGTCCCCTTGTACAGCTAGGTAGAGTGTTAGCCAAGGAATCTATCTTCCTATATAAATGGCCTCATAGAGACATATCACATATCAAGTTCATTATAGTAGATAGTAGTAGATAGTAGTAGAAATATTGTATGGAGTACAATGTATCTCTTTATCTTGTATTGATGGAGTGACCATTACCTCCATACTGCATTATATTTTCATCATTTCTATTTATAGTATATTTCAATCATATTGTAGAATTACTTTCTTTCATATTTTTTGTATCTTATTAGGACTTGTGTTAGATCTCTTCCACTGTATATATCCTCAAAATATAATATTGGTATCAGAGCCACGGTGAATCGAGATAAGAATAGGGAGAGTGACAAGTGAGGATTGAAATAAATCTCATTTATAGAACTTTTGAGATTACATCTGACTAGAGTCTTTCCACACGTTGCAAGAAAACTCATGAAGACTAGGACTCAGCATTTCATTCCACTAGTTTGACGGATCAACTAGCGAATATTATTAATCTCAATAGGTATAGA
Organism: Wollemia nobilis; assembly: GCA_028583015.1. Taxonomy (NCBI): domain Eukaryota; kingdom Viridiplantae; phylum Streptophyta; class Pinopsida; order Araucariales; family Araucariaceae; genus Wollemia; species Wollemia nobilis. Next base: position 2,065,251 of record JAQPPZ010016911.1, on the reverse strand, counting down.
CCTTTTTATGCTAACCATAATCTAAAGTTTTGCAAGAAAATAGACATTGTGGAAGAGACTCCATGAGTAGAGTCTTGGTGAAGTTTGGAGATTGGAGATATCCATTACTAGATTGAAAAACTTCACATTGCAAAAAAATCAATAATAATCCTTGATCTAGATAAAGGCCATAGAAGCCTTGATCTATAAGAAATGCCATAGAAGCCTTGATCCAAAAAAAGGCCATATAATCCTTGGTTCAGAATTATAAATTCTTTCATTCTAGTTTCTAAAAACTTGTTGTAGGAAAAGGAGATTTAGGAAAAAGGTTGGGAAGCTTCCTACAAGAGATATAGAAATAATATCTTCTTAGAATCATTCTAGCACTTGCAACAACAAGGATAAGACTAAAGATTTCAAATACCTTAAAAAAAGGGTTCCATTATAAGAGTTGCAAATCTTGCAGATTGTAGAAGTGAAGAGAAGGCAACAATAGACTTATAGTAGACTCAAGGAAGAAGATACTCCAGAAGACGAGTCAAGAAGGAGATAGGAGATTGGTGATCTCCATTCAAGATCAATACCTATAGAACATAGAAGTAGAGAATGTTGCAGAAGACTTCAAAGAAGAATTCTTGATTCAAAAGAAGAATTCCTAATTCAGAAGAAGAATCCAAAGAAGATTTACTAAAGAAGACTCCATATAATAGTCCACAAAATAGGATATTGGTGATCTCCTTTATTGATTAAAGACTTCTTTCAAAAGAATCTGAAGAGATCCAAAGTAGATATCATTGGAAAAACTTCCAATCTTGGAAGAGATAAAAAGGGACTAACAGAGCCTTATTCTTGTTCAGAGAAGGATCGAATTTTAGAGATCCTAGAAAAAGATTTCATCACCAACACTTCTAGAAGTAGAAGGTTGAATAAAACATCTCAGTCAGAATACTAGAGAAGCTACAAGATAGAATACCTTGGAGAGGTATCAAGGAGGAAAAAGAAGAAGGTTTGGAGAGTCTTGTTGCAAATATCATGGAAGCATCATCAAAAGAGTTCCTAGGATAACTCATTGAAAATATCCACTACCAAGAAGAAAGCTCCTGATAGTAAAGAATTTGGTATAATTATCAAAATCTGGTAACAATCCCAAGAGAAGAAGAATTTGGCAAGGAGTACCAAATCCTAGAAGAAGAATCCAGTGAAGACCTCAAGATATCCAAAATATTGAGAAGAAGAAGATCCTATTTGGAGATAGAAATCAACAAGAATATTGAAGGAGGATTCAGACAGAAGAATCCTACCAAATATAATATATTTGGAGATTAACTCTCACAGCAATAAGGTACATTTCATAGAAAATATTTCTCTGAATCTACAATAAAAATAGAATATCACTTAAAGGATCAAGCCACCAAACCCTAGGCTCAATATAGAAAGTTCAAAACCAGATTTTGGTGAAGCAAGAAGTTTTTCAAGATAGTCAACAAAAAACTATGAATTCATCCAATACAAGGAAGCAACTTGGTGAATCAAACACCAAGATCTACATCTACTTTAGAAGCCATTAATGGTAAGCAACTAGGGTGCAATTAGTTGAACTTAAAATTAGGGTGCATTATCAAAATCTATTAAGCACCATATTTGGATTAAAAGTTGCAAGAAGAAGAACCCATACTATAGTCTTCAAGAAAGTGTAAAAATGAGAATCCATTTTAAGATATATTTACACATTTAATAGGAGTTAGATATTTTTGAAAGAAATAAAATTATCATCTACCTGTTATATATTTAGAAAGCAAAAAGACTACATCCTACAATATTGATTATAGTGAAAATTTGTAGAATACTTATTAAGGATTCATTACATATTACTCTTGAAAATTTGTAAAATATTATTAAGTGCATTTTAAAATAATTTTGAGAGTTTATTGGAGCAATAATGAGATATTATTGCTACCATTAAAGTGCATTATTAATTCATTAGCACTACACTAGTTATTCTTTAACTAGTTACTCTCAGAAGGATTAGTTTGTGTTTATTGATTTTTAAAGATCAAGGACACAAAAACTAGCAGATTATCAAAGTGTCTAGAGATACTATTTGGTGCACAAAACCTGCAGCATTTCATGGTCCAAAGAAGCCACCAAAAATAAGATCATATTCATCCAATGAAGTGGAGAATAAAGCCACCATCAAATCAGCAAAAGAAGCTTCAAATCGAGACTTGGTGAGTCTCAGATTCAAAGTGCACTAAAGGCTATTTACAAAGAAAAAAATAGTGCAAAAATTACTTCTACAAAAATCTTCTATCTACGTGTTTATTAGCTTGTATTTATTACCAAATTAACCAATCAAAGGAGAAATTTTTCTAGCAAAAGATACAACATCAAATCAACCCTTTCCTAAAAGAAAGACACTATCAAAACAAGCAAAATAGAGTGCAAAAGGAGGTGTAAAAAGAAGGTATTATATTTACAAGTTTATTTGCATTATATTTCACTAGATTAATTTGTCCTACGTAGGAAAAAGGACAATATTTAAGTGTCACAAAGGCACACTCCTCACAAACTAAAGTTAGCTCAAAGCGATCATGTAAAGAGAATTCTCCAAGCAAGGTAGAAGAGTCTCTCAAAAGGCTCATATCTTCTATGATTTGGATAGCCAAACCTACAAGTAAACAAATCACAATACAAAGAAAGGAGAATCATTGTATTCAAGGGTAATTTTATCTATAAAAGGGATCTCATAATAGGTTTTAAAAAAAAAAAAAACAAAGCACAAAAGATTACACTAGACATACGTCCAAGGAGCATCATTGTATTATTTCAAACTCCACTATAGTAGTGCTTGAAGCCTTCAATATCATTGCTCAAATACTAGATCCAAGTCTTTAAATACGTTGCTCTCCACTCTAGCTAGAACCAACTCATACCAAGCACCATTGAACAAAGGAAGAGTTGGTTGTGTTGCATTGTTCATAAGGGTATTGCAAAGATACGATGAAGAGGCATTACATTTAAAGCTCATGCATAAAGGGAAGGTAACACTTGTCACCTATAATAAAATCCTAATGTTTCCCACATGAGCGTCCATCCATTGTAATTTTGACCAAGAAAAAATTATAGGAAAGAAGGTTGGTGTGTTAAAAGGAAGAAGATACATGTCATCAAAAAGAATGAGCGCTCATACAAGGCTGTAATGCTCATCCTTTACCTGGAAAATATTTACAAGTGGTAATAAGCATCTTCTCATCCCTCAAGCACTCAAAGATAACCATTGTAGATTCCTCTTCTATTAAAAGGCACCAAAGACCAAGGAGGTCAGCATTCATAGTTGAATTCATAATAGCATTCACAGCTAAATAGCTGCATTCATAGCACATTCATAGCATCCTAAGTTGCAGCGTGGAAGAAAGGTGAAGAGCATTAAAGGCTCTAGTCAATGGAGGTCAAAAACTCCAAAATTGAGGTGCCACCATCCAAGCTTTTAAGCCAAGAAAGAATCAAATAATTCCATTGGCTATAACACCCAAAGAAAGGACATAAATCTTTTTATCATCTACGACCAAATTCAATGCCGATATTTCAATTTTGCAACATTACAAAGGTAAGAATTTACCTTATTCTAATTTACTTTCATTAATAGGAGTTATAAGGGTATAATATAAGGTTGAAAACTATAGGGAAATCAACCATATTTGAAAGCAAAATTAAAGGAAATTTATAGCTTAATATTTGTAAAATTAAACTTAGGATAAATAAGGATTTCTACCTAGAAAATTATAATTCCATTATTACAAATATTATTGTTTTTTAATATTCCAAATTAGGGCATTATAAGGAATAGTACACCAAAGTAGGATATTGGAATTTAGAAACATTAAATATCAAATATCAAAAACTATAAAAAGAGGTTCATTAAGAATTATCAAGAGTTGGAAATTAATTGGTATTCTTATCTCAAAACTACATTAAAGGGGCAAAATAAATCCAACCATTAGAACCTCATCAAATTAGAAAGTGCTTAGTTCAATAGGATAAATAAGGAGTAACAAAATTTGATTTTGGTATTTATAAAACTTTACAAAATCAACCTAAAATTGAACTACTATTCACAAAAAGCACTTTATCACTCATACAACATATTCAAAATAACTAGGGAGACATAAGGTATTCTACAAAAATTGATAATAATAGCATTCATTAAAAATTTATCAAGTACGCAATCCATTTGGGAGTCATAAGGTTTCTACAAAACCTAAAATTCTACCAAGGTATCATCAAATAAATACTAAGGGATTAAAAGGGGACCACAAGGATCATCATGGCATCAAATAAATTCTTTCTTGCAGAATCCCAATTACTTAAAGGTCTAAACTATTTTTCCTAGAAAAATAAGGTAAAAGCAATCTTAGTATATGAAAAACTTTGGGAGATAGCTCAAGGAACAATCACATGTGATAATGAGATTCAAAAGTTTGAATAAAATGATGCAAAAGCCCTAATGATAATAACCTTTGCTATAACTAATGAAATACAACCTTATATTAGTTTATCAAAGACATCTACAGAAGCATGGAAAAGCTTAGAGAAGATATTTGAAGGGAAAAATAAAGCCACTATCCTTCATCTTCAAACTCAATTACATTCTCTAAAAATGAACAGTGGCAAGATCATAGAACTATTTCTAAGGAAAGTAGCAGATATTAAAATTAAATTATTAACCTTAGGAGAAGAGATTAAATATGAAATTCTTTCTCAAGTAACCATGAGAGCACTTTTAGATAGCTACAAACATTTGGTTACATCTTTACAAGTCCTAAGTAAAGATGCTTCTTTTAACGACCTAATAAATATTCTTCAAGAGTATGAGGTGGGGAATACAATTAAATATGAAATGACTAACACTACATTGGCATCAAAAGATAATCCATAGGGAAATATTACTTCATCATCAAGAGGACGAAGACCATGGTATAATAGGTATTGTCATATATGCAAAATAAAAGATCATAGCACTAACTATTGTAGATTCAATCCCAAAAACAAGAATCAAGGAAATCAGATGAAAAATGAAAATAGATTTCAACCACAATAATATCAACAAGTTTAGCATCCAACCAAATATCCCCAATTGGATTATCGAAAAGAGAATTAGAAAGGACACCTAGCTTAAAGAATAGAAGAAATTGAAATGGAAGAATCTACATATGATTTTGAAGTGAAATTTATTTTAGCAAGAATAGTAGGTTATAAAGATATTAACTACTTGCTTGAATAGGTTACAAAGAATAGAGAAGAAGAATACAAACTCCAAGACCAAGAAGAATATCCATATTGAATATTGAAATCTTTAATACCCAAATAATGTAATACATGGGGGTGTTAGAGTTAGAGTATATTACAGCATTTGGGTCATGTAAATGTACCACCTTTGATACAAAGTTAGAGTAGGATATTACTTTATGGGGAAATTAGCTAATTACTTTAAGCAATGTAATAAATACACAAGTGGCAATGTGCAATGTGTCCCCTTTTACATCTAGGTAGAGTGTTGGCGAAGGAATCTATCTTCCTATATAAAGGGCCTCATAGAGACATGTCACATATCAAGTGCATTGTAGTAGAGAGTACTACGTAGTAGTAGAACTCCTGTATGGAGTACAATGTAGCTCTTTATCTTGTATTAATGGAGTGCTCATTACCTCCATACTGCATTGTATTTTTGTCATTTCTATTTATAGTATATTTTAGTCATATTGTAAAATTACTTTCTTTCATATTTTTTGCATCTTATTAGGACCTATGTTAGATCTCTACCACTACATATATCCTCAAAAGCTAACAATATTCACCCTTAGTGATATTGGTTAACCACCTTCGTGGTTAACATTGATTAAAAAGTATAATATGATTTTTATATTTTAAATTAACATTCAAGTCAAGTTATGTTGACTTGAGGTTAATATTTAATTTAGAGTTTGTTTTCATTAGAAATACCCCAAATGACTGATATTTTGTATCAATTTTTGATATGTGAGATCATGGAGGTGCCTATAGGTCCCTACCCTTATTCCTTCTATCTATTTGTGTCTTTTATCTCTCTCTGCTTTTTGTCTATATGATATTCTCTTTCTCTCTTCTTCCTTTTTTTGCATATGATTGTGGTGAATGTATATTTCAAGATGTTTCTAGAAAATATAATGAATTCCAACACTAAAGCTTATATGGGTATTTTGGAATATAAACTTACATGGTTGTTCCATGCAAATATAATGGTATTTCGGCAAGGATGCCACTTGCATTATCAGTGATGTGACTCGAGTATTACTCAAGTATATATATAATGGTATTGATCTTATTTCTCCCTTTAACATGTGGTTGTCATATAGTAGTGTACTTGGAAATAGTATGTCATGCCCTCTCACTTGTCACTTGGCAATAGGATCCCATGCACTCTTATTTATTTGTTGATCTCAATTTACCATCCTTGAACATAATGTATTCATCGTCATCCTAGTGTTTATGCCTAATCTATAATTGTATATAATTCCATACTCATTTTATAGAATTATGTAACATATAGATCTCCACATATTAAATATAATACCACATATATCATGTGATCTCAATGTTTATACTCAATATGATGTATTTTGTAAAAAAGTAATGAAAAACCATGTGAGGTTTATGCGATGCATTATAGATATACTTTTTCATAGTTATAAACCCCTCAAAATACCATTATATTCATTAACTAAATATAGTATCACAAACTATATCCATCTAGTATTCCTCCTATATTATAACATTATTTTATTATAAAGGGAAGTCTTATAGTGTCCATTTATGTTACTCCACAATGTCTTCTTATTTGCAATACTTTTTTTTTTGTTAGTTAAATTTAATTAAAAATAGATTTTTATCAAGGATACCAAAATCTAATTACAATAAGTCATAAGACTAAAATAAAGGCCCCAAGGCCAAATAAAAGGACACCAAAATCCATAGGAAAGACATAAAGAATACCTTTCAAGACAGGCTAAGGACAACCTTACAAGAAAGGCTAGAGGATAGCCTTAAAGGACAAAATTAATTTTTTTTTTTTTAATCTTTACATTGAAGTCTAGGATAGCATCATCCCGCCCATAACAGCCCAAAAACACATGTGCAAAAGGACCACCCAAACAGCACGTGCAAGGAAGAAATGAAAAATGGTAAACCTGCCCAAAAAAATTTGAAACAGGGTAATCCTACCCAATACAATAATTTGAAAATTCAAATTTGAAACTAGAGCAAGAAACGTAGAAAATTCTTGCCTGAGGATGCACATGGATGCAGCAGAAGGATGCAACAAAAAGGATCAGCATCCTAAATAGGCCTGCAAGTGGAACAACAACCAGGGGACTCTAGAGGCCATGAAATCCCATTGCAACAAGGAAAACTACTCAGTAACCAAGGGAGACAGAGGAAACAACAATGCAAAAATGAGAGCCAAGGGAAAAAATGGGGAGGTCCCAAGAAACCTCAAAAGAGGAGTTGTGAAGCATGAGCTACCACAAGAAAGTATAGGGCCCTACCAAAGGCTAGGAAAAAAAGTAGCAAGAGCTCCACAACAACCACCAATGCCACCAACGAGTAGCTTCAAGGATCCAAAAGAGGATGACCCACAGGAACACAACAACAATCAGCACAGAGGCCTCTCCCAAGCCATGAAAAGCTGAGAACCCACCATCAAACCTACAACTAGAAACCCAAAGAGCAACACCATAGGAATAAGTATGAGGTCCCGACCAAGCCAAAAAATACTGTGAAGAGTTGCTCATGAAGTCAAAAAACCCCCAACCACAATGCAATACACCAGAAGAACCTCTGATCCTTAGCACAAAATATAACCCTGCAAGAAAAAATGGAAAGGTTTCCTAAAAGAACTCAAAAAATGCAAATGAGGACCTAAGAAAAACTAGGGACAACCCAGAAAATCCTAGGGACATCCCAGTTCATAGGCACCAAAAGGAAAACCCTTTCAGTAGGAATGGAAAGGGGTGGAAAAGTGAATCAAGGATATCCCAATCCAAGGAGATCATCTGCAACACCATCCAACCAAGGAGGAGGGTAAAGGAGTGCCAGGGAACTAGAACAGAACCTAGGGATATCCTAGAAAAACCTAGGGACATCCGAGATCATGGGCACCAGAATAAAACCCCACCAAAAAACAAGGAAAGGGGTAGACAAATGGAACAGTGATTTCCCACCCCAATAAGATCATCTGTAGCACCTACCAGTTGATGAGGAAGGGCAAAGGAAGTGTCAGGGATCTAGATTAAGGCCAAGGATTTGAGACAGGGCCAAGGATGGTGTTAAGGTCCTAGAAAATGTAACTATAGTCGAAGGCATGCCATGTAAATTGAAGATATTGTCAAGAAAAATTTGGGCAATAGTACTAGTGGTATAAGGGCGAGGTACTGGAAAAAAATGAGCATATTTAGATAAACGATCTACCACCACTAGGATGGTTGTTTTTCTTGTAGATTGTGGAAGGCCTTCAATTAAATCTATTGAAATATCCACCCATCTTTTTTTTTATATGGTGAGGGGTTGAAGAAGGCCTAGTGTTGCCACTGTTTCACATTTATTTCTTTGGCATGTTTCACCTTCATTGATGAATCTATTGATATCATTTTTCATCCCTATCCAAGAAAAATATTTAGTCACTATTTTGTAGGTTTTTAGGAATCCATAGTGTCCTGCAATAGGTGTAGCATGTAGCTCATGTAGAAGCTTTGTACGATAAGTAAATATGGGTGAGAGCAGATGTGGGTGAGAGGAAAAGACATTCTTTATAACGGATTATGTTATATTGCTAAGAATAATGAGGTTTTCTCATGGGGTTTTGTTGGAGGTATTGAATTATGGTGTGTGTGGTAGGGTCCGCATACCATTCTTCCTTGACTTGTTCAATCCATTTAGGGATAGGGCAGGAAAGAGCATTTAATTGGGAAGTTTCTTTGAAATTTCTAGAAAGTGCATCCACATCCATGTTATCTTTCCTTTTTTTGTATATGATTTCATAATCATAGCCTAATAGTTTTATCACCCACTTTTGTTGTTCTTGTGTGGTTATCCATTGTTCCAGAAGGTGTTTTAGACTATGGTGATCGGTGCAGATAATGAAATGTTTTCCAATAAGGTTTGGTCTCCAATATTTGATAGCATGGACGATAGCTAACATTTCTTTTTCATAAGTGGAATGTGCTAAGTTATTTTTTGAAAATGCTTTACTAGTGAAGGCTAAGGGTTTCTCATTTTTCATGAGCACGGCTCCCATTCCCAATCTTGAAGCATCACTCAATAATAAATGGTTTGGAAAAATATGGTATGGCTAAGACAGGGGTGGTACACATGGCATTTTTTAAGGTCATGAAGGCTTCATTAGCTTTTGGAGACCATAAGAAAGCATTATTCTTAAGTAGTGTCATTAATGGTGCTACTATTTTGCCATAATCCTTGACAAATTTGCAATAATAGCCAGTTAATCCTAAGAACCCATGCAACCCTTTTAGTGCTTTTGGAATTGGCTAATTTTCCACATCTTCAATTTTACGAGGATCTACTTTAACTCCTTCCTTGAATACAATATGTCCGAGGTATTCAATTTATTGCTTTCCAAATAAAATTTTTGATCTCTTTGTGTATAGTTGATTTTCCTCCAAGATATTGAGTGCTTGCTCTATATGTTTTAAGTGCTTTTCCCATATTTTGCTATAAATAAAAATATTGTCAAAGAAAACTAAAATAAATTTTTAAAGGAAGGTGAAAATACCTTGTTCATAAGACTTTGAAATGTGGACGGAGCATTGGTGAGACCAAATGGCATCACCAAAAATTCAATAATGTCCCTCTTGAGTGCTAAAAGATGTTTTGGGTATATCACTTTTCCTAAGTTGAATTTTGTGGTAGCCATATCGTAAATTGAGTTTAGTAAAATATGCAGCTCCATTAAGTTCATCAAGTAATTCATCGATGACTAGAATAGGAAATTTATATTTAATAATTATTTTATTAAGGGTACAAAAATCCACACATAGGTGCCATGATCCATCCTTTTTTCTTACTAGTATGACTGGAGAAGAGTAGGGACTTCTACTAGGTCGAATTACCCCTGCCCTTAGTAGGTCTTATACCAATTTTTCTATTTTTGTCTTCTGTAAATATGGGTATCGATAAGGTCTAATATTAGGAGGTTGGTGTCCCGAAAGTAATTGAATGGCATGATCATAGCTTCACTGTGGAGGCAATCCCTCTGGTTCGTTAAATATTTTATCATGTTTCTCTAGGAGTTTTAGTAATTCTGGTGCCTCTGGTTAGTCTTCATTAGTGGTTTGCAAGGAAAATAGTTGGGCAACCATGCGTCTTCCTCCTTTGTGAATAATATTTTCCATTCTATGGAAACTTATGATTTGTATGGGACCAGGTTTTAATCCTTGAATTGTGTAATTTTGGTCGTTATGTATAAATTGCATCCATAATTCTTCAAAGTCCCATTGAATTTTGTTGAGCGTTCGTAGCCATTGTACTCCCAAAACAATGTCACATCCTCCTAATGGTAGTACATACATATCTGCTTTCATGTTATAATCTCCCATAGTGAGTTTGATATTCCTTCATTTGCCTTTGCATGCAAATTTTTTGCCATTTCTAATCATGACTTCGAAGTTATTACAGGGATATATAAAGTAATTAGCTTGTTTGGCCAAAGTGGGGTCTATAAAATTGTGAGTTTTTCCAGAGTCTAAGAACACAATAGGATTTTGTTTCTTAAAATACCTTTTTACCTTCATCGTTTGTGGGGTCGAATATCCTGTGAGGGTGTTAAAAGATATTTATTTTTTATCCTCTTGATTTTATTCTGGAATATTTGTTATTACTTCAACTTCGATGTCATCCTCTTCTTTGGGGGTGAAATCAATTGTGTCCAAAATATATAATTTTGGTGAAATGCATTTGTGGTTGGGGGTGAATTTTTCATTGCAATGGAAATAGAGGTCATTTTCTCATCTTTATTTAATTTCCTCTTGGCTATTTCATTTAATTGACATGACTTTATTCAGTTTTTGGCTGGTGTAGGTGTTTGGTGGTTTTCCTGTTGAAACTCTCTCTATTCATCATTGGTTTTTTATTTTCTCTTCTATCATTTGTGCTAATGCCACTGCATGCATCATATCGATAGGGTTTTGTATTTGTACTTCCAATCGAATGTCTTCTTTTAGGCCACTGATGAAGTAGCTTTGAAAGAATGATGCATCAAGATCTGATGTAAGGTTTACCAACTTCTCGAATTATGCTTGGTATTCTCTTACGGTGGATGTTTGGTGAAGTTTGGTGAGAGCTCCTGTTAAGTCTTCAAATTTGATAGGACCAAATCGAACATTAGGTTCTTTGTGAATTTGGTCCATGTGGGAGGACCTTTTTTTTTTTCATACCACTAGTACCATTGTGTAGCAATTTATTCTAAGTGAAATGATGCGATACAGACTTTCTGAATATTCAATATTTTTTATAAGGTGAAATATTGATCTTCCCTATATATCCAATTTATGGGGTCACCGCCATCGAATTTTAGGAAATCTAGCTTTGTGGTACGAGGAAGGATTGATGTATGTAGTCCCCCTAATAATGTATGTTGTGATGGCATAGTTTTTTGTTGTCCGCTATGCATTAACATCAAATTTTGTTGTACCAAGTCCATAGAGTGGGTTGTAGCATCTAACTTAGTGGATATATCTGTATTAGAATTGTTTATGCTCATAGTTAGGTTTGCTATTCTTGCAGCGATCTTATCCTCTAAATTATCCTTCCAAAATTTCATTCCTTGCATCACTTCTTTCATTTTCTTTTAAACCGCTTTTGATACCCCTTTCGCAATATTCTTTGCCACTTCTTTTGAGACTTCTTTCGCAATCTCCTTTGTCATATCTTGATATCGCCTTCCACCGGCCATTTAGGGTGTGATTTGTGATTTACAAGAGTTTTTAGATTTCAAAGATTAGTTTTGCAAACAAAAAAAAAATTGCCAAAATTTTCTCAAACAACTTTGCAAAAGTTGATATTGTTGCCGAAATACAATAATTGTGCAAAAAAAAAAATATTTTCTTGTAAATATTGTTGCAACAAAATTTGATTTTCTTGTAAATCTTATTTGCAAAAAATTGTTGTTTTTCCACAGGGTGAAATGGAGCTGAGGTGGGGCGAAAGCGGCAGTAAGAGTGAAGGAGGGCAAAGCAGTGGTGACGAAAGGGCAGAGTGCTGGGCAGAGTGGAGGTAGAGCAGGGCAGAGCAGAGGGAGCGCGGAGGTGACAAAAATTCAATAGTCAACATGGCATGAACTCCGAGGTGGTAGGTTTCAACAATGACCAAGTGCCCACAACTGGCACTATCCATGCACACGACATTTATGCTTAGCATGCTAGGCAATTAAACATATGTGGGTTTATTTTTTAAACCCCTACGTGTTCACCTTCTGTAATGATATGGGATAAATTTTAAAGTGTCTTTCGACGTTTGTCGCCTCTAACATCGAAGATATTTTTTTGACGGTCAGGGTTTTTAAAAAACTTTAGGTAACCTTTATAATTTTTCTTCGCCACAAAACTTTCATTTGTTGGGAAACGTCTCTACCTTCCTGAAGCATTCAATTTTTGTCGATTGTAGTTGTTGTCATCATCGAAGACTGGTTTTAAATAATTTTTTATGTTGTTTTTGCTCACTGTTGGTGGTTTGCTCATCATATTTACTGTTATGCCAATATTTTTATAAATCTGTCAATGTCATTTGAAAGCCTACGGTGTTTGGATGTAGTGTTGGGGAAATGGCAGCGGGGGGTGGGTAAAACAAGTGCAGGGCACTATTTCTATAGCCTATGTTCACCGTGAAGTGGGATGTCAATTTTCCAATGGTAAACACTCCTACTGTAGAATAACACCGATGTCTTGGTAGTGGGACAAAAAAAAATTAAAAAACACCCTGTGTTGGTATGGCTCTGATGCCAGATGTTAAGGTCCTAGCAAATGTGATATTAATTGAGACAACTAAATGCAGAATAGAATGAACATAATTGCTTTTGAAATAAGAATCATTGGTTTCAATGTAAGGTAAAGACCCAAAAGGATATAAATAATAAATATTGATGCCTTAGAGACATCCTCCTGATTGCCTAGATATATCTACCAATAGTTGTGAATAGTGAAAGGACATGTCTGTCCTTGAATAATAATAATAATATAGTTAATTAATATGTTAGGAGTAGGATCCTAATAGATGGGCTGCAGGGAAGTGGTTTAGGACTTCCCCTTGTTATTTGTAATACTACCCATTTATGCTACTCCACATTGTCTTCTTATTCCAACAGTGTCTATTTATGTCATTTTACATTTCCTAGGGCCATGCAATGATTTCATGAAATAATTTTCATGTATCATAATACATTGCATTATCAAGTATAGTCTTATCGTAATAGTATCCATTTATGTTATTTCACATTGCCTTGGACCATGCACTAATATCATAAAATAAGTTTCCTATATCATAACATTAATGTATTACCAAGGGCAATCTTATTGTAGGAGTTTTTATTTACTATATTTCATAATGCCTTAGACCATGCAGTAATATGATGGAATAAGTTTCCTGTCTCATAATACTATTGTAATATTAATGGTAGTCTTATTGCAATAGTATCCATTTATGTTACTCTACATTGTTTTATTATTACAATAGTGTCCATTTATGTTACTCCATATTACTTTGTACCATGCAATAATATCATTTAAAAATTTCATGTATGATAACATTATTGTATCATCAAGGGCAATCTTATTGCAAGACTATCCATTTATATTACTCCACATTGCCTTATACCATGCAATAATATCATGAAACAAGTTTTCCATGTCATAATATTATTGAATTATCAAGGGTAGTCTTATTATAACAATGTTTATTTACTATTATTCCACATTGCCTTAGACCATGTAGTAATATGAAAGAGTAAGTTTTTTGTATTTTAGTATTATTGTATTGACATGTCTTATTGCAATAGTTTTCATTTATCATTATTTTGCATTTCCTTGGATCATGCGGTAATATGATGGAATAAGTTTATTACTACTCCACATAGCCTTGGACCATAGACCATACAATAATATGTGATTTTTTTCTTCATTTTTTCTTAGTTCCTTTTCTATTTTCCAATTTTTTTAATGATTTGAAACACATAATTTTGAGTTAAGGAAGATCATGAAAGAGTGTAATTTAGTAATAATATACTACAATAAGCAAAAGTACAAACACATAACTAAATTATTTTATTTCTCAAAAACAAAATATAGTGCAAGTAATCTCTGAGAAGTGATGAGGTTATAACATTACATTCATTTCTCATGATTTTTATATTTAATGGTACATCTCTCTTTACAAAATATGTTTTAGTGTATTGGAAATCCATCATATTGAATGTGGAAGGTCACCCACATGGAAATGTAGAGATTCACCTTCCATGATATACGTTCCATGAGTTACAAAGTGCAAATTTAATGAAAATTATATAAATATGACTTGTCATTTTGCATTTTGTCTTTTGTTGATGTGTCAACATGGCTAGAGATACATTTATCTACAAATCCTAAAAATAAAAACAAAAATTACTAATTATAGAAAATATTTTGCTTTTCATATTTTAAGGCCTCTACAACATATTTTTCATGTCGTTGCCTGTAACCTATCTATGAAAATGTTTCACACTAAAAGTTTTCTTCCTCTAAGCCTATCAATTCTTCTTGAATGGATCAAAACAAAGCCCCATGCACAAATTCATGCCCTTTATAGTGTGGTTAGGATCAAAAAAATAGCTTTTAGGATTTTTTGGATTAAACTCATGTCTAGAAAAGGTCATATGCCTAGTTCATTTTTCCCTTGAAAAGCAATGATCCTGATTGCATCAACCTTTAATAGCATATGTAAAAAAGTTTCATGTATCTAATTTTTTGAGTCATTTTCCTTTGTGACCGAGTTTTCCTATCTAGACCTCTCTATACACTAAACAAACATTGTTTTGGTGGTCTTAGTCCATGTATCAACTGTTTGATACTCCAATAGTGCTAAACTATCTAGGTTGAGTTCTTTTATGTCCAATTATTATAATAATATAGAAGTGTCTAACAGAGGTGCATGATAGGGCCTGAGAAGTTCAACATTGAACATTGGATGCAAACAAAGATAACATGGAAGATTCAATATAAATGCATTCTCTCCCAACTTCTTTATTATGGTGTATGGTCTATAGAAAAGAGGTTTGATATTCCTATGGTGTCTTACAAGTCACTCTTTCTAAATATATAACCATACCTTTTATTTAACCTTAAACTAATGTGGGGCCTGATGTTGGTAATGGAGTTGATTTTATTTTTTGTCTTTTCCAAGAGGTCATGTACCTCTTGTTGAATGTGTTGAATTTGTTCAATAAAATGTGTTTCTTTTTTTGCTTTCTTCTATCCATAAGGTGAGTAATCTATGGGTTGCATAGTAAGAGCTACATTAGTGGGTGTTAAGGGTTGGAATCGTAAACAGACTTGACATGGGTTATTTTTTTAAAGTTGTGTAGATCTTGATTGTACACATGCTAAATGTAATGGAAGATCTCATCAATGTGCATGGATGGTTGGAATTGTACATTCCAAGATATATAATCAATTTATTCACAATTTTTTTCTTATCACCATTTTGAGGATGGAAGTATGTGGATATGATCAACTTGATGTTCATCATGCTCCATAGGATGGACCAAAAAATGCTCAAAATTCTACTATCCTTGTCAAAGGAAATGGACTTTGGCAAGTCAAAGTTGATCCACACATAAGTAAAATAGTGCTTAGCAATATTCTTAGCTAAAATGGATTTGTTATAAGGAATCGTAAAATCTATGTTTGAAAAACTATTAATTACTACCAAAAAAAGCATTACCATGCTTAGATGTGGGCAAATATGAGAGAAAATCCATAGAGATAAATTTCCAAGGCTTGGATGCCATTGGAAATGGTATACATATGTCTTTTTTTCTTGTTGGTTTGGTAACAATGTAGGCATACAAGACTTGATGTACCTCTTGATGTCATTCCTCATTTTGGGCCAATAGAAGTACTTTTTAAGAACTATTAGTATTTTCACCATCCTAAAGTGACTTATTGCTTTGTTAAATTGCACTTTGCAAATCAT
This sequence comes from Wollemia nobilis, assembly GCA_028583015.1. Classification (NCBI taxonomy): domain Eukaryota; kingdom Viridiplantae; phylum Streptophyta; class Pinopsida; order Araucariales; family Araucariaceae; genus Wollemia; species Wollemia nobilis. The sequence goes on along the minus strand of JAQPPZ010016911.1, from coordinate 2,049,003 downwards.
ATTTGAGCATTCACTATATTGTACACAAATGTCCTATGTGATAGAGGAGGTTATCTTGAAAATAAAAATTAAAAGATACTTACATATACAAAGAGCTTGGTATGCATTTGTAAAATCAAAATCTACTTCATAAACTGTGGAACAATTGGAATTATAATGCCCGCAAGAATCAATAATCGTGAAGAATGCTATGATTAGAGATCGGCTCAAATAGTTTATCATTGAATTGGCAATTTCATTATTGCACTTGATGATTATATGAAACTACTATAGATATGTGGTCAGCTTCTAATTTCTTTCATTATTTAGCTTACTTTGTATCTACAACTCTAGAGATCTATGATTTGTAAGGATGGTAATTTCCTTGTAGTACTTCCACCATTCACATGCTTTGATAATGGCATAAATCTCTTTGTCATGTGTGGAGTATTTTAAACTATTTTATTGTGTGTTTCACTATGATAGGTAATTGCATGCCTTTAAGGAAAACTCCCAATGCATATTTGATGCATAATTCATTTCCTCAAAAGGTTATTGTAGGTCAAATAGAAAAAGTGTATGAGTTGAATACAATTGGTCCTTCAACTTTTTGAATGATCTATATTGTGTATCTCCCTAATGAAACTTGGATTTGGCACCTCCTTTGGTCACTTAGCATAGTGGTTCAGCAAAGTGTGAGAACTCCTATGAAAATATTTGATAAAAATTGGCAAGACCCAAAAAATTGAGAAGCTCTATCAAATTCTTTATGGTAGGTCATTCTCTAATTATACGAATCTTCTAAGGATCAACATGGACTCCTTTGTCAACAATATACTTGAGGTATTTGTCATGTCAAATAAGTATTGCTCCAAATTAGCATATAGCTTGTGTCTTTAAAGAGTCCAAAGTACCTATTGAACATGCTACAAATGTTCATTCCATGTCATACTATAGATGAGAATGCCATCTAAGTATACTACCATAAATGAGTTGGTATAGGAAAGAAGGATGGCATTCATCATTCTCATGAATGTGGTAGGTGCATTGGTCAAGTCAAAACATATAATCAACCACTAAAATAAATCCTTATTGGATTTGAATGTAGTCTTACATACATCAGTGAAATCAATGGGTATTTAATTATAGATGAATTTGAGATCAAATTTGGTGAAGAACTTTGCACCATGGAGTTGGTCCAATAAGTCAACTATCCAATGGAGTGGATAGTTTTTCTTCACAATGAAATTATTCAAATATTTATAGTTGATACAAAGTCTCCATGTTCCATATTTCTTTAGAGCCAAGACAAATTATCACATTGTGAAGCACTTGGTTTGATGTGCCCCCTTCTAACTAAACTCTTAGATCTATGACAAATAAGTGCATTAGGCAAAGGATAACTAGGAACCTAATCAATAAAATGCTTTACTTTGTAATGAAGTAGAACCCCAATTGGTGACTTGTACAACTTATCATATTTTTCTACATTCTAGTCCATTTTCTTTTACTGTGGAGATCTTGTGATCAATATACCGACGATTATCCTTTCACTTTGTGGCTTGATCATCAACAAAATAATTTTCCTTGTTTTAGCTATCATCTTCCTACATTTTTTGGTAATGATTAAGGAAATAGAGGTAGAATAAAATATCTCTAGTATCATAAATCATTAGCCTCCAATAGTGATGATGACACTTCGAGTCCTAGACTCATACACATCATGCCTCTTCCACATGAATGGTTGGCCCAAAATGAAATCACAAACATTTAAGCACACACATCACATGACTTTTATCTCTGAAGGGTTTGATGGTATAAGAGATAAGATATTATTTATTGACATGAATGTCTCACCCTTGTTGCAACCATCCAATATCATATGGTTATGGATGTGGTGTGACAAAAAGATTCAAATCCTTTACAATCTGAGTAGAAATCAGGTTCTTTTGACTCTCACTATCTACTATAAAATGTAATAGCTTACCCTTGAACCACATTTATGAGTGAAATAGGTGCTCCTCCTCTTGTGACTCCTCTTGTGACCCCTCTGATGTAGCATGTGTGATGGAATTGGTCACATCTAGTCCAATTTCCATGATCTATTTTCTCTATCCTCAACCTATGGATGTGGAGGTGATGGTGCAATCAATGTAAAGGTTGCACCTCAGCAAATAATTAATGAAATGCTCAACACCCATCCCTCAAATGTTCAATATTCTTTTGATTATCACATTGTTTCTTAGTCTTGACCTTTGAGGGATTCTTTTCTTGGGAGTCTTTTTTTTGCTAATTTTGATTTTGAAGCGGACCCCCTTTATCTTGATTCTTTGGGGTGGCACTCTTACCTTTCTTTAGTTGGTTCTTAGTGTTCTAGTTATTGTTATTTACTCCTTTTCTATTTTCATTTTTGTGCTTCTACTCCAATTTGACAAGTTTGTATGCCTCTCAATGTCTTGAATTTTAAGAGGTCTATGTCCTCTCAAATGTACCATTGCAACCCACTATAATATGTGAGGATTCTATATTTTTCAGTATCTTGAATACCTAGTTTTTTTGTGATGAAAATGAAAGCATTAGTATAATATTGAACATACTAGTCTTTACCTTGTTTCAATTGTTGCCATCACATGTATTGGTCTTCATAGGCTCCCATGGAATAATATTCTTCCTTGACTTACATGAAATAATCCCATGTGAACACTATTGAAGGTAAAGCAAATCAATTTTATTGATGCAATATTTCTTATTTAATTTTTGTTGTTTTGTGAATATCAATGATCCTTATAAACGAAGATCAATGCTCATGAGGAGATCATTACAAACAATGAATTTGATACAACCAATGGATGGGTGGAATACAATTCATCTCACCTCTCTTGAGATAATGTTATAAACTATTCCTAATAAATACATCTTCATTTTCCTCCTTGATCATGTTACAATATGCTTTCCACCAATTTCAAATACGTAATAAAGCTTTCAAGAGTGCAAAAGTGATTTTCTGGTTTTTGATGAATTTATTTACAAAGAAGAATAAAGATAATTAGTCCAACCAGTTATCTAGGGTATTAGCTTTAATTTTCCTTTAAAATTAGGAATATATAATTCACTTACCCCTTTAAAGGAGTGGGAGAACTGAAGGGTGGGGTAGTGAGGGGTCATGGAGAGGAAGTTGCAAAATTTGTAGTAGGAATCCGTTGAAGAATTTGAATAGATTGATCCATCATCTCATTCCTATGTTTCAAAAAGGGCTTTGTTCAACATCTCCTTGAAAGGATCAATTGTCTTGGTGTTATCCACTCTACTTTCCATCTAAGGTCATTTGGAATGACAAGGGACATAATCAGAGCATCTAATACCCAAACTCTTCATATCCTAACCTTGTGCTTATCAACATACACTCAAAAGACACATTGTTTTAATACCACTTATTTGCATCTCAAAATTTTGAGTTAAGAAGATCAAGAAATAGTGTAAATCATCAATGACAGTGTAACAAATCAAAACACATACATAAAAAAATAACAAAATGATCTTATTGCTCAAAAAATAGAGTACAATGCAAGTAAAAAATTAAGAAGACATGAGAGGCTATAACATTGCATCCATTACTTTTGCTTATTATAATCATGGATACACCTATCTTTATACAATATTTTTGGGTGTGTTGGAAATCCACCTTATTAAATGTGAAAAGTCACCCACATGAAAATGTGGAGGTTCATCTTCGATGAGTTAAGTGGCCACCCATACAAAAATGTGGTGATTCAACTTCCATGAATTACGAAGTGTATATTTAATGAAAATTGAATACATTTAACTTGTCCTTTTGTGTTTATCGTCTACTGATTGGGTTTTTGGAGCTTCTTTTTTCACCTAGTTACCGAAAACCCTATTTGTAACAATGCTTGCATGCTAAAATTATTGTTCTTTTTCTAAGCTTTCCAACGCTTATAAACCAAAATGAAGTCCCAAGCATAAAGTTATATCCTTAATAGTGTAATTAAAATTAAAAAATAATTTGTTGAAATTTTATAAGCATAAAACCATACCCCATAAAAGTCGCATGCCATATCCGCGTGATGTGGTTTACCGGCAAGGATGTCACTTGCATTATCGGTGATGTGACCCGGGTTCAATCCCCACGGCGGATATGTATATGTATAAGAAGTATTTACTCAATAAAAAAAAACTTAAACCCAGGTGTTGTAGGTGAGTTGGAGAGGAGAGGGCAATCCTCCAAGGGAGGTCCCAGGTTCGAATCTCCACCCTACCAAAAAGTTGAATTGGGTATCTAAATTCCAATTGATAATGTTAGTGCGAACAAGGTCGGACGTGACTCCCTGGTCCTGGTCTCTCAGACCAAGGCAGCCCGCAAAGGGTTTTTCGCTATTAAAAAAAAAAAAAAAGCCACATGCCTAAATCATTTAAAAAGCCATAACATTTTGCAACATATTTTGGTCTACATGAAAAGTTCATCAAACTCTTCAACCCTAAGATCTCAACAATATCAAGTAATAAATGAGTGTCTAAAAAAGCGAAATCAAAAATCTTATAAATTCATCAAACATGCTAATGAAGATGGAGGAGCATACCCAAATTATGCCAAATAAAAAATGGCTTAGATTAATTTCCCCACAAAGCGTTGCAAATAAATTAATCTATCAATTTTAAAAGAAAGAGGTGCCCTATTTATTCATGTAAAGTTCTCTGCTTGGTACTCTACGAAACTTGCACTTAGCATGAAGGAATAGAGAAAAAATCAAACATAAATGCTACTGCTTCCCGCTTGGGCTGTCTATGTTCTTCATTCTCAAGTAAGAATTCTTTCCAGGTTCACGTTCAAGAGGTTTAAATTATATTTAAGTTTCACCAGCCAAGCTAGCCTCTCCATTTAATAAATCTAGTTCTGCCGAAAACTATGCAATTGAGAGGGTTTGGAATCTGAAATGAGCTTTCAGTACATTTGACCTGCAGTACAAGACACAAAATAATGCTGGGGGACAAATAAGTTAAGTTAAATTTTCGACATGGAAGTGGTAAGTGTGATGGTAAAGCATGGAAATAGAAATCAAACCTTATTATTTATTCAAGAGAAACATTGACTATTGTCTGTGGCAGTCTGAATTTATTGCTGACCTGATGAGCATTGATAAGACATTACTAAACAAAACCATTTAAAAGTGATATATATATATTCGTCAAGCTTAAACAAACAAATGTCAAATGTTCACATTAAGCCGATTGCATCAAAATGGAATGTTATAGGATCAAGTTATATGCACAACCAAAACCTAAAAACTTAGAGATCATCAAAATGGAATGTTATAGGATCAAGTTATATGCACAACCAAAACGTAAAAACTTAGAGATGCATGGCATCAAGTTGGTGAGCTTTTGGTAAGACGCGCTAAATGGCAATTATTTTTGGAATAACTCCATAAGAAGGAAAAGCTAATTTAGAAAAGCTTTTGCCTTTATAACAATTTACTCAATATAACAGAACTCTTATCATGCAAGATATCCCAATTCCAAAATTTAATTGAAGGTACGTTATGTAATTTCAAATCAGATTTTGACTATTTCATAATTTAGATTAGTTAACCATAATACAAGCAAAGGTTTTACAAAGTTTGAGTGCAAGTATGGCTGTAATAAGCTTGTCCGTCTAGACTCCATGGGCAATAGGCACTCCCCAATAGATAATGATGAAAAAGAAGTTCTCTCTGACATTTTTCATATTTAGGAACAGCTCAGTCATGGATCGTGCAAGAGAACCTAATGGAAAGGAAATAACTTCCTTTACGATATGCCTTACAACAGCTAAAAATAAAGTAGATATTGATAAAATATATATAAAGGAAACGTAGGGTTTTGAAAGGGTTGTTTTTTTTTTTAACATCAACTTAGTCACATTAAGTTAAATAGCCTATTCGGTGCTGTCAAGATTTGAACCTTCGTGTGGGCTATATCATTCATATGTCCAACTATTGAACCAAGGCCTCCTTGGCTTATAAAGAATGGGTTTTAAAAGGGTCCTAGTTCCTTGTATAATAAAGATGCCCTCTATGTCTCCCAACCACAAACAGCCAAACTTTTACTAACATCATAGAAAGCCAAACCTTTGCCAAGATCAAAGAAAGTCAAATTTTGCCAAGATTACAGAAAGCCAAAACTTTGCCAAGATCACAGAAATCCAAACCTTTGCCAAGAACACAACCAAACCTTTGCTAAGATCACAGAAAGCCAATATTTTTCAAGATCACAAAAAAAGCAAAACTTTGCAAAGATCATAAAAAGTCAAATTTTTGCCAAGATTACAGAAAGCCAAACCTTTTTCAAGATCATATAAATTCAAACTTCTGCCAAGATCACAGAAAGCCAAACTTTTGCCAAGATCACAACAAACCAAACTTTTGTCAAGATCACACATCAAACCCAATACCACACTCAACAAACCCTGTATTTTGGCAAAAAGCCAAGCCAATTGTTTCGTTTATGTTTTGCTATGAAGGTTAATTAATGTGAATCACATGTTATAAGCCCGCATGATGCATATGATGAACTTATTGCATCGTGTTCACTATCTCCATATCTTATTCCATTCTAGTGACACTATATTATCTGCCATTTTTAATTCTTGTAAACAAACTACAAGTGGCTTATATAGTTTCATAAGACCTGATAGGTAGCTTTTTTCAAAGGATTACCCAATCCCCTATAGTACTATCATTTTTAAAGACCACCTTTAGAAAATTCAAAGTTGTCTAAGTTTTATTATGGATATCCTTTTGAGTTTGTTCTCCTCTTAGAATTCAGCTGGACTTTCTACCCCTAATTGTTGAGCATGTTGTCGAGGTGCCTCCTAGTATGACTAACTCCTTCAATGTTTCCTCAACTTCTTCTTCAGTGTCTTCATTTAAGTGCTTCGACTCTTTGCCATGAGTCCCCTATTGTGCTTCTTGTGTGTCATCTAAATGTTCCTTAATGGGTTCTTCCACTATTTCTTTACCTTTTTTTGAGCTTCATTATTAATTGGTATTTTTGTCTCTTCCTCCACATTTGATGAGAGGATAGAAAATTTGTTGGAGCTTGTTGGGTCTAATTTTCCCTATGTAGGCCTTAGTTGACTTTTGATGCAGGAGCATCCGACGACAGCAAGGCAATCTTGCTTCAACCAAATTTTTCTAAGTGTTTTGTTGGCCGTTTTAACAAGGCAAAAGTCGGTCATGATATCGCGCTGTCGCGATATCGCGACGTCACGAAATCACGACGTAAAAAGCCTTTTTTCTCTCAAGGCAAAATTTGGTCGTGATATTGCGACATGAAATCGAAGACAAGGTAGGGAAGCGAGGAGGTCGCGATATCGCGACGTCGCAAAATCACGACATGAAATCGAAGTCAAGGCAGGGAAGCGGGGAGGTCGCGATATCACGATGTCGCGATATCGCGACGTCGCGAAATCGTGACATGAAATCGAAGTCAAGGCAGGGAACCGGGAGGTCACGATATCACGATGTCGCGATATCGTGACATCGCAAAATCGTGACATGAAATCGAAGTCAAGGCAGGGAAGCAGGGAGGTCGCGATATCGCGACGTCATGAAATCACGACGTCACAAAATCGTGAGATGAAATCGAAGTCAAGGTAGGGAAGCGGGGAGGTCGCGATATCACGACCTGTCACGATATTGCGACCAAAAGAAAGCAAATAAGAAATGAACACGTGGACGGCCACACGCACGAAAAAATAGGCAACAGTTCAGAAAAATAGTCTAACAAAACGGTGGTTGCAGGTCAAGGGCCTCTTTAATGCATGCATTCATGGCGGATCGAGGCAGTTGCCTATTTATGGAAAGAAAATTGAAAATGCGGTCGTGGAAGCCGAATTTGCAGGTTTTTGTAATGAATTCTGCCAGGTGGGTCATTAATGGCCTAGAGGGTCGAGACCTCGATAAAAACTCAGTGATTGTAAGAGAAACGGGGGTGGTGGATTAGAGATTGCACGCAGAGTGTAGTAGTTGAAAGCTAAGCCGAGCGCTAGCTGTTGTAAGGCCTACGGGCTGTTACTAGAAGTTTTTCCAGAATATTGAATGAAAAGTTGGATTTGAGAAGGTGTAATTTTTGGTCCGCCATCAAATGGTATCAGAGCTGGAAGTTCCTAAGTGTGTAACAGATCGCCAGATGTGAGGCAATTACACCAAGATCTGTGGAAGGGCTTGTGAGAGAGTGAGCAGAATGCCTCCAAGAAGAAACCCTATTGGTGGGAGAGGCGTGGCGTCAGCGAAAGATGTCCGAGTTTTGTAGAGGCAAGTTCAAGCCCTACAAGAAGAGCTATGTAGAGGGTGCGAGCCCAGAAGGGAAGAAGGAAGTGAAGACGAAGTTGATGAAGAAGAAAATTAGTTTGAGGAAGAAGAAGAGGTTGTAGATCCTGCACAAGCCAGGTTGTACAAAGCCATTTCTCATATTGGAAAGAGGCCAAAGATAGAGGTTTCTGCGTACTCAAGAAATCTTGATCCAGAGGAATTGATCGACTGGATCAACGATCTGGAAGAGTACTTTGAGTATGAAGAAGTTGAAGATCCTAAGAGGGTCAGATTTGCCAAGACCAAGTTGAAGGGTCATGCCAGCATATGGTGGAAGGGAGTGCAGCTGGAGCGAAACAGAAGAGGAAAAGAACGGATAACAAAATGGGCGTGAATGGTGGAGAAGCTGAAGAGGCAGTTCATCCCAGGTGATTACGAACTGGATCTGCTAAGAAAAATGTAGAGTTTGAGACAGATGAACAAAACTGTCCAAGAGTACATAGAGGAGTTTTATAAGATCTCCATCAGAACTGGCCATTTAGAGGCAAGCAAGGAGAAGGTGGCCCATTATATCAATGGGTTGAGACCCAGTATCCAGGAAGAGTTGAGCCTAGTTCGGGTGAGCACCATTGAAGATGCTTACCAGTTTGCTCTGAAGGTTGAAGAGAAACTGAACAGAAGGTTTGAGAGCAAGCAAAGAGGAAGAGGGCATGGAGGAAAGACTGGTGGAAGAAAAGATGAAGGAAAAGAGGAGAAGAAAGAAGAAGCTAGCAGCAGCCAAGAGTAGAAGGCAGGTGATGATTACAAACCCCAAGTTTAGAACAATGGCTACCCAAGAGGAAGAGGTAGATCTGGACATGGGTATGGAAGAGGAGTGTTTCGTGGAACCTGTTTCCTCTATGGAGAAGAGGGACATCAGGCATACGAGTGTCCCCAGCACCGCGAGAGGATGAACAAGAGACCTGAGGGTCCTGCCAGAGCTACTGTAGCAGATGAAGATGCTAAATCAGAACATTTTGAGGAGGCAGAGAGAGGAGAATTCATGGTCGCAAGGAGAGCCATGTTGATTGAGGAAGACAAGCCAGAGTAGAGGAGAAGCCTGTTTTGCATGAGGTGCAAAAGCGCAGGTAAAGTCTGTAATGTTATTATAGACAATGGAAGTACTGATAACTTAGTCTCCGAAGAGATGGTTGCTAAGTTACAGCTGGAAAGGAGGAGACACCCGCATCCATACCAAATTGCATGGTTGCGGAAGGACCACAGAGCATGGGTTCGTGAACAGTGCTTAGTCACGTTCAATATTGGGAAGTACTAGGACGAGGTCCTATGTGATGTTTTCCCCATGGATGCTTGTCATTTGCTGCTAGGAAGGCCATGGTAGTTTGATCGGAGTGCAGTGCATGATGGTCATGTAAATACGTACTCCTTGATGAAAGATGGAGTGTGCCACAAGTTAAAGCCATTACAGGCAGTGGAAGAGGTGTGCAGCAGTGCCAAAATTTGCCTGGTAGAGGGCAAAAAAAAAAATTTCCAGGAGACGGGGTTCAAGCGGGCTACAGAGGTGGGTGCACATTTGGAGATGTTACAAAAGACGCAGATCAAACAGCACAGAAGTGAAGGTCACTTCTCCATTTACCCCGGGTGTCTGATGCAGGAGCATCCGATGGCAGTAAGGCAATCTTGCTTCAACCAAATTTTTCTAAGTGCTTTGTTGGCCGTTTTAACAAGGCAAAAGTCGTTCGTGATATCGTGACGTCACGATATCACGACGTCGTGAAATCACGACATAAAAAGCCTTTTTTCTCTCAAGGCAGAATTTGGTCACGATATCGTGACATCGTGACGTTGCAATATCACGACATAAAATTGAAGACAAGGCAGGGAAGCAAGGAGGTCACAATATCACGACATCACGATATCGCGACGTCGCGATATCGCGATGTCGCGATATCGCGACATGAAATCGAAGACAAGGCAGGGAAGCGGGGAGGTCGCGATATCGCGACGTCACAAAATCACAACATGAAATCGAAGTCAAGGCAAGGAAGCAGGGAGGTCACGATATCGCGACATGAAATCGAAGTCAAGGCAGGGAAGCGGGGAGGTCACGATATTGTGACGTCATGATATCGCGACATCATGAAATCGTGACATGAAATCGAAGTCAAGGCAGGGAAGTGGGGAGGTCACAATATCGCGACCTGTCGCGATATCATGACCAGAAGAAAGCAAATAAGAAATGAACATGCGAACGGCCACGCGCATGGAAAAAGAGGCAATAGTTCAGAAGAACAGTCTGACAAAACGACGGTTGTAGGTCAAGGGCCTCTTTAATGCATGCATTCATGGCGGATCGGGGCAGTTGCCCATTTATGGAAAGAAAATTGAAAACGTGGCCGTGGAAGCCAAATTTGTAGGTTTTTGTAATGAATTCTACCAGGTGGGTCATTAATGGCCTAGAGGGTCGAGACCTCGATAAAAACTCGGTGATTGTAATAGAAACGGGGGTGGTGGATTAGAGATTGCACGTAGAGTGTAGTAGTTGAAAGCTAAACCGAGCGCTAGCTGTTGTAAGGCCTGTGGGCTATTACTGGAAGTTTTTCCAGAATATTGAATGAAAAGTTGGATTTGAGAAGGTGCAATTTTTGGTCCGCCATCAACTTTGCAATCTGTAAGGTCTTCTATTCCTTATAGTATGGAATTCAAGTTCTATTTCCTTTTTGAACTAATCAGGCTTTGATGGACGGTTTTGAGAGAAGTGTCATGTTGGTACAAAATTTGTCTCTGGATGTATGTGTGCATCCAAGACCTTTCCAACATTGAATGAATAGGTGAAGGGAAATGTCACCCGCCTCAATATCCATATAAGTTTGGTTCCTTTCTTGATTTGTGCAAAATGGGGAATAAGAGCAAAGTGTTTAAAGAGAGGGAAATATAGCTATTGCTAGAACTTTTATAGGGTACAAATTAGACAACTGAAGAACACAAGCTTATACTGAGAGGGGGGGTGAATAGTATAAGACCACTTTTTTACTTTTCTTTCTCAATTAATATTATGCAATGTGTAGATAGCAATATCAATAGCAGTAATCAAAGCAATGCACAAATCACCATGCACAATAGAGACACCATAATTTACGTGGTTTACCCAATGTGGGCTACTCCACGGAGAAAATATTTCACTAAAATTTCTTCAATCAATATATTGGGAATCCTTTCCCTATTACAATATTTTATGGACCTCTATCCAAAGGAGATACCAATACCCTAAATCAATTTCATGGATCTCTATCCATAGGAGAACTCCTCCTCTACTCTAGCTAGTGATCCTCTATAAGACTACTACCTCCACTACACTGGCTTGTGGATCTCTCTCAACTGAAGACTCTTGTCACCACTCAGAAGACCTATCCTCACTACCCTAGCTGATGGATCTCTATCCATTGGATACCATTATCCTCTTTGCACTGTCACCTTCAAAGCCCTATCTTAAATCTGCACTAAACACATTCCTTCAATCTAGCACAAATCTGCTCAATCTCTATATCTATTCTGGCATAAACCTATCCTCACATTTGCACCAAATATTGCTCCATAAGTCCACACAGAACTTGCTTAGATCTAATCAAAAATTCCACTCATAACTTGCTAAAATATGCCCAACAAGTCTACTCAAAACTTGCTCAAATATGCTCAACAAGTCCACTCATAACTTACTCAAATCTGCTCAACAAGTCCACTCAATATTTGCTCAAATATGCTCAACAAGTCCACTCAAAACTTGCTTAAATCTTCTCAACAAGTCCACTCAGAACTTGCTCAAATTTTCTCAACAAGTCCACTCAAAACTTGCTCAAATATGCTCAACAAGTCCACTTAGAACTTGCTCAAATCTGCTCAACAAGTCCACTCAGAACTTGCTCAAATATGCTCAACAAGTCTACTTAGAACTTGCTCAAATCTGCTCAATAAGTCCACACAAAACTTAACCAATCTGCTCAATAAGTCCACTCAGAAATTTAACCAAATTTGTATTGTAAGCTTCCACAAAAATCTCACATAAAATCAGTCCACAAGTCTCCTCAAAGACTTACCTCAAATCTTCTTAACAAGTCCACACAAAACTTGTCCAATCTCATAGAAACATAAAGAGAATTGTTAGAGACTCAATATGTTCTACATTCAATGCTCAATCACTTTCTCAACTCAAATCAGAATATAGAATATTTTATTTTATGGAACTTGAACAATCACTTTACACATCCACTTGACTAGGCTCAATCAACTCTACTCAACCAATCACTCAATGAAACACCCATTTCTCACAAACCCTAGGTCCAAGCATATAACCACCAACTCGAAATGTTTTCAAAAATGCTCAAAAACTAATCTCACATAACAATGATACTCATGTTCTTTTCAAACCCTAGTTCAAGTTCTTTGCTCAACAACTCACTTCAACAATAATGCTTATAAAACAATCTTCACATAACAATGATACTCATGTTCTTTGCAAAACCCTAACTTAAGTTCTTCACACAACCAATGGCTTCATCAACAATGCTTATCAAACAAGGTTTTAACAACTCTTTATTCCAAAAAACCTTGAAGCATTAACTAAACACACTCAATAGGAAACCCTAACCAAATCCTTTTCACTCCAAGCTTATTTTCCAGAAAACCAATCAATCAACTCAACTTATGGAAGAATGTGCTCATACCTTTTTATTGAAGATGAAGGGATCTCATAAATATGTCACAACCACAAACACTTCTATGCCAAGCTCAAAGAGGTTAGAAGATAAATCTTTCTCACAATATAATGTAAATACTCAATTACACCTTATCACTCCACCTTTCAAAAACAACCATCAACATACATAAAATTTTTATCCAGTAACACCTTATAAACTCCCAACTAAAAATAAATTCAACTTCCACAAAAATAACTCAAAACCTCTTTAATCAATTTAATGGCAAAAATAACTTTGGCAAGAATCAAATCCTCTTTCCTTAAAATAACATAAATCACTTCTCAATAAAATAATCTTTCAAAAACCCTTTTAACTCCAAATGGCACAAATCAATTTCCAATAAAATAATTCTTCACAAACCCTTATAACTCCAAACAACACAAATCAATTACCAAAAAATAATTCTTCAAAAAACCCTTATAACTCCAAACAACACAAATCAATTACCAAAAAATAATTCTTCAACAAACCCTTATAACTCCAAACCACACCTTAGAAAATCTTTAGGTAATATAAAAATTTAATCAAAAATTACCTTTGCCACTAGTGGGATTCGAACCCACAATCTCTGCCCCCACAAGCGCTCTAGCCATGATTTTGATCGTCGTGTGCACTAGATGCACATTTGAGAGCTTGGACGCTCTTCGTCCCCTTTATCATAGGCTAGCGCTCAAAACGAGCACGTGCAAAAGACTTCTGTTGGAACTCAAGACACACACCACTCCACGTGAATCGATCGCAGGTTCCTCAACTCCCAACGCCTTTGCAAAATGCGTGCTGCTAATGAACCACTGTGTCCTTTGTGATTCAACTAATATGATCTTCCCCTTATGTCTTTCACCTGGCGCTAAAGACAAGTGAATCCCTTGTCTTCTTCCTCAACGATCAACGATTGCACGAAAATATTTCCAAATTTATCGCATGCATTAAAATGTCGAGGGATGAATTTTGAATGCCTCTTTGGCATTAATTTATACATGAATTCCCTTTGTTGCTTAGACATCGATGCTCCCACTTATTTGATGACGTTGCTTTCCAACATTTATAATTTATAAATTATTTAAATTCTAAGGAATTTAAATTTTATAAATTATATTTATAAAATTTAACTTTAAGGAGATTAAAGCCTTCCTTGGGTTTAAACTTAAACCTTTAATTTGTAAATTATTTTGCCATCGTGGGTCTTTTAAAATCTTAACTGCCATCTCAATGTGTGAGGAGACTTTTATATCCTCATAATGATTTTAATAAAACCATTTAATCTTCCACCATGAGTTTACCATAAATCCTCATAAAACATTATTTTGCCAACTTTTTCTTCAACTCTTCGCATTGTTCCTGGTGCTATTGATAGTGTACTCCATGGTATTAATGACGTCTTCATATGTTTACTTTGGCATCAATGATGAATTTTTACCTTGACATCAATGACAACTAAATGAGCTCAAAATTTCCAACAATCTCCTCCTTTGTCATTGATGGCAACCCAAATTTTTTTAACTGAAAACTTGATCTTTCCTTTGTTTTGCTCCCCTAGGACATTGCTCCCCCTGGATCAATGCTCTCTCAAATATCAAATCTCTCCCCCTTACTCAAATCTCTCCCCTTTGACATCAATGGCAAAGGGTCACCTTTGGGGCTCGGGGCTAAGATTGAGCCTCTTAGCTTAGCCCCTCCTCCACCTCCTCTTGAGGTGGTTAATTTTGGGGTGGGAGTATTTTTACTCCAAGAAATCACTGTTCTTTACCTTTATCCTCTTTTCTTCTTATCTGAATCTTCTCATTCCTCAGACTATTTCTATCCATTTCCATGTTCTTGTCCATGTCTACATTCTTGTTCCTATTCCTATTTATATCCATGTTCCTATTCTTGTTCCTATTCCTATTCATGTTCCTTCTTGATTCTGGAATTTCTGCTCTACACCACTTTGATGTGTGACCATCATTATTGTACTTATAACACTTAATTTTATTATTCCTTGGAGGTGCAAATGTCTTAGGATTTCTCCTAGTGAATCCATATCCTCTTCTGTCATTAACCCTGCAATTTATTGCCTTGTGAACAAATTGATTACATGAGTAGCAATACCCATGGAAAAGTTATTTGTTCCCATATTCTTGTCTTTCATGTGTCTTGCATTGTGAAGCCATGTGCCCAAAATTTTGACATGAAAAGCATCTTCCATTAAATTTTTCTTTTCTTGACCTCATTGGTCTCGTAGTCTTTTTTGACCTATTCTGATTGTTGTTCCATCTGTATTTTCTTTGTGCATTATTCATAATTTTGTTGTACTCTCTATTGTCCAACTCATCCTCAGGTGTCTCACTTTCTTTTACATTGTCTTCTTATGAAGTATCTTCATCTAAAGTTTTTTCTTCTCCAAGACTCTCCTTTTACACTGTCTTCTTATGAAGTATCTTCATCTGAAGGTTGACTCTCCTTCCCATTTCTTTTGATTCTATTCAAATCCAAGACCTTTCTTGCTTGATGTAGTCTTTTGTGTCTTAATAAACTTATCCAAGTTCTTTGAGCTGTTTTAAACCCTTTCATCTTGACCTTGGAGTCTTCTAAACATTCTCTTAGTAGTGCCACTTCTTGTGCTAACTTATCACATTCTAATATCTTTGCTTCTAACTTATCCTTGAACCTTTTTGCCTTAGCCTTTGATTTTTCTAAATCCACTATAAGCAATCTTCTCTCTTCATCACTTTCTTGAAACTAAATTCCAAGTTTAGAGTTTTTCTTTCTTACCTTCTTTATCGTTTCAAGGGCATAGATAAGTTCTTCGTTGAGATCATAACCATCCTTTTATGAATATTCCTTTATTTTTTTACCTTTGTCTACATCTTTTTTTTCTATGGATTTGTCTTCTATAGGATCACTTACTTCTTCTAATGCCATTAGAATATTTTCATATGGTCCTTCAAGTGCATTCTCATATTCATCATCACTAAAACTATAACCATCCCTTGTACAATTATCTTCAATATGTCCAAAGTTACCATATCTAAAACACTTGAGAATTACTCGAGTCTTTTTCTTAACTTGCTCTTTTTCTTCAATCATAAATAGGACTTCATCTCTATCATTATCTAAAAATATAGCATCACTATCACTTGAGTACTTACTTGCCTTATCTACATAGTATCTCCTCTTTTTTCTTTGAAATAACTTCTTTCCTTGTCTACTTTGTCCATCCTTGCTTTTCTTATGGTGCCTATATCTTTCTGATTCCTTGTTCTTGTGATCCTATTTTTCTTCACCATTGTTGTTCTTTGGTTCTTGACAATCTATTGCAAAATATCTAAACTTTCCACAATTGAAACACTTAATAGATATTAAATCTTTGGATCTTCTAAAATCTTTATCTCTTCTACCATAATTAGCTTCTTCATCACTGGATGACTCACTACTTGATTTTTACTTCTCACCCTTTGTTTTCTTGATTGCTTTGAATGCTACTTCCTTCTAAGAAATAGGATCTTTTGTTCTTATCTCAAATATTGTGAGCATACCTAGCAACATATCTCTTGTCAAAGTATCACCATCCAATGATACTTCTATCATAAAAACCTTTTCACTAAATCTTTTTGGAAGAGATATTAATACTTTATCACAAACATCAGATTCATCAATCTTCATTCCAAGTCCTTGCATATCATTAACAACCTCATCAATTCGAAGTAGATAAGCACTAATATTTTCCTCATAGTTCATTCTTAATGCTTCAAATTATCCTTTGAGATTTCAAATTTTTGTTTTCTTGACACTCTTATATCCTTCATATATATTTTGCAATTTATCCCACATTTCTTTTGTAGTTTGACAATGCATAACTTTCATAGACTTTGTTCTACACAAACCTCTCACAAGTGCATTCATTGCTTTTGAATTATAGTTTTGTAGAATCTTACCTTCCTTATCTGTAGGAGGATTGACTAAGGGATCGTATCCAAATTCCACTACTTCCCAAACTTCATTACCAAGTGCCATTAGGTAGATCTTCATAATTATACTCCAATATATATAGTCACT
Organism: Wollemia nobilis; assembly: GCA_028583015.1. NCBI lineage: Eukaryota > Viridiplantae > Streptophyta > Pinopsida > Araucariales > Araucariaceae > Wollemia > Wollemia nobilis. The sequence goes on along the minus strand of JAQPPZ010016911.1, from coordinate 2,031,926 downwards.
TCCATCAAATACTGGTACTAAATTATTTGAGGACACCTCCTTATGATCCATTGTGTTCTTGTTAGATTTTCCTTCAAGTTTTTAAACTCTTATGAAGGAACCCGCTCTGATATCAATTGAAGAACACAAGCTTATACTGAGAGGGGGTGAACAGTATAAGACCACTTTTTTACTTTTCATTTCCAATCAATAGTATACAATGTGTAGATAGCAATATCAATAGCAGTAATCAAAGTAATGCACAAATCACCACATACAATAGAGACACCACAATTTACATGGTTCACCCAATGTGGGCTACTCCATAGAGAAAATATTTCACTAAAATTTCCTTAATCAATATTTTGGGAATCTTTTTCCTATTACAATGTTTTATGGACCTCTATCCAAAGGAGATACCAATCCCCTAAATCAATTTCATGGATCTTTATCCACAGTAGAACTCATTCTTCTCTACTCTAGCTAGTGATCCTCTAGAAAACTACTGCCTCCACTACACTGGCTTGTGGATCTCTCTCAACTGAAGACTCTTGTACCCACTTAGAAGACTTGTCCTCACTGCCCTGGCTAATGGATCTCTATCCACTGGAGACCATTGTCCTCTTTGCTCTATCACCTCCAAAGCTCTATCTCAAATATAAACTAAACATAGTCCTTCGGTCTAGCATAAATCTACTCAATCTCTATCTCCGGTCTAGCACAAACCTATCCTCAAATCTGCACCAAACTCTGCTCCACAAGTCCACATAGAACTTTCTTAAGTTTGATCAATAAATCCACTCAGAACTTGCTCAAATTTGCTCAAAAAGTACACTCAGAACTTGTTCAAACCTTCTCAATAAGTCCACTCAAAACTTGCTCAAATCTTCTCAACAAGTCCACTCAGAACTTGCTCAAATATTCTCAACAAGTCCACTCATAACTTGCTTAAATATGCTCAACAAGTCCACTCATAACTTGTTCAAATATACTCAACAAATCCACTTAGAACTTGCTCAAATCTTCTCAACAAGTCCACTCATAACTTGATCAAATTTTCTCAACAAGTCCACTCAGAACTTGCTCAAATATTCTCAACAAGTCCACTCAAAACTTGCTCAAATATGTTCAAAAAATCCACTCAAAACTTGCTCAAATATGCTCAACAAGTCCACTCAGAACTTGCTCAAATCTGCTCAACAAGTCCACTCAAAACTTGCTCAAATATGCTCAACAATTCCACTCATAACTTGCTCAAATCTGCTCAAGTCCACTCATAACTTGCTCAAATCTTCTCAACAACTCCACTCATAAACTTGCTCAAATATTTTCAACAAGTCCACTCATAACTTGCTCAAATCTACTCAACAAGTCCACTCAGAACTTGCTCAAATCTGCTCAAATAAGTCCACTTTTATGCCAAACTCAAAGAGGTTAGAAGATAAATCTTTCTCATAATATAATGTAAATACTCAATTACACCTTATCACTCCACCTTTTTAAAACAACTATCAACATAAATAAAATATTTATCCAGTAACACCTTATAATCTCCCAACTAAAAATAAATTCAACTTCCACCAAAATAACTCAAAACCTCTTTAATCAATTTAATGGCAAAAAGAACTTTGGGAAGAATCAAATCCTCTTTCCTTAAAATAACATAAACCACTTCTCAATCAAACAATCTGTCAAAAATCCTTTTAACTCCAAATGGCACAAATCAATTTCCAATAAAATAATTTTTCACAAACCCTTATAAATCCAAAAAACACAAATCAATTACCAAAAAATAATTCTTCAACAAATGCTTATAAATCCAAACAACACAAATCAATTACCAAAAAATAATTCTTCAACAAACCCTTATAACTCCAAACCACACCTTAGAAAAACTTTAGGCAATATAAAAATTTAATCAAAAATTACCTTTGCCACTAGTGGGATTCAAACCTACAATCTTTGCCCCCGCGAGCACTCTAGCCGCGGTTTTGACCACCACGTGCGCTACACGCACGTTTGAGAGCTTGGATGCTCTTCGTCCCCTTTGTCCTAGGCTGGCACTCAAAATGAGCACGTGCAAAATACTTCCCTTGGAACTCAAGACACACACCACTCCACGCGAATCGATCACGGGCCCCTTAACTCCCAACGCCTTTGCAAAACATGTGTTGCCAATGAACCACCGTGTCCTTTGTGATTCAACTAATATGCTCTTCCCCTTATGTCTTTCACTTGGCGCTAAATACAAGCTTGTCTTCTTCCTCAACGATCAACGATTGCACGAAAATATTTCCAACTTTGTCGCATGCATTAAAATGTTGAGGGGTGAATTTTGAATGCCTCTTTGGCATTAATTTATACACGAATTCTCTTTGTTGCTTAGACGTCGGCGCTCCCACTTATTTGATGACATCAACGCTTTCCAACCTTTATAATTTATAAATTATTTAAATTATAAGGAATTTAAATTTATAAATTATATTTATAAACTTTAACTTTAAGGAGATTAAAGTCTTTCTTGGGTTTAAACTTAAACCTTTAATTTGTAAATTATTTTGCCACCGTGGGTCTTTTAAAATATTAACTGCCATCTCAATGTGTGAGGATACTTTTATATCCTCATAATGATTTTAATAAAACCATTTAATCTTCCACCATGAGTTTACCATAAATCCTCATAAAACATTATTTTGCCAAATTTTTCTTCAACTCTTTGCATTTTTCCTGGTGCTATTGATAGTGTGCTCAATGGTATTAATGACGTCTTCATATGTTTACTTTTGCATCAATGACAACTTTTCACCTTGTCATCAATGACAACTAAATGAGTTCAAAATGTCCAACAACAACGTCAAAGAGGTAAACAAACTTAAGAACAAAGCGTTCATAGAAACATCAAAACAGGGGCAGCCAGTTCTTTATGTTGAACTTTAAATCATTCATTAATGTATTGAGATTATCAATTCCAGCGTTTAATGAAAATAGAAAGCAAAAATACAGAGGCAGAATTAATGCAATACACATTCCATAAAACTTTAGATAGAAATATCAATCCATACATACATTAACAATGTTGTTGAACCAAAGCTAGAGTGATGAGCTTATATTTATTGTTGTGTAAAACTTGTATACATCATATTGTAAATACCTAAGAGCCAACCCTTTGTTAGGGTCGCTCATCCTATATATATATATATATATATATATCTTTTCCATAACAGAAAAATTAAAAGTTGTTACAACAATATGCCCATAGGCTCATTATGGTAAATTGGTGGTTAAGACAGTATGGGATCTTCAACAACAAATGGTTGAGATCTTCTTGTTATCGCATATCCGTATTTATCTTCTTGGATATATCATGGCCCAGCTATCCTCCACTTCTTTACCTCTGGCTCCTTGGACAGAAAAATCACGATCGGTTGTGAAATCGTGATGTTTTTCCTTGAGGTGGCCTATGGGCACCAAAATATCGTGAGATCATGACATCTTCTATACTTAGCCTATGGGTGCCAAAATGTCATGAGATCACGACGTTTTTCCTTGAGGTGGCCTGTGGGCACCAAAATATCACGAGATCATGATGTCTTCTACACTTAGCCTGTGGGCACCAAAATATCATGAGATTACGATGTTTTTCCTAAAGGTAGCCTGTGGGTGCCAAAATATCATGAGATCATGATGTTTTTCCTTGAGGTGACCTGTGGGCACCAAAATATCGCGATATCGTGACATCTTCTACACTTAGAAAAATTTTGAGAAGACAACTCTTCACTCCCCTTGATGTAGTCAATTTTGACCTACATTATTGGTGCCTCCTAGGGGAATTTTGCTAGCTGAATGTTAGAATCCAAAGCCTTTATCCATTGGGGAATGGAGTAAAAATAAAAAAAGAGATAAAGGGGAGTGATACCGAGAAAAATTATGTTTCTTGCCCTATGCAGTCATTCATCAGGGGTGTCTTCTTCAGTTGATTTCTCTGTTTCGGTTGCCATCGTACCACTTGTTGAAGCTTTTTTGGCCTCTTTATGTTTTTCTATCTCCTGAATAACTTCATTATAAGCGACACAGCCTTTTTCCAAGTCTCTTCATCTGGGTCAGAGGTCTCCATGAATGTTAGGTATAAATACTCTAACTCCTCCACTTTGTCATAGGATAGAACTTTTGACCTCATGTACAACTCATGCAGATAGGAGTTGATTTGAGTAAGATCCTAAGCCATACTAAATATTTGGTCTTCTTGGATTGGCTCTTCCCAACTTTCTATTTTTGATTCATCTTCTATGAAGGCTTTCCAAGAAGCTTTCAATCCATCTTCCTCCAAGATATTTGAATTTTGATCCCAGAAGCTCGGCATGCCGCAGTTCTCCGTTAAGGTCACATGTTTTAAAATCCCCTTAGCTTCTGCTTTGAGTTCTTGTATTATTTTAGCGCTTTCCATCACCATATTGTGCCTTCTGAAGAAACTTTTGGTAGCTATTTTGGCCTAGGACCATGCTTTGTTTTGGGCTCTGTTTCCAATTTTTCCCTGTGTGCTTTTTGCTAGAACTTGAATCTTTGTTGTTGCAGATAGCCTTGCTTTCAGGAAGGTGATGGATGCAGTGAACTCATCCTCCACTCGATCCAATGTCTCCTTAATTTTGGCTAGGTATAACAACGTAGGCCTTGATTTTAAGCCCATCTTCTGGATGTCATTGAACATTTCCTTCCTGACTTCCTTGGATTTTTCTTTGGATAGCCTATGGGTCTTGTCAGTACCATATCGGATTTGTTTTACCATATCGATTTGTTTTTGTAGGTCTTCTACCTATTTATTCAACACTTGGATTTGTTCAATGGCCTTCTTTACTTCTTCCTTATATGGTGTCGCTTCATTGAACCTTTCCTCCCATTTATTTACCTCATTCTTTAGAGCCTTTTCAATCGTCTTTTGCTCGCTTAAGGCCGCCTCCAAATGTTTCCTTTCCTATTCAGCTCTAAGGTATTTCTCCTTATAATACTCAGCATTTAAGTATATGGTCCCCATGTGAGCTTGGGATTTTCCCCATTCATCTTCCATAGGTAGTTGAGTGATATCTTCGGTGATTATCTCAGCTTGATAATCCTCTAAGGTCATTTCCCCTTCTGGCTTCTAAACCAAGGGTATCATCTTCATAGTAGAATGCTCCATATTGATGGGATCTAAAGCTATTCCTTCTCTAGTATGGGCTATGTTCTTGGAACCTTGAGCACTATGAGAGTTCCACTAGTTTGAAGCGTTTTGGTTGGCTTTCTTCATTCTTTTTAGCTTGGCAATGGTAGGGTGACTTTCATAAGAGGTGGCGGGAATGGATTGGAAGTTAGGGATATTGATGGTATGAGGGAAAGGGATAGTAGCTATTGAGGTATTCATATTTTATGGTCCTGTGAGTGTATCTATAGGAGCAGTTGAGGATGTTTTGGGGTAGGTTGATTTGATGATGGGGATGGTGGAGGCTACTGATTAGAAGAAGAAGAAACATCATATTGATTTGCATAATGGAAAGGGGATTTTCTCTAGGATTTAGAAGAGGATGTAGTTAGAATGATAGGAATCATACCTGATATCTTTTGCAGGCTTGTGCTTCTAATATTTAGTGGATATTTAGCATGGACCAATCCTTCAATAGGGCTTGCTTCCTCTACAAGGATTGATTCTTCAGTAGGAATATTCTTTTTAGTTGCTTCATTCAACTCTTGGGTTCTGGTATCATGCTATTTTGGGAGCTATTCCATGTTTTCTTTTGCATTTCCTTCCATGTCCATTGTCTCAGTATGCAATTCCTCTTGCCTTATTCTATTTTGTTCCCCTACCACTACCAACTCTACTTTTATTTTTCTATAGATGAGAGGAACATTATCATCAGACTCTATGTCGGATGTAGCAGGGGGAACAAATTTATGTACTACCTTTTTTTGGATTTTTTTGTTTGACAGTAATTTCTTTCCCTTTACCTCTATAAAGTTGTCCCTTTTTACTGGTGGGAAGAACATTGATGCCATTTATACCTGGTGGGACCTTATCTGCAAGAGTCTCAGACCATGTAGCATGATACTTGTCATACAATCTAGAGAATTCATTATCGACTTTTTTTCCCATCTAGAGGTCAATTTAGTTTGTATCCTCATCATCCACCAAGCTACAATTTTCACTAATGTCCAGTCACCACCCTTCTTCTGTATTCTTGTTATGACATTTTCATCTAACACATGGCTCAGGTTATCTTTGGGGTTCCAATCCATCACATGTTCATAGAAGTCATGCCATGGGACCAATGGCTGCATTTTCTCTACATGCCATTCTAGCGCTTCATTTTCTTCATTGTTCCTACCTTGTTTGTCAATTTCTCTTTTTGACGAATGAAATTTTTTGAAAGGAGTCTGGTTGAGAGAAGCTTGTCTTTCTACAAACCTATCAAGGGGGTCATATTTCCATCTCTGCGACAATTCTATTAACTTCAGGTTTTTTAGAGCTCGAGTGATTTGCTCATGGTCCCCTTTCTTTGCTACGATGACCCCTCCAAACTGGAAGGGCATAAGACATGTGTCGATTTTTCCAATCCTTGTGCCAAACTTACTATTGATGTATTCAGTTTGCCTTACATACTCTAAGGTGAACAGTCATTCAGTGATGTAGTATGGGAGTAAGAAAGGCTTCCCTATGAAGCCATATAATCTGATGACTACTCCCTGTGTTAAAATGAACCAATCTCCTTCTTTCGCATGGGGATGTTGTAGAGTATCCCGCACTTTCTGAGGGAGTCTCTGTACTTTGCCATACATTATTTGCAAAGTGGGGCCTAGGAATTCCATGTTGAAATAGTAGTATGATTCTACCTTTGAGAGCACTGTTGTCCATTCGTATACAAGTAAATGATTTCCTTCTTTATCTTTTTGGATTATAGAAATGAACTCAAGCTTCTTCGATTAAAAGAAGAGGAAAATCCATATTAGGTAAGAAGAAAACCTAAAAGCCTCTTGAGAACCCCTCTGTATCTTGAACAAGCCTGCATGTATTTGTTGAGACAGATATGCTGGCCAGTCAAAGAAAATTGGTACTATCTTCTCATCTATACGGGTAATGTCATAGAATTTAGGATTTGACATACATTGTACCACCGCAATATGCCACCCATATACTTGCGCATTTGATACTAACCCTGCCACCATAGCTAGCATGGAGAATGATTCCTTATTTTTAAATTTTGAAAGAGGGATGGGTGTTTCTGGTAGGGTTCCTTCGGGAGGGGGTTTCGACATGTGTGTTTGTAGAAACAACTTGATATTGAGAGTGGGGGTATAATATTTGGCCTACGTAATTGGGTCAAATGCTATGGGGTTTACAGTGGGATTTCTACCTGAATTGAAGATGGCCCTAATTGCATCAGGGTCTAGGGTAAAAATGACATCACCCTTAGAATTCCTAACTATCCTATGTTTTACATCGTAAAACATTGCCATGGCTCTAACTAACTCAGGGTAGGGATGAACAGGGGTGCATATATACCAAGAAAGAAGAGAGTGAAAAGGAAATATACTTGGAGTCGATGGGGTGATGCCCTTCGCTACTCTGGCCTCCACATATTTTTTAATCTTCTCTAGATTTTTTCAGGTCATGATGGTATCAGTGATGTAGGAATTTAGATCTGTGAAACCGCTTTCACTTCCCCCGACCTTACGCTTTTCCTTAGTAGCTATAGAAGACCCTACCATGGTTGTTTATCATGATTTTGTTACGCAAAAAACCTTGGAAGTGACTCGAAGAAGCTCAGATATCTTTGAAATAATTTGGGGAACACCGTATGCAGGGAAAAAAATTTAGAGAACAGGGATGCGAATAACAAGGGTTTTTGTGGCATAAGTGGATGTGTATGCATGCGTTAAGGTGCCATGCAATAATTACGGTTGGTGGTGCACGTTTCATGAATAATTTTGAACGTTTTTGGATGCTTTGTTTCATGTGCCACCTTCTAAAAACCAACCACCATGCATCGTTGTCTCCCATAGGCCAATAACTCCACGTCACCTCCCTGTCGGACCAATAATTTTGTGTCACCTCTTCTTCACCAATAATTTTGCATCACCTCTCCTTCGGGCCAATAACTTTGTATGGTGGTACTTTGAATGGTGCACATTTAAAATTTCAAAAAACTAATTTTCTCGCTAAAAGGTATCCTTGTTTGACTTTGACCATTGGATGCTGAAATGTCGTGAGATCATGACCATTTTCTTTGAAGTGGCCTTTGGATGCCAAAATGTTGTGAGATCATGACCATTTTCTTTGAAGTGGCCTTTGGACGCCGAAATATCATGAGATCGTGACCATTTTCTTTGAAGTGGCCTTTGGATGCCGAAATGTCATGAGATCGTGACCATTTTCTTTGAAGTGGCCTTTGGATACCGAAATATCGTGAGATCATGACCATTTTCTTTGAAGTGGCCTTTGGATGCCGAAATATCATGAAATCGTGATCATTTTCTTTGAAGTGGCCTTTGGACACCAAAATGTTGCAAGATCGCACCATTTTCTTTGAAGTGGCCTTTGGAAAAAGAAAATACATATTTACATACAATACATGTGGATGGAGGAAAATCATGTTACTTATAGTACAACTTCAGATGGAAGCCATTGACAGGGATAGGTTGTACTTGACCCTATTCATTTTTCAATTGGAAAGAATTCCATTGTTTTTCTTCAATTATCTCAAAGGGTCCTTCCCAGAAAGCATCAAATTTTTTATGATTTCCAGGTTTTGCTTTCTTTTCGTTCCACCTTAGAACCAAGTCTCCTACCTTGAAATTCTTGAGAGTAGCCCTTTTGTCAAACCATTTCTTCATGTCTCCCATATGTTTCTGATAATGGTTGTAGGCTTGTTCTTTCTGTTCTTCTAACTGTAGGAGTTGTATCAACCTGTTCTCCATCGGTTCTGCTTCTTCCGTGCCAGTTTGATTGAGCAACTTTAAAGTAGGTATTTCTATGTGTATCGAGAGGATGGCTTCCTTACCATAGACTAATGAATAGGGAGAGGTGTTGATGGATTTTTTGATAGTGATCCTATCAGCCCATAACACTTGATTTATCAAAGAGTGCCAACTTCTCTTATTGTCTTTCAAAGTCCACTTTAAGATTCGGAGCAGGTTTTTATTCATCGATTCGGCCAATCCATTTCCTTGTGGATAATAATTTGAATATGTCTTCAAGTAGATCCCATATTTACTCATAAAATCAATCATTTTAGCACCTATGAAAGATGTGCCATTGTCTATGACCAATGCATCTAGGATACCGAATCTTGTTATTAAACTCTCGATGAATTCTATCACAACTGCTTGATCAACTTTCTTAGTAGGCACTGCTTCAGCCCACTTAGTGAAGTAATAAGTGGTAGTCAGAATATATTTGTGTCCATCGGATGAGTTGGGTTCTATTACCCCTATGAAATCCAAACCCCATTGTTGAAAAGGTTCCTCAACTTGAATAGATTTCAAAGGCATTGAAGCATTCCTATTTCTCCCAACGTACCTCTGGCATTCTTCACAATTTTGGGTCACCCTAAAAGCATCCAAGAAAATAGTGGGCCAATAGCATCCAGTCCTGATTATTTTTAAAGTTGTAGTCCTCCCTGAGTAATGCCCCCCTGATGGACCTCCATGAAACTCTTCCAAAATATTTTGCTTCTAATCATTCTTTATGCATCGAAGTAATACACCATCCAAGTTTTTTTGTACAATCCTTTAGGTAGCAAGGTGTACTTCAAAGCTTGGATCTTGTATCTCCTTCTATGAGAAGCATTTAAACCTTCTAGGCACTTTCCAATTTGAAAATACATGATCAATTCATCAGCCCAGTCAATGATTTCCAAGGGTTGATCATCTTCTAGGTTTATTTCTTGCACTTGGTAGGCTACATATTCTAATGAAGCTTTCTTGGTGAGTTCTTGACATAATGCTCTACCCCTCACTAGCTTGGTTGGGTGGATCTCGACATCGTACTCTTGTATCTTTGATACCTAACCAGCTCTTTTCTCGCCTAGCTCTCCTTGTATGATGAAGTTCCTAACATCAGGGTGAACTACATATACAATGGTCTTACTCTGTGAAAGAAAATGTCTAAACTTTTTTAATGATTTCATGATTGCGTAAACTTGCTTCTCGATGAAATTATACTTTTCCTCATGTTCCTGCATGGTTTGACTTAGAAAGGCTATGGGTCTCTCTTCATTGTCAGTTCCTTTCTGAGTAAGTACTGCAACGTAACTCTCTTGTTCACCTACAACATACAATATGAAACCTTTGGAATAGTCTGGATTCACCAACATAGGTGCTTGGGCTATTTGTTCCTTTATATTTTTGAAAGATTTCTTCCGCAAGTCCGTCCATTTGAATTCAACATCCTTTTTTAACAATTCGATCATGGGCTTGATGATCTGTGCAAAATCTGCTATGAACTTGCGTACAAATTTGATCTTCCCGAAGAAGGATTGTAAGTCTTTCTTGTTCGGAGGTAAAGGAAGTTCCAATAGTGCTTTCACTCTGTTAGGATCTATAGCCAATCTAGATTTAGAGATAACATGACCAAGTAAAATCCCTTCTTCAATGGCGAATATAGACTTCTTCGGGTTCAAAGAGATACCAAACTCCTTGCACTTCTCAAAAACTCTTTAGAGGTGCTCAACATGATCTTCTTTATGATGAGAGAATATTGTCATATCATCTAAGTATATCACTATGATTTTATTGACAAGTTCTCCAAAAGCCACATCCATTGCCCTTTGAAAGGTTGCTCCAACGTTGGATAATCCAAAAGGTATCCTCTGATAAGTGAATGTTCCCCACTTGGTAGTGAATGCGGTTTTGAATTGGTCTTCATCTTTGACCCACACCTGGTTGTACCTAGAAAACCCATCTAATAGTAAGAATATCTCTACTCCCGCTACAGTATGCAGTGTCTGGTCGATTTGCGAGAGAGGATAATGATATTTTAATGAAGCTTTGTTGAGGTTTCGAAAGTCGACACATAACCTAATATCTCCATTCTTTTTCTTGATCGAAACTAGGTTTGCTACCCAAGTAGATTTTTTGATAGGATAGAAAATCTTGGCTTCGAGCAGCTTTAGTAGTTCCTGCTTCATCAGAGCTTCGATTTTTGGGTTCACCGGTCTTTGCTTTTGTCGGAAGGGTTTTGCACCTTCTTCGAGTTTGATGGTATGTTGAATGGTCTCTTTAGAGTAAACCTTGAGATCACCATAAGTCTAGGCTATGATGTCAGGGAATTCTTTGCATAGTTCTCGAATCTGATCCAAATCTTCCTCTATAGTGTTCACTCCCACTTTAATAGTTTTTTCTTATTCCATTTGGACCTCCTTGTATCTATGTTTGTCAACCTTCATCTTGTGACCAGTTGACCTATCATTATTATCAAACAGGCTTTTGAGGGTGATCAATCCCTTTGGGATATGGTTATTCTTCAATTGGATCATGCCTACATCTTCTTCATCTTCCAACACTCTATCATTTGAATAGTTCATTTCATGGATGAGGAAGTGTACTATCTGTTCATCGTTCTCAAATACCTACCAGAAGGTGTCCCTATCTAGCATAGAAGGCCTGTAAATTAGTCTAACTATTTTAGACTTTTGAATGATGTTACTGATGGGGTAGAAGTTAGCTCCTACTGATGCCAACAGGTCAGCATGAGTATTCCTGTCTCTAGGGATTGCTTTAATGTTAAGAGCTTCAAAGAATTTGAGCAAATCCCAAACCTTATTTTTGTAAGCCTTGAGGTAGTGTTGCTTACTCACACATTTTTTAGTAACTTGATTTACTATCAATTCTGAGTCTCCATAAATCTGGAGTTGTCTGATTCCCAAATTTTTAGCTTTCTTAAGGCCTAGGCAGAGCACCTCGTATTCTGCTGCATTGTTGGTGCAGCTCCAAGTTAATCTATAGGAGTAAACCTTCTCTTCACCTATTGGAGAGATTAAGACTATACCTGCTCTAGCTCCATTCTTGCATCTGGCACCATCGAAGAAAAGTTTCCACAGTTGGTTGATAGGAGGGTCTACCTCGTAGAGAGGAGTGGGAGTACTCTTCTCAGGTTTCATGATTGAATAGCTCCCAAGCTCTGTTTCAATCATGGCATTGAAATCTTGGAGAGAGAACTGATCCTTTTCTTGCAGACTGTTTAGAGCTTTCTCCATTAGGTTTAAATCTTCCAATTCCTTGGTCATGATGTTCACTATAGCGGCCTGCTTTCCTTCCTCTTCAAGTTTTTTGATATGGAAAGTAGATGGCTTCTCATTGAATATTTTTACTCTTCTACCCTTGAATGGGATCTCCAAGTGTGAGTAATCCAAGGATAAATATCCTCCTATCTTGGTAGTGAACTCTCTGGAGAGACACATACCAAAATAAGGTTCCAAGTCCACTACAATGACTTCTTGTATGACTGTGAGTTGGGGCATTCTATGTAGGACTATGGGGATATATTTTATTACCCCTACGGTTTTTACCAGGGTCCCATCTAATTGTAAAACACTAGGACTGCTCCTAGTGTATTCCATTCCCATGATGTCACACACAGCCTTGGGTATGATGGTGGTTGCAGCCCCTGAGTCTATCATACAGTTATGTACCACCCATCCTTCCATATGAAGAGATAAATAAAAGGGGGAAGGTCTATTTTTTCTCATAGTAGACATCAAACTAGCTTGTGTAGAACTCAACTGGGTTGGAGCCTTACTCTTGTTCTTTATAGATCTCAGAGATTCTTGTAACAAGTTGATTTACCCTAGAAATTGCAATGCATCATACATAGTCACTTTTGAAGGAGTCTTTTTCATCTCCTTGACTATGTTGAAAGGAAGAGGATCAAGGCTTTTCTCCTTTTCTTTTATAGAAGTGTCATACTTATTCCTATACCCTTGAGTGGCATCTATTCTTTGATGCTTAGTCAGTGAGGGGTATCGTAACTTATCTCTTGCTTGTTCCTGTGTCTCGACTTATTTTTGTAGGGGAGCTTCTTTGTGTAGCTCTACTTCTTGCTGGCTTGGGGTTTGTGGTGCTCTCTCATGGGGAACTCTCCTCTCAACTTGATTCTTCATAGGTGAAGGTACTTTTAAGGGATTAAGTTCTTGGGGGTCTACCTGCAAAGGCTTCTTCCCTGATCGGGTTAGAATGGCTACTTGCTCCATAAAAGGCATCATGATATTATGATTTTCTTTCCTGATCATGTTTATCTATCCCTTGAGAGTATTCTCAACCTTCTCAATAGCTATTTTTTGGACATAATGTTGGTGGATCATACACGAATTTTCACCATGTGGATCATTACATGTGGAACACTAGAAGTCTGATTCTGTTGAAGTTTTAGTAGGTTTACTATCTTCATTGGTGTAAACCACATTTGATTTGTCGTGATTCCTACCACTAGTGGAATCTTGATCTCTTGTTATTTGTGGAAATCTCCTTGGTTGGAAATTTCTCTCTTCTCTTCTTTCCATCGATGTCATCTTATTTGTCAAAGTCTTCATGGTTGATTGCAGATCTAACAAAGCTGTGAGCTGAGGATCAAGATAAGGGAAACTGATGACACAGGGAGTGCAGGGACAACGGGCAATGTTTTAGGAGCCACTTGAGATTGCCTGATAGCCATGCTTATATCTGAGTTAAAAGCCCTCAAATAATAATACATTGATTGCTCATTTGTCGGTCTCAGTCCATCGGGTACCCTCTGCCAAGTTTGATTGAATATGATATTAAAGTCAACTATTTCTTCTTGAGGATGCTTTTGTATGATAGTGAACTGATTTAGTAAAGAAAATGGATCAGCATGTTCATTGAACTCCTCTACTAGTTTACTAGCAAGTTGGGCCCAGGTGGATATAGTTTGATTGGTGAGGGTTCTATACCAGTAGAGCATTTTCCCTTTTAAATAAATGACTAACAATATTATCATAACATCTTCCTCAGTGATGTTATGTATCGGTGCCAATGCGGCTACATCTTGACAGTGTTCATAAGTCGTCTTTCCAGTGCCATCATATTGGGGTAATGCTTTTAAGGTTGCTACTAGAATCTGGTGTTGAGCTGCCAAATTCAGGGGCCAGTATGATTCCATGAAGGGTAAGGTAGGTTTGGTTGATTCATAGCCATTGTAGCTACAACTCTGACTGATATTATAGGAATATGGGTAGTTGGATTTGATGTTCCACTAGTAGCAGTACTAGGGAGAACTATAGGGGAAGGGTTTGCAGATCCTGTAGTGATGGTAGAAGAAGAAGTTGTCCTAGCAACTAATACAGGATTAGCTCTGAGGCTACCAAGGTGTAACTCAAAGAACTCAATGGGTTCTTCAGAATTTTTTGCCTTGGATCTGGTTTTCATATAAATCGGTATTCAACCAGAAAATAGATAAGGATTTTTCTTAGGTTTTATCTCTTGAACGGAGTCGCCAGGTGATTCGTAAAAATAATATGCATAGGACAAAGATAACCACCAGAACTTTGGTCTGTATATGTAGTGGGATTGTGTCCCACCGGGCGTGCCAAAAACTATTGGTACAAAATCTGCCTTTGGATGTATGTGTGCGCCCAAGACCTTGCCAACATTGAATGAATGGGTGAAGGGAAGTATCACCTAGTTCAATCTCCAGAGAAGGTTGGTTCCTTTCTTGATTTGTGCAAAAGGGGGAATAAGAACAGAGTGCTTAAAGAGAGGGAAATATAGTTGTTGCTAGAACTTTTGCAGGGTACAGATTAGACAACATCAAAGAGGTAAAAAAACTTAAGAACAAAGCATTCATAGAAACATCAAAACAAGGGCAGCCAATTCTTTATGTTGAACTTTAAATCATTCATTAATGTATTGATATTATCAATTCCAGCGTTTAATGAAAATAGAAAGCAGAAATCCAGAGGTAGAATTAATGCAATACACATTCCATAAAACTTCAGATAGAAATATCAATCCATACATACATTAACAATGTTGTTGAACCAGAAGCCAGAGTGATGAGCTTATCTTTATTGTTGTGTAAAACTTGTATACATCATATTGTAAACGCCTAAGAGCCAACCCTTTGTTAGGGTCGCTCATATATATATATATATATATCTTTTCCATAACAGAAAAACTGAAAGTTGTTACAACAATATGCCCGTAGGCTCATTCTGGTAAATTGGCAGTTAAGACAGTATATATATTTATTTATTTATTTATTTATTTATATATATCTTTTCCATAACAGAGAAACTGAAAGTTGTTACAACAATATGCCCGTAGGCTCATTCTGGTAAATTGGCAGTTAAGACAGTATGGGATCTTCAAATTGCATTATTGGCCTTTGGAGGGGCCCAATCAAGTATGATCCTATAATATTTCATATCATTTCCATCTTGAACTTATTCCACAAATGTAGGGGTAAAAAAAGAAGATGAATCTAGATTGCCACTTCTTTAGGTTCCTCTTCTTATGGGTCAATCTAGATTGCCACGAATCTAGAGGGCTAGATCCCATAAACCACGAATCTTTTTGAACTGATCAAGCTTTGATAGACAATTTCGAGAGAAGTGTCCATGTTGGTGACAAGTAATGCATTTAAAAGGGATATGCTCATAGTCCAATGGCTAGGTGTGAACCCAGTCAAGAACTTTGATCCCAATGTTTTATGGAAGCCCTTTCTTCAGGTTTACCCTTACACATATATGGGCACAAATTGCATTATTGGCCTTTGGAGGGGCCCAATCAATGTATGATCCTATGGTGTTTCCTATCATTTCCATTTTGGGATTATTCCACATGTATAGGGCTAAAAAAGAAGACGAACCCAGATTGCCACTTCTTTATGTTATGTCCAAGGAGTCATATATAGAGGGCTAGATCCCAGAAACCATGGACCTCTATGGAAAATTGTGTTTCAGTCTTCAAAATATGAGAATGAAACAATAAAGTACCCTTGGCCAACCACCATGAACTCGTAACTAGAGATTTTTGAACCTCAAGTACTACTTATCCATTTTTTGTATTGTAGTCGAGCTAGGCTACATGCCTACAAATTTGCATATTAATGCTTGGGTTGAAATAGCCAAAGATTTGATGTTGGATGTAGGCCGAAGGCACCTCCACAATGGGTACCTCATCAAGTTTGGCCACAAAGGATCCTTTTGTGGTTTTATTCAAAGACTGTGGCTTAGGCACTCGACGAGGGTGGGCATTGAGAACTTGAACCATATTGTCCATTTTATTTTGATCAAAAGATGGTTGATGGGAGAAAAGCAAAAAAACTCTATTGTCAAATGGTTTAAAAAGAAAAACTATTGAAACCATATCTAAAAATGAATTAATAACAAGACTATATCTCTAATCTAAGTTCATACTTACCATTACTTTGCTAAACCCTAGCACTCTATGTTTATCCATATCAAACCCTAGCTGCTTTTGTCATTACTGTGCCAAGCCCTAGCTCTCTACCTTCTATCAAAAAGATCAAAAATGGCTGAACAATCAGTATAAAACCACAAAACTAAAGGCAGTTGTATTAATGGTCAAGGATATCAAATTCAGAGGTTATTACTAGATGCCACTATTGCATGAGAACAAATATGGTATCCCATAAAAAGTATCCCCCTACACGAATGGATACGATGTTTATTAAAAGAATATTATATTTTAAATCTCCAAAAAAAAAAAAAAAGCATTGACCAAAAAATGAATAAAATGGTTTAGTTTGTAATTAACTTGAGAAGATGTATTTTTATTGGCTTGTAATTATTTACGTTTTAAATGAAAAAAAAAACATTGTATATTTTAATCTCATGTTGTGTACATGCCTAGCCCGTATCAGAACATGTTAGAGACACTCTTACTTTAAAACACAATATTTAGGAAGTATAATATCCATATCCAATACTAGATACACATAGGCGGGTATTTAGGAAGTATAATATCCATATCCAATACCAGATAACCTAGGCGGGATGTAGAGCATCCAGTGACTGCTATGCGTGCATCTCATGCTTGGATCACCCAATTTTCTTGTATGTAAATGGTACCAGTTTTAGAGGAAATGTCCAGTGCGAAACTTCTACATGGCCCTTGCATGTATATCTCTTTCCGGTTGTGTATTTTTTTTTTAATAGTGCTACTGTGTTTTGAATGTAAATATATCCTGCAGGTTGCAAATTGTTCCTTAAAACAATAATGAAGCATTGCAAAGAAGGATTCTGAGTACTTTGCTGGGCATTCAAAATTTCATACTATTTAATAAGATCACAATGCCAAGCCTATCAAATAAAGGAATAGAAAGCCAGTGTGTATATATTAGAAGGTTAAACTGTTGCATCAAGGTTTATACATCTCACCAGCCATGCAATTGCCCATCTGCACTGTACACAATTCAGCATAGGTGGCAGAACCCCAAAATGCCCTCGACAAAATAAATACACATACATGCATACTGCATCCATGCAAATTTTGAAAATTAAAATACAAAATGAAGGGAAAAGAAAAGGATAAGATGGCATGTTTTTGGATGCAATGAGAGAAGACGAGGAAGACAGGTAAAGCAGCCCATAAAACTCACTGCAGAAGATACTAGCTATTACTTAGCATGACTAAGCCTGCAGCTACCTGTCTGGCTGATGCCACTATGCTTGCTTCTGCCTGCCTGCTTGTTTCCACTTGTTGAAAACTTTTTATGCTGCAGAAATCATCCATTTCAAGCTTCATACTGTTTACACAAGTCAAGGATTTTACCTTTTTTGAGTCCCACAGCTGTTTAAGAAACCTTGAGTAATTCTCAGCAGTTCCTTTGCTTTGGAACATTCATCCATGGTGACAATGCTGTGGGAACTCTCATCTTGTAGATGGAATGTCTCTCCATTGGTCCCCAGCCCAGACCAACTTATAAAACATAAAAGATCTGCTCTGCTATCTTAAAATGTTAAGGTCACATCATTATATTGAGTCTTCAATGGAGACTTTGTCAATGGAAATATAAAATCCCCTGGAAGACGATCCATCCCATGACCTAGAAGAAGAAAAGGTATTAATGTGGAACAAAAGTCCATCATAGAAAGAAGCTTTCACTCCAGTACAGTCTTCACATCACTCTCAGGCATTGAAAACCTATAGAAATGAATTGCTTTTTACAAATGAAGCTGGATGAGATCTAATATATATAAGTGCTTGTTCATGCTCTAATAACTCAAGTGTAGGATAAAATGTCAGAGCCACAATGCTTGTCAAAAGGTTTAAGTCTCCTTGTTCTTCAAATCATATAGTCATGGAAAAGTTACAGCAACATCCTTTGGATTTATTACACCAGTGCTGAAATCAAGGCAATGGAATTATGCCTTGTATCCCATTTGCACATAGTGGTATACTTGGTCCGATCTTCATATATTTCTCAAGCATACCATGCTCAATTAAGCTAAGTAATCTTCTCCAGAAATTGTTGGCTATAGAAAACATAGTTGAGAAAATCGGAATCGGCAAAGAATCGGCATTTTTAAAAATCGGCAAAAAATCGGGAAAAGAATCGGCCAAAAAAAAACGAAGAAAATGAAAATTTTCATTGAGAAAAAGTTCTTTTCATGCATATTACAATGAGTTAGCATTATGCAAATCAAATATTGCAATAAAAGCAATAATTCATGTCAAGACATCATACAAGGCTCAAGCTTTAAGTACACATGCAAGTGACAAAACACATCTTGTATTGCTTATAATATGAAAAGGTACAAAGTTAAGAGTAACAAGGAAAAAAAGTTCCATTTTTTATATGCGTGTACATGGAAACAAGTAACAACAAAGTTACAATCACTTGAAAAAAAGGGCAAAAAACCTATACCTTAAACCAAAAGGCACCCAGGTGTTGTAGGTGAGTTGGAGAGGGTAGGGCAATCCTCCAAGGGAGGTCCCTGATTCGAATCTCCACCCTACCAAATGCACATTGGGTACCCAAAATCCAATTGATAATGTTGGTGCGGTTAGGGCCGGGCGCAACTCCCGGGTGATTTTGACGGTGTAGAACCCCCTGGTTGTGGTTTCTCATACCAAGGCGGCTCCGCAGGGGGATTTTTGCTAAATTCAAAAAAAATAAAACCAAAAGGCTAGGGTTTAGGGTTTACAATTGAAACATTGACAGCTGAAAAATGGGCTTGCATAAATATTTATCAGGCAGCAATATTTACTTAAAAAGAGGAGGAAAAAAAACCCTAAACCCAAAACCCTAAGGCCTATTTTAGGGTTTAGGGTTTAAACTTCAAGTTCAAAATTTCAAATTCAAATATTAACAGCTGAAAAATGGGCTTGTATACATAGTTACCAGGCAGCAATATTTACTTAAAAAGAGGAGGGGAAAAAAAACCTAAACCCAAAACCCTAGGGCCTAGCCTAAGGTTTAGGGTTTAAACTTCAAAGTTCAAAGTTTCAAACATTAACAGCTGAAAAATGGGCTTACATACATAGTTATCAGGCAGCAATATTTACTTAAAAATAGGGTTTCGGGTTTAGGGTTTAAACTTTAAATTTCGAAGTTCAAACATTAACAGCTGAAAAATGGGCTTGCATAAAAAAACCCTAAATCGGCCGCAGCCTAAAAAAAAAAAAAATTGCAGATTTTTTGAAAAAATTGGCAAAAAATCGGCGATGCTGATTTTTTCAAAAAATCGGCAAAAAATCTTCGCTTCACCAAGAGTTTGCTTCAAAGTTATCAGCATTTCAAAAAATCAGAAAAAAATCGGGATTCTATGATAGAAAATAACCACAGTTCAAAGATAGAACTGCAAGATTGAATTTATAGATCCTTCTTCCATTTCTACATCAATTCAGTTCCTAAGAAAAGATAAAGTTCAGAAGTATAAAAGAAAAAGTCTCATAAGATTGGGTGCTTCAAAGTTCAAAGTGATGCTGAGAGATTATGTGACATGATTGTGAATTGAAACTTGAAACAATCCAAATCTCCAATGGCTCCCAGTTTGGCTGGATTCCAATTGGATGCTTTGTTAGGCCATTAAAACTTTTAAAAATCGTTCTCTTATTTCTTCAAAGAAGAGTCATATTGACTCCATACCCCAACTCTGTAGAAGCTATTCTAATGAATCTGTCCATCCTGTTTACTCGTGCTTCTACTCTCCAGGAATCAAACTCTTTGATTCCTCTTCATGACTATAGGTCAACTGTAGCTTGTGCAGGAACATTAATCTATTTTAATTTTCCAACAACAAAACAAGCTCAAAGAATAACATTCAGATTGTTACGGGACTCTACAGCTTTTTCATAGGAGACAACAAGAAAGATCTGGTTGGTTGCCTTGCTTCATGCATTCTCTGATACCTTCTGCACATGCCAATCCAGAGCTTTAGCAAATTTTAATGCCTTATTATGCTTAAAGATGAAGATATCAAAAGATAAAACAATTTTGCTGCAAAGCAGATGGAAAAAAGAAAACAGTTCTGTAAATAGAAAATTAAATAACATGGTGCAAAATCAAGAGCTCCTCAAAATAGCGAGCTCTGAAAACTAGCATACCGTAAATGCAAAGTCCTTATCTTTGGAAACAAGTGGATGAAAGTTCTCAACTACTCGTGAGAAAAATGATTATGATCTAGAAAACTTGAATAATGTTTCAACACGTTCATAGCATTTTATGACTCATCTTCCCTAGGGTTATAGTTTTTGTATCCTGTCAAAAACCTACAGTATTAACCAAATGATGACATAGTTATTATCAATCATAGAGTAGCACAGAATATCAAAAGGGGGAAAAGAGAAGTGCAGCATACCATATAAAATTGGCATTGCCAAGTTCCACAGAAATTGCGTGAGTATGGTTGAATGAATTCAATTACCCAAACATTGCACCATATTGATTAAGCAAAACAATATCGAAGAAGTAAAAATGCCCCTACGGAAAATAAGGTATTATCCTAAATCATTCACTATCAATATTTATAAACCAAAATCCTTGAGCTTTAAAAAAGTTCAATCAGACCACTTTACAATAGTGATCACTTTGTGGACACCCACCTAAGTTCCATGCAGTCAATCACATCTTAATTTATCAACATATCTCCTTATTACACACCCAAACATATTGTATTGCTATAAGTGGGCCTCATCTACGAGCCTAAAGAACCCTAATTCATCTAAAAAAGCACTAATTGATTATATAGCATTCTTTTTTCTTTTAATTGGTTACGTGGGATTGAAATGGATCCCACCCATCTTACATCATGACCATGTTACCATGGTATTACATCGCAACCACGTTATCATCATATTTTAACAAACCACATAGTAGTTTTAGAACAACATTTTTTTGGCAATTATGTATACATTGCTGGCGAGATTTGACCTTGGGCCTCCTTTAAAGTTGAGGTATTTAACCACATGAGATCATGCCATTTTATATTTATATGGCATTCTTATGTTTCTTAGGAAAATTAATTTTACAAAGTAAGAAGAAAGTATAAAATTCGACAACACTGCATCCCATGAAAATTGACTTTTGAGCAAACATAGTTACAATCTGATTAAATCCTCATTGAATTGTATTGTATGAGAGGTAGAACACATCTTCTGTGTTCTGCTTCAAAAAAAAATCAGACACGGATGCTTATTCATTCACTGTTGATCAGCATCAGAAAAAATGAATATTTGACATCAAAGAATTAGGTGTGTTAATATAGCTAACTCCAAAGTACAAGTCTCTTGCCATTTCACATTCATCACATGAAAGATGGCTACGGTTCATGATAGCTAATCCTTGCGTTGAAGCAGGTAAGGGACAGCCTTGAATGCCAATCCCCGTCCCTCCAATACCCCAACTGCAGCGCATTGGCAGTAATAATGCTTTAGAACTGTATGCAAGGACATCCCTTGCTTTTAAAGAATGTAACTAAGGATGAGCAGATTACATGAATCAATAGCCACGGTGAAAAAGAATTAATGAGGATTTCAAGCCTGGCAAACCGAATGCGAGGGCAAGACTGAACCCCAAAGGCATAAATGTTATTGGGCCTTGGAGACACCTCAAACACATAATAATTTGGTTCTTCATGGTTCTTTTCTTTTCTTTTCTTTCCATTTCTTTTTCTTCAATACAACAACAAAAGCATCAAATTTATAAAATGTTTTATCCAATACAAGACTGCTTAAGACATGAAAATAGAATTTGACTAGGAAAAACCAAACTCAATTCATGCAGAATCAACCTTTCATGGAACAGGGGAAAAAAAGAACGGACTGTCTCAAGGTTTCTGAACAATGGTAGGACTTCCCAATTTGTCTTAATTCATAACCACATTTGCATGGTCGTGACTATCACACTATAGCAAGATCTGCCTTCTATATTCCACATTCTGAACCGTTTCTCTCTACATAAAGGACAATGTTCTTGCCACTCTCAATGTCTTCTGGGTACCCTTAAAAATGAAGCAGATTCATAGCCTTAGGCTCAATAACTATATTAGTGGTGAACTTTCAATCCAGGAGCAATGCAATGAAAAGAATGGCCACAAATCAAATACCCAAGAACAAAGTCAATGTAAAATTGCAAGATAAGAGATGCTAATGCTGTATGTTAAGGGTGTGTTCTTTGTATCTTCCAATGTTCTATAGCCATATTCACTGCCATTGGCTACTTTAATGGCTTTTTCTTCAGCCTGGAAAAATTTGTCATCCAAAAGTGACCAAATTAATGTCTAAAAGCTAACCCATTGACATCCACCTCCAAATCTAAAAAAATATAACACACAAATAAATAATAATAATAAAAATAACACAAGCAACAATGACATAAACATAACATACAGGTGCATTTTTACCATGACAAACTTGAGGAATGAAGAAGGACCTTGGAGCTATTTAACAATCCATGACAAGACATTGGCAGTTTATTTTTTATTGCAAAATGGCTCTGAAGATATTATCTACAATTTGGTCATCTCTCAGGGCATCCAAGCTTCCATCTTTGCACCACATTAGGGAGACCAACAATTCTTCTTTTAGATTAGTGGATCTTTTTCTGGTAATTATTTGGGTGAGTATTTCACTTAAGTATTTTTAAACCTGCAATACAAAATGCATGTCAGATGATGATTGGGAATTATAGAGCCAATCACTCCCCAAAAACACAGGCAAGAATGTCAAAATTTTCCTTTTTAGTGCATACCTTCAGGGCCTTGTTGAGAAGGATACTGCAAGGGCTAGTGCCCATCGAATTATATCCCAGTCAGCAAAATACGATGGGAGCAAATAGGATTCATGTTTCAGACATTTCATTACAATCAAATATTGAAAGCAGCAAAACTGAAATTCACACTGGCAAATAGCAAAGTATAGTTGGATACATTCATTACTGTGAATATTCTTCACTCGGAGGATACTGATGGTTTTAAGCACCCTATGATAAAATAAGTGCTTGACATTTAGAGAGCATGTGAAAGCTTTTGAGTGTCATCCTCTTGAATTCATTTATGATAGAAAGATTAAACATAGAACAAAATTTTGCGAATTGGTTGGATGTGTAATGTGAAGACAAATTTAGTTATAGATCCTCAGCTTACTGATGGTAAGGCAAGCCATCTCACTCTTCCACATTGGTCTTCTCCTCTGGCATAATGCAAGACATGCACCAAAAAAGATCTCTCACAAAAAATGCCCTAGCTTCAGCATGGAAAGGTTGTGTTGCAAGGACCCATCAAAAACTTGAAGGCATAGAGATGTATTCTATGGTGACAGGCTTCTATTCTACACTTGAATTGGAAGTGACTAATAAACATGGATGGATAGTTAAAATGATACGGCATTGCCTTCAAAAGAACAACTTTAAAATAAATGTCAACTCTGAGAGAAATATGCACAACATACACTAGAGGCCCCATCAAAAACTTGAAGGCATAGAGATGTATTCTATGGTGACAGGCTTCTATTCTACACTTGAATTGGAAGTGACTAATAAACATGGATGGATAGTTAAAATGATACGGCATTGCCTTCAAAAGAACAACTTTAAAATAAATGTCAACTCTGAGAGAAATATGCACAACATACACTAGAGGCCACACAGATATTTTGTTTCACTTTTCCACATTGAGATAGTTAAAGCAGTTGAAATACTAAGCACTGGGACATGAATGAGTGATTAAATGAAGCAAAGATCATGGCAGGTTGATGCCAGCATATCCTAAGTGTCTTAAGCACCAATTATGCATATTCCTTCTTCACACCAAAAAGACATATACTCGCCACAATAACTTTCTCTAACAAACAAAAGACTAAGTCATACCTACTAAATAAGTGAGACAATGAATGAAGCAAAGGTGATTAAGCAGTGGTTGATGTTTGTATAGCATAATGGCTTTTAAGCACAATTCATAACTATTTATATTATTGGAACAATAATCCATGGCAAAATGAAAAGTATGCGTTGAAAAAGAAAGCATGCCCATAATCTCATAACTGATGTTCACATTGATGGTCATCCTAGTAAATGTAACAAATGCTACTTATGTTCTGGCTGCAGCAAGTCTTCGGCCTTCTACTTAGAAAGGACCTCTTAAGACTTACACATCTGTATATTCGGTTCTACCTTCCAACAATTTATTGTTGCATTGAAGATGCATACCATAGTATCTGACCATTTATGCCAACATGCATACATCTAACTCATGGGATGGTATCAGAATTGTTAAATATCAAGAAAGCTAAAACCTCCACACCCTGAGTTGTTAATAAATTAATACAATGAAATAACAACATTGAACTTGTCACGAAAGTCCAACCCTGGTTTATTCAAAAATTAATCCTTATGTGGTAATGTGAAGTTCAGTTGGAAGGTGTATATCCAATTCTGTTGAACAATAAAATGCCTGCATAGTCAATTTGAACAATCAACTGCAAAAATAGATAGAAATAGAAACATACCACATTACAGATATGGTGGCCAAAGGCCTAATATGAAGTCCTTAAGAGGGAACAATGATGAAAAGGCAAAAAGGATATGATCCACTTGAATAAAGAAATGCAGGACATGACAGTTTACTGCAAAGAAAGATTCAAGTACCATGATGAACCATCCATATTGCATTCAAGACCTGTAAGAAATATTACTTTCAAATGTTTGTCTTAATCCTAGGTTGAATTCTTTGCATGACTAATTGTTTCACATTTTATATTATCAAATAAAAGTGATCCATTTTTATTCAAATCCAGAAAATTACAAGGCCAGAATTGGCAAACTAAGAAGCATCAACATTATCTCTTATTTAAAGAATTAAGTTGGACTTGCCATGTAAACCTGAATTCCAACAAAGGTTTCTAAAAAACAGATTGACCTGAGAATCTGACAGTTGCCATTTTTTACAATAGCATCTACAGTTCTTTTAAAGGGCAGCGGTACAATGCATTCTTATGCCCAATCAAGATGCAAGCATCCGTAGCAATTGAAAATAAAAATAAAATAAAATGAAAATTTTCCATTTTGCACTTAACTAACCAGTTTCAATATTCTTCTTGCTATATCCAACTGTAGAGGATTTTCTGGCATTAACAAAAAAAATCGGGGGATACACTATCATTCGTTCCCAGTCAGCTAAGGAAGAGATCTGTTCGTACAGTTGCTCACAATGGAATACATTGATCTGTAAATGAATGGTTAACAACAGTAAAAAACTGCATGTATAACATTTGGAACTATTCATTTAACTGGTGAGGACATGCTGTGGGACTGACATGGTAAGTAACGGTACATCACCTAGGCAGATACCACATTTGGATGACTGCAACAAGTAAACTTACTATTTACCCAACTCTAGTGTTAGTTTGATATCTGACAAGTTTGGCCAGTGTCTCTTGAGCAGCTACAGTTTCAGAATGTTCCATACCCAACAATACTGTTCTGATACTAATGCAGGTCCTGCAAAGCTCCTCCCCTGTATCATACAGTCCACCTCTGAGCATCAGTTTTGCCCTTAATTCCAAAAGTGAAGCTTTAAGAAGCGTTACATCCTGCCACAGATACTCGTCTACTTGACTATCGGAATGCCTGGGAATTTTCCAACAAAGGGATTTGTCCAACCAGTTAGGTACTTGAGAAACAAAAGATTCCTCAGCAGCCTCCAAGGCATTGGTACAGACACGTAGAAGGTCTAAAGCTGAAGTGCACCTTGAGAAGGCGGTAAAAGAATGTACTGCGAGGGGCACTGCTACTTTTTTGATGAAAGAAAGTAATTCAGACACTTTCGGTTCAACAATCACTGGATGGTTGCCAAATCCAAACACATGGAAACAAGCTGCCCATAAGTGCTCTGCATGGAGGGCGATGTTTGCTCTACTACCAACTCCTTGGAACATAGCTTTGGCAGCCAAGTTGCCTCCCTTTTTCCTTGCATAAAGTTGAATCATCTCGTGGATATGAACCCATCCTTGCCTTGTGCTACTTCTTGCAATCCCAAATTTGATTAACATATCTAATGCTTCGACTTCTGATCTTCTTGTCTGAGACCCCAAATTACAGCAACCCGACAAACGAAGGTATTTCTTCCATATTCGCAAACCACTTGTTCTTTCAGGAAGCTTACTAGCTGCAACTGCCAGAAGAGAGACAGGGATAGGATAAGGAGCAAACCAGGCACTCACCAAAGCCATCCTGCTGGCAAGATTCTTTGGTTCATCTGCATGATCAATAATGGAGAAACATATATCCAGAAGTTGCATGAGAAAGGGATGATTCCTCAGAGTCGAATCATCCCGAATACCCCACAGTAGATCTCTTAGTGGCACCCTGTTTATTGTGTCAAGGAGTCTGGAAGGTGTAAGGGGAAGCTCAGATAAGATGGTTCCAACAAGCCCAAGGCCGAGTGTTAACCGACCCAATCTTTCTTCAATTGTCCTGAGTGCATCCAGCTCTAATATTGAAAGATCCCTCCTCTTCCCTTTCATCAAAGACATAGCCTCCACACTTGACAGGTATGAGAGCCTCAGGGGATCTAGATTCATCACTCGTGAGAGACGAGTTGTGATTATCACGTGGGTTGTTCCACCAAAGCGTGGAAGAATCTCCAAAATGTCTTTGCCATCCCACCAATCTCTCTCACTCTCCAAATTATCTATCACAAGCAAATAAGGAACGTCTCTAGCCAGCTCTTTCCTCACTCTCTGAAGAGCTTCCATTTCCTGCTCCTCAAAGGTCTTATTCCTCCCTTTCTCAGGAGCAATGTGTGCTTCAGTGCTCACATCCAATCCTAGCAAATTAGATAGATTCAAAAAATTCTGCCTTAAGTACCGGGCTTCTCCACCCACCCACAACACCAACCTATACCTCTCCTTAAATCTGTAAGCAAATTCCAACACCAACTCAGTTTTCCCGATCCCCGATTCTCCTGTTACACAAGCAATGCCTCTACCATATGACAAATTCAGTTCCTTGTTTCTTTTTGCATACCTTGCTTTGTGCAGTATCCTTGCACGGTGCCGACGATCCCTCATCCTCTGTGTACTCCTGCCTCTCTGTATCTCTATGTCATTCTCCAGTTCCTTCCAAACAACCAACTCCTTTCCCTTGGTGTTTCCTGCTGTCTCACTTGCAGCTTTCCCTTTCCTTTTCGTTTCCCACTTGTCTGCTTCACTCTTTCTCCTTTCATTCTTGTCTTCTTCTTTTTCTGCATCCTTCAACCTGTCACTATCACTCATCCTTCCTGGCTGTTTCTTCAAATGATCACCATCCCTCCTCCTAACAATAACTGAATCCCTCCTCCTAGGCCTGATTTTTAGGTCAAGAATGCCATCATCATCGTCGGCATCATCGCCTGATTTCCCAAACAAAATTGCCTCAAGTTCCAGGAGCTCTTTCTTTCTGCCCACAAATCCTGCATTCCTTGGAAACGGATACTCCTGACCTTGGACCCTCACCTTTCGCACGCTCTCCCTCTCTGCCACACTCCTCCTCCCAAGCCTACTCCCCAAAAGACTAACTGCCTTCATAACACAACTTCTCCAATTCCCTGTGTGTGCTTCCAACTTCCACTCATCTGTAACCCTGCTAAGACCATCCACTGCCTCCCTCCACTCATTCTCATCCCCATCATACAACATCCACAGATCACCCCCCTGCTTCTCCCACAACTCTCCCCTCTTCTCAATAATATCTCTTGCCAGGCAATCCCCAGGACCCAGATCAAAGAACAAAGGAACCAAATTCTTCCTACCCAAAAAGATTCCGAGTTCCTCTATACTATATGGATTTCCAAAAGACTTCTTGGTAATAATAACAACACCAAACGTTGCAGAACTAATTACCTTGTCAGCAATGTCATGGCTCCTAGAGTCTGTGTACCTTGCCCTGTCAGCAGCAAAGCAGGCAATCCCCTGGAGCTCCAACTCAGCACGAAGCCACTTGGTGAACCTCAGCAAAGATGGCTTCTGCCCATGTGTCCCAACGTACACATCACAGCTTCTCAGCCTGGCAGAGGATGACAGGGATGCCGAAGTCCTTGCAAAGGAGATTCTAGAAGTAGTACCCTTCTGGGCCAATGGATGCCTGTGTGCCACTCCAGCATTGGATCCTGAATTGGCCCCCACATTGTTGGGAAAAGACAGCTTCTTGCACAGTGTTGATTGCTGGGCATCCTTCATCTGGTTTGCCCTGAAGAATGAAGGGCCATGGGATGAGCTTGGGATGTCCTTGGTGATGTGGGTAGATGAAGAATTCAGGGAAACGTATGAAATGGGTACGGGGGGCCTCTGTGCATAGCAGCTCCTGATGACAGTAGGCTGAGATCCACTGTTGTTGGATGAGCTCTGGACATCAGATTTGTTGGATTCAGACAATTGGGATTCTGTATAGTTGGAAGGAGTGGGAGATCTTGGAGAGAAAAAGGGGGACTGGGAGGCTGAAACAAATGCAGACGAGGATGAAGACAAATTCCTTGTTGAGGGCAGCACTGGTACTGATGCTGATATTGATGAAAGTGTTGGTGTTGCTCCAAACCTGGAGCTCTCCTGCTGAGGCAGCTCCATCCATCCATCTTCCTTCTTTCCAAGATCACAGCTTTTGGACTCCCACGCATTCTTATTTCCAACTCCCACTTAACACAACTTAGTACTCGCAGTTGCACGCCCACGCTCAGACAGCCTTTCCCTAGAAATTAAAAAATTGCCAATTTAAAACTTGAGTTTCACACCCACCAACAACAAAAACCAACAAAAATTGCACAATTTTTGCACCCACCCATTTCCTAAATTGGAAAAATACCACCACAACGTCTATCTTATCTAAGGAAACTCGCCCAAAAGTATTAGTACATGCACAAACCTGCTTGGTAGGTTTTAGTGGCTTAATCCTGAGGCTCCATGGTCTCCACAAAGGATTACATTGACTTGTATTTACACTTTACCAAAGGTCTAACAAGTCCCTGGTACAATTGATAGGAAAAAATAGAAATTTATTAATTTAAAATAAAATAAAGTACATTTTGACTTTTATAGAATTATATAATATAATGTAGTGTATTATATCTCTACTTATTTTTGAGTAGTTTTAATGAGTTTATTTATAAAAGTTTTGAAACTTAAAATAAAAATTTAAAATTTAAATCATAAAATTATATATTATATAGCATTAAAATAAATAAACAACATTCACCACAAAAATCATCTATTTTATGATCAAATTTTAAATCTTTATGGCACCCCAAAGGATATGGAAGGTTAAAAAACCAGACAAAGTTTTAAGTTGACAATGAAGTTTCTTGGAAGTTGTCCATTGGAATGTGGGCACACATAGCCCAAGCAATGGGCAAGCTGTAATCACTAGAGACATGTAGTTTACTGCACCCAACAAAGTTTCATACCTGGATTTTCTCTTTATAGGAAGCGAGTCCCATAATTAGCCTACATATACTTTCAAAATCACTTTCTAATGGTCCGTGAAATTTTTTATGCCCAACAAAAATTAATTTCTTATCAAACGGTCAACTGAAAACTGTAGAAAATGACAAAAGCTAATTTTGCCATCCAAGAACTCTATTTTTTAGAGAACATGATTTGACTGTAAATTCCAACTTTGACCTCAAGAGCTCTGTTTTGTTGATTAGGAATTAGACATGTTTTCTTGGGATTAATCGTATGGAAGGTAAGATAGGGACGGTAATGTTATTTATTTTAATAATAAATAAAATTTTTATGTTTAATTGTTTTTAATAAGTATTTTTTTTAGCATACGGAAATTGGTTATATTTATAATTATTTTTTAGTATTTAGAGGATTTGGATTATACTATTATTTTTGCAAAGAGTTGGCTTTCTTCAAGGTTAAACCTAAGTCTCTTCTTGATAAGTGTCTATCACACCTACATTTACCATTCCACCTAATCTTTGAAATGTTTTTAATAAATTTATTTATATAAAATTTAAATTTGAATTTTCCTGTGTGAAGACTTTAGTAAATTTTTTAAGGTAATAAGTGGGCTTTAAATTATGGGTTTAACGGTTTATTTACCTAATAAAGTCGCCTGTTGTTTGATTTATGTTCAAACAATTTACAGTAATGACCTGTATTGTGATTTTCAATGTAAGATATGTTATTAAAAAATATATAATCAGATTATTACGCGTTTATTTTTCAGAAGGTTAATGCTCCAATGTCAATTTACCGTTTTAATTTTAATAATTATTTAATTTATTAAAAGTATTTAATTTTATTAATTTAATTTTTTTTTGTTTCGACAGTGTAATAAACTTCTACGATTATTGTATAGGGTTGAATAGTCTCTTTTAACCACGATTCTTTGTAAAGTCCAGAACTATGTTTATTGTTTATTAAAGTATAACATTTTAATATCTTTTAGTGGATGTTGGTTTACATGGACTAACATATGAACATGGATGGCATGAAAGTCTAACTTGGATTAGATTACTACAATTCTTTTCTTATAATTTATTAAAATAAAATAAAATTTTGTATTAAAAAAATTATTATTGTTTTTTTTATTTGGTCCTTTTGATTTGGTTAGTGTGAGAAACCCCTATAACCAAAGCACAGGGTTGACCAGTGTCTCCCAACCATGATTCCTTGTAAAACCGAGACCTATGCTTATTAATAGGGAATTTAACACATACCCACCACACACCTACCCCTCACACACTCGCTCACACTACGGTTTAAACCTTGGACCTCTCGAAGAAGAGCCAAAGCCTGAACGATTGCACTGTTCCTAAAAAAAATCATAATTATTATTATTTGTGAAGATATTTTGTTTTATTAATTAAAAATTTATTTAAAAATAAAATGGGAATCAATGTTTAAATGTGGATGGTGTGTATAATAGCTTAGTTTTAAGATTGTATTATTATTATTTTAATAAGTTATATGTGACTTCTTATGGGGTTACTTCTATCTAAATACTAAAGCATTACATTTGTTGTTAGGTCAATAAAATTATATCTATTTTGTCTTCTTTATCAAAGATATTCTTCATTTTCTTTTTTATCAAACTATATTTTTTACCTTCTCAAACTGTTATTTTTTTGCAATTAACTTCTTGTAATCAATTCTTTTTAATAGGGAACCTCTATAATCCCTAGTCTGCTAGGTAAAGTCCAAGTCAACAACACCTCCAACCCTCTAGGGAATTGAACCAGGGCAACCCATCAACAAGCACTCGCCACTACCAATCGGCCTATCCCTTTCTAGGTAAACATTTTAAGGTAAAGCACAAGTTTTTGAAAGGGTCCCAGTCCCTCATATCGAGGTTTGAACTTGGGTCTCCTGAATGAAAACCCAAAGATATACAACTGCAATATCACTCACAAGACCTCCTTGCAATAATTTTCAATAAGAGATGAAATCTCACTTGAATAGTTGCCTTCTAAAATATGAATTTCACAAGGATGAAGACCAAAATCTCGACTAGTTAAATTATTTGCTACCATATTTCCTATGTTCACCTTTTCAAGAATTTACCTCTAACAATAGTTGATGTCAATCCCCACATTTATTTTTGTTGATACAATTAATGATAATTTGTAAGTCCTATCCGCACCAAGTACCTCATTGGCAAGTTCCCCTAATCCTCTAAAAGAGGTCCTGGGTTCAAGCCTGACAACCTGCATCGAATACAAAAAAAACCCAGCTAGCCTGAGGGGTACACCCGGATGAGACAAGTCTCGTGGAATGGAAAGTCTTGGCCCCCAAGGGATACGGGGAACGGTTTTCCTTAACAAAGGTTTGTCCACCTTTGTAGCACAAGTGGAGAAGGTGAGCCTGGCCCCATTGAATGGGAGGTCCACGATTCGAACCTCTATGATGCAAAGGGGGACAAAAAAATCTTTTGTGGCTTCCCTCTAGATAGTGGTATACCCGGATGGGATGACACTATCGGCCACCTAAGAGTGGCTCTCGAGGTTTTCTCTCTACCCTAAGAGTTTTGGTTGTAACCAACTATCCTATCAAGCAAAAAATAATAATAATAATTTGTAAGTCCCCCTCAATTAAAATATATTTTCATCCTTTTTCTATTGTAATTTATTCTAGGAAGTCCATGGTACAAACCTCTATGATGCAAAGGACACAAAAAAAATCTTTTGTGGCTTCCCTCTAGATAGTGGTA
Organism: Wollemia nobilis; assembly: GCA_028583015.1. Taxonomy (NCBI): domain Eukaryota; kingdom Viridiplantae; phylum Streptophyta; class Pinopsida; order Araucariales; family Araucariaceae; genus Wollemia; species Wollemia nobilis. Next base: position 1,999,315 of record JAQPPZ010016911.1, on the reverse strand, counting down.
TACCCGGATTGGACGACACTATCGACCACCTAAGAGTGGCTCTCGAGGTTTTCTCTCTACCCTAAGAGTTTTGGTTGTAACCAAATCTCCTATCAAGCAAAAAATAATAATAATAATTTGTAAGTCCTCCTCAATTAAAATATATTTCCATCCTTATTCTATTGTAATTTCTTCTTTAAAAAAATTGCCTTAACATTTGCATAGTTATTAGTTGAAGTTCTATACATTTCTTAGGCCACTACTCAATAAGGATTCCATGCATACCCTTGACCATACTACCTATCTCTCTAACAGTATGAGAGGATGATCTTCTTGAGTGTTGTGTTTGGTGCACTATGGATAGATACAGGGTCGAACAACTTTCTATGGCTAAAGGTTTCTCCTAATCCTAAGGAGGTCTCATGATATACCCAAAGAAACGTGGGAGCTCAAGTTTGTATATGGATGTTGTCTAAGGCTTGGGTATTGGAGCTTAATCGTTCCTCACTTCACTAGATGCTTTATGGGAAATCTAGCTTATCCAATAATGATAGCTCCTTCGTGTATTTTAAAACCCTCAACACAAGGTTTCTAACCTATTAAACTAAAATAGAAAAAATGGCTAGATTTGTTTAATAGGATAATAAACAAAAAAAAATAAAAACATGAGAAATTTATATCTAACAGTCAAAATGGAAGGGCAAGAACTATTGCAATCATAGAAAACACGACCCTAGAAAGTGCTCTAATACCACTTGTTAAGAACCTTCTAATTAAAATAAGCACATCCACATAAATATTGCAATAAAAATAGTAATTTATGAAAGAACAAAATATTACAATACAAAATGTAAATGTGAAAATATATTAATCTCACAAATCATAATACAAAATTGTTGACCTCTTCAAGGGGGAAACCTCCTTCAATATTTTGATTCAATATGCAAAAAAATACATTTGCTTATGCCCCTTGTCTTTAAAGATACATTTCATGCAACCCTAACCTAACACTCAAGGATTGGCTTATATGTAAAGTGCCACCCAATCTAAAATCTTATACCAAACAAATAGTTACATTCTTTATAATAGTTACATGAAATGGTCCCACTTGTCTAGGCACCTCAAGTGCCACATACATTACAAAATATCATTAGAATGGGGTCCTCGCATTGGAAAGGGGTCATTATATAATAATGCTAGAATTACATAATAATGTTAGGATGGGGTCCTAGCAAAATTTAGTTCACTTTTCCACTTCTTATAACTCCCTAAATTTAATTTAAAAGTCTTCCTTCTTAAAAGAAAATTTTCATCAACCAAATTTAAATTTATCAAATTTTTAATTTGAAATTCAATTTCTTCTTGTCTCCCTAATCCTCAATTTCATAATTTTTCCCTCCAAATTTCAATTTAACCGAAACTCTAATTAACTCAATCAAAATCTAATTCAAATGTTAAACATTTAATTCCCTTATTTCTCTCAATCAACCATTTCGTAATGCCCCAATGGTTCACTTTAATCCAAAAATATGTGCATAGTATTCACTTGCAAATACAACTATTATAAGATTACTATTATAGATTTTATGGTGCTTTATCCTCAACTGAGCATGACACTTTAGCACACACGCATGGGACTTTCATCTACACTCTAGAGAAACTTCAATACTCCAATTCTCGTGTTGATGTGAGCATTATGAAACATTCTAATTATTGATGAATAATAATACCTCTCAAATGTTATTAACTCTATTAGATTATTTCCTTAGTAGGTGCTATGAAGGCATTTAACTCCTTCAAACAAAATTTCTCAGGTGCTCAACCAACAAACTTCTTAGTTGTTGCTCCAAATGAATTTCACTTGATTCTCCTCCAACATCTTAGACTCTTCTCTGCATAAATTATCATGTAGGTGCTTCCATTTTCTCCTCTCTATGAAATTCTCATGTTTTTGCTTCTAGGAGATCCTCTCCATAAACTCTCATGTCCAGCTATATGTTTCTTAGACTGTAGTCATGTTATGTAACTCCTTATATCTTCATCATATCAAATGAAAATTATCTCCTTACCATTCAAAATATTCTCTAAAATAATATATCTCCACGAAAAGTTCTCTCCAAGAATCTCTCCATCAAACTCTAGCAAGCCTTTACTCTAGAAAATATCTTCTCCAACACAATAAATCTCTAGCAAGCAATCATCTTACTCTAATAATATCTCCTCCAATGCTCCAATATTTGTCCTCCAAAAAATGTTCTCTCAATGTTATCCTTTCTCTTCAATCTTCTTCTCCTCCAAGTTCATGCCAAAATTTGGTGCTAGTTATTCTCCACTTGTTCTCCAATATCCTTTTGCAATGTCTTCCTTTAAATATTCTCCAATCCTCTACTTCTAAACTCACATTCTTTCTATCTTGGATGGATCAGACTAAAATGGCACTCACCAACATAGCTATGATACCAATGTTAGAAAATGAGACCAAAGATATCACAGGTCTATATTTCCTAGGATCTTATAATCTCACACATTCAATAATAACACCAATGTTGCACATGATAATAAATCATTCTTCATACATATTCAATTCATAGCATAGAACTTTGTCATCAATATATAACCTTACATAAGACTCTTCAATGCACCTAAATTTTGCTCTCCTCAAACTCATGTGAGATGCAACCTTTCATATGTCTTTCTTACATTATGATAAAGTATCTCATGATTACATAACTTCCTACTTCTAATATTGACACATCACACATGACTCTTCACTTACACACATGACACCTTTCACTCATAACTCACACTTGCACACATGACACCTCACACAACTCTTCACTTGCATACATGACACCTTTCACTCATAACTCACACTTGCACACATAACACCTTTTACTCATAACTTGATTATATGACACATAAACACACTTCATAACTTGACACCTGCTAAATAATAAACTTGCATCCTAATCTAAATATTTACAATGGTACTCAAGGTACCAAACAATGTAATACAACCAATAAATTTAGAGCTACACTTTGTGAAACCCACATTGTGCTTTGACATCATGAGATTGTCAAAAAATACCAAGTCCTTAGTCATTCCATCAATGGCATCACCCTCCTAGTTTGCTAAGTGCATGAGGTTGTGGCATAGGCATTTTAGCCCATATTATAATTCAATTATAAATTTCATAATCTAATAAATGGTAGGACATAAATGAGATTTGACTTCTCATGTGTTGATTGATCATGCAATCTTCTCACTATGGTTTAAACTCATATATTCCTAAATTACTGACACCCTTCAACTTTCATGCATTTTTACTTTTGAATTTTACTTTCAATGCAAGTTAGTGTAGGTTAACATAGGAGTATCTATGAGGAATAGTTGGGATTTGACTTGAATTCAAAGGTTATTTTAAGTCATTGGAAGTCTATTCCAAGTTTGTTGAAGATCAAATTAGGGCACAAATCTTAATTAGTAGTCAGGACAATTTCCTAGTTCAACAAGAACATCATTTGTCCTCCAATTACAAAAGTAAAATAGTTGAACCATCAAGCAATAGAAGTAGATCTTTGAATAAGAATACCTCATCATTTGAAAGGGGCCCATAGAAGTAAGGAATATCTTACACTAACCTTTAAAAGCATACTCTTCTTGCAAGCATAGAATATTCTATAATATTTTAATAGGTCCTTGAATTGATAGTGCCAGTGCATAGTGCTCAATAGTCACTAGGATAAACCTTAGGAAAAATAAGAAGTTTAAACTAGTAAAGTTGGCCAATTACTATAGTGCAAGAGATGAGATACGATAGAGCATCCTACACCATAAGGTAGCCAAAGATGCATGTGCACATGAAAAGAAAAACTTTACCTATTTTCCATGAATATATTATGATTTAAACTCATTATCTCATATAGAAAAAAGAGGGTACCAAGTACCATGCAGGTGGGCATTGTTGGCATTGGAACTAGACCCTATCACATACATGGAACAACACATGTTCTAAGAGAGGGCACATATAATCACTTTCATAAAGCAAATTTTAATTTATAATATCCTCAACCAAAAACTTGATCTCTATTATAGTATCCAAGAGAATATTTGTCATCATCACAGAGGAAACCACCAAATGTGGGTAACATTCTATCCACATATAATAAAGTAGGTTGGCATGAGCTACTACACTTCATGTGATAGGTTTGAACTAGAGACATTGAGAATCAAGTAGTAAAAAAATTTTGCATTATCCATGGAAGTGGAGATCCATAATGAGGTCTAGTAGAGAGCCACACTAAGGTAGTGACATCAAGGCCTTTACCATAGCATCAATGGATAGAAAGGTCACTTCAAAAAAATTCGAACAACTTGAGCATGGGATCAAATTAAACTTGTAACATTCATATGAAGGGTTTAAAGTCTATATTTACTAACTAGGAGGGCATAAAGATCAACTAATACTAGGATGTCATATATTTAAGAACTCGAGTTAATGAAGGATGCCAAATAGAGCACAAGGAACTGAACCTTGATCCTTAGGAACACAAATCATAATTCTAGAAACCACACCATACAATATTATTACAAGATATTTTTGGCACTCCTTGAAGACATCATAGGATTTTTTTAAAGCTTTGTAAAAAATTTGAGAAGCAAGATTCAATCGCATGACCTTCCACTTGGAAGTATTTTAAAAACTATTGCACTAGCCAAGTTCACTAGCAATGTTATTAGCTTCCAACTCATAGTTCTCCTTTTTGAAGATAACTTATAGGAATGCAATAAGAACAAAAAAATATTAGGTGGTTTTAAATTCATGACTTATGCATGAATAAGAGATAATGACCCTTCTATTGGTAAAAATTTCCAAGGTGCCAATCACAAATAACTATGGCCAATCTATAGAAGATGACTCCATCTAACTACGAATGAGGTATTTTGGATCAAAGGATGATTGGCACATGAATTTGAACCCAAATTTTTAATTTTTTTGAATTAGCTATTTGGGATTAAAATGGAGCCCACCCGTATTACATCATGACTACATGGTGGTATTACAATAAACTTAACAATAAAGTATGTAGCAGTTGGAAATATTTGAACCTTGGTCCCCTCGTTGAAAATTGAGGAATCTAACTAGTTGAGCTAATGTTATTTGATAACCAAAATTTGAATTCAAACTTTTGAAGAAATTTCATCCAAATATACACATGCATTTTTATTTACTTTTTGCTCCTCAAGTCCCAAAAGGAGAGGATTTTTTTGTATAATTAGATGGTGTTGCTTCATATTGGCTATGATGCCATGTTGGATTTTATATTACTTTCTAGAAAACATTCCATAGTATAACATCCAACACAATAATATGGAAAAGAGTATAAAAGCAAAATAAACAACGATAGACAAAATAATAAGATAGAGATAATCAAAATAAGAAGGGATGGGTTTCCATAGGCACCCCCATGATATCATATTATATAAATTGATACAATGAAATAGTGGTTGGGGGTATTTATAGCAGATATTTAATCCTTAATTAATACAAACCTAAAACTGACATAACTTGGCTTAATGGTAAGTATAATATATTAAAATCTTAAGTAAGGTTAACTATACAAGTGGTTTGACCAATATCGCTAAGAATGAAGACATAAATATTGCCCATAGACTTACATATCGAGTTCCCATAGGCTTACATATAGAATGGTCGTAGGCTTAAATAGAGAATGCTTGTAGAATTACATATAAAAGTATGTGTAGGCTTACATATAGAATACCCATTGGCTTATATAGAGAATATCCACAAGATTATATGGTAGATGCCCATAAGCGTACCTCAAGAGTGCTACTAGGTTTACATAAATATTGTCATCCTTAACCAATAAGTTTAGATTACTAAAATTGCAATAGGAACAATGTATTTAGATTCTATGAATTGTTTATACTATAATAATATTGGAGAGGTATTATTTTAATTCATAAATATTTCATTTTCATTTTTTTGAGAAGCAATATTTTGGATGCATTTTTTACAAAAACAAGATAGGTCATTCTATAGTTAATTTTATACTTATTGAAGTCACAAAAACCACGTAGATGATTTAGGTCAAACACTACATTTGAGTCATATATAATATCTAATCAAGTAAAAATTTGATGTATATATTCATCAAATATATAACGTTCATGAGTCCAAAAATACATGTAGATGAGTTAAATATAATGTACACACATGAGATAATGAATGGGTATGTATATGCGAGTTCAAAAAATCATATATCTAGACCTATACATGTGATCTAGTTGAACTAAGCACTAGTTTGAGTAATGATCCCAATACTATAGAAAGATAAAAGACATGCATGAGCAAATCTTAAAGTATAACAAGACACATTTGATATTAAGTAAAAATAAATAAATAAATAAATTGTAACAATAATAAAAAAAAGTATAATTTGCCTATGAGGTATAGTGATGGCTCATTACACTCAAATGTTTCATTCTTAGGTGATAAAAAGTAAAGGTCAAAGCAATGAATGAGCGTGAAAGAAAACTCTGATCAAATTTTTCTAGGATCAAGAGGCTAGTAAGGATAAGTTCTAAATATTGGACCTTTATAAAGTCCAATCAAAAAGGGAAAGTAAAATCTTTGATGGGGAGGTGTAGCGGCCAAAGGTCCCAAAGCCAAAAAAATTTCTAAGGTCAGATGGTGAGAAATTATTTTGAATAAAAATCACCACATCCCAAAAATTTAAGATTTGTTGAGGTGTGAAATTTTCTAGAAGTACAATCCTTTTCTACAAAAGAAATGTTGCATATTTTTTGGAAGGAATAATAGTATTTAGGAAGCCATAACAAAGCCACTCCCAAATATGGAGCATTAAAAGTAGAAATATTCCACACCTAGATTATGGGGATTCCCAAAAAGGGTAGTTGGAAATAATGGTGGTAGCTACTCATCCAAAGACTCAAAACCATTTGGCATTTAAGATACCAGATCTAGAGAACCTTGGAAGGACTAACAACTTAGACAAGACATGACCCGGTATTAGAAGCAATAGTCATATTGAAATCTCGACATGATTTTTTGAGGGAAACCCTTCTCTTTATAATCTATAAATAGGAGTATGTTATCTTTATAAAGGATTGAAAAGTTTGCATTTGTATTCTTTTTAAGTTTTCTTTTCATTTCTTTCTATAGAGCAGTTGGTTCTTGAGCAATTTATGGCTAAATAAAACCCCCAGTTTTGGCATAATATTTGCATAAAACTACTTGCATATATAAATATATAAAGGCCTACATCAATTTTTGTACTAGCCATATATGGTTCTCTGATGACCCATTTTTGTGTGTATGTGCTTATAGTATTAACGTATTTTTTTAGGTTTTGCTTACATGTGTGTGTGGGAGGCCTGCATCAATTTTTTGGACTAGCCATCTATGGTTCTTCACTAACCCATTTCTTTTATGCACGTATATATCAGGAGATCTCATTTGTGCTCAACTATATCAAGGAGAGTAAGTTTTCACCATTGGCACATAGCTTTCATGCTTGCTATGTAGGGATATCTTAACGAATATTTTTGTGCATTACTATCTTTTTATTTTGTTAAGTTGTTTTATTTTTCTCTCATATTTTTTCTTCCCTCCTAAGTTTAAGTGCACATAAATAGCACATCATAACAAGGAGTTAACCTTGTAAAAAATTCCCAAAGGCCTCTAATTGAGTCAAACACCATGCTCACAGCTATGGCCCTGTTGTGTCGCTCCTCATGAGGTATGATTATTTTGATTGAGACAATCAAATATGATAATAGTTTAATGGTACATCTAGTGGAACCCCACTAATAGATCATTAGCCCCATAACCACAATAATTAGTTAGGCTAGACTTGGTGAGGGTCTATGCCTACCCCTACTTATTAAAGCATCTCTTTATTCAACTAATGACTCCTCTCTAGAACAAATATTAAAATAAGTCATTGCTTAAGATATCAAATTAGGGTTTTGAAGGACTCAATCTTTCTACTCTTAGAGAAAATACTACATTAATCGAGTGACTCTACTAAAACCAAAGGAACCAAACACTATGAAAGCTCCACCATAGAGGTTGCATGTTAGAACATGAATGCTTCCTTCCTCGTGATTTTTTTAGCATGGAGCAAAGGAATCCCCTTGTGACCCCTAGTACCACTAGATGTTTGGGATGACTATCCAACATCCATACTTCAAAATTTGTCATATTATGGTGATGAAGGTCTGTCAACCCTGTGGGAGCATCTATAGGATATGGTTTTCTTTTACCAATTACACTATATCATGAAGTAGAACATGGCTTTGAGGTTTCTTATGGCTTAATTCAAAGGAAGGGATTCTCAGGGGTTCTAATCCCTCTCTCCATATTCAATTTTTGAATGGTACCAACTTGCTATCCTATTCATAAATAAATTAAGGAGACAAAATAATCAACCCAATCTATCCAATCTGCTATACTTGAATTCTCTCTCACTCAATAACTTGCTACTCTTGACTACATCATGCTAATTTAGGAAAAGGAGGATAATAGAGGTGTTAGAATATGCTACCTTAGATATGTCCAAGAAAATAAGTTTAGGCACTTCCCCAAGCCAAAAGGAGGCACCCAATCACTCTAGAAATGAATAAGAGATAAAGGACCTAAGCTGAACGTGGAATACACATGTCAATTGGGTCAAAAACAAAGGAGTCAACATTGGTACCAATCCTACTTCACCAAGGAGGATGTATGTCCCTAGCACCAGTTCATTTGCATTAAGAGGACTACTAAAAATTCCTAGTTTGGTGATGGTTTTTTACCCAAGAAACTAGAGAAAAAGGAAGAAAAAAAAGGACTTGAGTAGCTAGTGGGAAATTTTTTCAACTCCATACCCAATGGATAAAGACTACTCAATTAAAATATTTCTATATATGTATTATATGTAATATATGGTAGTAGTCCCAATATCATGGGATGATGAAATTCCTAACAACTACAAAGACGTGAGGATAAATACTGATTGTTGGAATCCCAACCCTTGCTTCCATTCCAAAAAGGGTGTACTTTTCCTAACTCCAATCCTAATGGAGTAAGACATCAACTTGTCTAGGTTCCTTATCTTTAGAATGCTAAATAATCCCTATGAGTCACCATAACTATAGTGATGGTTCACTAGACTATCCTTTCCTATAAAAAAAATTTACATATTTTTTGGAAGGGACAATAATAGCTAGGAAGCCATAACAAAGCCACTCCCAAATCTGGAGTATTAAAAATATAAATATTTTACATCCATATTATGAATATTCCTAAAAAATATAGTTGGAAATAATAGTGGTAGCTACTTATCCAAATACTCAAAAATAGTTGGCATTTAAGATACTAGATTTAGAGAGCCTTGGAAGTACTAACAACTCAAATAAGACATTACCTGGTATCATAAATAGAAATCACCATATTTGCATGACATTTGGAGGGAAAGCATCCCCTTTGTAATCTATAAATAGGAGTAGTAATAGCTTTGTAAAGTATCAACAAGTTTGAATTTGTATTTTTGTAATATTTCCTTTGAGCAGTCGATTCTTGAGTGGCTTGTGGGTAAATCAAATGCTCATTTTTGAAACAATTTTTTTATAAAATTACTTGCATATATGTGTGTGTGGAGGCATGTGTCAATTTTGGATGATTCATCTATGGTTCTATACTAACCTATTTTTGTGTGTGTATGTGCTTGTAGTTTTCACATGATTTATTAGGTTTTGATTACATGTGTGTGTGGGTTGGACTAGTCATATGTGGTTCTCTATTAATCCATTTATTTATATACATATATGTTGATAAATCTCATTTGTGCTTAATTGTGTTGCGGAGAGGAAGTGTTCACCACTATGTTAGAGTTAGAGTATATTACATAATTTGGGTCATGTAAATGTACCACCTTAGGTACATAGTTAGAGTAGGAGATTACTTTAAGGGGAAGTTAGCTAGTTGTTTCAAGCAATGTAGATTGCACAAGTGGCAATGTGCAAGTTGTAATGTGCAAGGTGTCCCTTTGTAAAACTAGGTAGAGTGTTGACCAAGAAATATATCTTCCTATATAAAGGGCCTCACAGATCAAGTCAGTATGAATTCAAGTTCTTATCTAGTGCAGTGTAGTAGATAGTGGTGCTCTTGTATGTAGCATAATGTAGCTCCTTATATCATAGTAATGGAGTGACCATTTCCTCCATACTACATTGTAATTTTGTCATTTCTATTTATAGTATATTTTAGTCATATTGCAGACTCACTTTCTTTCATATTTATTGCATATTATTAGGACATGTGTTAGATCTTTTCCATTGCATATATCCTCAAAAACTAACAATGGTATCAGAGCCACGGTCAATCCAGATAGAAGGGCCTACATCCATCATAAGAAAAATGTAGTAGGTTAAGAGGAATAGGGAGATTCACCATTACTACTATTGGTTTGCATATTTATAAACTAGATCTACCATTGTGCACCACTACATGTGAAAGTTACCATTAGGAATCAATTGATAGAAATAGCCACAGTAGTCAACAAGATTAGAAAAGTGAGGGATGAAATAAATTTCAATTGCAAAAATTTTGAGATTATATTTGACTAGAGTCTTTCCACAGAGTTGCAAAAAAACTTGTGAAGACTAGGACTCAACATTCATAACACTAGATTGAAAAATTAACTAGTGAAGATTATTATCTCCAAATTTATTTTTTCTTCCATTCCATTTTCTAACAACTTGTTGCAGGAAAAGGAGATTCAACAAAATGCTGGAAAGCTTCATACAAGAGAGTTAGGAAGAATATCTTCTTAGAATCATTCCAAAACTTGCAGTAATAAGGATAAGACTAAATATTTCAAAGACCTCGAGAAAGGTCTCATTACAAGAGTTGCAATCCTACAAATTGCAGAAGTAAAGAAATGTCATAGTAGCCTTATAGCAGACTCAAGGAAGAAGAGACTCTAGAAGTTGAGTCATAGAAGAAGATAGGATATTGGTGATCTCCATTCAAGATTAATACCTGTAGAGTGCAGAATAATAATAGGCCAGAGAATCCTAGAATAAGAATAGGCTAGAGAATCCTAGAAGAAGAATAGTCAAGAGAATCCTTAAATCAAAAAAAGCCATAGAAGCTTTGATAAAGAAGAAGGCCATATAAGCCTTAATTTTGAAGAAAAATTCAAAGAAGAATTCCTGATTCAGAAGTAAACTCCAAAGAAGAGTTTCTAAAGAAAATTTTAGAGAAAATTTCTTGATTCAGAAGATAAATTCTTGATTCAGAAGAAGACTCCAAAGAAGAGATCTTTGAAGAAAATTCTAAAAGAAATTATTGATTCAGAAGATAGATTCTTGATTCAGAAGAATACTCCAAAGAAGAGTTCTTGAAGATATCTTGATTCAGAAGATAAATTCTTGATTCAAAATAAAACTCCATAAAGGAGTTCCTAAAGAAGACTCCTGAGAGAAGTCCAAGAAATAGGAGATTGGTGATCTCCTTTACTAATTAAAGACTTATTTTAGAATGGAGGTAAACTCCTAAAGGTTAGAGAGTGATGGCGAGCGAAGTTTTGATTTTTGAATCCTTGACGAGCGGGAAGCAGAGAAGCTATAGTACGGGAGTAGGGAGCAAAGTGGGAGCACGCACAAGTGGAACCAATAATGAAATGAATGGCCAGGAAGGTGGGAATGGGGCCAAAGCCAAGTCTGACCCTGTGGCATCAGACGATGGCAAAGATATCTTTGGGAGGAAAGAACCCCTAGACAAAACCGCGATAGGCAACAAAAACATCCAAACAACATCATTTGTAGAAACACTCAAGGGTGGGCCCAAATCCCCCACAACCTCATCATGCACCTTTATTCCTAAAGGCTACGATATATTTTTATCGGAAGAAGTCATGGCCGAATACATTTCCATCAATTCTTTCTCCCTAGTTGGGAAATTTGTGGGTGGAAGACCCGATATGGAGGCCATTCGACGATGGGCAGTGGCCAAATGGAAAACCAAGGGTTGTTTAGAACTGGTCACCATGTCCAGGGGTTTCTTTATGATTCGACTCAATACTCAAGAGGATATGGATCACATTTTAATGGGGGGCCCATGGTTCTTCGGGCGAAGGAGTCTGTTCCTTCGCAAGTGGGGGGTGGACTTCAACCTAGAGACAAAATATCAACTTCGCCCCCATCTGGATCCATCTCCCAAACTTACCCACCCATTTTTGGCATGAGGACATCCTACAGGGGATTTCCCGTGCGATTGGGGAGCTCGTCACTATTGACCCTGCAACGCATGCTCGATCAAGGATGACACAGGCCCATATCTATGTCAACGCAAATTTGGAGACCCAACTCCCGACCCATGTGAATATGATCTATGGGACTTACCATCGATGCCAAGTAGTGGAGTATGAGAACAAACCATATTTCTACACCGAATGCCACACCCAGGGGCACCTTCGAAATCTAGTGCTCAAAACTGAAGCTTGCATAGAGCGACCACCAGGAGACGCAATGCCAACCTAAAGGAGAGGTCCAGAGAATGAATGCTAAAGTAGGTATGCACCATGAGCCCAAAGGCAAGCAACATGCTCCCCCAAATTCAAATGGTGATAAGACAAAGGTAAGTTCCCTATTTACTTCTTCCAATAGGTTCAGTTTATTCAACAATGCAAATTTCAATGAAATCGATGCTAATAAGGATTTTCTCGGAGAGGAATTCCTTGGACCAAATCACCCTAATCAAACAACCTCAAAGGCAAACCCTCCCCTACAACCCCTCTATCATCCCTAGACTTGTGCCCTAAATCCCCATCGGCCACAGCCTCTGAACCCTAGCCCCCATCATCCAATCTCCCTCTGCCGCCTAACCCATCGCCCAACTCCCCCCATCCAACAGGTTTGGCCCGTCTCTTCCCCCACCTGATCCCCAGGGTGAGGAGCTTGATAGCCCTGAGTCGTCTCAGGACTCTCCCGAATCTTGGAGCCCTAAATAGACCAGAAGCTTTAAAAAATCCCTAATTGATGTCGGAGGTGATAAAAAGAAGGGCAGACCTTCTGTTGTGGAACAAAGAAACAGAGATATAGCGGAAGACATTGCCAATGGCACCCAATGAACTCTCTTTCAGGAACTAGGAATTTCCAATAGAGAAGAAACAAAAAGATCCAAACCTCCTATGCAGCAAGGCAAAGGAGGCAAAAAACCCTCCAAGAGTTCCAAATGAGAATCCTCTCCTGGAATGCGAGAGGGCTAAATGGAGCAGCAAAACAAAGACTTGCTGCTTCGATGCGAAAGGAGTCAAATCCTACAATTTTTCTAATCCAAGAAACCAAATTAGGCACACAACACTCACCTAAAGTTGCCAAAACTATTTGGAGGAAGTGTGATTTTTCATTTACTCTAGCCTCGGGTACTTCTGGTGGTCTCCTCTGCCTCTGGGATCCAACCAAGGTGGAAGGTAGTGTGATTTCAGGTGAAGGACGTATCTCCAACATTTTTTTCATGATCCTATCATGAAGCACTCCTGGGTATTGATGAATGTCTATGCCCTGAACAGTCCTTAGGATAGGTTGACCTTGTGGAACACTCTCACCCAGATGCGTGAGGCTTTCAATAATGTCCCCTGGATCCTTGTTGAGGATTTTAATGCACCTTTATATCCCTCGAAGAAGAGAGGAGGGAAAGAAATCACTTCCAGGACCACGAGGGACTTCAGCCATTTTGTGGATGCCAACGAGCTAATGGATGTCCAGCTAAGGGGGTCTCAGTATACATGGAGTAACAGAAGGATAGGGGGTGACCTCATTCAGGTGAGGCTAGACCATTTTCTTCTTTCTCAGGATGCGCTGTCTCTGTTTGGAGATGCCAGTTTACAGGCCTTGCCAAAGATTGGGTCTGACCACAACCCCCTAATTTTCAAAATGACCAACAGACCCCTATTCAAAACTCCATTTCATTTTGAGGCAATGTGGACCCAACACCCGGACCTCAAAGCTCGCATTGTTGAATGGTGGGGGGAGAGTTTCCCTAGAACTATCACCAACCAAGTCACCCAGAAGTTACGGTCTATAAAAGCCAAATTGAAGGTTTGGAATAAAGAAATCTTTGGAAACATCTTCGAAAACAAATAGAACATCAAGGACAGGCTCCAAGGAATCAAAAATTAGTTTCAGTAGGGTCAAGGGGATGCCAGTTTGAGAGCTGAAGAAAGGCTTCTGCTTTCGGATTACCATAATATATTGAAGCAGGAAGAGATGTTTTGGCATCAGAAATCGAGATATTTATGGCTAAAATAAGGGGATTCCAATTCAAAGTTCTTCCACATCTCAATGCTCAAGCACAAGGGGGAAAACAGGATCAAAGGTCTAATAAAAAACAATGGTTCCTTCACTTCCAACATCCACGAAATTCGTGATGAAGTTGTTATGCATTTTGAGTCCCTCCTTGGCTCTTGCCCTACCCATTCTACCCAAGCCATGGACTCCCTTCTCATGCACATCCCCAGAATCATCACTGATAGTATGAATGCCTATCTACTTAACCCCTTAAGCTCTGAGGAGATCCATCAGGCCCTTTTTTCCATGCAGCTAGACAAAGCCCCTGGCCCCGATGGTTTCTCCCCAAGGTTTTTCCAAACCTATTGGGACATCATTGGCCCCGACCTTTGCCAAGCCATCATTGAAATGCAGAGATCCAGAGCCATTCCCAGAGATGTGAATTCCACCTTTCTCACCCTCATCCCTAAAGGCCCCAATTCCAAATCCCTATCTGATTATCATCCCATAAGCCTTTGTAACATTGTCTACAAAACCTTTTCGAAGGTGATGGCCAACAGATTAAAAAGCATCCTCCCTTCCCTGATCGACCCCTATCAAGGAAGCTCAGTTAAGGGTCAAAATATTGTGGATGGGGTCATCACCATCCATGAACTCATTCATTCAGCCCACATGTCTAAAATTTTAGCTTTCTTCCTTAAGCTTGACATGAATAAGGCCTTTGATAGAGTGAACAGGGATTTTCTATCCAAGGTTCTCCAGAAGTTTGGGTTTCATGATAACTGGGTCCATCTGATTATGCAGTGTATCTCAACCCCTTGGGTTTCTGTGCTTGTGAATGGCTCCATTGTAGGGTACTTCCCTAGCACCAGAGGACTGAGACAAGGGGATCCCTTATCCCCTATCGACTGAGAGTCTCGAAAGAGCCATAAAAGCTTCCTGCAATAGGGGTTTGATTTCTGGCATCAAAGTTGCATCCAATCTCCAGCCCTCAACTCACCAATAGTTCATGGATGACACCCTGTTGGCAACTGTTGCATCGGTTTCTGAGGCAAAAGTCATCAAAACTATCCTCAACCTCTACGAGGAAGCTGCAGGGCAAAAAATCAACTTCACCAAAAGCAAGATTTATTTCATCAATACCCCTCTGCCCCATCAAGTCAAAATTGCTAATATTCTGGGTTGTACTACTGCATAGTTTTCTAGCTTCTTATCTTGGTCTCCCAATGTTCCAGGGGAAACCGACCAAGTCAATGTGGAATAATGTTATTGAGAGATTTCATAAGAAGCTAGTTGGGTGGAAAGGTGCCCTCCTCTCTCAGGCGGGTAAGGCTACCTTGGTCATGTCAGTTCTTCAAAGCATTCCTGTGTATTTTTTATCAGTCTTCAAAATTCCTGAAGTAGTTGGGACCACGATTGAACAAATCCAAAAGCGCTTCCTATGGGTTGGAGCTGATAACCAAAAAAAGTTCCACCTAGTGGCCTGGGACAAAGTTTGCTCCCCAAAAGATAAGGGAGGGCTTGGATTTCGTAGAATCAACAAAATGAACCAGGCCCTTTTAGCCAAGCAGGCCTGGAAGGTGCTTACCAATGAAAAGTTGGAATGGGTTTCTATCATCAAAAGAAAATACCTACAACATCACTCCTTCAGAGATGAAGAGATCCCTCAAATAGGGTCTCATTTTTGGTGGTCTATCATCCAAACCCGACCCCTGCTCCAAAGAGGAATCAGGTGGCAGCTCGAAGATGGGAAATCTATCAATTTTTGGCATGATCCATGGGCAAGGGATGAGCCCCTTATCAACGACCCATGTATCATTGCTATTAAGCATCTAACTGATCACAGGTTTGGATCGAAAGTTGCAGATTTCATTGCACAAAAGTAGGACTATCGTGAGTGGAAGCAACTACACTTCAGAATAAACAATGTTGTTATTGATAGAGCCATCACCTCTTTGCAGGTAGTTTATAGAGCAAATTTCATACCTAGGGCTCAAAAGAAAGATAAACCCTTCTAGAAAGGCATAGATGATGGCTCCTTCTCGGTTAAATCAACCTTTTCCTTGTTGGAGCCCCCTCAGAACTTGCACAAAAACTAGATTGCCCCTACTGCTTTTAAGAGAGTCTGGCTCAAACATCTCATCCTAAAAGTTGCCCACTTCTCATGGTTAGCTCTTCAAAATAGAATCCTCACCATAGAAAACCTGATCAAGAGGGGGGTCATAGTCCCCAACAGGTGCTACTTGTGCTTGCAAGCATGGGAGTCTACTCAGCATCTGCTGATCGAGTGCCCCTTTGCCTACAAGGCCTTCTCTACATTGATCAACATGTTTTAGGTCAAGTGGGTATGGCCCCAGTCTATCATTGATATTTTTACTCAGTGGCCCAAAGTGTTTCGTAACCCTAGAATCAAGTTCCTGTGGGAAGCTCTGTTGCACCACACCCTGTGGTAAATATGGCTAGAATGCAATAGCAGAGTCTTCAATGACCACTCCAGGGACCCAAAAGCAGTAGCCAATAGAGCCCTAAGCTTTGCCATCAAAAATGTAAACCTGGTCCCTTGCCAGGATCCTTCGACGTCTGGGTTGGAAGCATCCCTATTCAACTCCCTTGGCATCTCGATCGAGTGTACCAGATCCCTTGCCCATACCAGTTGTAGGTCCACTACCAAGTGGATCCCTCCCCCTCTAGGGTGGCTCAAGGTGAACTTTGATGGATCATCCAAAGGCAACCCCGGAGATGCTGGGGCCGATGGAGTCATCAGAAACCATGAAGGCAAAATCATCAGAGCCTTCATCAAAAACTTGGGAGTCCAGTCCAACAACTACATCGAAGCTCGTGCCCTCTGGAGAAGCCTTGAGCTTAGCAAAAGCCTATCTCATCCTATGATCTTCGAAGGGGATTCCCTAAATGTGGTCAACCACATGAAGAGTAAATCCAAAGTCGGTTGGAATATTCAAAGTGTCATCCAAGAGAGTCAATCCATCCTCAGGCAGTGCCCGCTCAACATTGTCCAACATGTTTTTAGAGAGGTAAATGTGGTGGCGGACTTGCTAGCTAATAGAGCAGCCAATCAGAATGGACTCACCATTTGGGAAGACTCATTCCCTCAAGACATCATTGATGCTACTAAAAATGATGTGGAGCACAATTCCAACTAGAAGTAGGTGGTGTTTCAAAGGTGTTTTTTTCAACACCAAGGGTGTTCACATTAACACCAAGGATATTTGTTCCCCTCCCCACATAATCATTGTCTTCCAAAGTGTCAGTCGTACCACCCCCCATGCGAGGTGGTCTGATCATGGTAATTCTCATGCATCCTTATGGTACCATCTCTTCACCCCATGCCTCTGCTCCTCCCTCCTTGTTTTCCCCTATTTCTCGATGTTCACCTCTCCGCCCTTCCATTTCCACTACCCATCCACCTTCAACATCATCTGTTTCACCTTGTTAGCTGGCCTTGTCCACCCTATCACCCATACTACCCCTTTGCTTTGTCGAGTTGTTTCTCTATCACGTGTTGGCACTGAGGTGGCCCTGTGCTGTTGGTCTATGGTCGAAGTCCCAACATGCATCGAAAAGGACCCTCCATCTGGTTATCCTCTCCGTTGCAGGCCTAGGCTCTCTTTATTAGGCCACCACCTATTGGGGAGTATTCACTTGCTGCTTAGCTTCCTCGTTGCTGTTATCCTATTCTAGTGCCTAAACTTCTATGGCTTGATCGACATTATGGCCATTCTCAAGCCATCAAAAATGTAGCTCGAACCTGTAGCGAAAGCTATGCTGGGAGCCAAGGGGTTCATCCCCTTCTTCAAGATTTTTGGTGGCATAGATGAGGGTGTTACCAGTGAGTTTGTAAGCTCATGGAACAATGACGAGGTCCAGATCCGAGGGCTCCACATTGAGGTAAACATTCATCTGTTAGCTAAAATTTTTGGTTTATCTCCTAAGGGTAGGGTGGTCCATCGGGATAGACACAATTTTAAAGAAGAAACTAAATATTTCTCGGATAAAGGCAAGGAGTTGGTCTAGGTGAAGGGGGGGTCCTTCGGTCCTCCCTCCCATACCCCTGGGACTCTGTCATTGTACCCATCATCCAGTATATCATAGTTGATAATGTTTGCAGTCCCCTCCGCTCCTTCCATCTAGCCTTCGTTAATCATCTATGAGACATCAAACCGATAAATATCCCTGACTTCCTACTTCGGTCCATCAGCCTCACCATTGAGAACTTTAGGGACAAGAAATCCTCCAAGCACCTCTTGCACCAGGGCCTTTTCCTCATCATTTACAAGCATACCCTCTTATCCCAACCTACTGGTAGATCTTCTACGCCTCCTCCGACCACTACAACCTCCTTCAAGCCAACTCATAGTCCTGAGTCTCATGATCCTAATATTCCGTTGGAGACCCACAACCCATCTTTCGAAGAGCCTCTACACTTCGCTACCCCTTCTGATGGTCTCCTGAAAGCTTCCAACCCCTTGCAGTCCAACAACAAAGATGAGGAAAGCCCTCCACCCAACCCAAAGGACTCAGCCCCTATGGAGTCTCATCCCACCACAGCCAAAAGCAAACCTCTGAGGAGCAAGAGGAAAGTTGTCCATCCCCCTCATAGTAGAAGCTCATGGTGCTTGAGAAGGAAGGGAGCGGAAGGCCAGCGATCCTCGCTTGAGATCATTCTAGATGATGAGGAAGAGCCCAGATGCAATGTCGATGAAGCTCTACGCATCAACACTATCAATCACGTAACCAGAGTGGTGGAGCAACTCAAGGCTGCAGCTAACATGGTCAGGGATGTGGGTGTTATCTTTTCAAACACCATCATTGAGCTCCAGGAAATCTCGATAGCCCTTAGTGTCCTCCTTGCAAAGGATCAGAAGGTTGGCATCAACCAGGAGGAGGTGGATGAATCCCAGTAGGACTGGGGTAGGATGAAGGTAGATTGAACGCCTATGGCTTTTTGTTTGTATTATCGATGTTGTAGTCCCTGATCAGGGTTTTTCTTTTTGGGTTGTTTATAGTTTCCTTTTTCAGATTTTGAAGCTATTTTGTATTAGGTTATACAGACTATTGGTCATCACCACGTCTTTCACTGTGATGGTGGGATGCTCCTAATTTTGTTCTATAGGCATTTTGAATGCCCTATGTAATAGGGATTGGGACCCTTCAACCCGACAAGTAAATAATATATTTTACCTACCAAAAAATACTTCTTTTAGAAGAATCTAAAGAGATCCTAGAAGAAGATATCATCACCAACACTTCTAGAAGTAAAAGGTTGAAGAAAAGGTTTCAATGGAAGAATAGAGAAGTTGCAAGATAGAATACCTTGGAGAGGTCTCAAGGAGGAAAAATAAGAAGTCTTGGAGAGCCTTGTTGCAAAGCTCGTAGAAGCATTGTCAAAAGAGTTTCTAGGAGAACTCATTGGAGAAATCCACTACCAAGGAGAAAGCTCCTGATAGTGAAGGACTTGGGACAATTATCGCCATCCGAAAACAATCCCAAGAGAAGAAGAATTTGGCAAGGAGTTCTAAATCCCAGAAGATGAATTTGGCAAGGAGTGCCAAATCTAGAATAATAATCCAGTGAAGACCTCAAGATATTTATAATCTTGAGAAGAAGAAGATCTTGTTTGAAGTCAGAATTCGATAAGAAGCTTGAAGGAAGATTCAGATAGAAGAAACCTACAAAATACAAGATATTTGGAGATTACCTCTCATAGCAAGGAGGTATAGGTGAGATAAAGGAGTTCTCTAAATCTACAATATAAAAGCAAAGATCATTGGAAGGATCAAGCCACCAAATCCAAGGCTCAAGATAGAAAGTTCAAGGCTATAGTTTGATGAAGCAGGAAGCTGTTCTGGACAACCAACAAGAAGCTATGAATTCAACCATTGAAATGTAGCAACTTGGTGAATCAAAAACACCAAGATCTACATCTAATTCAAAAGCCATCAAAGAGGTAAGCAACTAGGGTACAATTATTTGAACTTCAAATTAGGGTTCATTATCAAATTCTATTAAGCACCATATTTGGATTAAAAGTTGCAGAAAGATAGATTGCATTATAATATTCAAGTCAAAAAAGGAAAATTTCATTTTAAGAATTATTTGCACATTAAATAGGAGTTTGATATTTTTTAAAGAAATAAAATTATCATATACCTATTTGCTATCTAGAAATCAAGAATACTATATCCTACAATATTGATTATAGTGAAAATTTGCAGAATATTCATTAAGGGTAAATTACATATTAATCTTATAAGTTGCAGATATTATTAAGTGCATCTAAATATATTTTGAGAGTTCATTTACTAGAGCAATAATTTGAGATTATTGTTACCATTAAAAGTGCATTGACACTATACTAGTTGATCTCTAACTAGTTACTCTCAAAAGGGTTAGTTTGTGTTTGTTGATTAAATATCAAGGACACAAAAACTAGCAGATTATCAAAGTTTTTAAAGAAACTATTTGGTGCACAGAACCTACAATATTTCATGGCCCAAAGAAGCCACAAAAATCAAATCAGATTCCTCCAAGGAGTGGAGAAGAAAGCTACCATAAAAATAGCAATAGAAGCTAAAAATCGAGACTTGGAGAGTCTCATATTTAAAGTGCACTTAGGGTTTCATTAAAATAATAAGTGCATAATTTTCTACTTCAAAAGAGTGCATATTATGTACAAATTATTAGCTTGGTTTTATTCTTACTAAATTGTTCAAGCAAAAGAAATTACCAAAGACAAGGAGCTACCTCATCAAAAGGAAAAGGAGTATTTCAGAAAGAGACATTTGACCCATCATATTGGTGCAAAATATATCTAATACAAGCACCATTCTTGTCTATTCAAGAAGGACAAAAGGTCTCATAATACAAGAAATAGAACGATCATCATCCGAGAAGGTATAAGGGCAGGTTTAAACCAATAAAAGAAAGTCACTAAGGAGCACATATTGCTCAATATTTAAGGTGTCAAAAGACACCATTGCTCCACATCAAAGCATCCATAAGCAAGCATTCACCTGCAATATCAAAGCCCATATAAGGCCATTATCAATCTACATCTACATGGATAAAAAGGATAGCATAAAGGTCCATATTAAAGGGTGCTCATCTATGTAAAAAGGCATCAAAATCTACTTCTATCAATGTGGAATGAAGCTATTACAAAGGACTATATACACTACAAAGGAGCACAAAAATCAACATGTTGAAAGCATAGAGAATAAGGGAAAAAGGTGCTACATATGAGGTCTCAAACTTAGATAAGAACGACCACCAAAAGAAGCACCAAGATCAGTTAAAAAATTGCCATTTGGAGCTCCATAGAACCAAGGAGCATCACAACTAGCGCCATCCAACGTCCTCATCAAAATTCCTGCAAAAGAAAAAGGTTACTTATTATCCAAGAAATAAAGCAAGCTAAGAGACAAGCATACGAAAGGGTAAGAGGAGTTATAAATTTTTTTCTAGAGCATTATAGTAAAGGTCTACATGCAAAGACCTTGAGTGCCACTTGGCACAAACATTTTAAGGTGCCATCCCAACTCTTACCGCTCAAGAAATTTCAAGCGCCTAATCAAGAGGAATTACAAGGAATATTGAGTAGGTTATGTACGTTATCTTTGCATGAGCGTTGAAATAATTCCAATTTGGAACTCCAATTCACCACTTGTCCACAAGGAGGAATATTTCATTCTATTTATAAGCACCCATCTTGGAGAAATCATTAGAATAAAGTCAAAAAAAGTTGATATTTGAAGGTCAATTTTGTAACAGCACCAGAGGTTGAGCTTGTGGTAGAATTACACAGTAGTGTTGGTGTCACAGTAGCAGCAGGAAAAAGAGCATTGAATTCTCCTAGTCAAAGTGATCAGACATGAAGCATCCATTGTCCAAGTAGTGTCATCAAAGAAACCAACCACCATCCAAGTTAAAGAGAAGCTAAAGCCTATGCCCATACATTGGAGATAATGGTCAAAAGAGCACTAAAGAGTGTTGTCATCTACATCTAAGAATCATCATAAAATATGTAGAGGTTTGGGGTGTCACAAAGGTAAGACTATATCTTATTCCAATTTACTTTCATTAATAGGGAGATATAAGGTATAATATAATATTGAAACATTAAGAGAAATCAACCATATTTGAAAGCAATATTAACAAGGAATATATATATATATTAATAGCCTAATATTTGCAATCTAAAGCATAGGAGAAATAAAAATTTCTACCTAGATTGATAGGTTCCTGGAACCTATCTGGTGTAGTGCAATGAAATATTTGAAATTAATGTTAGAATATGTAGAATAAATACTGAATCACCTTTGGAAATGAATCACTTTTGCATTGGAGGAAATCCTTCCAATGGATAAATTATATTTATATATTCTTTTATTCAATGGATGCTTTCCTACACCTCATCGAGTTATATTTTATACCTATTCTAAAGTTATGTGTGAAAGGACACAATGGTCCATATGAAATAATAACATAAATAAGTAATTAGTTAATGATAAGGGTTACGATAGTGAATAATAACATGCCACCCTCCTTAAAAGTAGCTTTGTCCTCAAAGCAAAAAGTGAGAAAACTATTTTTGAATTTGATGAAGCGTTTCCCATGTAGCATCTTCGGAAGGTAAGCCCCACCATTGAATCATTCAATGATGGAGTTGACAAGTGCGGCGATCCAAGATGGCTTCAGGTTCAACCATGAGTGATCCATCCTCTGTGAATTCAGGTAGTTGAGTTTGTGTGGTAATGTGTGTGCCGACTACTAGTTTAAGGCAAGATACATGGAACACATGATGAATTTTTGAAGATTTTGATAACTCTAGTTTATAAGCAATGAGTCCAATGCATTGTAAGATTTTATAAGGGCCATAGAATTTGGGAATTAACTTTTGTGAACCCTTGATCTTGAGAGAATTTTGATGATAAAGTTGAATTCAAAGAAATACCATATCGATTATTTAAAAGAATACAATAGGGAAGTTGGATTGAGGAGGGATGTTTTTCATAGGACTGCCCAAACTATCAAAATTGTTTCGGTCATATCTCACTCATCCGGACTCGGATTGAGCTAAAATTTTGAGGGTAGATGCCTGAAAACCCTAAAACGTCTCCACCAATTTTTAAATCATTTGGAGTAACACAAATTCTAGCACATCCCTATGTGTGAATGAGATTTTTGGCAAGCGACTGTGTAAGGGTTTCATCTGGATTGAGTGCAAGCAGCTCCATAGGTTGGTTTTTAGGGCCTTCGGACCCTAGTGGCCAATGTTTTTGTGGTTTATGCTCAATATTTTAGTAGTATATGTTGCAAGGGATCCAATATGGGTTAGAAATTTATCTTTCAACAAATCATACTGTGAACCTGAGTGACAACAACTTCCAATTTGCTGCACAAAAGAAAAGTGAAAACCATACATTTCCACGGCATCTAGGGCAAGGATTAAAGAGATCACAAAATAATTTTCAAGCATTTGATCAAAAAATGGCTCAAATCTCAAGTGAATCTGGTGCTAAGGTGCACCCACAAAATAATTCTACTGTGAAAAGCCCTATCAAGGGTAAGAATTTCGAAGACTCAACCCTAAAAATAAATTTTAGGGATGTCCTCCATGGTGGGCAACCTCAACCCAATGCTAATATTAATCTTAGGGCTTCCCATAAACCTCTAAGAATGCCTAAGATTGATCCCAAGAAAAAAAATTCAAGATTTCTTAAAGTAGCTGATGGAACTCCTATTGTTAAGCTTGATATGGGTAACATTCAGATTGGCATTGAAGATTTGGAAAAAAAAAGACTAATTTGTCGGTTCATGGGTTTTTGTCCGAGCCTATCTACTTTCAAATTTTGGGCTACAAAAATCTGGAAAACTAAAGGTGAGTTACAAATATCTATTTATCCAAATGGTTATTTTATTGTTTTATTTGCTAATAATGAAGATAGAGAGAAAAATTTTCAAGGGGGTCCCTGGTTTTTTGGAAGGGCAGGGCTTTTCATGAAGCCATGGCATACTAAATTTAAAGCCAAAGAAGAGATGCCTTCTATAGCTCCCGTGTGGGTTAGACTCTTTGGCCTCCCTATTGAATTTTGGAATCCTATTGTTTTTCTTCAATTGGAAACTCTTTAGGAAATTTTACAATGATTGTTAATTGTACTCAAAATTTTGAAAATATTATTTATGCTCGAATTTGTGTTTTAATGGATTTTGACAAACCCCTTCCTAAAAATAACACATTACAATTTGGAGAAGACACTTGGGAGCAAGTAGTGGACTATGAGAACATTCCTTTTCATTGTAGAATTTGCCATGATATGGTCATTTGGCTAGTGCTTGCACAAATAAAATTCCTAATAAAAATAAAGAAGATATAAACTCAGTAGGTTTCCAAATGCCTAAGAAGAAGAACACTAAAAAAAACCATTTATGAAGGATCAATCAAAGTCATCTGCTAATATGTTTGAAATACTTTCCACAAATGATGTCCCAAGTGAGGAAGAGGAAATAATGGAAACAAAAATCTTAGAAACATAATTTAAATATGAAGGGAAGAATTCAGAGACAAACCAACAAATCAAAGGTTTTCAACAAAAAAAGGGAGAAAATTTACATAAGAAAAACAATCTTTTAAATGTCAAAACTTCAAATAATACAGGTCCCAATATAGACTCTGTTGAACCCTCTAGTAAAATTTTGGTTGTGTACGAGCATTATTCAAGGTTAGACGCCATCTAAGATTCAATTGGAGTAAGTCAAAAAATAGGAAAAAAAACTGAAGATGGATTCTAATAAAAAAACAGGTCGCAAGACAAATCAATATCATATGGTAAAAGAAGGTGAAAAGCTTGTAGAGGAAGGTAAGATTAATGCCCTTCCCAAATTTTTTAGCCCTGGTATTAATGAAGATCATCACTTGGAATATTAGAGGACTCAAAGGGAGTCTTTGAAAAAAAAATGAAATTAGAAGAATGATTTAGATAAATCACCCACATATTGTTTTCCTTCAAGAAACAAAGATGTCAATGGAGGATATGGACTCAATTGCCAATAAAATTTGACCGGCTGGAAAAGTGGTTTCCCTCAGTTCCTAGGGGACTTCTGGTGGCATTGTTTGTCTTTGGGAACCAAAAGAGGTAGTTATTCACCATATGGTTGGTAATTGGGGTTTGTTGGCTATAGCTATTCAAAGTAGACATTCCAACCAAATTATGCTTTGCATTACTATTTATGCTTTGACTGCTTTGGAGGAAAAAAGAAGATAGTGGAAGGATATAACTCATATTATCTCTCATTTTCCTAAAGCTTAGATCTTGATCGGAGGAGATTTCAATATCATCCTCTCTCTGGATGAGAAAATGGAGGGAAATAGAAATTTGGCCAAAAGCACTGACCTCATGAGCAAATATATTGCAAACCTCCATCTTGTGGAAATCCAACCAGATAATGGCATTATGACTTGGTCTAATAGAAGGTAAGGTTTAGCTTGTATAATGGAGAGATTGGATAGGTTTTTGCTCTCTAAAAACTTCTTAATACATGGTCACATTCCTAAAGTGAAGACTCTTAACAATGCTAGTTCGGATCACTGGCCAGTCATGGTGGAAATGTGGAAAACTAATGTAAGTTTCTCTCCTTCTTGTTTTCAATTAATGTGGCTCAGAGATAGTTCTGTTAGACCTTGTGTGTAAGGAAGGTAAGCCTAGGCATGGGACTAAGATGTTATTTTTTGCCAAAATACTGCAATACATTAAATCCAAAATCAAGACTTGGAACTGGAAGGAGTTTGGGTATGTTCATAAAAAAAACATGAAGTTATTGCTCAACTTAAAAATTTGAATAATAAAATCCATTTAGATGGCCTCACAGAGGATAGAAGTGCAGATGAAATTAAACTCACAACTCAGTTAGAGGAATGGGAAAAAATAGAAGAACTCTTATGGAAGCAAAAATCTAGAATTCAATGGCTCAAAGAAGGAGATCGATAAAAAAATTTCTTCCACGAATATCTTCTAGCTCAAAGATCTCACAACTTTATTTCTTCCATTATATCATATTTTGGAGATGTTGTCTATACTTAGGATGGCATGAAATCTATTGTTGTCGATTACTTTTCCAATATTTTTGTTGCTACTCCTCTTGATTCAGCTTCTCAATAAAATGTTCTTCAAGCAATCACTTCTCTTATCACTTCTGAGGATAACTCTATTTTGACTGCTCCTGTTACTATCAATGAGATTCAATAGGTAGTTTTTAAAATGCAAAAATGGAAAACCCCGGGTCCTGATGGTTTTCCCATTGAGTTCTACCAAGAGTTATGGGATATCCTTCATGTTGATTTATTAGAGGTGGTGGAAGAAGCCAAGAAATCCAAAGAAATTTTGAAGGTTATCAATAAAACTTATATTACTCTTGTTCCAAAAGCTAAAGAGGTTGATCATATCTTAGCTTTTAGACCTATTGCTTTATATAATGTTCTTCTCAAAATCATTACTAATATCATGGAAGAAAGATTGAAGCCTTTTTTGCATAAGATTATTGTCTAGCTTGTCAGGCTAATCATTTAATTATTATTCGAGGTCAATTCGATTTAAAGAGCAACAATCTCGTATAGATTATCCCAATACAATAACCAATTTACTTTGATTCGTTTCCTTAAGATCAGGTTACAGGAAATAAAATATTTTAAATGCAAAATGAAATTAACTTAATAAATATGAATATTTAACCTAGTTGTGTGGATCCACGTGCAACTAATTATGATTTTAACTATTTACTTTAGAAAATAAATGATGCAAATTAATTTCTATAAATTCTATTTAATATTAATCTAATCCTATTCTATTCTACAAGAGCGAGAGAACAGGGACTGGTCTTTTGGAAGTGGGCCCTGCCTTCCAACAGGTCAGTATATTTTCTCTTCTCCTTCTACGCTATTTTACTTTAGTACTTTACTATTTCATCTACTTTATTCTAACTATTGATTATTCATTTATTGCAGGAAAATAAAAGTATTACAGAGTAAAGTAAATCATTATGAAAATAGAATAATCATTGCGAAAGACATGGAAGAAAAGTAATACTATTTTATTGTTGGAATTTGAATGGGTACATCACTGGAGATTACATCCATAGTCGACTTCTTTAACTCATATTACAGAATACACTTCAGAGGAAAAGAAAGACTCACAAGAATAATGCAAGGATCCAGACCTTTTCCATCCCTCCCTATTGTAATTTATACAATAATATTCAAAGAAGTCTTTTCGTAACTTTCTTTGTATTCTCCAGCTAATCAAAATCTAAATCCTAACTAAGTACTAACAATTTTCTAAAACAAATATAATCTTGTAACAAGACATAACTTTGACTAATCAGAGCTAACACGTGCTACTAACTTGTTCTAACCAAACATGACTTTCTAACAAATATGATTTGGATAAATCATTATGAGGCCAAGTGGCATCTACTTAACAACTTTCTTAATATAAGAAATAACGGAAATAATCTTGTGCCCTATTATCAAGGAAAGAGAATATTAGTTGGCAAAAATAAATCAATAGTTTGGATCCTTTCCAACTTTTAATAAAACTTTACAACTTTATCAAATAAATAGAATATGTCAAATATTCTTGTTGCCCATGTTGACAACCAAATGAATGATTGTGTAGGATGTGCTCATGATATGATGTGGCACTAAAGCTTGGTCAACTTTTGACTATAGCTCTCTGTAGCACTTCAATAATACTTCTTCGTAACATTCCATCCACAATGCCTGTGAGTGTGCCATGTGTCCAACTAGTCTTCATATGTCTGTGTTCTGGTTCAACATCCATGGTCATTCATCCAACTTCATACATAGTTACCTAATAACACACAAACTTACACAAAATCCATGTAAAATACACATATAATAACATTTATAATAATTAATCTAATTAACACATAAATGATAATATTAAGGTAAAATAACAGTAAAAAGTATTCATATCCATTCATGTATAAAGAAATATATAAGTAAATCCGGTGTAAATAATGTAACACTTTGGCACTCATTAATTATTTCCCCTAAACAAGGGGGTTATGTGGAAGGACATCAAATAGTAGATGAGATAGTTCTTGCTCAGGAAGCCATCCATTCCATGGATATGCAATAATCTCCTTCTATGTTCATTCGGTTAGACTTATCCAAAGCTTATGACAGAGTGGATTGGCACTTCCTTATCAAATTTTTGAGGCAATTTGGTTTCTCTAAGGATTGGATGGATTGGATTATGAGATGTATCTCTTTAGTTTACTATTTAGTTCTTATCAATGACAAGCCTTCTTAGTCATTCCTAGCTTCCATAGGTATTAGGCAAGGTGACATGTTATCCCCTTATTTATTCATCATTCTTGTTGAATGCTTGGGTAGGACTATAACCAAAAATAGGGAAAAAAAAACCCTTAAGGAAGTTGCCATTGCTTATGGAGCTAGACCTATCTCTCATATTCAATTTGTGGATGACTTTACTCTTTTAGGTAAAGCTACAGTTAAGGAAGCTTCTAATATTAAGAAAATAATTAGTTGTCTTTCTAAGGCTACTGGGCAGTTGATCAATGAAGACAAATCTAAAGTTATTTTCTTTCACTGCACTTCTAGAAAGGAATCCACGGTCTTGGATAAATTAAGATATAATAAGACCTCCCTTCTGATCACTTATTTAGGTATTCCCATCAATATTCAAAGGCAAAAAAATAAATATTGGAATTGGTTGTTGGACAAAGTCAAGAATAAAATTGGAAAGTGGACCAATAGGTAGTTTTCTTCTGGGGGTAGAATCACCTTGGTAAAATCAATCCTTCAAGCTATTCCTATTTATGTATCTTTCGTGTTGAATATCCCAAAGGCTATTCTTCGAGAACTGGATCAAATTAGTCATCGATTTCTTTGGAGTGGTACTAAGGAGAAAAGAAAATGGGCCTTGGTGAAATGGGACACTTTATGTCTTCCTAAGAATGAAGGGGGGTTAGGATTCCGATATTCTATTAATAACAACAAAGCTTTAGCTGCTAAATTATATTGGAGGATGTTGCATAACCCCAATGCTCTTTGGGTCAATAATATTCATGCTAAATATGCTAAGAACAAAAGTCCTGAAGACCTTGTTCACTATCAACTTCCTACCAAAGGTTCTCCTATTTTAGTAGTTCTTAAGACCGGTGAGAATTTGATAAAAAAAAATTATTTTGGATCATTCATAATGGTCAATAGGTAATTTTTTGGATAGATTCTTGGGATGGTCACAAGCCTTTGATAACTCGGTTTCTTGATTGGAGGCCTTGGATGGAGGAACTTCACCGAGCTAACTGGATAAAGGTGGCTAATTACTATTGGTACCATACTGGTAATTCAAAGGTTAGTAGATATTGGATCCCTATTGAGGACTGGCTTATTCAAATCCCATAAAGGTAAAGACAAGATATCCAAGGCATCCTTCATATGAGATCTCTCTCTTGGTCCCATGAAAATATTGTTTTGGATGGAACAACACTACTAAGAGTGAGTATTCAGTTTCTCAAGGTTATTTGACCTTATGCCATAATAATCCCAACCAATATTCTAACACATTTTATCAGTTGTGGGCTCAAAATCTCTAGCCTAAGGTGAGATTCTTTAGTTGGCTTTTATTGCATCGTAGGGTGCTTACTGGTGAGCAACTTATGAAGCATGGTTTTCATGGCCCTTTTAGATGTGAAATGTGTGAAGAGAATGTAGAAACTCTCAACCATGTTTTTATTGAGTGTACTTTAGCCTCTGAGCTATGGAGGAGAATGGCCACTTTACTTGGCTTACAGTGGTCCAATTTTTTTACTTTTGAACAACCTTGGAGGGATTGGCCTAAACAAGAGGGTGTTGATCATTTTATTAAGCAATTAGTTTGGATGGGTTCTACCATTCTTCTTTGTAATATCTGGAATGAAAGGAACAACCAAATTTTTAATCAAGATAGGAAGGATATTCACTATATTTGGCAAAAGACCATAGCCAACTTAGTTGAATCAGTCCATCAACTCCTTAATCACCCCCAAAACTCCCACCAAAGATGGGATCAAGTGATGCAAATATTGAAGGTTAAATATTCTAAGGGCAACCAACTTAAAGGGAATGTGAGTATTTGTAAGATGGATAGGACAAGAAATTGGCAACCTCCTACTAAGGATTTTGGAAAATCAATACGGATAGAGCCTCTAGAGGGAACCCTGGAAAAGCCAGTGCGGGAGGAATTTGTAGACTTTCAGATGGCTCCCTGGTTTTTACTTTTGCTGAGAATTTGGGTATTCTTTCCAATAACCTTGTTGAGGGGTATGATATCCTCAAAGGCCTTAAAGAGGCTACTAAGGTTGGATGGGAAAATATGTTAGTTGAGTCTGACTCTCAACTCATGATTAATATTTTGAAGACTTCTTCTAAGAATCATAAGGTTGATTGGAGAATAAAAAGAATTATTGAGAAGATTCAATCAATCCAGATGGGATTTTTGAAATTTGATTACAATCATGTGATCATAGATCAAAACAAGAGTGTTGATGCTTTAGCTAATTGGGATTTGGACAAAGGTGATCTTACTTTTTATGGCCACCCTCCTAGATGGTGGGCTTCACAGATTAGGGAAGCTTTTCTATCTATCATTTCTTTGGATGGCTCCAATTCTGAAGGTACCTAGTTTCTTCTTGCTTTATGTTTTCTTCTCTTTGGTTCACTCAGGTTATTTTTAAATTTAGTTCCCTAGGTCAAACTATTCTTTCTTTTGTTTCCTCTGTTGATTCTTGCCTTAAAAGTCTTCTGGTCTAGAAAGGTCATTGTTATGTTCAATTTTTTTGTTTTTTTTTGTTTTTTGTTTTTTTGTTTAGTTTTTTGAGGTGTGTGTGTTCTTTTGTTTTGTTTTTTTTTTGTGTTCTTTGTGTTGTTTTTTGTTTTTCTTGTGTTTTTGTTGTTTTATGTTTTTGTTGTTTTATGTTTTTGTTGTTTTGTGTTTTTTTTTTATGTTTTTTGTTATTGTTCTTGTGTTTTTGTCGTTCTTGTTTTTGTGTTTCTATTTGTTTGTGTTAATTCATGTTTTTATGTGAGAGTGTTTTCTATGTTTTTTGTTTTTGTTTATTATCTGTTGTTGGTTGTTTTTATTTTTATTTTTATTTTATTTTTTTAATTTTTTAGGTTTTGGTTGTGTTTATTTTTCATATATTTTTTGGTTGTCTTTGTAGTGTTCTATTGTTTTTGTCATGTTTGTGTTTTGTTATGTTGTTCTTGTATTTTTCTGTGGTTCGTGTTGTTTTTTTTATCTTATTGTGTGTGTGTTTGGTTGGGATTTTCATTTTGACACACTCAAGGAGCATGCTTTTTATTTTATTTTATTATTTTTATTGTTATTTATTTTATTTTTTAAAATGTTTTTGTGTGTTTGTTTGCTCCTTGAGTATGTCAAAGGTGGTAAGCTAGGTTCGAGTCCTGGGCAATTTTGACGGAATGGATATCCCTGCCTCCTTGGGTATTACCCGAAAGTGGCATCCCTTCTAGGATATTTTCCACAAATAAAAATAAATAAATACCATATCACCTTCTTGAAATTCGCATTCGATCTTATGTTGATCTGCTTACTATTTCATACGATGTTGGGTTGTGAGTAAATTATCTTTGAGAAGGCAAAGGATATTAGCTCGAGTAGAGAGTTCAAAATCCACGGCTGACACATTGGTACTTCCTAGAATATAAGAGGTGATGGAAGGTGGTACTTGGCCATATAAATATTCATATGGTATCATTTTAATTGTGGTATGGTATGAGGTATTATACCACCATTCTACTAAAGGAATCCATTTGAACCAATGAAGGGGTTGAGCAGCAATAAAACAATGCAAGTAAGTTTCCAAATATTTATTTACAATTTATGTTTGACCATCAATTTGGGGATGATAAGTAGAATTCATATGGATTTGAGTGCCTTGGAGTTTAAACAATTCCCTCCAAAAATTACTAGTGAAGGTGGGATCATGATCACTGATGATGGTGGAAGGCATACCATGTAGTTTAAAAATATTATCAAGAAAGAGTTGGGCGATGGTAATAGCCATGTAAGGGTGGGCTAAGGAGCAAAAATGAGCATATTTAGACAAGAAATCCACCACAACTAGAATAGTGGTTTTTCCTGCTGAGATCGTCAATAAATTCCATCAAAATATCGATCCATATTTTGGTTGGAATAGGGAGAGGTTGAAGAAGGCTAGGGGTACCTACTATCTCTCCTTTTTGTCTTTGGCAAATATCACATTCAGCCATAAATCTCTTGATATCTTGTTTCATTCCTACCAAATAAAAGGATTGAGCCACTCTTTTATAAGTTTTGAGAAATCCAAAATGTCCTACAATAGGTGTGGCATATAACTCATGGAGTTTGGTTCGATATAAGGAGGTAGGAGATAGGAAAATATACCCTTTGTACCTAAGTATGCCATTGCTCCAAGTGTAGTGAGGCTTACTTGTGGGATCTTGTTGGATTTGTTGAATTAATGTTTGCGTTGAAGTATCATTAAACCATTCTTTTGTTACCTGGTCTACCCATTGGGGAATAGGGGATGAGAGTGCGTGCAACTGGGGAACTTCTTCAAATTTTTTTGAAAGGGCATCGATGGCCATGTTGTCCTTCCCTTTACGATATATGATCTCATAATCATACCCTAATAGTTTAGTAACCCATTTTTGTTGTTCAAGAGTGGATATACGTTGCTCAAGAAAATACTTTAAACTATGGTGATCAGTTCGGATAATAAAATGTTGGCCAATGAGGTAAGGTCTCCAATGTTGGATGGCATGAATAATAGCCAACATCTCTTTCTCATATGTAGAGCGGGCTAAATTCTTCTCGAAAAATTCCTTGCTAGTAAAATCCAAAGGTCGTTTCATCTTGCATGAGAATGACTCCCACTCCTAATCCCGAAGCATCACTTTCAATCACGAATGGTTTGGAAAAATATCGACATGGCTAACATAGGAGTGGAACACATGGCATTCTTTAATTTGGTGAAAGCATCATCAGCCTTGGAGGACCAAAGAAAAGCATTCTTCTTAAGTAAAGTTGTCAAGGGTGCAACAATCTTGCCATAATCCTTAACAAATTTATGATAATACCCTGTTAATCCTAAAAAACCACGCAAGCCTTTCAATGATTTGGGGGTAGGCCAATTTTTCATATCTTCAATTTTGTGAGGGTCCACCTTAATGCCATATTTGGAAATAATATGGCCAAGATATTCAATCTCTTGTTGTTCAAAAGAACATTTTGATCTTTTGGCATATAGTTGGTTTTCCCCTAGGGTTTTTAAGGCTTGTTCTAAGTGAAGCAAGTGATCCTCCCATGTTTTGCTATAAATCAAAATGTCATCAAAGAAAACTAAAATAAATTTTCAAAGATAAGGGTGGAATACCTGGTTCATTAAACTTTGGAATGTTGAAGGAGCATTGGTAAGGCCAAACGGCATAACCAAAAATTCATAGTGCCCTTCATGAGTTCGAAAGGCTATTTTTGGAATATTATTTTCTCTTACTCGAATTTGATGATATCCCGATCATAAATCCAATTTTGAAAAGTATTTAGCCCCATGAAGCTCATCCAACAACTCATCAATGATAGGGATGGGAAATTTATCTTTGATGGTGAGTTTGTTAAGGGCACAAAAATCAACACATAGATGCCATGATCCATCTTTCTTATGAACCAATAAAACTGGGGAAGAGTAAGGGCTCACACTAGGTCGAATAACCCCTGCTTTTAATAATTCTTGCACAAGTTTTTTGATTTTTGTTTTCTATAGATAAGGATATCGATAAGGTCAAATATTTGGGGGTTGATGCCCAGGAAGAAGTTGAATTGCATGATCATGACTACGATGAGGGGGCAACCCTTTTGGTTCATTAAATACTTGAGAATGGCATGTTAGAAGTTGTTGTAATTTAGGCACCTCTTTTTGTTCCTCATTGGTGGGTTGGATGGAAAATAATTGTGCAATCATACCCTTGCCTCCCTTGCGAATAATTTTCTCCATTCGGTGAGAACTTACTATTTGGGAAGGGCCTGATTGTAATCCTTTAAGAGTATATGTTTGATCTTTTATTGTGAATTTCATCCATAATTCCTCAAAATCCCATTGGATTGTTTTGAGTGTTCGTAACCATTGCACTCCTAAGACAATATCACATCCTCCTAATGGAAGTGCATACATGTCATTTTTCATATTGTAATCGCCCATGGTGAGCTTAATATTTTGACACTTCCCTTTGCATGTGATCCTTCCTCCATTGCCAATCATGACCTCAAAACTATTACAAGGTTGTATAAAGCAATTAGCTTGTTTTGCCACCCTTGGGTCGATGAAATTATGTGTGCTGCTAGAGTCAATAAGCACAATGAGGTTTTGTTTTTTGAAGTACCCTTTGAATTTCATAGTTTGTGGAGAAGAAAAACCAATGAGGGCATTAAAAGATATTTTTGGTGTATCTTCAGTGCTATCCTCGGGTGTATCCATCACCACTTCTACCTTGATATTATTTTCTTCGTTTGAACTACAAGGATCAGTTGTATCCAGAATATATAGTTTTGGTGTAATACATTTATGATTGGGTACAAATTTCTCATCACAATGATAACATAGGTCTTTTTCTCTTCTTTCCTTCATTTCCTCAAAGTTGATATGTTTAATTGGTAAGGTTCGGTTAAGTCTTGGGGTGGTGTAAGTATTTTGTGATTTCCCCATAGGTGGTTTTCCTAGTCGACGTTGAGCATTGAATTTATCTTCCACCAATTTGGCCAATCCAATGGTTTGCATCATGGTAGTGGGATTGAACATTTGTACTTCTAATCAAATTTCTTCTTTCAAGCCACTGATGAAACA
This sequence comes from Wollemia nobilis, assembly GCA_028583015.1. NCBI lineage: Eukaryota > Viridiplantae > Streptophyta > Pinopsida > Araucariales > Araucariaceae > Wollemia > Wollemia nobilis. The sequence continues at coordinate 1,964,073 of JAQPPZ010016911.1, read as the reverse complement.
ACTTTGAAAGAATGAGGCATCCAACCCTGATGTACGATTGGCCAATTTTTCAAATTGAGCTTGGTATTCATGCACCAAAGTGGTTTGATGAAGCTTGGTAAGGGCTCCCATGAAATATTTGAATTTACTAGGGCCAAATCGTACTAATAGATTTTTTGTAAAGTCTAGCCATGTAGGGGTGCCATTAGTTTTTTTGTACCACTGGTACCATTGGGTGGCATCATTTTCAAGGTGGAAGTATGCAATACGAACCTTTTGTACCTTAGGGATCTAGTAGAGGGATAAGTATTGGTCTGCTCGATAAATCCAGTTAGTGGGGTCACCTCCTTCAAATTTGGGAAAATCCAATTTAGTAGTTCTGGGAAGGATGGAAGTTTGTGGCCCCCCAAGTGGTGTCTGGTGTGTTGGTCCTCCGATGGGTTGGCCAGCTTGAACTAGTGCCATATTTTGATGTAGCGTATCAATAGAGTGATTGTAGGTGTCTATTTTCAAGTCCATTGTTGACATTCTTTGCTCAAATTCCTACCTCGTTTTTAAATTATCTTGAGAAATTTGGTCCTTCCATTGGTGAAACTCATGGTAGAATTTTTTGAGAGTAAGGTCTTGCGATCTCCATCCATCGGCCATTCGATGAGTTTTACAAAATTTAAGTCTTCACAAAAGTCAAATTTATTTTTGTTTTTGTAAATTTTGAGCAAAATTTAAATCAATTTTTAGCAAAAATTTAATGTAATTACCTTCAAAATTTGATTTTTAAGCAACTTTTTAGGACTCCCAAAGGTTAGATTTTAAATCCAGGTATGAGCGGAGGACAGAAAATGCATGCAACATGATAGGTGAGGCATGAGCAGAGGATAGACAATGTTGGCAACATAACTAGAAGGTGATGTCAATGGGCGATAAGCACGTGCAACAATGTCAACAATGGGAACGATGAGCATGCGGTGATGTTAGTGATGGAAATGGAAGCACAAGAAACTAGGGAGGATGGTGACAGTGATGAGTGGAATCAATTATAGGTTGTAAGTGATTAACATCAACATGCGTCAAGCGTCATGCGAGGCATGGTAGTGAGGATGTGATCTAATTCATGATGTCTTGTATGCACCTTGGCATATTTAAATTTGAAAAATTCCTTTTCCTCATCGATGTAGGACTAATGTCCCATAGAATTAACACAATTATTTTACTTGCAATATTTTGACATTGGAAAATAAGATCCAACAATTGGAAATAAATTTAAACCTTAGTTTTATCTTTAATTATTATTATTATTTTTACCAATTTCCTAGGTTATTCATCGGAGATGATGTTTGTGCCGAGAATTGAGTGTTGAATCGCTTTGAAAAATATTCGTCGATATGATTTTTTGCAAGTGGAAGATCTAAAATTATTTTTAACTCACTTCTACCATGTCAATAATTGCTAGTTTTTTGTGAATTCTCCTTTAATCAAGTGGCTCATAGTGTCTTATACGTATGCAGATTATGGAAGTTTTTATTTCACTGTGTAGTAGGTTCTATTATTTTTGTTATGTGTGCAGCGTCGGGTGGTGGATGTTTGTTTATGTGGAGAACAGGTGAAGGTGATCAGGCAGGGTGGCAAAATTGTTTTACTGGTGCAATGAGAATCTCACTTTCACATGTCTCACATTTATTGCATCCACAAGATAGCTCTAGTATATCACTTGATTATTGACCCTCTTATGTTCTCCCAAAACCAAATATAACAATCCATAAATCTGTCATGCTCATCTACTCTCAATCATACACAATGCACACCTTTTACTTTACAAATCCTTGCACATATATTCCCAATTTCATTCAACAATGATGCACAACTTTGTTCTCAAACCCTTGCACATATATTCCAATTTCATTCAAAACAATGCATAGGTTTTCTCATAAATTTGATCTATAATCTTTCCCAATTTTAATCCAAGCAATGCTCAAACAATAAATCCTTATACCTCCAAACATATGACAACTTAATATATTTTCTTCAACCAAAAAACACCTAAATAAGGAGTTAAATCACCATACCTCTAAAATTATCTTGATGATGATGTGCCTTCAAAATCTGTCTTAACAAAATAATTTTCTTTTCTAGTGCCACTTCAAGAAGATGTGCACAATAAGACTTGAGAAATTCTCCTTTTTGACACTCATAAAATAAAGCTTTTTAATCAACAAATTACCTTTTTATATTTCCTTTTACAACATGCAAAACATATCCCTTATGTCTACCTTTTAAACTTTACAAAATAACAACTTTATAACATAAATCCTTATAGCTCCCCTTTATAATATTTGCAAAATATATCCCTTATATCTACTTTTTAAAACTTTGTAAAATAAAAACTTTATAACATCAATTCTTATAGCTCCCCTTTATAATATTTGTAAACTAAAAACTTTATAACATACATCCCGATATTTCCCTCTCAACAATTAATCAAAACCTTTTACTCATACCTCATATAAAAAAACTTTTGCAAGCATGGATGGGTTTGACCTTCTGACCTCTAGCGCTTTAATTATGCTCGTGACCGATTGGGCTAAACATACAGATGGAACCACATGACACTTTAATAACCTTGACTCCTTTGTTGCACTCTTCAAAATAATGAAACCTCAATAAAACTGGAGCTCATGAGTTTTGAACCTCACACCTTCCTCTTTGCAATGCTTTAGCACAAAATTGCAACTAATTGGGCTATCCAATCAGACGATATCAAAGGGGTAGGATAAACTATTTATATTCTCCTTTCACACTGTTTGTTTTGTGTTGTCACCACCTTTTGTTCACCACCATTGATCTGGTCTATCAAACATGCAGAATGGTCTTTATTTATTGACTTTGAATGCACAGGAATACTTTCAACAATCTTCCTTTTTGTTTTAATTTTAGCTACAAAAATGTTATCGCCAAACGCTTCGTGAATGCGTTGTAGCTTGTTTTTTATCTGTCATCTCAACTTATGTAAATAAAAAATTATTCCATCCAATAGTCTTTCATTTTTGTTCACTACTTCAGTCCAGCATGCTATGACACATTGTTGATCCACTCTTCTGCTACTGCCAATTACAATGAGAATCTCCTCCAATTTGAACCGTCTTCTTCACAAGTCTCACGATAGCAATATCCTCAATGACTTTTAAATTCATGATGGCTACCCTTTCGCAATACTTACAACAATGATTTCTTCAACCTCTAAACTCATGGTGAATCACAAGACTTATGGTAGTGATGTTTTCAACAATATTAACTCACGGTGAATTGCAACACTTACAACAACGATGTCTTCAACTTATTTTCATAAAATCACGATGGATCACAAGACTTCAGATTCTCACTCCACATACAAATGCTCTTATTTCGATCAGAGGCTCTCATTGCAAATAATAGGGCTTTTACTTTCTCTTTTCTTTGAATGCTAATGGAGATACTCCTTCGAACACGCTCACTAGCACACTTCAAAAATCACACTAAAATCATAATGTTCAAATTATATATATGAGAAATACTTTTTGAATTTTAATCAAAAGGGTCGGCCCTTTACATAAACTTTTGTATTGCCTTCTCTTTTAAACATTGGCCTTCTCATTTAATATTTAAACCTTGCCTTCAATAATTGTCCAACCTTAGAAGAATATTTTTGCCTTGAATACCATGCATCCTTTTGACATCAACCCTTTGACATCAATGACAACTCAATATGCTCAATATTTCCAACATATCTAACATTGCAAATATCATTGTTTTCTAAAATCCCATACTAGGGAGTTATAAGGAATACTACACCAAAATAGGTAGTTGAAATTTAGAAACATTAAAAAATAAATTATCAAAGGCTATAGAAGAAGGTTCTATAAGGAAAATCAAGAGTTGGAAAGTAATTACTCTACTTGTATCAAAATTAAATTAAAGGGATAAAATAATTCCAACAAATAGAACCTCATTAAACTAGAAAGTGCTTAAGTTCAATAAGAGAAATAAGGTGTAAAAGAAGTTGATATTTTCTATTCACAAAACTTTACAAATCAACTTTAATTGAACTACTATTCTCAAAAGCACTTTATCTATCATTTAGCATATCCAAAATTACTAGGGAGACATAAGGCATTCTACAAAACTTTATAATAACAATAAACATTCAAAATTTATCAAGTACTAAATCCATTTGGAATCATAAGGTATCTACAAATATTACAAAGATTTTACTAATTCACATCTCTTAACTAGGGAGATATAAGGAATCCTACAAAACCTAAGCTCTAAAAGGTTCCATCAAATCAAGCTCATAACTAGGGAGTTATAAGGTAGACCGCTACCCATGTGTTGTAGGTGAGTTGGAGAGGAGAGGGCAATCCTCCAAGGGAGGTCCTAGGTTCAAATATCCACCCTACCAAAAAGCTGAATTGGGTATCCAAAATCCAATTGATAATATTGGTGCGGGTAGGGTCAGGTACGACCCTCGGGTGACTTTGACGATGTAGAACCCCCTATTCGTGGTCTCTCAGATCAAGGCGGCTCCGCAAGGGGTTTTTCACTTAAAAAAAAAGGTAGACCACTTAGAAAAATTCAATCTCATAAGATACAAGCTCTATCAAAGTACTATATACTCTAATCCAAGAAGCTAAAGATGTCTACCAGTTCATTAAGCAATACACTTAAAAGTGGAATGAGAAAAATACCAATATGGATTAAAAGCATAATTGGTAATACAATGGATAATAATCATGAAAGTACAAAAGGAAAGGAAGAATAAATAAGATGGAAAATAAGTTCTGAAACAAATAGCTATGAAAAAATAGATTCTTCTAATGAAGCTGATGATATCAATGAAAACACAAAAGGCCACAAGGGAGAAAAAGAGATAGATCAAGAAGACATCATACAAAGAAGTAAAAATGGATTAGCTTCAATTGTGCACATATGGTTTAAATATCTAGTTAGAGATATTGATAAACATGATATCCCCAAGATAGACTACAAAGCAGTCTGAACATCTCTAATGTGCACCTATTGCAATCAATACGGTCATGAAAAGATCAATTGTTGGAATTTCCATCCATGAAAATATTGTGAAGGGAAAAAACACTCATCTTTCTTCTCCTACTATAAATACAAGTATTATAAAATTCATGAAGAAAGTTTACTACAAATAATAGATTGCTACCTTCAAAATCTTATTCCAAAAGGATATACTAACAATGAGATCAAGTTTGATGCTTATGAAGGTCAGAGAGATAGGTCATACAAAAATCCAAAGGAGAAAAGATGGGTCAATTTAGATCCACTTCAGACATGAAAAATCATGAGATCACTAGTTCATCAAAGACATCTGATATCAAAGAACAAAGGATTGGAAAGGACAAGAAGCTACAACATGAAGACCAAAGTAGCTAAAGAAGAACTAGATCAAACCAAAGAGCATCCACAATAAGAAGATCCATATTGAAGATTGAAATCTTCGATACCCAAATAATGTAATACATGGGGTGTCAGAGTTAGAGTATATTACACCATTTGGGTCATGTAAATGTACCACCTTAGGTACATAGTTAGAGTAGGAGATTACTTTAGGGGGAAGTTATATAGTTACTTCAAGCAATGTAATAAATGCACAAGTGACAATGTACAAGGTGTCCCCTTGTATAGCTAGGTAGAGTTTTAGTCAAAGAATTTATCTTCCTATATAAAGGACCTCATTTTATCAAGTTTTTGGTATTAGTGATACATCCCAGCCTAGGATATTACCCTAGTTAGGTTGATAACGCATGTAGCAAGAGAACTATGTATTATGGCTTGATTAGAGATACAACTTAAGGTGAAACTGTAATCTATTCTTCTTTCTTGGATGGAATCAGGTTGAGATGCCAGCTAAGACCAGAAGAGGGAGATATACACCTAAAAAAACTTGGCAAAATAATGTCGAAGAAGAAAACCAGGATGGAAGACCAACAATCCCCAATAGGGAGGTAGAAGACCTCACCGTTACGGTCGCTACTATGCAAGATCAGATAAGATAGCTGCTAAAAATGGCTGCAAATCAAAATTCACAAGTTTGAGGCTCAAATATTGGTCTAGATAGTGGATTAACTGTATAGCAAGTGTAAGCCAAATCCTTAGTGGAAAAGGAAATAACTAGGAACATGAAAAACATCAATATTTCCAAGTTTAATGTAGAGAACGATGGGGATGCAGTGGAAGCATGGTTGAGAGAAGCAAAGGTTCACTTTACGATAAAATGCTATTCATCAGGAACCCGAAAACTTTGGGCTATGATTAACCTGGAAGGGGCTGCTCTAGAGTGGTGGGAAACCCACTATGAGGAAACTAAGATTGAACCATTGATACTCCATGGGAGGAATTTATAAATATCTTTAAGAAGAGATTCCTAACTGAGCATTATTATGCCCTAAAGTTTGAAGAGTTTGCTAGTATGAGATAAGGAACCAGCATAGTAGAGGTGTACTATAAGAAGCTGGTAATACTGTTCAAATATGTACATGTCTATAATGAGAAAATGTGGGTTCATAAGTTCACTCTTGGATGGGACTCTAGGTTAAAGTGTGATGTAGACATGTAGGAGCCAAAATCACTGCAAAAGGCATATGACCTAGCAAAGAAAGTAGAGTCACACTTCTATTATAAATACGACACTCTACCCGAACAAGCTCGGTAAGAGTTAAAGAAGAGGAATAGTAATGGGTTTGTAAAATGGGAGGTGAAACAAGAGCAAAATGCTAAGAATCCCCAAAATCCTGAGAAGAAGCCTTATGGGAATTAGAAGAAGGATAAAAAACCCAACAATGTGAAACCTCAACCACAGAAGTCGTAAGCTCCAACTCCAGCAGTTAATAGTGGGAATGAGAAACCTAAAAAATAGCAAGGACCCAAGGAATGGTGCTACAATTTTTGAGGATCTCATTACTATAATCAGTGTCCATATCAAGCAGGGACTAGCATAGCTTATGCAAAAGGAAAGGAACAGAAACATCATATTTATGCTGATGAGGCCCAAAAATGCCTCATTATTGCATAATGTTTGACTACCATATGATAATTTGATTGCCAAATAGTTGACTAAAATATACTATTTGTTAAGTGTTTGCATGATTTTATGTTAGGAATACTATATCTCTGTTTTTTACTATTTTCAACATTTTATGACTGATTTTGCTTGATTAAGTAGCAAATAAAAACATGCATTTCAATTAACCAAATGTGGTATGTTGATATCCATTAACTTCTCAATGGTTTTTGAATGGTTTCCTGCCATTCAACTTGTTTCAAATCCACATTGAAGCCAAAATTTTAGGACTGTCATAAATCTGAAAATCTAAAAAAAATAGCCATATAAAAATCAGCAAGTTGTCACTTTATAGGAACACCTTGAAGTTGTCAAGCAAAGCATGAGGATATTTATGGAATGAGTTCAAAAGGACTACAGAAGACATCTGACCTATTTAGAATCATTCCCACATGGTCTACATAGGTAGCAATAGGGTATAACAGAGCAGGGACAATTATGCAACATTGTTGCACTATTTCAGCATAGTTACTTGGTGAATGAAGTGTATAAATTCAGTAGCAACTTGATGTACTCCTTCATGTTGATATTGAATAATTTTTCCATGTTCTAATTTGTTTGAATTTGCAATAAATGCCAATATTTTACAGCTATGCAGTAGAGTTGGAAGATGCAAGAATTTACCATGTAAATTCCAGCAAGCTACCAATGAATGGCAAGGCATGGAATTCACACATGGAGAGGAATGAAGACTATTGCAATTTGATCCTGAGGGCTAATCCACCTGAGAAATGTAGCTAAAATAACTTGAAGAGCACACAATTGGTCATTCCGAAGATCTTCGGATTGAACAGGTATCTTCGGATTGAGAAATATAGTCTCTTCGGATTGAGAAATACAATCTCTTCGGATTGAGCCACTTAGCTCCGGATTGAGAACAGAAAGTGCTTTTTGAATTTTTGACTATTTTTTAACGATGGAAAAAGGGAAATAAGGTTGAGAAGGTTAAGGGAAAATATCCCCCAGATGTATTTGTCATCCTTGCCGTCCAAAGTCACCATTCATGGAAAAAGATCAATTGATCCTCTTCCAAGATAAACCCAGAAATAACTACAGCATAATAGGAATATGTTTGCAAGATAGAAATGGCATATTCTGAAGTGGAAAAATATGTGTGAGATATTTCTAGACTCCTCCTACGTACTCTCATCATTGAAGATGCTTTCTAAGGGCCAATGACTACTACTGCAACACAAACTGTCTAGATTTGCATTTATTTCAAATCCAAAATTATTGACAAATCACTATAAAGTAGCACATAGGATTATTTGAGCATGGGATATGTTGTAAATATTTATATAAATAACATAGCTCCATCCTTGGTTGAGCCAGTTAGGAATTAGAATAGAGGAGAGTTTTCAATAGCAACAATTAGGACTGTATAGTAATTTTTTGTAACAATTTTCAGCATGTTTTGTCATCAATAAAAGTGCAGCTATTTAATCATTTTCTATTCCGAGTGTTAATTAGTTAAGGAGTGCTTTTCACCTCCTTTTAGATCAAGAAGTATGGGCCCACTTTCAGATCTAGAAAGAGGATTTTTATGGCATGTTTTAATCTGTAATTTTGTTGCAGCAGAATTAACATATTACTTGTCAAGTTTACTTTTCTTGTTTTAAGTTTGTATAATGTTCTTTATGTTTTCTATTATGTTTTTGTACAACATTTGTGTGTGTGTCAACTGACAAATTATATTAATAATTTTTCCTTTGCTTCAATTTTTTCCTTGCTTTTCTACTTTAGCAACTTTCCATTTTCAGCATATTTCATTTTGCTATCAATTCCTGTAGCAGAAGCTTGATGACCTTTTGTGGCAGGACATTGACAGGTGTTTTTAGCATAAGTTTCATTTACAAGCATCATTTCAATTATGCAAGAGTAACTAGGTTTCAATTCCGCAAATGTAACTTAGAATTTCATTTCAGCAACATTTAAATTCAACAATTTAAATTTTGTTATTTTAATTCTGCAAAAGTAGATTAGACTTTCAATTTAGCAATTCCAATTCCTGCAATTGTAGTTAGATTTCAATTCCTACAACTTAGAATTAGTTTTTAGTTCCTGCAAGTTTCCATTCTATGGATTAGGTTTAGTGTGACACCAAAAGGCTAAACCAAATCTATCTCACCCAATAAATGCTTGAATTGTACTCTGCCCTAGCCTTCTATCGTAGACAACCTTGGAAACCACCCCAGATTGATAAGATATTTGAGATTTAATGATGTTCTTAATGACAATGCATCATATGCCACAATCGAGAAGTAGAAGCTAGAAGGACAAGCCACCCCATTACTTGTGAAAGGTAAGGTTTTCAATAAGCAAGTAAACATTTTGATAGATAGTGGAGCCACTGATAGTTTTATTTCATCTAGTCTAGCAAGGATTGTGTCGAAAAGGCCTGGGTATTTGGCTCAAGGGTGGAAGGTTGAGTATGGTTCTAGGCAGACCTACTCGGTGAACCAATGTTATCCTATGGCAGAAGTCACTCTATCTAAAGGGACTATGGAATGTTGTTTATATGTAGCTCCCTTACACGCCTTTGATGTGGTTCTAGGGATGGATTGGCTATAGGCTCATAAAGCCTTAGTCAATTTCCAAGACCATTGGATTGAGTATTCAGAGAGAGGCGGAGAGAGACTAAGAATTCATAGAAAACAAGGGGTGTTTGAACCTCAAATGTTGTCCGCTATGCAATTGAAAAAGGCCCTAAAGAGAGGAGGGATAGTGTATGTGGTAAAACTCAATGAGGTGGAGGACCATGAGAAAGGAGAAATACTAAGACAACATCCAATTTTATAGGATTTTTAGGACGTATTTCCAGAGGACCTACCTAGACTACCTCCTGTACGGGAATTTGACTTCACAATTGAACTTATGATGGGAGTCAAACCTATTCATAGATCCCCGTATAGGATGAATCCTACTTAAATGTGAGAACTAAGGTTCAATTACAAGGATTATTGGAAAAGGGTTTGATAAAACCGAGTGTGTCACCATGGGGTGCACCAATTTTGTTCATGAAAAATAAGGACGGTTCGCTAAGATTGTGTATTGATTACAGGATGCTAAATAAGGCTACAATCAAGAACCGATATCCTTTACCTAGGATTGAAGATTTATTTGATCAACTAAAGGATGCTAAGGTGTTTACTAAGATCGATCTGAGGTTAGGGTATCACCAGTTAAGGATTCGTGAGGAAGACACTCACAAAATGATATTTAAGACTAGGTATGGGCATTATGAGTTTACGGTTCTACCCTTTGGACTGACTAATGCCCCAGCTGCTTTCATGAACTTAATGAACAGTGTGTTCCGAAGACACTTGGACCAGTTTGTCCTGGTATTCCTAGATGATATCCTTATATACTCTCGAGATAAATAAGAGCACGATAAACATCTTAGGATCATGTTGGAATTGTTAAGGAAGAATCAACTTTATGGGAATCTAGCTAAGAGTGAATTCTATGTTCTAGAGGTACGATATCTTGGACATGTTATATCGGAAAAGGGGATTGTTGTGGATCCAAAAAAGATAGAGGCTATTCTGAATTGGCCACCCCCTACTAATGTGACTAAAGTACGAAGTTTCATGGGGTTAACGGGCTATTATAGACGTTATATAAAGGACTACTCCAAGATTGTTGGACCCATAACAAACCTTCAGAAGAAGGGGAAATAATTCAAGTGGTCAGAGAAGTGTGAGGTTGCCTTCGTACTACTAAAGCATAAGCTTACTACTGCATCGATACTAAAGGTTCTCGATCCTCAAGGGGACTTTTCAGTGTGCACTGATGCATCCATAGATGGGTTGGGTGGGGTACTCTCACAAGAGGATTCAGTAGTGGCATATACTTCAAGGAAGCTCAAAAAGCATGAAGTTAATTATGCTACGCATGATTTGGAGCTAGCTGCAGTAGTGCATGCTTTAAAGGTTTGGCACCACTACTTGGTGGGAAGGCCCTTTGAATTAAAAATAGACCATCAAAGTCTATGGTATATATTCACCCAACCAATACTCAATGCGAGGCAGAGAAGATGGGTGGAATTTCTCACTGAGTATGATTTTGAGATTGAGTATATAAAGGGAAAAGAGAATAAAGTAGTTGATGCTTTGAGTAGAAGGAAATATATAGCAGCCATAACTAGAATTCACATGGACCTGATGGATCGAGTGAGACAGGAACAATCTCAGGATGAGTATTGCCAAGGAATTTGAGTCAAGATGGACAGATATCCTAAAGGAAATAAGGAATTTAGTGTGAAATATGACTTTCTGTGTTATAAGGGAAGGGTCATCATACCAAAGTTGGGTGATTTGAGGAACTTGATAATGCAAGAAGCTCATAGATCTCCTTATTCTGCTCATCTAGGAGGAGCCAAAATGCAAGAAAACATGAAAAGAGCCTTCTTTTGGGTAGGAATGAAGAAGGATATCACAGATTTTGTCGCTCAATGCCTTGAATGTCAAAAATTTAAGGTGGAACGCCAACATCCTATAGGAAAACTTCATCTACATGATATACCTATGCAAAAATGGTAGGTAATATCTATGGATTTTATCGTGGGTTTACCCAAGACTCGGTACCAACATGATGCCATCTTTGTAGTGGTCGACAAATTGACTAAGGTTGCCCACTTCATACCAGGAAATACCAAGGACGATGCTCAGGTAGTGGCTAGCAGATTTGTCAAAGAGGTATTCCGATTGCATGGGTTTCCTGAGGTAATTATCTCATATAGAGATTCCAAATTCACTTTTGAATTTTGGAAATCCCTTCATAGTGTAGTTGGTACGAAATTGAATATGATTTCAGCATACCACCCTAAAACCGATGGTCAAACGGAGTGGGTAAACCAAGTTTTGGAAGACATGCTCCACATGTACTGCATGGATCACAAATCTCAATGGGAATATTGTCTACCTTTGGTAGAGTTTACCTACAATAATGGACATCACTCCTCGCTAGGAATGGCACCTTTCGATGCCTTGTATGGGCAAAAGTGTAGAACACCATTGTCTTGGGATAACCTAGAGGATCGAGTTGTGATTGGGCCAAAAATGGTCAGGGTAATGGAAGAGCAACTAAAATAAATTAGGCAAAGGCTTAAGGAAGTTGCGGATAGGTAGAAGAGTTATGCAGATCTAAAAAGGACTCCTAAAGAGTATTCTATTGGAGATAAGGTGTTCTTAAGGGTTAAGCCAAAGAAAAGTGCTATCAAATCCACAAAGTTGGATCCACATTTTGTGGGGCCCTTCGAGATCATGAAAAATATCAGTCCGGTTGCATACCGACTTGCATTACCACCTAATCTATCCAAAATCCATGACACCTTCCACATATCCTTGCTTAGGAAATATGTTGCTGACCCTGAACATGTGTGGGATGTTTCTAAATTGCAGATGGTAAATCCGAAGGCCATTGAAGTACTACCGATGAAGATTCTTGAGTTTCATTCTAAATCTCTACGGAATCGGACTCTCGAACAGTGTAAGGTCCAGTGGGACCAGTTCTCTGAGAAGAATGCCACTTGGGAGAAAGTGGAGGTTATGCGAAAATATTTTCCCTTTTTGTTTGAAGCTATATGATGTAATAATTTTACTTTCTGTTAAAAACAAAAGGAAAACTGGAAACACCGAGGATGATGTTTAATCCTAGTGGGGGAGGATGTCATGACCCTCCCTAGCTGACTTTATGGCACAAGAAAACAATGTATTAACCTATGATGTGGTGATACCTAGTTTGAACAATTGAACCAACTATATGATGTTTAGTTGATTTATAAGGGTGTGTTATCGCTAACATATTGCCAAGTGTGCAGGATTAGGTACACTCATAGGTGGAACAGGCAGAGTCACCCACCAAAAATGAGGGTACCAAAGATCAGGGGAAATGATGATTAAGGTACTCGAAGGTAACATGGATAGATACCTTCATATAGGCATGCATTGACGGAAGGGATAATCATCGATGGCCGATCACCTTGAGCTTTAGTTGATAGCCTAGTAGCTATCGTAAAATCTTTGGCTAAGATAGGTGATTGGGTTGATGGAAAGATTCCCTCTTTGATTGTTGTATAAATTTGTTTGCTCTTTACTGCATCATGGCTTGAGTAGTTTAATGTTGGATTTTCTATATGAGAACAACTGCAAGATGTATATAGATGCATAAGGTAAACTGTCATGTTGAAATGAAAGTAGAGCATCATTCTTATGAAAGAAAGCAAATTAAATTTATATGTTGAAAGAAGATTCCTTTAAATTAATTAATGAAGTTTAAGTAAATAATGTTTGGCTCATTGGAGCCCATTAGTAAACTTCATTGCAATTAATAAATGAGTTTTCATTTAAATTGATTAAAAGTGTTCATTTTAATGATAATAGAGAATTCATTAAAAAAACTTTAATTAATTGAATTAAATGAAAAAGAATTCATTTTAAGAAAAAATGATATATGTATAAAAAAAATAGATATATTTTATTTAAAAACAATAATGAAATTGTGCAAATAAAAGTAATATATTTTAATGTTGATAAATATCATAAGAATGATATTTTAATTAAAAGAGCCATTCTTCATTTTTTTAAAATAAAATGTAATCATCCCTTTCCTAAACAATGAAACCTAGGAAATAGCCTACGATGCTACTAATTTTCCAAAGGTGGAAAATATGGGAAGAATGCATAAAGGATAGGGGACGGTGCATTGAAGAACGGAGGCTCAAGACGGGGCTCGGGGTTCGAGAAGACGGTGGATGGGCACGTAAGGAGGAAAGAAGGAAAAGAGAAGGGGGACAAAGGAAGAAGGGGGAGGAGAATAGAGCAGACGGGGGACGTAGAGCAAACTCAGACGTAGACGCAAATGAGAGATGGGGATAATGGAAGAACACACCAGAAGCTAAGAGGAGAGGTAGCAAGACGTCGCCATCTTTCCAATATCCGTAGGAGTTAAGGTTGGGTTGCTTTAAATTTAGAACCCGGTTTTAATTTGCATTGGTTTGCTGTATATAAGCATTGTGTAGTTGAAAGAAACCACTATATGTTGCATATAAGCATTGTGTAGTTGAAAGAAACCACTATATGTTGTATATAAGTGTTGTGTAGTTGAAAGAAACCACTATATGTTGTATATAAGCATTGTGTAGTTGAAAGAAACCACTATATGTTGTATATAAGCGCTGTGTAGTTGAAAGAAACCACTATATGATGTGTATGAGTGTTGTGTTTCAATTGGAACCACCTTGTGTGTGTGTTATGGAACCACCTTATGGGAGTTTGTTATGGAACCACATTGTTATGGGAGTGATGTGTTTTAACTGGAACCACCTTGTGTGTGTGTTATGAAACCACCTTATGGGAGCATTGTGTTTCAACTGGAACCACCTTGTGTGTGTGTTATGAAACCACCTTGTGGGAGCATTGTGTTTTAACTGAAACCACCTTATGTGTGTAGTTTAAGAAAGAAACCACCATATGTCGGGTGAGCATTGTGTGTGTGTGAAATCACCATAGGTTGTGTTGAGCATTGTGCGCTAGGTTTAAGGAAGAGACCATCTCATGTTTGTAAGCATTGTGCACTGTGAATACAGTGAGCACTTTAGTGAGAGTTCTAGTGAGTGTTTCAGCGAGCGTAGACTTTAGAGGAAACTAGTGGGCGTTAGCAGGGAGTGTTGTGCATGTTCGAAGGCCACGCCATGTCGAAGGGAGCATTGTGAGGGTTGCTTGGTCTAGTTTGCTTAGATGCCAGGTTTGGTCGTGGTTGCTCAGCATCCGCCTTGGAAGGCATTGACCTCTAGTTGTAAACCCTGTATTAGGTAAGGTGTTGTGTAACTTGTTCTAATTAAAAAAAGAAACCTTGTTCTATGAGAAATATAATGAAGGTTTTAATTAGAAAGAAACCTTAGTTTCATATAAAATATAATGAAGGCTTTTAATTAAAAGGAACCTTTGATTTATATGAGATTTATTTAAGGTTTTTAATTAAAAGGAACCTTTGATTTATATGAGATTTATTTAAGGTTTTTAATTAAAAGGAACCTTTGATTTTTATGAGATTTATTTAAGGTTTTTAATTAAAAGGAACCTTTGATTTATATGAGATTTATTTAAGGTTTTTAATTAAAAGGAACCTTTGATTATATGAGATTTATTTAAGGTTTTTAATTAAAAGGAACCTTTGATTTTTATGAGATTTATTTAAGGTTTTTAATTAAAAGGAACCTTTGATTTATATGAGATTTATTTAAGGTTTTTAATTAAAAGGAACCTTTGATTTATATGAGATTTATTTAAGGTTTTTAATTAAAAAGATCCTTTGATTTATATGAGATTTATTTAAGGTTTTGAATTAAAAGGAACCTTTGATTTTTATGAAATGTATTGAAGGTTTTTAATTTAAAGAGAGAACCCCTTTGATTAAGGTTGATTATCTTAGGAGTTTTAAATTAAAGAGATGTGGATTTATTCGTGAATTGAAGTTATGGGGCTTCAATTTAGGGAATGAATGAATGTTTGTTTTAAAGGTTAAAGGTATGGGACTTTAATGCTTTAAAAAGGTAATTGATTGATTGTAAATGGTGAATTAAAAAGGATGTAGATTTATTCTTTGAATTGAAGTTATGGGGCTTTGATTTAGGGAATGAAAAGAAAGGGATTGTTTTAAAGGTTAAGGGTATGGGACTTTAATGCTTTAAGACATGAATGAATTTGGTTTAAGTTAGACCTTGATCTAAGTGGTACATGTTGGATGACTCTCTAAGGAAACTTGAGAGGTGAAAATAAAAGTAAGGGTTCTTTTATGATATCCATTATGCATTAGATGGTTAGAAACTTAATTGAATTTTTGTATAGTTGCAATTTGGCAAAGTAAATGAATAGATGCATTTAAAGGCATGCCTATCCTGAACCATGAGTATCCTGATCCCCTACTACCCTCAAAGAACCAATGGGAAGCAAGGAGAAGCAAGGAGTTCCATGGAAACAAAGAATAGGTAATTGTATCTTACGTTGATTTACTTATGATCAAATAGACTAGAATTGTGGGGAGATATCCCCAATGCAGATAAGGTGATATTCTTAAGAGTAAGAAGGATTTATCATGTAAGAATTAATGAGATAATTGTTTATTGGTTTAGTAAAGGTACTTTTCCTTTGTTTTTGTATCTAGTTATATTATGTAGTTGATTCTCTTTAGTGTTAAGCTTGCTTTATTTTCTCTATCATTGTTTGATTGCTTTCTGATGTTATAGTAACTAGATGTATCATTGTTTGGTTGCTTGATGATAGAAATCTAAGTGTAGAGTTCTAGGGTGAACTCAGAGGTGACCTAAGGGAATTAAGAACCCCTTAGGGTGAACATAGGTGACCTAAGGGAATTGAGAACCCCTTAGGGTGAACATAGGAGAAATTGAGACCCCCTTAGGGAGATAAAGGACTAAGTTGTGAAGAGATTACATCTGAGTTAAGATAGCTCATCATGGAGATGAGATAGATAGCTTAACTCGCAATACTCATAGCATACCTACACATAAGGATTTGTGTATGGTATGGAGATGTGTGTATACCTTTGATGGATTGAGGGTGATAGGTCTAGCTCATCAAGAATGATGGGACAGATGGACTTATCTGCAGTAACACATGTTACACCTACACAAACGGACTTGTGAAAGGGTACTTCATGAGATGTAGCTTCCAAGAAAACTTAGGTGATTGAAACTTTAGGTTATTATTAGTTGGGTTAGGGGTTCATGAAGGGTTCATGTATCCCTCTCCTTAGTAAAAAAAAAAACTTTTCTATTTTTGTATTTTTTTGTTTGTGTATTTTTGGGTCGTTATAGGATTGGTGTCTCTTATGGATTGGTATCCATGAACCTAAGTAGAGGGGATTGGTGTCTCCTATGGGTATGTGCCCATGAACCAATAGAGGGGATTGGTGTCTCATGTGGATTGGTGTCCACGAACTTGAGTAAGGGGATTGGTGTCTCCTGTGGATTGGTGTCCATGAACATTGTAATAGGGGATTGGTGTCTCCTGTGGGTTGGTTCCCACGAAATTTATTGAAGAAATATATAAGCAATATTTTTTGTTTTCTCCCGAGAGGGAGTTTCCACATAAAATATTTATCTCTTATGTGTGTGGTGATTTGTGCATTGTTTCATTATTGCATTTATATTATTTGAAGTTATTGCTTTGGAAAGAAAAGAGAAAAATTTATCTTATACTATTCACCCCCCCTCTTAGTATAAGCTTGTGTTCTTCAATTGGTATCAGAGTAGGTTCCTTTGTGAAAGCCTAACCGCTTGAAGGAAGATCTTACAAGAAAACACAATTTAAGATAAGTACAAAAAAAGAAAGCAAAAGAGAAAAACATGGCCATTGAGGAGAAATAAGATGCCCCTATGGTTGAAATCAAAGAGAGAGATCCAAAAAATGGAGAGGAAGCCATGGTTGACGTAGAAGAGGAACTTATTGTTGCTCTTGAAGAATTGAAAAGGGTTAGAAAGAAGAATTCAATATTGAAGGCTCAAGTACAAGAGGATGAGGAAACAAAGACAAAGCTTCTACAAGATCTCACCGATTTAAAAGTGAAGGTTGAAGAGGCAAAGAGAATTGAAGAAGTTATGGTTGAGCAATTAAAGGCAAAGGAGCTAGAATGTGAAAAATTGGAATATGAGGTTGTCTCTCTAAGAAAGGAAGTGGAAAAATCTAAGGATAAGTTACAAAAAAATAAAAGGTTTGAAAAAAACACAGAAATATTGGATGATATTATCAAAGCACAAAGACTTTCAGGTATAAATACTGGACTTGGTTTTGAAGAAGGTCAAGAGAAATAGAAAGAGGAGTCAAGCTCAAAAGGAACAAAGACATCAAAGAAAATAAGTAAAGAAGAGCCCATGACCTACGCTGATGTATTGAAAAGTGAAAGCATCAAGGAGGAAGAAAACAAAGAATCATCATGGACAGAATTCAATCATAGAAACCACAATGAAAGAACCATGTGATCATATCATCCAAGGCAATCAAACAGGTTTCAATATTTCTTCCATGGTTATTGTTTTTCATGTAACAAATATGGTCATAAAGTTGTACATTGCATGGTCCATGTGAAAAATGATGTTGGCTTCATCAATAGAAATTTCAATTCATTTGCACCTCTCATGGATTACAATATCATTTGTTATAAATGTGATAATTTTGGGCACAAAGCTAAATGGTGTAGAACAATGTTTCCTAAACTTCCTAAATCAAGCAAGAAGGAGGAAGGTCAAACAGTTCAGAAGGAGATGTCCTCAAAAGTTTGGAAAAAGAAAAAGGAACAAGAAAAAGAAAAATCCATGTTGGTACAAATGACTCTTCATGTGCAAAATGAAGGAAATCAGTGGTACATTGATAGTGGTTGTTCAAGCCATATGATAGGTGACAAAAGCAAATTTCTCTCTCTCAAGGAAATAAATGGAGGAACAGTGAAATTTGGTGATAATGCTTCTACCAAAATTGTTGGAAAAGGGACTTTGAGTTTGGATAATGGAAGATCAAGGACAAAAAATGTATTATATGTTGAAGGATTGAAGCACAATCTACTAAGTGTAATTCAACTATGTGATCAAGGGCACACACTCACATTTCACCCAAATGGATGTGAGATCAAGAAATCCAAGATAGGAAAGCTTATTGCAGATGCTAGTAGAACTGCAAACAATCTCTACATGTTGAGAAAAATTAAGGGAGAAAAATACTTTTTATCACAAGAGGATGAGGGTTGGTTATGGCATAGAAGAATGGGTCACCTGAACTTTGACAACATAGTGAAAATAAGCAACAAATAGGTAGTCAGATATTTTCCCAAAATAGCAAAACCCCCAAGCACGATTTGTGCACAATACCAACATGGTAAGCAAACAAGATCAAGTTTCAAATCAAAGGAGTTTTCTTCATCCAAGCCTTTGGAGCTAGTTCACACCGATCTATGTGGTCCTACAAGGACAAAGAGTTTACAAGGTGAGAATTACTTCATGTTATTTATTGATGATTTCTCTAGAATGACTTGGGTAACATTCTTAAAAGAAAAATCAGAAGCATTTGAAAAGTTCAAGGCATTCAAGGCACTTGTAGAAAATGAAATAGGCAAAAATATCAAGTGTCTAAGATCAGATAGAGGAGGTGAATTCACTTCAGGTGAATTTGTAGAATTTTGTGAACAACATGGAATCAAGAGATAATACTCAGCAGCAAGAACTCCATAACAGAATGGAGTAGTTGAAAGGAAAAATAGAACTATTCAGGGTATGGCCAGGGCTATGCTAAATGAGTCTAATATTTTTGATGCTTTTTGGAGAGAGGTAATTCATACAACTATTTATATCATCAATAGAGCTCAAATAAGAGTAAATCACCACAAAACCCCGTATGAGCTTTGGAAGGGAAGACCAGCTACTGTGAAGTACTTCAAAAATTTTGGAAGCAAATGCTACATTAGACGAGAAGAGAAAAATTTGGGTAAGTTTGATTCCAGGTGTGATGAGGGTATCTTCCTTGGATACTCCACTAAGAGCAAAGCCTATAGATGCTACAATAAAATATCACATACAATTGTGGAAAGTGCAAATGTAAGAGTTGATGAAGAAATAGATCTAAGAGAACCAGCTCAAGAGATTGTGTATCAAGAAGGAGAAAGTTGCAAAGAAGAAGAAGGTGAAGAAACTAAAGAAGATGAGACACTCTCAAGAAAGGCACCACCTAAGACACCATCCAGGTATGTGCAAAAGAACCATCCAAGAGAACTGATTATTGGGAATCTAGATGAGAGACAAACAAGGAGGAAGATAACAGGAACAGGTGAACATGCAAATTTTTCTTTGCTATCTAAAGTTGAGCCCAAGAATTTCAATGAAGCAAGTGAAGATAAATATTGGATTAAGGCAATGGAAGAAGAGTTAGACCAAATAGAAAAGAGTGAGACTTGGGAACTTGTTCCACATCCAAAAGACAAGAATGTAATTGGCACCAAATGGGTCTACAAAAATAAGTTGAATGAAGATGGTCAGGTTGTCAAAAACAAAGCAAGACTTGTGTGCAAAGGCTATGCACAAGTTGAGGGGATTGATTTTGAAGAGACATTTTCTCCTGTTGCACGTCTTGAGGCCATAAGAATGTTCTTGGCTTTCTCAAGTTTCAAAAACTTCAAAGTGTACCAAATGGATGTAAAATCAACATTTCTTAATGGTTACTTAGAGGAAGAGGTCTACATTGAGCAACCAGATGGTTTCAGCCTGACAGATAAGCCAGACTATGTATGCAAATTAAAGAAGGCTCTCTATGGACTAAAGCAAGCCCCTAGGGCTTGGTACTCAAGGTTGGATAAATATCTTCAAGAACAAGGTTTCAAAAAAGGTATAGCTGATAGCAATCTATACATCAAAAATGAAGGAAATGACTTGTTGATTATAGTGGTCTATGTGGATGACATCATTTTTGGAGGTAGTAATGACAAGATGTGTCAAAAATTTGCAAAATGTATGCAAAGTGAATTTGAGATGTCAATTCTTGGTGAGCTATCCTTCTTTCTTGGTTTGCAAATTTCACAATCAGATAAAGGTATATTTCTCTCTCAAACCAAGTATGTAAAAGAAATGTTGAAAAAATTTAGGATGGAGGATTGCAATCCTATGAGTACCCCCATGATTACAAGATGTAAGTTAAGTAAATATGATGAGTCTCCTGAGGTAAATCAAACATTGTATAGATCCATGATTGGAAGTTTACTGTATGTCACAACTACAAGGCCAGATATAATGCAGGCAGTCGGATTGGTGGCAAGATTTCAAGATGCACCAAAAGAAACACATGTACAAGCAGTATAAAGAATATTTAAGTATTTTAAAGGAACTATGGAGTTTGTACTATGGTATCCCAGATGCAATAATTTCACTCTCATTGCATATACAGATGCATATTGGGCAGATAGTGTTGATGATAAAAAAGCACAAGTGGAGGAGCATTTTTTCTTGGAGATTGTTTGGTCTCTTGGCTAAGTAAGAAACAAGCATCAATGTCCTTATCTACTATAGAGGTAGAGTACATTGTAGCAGCTGCTTGTTGCACACAGGTTTTATGGATGAAACAAACCTTAAGTGATTTCAAAATTAAGCATGATCATCCTATCTCCATACTTTGTGATAATACAAGTGCCATCAATATTTCAAAGAATCTGGTGATGCATTCAAGGACCAAGCACATTTCAATCAAATATCACTTTTTGAGAGAGCAAGTGGTTGATCAACAAGTCAAGTTGGAATATATTGCTACAAAGGAACAGATTGCTGACATCTTTACCAAACCACTTCCAAAGGAGACCTTTGAGTATCTCAAAAGTAAGTTGGGAGTAATTTCACTCCCATATCAAAATTGAACACCTCAAGAAAAGGAGGTGGTAAGGGGGCTATGTCAAGTGACTTATCTTACAAGCCCCAAGGAGCCTTTGCCATTGATGTCAAAGGGGGAGAATTTTTAGTAAGGGGGAGCAGCTAGTCAGGGGGAGCAACTTGTGATCCTATTCAGTAAAAGTTAGTTTCATTATAGGGTTGCCATCAATGACAAAGGGGGAGATTGTTGGAAATATTGAGTTGTCATTGATGTCAAAGGTAGAAATATCTTCAAGGATGAAATGTTGATGTCAAAGGTAAAATATCTTCAAGGTTGAAATGATGAGTTATCATTGAAGTGCAAGGTAGATATCTTCAAAGATGATTTAATGTTGTCAAAGAAAAAGTGATCTTATATGCTTTAATATTTAAATAAATATTTAAATATTAAAGAAGGAGGTTTATATTTAAATCAAAGGATTTAAATATAGTGTAAAAGTTTAAATATTTAAATGTTTTAAAATTCAAATGATGGGCGACCTCCTTAAGAGCACCATGCAAAAGGGAATTAAATATTATGGGTCGACCATGCAAAAGGTTGAAAATTCAAATATTCAAAAAATATTGGGCTAACTTCGTTGGGCGCGCATGAAGAAGCATATAAATATGAGCTCCTAAGTTCACTTTGGAAAATGCCATGCAATTCGAATAATATCGATCGAGCGAAGAGCGACAACGAGAAGGAGGGAGGAGAGGAGCACAAGTTTTGGCAGCGTCGCAATGGAAAGAAAACTTTAAACATTGGTTCGTGCCACTTCTATCTCAACCGAGTGGTTAGACCAGTCGGTAGCCTAGCTCATGCTAGGGTGTTGTGTTGCAAGAGGTTAAGGGGTCGAATCTCTTCGACGTCATTTTTCTGAAGTGTTGAAGATAGAGCTACGAAGGATTTAAATATTATTTTTGCACCTTTGGTTCCATCCATTGGGGTAGCCCAGTCGGTTTCCTAGCTTGCGTGGAGTGTTGTTGTGCAGGAGGTTAAGGGGTTGAATCTCTTCGATGTCATTTTTTGAAGAATTGAAAACATAGTACCGAAGGAATTAAATATTGTTTTGCACCTTTTGGTTTCATGTGTTGCGTTAGCGCAGCTGGTCACTAGCCCAAGTTAGGGCGCTACGCTTCTAGAGGTCAAGGGATCAAATCCCATCCATGGCTGTGCAAGGTATTTATAAATTTTGTTTTATTAAAT
The DNA here is from genome assembly GCA_028583015.1 of Wollemia nobilis. Lineage (NCBI taxonomy): Eukaryota > Viridiplantae > Streptophyta > Pinopsida > Araucariales > Araucariaceae > Wollemia > Wollemia nobilis. The sequence goes on along the minus strand of JAQPPZ010016911.1, from coordinate 1,941,369 downwards.
TTGATAAAAAGGGAGATATAAGGCATAGTATTGGGATTTGATTTTTGCAAATGATAAAAGGGGAGATATAAGGCATAGTATTGTGATTTGATTTTTGCAAATTATAAAAGGGGAAATATAAGGTGTAATGTTGTGATTTGATTTTTGCAAATTATAAAAGGGGAGATATAAGGTGTAATGTTGTGATTTCATTTTTGCAAAGGGAGAAGTTGTTAGTATAAGGTTCTATTCTTTGCAAATCATAAAAAGAGATATACAGAAAATGTTGTTAAAATAAAGCTTTATATTGTAAGTTTTAAAAGGGAGATATAAGGAGTTATTTTTAAGGTTTATTGTGTATGTTTTGAAAGAAGTTATAAGGGTTTAAAAGTGGTTGATTTGATATTTAAATCAAGAAGAAAAGAAGGGAATTATTGACCAGATTAGAAAAGCACATGCAAGAGGAAGATCATCATTTTTGTCAACCCAGGTTTGGAAAGCTCATGCAAAAAGAAGATCATCATCATTGAGGCAGATTTAGAGGTATAGTGTTATTTTCTCTTCTTTTTTTTCTTTTTTTTTAAGCGAAAAACCCCTTGTAGGGCTGCCTTAGTCTGAGAGACCACGACCAGGGGGTTCTACACCATCAAAGTTACCCGGGAGTCGCACCCGACCCTTCCTGCACCAACATTATCAATTGAATTTTGGTTATCCAATTCAACTTTTTGGTAGGGTGGAGATTCGAACCTGGGACCTCCCTTGGAGGATTGCCCCCTCCTCTCCAACTCACCTACAACACCTGGGTGTGTTCTTTTATCAAAGTGGTTTTGTTTGAGGAAAATATTTTTATTGTCATATAGTGGGAGGTATAAGGATTGATTGGATGAGCATTGTTTTGATTGAGATTGAGAGTAAATATGCAAGGGTTATAGATCAGATTAGTGCATTTTTCATGGTTGATTTTGGAAATAGATGAGCATTGTTTGCATGCAATATTTGGGAATAGATGAGCATTGTTTGTATGCAAGATTTGGGAATAGATAAGAATTTTTTGAATGCAAGACTGGGAAATAGTTGAGCAGGTTTGGAGTAAATTTGACCAGGTTTTGGAGCAGATTTGAGCGTGTTCTATGAGCATATTTAAGCAGTGTTGTGAGCAAGTTTTGAAGTATATTAGAGTAAACTTGAGCAGATGGGATTTGTGTCTCATGTGGGTTTGTGCCCATAAACCAGTAGAGGGGATTGGTGTCTCTTGTGGATTGGTGTCCATGAACCTAAGCAAAGGGGATTGGTGTCTCCTGTGGGTTGGTGTCTCCTATGTATTAGTGTCCACGAACTTGAGTAAGGGGATTGGTGTCTCCTGTAGATTGGTGTCCGTGAACATTGTAATAAGGGATTGGTGTCTCCTATGGGTTGGTGCCCATGAAATTTATTGAATAAATATATAAGCAAAATTTGTTTTCTCCCAAGAGGGATTTTCCATGTAAAATATTTGTCTCTTATGTGTATGGTAATTTGTGCATTGTTTCATTATTGCATTGATCTTATTTGAAGTTGTTGCTTTGAAAATAAAAAAGAAAAGTTTTATCTTATATTGTTCACCCCCCTTTCAGTATAATCTTGTGTTCTTCAATTGGTATCAGAGTAGGTTCCTTTGTGAAAGACTAACCGCTTGAAGGAAGATCTTACAATAAAACACAAAGGTATGCATATTGTGAAATATTTTAATTATGGTAACTTTGGTCACTATGCATCTAATTGTCCACAAGCTAAAAGTAGTAGTAGTGAAGAAGAAAAGAAATACAAGAAAGAGAAAGAAAGAAAATTTTATCATGGAAATAAGGATAGACATCATCAGAGTAAGCATGAGAAAAAAATATTTCAAAGACACAATAAGATTTTTTATGTTGAAGAAGCAAGCAGTTCTTCCAGTAGTAGTGATGAAAGCCTCTCCGATAGTGAAAAAGAAGAGATCCTATTTTTGGCCATAGAAGAGAAAGAAGATGCTCCTATTGTTGAAGACCAAGAAGAAGAGAAATATTCAAAAAATAAAGAGGAAGCCACAATTGACATAGAATAGGAACTTATTGTTGCTCTTGAAGAATTGAAAAGGGTTAGAAAGAAGAATTCAAGATTGAAGTCTCAAGTACAAGAGGATGAGGAAACAAAGACAAAGCTTCTACAAGATCTCACCGATTTAAAAGTGAAGGTTGAAGAGGCAAAGAGAATTGAAAAAAATTATGGTTGAGCAATTAAAGACAAAGGAGTTGGAACGTGAAAAATTAGAATATGAGGTTGTCTCTCTAAGAAAGTAAGTGGAAAAATCTAAGGTTAAGTTACAACAAAATACGATGTTTGAGAAAAGCACAAAAATATTATAAGTTTTAAAAGGGATATATAAGGAGTTATTTTTAAGGTTTATTGTGTATGTTTTGAAAGAAGTTATAAGGGTTTAAAATTGGTTGATTTGATATTTAAGCAAGAAAACAAAAATAGAATTGTTGACTAGATTTTAAAGGCACATACAAAAGGAAAAAACATTTTTGTCAAGGCAGGTTTAGAAAGCTCATGCAAAAAGAATATCATCATCATTGAGGCAGATATAGAGGTATAGTGTTCTTTTCGCAAAGTGGTTTTGTTTGAGGAAAATATTTTTATTGTCATATAGTGGGAGGTATAAGGATTGATTGGATGAGCATTATTTTGATTGAGATTGAGAGTAAATATGCAAGGGTTATAGATCAAATTTGCAAGTAGATTAGTGCATTGTTCATGGTTGATTTTGGGAATAGATGAGCATTGTTTGTATGCAATATTTGGGAATAGATGAGCATTGTTTGTATGCAATATTTGGGAATAGATAAGCATTGTTTGTATGCAATATTGGGAAATAGTTGAGCAGATTTGGAGCAAATTTGAGCAGGTTTTGGAGCAAATTTGAGAATGTTTTTGAGTAGATTTGAGTAGTGTTGTAAGCAGGTTTTGAATCAAATTTGAGCAAACCTAAGTAGAGGGTATTGATGTCTCCTATGGGTTGGTGCCCATGAACCAGTAGAGGGGATTGGTGTATCCTATGTATTGGTGTCCACGAACCTAAGCAGAGGGGATTGGTGTCTCCTGTGGGTTGGTGCCCACCAACCAATAGAGCAGATTGGTTTCTCCTGTGGATTAGTGTCCATAAACTTAAGCAAGGGGGTTGGTTTCTCCTGTGGATTGGTGTCCATAAAAATTGTAATAGGGGATTGGTGTCTCCTTTGGGTTGGTGCCCATGAAATTTATTAAATAAATATGTAGGAAATATTTTGTCATGGTTTTATCCCAAGAGGGATTTTCCATGTAAAATATTTGTCTCTTATGTGTGTGGTGATTTGTGCATTATTTCATTGTTGCATTGATCTTATTTGAATTTATTACTTTGGAAAGAAAAGATAAAAGTTTTATCTTATATAGTTCACCCCCCTCTCAGTATAAGCTTATGTTCTTCAAAGATTTACCAAACATATTAATAATCCATTGCAATAGATTCCAGACTATTAAACAATGTCCCAAGAGATGGCCTATAGTTTCCTCCTTATTGAAAAAACACATTGAGAGGGGCCATGAAAACCTATTTTCATAAGGTTATCCCGGGATAAAATTCTTCTATGACCTACTAGCCAAACAAACATTTTGACTTTAGGAATGCTTGGGCTATCCCTAACATCTCTCCAAATTCTAGAGATATTATTATTTTGTCGGTGTTGTACATTATATCCACTTCTTATTGTGTATTATCCTAAGTTATTCAACTCCTAAACTAATTTATCCTTGTATCCCCTCAGAATACTCATAGTTGTTATCTTTCTACTCAATTGCCTCCTAACATCAATGTCTTGTATATGTGTAAAAAATCTTCTTTCCATTTGTATCTTCCTTCTCAATCCTTGTACAAAATGTTTGAAACCCTATCACCATATTTGTCTTGAAGCAATCTCATCCAAGGTTTCAAAATTGGATCTAAATTGAGTGGTTTTTTATCCCATCACCCATATTAAACCTTTAATCATAATATCAATAGATTTTTTTTAACTATTCCAATGAGTAGAACCATTTGGTAGAGAGATTTGCAGTAAATATTAAACGTAGGTCATTGGGATCAATATACTTAGAAGAATTCCTGCCTATTGTCTTTGACTCTCTTTGTACAATCTCTAGATAAATTTTCCCCTAAGAGCTAATTCATCTGTAAGAACTCTTAAACCAAGACCTCCCCTATTTTTATCATCACACAATTTGCTCCATTTCACCAAAGGAAATTTTCTTTTATCATGTGGACTTAACCATAAAAATGATCACATAATATAGATTAAATTCAACTAATTTTTGCGTAGAATACAATGACATATAATATGTTGAAATGGCTTGTAAGATTGACTTAATTAATTGCACTCTTCCTGCTAATGATAACCATATACCTTTCCAAGCTGGAAGTTTATTTTGAACTTTACTAATAATTGGATTCCATAAATCTATCCTAAATATCCCCTCAAATAAATGCATACCTAGATAAGTTGTCAAATTTTCCTTCTCCATTTGAAGTAACCTGCAAATTCTTGCTTTGATATTAGTAGGAGTGTTAAGGAAGTAAATTTTGGATTTAGTCCTAGTAATTTTTTCCTAATGATATTTCGTACTTTTTTAAAAATATATTCAAATATCCGGCCTCATTTATCCTTGCCCTTCAAAAAATGGTTGTACCATCTACAAATTGTTGATGGGTGATGTTATCAATGTTATTACTAACCTTAAGTCCACTTATAAGCTCATATTTGTAAGCCTTCTTTAAGTTCCTACATAAAACCTTTGTCATAATAATAATAAAATAAGGGGATAGAGGATCTCCTTATCTAAGGCCTCTCTTGGATTTAAAGATTTTGTAACTAACCAATCGACTAACACTGAATAAGAAACTGTAGACACAAGCAGATTTCATATGTCTTGCATTCATTGGGCCTAGCAATTATAAACCAATTATGGGCTTAAAAGGTCATTTTTCTTCACTCGTGTGTATCGTAGATCTGGTGACAATCTGTGCATACCCTTAGATATTAATAGCATGCATGAGTTTTATATAAAGGATGTGTAGACATGAAGGGAAGTCCAAACCTTTAGGAAAAATTTTAATTTTTTGCTTTCATGATTTAGGGATAAACATTTAGTAATATAATTTTTAGGGGTTCAACTTTGGGCTGATTAATTTTCTTAGGATGCATGCATACCACTAGAATTATTTTGGTTCATGCCTATCATAGGATCTGAGGAAGATGTGTAGGATTTAGTGAAAAGGGGGTGCATGGACTTGAGGGACTTAGGAGAAGCTTAGGTGGAGTTTTTAAATTTCAATTTGAATGACTTAGGATTGCACCCTTATAAGGATAAATGTGCCTAGGGGACTTCGGATAATTAATCCAAAATAAGGCTTAGACATTATACAATAAGGTTGTGGAAAATTATTAACCTTGACATGGGATTTTGACCTTAAGGCCTTAGCACAATTGGAAATATTTCATTGTAAAGGGACTTTCGGGCACATACTTTATAAGATAATTTGAAATGCAAGGGAAAATGAAATATATGAGTGACCTAAGGATGCGGTGGTTGAAATTATAATCGATGAAGCTTAGGCTTAGGGACTTATGAGGGAAAAATTAATAAGGGGCTAATGATTATAGATTTTTCAAAACTGACCTTAGGGACCATAGGAAATTTTGGGGGACTAAGACCTTTGGACTTATGATTGCAAAAATAATATTTTTATGACATTTAAAGTAGGATACACTCTTAACCAAGACAACATTTTGCAAAGGACTACAAGAAATGACCTCAAAAAGGGAAAACTTCAAAATATGATGACCATTTTAGGGATTATTGCAAAATTTTGTAAGCCACCAAGGTTAAAGGAAAATGATCTTGACTCAGATATAACAACAAAATAACCTAGACCTAGGACTCCACAAGACCCATCAAAATTTGAAATTAGGGGTAACTCTTAAGTTGGATTTTGAGGATCCAACATGAGGACAAATGATGAAAACTTGAAGCACTTGAGAATATTAGAATATCTTGTTACATTTTCTTAAAATAACCTAAAAACAAACTGAAAAAAAAAGACATTTAAAAAATAGACATTCTCCTACCTAATCACCTAATGCTATAAAATGAAAACTAAAAAAAAAAGAATAAATTTGTTGGAACAAATGGCCTAAAGACTAAAAAGTGACTACAAAGACAACAAATTTTAAGCTCTTCTCTCTTTTTTTTTGGAAGAGTTCATTCTCTCATGACCCAAAAATAGGGTTGATACAACTTTAGATGTTGGCCATTGATTGGAATTTGTATTTGTTCTCCTTCTAGAGTCTGCAACTTGTAAGTGTGTTACCCAACAATCTGAATGATCTGATATGGCCCAAGCCATTTGGGCTCTAGTTTACCTTTTTCACCATGTTTATCATTCTTGGGGTCCCAATATATCACTATATCACCTTCAAATAATGGTTTACCTTTTGCCTTCTTATTGAAAAGTTGTACTATTTTTTGTGTTTGCTCTATCATTTTTGTCAAGGCTTCTCTGCTATCTTCTTGTAACTATGTAATTTGATCTAATCTTCTTTGTAGAACATCTAGATTTTCATGATCTTGGAGAAGTAGAGATAAGGTATTTCTTTCTACCTAAGGAGGCAATAGAGCATTCTCACCAAACACTAGCTCATATGGGGATTTTCTTGTGTTTCTTTTAACAGACAATCTATCTACCCATAAAGCATATTTTAACTCACTATCCCAACTTCTTTTGTTCTTGCCTAGTGATCTCTTGATTCTAGTAATCAAATTTTTATTTGAGGACTCAACCAAACCATTTCCTTGAGGATAATAATTTGTAGCATGAGAAATTTCTATACTATACTTGGCACAAAATTCAATCATTTCAAAGGAGGTGAAGTAGTTGCCATTATCTATAACTATCTTCTTAGGGACCCCAAACCTAGTCAATATGTTTTCTTCAAGGAATTTAATCACAACCTTAGTTGTTGAATTCTTAAGGGGAGCTGCTTCCACCCACTTAGTAAAGTAGTTTGTAGTTGTTATGATCCACCTATGACCCCTAGAAGAGTTAGGATTAATTTCACCAATTAGATCAATTCCCCACTATGTAAAAGGAGCTTCAATGACCACTGGCTTTAAAGACATGGTTGCTAAATGTTTCTTTCCTACAAAAACCTAACAACTATGACAACTTCTGACCAATTTATGAACATATTTAAATAATGTAGGCCAATAATAACCAACTCTCATTATCTTATTGGTAGTGGCCTTTGGTGCAAAATGACCACCACAAAATCTAGAATGATACTCTTTCAATACCTAAGGGATTTTCTTTTCAAACAAACAAAGCAACAACACACCATCTGGATGTCTCCAATATAGTTTACCTTCTTGAACATAGTATCTTTGGGCTTGTTGTTTGATAGATCTCATCCTATTTTGGGACATTCCTCTTGGGAAAGATAATGTCTAAAGATACATCAATATATCATCATACCATTTGCATTCAACATTATTAGTTCTTCTAATTTCATGTTGTTCATCTACTATGACAATATTGTTCATATCCTCCCCTTATTTATTAGCCATATACTTTGCTAAACCCTATCCTCTAACAATCTGAACTACTTTGAATTCTACATCATACTATAGTAGTTTAACCATCCACCTTGCAGTATTGTCTATGGGTTCAAACTGAGTAAGGACATCTTTTATGGCTATGTAAGGAATGCAAGCTATTACTTTGTTTGATCCAAATATACTCTTAAAATACTCCAATGCTCTTATTAAAGCATAAGCATGTTTCTCTATCATGGAATATTTTAACTGAGCTCCTTTCAGTCTTGTACTCATAAAAGCTATGGGTCTTTCATTATTCTCATCATCTTTCTAAGACAAAACTGCAACAATAGTATGCTCTGATGCAAAGGAATATATATTGAAATATTTAGAGTAATTAGGGCAATTCAACATAGGGGTTGTAGTAATTGCATCTTTAATATTCTGAAAAGCTTTGATGTTTTCTTCTGTCCACCTTATGTCCCCATATTTTTTAATCATATCATTGATAGGCTTTGCAATTTCAGCAAAATTGAGGACAAACCTCCTTACAAAGTTAATCTTGCCAAAGAAAGATCTAACTCCTTTCAGATTTTTAGGAGGGGGGATTTTAGCAATAGCTTATATCCTTTGTGGATCAATGTTGATGCCCTCTTTAGAAACAACATGCCCTAACAATTTTCCTTGTGTTGCTCCAAAGATACATTTCTTAGGATTAAGAGATATCCCAAATTCTTTACACCTACTAAATACAGTGGCCAAATGTTCAAAGTGGTCCTCTAGATTCTTAGAAAAAATTGTTATGTCATCAAGATATACAACAACTATTTCAAACATTAGACCTTTAAAGGTAAAATCCATAGCCCTCTAAAATGTGGCACCTGCATTCATTAATCCAAATGGTATTCTAAGATATTCAAAGGTTCCCCAAGGTGTAGTAAAAGTAGTCTTATATCTATCCTCTGGATTAACCAATATTTGATTATACCCTGAAAAACCATCCAGTAGAGACATTCTTGTTGACCCAACTACTACCTGCAATAATTGCTCCATGTTGGGGAGTGGGTAATTGTCTTTGAGTGAACTTTTATTCAAATTCTTGAAGTCAACACATAGCCTAATATCTCCATTCTTCTTCCTGATTGGTACTAAATTTGCTATCTAGGAAGAAAATCTTACCTTTTTAATTATTTTGGCATCCAATAACTTTTGTACTTCTTTTTGCATAATTGGATGTAATGTGGGGTTGAATTTTCTCTACTTTTTCCTAAAGGGTTTTGCATATTCTTGTAGAGGTATTATATGAGTCATAACATCTGTATTAAATATCCTCAAATCTTCATAACTCTAGGCAAAAACATCTTTGTTCTTTTTAAAAAACTAATGTATTGTTGTCTTTCTTTCCCTGACAAAGCTTTATTTATTTTAACAAGCCTTGGCTCTTCCTCTATTCCAATATTTACATCATCAACTTCAGATTCTTGAAAGAGTGGCTTATAAGCTTTGTCAAAATCATCAAATAAACTTTCTAAAGAAACAAACCCCCTAGGGATTCTATTTGTTTTCAGTTGGATAACTTCAACTAGCTCTCCAATGACATCCTTTAATTTCTCTTCATCTTCTTCCTCACATATTACATCAACAAATTGATTCTGAAGAGTCATGAAGTCTTTAATGTCAATATCATCCTAAAATACTTGAAGATAAACAACATTATCTAGTATAGATGGTTTATAAATAGAAATAGTAGGAAATATATCCATGTATTCTGTGTCAATTTTTGGACAATCTACACCAGATGCATTTATAGCTAACAGGTCTACAACATAATTATGTTCTCTTGGAATATACAACAAATTGAATGCTAAAAACTTATCTATCTTAGCCAACACTACTTGTTTATATTATCTTAATCTTGGATGCTTAGCCTGATATTTTTCTTTTACTTGCTGAATAATTAGTTCTGCATCTCCATTGACAGTCAAGTAATTGATGCCTAATTCTTTGGCTTTTCTGAGCCCTAATAATAATGCTTCATATTCAACCACATTATTAGTACAAGGGAATTCAAGTCTATAGGGGATACCTAAATAGTTACCCTTAATATCAGTCAAATTTATCCCTATGCCATCCCTAGTCTGTGACTTAGCTCCATCAAATGTCATAGTCCACATTTCTGAAGTTAGAACTCTATCAGATTCTGCATCAACTTTTGCTCTAGTTTTTGGATCCATACCTTTAGCATCAGGGACTTCTTTTAGAAATGGTGTATGCTAGATTGAGTATACTCCCATTCCTTTTTCCTCAATAGAATTAACCAAATTTATCATAGTATCATCATATTTTCTTAGTTCTATAGAATACTTGTTAAAAGGTTCTCTCTTAAGAGTAGCATTTTCTTTTCCTGATAGGGGAATGGTAGCATAAGACTAGTCTAACTGAATAGAACCACCTAGTTTTTCATCCCAGTGTCTACTCAACAGCAAGGAGAAGAAAGGATCTACATCCACTACTGCTACATCCATTACAATTCCTTTCTTTGGATATTGATCTAGAAATACTAGCAAACTAATTATTACTCCCACACATGGTATCTGTCTACTATCCATGACTAAAATATAGGGGAGAATCTCTTGTGCAAATAAGCCCTAACTGATCTACTACTTGTTTAGGCATTATATTGTGTGAGGCACCACTGTCTAACATGCAATTATGAATGACATATTGGTCTCCTAATTTTGATGTATACCTAAGGGACACATAGAATGGTCTGACTAAAGAAGGTGTTCTAGTCTCATGACTTTCTAGGTCTTAGAGCATTACATGTCTGACCTTCTATCTAATATATTAATCCAAAGGCTTTGCAGACCTGATCTCTGTATTTTAGGACTATCATTAACTCACCAAAAGTAATATTAACTTTTTGCCTAGTTATCTCTAAACCAACATCAAATTCAATTTTCTTAACATCCAAGTTTCTTGAATATTTCTCTTTTTGTTGCTTATGTAAATCTTCATCTACTTCAACTACTTTAGGGATGATTTTTTTATCTTTTTATTGTTTATCTTTATAGGTAAATTTTTTCAGATCTATTTGTCCTCTGTTTTCACTAGTAGATGCTTTCTTTGCCTTACTTGGCACTATTCTATTCCTTAGATTTATTGCATGTATTCTTTCTAGTGCCTCTATTTCTTCTGTTGTTGGTGTCAACTTTCCTTGTTTCATTCTCTCATATTTAGAATCTTGTGATCTCAGCATGGATTCTACATTATCAACAACTAGAATCTTGGGATGATGGTTAGAAGCATATAAATCCATGTTTTCTTTGAATAGTTTCTCTCTAGATTCATCTTCTTGAGTCCAACAAACATTAATCCTTATATCTTCCTCAGACTCATCCTCAAGGTCTACATTATTATGCATACTCAGATAAATTCCACAATCAATTGAATTGTGAGGAGCATCACAAGCAGAACAATAAAAAAAAAAATCTGTAGTTACATTAATAGAAGGAATGGGGTTTGGGACAACATCTAGATATTTTTTTTTTCTTTTCTTTTCCAATTATTTCCACCATTTCTATTTATATTTCCTTCCTCAGAGTTATTATTATTATTCCAATTTTTGTTAAAGTTTCTTCTGAAAGAAGGTCTATTATCCCCTTGTTGTTTATCACCTTGAGAGTGTGAAGTTTTAGCATTATTCTCTTTTCCTCTTTCAATCCTTGCTAATCTACTATTCATAGTATTAAACATTTTTGTCATCTAATTAGCTAGCCTTTCCATAGGATCTTGTTCTATTTTCTTCAATATAGTGAACCCTACTTTCTTTGGTTTCTTATCAGGTTGATTTAGCTCTAAAGAGTAAGGTTTCATTTTACCACTATCGATCATATTTCTTTCAATCTAAATGGCTTTGTCCATGCATGTATCAATAGTAGTCACTTGTTCTTGTTACGCCGATAGGCGTTCTACAATGGCAGCCAGGAAGGTCAGCCACGCCGTAAACAATATTAATATTTTATTAAAAAAGCCGACATTAAGAAAATTATCCGCCGACATTAAGGGTTACGATGGATTTAAAATATTTAAAAAATATTTAAACTATTTAAACTAAAATGGTGCCCAAACTTTCTAATATTATTTGCTTCTCTCCTCGAACTCTTCTCTTCATATCTCTGAAACCCTAAGTTTTTGCAGGAGCAGCACACAGTGCTAGGCGAACAAGGTTCTATCGCTGCAAAAAAAAGTAACATCACAGGTACATTTTCTATCTCTCTTGTGCTATGTATTCTGTATTCTGTTTCTATTAATTACATTTAAATAATTTTGTAGTTCATCGATTAAGATTCTGGATCGAAGAACCTTTTTAATTTATTTCATTCAAAACATTTAAACTTTGAAAATATCCAACAGTTCAAGTCACGTTTCATGTCATATTGTGCAAGACATTAAGAAAATTATCTGTCGAAATTAAGGTTTACGGTGGATTTAAAATATTTAAAAAATATTTAAACTATTTAAACTAAAATGGTGCCCAAACTTTCTAATATTATTTGCTTCTCTCCTCAAACTCTTATCTTCGCATCTCTGAAACCCTAATTTTTTGTAGGAGCAGCACACAATGCCAGGCGAACAGGGTTCTATCGTTGCGAAAAAAAGTAACATCACAGGTACATTTTCTATCTCTCTTACACTATGTATTCTGTATTTTGTTTCAGTTAATTACATTTAAATAGTTTTGTAGTTCACCGATTAAGACTCTGGATCGAAGAACCTTTTTAATTTATTTCATTCAAAACATTTAAACTTCGAAAACATCCAACAGTTCAAGTTGTGTTTCATGTCATATTGTGCAATCGCCAAAGTAGGCAATGCAAACACGGTCGACAACATAACATACCCATTCTCAATGTTACTTCAAGGTTTTTATAACATGCACAAAATATTTAAAGAAAAAAATCCAAAAGCAAACTGTAGACTTGCAGACTACTATTGACCAAACAATATCGGAGAGAAAACGTCGTTTAACGGTATTTTTGACACTAAAGAAGCCCTCAACAACTCCAATACCTGCTGAAACTATGCATTCATGATTGTACAAATGTAAAATAAATATTAAAGCAAGACAAAGGAGGTCAAAAAATAAGCCAGACCTTATTGGGGCCGACGCTTGCAGTTCTTTCTTCAAGCTCAGACATATCCCTGACCTTCGGGCGATTAAAAAAAAATTATAACTTTTTTTAAATTTTTAATCAACTCAATATTCGATTAAAATTTTACTTAACCAACTCAATATTTTGTGGTTTCAATATCATAATTTTATTTTATAAACATCCAAGCCATAACCCTTTTAGTTAATTTAATTTAATTGAGGACCAAAATTTTGAGAACTACAGGAAGAACCTTGGGCTTCTCTTACTTTTTACTAAATATTAGTAGAGTTTTCTCATGGTAGGTTTAGAACGAACAACGCTAGCCTAGCTATAGGCTTAACATACATAACACCGCTAGGCTTATTATATTCAACGTAGTATATTTGTACTATTTAATTCAATAGTCTGCTAGGAAGTACCCATGGAATATTCAATAATAAACTTATGGTGGATTTCAATGAATCGCAGACTATATTTCTACTCAATTAGACAGTCTTGCATCACCATCCATGTGTTATATTTGTGATGAATGTTATCTTGGAATAAACATGCGTTTGGCAGTCAAAGGTCCAGTATGTAATAGGTGTCGACAAGAAAAAGGTCCTAATCGATTTTCTATAGAGAATAATATGGATCCTGGACTACAACCACCTGAACTTTCAAATTTGACACAAATTGAAGAAATGTTGATAGCCCGTGTTAATCCTATATTACAGGTAACACATGCTACGGGAGGCCAATACAAGTATAAAGGGCACACAATAAGTTTTCCTCAAGAGGTGAAAGAAATTGCTAAGGTATTGCCTCATTCAATAAGTTATTTGCCAATAATTATTGTTAGGAGAAAAGATCAAGGTGGTACAAATTATAATTTTACATTGAATAAAGAGAGAGTATACAAAGCTCTTAAGTATAAGGTTGAGCATGATAAGTTTTATAAGGATGTACAAATTGATAAAAATATTTTGAGTGAACTCCCAACAAACACCACTACAAATGTCTTTCATAAACTTAATATTTTCCATATGGAGTTCGATTTTGATATGAATGAATATGTATTTATGGTTCCAATTCTAGAGACTGATGAAGGAAATATAATTGATCACACCACATCAATGGCCTCCAAACCGCCTAATGCTCCGAGGGAGATGGAACTCATTCTTGCATGGGTAAACAACCCTAATGCGGATCCTGGAACACTTATTGATTGGCCTGGAATTGAAGCATCTCCTATAAATGAATATGTTATAGAAGGGTTACTGGATATGGCCTTCCCTACATTATTTGCAGATGGTAATTATGATTGGTTGTAGCCTAGAATGAAAAAACTTCATCTACATGAATTCGTAAAACATCTAATTCGATATAGAGATCATCGTTTTGGAAAACATCCAAGATTTAGATATTTCATAATAATAAAATATATATTGATTGATGAGATGAGCTTCATAGGCCAAAAATTATTGGAACAAATAGATTCACGTCTTCGTCAAGCATTTCCACAGTATTCTAACATATGCTTTGGAGGAAGGTTAATCATTTTGTTCGGTGATTTAGGATAGTTGCCACCTATGATGGATAGGCCACCATATGCCAGTGATAAGTATGCAAAATTATATGGCAAGAATTTTCAACAGTCATAATATTGGATAAGGTATTCCGACAGGAAGGATATAGTGAAGAACAAAAAAGATTTTGTCAACTTCTTACAAATATCAGAGATGAAAATCCAACTATTGATGACTGGCAATTATTGATGAGAAGGACCAATACATCATTAGATGCAGCTACAATAGACAAATTTGACAATAGCTTCCATTTATTTGCCATGAATGAGAATGTACATAATCATAACAGGAGATAATTGTTAAAATCAAAATATCATGTGGCACGTATCATTGCAACAAAAGGGGGAAGAACTAATCCAGGAGGAGGTGATAATGAAGAACTTGAAGTTGAGTTACTAATTGCAAAAAAAACAAGAGTTATGTTAACATCCAACTTATGGACTGAATCTGGACTTGTTAGAGGTGCATTAGGCTATATTCGAAATATAGTCTATAAACCTGGAAGGTCTCCACCATATCAACCAACATATGTTTTGGTGGAGTTCGATAACTACATAGGGATGGTATTTGACAATACATCTCCTCGAATTGTTCCAATTACACTAGTAGAAAAGGGAAAGATAAGACAACTTCCATTTAAATTAGCTTGGGGATTGACAATTCATAAGTCACAAGGTTTGACACTGAATAAAGCAACAATTGACATAGGACAAATAGAAATACAATGTTTAACTTTTGTTGCCATATCAAGAGTTAAAGCATTGGAAGGACTTAGAATAATACCACCCTTTTCATATGATAGATATGAAAAACTGAGTCGGGAAAAGGAGTTGCTAAGAGAAAGGAAGAAGAAGAGCTACTAAAGTCTTTGGAGCTTAAATGATTGGCTCTAGCCAATCTATGAAATAATAAGGTGTTTATCAACATCAATATTTGAAATAGTAAGGTGTTTATCAACACCACCTATTGGGATTCAGATTTGTTATCACTTGAGCATTTTCATGTCCGACATAAGCTATTTTAAATATTTTTGGCATGTTATATTTATCAATACATATATTTTTTAAAATGTCGTCGAAAAATATTTTAATATAATAATTGTGCGGTTGCGGATGCTACTAGCTTAGATATATAATATATATATATATATATATATATAAATGTCGAGAGTTATCAATATCGAGGCACCTATCTCATTTCTTGGGGGTGTGATATATAGGCGCCTCGAGATTGATAACTCTCAGCTTTTATAGATATATATATTTTATATATCTAAGCTAGTCTTAACTCATAATTGAATTCTCTTGGAAATGCATTCTTGTAAAAATAGATTGATTGTATGTCATTAGGTCTTAACCCAATAGGGATTTTATTCCTAATCTTGATAAATCTCTTGTTAAAGTCCTTAATTGATTCATTTTCTTTCTTCTTCATTGTAGCTAATTTTGTTAAAAGAGATTGTTCATTTTTTCTTTCACCATATTTCTTGAGAAAACTTTCCTCCATTTCATGGAAATTATGGATAGTACTAGCTGAAATATTGTTAAACCATTCTCTGGCATCTTTCTCTAATGTTTGTAAGAATATCCTGAGGACTACATATTTCTCATTCACTTCGAGGTTATCTATAGATGTGATATTCACAAAATATAGCATTGTTTCCTTGAAATTTGGGTAAATACTTATGAGCTTCTCTAGGCAAGGGATTAAAATTTGGGGGTAAGACAAAAGGGAGGTACCTATTGGTTCTCCATTTATGAAGATTATATTGTGGATTGAATATGTTAACTATAGGGGTAGTATTAACAAGGTTCAAATTAATGCTCATAGAAGGAATAACAATGGAGCTAATATCAACAGTAGTAGAATTGGAATTATTTCTAGAAATAAAACTTTTAGATACAAGGATTTTGTTATGATTTTAGAGAAGTACCTTTGGATTTGATAGCTTTGGATAGAGGTATCAAGCACTTCTTCTTGTAGACACCAGGACAAGCTACTCCTTTATTTAATTCTTGAATTGAAGATATAAACCAATCAGAGTTTCTAGCATAGTATGTGCAGAAAGAACAGGGATGTTCTGGACAAGATTGCTCGATCTTAATACTCTCATCATCACAAAATGTAATTTACTTAAGGTATGTGGGTAATATGTAAAAAGAAAAGACAAAAAAATAAAAAAATAAAAACCATCAAGATCCATGACCGTTGTATTTTGAATTGTTTAAAAATTAAAATCTACAAGGAAAACCGCAAAAAAATAAAAATAAAAACTAAAGTTGTCACTGGCAACAACACCAAAAATTGATGTAAAAATTTCTTGTGTCCCTTACTATTAGTCACACCACAATATTTTCTTGATCACAAGTAGTATTACAAACTTTGGTCAATCTACCACTTTAACCCAAGAAAAGATTATCAAATTTGACTCTAGACAGACTGAGTAGGGTAAGGATACCTCTAAGGTGAGCTTATGATGTTTCTTTATACGTCCATGCTCATTCCAAATTAAAAATTTAAATTAAATTGTTTAAAATTGGTGACCAAGATTCACATAAACCCTAAGATTATACCTCTAATAGTAGACCGATGCCTTGTCCATTACCAATTGTAGTAAGATTGTAAACACATTAATGTAAAAAAAAAAAAAGATAAAAGAAATGTTGAGTCAATTATGTTCATTCAAATAATGTAACAATCATAATTGATTATCAACAAAAGAAATCACCAATTACACATTGATAATATATAATATATAAAAGAGACACACATACAAAATTAAACATAATGAATTGCCCAAAGGAAGAATTTGGAATTGTATTAATGTCAAAGATTTTATAATGGGAGCCTAGATTAAATTGGCACAAAACTCATTAAATAAATACAATTAGAAATATTGTTCAAATGATGTAACAAGAACTCTTCAACCTCTATTTCAAGATGGTAATAGGCCTCCAAGCTTCTAATTTAGTAGCTGGAAATAATCTCAGTTTCTTAAATGCTTCCTTAATAAAACCTACATAGTAATGGATAGGAATTAAGAGATGATAGAGAGGACTATACGACAAAGAAGAGAATACAATAGCAAATCAAGGATACTTAGAATACCTCTAGGCAAAAAGGCAATGCAAAACTTGATGCATATTTTGGCTACAATTGCTCCTCTTATAGCCTCAAGGTGCCCTATTTTTTTATAATTACCTTCATCCGAGCCCTCCATTTACCATCATTATCTACCCTTGATTGATAGAGTGTGCTACAACACAATTACACTTGTCTTAAGTTGTTTTATTTTAAAATTAGTATTTGGTTACTCCAAGATCTTAGATCCTTAAAATGGAGTACAATTGTGTGATATTTTGACTCTATGATTGATTTGCCCTTGGATCTATGTCTTTTTTCTAATCCTTTATCTTCTTCTATGGTGGCCTCTACACTAACTTCTTCAATTTTATCTTTTTGTGAACTTTGTCCCACTTCTATGCTCATTTGTTATATAGCCTTGGTTCTCTTGGAGATATTTGAGTGCTCCCCTTTTTAATATTTTCCCTCATATTCTTCTTGGATATTCTTTATTAAGATACTGATTAATTCCCATGCCTCATCACAAAAGGACATAGTGAATCTAATCATATTTAAATATTAAAGAACTTTATTCTTTTGCTTTTTTGACCATATTTTACTTTCTTCATAAAAAGTGCATAAGAAGTGGACGATCTCTGCTAAGAATCTAGTTTGCCTAGCCAACTTAGCTTCATTTTCTGAATCACAATCAAATTCTTGGATCCTATTAAGGATAAGATCCTCTACATCATATGCTTCTAAGAAATATTCAATGGAAACACCTACGCGAGCCATCTCATTTTTTATTTTATCTTCCCATGTGGTCACTTCTTCAGTCCATTTGTACCATCCAATTTTATTCTTCAATAACATAGACACTTTAATGAATTCTATGACACATTCTAGATCAGTTCCATCTCCTAATGTTATTTTCTCCCCTTTTATCTCTTCATAATATGTTTTAAATTGTTGAAATACTGGAAGGATGGTGTTGAGTTTGTCTTCTGCCTGTATTAGGAGATTTCTTATGTTTACTACAGTGGATTTGATCATATTGATATTTTTGAAGATTTTTTATAGATCCTCTATTTTGTCTTATATATTATAGATCATCTCCTTATATTTTATGATGAAATCACAACAATCAATGTTTCTTATTATAATTTGGGGCTCTGCCTATGAAGCTGTGACATGTGAGTCTGATATTTTCCTTTTAAGACTATCTATTTCAACTTGCAATTTCTTTTGTCCTATCTCAATCATTTTGTTTTTGCTTTTAATTATTTATTTAATTTAAGAACAAGTTCCATTGCTTGTACATGTCTTTGTTTTTATGTTTCTAACAAATATTTGGGATCTCCCAACACCTGTACATCCCTTATTTCCTGATTGATTTGAATAGCAATAATATTCTTTGGCCTAGGGATTGTAATTGTTGTAGTATATGATGATGAAGTATGGGTGTCTTCATCCGTGCTCTAATTTTTTTTTGGATCTTCCCATTTTTCTATAGCCTAAAGTTATCTTTCCCCAATATTACTAAAAAGGGTGTCTTCCTCTACCCTTACTAGAGTCAATTTTGTTGGAGTTTCAATTGGTGATAGGAGGGTGAGCCTAGCCCTTTGATGCTCTCTAAGTAGCTCGCTCAGTCCTGCAACTTTCGTTATTATTTTCTATATGGTTGCAAATATTTTGACTTCTTTGTTATTGAAGATTAGTGCCTTCGGTACCACTTTTGATACCAATTGATGCATATACATTGCTATATTCAATTAAATTTTTAGAGGATCAACAAGTTGCCTTCATGTAGATGCAGCAAGAATTATTTCTTTGCCAACAAAATTCTAAGTAGTGGGTTGAGGTACGGTGATAATTTCTTTTTATTTCTTTGTTTCTAAAATAGCTTCTAGAGCAGGTTGAACTGCTTTATGGGCATCTAACATGACCTCAATCATATCATTAGCATAAATCAATATTTCTATTAGGTCTACTCCTTGGTTAATATTTTTGAGAACAAGGTCTTGGAACTCTCCTAAAATTATAACTGGCATAAAGGGAGCAATTAATTCAACTGAATTTCTCCTCAACATAGCTAATTCTGGGAGGTAGTCACCTACATGTTGAATCTGAGTGTTAGTTCTTTTGATATATTCATATTTTAGCCATACCGGCTCAAGAGCTTTATTATTCTGAATGACTTCTTGAAGCTCATCCTCAAAGGCATCAGTCCTATGATGTACGCATGTATACTACTATTTTTGGACTTCTTTCTTGTAAAACCCCTTTGGATCATAGGGTCTCCATGTCAGTTCTAAAAAATAAAAATTGTTAGAGTTAGAGTATATTACATCATTTGGGTCATGTAAATGTACCACCTTTGGTACATAGTTAGAGTAGGAGATTACTTTAGGGGGAAGTTAGCTACTTACTTCAAGCAATGTAATAAATGCACAAGTGTCAATGTGCAAGTTGTAATGTGCAAGGTGTCCCCTTGTACAACTAGGTAGAGTGTTGGCCAAGGAATCTATCTTCCTATATAAAGGGCCTCATAGTGATAGTTCATATCAAGTTCATATCAAGCATATCAAGTGCATTATATCAGAGAGTAGTAGATAGTGGTAGAACTCTTGTATGGAGTACAATGTAGTTCTTTAGCTTATATTAATGGAGTGACCATCACCTCCATACTGCATTGTATTTTCACCACTTTCTATTTATAGTATATTTCAGTCATATTGCAGAATTACTTTCTTTCATATTTTTTACATTTTATTAGGACTTGTGATAGATCTCTCCCACTGCATATATCCTCAAAAGCTAATAGTGGTATCAGAGCCATGGTGAATCAAGATAGGAATAGGAGGACCTACATCCATCATAGTTCCTCTTTGCACTTTTGTAAATCGGACTCACCATTGTGCACCGCCACTTACAAAAGTCATCATAAGAGAAGTCCAGTAGGTCAATAGGAATAGGGAGAGTCACAAGTGAGGACTGAAATAAATCTCAGTTACAAAAATTTTGAGATTACATTTGGCTAGAGTCTTTCCATAGAGTTGCAGAAAAACTCGTGAAGACTAGGACTCAACATTCATTCCACTAGTTTGATAGATCAACTAGTGAAGACTATTTAAGGATCTAGATTTTTTAATGTTAACTATTATCTAAAGTTTTTTGTTGCAGAAAATTAACTCTCAGAAGTTGGGACACTTCCTACAATAGATAGAGAAGGATTTCACCTTCATTTCCTAAAAGTCTATGTGCTTTCCTCATGTAGAGATTAGTTCTTTGTTGTAGAAAAAGACTCTAGGAGAAGAGTCATGGTGAAGTTTGGAGATTGGAGATCTCCATTGCAAGATTGAAAAACTTCACATTGTAGAAAGAAAAGGCCATAGAAGCCTTGATCTAGAATAAAAGGCCATAAAAGCCTTGATACAGAAGAAAAGGCTAGAGAAGCCTTGATCTAGAAGAAGAAGGCCATAGAAGCCTTAATTTTGAAGAAGACTTTAGAGAAGAGTTCTTAATTCAGAAGAAGAGTTCCTAATTCAGAAGAAGACTCTAAAGAAGAGTCCATGAAATAGGAGATTGGTGATCTCCTTTATTGATTAAAGACTTCTTTTAGAAGAAGTTGAAGATATTTGAAGTAGGTCTCATTGGAAAACTTCCAATCTTGGAAGAGATAGAGAGGGACTAATAGAGTCCTATTCTTGATCAGAGAAGTAATAGATTTTAGAGATCCAAGAAGAAGATCTCATCACCAACACTTCCAGAAGTAGAAGGTTGAAGAAAAGGTCTCAGTTGGAAGACCAGAGAAGTTGCAAGATAGAAGACCTTGGAGAGGTCTCAAGGAGGAAAATAAGAAGGCTTGGAGAGCCTTGTTGTAGAGCTCATAGAAGCATCATCAAAAGAGTTCCTAGGAGAACTCATTGGAGAAATCCACTACCAAGGAGAAGCTCCTGATAGTGAAGGACTTGGGACAATTATCGCCATCCGACAACAATCCCAAGAGAAGAAGAATTTGGCAAAGAGTGCCAAATCTCGAAGAAGAATCTAGTGAAGACCTCAAGACATTCAGAATCTTGAGAAGAAGAAGATCCTGTTTGAAGTCAAAATTCAACAAGAATATTGAAGGAGGATTCAGATAGAAGAAGCCTACCAAATCCAAGAGATTTGGAGATTACCTCTCACAACAAGAAGGCATATTTTAGAGATAAGAGTTCTCTGAATCTACAATAGAAAATAGAATATCACTGGAAGGATCAAGCCACCAAACCCTAGGCTCAAGATAGAAGGTTCGAGACCATAGTTTGGTGAAGCAAGAAGTTATTTTGGATAGCCAACAAGAAGTTGCGAATTCATCCATTACAAGGCAGCAACTTGGTGAATCAAAACACCAAGATCTACATCTACTACAGAAGCCATTAAAAGGTAAGCAACTTGGGTGCAATTAGTTGAACTTCAAATAAGGGTTCATTATCAAATTCCATTAAGCACCATATTTAGATTAGAGTTGCAAAGAAAAAGGGCTTATATTATAGTCTTCAAGAAAGTGCAAAAAGGAGAGTTCATTTTAAATATATATTTGCACATTAAATAGGAGTTGGATATTTTTTGAAAGAAATAAAATTATCACCTACCTATTATCTATCTAGAAAGCAAGAAGACTACATCCTACAATATTGATTGTAGTGAAAATTGTAGATTATTCATTAAGGGTTCATTATAGATTACTCTTAAAAGTTGTAGAGATTATTAAGTGCATTTGAAATTATTTTGAGAGTTTATTTACAAGAGCAATAAGGTGAGATTATTGTTACCATTAAAGTGCATTATTAATCCATTAGCACTATACTAGTTGATCTTTAACTAGTTACTCTCAAAAGGGTTAGTTTGTGTTTGTTGATTGTTAAAGATCAAGGGCACAAAACCAATAGATTATCAAAGTGTCTAGAGACACTATTTGGTGCATAGAACCTGCAACATTTCATGGCCCAAAGAAGCCACCAAAATCAGATCAGATTCCTCCAAGGAGTGGAGAAGAAAGCCACCATCAAAATCAGTAAAAGAAGCTACAAATCGAGACTTGGTGAGTCTCAGATTCGAGGTGCACTAAGGGCTATTTACAAAAAAAATTAGTGCAAAAATTACTTCTACAAAAGCTTCTATCTACGTGGTTATTAGCTTGGGTTTATTACCAAAGTAACCAAGCAAAGGAGAGAGTTGTCTAGCAAAGGAGACAACGTCAAATCAGCCCTTGCCTACAAGAAAGTCTGCCATTAAAACCAACAGAAAAGAGTGCAAAAGGAGGTGCAAAAAGAAGGTATTCTATTTACAAGTTTATTTACATTATCTTGCACCATAATATTTTATCCTACGTAGGAAAAAGGACAAGGTCTAAGTGTCATAAAGACACATTCTTCATAAGGAAGAAACATCTCCAAGCGGTCGTAGAGAAGCACTATCCGAGCAAGGTAAAAAGGGGCCTTCAAGGAGCTCAAATCATCCATGGTTTGGACAACCACAATAAGCAACCTGCACAACATACATAGCATAGCACAAGAAGAAGCTATCATCTACAAAGGTAGAATTACAAGCAGCTTGAAAGCAGGAGAAAATCCAAGCGTAGAGAAAGCAATACCCAAGAGCTAGATGTACGTCCACAAGGAGCATTCAAAACACCATTGGAGTAGTGTTGCTCATAGTCCTAGCTCACAACCATCATAGCAGTGCTCATTATCCCAGCTGGAACCAACTCACATACCAAGCATCATCGAAGCATTGAGGAGAAAACACAACAAAATATGAGTTGGAAATAATGCATTGAGGAAGCTTGCAAGAATACGTTGAAGAGGAAGGTTCATGCAAAATATAAAAGGTGCCACTTATCACCATTGAAGAAACCCTAACGAGCACTCAAAATAATGCTCAAGCTTGCATGCATGAAAGGAAGTGTTACATAGGGAGAACATCGGTTATGTTAGAGAAGAGGTGACACTTGTAACCAAGGCATACAAGCACTCACATAAAGACTGTAACATCTATCCTCCAGCAAATTTCAAGTGTCTTCTTCAAGTGTTGAAATAAAACTATCATGACACTTGTCATATTCAACAAATCCTCTTCCTATTTAAGGTGCTTGAGACTAAGGAAGGAAGTGCATTCATAGTAGCAAGGAGTTGTAGTGTATAATAAAGGAGAAGAGCATTTAAAGCTCTTGGTCAAGGTGGTCAAAGAAGCTAGACTTGAGGCATCCACTATCCAAATATTGCAGTCAAAAGAGAATCAAAAATCAGTCATCGTTCATCATAGGAGTTCAAGACAAGCATTAAAGTCTGTCGATCTCATCTACGCCCATACGTTGGAGAATACAAAGCTTACCATTGGTCATAATGGCTAGGAGGAATACTAAATATTGTTGTCATCTACGTCTGAATTCAGCATCGAGTACGTAGAGGTTTGCAACATTATAAAGGTAAGAATTTACCTTATTCTAATTTGCTTTCATTAAAAGGAGTTATAAGGGTATAATATAAGGTTGAAACTATAGGGAAATCAACCATATTTGAAAGCAAAATTAAAGGAGAATTATAGCTTAATATTTGCAAATTAAAACATAGGAGAAATAAGGATTTCTACCTAGAAAAATTAAATTTCTATTATTGCAAATATTATTGTTTTCTAATATTCCAAATTAGGGAGTTATAAGGAATACTACACCAAAGTAGGATATTGGAATTTAGAAACATTAAATATCAAATATCAAAAGCTATAAAGGAAGGTTCATTAAAGATTATCAAGGGTTGGAAATTAATTGGTATACTTGTCTCAAAATCACATTAAAGGGACAAAAGAAATCCAACCATTAGGACCTCATCAAATTAGAAAGTGCTTAAGTTCAATAGGAGTAATAAGGTGTAATAGAAGTTGATTTTTGCTATTCACAAAACTTTACAAAATCAACCCAAAATTGAACTACTATTCTCAAAAGCACTTTATCAATCATTTAGCATATCCAAAATCACTAGGGAGACATAAGGCATTCTACAAAACTTGATAATAATAACATCTTTCAAAATTTATCAAGTACTCAATCCATTTGGGAGTCATAAGGAAGCCTACAAAACCTAAGCTCTAAAAAGGTTTTATTAAATCAAATTCACATACTTTAACTAGGGAGTCATAAGGTAGACCACTTAAGAAGATTCTATCTCATAAGATACAAGCTCTATCAAAGCACTTTATACTCTAATCTAGGGAGCTATAAGGATGTCTACTTCTGAAGTAATATAATGAACAATAATATGAACAACACTATTAGAAAGGAAAGAGCAAGTGCCATAAAAATTGGAATCATGAATCCACTTATAAATTCTGAAGGAAAATTAGACCTTACTTCAAAAAATAATTCATAGTGAAGCTTTAGAAGATAATTTTGAAACTATGGAATGTTATCTTCAAGCTCATCTCATTGAAGAAATATGTAATGAGAAGAGTGACATCTCACTTTCTTTAGACTTTGCAAGCATATTGTATATGGCATTACTCACATACAAATGTTATAAGGATGAAAATGTGGAACAAAGAGGATTGATAGAATTACTTAAACTGAAAACAGAAATGGATGAATCATCTCTAGAAAAGATATTTCAATCCTCATGTAACATTGGTACTTCAAGTTCTACTAACTCAAAGTCTTATACCTTATATATAGGACACAAAGAATGATGACAAGGACAAAAGCAAAGAGAAAATACTCTTGCAAGAATCAAGTGATAGTACATCCACCTATGAAAGTATTGACTCCAATAAAGAAGAAGAAGAGGAACCAATTCAAGGAGGCATACAGTGCAATGTGAATTAAATAGAATACAAAGGATCAGATCAAACCAAAGAACATTTGAAGACAAAGATCCATATTGAAGATTGAAATCTTCAATACCCAAATAATGTAATATAGGGGGTGTTAGAGTTAGAGTATATTACATCATTTGGGTCATGTAAATGTACCACCTTTGGTACATAGTTAGAGTAGGAGATTACTTTAGGGGGAAGTTAGCTACTTACTTCAAGCAATGTAATAAATGCACAAGTGTCAATGTGCAAGGTGTCCCCTTGTACAACTAGGTAGAGTGTTGGCCAAGGAATCTATCTTCCTATATAAAGGGCCTCATAGTGATAGTTCATATCAAGCATATCAAGTGCATTATATCAAAGAGTAGTAGATAGTGGTAGAACTCCTGTATGGAGTACAATGTAGTTCTTTAGCTTATATTAATGGAGTGACCATCACCTCCATACTGCATTGTATTTTCACCACTTTCTATTTATAGTATATTTTAGTCATATTGCAGAATTACTTTCTTTCATATTTTCTGCATTTTATTAGGACCTGTGATAGATCTCTCCCACTGCATATATCCTCAAAAGCTACCAAAAATCATCCATTCCCAAATTTCCTTAAGCATGATTGGATATCCTTTAAAAAATAATGGCCAAATCTATAGGGGACTGTTAACCATGAGATCTTTCCTATTTTCCTTTCTAATTGCATTTTTGCCTCTTTTGCAATCTCCCTTGCTATCTCAAGTGCAACTATGGATGTTGAATAGTACTTGGGTAGAGCTTTTATTGGAAGTTTTGCTCCATATAGCCTTATGTAGGTGAATTCTTATGTCAAAGAGTAATCCCCTACTTGGTTTTCTTGCAATAAAGATGCAATCCTAGAGTTTATCCTTGTGGGAATAAAACCACATAGTACTTTATGGATTATGCTAAGAAAATTATCAAAGAACCATGCATAACTTGAGCATACTTCATGTATCCAAGGAATTTTTTTTAGTATATCACTAGCATTTGTCCCTTCTAGTTTCTACAGAGTTTGAGGATGTAATTGCCTTACTATGAGGTGGATGATAATTGAATAGTAAGAAAAGGAGGAATTTTCTCATGTTATTCTATGATGGCTTTCTTTAGTTTAATAAGCCCATAATGCATTTGGTTACTCATCTCATGCTCCCATCTATATGTAGGGGGGAAAGTTCTATTACATTGCATAATCAAGTGCATTACTTTCCTATTGACTACACTCAAATTATTTACCCCCAATACTATGATTATCATATCTAAATAATCCCTAACCCTTGGTTTTAATGTACAATTTTAAATTGGGAAATTATATGACATTGTTTCATATGGATCAAACAAGGTCACATAGTAATGAGTAAAAATTACATGTTGGGACTGGTAGTCAATTACCTCTTTATCTAAGTTGATTTCGGTCTTTTTCAACTGAAAGACCTTATTGAAGACTTTTGGAATTATTTTGAATACTGTCAATGATTGAAATCTTTGAAATCCCTAATTTTTACATCATATGTTATTGTCATCCAAGCTAGTATGTTTGAAGAGAAATAAACCTTTGGGCACACTAGTTTTCCCAGATTTTTATTCCATATATTACAACGTGGGACTTTTTTCCATTGTGATGTTTGTGCTATTTTGAATAACCCAATGATCAAGGCAATATGACATTGATTGTCTTCCTTTGTCATTTTAAAACTAACCATAATCGTATTTTCAGCTTCCCACTACTGTGTAGAGGTGAAGGCTTTTGTTGGGCCTTGACTTCCTTGAAAATGCTAGAACCTCCTTGTTGAGGGCAATTGGTCTAGCTTCTAGTTGGTATGGATAATCATTAGTTATATTTTTTATGGTGGCCACTAAGCCTTCAAAAATAGTAAAAGTTCATAAAGAAGACATCTTTTTTTTTTGCCTAGATTGAAATACTCTATCAATTACACAACTTTTCTTACTTCCTCTGTAAATTCTCAGTGATATTTGAAATGTAAGTTCTCCAGTGAATTTTAGTGAGTTCAAATATTTATGCAGATAATAAATAGCTTTTTGGGAGTTGATCTTGCATTTTTTGTGTTTAATTTCTACCAACTACATTGTTTGAATTTGCCACCCTAGTTTTTCCACTTCATAGTCTTTTAACTGTATTTACTCAAATATAGTTGCTTAATTCGTAGTTGCATTTGATAGGGCTTAGGTTAGTGGGCCACATTTAATCATGTGCATGATAGCCTTCATGATATCTAAGAAATTTTTGTTTTTTTTAAAAAGGACCTTTGTCCTACTTGACTTTGGGATCCACGAATTTTACTAGTTTTTCACAATAACCACACATTGATTAGTCAAAAGTAAAAAAATATTTTTAACAATGAAAAGACTTACAGACATGACATGATGCACGTTGTCCATTTGGTATTCTCATAAAAATATGGATCGTAGGTCATTTTATCTTTTCGAGTTGATGAAAGCGTACCATTCAATCTAAGGTGGATTGATGCATGTCATTCAATTTCTAATAATTCTGCCATATTCTGACCTACTCTAACGGCTCTGTTAGGATTTGATAGCTTTAAGGATAAATAAACTTTGTCTTTGCCCACTAAGCAATGTGTACTATTCATCTTGCATGTTATTGTATCTGGTTATATATATCTTTAGCTTCTTGTTATTTGCATGTTCTTGAGCATGTACCACCTGATCTCAAGTGGATTGATGCATATCATTGATCTCACAAGGATAAGACAAAAATTCTAGGTTCTATCTAGAAAATTCAAATCTCTTCTAAGCACACTTAGTGAGCCTCTAATCTATATCGTTGGATTTCAAGAGGATTAATATGGGGCACTATATCTCTTTTTTAATAGGACAAGCCTGACCTTTTTGATGATGGTACTTTTTATCCGTATCTATGACTTTAACATTTGTTCATTTTTTATCAAGGCATGTCATCAAATCTGGTTACAATGCACACATACCTTAGGATCTTAGGAATATGCATGTTTTTTAATGAAAGGAGGTCCAAAGACATGAGAAAATATTTAAACCTTGGATAATAATTAAATTCCCCATGGATTTAGAAAAAGACCTTAGAAAAGTCATATGCTTAGGGGAATATGAAAATAATAATTTCAGGTTTACATGGAAAAGTAAAACAACTTTAAAAATGCTTCATCAAGATTTCGTTTGTGCATACCATTGATCTCTCAATGATGCATGTGCATCATTAGATTTTTATATAAATTTTAAATACCTTTGTTGTCTTTGCGCTCAAATTAGTGGATTCCATGTGCCTTGCATTCATTGGGTTTGGCAATTATAAAATAGTTATGGGCTTAAAAGACCATTTTTTCTTAATTTGTGCATATTGTCAGATCTAGTGATAATTCGTGCATACCCTTAGATCTTAATAACATGCATGAGCTTTGTGTAAGGGGTGCATAGACATGAAGGGAATTCCAAACCTTTAGGAAAAAAATTTATTTTTTATTTTTATGACAAGGATGGACATTTAGAAATATAATTTTTTAGGGTTAAAATTTGGGTAGATTGGTTTCCTTAGGATGCATGCATACCACTAGATTTATTTTGGTTCATGCGTACCATAGGATCTGAGGAAGATGTGTGGGGTTTAGTGCAAATGGGGTGCATAGACTTGAGGGATTTAGGAGAATCTTAGGTGGAGTTTTTAACTTTCGATTCGCATGACTTAGGATCGTAACCTTAGGAGGATAAATATGACTAGGGGACTTTGGATAATTAATTCAAAATTAGGCTTAGACATTATACAATAAGGTTGTGGAAAAATATTAACCTTGACATGGGATTTTGACCTTAGGGCCTTAACACAAGTAGAAACATTTCATTGCAAAGGGACTTTTAGGCACTTACTTTATAAGACAGTTTGAAATGTGTGGGGGAATGAAATATATGAGTGACCTAAGAATGTGGTGGTTGAAATAATCGATGAAGCTTAGGCTTAGGGACTTATGAGGGAAAAATTAATAGGGTCTAATGGCTATAGATTTTTTAAAAGTGACCTTAGGGACCATAGGGAATTTTTGGGGACTCAGATATTTGGACTTATGATTGCAAAAATAAAAATTTTAAGACATTTAAGGGAGGATACGCTCTTAACCAAGACAAAAAATTGCAAAGGGCTACCAAAAATGACCTCAAAAAGAGAAAACTTCAAAATATGATGACCATTTTAGGGATTATTGTAAAATTTTGTAAGCCACCAAGGTTAAAGGAAAATGACCTTGACTCAAATATAAAAACAAAACAACCTAGACCTAGGACTCCATAAGACCCATCAAAATTTGAAATTAGGGGTAACTCTTAAGTTGGATTTTGAGGATCCAACAAGACCTCTAACAGTAATGTTGCCAAATGAACAAATGTTGCATATAATAAACTAGAGGAGATGTCATCTACTTTCACTCCTCATAAAATCTACTAGTTATTGACTTGTAATGATCCCCATAATGCAAACGCATGTATGGTCTATCAACACCAAGCTCAAGTACCAGTAGCAAAGAAAATGGAAAGATAAAAAAAAGCATAGAAGGAAATGATCAACATCTTGTTAGATACATAATAAGTTATGGTAGACAAGCAACCAAACAAGGAAGAATCTATTCAAGTCCTAACAAAATCTAAAAATAAGACTCTACAAGTGGAGCCACAAAATTACAACCATTCAAAGTCCCTAATCAACCTTACAAAGAGCAAATAAAAGAGTAGCCAAGGCCAAACCCACCAAGATTGAACTCACCAAGGCCAAAATCAGTAAAATCAAAGTGCACACAAGAGGATCCTAAGGAACAAATTCTAAGAAGGCTAAGGTATCCCTCTATAATAAAAATGCAAATACTAGAATACATTGAGCAATATCATAAAAGGTTTTAAAAACTTAACCAAAAGGAACAAAAGCTACCGAAAGTGACTGGGTACAATATTGTTGAAATGAAGAGAACTCCTTCTAAGGCAAGCATATATGATGCATTACTAATCCCCAGTCAGATAGATCTAATTAAAGTGGCATTAAAAGTTATTAACCCTAAAGAAGAGAAGTTGTCAGACTTAAATTTTGCTTAGGACCAACTAGTCCCTAGCATGGGTAAGATCTGACCACCCTCGTTCTACATATTTTTATAAATGGAGGGGTGGATAGTACATAATTATATTATCAACTCTAGAGCAACCACTATTATCATGCCAAAGGTAGTATGTGAAGCAATGGGAATGGAATACACTCAAACAAGCCCTAGATTTATGCAGTTGGATGGTACCCATGTTTGGATAGTTGGGGTGGTCAAGGACATACTGATGGTTCTTCACAAGCTCTTGAAGGTAACAATTATTCAAGAGGTGGTCATGGTGGATCTTTTGACCTAATTTGGTTTGTATTATCTAGAGATTTAACTGCTAAGCGAGGAGGTTATCTATATCTATATTATTCTCATATGGTCATCCTTACAAAGGTTGAAAGATCAAGATCTATGTGGAAAAGCCATCACCCTTCCACATTGAGAAAATTAAAGAAGAAATTATTAGCCTCTTAGAGGATGATCTAGAACATATTGAGGACGTCAACTTAGTTGAAGAAGACTGGGAATGCATTTGAGAAGTGGTTGAAGAAAATAAAATGGAGTATGATTGTTGCTCTAAAGAGGTAATTGGAGACTTTTAGATGCAAGCCAAATTTTCTCTGGATACTTTATTGCTACAACTAAAAAGGGACCAATTTTTCTATGATGATGTAAGGTTAGGATCTTAGCATTCATCGACCACTCCAAACTAACTGTTCCATGAACCAAGGGTAATTGGATTGCTATTACAAGAGGAACCCAAAAAGAAGGCTTTTTATGGTCTATGGTAGAAACATGTTGTTAATCACTACTTTGACAAGGAGATTTGGTCACAAAAATTCTTTAAGAGTAACCCACTACATTGGGATGAGGGATAAGCTAGGTCAAGAAGGCATTAAAGGTCTAACCCCATAGGGCCTAGGCCCTAGCAAAATACCTGGGGGGTGCAAGTACAATGCATGTGAGCTATCAATGATCAATGAACAAAATTTACCAATACTAGCAAACTACTATTACAGGTAACATATTACACAAAATAAGAAATGAAATATGCCAATTTGTATTGTAAATGCACATAATAAAAGTCTACAACTATTTTGGGAAGTGTAAGCTAACACGTGAAAAATTTAGTATATAAATTGGAAATGTGATAGTAGACCCTAGTCTAAACCAATCACATGTTCCATGATATTAAAAGATCAAAAGTAGAGATCTAGAATGATTTGTTCTGAATATTTCCAATTTTGATAAGTCAGTAATATGTGAATAACAATTGGTAAGGAGATGGTCCTACAAAAAAAAAATGAGAATAGACAACTTTTAAATAAAGGCTACAAAATCCAAATAGAGTAGGCAACAAGTAAATAATGCTGCAAAAGCTAAGTAACATATGTTTATTGGTCAAATTAGGCAAGGAAGCAACAATTGCATGAGAAAATTAGGTGAGAAAATTCAATGACTCTCTTGGTAAGAGAGGTCTATAAAAGGAGGCCCTACTTCTCATAAAACCTTGAGTAGAGTTGTGTGCTAAGAAATAAAAATGTCTTCCATCCTTCTCAAACTCAATCTAGACTCCATGCCCAAGGGACATGACCTCCACTTATAGATTCTTTGCCTTCTTCAATTAAAGGTCCCATAAGGGTAGCCCTAGAGAATTTTTTGAGTTGAATATTTGCCTAGAACTACACAAGATAAAAGTCTAGATGCCTCAAGTCACTAATATTCTTAAGATGCTTACAAAGAAGAGTCTATGAAGAAAGATAATATTAATCTCAAAGCTTCCCATGCCACAATGCAATGCTAATCCATCAAAATGGAAATCAATGCTATACTTAGCCTTTTTGATGATAACTAAGTTGGATTCATTTTTCATCTGAATGCAAGAGAGAAAGTCCTAATGCAGCTTTCACCTTGGACATGATTATGCAAACATCAACATAATTTGTAGAGGATCTAAAAAAACATAGAAAATAATGGGTTGGAACAACTTCCAACTACAAATAACAAAATGACACAATGAATTGGCTAAAAAGACCCTAATGGTACTAGCTCAATAAGAGATCAAGCCTAATCAATTTTGGTCTGTATCAGTTAGTTTCTAGCATGTTTTTATTTTATTTCTTTTTGCATTACTTGACTACATTACCCAATGTACAAGGCTACCTGGGGTCTCCATTTTGCAAGAAAAAATCTAAGGCACCAATAATGTGGGTCCTTAGAAGTTCACACATAGATAGTACCTAGCAAATTTTTCTAGACTATCATTTTTTGTAAGATTTTATTACAGGTTAGTCTAAGCAGGTTTGACCAATTTTAATATATGCATGGCCAGAAACTATGAGGCATTTTGTTGGGTCTAAATTTGGCCAAGGCAGAGAGGCCCAACCACTTCAAAAAGTGGTCAGATATTTTTAAAGATGAAATCAGTTGTCAACAATGTCCTTAGTCAAACTTGACTGGGAGAATAGCTAGGCGGGTGCATTGGTGACCAAAATTATGAGTGGTTGAGCACCTTTTAAAAGGGATTATGAAGTCCCAACCAAATCCTTGAGAGTTGACAATAAGAATAGAGCCTACAACAAATAGTAACAAAGGAAGAAGGCTTTTAGTTAGGTCTCTTTCAAAAGATATTATGAATATAAAAAATATGAACCACCTAGACTCTTTTCAGTCATACAAAGCAAAGTAGTTATAGAAAAATGCTAGGCAATATTCTAGAACCTACAACAATATTATGTGCCACTAATCATAAGTTGAGCTCCCTACAAATATGATAGTTGGCACAACAAAAAGACATGATGGGAGAGGATGAGAATTTTTAGGTGGCATGAATTTATTGAATATATGGCAACTACAAATGGTGGATGATGTCAATCAACAACAACTAGCAAAATCAGAGTAGAAAGTGACATCTACTCCTTCCAACTTGATGATAGAGCATGAGATCCAAACTGGGCCAGGTTGTGCCTATGTTGTTAGATCTATGGTAGACCCTCCTTGTAATCATTATCTAGGCTAGTATAGTAATATATACATAGCGATATTTACCTCAGTATGAGGGTCAACAATTTGAGTGTTTGCTTGTTGTATATTATGTAATTATGCTCTACAACTTCTATGAATCAGCTTATCATTTGACCTTTTCTAGCATTGTATTATTGAATTCTTTTATATGTGGATGCTCTATAGGCCCTAGATATTTCTATAAAAGCTCTTTGGGAGGTCTAGTAGTCTATTTTGTTAGGCCCATGTTATTGGAATATTAGGGATGCTTAGTGTTCGATTATGTGGTTCTACTTTCTTCTATAAAATTTTCTTAGGGTGCTAAGAGCTATTGGAGTAGTGGAGGACATGATATGGGGTCAATTCATATTCAATAATTGATATGTTAGGCCCTATATGTAGTTTAGTTGTAGTGTGTGTTGCATAGAATATGGCAATATTATTAGCCAAACACCTTCCACATGTAATCTATGATTTCCATTCCTAACCCTTCATTTTTTACTCTAGTCTTCCCCATATTTTTATTTTTGTTATATAACAAGGGACTGACCTTCTCCAAAGGTTGGCTAAGGAGAAATCTTAAGCCATCCAATCTTGTCCCTATAGTCAAATGATGCACTTCCATCCATTAGGCAGATCATAGACCAAGATTAAATTTCTACCATAATACTTTTTTGCATTCCTTTACTAAGTTATTCAAAGCTCGAACCTTGTTTTTACAAAGGGTTGTATCATTTATAAACTATTGATAGATGATATTGTCAATGTTATTACTAGCCTTAAGTCCATTTATCAACCTATCTTTGTATATCTTCTTCAAGCTCCTTCCCAATACCTTTGCCATAATAATGAATAGATATGGTGATAGAGGATCTCCCTGTCTAAGACCCCTCTTAGATTTAAATGATTTTATACTAGAACTGTATATGATACTATACAAACACAAGCTTTAATTTATTTGATCCATTTCTTTCCAAATTCAAACATCTATAATACTACAAAAAAATCCTATTTAACCCTATCATAGGCTTTATTCATATCAAGTTTTAAGATCACTACTCTCCCTTTTCTAGAAGTTGTTGAATGCTTTACTTCATGAGCTACTATGATCCCATCTATAATCTATCTCCCTTTCACAAATCCTCCTTGCTCTTCTCAAATAATTTTTTCTAATAATGGTCCTAACCAATTTACCATCACTTTGGAGATTATCTTATATGGCATATTACATAGGCTTATGGGCCTAAATGAATAAAACAATTCTATATCCTTCTTTTTTGGAATCAAGCTAAGATATGTTGCATCTATTTTATAAGGTATTACTATTTTACCCTAGAGTGTTCCATTGCCACTAATAAATAATCCTTCACTTTTTATAGTTATGCTAATAGAATGTTGTAGAGAGTCCATCTAGACCTAGGGATTTAACCTTATCAAAAGAGAAAAAAGCTAAATGAAATTCTAGAGTAATAGACTCCATCATTTTGCTATCATTTTCATATTTTATAATTGAAGGTACTTATTGTAGTAGTTTATCATGAAGAACTTTAATCTCCTCTAATCCTAGAATATTTTAGTAAAAGAGCCTTGTCTCATTTTTTATTTTGCTGTAGTCCTCAATCCAAACCTCTTCTACTCATTTAATTCTACTAATTTTTGATGTTGATCTCTATACTATTTCCATCCTATGAAAAAAATTGTGTTTTTATCTCCTTTTAACCAAGTTTGTCTTGATTTTAATCTCCAAATTTCTCTTCCTTACTCAAAATATTATGATATTCACTAAGAAATTTTCTTTCCTTTGATCTTGGATTAATGTGCTCACCTTTTTGAAATTTTAAAAATTTCTCTTTTAATTCTTCTTTATTCTATTTTTTTTTATGAAAGTGTTCTTGTTTCATTCTATTAATATAAATGTCATTGATTTAATTTATTTTGGAAGTATATATAGCTCATTGTTTCTTTAAGAATTCCATGTTTGCGCTATCATATTAACAAATCGAGGATGATCTTCCCACATCTACACATATTTAAAATATGATTTTTTTTAATTCACTTACCACCATTTTAAATCTTATTAGACAATGATCTGAACCAATCCTTATCAAGGTATTAATTTTAGCATAAGTGCCTTCATCTGTTCAATGATATGAGAGTATGCATTTATTTTTTTTGCTATCAAGTTTTGGCTTATCTTATTGTTGGTCCATGTATAGTTGTCCTCTTCAAACTCAACCTCATATAGATTATCGTTTTGTATAAGCACTAAGAAATCTCTCATAATTTGGGTTATTTTCCTAATTCTCCTAATTTTTTTGTCCAGGTTGATTATGGTATTAAATTTCCTATAATCATGAATTAGGTTTCTTGGTCTTTACTTCTCATAAAAGCTTCAATCTCACTTGATACTTTTGATCTGTCTAATTGAGTCGTAGGTCCATAAACATTGATAAGGATGAAACAAATATCTACAAAGTAGCATGTGACTAATGAGGCTATCCAATACCTAGTTTTATGAATGGTTTCATAGGATTTTCTAACTGGATTTCAACATGTTAGAATTCCCCCTATTGCTACTTCTAAATCGACAACATCCCCTTCACATGTTGCCCATAATTCTTTCATAGTTTTGGAAAGTTTATCCTTTGTCATTTTAGTTTTTTGAATACAAAGAATATCATACTTATTACTTAAACATGGGTCCCTATTACACCTTTGCTTCGAGGGGGTATTAGCACCCCTTATATTCCATGTGATGGTAATCACGTCTTATTAGGGGTTGTTGGCCCCTCTTGAAAATTACCAATATCATTTTGTTGTTTGGTAAAGAGAAGTTAAACCCACTTTGATTGTGTTCCTTTCTCTATGTTTGCTCTTGCTTCCCTAGATCTCACTTGATAATTAGAAAGTTTTCCTCTTTTTATCTTGCTAGTATCAGGAGTAGGTCTTATTATTCTATTCCTCAATTTCTTTCATAATTTTCCTTTTCATTAGATCTATCATCTCTTGGATTCACTAAGGAAGCTTTTGACTTATCTTGCTCATTTTATGGTATTTCCTTGTTAATGGTAGAGGTATTAACATCTAACACTTTTTTTATCTATCACTTTTCTTCTCTTGAATGGTGCATGGTACTTCAAGAGAGTATTCAAAATATGATGAGGTACATTCCTTAGGTTTAGTAGGAATGTTCATCTCTAATTCAAGATCATATTGAGCAGACGATTTCTTGTTAATATTTTGATCTTGTTGTACCATGTCCTCTAAGATTTAATTTGTTTTTTCTTCATAGGCTAAAGCCTCAAAATAATTGTTATTTCTTCCAATATCCTTACTTATTGGTCTCCACTATTTATTTACTTTTATTTGTTTGAACCTATTTTTTGGAAGTTGAAAACCATCCTCATCCATATCCATTTGTAAGTTTCTCTTATGATTTTCTACATATGTTTCTACTAGACTCTTCTTAGGGCATGATCTCTCAATATGCCCCACCTCATGACATCTACATCTGAAAGATATATTTTCATAATCCATGGTTTGGATCCACAACTTGCCCCATACTTAAGAATGATTTATTATGGTAAAGGTTTACTA
Source organism: Wollemia nobilis (assembly GCA_028583015.1). NCBI lineage: Eukaryota > Viridiplantae > Streptophyta > Pinopsida > Araucariales > Araucariaceae > Wollemia > Wollemia nobilis. The sequence goes on along the minus strand of JAQPPZ010016911.1, from coordinate 1,904,418 downwards.
ATATCAATCATGACCAATATCCGGGCATAAATAACCAAGACTCTATCTTTTATAGTTTCTAAAATCTCAAGGAATTCTCCTAGAGTCTTACCTATTTCCTTGAAGGTATCCATTGCTCATAATTCATTGGGTAACCCATACATCCTGACCTAAACTAATACCAGGGATAGATTTACATTTTTAGGTGCAAAGCCTTCAAACCAACAGGCAAGGAAGAGTCTGATCTTCCTATAAACCAAGGACTGCCTTTTAGGATTCTCTCTTTTTCCCTAGAATAAAAAATTGACAGGAAGAAACCTTTAGGAAGAAATGATAGACTCTCTCTTGGAGACTTCCATCTCTTATCAATCCATTTTCTTAGAGTCGAAGCCCCTAGTCAAGACTCATTAAATTTACCAATGTCTTCCTTATCTTTGAGAAATGAGGATCACTACTCTATGAGGTCCTCCCTAACCTCTACTACTAGGGATGACTCTAAGGATTTAGTTATGAAGTGGTCAAGGGAATGAAACTATAAATCAATATCTACTAAAATTTACTAGTATATCATATAATGATAATATTATTTAAAAATAAACCTATAATAATATGCATGTAGAAATTCTAAGATAATGAAGGCATAAATGAAACTTACCTAAAAATTTATATACCCAAATATAATATCTTGCTTGATTAATGCCCTATCCCTCCATTGCTCCTCCCATCATCTGAACCTTGGCTGGCAGATATCTACAATTTTGTTTCCCACAACTTGAAAAATCTTCATTGCCCTTGTTTTGGATGACTAACTTCAGAGGGTTGTATCTCCCTAAATATTGCTCGGATTCCTTCATATGACCATTCATTTTAAATCTCTTCAAATTCCACATAAATTTGAATGGAACAACACTTTGCAAAGATATGACCTTTGAAAGATGAGATATTTTTCTAAAACATTTCCCTATGGTTACCCCTGTTTCGAACAATTGCTTTCACACGGTCGTATCTCCCTCAATACTACTTGGATTCTTTTGTATGACCACAAATTTCAAACCTCTTTAAATTCCATATGAAATGGCACAAGAATCGTTTGAATTAGATAACTCTATGCAAAGATATGACTCTTGAAAATGAGTCATTTTTTGGGAAAAATTTACCTTTAGCTCTGTTGATTCATAATTGTTTAATTTTTACTTCTATCTATATTACATCATATGACTATAGAGTGTTATTATAAAACTTTGGCAATTGTGCATGTATCACTTGGCAAGATTTGAATCTAAACAAACAATACTTTTTGATGTATTAAGAGGATTAAAGAGTTTTTAACATTCATGAGGTCATAGGCCATATGAGACAATCCTTAGTTCATCCAATATATGGTTTTCCATGCATACTTTGGTTCTGGAAGCATGGTGTACAACCCTTCCCACAAGATTTGAACCTTGCAACGCTATTCAAAGTTCTAAACTCTCCATTATTAGGTCATTCAGGTTGTATAATAAAATGATTAAATAAGTTTTAATAAGGTCATATGAGATGACCCTCATGAAGGATGTTCTTTACCAAATATATGATTATTGTAAAGAAATCAATTTGTATAACTACAAGCTAATATTTTATTGAAATTACCCAGGTGTTGTAGGTGAGTTGGAGAGGAGAGGGCAATCCTCCAAGGGAGGTCCAAGGTTCAAATCTCCACCCTACCAAAAAGCTGAATTGGGTATCCAAAATCCAATTGATAATGTTGGTGCGAGCGAGTATGGGTGCGACTCCCGGTGATCGTGACGGTATAGAACCCCCTGTTCGTGGTCTCTCAGACCAAGGCGGCCCTACAAGGGGTTTTTCGCTTAAAATAAATAAATATATATATATATATATATATATATATATATATATATATATTTTATTGAAATTATATGCTTAAATAAGTACAAAGGCGTATATGAGTTGCCATCTCTTAGAACAAAGATGTTAACAAACCAACTAATATTAGAACCTAGGCTAACTTTAGCTAACAATAAGATAATAAAATGACTATGACTAAGCTAACAAATGCTAACTAATGACTCTACCGTCATTGCCCTTTGTCGTCATTCCTATCTTGTTGACATTTCTTATTTGAATAAAATCTAACTTAGGCTTAGGACTTAGATTTTATAAAATAATAAAAATAAACTAAGCCTAAATCAATAATCCTAAGCCTATCAAATGATGTCCTCATGACACCTCCCCCCAATAGAAGCAATGGACTCCAATGCTTTTAAAATATAAGTAAAAGGGTGAGTCACCAAACATTAAAAATATATCCCACTGATAGAACGAAGTGGAAGTTGAGATGCTACATCATCTCATGTTTGTACAAGATTGAGGATGCCAATCAATGCCTATGATGAAATACAATGTTAGGTCACAACTATGTCACCAATTTATGAAGGAAATTGACAAGGACCAAAGGCATGTTATGGAGGCTACAAAGTCTACTATAAAATAAGAATCAATTTAGCATATGGAAGTCATAAAGAAGAGGGCCTCTCAATACTAGTAAGGAATGTAGCAGGAGGGGCAGTAGGAAGGGCAACTAGAACATCATGGGGAAGAACTAATGGAGGGATCACCTCCTTGCAAGGAGAAGGTGGTGCAACCAGAGTTGGTGTGTCTTGTGGCCTACTAAAGATAAAAGTAATCTTTTAGGGCTAACTAGAGCTCTACTACCATGTCCTATGCTCCGATTCCACTAATGTGGATCACAATTCTACTAAAACTTGCATGAATAAATAATGCTTAAATAGCACCAATTATAAGTGCAATCTTTTAAATATGAAAAATTTACATAACAACATTTTTTTATTTATAGTTTGTGTCAACAATGCTGATAATATGCGTGTCAACAATGCCGACAATGTGTGTGTCGATGTATGCTTTTCTAAAATATTTTTATTAAATCTAACTCAAACTTAAGACCTATTAATAAAAATAAACTGAAGTCTTAACCTATCAAATGATGTCCTCATCAATTATCCAAATATACTCCTAAAATATTTTTATTAAATCTAACTCAAACTTAAGATCTATTAATAAAAATAAACTAAAGTCTTAGGTCCTCATCCTATCCTCTTGAACCTTCAACCTCTATTCAAAGTTTTAAGGTCTCCACTATTAAACCTATATAACTTAAATTTTTATTTTTTATTTTTTAAAGCGAAAAACCTCTTGCGAAGCCGCCTTCGTCTGAGAGACCACGAACAAGGGGTTCTACACCATCAAAGTCACTCGGGGGTCGCACCCGACCCTGCCCGCATAAACATTATCAATTAGATTTTAGATAACCAATTTAGCTTTTTGGTAGGGTGAAGATTTGAATCTGGGATCTCCCTTGGAGGATTGCCCTCTCCTCTCCAACTCACCTACAACACCTGGGTGTATTTAACTTAAATTTCAAACCTTTTAAAAATCTTTAAAAAAAATAATTGAAATTTTTTTATAAAGTAGTAAGTGGAAAACGTTCATTATAATAAATCTAATTTTCAAATAATTTTTAATCACAAAAACCCGTGGGCGTATCATCACACGAAGACATTTTGACGCAACTCAAAGGGAGACCGAACATGTCCCACGGGACCGAGGATTGAATTATCTCCAAGAGGACAACATAATTATAATTATGATATATTTTTTAAATACAAAATATTGAAAATGACCAATTTTTATTGGTACGAGAAGATGGCCGCATGAATTGACGTAACCCATCACCCAAGCTTCAAATTCATTGCAATTACGATCGTAATTTCTTAGATTACGATCTCCAATAAAGATAATTGAAATCTGTGTTTTCCTCTGCACAGATAGATATATATTTCACTGAAAATGCAGAACCATAATGAAAACAAGAGCTAATAGAAGCAGACCGAGGTTTCTGCACCAGAAGAGCCTATCAGCCATGCTTGGGAAGGCTGTCCCCTCTTCATACAGAGATAGGACCGCAGAATTTCAGAATGTCACCGAAAGATTGAAGAAATCCTCTTCTTATAGTGCTACAACTTCAGATTCATTCGTTGCCGGAAATGGAACCCTTGATCAGCCAAAAGGGCTTCATGGGGCGTCTTTGCAATCCGAGTTTAACAAGAGGGCATCAAGGGTTGGATTGGGTATTCATCAGACTTCACAAAAGCTTGCGAAATTGGCCCAGTGTGAGTGCCACGTTTTAATCAGTAAAACATGTTTTTGCTCACATTTTCTGTGTAACAGCAATTTTGGTTACTATTTTTTATTTTTTCTAATGTTAAATGTAAGTGGGGATTTCATTTCAAGTGGGTTTTTAGTAAGATATGCCTAATTCCTGGATGGCATAGGTTTTGTTGGCAATGTGGGTAATGTGGGTATAATTTCTTTTGATGTTTTTATGTTTTAGATCTGAACTTTCGGATAAATAATGGTGAACCTTGGAGTCATGGTGACCTTATTGAGTGCCCTTAAATCAATGAAATCTAAAAGGTCCATCCTTATTTGTGCCTAATGTAATTGACGTTTGGTAGGTCATCTTTCTTCCATGGGTTATTCAGTTTCCCTCTGAATCGAAGACGCTTATAGGGATCTTCAAACACTTCGATATGCTGCTTGACGACTTAATGCAATGTTTTTACTACCGTATTGGGACATTCAAGTTAGCTGCAAAGTATGTGGTAATGACGATCTCTCTTCTCAAGCGATCTCTGTTCTCAAGCGGCAACATCCAGTTTGAGTTGATTATTTGTGTTGGATGTAGAATGAACATGTTTAAGTATCTGAGTTGGACATAATGAAATATTTTCATAGATCTTGGCAATGGTACACACGTTTCGAGACTTTGAATCCCCGGTTTTACATAAATTTTACCTACAAGAATTGCATAAACCTGTATGGATGGTTTGTATTCTTTATTTATTTTTAATTGGTTATATGGGATTGAAATGGTCCCACCCATATTACATTATTATACAGTGGTATTACAACAAAGCTTGGATATCATCGGCGTATGGTTTGGCAAGATTTGAACCTTAGTCTCCTCTTTAAATATTGAGGAATCTACTCACTATATGACATTAATGTATCGTTTGGCAAGATTTGAACCTTGGTCTCCTCTTTAAATATTGAAGAATCTAATCATACCATTTGATAATTTGTATTTTTCATTTTTACAGTCACATACTATGATATTTTGGAGACCCACCCCTCGCTCATGAAAGGGGTTTTGAAAGGATATGGAAGGCAATTAAGACTACTAGTTTGTTATAGATAAAACTGTAGGGACTTCCAGAATCATTGAGAACAGTGACCCTTTGCTTCTTAAATACCACTTGATAGTTTGTACTCTTCATTTTTACAGTCACATATTATGATATTTTCATCTACAATTGGAGACCCTCCCCAGGCTATAATTACACGAAAGGTTTTGAAAGGATATGGAAGGCAATTAAGACTACTAGTTTGTTATAGATAAAACTGTAGGGACTTCCAGAATCATCGAGAACAGTGACCCTTTGCTTCTTAAGTAATACCCTTGATCCTCAAGTTTGGGGGTGTTGAGATGCCTGCATTAGATCCCATTAAATGTAATGTCTCTATCAAGGTTGTGCTTTAGCCTCTTAACCTTCCTCATCTAAAATGAATACTGTCAGGCTGGTCTATAACCTTTGTTCCGCTGCAGTTCTTGAAGCACAATCCTCTTGCTCTCCTTTCTTCATATTTCCTTATGGTTATCCTTTTCAATTTGTTAAGGGTAAAGACTCAAGTTCACAAAATATATTTTTTCTCACGATGTCTCCTTGATAATCGGATTTTTTTTATTGCACTTATTCCTGACTTTTATATGATTCGCCATGGAAACTGCTTCCTTAGTGGAATATGATTTCATAATGCATGTTGCCCTTCAATTATTATTCTATTGTCTTCTCTTCTAAGCTTTAAAATACCTTGTGCACATGCATAGCTGATAGTTTATGTTTTGTTGTGTATTTCTTTATTGTATGACTTTGACTTGCGATTGTGAGTTTGCTGAAGTAATCATTATATCAAACATTATCATCCTGTCTGATAATGTCCTCTTAAAATACGGCACTGCTTTGGCTTTCCACTTCATTATCTTTCATTGCTACTATTGGAAGTGTTTTTTTTCGCTCTCTCACCATGTATAATGATGTGATGAGAACTGCCTGATCCGTATTAAAATCATGAGGGTGGAAAATGTTGTGCCGTTAGGTTTAGTTAAGTTTTTACATCTGAACTCTCATTTTTTTCCTTGTTTTAAATTCTGGGGGAAAGAATTCTGTTCTCAATGATGTCCATTCTGATCTATTTCAGGTTTGACTTGATATCTTATATTTTTAGCGTTATGACACTACATCCCTTGGTGTTCTTTTTGTTGCTTGTTGATGTAGTTGATAACATCATTCTCAGTTTAATTTTAACATCATTAACCATTAAACCGTGTCTGTCATTATGGCATGTACATGAGAATTAATATTGTAAATGCTGCATAACCTAAGATTGATCTTGTGTTAACCAAATAATAATTGTCGTTAATGACATAATTTCTAAACACAATAGAGATCAGCTCATTCACCTCTCTCTTCTGGTTATCTTATCTTCCAACTATTACATAGTAGAAACTATAGTAGGGACACTTTTGTCCTAGCACTGACAGAGTTACTAAATGGCATTACTCTTGTTGGTTTATATCAATTGTGTTTTGTCCCTTCCTAGTCTCCTAAGTGCTTATGGAAATCCTTGAATTGGCATTTTTAATGGGAGAGTAACAAGTGAAACACCATCAAATTTAGATTCCCATTTGTCATGAGATGCCATGGTGGGAGGGCACAACTAGGGCATCAAAATCACTTGGGATTTGGGATTTGCACCCTGCTCCAACCATTTTTTAACCCCAATTAACAAGGGATTGCTTAAATGGGAGGTTAGCTTTGGCAGGGTTTGAGCCATAGTCTTCTGGGTGATATCACCTCATCTTTGCCACTAAACCGGGCCTGCCAGGTTATTTGCATGAAGCACAGTTTTTCAACAAGGCTTTCTCTAGTTTAATTATCAATGCAAGCCTGAATCAATGCCTGACCTTAAAATAAGCTTGACCAAAGTTTGCATTCTTTTGGACCCATCCAAAGCTTGCAATTATAATTTTAAATTCTCCTAATAATTAGAAATGTAACATTTTTGAAACTTGCTACTAGTTCATTTTGAAGAAGTATGAATTTACCACATGTTTAATGTAGCTTGGTTCTGGTCATCATAATTCAAATTCTTGGCTTAATTTTATTTACACATTTTGGCTTTGTACTCTTTTTGGATAATTCTTTTAAAAGTTGCTTTCATACATTTTTAAAATATTTATTACATGTAAAAGTTCTTGCTATGATCTCCGTTGTTATACTTCAATATATTTTCATGTTAAAGTTGAGAATATACTTGGTCATTATAGGCCTTTTTTTCTCAACTTTCTAGCTTCGACCTGGCTATTGTAACCAGGTGTGATATTTGAGGACCATTGACCCACTTTGGTTACCTGTGGATATGAATAATTTGTTTTCTTTCCCTCTATGGGCTAGCCGCTGTACTATTTACTGCTTCTCCATTTGAGGTTGTTTGAATCCTATGTACTTATCTGTTTATTTAATGCTCTTGATTTGGTTATTTAGTCAAAAGTATGGTCTTTCACAGGGGCACTTGACACTGGAGACAAATACATGCTTCTTAAAAACGTGTCTTTAAATCCCAAGGAAAGTTTGACAGTGTGTGTGTTATGACAACAGTGGCAAAAAGGACATCCATGTTTGATGATCCAGCAATAGAGATTCAAGAGCTTACAGTGGTCATTAAACAGGATATTACTGCTTTAAGCTCTGCAATTTCGGACCTGCAACTCCTTTGTGATTCACAGAACACAAGTGGGAACATCTCAAAACAAACAACAGAGCATTCCACAACAGTTGTGGACAACTTAAAGAGCCGACTGATGAATACCACTAGAGAGTTTAAGGATGTGCTGACAGTTCGTACTGAGGTAACTTATGCCAGTCTCAACTAGTTAAAATTATTTGGATGGATGCTTCAGGCCTTGGCTCCTGTATGGAGGACATGTTGAATTTTCTATAATCATATGATTGACAAGTCTCTTCATTTAAGGATTTATGAGGATTTGGGTCTCGATGCAAATCTGAAATTTTCATATTGGATGACACTGTAGAACTTGAAGGTGCATGAGAACAGAAGACAACTGTTTACTGCTACTGCTTCAAAGGATGCTAGAAATCCGTCTTTACGACAACGATCTTCGGGATTGAATACTTGTAGTAGCTCCAGCGTTGCCCCTCCATGGGCAAATGGATCAACATCCTCCTCACAGTTTCTCAACCAAAGGTAATAATGTGTTATAGTTTTCTAGTTCAAAAGAATTCTATTGATCACAAATCAGTTGTAGTGTACGCACACAGACTCCAAAACACTTAACTGCTGATTTAATATACAAGGATTGTGAGATTCTCAAAGCATATCGTAAACATTGAAAATGTTTCTTTATTTTTATTGAATACAATATTCAAGATTCATCAGTCTATTCTTCCAACTCCTTATGGGGAGATAAACTCTGGCCAATAGATTTCAATTTTGATCAAATGTAGAGCTTGTATGCAGGACTACTTAGGACTTACTGAAATTTATGAGTGGATATGGAAAAGTAGGGTGAAACAAACTGATGACAAAAGTTCTAGTAAACACATGATTGCTGGAGTTCAAAACTGCTGTAACTCATAAAAATAGCCAGAATAGATTTGCAAAGAAGCTAAGTTCATCTCTAGAACCATGTCATGTTGCAGAGGTAAGGATGCATTTTTTTTGGTACAATGAAATTATCTGATTTTCGGTGTTGGTTAGACTACAGCTGCAATTACCATTGTTGATTCAAATACAGCCTACATCTAGTTGAATCTCCTGAGTAAAGAAGAAACTAACCCTAGAAATTAAAGGTGGGTTACATTTCATCTAGAAGTTTTCTTTAACATCAAAGTTTTTTGTTAGTGTCAGTATTTCGTGTCTGCTTAAGTAAGACATGCTGCTTTCCCTTAAGTGAATTTTAACTTGAATTAAGTGTTACTTAATTCATATACGCTTTTATGTAAGGTGGAAGATGTTTGGAGAGGGGGCCTTTCCTATAAAAGTCTTCATCTCATTGTATAGACAATATTCCAGAGGTTATAAACACAATGTTTGTGTTAGAAATTCTGTTTAGTTTTCAAAATGTTGTTGTCCCTATGGCTGTGTTAGAGGGGAATAGTGTCATAGGTTTTTGGTGAAGTAAAATGGAAACTTGAGAATGTGCAATCAATGTAAAACGCTTAACTGAAAAAGGAACATCTGTAACCAAAGGAATGAAAGTGCACGCTTAAACTCTAAAGAAATGAAAGCATCAAACTCTAATGGGACTAAGCAAGTCAATGCACAGCAGTTCCTTTTACCCAAAAATGCAGTTCAAATTCAAATGCAACCTACCACTCCAAAACAACAAACTAGCCTCTTCTTGTTACTAGGTTCATGAACAATGCATGATGAAAAGGCTCTAGCAAAGAAAGTAATGATTTGCTCTTAAATTTACCAGCCATCATGGTGAACAATAAAGGAGCAGAAAATTTAGACTGAAGTTTTACTGAATGTGGAGGTTTTAATTGGAAATGTAATTGATAGGTTGTTGTCCTTGTGGCAAACAAGTTAGAGAAACTCCCCATAACTGCAATTTCATTGTATGGTTTAATGTCAGTTATAAATTGGTAGGAGGTGAAGGCACTATCCAGACGGGTAGTTGCCAAACGTCCAGCTCCAGACGGGTAGCTTGCCAGACGTCTAGGTCCAGACGTGTAGCTGCCAGACGTCTAGCTCCAGACGGGTAACCTGCCAGACATCTAGCCTAGACGGGTAACCTGCCAGACGTCTAGCTCCAGACGGGTAACCTGCCAGACGTCTAGCTCCATACGGGTAACCTGCCAGACGTCTAGCTCCAGACGGGTAACCTTCCAGACGTCTAGCTCCAGACGGGTAACCTTCCAGACGTCTAGCCCTAGACTGGTAGTCGCCAGACGTCTAGCTCCAGACGGGTAACCTGCCAGACGTCTAGCTCCAAACGGGTAACCTGCCAGACGTCTAGCCCCAGACGAGTAGTCGCCAGACGTCTAGCTCCAGACGGGTAATATGCTAGACGTCTAGCTCCAGACGGGTAGCTCCAGACGGGTAACCTGCCAGACGTCTAGCCCCCGGACGGGTAGTCGCCGGACGTCTAGCTCCGGCACGGGTAACTCGCTAGACGTCTAGCTCCAGACGGGTAGTCGCCAGACGTCTAGCTCCAGACGGGTAATCTGCCAGACGTCTAGCTCCAGACGGGTAGTCGCCAGACGTCTAGCTCCAGACGGGTAGTCGCCAAACGTGTAGCTTCAGACGGGTAACCTACCAGACATCTAACTCTAGACGGGTAGTCGCCAGACATGTAGCACCAGACGGGTAACCTGCCAGACATCTAGCCCTAGACGGGTAGCCGTCAGACGTGTAGCCACGGAAGACGAAACGAACAATTTTCAGAGTCTTCCTTTGGGAGAGGAAATGAACAGTTTTTGGAGCCTTCCTGCATTTATTTATAAAAAGGGAACGACCCCTTGCATATAAACAAGTAGTGTGAATGTAATGTTTGTTGAAATCAATAAAATAACAAAGTTGGCATTGCCCCGTGGTTTTTTTTGCACATTGCAGGTTTCCATGTAAAATCTCTGTGTTACTGTTATTCTTTTTTCTGTGATTGTGTTTTCTGCTTGCAGGTAAAATCTGAAGTTTTTACTAACATATGGTATCAGAGCCTAAGGTTTTGTGCGAGTGGGAGCTAAAACAATGATAGGAGGTGTAACCAAGTTTGAGATTGAGAAATTTGATGGTAGGAACTTTGCTCTATGGAAGATGAAGGTGGAGGATTTGTTGGTTCAGAATGACCAAGCTCTAGCCTTGAAAGGGGTCGCGAGTAAACCAAGCAGCATGAAAGATGAGGAGTGGGCAACGTTGGACAGGAAGGCGGTCTCTACAATTCGTCTCTGCCTAGCAGACTCTGTCTTGTTCAATGTAGTTGAAGAGAAGACCGCAGAAGCCATTTGGAAAAAGCTTGAAAAGTTGTATGAGATAAAATCAACAACAAACAAGGTTTTTTTGAAACACAGCTTTATAACTTGAGGATGAAGGAAAGTTCATCCGTGGCAGATCATTTGAATGAGTCTAATACTCTTATCAGTAAACTGGTTTCGGTTAATGTGAAGATGGAGGATGAGGATAGAGCTATCACCCTACTTTTTTCCCTCTCGAACACCTGGGATCATATGGTGATGACCATCAATAATGCATCATTAGAACTCTAAAATTTGATGATGTGGTAGCCGTTTTGTTGGTAGAAGAGGTGAGGCGAAAAATGTCTTTGGAACCCTCAACCAATGAAGCCCTATCTGTGAGAGGTCGATCTTTTGAGAGGAGTAAACAAGGTAGATCGCAGTCCAGATCTAAGTCTAAAGGATGTAATTCGAAAGGGAAGTGCTCGCATTGTGGGAAGCCAGGGCACTCAAAGGACTGTTGGCAAATAAAAAATGAAAAGAATGGTGAAAAGCAAATTCAGCCATCAGCTGAGGCCAATACAACAGGTTCAGGAGAGACGACAACATGTGAAGCTTTCTGTATCAGTAACAACATATCTGTTTTATATACTTGGGTTTTGAACTCAGGTGCATCTTTCCACATGTGATAGGGATTAGTGTATTACCATTACTTGTAAGAGGTTGATAACATTTACGACTACTTGTTTTTAATAAGTTAGATAGTTGTAACGGATAAGGGTTGTAACCGTCATAATTTAATACCGCTTTATACGATTGAAAGCTTTGTAATGCCTATTTATAGGCATATTCTGGTAATACAAATAAGTTTTCATTCATGCAAACCTTTCGTGTTCTGTTTGTAAGTGTGTTCCATTTCATTGGTATCAAAGCCAAGCACTGGGTAGGCAAGTATCCTCTTCCTCTAGGCTAGTTTTTGGTTCAAACGAGGAACGAGAAAACCTCTCGTGGATCTTGGTTTGGTGGTTTCGTCCGTTGTTCAGTGACACTTTTACATTTCTTGTACAAACATATTGAAGCTTTAGCTTGGTTTGCACTCTGATTAATTTGAAAACTCAGCTCGTAAAACTTCTTGCAGTTTTGATTCACTTTGTTTTGATGCTTTGCTGCGTTTCGTTCGTTTTTTTTCTTCTAGCTGCTCATTCACATCTCCTTTGCAATTTCGTTGTTTGATGCTATGCTCAATTCATAGCTTGATGAGGTCTCTGACAGACTTATCGACCTTTCCGCGAAACTTCAACAAATCCACGCGGCTATGTTTGTTGACTTTCAGCAGATCCAAACCGAAATGGCCGCAACTACTGACGAAGATCTTGCTGATGAAGAACCTGATCCAGAACTTGTTCCAGATACGGAAGATTCTGAAGCAACACCTGGAATCAAACCAGGATTTATGGGCAAGATGCCCATCGTCTTGCCATTAGACAATGTTGCTAATGGTGTTGACATTTTTTCTGTTGCAGATCCAACTTTCGATGATTCTTTTGTTGTTGCTGCAACTTTTGACACAATGGACGATGGTTTTCATGAAGAGGGTTTGGCTTCTCTTCCCAGATTGTGCCACCAGCTTGTACCCCCATCTCTGTCGTTACCCGTTCTCTTTGTCTTTTGGCCTCCTTGTCTGGCTTGTTTGCCTCTTCAACAACCTCCATCATGGCCTCCCCCCTCCATTGTTCCTGTGCTTGATGCACTTTGTGGCCTACCAGATCGTCCACAATTTCTCCGTTGCAGTCTTCTCACTCGGCGGTTCTTCTCTCGGACGCTGGTTTTCTGTTTTCGGCCAACATCACACAAATTTCCGGAACATTTTGCCGTTTTTCGGAGCTTTCCATCGCTTCCTGCCGCTGGTGAGCAATGCTGCCTCACCAGTTCGTGCATTGATCTGCAACCTTCGGGCACTTCCACACAAATCGCGACGTTGATCTGTTGTTTCTATACAACTTCGATCGAAGTTTTTTGGCATTTACGACATAGATCAGCGAATCTGTCGTTTTCGGCACCAAATTGCAAGTTTTCAGCCTGATCCGCTCATTTCTAGCTCTCCTCTGCGGTTTCCAACGTTCTTCTGGCTTTTCCAGGGCCTCGATAACCTTCGGTGACATTATTTTGTTTGCCTACGGTTTTGTGTTTTTCCAACGTCTCATTGTACTTCCAGCCAATGTTTTGCGACTTCTTAGCGTTTCAAGACGCTTTCCAACCTCATGCTCCTCTTGCTCGACCGTCTCCATGGCCGCCACCGGTTGTTTGCCGCGTTTTTATCTGCAGGATTGTGATCTGCACTGGGATGTTTCATTCACCAACCGTCCTCGCAGGCTTTCCCGCCCTCTCGACCTCAGTTCGCGGTCCCCATTCCTTCGCCGCGACCTCCCATCAAACTGCGCACCAGATCACCGCTCACTACGTTGCCACCGTTTTGCTAATCGCGGTAGCTTTTCCGCCTACACCATTTTCGACATTTTTCTGGGGACCCATCGCTAGTTCTCGGCCATGATCCGCCAATTCCTGACGGCTCTGCAAGTTTATGGCCGTTTCCTGTAGATTGCGCCGACCGCCTAGCACCGACGATAGAAAATCCCATTTGGAGGAATTTATTTGAAATTGAAAGACTCTAGAGAAAATTTCTTTATCTTTATTCAAAAGGCTACTTTTCTTAATTTCCATATAAGTATCTAAAAGTATATCCTCAAAACATTTCCACCATGGAGAAGTAAAATCTGTGGCTTTGTTTTCAATTATGTTTTTTGAACTTTTTGTTGAACTATATTTTTTTACAGACTTCTTATTCATTTCCATGAATAAGGTTTCAAAAATGAATCGTAAATCATCTTGATAAGATTGAGTTTTAATAAAATCCATGTCTTTCAAATTGACACTCTTTTCATACTGATAAAGGTTGTTTTCTTCAGAATCGGAATTATTGGAAAAGAAAGGACAAGAAGTTTTTTCAAAATTCACTATTTGTTGTTCTCTTCTAAAAGGTGTTGTAAAAATATCTTCGATCGAGGAAATATATCTCTTATCATGAACAAATGAATTCAATTGAGTTAATAAATTGAATGATTTGTACAAGTCATAAATTAACGTTTGGTCATGTAAATATTTTGGTAATAATATGTTAGCCACTTGTGAGTTGATGAGAGAAACAATCTCTCAGTTAATGATAGGTTTAGGTATTGGTTCTCCAATAAGAATGGCACCAAGTATTTTTTTATGACCGTCAATATGGTCAGATTTAAGAGTAAGCATCTCGTGTAAAATATAAGCAACACCAAAACCTTCTAGAGCCCAAACTTCTATTTCTCCTACTCGTTGCCCTCGTCTGGATTTTTTTGGTTTCAACGCTGAATCGACGACCTACACAGGAGGGAATTTATTCAAGAAAAGATTGTCGGTGCCAGGCGGTCGACACGATCTGCAGGAAATGGCCATAAACTTGCAGAGCCGTCAGGAATTGGCGGATCATGGCCGAGAACTGGCGATGGGTCCCTAGAAAAATGTCGAAAATGGTGTAGGCGGAAAAGCTACCGCGATTAGCAAAACAGTGGCAACGTAGTGAGCGATGATTTGGTGCGCAATTTGGTGGGAGGTCACGGCGAAGGAATGGGGACTGCGAACTGCGGTCGAGAGGGCAAGAAATCCTGCGAGGACGGTTGGTGAATGAAACATCCTAGTGCAGATCGCGATGCTCCAGATAAAAACGTGGCAAACAACCGGTGGCGGCCATGGAGATGGTCGAGCAGGAGGAGCATGCGGTTGGAAAGCGTCTTGAAACATTGAGAAGTCGCAAAACGTTGGCTGGAAGTGCAATGAGATGCTGGAAAAACACGAAACCGTAGGCAAACAAAATAATGTGTCACCGAAGATTATCGAGGCGCTGGAAAATCCAGAAGAACATCGGAAACCACAAAGGAGAGCTAGAAATGAACGAATCAGGCCAAATACTTGCAGTTTGGTGCCGAGAACGACAAATTTGCTGATTTATTTTGTAAATACCGAAAAACTTCAAGTCACCGGTTGAAGTTGTATAGAAACAACGGATCAACGCCGAGATTTGTGTGGAAGTGCTCGAACGTTGCAGATTGTTGCACGAACTAGTGAGGCAACATTGATCACCGATGGCAGGAAGCGACGGAAAGCTCTAAAAAACAGCGGACGAAACCACCAAACCAAGATCCACGGGAGGTTTTCTTGTTCCTTGTTTGAACCAAAAACTGGCCTAGAGGAAGAGGATACTTGCCTACCCAGTGCTTGGCTCTGATACCAATGATATGGAATACACTTACAAATAGAACACGAAAGATTTGCACGAATGAAAACCTATTTGTATTACCAGAAGATGCCTATAAATAGGCATTACAAAGCTTTCAATCGGATAAGGCTGTATTAAATAATGACGGTTACAACCCTTATCCGTTACAACAACTATATAACAACTTATTAAAAACAAGTAGTCGTAAATGTTATCGGCTTATTACAAGTAATGGTAATACACTAATCTCTATCAACATGTCTCCCCACAAAGACTGGTTTGACAAATATCAACCATACTGTGGTCGAATGGTCTACTTGGGTGATGATCATCCTTTAGAAATTGTGGAAAGAGGGGACATAAGGATCAGGCTGGACGATGGTAGAGAAAGGATGTTATGTGATGTATGACATGTACCCGATTTGCAGAAGAATTTGCTTTCAATCAAGATGATGGATAAGCTAGGGTATTTTATCACTTTCGGTAACAACTACTGCAAAATTACCAGAGGAGCTCTTGTAGTAGCAAAAGGAGAATCTGTTGGGACCCTATACCGTTTATGTGGTGACACGGTGACAAACCATGCAGCAGCAATAACTTCTGTTCAAGATGCAGTAATGCTATGGCATCAACGCCTAGGCCATATGAGTGAAAAATGTCTGAAAATTCTGCATGACAGGTATGCTTTCTGGGATTAAGTGAGCACTGTATTTTTGGTAAACAAAAGAGGGTTTGGTTTATTAGCAAGCCCTGGTAAGAGTTCTGATTTTCTACTACTTATAGACTTGTGTGAGCACTGTATTTTTGGTAAACAAAAGAGGGTTCGGTTTATTAGCAAGCCCTGGTAAGAGTTCTGATTTTCTGCAACTTATACATTCGGATATATTTGGACCAGTTCCCACTCAATCCTTAAAGGTTGCTATCTATTTTCTGACTTTTATAGATGATTATTCTAGGAGAGTATGGGTTTATTTTCTTAAGAAGTCAAAAGCTTTGCAGAAATTTAAAGAGTTCAAAGCACGAGTAGAGAAGAGTTTGGGCAAGTCGATTTTATGTCTCGGGTCAGATAATGGGGGTGAATATTGCTCCAAGGAATTTGATAAATTTTGTACGTATGAAGGTATTAAGCACCAGAAGACTGTACCATATACTCCACAGCAAAATGGTGTGGCTGAGCGGATGAATCATATAATCATGGAACGTGCAAGAAACATGCTCAGCGCAGCCATGTTGGATAAAACGTGTTGTGCAGAGGTTGTTAATATAGTTGTTTACCTTATTAACAAGTCACCTACAACTGCATTGGATGGACAGATTCCGGAGGAGGTATGGTGTTGTAAGCCAGTTGATTACTCCCATTTGCGTACCTTTGGTTGTGATGCATTTGTCCATGTGCCTAAAGAAAAAAGGTCCAAACTTGACCCAAAGTCAAGCAAATGTGCTTTTCTTGGCTATGGAGATACAATGAAGGGGTATAGACTATGGGATCCTACTACCCACAAGGTAATTATTAGCCGGGATGTTATTTTTGATGAAAAATCCATGCAAAGGAAGGAGGTACAACAAACTCCTAATGTTGTACTAGTTGAAGTAGATATGAACGAAGATGAATATGAAAATCAGCATGCTAAAGTTTTTGATCAACATGCAGAACAACAAGTAGAACAACAAGTAGAGCAGCCACAACTTTCACAAGACCAAGAGCCACAATCAACAGATCATTGGGTTAGAAGATCTACACGTCCACAAAAGTGTCCGGAAAGGTATTCTCCTGTTCATCAGTCCTCTTTTGCTTTGTTAACTGATGATGGTGAGCCTAGTTCATTTCAGGAAGCTAGAGAGTGAGAATGCAGAAAAGTGGAGGAAAGTCATGGAGGAGGAAATCGAGGCACTTTGCAAGAATAAAACGTGGGAACTTGTGGATCTCCCACCTAGAAGAAAGGTTGTTGGAAGCAAGTGGGTGTACAAAGTAAAGAAGAACAACGATGGGTTGTTGGAACGCTGTAAAGCTCGTTTGGTGGCAAAAGGTTATGTTCAAAAGTCAGGTATAGACTTTAATGAAATTTTCTCTCCAGTTGTGAAGATGACTACTATTAGAGTTTTACTTGCACTTGTAGCAGCATAGGATTTAGAACTGTAGCAACTTGATGTAAAGACTGCTTTCCTGCATGGTGATCTTGAGGAGGAGATTTATATGGATCAGCCAGAGGGCTATGAAGAAAGAGGCAAAGAGCATTTGGTTTGCAGAATGAAGAAATCTCTATATGGGTTGAAACAGGCTCCAAGGATGTGGTACAGAAAATTTGACACCTTCATGAAGAGCCAAGGTTTTAGCAGGAGTGAAGCTGACCATTGTGGATACTATAAGAGGTTTGATGATGGCAGTTTTATTATTTTGCTGTTGTATGTTGATGATATGCTGGTTGCAGGCCCCAACATGAAGAAAATCATTGAACTTAAGGCTCAGTTGGCTAGGACATTTGAAATGAAGGATTTAGGGATGAAGATACACAGGGACATAATAGAAAGAAAGATCTGGTTAAGTCAAAAGTCATGTGGAAAAGATTTTGTAGCGCTTCAATATGCAGAATGCAAAACCAGTTAGTACCCCACTTCTTTCACACTTAAAATTGTCTTCCAATCAGTGTCCTAGAACAGAAGCAGAGAAGACAAGCATGTCTCGTGTACTGTATTTATCGGAAGTAGGAAGCCTAATGTATGCCATGTTGAGCACCAGACCGGATATTGCCCAAGCAGTGGGAGTAGTCAGCCGGTACATGGCAAATCCTGGTAAGGAGCATTGGAATGCAGTGAAGTGGATACTTAGATATTTAAGAGGCACTTCAGATGCTGCTATTTACTACGGATCGAATAATTTGCAAGTTATAGGTTTTGTGGATTTTGATTATGGTGGAGATAAGATTGGAGAAAGTACACTACATGATATACTTTCACTCTTGCTGGTGGAGCTGTGAGTTGGACTTCTAAGTTGTAGTCTGTGGTGGCTTTATCAACCACTGAAGTAGAATATATTGTAGCGACTCAGGCCAACAAAGAGGCAATTTGGCTAGAGCGATTTTTGGGTGACTTCAAGATAATGCAGGAGAAAATTACGTTGCATTGTGATAGCCAAAGTGCTATTCAACTAGTGAAGAACCCAACTTTTCATAATCGCACGAAACACATTGATGTCAAGTACCATTTTATAAGAAATTTGGTGGAAGAAGGTAGGATCCTATTGCAGAAAATTGATACTGAAGTGAATCCTGCAGATATGCTTACAAAGTCGGTCAAGACAAAGAAGTTTGAGTGGTGCAAAACTTCTCTGGGCTTGCTGAAAATGTAACAAGGGCAGCATTGGGCAATTGGCACTAGATGGAAAAACATAGGCAAAGAATTCCTGTATACTGACTCAAGTGGGAGATTGTTAGGAGGTGAAGTCACTATCCAGACGGGTAGCTTACCAGATGTCTAGGTCCAAACGTCTAGCTCCAGACGGGTAGCTGCTAGACGTCTAGCTCCAGATGGGTAACTTGCCAGACGTTTATCTCCAGACGGGTAACCTACAAGACGTCTAGCCCCAGATGGGTAGTCGCCAGACGTCTAGCTCCAAACAGGTAGTCGCCAGACGTCTAGCTTCAGACGGGTAGTCGCCAGACGTGTAGCTTCAAATGGGTAACCTGCCAGACGTGTAGCTTCAGACGGGTAGTCACCAGACGTGTAGCTCTAGACGGGTTACTTGCCAGATGTCTAGCCCCAGACGTGTAGCCACAGAAGACAAAATGAACAGTTTTCGGAGTATTCCTTTGGGAGAGGAAATGAACAGTTTTTGGAGCCTTCCTTCATTTATCTATAAAAGGGGAACGACCCCTTGCATGTAAACAAGTAGTGTGAATGTAAAGTTTTCTGAATTGAATAAAATATTGAAGCTGCCATTGCCCCGTGGTTTTTCCTGCACATTGCAGGTTTCCACGTAAAATATGTGTTACTGTTATTCTTTTTTCTGTCATATCTGCTTGCAGGTAAAATCTGAAGTTGTTACTAACATTTTCTTGGTCAGAAAAGCAAGCAGTCAGGCTTTATGGTTTTTATGTGAGAGTGATCTTCTAGCTTTGTCAATGGGAAGGCTAATTTTAATATAAGCTGAATCCAGGAGCTTCATAAGTGGGTTGAAAAACCATTTTAATATATAGGCTAGTTTCTGTCATAAGTGGAAGAAAGCAATGTTTTTTGTAAATATTCAAGTGTTACAATAAGAAAGATGTATTATCTAAGCATTTTTTATTTTTGTCATTTCCATGCAAGATGCAGCCTTGATGTGTGAAAGCATATCTTATTTTTTTTAGTCTCTTTCTTCTTTTGCATGCTTTTCATTTAACAAACAAGCAACACAGATCACTGATAAATAATAAATGAAACATTGATCATGCTTGCCTCTATATAGCTTTGTTTGGATCAGATTTTGTTTTTACATGGTTGCATGATGCCAAGAAAATGTGATTTTGAAATCTGTTTTTATTCCCTTATGATACAAGGCAACATTCAAGTGGAGAACTGCCTTCATTTCCCAGAGTTCAAACACAAATGCAACAAGATATGGTTCCTTTACAGGACAGATACATGCAAAGCAGGGCTGAAGCTCTTCAAAATGTGGAATCAACTATTATGGAGCTGAGTAACATATTTTCACAGCTAGCTACAATGGTTGCTCAACAAGGAGAAGTAGCAATCAGGTTTTCAACTCCCTTATTATGCCTTTCTTGTTAACAGTCCTAAACTCAGGGCTATCAAAAATTGATCATTATAGTGCATCTTGCCACTTTTGCAGGATTGATGAGAATGTGGATGATACTTTGGCAAATGTTGAGGGTGCACAAGGAGCATTACTGAAGTACCTAAATCGTATATCATCCAATCGGTGGTTGATGATTAAAATTTTTTGTGTATTGATTATTTTTTTGCTGATTTTTATTTTTTTTGTTGCCTAAAAATATATATGAATATAGGAAGGTAACTAAATATTTTACAAGTTTCTGGGAAGCTGAATCAATGCCATTCCGCTTTGGAGATCTCAAGAAGGCAATTTGTTACTTGTAATGATGAAACATGTAAAAATCAAGAATACTTCAATTGTGAATGCTCATATATGGTTTTTATAACATGCTTTTGAGACCAAGCATGGAAGTTGCAAAGCCCTTTAAGTAATGTCTACGAAATATTGTTTTCTATACGTCCAAATTTAAGAGGAATCTAGATTGAAACAACTAATTGCAACCTTTCTTTCCTATTTGTTTATTTTTTCTCAGAAAGTATGCATCATATATTGCATTATAAAAAAGAAAGATTACATTGGCTAGTACTTCTGGGGATTTGAGTAAAATTTTGTGTTGGGACTCTATTGTCACCATACGTTAAGAGCATCACCATGTCAGCTTTCTACCCACATAAAGAGAATTAACTATTTTCTGATTATGTTCAATCTAGTTGATATCTGAGAATTGAATCAGCCTTAGAATTCATCTGGGTTAGCATTTGAGACCTTGCTGTTAAAAGGTACATTGCACCTGCTTCTTCATAGGAAGGAAATATGCAGGATGAATTGTGCTTCATATTTCCTTTCCATTTTGTTTGGTCATCCGTAAATCACCCATAATTGCCTCTTGCAGTGCAGGGGCCAAGAAATAGATGAGCATACTGTGACATCCAACTTTGAAACTGCATGCAACTTGACAATGTATAAGATATGTTGCTTTCTTTTCATATTTTGATATCTAGAACACAGTCTGTTCTTCAAGTCCAAATCATGGCCTGTCTTTAATAGGAAGACTATAATTGCACACCAATGAGCCCAGCACCTTGGAGTTAACCATCTTGATTTTTATAAGACTTGGCAAATTTTATTGACATGTATTGAGAATTCCACAATCCACAAGCAATAGAGGGCTCAGATTTTAGTCGACTCTTTTTATACTAAAAAGGTATTTGACTCCTAACAAAAGGATTTATCATTGTTGAGAAGCTCAGATTTGTTAAAAACTTGACAAGGCCATTTTGATTGGGGTTCAGGACTAAGCAGAAAATACTCAGCCAAAGAAAGTAAAAATAAAAAGCAAATTTCTTTCAAAAGAAGCTGCCATTTATTTATTCACTTTTTATTATTTTAAATTTTAAATGTATGTCACAACTAATTAGTTACATGGGATTGAAAAGGGCTCCACTCATGTTACATTATCATTGCATTATGGTGTTTTTGGCAATTATGAATGCATTGCTTGGCTAGATTTGAACTTGGGTCTACTCTTTGAAAGTTGAGGTATTCAACCAATTGAGCTCAAGCCATTTGATAAATTGGTAAATGTTAAGATTCACCCATGGGATTTGAACCTTGGTTTATCATATATAACTCTTCACTATCCATCAATTGCACTAAACCCCATGGGCTATAAAATGTTAAGGTTTACCCATGGGATTGAAATCTTGGTCAATGATGTGAAAGTCATTGCTTTGACCGAATGTTTTAAACACCTTGGGTTAAATGTTAAGGTTCACCCATGAGATTTGAACCTTGGTATAGAGTGTGAAACTCCTCTTCACCAATTGCTCTAAACCCCATGGGCAAATTTTAAGGTTCACCAATGAAATCGGAACTTTGGCCTTTGATATGAAAAATGTTAAGGTTCACCCATGGGATTTTTACTTTAGTTTATGATGTGAAATTCTTTATTCCTAGCCAATTAATCCAAAACCATGGCAAAATGTAAAGGTTCACCCATGGGATTTGAGCCTTGGTTTATAGTATGAAACTCTTTGCTCCTCCCAATTTGCTTCAAAGCCCATGGGCTCACTCTCTATTTCCTCTTACAATAAGATTTGAGTAATGTTTGTTTGGGCAAATCATTGTGAAATTAGTAGCAGGTGTGAAATGACACTTGATCATACAAAGCATTTTTATTTTAGTGCGTCAATAGTTTTTTTTTTCAAAATTTAGAGTAAACTCACATCTATTGGGTTACAAGTTTGAAACAACTTAAAAATGACAAATGCGTTTCTATGTAGATAAATTTGTGCATATT
Organism: Wollemia nobilis; assembly: GCA_028583015.1. Lineage (NCBI taxonomy): Eukaryota > Viridiplantae > Streptophyta > Pinopsida > Araucariales > Araucariaceae > Wollemia > Wollemia nobilis. Next base: position 1,881,940 of record JAQPPZ010016911.1, on the reverse strand, counting down.
TTCTTCTTCTATTTGAATCCCACTTATATTGGTTTTATTGTAGAATTAATGTTTTAAATTTTACATTTTCAAAAATTTGAAAAATGATATTGCGTTCTCATTTCCCCTCCAATTGAACAGACAACCTTCCTCACATTCACCATATATGCATTCTTGGAACTTGTGTGGATGAGGGGCTTTTATCAAGGTAACCTTGCCATCCACTCTTTGACATATTGCCTAGGTGGAGTGCGAAGGGTAGTTATGTGTAGCATTTTACTATAGAGGTCTTGGGTTCGATCATTTTCTTGGGTGCATTTTGGTGACTTGCCTTGCGATTATGAGTTTCTTGGCTTTAAGGACCCTTGGATCACCTCATTGGAGTGTGGGGAGTGTTGGAACAATTAAAACATTCACACTAATGTAAGTAGGTCTTTAATTATTTTCAACATCATTATTTTTTTTTGGGTTAAGCTATACCATACATTCACATTGGGTTTAATGTGGAGGTGGCGTTCTTCAAGGAGGCGTTCCTTCCTCCTTCCTATTGGTAGTGGCAATTGTGTTTACTAGCATGTGGGCGCATTAGTATTTGCTTGGAGAGGTCATAGGTTCTATTTGAGCCTCTCTTTCCATCCTAAGGTATAGGTGTGGGTGATTGGCTACCTTTGCTCCCTTTGCACCCCCATGCATCTCATGTGGCTTTGCGTCTCGTTGTCTCCCCTTTTTTATTATGCTTTGAACATATGTCAGTTGAGATGACTATCAAATTGATTATTTAGCGAATGAAGTAAACGTATATGTTTTTTTTTTTATATAAGTAAAAAACTAATCAAACCAAGACAAATGATATTTCCAATATTCCTACGATGTACAATGACAAATAGGTGAAAAAATTAGTGGTTATCTTCTATGGACTAGGTTTCGTCAACTAGCAAGTTAGAGGTGGTCGATTCATTATACTTTCTGGGGCTCAATATTATGTTTTGTCTTGAGAATTAATAGGGCACATCTTTTAGAGGCCCTATCTTTCACATACAAAAGTGTTTTGAGCCATATTTTCAATTGACACAATTGTTTCAACTCTTCATATATTGGTGGTATTTATTCAAGGATGTGCTATAAGTGAAGGGACATCTCATTAAATTATGTCAAGACTTGTATTGCCCATGTAATGGGATGAAAGTGTAGGATATAAAGAAAATTGTAGATTAGGAATCACATAGATCTAACTCTTTGACTTTTTCTCTTTTCTAGTTCACTTTTAGCCATATCTAAGGATTTTTGGTGACTTTTCTTATGGACAACCTCTTGCAAATGCATTTAGCCCAATGGCAAGTTAAAGCCTTCACAGGAGCCCACTTACAGATATTGTAATAAGGAAGGTTATCATACCAAGAAGTGTAGAATTTTGAAGTTGTTTCTTAAAGGGAGAATCTACTATGGTTACTTTTGTTTTAATTTAGGAGTTAATCAATGCAACAAAGCTTCCATTAAGGATGGGGAGAGACTATCATTAATGTCTTCTCTTCTTAGCCCTTAATAGATTATGAAAGGTGTTCAAATGTGTAATTTTTCCTCATTGGTCAAATCAACGTTATATATAATCTATTATGCATTCTTACAAGCTAACATTGTACCATGGGAGATGAGATTTATTGTATAAGCCTATGAGACCATATTGTTAACCTTGTACCTTATTGATATGTTGGTTAATATTTATGTAATTAGTTTGTAATTGAAGTACTTAAACATCTCTTAAATCGAACCATTTTATCATTGTGTGATCCTTATGATTATCATTTGAGCGAGTGTTTAAGGGCATCCTTCCATCAATATGTCTCATTGCTCTTCCTTTTTGCTCTCTATTACTTTTTACTATGAGATTTGGGTAATATTTGTTTTAGTTTGTTGTAGCATATCGTTATGAAATCCAACATGTTTGTGCTCACTTTTCTTGAACTTGTATCTCATATTTACTTGTTGCTTTATTCTTCAAATTCATCAGATGTAAAGAGAGGTTTTTCTTGTTTATGCTCCTACTTTGTGACTAAGATGATGTATCAATGTGGTGGATATGCTCAGATTTATATATATTAATATACAATATAATTGTTGATATGATTGATGATGATATGTTCTAAGGGTGAGTATGCAATTTATATATCATGTAGGTGCCTTACGTATAGACACAACCATTCACAACAAGTCCTCCTAGCTAAGAATGCTTTGCCCTTAAAGCATAGGAAGGGTAGGACAGGTGGTAATGGTCTAGGATTCCTTGAAGCTCCTTCCTAAGAAAGATCTTTCCACTTAATTAGGTATTTGGTGATTTCTCAAGTACATAAGGACCATGTACAAATATCTCAAATACCTTTAAAGTTGGCCTTCCTCATCGAAGATTTGAGCTTTGTTTGAACTTGAGTAAGGGTACCCAACTTTTGTTTTAAGCATGAGACCTAGAAACATCATGGATGCAACTTTTATTTGGAAGTTCAAGAGCATGGGCAGTAAGGCTAATCTTCCTTCTTATATGATAAGGACCATAATATTTAAGAGACAACTTGAAATTCTTTCCACTATTCTTAAGAGATGTTTGCTTGTATGGCTGAAGACACACATAAATCCAATCATGTTCTTGATTTTTTTTTCAAAAGGATGATTAGCAACAGGTTGCTACATCCTAATTTTAACAAGTTTTAAGTTACTTTTTTAAGGCATGTACAATCACATTGAATTCCTCGAGATAATCATGTACAACTGGAACCTTAACTTGATTAAACACAAAATCTTTAGATTGTGCGGGTTTGTAACCATATAATGCAGCTAACGGAGTCATTTTGGTTGATGTATGGTAAGTTGTGTTATATCACCATTGAGAAATAGATAACCATTTAGTCCATTGTTGGGGTATATCTGACACAAAAAAATATAAGTAACCTTATAAACACTTATTTACGATCTTTGTTTGTCCATTAATTTGAGGATGATATGCTAAACTCATTGTTTGCAAGATCCCTATTTGTTGACATAATTCTTTCCAGAAATTACTAGTAAATAATGGATCATGATCACTTATGATTACCTTTGGAAACCCATGAAGCTTATAAACATGGTTGATAAATTTTTCTACCACTTGAGATGTGGAGCAAGTACGCTTCATCGGAATGAAATGGGCAAACTTTGTGAGACGATCCACCACCACAAAAATTCTATCATATCCATTAGAGATAGGTAAGCCATCGATAAAATCCATGGATATTTCTTCCCATTTTTGTTGTGGTATGTGTAATGGTTGCAGAAGTCTTGGGTATGTGACATGCTCACTTTTATGTCTTTGGCATGTATTGCACTCAACCACATACTTTTGAATGTCCTTTTGCATACCTCTCCAAAAGAATGATTGTCGAGCATTATAATATGTTTTAAAGAAATCGACATGTCCTAAATTTAGGGAATCATGACTATCTACAAGAACTTTTAGTATGAAACTTGAATTTCAAGGTAGATATATACGATTCTTGATCCATAAGATATCATTGTTCCTTGTAAATTATGGATGTTCGTCAATATTCATAATGATTTCTTGACACTCGTCACTTTTGACATATTCAGCTTGCACATCTTTAATCCATTCTGGAATGATTATTGAAATTGCATATGTGATTGCTTCTTCATCCTTCCTAGATAAGGCATCAATGACCTGGTTATCTTTTCCTTTCTTATGTAGGATTTCAAAATCAAATGATTGAATTTTAGCCACCCATTTTTGTTGTTCAGTTGTTAATGTTTTCTGTTGGAGTAGATATTTAAGACTATCATGGTTAGTCCAAACTGAAAACTTGCTACCAATTAGATATTGCCTCCATTTTGCTAAAGCATGCATAATTGCAAGCATTTCCTTATCATAAATAGACTTGATTTGCTCATGTGGTTTAAGCTTCCGACTCTCATATGCAATTGGGTGACCATCTTGCATGAGCACAACTCCAAGACCCACTCCAAAAGCATCACATTCGATGATAAATGGTTTGGAAAAATTAGGAGTTGTTAATATAGGAGTTGAGGATAACACTTCCTTCAATTTTAGAAAGCCTTGATCAACTTCTGGAGACCATTCAAATGAATCTCTTTTTAGAATATCTGATAATGGAGCTGCAATATGTGTGTAATGTTTAATAAATCGACGATAGTATCTTGCTAAACCAAGGAATCCTCTGATTTTGGACATAGTTTTAGGTTTAGGCCATTCCATTATTGATTTAATTTTAGCAGGATCGACTTTAACACCATCTTTTGATATGATATGGCCCAAATCAATTTTTTTTTTCCAAAGCTACATTTATATTTTTTGCATAAAATTTATTATCTTGCAAGATTTCTAGCACCTCATCCACATGCTTAAGATGATCCTTCCAATTTTGGCTAAAGATAAGAATATCATCAAAGAATACTAGGACAAACTTTCATAGATAGGGTTGGAAGATTTTATTCATAGTGGCTTGAAAGGTAGCAGGTGCATTAGTTAATCCAAATGGCATCACCTTGAACTCATAGTGGCCTTCATGAGTTCTAAATGTTGTTTTTGGAATATCTTTTATCTTGATTTGTATTTGGTAATATCTTGATCTTAGGTCTAATTTAGTGAAATATTTAGCACCATGTAGTTCATCTAGCATTTCATCGATAAATGGAATAGAAAATTGATTCTTGATTGTAATTTTATTTAAGCCTTTAAAATCAATACATAGGTGATAAGATCCATCTTTCTTTTGAACAAGTATGACCGATGCTAAGTATGGGCTCTTACTAGGTGTGATAACACCTAATTTTAATAGTTCTTGGACCAAACGTTTGATTTCAGTTTTATGGTGATGTGGATAACGATATGGTTTGATATTAACTGGAGGTGTGTTTGGTTTGATTTCAATAACATGCTCAATATCTTGTTTGGGAGGTATTCCTAAGGGTAGATCCTGGAAGATTGAAGACCATAGCATATTTATTGATGATTTGATTCATTTCATTATCTCGTACATCTTTTGTGGGTATAGGGTCAATGGTAAAATATCAAGCAATAATTGTAGATGCTCCTTTTCTAATCATCTTTTCCATTTTATATGAAGACACTAACTGTGATGGAGGAGCATGGAATCCTTTTAAGGTGTACTTTTGGCCTTGCCATTTGAATTTGAAAATTTGTTTTTTGAGACTACATTTAAAAAATCCTAGGGAAGTTAACCATTTTTCTCCAAGTAATACATCCAACCCTCCTAACGACATAACATAGAAGCTATTTTGGTATTTGTAATAATTCATACTTAGATACACTTTGTGGCATTTTGATTTGCAATTTAGGTGATTGCCCCTAGAATTGCCATATTTAATCCTTTTTTTTTTGGGATAGATGAATAAATTGAGTCGCTTAGCAGTGGCTAAATCAATAAAATTACGTGTACTACCTTAGTCAATAAAAACCATAACTAGAGGGTTTTTAATATACCCTTGTATTTTGAAGGTTCGTGGGTATAAATTTTCTAATAATGCGACTATGGAGATTATAAGCTCATTTGACTCCGATAGAGGTTCTCTTTTTACCTCAAATACATCCTAGCTACTAATACTACTTGCATCCTAATTTTCCTTGTTAGGGTTCCTTCCCAACTATAAAGCTCTTTTGAATCTTTAAAGTTTGATGGTTAAGGGACTCCTTTCCCATTTTTCAATTAATATTTCTCGTAATTAGGGCTCTATTAATGTGGAAGTCTATATCTTATTGATTTTGTCACATTTTTATTTCTTACATCATGATCAACTTGAAACCACATGTATCGATTGCTTTTGAATATCTTATTTTTGTACTTACAAGCTAACTTCAATTGTTTTTTAATATTTTATTTTTGTACTTCCAAGCTAATCCGATAACTATAGGTAGGGTCAAATTGTCCTTGGCTTGAAGTTCATGTTTTATATCAGGATTTTTATTTTTATTTTTTTTTGATACATAAGGAAATTGGTAACACCATTGGATGTTGCTTCTATAAACCTTATTTTTATTTTTTTGATATATAGGAAAATTGGTAACACCATTGGATGTTGCCTATATAAACCTTAAGCCCACTGGGTAAAGCGAAGTCAACACGACCCCGATCCTACAGGGCATCAAACTAGGGAAGCCAATCGACAAACACTCAGTTGCTACCATCCAACCTATCTCCTTTCGAGTATGTTGTGGTTTGAACCTTGGACCTCCTCAAAGAGAGGCCAAAGCCCTAACCACTACACCATCCTTGCAAACAATTTTATATCAGGTTTTAGTCTAACCACATAACATTAAACTAATTGGCTTTTTGTGATGTTAGTTACTAATGTTGCTAATGACTCAAATTCAGAGGTTATTCACCTATCGATCTTTGTTGTTTTATTGATTGAAATAATCGGTCTCTAATGGTTCAAATATTTTACTAAAATCTGCAAAGAATCCTTTCCATGTTCATGTAAGCCCTTGTACTTTTTTATACTACAAGTATATAACTTTCATGCTTTTTGTTCGAAATTAAGAAGCATCTTCTCCATTGCTGGGACAAATTAATTCAAAGTAATTTATAATTCTTCTATCCCACTCGATAGATTCACGGGACTTTCACCATTAAACTTTGGCACATCAATTAGAGCATTTGTTTGGAATGATTTTTTGAGCATTTGTTTGGAATGATTTATTTAACATATTATAATGCTTATTTGATTGTTGTAAAGTATGCATAATTATGCTCTCCATAATCTTGTTAGGATTTGGCCTTCATGTTTGTGTAATTGAAGAGCTTAACACTCTTGAGGATATGCTCTTGAGTCTTAGCCTCTTGAGTTTTAGCGACCAACCCCTAGATGTTGGCTTCAATATTTTGGATATATTTTTTTGGTTTCATTGAAGAATCTTTCATTTATTTGTTGTATACTTTCTTTTTTGATTAATACTTCTTATACACATCTGCTGTGGGAGTTGAGCTTGTTTCTCATCACTGATAATGCAAGTGGTGTTCTTACCGATAGACCATAAACAAAAATATTTTTTGTATACTTGACCCCTATCTTATTTTATTTGATTTACTTTATTTTGTAACAACTTCACCATTGCTTACAATTGAGCATTGTTTAGCTTTAAATTTTTTTAAAAAATACACATACTCCAATAATTATCATTTAAATTCGTATATTTATTTATATATTATATGTAATATAAATTATATTACTAAATATATAATTTATATGAATAACGTAATGGTTCGGACTTTGGCTCTTTTTCGGGAGGTTCAAGGTCCAAACTGCGATGTGGGCAATGGTTCGGGCTTTAGCTCTTTTTCGAGAAATCCAAGGTTCAAACCGCGGTGTGGGCGAGTGTGTGAGGGGGTAGGTGGACGAGTGTGTGAAAGGGTGGATGGGCGAATGGTTGTGTGTTAAATTTCCTATTGGTTTTCTCACACTAACCAAATAAAAAAATATAATTTATATTTTATATATAATAAAACTTATATATACAATATTATAAAATTTAATGGATCATGGGTTGGGGATTACTTTATATACTTTTTGGGCTTTGGATGTTGGGTTGGCGAGTGAGGGGTGGGTTACGTGTGGGGTTATGTTGGGATGGGACGTGGAAGGAAGTGAGGCGTTTAATTTTTTTTTTTTTATTAATTTAAAATGTGTGATTGGTGGGAAGGGGTAGCTCATAGGAAAAGGAGGTTTATTATTTGCACTTTACTATAATAATAACCGGTGACAACTGTTTCCCTAAAACCAGATAACTGACGATCATTTTTTTAATATGGTAAAGGAGGAAGCTTCCTGCTATTGATGAAGAAAAAGATAAACGAGGCTACTTCTGTGTTCAGATGTACTTTTCACATGAAACACAATTGACATAAAATTATAATGATCATGAAACCAAAAAATGTTGAATTAAGTATTAGTTTTCACTTGAGGCCATTGCAGATCAATCATTTGTATATTGTCCTATGGGTCCATGAAGACCTGCGTCGATGACTTCATTGTATTGTCGTATTATTTTTATTTATTAGGTTGTTTATTTACCTTAATATTAGGTGAATTGAATTATGATGATGTTTATACCTCATCTTCTTTTAATTGGGTGGAGATGATTCTTTATTTGAGATTATTGTTTAATGTTATGTTTTATTTTTGTGTTTTTTATGGTTGTTTTTACTTTGTAATATATGTGTTGATTTTGTTATTTTTTAATATATTATAAATTTTAATATGTTATTAGAGTGGGTGTAAATTTTCACTACTTAATCTAAAATTTTACTTAATCTAAAATTTTAGTCTTTTGTATGGCAATTTTAGAAAAAAATTGTTTTGGGAAGCAATTGTGGAAGAGTAGATATAACCAACATTATTTTTTTAAGGATTTTATAAAAACCCTAGTTGGAGTTGAGATCGTGGCGATCTTTCTATGTTGCCTTGGATTGAGGGAAATATTTATGTTAGGTTTCATCATATCTGATCTTTTTATGTTACTTTGGATTGAAGGAAATATTAATATTAGGTTTCATCACATCCCTCTCATTTGACATTCAATTCACTTGTTTGATAATTGATTGAATTTTTCAGGCTTCTATATAATCTAATTTTGTCTTCTGGAATTAAAAAATCCATTTTATTTACTTTAAAATTATTGGTGTCTAAGCATGTACTTAAAAAAATATATATATAATAAGGGGGCAATATGCATGACATCTTATAAAATGAAGATGTTGAATAAAATGAGATCATCCCTAGTGCAAGAAATTCTTTACAAGTTTTAGTATACTGCAAAGACCTCTTATTACCAAGATTAGAGGTTGGTCATTATTTGGCTCTAATGGCTTACAGGGTACATCGACAAAAGAGGATTAGTTGATGTGTCATATCAAAAGGGGTTCTATAAGACCAACCATAAGAAATGGGATTGGATTGTCATTATTTTTGGATTCTTTGTAGGGGCTAATATTCAACATTTTGTAGACTATTGCATTCGAGGGCTTGAATTTAGTATCTAATGTTATGAGTTTTTCCCTCACTTTATGGAAAAAATTCAAATTTTTGAATAGAGAATATTCTTTCAAATATTCCCTCTTCCAATGATTGTCAAGGGAGAATCACATTTTTTTATTGCTCGTTGTTTTTATCACTATCACTATATTTCTTAATGGATGCATGAGGTGAGATGACTATTGGGGTATGCATAAGGTATTAAAATGTTGTTGGTAGGAAGTTTGACTCCATTTACATGTTGATCCTCTTCACTATCCTTGATCATGGGTTGTTTGGTTTTGGGTTCTATGCTAGACCTATCTCTTGAGGTGATACTATGAACTTGAGTGCATACCTCGAGATGCATGGCTCATTGGTACCTTTAATAGAGGAGGTTGACCCAGTGTTGAATGTGGTGGAAGCTCTTGTGGATAGTTTATATTGTTTGAGAAGCTTGTTAGTGCAATAATAAGAATTAAAATCCCATAGTGTTTTGGGGCCATTTTGGTGCCATATTCACAACATGATGTTGGTTTCATAGTGAGGTGTGGACTATTATTGCTAAGAGGGTTTTTGGGCTACTTGGATTGGGCCTTTTGCCTAGAGTGCTTGCCCACACGAGATTGGAGGTTCTAATCCCTCCCTCTTTTTTCTAACTTAGATGTTGGTGGCTAATGTAGAGGTGTTGATGATCAACATGGCACAAAGATGTCCATCCACCCTTAATTTTTGCTATATGTATGTCATTTTTTCCAATTTAAAACACTAATTATCTCTTTCACACTTTGCCTAGTCAACAACAACTATAGCAAACAAGTGGCAAGGCCTTATTCACTTATATCACATGGTAGTGAGCAATTCGTTAAAGGTATTTTGAAATTTTGATAGTGTTTTTGTGTTATTTTTGGTTATTTAAGAGGTAAAATTTTGGAGGTCATAACTCACAAGGAATCACTTTGAACACTTTTTTTTAGATTTCTTAGGGAAATTGGTAACACCATAAATGGGTTACCTCTATAAACCCTAAGCCCATTGGGTAAAGCACAATCAACAAGATCCTCGACCCTCTAGGGCATTGAATTGGGGTAGCCAACCGACAGACACTCGATCGCTACCATCCAGCCTATCTCCTTTTGAGTATGCAGGGGTTTGAAATCACACAAATTTTTAAGCTCTTTGTAATGGTAGTGGTATTTTTGTCCAATTTTTCCAATAAGAGAACAAATTTCTATAGGATCCATATGGGCCACTTGTCACAAGTACATATGATCTAAGTGAAAGTTCACTACAATTTAGCCAAGAAAGGGTGGTTTAAAATAGTGCTAATTTGGAGCTAGGTGCAAATGAAAAGTTCTTGGAGCTCTACTACCTGCCAAGAGAATTGTGCTGAGAAATCATCAAGGAGCCATCACTAAAGGCTAACATTGGGTGTAAAATCCCTAGGGCTACGCAGCCATAATGGTTATCAAATCTTAACAATTAGTGGTTTGCAGTATAAATTTTGTTTCTACAAGATATATTTTGGAGCATGTAATTAGGCAAAAGCTACTCAAAATTGAAAAGTACAATTAGGCTATAACAAGAAAAAGGAACATTTCTAGGAGCAAATCCAAAGTTCAAGCGCAATCTAAAGTAATGTAAGCCATTGGATTGTGAGTCATAAGATGGCATAAGTAAGTTACAATCTTACAAACAAGCAGTTTTTCAAAAGGATGATGAGCTAATTGGTGTATTAAGAAGAATGGTCCCCAGGGATTAACTCTAGACAATTAGGACCATATGTTCAATGACATAATATGGAGTTAATGCAAAATGTGGAAGTATACCCCTTTTTCTCTAACTAGGCATGAAGGAAGAATAACTTCAAATCATGCAAATTCAACACTTAAGGGGGAAGGTAGATATTTTCTTGTGTCACCTTGATGGAAATAGGACATGCTCAAATCAATTGAAAAATGAGCACATCAATTCACATGAGGATAATTCAATGCAAGTAGGTGCTTCCATTGCAAGGGAAATATTATAAAAGGACTATCTCACTCATTTTCCCACAAGATCAAAGTTGCTATGCTAATTGAGTGGGCTGTTTGTTCATCACTAGAATTGTATTTGAATGACTCCATGCCTAATAGATAAGGCCTTATTTTTTGGGTTCATTACCTTTTGCAAGTAGAAGACCTCCTATGATCCACCAAAATTATAGTAAAATTTTACTACAATTTAGTCAAGGATGGTTATAACTAGTGCTGATTTGGAGCTATGTGTAGATGGAAAGTTATTGGAGCTCTACTACTTGCTAGGAAAATTGTGCTGAGAAATCACCAAGGATCCATCACCAAAGGTTTACAGTGGGTGTAAAACCCCTAGGGTTACAAGACCATAATGGTTATAAAATCTTAACAATCAATGGCCCAAAATAATGCCTCACATCCTTTTAGATGATAAGTAAATCAAACCCTGCCATTGGTAGTAGGTCATGAGCCATTTTGGTGATAACTAAAATGACTATTGGTGGAGGTTCCCCTTGTACAATGATTATGATCCAACTCTTAAATTGAGTTAGTTTCTACACCTATGTGGGTTCATGGCTCCTAACCACCCATCCATCATCTCTCCACTACATGCATATGACACATTCATTGGGAGATATGGGTGGGAAGAACTCAACAACTACAAAAGATTAATAGAGACTTGCAAGAGCTCATTAGGAGGAATTCCTTGTGAAATATTTAATCGTGGAACTATGAGGTCTCATAAATATTAAGCCATAGATAATTCTTTTCACTTGGTTAGAAGTTCAATTGGTTAAGCTTCTATGCACTAGTGACTCCTTTAAGAGGAGCTCAACACTTAGTGAATGACAAAGGTACAAGAGGTATATTTAAGCACTTCAAATCGAAAGCTCTATGGAAAATCAAGGCATCATAACTAGTGTATCATGCTGATTTGAGAGAGGTATGATGAAATGAGGTTTTATAATACCTCCGGTGGAAGGTAGTAGAACAAAAATTTGAAGGTTCGATCCTATGAAAATCCTCTAGGGCTATCTTTACACTTAGAATATTTTTCCTTAAAAGAACTTGGGAAGAAAACTGAAGCTAAGGCAAGAAGGGTGGAAGGTAGATAAAAGTGTTGAGAAAATACAAAGGAAAGTTTTGACCAAATGATTAGCACCACTTCATAAAATCTCTAGATGAAAGAATGAAACAAAAATTTGAATAACCCATAAAACATCAAAAGTTATAAAACTTGGAAGATGGTGATTTTTTTTGAAGAGCGCAAGAAGAAAAAACTTTCAAAAATCAAAAGTTAAAAAGTTTTGACAAAGGAAAGAAAAGAAAAGTTTTGATTTTTGGATCACGAATTGTGAATTCAATTCCAAATATGGATAAAGTTTTGAGAGTCAAACCAACAAAGAGGAGTGTGATGAGAGAGTTCCACAGACCTTCAGTCAAAGTTCCAGTTGGGCCATGAAAGTTTCATAAAATATTGATAAGAAAAGGTAGGCAAAAATTATGACAATCATCCATGTTCAAGATCGACAACTTGCATCACTTTGAAGATAGAAGGAAGCTAAGGAGAAGGAAAAATCACTCTGAGAAGAAGGGCATAGAGCAAAAAACTAAAAAAGAAAGAGCAATCAAATATGACAAATTTTAAACAAGAAATATCAAATTACAATATTTCATGGCTGCTGCACAAGCTTCCAAAAGGTGGATGAGTTGAATTAATGAGCCATAATTGAGAAAAGTCAAAGATCATATACTGGCATCAATTGGGCTCAATAATGCAAGGAAAGTCGTTGGCCTATTAAAGGAAGAAATATGGCAGTTGTAATAGCAACAATCCCAAATATAACAACATTAATTACAAAATATTGTTCTAATTAGTTTTAAATACCCCTAAGGTGGCAATTGAACATCCAACAACTCAAAATTGATGATTCTAGATCTAGAGACTTTACAGGGCTAAATTTAAAGTAAGGAGGATTAGATCAAGGAAGCAACAAAGAAACCTTGTACAAGTTTTGGAGGGAAAGTTTCCCCATTTTGTCTATAAATAGTAGAAGTTTAGGTATTGTAAATGATAGGTTAGTTGCTTATTCAAGTTCCAAGATTTGTATGTAACTTGCCTTTCAGTTTCTTCGGTATAAAAATCTAGACCAGAACCTTGAGTGGTCTTGTAGGTAAGCTTTTGAGCCCTCACTTTTGACATAATTTGTAATTTTCATATATATATTGATGATTTATTCACTATACACTTAAAATTATCAAACCAAGGTTGCTAGTTTAAAAGAGATATTGCTCTGTATGAGCCAATGAAAGGATCATCTACAATTAAGTGGTTATTTTCCTCTATAGCTAAAATCTAGGAACTGAAGACTACTAAAGAAAATTTGTAGCTACTAAAGAAATCAACTAAACATATCTACAACCTAACTTCTACTAGGCAAGGGTAGAAATTCAAGATGTTTTGTTAAAACAAGATGGACCCTACTTAGCCTAGATCTGAATCTCTTCCTGTAACTAATTATTAATTAACTATGAAGATTAATAAATTATACTTATAGGAACTACTAACTTAAGCATAAAAATAGGAACAATAATCTTGAATCAGAATGGCAATTTATTCATGCTTAAAATCCTTAGGCAAGAATGCCTTACATTGGACAACGTCTGAAACTAAAATTGACTAATTTCCTATTTTTCTTCCAAATTCACCCCTTATTACAATTTGGATGTTTGATTTATAGATAATCCCTTTATTCCTATTTTTAGCAACTTCTAACAATCTAAACCAAAATAGACTACATTCTAAAATAAGTCTAACAAATTCAATCTTGTAATAGCAATCAACCCTACTATTTCTTAGGTGCATGAGGAAATCTAGCAACTATTTATTCCTTGTTTGGAATGAGATAATTTTGTCTTATCCCTATAAGTTACAACTCTTGTTTGCAAGGGATTTGGTGTGGTTGACATATTGGGTTTCAGGCATCTTGTCTAGATTTAGTTTTCAAGTATTCTCTGCCAGTTGCCATTCTGTTATCTACTAGATGTTCTATAGAAATTGTTTTTTGGATGCAACTGTCTAGCTCTTCAATAACTACGTCACCCTTCTACAGTAACTAAGTATTTTTCAAGAACATATTTATATAATAATTAGGCAACAACTAAAACTAGAAATAAGTTATACCAATCTTGATAGCTAGATTATAAAGGTATTTTATTATAGCAAATGAGATTGCTTGAAAAGTCTTTTATCACCTTAGCCTTAGCTTATATACTGTTATTTCTCTAGAAAATAGAGATATTCTCAACAAGAAACAAACATTCATTTAGCATTCCCTTTTTCTTAGTAAATCATATAACTAATCAAATTAAACAAGTAACATCTATTTTTATTTCTATTCAAATAATATTTATCTATTTATATATACAAAATACACTTAATAATCTACGTAAGGTTGCAAAAGATAGTTAGTGTAGGGGTAAATTAAGATAAAAAGGATGAAAAAGGATGGGCAATGTTATATCTCATCATTTTAACCCCCAACTGACCCAATTGCACGTGCCTTATGCAACAAAAATTGAGGAATATCGTTCAAATGATTCATGATGTTGGTCTTTTGCACTTCACTTGATTTCTATGCCAAATCCTCTAAAATAAGTTTTTCTCATCTTATCATATTTGGATTTTTTAAGTGGATCATCAAACTTCTAATACACAATGTGTTTTAGCCTATTTTTAACACTTGCTAGTGTAGAAATATATATTAGAGCAAATTGGTCCTATGCCTCTTTATTGTCTCTCTCAAAAGTTTCCCTAGTAGCCATGCCTTTGAATCCTTCTAGTATAGAGGATTCATGAGATAATGTTGAGCAAGGTGCAGCAACAGTATTGTCATTGTTGTCAACACAGTCAGATAGATCTGTTGATGCAGTGGACAGGAAGTTCAAAAGCTATTCAGATGCAGAAGACAGGAGTTCAAAGGTTATTCATAGTATGTACAGTGATTTTCCAAGAAGACCGAAGTGGCCCATATGCAAAAGATCAAAGAAAAAGACAAGTAAGAAAAGTGTCGCGATATCGCGACATATACAACAGGCAAGAAAAACTATCATGATTTCGCGACATGTTGGAAGAGAGAAAAAGCAAGGAAAAAACTGTCACGATTTCACGCACATGTTGGAAGAGAGAAAAAAGCAGGAAAAACTATCGCGATTTCGCGACATGTTGGAAGAGAAAAAGGCAAGTGGAAAAACTGTCGCGATTTCGTGACATGTTGGAAGAGAGAAAAAGCAGGAAAAACTATCGCGATTTCGCGACATGTTGGAAGAGAAAAAGGCAAGTGGAAAAACTGTCGCGATTTCGTGACATGTTGGAAGAGAAAGAGAAAGCAGGAAAAAGTGTCGCGATTTCGTGACAAGTTCGAAGAAAGAGAACAAGTAAGAAAAGTGTCACGATTTCGCGACATGTCGCATTTTCGCGACTAAAATAGGAGAGAGAAAGTAAGTTGGAAAAGTGTCACGATTTCGTGACATGTCGCATTTTCGCGACTAAAATAGGAGAGAGAAAGTAAGTTTGAAAAGTGTCACGATTTCGTGACATGTCGCATTTTCGCGACTAAAATAGGAGAGAGAAAGTAAGTTTGAAAAGTGTCACGATATCGTGACATGTCGCATTTTCATGACAAAAGAAAGAGAGGAAGCGTATGGAAGCAGAACTGTCACGATTTCACGACAAAAGTAGAAAGCAAGACTTGTGTCGTTTGAAAAGGAGGTAGAGTGTCACGATTTATGAAAAAGGAGAAGAAGACTTCAGAGTAGAAGTGTCATGATTTCGTGACAAAAGCAAAGAAGCTAAGTACGGAAGCAGAAGTGTCACGATTTCATGACAAAAGCTAAGTTGAAGACTACGGAGGCAGAAGTGTCGCGATATCGCGAAGTTGTGTGATATCGCGACAAAAGCAAAGACGAAGTATACGAAGGAAAAGTGTCACGATATCGTGACATTTTTTGTGGCCCAAGAAAAGAGAAAGAGGAGAGAGAAAAAAGTGTCATGATATCGCGACATGTATTTTCGTGGCAACAACAACAAAAGAAGCTACAGAGGCAGAAATGTCATGATTTCGTGATAGGTCGTAAATGCGCAAGTCAAGAAGGAGAACCTGATTGAAATGAGAAGGATGACAACCGACTAAAATTAGGGTTTACAGTTGTTATGAAAGCCGACCAAGATTAGGGTTTACAACCGACTAAGATTAGGATCTTCATCATAAAAAATATTGTTATAAAAGGAGGGCTGTTTGGAGAATTGAGGTGTGTGTTGAAGGTGTGCGATATACGGTCGTTGTGCACAGAGAGCAAGTCGTGTCGAATCATGCTAAGTGCAAAATTTGCAAAGAGAGCAGAGTGCGCAAAAGGGAGAAGACGATCATGAAGTTTGACTGTAACGAAGCAGAGTGTGCGAAGTGATTGCGCAGAGAGAGCAGAGTGCATGAGAGAACGCAAAGGTGAAGAAGACCAGTCAGGGTCTTGCAAAAGCAAAGGTATCTTACTATCAAACTTATAGATTCAAATTGAAGTCCAGGTTGCAGCTTGGCATCAGGGGTTGGTGCTCCTTCCAGTTGGTGCTGGTAAATCAGGGGTTGGTGCTCCTTTCTAGTTGGTGTAGGGTTGGTGCCTTTCCTTGGGTAAATCAGGGGTTGGTGCTCCTTCTAGTTGGGTGTTGGTAAATTGATTGTAAAGTTGGTGCTTTGCAAAGGCTGGATTTGGATGGTAGTCCAAGCAGTCAATTTTTGAGGAGTAGCCACATTGGTGAACCTCGTTAAATCTTGTGTTGTGTGATGCTCTTTTGTTATACTTGCTGTATCTAGTAATAAGTTTTAATTGCTATGATATTAAGAGCTGTAAATTCAAGTTTAAAGAGCTACACTGATTCACCCCCCCTCTCAGTGCCATTGTAAGACTAACAATTGGTATCAGAGCTAAGTTCTTGTACAAGCTTAACCGGCTAGGGTGATCTTGGAAGTAACACAATGGCAGGTGGTGAAGGCTTCTCATCAAACAAAGCACCATTGTTTGATGGATCTAATTACGCGTTCTAGAGAATCAGGATGCAGACATATCTCTGTGCTTTGGGATACGACATCTGGGATTCAGTAGTTAGTGGATACACAATACCCATCACTCCTCCAAAAGAGGTTGACGAAAAGAAACTGTTTGAAAATAACTCAAAAGCAAAGAATGCTATCATGTGCGGATTAGCAGACAGTGAACTAGTAAAGATCATGAGCTATAAAATGACAAAAGAAATATGGGACAAACTGAGGAGTATTCATGAAGGAGACGATAAGATCAAGGAGGCCAAGTTACAGACACATCGAGCTTAGTTCGAAGCATTAAAGATGAATGACGATGAAAACATTGAGGCATATATGTTGAGAGTTAATGGAATCATTAATGCGATCAGAGGACTCGATGAGGATATCGAAGACTCTGTCGTCGTGAAAAAGGTATTAAGATCTCTTCCTCAAAGGTTTGATTCTAAAGTCTCAGCGATAGAAGAAGCTAAAAATCTAAATTATTTTAGTATAGATGAGATGTATGGTTCTTTGACTGCATATGAGATGAGGATAGGAAGATCTAAACCCACAGATAGAGAAGCGAATTTTAAAGCCCTTAAAAATAAAAACGCAAAACAAGAGTCCGAGGAAGAAGAGACATCAGATGAAATGGAAGCAAACTTTGTTAGAAAACTACAAAGGGGAAAAGGAAAATACAGAGGAAAGCTACCGTTTAAATGTTTCAACTATGGAGGCATTGGGCATTTTGCGACTAAATGTCCACTTAATGAGAAGAACAAAAATGATGAAGGATCGCACCAAGAAAGAAGTGACTGGAAGAAGAAAATGGATTTCAGAAAAGGCAACTTCAAGAAGAAAAGTTTCATCTCCAGGAATGCCAGTTCAATAGAAGACAGCTCCGGTGAGGATTCTGAAGAGGAAACAGGTGAAGCTCTTTTCATGGCATTTGAAGAAGTAAAATCAGAAAAGGAAGGAAGGAGTGAACTCTGAAGTATGTGGTGAAAACCCTGAGGCTGAAGTAGATCTAGAAGGCATCAAATTTGGTCTGGGTTTCATCGAAGGAGAATCATCAAATGGATCAAAGGCCAGAAATATAGAATCCATAAAGAATGAAGATAAGAAACAAGTTGATCAAGGAAAAATGTCTCATGCAAAAGAAAGCAATAATGCCAGGCACGAAAGGAGAATTGACAATGATGGATTCACCAATGTCACACATCAAAGAAGAAGAAGACCTATGGCTCCTAAGGCAACATGGCAAAGACCATCACCCAGGTTCAATTATCCCTTTTCTGGTCTCTATTTTAAATGCAATGGCTATGGACATAAAATCTCAGACTACAAATATAATGTAAGACCAAGGAATTTCACCAGGAGAAATGCTTTTTCTCCTCTGATGAATTATACAGTAGAATGTTATAACTGTCATAATTTTGGGCACATTGCAAGAAACTGTAGAAGTACACTTGCATCAGATCAGTTTCAGGGAAGAAAATTTCAACCAAATAGGATGAGACAAAATAGAAAACTTCCCAAAAAACATGCACAAGCTATTGATAAGGGAAAGGCAAAACAAGAGCCCAAAACGGTAATCAAACCAGAGTGGAGAAAGAAAGAAGAAAGGAAATCATGTCTCCTTGGACTGAAGGAGACTACTCCTCTATTGCACTAAGCAACTCCAGGTAGCACATCCTCAGGGGGAGCAATCTTAAAGTTTTATTTTAATGCTCCTATGTATTTGTTTGGTTATCTGAGGATGAAAGGCAAGTAGTCGGGGGAGTTGTCGTATAGTTGTCAAAGTGTGTTTCAGTTCATGTAGTTGTTTGTGGAGGTACCGTGATGGGTGGTTGATTTCTAAAAATATCATTGGAGTGAAAAGGATTGATTGTGGTTTCTTTTTCGAAAGTGATTGGTTGAGTAGAGTTGATTGAGCCTAGTCAAGTGATTGGATGCATGTGGTTGTTCAAGTTCCATAAAATAAACTATTCTATTTTCTTGATTTGAGTTGAGATTGAGATTTGAGAATAGAACATATAGAGTCTCTAACAATTCTCTTTATGCTTCTATGAGATTGATTTGAGTTGAGATTGGGATTTGAGTATAGAACATATTGAGTCTCTAACAATTCTCTTTATGCTTCTATGAGATTGATTTGAGTTGAGATTGGGATTTGAGTATAGAACATATTGAGTCTCTAACAATTCTCTTTATGCTTCTATGAGATTTAGTTGATATATTGATTGAGCATTAAGTATAGAACATATTGAGTCTCTAACAATTCTCTTTATGATTCTATGAGATTGGATAAGTTCTGTGTGATCTTGTTAAGCAGATTTGAAACAAGCCTTTTCACCCTTATGTACCTCAAGGGTACTATGGAATATGGGTTATGGTATCCGAAAGGTAAAGACTTCACCCTTATTTCATATTCAGATGCAGATTGGGCAGGAGGTGTCGATGATAGAAAGAGTACCAGTGGAGGTGCATTCTATCTTGGAGACAGATTGGTCACGTGGCACAGTAAGAAACAAGAGTCAGTTTCTTTATCGACAACAGAGGCAGAATATATTGCAGCGACAACATGTTGTACGCAGGTATCACTTTTTGAAGGAGAAAGTTGCGAAAGGTGAGGTTAAGTTGGATTTTGTTCCAACTACAGAGCAAGTAGCAGATATCTTCACAAAACCATTGCCCAAGGAAGTTTTTGAGTACCTTCGCAATAAATTGGGAGTGGTCACACTTCCCAAGAATTGACTAGCTACAGGGATCACATTCTCGGGGGGAGCATTTAAGTATTTGATTATCTTTTTGCTCATGTTCATGATTTTTGCTAAGTGTAATAAATTTTGCCTGAGAATGTTGTGCATGGACTCCGAGGGAGTCTCAGTAGCCCTTTGGTATTATTGTAAAAGGGGGAGAAGAGTTACAGGAAATTGCACATGTGTTACCAACAATTCCAAAGGGGGAGATTGTTGAGCAAGGTGCAACAACAATATTGTCATTGTTGTCAACACGACATGATAGATCTCGTTGATGCAGTGGACAGGAAGTTCAAAAGCTATTCAGATGCGAGAAGACAGGAGTTCAAAGGTTATTCGGAGTATGTACAATGATTTTCCAAGAAGACCGAAGTGGCCCATATGCAAAAGATCAAAGAAAAAGACAAGTAAGAAAAGTGTCGCGATATCGCGACATATACAACAAGCAAGAAAAATTGTCACGATTTCATGACATGTTGGAAGAGAGAAAGGCAAGAGGAAAAACTGTCGCGATTTCACGACATGTTGGAAGAGAGAGAAAAAGTAGGAAAAACTATCGCGATTTCGTGACATGTTGGAAGAGAAAAAGCAAGTGGAAAAACTGTCATGATTTCGCGACATGTTGGAAGAGAGAAAAAGCAAGTGGAAAAACTGTCGCGATTTCGCGACATGTTGGAAGAGAAAAAGGCAAGTGGAAAAACTGTCACGATTTCGCGACATGTTGGAAGAGAAAGAGAAAGCAGGAAAAAGTGTCGCAATTTCGCGACAAGTTCGAAGAAAGAGAACAAGTAAGAAAAGTGTCACGATTTCGCGACATGTCGCATTTTCGTGACTAAAATAGGAGAGAGAAAGTAAGTTGGAAAAGTGTCGCGATTTCGTGACATGTCGCATTTTCGCGACTAAAATAGGAGAGAGAAAGTAAGTTGGAAAAGTGTCACGATTTCGTGACATGTCGCATTTTCGTGACTAAAATAGGAGAGAGAAAGTAAGTTTGAAAAGTGTCACGATTTCGTGACATGTCGCATTTTTGCGACTAAAATAGGAGAGAGAAAGTAAGTTTGAAAAGTGTCGCGATATCGTGACATGTCGCATTTTCGTGACAAAAGAAAGAGAGGAAGCGTACGAAAGTAGAACTGTCACGATTTCGTGACAAAAGCAGAAAGCAAGACTTCAGAAGTAGAAGTGTCATGATTTCACGACAAAAGCAAAGAAGTAAAGTATGGAAGGAGTGTCACGATTTCATGACAAAAGCAGAGAAGAAGACTTCAAAGGCAGAAGTGTCACGATTTCGTGACAAAAGCAAAGAAGCTAAGTACGAAAGCAGAAGTGTCACGATTTTACGACAAAAGCTAAGTTGAAGACTACGGAGGCAGAAGTGTCACGATATCACGACAAAAGCAAAGTCGAAGTCTATGGAAGCAGAAGTGTCATGATATCATGACAAAAGCAAAGACGAAGTATACGGAGGTGAAAGTGTCGCGATATCGCGACATGTTGTATTTTTGTGGGCCAAAGCAAAGAGAAAGAGGAGAGAGAAAAAAGTGTTGTGATATCGCGACATGTATTTTCACGGCAACAACAACAAAAGAAGCTACAGAGGCAGAAATGTCATGATTTCGTGATAGGTCGTAAATGCGCAAGTCAAGAAGGAGAACCCGACTGAAATGAGAAGTATGATAGCCGACTAAAATTAGGGTTTACAGTTGTTATGAAAGCCGACTAAGATTAGGGTTTACAGTCGACTAAGATTAGGGTCTTCATCATAAAAAATATTGTTATAAAAGGAGGGCTGTTTGGAGAATTGAGGTGTGTGGTGAATGTGTGCGAAATACGGTCGTTGTGCGTAGAGAGCAAGTCGTGTCGAATCATGCTAAGTGCAAAATTTGCAAAGAGAGCAGAGTGCACAAAAGGGAGAAGACGATCGTGAAGTTCGACTGTAATGAAGCAGAGTGTGTGAAGTGATTGCGTAGAGAGAGCAGAGTGCACAGAGAATGCAAAGGTGAAGAAGACCAGTCAGGGTCTTGCAAAAGCAAAGGTATCTTACTATCAAACTTATAGATTCAAATTGAAGTCCAGGTTGCAGCTTGGCATCGTGGGTTGGTGCTCCTTCTTTGGTGCGTAAATGGGGTTGGTGCTCCTTCTAGTTGGTGTTGGTAAATTAGGGTTTGGTGCTCCTTTCTATTAGTGCAGATAAATCGGGGGTTGGTGCTCCTTCCAGTGGGTGTTTTGGTAAATTGATTGTAAAGTTGGTGCTTTGCAAAGGCTGGATTTGGATGGTAGTCCAAGCAGTCAATTTTTGAGGAGTAGCCACATTGGTGAACCTCGTTAAATCTTGTGTTGTGTGATGCTCTTTTGTTATACTTGTTGTATCTAGTAATAAGTTTTAATTGCTGCGATATTAAGAGCTATAAATTCAAGTTTAAAGAGCTACACTGATTCACCCCCCCTCTCAGTGTCATTGTAAGACTAAAAAATAACTCCCCTATTTATTTTTGTTTTATTTTTTTCAATCCTTTTCTCTATAACCTATGATGGTTGACCCTTGGGAATACTTTGGAGAGTACCGACTACTTCAAGTTCATTTACCTGCTTCTCTATTATGGCCAACTCCTTATATATCAGGTTTATTTCCTTCTTTACTACCTTTACCCTCTCTTTGATAATTTTTTTGTTCCTAACAAACAAAGAGGTCTTCATAGTAGTTGGAGATGCAAGAGCCTGAATTCCTTCAGTAGCACCCTCTACAACGTTTGCAAGAGTATGAAATTTTATGGATCCCAAGGGTGTATTTTCTTCTAGATATTTCAACAAATTTCTTCTTCTTCTCAACAATAGGTGATTCCTCTTGGACTTTATTTCTCTTTTCCTTAGCTAAAGAACATGTCACAAGTCTAGAAATTCTAGTGGCTCTAGATTTCTTTGGAATGCTACACCCCTTTTGAGATTTTATTTTTTCTTTTGCATGGGGAGCTTCTTGAGATTCTAGAGAAGAATATTTAGTTCATGAAGAAGTTTCTTCAATTTTTGAAGAAAAATACTTTGAGTCATCTTCTTCTTGTATAAAATATCATCATTATAAGAGGTCATAAGGGCTGAAGATACCATGTTAGCCCATGAGATCAGAGTATTTTCCAGTTGTTCTAGAATTAATGACTTTACAAGCCCATGATGGATTATTGCATTAGTTTATCCATTTAAAACTTTCTTAACCATTACTTTAACAGACTACATAAAATAAAAAGGAATACAAATGAGGAAAATTTATGGCTAAAAGAAACTGAAGATGCTAACCATACAAGTAATGTAAATCTACCCTCCAAGATAAAAAAGCATAGTATTGCATTAGTTACCTCTTGTAAAATTTATAGCAGAGAGTTACGAAAGAATTCCTTGCTAAAGCCTTTGTAGTCATCCAAGGAATACGACTCTTAGTCTAAAATGTCTTTGACTTTGAGCCCTAGTGTTATGTACCACATTTTTCTAGTTAAGGGAAATTGCCAAATCCTACCAATGATGGCATGGAAAACTTCTATAGTAATGTTATGAGATATGCGAGCTATCATGGTGTCTATATTCATTTATTTTATAAATTCTAGTGTTAAAACATCATTTCCTCCTTAAAATTGTTGTATGGTTTGATACCATATCACTATACAGTCTGTATTTGGCTTCTTCAAATAGATGCAAAGAGTCCATAATAATTGGTTTGCTATGCTTGCAAGGTCCCACCATTTTGTTGAGATTTAGAGTCTACAATTGAGGAAAAATATTCTAGAGCAAAAACAAGGGTGTACCTAGTGAAAAAAGGGCGTGTTTGTAGAAATAAAAGCATGACATGGTTTTAGAAAATAGGGTGTGGTGTACAAAAAATAGGACGTGTTTGTAGAAGAGAATCAAGTGTTTGTAGTAGGGAAAATAGGAAGCTACAACAAATGTTGGAGAAAATGAGGATTAATGCATGTGGAGACCATAGACAAGGTAGGTTAAGGTAAATGAGGTATTCAAAGTAATGATGCTATGCATGCAAATTTAATTGGCACATTTTCCGAGTTAATTGGAAAACATACCAGATTGCACTAATCTTGGATGTCATGGATTACCTTCTTTTTTTTTAGTCAACTTTTTGAAATGATTATGTGGACTATATGAATTCATGTCACCTAGCCAACTATATACCCCATCAAAGTATTTTTTTGCATTGATTTACTCCAAAAATGTCACCTAGCCAATTGTATACCACTTGAGTTCATCAAACCATGTGCCACATTATCCGGTCAAACTAAGTTGAATTTCCTTTGTAATTGACTAGGAAAAAGAATTTTTGGCAAAAAATGGGTATTCCCCCCCTAACTGAAGGATTTTCATATCCCATGGAAGACAAAGGTAGGGTAAAGAGGAGATAAAAAATACATAATGCAGATCTAAGAGTATACTATACATATAGACAATTAAAATAAAATCTATTTAAAACATACAAAGAAATAGATGGTACTTAATTTTTAACAGTAACTAATTATATGGTGGATCGTTATGAACATATGAGGTGAGATTTAGAAGGCACAATCTTCACTAGCATTAATTAGAAACAACTTTCCATATATTGGAAGATTGTGGATGGTACATAATTTTACTAAGAAAAACTACAAAAGAACAAAAGATGTATTTTTTCATTTTTTCTCTTTTTTTTTTTAATTTTTAATTTTTACTTTTTATTTTTTTTTACAAAATACTTCCACCAGTAAACTGATTTTCAAAAGTTTTCTATCCATTTGCACCTTCAAAGGAGGTTTTCACAAATGGAATTATTCATGAAAGGGTGAAAAGCCAAAAAATTGGTTTTCATTTCCATCCTTGGTTTTGTAATGTTGATGAAGGTTTTCACTACAGAACATTATTTATTTATTTTTAAATTTTTTTGTTTTGAGAGTTGAAGAAAAAGGTCAATTAGCCATAGAGGAAGACAAATCTTCAATGAGTTGCAACTTTGCTTGCTTGATGACCTGCTTAATAAAATATATTTTTGAAAGTGGCTTTCGATACAACTTTATGCAATGTCTTTTAACTATTAAGCCTCAAGTGAAGTCATCAATGGTTTTCAACTTAACCATACCATTGTCAAAAAATTTTCCAATTTCATATGGACCTAACCATCGAGTTCAAAGTTTACCTTTTAAATATTGGAATTTAGAATCATATAACAAAGCACAATCTCCCAATTGAAATGTTCATGGAACAATATGCTTGTAATACATTTTTTTTTCTGTAATTGGATGAGTTCAGTCTAGTGCAGTGCATGGAGCTACATATCATCCAAAGAATTTAGTTGAAGAAGTTGTTTTTTCTATGTAGTAAAGAGTTATATTCCAACTTGTAAGGTGGTATGTAATGTTTGGACTTCAAACTCAATTGACATTGAAGATTTCTTCTCATAGACCATTTCATAAGGGGTAATACCTATGGTTTTCTTAGAAGTGGTGCTATAGGCCCAAACAACTTCCTTTAGTCAATGTGCCCAATTTGCCTTGTGTGATGCTACTCTCTTTGTTAGAATATTTTCAAGTTCTCTGTTGGTAACCTCTACTTGTCCATTTGACTAGGGATGGCACAAAGAGAATTTTTGGTGATTAACTTGGTACTTCTTGATAAAGATTGCAATCACTCCAAAAGTAAACTCGGATTCTTGATATATGAAAATTTCACAGGATGCTCTAAAATACTAGAAAATGTTATCATAGAGAGAGTTGATGACTTTATCATCACGTACTTGCTATAAAGGTTTCACTTCCACCCATTTGGTTACATAGTCTATGCATACCAAAATATACTCATTGAGCTAATAAGAAGGGTTGATAGGACCTACAAAGTCAAGTCCCCATTTATCGAACAATTCCAAAACTAATCGTGAATAAAGGGGTATTTCATCATTTAGAGTTGATCTCCCCATCCTTTGAAATTGGTCACATATGACAACATATATCTTGGCATATTTATGTAAATATAGCCAATAGTACCCTGCTTACAATATTTTATGAATGGTTCTTTTAGCAGAAATATTCCCACCACAAGCATTGTCATGGCATGCACATAGGACATCATATATTTCTTCTTCTTGCACACATGTACAAAGAACATGATCAAGATAATTTAAATAAAATTCCATCAATATTAGTATAAGGTCCATTTTCATAGATGAGATTCTAGCATTTCCTAGGAGAAAAGTGAGCAAGAATTTTTCTTGAAACAAGATAATTTGCAATTATAGGCTCAAAATGACCACATTCTTAGAAAACTTTTGCAAAATTTTCTAAGTCATGAAGGAGCTAGTTCTACCCCACAAAAAGGACATAGCGCACATTGTTCTACCCCACGGTCAAAGCAATCAAAGTTCACTCTTAGCAATTTCAAAATCATAGGCCACAACATAGACGAAGTATAGCGGCTCACAACATGTTTTGTTCCGCATGACATAGAACATTGTTCTAGCCTACGGTCAACATCGGTCAAATAACACATTGCTACTCTCTGGATCATGGGTTATAACACCACTCTATCCCGTGCAATATAAAGAGTGTTCTATCCATGTGAATCAACACATTGCTCCAACCTACAATCAAGGAGGTCAAAGTTTACGAAGGAATTTTCCAAGGCGCGGTCCAGCGCAAGGTTCATATCTCTCAGTCTAGCATAATGTTTTACCTGGTGCAATCCAGAGCAAGGTTCTACCCTGTGATCAACATTGGTCAAACCAACACATGCAAATTTCAAGGCACATGCTACAACATAGGCATATAAAATTAAGAATTTTTTAACATGAATTGGGCGATCGAAGTAAACCAGAAGGCGAGGCATTGAAGAGATTAAGACCAAGAAATAAAGGAAGTTGTAGATCTATGGATGGATAACTTCTACAAAAATAATGAACGGTCTAGATGATAGTTTTGTGTAGCCTAGAGCCAATCGCCATGAAAGTCCAACAAAGTTACAGAGGCCGAGTTGCAAAGAAGCACAAGATCGCATGTTTTCTTCTTTCATCCAAGACAAATAAGAGGCTACCACCTTAGCACCTGATTGATTTGGCGTTTCATTTTCCTTGTAATGTTCCATTTTTTTTTTCAAGCATGTAAAACTATAAATAGAGGTCAAACCCTTATTTTTTTGGGTCGGCTCTAGAGTGTTTGCTTGCCTTGCTATATAAATACTTTCTGTAAATCAATAGAAGGAACATTACTTGGATGTTTACCTTAGGTTAGTGTCTTCTATAATATTTTTAGGAGATTCAAGCCGTGAATGCATTTCTGCTACTGCTGCTATGGCTAGTGTATTCTGCTGATATTGGATTGCTAGCTTAGAGCACTTTGAAATTTTTATAATTGAATCTATACTTGCAAGAAGTTATTTTCTGTTAGTCTAGGTACTGATCTAATTATGCTATTTGGATTATTAGTATCTTAGATGTTTGAAATTATTTCTTGAAGTATGTCTCTATTTATTTAATCCATGAAGATTACTTGTCTTGAGTGCTATTAATTACAAATGTGGGATACTAAAAATTTGTTATCAAAGGATTTCCTATATATGCCTATACTGTTAGCTTTATTTTACCACTATTTAATTGTTACTTTTCTAACCCTAAAACCATTTCTATCCTATATCTTAAATATTTAACTGAGCTTAAATGAGTCAAAACCCTATCAGTTGACAAGGAATACCAACCTACTTTAGAGGTTGGATTAGAGCAGTCTTTAATCCATCCAATGTTGAGGTCTAGACTGTGATTAGCGAGTGCACGCCTAATCATAATACTGGAAGATAGTCACCATTTTGAGCTCTAATTCATGTCAATTTAGATCCCAATAGTTCTAACATGCCCGATGGGACTCTATTTACAAGAACATTAGCTAACCCATTGAATTTTCATTTTTACATTTTCTCAGAGGAATCAAAATTTATTGGATTGTCTTAACCTCATTAAGTGGTGAACATTAAATTCACTTGGCAACTCCTTGAATGCAAGAAAGCAGAAAAGCCATTCCAATAGCTCATAATTTTTCATGAATACTAGGTTGTCTGTGAAGAATAATCCAGATTATTTTATTTGTTATAAGTTCCCTTTGAGGATCCAATATCATAAGAAATTTGAACTCATATTTTTAATAAGATGAGGCTCCACCAGAACCACCCATTGAAGTTCCTCCAAGGCCACCTACAATAAGAATAGTACCTAGAAATATGGTTGGGCAAGCGAATATGATTCCAAACCAACCTCTGCAAAAATACCCTAGTTGAAATACAACTGGTTCCTTGAGACTTGCCCAAATGCACAATATCCCTCAAGTTGTATCCAAAGCTATTCCTACTTATGATGGATCAAGAAAAACTACTTATGAGGATTGCCAAGATATCCTAAATTTAGCAGCAATTCATAATATCAAAAATGAAGATGTGATTATCAGAATCCTAGCCCCATCTTTTAGAGGAAAAATACTCCATTAGTTCAGGACCTTAGAAGATAATAGTATTACTTCATGGAATTAATTAGTTGAGCATTTTATAGAAGAATTCAATAAGTCTGCTGATCCCTTTTCTCTCCTAAATCAGTTCACATCCATGAAAAAACATCAACAAGAATCAGTTCCAAACTTTAACCTAAGATTCAGTAGGACCTAGAAAAGGATTTCACATGAAGCTATACCAACAAACCCCCCCACTTTTATGTATTATATCAAAGCCTTTGGTTCAGATCTAGGTTTACAAACTCAATAGTTAGGGGTATACACATTCCCTTAGGTCTACAATGTAGCTGGGCAAGCTGAGAATATCCTCATCAATGTAGGAAGGTTACCCCTCAAACTGTGATACCCTACTGTTTGAAATTCCTAATATCCAAAGTTAGGAAGCTACATCTTCTTACATTGACCCTTCTCATTTTTCATCCCCACTTCCTTAGATGGCTCCAATTCCACTCCCAAAAATACCATCTACTTCAGTTCCTTTTCAACCACTTCCATCTCAAATACCTTAGGAATCCATTGTGCTGCTTGATATTTAGAGTACTTTGAAAACACTCAGTAACAAGATGAATTCAATGGAGAAAAGAAATATAGAAAGGTCTCACCAAAGGATATTTTTGTATGTCAATAGAGATCAAAATATTGGTACCAAAAATAGTGGAAGGATCAAATTTAATGCAAATCAAGAAGATCAAGAATATTCTTTTGAAACCAGTCTTGTGAACATGTGGTGCCTTGTATGTAATGATCCTCATGATTCAAAGTCATACATTATGTACCAACATCATGTGTAGAAGGCCATGAAAAAGGTAGAGAGGAACCAGAAAGGTAGAGTTAATATGCTATGGCAACCAGATCAGATCATGGTTGACCAAGATCTTGATGAAGAAGAACCTATTTATGTCATGACAAGATTAGGCAAAAAGATATTGCAAGTAGATCCATAAAATATGGGTTAGTTTTAGGTACCTTCTCAAAATAAAAATAATATTTCTCTACAAATTAATGATCAATTTCCTATTCCCAAAGCATCTGAAAATAGGGACATACTCCCTAAGAGCCAAGAGAGAGAAGTCAATTTTCCCAAGAGATACGACAAAGAGAATGACAAAGAAAGGATGAGATCAAAAAGTGAATGTAGCATAGGGGTGTAATATTCCCAGTGGGGAGGTGGTTTATAGGGCTTAGAATGATCAATTTTCTATTTCCAATTGATGGACCAAATCGTACGATTGTACAATCTTTACAACTATCAATTTGTGACAACAGAAAAGCTTGTATAGAACCCAAATTGTACCACTGTATGATCCCAAATTGTATAGTAATAGAGCTTGTACAATTTCACACTTATAAAATCCTTCAGATTCAATTTTTAAAGCTTTTATACACAATTTTATAAGTAAACTGTTCGATTCCCTAATACTACCAAATAGGGTAAGTTTTACTCAATC
This sequence comes from Wollemia nobilis, assembly GCA_028583015.1. Taxonomy (NCBI): domain Eukaryota; kingdom Viridiplantae; phylum Streptophyta; class Pinopsida; order Araucariales; family Araucariaceae; genus Wollemia; species Wollemia nobilis. The sequence goes on along the minus strand of JAQPPZ010016911.1, from coordinate 1,852,119 downwards.
GCATAAAATGCCAAATCGGGTAAGTTCCTTCTGTACGATTTGTAAAAGCTCTGGTGTACGATTTGTACAAAAAAAAGGTAAAATAGGTTGTAAAATTGAATATTATTCTGGATAAATCTCTCTCAACTAAGTTTTGTAAATGTTTAACATGACAATTAATCCATTTCTACTAACATGCAAGTTACATCATTAGGGTTTGAGAGAGTTCTATCTCTAATGGAAATGTCTAGAAATCATACAACAACCTTCAGTATGTGTTTCTTGATATCATACTCATTATATATCATCCATCAGGTTCACACCAACACTGGTTTAATCCAATTCTTCCATAGCAAAGCATTAAGTATCAACATCAACCATAAAGAAGTACATGCAACAAAGATAAACTGCAAAACATCATTCCACCATTCTAGGATCATACATTACGTGAGAGAAAAATATGAATTGTGATTATTCTTAATTAACTATAAAAATTTCATACAATCACTGAAAGGTACTCAACAATGCATCAATACCTCATACTATTCAGACCAGAACATAGCTAAAACTCACAAGCATTCCTAGACTAACCAAACTATCAAAAATGAAAAGGGGGGCCTTATATAACATTGGCCAAGATGTTCCAAAGTAGTTCCTAAGGAGATTAATTATTCACAACTACCCATGCATAATGAAATGCATAATTATGATTTTAACTAAGTCTAAATACATAATTTATCAAATTCATGCGCAATTACAACTCAAATTACATTTCCCTTACATTTCATTTCATTTCATTGCACATTGTAAGGTTTACCTACTGCTTGTACGATTTGCTCCTACTTGTATGATTTACAAAACTTGTCAAAATTGTCAAACTGGGCAAATCCTCTTGTCACTTCTTCTGGGAGGTGGATTTGTTGCCTACATCTGCCCTCCCCTTTACTTTTGTTGATGTCCTCGTCGACTCGTCTTTCTGTTTTAGTTGCACCTCATAATTTGTGACTATAGCTTTTAGGTCTTCCACCTATGTGCGAAGATTTACACATTGATTCTTCAACTTGGCTGCATAGTTGCCCATTTCTACTGCTTTCATCCCATGATGTTTGGATTTCTCTTCGGCAGTCTTCAAGAGTTCCCTCTTTTTTTTTTTGCACTTAGTGGCACTCTTCTTTAGCTTCTCCTAAAAATGTGCTTCTGTTTGAGCGGCTACATGTAGCTCTTAATTATTATCTATAATGGTCTATAGATGGTTATTAATATCTACATCCAAAGCACAAATAGTCTCTTCCTTAGAACTCAATTACACTTGCTTATCCAAGACCATATAATTATATCATTTATTGTCTTGTGTGATCTCTTCTATATTTTTAGCCTGGATTGCCAATTGCTCATATTTCTTGGCCAACTGCATTTTTAGCTGTTCATCCTTTGCTTTGAGTTGAAATTCCAACTCCTTAATATTATCTTGTGCCATTTGTGAGACCTATCGCTTCTCCTCTTCAACCGAACTAATTATGGCCTCAAAATCAGCCCTATTACTTAGCAATTCTTCTCCCAATTTCTTTAATTTATCTTCTACCATAGCCTTACTATTCTACAATTCTTCCTCCATTGTAACCATTTTATTTCGAGTGGTCTCTGTCTCCTCTTTCTGAGCTTCCTTAAGCTGATAGATATGCTCCAGTCCTATGCTCAACCACTCTATCCAATGTGTTAGGAAGTTCAACTTCCTCAGAGTGATAACCAATCCTGTAGTGACCCTCTTATGTTCCAACTCTACCATATTCATGGGACAAGTCGAGTGATTAGCTCTATCTAGGTACAACCTTAGATGCTACTTGTAATTGGTTCTCACTCCGTCTGGCAAGCTGTCTCCTCCCAACATCGTTGTTACCTCTTACCTGGGTAACTTCCATGGGTGCTGTACATGAATATCCATAATTTTACTTGTATGCTCCTCACTACTCACCCATTCCATTATCTTTTCCAACTTGATAAAAACTTGTTATTCCCAAAAATTCAACTCTCCCATGCGTCCAATACAAAACTATAATTTTGCGCTAGCCATGACATTGCCTATCTGAGAGAAGAAGTATTCCACCTAGTATTCTACCCTCTTTGGATCCTCCTCAGTTTCAATTTTTGTGAACTATAGTACCTCCAAGAGGTAACTTGTTTGCATTCTCCGCAATTCTTCCTCTGTAGGAGTTTGTTCTTCCTCTTCTTCCAAGTGGTGACCAGAGCTTCCCCAAAGCTCTGTTAGTTCTCTCTCTATGTTTATATTTTCTTGTGGTAGAGTCTGTTCCATCATCCTCTCCACATCCACATATTCTTCCATATTCACAATATCCTAGTGATATTGCTACTGTTCTGTCGATTCCTGGGATTCTTTTTATTCAGTTGAGCCCACCTGTTGTTCTTCTGTCACCTGCTCTTCAACTTGATTCTTCTAGATTTCCATTATCATGATTTGTTCAACAACAGGATCTTCTTGTTCCTGTGATGCCTTCATCTCTTCTTGTGCATAACTTTGATTATTTTTATTCGTACCTCCTCCCATCGTGATTTTGAAATGAGGCTTTTTATTTTCTCTAGACTCTTCTTCTGAGGCTTCCACTCTCACCTCAAATTTCTATTTTTTCTCCTAAGTAGTGGCTACTACTTCCTATGCTATTTGCCTCACTTCTGTATCCTCCAATATTTTTGAAGAGTCCAAAATTTCAAATTCATCATTGCTGGAAAATTTGTGGGGATTCCACCATCTCTTTTGCTCCTGTCTAATTCCAATCATGCAAATCCAGCTTCTTCGAGTCTGACTATTCTTCTTCTTACTAAGTCTTTTGTACATGCTCAACTTATTTTTTTAGAATGATATTATTTACCATTCTTTCCCATTGTCTTCTTATTCTTATTTGTAGTAGGTTGGATTGGCTCCCCATAATTTCCTCCCTTTCCTAAACTAACGACTGCTCATGCTATCATTTCTGAAGTGTTTGTTGTTTTAGTTTAGGTTTCAACTACCTAGGCATTTTTCTTCGAGGGGGTATATCCTCCTTCGAAGAAGTATCCTCATGTACTCTAGTGTCCTGCTATGCTTTCTTTGTTCAAGAATTATCTAGAGTCTCCTTTTGAATCGGTGCTGACTTTGCCCATCTCAAAATGGTTGGCTGTCCTACCTCAACATTCCTAGGTTCTGTAAAACTTGGAAAGTGGATTCCCATCTCTGTAACAACATTTAATCACAATCCAATAGCATGGAAAGTCATCCTAAAATTCTTGGGCCTCTTTGTCAGTACTTCATGCATATTTTTCTTTAGATAGGTATCCCAATCATACCTGATTACTTTGGTGATACCCTCCACATATTGAGCCATCCATATTGGCATCTCTATGGCTCGTGTATCCCCTGATAGTCAAGCCATCATAGTATTCATGGCACATGGCTAATATTTCCCTCTCAACTAGCTCTATTTAATTCCTTGAGTCCTACACCTGATATCTTTGCATTGGTCAGTGATTTCACATTGGTAAGTGAAGTGATGATGCGGTATGTCTCAATCGGATCAACAAAATTCTTAAATACCTCCATGTCATATGCTGGTAATCCAAATATTTTCCCAAATGCCTCTGTTGTGACTTCTATATTTATCGAATGCTTGTCCATATTGACATAGGTAATTTTGGTTGCAGGATTATACGCATGAACCATTTACAACAGATAGTTATAGAAGAAGGTCTTATGGTGTGGTGGCACTTGTGCTATTATAGCTACACTAGACTTCTAAAATTGTTTCCTCCATGGGTGGCTCTTATTTTATTCGTTACTCCACCACTTTCTACATGTATCTCCTCCATGTTGTACGAATGATATACTCATTATATCAACTTGGCTCTCCTCAGGTTCACTACGTAGATCCCCATATGGATCTAGGTAATGGACTTCACTACGTAATTCCCTCCTTGGAATTATTTCCTATGCCATTTCCTCCTCTCAAAATATTGGTGATGTCCTTCTCTGATCAACCCTCTAATACCTCTGACCTCTCCATGACCTGTATCCTCCTCTCCTCTAAGGATGAGTATCATGCCAACTATGAGACTATAAATATCACCCTTGGTATTACTGTGGATGTGATTCTCTCTCATGCAGGGGTCCTAGTGATCGTTCCACTCTATTGACTGCAATTCTTCTTAACCGGTATCTGAACTCTAGTTGAAATAATTTTTCTACTATTTCTCTGGTTAGCTTGCTACTTGGACATAACCTATTTTGCAATAAAAAGTGCCTTAAAAATCTTATAGTCTACTGTAAATTATACAATACACCCTTCAACTTGCTCTTGTACAGTTTCTAGACCAACAACCACCCTAGATCGTACAATCTCCTTAAGTGCTTCAAACTGTTCAATATTTTGCAAATCATACATCTACTACACCAAAATGTATAGGGCTAGTACAAATTCATAAAGTATCCCTATCTAGCTTCTCCCCTTCATTGAATCTATACACTTTTGTATGATTCCATACGATTTGCTCAAAAAGCTTAAACAACCCCAATTTTGCCTGAAATCACACAATCTTTTCTTGAGATCGTAAAATCTGCCCTCCAAATTGTACAACACATTCTTTGAAATCCTTGTTCACTTGAAACTTATGTTTTTCATTTCTCATCCATGATTTCTCACCAACCCAGTTGCCAAAATATCTTGATCTATATTTTCAGTGCCATTTCAGAGCAATTCCTTGATTTTTCATCACTTGATGCAATTTATCCTCAAAAACAATTTTTTTTGGTTGGAATGCAGGGCTGTGCGATCTTCTCCTTCCTTACCTCTACCTTCTCAAATTTTTTTTGGCCACTTTTATCAAATTAGGGCTTGTAATATTCTTTCTCCTATAATTTCTTTACTCTGACTCTAATCCATAACTTCCTCGAACCTTGGTGTATGTATTTCCACAATATTGTTTGTGCTTGGATGCCTTCTACTGCAAACCCTTGTTTTCCTTTAGATGAACTCAAAAACTACTTTAATGGAGTCAAAACCCTTGCTTTTCTTCTTTGGTTCAATTTTCTTGAATGCAAAAAGTCTCCGTAGTGCAAATTTAGAAATGGGTCATGCAAACTTGTAGTTCACTGATGAATTTTAATGTCCATGCAATAGATTCTGTTCAGTCATTCTCCTAAAAATTTTGAATTCCTCCTTGTACGATTTGTAAAATTGCTAAGGTTAGCCCTATATTTAAATTGTTATCAAACCCTAACCACTCCAAATTTGAAATTGCACCACTTTGCATGTCTTTTCATCTTCCTTTCCCGGATGATTGACAAATCATTGATTTACCATGCGATTTTATCTTTTTCCCACACTTTTTTGATAACACATCGTTCCACACATGCGAACATCAAATGCGACGGTTGAAAATCATACAACTGAACCTAGATCATACATTGTACGTGGAGTGATTCACCTACCCGTTCCCTCGTCTATTTGCACTGAGTGATGTAGCATTTATTTATCCACATAGACAACTAGGTAAACCAGATAGTAGTTGTAAATGAAATCTATAACATATAAATCAAATGGATTTGAATAAAAGCAATCGCCACTCAAGGAGGGCAGATCCTTGCCGATTAAGGGCAAACACAATACAAATAGCGCAAATGAAAAATATAAAATGATGATGAGATGTGGTGGAACTATCTTCCATGAAACTATATATAATGATTAAAATTAAATGAATTCCATCAGCCGACTCTATTGGGCTGTAGCATGAATCCCCTCCTCAAAAATCTTTGTCCTCAAAGTTGGAAAATACTGGAAGATACTTTCAAATTCCCATGTTGCATCTTCTTCAGGTAAATCCTGCCACTTGATAAGGAACTCATGGATGTGATGAGAACATAGCCGATGAGTCCTAATTTGCACCATTGCTTCTGGTTGTAGATAGATACACCCTTCTTCATCTAGCACTGGTAATTATGACTGAGATTGTACTTTTTGGCCAATCACATTTTTGAGAAAGGAGATGTGAAATACTAGGTGTCTGCGAGAAGATTGGGGTAGCTTCAATTGATATGTGACTTCCCCAATGTGATGCACAATTTTGTAAGGACCATAAAATCGTGGTGCCAAATTTTGACTAGATTTGAGTTTTAATGACAACTGCTTATAGGGCTGAAGACGGAGGAATACCATATCACCAATATTGAATGACCTTTCAGAACGTTGCTTGTCCTGTTGCTGCTTCATTCGATTTTGAGCTTGGACCAAATTGTCTTTTAAAATAGTGAGTGTTGCTTGACGCTTCTACAACCAATCATCTACATGGGCTACTCTGGCTGCACCTGGTACATAATCAACTACTATTGGTGGTTTTGTTCCATATAATGCTTCAAAAGGAGACATCTTAGTGGAATAATGGTAAGAAGTATTGTACCACCATTCTGCCAATGACAACCATTGAATCCATTTATATTGTTTATCTTGTATAAAACATCATAGGTATGTACCCAAATATTTGTTAACGACCTCTGTTTGACCATATGTTTATGAATGATATGCGAAAGACATGTTTAATTTGGTACCACTAAGTCAAAAAAAATATTTTAAAATTTACTAGTAAACATGGGATCTCTATCACTTACAATATTTTTTGGCATTCCGTGCAACTTAAAGATTGAATCCATAAATACCTTGGCCACTTTACTTTCTAAAAATGGGTGTTGTAATACCTGAAAATGAGCATATTTGGAAAGACGGTCCACTACCACAAAAATTACTATTTTTCCATCCGATTTAGGAAGTCCTTCAATAAAGTCCATGGATATATGTTCCCACTGATGATCTGGAATAGGTAATGGTTGAAGTAACCCTGGTGATTTAACTGTTTCCCCTTTATTGCATTGGCAAACTTCACACTCAGCTACCCACTGCTTGACCTCTACTTTTAACCCTTTCCAGCAAAAGGATTGTTTAATTCGTATGTATGTTTTCAAAAACCCCGAATGACCTATAGATGGAGAAGAGTGTGACTCCTCAAGAATCTATGATTTAAGTGGAGAATTTTGGGGAATGTAAATACAATCCTTCTTGCGCAATATTTTGTCCTCATAAGTGAAAAGAGGGTACTTAGAAGATCCCTTAGATAAATCCTGTATTATTTGAGTTGTTTCACTATTAGACGCCCAATCTGCCTGTAACTGAGATACCCATTGTGCACATGGTCCTAAGATGGCATTAATGACTACTTCGTCTTCGTATTTTCGTGATAGTGCATCAACGGCCACATTCTCTTTTCCTTTCTTATATTCAATCACAAAATCATATCCCAGTAATTTGGTCAACCACTTGTTTTGTTTGGGATAAGAAAACCTCCACCCTAAGAAATGCTTGAGACTGTTGTGATCAGTCTTTATAATAAAATGACTATTGATTAAAAAGTGCCTCCACTTTTCCACTACATGTAAAATAGCTAACATTTATTTTTCGTAGGTGGATTTACCCAAGTTCTTTCTTGAAAGTTGTTTAATATTGAATGCCAATGGATGACCATCCTGCATTAGTACTGCTCCAATACCTATTATGGAAGCATCACTTTCAATGATAAATGGTTTTCAAAAATTGAGAGTGGCTAAAATTGGAGTAGTACACATTGCTTCCTTGAGAGCCTTGAAGGCTTGGGTGGCTAAAGAACATGGACTTATACTGAGAGGGGGGGTGAACAGTATAAGACTTAACCATTTAATATTTTTAACTTTAGATAGCAGTAGCATCAACACAACATTAATCAAGACAGAAAGCATCACACATTGGAAGCCCATTTTTAACGTGGTTCACCCAGAAGGCCTAGGCTACGTCCACAAAACTTTTCTCTAAAAGTTATCTCAAAGTTCTTTGGGAAACCTTCCCAATTACAATGTTTATGAGCCTCGGCCCAAAGGAGACACCTTCCCCCAATCTGAATTTATGAGCCTCTGCTCAAAGGAGATACCTTCCCCTCTGCTCTGGAAATGATCCCTCAGAAGATCAACTGCCTCTACCTCTTGCCAGAACATGGAACTCCTTTCCACCGAAGACCTCCTATCCTCAATGCTTAGCCTAAGAGACCTCTACCTTCTATGATCACGTCCACAGTAGCTCAGCTACCTGTACCAAACACAATCAGTCGGTCTAGTACAAGTCTTCCTCTGTCTGTCAGATCTGTCCAACTCTATGAACAAATCAATCCTCTGCACACAAGCCTTCTCAAAGACTTGCCAAATCTGTCCTCAGGTTCTTCTCAAAGAACCAATGTACCTCTGTCCTCAAGTTCTCTCGATAGAACTCTCAAAAACTCAGCTCACAAGTCCTCTCGCTAGGACTTGTCCAAATCTGCTCACAAGTCCCTACCGAAACCTGTCCAAACACGTCCCACCAACCCGCTCACAAGTCCCCACCGGAACCTGTCCAAAACCTCAACAAGCTCACCAAGAAAAACTTGCTTAGCATGAACCCACAAAGAGAATTGTTAGAGACCCAATGTGATTCATAAACCTCATAGAAGCATAAAGAGAATTGTTAGAGACTCAATATGTTCTATACTTAACTCCCAATCTCAATCTCAAACTCAAACTCAACTCAATCTCAACTCAAACTCAATCTCAAAAGAATAAGATAGATGTAGTATGCTTTTCTCAAGAATATGAAACACAACCCAACAATTGCCAACCATGCAATATCTCATATAACAATGATACTTATATTCTTTTTACCAACAACTAGGGTTTCATCATCTCAATGCAAGTAGCAAGACTTACTAACATAAACCCTAGTGCAAAAATGCTTCCTCTTACTCAACCATAATTATGCATTCACCCAAAAATTCATCAATGACTTTAATGCATAAACAATCTTCAATATCCAGAAAATAAGATTTACACCAAAAATACCTAGTAGACAACCTTTTCACTCCAAACTCAATTTCAGAAAATATACCATAAACAACATACATGGAAGAAGTTGCCCATACCTTTACTTTGATGAAGAAGGAGAACTCAAAATCTGTCACAACACTAACTCTCAATTTGCCACCAATTAGAGTTAGCAACTATACAATAATACACAATAATAAAGATCCAAATATAACACCTTATTTCTCCAACTTAGTAAAAACCACCAAAGTACAATAACATACAAAGTAAAACCTCTTTACACCTTATTACTCCACATAAACATTAAACATCATAATAAACCAATGTCAAAATAAAATATGATACCTTAACCTTATACCTCCCGCGCATTCACAACCACCATCCTTTGCACACCGTGACCAAAAGGAAAATTCCCAACGAAGAGAATCGAACTCGGCACCTCTGCCTTCTAGCGCTTTCGCTTAAACGCCATCGTCGTTGGGTCACAAGTGCCCAATGAAATAATACACCGCTGCCCTCTCTTTTATCTTCCTTTGATGCCAAGAATCTGGAAAACGTAAACGTCTTCCACAAACCGCATGCAAACAATCCACTACCGTCAAGCAAAAAGGTAAGGATGCAGCCCAAGCTCAAATCCGAGTTTGCCGAGCATAGTCTCCAAGACATAGAATAAGCATGATTTCAAAGACGTCAATCGGAGATTCAAAAACATAGAGCAAGCTCAACTCGAAGACACCAAGCGTTGTTCGAAGGAAATAGAACAAATGCAAATCACAGACGCCAAGCGCAAATCGAACGAAACAGTGCAAATGCAAATCACGGACGCCAAGCGCAAATCGAACGAAACAGAGCAAATGCAAATCGTAGATGCCAAGCACAAATCGAACTAAAATAGAGTAGCCACAAATCGCAGATATCAACATTAATCGGAGGTACTCACTTTTGAAAATCATGCCAACTTATATAGCAATTTTTCCTTAACTGTTTGACGTCGGCGCTCCTCCAACGATGGCAACATATCGGCGAAAGAATTCTTGTTTCTTCCATCGCTTAAGGGTTGAAAGACCCTTTAATAATAATTAAAATAATAATAATTATTATTTTATTAATAATAAATTAAACTTGGACCTTTGACAAAGGTTTGAGTTAATTTAATTATTAATAATAAACATGGACCTTTGCATTAAGTTAAGCTTGGTTTTAATAAAAACCCTTAATGAGTCCAAATGGTTTTAAGAAAAACCTTTAGCCTTGTCACCATGGTTTTAATAAAAACCCTTTAACATAATGAAGCTTCTCAAGATATTCTTGACATCACACTCTTTTGAAATCAACACAAAAATGCCTTTTGACATCAATGACAACTTATACATTTGAGCAAAGGCAATGTACCCAAAGTACCCAAAATTGCCAACAATCTCCCCCTTTGTCATTGATGGCAAACCTTTACCGACAACACTTCTCAAGAGCCAAAACCGAAACCAACCGAAACCAACCGTGCTAACAACCGAGAATCTTCCTTTGAAGTTTTGCTCCCCCCGACTTGAAGCTTTCCTCTTCACTTTGAAGCTCTCCCCCTTACTCATATCTCTCCCCCTTTGTCATCAATGGCAAAGGGCCACCTTTGGGGCTCGGGACTAAGAATTAGCCTCTTAGCTTAGTCCCTCCCCCACCTCCTGATGAGGTGATTAATTCTGGGGTGGGAGTACAACTCCCAATTTCTCCCTTAGATACTCAAACGTATCCCTTGGAAGAGGTTTGGTGAAGATATCTGCAATCTGCTCTTTAGTAGACACATACTCTACCTTGACCTGTTTCTCTTGCACTTTTTCCCTTAGAAAATGATACTTGATGGAAATATGCTTTGTCCTTGAGTGCATTACCGGATTTTTGGAAATACTTATGGCACTTGTATTATCACAAAGTATGGAGATGGGTTGTTCATGTTTGACTTTGAAATCCTCTAGGGTGGTTTTCATCCATAAAACTTGTGTACACCCAGCCACTGCTGCTATGTATTCAGCCTCTACTGTAGATAAGGAAACTGAAGGTTGTTTCTTACTTAGCCAAGAAACCAAACTCTTTCCCAAAAAGAATGCTCCACCACTAGTGCTTTTCCCGTCATCAATACCACCCGCCCAATCTGCATCTCGTATAAGTCGTGAGGGTGAAATCATCACCTTTGGGATACCAAAGCCCAAAGTCCATAGTGCCCTTCGGATATCCGAATATCCTCTTAACTGCCATAACATGAGAATCTTTAGGAGCTGCCTGAAATCTTGCTACTAACCCAACCGCTCGCATGATATCTCGGTCCGGTAGTCGTAACATATAATAAACTGCCAATCATTGATCTATACAACCTCTGATCTGCTACTGGAGATTCATCATCTTTACTCATCTTGCATCCTGTAATCATTGGAGTACATACTGGTTTGCTATCTATCATCCCAAATTTCTTCAACATTTCTTTGATATATTTTCCTTGAGAGAGAAATACACCATCTTTTGATTGAGAAATCTGAAGACCTAAAAAGAATGACAGCTCTCCAATCATAGACATCTCAAATTCCTTCTGCATGGTGTTAGCAAAATCTTTGCACATCTGAGTATTGTTTCCCCCAAAAATAATATCATCAACATAGACAACCATAATCAGCATATCATCACCTTCATCTTTAATATACAAATTGCTATCTACCACACCTTTCCCGAAGCCTTGCTCATGAAGATACCTGTCAAGTCTTGAGTACCAAGCCCTAGGTGCTTGCTTTAACCCATACAAGGCCTTTTTCAGTTTACACACATAGTCTGACTGTTCTGAGAGAGACACTCCTTCTGGCTGTTCTATGTAGACTTCTTCTTCCAACACCCCATTTAGAAAAGCTGACTTTACATCCATTTGATACACCTTGAAATATTTGAAGCTTAAAAGGGCCAAAAACATTCTGATAGCTTCAAGACTAGCAACAGGAGCAAACGTCTCTTCGAAATCAACACCTTCTACTTGAGCATAACCTTTGCAGACTAACCTAGCTTTGTTTCCGACAATATTTCCATCCTCATTGAGTTTATTTCTGAATATCCATTTTGTGCCAATGACATTCTTGTCCTTAGGTCTTGGAACCAATTCCCAAGTTTCACTTTTCTCTATTTGATTTAGCTCTTCATCCATTGCTTTTACCCAAAACTTATCTTGCACATGCTTCACTGAAATATTTTGGCTCAATTTGAGATAATAATGAAACATTTGTAGAATCATGTGAGGGAATGACTCTTCTTCTTGTTTGCCTCCTATTTGGATCACCAATGATCAAATCTTTGGGATGATGTTTCTGAACATATCGTGAAGGAGTTTTGGGAAGCAGCTTGTTGTCTTTCCTCTTCTTCATCTGAAACCTCTCTCGAATTCTTCTTGACAAATTTCATCACTGAGTTCCTGGATTGGTTCTCTTATCCCTGTCTTTTCATCAACAGTTACATTTATGCTCTCTACAACTGTATGAGTTCTTTTGTTGAAGCATCTGTAGGCCTTGCTTTTGCTGGAATACCCAAGAAAGATTCCCTCATCACATCTAGGATCAAACTTACCCAAATTCTGATCTTCCCTTCTGATGAAGCACTTACTCCCAAACACTTTGAAGTATTTTACTGTAGTTGGTCTTCCTTTCCACAACTCATAAGGAGTTTTATGATGATTGACTCTAAGTTGGGCCCCGGTGATAATGTAGACTCGTTGTACTAACTGCCTCTTTCCAAAAGCCATCTGAAAGTTTTGACTCATTCAACATAGCTCTAGCCATATTTTCAATAGTTCTATTTTTCCTTTCAACTACTCCATTTTGTTGAGGAGTTCTTGTTGCTGAATATTCTCTTTTGATTCCTTGCTGCTCACAGTATTCCACAAATTCATTTGAAGTGAACTCTCCTCCTCTATCTGATCTTAAACATTTGATTCTCTTGTCAGTCTCATTTTCAACCATTTCTTTGAAAGCTTTAAATTTTTCAAAAGCTTCAGATTTTTCTTTGAGAAAAGTAACCCAAGTCATTCTAGAATAATCATCTATAAAAAGCATGAAGTAGCTTTCTCCCAGAATGCTCCGAGTTCCGGTAGGGCCACATAAATCAGTATGAATAAGATCCAATGGTTTTGAAGAAGTATACCCTTTTGATTTGAAACTGGTTCTGGTCTGTTTTCCATGTTGACAAGGACCGCAAATGATGTTATGGGGCCTTTTTATTTTGGGCAAGTCTCTAACCGCTTCCTTGTTACTAATATTGACAAGATTATCAAAACTCAAATGCCCCAATATTTTATGCCATAACCAACTCTCATCTTCTTGAGTTAGAAAACACTTTTCCTTTTTTATCTCACTTAGCATGTAAAGATTGTTTGGAGTCCTTGTAGCACTAGCAATGAGTTTTCCATTTTTTTCTTTACTTATCTCACATCTATCTAAAAAAAAAAGATACTATGTGCCCTTGATCACAAAGTTGACTCTCACTTAGAAGATTATGTCTTAGGCCTTCTACATAAAGCACATTTTCTGTTTTGGATTTCCCATCCAAACTAAGAGTCCCTTTACCACAGATTTTAGCCGACTCGTTATCTCCAAAACTCGATCGTTCCTCTCGTTTGTTTCTTTAAAGACCAAAAACTTTTCCTTTTCACCACTCATATGTTTTGAACAACCACTATCAAGATACCATTTTTCTACTTTTTCTAGAGCATGAAAAGCAGCTTTGAGCTATCATTGACTTAGATTTGATCTCATTTTTCTTTTTAGTGAACTCAAGGCTAGATCTATCCAAACTGCACATCCTAGCAATATGCCCAAAATTATTGCACTTGTAACACATGACATCTTTATTCATAAGAGGTGCAAAAGAGTTACCATTTTCTTTACTATGTTTATTCATGGACTTATTGCAATGCATAGCTTTGTGACCAAATTTCTTGCAGGAAAAACAATAGCCATGGAAAGTATTATGTAACCTGTTTTGATGCCTTGGATGATTGTTCTTCTTGTGACCAACTGGAATCCACCGCTCTTCAGGATGAAGATTGATCTTGCTCGAAGACCCTATTTCTTGAATGGTGATACCATCCTTCTTTTGCTTTTCACATGGAGTATTCTCGTCTGAGAGCCAACTGTTCCAACTTCACTCTAAGAGACATAACTTCTTCTTCTAGTTTCTCGCAATCAGCTTCCTTTCCTTTGAGAACCTCTGTCATAACCTGTTCAACCTTCTTCCCTTCTTCAGCTAGAATTTTGAAGTCTATAACACTTTGAAACAATTCTGATCTTGCTATCTTTTCTTACCGATATTGATGCTTGAGAATAGAATTCTCTTCCCTAAATTTCTCAAGCTTTCTCAAAGCCAAGAAGAATTCACCTTTGAGATCGAACTCAACCTCTTCATCTCTTTCTGAATCTGTATGATCCTCTGATAGATCCTTCTCCAAGCTGTTAGGCTCTTTCTGGAGAGACCCGCTCTGATACCAATTGAAGAACATGGACTTATACTGAGAGGGGGGGTGAACAGTATAAGACTTAACCATTTAATATTTTTAACTTTAGATAGCAGTAGCATCAACACAACATTAATCAAGACAGAAAGCATCACACATTGGAAGCCCATTTTTAACGTGGTTCACCCAAAAGGCCTGGGCTACGTCCACAAAACTTTTCTCTAAAAGTTATCTCAAAGTTCTTTGGGAAACCTTCCCAATTACAATGTTTATGAGCCTCGGCCCAAAGGAGACACCTTCCCCCAATCTAAATTTATGAGCCTCTCGCTCAAAGGAGATACCTTCCCTCTCGCTCTGGAAATGATCCCTCGAAGATCAACTGCCTCTACCTCTTGCCAGCACGTGGAACTCCTTTCCACCGAAGACCTCCTGTCCTCAATGCTTAGCCTAAGAGACCTCTGCCTTCTATGATCACGTCCACAACAGCTCAGCTACCTGTACCAAACACAGTCAGTCGGTCTAGTACAAGTCTTCCTCTGTCTGTCAGATCTGTCCAACTCTATGAACAAATCAATCCTCTACACACAAGCCTTCTCAAAGACTTGCCAAATCTGTCCTCAGGTTCTTCTCAAAGAACCAATGTACCTCTGTCCTCAAGTTCTCTGATAGAACTCTCAAAAACTCAGCTCACAAGTCCTCTGCTAGGACCTGTCCAAATCTGCTCACAAGTCCCCACCGAAACTCGTCCACAACCTCCTCACAAGCCCCAACCACAAGTCCCCACCGGAACCTGTCCAAAACCTCAACAAGCTCACCAAGAAAAACTTGCTTAGCATGAACCCACAAAGAGAATTGTTAGAGACCCAATGTGATTCATAAACCTCATAGAAGCATAAAGAGAATTGTTAGAGACTCAATATGTTCTATACTTAACTCCCAATCTCAATCTCAAACTCATACTCAACTCACCAACTCAATCTCAAATCTCAAAAGAATAAGATAGATGTAGTATGCTTTTCTCAAGAATATGAAACACAACCCAACAATTGCCAACCATGCAATATCTCATATAACAATGATACTTATATTCTTTTTACCAACAACTAGGGTTTCATCATCTCAATGCAAGTAGCAAGACTTACTAACATAAACCCTAGTGCAAAAATGCTTCCTCTTACTCAACCATAATTATGCATTCACCCAAAAATTCATCAATGACTTTAATGCATAACCAATCTTCAATATCCAGAAAATAAGATTTACACCAAAAATACCTAGTAGACAACCTTTTCACTCCAAACTCAATTTCAGAAAATATACCATAAACAACATACATGGAAGAAGTTGCCCATACCTTTACTTTGATGAAGAAGGAGAACTCAAAATCTGTCACAACACTAACTCTCAATTTGCCACCAATTAGAGTTAGCAACTATACAATAATACACAATAATAAAGATCCAAATATAACACCTTATTTCTCCAACTTAGTAAAAACCACCAAAGTACAATAACATACAAAGTAAAACCTCTTTACACCTTATTACTCCACATAAACATTAAACATCAATAAAACAATGTCAAAAAAAAATATGATACCTTAACCTTATACCTCCCGCGCATTCACAGCCACCATCCTTTGCACACCGTGACCAAAAGAAAAATTATCAACGAAGAGAATCGAACTCGGCACCTCTGCCTTCTAGCGCTTTCGCTTAAACGCCACCGCCATTGGGTCACAAGTGCCCAACGAAATAATACACCGCTGCCCTCTCTTTTATCTTCCTTTGACGCCAAGAATCTGGAAAACGTAAACGTCTTCCACAAACCGCATGCAAACAATCCACTACCGTCAAGCAAAAAGGTAAGGATGCAGCCCAAGCTCAAATCCGAGTTTGCCAAGCACAGTCTCCAAGACATATAACAAGCATGATTTCAAAGACGTCAATCGGAGATCCAAAACATAGAGCAAGCTCAACTCGAAGATACCAAGCGCTGTTCGAAGGAAATAGAGCAAATGCAAATCGCAGACGCCAAGCGCAAATCGAACGAAACAGAGCAAATGCAAATCACAGATGCCAAGCGCAAATCGAACGAAATAGAGCAAATGCAAATCGTAGATGCCAAGCGCAAATCGAACTAAAATAGAGTAGCCACAAATCGCAGATATCAACATTAATCGGAGGTGCTCACTTTTGAAAATCATGCCAACTTATATAGCCATTTTTCCTTAACTGTTTGACGTCGGCGCTCCTCCAACGATGGCAACATATCGGCGAAAGAATTCTTGTTTCTTCCATCGCTTAAGGGTTGAAAGACCCTTTAATAATAATTAAAATAATAATTATTATTATTTTATTAATAATAAATTAAACTTGGACCTTTGACAAAGGTTTGAGTTAATTTAATTATTAATAATAAACATGGACCTTTGCATTAAGTTAAGCTTGGTTTTAATAAAAACCCTTAATGAGTCCAAATGGTTTTAAGAAAAACCTTTAGCCTTGTCACCATGGTTTTAATAAAAACCCTTTAACATAATGAAGCTTCTCAAGATATTCTTGACATCACACTCTTTTGAAATCAACACAAAAATGCCTTTTGACATCAATGACAACTTATACATTTGAGCAAAGACAATGTACCCAAAGTACCCAAAATTGCCAACAATGGCTACTTCAGACCATTTAAAATCATCCTTCTTGGTGAGAGTTGTGAGAGGACCTACAATTTTACCATAGTTACGCACAAATTTGCGGTAATAGCCTATGAGACCTAAAAAACCATGAAGTTTCTTGATGGTTTTAGGCCGAGGCCAATCTTGTATTGCCTTAATCTTATTAGGATCCACTTTAACACCTTCATGAGATACTATATGACCTAGGTACTCAAATTCTTGAACACCAAAGGAGCATTTAGATCTTTTGACAAACAACTTTTCCTTGTGTAGGATATGGAGAACTTTGTCCACATGTACTAAGTGATATTTCCATGATTTACTATAGATGAGTACGTCATCAAAGAAGACTAGAACAAATTTTCGTAGGAAAGGACGAAATAACTAGTTCATGAGGCTTTGTAATGTAGATGGTTCATTAGTGAGACCAAAGGGCATGATTAAGAATTCATAATGACCTTCATGAGTTCGAAAAGCTATTTTAAGAATATCTTCTTCCCTAACTCGGATTTGGTTAAACCTTGAATGTAGGTCTAATTTGGTAAAGAATTTGGCACCATGTAGTTCATATAGTAAATCATCAATGACAGGAATAGGAAATTTATCTTTGATCATGATTTTGTTGAGAGGATAAAAATTAGGACACATATGCCAAGAATTGTCTTTTTGGTGGGCTAAGACTACTGGTGAGGAATAAGGGCTTGTACTATGATGGATGACACCATGGTCTAATAGCTCTTGGACAATATTTTCAATTTCTATTTTTTGGGGTTGGGGATATCGATACAGACGACCATTGGGTGGAAGACTACCAAGCACGAGATGTATGGCATGATCATGAGATCGTTTGGGAGGTAATCCTTTTGGTTCTTGAAAAACCTCCTCATAGTTAGCAACAATGATTTATCATATTCTTTGATTTCAGGTATCTCTTGATCTAATTTCTCTATGCAATTGATTCGGGCTATGAATCCCCCACCATATTTTCTTAATATATTTTCCATGCTATGGGAACTTACAACTTTGGAGGGTGGTGTGGGTAGTCCTTGAAGACAAATAGTCCTTCCATTGGCTTGCCATTCGACAAAGTGATGTTTGTGGTTAAAACCCACTGTTGTTTCCAATTATTCCATCCATGCAACACCTAAAATAACTTTCGAATTTCCTAATTCCATGACAAAAAGAGGACCATGCCAAGTATACATACCCATTTATAATGAAACTGATGATGTCTTACCTAGACTATGAGAAATTTCCCTGCTTGCAGTTCTGACTTGAAATCAATCTTGATTAGAAGAGCAGACGTGCAACCCTAATGTCCTTGCAAGTCTTGCATCGATGAAATTGTGAGTACTTTCGAAATCAATTAGTACTATCACCCTTTGTTTTCAAATGAAACCTGCCACCTTGATTGTATGGTGAGAGGATAATCCCATAAGAGAATGTACTGAAATAGTCATGGTATCCTCCTCAACGACAACTTTTTCGAGTTCATTTTGGTCCTCAATCGAAAGATACTTAGGTGCGTTATACTCCTCCATTTCTTCTTCTTCCTTGTTGGCATATTCAATCTAATTTTTTTTTCTCGGTGTACATGCTTGTTCCTTTGGATGATTAGTGCAACATTTGTAGCATAAGTACTTTGACGGCTGATCATTTTTGCAGAAGGAGTTGTTGTTGCGGAATTGCGATCGTCCATATGAATCACGTATGGTGAATGGGCCTACATGTACTCTTGTCTCAGCCAAATCTGCAACCCTTATACACTCATCTAATGTGGAAGGGTTTTGTATGTTTACTTTGACTCTAATATGTGCTTTTAGTCCATTTCAAAAAGCTGTGACTACCACTTCTTGTTTTATATCTTCTGCGTAGTGAAGCATACTAGTAAATTTCGAGACATAATCCCCTATGGATCCTGTCTACTTAAGTGACAGTAATATTACTGTGTAAGAGCCTGTGGAACCTTTGTCGAATCTGTGAAGAAAAGCATTCCTAAAATGATGCCAATAGTAGGCCTGATCGGGCTTCTCACGTCTGAACCAAATGAACCATTGATAAGCTTCATTGCCTAATTTGGTTGTTGTAAAAGAGACTTTTTTGTCATCTTGGATTTGGTAGACCTCTAGGATTCCTTCCATTTTGGCTATCCACCCACGTGGGTCCTGACCTTCAAAGGTAGGCATGTCAATACGAGGATAATTAACTCTCGTTGGACCTCTTGGTTGGGTGTGAACATTGTTTCTATCTTGTTCCTCGTTATGTCTCTGCCTTTGGTTGTTATTTTGATAAGGTCTATTAAAACCTCTTTGTTGCTCCCTATTTTCTTTAGTACCCCTATCCTCGATATTTTTGTGACCATTGTGATTCATGGATTGACTATTTTGACCTCTATGGTGTGTACAGTCATCATAGTAGACATACGTACTCCAATGATCAAAACTAGAAGGATTTGATTGGGGTGGTTTCTTAGATGTATTGAAGCTGGAAGTCATCATCTGAAGATTTACTATTAACTCTTTTAACAACTCATCAGTGATCACTGGAATATTACTTTCTACTTGGATGATGTTCTCATGTGCGGAATCTAGAGAAGAATTGGATGCCATTGGGCTGACCACTGGATGACTTGGATTAAAACTATGATGAAGGAGAGTTTTTTATACCTTGGCTACAAAGAGAACTTATGGCATTGTTATTGGGTGTTACCAAGCTTATTAATTATCTGTCAGATCCTTTGATCCACTGTTTGTTCATGTACTTTCAAAATATTGCTTAAGGAATTTTAGCTTCAATGTTGAAAAAATTTAATGAATTTTTTTTTTGTTTTCTGCTGCACTGTCGCTCCAACTGCGATGCAGATTGGATGGGCTATTTGCAATTAATTTTGGTCAGCAACTTTCGATAACAACTTTTAGCAAATATTCAACGACAACTTTGACAACTTTTAGCAACTTTTGGACGACAAATTTTACAACTTTTTGCAACTTTTTGACGATGACTTTTCGCAAATTTTTTTTTTTCGATGACAAGTTTTTGACACTTTTCAACAACACTTTTAACAAATTTCGGGCAATTTATTTATAAAACATAGGATAACATGATAGATGTTCAATAGGGAGACGAGGACCCCGAGACCCTACAAGCAACCATGAAACACAAGGCGCTTAAGCGCTCAAAAAATTGGACTCAAAACACAGGATGCATGACCACGGTGCTAAGCAAACAGAGTGACAACTGACACATGGAACACAATGCGACTAAAATGGAACACTGAAAAATGAGTGACACATGGAAAATGAAACCACGATCGAGATAAGACAACTCTGAAGGACTAGACAATTGTAGATGCAAGACCGAACAACTAGACCAATGCAAAGCTACAACGAGAGGACACAAAGACTAGGGACAGCTTGACAAGGGACAAACAACTAGTCCACTTGGATCCACTAGAAATGGACACATAGGCAAAAGAGAGAACACACGAAAGCGAGGGACATGTGGGTAAGGAAGGCTATGTGAGTGAAGTTCTAGCCATGTGACCTAAGTCACACCTTGCTAGGTGCAAGCTCCACATTAAAAACTATAACTCAGCAAAAATACCTTGAATGTGGGATATTAGAACCCGCAAAAAAATTAATTTTTTTTTTTAAATTTTGGTACCTTAGAAGATGGCGTAAATTAATTTTTTTTATGCGCTATGATTAGTCGAAGGCAGTAACTACTATGCATGGTTTCGTTTGTCAGTTTTTTGAGGTTTTATCTACCGTTGCGACTTTGAGTCAGATTGTTCAGATTTCTTGGGTTGTATGGCTTTTTTTTTTTTTTGAATTTACATGGTGGAATCGGTAGCCGCCACGAATCTGGGCAGGCTATCCAGCTTTTATGACCACCACAGTATTCTGTGTTGTTTGCCTTAGAAGCCGCCACATAGATCTTCACGTAGTCCACCCCTATAACCACCATGCCACAATCATTTTAAACCTTTTGTGCCGCTAAAAGCACCAAGAAAGGGACAAGCATTCAGTCTGACGAGGGGTTGTATGGATTTTAATCTCCCACAATGGTGGCATTCAATCTGACCTGTGTGACGCTAGCTCCCTCTCAAACTAGCATGCATCGTCCTGTGGCTGTATTAGTCTTTGGTAGGACCAAATTGAGAGTGCTTGGAGACATGCTGGCCCGTGTTCTTGAAATGTAGCAGCTTATTTCGATGGTGGTGTATGGTGTAAGCTGATGAGCTCTTCTACGGTGGAGTGCGTTGGGCAAAAAAAATAGTTTTCTTATCTAGAATCGTTTGTCCATGATACCACTTGGAGCGATTCACCTACTCGCTCCCTCGTCTATTCACATCGAGTTATGTTACATTTATTTATCCACATAGACAAGTAGGTAAACCAGAAAGTAGTTGTAAATTAAATCTATAACATATAATCAAATGGATTTGAATAAAAGCAACCGCCACTCAAGGAGGGCAGATCCCCATCGCTTAAGGGTAAACACAATGCAAATAGCACAAATGAAAAATATAAAATGATGATGAGATGAGGTGGAACTATCTTCCACGGAACTATATATAATGATTAAAATTAAATGAATTCCATCAGCCGACTCTATTGGGCTATAGCAGTACGATCTAAATCATACAACATGCTTCATTGTATGATTCTTCATGTACTTTTTCCATTTTTTTTGCTTATACGATCTCCCACTTATGCTTTTTCAGCTTTAAAATTGACTTGTATGATCTATCACTTAGAGAGATTTTTTTTTCTGTTTTCTCTCTTGAAGAGGTCACCATTTTTGATTTTCAATCCACTTCCTTATTAATTGTGTCCCAAGGGATTTTACCAACTAAGGCATTTTATTTTTTCTTTTTCTTTTTCTTTTTTTTTTCATTTTCTAACCTATTTACACTTACCATCGTGGGAATCACACAATGACATTCACTTGTACGATCCCATATGATTCTTATCTTGGATGTTTGATCATGATATTTCGAGTGATTATGTCACCTGGAACTGCTTGCTCTCTAGGGTGATTCATATCCACTTATGATATTATCGAGTTCCCTGACCTTCCACTACCATGTGTACAATTTGGGATTGTACATTTGAAAGATGGGGTATATTCACTTGGTGTCCTTTCCTCTCGTTGTGTAGGTGATTAATCCCTTGGTAGTGGTATCATTACCACTCTACTATCATTCAGGCAACTTCTTTGCCTATCTCCTCGGATCAATTTTAGCTCCAAAATTGGTGATCATATCCTTTATTGTCCCTAGTTTCTTTCATCTACAAAATACACTCTTCCTCTACCAACAAGACCTCTACCATGTGAGTGTCTTCCTCATCCTATTCCTCTTGACATCGGGCTTATCTGCGCCAATGGTGATTTCTACCTTTCTTGGAATAATACTATGCCACATACCACTCTTCGAGGTCCTCGGTATATTAGTGGTGGTTGTCCCAATGGATACTACCTTGTGGGGTTTGGTAAGATCCTTCTCATCCTTGATATACCCTGTAGATTCCTTATCTAGTTCATATATGCTAAGGGTGTATCTCCCAACCATCTAGGAGTAGGGGGTCAAAACCTTCCTCACCATTTTCCTCCTATAGCTATAACATCATCTTGACCTCATTCATTCCATGTTCGAATACCTCCTCACCTTCCTGGCTAAAGCCTTAGAGGTCCTTGTCTATTCCTTCCTCCCATTGCTTGGTTGTTAGGAGTTATCTCTACCAACTCAATATTGGCTAGTGGACTTCTACTTCATCTTACACTTGGTGAAAATTTTTGTAGTGCTCGAATATATGGTCTACATGTACTAAGTGACATCTCCATATTCTTTCCTTGAAGCCTCTTTATGGAGATGAGGTTGCCAAGATATCTCTATATGTATCAAAAAAATCTATCTCAAAACTTGAGTCATTCTGATTATCTTCTCTCTATTCTGCCCAATCTATTGGTAAATTCATAAGTATCTTCAATCTCCTTACTTATATCATTTGTATTATTAATGATCAATGGGCTATTATATATTCCTACATATCAAGGTTGGTTTGACGTTCTTGTGATCTCTCTATTTGCCAATGTGTTGTTGTACATGCTAGGGGATCATGGTTCTCCTAAAGATTCTGGGGATTCCTTGGGAAATCTTCATCATCACTACTTTTTGTGCTAGGTTCCCTTACTAGCCAAGGAATTCCTTCATCATTGGAGTCACTCAAATCCACACATCATGAGGGAACCTTATGATTCAGGCGATGTGGTTGCTTCCTCAATGTCTTGCCATATCATCTCTGCATCTTCATTCGTCATTGGTGGATCACTTGGTGGTACTTGTGAACTTGTGCTTGCACCATCATTTCTTATACCACTCTTTGGAGTTATCCCTTAATTACCCTCAGATTTCCCTTCTAGTTCCTATAGCCTAGTTGTTATTTGTTCATCCAGCCTTCGTATTGTGCTATCCAATTCCTGGATGGTTTGTTCTCTCAACCTTGCATTATGACCTCGCAACGTTTGATATTCCTCTTGCAGTTGCTGAGTCTACAATCACATTTTATATTGTAATAAATATATCTGAGCTAATGGAGTAAGTCTAGCCAATTCTTCATCAATGATCTCATTCCTATTCCCTTCTGGAACTTCCATTTCAAAAGTGTCTACTCTATCCTCATATCATACTGTTAACCGTATCCTTCTTCATCCTTCAAATTGTTGGGATAGTTTTGTACTCTCCACTTGAGGATACATCATATTCCTATTTACTTGGAGTGCTTCTTCTTGCCTTAACAATACCATTTTATGATATCTTCTTTCATTTGGAGGAATCCACTCTTCATCTTCCTCTGTTACACGTTCGGTCCCATTCACAAATATGACATGCACTTGCAATATTCTTCTTTCTTTGGCTCGAGGTGCCAAATACTTCTATTATATGGTAGGTATTGTATCCTACCCTTCTACAAATAAGTGTGTGAGTCCTGTGTTAGGCTCTTCCTATGATGGACCTTGCTCACCTTGAGTCCTCCATTGAGTTTCTGCTTATCTTCTTCGTTCTACCTGTTCTAAAGAAATGAATAAGCACTATACTCCTTAAGGATTCAAATTTGAGCAATTTATAGTGTCATTTACCCCAGTACCATTCAATTTTTGCAACTTGACTACTCCATTATTCATTACTTCTACCACTTTTTAGGGACCAAGCCATAAAGTCTTCAACTTACCAGGCTTGATTTTTTGCTTTCCATTAAACTTTAGAACCAAGTCACTCGGACTGAGTTCTAACTTCCTCAAATGTTTGTCATGCCACAAATTTCTTCTCTTCTATGCTACCTCGATTGCCCACTATGCCATGACTCTTATTTCATCTAACTTGATCAATGCTATCAGTCGCTCTTCAAAACTTTCTTGATCATCCAAGCGATGCTCCATCGCGACTCTCAAACTTGGTATCAAGAATTCAATTGGCACCACTGCCTCTTGTCCATACATCAAATGGAAAGGTGTATGCTCTTTTTTTGGTTTAAAATTTATTCTATATGCCCACAAAATAGATGGTAACCTTTCCTCCCAATCTTCTCCTTCTATTCCATAGGTCTTATACAAAGTAGATACCAAGATTTTTTTTTTTTGCTTTCACCTACCCATTCACTCTGGGATAGTATGGACTAGAAAATGAATGTAAAATACTAAAATCTATTGTTAGCATCTTGATAATCCCATTTACAAAGTTCCCTCCTCGATAACTAGTTATATGTAGTGGAATGCCAAATATTGTAATTACCTACTCATACAAAAATATTGCTGTACTTTTTTTTGAGTTATCAGGTAATTATCTCGCTTCTACCCGCTT
This sequence comes from Wollemia nobilis, assembly GCA_028583015.1. NCBI lineage: Eukaryota > Viridiplantae > Streptophyta > Pinopsida > Araucariales > Araucariaceae > Wollemia > Wollemia nobilis. The sequence continues at coordinate 1,827,212 of JAQPPZ010016911.1, read as the reverse complement.
TGTCAAATATTCTATTGCTACTACAATGTACCTGCACTTCCTTATACAAGGTGTCTTCATTGGTATGAAAAAATATAATACCCATATTTCAAATAGTTATTGGGGTTGTAATGTATGCAATGGTATAAAGTCCCTCTTTACTAGCTTCCCTATCCTTTGACAACTATCACATGATTTTACATATTCTTTTGCATCATTATATAGTTTGGGCCATCATAATCTTGCTAGTAATATTTTCCTAGTAGTTGCATCTGGTCCCATGTGCCCAACTACTAAGCCTTCATGAGATTCTTTTAGTGTCATTTTAACTTCTTACTTCATCACACATCTTCGTAAGATACCATCGCTTCCCATATTATACAATAATCCTGCTATCAATTGGAAAGGTGCTGACTTCATAATCATTCTTGTTCTTGGTTGCCATCATTTCTTATGGAAAATATCCTATGGAAAGGTATTGGCCAATCAATTTGTACCATGATGGAACAACATTGATGGCAAATAACTGTGCATTAGGGAATTCATCTGTAACCCCTATTCCTACAGGCTCTCCTGATCATATCTGAGATAGCTAGTATACAATTACATGCTTCTTACTAGGTCTCACTATTACTCAAAATATGAACTCCTGTAGGATGATGATCCACCTGCTAACTCACCCTTGTATCATCAATTTATTTATCAAGTACGACAGGGCTTTATGATCTACATAAAAAGCAAAGGGATTCACCACTAGGTAATGCCTAAATTTTTGGACTGCATATACCATTCCTAAAGCTTCTCTCTCTATTGTACTATAATTTCTCTTCGCCCTTGAAAATAAGTGACTATCAAAGAAAATAGATTGATCCATCCTGAACTGTCCTTGTGCCAAAGCACATCTGATTGCAAAATTTGAAGAATCAATATGGACATGGAATTGCCTATCCCAATTTGGGAACACCAAAATCAGGCTACTAACAAGCTTGGTATTCAACTCCTCAAAGGTTCCTTGGTGCTTCTTTGTCCATATGAAAGGAACATTCTTCTTCGTCAACGAATCCAATGGATAGCATACATGTGCATAATTCTTGATAAATATTTGACAATACCCCATCGATCCAAGGAAGGTTTTAAGTGAACTCACATCATATGGTTCTTCCATGTGCAATATCACATGAAATTTATCAGGATCAGTTTTTAATCCCTCACTGCACATTATGCATCCTAACAACTTTCCATATGGTACCATCAGGTAACACTTCCCAGAGTTTAATAATATTTGTGCATTTCTACATCTTTTCAGACATCATCGAGGGTAAGAATATGCTCATTGATCTTCTCGTAAATGGACTAGTCATCCAAAAATGCTTTGAAGTTCCCTATTGCCAACTGATAAAATATATAGTATGATGTGCTAAAATATAGCTAGGGCATTACAAAGCCCAAATGGCATTCTATTGTATGCATAGATGCCATTCTTCACAATAAATGTGGTCTTCAGCTTATCCTCCTCGGCTATATTTATTTGATTGTAACTCGAAAACCCATCAAAAAATGAATAGATCTCATGTCTTGTGACTTCCTCCAAGATGGAATCTATGAAGGGAATAGGGAAGGGGTCCTTAATAGTTACTGCGTTTAGACTCCTAAAGTCCACACATATTCTGATTTTGTCCACTTCCTTCTTCAAGGTGACCACTATAGGTGATACCTACTCACTGGTCATAACCTTGAAGATGAATCCTGCCTCCAACATCTTCTCTATCTCTGCATTCACTAATGCAATATATTTTGGGTTCATCCTATACGATCTCCTCCTTACTGGTTGTGCTCCAGGTATTAGTGTAATATTGTGGACACATAGCTCAGGTGATACTCCCTGTAATTCCTTGTATATCCATGCAAAGACATCCTTATATTCCAAGAATATCTTAAAAGCTACCGCTTTCAGTACAGGGTTCTAATCATCACCACAATGAATCATCCTAGATTCATCTTCCCTCCCTATATTGATATCCAATATCTAAGGTCATTCATATTTGATATTCTTTGACTTGCTTACTACTTTTTCCACATTCTATGGGTGTGCTGGTCTTGCATAAATTTTTACATCTCCTACTGTATATTCTGTAAATTTTTTTGGGAATGTCCATTTCTCTTCCAACTCCTTAGGTTCCTGGTTGACTTTGGTTTCGTCTTATTTTTCTCTGATCTCCTCTGAGTCAATATAGAGGTAGTTGGGTTGAAAAATTTCATACTCCATTTACCAATGAAGAAGTCCACTATCAGATCTAGCTTCATCTTCACTACACTCATCCAGGTACAACATTCCTTCTCCATCTAGATCATATCCTTCATCTCTTGAGGAATTTTTTGATTCCTTGATCGTGGCTACATCCTCATTGAACTTTTGATTAGTCATATTAATCATATATTTATGATGTACCTTCTTGAAAGTGATCTGATTATTTCCCTAGTTGTGATTGACTTTGGCTACACGTAACCATCCTCCTCCCAAAAGAGCATCATATGTAGGCTTTTGCATAGTAATCACAATAAAATCCAAGACAAACTCTTGGTCAACTATCACCACTTGTGCTATCAAGACTCCCTTTGTTTCAATACCATACTGGTCAACACCATATAATCATAAGCTTGGTGCCCATAGATATGGAGCATCCAATTCTAGCCAAGTCTTTTTAGGTAGCACATTAACATTGGATCCACCGTCCACAATAACTTGTGTCAATTTGTACCCTAGGATTTCCATATGAAATAATGTAGGTTTCTTTCCCACATCAATCAAAAATATAATAGGATCCATGAATTGGACTTTTTGTTTCTTTTCTTGAATTGGTTGACTTTGCACTTCCATCATCTTATGCGGTTGTATCTCTTCCACCATAAATTTTTGTAATGATGGGATAGCTTCCAATATTTTAGCCACTTTGATTTCTATTATGGTGTTCAAAATCTGTGCTTCCATAATCTGTACAATTACCTTATGTTCTGATGGTTTTTTTAGTTCCTTTTATTTTGCTAACTTCACTTGTTTAGTTTTTTGTGCTTCATATTGTAATACTTTCTTTGCTACTTTCTAGCGCTAATTTTCTTTTGCTGGCTTCGGATACTTATCCTTTTTAGTCTGATTCCTTGTCACAACTAAAACTTCTTGGGTTTCCTCTTTAACTTGAGGAACCTCGATATCTAAATAGTTTACATTCTACAGGTTACTTTAACTCGCATGCTTGGGGAAATTTGCTTCCTTATGGTTACCTGAACCACACCACCTACACATATGTATAGTGTTCACTTGCTGTGTTTCTTGTCTATAAGGTGAAGGGCAATTTTTTGTGAAATACCTCTATTCTTGGTAATTATGACATTGTATGATTGGCCTCCCTTTAGAATCATACTATAAACGACTCTATCCTCCTTACCAATTTCCCTAGTTCGACCTTCCACCTCGTTGGTTATTTCTCTAACCACCGCTTATTGCTTGTTGCCCACTTCCTAGGGTCTTTGGTTTCTCTTCATGCTTCTAGATTATCAAGACCTGTGGACGTACTCTTGTGTTATACAAATATAGAATAACATTGTGTCCCATCATATTATAGATATGAAAATAATCATTCCATGGACACTTTACATTTGTATGACCTTCAATTTTGTATTCTGTACACCAAATGTCATTCCTGCCAGGCTTACTTCTTTGTTATTTCATGATCTTGTTGAAATCCTGATGAAATGATGCTACTGTCCTCTATATAGTGTCATATTATCCACTATCTGAATCATTGGACTTGGGATGAGATAAAATTCCTATGTACGTCTATTTTGATTCACTTTTGAAATTATTTGCATGCTTTACAACTTCCTCATACATTTTTGATGGTACTGCCTTCATATTTTTCTTATATTTTGGTAGCAATCCATCTACAAACCACCACTTCATCGGTATATCTGCCAAAGGTATCTGCATCTTATCTACTAACTACTTTAGTATGTCGTTGTATGATTTTACATCTTCACCAGGCTTTTGATTCATCATACAAATTTTAGTAACAATGTCTCCATCATCCTTCAAGGTGTGAAATAGTTTAATGAATTTCTCCTTCACTTGATTCCAAGTCCAAAAACCTATTGTATTTTCCCTCTTCAGATACCAATCCATCACTAATCCTCTCAAGGTAATAGAAAATAAGGTTACCCAGTCATCTGGATGGTCTACACCATTTGCCCTCCAAATAGTTATACAGGTTCCTATATTTCTTGTGGGGTCTTCCTTACCGTCACCTGTAAAAGGTGGACATCTCTGCTTGGCTGCCTTGTTAGCCATATTTAGAGAATCAACCTCGTCACTTGAGGTATCCCATGGAATCTCTATCTGATTCCTCCTTAGGGGTGTTTTACTACCCTCATTGTTAGAAGTTTTTATACGAGGTATATTATTATGTCCCACCAATCATTGACTAAACTCACGTGTGTATTCACTCTGTGACTTCCTTCGTTAATGTAAGAAAGATGGTCTTGGTCCTTCTACCTAAAACCTCACACCCTGTTGCCCTAGTGCCTGAATCTCATCCTCTACACTCCCTTGCAACCCTTCCATATCTTTCCCAGGTGTCACAATTCACTCTCCTTCCTCATGCACTATCTATGTTAACTCGCTCCTCTATGCTAGGTGGTTTTGGTACCTCCACTTCTATCTCTATTAATAGCGTTTCAAAATATCCTTCTTCAGATGCCCAAAATTGCTCTATTTATAGTTCAAATGTTCTCTGGTCTGATTTAATTTCATTCTATATTTGAGCAATTATTGTGCTCCTTCTTACTAGAATGTTTTCTCGTACTTTCCATCTCCTACACCTTTGCACACTGGTGTCTGTCATTCACCTCCATTTTTGTAGTATTCTTACTTGTCAATTTGATCCGTTTTAACAAAAATGCCAAGTTTGATAAGGCAAAGACACCAAATGTAGAATAGGAGTGGATTATTCCTAATGGGGAGGTGGTTTATAGGGCTTAGAATGATCAATTTGCTATTCCCAATTGATGGATCAAATCGTACGATTGTACAATCTTTACAACTATTAATTTACGATAATTGAACAACTTGTACAGAACCCAAATCGTACCATTGTACGATCCAAAATGATATAGTGAAAAATATTGTATGATTTAATACTCATCCAATCCTTCAGATTCAGTTTTGTAAGCTTCCGTACACAGTTTTGTAACTAAACTATTCTATTCTCCAATACTACCAAATCGGGTAAGTTTTCCTCAATTGCATAAACTACCAAATCGGGTTAGTTCCTTCTATACAATTCATAAGAGCTCTGGTGTACGATTTGTACAAAAATAAGGTACAATAGGTTGCAAAATTGGATGTTCTTCTAGACCAATCTCTCTCAACTAATTTTTGTAAAGGTTTAACATGGCAATTAATCCATTTCTACTAACATGCAAGTTACATCATCAAGGTTTGAGAGAGTTCTATCTCCAATGGCAACATCCAAAAATTGTACAACAACCTTCAATACATCTTTCTTGATATCATCCTCATCATAGATAATTCATCAGATTCACACCAACATTGGTTTAATCCAATTCTTCCATAGCAAAGCATTAAGTATCAACATCAACCATAAAGAATTACATGCAACAAAGATAAAATGCAAAACATCATTCCACCATTCCAGGATCATAAAGTACGTGAGAGAAAAATATGAATTGTGATTATTCTTCATTAAATATCAAAAATATCATACAATGACTAAAAGATACTAAAAAATGCATCAATACCTAATACTATTCATACCAAAACATAGCTAAAACTCACAAGCATTCCTAAACTAACCAGACTATCAAAAATGAAAAGGGGGCCTTATATAATATTTCCCATGCCATTCCAAAGTGTTTTCTAAGTCAATTCGTTATTCACAACTTTCATGCATAAAAAAATACATAATTATAACTTTTACTAAGTCTAAACACATCATTTATCAAATTCATGCATAATTACAACTCAAATTACATTTCCCTTGCATTTCATTTCATTTCATTGCACATTATATAGTTTGCCCTTCACTCTGTACGGTTTGAATCTTGCTTGTATGATTTGATTCTACTTGTATGGTTTACAAAAATTATCAAAATTATCAAATTGGGCAAATCCTCTTGTCACTTCTTCTTCTGGGAGGTGGATTTGCTACCAACAGTGAAGCACAAGAAAAGCTGATATTTCCTTCCATAGCTAAAATACAAAGGGTTGAAGCTGCACAACAGTACAAGGGGAAATATGGTGAACCAAAAAATAAGTATGCGAGACCCCTTTCAAAAAAATCAGAATATAACATTATGAAAGAGATAAAAAGAATCCCCTCTAAGGCTAGTCTCTATGATACCCTCTTCATCCCTGGTCAAATATATATGATTAAAGCTTCTTTGAGTAAAAATTCCTAAGAAAAGTAGACTACCACCATCCTTAGCATGCCATATGGTAAGGAGAAAATATCTCCTACTACTATGAAGAACAAACCCCTTCCCTTTTGCATATCCTTGAGGATGGAGGGCTGGATAGTACACAACTGCATGATTTATTCGAGGGTCTCTACCATAGTCATGCCCAAAGCAGTCTATGAAGAGATGGATATGGAATATACTAGATCTTTTTGGAGTTCTATAGTTGTATGGGACACCGATTAAGACAATTGAAGTAATAAAATATGTACTAATGATACTGCATAGATCTCTAGAGGTCACAATTGTGCAAGAAATTGTGGTAGTATATCTAGAGCCTTATTTTAGCATATGCCTTTCCATAGAGTTCACTGCCAAGTTAGGAGGTTACATGTACTTGGATTACTCTGGCATGATAATCCCTTTCAAGGGAAAGAGGATAAGGATAACACCTAAAAATCCTGTGTCCTATCACATTGAGAATATTGAAGAAGATAGTGCAATCTCACACCCCTAGATGAGTTTGAACTAGTAGAAAATTTTGAAGAGTTAGAGGTTGAGGATGAATTGCTATTAAGATAATATTACAATTAGTTTGGGATAGGAATAGACACATACAATATTTATTCAGAAGCAGAGAAAAATATCCTTGCTATATCCAATCAATCCTTAAGAGATATAGAGACTTGGACTATACATTTTGATGGTGCAAGATGCAAAAATAGAGCTGGTGCCAGCATAGTTTTGCAATATCCCTCAGAGGGTGTAAACAATTTTACATATAGAATGACATGGTCTTGTACTAACAATGCTATAGAATATGAAGCTTTATTCTTAGGCCTAATGCAAGCTGAGAGTAAGGGTATCAAAATACTGAATATATATGGTGACTCTGAGTTGATAGTCAATCAGGTAAGGGAGAGATGCAATAGTAAGCACCACTATATGAGAGCATATAGAAATAGGGTATGGGATTTTATGGAATATTTTGATGCTCTAAAAATTCATTTTGTCCCCAAAAACTAGAACATACTGGCTGATTTCTTGGTGGTTAAAGGTTCCAATTTTAGTCCTTCTTCAGATATGGGATCATCTAAAGACAAGAAGATCAAACTTGTTTTGAGGCCTATAGTTGCAAATAGATATATTTTTTGGTAGGTTTATGAAAGTGATGATCAGATCATTAATTCTCTAGTTAGAGAAGCTTGCTTATCCACTATTCAATAGGAACTTCCTAATGAGATAGATCAATAATATGTCATCCAGTTGAAGAATAATCATATCCCTAGAGATTTGGTCACCCTGGAAAGCCTCTTTGATAATGAAGATGGGAGAAAATATAGAGCCATGGAGATCAATAAAAAAATATATAAAGAGATTGAAATTGAGAAAAAAACGAAGCTCAAAGTTGGTATCCGTTGTTCTCCAGAAGAAGTAGAGAAGATCAGAGCCCTGTGATTTAAATACCAAGACATTGTGGCCTAGACATATGAAGATCTGAAGGTATATGATAAGAAGGTGATCCAACATACTATTAAGCTAGAAATTGTTGCAAATACTTTTAGACAGAAGCAGAGGCCTGTAAATCCTAGGATTGAATCCCTAATGAGATAAGAGCTACTCAAATTGCTGAAGGCTAAACTTATATACCCAATTAAGCACTCCACATGGGTGGCTAATTTGGTTCTTGTGAGAAAGAATAATGGAGACATACGCCTGTGTGTATATTTCAAAAATATCAATAAGGCATCATTGAAGGATCACTAACCTCTCCCTAAGATTGAATAGATTCTATAGATTGTTGCAGGAGTAGAAATGTTCTCATTGTTAGATGGTTTCTCTAGATATAATCGGATTTGGGTAAAAGATGAATATCAATTCAAGACAATGTTTAACACTAAATGGAGAACTTTTATTTATCAAAGGATACCCTTTAGTCTGTCCAATGCAGGGACCACATTCCATAGAGCTATGGATTATGCTTTTGGAGAGCTAATCAATAAGGTAATTCTCATCTACTTAAATGATATGACCATATTCTCTCATGAGAAACAAAACCATCTAGAATACTTGGAGCAAGTATTTGAGAAATATAGATAATTTGGCATCTCTCTTAACCCAAAGAAGTCATTTTTTACAGTTCATGAAGGGATGCTATTGGGGCATGTGGTCTCTAAGGAAGGAATGCCTATTGAACCAGATAGAGTGAATTCAATTCTTTTTCTCCCCTTGCCTATTAATAAGAAAGCTTTGTAATATTTCTTTGGGTAGATAAACTTTGTTAGGAAGTTCATCTCAGACTTTACTCAAAAGGTAAAGCCTATATCAGAGTTGCTAAAGAAAAATGTAGACTGCAAGTGGAAAGAAGCAAGGAAACAAACTTTTGAATTCATTAAACAATCTATTGCCACTGCTCCAGTTCTAGTAAATCTTGACTTCAGTAAGAATTTCATTTTGTATGCTTATGGAGCTGAAGAGATCTATGCATATATGCTTACTCAGAAGAATGATGATGGAGAAGAATACCCCATATTTTTTTGGAGTTAAACTCTCCATGAATACCAGATCAAATACAAATTTATTGAGAGACAAGTGTTTACAGTGATGAAGTCATTGAAGAAGTTTAGGCAATACTTGGATCAAAGTAAAATAATTGTGTAAGTGGTTCACCCAGAGGTAAGAAGTTCTATTTTACAAGGTGAAATGAGAGATAAAAGAGCTGGCTAGATTACTATAATCCAAGAGTATGATGTGCAAATATATTAGGCCAAGGGTTGATAGAAAATATAGTTTTAGAACAAATGTTAGCTTGCCAACCACCAATAGAAGATCAGACTGAAGAATTTCCATCAGAAGGTTTAGACTAGGTTGATCAGATGACCAAATATTTTTAAATAGAAATTTACCCTCAAGGTCTTAACCCATCATAAAGGAGGAGATATAGGCTTCAAGTATTTAAGTATGTACTACTACAAGAGGAATTATATAGAATAAATCTTGATGGATTCCTCTTAATATGCTTGAAGGAAGATCACAAGAAAAAAGTCATTAAAGAGTCCCACAGAGGTTATCTAAAGGACATTTTTTAGGAAGGGTCACAACTATGAAAATTATTGGGTAAGGCTATTACTGGCATAATATTTTTGTTGACACCTTAAATATAACAAGAACATGTGATGAATGCTAGAGGTATGTGGGAAGGACTAGAAATGCATCATTCCCCCTCAAACCCATCCAAATAGAAAAGTATTTTCAACAATGGGGTTGGGACTTCATTGGAGTGATAAATCCCAATTCCTCAGTAGGACAAGTATATCCTAACTACCATAGATTACCTTACCAGATGGGTTAAATCCATTCCCAAAAATAAATAAGATCATGAAGTAGTAATTGAATTTATGGAAAGCTTGATCACAAGGTTTGGTATCCCTAAAGCTATAGTAAGTGACAATGGTCCGTATTTTATAGGAGCTAAATATATTGAGTTGTCCAGAAAATATGGTATAACTTAAAAAAAATCCTCTAAATACTATCCTCAGGGGAATGAATTAGCAGAATCAACTAACAAAAATCTACTTAGGATTCTGAAGAGATCACTAGAGAACAAAAGGAGTTGGCATCTACTTTTAGAACAATCTTTATGGACATACATGATTACCATCAAGAAATATATTAAGACCATGTCAATACTACTCCTTATGCATTGGTATATGGTAAACAAGCTATCCTACCTATTCAACTAGAGATACCAGCTCTAAAGTTGGTAAACATAGAAGAAGGGTCTGATCAAAATACTGTTGAAACCAGATTGACCCATCTACTTCAATTAGAAGAAAAAATGATTCAAGCATATGAATATTTCCAGAAACACTCGATTGACACTAAGGGATGGTTTGAAAAGAAGGCTAAATTCAAAAGTTCAAAGTAGGTGACTCTATTCTAAGGTGGAATGTAGAGAGAGACAAATCGAGCCACCACCAAAAATTTGACTCTTTCTAGGATGGTCCCTTCAAAGTGGCTGAAGTTAAATAGAGCAATTCTTTTCAGCTCCAAGATCTAGAGGGAAATATTCAGCCAATTTCAGTTAATGGATTCCATATAAAACTCTACTTTGAGTAAGAGTTCATTTCATGTAACATATGTATATATTTGTATTATACTTTTGTTTTCTTTTCTAAAGTTTTCAATACAAAAAAAAAGAAAGGCAGTTCAATGGTCCACAATGTACCATTAATCGATATGCTTGTTGTGGTGTAGTGGTAAATGCCCTGGGTGTTGGTAGAGGCCGAACCAGGTTCCATTCCCCTTGTTTCCATCCTACAGATATATGGTATAGTTAGGAATGTCCTATGTGCTGGTAGAGGCCGACAAGGCTCCATTCCTCCTATGCCAAACCTATTGAAAGTGGCACCTCGAAAGGGGTGTTTTCCACTATAAATTAGTTTTGTACCCAGGTGTTGTAGGTGAGTTGGAGAGGAGAGGGCAATCCTCCAAGGGAGGTCCCAGGTTCAAATCTCCACCCTACCAAAAATCTGAATTGGGTATCCAAAATCCAATTGATAATGTTGGTGTGGGCAGGGGTCGGGTGCGACCCTCGAGTGACTTTGATGGTGTAGAACTCCCTGTTCGTGGTCTCTCAGACAAAGGCGGCTCCAAAAGGGGTTTTTTGCTTAAAAGAAAAATATGTACCATTAACCAAGAGGCAATATTGCCAAAGATAAAACGTGCTCTCTCCCACATCGTGCTCCATTCTACGCTCAAGAGAGTAAGGCAAAGATGATCATGGGATGCAACATGTGCTCCATACTAGTCTTAAAAAAGAATAAGATAAATATAGCCATGATGTTCTAACGTGCACTACGTCGCGACCAATCAACAAATAACATGATGTTTTATGCCACTAAGCCACCCATATTTTTAATTGAGAAGTGTGCAATGGGTAGTTGTCGATCGGTCACATTAATGGCAAAAGGTATGCATGCAGGAGTATTTAAACTCAAAATTCAATCACCATTCATTTCAAAAGCAACATCTAGTTACCAGAAATATCTAAGTAGTGAGACGAAGCTACCAAGTATAGATAAGAGCAAATATCTAGTGAATTTTCTCAAAAAATGGCACCAAAGGTAGCTCAAGAAGCTGTACAACAGGTGACTATCGAGCTAGAATGCTATATTGATAAAGTAGAAGTAGTGGCTGAAACTAAGATGACATGGATAAGGAGAATGAAGCTCAGAAGAGAAATTGACTATAAGTACTTTTAAGGGTTGCCAATTTACTTTCAAGGTGTGAATCCCTTCTTATCATTTTATATCTACAATTCAATTCATTAGTACCCTGTATTAATTTTTGCAATAGCCAAATACTATTATCCTAAAGCAAAAGCAATAAATATGGCTAAGGGTAAAATATTGTTCAATATAACCACTAAAGCCTACCAAGATTTGTTTGCCATAGGTGTAGACCCTCCTGTAAGACCTAAACCCTTCGACATATCAAAGCAAGCCAAGTATTACTCCCTGTAGGGATGTGCTTATGAAGGATATTCTTTTAGGAAGTGGGTTTAGAGTCAATTTAAAACTATAAAGTCTAGGAAATCTCTACCAAAAACCCTAATCGCCACAAAACATTTTTCTTACCCAGATATTTTTTTTATAGTAAATACTTATTATACACATCCACCATGGGGATTGAACCCAGTCACATCATCGATAATGCAAGTGGCATTCTTAACTGTTACCACACTCATGGGGATTTACCCAGATATTTTTACTATGTTGGCCTGCCTAGAGGGTCTATATTCTAATCGGTATGTAAGATATTGGAAAATAGCCATCGTTTATTGCATTTCCAATGAAAAATATATAAACCTAAAGCAAAGAAAGAAGGCATTAAGTTGATTTACTTTTATTGGTTCACCTATATCTAAACAAAAATGAAAAGAGGTTAATATGAAAAGAGGTTTAGAAAACCCTTCTTTCAGGAACTGTTCAAATATAATATGGATGTTCTATAGTGCTGTAAGACACATGATGCCCTGGATTCCAACTATGGATAAGAACGATAATGGAGACCCTAATCTAGTTTATCATTGGATAAACCATTTAAGGAATACATAGTCATACTAAAAGTTCAACATGGAATTTTTAGGGCCAGCTCTGAAATTCATGTATGGTCTTTCCCTAGACTACCACCTCTTTCCAAGGAGTTGTTACGAGTAGAAATAATTTAAAAAGGAGATTGGTATATCCTTACGAAGGGAATAGTCATTAGACTCTACGAATTCACTAGAAAATCCTTTCCGCTGCCTCATTTTGTTACTAACATGTTGTTGGCTTTGGAATATTTAAGGCAAGCTGAATTTATCAACATCAACCTTGGCACTGGTAAGGGAAGGAACAGGATTGTGATTTATGCTCACAATGTGGATGATATAACCATAACAAAAAAGGGTCAATATGAGAAAATTACTCAATATTTGGAGAGACTAGGTCTGCTATACATTCCACAAATATGGAGATATGACCTTGATGACAAGTTCTTGCAAAGGAATATTGCCCTAAATGCAGAAAGGGCCCTAAAATTCAAAGAAACTTTGAGGCATCATTATGAAAAGGGTAGAAATAAAAAGGAAAATGTCCACTAGAATGGAACATCAGTAAAATAGAATAATTGCCCCCATGGAGGGATTTTTATGAGAAGATAGTTGATTATGATCCTGAGAAGAACAAACACCACCAATTAAAAGAGTCCAAGATTAAAGAAATGGAGAATAAATATAATTGGGATAGTGGTAAAATCATGGAATGGTGGTAGATGAGAGTTGAAACAGGTGCATAAAAGACTAGATTTGGCTGTCAAGCAAACATCAATTTTTTTGAGTTGTATGAACATATATCAAAACTTGGAAGGCCAAGAATGGTAGAAAATTGGTACTAAGTTACAAGAAATAGAAGTAAAGGGAAGGAGGAAAAACCAAGCATCATCAGATTCCACTTCTCCACCTTCTCAAGAAGTACAAGAGGCCATGACAAATACTCCATCAATAACTGAGGGAGCCCCAAAGGTATTTAAGCCTTCACAGGAGAAATTACATAAATATTTTGTGGGTGCTCAAATCATGAGAAAAATGCATTACTCTGGTGGCAGCCTAGGTAAGGATGAAGAAAGAAATACAAAAAATATTCAAGCAATGAAAAGGCTGAAATGTCTAGCCTTGGGTGGAGAAACTCCTCTAACAGACATAGAGGGAAAGGAAAAGGATGATAATTTTGTATTCACCCCTGTAAAATTCACTACTATAGTTGTAGTAAAGCCATCCCCTATTGTTGAAGTTGCATCACAAGAAGCACAACCTAAAGGGAACACAAAGAAAGACAAGCCTATAGTTCCTATTGTTTTCAAGACAAAGGCTAAGGATTGTGTAGGGGAAGACCAGAAGGAGGTCTATAGGAAATAGAAAATGGATCAAGGGTAAACTGCTAAACAAATCACTATATCAATTATTGAGAAACAAGTGCAGTAGACACAACATCAAAGTGTGAAAGACATATTTCAACAAACTACTTCGGTAGGTGAAGGTATAATTTATATTCCTTCCTCTCCTCCTCTATCCCCAAAAGAAAACCCCTCCCATTCTCAAGAGAAATTGGAACATAAAGAATCTTCTCCCCCTCATATTTCACCACCTACTTCATCAACTATTACAGAGGTTCAAACCAATCCGTCTCCTCCACATTCATCAAAAATTCTAGTGACATCATCATCCATCCATTCATCTCCACCCCTGATTTCATTACCATTAGTAACATCAGAAGGACAATATCTTCCATCTCTCCCAGCTCATTCCATGATTCTAACATCTACCACCATGTCCTTCCTAGTTGCAACTTCTGCAATAACTACAGACTCCACTATCCTCACAACCACTCCCCTTTCATAAACATCTAAATATTTTCTCCCTTCCCTTATGGCTACTCTTACTTACATAGACTATCCCATAGTAGCCTCTTTACATAAAGGAAAGGAGGTTTCACAAAAATTCAAGATGGCTAGATAGAGAAAAACCATGATTTTTGATCCAGTGATAAGGTAAAGGATAGCTAGGTATATCATTCCTCTTGTAAGAAAACTAGAATAGGACATGACTATAGAATATTATTAGCTAGAGGAGCATATAGAGGATATTGATCAATTTTTAGTGGAGGATGATTTGGTTATAACAAAGGCTCACCTTGACATTTATAAGGAGCAATGTCGAAAATTGGAAGAAAATATTGAGAAGCTAGAGAAGACAGTCAGTAATCAGAATAAGGAGGAAAATGCTATAAGAAATGAGATCAAGAGTTGGCAGATAAAATATCAAGATGTCATAAAACTAAAAGACCAAGTTGAAGAGCAGAAGAAAAAGAACAAAACCCAAGCCAAAGAAATACAATATTTGAGGCATCGACTTCAGATTGAAAAGACTAAAGCTATAGGCTTTTCAAAAGGATTCAAAAAGGTTAGGAAGGATATATGGTCTGAAATACTTAATAAGTGTTAAAAAATCCAACATGTAATTGACTATATGGATGATACTAACCATTTAATGCAAGCCACAAAATAAGATTTAGACAATTTCACTAAGGAGGTACAACCCATGGTGATATCAACAGAACAAATATTCAAACTATCTGAGAGCAGATTCAGTGAAGCTACAAAGCCTATTCCTAATAAGACATGAAATACTTCTAGAATTGATGCTAGGATTGTGATTGATAAGAATAAGTTTCTTGATAAGGGCTGGTTACTATCAGATAAAATTGAAGGTAAATTGCAAGAAATTGTAGATATTAATCAAGAGATGATGCAATATGATTTTGGAGGACTTTGGGTTGAAAATAACATCTTCTTAATAGAAAAATCCAAAATAATATAGCCTCAATCATCCAAGATAAGTCTGACATAAAAACTTGGGAAGATCTGATTGATCAGGAGTAGGTCTCTCATATGATCAAAAACTTGACTAGGCTCAAATATCTAATGGAGGACTTGGTGAAAAGAGGTAATTATGTGACTTATGAAGAGACCTCCAAATTGGAGTATGTGCATAAGCGACTCAAAGAAACAACCAATCCTACTAAGTCAGCTTAGAGCCAAGCACTGTATACCCTGAAACATATGATCTAGTTGTTTGAAGCAGATCCAGAGCCTAAAGATAAGCAAGAAACTTCATAGGAAGAAGAAGAGACTCAAGAGGACCAAGAAGATGATAATGAAGAAGAGAATCAAGAAATAAACAAGGAGAAAATTCATCAAGAGGAGAAGGGTCAATCAAAGAAGGTTATTTAGGATACCCAAGAGGTACAGGATGCACAACTCAAAGTGTAGGATCAACAAGGGAATGAATAAAAGTAAACAGTCTTGTGGCAAAAGTGGACTTGAATATTTTTGTATTCATGTTTGTATTTTTTGTAAATTGTTTTAACTCTGATATTTTAAGAGGATAGTCATAAATCATGAAGCTGTGACAAGGAACACGAGAAGGTCATGAAGATATTTTAGCAAGGAAAAGTCTAGTATGGTTGAGGTTATAAAAGGAAATAAAGTTTTATATAGCCAGACTGAGACTATGCTCATGAAAGGAGTTACAGAGTTCATTATTTATTGCATGATTTCCATGTGAAATGTTACTCGTTGAATATCTTCATAAATATTCTAGAGAGTGATGGTCACATAGAAGCCATTCTATGAAACATAGCTCATCGAAGATTGAAGTCTATCCCTTCTTCTCCACATCCTCTACATTCCCACTACATACACTTTCTTCTTCACTCCATACTTATCTCCTTTTTGAGAATTTTTCTTCATTCATATATCTACTCTATTGTTATTCCTTTTCATAATTTTTTGACTTCTTATACCCAATGGATAAGACCGAGTTCTCAGGTTTTATGAGCAAAACCCCCCAGGAGGTGCCAGAATGTAGGCCCAAAATGGCCACATCCTTAAAAAACTTTTGCAAAATTTTCTAAGTCATGAAGGAGCTGGTTCTACCCCGCGACAGCGGTACAGTGCACATTGTTCTACCCCATGGTCAAAGTAGTCAAAGTTCACACTTACCAATTTAAAAATTTTGGGCCACAACATAGATGAAGTACAATGGTTCACAACATGTTTTATCCCGTACGACATAGAACATTGTTCCAGCCCATAGTCAACATTGATCAAATAGCATGTCATCGCTCTCTGAATCACGGGTTACAACACTGCTCTATCTTGTGCAAGATAAAGAGTGTTCTATACCACACAAATCAACATATAGCTCCAAATCATGGTCTAGGAGGTCAAAGTTTATGAAGGAGTTTTCCAAGGTATGGGTCAGTGCAAGGTTCCATATCGCTCATTCTAGCATAATGTTTTATCCTACGTGGGTCAAAGCAAGGTTCTACCTGTGATCAATATTGGTCAAACCAACATATGTGAATTTCAAGGTGTGGGCTACAACATAGCCAAGAATTTGTTCTACATCATGGTTCAAAACAAAATAAATATCACTCAAGGAATATAAGGCAGTGATACAATGCAATGCTCTACACCACGTAAATCAGAGCATATTTATACAATGAAGGATCCTGTGCTCCAACCCATGGTCAAAGTGGTCAAAAGGTGTGAATGGCATTCTTGATGAGTGGGCTATGACATGTTTCTATGCCATAGAGCTAATGATAATGTTGAAGCATTGATCTCAACCATCCACGAGTGGATCAACGATCGGTTTTTTTTGATGCTCTCCAAGGCACATAAAAACAATAATTTTGTAACATGAATTGGTCAATCAAAGTAAACCAAAATGCAAGGTATTGAAGAGATCAAGAACCAAGAAATAAATGCAGTTGTAGATCTATGACTGGATAGCATCTACAAGAACAATGAATGTTCTGGATGGTAGTTTTGTATAGCTTGGAGTCAATCACCATGAAATTCTAGGAAAGTTACAGAGGTTGAGTTGTAGAGAACCGTAAGATTGCCCATTTTCTTCTTTAATCCAAGAAAAATAAGAGGCTGCCATATCAATACCTAGTTGATCTAGCATTTCATTTTCCTTGTAATGTTTCATTTTATTTCTTTTTTTCAAGTATGTAAAACTATAAATAGAGGTCAAACCCTCATTTTTTTTGGTCGACTCTAGAGTATTTGCTTGTCCTGCTATGTAAATACTTCTTGTAAATAAATAGAAGAAATATTACTTGGATGTTTGCCTTAGGTTTGTGTCTTATATAATATTTTTGGGAGATTTAAGCTGTGAATGCATTTATGCTATTATTGTTATGGTTAGTATTTTCTGCTGATATTGGATTGCTAGCTTAGAGCACTTTGAAAATTTTCATAATTAAATATATACTTGCAATAAGTTCTTTTTTGTTAGTCTAGAGACTGATATAATTATGCTATTTGGATTATTAGTATCTTAGATGTTTGAAATAATTTATTAAAGTATGTCTCTATTTATTTAATCCATGAAGATTACCTGTCTTGAGTGTTGTTAATTGCAAGTGTTGGACATTGGAAATTGGTTGTCAGAGGTTTTCCTGTAGATGCCTATGCTATTAGATTTATCTAGCCACTATTTAATTGTTAATTTTATAACCCTAAAACCATTTCTATACCTATATCTTAAACATTTAACTGAGCTTAAATGAGTCAACACCCATCAGTTGACAAGGAATACCAACCTACTTTGGAGGTTAGATTAGAGCAGTATTTAATCCATCCAATGTTGAGATTTAGACTGTGATTAGAGGGTGCACACCTAATAAGAATATTGGAAGATAAGAGTTACAGTTTCAAGGACTGCTTGATGTCAATTTAGATCCCAACAACAATGTTAGTATACCAAGGAGTATGTAAAGAAAGTACAAATAAATATTCATCAAGAAAAATATCTTGTATTGGTTTTGGATCGTCAGCTAATTGCAAACATGATAAGTGGTTAGAAACTACATTTTACTTACCTGGTTTGTCCACAATGGTGATGTAAAATTCCTAAAAAAGTAACTAGCAAATAACTCTTTCACTAATAATAGATTTATTCATGAGATAAAGAATGACAGAGTGGTTGGTGTGAACAAAAACTTTGTAACCAATAATGTAGTGCCTAAATTTATTGATTACATAGACTACAAAAAGAAATTCCTTTTTAGTGACTATGTAGTTCAATTCTACACCATTGAGATTTTTACTAACATAATAAATTGCATAGGGTTGTTTCTCCTCAATTTGACTCAAAATAGCCCCTAGTGCTTAATCAAATGCATTTGTGTGAATATGGAAAGGTAAAGACCAATTAGGACCCCTTAAAAGAGTAGCGGTAAGTTTTTTCTTCAAAGTGTCAAATACCTTTTGACATGCATCTATATCAATATCTTTTGTTAGTAAGTAAAATAGTGGAGCAAATATCTTACTAAAGCCATAATAACCAACATGTCCTAAGAAACTACATATATCAAGACGGTTTCTATGGTGGTGGTAGCGAGGAAATGCTTTTAATTTTGACTAAATTTACTTTAATATCCTCTATTGAAATATAATGTCCCAAAACCACTCCCCTAGTCATCAGCACGAAGCATTTCTCATGACTGAGAGAAAGGTTGTTTCATCGATAGATTTAAATTACAATATGAAGGTTTTCTAGTGCATGTTCAAATGTGTCTCTATAAATAGTAAAATTATCCTTGTATACTTCAATACAATCGTCATTCAAATAAAAAAAAATAGATATAACAACTCTTTGAAATGTAGCTAGAACATTGTAAAGTACAAAAGGTAAAACTTGGTAAACATATGTACCCTAAGGATACTTGAAAGTGGTTTTATCTTGATCTTATTCAACTACCTTAATTTAGTTGTAATCACTATATCCATCTAGAAAATAAAAGTATTTTTTCATAGATAAAGTATCTAGGACCTAATCTATAAATAACCAAGGAAAATGGTCATTTTTTATGGCTTTGTTTAGTTCTCGATAGTATCACCAATTACTATTCTTATTTGGGACAATAATGAAACAACCTAAAACTACCAACCTAATTTTTTTGAAAGAAAATATTACAAGCAAAGGTTCATAAGGGAAATCCCTTCTTTTATTTATCTCAGTATACAAGGCTTCACTACATTTGAGTTCCAAGTCGTTATAGACGACACTCAATGGATAGGAGTGGAAAACTCCCATTGTTTCTAGGGTTCACCTTACTAAACCTACACATTTAGAAGGATGCCAAGAGTGGTCCCCCCACATTTCCTATACCCTCATTGATATAGGCTAATGTGACCACGATGTAAGGGTTATCCTTTAAGGTCCATAACACTTAGAGGGGGATGATTATTACCTAACCTTACTCTAAGTCCATCTAGGTAGGTTATTTTGGTGTAGAGCCTTGGTGCTTAGTTACCACACCTTCATGGGCTAACTAAGGTCATTTCCACTTCATTGGAAATGAACATGATCCTAATCTTAGTTACCACACCTTCGTGGGCTAAGGGATCACCACTATTGCCTTGTGAATGGTTCCACAACTCTTAGTTGGAGTACACCCAAGACTTTTCATTCAAGGTTCAATGATTCATAAGAAATATGACTATTGCATTCACACAACTCCTTCCATGTTTATGAGTCCCTAGCTATTGCATTCTCACAACTCCTTCTGGGCTCATGGTTACCTGGATATTGCATTCATGCAAATCCTTCCAAGATTGGGCCTTAATTGAATTTACTCGGGTCCACAATAGATTCTAACTACCCCAATATAATATTATCATAAATAATTCTTGCACTTTAAAACATAATTCTATACTAAAGAAACATACATAACATCCTATAAAAAATACTTTAAATCAAGTCATAACCATTTAATTTAAAATGCTAAAATAGAAAAACCAGAATGCTTATTAAGTAAATCTATATTTTGCTTAAGTCAAATGCTTGACATAATCTTCAAAATATACATTCCTATAACATAAATAACCAAGTATTTAACATAAAGATGCATTGCTGCAATTGATAGAACTCAATACTAACTATCCAAATAAAATATTTCTAAAATCACTTTAATATACAAAATTCAAGATATCATTAAAGCAACATAAGCTTTCAATTTGTACAATAATAAAGTTTATAAATTATTTTAAACAAAACAGTTCTTTTACATAGCCTTTGTTTTTCCACTACATCTATACATTCAAATAACTATGAAACCATCCACCAAGGATCTTCAAGCCATTCATAAATCTGTAAGCCTCTTTATGATGGGGAAACCACCCATGCTCATGGAGAGTACTTAGGGATCATGATAACTCTAAATGCAATGCAACTTAAACATGTCATTTTCTATTTATGCAAACAACCATGCATAAAACATAATGAAGACAAGCCAACATGAAGAGAATCCCATACTTCTCTTCATAATGATTCCTTAACTCACAAAAGTCTCAGGAACCATTATCTAGTTTCTTTATCAAAACCAACACGTAATAATCCATATTATAAAATCCCATACTTCTCTTTATAATGATCCCTTAACTCACATAAGTATTAGGAACCATTGTATAGTTTCTCTTTAAAAATCAACATACAACAAAACAACTTATATAAGAGAATCCCATACTTCTATTTATAATGATCCCTTAGCTGAACCATTATATATTTTCTTTTTCAAAACCAACATGGAATAAAACAAATTTTAGAAGAGAATCCCTTAATTATATTTATAATAATCCCTTAACTCACACAAGTTTCAGGAACCATTACATAGTTTCTCTTTTAAAACCAACATGCAATAGAACAACTTATAGAAGAGAATCACATACTTCTATTTATAATGATTCCTTAAACCATGCGAGTCTCAGGAATCATTATAGAAGTTTCTTTTTCTAAACCAACATTCAATAATCCATTTTATAAAAACTTTGGTCTATAGTTTTTAAGAAAAGAAAAAACATCCCATTTATTAACCAAATATAATATTAAAAAAACTAAAGCATTAAGGTTTTTCAATACAAATAGGAAGGCTAGCCCCTAAAAATCCTATGCCACTATTTTTGAGTATTCGACCTCAATATCAACTTCCTCTAGTTTTTCAAACTACAACCTTTATAGCCTATTCCAACTATGAATCTAGTCTTGAATAAAATTTATTGCCTTGATTTTGAATGTCCTAATATAAATCCCTACTCCTTTAAGCTAGATGAAATAAAAAATTGTTTAGAACAATCTCTAGTAAGGTCATGGCCCTAAAAAAAATTAGAATATACAAAATTTTTAAAATCAATAATAGAATAATCCTAGAAACCTTTTCCAACAAAATAATTAGGGATATCAACATCCTCTAAATGGTTATCAAAATCCTAAATTTCATTCCAATAGGAATCTAGGTCATCCATCAAGCTCAAATCAATAGATAGTGCTTTTTCTAATCCCATTGCAATAGACTTCCCCTAACCTTATTAGGAATATAGTCGCTACATAGAATAATTATGTTGACGACCTGGGTACATGGTATTGCTTGGATATATATCCTCGTAGTGCTTACCCTATCAATAATGTATAGCAAACATTTTAAACACCATTAAAGGAAGCTATATATGATCAACCATATACCTATTTTATACTATCAAATTCATATATATAGACTCAAGCTCCTCAATCCCCATCCCAAATCTCTCTCCTAGGTACAAGTATCACCCTTTCTGAACAAACCTTGGTAACTTAGGACAAGGTGGAAGTATATGTTATATTTGATGGAGCCAAAATTTTAATGCTTTCTAGGCCATAAGTCTTATTAGATTACATTACAAGGGCCAAGAGGAAAACATTAGAGGAACATGGGAAACCTAATATAATAAGTATTAATGCATAAAATAAGCCACTGGATCTTAGGAAGAATTCCTTGTCTATGACTATAACCCAAAATGTACAAAATACGCCTATGAATACCAAAATATAACACCCTAAAGTATCTAGGTAGAGAAAGTTGACTCTGGTGCAAGCTACTACTCACCAAATTGCTCATAAGATAAAGAGACTAACCATAATGGGATTCTAGATTTTCTCAAAGGGTTCACTCTCTAGAATCATTTAATGTGGTAGACCATTTAAAGAAGTCTACTATAGATATGCCTCTTTGGGATGATATATTTATGCTAGAATAGATGGAATACCTAGAAGAAGTACTCAAAAAATAAAAAGTGTCAAATAAGTAGAAAGCACCTATAGTCCTTCAAGTGTTAAGCCCTATAGTAAGCAAAGCAAAATCGATACCATTTTACTTGACCTTAATCTATGGTGATAATTTGATACATAATTATTTAATGGATTTTGGATCAAGTACCTTGGTCATGCCTAGAAGGTTCGCAAATGCATTGGGATTAGTTTATGATCATGTTAATCAAGGAGTATCCCAACTAGATGGAATGCCTATCAAGATCTTTGGCCTAATAAAAAACCTTTCTCTAATACTTCAAGCATGCCCAAATTTGACTATCCATCAAGATATAGTAGTTATTGATATTTTGATCAATTTTGAAATCTATCTATCAAAATATTTCACTACCAATATAGGAGTGTACCTATCATTGGACTAGACACATAGGTTGCTCAAAACTCAACATGGAATTAATTTGAAGTTTTTTTTAAAACCCCTCCATATTTACCGTGTGGAGAATGTGCCTATGATCAAGCTAGACATTGAGCATACCTGTGTTGCATAATAAACATGATCTAGGTTGGAAAAATTGGTTAATAAATTCCACTCTTTTGACATTTATAATCAAATAGATAAATGAGATATTGATATGTCAAATTCAAATTATTATGAGGTCATTGATAAAACTAGTATGGAGACCTACTTGATCCAAGAAGAAAATCTCCCTATCCCTCAAATCATGAGGACAAAAGAGGACTCCATTGGCTTGTGAAAGTTGTACTTTGATGGTGCCAAAAATAGAAAGGGACCTATAGTTGGTATTTATATCATTTCACAAAAAGGAATAAAGATACTATAGTCATATAGACTATAGTTTTATTGCTCAAAAAATATTTTAAAAAATGAGGTCTTGATGTTGGGTCTCCAAATGGCTAAGAAAAGAGGTATTAAGTGTTGCAAGTCTGTAGTGATATCAAATTAATAATAAAGTAGGTAAGATCTTAGTGTTTAGAAAATAATAGACTGATAAGTCTTATAGAAATAGGATCTAGGATTGAACTGATGCCTTCAATGCATAAAATTTAAACTCCTCCCTAGGACTCAAAATATTGACATTGAATTAAGGGAAGTTATAGAATCATGGTTTGACCCAATGAGAAACCTAATATAGAACAAGCAACATGTGAAATAGTTAGACTATCCATTCCTAATAATAAAGTACTTTGGCAAGTGTATGAAAGTGACAAAGCATATTGTTTACTTTCTTTAGTAGGCAAGTTAATTTGCAAAATAATTAGCCCTCAAAATTAAAGAATGTTTGAATATTATATTATCAAATTAAGGACCAATAAGCTTCGAAAAGGACTAGTAAAATTGAAAAACACAAGCTTATACTGAGAGGGGGGGGTGAACAGTATAATAGCACTTTTTAATTTTTCTCTCAAACCAATATATGCAATGCAAAGATAGCAATATCAACATCAGTAATCAAAGCAATGTACACAACACCACACACAATAGAGACACAAAAATTTACATGGTTCACCCAAAGATGGTGACTTCCACAGAGAAAATATTTCACTAAATTTTCTCAATCAATATCTTGGGAATCCTTCCCAGTTACAATGTTTAAGGACCTCTATCCAAAGGAGATGTTGATCCCTTAATTCTAGTTTGTGGATCTCTATCTATAGGAGAACTCTTTCTCTTCTACTCTGGCTGGTGATCCTCTAGAATAATCTACCTCCACTGCACTGACTGGTGGATATCTCTCCACTTGAAGACTCTTATCCTCACTAAGAAGACCTATCCTCAATGTCTTGGATGATGGATCTCTATCCATTGGAGACTCTGTCCTCACTGCTCTATCACCTCCAAAGCTCTATCTCAATTCTATACTAAACACAGTCTAGTCGGTCTAGCACAACTCTACTCAATCTCTTACACTAAACATAGTCCAATAGGTCTAGCACAACTCTGCCTAATATCTTACACTAAATACAGTCTAGTCGATGTAGCATAAGTCCACTCAAATCTACACTAAAGACAATCCAGTCGATATAGTACAAATTTGCTCAATAGATCCATTCAAAACCTACTCAAATATTCTCAACAGGTCCACACAGAACCTGCACAACTCTGCTTAATAGGTCCACTCATAACCTGCTCAAATAAACTCATTAGGTCCACACAAAACCTGCACAACTCTTCTCAACAGATCCACTCAAAACCTGCTCAAATCAGCTCAACAAGTCCACACAGAACCTGCACAACTTTGCTCAATAGGTCCACATAGAACCTATACAAATATGCTCACTAGGTCCATATAGAACTTGCTCAACTTAGCTCAATAGGTCCACATAGAACCTGTCCAAATCTGCTCAGCAGGTCCACACAGAACCTGCTCAACTTAGCTCAACAGGTCCACATAGAATTTGTCCAAATATGCTCACCAGGTCCACATAGAACCTACTCAAATCTACTCAATAAGCTCACACATAACTTGTCCAAATCTGCTTAAAAAGCTCACACAGAACTTGTCTAAATCTGCTCAAAAAGATCACACAAAAATTATCCAAATCTGCTCAATCACTTTCTCAACTCAAATCAATATCATAGAAGCATAAAGAGAATTTTTAGAGACTCAATATGTTCTATAATCAAAACTCAATCTCTTTCTCAACTCAATCTCATAGAAGCATAAAGAGAATTGTTAGAGACTCAATATATTCTATTCTCAAAAACTCAATCTCTTTCTCAACTCAATATCATAGAATCATAAAGAGAATTGTTAGAGACTCAATATGTTCTATTCTCAAAAACTCAATCACAACTCAAATCAGAATATGGAATAGTTTGTTTTATGGAACTTGAACAACCACTTCATACATCCACTTGACTAGGCCCAATCAACTCTACTCAACCAATCACTCAAGAAACAACTCTTGATCACAAAACCTAGTCTAAGCATATATCATCTAAATAAAAATATTTCCAACAATGCTCAACAACAAATCTCACATAACAATGATACTCATGATATTTTCAAACCCTAGTTCAACTCACTTCAACAACAATGCTCATAAATAAATCTTCACATAACAATGATACTCATGTTCTTTCCTAACTCAAGTTCAAGTTCTTTGCACAATCCAATGGCTTCAACAATAATGCTAATAAAACAAGGTTTTAATCACAACACTTAATTCCAGAAAACCTTGAAGCATAAACTCAAATACTTCACTCAACCAATGGTCTCAACAACAATGCTCATCAAATAAGGTTTAATCACAACTCTCAATTTAGAAAACCTTGAAGCAATAACTCAACTGCTTTCAAAAAAGAAACCCTAATTAAATCCTTTTCTCTCCAAATATGTTTTCAGAAATCAACCAACCAATCAAATTATCAAAGGAGAATATTGCCCATACCTTTTTGTTGCCAAGGAGTTGTTCACAAAATCTGCCACACTCAAAAATTTCTTTTCCAATCTCAATAAGGGTTAGAGGACTTCAATAAAAATCACAATACAAAAATAATAACTCAATAACACCTTATTACTCCAACTTAATTTTAACATCCACCAAAGTACTTTTAGAAGAAAACCCTTTTCAAAAATAATAGCCAAAAAGTCTTAAAATAAATCTTAATTAAGACTTTATTATAACTCCTTATACCTCCTAAAACATAATTCTCAAAACAACAATTTCTAAATTATGAAACTCAAATAATCATCAACACTTCACCTTAAAAAATCAATCACCACAACCTTTATTTTATTAAAAATTAATAAACTCTAAAACAACCTTATCACTCCAACCTTAGGGCATAAACCATAAAATTTTAATTAAAAATCGTACCTGCCTTAAGGGGTTTTGATCCCATGACTTACCCTCACCATGAGCACCTTAGCCGCAGCTAAGGTTGCCACATGAGCTACACGCTCATTCACAAAGAGGGAAGCACCACATGCTTCCTCTTTGCGCTTCTCCTTTCCCATGTTTAATAAAACATGCACCTTGGGTGCTTCCACAACACTACCACCAAAAACCACTCCACAAGAATCGAACGCATGACCTCTGTGCCCTCAATGCCTTTGCACTTTTTAAGTTGCCACTAGGCCACACTACCCAATGTGAATTGGGGGGTGGTCTCACTCCATATTATCCTCTACTTCCTTTGCCAATCGTTTTAAACCACGAGCTTGTTTTCACATATACTACATAAATTCGAGCAAGGATAAATTAATGAATGACTTTGGACATGCATTTATATTGCCCTCATCCTTTGTCTAAGACGTCATCACTTTGATTTGAATGCATCACATCGGTGCTCTAAGGCTTTGAAAGCCTTAGTAAAACCCAACATTTGGGTTTTTAATCTCTAACAACTTTGCGCTTGAAAATATTTTAATTTTCTAAAACCCAACCTTAGGGTTTTAATCAAATGAACTTTATCCTTTAAAATCTAATTATATTATAATTAAAAATTATAATATTTTAATAATATTTTTACCACTTTGGTAAATATTATAATAAAAATTATAATATTTTTAACCTTCCAATGCTTCGAATGAATTGCTTCCATGGATAAGTAAAAACCTCTATCTGACCCAATATTTTTGGGTTTAAAATAAAATATTTTAACCCATTATAAAATTCCATTAAACTTTACACTCAAACTAAAGAAAAACTTTCACTGGCATCTTGACATCAATGACAACATTGGCTTAGGGACTCAAAATGTCCAACAATTTCCCCCTTTGTCATTTATGGCAACCCACATTCTTTCTACAAAAACCTTACTTTTATTTTTCCTTCTGCTCCCCCCGGGATATTGCTCCCCCTGGCTCAATGCTTTCGTAGATATCAAATACCTCCCCAATATCAAATCTCTCCCCAATACACAAATCTCTTCCCATTTGACATAAATGACAAAGGGTCACCTTTGGGGCTCGAGGCTAAGAATGAGCCTCTTAGCTTAGCCCTTCCCCCACCTCCTCATGAGGTGGTTAATTATGAGGTGGAAGTATTTCTACTCCCCGAAAGCACTGTTCTTTACCTTTATTCTATTCCCTTATTTTCTGAGTTTTTTTAATCCTCTGACTATTTTTATCTAAGTCATCATCCCTTTTCCTATCGTTATTCTTGTTCCTATTCCTGTTCATGTTCTCATACATGTTCCTATTTTTGTTCCTGTTCTCATCCAAGTTCCTGTTCTTGTTCTTGTTCCTATTCATGTTCTCATCCATGTTCCTGTTCCTGTTCCTGTTCATACCTATTTCTGGAATGTTTGCTCTACATCACTTTGTTGTGTGACCATCATTATTGCACTTATAACACTTAATGATATTATTCCTTGGAGGTGCAAATGTCTTAGGTTTTCTCCTAGTGAAGTCATATCCTCTTTTTCATGAACCCTGCAATTCATTACCTTGTTACCAAATTGATTGCATGAGTAGCAATACCCATGGAAAAACTGTCCATTCCAATATTCTTATCTTTCATGTGTCCTACATTGTGAAGCCATGTGCCAAAACCTGTGACATAAAAAATATTTCGTTGAAGCTTCCTTGTTTTGACCTCATAGGTCTCCTGTTCTGATTGTTGTTCCATTTGTATCTTCTCTATGCATTGTTCCTATCTTTTTTGGACTCTTTATTGTCCAACTCATCCTCTTATGTCTGAATTTCTCTTATACCGTCTTCTTCTGAAGTATCTTCATCTGAATTTTCCTCTTCAGAACTTGAAGTTGACTCTCCTTCCTGTTTCTTTTGAGTTTGTTCAAAACCAAGACCTGTTTTGTTTGTTGACCTTATTTGAACCTTGACTATCTTATCCATAATATTTGAGCTATTCTTCAATCCTTTCATCTTGATCTTGGAGTCCTCTAAATATTCTTTTAGTAGTGCCACTTCTTGTGCTAACTTTTCACATTCCAAGATCTTTGCTTCTAACTTATCTTTGAATATTTTTGCCTTACCTTTTGATTTTTCTAAATCCTATATGAGCAATATTCTCTCTTCATCACATTATTGAAACTAAATTTTAAGTTTAGAGTGTTGTTTTCTTACCTTATTTACCATGTCAAGGGCATAGATAAATTATCCCTTGAGATCATAACCATTCTCTACTGAATAATCCTCTATTTTTTTGCCTTTGTCCACATCATTACTTTCTTTTGGCTTGTCTTCTATAGTATCACTTACTTCTTCTTCTAAAGCCATTAGAAGATTTTCATCTGGTCCTTCAAGTGCATTCTCATATTCATCATCACTAACACTATAACCATCCCTTGTACAATCATCTTCAATATGTCCAAATTTACCACATCTAAAATACTTGAGAATAACTAGAGTTTTCTTCTTAACTGGTTCTTTTTCTTCAACCATAAATAGGACTTCATATCTATCATTATCTGAAGAACTAGCATCACTATCATTTGAGTAATTACTTGCATTGTCCACATAGTAGTTCCTCTTTTGTCTTTGGTGAAGAGATTTACATTAAATTATTCCAAAAATAATGCAAAAATAAATAACTTAGAAGAAATGACACCACATAATGCACATATAACACACGAGATTTATCCTGGTTCACCCAATATGGGCTACATCCAGCCAAAACAAGAGCCACACCTCCTTGATATTATTATTCACTTCCTTTCCTGAAAATGGGACATTACAATAAATATAAAGGAAACTCTTCCAACCCTAAACCACTATGTGGTATTAGAATACAATGGGCACAACACCGTGGACTAAACCACCCACACCCACCAACAATCCACCAACCACAGGAATCCTGAAAGTTTCTCCAAAAAAGGGGGCAAAATTTTACTGTGATACATGTACTTATGAATTTAAGCAACGGGAGGTTGTTGTGTGAATATATGGATGGAAACTGAGATCGTTTTGCCTTCTCTAAAATATGAATTAAGACTGCATGTTGTGTGATGTGTCGTGGAGTGTTTATAGTGATGAAGGAATGTAAAAGAAAAACTATTGCATGTTGTTCTGTGTTCTGAAAATGATGGGTGCATATAGTCATAGATGCATTGCATGGTAGAATGACCGTTCTGACCCTTGAATTCATCGGATAATTGGATGATGTGAAAGAATTATGTGGAGCTTTGCAAAACCTTATGCATGTCATTTCCTTTGAGACTACTTCAGCGTTGGGTGCCAATATTTATGCATATAGAGTTGATAGAAATGCTGTGAAATTTCTTTTGGGAACCTGGAGACTCCACTCAGAAAAATATTGATATCTGAATCACAAAGGGTTACAGTTAACCCGTTCCATGCATTAATATTGAAAACGTGGCTCATGGGAGGAAAATAGAACATAGATTGTATATTGTGTTTTGATATTGAACATAAAGTCTGGACATAAGTGCATGGTTGTACCCAGAACCTTGATGTAAAGCATTATAGTTTCAGATGTTTTTATTGATTTATTTCCAGTCATAAATCTTGACGTAGAGGAAAGTAACTTGTGTTATTATTTTATATGAGACTAAGTACAGAGCATCTTATTTTTCACTTGGTCATGTTGAGCGTGAATACATCAGTGTTGTGTATAAATATTTAGATTCAACTATAATATGGTCATTTGATATGAGGAGTGAATACAAAGATGTGATTGTTTCATGTCACTTTGTAAATTAAAGGTACAAGTCTCTATTTTAAATCTAATGCTTAATTTAGTTCTGGAAACTTAATTTAGTATGCTATGAATGATGTCTTTTTCCATTTATTCAACTGAGATGTTACATGTTTGGAAACCACGATGGTAAACTTGGTTCTAGTTTACACCAGTTCAAATTGGAAATGAAAGGATTTAGTTGTTTATCTAAAACTCCCCAAATAAACCTTAAAACTCTACGTAGGAGTGGGGAAACCATGTAAAAATTTGGGGAACAAAAGAATGGGTTTGGACTGACATTTGATTTGCAGTCTACTTCGTCTATTCAAAAGCAGTGTAACAAGATTATGGTATAGTTTAAAAATAGGCATTGCTGAAACAATTAGAAGGGAAGTTTCAGTTTAGCATACCATGAAAGTTTATTTTCTTATAGAAAGATATTCAATTTAAAAAAATTCGGGTATGAGAGTTCATTGGAAAAGTTTTTCAGATTAAAACCAAGCATAAACTCATTAGTGACAATAGTCGAAAACCTTAGCGTGAAGATAGTTTATCATGAAATTTAGTAAGGTTCATGTATGGATTTTAGTTTCCTTAATTTAATCAAAGGAAATAAGTCTTCTTTTTAAAGGCTTTCCAGACCATTCATTGTGGAGCTTATACCCAACACTTAGTCAGTTGAGATAAAATGTTTAGTCACTTATTGTGTAGTGTAAGTGTTGTGGAACTATAATGATTGAAAGGATGTTTTTCTTCTCATTATATTTAGAGGTAGTTTTGATTTGAATATAGAACATAATTCAATAGTAATATTGGAATAAGATAGTAATGTGGAATTGTGATTTTGTAATTTATTTACTATAATTTCAAGTTATTTTAATTTTTGATTAGCTTTATCCGCAATTAGAGGAAGTTGGAATCTAGAAAGCGTACGATAACTTATTGAGTTACAAACCAATATAGAGTGGTGAATATTAAACTCTTAAAAGGTCAAACCTTTATAGTCAATTCCAACTATAGCTAATTTTGTGAAAAGTGAATTTCAAAATTGAGGATTGATCAAACCATAAACGCAACCTAAGGTTGTGGGTAGAACAACCTTGTTAAATATCAAGATTGTGGGAAGGTCAATCTTGAGAAGATAAAATAATTGGTGTTGCGGGTAGGCAATCACCATGGAAACAAGTTTTAATGATGAGGCGGGTAGGCAATCATCATGGAACAGGGCTCTAACTATATTTTTGATGGAAAAAAGGTTAGAACGAGAGGTAACAAAGAGTTGTATGGGCATCTCTTCTAGGTTAACCCTGCTAGTGAAGAGTGGTGAAATGTGTTAGACTAGGTGAGACCGACAACACGATGGTATGGGACATCATGTTGGTTAATCTACACAAGACGTCGGGTGCTACCAAGGTATTGGTAAGACCTTAGATGATGCTCCAAAAAGAATGGATGATCATCTAGCTCGAGCATGTATGCACTAAGTCTTACATGACATAAAGATACAAATTCATAAATTCATGTAAAGACACGAGAAAGTTATGCATCACACCTCTAGGTGTTATGGGCCCTAGAGGAAAAGAAACCCACTACCTGAACTTGGAATCTCGGGAGGAGAGTGAAGTTCAAAAGAGGTAACTATGCAGGATCTGGCCAATCTCGATCTCATGAGTATTTTGGACTACAGCGGAATGGCACTCATGAAGATGAAATTAACATGCTCATACTAGAAAAATGAAATAAGGTTTTTAAAAAGAAAATATTATTTTTTTTATCAAAATTATAGCCTCTGATGTTGGACAACCAAGTGGGTAGACTTGGGGTGAATGGACAACCAAGTGGGCAGACTTGGGGTGTTACATTTGGTATCAGAGCAAAGGTTGCAAATATTTTAAATAATAAAATTTTAGAAAGCCATGTTAAAACTAAATTAACATTATGAATGTGTTCACTTGAGACTTGATAAGTTGACAAGGCTCATGTTTTTGCTGGGCAGGCAATGGCATCTGGATAGAAAGCTAGTTCCTCAAAAAGAACTACGGTGGTTCAGTGGGAAGGGCTGACCGAGAACCCTAGAAGGGTCATACGAAAAGTTATGCGGATTGGGGCATCAGAGGAAGCCATAGAACATCCTTGAGAAAAGAGGAAGGAAAAAGAACCGGTTAGAAAGGAAAAAGAACCGGTTAATAAGGAGGATAAAATGATCCGGATGATACAACTATTGCGGGAGCAAATGAGTCAACAGAAAGAACAAATGGAGCAGCAAAATGCTCAAATGGCTGAACACATGGCACAACAAAATGCCCAAATGATAGAACATATGGAGTAGCAAAAAGCTCAACTGGCTCAGCAACAAGAAATGATATCCCATCAGCAAAAAACAATAGAAAATTTATCCAAAAGTAAAGAAATGGTAATAGTTGAGGATGAGCCAACTATTGACCCAGGAAGGAAACAAGTAGGTTCAGAATTGGACAAGGATATGCGATGAATTGATATAGCCAAATTCGATGGCAAAGGTGATGGGGAAGAGGCTGAAAGGTGGTTGAATAGTGTGGAAGCATACTTTGTTGTTAGGACCCTTTCATCCAAATCAAAAACCTCATGGGCAGTATTTCGATTGACTAGAGCTGCCACTAACTGGTGGGATACATATAGAAAAACTCATAATGTAGAGGTTGTCGATGTACCTTGGGATACATTTGTATTGGCATTTAAGGATAGGTTCCTAACACCACAATTTTACCTTGAAAGAACTACAAAATTTTCAAGATTAACATAGGGTAGTATATCCGTAATTGAATACTACCAGCGATTTGTGCAATTGCTCAAATACATGCCTGAATATGAGCAATGAAATGAAATCAAAATTTAGAAATTTCTCCTAGGGTTGCATCCAAATATTGGGCACTTGATTCTTATGTTAAAACCTGTTACTTTAACTGTTGCTTGTGACTTGGCTCGACAAGAAGAGGATAATTTTAAAGCCAAGAAAGCTTATTATCAACAATATTTAGAAAAGGAAGAGCCACAAAAGAAGAAAAATGTGGGTCCAACCAAAGGAGATAAGGGTTGGAACAAGAACCATGGAAATGGGAACAAAAATAGGTCTGATAAAAATAAGAATAGGTATCAGGGAAACAGAGGAAATTCAAACTACCGGGGTGGTCAGAGAAATTTTAGGGATAGGTATGAACAAAGAGCTAATGCACCGAAAGTTGGTATACATGAAGATAATGAGGGAAATATGAAAGAGAGGGCACCACAGACTGGTTGCTGGATTTGTAAAGAACCTCATTATGCTGATAAATGTCCTTTGCGAGCAGATAAGAAGAAAGAACCTGTGGAACCTGCACATAAGATATATGCAACAATAGGTAACTCTAAACTCAATGGCCAAGCAATACCTTTCTTATTGAAGGGAAAAATTTATAATAGAAATGTTTGTATTTTGGTTGATTCTGGAGCAACTGATAGTTTTGTTTCACCAAATATTTTGAGGGACATACCAGAAACACCTGGATTTATGGCTAATGGGTGGAAAGTCGAGTATGGGTCTAGGAAAACCTATACTATTAACCAATGTCTATTTGATCCTCAAATAATGCTACCTCAAGGACAAACCCGATGGTATTTATACGTAGCTCCTTTGCATACCTTTGACATAATTTTAGGTATAGAATGTCTTAGAGCACATAAGGCACTATTAAATTTTGAAGAAAGGTGGATGGAATTCATTGATGACAATAAGCAACAAATTTGGGTAGACTGTGGACGTGAAATAGTGGAACCACATCTTATGACTGCAATGCAAGTTAAGAGAGCTATGAAAAAGGGTAGTAGAGTCTTTGTGGTTAAACTTAATAAAAAGAAAGAAAATGAATCTAGAGCAAGTCTATTCCAAACATATCCAGTGTTAAATGACTTTCATGATGTTTTTCCTAAAGAATTACCTGGTCTTCCACCCTGGAGGGAGTTTGAATTTACCATAGAACTTTTACCAGGAGCAACGCCAGTAGCTCGAGCACCTTATAGGATGACCACAATAGAATTGCAAGAGCTAAAAACTCAACTTCAGGAACTTTTGGAAAAAGGACATATTAAACCTAGTGTTTCACCATGGGGTGCACTAGTGTTGTTTGTGAAAAATAAATATGGGACATTAAGGTTATGTATTGATTATAGAATGTTAAACAAAATGACTATTAAGAATAAGTACTCTCTACCTAGAATAGATGATTTGTTTGATCAGCTGAAAGGAGCCACAATTTTCTCCAAAATTGATCTTAGATCTGGATATCATCAGTTGAGAATTCGAGAGGAGGATACCCACAAAACTACTTTCCAAACTAGATATGGACATTATGAATTCACAGTGTTGCCTTTTGGGTTGACAAATGCTCCAGCAACCTTTATGAATTTGATGAATAGTGTGTTTCGAGAACAACTGGATCGATTTGTGTTAATATTTCTAGATGACATATTGATCTATTCCAAGAGCAAGGAAGAACATGATTTACACATGAGGACTATTCTTGAAATACTTAGAAAGAATTAATTATATGGAAAAATATCCAAATGCAAATTTTATGCAACCTAGGTACAGTATTTGGGACATGTAATCTCAGCTGAAGGGATATCCGTTGACCCAAGGAAGATTGAGGCTATCATTGATTGGCCTGTTCCCACAAATATCTCTGAGGTGAGAAGTTTTATGGGGATGGCTGGATATTATCGTCATTTTATTCAAAATTTTTCTAAGATAGCTTATCCAATAACCAATCTCCAAAAGAAAGGAAAAGCATTTAAATGGACAGAACGATGTGAGGAAGCCTTCAAAATTCTTAAAGAAAAGCTAACGACAACACCTATTCTCAAAATAGCAGATCCTAAGCAACCATTTTTTGTATGTACTGATGCTTCTTTGGAAGGATTAGGTGGGGTTCTCATGCAAGGGGATGGTGTCATTGCTTATGAGTCCCGAAAACTTAAGAAGCATGAACTAAACTATGCCACACATGACTTAGAATTAGCTACGGTGGTGCATGCTCTAAAAATATGATATCATTATCTACTCGATAAATATTTTGAGCTTAGAAGAGACCATCAAAGTCTAAGATATATCTTTACTCAGCCAATGCTCAATGCTAGACAAAGGTGCTGGATGGAGTTTCTGGCAGAATATGACTTTGGCATAGAGTATATTAAGGGAAAAGAAAATAAATTGGCAGATGCTTTAAGTAGAAAAAGGCATCTCTATGCTATGTCACATTGTCAATCTGCTATAATCGACCAAATAAGAGAATTACAAATTCAAGATGAATATTCTCAAAAGTATCGAGACTTAGTTCAACAAAAATATGAAAAAGCAAAGGAATTTAAGATCTGGAATGATACATTGTTCTTCAGAAATAGGATAGTGGTACCTGATGATCAGGACATGAGAAATGTGATCCTACAAGAAGCACATAGTACTCCATATTCTGCACATCCAGGCTATGTGAAGATGTATGAAAATTTGAAAAAAGAATATTACTGGTCAAGAATGAAAAAGGACATTGCTGAATTTGTGGCTAAGTGTTTAGAATGTCAAAAAGTGAAAGCAAAACATTTACATCCAGCTGGACGCTTATTTTCACATGACATTCCACAATACAAATGGCAAGTGGTAACTATGGATTTTATAGTCGGATTGCCTAAAAATCATTT
Organism: Wollemia nobilis; assembly: GCA_028583015.1. NCBI lineage: Eukaryota > Viridiplantae > Streptophyta > Pinopsida > Araucariales > Araucariaceae > Wollemia > Wollemia nobilis. The sequence goes on along the minus strand of JAQPPZ010016911.1, from coordinate 1,791,229 downwards.
CCAGCATGATGCCATTCTGGTAGTAGTTGACAAATTGACTAAGGTGGCACATTTTCTACCAGGAAATATAAAATATGGAGCTCCTATTGTAGCCCAAAAATTTTCCAGGGAAGTGGTAAGGCTACATGGATTCCCTAAAACCATTATATCAGATAGGGACTCTCGATTCACATATGAGTTTTGGTAGGTTTTACACCAGGCATGGGAAACGAAACTCAATATTAGTACTGCCTATCACCCAGAAATAGATGGACAAACTGAAAGGGTGAATCAAGTCTTAGAGGATATGCTCCGCATGTACTGTATGGACCATCAGACAAAGTGGGAAGATTATATTTTTCTAGTTGAGTTTACCTATAATAATAGTTATCATACTTCTTTAGGTATGGCTCCATTTGAGGCTCTATACGGGAGGAGGTGCAGAATGCCATTGTCATGGAGTAATCCAGAGGATCGGGTGGTGATCGGGCCGGATATGGTCAGGGAAATGGAAGACCAACTCAACAAAATTTGTCAAAGGCTCAAGGAAGCCTCAGATCGACAAAAGAGTTATGCGGACTTGAAGAGAACGCCAAGGGAATTCTCTGTGGGAGATAGAGTATTCCTAAGAGTTAAACCTACTAAAAGTTCTATCAAATCCTCTAAACTTAGTCCATGATTTGTAGGGCCTTTTGAAATTGTTGAAAAATTGAACCCAGTTGCCTACAAATTAGACTTGCCACCTAATTTATCAAAAATTCATGATACGTTCCATGTGTCCCTTCTCAAGAAATATGTTCTTGATCCCTCACATGTTTGGAATATTGATCAATTGCAGATGGATGATCCCCTGCGCATTGAGGTACGACCAGTCAGGATCCTTGGATATTGTACCAAGTAGTTGAGAAAAAGAAACATTGAGCAATGCAGGGTCCAGTGGGACCAGTTTTTTGAGAATAGTGCCACGTGGGAAGATGTGGCCATTATGAAGAGACAATTTCCATTTTTGTTTGAATAGTATCCAAACATTATGATCATCATGAGATAGTTTTATTTTGATCAAATAGTAACAGTATCATATCTTGGTTTGTGAAGTGTGATACATAGATCTGATATTTGTGCATATCATATTGCTCTTAAGTTTTGTTTTGAATATTATTATAGCTTGAGTTATGCAAAATAATACATGTATTTAGTATTCATGCATGTTTTGATAATGAATGATGAACCACATTGGGAGTAATGTAAATTGGAAAAATGTGATGGATTGAATTTGTATGATTATGGCATTAACTTTTTATTTATTTATGTTTTTAATGGTGAATGTAAACATAGGGACTGTGTTTAATATTAGGGGGGAGTATGTAACAACCCTCCAAAACTCTATTCCCTATACGCCTAATTTGTCTTCAAGGATGAGATACTGCTAATGTATCTATGGTTGCAAGAGACAGGTTTTATTACTGGTAAGACAATGCAAAGGAAAGTGGTCTCCTCAACAGGGTAAAAGAATTATTCCGATGAGAGGTAAGTCAAGGGAGATGATGAGCGGTGATGTATTCGCCAGTTGATAGGGGTAATGAACCCTATGGGCAATGCATTCACCAATGGTCCATGTAGTATGCATATCATATAGCTGCATTCATAGGAGTGTTTGATGTTTGATATTTTGTGAAACTATGATGTTGAATGACAATGAAGATGCTTAATGCATGGGAGCCGTAGTTAACAAAATTAATGAAACAAATGGAAAATGATTAAAAATAATTTTGAGGTTTAAAGGAAACATATGTGTGTTCTTTTGAGAAATGAATTTGTTTAAAACTTAATTATATGCTTATATATTTGTATAATAAAAGGAATGAATTTGTTTAAGACTTAATTATATACTTGTATATTTTTATATATATTAAAATATAATTTATGGTATAAACACCAATATATATATATATATATATATAAAAATTATTATTTATAAAAAAATATGATATTTGCTTTATGGATGTTTTGGAGGTAATGTAAACAAAAGGCTCTAAGCAATGTTATATTAAAAATTAATATAAAAAAAATGATGAATGCAATAATGATCCGAACATTAAAGGAGAGCTTGGGTATTCTTTGCAAAAGACAAGTAGGGACTTGTCGGCATAGCAACGGAGGTTAGATGGTTGTTAGAAGGGAGTAGTGGTGACCACTTGGCAAAGTGTTAGAAGAACAAGCTTGAAACTATCATCGATTCTTACGTATGAAGGTGGTGGGAAAAACCATCATTTTGATGGCAAACGGAGAGGAGAAAGTGGTGGAAGATGGTGTGTGGTTTCTCAGTGGAAGAAGAAAGTGAAATTTGGAAGGAAAGAAGGGATTAGAGAATAGGGAAAAGAAGAAGTCGAGTTGGAGGTAAGGCTGAATCGGTAAGGGCTCTTATATTATTAAAATTTAAAAAAATTTTGATGGAAAATTCAATTGTGTGTTGAATGAATGACTCAGGGAAAGCAAATAAGAAAAATCGATCAAAATGTGTGAAGCCTGTATTGCATGTGCTCTTAAATATTCATTGCTTTATTTGATTTATGTGTTGGAGAATGGCTAAAGGTTGGTTGAATGAAAACTTAACAAAATTTAAATCTTTTGATTTGTTGTTGCTACATGTTGGTTGATTGAAAACTAAAATCGAATTTAAATCCTCTGGATTTACTGTGATACATGTACTTATGAATTTAAGCAACGGGAGGTTGCTGTGTGAATATATGGATGGAAACTGAGATTATTTTGCCTTCTCTAAAATATGAATTAAGACTGCATGTTGTGTGATGTGTCATGGAGTGTTTATAGTGATGAAGGAATGTAAAAGAAAAACTATTGCATGTTGTTCTGTGTTCTGAAAATGATGGGTGCATATAGTCATAGATGCATTGCATGGTAGAACGACCATTCTGACCCTTGAATTCACCGGATAATTGGATGATGTGAAAGAATTATGTGGAGCTTTGCAAAACCTTATGCATGTCATTTCCTTTGAGACTACTTCAGCATTGGGTGCCAAGATTTATGCATATAGAGTTGATAGAAATACTATGAAATTTCTTTTGGGAACCTAGAGACTCCACTCAGAAAAAGATTAATATCTGAATCACAAAGGTTTAGAATTAACACATTCCATGCATTAATATTGAAAACGTGGCTCATGGGAGGAAAACATAACATAGATTGTATATTGTGTTTTGATATTGAACATAAAGTCTGGACATAAGTGCATGGTTGTACCTAGAACCCTGATGTAAAGCATTATAGTTTCAGATGTTTTTATTGATTTATTTCCAGTCATAAATCTTGACGTAGAGGAAAGTAACTTGTGTTATTATTTTATATGAGACTAAGTACAGAGCATCTTATTTTTCACTGGTCACGTTGAGCGTGAATACATCAGTGTTGTGTATAAATATTTAGATTCAACTATAATATGGTCATTTGATATGAGGAGTGAATACAAAGATGTGATTGTTTCATGTCACTTTGTAAATTAAAGGTACAAGTCTCTATTTTAAATCTAATGCTTAATTTAGTTCTGGAAACTTAATTTAGTATGCTATGAATGATGTCTTTTTCCATTTATTCAATTGAGATGTTACATGTTTGGAAACCACGATGGTAAACTTGGTTCTAGTTTACACTAGTTCAAATTGGAAATGAAAGGATTTAGTTGTTTATCTAAAACTCCCCAAATAAACCTTAAAACTCTATGTAGGAGTGGGGAAACCGTGTAAAACTTTGGGGAACAAAAGAATGGGTTTGGACTGACATTTGATTTGTAGTCTACTTCGTCTATTCAAAAGCAGTGTAACAAGATTATGGTATAGTTTAAAAATAGACATTACTGAAACAATTAGAAGGGAAGTTTCAGTTTAGCATACCATGAAAGTTTATTTTCTTATAGAAATATATTCAATTTAAACAAAATTCGGGTATGAGAGTTCATTGGAAAAATTTTTCAGATTAAAACCAAGCATAAACTCATTAGTGACAATAGTCGGAAACCTTAGCGTGAAGATAGTTTATCATGAAATTTAGTAAGGTTCATGTATGGATTTTAGTTTCCTTAATTTAATCAAAGGAAATAAGTCTTCTTTTTAAAGGCTTTCCAGACCATTCATTGTGGAGCTTATACCCAACACTTAGTCAGTTGAGAGAAAATGTTTAGTCACTTATTGTGTAGTGTAAGTGTTGTGGAACTATAATGATTGAAAGGATGTTTTTCTTCTCATTATATTTAGAGGTAGTTTTGATTTGAATATAGAACATAATTCAATAGTAATATTGGAATAAGATAGTAATGTGGAATTGTGATTTTGTAATTTATTTACTATACTTTCAAGTTCTTTTAATTTTTGATTAGCTTTATCCACAATTAGAGGAAGTTGGAATCTAGAAAGCGTACGATAACTTATTGAGTTACAAACCAATATAGAGTGGTGACTATTAAACTCTTAAAAGGTCAAACCTTTATAGTCAATTCCAACTATAGCTAATTTTGTGAAAAGTGAATTTCAAAATTGAGGACTGATCAAACCATAAACGCAACCTAAGGTTGTGGGTAGAACAACCTTGTTAAATATCAAGATTGCGAGAAGGTCAATCTTGAGAAGATAAAATAATTGGTGTTGCGGGTAGGCAATCACCATGGAAATAAGTTTTAATGATGAGACGGGTAGGCAATCATCATGGAACAGGGCTCTAACTATATTTTTGATGGAAAAAAGGTCATAACGGGAGGTAACGAAGAGTTGTATGGGCATCTCTTCTAGGTTAACCCTGCTAGTGAAGAGTGGTGAAATGTGTTAGACTAGGTGAGACCGACAACGCGATGGTATGGGACATCATGTTGGTTAATCTACACAAGACATTGGGTGCTACCAGGGTATTGGTAAGACCTTAGATGATGCTCCAAAAAGAATGGATGATCGTCTAGCTCGAGCATGTATGCGCTAAGTCTTACATGACATAAAGATACAAATTCATAAATTCATGTAAAGACACGAGAAAGTTATGCATCACACCTCTAGGTGTTATGGGCCCTAGAGGAAAAGAAACCCACTGCCTGAACTTGGAATCTCGGGAGGAGAGTGAAGTTCAAAAGAGGCAACTATGCGGGATCTGGCCAATCTCGATCTCATGAGTATTTCGGCTATAGCGGAATGGCACTCATGAAGATGAAATTAACATGCTCATACTAGAAAAATGAAATAAGGTTTTTAAAAAGAAAAATATTTTTTTTTATCAAAATTACAACCTCTGATGTTGGACAACCAAGTGGGTAGACTTGGGGTGAATGGACAACCAAGTGGGCAGACTTGGGGTGTTATAATATGAGTCTTTAGAATAAGAGTAATTAGTGTCCTTAGTTAGTTGTGCATACAAGTGTCTATCATGTAAAATGTATATGTGTCTTTATAATAGGATATTGAAGAGTCACACACAAGTATATATATGTGACCAAGCATTGTAATAAGGGTGGAAGCATGCAATCTCCATAGCATGCACTAGTAAAGTTCTCTACATATTGTATCAAGTTTCAATTTTCATGAGTTTTTATTAATGGTTGTTGCATGAGTTATTTATATAGAATCTCATCATATTTTCATGCTTATTAGTTAGCCATTATCATAGTTATAACATTGTATGCTTATTTCCATACTTGTGGTTCATTTACTTTAAGCTTAAAGCTTTAAAAGGTAACAATAGTATCCAAGTAGATGATAGATCAATAGGAAATTGAGATAGACACAAGATAGAGGATTTAAGAAGACCTCTAGTGAATATTGGAGGCCCAAGGAAAATACCTTGAGCTACTTGGAAAGATAAGGTTAGGAAGCCTTATTGAAGGAGATTTTTGAAGAAGCTCTTGATAGTGAAGAACTTGGGACAATTATCGTCATCAGACAACAAGCCCAAGGGGGAAATATTTGGCAAGACGATTGTCAAATTTCTTTAATGGATATTTATAGTTACAATGTACTAGTTATAGGAGCAAAGTAATTAGGATTGAGATCTACAAATTTATAAAATTTGTGGCAGAAAATAGTGAACCATTCCATAAAAAAATGGGACTCACCAATATACAAAAGTTTTAATGTGAGAAAAAGTTGAATCTAAACCCAACGTGATTAGGAGTAGAAAGGAGTTTATATTCTCCTTCTCAGATAAGTACAATTATCTCTCAGAGGCCTTTGGTGAAGGTAAGGTAAGGTTCATCTAGAAGTTTGTGGTGAACACAAATAAAAGAGGTGCAATGAAGTATACCTTAAGAAACACACATGGAAGATGTTAACATTATTGGGCATAGGTTTTGTTTTGCCCACATACCAACATTGATGCGTTGGAGAAGAGCATTGATGGTACTAAAACATTGACTTACATAAAGGCAAGCAACGTCATTCAGGTTGTGTAAACACAATTGGAAAAACCTTTACTAATTAAAATGAAGTTACAGTAGGCATACACTACCATAGAGAGGAGATGATATATCAAACTGCAATGTTGAGCCATTGAGTTTTGAACTGACTTCATAAGAAATAAAAAAGGAGTCATAAACTGGCTGAATACTCCTTATAAGTCACTGCATACATCTGGTTGGCACTCTTTAAAGCATTGGAAGGATAATCATCTCTTCCAAATAAGCATTGAGAGAATCACCATCATTTCTCTCCAATAGAAGCATTAGGAGAATATCAATTAATTGAAGTACTTAACCTTTTTCAAAACCTGTAGTGAACACACAATAAGCTAGCAAGGAAAGAGAATTTTTGAATAGCCTAAGGTATTAGGGCACAATAGCAAAGGAAAAAAACCACGTGTAAGAAGACTCATGCAAACTATAGCAAGTACTAGCCACATTGTTGAGAACAACTCAGATGCACAACGGGCATAATATTTTAATTACATAATGTCTTCAAGGAAGCATCATTTACACGCCTACCATCGAGTCATTATAGAAAAAGAGTAAGGCTATTATTTCCACTTGTTATAAGTATTGGAAGACAGTGCAACAGGTTCATTTCAAAGAAAAGTGAAGAACTCAAGTGCTAGTTGGAAATATTCACCCTATACAACATTCGAATACAGTGAAGACAGTCATAAAGAGGTACATAAGGGAGCATTGGAGAAAAGAATCACGAGTCCAAGGTACATGTAGGAGATCTAAAGGTGCATTAAATAAGTCAAGTGGATCATATATCAAGAAAGAATAATCGAATAATCGGCTAAATAGAATTTCTTAGATCAACCCGTACATCAGAAGCTAGAATCTTGTAGACCAAGCCAATTTATTTTGTAGAAGAATACGTTTGCCAAGAGAGATAGAAGTTAGAAAGCCAAGAAAAATGGTGATCAAAGAAGAGCTCAGTTTCCACCTTGAACATAAGTGTGAAGGTCAAGCGAATCAACATTGAAGGAGAGCACATTCATCGAGGAGAATAGATGTGCACAAGCCTGAATACTGACATTGGAAAAATCTCACAAGTGAAGTGAAAGATATATAGGAGCATTTAGAAGTGCCTTCAATAAGTAGAAAATAAATTTAGTTTTAGTCAACTTACAAACTCAAATCAAGCATTCAAAAGGTAAGAATTTTTCATAGTCATATGGCAAGTTTATTAAGGTTGATATCAACTAAACTATATACTCTAGGGACAGTACATATTAGGAGTAATAAGGTATAAAAGAGACCCTATAAAAACACATTGATTATCTTGAGAAGGAAGTAGAAAATAGAAGCATTAAAATATTCATTATTATTACTTCAACTATTTGCAAAATATTTAACAAGGAGATATAATATTAGTAAAACTTAATTTGCAAATACATGCTTATTCTAAATTTCTAACTAGGGAGATATAAGGAATCCTACTCAAAATTTAGAGTCATAGAAATTTAGAGTCTACATTCTACAAACAAAAACTAAAATTTAGAAGATTCAATTTTGGATCTCCTTTCAAACGTAAAGAAAGGAAAATATTCACATATTAGCACTTGAATTAAAGAATATGGATTATTAGTATATTGACTCAGGAGAAAGCAAACATATGATTGGAAACAAACACTTGTTTGACTCTCTACAAGAAAACTTGAAAAACCAATTGCCATTGTAGATAGCAAAACTTATGAAGTAAAAGGAATTGGAAATATTTCAATCAATCTAATGGATGAAAAATGCATAATTAACAATGTACTATGTCCTTGGAATAACTACCAATATAACTCATGGATCAAAACATGACAGTAGAATTCAAAGTGATTAATTTTAGAAAACTATACCATATTCTTAAACAAGGAAAAAATATTTCTTAAGGTTTGTATAAAACTGGTTTATTTATTTTGGACACTAATACACATTCAACACTCCAATTCAAAATTTAAATCTATGGCATAAATGCTTGAGTCATACTAGTATACCATATATAAATAAAATGTGTAGATATCAAATGGTAGATGGAATACCAAACCTATCCTTGGAATCTACTATTTGTCCAAAATGTTTAGTAGGAAAACAACATAGAATTCCTTTTGAAATTCGACAACATAGAACTCAACAACCATTAGAATTAATATATACATATTTATGTGAACCAATGAACATCTCCAATATTGGAGGACAAATATTTTCAATTAAATGTTGATGATCACACTAGGAAAATGTGGGTGTACTTCATGAAGTATAAATCAAAGGTATTTAATCATTTTAAACAATTCAAACTTGAAGTAGAAAAAGAATCAGGAAAGGCTATAAAAACCCTTAATTTAGATAGAGGAGGTGAATTCGTATCTACATAATTTGATTATTTTTTAGAATAAAATGGAATTAAAAGACAACTCACTATAGCATATTCACCACAATAGAATGGAATTTTTTGAGAGAAGAAATAGGTCAATAATGGAAATGGTGAGATGTATGTTAAAATAAGCTCAGCTTGATCATCTATATTGGGAAGAATCAGTTCAAACAATAGTATACATACAAAATAGAATTCCCACCAGAATAATCAAATATGTTACATGAGAAGAAGCTTGGTTAGGAAAAAAACCAAACATTAAAAAAATGAAAATTTCTGGATGCAAAGCTTATATGTATATCCCAAAACAAAAAAGGATAAAATTAGATGACAAAACTATGGCCAAAATATTTTTTTGGTATGATGATGAATCCATAGGGTACAAAATAATAGATCCAAAAGCAAAGAAGGTATATATAAGCAGAGATGTGATTTTTGATGAAAATATCAAGGTCAATAATGAGGAACAAGATAAGACTACAAAAGTCATATTAAAATTTCCAGAGGAAGAGTCAAAAAATATAGATACAGAGTTAGAATACAATAATGAAGTAAGTGAACATGTAGAGTCATCCACCATTCCCCAAAGGAAGGATCCCATATGGTATAGAGATACTCTAAGAGGAGAAAACTTAGAACAAATGCCTGATCTTACTACCATGAGATCTCAAACTTGTAGTCAAACTAGAATGAATAGAGTACTACTAAGTACATCAGAAGAACCAACATCAACATTTGAAGCCTTAAATCAACCCCACTAGAAGGAAGATATGGAATTTGAATATTCATCTCTACAAAAGAATAAAAAATGGCAATTAGTAGAGTCACCTCCAATTAAAAAGGTTATGGGTTGCAAATGGATTGACAAAATCAAACACAAAGTAGATGGGATGCTTAACATATACAAAGATTTATTAGTAGAAAAAAGATATACTCAAACTAAGGGAATTGACTATGAAGAAACATTTGCACCAACTGCTAGGATGACCACTATCAGAATAGTATGTGCAGTAGCAACTCATCAAGATTGGAAACTTCATCAAATGGATGTAAAAAGTGCATTTCTCAATGGAGACCTAGAATAAGTCTACATGTCACAACCCAAAGGATTTGTTGGTAAGGGACAAGAACTAAAATTTTACAAGTTGAAAAAATCCTTGTATGGACTAAAAAAAGCACCTAGGGCATGAAACATAAATATTAAAAATCATCTATTATAACATAACTTCAAACGAACTACATTAGATTCTAGCCTATATACAAGGAAAACTAGAAATGATATACTAATTCTTATAGTATATGTTGATGATATAGTGATTACTGGAATCTTAGAAAAACTAATTAGTGAGATTAAAAAGGATCTAGAGAAAGCCTTTGAGATGATAGATTTAGGATTGATGAACTATTGTCTTGGTCTAGAAATTCATCAAAAGGAAGACAATATCACTATTACTCAATCAAAATATGCAAATGCTCTACTAGAAAAGTATAAAATGAAGGAGTGTAAACCAAAGTACACACCCATGGAACAAGGAATTCAATTATCTAGAAATGATAGAAAACCTTTAATTTCAACTACACAGTATAAGTAATTGATTGGAAGTCTTCTATACTTAACTAATACTCAACCTGACCTAGTATTTTTTGTAAATTATCTTTCAATATTTATGTAAGAACCAAGAGAGAGTCATTGGAAAGTTACAAAAAAAATACTACAATATGTTAATAATACTACATACTATGGACTAAATTATATGAACAATATTAAATATTTTTGTCTACTTCAGATTCAAATTATGCTGGTTCTATTGATGATAGAAAATCTACTTCAGGATACGTCTTCTATCTTAGATTAGGATCGATATATTGGTACAATAAAAAAAAAAACATCACAATCATCCATTGAAGCATAATACCATGTAGCCAAAGATACAACTTGTGAAGCATTATGGTTACAATACATATTATATGACATGGGAGTCAAACAAGTACTAACTCTAATACATCATGATAATCAAGGAGTACTCAATCTAATCAAGAATCCAAGTGTACATGAACAAACCAAGCATATTGAGCACAATGTCATTTTATTCAAGATCATTTTTAGAATCATCATATTAGATTGAAATATGTTCCTCCAGAAGAACAACTATTTGTAACACCCTAAAATTAACCCATATTAGTTCATCCTAAGTCAAAAATATTCAAAAAAGTAATCAAAACAACTTCCTAACCTTACCTCTATTTTTGTGCCCTCATGATGATATCAAATCTATTTGATTGATATCGAAAGTCCTATATGAGATTGAACCTAAATATGCAAGATCGGATGTCTGATCTCATCCAAAACTAAAAACTTCCTAGAATAGCAAAGCGTAAATTTATAACTTATATTGTCCTTATCTATCTAATAGCGCAGAGGTTACAAGATCAAATTTACTAATCACTCCCATACTGGAAGAAGTTGTAACTTCTTCTATTTTTGGCCCAACCCCTCCAACCTACCTAGCCTATTTAATCAGATATCCTCCCTCTAAATTCCTCTTGACTCCCTAGCTAATTAGTATTCACTTTCACATTCTGTGCATCATTGTTTTCTATTATTTTCATAAGCATTTGCAGGATTCAACGTATAGTAGTTGCACATTGGTGGATACGATACAATATCGGACATTTGATATCAATCAGAAGCACCTGATACTATTCTACATCATCTAATATTATCTGCAATTTTCTTAGAGGCACCTTCAAACTTTGATTTGTATTCTTTAATCTTAATCTACATTTCTAGTACCATGATTATCATTTACCATCACATTTAATATAGAAATTGTTGTTCATTATACTTAGAGTTCACCATCATTGCATTCAATTATGTTATTTGCAATTTTGCATATCATAGTTCATATTCATAGTGTTTCCCTTAAAAGCAGTATACAAAAAACTTTTATCTAACCTAATCCATGCTTAACAAGGTCCATATTTATATTGCAAATTTTTATTTTTTTGTCTATCTATAAAACTATAGGTTTCTAACCAGATCGGGTCTGACAATATCAGATCGGACCCACCGATCGTGGATTGGACATACGATATCATCTTGCAACATCTAATTTGGTATGAATCAAGAAAATAGACTCTACATCAGACATTTAGGTTGAGTAAGAGTGTCAAATCTCTTTTGCAAGCACTGCATTAATTAACCTTCTATGATTCGTTGCAAGAAAAGAAATTGCATTTAGCATAGATTAGTTGCATTTGGCCAAAACTAGGTGATTGTGAGAAAAATAAAAAGAACACATCAAACAAACTCCCAATCTAGGTGTGGAAACTGCAATATAAATGTTTCCTGGTGAAACCACCCAATTCGTCAAAAAATCACCAAAGAGGGCATGACCAGAAGTGCCTCTCCTCTGAGGTGTAGACCTAGAATTTTCCCATACCCCTTTGAGGCATGGATCCATTAGCCTAAAGTAAAGGAGTGAGAAAATTTTAGAGCTACACTAGATAAAATATTTACAAAATCTTTGGGTACAAACAAATTCTAGGCATTCAGAGAATATCTATGCAAATCAAGAGGAAGTCAACCCAAATAATGTAATACAGTGGGTGTTAGAAAATATATTACATTATTTGGTTATATCATTGTATCACCTTGGGTACATTAGTATATTGAGAGTTTATCTTAGGTTAAGTAGTTACTTGGAGAAGAAGCAATAAATGCACAAGTGTTAGAATGTACAATAATGTAAATGTGCATGTAGTCCACATGTACATGAGTCTTTAGAATAGGAGTAACAAGTGTTCTTAGTTAGTTGTGCATACAAGTGTCTATCATGTAGAATGTATATGTATCTTTAGAATAGGATATTGAATAAGTTATACACAAGTATATATATGTGACCAAGCATTGTAATAAGGGTGGAAGCATGCAATCTCCATAGCATGCACTAGTAAAGTTCTCTACATATTGTATCAAGTTTCAATTTTTTGTGAGTTTATATTAATGGCTATTGCATGAGTTATTTATGTATAATATCATCATATTTTCATTATTATTAGTTATCCATTATCATAGTTATAAAATTGCATGCTTATTTCCATACTTTTGGTTGCATTTTCTCTAAGCTTAAAGCTTCAAAAACTAGCACTATGGACATTACCTTTAAAGATATGATCAATGATATAATACTGATATACTTAGAAGACCTCACTATTATATTTAAGTAGAAATATGATAACTTTGAACACTTAGAGAAGGTATTTAAGTGATGTCAAGAGTTTGGAGTCTATCTTAATCATAAGAAATGTGTCTTTTGTGTACCTTAGGGTAAGTTATTGGGCTATATTGTATCAAAGGAGGGTATTGATATAGACCTTGACAAAGTCAAAACTATAGCCAATATTTAATCACCTCAATATAAAAGGCCCTCCAATACTTCTTTGGCCATATAAAGTTTGTTATAAGATTCATCCTAGATTTTGTAGCCATTGTAAAGACAATGACCCTCATTCTGAAGAAAGACAAACTATTTAAGTGAATAAGGAAAGGAAGAAGGGATTTGAAGAAATCAAAAGGGCTATTGTAGAGGATCTGTCTAGTAAATCCAAACTTTGATAAATACTTCATCATCTAAGTGTATAGTAGAGAACTCAAAATTGCGACCTTTCTTACAGAGAAAGATGAAGATCAACATGGATGCCCAATTACTTTCTTTAGTCAAAATCTAAAAGGATATGAGAAAAAATATAACTTTGTTGAAAAAAAAGTGTATGCTCTAATCATAGGTTTAAAAAAAGTTAAAATATTTGATCTCAAACAATAAGATCATTGCCTATGTCACACATTGAAGTGTTAGACAATTTATAATGGGTGAAAAATATGTAAAAAAGGGCTAGATGGATCATTGAGATATTAGAGCATGACTTTGAAATTAGGTCCTTAAAGTTGATCAGAGGTAGAGCACTATGCCAAAGGCTAGATGAAGATATAGATAAGGAAGAAACTAGCATAGACACATGCTTGATCAACTCAAATGGTGAGGAGCTCAACTAGATAGATTAGAGGATAAAATTTATACAAATAGGAAAATATATGCCTAGCCTATACAAGACTCAAAGGAGAGCATTTTGTTTACAAAATATCCATTATATGTTTATAGGAAATGTTATGTTCTAAAGGAATTTTTATGGAGTTATCCTAAGATGTGTTAAAAAGGAATAGACCCAACCTCTCCTCTAAGAAATCCATCAAGGATTCTTAGGAGGATATTTTTAGATCAAATAATTGCCACAAAGATCATGAGGGCTAGCTACTATTGGCCAAGACTATTTACAAATGAGCATCAATGGGTGAGGATATGCGATGAATGCAAATTTTTATTGAAAGGAAGAAGAACATACCCATTCCCCTAAAGCCCATAACAACAAATGAACCATTATCCCAACAAATTTTAGACTTCATTGGAATGATCAACCTACCATTGAGTGAAGGTCACAAATGGATCCTTACTAAAATAAATTATTTCACAAGGTGGGCAGGGGTAGTTCCACTAAAAGAGGCTACTGAGAAGGTGATTATCATCAAGTTTGGCATCCCAAAACAGTTAACACAGATAATTCCAAGGCATTTATGGGATCCAAAATTATGTAGTTAACCTTTTAGTATAACATATATCTTAATGGCTCTTCAAATTATGATCCATATGGGAATGGTATAGCATAATTCATGAACAAGAACCTAGTGTAGATCCTAAAAAGGGTTGAATCAAAAAATTAGCAACAATGACACCTTCATCTCTAAAAACCTTATGGGAGGACCAAATAACTCTAACAAAAGCTTTGGTATGTTCTCCTTATGCTCTAGTTTATGAAAATGAATCTAAGTTGCTTGTGTCTATAGAGCTACTTGCACTTCAACTATTACATCATCTAGAACTTAGGATAATGATTCCATGATTGTAAGGATATTTTATATACCAAAGATTGAATAACTAAGGAAAGGAGCTATATAACAATTTCTAAGATATCAAGGAGTAGTCAAAATATGGTTTGATAAGAAAGCTACCCCTTAGAGATTTAAGGTTGGCAATGTGGTACTAAAATGGGATGAGGATAGAAGCAAGCCAGGTCACCACACCAAGTTTGATGCTATTTGGAGTGGGCCCCATAACATATCTACCTATAAGGATAAAAAAATATTCAACCCTTTTATAATTTATGATGATGTTATGCTAATTTTGATCAACAAGATTTATTTGAAAAGCTTCCCTTAAGCTCTCTTTGAAAACATAAATTGTTATAATATGTTTCTTATTTTTTCTTTCTTTTACTTTTTAGGTTTTCACCCTAAGATGATTAGAATAGTATCTAATCTATAGAGAAATAAATGACTAGAGGACCTTTGATTCCTTGAAAATATTTGAGGCGCTCACACCAAGGAATAAGTCCATCATTGACCGTGAGACAAGTGGCAATTTAAATGGTTCACAAAAGTTTGAGGAGAATATTGGAGCATTTGGATCACAAAACTTTGTAGACCATTTGATTATAGATCAATGGTTTGTGATATGTCAAGGAAGCTTCAATGAAGGTTGAGGAAATAAAATTCTATGGATCTTCCGATCTCTAAGATCAATGGTATACACTATTTTATGATGCTGCCAATAAAAATTTGGTCATAAAAATTTCCATTGACTCTCTAATTTTGAAAATTAATGGCTAGAGTTGGATCAAATAAGGAAGGATCAATTGAGGCTCTGACTTAGTGAGCACCATCTGATTTAGAAAATAAATGAAGGATAATGTTTCAAAGAGAAAATACTCTAAAGTCATTCAACATCATGGGAACCATTGATCATGCTAAATCAATGACTAGTGCTAGTTTTGAAGAAGAGAAACTTGAACAAGTATGGGTCAAAAAAGGCACATTCAATGGACCATAAAATTTTGACAAGGATATTAGCGTGGTTGAATGGTAAAGTTCTATGAATCATCCAATATTAGTGATCTATGACCAACATTATTTTAAGGGAGCTCCGATGGAGGTTATCAAGCCTAAACTTTGTGTATTGATTTTGGAAATCAATGGCCTACATATTTTTTCAAAAACTACAAATATTCTACATAGTTAGAACTCAAACACACTTTAAGTGATTAATCCCAATCCAATTAAAGATCTATGCAGACCTTAGAGCTATTAAAGAAACATTGAGTTAGGCTAGTATGAACCATTTTATTCATTCAAATCTATAGATGGTGCTACTCATTGAGAAGCAATGAAGATAAATGGTTTCTCAAAGAAGCATAAACTATCCAATGAACCAATCAACTATTGGAAATATTGAGCATATTGTTGTCATTGATGTCAAAGAGTACATAAGGCAAAAATATTTTGATGTCAAAGGTGCATGGTTATCAAGGCAATAATATTATATTGTGAAATAAAGACAAAGGTTTAAAAGAAAGTAAGGTTTAAATTTTAATGAGAAGACAAAGGTCTAAAAGAAAGAAAGGTTCAAATGCCAATGAGAAGACAAAGGTTTAAAAGGAAAGCAAGGTTAACTGTTAATAAGAAGGCAAAGATTAAAAAGGAAGGCCAAAGGATAATATTATAATATTTTTTAATATTATAATAAAGGTTTCAAAAAGGGGCTAAGGTTATAATATTTATATTTTAACCTAACCTAAGGGTGCAAAGTTATGAAGGCAATAAATAAATGTTTCAAAAATAGCATCGACATTGTGTGAGCAATGGAGGAGAAAGGGTATTTAAACCTTAATCAAATGCAAAGAAAATTGGTGTAGATTCGATTGTGCTTGAGAGAATCCACTTGCATTTAGCAAGGATGAATCAAAGAGGAGAAAGGGCGTGAACTTTGACATAGGGTACACATAGTGAAGAAAAGAAGAATCGTTGCTCGTTTGGTTTCAGCTGGAAAGCTAGCACAATTGGTCATTCGAGAAGCGCTAAGGCGCTGGAAGAAGATAGGTCATAGGGTCGAGACCCCTGGACGTCATTTTGGGTATTAAAATTTTTGGACTGCACGTTGAGGACAATGATAAATTTTGGTGGGTGCTTCCTTTGGTTCCAACCACCACGGTAGCATAGTTGGTCAAGGCACTCGTGATAGAGCGTTGTTGCAGAGGTCCGTGGGTCGAAACTCATCGAGGGTGTCTTGCTTAGTTTTAATATTTTGGGAAGCACAAAGAAGGGAATAAAACTATTGATGTGCATTTGATATTTCATCCGCTTGGATATCCTAAGTGGTCACTATCCGCGTTTGGGCACTAGAGGTCACCGGGTCAATTATCATCCGCACCAGTAAATTTTGGTATAAGGTATTTATAAAGTTTTTATTATTTGCAAATAGGAGTTATAAGGGTTGTATGCTATAAAGGCTTTTATTTTTACAAATAGGAGTATGGTGGTTTCTTTTATTTTTGCAAATAGGAGTCATAAGGGGTGTTTGTCATTAAGGATTTTATTTTGCAAATAGGAGTCATAAGGGTGTTAGTTTTGCATGATTAAAAAGGGAAAATATAAGGGATAATTTTTGCATGTGAGAAAAGGGGATATAAGGTGTATTGTGAATTGTTTTGAAATTAGAAATGTTGCACATTAGAAAGGAGACATAAGGTGTACTATGGTCTCTTTGCTTGTTGTACTCTTGCTTGATATTTTGAGGGTTTTGGTTTATCATTAAGGGATTTATCTTGTGAAACCAAAAAGGAGTTATAGAGCATTATTTTTTAGGTATTCTTGTGGACATATTTTGAAAGGGTTTTAATGTGGATATTTTGAAAAGGAAATTTGCTAACTTGTTTTGGAAGTGGCAAGAGAAAAGAAAAGTATTTTTGTGACAGGTTTTGAGGGCACATCTTCATCAAAGCAAGTTAAGAGGTATGGTGATATCATTCCTTCTTTAAGGTGTTTGATTGAAATTTTTTTTATGAATCATAAGGTGGAGAAATAAGGATTATGTATGAGCATTGTTGGAAATATATGTGCTAGGGTTTGAGAAAAAAATTATGCTTCATTGTTGAATGAGATTGGAAACACTTGTGCTAAGGTTTGTGAACAAGTTATGCATTATCATTGAAAGAAATTGGAAACACTTGTGCTAGGGTTTTGAGAACAAATTGTGCATTCTTGTTGAAAGAATTTGTGAAGCATTTGGGCATTGATGTGAGTGACATTGAATGTGAATGGGCAAGTGTTAGAGACCATTTTTGTGAAGAAAATTTGTGCATTATTGTGTTTGATATTTGAGAGCAAATTTGCAAGGAACATAAACCAGTTTTTGTGAAGAAAAGTTATACACTAGTGTGATTTGATTTGAAAGGAATTTGCAAGAAGTAGAGATCTGATTTGATGAATGTGAGACATGTGAAAGTGATAGACTTAATGAATGTGAAGAGAACATATTAAGCATTTGCATTGCATATTATTATTTATATGTTCTTGAAAGAATTTTGGGAAGAATATGTCTGAATTGCCTAGTTGAAGAAAGCATTTCTGAAAGAGATACAAGCATTATTTTGAACATCATTTGTGTGCAAGATTTGGGATTGGTTGAGCATGTGTTATGAGCAGATTTGAGTATGTGTTATGAGAAGATTTGAGTATGTGTTATGAGTAGTTTTGAGTATGTGTTATGAGCATATTTGAGTGTGTTATGAACAATTTTGAGTATTTTTTATAAGCATATTTGATTATGTGTTATGAGCAGATTTGAGTATGTGTTATGAGAAATTTTGAGTATGTGTTATGAGTAGTTTTGAGCATGTGTTAGAGTAGAGTTGAGAAGATATAGTGAGGAAAATTTGAGCAAGTCTTGTGAGAAGACTTGAAGCAGGTTTGAGACAGATTTGAGCAAGTCTTGTGAGAAGACTTGAAGTAGGTTTGGGTAAGATTTGAGAGTAGATTTAAGCAAGCCTTGTGAGTAGGCTTGGTGCATATTTGGGCAGATTTATGAGTAGGTTTTGTTGCTAATTTGAGCAAGCCTTGTGAGTAGGCTTGGTGTATATTGGAGTAGTGAGTTGAGTAGATTTTGCTATAGATTTGAGCAAGCCTTGTGTGAAGGCTTGGAGCAATTTTTGAGTAGAATATTGAGTTGGATTTGGAGTAGACCAGAGCTGAGAGGAGAGGTGTCTCCTATGGATAGAGATCCACAAACTAGAGTAGTGGGGATAGAGGTATCCTATGGATAGAGGTCCACAAACCAGAGTAGTGGGGATAGAGGTCTCCTATGGATAGAGGTCCACAAACTAGAGTAGTGGAGATAGAGGTCTCTTATGGATAGAGGTCCACAAACTAGAATAGTGGGGATAGAGGTCTCTTGTGGATAGAGGTCCACAAACCAGAATAGTGGGGACAAAGGTCTCCTATGGATAGAGGTCCACAAACTAGAATAGTGGGGATAAAGGTCTCTTGTGGATAGAGGTCCATGAACCATAGTTGAGGGGATAGAGATGGATAGAGATCCACAAACTTGAGCATAGGGGATTGGTGTCTCCTTTGGATAGAGGTCCATAAACATTGTAATAGGGAATTGGTTCCCAAGAGATTTGTTGAGAAAATTTAGAAGAAATATTTTCTCCGTGGATGTAACCCACATTGGGTGAACCACTTTAAATTTGTGTCTCTCATGTGTGTGATGATTTGTGCATTACTTTATTACTGCCATTGATGATATTGGTTAATATTGCTTTGAAAATATAACATTGGATAATATTGGTTGGAAAGAAAAGTAAAAGTTTATCTTATACTGTTCACCCCCCTCTCAGTATAAGCTTGTGTTCTTCAATTGGTATCAGAGTCGGTTCCTTTGAAAAGTCTAACATCTTGAAGGAAGATCTTATAAGAACACATATGGCTTCTCAAAATGGATCTTCAACAAATAAGGCTCCAATGTTTGATGGGAATAATTATGCTTTCTGGAGTATGAGGATGAAGACTTATTTGATGGCACAAGGATATGAAACATGGCAATCTATTGAGGATGGGTTCAAACCTACAACTACTCCTCCCATAGATAAGGATGGAAAGCAACTATATGTAAATAATGCCAAGGCTATGAATGGAATCTTAAGTGGATTACATGAATCAAAGTTTGTGAAAGTTATGCAATGCAAATCAGCAAAATAAATATGGGATAAATTGAAGCAAACATATGAAGGAGATAGCAAGGTTAAGTTGGCAAAACTTCAAACTCACAGGAGAAGGTTTGAAGAGTTGAAGATGAAATATGAGGAAGATATTGCTAAATACTTACTTCATGTTGATGAAGTTGTTAATACCATGCATGGACTTGGATTCGAAATTGAGGACTCTAGTGTTGCTCAGAAAGTATTAAGATCACTCCCTATGAGGTATGATGCAAAGGTTTCAACAATAGAAGAGATGAAGGATCTCGATAAGTTGACAATGGATGAGTTACATGGAATTCTCATAGCTTATGAGATGAGGATAGAAAAAGATCAAAATTCCAAGAGAGAGGTAACATTCAAAGTTTCAAAGAAGACAAAATATAAGAAACTAGAATCAAGTGATGAGTCAAGTAGTGATGAAGAAGCTAACTATGTGAGAAGAAATAAGGACTCAAGAAAACACAAAGATATGAAGACTATGAAATGTTTTAATTGTGGTAACTTTGGTCACTATGCATCTAATTATCCACAAGTTGGAAGTAGTAGCAGTGAAGAGAAACAAGATTATAAGAAAAAGGAAGAAAGAAAATTCAGGTATGAAAAGAAAAATAGGTATGGTCAAGGCAAGCATGAAAATAATATTTTTCAAAGGCACAAGAAGAGTTTCTATGTTGGAGAAGCAAGCAGTGCTTCAAGTGATAGTGATGAAATATTCCTAGATAGTGAAAAAGAAGAGATTCTATTCTTGGAAATAGAAGAGGAAGAGGACACTCCTATTGAAGATCAAGTAGAAGATGTTTCTGACCAAGTAGAAGAAAAATAATATGCTCCTATAATTGAAGACCTAGAGGAAGGTTCAAAAAAAGAAGAAGAAGCCACAGTTGACCTAGAAGAGGAACTTATTGTTGCTCTCAGAGAGTTGAAAAGAGTTAGAAAGAAGAACTCAAGACTGAAGGCTCAAGTTCAAGAAGATGAGGAAATAAAGGAAAAGCTTCTACAAGATCTCAAAAACTTAAAAGTTAAGGCAAGGATATTTAAAGAAGTTATGGTTGAAAAGTTAGAGGTAAAAGAGTTAGAATGTGAAATATTAGAACATGAAGTGGTTTCTCTAAGGATGGAAGTGAAATATTCTAAGGATAAGTTGCATAGGTTTGGGAAAAGTTCAAAATATTTGGATAACATTATCAAAGCACAAAGATCTTCATTTATCAAAATAGGACTTGGTTTTGAAGAAGGTCAAGAGGTAAAAAAAGAGGATTCAAGCTCAAAATAAAAGGAAGTTTCAGAGGAAGAGATTGAAGAAGAACCTAAGACCTATGTTGATAAGTTGAGGAGTGGAAGCTTCATTGAGAAAGAAAACAATGCACAAACAAGAAACATGGATCATCATAGAGAAGGCAAAGAAAGGACCAAGAGACCAAATTTTTCAAGGCAAGATGAATATTTCTTCCAAGGGCATTGTTTCTCATGTAATAATTTTGGTCACAAAGCTATACATTGTAGGATTCATGGCAGAAATGATTATGGCTTCACCAAAAGAAATTTTAGGTCATTTACACCATTCAAAAACTACAACATCAGGTGTTACAATTGCAATAATTTTGGGCATAAGGCTAAGTGGTGTAGAACAGAGTTTTCAAAACTTCCAAATACAAGCAAGAACAGGGACACTCAAAAGGATCAAAAGGGTATGACTACAAAGATGTGGAAAAAGAAGGTTGAAAAGGAAGAAGAGCATTGTAAGTTGGGAGTAGATTTACTCCCACCCCAAAATTGATCACCTCAAGGAAAGGAGGTGGTGAGGGGGTGAGCTAAGAGTCTTATTTTTAGCCCCATGGAGCCCTTTGCCATTGATGTCAAAGGGGGAGATAATTCAATAAGGGGGAGTAGCTTCTCAGGGGAGCAGATTTGGAATCCAATGGTAGTAAAAGGAAATATTTTAGAAGGATTGCCATCAATGACAAAGGGGGAGATTATTGGAAATATTGAGCATATTGTTGTCATTGATGTCAAAGAGTACATAAGGCAGAAATATTTTGATGTCAAAGGTGCATGGTTATCAAGGCAATAATATTATATTGTGAAAGCAAGACAAAGGTTTAAAATAAAGTAAGGTTTAAATGTTAATGAGAAGACAAAGGTCTAAAATAAAGAAAGGTTCAAATGCCAATGAGAAGACAAAGGTTTAAAAGGAAAGCAAGGTTAACTGTTAATAAGAAGGCAAAGATTAAAAAGGAAGGCCAAAGGATAATATTATAATATTTTTTTAATATTATAATAAAGGTTTCAAAAAGGGGCTAAGGTTATAATATTTATATTTTAACCTAACCTAAGGGCACAAATTTATGAAGGCAATAAATAAATGTTTCAAAAATAGCACCGACATCATGTGAGCAATGGAGGAGAAAGGGTATTTAAACCTTAATCAAATGCAAAGAAAAGTGGTGAAGATTTGATTGTGCTTGAGAGAATCCACTCGCATTTAGCAAGGATGAATCGAAGAGGAGAAAGGGCATGAACTTCAGCATAGGGTACATAGTGAAGAAAAGAAGAATCACTGCTCGTTTGGTTTCAACTGGTAGGCTAGCACAATTGGTCATTCGAGAAGCGCTAAGGCACTGGTAGAAGATAGGTCATAGGGTCGAGATCCCTGGACATCATTTTGGGTATTAACATTTTTGGACTGCACGTTGAGGATAATGATAAATTTTGGTGGGTGCTTCCTTTGGTTCCAACCACCGTGGTAGCACAGTTGGTCAGGGCACTCATGATAGAGCGTTGTTGTAGAGGTCCACGGGTCGAAACCCATCGAGGGTGTCTTGCTTAGTTTTAATATTTTGGGAAGCGTGATGAAGGGAATAAAATGATTGATGTGCATTTGATATTTCATCCGCTTGGATATCCCAAGCGGTCACTATCCACATTTGGGCGCTAGAGGTCACCGAGTCAATTATCATCCGCACCAACAAATTTTGGTATAAGGTATTTATAAAGTTTTGATTATTTGCAAATAGGAGTTATAAGGGTTGTATGCTATAAAGGCTTTTATTTTTGCAAATAGGAGTCATAAGGGGTGTTTGTCATTAAGGATTTTATTTTTATTTTTGCAAATAGGAGTCATAAGGGTGTTAGTTTTGCATGATTAAAAAGGGAAAATATAAGGGATAATTTTTGCATGTGAGAAAAGGGGATATAAGGTGTATTGTGAATTGTTTTGAAATTGGAAATGTTGCACATTAGAAAGGAGACATAAGGTGTACTGTGGTCTCTTTGCTTTTTGTACTCTTGCTTGATATTTTGAGGGTTTTGGTTTATCATTAAGGGATTTATCTTGTGAAACCAAAAAGGAGTTATAGAGCATTATTTTTTAGGTATTCTTGTGGACATATTTTGAAAGGGTTTTAATGTGGATCTTTTGAAAAGGAAATTTGCTAACTTGTTTTGGAAGTGGCAAGAGAAAAGAAAAGTATTTTTGTGATAGGTTTTGAGGGCACATCTTCATCAAAGCAAGTTAAGAGGTATGGTGATATCATTCCTTCTTTAAGGTGTTTGATTGAACAAATATTTTTGAATCATAAGGTGGAGAAATAAGGATTATGTATGAGCATTGTTGGAAATATATGTGCTAGGGTTTGAGAACAAAATTATGCTTCATTGTTGAATGAGATTGGAAACACTTGTGCTAAGGTTTGTGAACAAGTTATGCATTATCATTGAAAGAAATTGGAAACACTTGTGCTAGGGTTTTGAGAACAAATTGTGCATTCTTGTTGAAAGAATTTGTGAAGCATTTGGGCATTGATGTGAGTGACATTGAATGTGAATGGGCAAGTGTTAGAGACCAGTTTTGTGAAGAAAATTTGTGCATTATTGTGTTTGATATTTGAGAGCAAATTTGCAAGGAACATAAACCAGTTTTTGTGAAGCAAAGTTATACACTAGCATGATTTGATTTGAAAGGAATTTGCAAGAAGTAGAGATCTGATTTGATGAATGTGAGACATGTGAAAGTGATAGACTTAATGAATGTGAAGAGAACATATTAAGCATTTGCATTGCATATTATTATTTATATGTTCTTGAAAGAATTATGGGAAGAATATGTCTGAATTGCCTAGTTGAAGAAAGCATTTTTGAAAGAGATACAAGCATTATTTTGAACATCATTTGTGTGCAAGATTTGGGATTGGTTGAGCATGTGTTATGAGCATATTTGAGTATGTGTTATGAGCAAATTTGAGTATGTGTTATGAGAAAATTTGAGTATGTGTTATGAGTAGTTTTGAGTATGTGTTATGAGCAGATTTAAGTATGTGTTATGAGTAATTTTGAGTATGTGTTATGAGCAGTTTTGAGCATGTGTTAGAGCAGAGTTGAGCAGAGATAGTGAGGTAAATTTGAGCAAGTCTTGTGAGAAGACTTGAAGTAGGTTTGAGGTAGATTTGAGCAAGTCTTGTGAGAATACTTGAAGCAGGTTTGGGAAAGATTTGAGAGTAGATTTAAGCAAGCCTTGTGAGTAGGCTTGGTGCATATTTGGGCATATTTGTTAGTAGGTTTTATTGCTAATTTGAGCAAGCCTTGTGAGTAGGCTTGGTGCAGATTGGAGTAGTGAGTTGAGCAGATTTTACTATAGATTTGAGCAAGCCTTGTGTGAAGGCTTGGAGCAATTTTTGAGTAGAATATTGAGTTGGCTTTGGAGCATACCAGAGCTAAGAGGAGAGGTGTCTCCTATGGATAGAGATCCACAAACTAGAGTAGTGGGGATAGAGGTCTCCTATGGATAGAGGTCCACAAACTAGAGCAGTGGGGATAGAGGTCTCCTGTGGATAGAGGTCCACAAACCATAGTAGTGGGGATAGAGGTCTCCTATGGATAGAGGTCCACAAACTAGAATAGTGGGGACATAGGTCTCCTATGGATAGAGGTCCACAAACTAGAATAGTGGGGATAGAGGTCTCCTATGGATAGAGGTCCACAAACTAGAATAGTGGGGATAAAGGTCTCCTGTGGATAGAGGTCCACGAACCAGAGTTGAGGGGATAGAGTTCTCCTATGGATAGATGTCCATGAACTTGAGCATAGGGGATTGGTGTCTCCTTTGGATAGAGGTCCATAAACATTGTAATAGGGAATTGGTTCCCAAGAGATTTGTTGAGAAAATTTAGAAGAAATATTTTCTCTGTGGATGTAACCCACATTGGGTGAACCATGTTAAATCTATGTCTCTCATGTGTGTGATGATTTGTGCATTAATTTATTACTGCCATTGATGATATTGGTTAATATTGCTTTGGAAAGATAACATTGGATAATATTGGTTGGAAAGAAAAGTAAAAGTTTATCTTATACTGTTCATCCCCTCATCTTAGTATAATCTTGTGTTCTTCAATTGGTATCATATCCGGTTCCTTCGAAAATTTCTAACAACTTGAAGGAAGATCTTATAGGAACACAGATGGCTTCTCAGAATGGATCTTCAAAAAATAAGACTCCAATGTTTGATGGGAATAATTATGCTTTCTAGAGTATGAGGATGAAGACTTATTTGATGGCACAAGGATATGAAACATGACAATTTGTTGAGGATGGGTTCAAACCTACAACTAATCCTCCCATAGATAAGGATGGCAAGCAACTATATGTAAATAATGCCAAGGCTATGAATGGAATCTTAAGTGGATTACGTGAATCAAAGTTTGTGAAAGTTATGCAATGCAAATCAGCAAAAGAAATATGGGATAAATTAAAGCAAACATATGAAGGAGATAGCAAGGTTAAGTTGGGAAAACTTCAAACTCATGGGAGAAGGTTTGAAGAGTTGAAGATGAAAGATGAGGAAGATATTGCTAAATACTTACTTCGTGTTGATGAAGTTGTTAATACCATGCATGGACTTGGATTTGAAATTGAGGACTCTAGTGTTGCTTAAAAAGTATTAAGATCACTCCCTATGAGGTATGATGCAAAGGTTTCAACAATAGAAGAGATGAAGGATCTTGATAAGTTGACAATGGATGAGTTACATGGAATTCTCACCGCTTATGAGATGAGGATAGAAAAAGATCAAAATTCCAAGAGAGAGGTAACATTCAAAGTTTCAAAGAAGACAAAAGATAAGAAACTAGAATCAAGTGATGAGTCAAGTAGTGATGAAGAAGCTAACTATGTGAGAAGAAATAAGAAGGACTCAAGAAAACACAAAGATATGAAGACTGTGAAATATTTTAATTGTGGTAACTTTGGTCACTATGCATCTAATTATCCACAAGATGGAAGTAGTAGCAGTGAAGAGAAACATGATTATAAGAAAAAGGAAGAAAGAAAATTTAGGTATGAAAAGAAAAATAGGTATGGTCAAGGCAAGCATGAAAATAATATTTTTCAAAGGCACAAGAAGAGTTTCTATGTTGGAGAAGCAAGCAGTGCTTCAAGTGACAATGATGAAATATTCTCAGATAGTGAAAAAGAAGAGATTCTATTCTTGGAAATAGAAGAGGAAGAGGACACTCCTATTGAAGATCAAGTAGAAGATGTTTTTGACCAAGTAGAAGAAAAAGAAGATGCTCGCATAATTGAAGACCTTGGGGAAGGTTCATAAAAAAGAAGAAGAATCCACAATTGACCTAGAAGAGTAACTTATTGTTTCTCTCAGAGAGTTGAAAAGAGTTAGAAAGAAGAACTCAAGACTGAAGGCTCAAGTTCAAGAAGATGAGAAAATAAAAGAAAATCTTCTACAAGATCTCAAAAACTTAAAAGTTAAGGCAAGGAGATTTAAAGAAGTTATGGTTGAAAATTTAGAGGCAAAAGAGTTAGAATGTGAAATATTAGAACATGAAGTGGTTTCTCTAAGGATGGAAGTGAAAAAAAAGGAGGGAAAGAAAAAGAGAAAAAAAAAAAAAAAAAAAAAAAGAGGGGGAGGGGGGGGGGGGGGGGGGGGGGAGGAAAAGAAAAGGGAGGGGGGGGGGGGGGGGGGGGGGAGGGGGGAGGGGGGGGGGCGGGGGAGAGGGGGGGGGGGGGGGGGGGAGGGAGAGAAAAAGAGAAAAAAAGAAGAAGGGGGGGAGAAGAAGGGGGGGGGGGGGGGGGGGGGGGGGGGGGGGGGGAGAAAAAAAGGGTGTTGAAAGGGGGGGGGGGGGGGGGAGATCCCCCAAAAAAATTTTTCCACAAAAAAAGGGTTTATGATAATTTTGGGCTAAGGCAAGTGGAATGTAGAAGAAAGTTTTTGAAACGTTCCAAATATTCAACCTCAAGAACAAGGACACTCAAAAGGATCAAAAGGGTATGACTACAAATATATGGAAAAAGAAGGTTGAAAAGGAAGAAGAGCATTGTAAGTTAGGAGTAGAAATACTCCCACCCCAAAATTGATCACCTCAAGGAAAGGAGGTGGTGAGGGGGTTGAGCTAAGAGTCTTATTTTTAACCCCATGGAGCCCTTTGCCATTGATGTCAAAGAGGGAGAGAATTTAGTAAGGGGGAGAGATTTTAGTAAGGGGAGCAGCTTCTGAGGGGGAGCAGATTTGGAATCCAGTGGTAGTAAAAGAAAATATTTTAGAAGGGTTGCCATAATTGACAAAGGAGGATATTGTTGGAAATATTGAGCATATTGTTGTCATTGATGTCAAAGAGTACATAAGGTAAAAATATTTTGATGTCAAAGGTGCATGGTTATCAAGGCAATAATATTATATTGTGAAAGTAAGACAAAGGTTTAAAAGAAAGTAAGGTTTAAATGTTAATGAGAAGACAAAGGTCTAAAAGAAAGAAAGGTTCAAATGCCAATGAGAAGACAAAGGTTTAAAAGGAAAGCAAGGTTAATTGTTAATACGAAGGCAAATATTAAAAATGAAGGCCAAAGGATAATATTATAATAAAGGTTTCAAAAAGGGGCTAAGGTTATAATATTTATATTTTAACCTAACCTAAGGGCGCAAAGTTATGAAGGCAATAAATAAATATTTCAAAAATAGTGCCGACATCATGTGAGCAATGGAGGAGAAAGGGTATTTAAACCTTAATCAAATACAAATAAAATTGGTGCAGATTCAATTGTGCTTGAGAGAATCCACTCGTATTTAGAAAGGATGAATCAAAGAGGAGAAAGGGCATGAACTTTGGCACAGGGTGCACAGTGGAGAAAATAAGAATCACTGCTCATTTGGTTTCAGCTGGCAGGCTAGTGCAGCTGGTCATTCGAGAAGCATTACGACAATGGCGGTAGAAGATAGGTCCAAGGGTTGAGACCCCTAGACATCATTTTGGGTATTAACATTTTTGGACTGCACACTTAGGACAACGATAATTTTTAGTGGGTGCTTACTTTGGTTTCGACCATCGCAGTAGTGCAGTTGGTCAGGGTGCTCGTGATAGAGCATTGTTGCAGAGGTTCATGGGTCGAAACCCGTCGGGGGTGTCTTGCTTACTTTTAATGTTTTGGGAAGCACGATGAAGGGAATAAAATGATTGATGTGCATTTGATATCTCATCCACTCAAATATCCCAAGCGGTCACTATCCGCATTTGGGTGCTAGAGGTCACTAGGTCAATCATCATCCACACCAAATTTTTTTGGTATAAGATATTTATAAATTATTGATTATTTGCAAATAGGAGTTATAAGGGTTGTATGCTATAAAGGATTTTATTTTAGTAAATAGGAGTCATAAGGGGTGTTTGTTATTAAGGATTTTATTTTACAAATAGGAGTCATAAGGGTGTTAGTTTTGCATGATTAAAAAGGGAAAATATAAGGGATAATTTTTGCATGTGAGAAAAGGGGATATAAGGTGTATTGTGAATTGTTTTGAAATTGGAAATGTTGCACATTAGAAAGGAGACATAAGGTGTATTGTGGTCTCTTTGCTTGTTGTACTCTTGTTTGATATTTTGAGGGTTTTGGTTTATCATTAAGGGATTTATCTTGTGAAACCAAAAAGGAGTTATAGAGCATTATTTTTCAGGTATTCTTGTGGACATATTTTGAAAGGGTTTTAATGTGGATCTTTTGAAAAGGAAATTTGCTAACTTGTTTTGGAAGTGGAAAGAGAAAAGAAAAGTATTTTTGTGACAGGTTTTGAGGGCACATCTTCATCAAAGCAAGTTAAGAGGTATGGTGATATCATTCCTTATTTAAGGTGTTTTATTGAACAAATATTTCTGAATCATAAGGTGGAGAAATAAGGATTATGTATGAGCATTGTTGGAAATATATGTGCTAGGGTTTGAGAACAAAATTATGCTTCATTGTTGAATGAGATTGGAAACACTTGTGCTAAGGTTTGTGAACAAGTTATGCATTATCATTAAAATAAATTGGAAACACTTGTGCTAGGGTTTTGAGAACAAATTATGCATTCTTGTTGAAAGAATTTGTGAAGCATTTGGGCATTGATGTGAGTGACATTGAATGTGAATGGGAAAGTGTTAGAGACCAGTTTTGTGAAGTAAATTTGTGCATTATTGTGTTTGATATTTGAGAGCAAATTTTCAAGGAACATAAACCAGTTTTTGTGAAGCAAAGTTATACACTAGCGTGATTTGATTTGAAAGGAATTTGCAAGAAGTAGAGATATGATTTGATGAATGTGAGACATGTGAAAGTGACAGACTTAATGAATGTGAAGAGAACATATTAAGCATTTGCATTGCATATTATTCTTTATATGTTCTTGAAAGAATTTTGGGAAGAATATTTTTGAATTGCCTAGTTGAAGAAAGCATTTTTGAAAGAGATACAAGCATTATTTTGAACATCATTTGTGTGCAAGATTTGGGATTGGTTCAAGATGTGTTATGAGCAAATTTGAGTATGTATTATGAGTAGATTTGAGTATGTGTTATGAGAAATTTTGAGTAAATGTGCTATGAGTAAGATTTGAGTATGTGTTATGAGCATTTTTGAGTATGTGTTATGAGCAGATTTGAGTATGTGTTATGAGTAGTTTTGAGTATGTGTTATGAGCAGTTTTGAGCATGTGTTAGAGCAGAGTTGAGCAGAGATAGTGAGGCAGATTTGAGCAAGTCTTGTGAGAAGACTTGAAGTAGGTTTGAGGTAGATTTGAGCAAGTCTTGTGAGAAGACTTGAAGTAGGTTTGGGCAAGAGTTGAGAGTAAATTTAAGCAAGCCTTGTGAGTAGGCTTGGTGCAAATTTGGGTAGATTTATGAGCAATTTTTTGTCTAATTTGAGCAAGCCTTGTGAGTAGGCTTGGTGTATATTGGAGTAGTGAGTTGAGCAGATTTTTTTGTAGATTTGAGCAAGCCTTGTGTGAAGGCTTGGAGCAATTTTTGAGTAGAATATTGAGTTAGCTTTAGAGCAGACTAGAGCTAAGAGGAGAGGTGTCTCATATGGATAGATATCCACAAACTAGAGTAGTGGGGATAGAGGTCTCCTATGGATAGAGGTCCACAAACTAGTGTAGTGGGGACAAAGGTCTCCTATGGATAGAGGTCCATAAACCATAGTAGTGGGGATAAAGGTCTCCTATGGATAGAGATCCACAAACTAGAATAGTGGGGACAGAGGTCTCCTATGGATAGATGTCCACAAACCAGAATAGTGGGGATAGAGGTCTCCTGTGGATAGAGGTCCACAAACTAGAATAGTGGGGATAGAGGTCTCCTGTGGATAGAGGTCCATGAACCAGAGTTGAGGGGATAGAGTTCTCCTATGGATAGAGGTCCACGAACTTGAGCATAGGGGATTGGTGTCTCCTTTGGACAGAGGTCCATAAACATTGTAATAGGGAATTGGTTCCTAAGAGATTTGTTGAGAAAATTTAGAAGAAATATTTTCTCCATGGATGTAACCCACATTGGGTGAACCATGTTAAATTTGTGTCTCTCATGTGTGTGATGATTTGTGCATTAATTTATTACTACCATTGATGATATTGGTTAATATTGCTTTGGAAAGATAACATTGGATAATATTGGTTGGAAAGAAAAGTAAAAGTTTAACTTATACTATTCACCTCCCCATCTTAGTATAAGCTTTTGTTCTTCAATTGGTATCAGAGTAGGTGGGAAAATAGATGGCTTGGGGTGGGGCCTTAGAATGGATCTTCAACAAATAAGGCTCTAATGTTTGATGAGAATAAAATTATGATTTCAAGATATATGAGGATGAAGACTTATATTTGATGGAACAAGGATATGAAACATGGTAATCTATTGAGGATGAGTTCAAACCTACAACTAATCCTCCCACATATAAGGATGGCAAGCAACTATATGTAAATAATTCCAAGGCTATGAATGGAATCTTAAGTGGATTACGTGAATCAGATTTTGTGAAAGTTATGCAATCCAAATAAAAAAAAGAAATATGGGATAAATTGAAGCAAACATATTGAGGAGATAGCAAGGTTATGTTGGCAAAAATTCAAACTCACAGGAATAAGGTTTGAAGAGTTGAAGATGAAATATGAGGAAGATATTGCTAAATACTTACTTTGTGTTGATGAAGTTGTTAATACCATGCATGGACTTGGATTCAAAATTGAGGACTCTAGTGTTGCTCAAAAAGTATTAAGATCACTCCCTATGAGGTATGATGCAAAGGTTTCAGCAATAGAAGAGATGAAGGATCTTGATAAGTTGATAATGGATGAGTTACATGGAATTATCACCGCTTATGAGATGAGGATAGAAAAAGATCAAAATTCCAAGAGAGAGGCAACACTCAAAGTTTCAAAGAAGGCAAAAAATAAGAAACAATAATCAAGTGATGAATAAGCTAACTATGTGAGAAGAAATAAGGACTCAAGAAAACACAAAGATATGAAGACTGTGAAATTTTTTAATTGTGGTAACTTTGGTCACTATGCATCTAATTTTCCACAAGTTGGAAGTAGTAGTAGTGAAGAGAAACAAGATTATAAGAAAAAGGAAGAAAGAAAATTCAGGTATGAAAATAAAAATAGGTATGGTCAAGGCAAGCATGAAAATAATATTTTTCAAAGGCACAAGAAGAGTTTCTATGTTGGAGAAGCAAGCAGTACTTAAAGTGACAGTGATGAAATATTCTCAAATAGTGAAAAATAAGATATTCTATTCTTGGAAATAGAAGAGGAAGAGGACACTCCTATTGAAGATCAAGTATAAGATGTTTCTGACCAAGTAGAAGAAAAATAATATGCTCCTATAATTGAAGACCTAGAGGAAGGTTCAGAAATAGAAGAAGAAGCCACAATTGACCTAGAAGAGGAACTTATTGTTGCTCTCAGAGAGTTGAAAAGAGTTAGAAAGAAGAACTCAAGACTGAAGGCTCAAGTTCAAGAAGATGAGGAAATAAAGGAAAAGCTTCTACAAGATCTCAAAAACTTAAAAGTTAAGGCAAGGAGATTTAAAGAAGTTATGGTTGAAAATTTAGAGATAAAAGAGTTAGAATGTGAAATATTAGAACATGAAGTGGTTTCTCTAAGTATGGAAGTGAAAGATTCTAAGGATAAGTTGCACAGGTTTGGGAAAAGTTCAAAATATTTGGATAACATTATCAATGCACAAATATATTCATTTATCAAAACAAGACTTGGTTTTGAAGAAGGTCAAGAGGTACAAAAAGAGGAGTCAAGCTCAAAATAAAAGGAAGTTTTAGAGGAAGAGATTTGAAGAAGAACCTAAGACCTATGTTGATAAGTTGAGGAGTGGAAGCTTCATTGAGAAATAAAACAATGCACAAACAAGAAACAAGGATCATCATAGAGAAGGCAAAGGAAGGACCAAGAGACCAGATTTTTCAAGACAAGATGAGTATTTCTTCCAAGGGCATTGTTTCTCATGTAATCATTTTGGTCACAAATCTATACATTGCAGGATTTATGGCAGAAATGATTATGGATTCACCAAAAGAAATTTTAGGTCATTTGCACCATTCAAAAACTACAACATCAGGTGTTACAATTGTAATAATTTTGGGCATAAGGCTAAGTGGTGTAGAACAAATTTTTTGGAACTTCCAAATACAAGCAAGAACATGGACACTCAAAAGGATCAAAAGGGTATGACTACAAAGATGTGGAAAAGAAAGGTTGAAAAGGAAGAAGAGCATTGTAAGTTGGGAGTAGATTTACTCCCACCCCAAAATTGATCACCTCAAGGAAAGGAGGTGGTGAGGGAGCTGAGCTAAGAGTCTTATTTTTAGCCCCATGGAGCCCTTTTCCATTGATGTCAAAGGGGAGAGAATTCAATAAGGGGGAGATATTTCAGTAAGGGGGAGCAACTTCTCAAGGGGAGAAGATTTGGAATCCAATGGTAGTAAAAGGAAATATTTTAGAAGGGTTGCCATCAATGACAAAGGGGAATATTTTTGGAAATATTGAGCATATTGTTGTCATTGATGTCAAAGAGTACATAAGGTAGAAATATTTTGATGTCAAAGGTGCATGGTTATCAAGGCAATAATATTATATTGTGAAAGCAAGACAAAGGTTTAAAAGAAAGCAATGTTTAAATGTTAATGAGAAGACAAAGGTCTAAAAGAAAGAAAGGTTCAAATGCTAATGAGAAGACAAAGTTTTAAAAGGAAAAAAAGATTAACTGTTAATAGGAAGGCAAAGATTAAAAAGGAAGGCAAAAGGAGAATATGATAATAAAGGTTTCAAAAAGGGGCTAAGGTTATAATATTTATATTTTAACCTAACCTAAGGGTGCAAAGTTATGAAGGCAAATAAATAAATGTTTCAAAAATAGCACCGACGTCGTGTGAGCAATGGAGGAGAAAGGGTATTTAAACCTTAATCAAATACAAATAAAATTGGTGAATATTTGATTGTGCTTGAGAGAATCCACTCACATTTAGCAAGGATGAATCTAAGAGGAGAAAGGGTGCAAACTCCGGCATAGGGTGCATAGTGAAGAAAAGAAGAATCGCTACTCATTTGGTTTCAGCTAGTAGGCTAGTGCAACTGGTCATTCGAGAAGTGCTAAGGCACTGACAGAAGATAGGTCATAGGGTCGAGACCCTTGGACATCATTTTTGGTATTAACAATTTTCGAACTACATGTTGAGGACAACGATAAATTTTTGTGGGTGCTTCCTTTGGTTCCAACCACCGCGGTAGCGTAGTTGGTCAGGGTGCTCATGATAGAGCACTGTTGCAGAGGTCTACAGGTCATTGGGGTGTCTTACTTAGTTTTAGCATTTTGGGAAGCATGATGAAGCAAATAAAATGACTGATGTGCATTTGATATTGGATATTCCAAATGGTCACTATTTACGTTTGGGCGCTAGAGGTCACCGGGTCAATTATCATCCGTGCCAACAAATTTTGGTATAAGGTATTTATAAAGTTTTGATTATTTGCAAATAGGAGTTATAAGGGTTGTATGCTATAAAGGCTTTTATTTTTGCAAATAGGAGTCATAAGGGATGTTTGTTATTAAAAATTTTATTTTTGGAAATAGGAGTCATAAGGGGTGTTTGTTATTAAGGATTTTATTTTGCAAATAGGATTCATAAGGGTGTTAGTTATGCATGATTAAAAAGGGAAAATATAAGGGATCAGTTTTGTATGTGAGAAAAGAGGATATAAGGTGTATTATGAATTATTTTGAAATTGAAAATGTTGCACATTAGAAAGGAGGTATAACGTGTACTATGGTCTCCTTGCTTGTTGTACTCTTGCTTGATATTTTGAGGTTTTTGGTTTATCATTAAGGGATTTATCTTGTGAAACCAAAAAGGAGTTATAGAGCTTTATTTTTTAGGTATTCTTGTGGATATATTTTGTGTAACCAAAGAAATTAACACAAATAAAAATAAATATAGAAAGAGAAGTAGATTGCCAAAATGCACTTTTTGTATTTATTTTGATATAGTT
Source organism: Wollemia nobilis (assembly GCA_028583015.1). Taxonomy (NCBI): domain Eukaryota; kingdom Viridiplantae; phylum Streptophyta; class Pinopsida; order Araucariales; family Araucariaceae; genus Wollemia; species Wollemia nobilis. The sequence continues at coordinate 1,756,459 of JAQPPZ010016911.1, read as the reverse complement.
TTTTTTTTACAAAAGGTTTTGAATTGCCCCAAGTGTGTTGGGAGCAAGGTTATAATGCTTCTTGTCTCTCTGAAATACAATGCTTTGATGGAGGAGGGGAGGTCTTTCGACTCTTCCATAGGATGTAGTGTTCTTTGTTCTCTCATCATAGCTTCAAGGGGTGAGTGGGCTTTGGTATCCATCCAGGGACCACTCTAGCTTCAACAACTTATCCAAAGTACTTATCACCTACACACATTCAAACCAACAAAGGGATTATCAACACCTGTATATTTGAGCAATAAAATCCATGCATGCATAAAACCCTAAGCAGATAATTATATGAAACAAATGATAAAAATTTTAAAAAAATAATACCTTGCTAACATGAATATATTACTGATCTCGGTCGTACGTGTGAATTCATGCTCGGGACTGTGGAACCACGGAAGCACGGTTGTGGGCTGGAAACCATGGACCTGCAGTTGTGAAACTGTGGGCTCACATTTTTGACTGTGAAATCGTGAACGAGCAGTTTTGACTAAAGAACAGGTCACCTCAGGATTCGAACCAATGATCAGAATGAAGCTCGCGCTTCACAATTTCTCGTTGGTCTAAGTCAATTTTCGCAGCCTATCAGTATGCAAATTCAGCTTCCTTTTCTTTGTTGATAAGATGGTATTTTTATAGGCTTCCTAGGGCTTTGGAGGGGAATGGGAGGTGGTAAGCCTGACTTGCCAAGTGGCAAATATGAACTGCCAGGTGGAAGGGGCAGTTACAGTGAGTCATTCAGTGTGTCTAACTTAACTGGGGTGATGTGGTTGCAAGTGGAGTGCAATGTGGGATCCTATCCTATGTGAAGGGACAAGGGAGACAAAATGGATGAGATGTGGCATGGGTGTTGGGAATTTGTCCCATGTGCAAAGATAGGGGGACAAGAGTGGGTAATATGTGGCAAAAATGTTGGGTGAAGTGTCCAGGACACATGTCCAATGGGTAGACAGGGTATCCTAGGGTGATTTTCCAAATTAAGTAAATTAGGAAAATAGGATAATGTGCAGGATTTTACATCCCTAAGTTAGAACTTAGGCATATAATTTTATTATGCAGGATTTTATGGTGGGGTGGCAAATGTGGTTTTGAAGGTGTTGGATTTTAGTGTCTATAGTTGCCTCTTTTTGTACTGCGTTGTGTACAACATAATGCAGTGCAAAAACCGATGACATCTAACTTTATTGGATGGATGGACTCACTCTCTTTTGGTGTGGCAAGACGGATGATTGTTGTAAATGAAATTTTGGTTTGCATTTTTACCCCCTTGATTGGCGAGTGGGTAACAATTGAGACCCAATGGCCAATTGAAAGCGTTATTTTTGATGTCGCTCCGAGTTAATTAAGTTGTTTTGCAGAATATCGTTTGGTTTTTCTGACATGCATGAAATGAAGTAAAAAAGAACCAATCATCCTAGTTGCTTGTCCTAGTGACTGTTAGCAATTCCATTGTGCATTTGTTTGATTTGAACTTACCGTGTTTTGTAACCCCACAAAGTAGGTGTCATTTAACCTTGGATTCTGCTTTTGTTATTTTTTTGTATTTGAAAAAGTGGTTGCGCATTCCTAAAACTGTGAGTTCATGGTTTTGATGCAATAATCGCACTTTTGTGGTTTAGCTTCAAACCATAGGTTTGCATTTTTGCGCAATCGAAAAAACATGGACACACATTTTTCATCGTGAATTACGACTATAAATAGGCCTATGCCTGTCATTTTCATTTCATTGCCAGTTGTCATTTGCTGATTTGGTGTGAGTGATGAGTGAGATGGAGATCGACGAGGGCAGTGGTGGCGGAGGTGGCGGTGGTGGCATCTCGGTTGGAGCGAAAGGCGGTGGTCGATTTGCCGAGGTAGGTGGTCCTTTGCTTGTAGTTAGGGTCTTTTGTTTTGTGTTTGTAGTTGTTTATTTGTTTGTTTTTTTTTTTTTATGGAACTAAGTGGGGCTGGTAATGAATTCTTTGTATTTTTGTTGATTTGTTTTGTTTTGCTTTTGTAATTTTGGTTTTTGTTTTTGTATTTTTTCCTGTTGATATATGATCACCTAGGGGTAGGTGCAATTTTTTTTTTTGTTTATGTTTTGTTTGTGTTTATTGCCAGTTGATTACCTAGGGTTAGGTATTTTTATTTTTTTTGTTTTTGTTTTTCTTTATTGCTGGTTGGTTACCTAGGGTTAGGTAATATATTTTTTTGATTTTTTTGTTGTTTGTTTTTTTTATTGTTGTTTGATTACCTAGGGTTAGGTAATATTTTTTTGATTTTTTTGTTGTTTGTTTTTGTTTATTGTTGTTTGATTACCTAGTTTAGGTAATATTATTATTTTTTTTTGTTGTTTGTTTTTGTTTATTCTGTTTTATTACCTAGGGTTAGGTAATATTTTTTTGATTTTTTTTGTTGTTTGTTTTTGTTTATTGTTGTTTGATTAAATAGGGTTTGTTAGTCTCACAATGACACTGAGAGGGGGGGTGAATCAGTGTAGCTCTTTTAAAACTTAAATCTTCAACTCTTAAATCCAAAATAATGAAAACTTGAAACCAAATAAAGCAAGTATAACAAGAGAACATCACACAACACAAGATGTACCAAGGTTCACCGATTTGGCTACATCCTCAAAATGATTGTTTGGACTCCAATCCAAATCCAGCCTTTGCAAAACACCAACTTTACAATCAATTTACTAGCACCCACTGGAAAGAGCACCAACCCCTGATTTATCTGCACCAATAGAAAGGAGCACCAACCCCTAATTTATCTGCACCAACAAAAAGGAGCACCAACCCCTAATTTATCTACACCAACATAAAGGAGCACCAACATCTTATGGCCTCTTTGAATGGCATATTTAAAACCTCTAAAAAAAATTTGTTTCTCCTTCCATGACTGTTCATTTTCTTCTTCCATGATTGTTCATTTTCTCCTTCCATGACTGTTCGTTTTCTCCTCCCATGACTATTTGTTTTCTCTTTCCATGAATGTTCATTTTCTCCTTCCATTGTGCATGCATGTGTTTTGGTTTCCAAAAAGGCTTTTCATTTCTATTTTGTGGCCCTTCGTTTCCTTTTCTCCACATGGGCATGCGTCCGCTTCTTTCCATGTGTAACGACCATCTTAGATGATTTCAAATCATTAAAGATTCCTTATGTAATGTTTTGTCTTATTCATTGAATTTTGTCCTTATGTGACAAATTACCTTATTCAATCTTCGATTTATTCCTTATAGGTCCACATCACTATGCAGTCTTCAGTTTCATTATCCTGGTGTTCATCACTAATATCAGATGCACTATCAACTACTCTGTTCCTTTGGAAAAAATGCAACATGTCGCGATATCGCGACACTTTTGTTTCTCTGCCTGCCTGCCCTTTTTGAGTTGCAAAAATGCTACATGTTGCGATATCATGACACTTTTTCCTTCTTGCTCTTTCTCTTTGCTTTGGGCCGTGAAAATGCAACATGTCGCAATATCGCGACGCTTTTTTCTCCTTGCTCTTTCTCTTTGCTTTGGATCGCAAAAATGCGACGTCGCGATATCACGACACTTTTTTCCTTGCTTTTTCTCTTTTCTTTGGACCGCAAAAATGCAACATGTCACGATATCGTGACACTTTTTTCTCCTTGCTATTTCTCTTTGCTTTGGACCGCGAAAATGCAACATGTTGTGATATCGTGACACTTTTTTTCTCCTTGCTCTTTCTCTTTGCTTTGGACCGTGAAAATGCAACATGTCGCGATATCGCGACACTTTTTCTTTCTTGTTATTTCTCTTCTCTTTTGGCCATGAAAATGCAACATGTCACGATATCGCAACACTTTTTTTATTTCTTGTTCATTCTCTTCTATTTTGGTCATGAAAATGCAACATGTCGCGATATCGCGACACTTTTTCTTTCTTGTTCTTTCTATTCTCTTTTGGCCGCGAAAATGCAACATGTCGTGATATCGCGATACTTTTTATTTCTTGTTTTTTTTTTTCCTATGAAAATGCAACATGTCGCGATATTGCGACACTTTTTTTTATTTGCGGTGTTTTACTTTTTCTTTGATCTTTAGCATATGGGCCACTTCGGTATTCTTGGAAAATATGCAAAAAGGTGGGTCCTCAATTTTGGGGTACGTTGTGGAGTAGCCACAACATGACGATTTTTTCAACTTTGCACAAACAACCTATAACAACTTCACCCAAACATCAAAAACATCCTCATAAGAATTTAACATCACTGTACATACTCTAATAACCTCTGAACTCCTGTCCACTGTATCAACCGATCTATATGACTGTGTTGACAACAATGACAATACTGTCGCTGCACCTTGCTCAACAATCTCCCTCTTTGGAATTATTGGCAACACATATGCAATTTCTTGTAACTCTTCTCCCCATTTGACAGCAATACCAAAGGGCTGCTGCAAACTCCCCTTGAGTCCATGCACAACATTCTCAGGAAAAAATTATTACACTTAGCAACAATCACAAATAGGAGAAAAAAGATAAACAAATACACAAATGATCCCCCTGAGAATGTGGTCTCGATAGCTAGTCAATTCTTGGGAAGCGTGACCACTCCTAATTTATTGTGAAGGTACTCAAAGACTTCCTTGGGCAATGGTTTTGTGAAGATATCTGCTACTTGCTCTATTGTTGGAACAAAATCCAACTTAACCTCACCTTCCGCAACTTTCTCCTTCAAAAATTGATATCGGATAACAATATGTTTTGTTCGAGAATGCATAACTGGATTCTTTGAGATGTTAGTGGCACTAGTATTATCACACTTAACTAAAATTGGCTCACTGAAGTTAATACCAAGATATTTCAGGGTTTGTTTCATCCATAATACCTGCATACAGTATGTTGTCGCTATAATATATTCTGCCTCTGCTGTGGATAAGGAGACTGACTCTTATTTCTTACTGTGCCACACGACCAACCTATCTCCAAGATAGAATGTACCTCCACTGGTACTCTTTCTGTCATCTACACATCTCGCCCAATCTGCATCCGAATACATAATAAGGGTGAAGTCCTTACCTTTTGGATACCATAACCCATACTCCATAGTACCCTTGAGATACTGAAGAATCCTCTTCACTGCTGTCACATGAGTCTCCTTGGGACTAGCCTGAAATCATGCTACCATGCATGCTTCCTGCAAAATATCTGGTCTAATAGTTGTCAAGTATAGTAAGCTCCCAATCATAGATCTGTACATGGTTTGATAAACATGTGGAGATTTGTCATCCTTGCTCAATTTGCAACCTATCATCATGGGAGTGCTAACTGGCTTACAATCCTCCATTGTGAAAATTTTTAGCATCTCTTTCACATATTTAATATGAGAAATAAATATGCCCTTCTCATTTTGAGTAACTTGCAACTGAGGAAATACGAAAGTTCACCAATCATTGACATTTCAAATTCTTTCTGCATCTTATTTGCTAAATTTTTACATGACTCATCTTTGCTTCTACCAAATATGATATCATCTACGTATACAATAAGAACAATAAGATGGCCATTTTCTATTTTGACATACAAATTACTATCCACCATACCTTTCTCGAACCCTTGTTGAGTAAGATAGTTGTCTAGCCTCGCATACCATGCTCGGGGTGCTTGTTTTAAGCCATATAATGATTTATTCAACTTGCAAACCAAGTTGGGATCATCACCAAGTTGGAAACCATCTGGCTGCTCAATATAAACCTCTTCTTCAAGTTTCCCATTCAAAAATGTTGATTTCACATCCATTTGATAAACTTTGAAATTCTTGTAACTTGCTAAAGCCAGAAACATTCTAATTGCCTCTAGTCTAGCCACAGGTGCAAAGGTTTCCTCAAAGTCAATACCTTCAACTTGTGCATAGCCTTTACATACCAATCTTGCTTTATTCCTAACTACCTATCCATCTTCATTTACTTTTTTTCGAAAGACCCATTTAGTACCGATTATATTTTTATTTGCAGGTCTTGGTACTAACTCCTAAGTTTTGTTTTTCTCGATCTGATCTAATTCTTCATTTATTGCCTTCATCCAAATTTCATATTTGCTTGCGTTAGCAACATTTTTGGGCTCAATGCTGGGATAATAGAAAGTAGTTACTTACTACTCTTCTTCTTGTTTGAACACCAACTATGGGGTCTCCAATTATTTGCTCTCTAGGACGATATTTCTACCAGCTGCCTATTTTGAATTTTTTATTTTCTTCCACTTCTGAATCACTGTTTGAATCATCTGAGTCAATTTTTTGTTTTTTTTTTCCATTTCCTTTTCCTCATATCCTTCAATAACCTCTTCATAAATTTGATATTTATCTTCATAGCTAATTACTCATTCCCTACCTTCATTAACTTTAACATCGGCACTATCCACAATTTTCCTTAGACTCTTGTTGTAGCATTTGTAAGCTTTGTACGAATAGCCAAGAAAAATACCTTCATCTGCTCTATCTTCAAACTTACCAACGTTTTCTTCAGTTCTTTTGATGTAACACTTGCTGCCAAAAACTTTAAAGTATCTTACTGTTGCCTTTTTACTGAACCACAACTCATAAGGAGTTTTGCTTTCATGCGTCCTCAACATGAAACTATTTTGGATGTATACTGCAGTATGGATTACCTCTTTCCAAAATTTGTCAGCTACTTTGCTCTCAGTAAACATAGTCCATGTCATTTCCTGCACTGTCCTATTCTTTCTTTCTACCACACCATTCTGTTGAGGTGTCCTGGCTACTGAAAAATGTCTCCTAATACCATATTTTTCATAGTACTCTGTAAAATCCTTTGAAATGAACTCTCCTCCTCTATCTGATCTTAAACATTTAATCCTTTTTCCTATTTTATTCTCAACTTGGTTTTTGAAAACCTTGAACATCTCAAAAGCTTCTGATTTATGCTTCAAAAATAGTACCCATGTCATCCTGGAATAGTCATCTATACATAATATAAAATATTTGTCACCATTTATGCTTTGCGTTCTAATGGGTCCACATAAATCAGTATGTATTAGTTCCAAAGGTTTGCTTGTGTAGTACTCTTTTGTTTTAAATGAGACTCTAGTTTGCTTCCCCTTTTGGCATAAAACACAAATGCTATTTGATGGTTTTCCAATGGTGGGAATATCTCTCATTGCCTTTTTTGAGCTAATTTTTACTAGATTGTCAAAACTGATATGACCGAGCCTCTTGTGCCACAACCAATTTTTTTCTTTCTGTCCAATCAAGCAATCTCCTTCTGAAGTCTCCGAGAGAGTGTACAGGTTTCCAGATGTCCTCGATCTAGTTGCTATCAACTTTCCATTGTTTGCTTTTTTGACTTCACAACCCTGCTTCTTAAAAATCACTTCATGACCTCTATCACAAATTTGACTTATGCTCAACAAGTTATGTTTCAGACCAACCATAAACAAGACTTTTTTTGACTTGATTTTTCCATCACTGATCTTAACTGAACCTTTGCCAACTATCTTAGCTCCATCATTATTTCCAAATTTCTTCGAACCACCTTCATATTGCTGTAACTTCTCAAATTTTTGTTTGTCACCTGTCATATGACTGGAGCATCCATTATCAAGTATCCATGGTGCAAATTTATTCTATGCTTTAAATGTTTTTTGTATGATCAGGGATTTCTTTTCTTCCTTAGATCGCTCTTTTTCTTTCCACTCTGGTTTGATTACAGTTTTGGGCTCTTTTTTTGACTTTTCTTTTTCAGTAGCTTGTGTATGTTTTTAAAAAAAAATTCTATTTTATCTCATTCCATTTGGTTGAAATTTTCTTCCCTGAAATTGATTTGATGCAAATGTACTTCGATAATTTCTTGCAATGTGCCCAAAATTATGACGGTTATAACATTCTACTGCATAATCCATCAAAGGTGAAAAAACATTTCTACTGGTAAAATTCCTTGGTCCTACATTATACTTGCAATCTGAAATCTTATGTCCATAACCATTGAATTTAAAACATTAACCATAAAAGAGATGATTGAACCTAGGTTATGGTCTTTGCCATGTTGTCGTAGGAGCCATAAATCTTCTTCTTCTTTGATGTGTGACATTGGTGAATCCATCATTGTCAATTCTCCTTTCGTGCCTTGCATTATTGCTTTCTTTTGCATGAGTCAATTTTTCTTGATCAACCTTGTTTCTTATCTTCATTCTTTATGGATTCTTCATTTATAGCCTTTGATCCATTTGATGATTCTCCTTCGTCAAAGCCCAAACCAAATTTGATGGCTGTAGTCTTTTGGTTTTTTATGATCTTATCCAGCTTCATAGAACTTTCTTCACGTTTGTGATAACAACTAATTTTATGATTCATCTCTTCTATCTACATCCTTAAACCAACAGTCTCTTCTTCTAGATTGTTGCAATAATCTATTTTCATGGTTATTTGCACTTCGAGATCTTCAAAAATTTTCTTGGATTCTTCTATCTATACTTTCAAACTGGTTCTGATTTCATTTGCATCCTCAAGCTTTCTTGAAATTTTCTTATTCTTTTTTCTTTCTATCTTCAATTCATCCAGAGCTACAATTAGTTCCTCTTCCATATTTACTTTTGCATCAATTTCTTCTTCATCACATTCCTGTTCTTTTTCTATTTTTTCTTCTTTGAGTGCCATGAAAAGAGCTTCACCTGTTTTCTTTTTAGAATCCTCACCGAAGTTGTCTTCTGATGAACTGACATTCTTGGAGATGAAACTTTTCTTCTTGAAGTTGCCTTTTTTGAAATTTATTTTTTTCTTCCAGTCACTTCTTTCTTGGTGCGATCCTTCATCACTTTTGTTCTTCTCATTAAGTGGACATTTAGCTGCAAAATGCCCAACACCTCCACAATTGAAACATTTAAACGGTAACTTTCCTCTATATTTTCCTTTTCCCCTTTTTAGTTTTTGAACAAAGTTTGCTTCCATTTCATCTGATGTCTCTTCTTCTTTGGATTCTTGTTTTGCTTTCATATTTTTATGGGCTTTAAAAGTAGCTTCTCTATCTATGGGTTTAGATTTTCCTATTCTCATCTCATATGCAGTCAAAGAACCATGCATCTCATCCATACTAAAATAATTTAGATCTTTAGCTTCTTCTATAGCTAAAACTTTAGAATCAAATATTTGGGGAAGAGATCTTAATACTTTTTTCATGATGACAAAATATTTGATTTCCTCATCGAGTCCTCTAATCGCATTAATGACTTCATTAACTCTCAGCATATATGCCTCTATGTTCTCAGTCATTCATCTTTAATACTTCGAACTAATCTCGATGTGTTTGTAACTTGGCCTCCTTGATCTTAACGTCTCCTTCATGAATGCTCCTCAGTTTGTCCCATATTTCTTTTACCATTTTACAACTCATAATCTTTACCAGTTCACTATCCACTAATCCGCACATGATAACATTATTTGCTTTTGAGTCATTCTCAAACAGTTTCTTATCGACAACATTGGTTGGAGAAGTGGTGGGTATTTTGTATCCACTATCTACTGAATCCCAAATGTCGTATCCCAAAGCACAAATATATATCTACATCCTGAGTCTCCAAAATACGTAATTAGTTTCGTCAAACAATGGTGCTTTTTTTGATGAGAAGCCTTCACCACCTGCCATTGTGTCACTTCCAAGATCACCCTAGCCGGTTAAGCTTGTTCAAGAACCTCACTCTGATACCAATTCTTAGTCTCACAATGACACTAAGAGAGGGGGTGAATCAATGTAGCTCTTTTAAAACTTAAATCTTCAACTCTTAAAGCCAAAACAATGAAAATTTGAAACCAAATAAAGCAAGTATAACAAGAGAACATCACACAACACAAGATGTATCGAGGTTCACCAATTTGGCTACATCCTCAAAATGACTGTTTGGACTCCCATCCAAATCCAACCTTTGCAAAGCACCAAATTTACAATCAATTTACCAGCACCCACTGGAAGGAGCACCAACCCTTGATTTATTTACACCAACAAAAAAGAGCACCAACCCCTGATTTATTTGCACCAACAGAAAGGAGCACCAACCCCTGATTTATCTGCACCAATAGAAAGGAGCACCAACCCCTAATTTATCTGCACCAACAGAAAGGAGCACCAACCCCTCTACCAAGAACCCACTTGATTTTGATATTGATAATTAAATTACATATATGAATCTTCTCTTCTCACATAAAAATTGATCGTTATCTTATCTCGTTTTGTCAATTGCTAAACGCTTTCTGGGTATTATGTAGAACTCTATCTATGACCTCCTCTCAAAATTTCAGCCAAAACTAATATCATATAAGAAAGTTATGCCCAAAATACTAAAGTGATATTTTTTACCTTTTTCCCAAAAACACGGATTTTCATTCTTTATTTTTCTCCACACACTCTTCTCTCCCCACAAAATAAAATCACACTCTTCAGTAAAACACTTCTAACTTAAATGCACACACTTGCATTCCTTTTCACTTTTCACTTTCTCCAAAAAATCTTTATTTAATGAAACTTCTTAAAATAATATAACTCCTTTTTTTTTTTTATTGAGAAGCCATTTCGTCAAACACATCACATGCAAAGAATTGACACCTTACTCATTCTCATACTCTAGAGCCACGTGACAACTCAAAAAAAAAACAAAATATGATCTATTTGATGCCTTGAAGGTGTAACAACACTGAAACTGAAACTCTGGTGACTCTTCAAGGTCGAAACGGCCAACTAAAGGATTTTGCCCAAGTGGCACAAATTGACATAAAAGAGACCTGTAACGTTTTTGCAAAAATCATAACTCTCACCTCGTAACTCGGTTTTCTTTGAAATTTGAAACGTAGAATATTTGCAACACTGACTATGTCTAAACCAAAACTCACTACCTAACTCCTTACGGTTCGCCTATACCACTTCCAAAAAAATTGCTACTGACACACTTTTTCAAAAAGGAGAGTTTTTGTGACAGTCTTGCAATGCTTGTAAAATTAGCCTTGTTTCTCTGTTTTCATTGAAATTTGGAACACATGTTCTTGAAGATAACGACCACCTCCAGTTCAAATTTTTTTGCATAAATCCTTACGGTTTATTCGCAGTGCTTCTGACAAAACCTGCACTTTTTCAGCCTGTACAACCACTTGCCAAATCATCCACCAAGATACCGAAAACACCATCGATCACTCCAAACACTGTGCTGAAATCTCCAATGCTGTTATGGACTATTTACTGACATGTTGGCATGTTCCAAACTGATCCATCCTATCCAACTGTGCCCATGGCGACTTTTGCAACTTTTTGACTATTTTACTGCTTTGACAACTTTTTGATGATTTTTTCAACTTTTGCAAATTTGCACAAACAACCTATAACAAATTCACCCAAACATCAAAAACATCCTCATAAGCATTTAACATCACTATACATACTTTGAATAACCTCTGAACTCCAATCCACTGCATCAACCGATCTATCTGACTGTGTTGACAACAATGACAATACTGTCACTGCACCTTGCTCAACAACTAAGTTGTTAATGAGGGTAAATACCGTTTACAGATACTATAAGAAGGAAGGACATCCAACCAAAAATTACTTGCTAAAGTTGCAAAGGATTGAAGTTAAGTTTCTTAATATGGGAGATTATATTCTAGATTATGAGATGGATTTAGATGGGTCTTCTTCAATTAAATAATACCACTAGAGATCAAGGGGGAATATGTTATACTTACTAATGTATTCTCTTCTTGGCCTCTCATATCAAATTATGAGGGGTGTTGAATGCATAATTAACTTTATAACCAAGGCAACATTGTTTGGAATTGTATGATATCCTTTTTCATAGGCCTATAGGCATTTGTTATACAATGTATTTAATTTTTCATCTGTGTAAGCCTAATGCGTTCATGTTAACCTTGTTATGGTTAAACCCATATTATATTTTATAATTAACCTAAAGCCATTTTGTTATGTCAATTTAGTTTAGCGTAATAATGCAATTAATATTTTTGGTATTGGTATAAATACCTTCCACCACTCCATTCATTGTATCATAGTGTTGTGATCCTTATTTATGGATAATATAGTGATTATTTATGGTGCATATGGGTTCTCAATATATATATATATATATATATATATATATATATTATATATATATATATATATATATATATATATATATATTCATCATCATCATCATTTTTAATGCTTTCTATATAAGATTTTAGTGAATGGATTGATTATATTTGTTTGTGTAAATAGGTGTAAATTCTAACCTCAAAAACATAGAAATTTACATAGATAAACTCAATATCTTATATGAAATGAGATAGGAGGATATATATCAAACTAAAGTAGTGTAAAAATAAATGAATAATGGGAATGAATACTTCATAAAGGATAAGAAACTACACCTAGAAGATTCATATCTTTTACATATCTCTTGGTATAAGGACTTCAAGGTCAAGCTTCAAACCAATGGCTTGAGAATTACATAATTGATATAGTATATGACCATAGGGTAGTGAAGTTACAATCATTGATCCATTAAAAACCCCATTGATGGCTAATGAGCATCACTTGAATCCATATATTTGGTCAAAGACAAGGAAAGAACTCACTTCACTTTACAAACAATAGAAAATTCAACTTATGGAGGCTTTGGAATGTCCCACTCTAGTAGATCCATAGAGGCTTATATTTCTTCAAAAATAATTAATAGTATGATAGTAAATCTCCCTATAATATCGATACTAAAGATCAAAATGCTACTTGCATGCACAATAGGTAGTTTATAATTTTATTTTAATGCCATCAAATAGGCTAATACTTGAAAACCAACTTACAGGTAGGTACCTACCTGTAGAAAAAGTTTATTTTTATTTAATATTGATTATATACTATTTTGTTGCGGTAGTTGCTTTCACACTAAACATCATCAAGCTAAAGTCTCACTTTAGTAGTTAAATAAACTAGGTAATATGTTCTATGTACAATAGTCTTGTAAGCATACATCTCACTTTAGACATGTTTCTATCCATGAATATCCAATAGGTTTAATTGGGGTAGAGACATGTGCTAGTAACATGTGGCTACATGAAAATCAAGGGATTAGTATCTTGTGTTTTGAACATCATAGGCTATATAAATCAATGCTTTTTGGATGATAAAAGAAAATATGTTTGAGGCATGTGAGTATTCAAAATTTGGTATCCTCATCATGTCATTTGATATAAACATATTAATAAACTTGATCTTTTAATCCATATTGACAAATTTTGTAATCTTTACTATAGTAAAATCCTAAGGCATACCTATTATTAGACAAAAAGGGACTATGACTAAAGTAGAACACCAAGCCCATGTGGCAAAAAATGCTTGGCATCTTCAAATAGGAACTAAATTGATGGTTATATTTGAATCATATTATATAATCAATGGAATTATACTATAATGAATTTTGCACTGCAACATCCTACTCATAATTTAATGACTCATTATTATTTCTGGGTGTATAAATATTAGCTCTAATAGATAAAAAGCAATTGTAAAATATGAAAAACTAGTTATAGAATGTTGAGAATGACTATTTGCTAAGAGCTATGAATATAGTAGTTTCAAGCCAAGAATATGGGGTGGAACTAAATCGTAGAGAATTAACGAGTACAAAAATACGAGAAAAGTTGATTGCATAGTAAATTCTTGGATATAACAATTGCATAGCATTATTTTGAGCATCTTAGGGATACAATGATATCATTTCCATTTAGAATAAGCAATTGATATTCTAAAATCTTGTAATAAAAATCATATAATAATCCACAAAATAATTCATTAGCTTACCTCAAATATAAAAATATTGTTTTAAGAAGGAAATATGATCTATGAAGGAGCATCAAAGAGAATTATGTCTTATAGAGCACATCCATGACATTGGTAAAGGGGTTCTGCATAAAAAATTGCTTCATTCATGGGATGATGCTAAAATACTAGAGCACTATCTCCTAGGCAAATATAGATACACTTGAGACATGATAAATTGTTTAATATACCCTACTTTATAATTGTCTCATGAAGAAAATTTTCCAAGGAAGTGAAAGCTAGTGGAATTAATAGATTTTCCCTTGATATCCTAATCCATTTATTAGTTATTAGGGCCTTTGAGGGAAATAGAACAAGGAAAATCTAGATAGATTTTATAGCCTATATTCTAGAAGATAATAGAAAAATATATTAAAACTATAGATGTGAAGGTAGAAGAAGATGATGAAGGAACTAGAAGAGAATTAGTTCTCAAAAGGAAGGAGCCCTTAAGAGAGGTTATCGGGTGTTCTAAATGGTGACCAAATGACTATTTACTACAAAAAACTTTAACGCAAACAACACCAACAATTGATAGATATAGTAGTAGGACCTTTAAGTAAAAGTACTAAGTTGGTGACTATAACCAAAGTTTAATTTGAATCTATAGAAACACCATCATTGTAGCATAAACCTATCCACTATAGAAGAAATCCTTGTGGAGAGAACATGAACAAAAAATAGAAGGTAGCACTTGGAAATTTAAATATATGAAATCCAATAAGAAAATTAAAGAATAGTGGTAGAGGATTATGGTCCTCAAATTTATTGTAAGAGAGGGAGATGATAGAGAAACAAGTTAATTGGACTCATTGGCTTAGGGAGATGAAGAAATATATACTAGATAAATAGATTAACAAACTAAAATAAGGATATCCCTATATTCCATCACATGATAGAATATAAAGGGTAAGTGAGAGAAGAACCAATTAAATAGATCTCTATGATGGACATAGACTTTGATGAGGAAGAATAGTCTACTCAAGAAGATATTGGGGAGAACCTAAGAGTAATATACTAAAATAGAAATCAAACCTATTATAGTAGCTAAATTTACCACAAAAATGAGTGCCCTCATATTCAAGCCCATTAAAACAACAAAACTTAATTGAGGAAGTAGGACTTGAGGATTTAATGCTAATGGAATAGCTACAATATTTATAGTGAGTTGTACGAGGTGAAGAGGTAGGGGCGAAAGGGGCTAGGTTGTAGTTTGGTGCTCCAAGTATGGTCTTGGGAGCACATCATTTTTGGATGACCGGTTGGTCTTCCTTGTGCCTATGATGCCACTACTCCTCGTGCTTATAGGTGGCTACTTAGTGAGGAGCTTAGTCATCCAGTGATTGGGGCATCGGAGTACCGAGGCATCCTGAGCTCCCTTTCTAGAGACTTCATGAGTTGGTGGTCTTGGAGGGGCTTGGATTGGGTGACGGATGCGGTAGAGCTTCATCGCATCAGGAGAGAGCTATGGGTTGTTGGAGCCCATCTAAGGGAGATGGAATTTGTCTAGTTTTCTTGGGTACATCATCAGTTTGATTTAGTACAGGGTGTGCTTGATGCACCTATGACATACAAACAATGGGGAGATGAGATGGGGTTACCTGTTGCTCCTAACTTTTGGTGAGTTGATGATCCTGAAGATGAATCTGACTTGGAGGTTCCTAACTTGGATGATGTGGGTACCACTCCCGAGTATGATGTATGGTTTTCATCTCAGCCTCCTTGGATGTCGAGTGTTGTTGTCAATGATGATGGGAGTGGTGATGATGTGGAGGTGGGTGAGAAGACTCCTTGGTCGGCGAAGCACCAACGACATAGTACTCCTAGGGTTGAGGTGGTGACTTATATACAATATCTAGTAGAGGGAGGCGAAGATGGTGATGGAGATGATGAGGGTGGTGGTGATGGGGGTGGTGATGGATATGATGAGGGTGGTGGTGATGGGGATGCCCCTCCTTGATGGATAGATGAGGATTATGATTTGTTATAGGCTGAGTATGACAACCTAGAGTTAGAGGTGACTTGCCTAAAGGGCGAGTTAGCATGGTATCAGGGCGAGGTGACTCATATCGATAGGATGCGTGATGGGCCTAGCAACGATGCTCTTGCTACAAAGGATTTAGAGATTTCTAAACTTGAAGGTGAGGTCACTCGAGTAGAGGGTGAGCTGACTCAGCTATAGGAAATGTCAGGTAGAGGTGACACTAAAACTACTATTGTTGCTTTTAGAGCAAATATTTCTCAATGGGTTACTCATGAGGGTGCAGGCTTGAGGAGCTTGGGCAAGCAGGCTATTTATATAGAGATGTTGGAGAATATTTTGCATGAGCATCAGATTCCTTTTCCTGTTCCCCCTTTTTCATCAGCTACTACTGCTACCCGAGGGACTGAGAGGAGTCGCAGGACTCATCGGTCATCGAGTTCTCATGGTGCTTCTACAATGCAGGGTCCTCGAAGGGATCCTGCTGGTACTAGCTAGTGTGACATGTTTCTCTTTTTTGTATTTTGCTTCTATTTTGCTATGAGCCTTAGTGCTTCGATGTATATATCCTACAAGCATTTTGTACCTTTGGGACCTTCATATTTATATATATATATATATATATATATATATATATATATATATATATATATATATATATATATATACATGGCCTTGTATTTTGGTTATCTCATGTGTTAATGTTTATATGCATGCTTTTTGTTTATGCTTTGTTAATGCTTATGTGATGCAATGTACACATTGTTATGTTTGTGCTATGATAAATGAATGTAAACTAATATGTAATATGCAGTTTTATATTTATTTTCATATAACTATATGATGACATGCATGATGTTTTTGTAATATTTATAGCTCAGAGTAGTTGACCATTACTTGTTCACTGTTGCAATTGGGGGTATCCAACTTGATGACTCTTCGCGGTTGATGTATGGTGGGTGTATGTATGTGATAATGTAAGAACATGTGACAATGATATGGTAGTTGGTATGGTTTTTGATATATAACATTGGAGGATTTTCAAAGACTCAAACAGTCTAGTGATGTCAACCATTTTATTGATATTCTTCTAACCTTATTTAGGATCAAGGTGTGTGCAAGTGAAGTTCGTTATTTTGAATATTTGTTTTAGGGAATGGCCCTAAGAAATCAAGAACCAGTGCATGTGTATGTGAAGTTCATAAAATAATGATGAGTAAAATTGGACGGTACCTGTATGGGTTTACCAATTAGCTAGCTTGTCCGTATGTGCGGTCAAAGGTCTTTCTTTTGGGAGAGAGACGTGTCGCCCTGCATGAGTTTACTCCACTGCAAGTCAAGCATCTATAGCTTTGATGGAGGTTCACTCCATAGTCCAATGACTTGATCTTTGAGCTTTGGGGATGACTACATAACTTTCTAAGGGGAATGTAGTACGATCCTTCTTGCTTTTGTGATCTGTGGTGTGTGTATAGAATTTATCATGATAGAGTTTGGGGAATCAGATTCTCAACCAAAGTGTGATGAGAATGTGATCCTATCCTTACTGTTCTACCTTTAATTTAAATGTTTGGATTGTTGTGATGGTGGTGAAAACCACCGTTTTGATTTTGGACTATGTTGCGTAATGGGACAAGCAGGGAATATTACCTTTTTGCTTCAAAGTTGTACCCAAGTTGGCGTTATATTTTCTTACTCAAAATGTTTTTAAAGTTGTAAAGTGTTTTTAGTTCAAGATTGCTTTGAGGTCAATCTACCATACTCAAGAATTTCTTAATGTGACATAAGTGCCTTGGTCCTAAAGAAAATTAGACATATTATGAATTTTGGTTCTTCACTAGACATTGTTGAGTGACTGAAAATTTTATTTATGATATAGGAAAACATGTGTGGATATGACTTTTGTTGACTTGCGAAGAATCTTAGTTGGGTATCCCCAATTCTTTAGAACTTGTTTTTACTTGGTCATATCATCACCACTATGAAAGATCACTGAACATGGGATGGGATAGATGTAATTATGTGATTAGTCTAATGATGCTATATGCTTGTGATATGCCTATTTAATGCATGCTTTTTTTTTTTTGTAACATGCAAATGCAATATGCTAAATGTTAGTAATGACATTTCTATTTACAATGTAACTAATATTGGAAATAAAAATTCTTTTCTTTTTTTTGTTTTGTTTTTTTTTGTTTTTAGCCCTGTACATATATATACATATATTGCAAGTCATTTCATGCATAAAATTCCTTTAGGTGCATTATGTTTAGTGATTTTGGCTCCAATTCTCCTTCAAAGTTGGCAAGTCTATAAGTTCTTGGTCCCAACTTATGCTTTACAATATACGTGCCTAACCAATTAGCCATAAATTTTTCTCTCAAGTGTGGCAATGCATTGGTATTTTGTTGATTTTATTTGAGCACTAGGTCCCCCACTTGAAATTCATGAGGATGGGCTTTTGTGTTGTAAGCATGTTTGACTCTGTCTTGATATACTTGTAAGTGCTCTAAAGCATTGATACATTTTCTTCAATAAGTGTCAATTGGTCAAGATGTGCTTGTCTAGTTGTTCCATCATCCATGAATTCCTATAATACGATTCTCAAGGAAGGTATATCAAGATCTAAAGTTAATATAGCATCAACACCGTAAACTAGTGAAAATAGTGTCACTCTTGTTGGCGTTCTGATGCTTGTTCTGTTAGGAGGAGAAACTGAAGGGATTATTTTATTAATAAAAATGTGTTACATATATAGGCAGAAGGCCTATATTATAAACTGATAAGTGTCAAAACAGAGGCATAGTGCACCTTAACTCTAACATTCCCCCTTAAAGTGCACTATCCTAACTAAAGAAGAAACAAAACAAGTCAACATTAGGTAACATTCATTTTCACTCTCATGTGGAAAAATAGGCCAATTAAGTTTTACTATCAGCCACTTTCACCATGATTAAAATATTTCCCTCTAAGGAAAATTACAATGGCCATGTGGCCCTCCACTTCCCTGTGGGAAAAAAACATTAAAAAAAAAACTGAGGCCATACTATCGGCCAAGTAAAATCTCCACCGTGATTAAAAATTCCTTCCAAAGTTTTAATCTCCCATACAATTTAAAAAAAATGGTCCTCCACTTTATAAAGTAAAACAAACTCTTTTGAGTGGTCGATATAAGAGACAACCGTGCATCTGGCAAAAGCTCCAAACGTAGAGTCCCCAAATTAGCAATGACAACATCATTGGATGGATCAACTATTAAATAAACTGGAAACCTAGCGAACAATAACCTCCGCTCTTCCTTCTTCTCAATTCATGAATGTCGTCACAGGCTTCGAACGGTCATACGCTTGTGTCCAGAATGCCAATGATGACATCATCACCATATTTCAGATTAATTCCCAGCACCCCGTGTGCCGCCTGTGCTGCCTGCAAAGACTCCGGGCACTGTAGATGCCATAATTAAAACTGCTTCTTTGAGAGATTCGCCCAAAGAAGGGAAGACCTGAATCTGCAATCAGAGAGAATAGAATAGAATCCCTGGAAGCTCCCAAGATTCAAAGCCTCGATCTGCAAGTCTTGATGGTGTTTCGGTATGCAAATCGAAGAGAAAAGATCTCTAACAGCAAGTCTATCAAAATGCAATAGCAAAAATCTAAACCCATTAACAGATAAATGATTAACCACAACCAAATATTTTTCAAGAATCAATGCATATGATCATTCTCGGCTACTACTCCACACCATGAATCTGCAGGTTGTGCACAGAGGTGGATCCATCCTCGAAATTTTATCAACGACCACCGAAACCCCATGATAGTCCCTCGAAAGAACTTGTTTCAATTTGCCGCCCTCAGAGATGGCTCTGTTGAAAGATCCGAAACCAGTTTTGATGTTTAGGATGTTTTGTGAAACCGCCTAGCAAGATTTCTTCATAAGGTGGATGGAATTGGTGGATTCGATCAGATCCCGGTAGCTGTGTCTGACCAGCTGGCGGAGCTCCTCCTGCTTCTCCTGGATTCCTTTCCTCGTTTGCGTCGTCACATCTCATATTTCGTTCCTCAGCCAGCCCATGCTTCCACTACGCTCTGCGATCAGACCTCGCTGTGACTCGAACAAGGGACCTGACAAGCACTAAATGAGGGCTCCCTCAGATTTGAACACAGAGTTCCCCGAGGATGGTATCATAGGCAACAGACCATGAACGCAGAATGAATTCTATCATTTTTTTTGGAACCTATGATAGCAGTCGGTCGTGTGCCATGACAGGTGGGGTAAAGGTCGAGCGCCTTCGTGTAAATATGATCTGAAGCATGAGTTATTGCAGCAGTAGGCAGTTCTGTACACATTCAAAAAAAATGGGGTTCAACATTATGTGGATGAGGGAATGCTCATCGATCTCAAGAATGATGGATCTTTGGCCTACTCAGTTGCGTCCCCAAGGAGCCCAGTTGTAAAAGCCCTATCATCTACAAATCTCAGTAGCAGACACGATTTTACAATTCCCGAGTCTCCAATAAATAGAAGCTTGAACAAATAATCATATTCGGTAGTCATCGAGAAAAAGTATATTTTCAAGTCTCGTGATCGGATTTGCAGTGGCAAGGGCATATTCTGTGCTGAGCTCCCCAAACCTATAGTAACACAATTTATACATAATACAGTTCAACATCTTGGGAGCTGCCCCTTTGTCAACATGATACTCTCCATTAACAAGGTAATCAGGCTCCTTGATAACAGGAAACACTCCACCTCCAATGCGAACCATCCACAAAAATTTGTTGATATCATCAGAAGAGTAACCAGTAACACCTCCAAATACCACCAGGACATAATCAACATCAAGTGATTGCATTATTTCATAAGCTTCATGCTCATAAGAAGACATTGCATGCCAAACAGTGGCAATGTGGGTGTTGTTCCATGTATTGTTGTCTACAATAACAGTAAAACCCATAATTACTCAGCAGGTATTTTTTTTAGCAATAAAACCCTGATGTTTGAAGAATACCATGAAATTATCAACAATACGGTGAAAAGCCTCCCGTTCACCACAGGAATCTTAGATCCCGTTGCCTCCTTTGTGCTTTCGTCGAATCCAACCACCTAAAATACTAAAATCTAGCCAACACCTTGCTCAAATCTGACAGCCGCACAAAAAAAATTCCCGAACTTAAAATTTTTTACCATCTGGTTTTTGATCCATCAAATTATGGAGAGCATACTCCCTCGGTAAAAAATTAAAAAAAAATAGGGAAAAAAAATCGGGGGGAGGGAGGATTTCCATGAGGGAAATCCCCCCTCAAGGGGTTTCACAGGGCAGGGAAAGCCTGCTCTGATACCAAATGTTAGGAGGAGAAACTGAAGGGATTATTTTATTGATAAAAATGTGTTACATATATAGGCAGAAGGCCTATATTATAAACTGACAAGTGTCAAGAGAATATGACAAGTGTCATGAAGGCATAGTGCACATTACTTTAATTCTAACATGTTCTATAAGCCCATAATGCCAAAGGAAGTTGAGTATACCAATCTCAATGATTTTCTTTGACCATTTTCTTGAGAATGGATACCATTATTTTGTTGGTTGCTTCAGCTTGCCCATTTTCTTATGGGTAATAAGGTGTGGAGAAACTGTGTTGAATTTTGAATTTATTGCATAATTCTCTAACATCCTTATTCTTAAATGACTTCCCATTATCGAAAATTATTTTTGAGGGTATTCCAAAATGATAGATAATATGTTGAAGTATAAACTCCGCTATTCGAGGTCTAGTAGTAGTGGTCATTAGAATTGCTTCCACCCATTTTGTGAAGTATTCTATCACGGTTATGATGAATTTATGTTGTCCTGATGAAGTAGGTGATATTTTACCAATCAAATCAAGACCCATTGTGAAAAGGGCCAAAGACTTTGAATGGGTTGTAAAGCGTGCAATGGTACATGAGTCAAATTTGCATGATATTGGCACTTTTGACACTTTTTGACATATTTGCAATAGTCATTTTCCATGGTCGGCCAATAGTATCCCATGCACAATATTCTCTTTGCAATGGCCATTCCACTGAAGTGGCCACCACAAGTACCATCATGGGCTTCTATTATTGCTCGTTCTGCTTCAATCGGATCTAAACATCGTAATAATATTCCATCATACCCACATTTGTATAACACATCCCCTAGTAGAGTAAAATGAATTGCTTTTTGTTTGAACGTTCTTTTTGCAGTTCGTGTCATTTCTACTGGGAGTATTCCAGACTTGAGAAAGTCTCTTATCTCATCAAGGTAAGAATTGTAAGGTTCAACATGTATCAAACAAACGTTCTTCTCACCTGTAGGTTTTGCTTTTTGAATTGATGGTTTTGACATTGTTGTTATGATTAGCGGTTGTACTTCTCCATGCTCATTCTTAGGGATGAGAGATCCCAAAGAAGCCATTGCATCCATGAATATGTTTGTGGACCGGGGTAAGTTACTAATTTCGTACCAATCAAACTTTTCTAGCAACTTTGTTGCTACTTCATGGTATTGCTTTAAGACTAGTTCTTTACATTGGTATTCTCCTTTTACTTGGTATACAACTAGTTGAGAATCACCAAAAATGCTTAGTCTTTTTATGCCCATTGCTATAGCTGATTGAAGACCTAAGATTAAGGCTTCATACTCTACATTATTATTGGTGCATGTGAAGTCGAGTTTGAATGATAAAGGAATTGGTATTCCTTTAGGTGTATAAAACATGACTCCCGCACCTTGTCCTTTGTCGCATTTAGACCCATCAAAGAACATGGTCATGTCTACTTCTTCCTCAAGAGAAACTAATTCTTCTTGTTCTGTGATAGAAAATACTGAATCATCTGGAAGCTCAATGATTAGTGGTTTGTCATTATGTAGTGGAGCTTCAACTAGTTGATCAGCTATCACCTGACCTTTTATGGATTTTTGACTTACAAATTCGAGATCGAATTCGGTTAAAAGCATTATCCATTTAGCAGTACGGGTGTTGTTGTATGTGCGAGTCATCATGTATCGCAAAGGATTTTCTCTAGCTATGACATAGGTAGTATTGCTTAACATATAATGTCTAAGTTTCTTAGTGGCAAAAACCACTGCTAAGCATAACTTTTTGACATAAGCATATCTTGTTTCGTAACTTACCAATGTTCGGCTAATATAGTAAATTGCTTGCTCCTTATGTTTTTCGTTCTTTTGTGCAAGCATTGTACCTAGTGCAAAATCTATTGCAAATATGTATAGGTAAAATGGGACTTCTACTCGAGGTGGTGTAAGAACTGGTGGTGATGCCAGATACTTCTTTATGTCATCAAATGCCTCTTGAAATTCAGTTGTCCATGAAAATGTCACCCCATTTTGTAACAGGTGATTGAAAGGCCTACATTTATCTGAGAGTTGTGCGATGAATCATCTGATAGATTGGATCTTTCCTTGTAAACTATGAAACTCTTTCAATGTCTTGGGAGGTGGCATTTCTAATATTGCTTTTACCTTACCTGGATCCACTTCAATGCCTCGCTTGGAGATAATGAATCCTAGAAGTTTTCCTGATGTGACTCCGAATACACACTTCTTAGGATTTAACCTTACTTTGTGTTCTATCAATCGATCGAACGCTTTTTCTAGTACATCGATGTGCTCAAGACGTGTCTTAGATTTAGCAATCAAGTCATCTACATAATCCTCGATGATCTTATGCATATAATCATGAAATATGTACGTCATAGCTTGTTGGTATGTAGCTCCTACATTTTTGAGTCCAAACGACATCACTCTGTAACAGAATGTCCCCCAGGGTGTTGTAAATGTTATCTTGTGTTGATCTTCGGGATTAATTCGAATTTGGTTGTATCCCGAGAAACCATCCATTAAGGAAAGCATTTCATGACCAGCATAGGAATCTACTAGTTGATCGATATTAGGCAAAGGAAAATCATCTTTGGGACACGCTTTGTTTAAGTCTCAAAAATTAGTGCACACACGTATCCCTCCATTCGGTTTGCGAACGGGTACCATATTTGAAAGCCATTATGGGTAATCAATTGGTACTATGAAGTGCACATCCAACAACTTTTGCAGCTCTTCTTTTACAATTAATGTGACTGTTGGATGGACTTTCCTAAGATTTTTCTTGAACGGCTTTGCATCATGTGCCAGTGTTAGGTTGTGGACTACCAGGTCTAGATCTAAACCAGGCATGTCTTTATATGACCATGCGAACACTTCTTTCTTTTTCATTAGCATGTTTATTATGCGTTCTTTCTCTTCTACGGATAAATATTTTGCAATTTTGACAATTTGGGGATTATCCGCATCTTGACTAAGGTTCACGTCTATAGAATCTTCAATCAGCATGTGGGAACCTTCTTCTAGTTGATGTGGAGTTGGGATGAGGTGGATATCATCCGCCACATTTTCAAATGTCTTTGGGATTTTCCCCTCTATTTTAGTTTGAAAAACTAAATTATTTGATGATGAAGGTTGCTGTGAAATATACGTGTTTGAAGCACGCAACAACTCTTCGAACAGGAAAAATTTAGCAATGGATGGTGGGGATGAGATCCTGTCCATGGTAATGAGGCTAGTGTCGATATGGATCAGCTTTGCCTCATCATACGGATTACGGAGTGGGGTGAGAAAATCAACAAAAATCATGTTGACTTGATGAAGGTGATGTGGCTACGATTTGAGAGGCGATGACTCATCCTCCCTAGGTTGCAACTGACCTAATGTGTGTAATTGGCGATGCTGCAGGAGTGGCCAAGGTGGTGGAGGAGGTTCTAGTTTAGGACTTTCATGCTTTTTTCTTAGCTGAAAGAGAGTTTGGTTTATTGGGAACTTCTTTTGGTACCAGTAATTTCTCCGAATAGATTTTGCATGTACTAACTCCTCTCTAGGTTCTTCTGCCTCTTGATTATGTTGTTCATGATGCACCTCTGCTTGTAGTATTCTTCTAGCTTGCATTTCGTGCTCATGATTTAGAAATATCATTTTTGTCTCATCTTCATAATCATCATCGCTTATCCAAAAGCCGTTAGCATTTGTATGAGGTCCCAGAACAAGTTGTGTGTAATCTGGCCTAAGGTCGGCCATTTCTGGTGGATCTTCATATCTTGGTTCTTGCTGTAGGGCTTGTTCTGAGAAAGTTCCAAACACATGAGGGTAAAAATTGTTGATTAGGTATTCACCATTTATATCATCATCCTCATCATTAGGTTCATCTTCCTTGTCACTTTCTCCTTCTCCGTCTTCGCACTCAATATCCAGTTCTTGGAATGTTTGACTTAGCGAAGAGCTTGCGATGGAAGGTTTGTAACCTAGACCTGAGTGGTCATTTGGCTCTCTATATTTTGGCTCAATAATGCGGTGAGGACCTTGTTCATGTCGTCCAAGTCCATATCCTTTCCAATTAACCCTCTAAAAATATCTCACTGGAAATGATGGGTTAGATAAAAAATCAATGTTCTCATTAAACTCTTTTACATGGTCCTCCTCTGGAGGAGATGGACCAGATGAAGAATCGACTCCCCCATATATGAAATTTATTGCATTTGACGATGAACCCATTTTGTATATCTCACCTATGGCTAAAGGTGGGTCTCGAGGGTGACCATAATCTCTTACTGACTCAATAGGCGGTGTAATTGTGACACTTTCAATAATATACTCGCCAATACCAGGATTGGCAAGATGTACTACAACTCGAGGAAGGTTGGGAGGTTGATGGCTCGATGGATGAGGAGGGTTCTTCTATGCTTGGTTGTGGCTCTAATGGTGGTGGTGGATTATCTCTAATAGGTGGCCCTATTTGCGATACTACGGGTTGTGATGATTGTGGTTTATTGATGGATGGAGTGGGTTGTGTTGTGAATATGAATGGTTGTTGTGGATCTGGAAGTGCGCTAGATGGAGTTGGTTGTTGGTTGGTAGGATGGTTTGGTGTGATTGGAAAGTGATATGCAGTGTTCAAAGGCTGAATTGAGTTGACGCTTTTGGATGCAAAATTTGGGTCAACTATAGGCAATTCCTCTTGAATGGGTGCTTTTGATGAGGTGTTATTAGGTGGAATGGTCCTAATGGTGAGTGGCTGGATAGTTAGGTGTGTTGATGGAAGCAAGGGCTCATACGGGTTTGAAATTAAGTTGCAGTACTTGAAAGGTTCTGTGTCAGTTGGTATACAATGTACTTTTCCTTCATGTACATATTTTAAGCATTGATGCAATGTTGAAGGCACACACTTCATTTCCCTAATCCAAGGGCATCCAAGAAGTATATTATATTGTATTTCTCCTTCCAAGATGTGGAAGAGAACATGTATTGTTTTTACCCCCACGGTGACGGGGAGAACAACATTCCCCATAGTTGAGCATAAAGCATCATTAAAAGCCCTAAGGGTGAAGGTGGAAGTTGTGATATGTGATGATGGGATGTTGAGCTTTTTCATTGTAGGTGTGGTGATGAGATTGATGGAGGAACCGGTATCAATAAGCACTCTCTTGAATGGCTTCCTGTCAATGTGAGCTACTATGTGCAATGGTGGATCAGGTGAATCTACCAAAATTTGCTTTTCCTCGAAGTCATAAAATACTATCGAGGGTTCCATGCACTTTTGCACACTCCCCACAAAGGAATTGAATGCATTAGGGTCTTCTAATTGTACTTGTATAGACTTTAATATTTCCATCAATGCTTCCCTATGGGGTGTTGATTGTTGTATTAGCTCATAAATTGATAGTTTTGTTGAAGCCATTTTTAAACTTTGTGTTAACCGACTATTTAAGGTGACAACTGGGCGATTATGGAAAGGTGGTGGTGGAATGCTTGGTCCAAGTTGTATGGGCACATTTGTTGGTTGTGTTGTTGGAGCCTGTGTTGTGCGATTAGCTTACCTCTGTCCATGGGTAACTATACTGATAGCTCCTACAAAACCTTGTGGTAGTTGAGACACATAATTAACCTGGTTGGGAGGAACTATAGAAGTTGATGCTCCCATCGGTTGTTGATTTACCTCTCGATGTGGCAAAGGTGTCTGATAGATGCCTAGGTTTTGGTTTTTTTGGGCTAGTGGATTGTCAACTTTGATTGTACCCACTTCTAATAAATCTTGCACAATTCCTTTGAAACCATGACAACCTTTGATATCATGTCCTCTTTGTCTATGATAGATGCAAAAGAGGTGTTCTTTGTAACCTTTTGTTTTTGGTTTGTTAGGATCTTCAGGTTTCATTTCTGGCAATGTAAAGAGTTTTTCCGCATACAAATTTTGGAAAACTAATGAATATGGCTCTTGTACTGGTGTGTAATTTCTTTTTGGCTTAAAATGATGTTGTTGCCTTTCTGCAGGTTGTGTCTGATTTTGTGCCTGTTGTGGGGGTGGAACCGCTTGATGATTCAATTGTTGTGGTTGTTGTTGTTGGGGTTGTTGGATTTGTGCTTGGGTTGGTTGATTTAACTATGGTTGGCCCAAAACTATCTGGTTAACCTGTGCGGTCTTAGATTGACCATGGTTATTCCCCTTTTGATTCTTATTATGCCACTCTTTCTTCTTAGGCTTTATCTCACCTTCATGAATTTTTATCTCTTCTATTAGCTTTGCTTGGGCGAGTGCCTCATCGAATGTTCTATACTGCTGTAGCTATAATAATGAAGAGATGGGTCTACCAAAACTCTTCGTGAACATTCATATTATCTCTGGCATAGGGAGGGAAAATGGTAACTTGATCATGACTGATCTCCACCTATTGCCAAAGTCATAGACTGATTCATCGTCATATTATTTTAGATAAATCAAATCAGTCAATGTGGTTTGTTTTCTGACATTCAGGGTGAATCTTTCCAAGAACTGGTCCACTAGTTGTTCAAAGGTAAAAACACTTTGATGTGGTAGGTGGTTGTACCAGTCTTGGGATTCTCCCCCTAGTGTCTGAGGAAATGTATGTAACATTAATGCATCATTGCTTTTGATTATGAAGCATGCATTTACAAATCTAGTTATATGTTCATGGGGGTCCTCTTCCCCTTTAAATTCAAGCTTAGGTATTTGAAAATCTACTGGATATGGTGGCTCAGGGACCGAAGCATGAATAGGATGATTGAGTAGTTGCCTTAAAGTTGGTTTTTGGTATTGCAAACCTGGAGTTTGCATGGCAAGACTATCAATCTGACTCTATAAAAACTGGTATCTAGGGTCATCCATAGGACTGACACTTGAATGTACTTGATGTTGTTGGTAATGGGGTGGATTGTATGTAGGCTACGGGTGATAAGGTATGGTTGGATGAAATGTGTTATGATATGAATGGTGATGGAGATTATGATACGGATGGGGTGATGGGGGTATGATGGTATGCTGACCTACTATATTAGCATATGGATGTGGAGGTTGGTTTTGAACTATAGTGGTGGATGGGGGGTGCATTGTCCAAGATGGATCTTGGATAAAGGCATTTTTTTGGTGAGATGGAGGTGGGAAGTTGTGCTCAATCCCTTGCAAATGCTGGTTGGGGTCAGGATTTACGCTACGATTAGCGTTATCTAAAATCATTTGCTGCAGCTGTAAGAAATCTTGTTGCATAGCAATTGCATTTGAAGTAGGGACCACCACATGTGATGTGGTAGGTTGGGTTGGTTGTGGAACAACCATGGTAGTGGAAGTGAGTGGGGGTAAGTAGCAAAGGGTATTGCCACTGACTGTGGTATGGTATGAGATGTAGAACCTATGAGGGTAATGGGTGGAGTGGATGTTGGGGCTTGTGAAACAATGGGGATTGTTTCATACAAGGGATTAGTGGAAATGGTTAATTGTTGTGGTAATGTGCGGGGTAATTGGTTGGATGATGATGGTTGACTAGCCATTGCTACAGCGACTAACTCAAAGAGAGGATTTGTAAAGATTTGTTCTGACTATTATGGGTAAGTGAATGTGGATTCTTGTTGTATGGATGGTACAACACGAGATGGGATGGAGAGTGGTGGTAATGATGGGAAGACCATTCCAACTGCATTCAAGTACATTCTAATAGTATCCATGTCAAACATGGTGACATGACTATCCACCACTATAGGAGGTTCACTCCTAGGTGTCTCAGGTATGGCTATGTGAGTAGCCCTATGCATAATGTCTATGTCCATATTAGGGGTATTACTAGAAGGCCCTACATTAAGACTTTGGGACATAGAAGAAGGCATGCCTACTTGTCCTACCACCGAAGTGTGAGGGACATTACCAGACTGAGAGGCCATGGGGGAAGACCACTGACTTTGATTTGACTCTAGTTTCTTAGCTTGACTACGAGTCACTACCATACACTACTATGTGGTAAAATACCAAAGGTGACTATCTATGTAAATAAAATGACAATACAATGCAATACAACACTCAAAGCAAATAAACACACAAAGTTTTTGATGCTAGATTTTCGTTAGTTTTTTTTTTTTTTTAATTTATTTTTAAAAATGAAAAGACGTGTGCTCAATGTTTTGCCCTATATGAATCTAGGATTTCACCTGTATACTCATAGCTCGACAACCTGGCTATGAACTCCAGGTCACGTAATCCCACCTATGATGTGTGGTAATGAAGTCCACACATGGCCAGGGAGCACATGTCCTACCAATTCCTCACCCAGTTCACCCGTAGTCTACGATACACCTCTCTGAAGAGAAATGCATGCTATAACCCATGGGCTATGACGGATCTTGGAATCAGCCTTGGAAAAGAATAGGGTATAATGTTGGTGGTTCGGTGATGAAATCCAAACCCAAGTGATGATGAAATCCAGCCATTTTCCAACGTTTATGTGAGTGTGTGGTGGTTTTGTTTGATTATTGTGGTATGCAAGATTATCATGCAATTTCATTTCAATGCCTAGATGCAGGAAAATAGAAAATAGAGAATGACAAACAACAAATTAGGGGAAAAAGTGCCAACTTCAGGTCTAATTCAATCAGATTCTGTTCAACAGGGCTAACCGTGGGTGCGCGATTAGTTCTGTAAACCGCGGATGCACGGTTTGTCAACCGTGCATCTGTGTTTGGGATACCCCAACCACGGATGCGCGGGTCCTTTTTGTCGATAGAAACAGAATACATTTTTTTATAGACCCGAACCCAAAATCAATGCCCAGGTTATTTTTAACTTGGCGAATGCAATATGGCCTATTTTCTATTATGCAAATGCAGATTCTCTTTTTCTTGTTAATGATGAATTGTTGTTTTCTATTCTGAGACCTAAATGCAAACAATGTTATACAAGACCAGACCCTCTAATTTACCCTAAGTGCAATGCTAATGGCAGAATTCAAATAAAGAAGCAAAAAAATAGGAATCAAAAGGTACAAACCTATGATCCTATCGTTGCTCCTTCCAGCTGTCAACCATCGACCTGCGTTTCCTAAAACAACAATTGCACATTTGCGTTTCTTCAGAACAGGAACCACGGGTCCGCGTTTTCTCGAAACAGGAACTACGGGTCTACGTTTCTTCAGAACATGAACCGCATTTCTGTGTTTCCACAATAAAAAATTCGGGCGCAGGGTTTTCCAAATTTATCGATCTAAAATCGGATTTATGTGCACCTCGAACTCCCAAAACCTGTAGGTGCAAACAAAGATCAGCAAATAAATTTAAAAAAGCAAGGCAAACAAAATAGAACCTTTAGGGGGTCCCACCGTGATCGCCATTTATGTAACCAAAGAACTGAACACAAATAAAAATAAAGATAGAAAGAGAAGTAGATTGCCAAAATGCCCTTTTTGTATTAATTTTGATATAGCTTTTTTTTTACAAAAGGTTTTGAATTGCCCCAAGTGTGTTGGGAGCAATGTTACAATGCTTCTTGTCTCTTTGAAATACAATGCTTTTATGGAGGAGGGGAGATCTTTCGACTCTTCCACAGGATGTAGTGTTCTTTGTTCTCTCATCACAGCTTCAAGGGGTGAGTGGGCTTTGGTATCCAGCCAGGGACCACTCCAGCTTTAGCAGCTTATCCAAAGTACCTATCGCCTACACACATTCAAACCAACAAAGGGATTAGTAGCACCTATATATTTGAGCAATAAAATCAATGCATGCATAAAACCCTAAGCAGATAATTATATGAAACAAATGATAGAAAAAATAAACAAATAATGCCTTGCTAATGTGAAAATATTACTGATCTCGGCCGTACATGTGAATTCATGCTCAGGACTGTGGAACCATGTAAGCACGATTGTGGTTCTTCAGAACAGGAACCACGTTTTTGCATTTCCACAATAAAAAATTTGGGCGCAAGGTTTTCCCAATTTCTCGATCTAAAATTGGGTTTATGTGCACCTCGAATTCTTGAAACCTGTAGGTGCAAACAAATATTAGAAAATAAATTTAAAAAAGTAAGGTAAACGAAATAGAACCTTTAGGGGGTCCCACCGCGATCGCTAATTTTGTAACCAAAGAACTTAACACAAATAAAAATAAAGACAGAAAAAGAAGTAGATTGCCAAAATACCCTTTTTGTATTAATTTTGATATAGTTTTTTTTTTTTACAAAAGGTTTTGAATTACCCCAAGTGTGTTGGGAGAAAGTTTACAATGCTTCTTGTCTCTCTAAAATACAATGCTTTTATGGAGGGGAGGTCTTTCGACTCTTCTGCATGATGTAGTGTTCTTTGTTCTCTCATCATAGCTTCAAGGGGCGAGTGGGCTTTGGTATCCAGCCAGGGACCACTCTAGCTTCAACAGCTTATCCAAAGTAATTGTCGCTTGCACACATTTAAACCAACAAAGGGATTAGAAGAACCTATATACTTGAGCAATAAAATCCATGCATGCGTAAAACCCTAAGTAGATAATTATATGAAATAAATGACAAAAACAATAAACAAATAACACCTTGCTAACACAAAAATATTACTTATATCGGTTGTACGTGTGAATTCGTGCTCGAGACTGTGGAACCGTGTAAGCGCGGTTGTGGGCTGGAAATCACGAACCTATGGTTATGAAACTCTGGGATCGTATTTTTAATTGTGAAACCATGGATAAGCAATTTTTATTGAAGAAAAGGTTTCCTCGGTATTCGAACCAACGACCAAAATGAAGCTCTCACTTCATAATTTCTTGTTGGTCTAAGTCAATTTTGGCACCCTGTCGGTATGCAAATTTAGCTTCCTTTTCATTGTTGACAAGATAGCATTTTTATAGGCTTCCTAGGGCTTTGGAGGGGAATTGGAGGTGGCAAGCCTGACTTGCCAAGTGGAAAATCTGAACTTCCAGGTGGAAGGGGTAGTTACAGTGAGTCATTCAATGTGCCTCACTTAACTGGGGTGATGTGGCTACAAGTGGAGTGCAATGTGGGATCCTGTCCTATGTGAAGGGACAAGGGAGACAAAATGGATGAGATGTGGCATGGGTGTTGGGAATCTGTCCCATGTGCAAAGACAAGGGGACAAGAGTGGGTAAGATGTGGCAAAAATGTTGGGTGAAGTGTCCAAGACACATGTCCAATGGGTAGACAGGGTATCCTAGGGTGATTTTCCAAATTAAGTAAATTAGGAAAATAGGATAATGTGCAGGATTTTACATCCCTAAGTTAGAACTTAGGCATATAATTTTATTATGTAGGATTTGATGGTGGGGTGGTAAATGTGGTTTTGAAGGTGTTGGATTTTAGTGTCTACATTTTGAAAGGGTTTTAATGTGGATATTTTGAAAAGGAAATTTGCTAACTTGTTTTGGAAGTGGCAAGAGAAAAGAAAAGTATTTTTGTGATAGGTTTAAAAGGTACATATTCATCAAAGCAAGTTAAGAGGTTTGGTGATATCATTCCTTCCTTAAGGTGTTTGATTGAACAATTATTTATGAATCATAAGGTGGAGAAATAAGGATTATGTATGAGAATTGTTGGAAATATATGTGCTAGGGTTTGAGAACAAAATTATGCTTCATTATTGAATGAGATTGGAAACACTTGTGCTAAGGTTTGTGAAGAAGTTATACATTCTCATTGAAATAAATTAGAAACACTTGTGCTAGGGTTTTGAGAACAAATTGTGCATTCTTGTTGAATAAATTTGTGAAGCATTTGGGCATTGATGTGAGTGACATTGAATGTGAATGGGCAAGTGTTAGAGACTAGTTTTGTGAATCAAATTTGTGCATTATTGTGTTTGATATTTGAGAGGAAATTTGCAAGGAACATAAAGCAATTTTTGTGAAGCAAAGTTATACACTAGCATGATTTGATTTGAAAGGAATTTGCAAGAAGTAGAGATTTGAATTGATGAATGTGAGACATGTGAAAGTGACAAAATTAATGAATGTAAAGAGAACATATTAAGCATTTGCATTGCATATTATTATTTATATATTTTTGAAAGTATTTTGGGAAGAATATGTCTGAATTGCCTAGTTGAAGAAAGTATTGCTGAAAGAGATACAACCATTGTTTTCAACATCATTTGTGTGCAAGATTTGGGATTACCTAAGCATGTGTTATGAGTATATTTGAGTTTGTGTTATGATAAGATTTGAGTATGTGTTATTAGAATTTTTGAGTATGTGTTATGAACAGATTTGAGTATGTGTTATGAGTAGTTTTGAGTATATGTTATGAGCAAATTTAAGTATGTGTTATGAGCAGTTTTGAGTATATGTTATGAGTAGTTTTGAGCATGTGTTAGAGCAGAGTTGAGTAGAGATGCGAGGTAAATTTGATAAAGTCTTGTGAGAATACTTGAAGCAGGTTTGAGGTAGATTTGAGCAAGTCTTGTGAGAAGACTTGAAGCAGGTTTGGGCAAGAGTTGAGAGCAAATTAAAGCAAGCCTTGTGAGTAGGCTTGGTGCATATTTGGATAGATTTGTGAGAAAGTTTTATTGCTAATTTGAGCAAGCCTTGTGAGTAAGTTTGGTGTAGATTGGAGCAGTGAGTTGAGTAGATTTTACTATATATTTGAGAAAGCCTTGTGTGAAGGCTTGGAGCAATTTTTGAGCAAAATATTGAGTTGGATTTGGAGCAGAATAGATTTGAGAGGAGAGGTGTCTCCTATGGATAGAGATCCAAAATTTAGAGCAGTGGGGATAGAGGTCTCATATGAATAGAGGTCCACAAAATAGAGTAGTGGGGATAGAGGTTTCCTATAGATAGAGGTCCACTAACCAGAGTAGTGGAGACAGATGTCTCCTATGAATAGAGGTCCACAAACCAAAATAGTGGGGACAAAGTTCTCCTATGGATAGAGGTCCACAAACTAGAATAGTGGGGATAGAGGTATCTTGTGGATAGAGGTCTACAAACCAGAACAGTGGAGACAAAGGTCTCCTATGGATAGAGGTACATGAACCAGAGTTAAGGAGGTAGATTTCTCTTGTGGATAGAGGTCCACAAAATTGAGCATAGGGGATTGGTGTCTCATTTCGACAGAGGTCCATAAACATTGTAATAAGGAATTGGTTCTCAAGTTATTTTTTGAGAAAATTTAGAAGAAATATTTTCTTCAAGGATGTAACCCACATTGGGTGAACCACGTTAAATTTGTCTCTCATGTGTGTGATTATTTGTGCATTGATTTTTTACTGCCATTGATGATATTGGTCAATACTACTTTGGGAAGATAAAATTGGATAATATTGGTTGGAAAGAAAAGTAAAAGTTTATTTTTTACTGTTCACCCCCGCTCTCAGTATAAGCTTGTATTCTTAAACAACAAATAATATTCAAAGGAAGGGTGGTTCCTTAATATAGAACCAACCCTTTGATTAGTCAATAAGGGATCTCTAAAGGCTGTTCAATAATAAATGGTGGACAATTTCGCTTCCCTCCCATGCATGAAATTAATTATTTGATTGTGATGCCAACCTTCACATCAATCCTATACAAAACAAATTGTGCATAAGTCAAACCCAATGATGAGAAGAGAATGAATTGACATTGAAATGTGGGACAATATCCTTAATGCAAATATGTAAGGAAGAGAATAAATTCAAATAATGTCAGAATTAATGATGTAAAACTTGGAGGACATCTCCCATTCACCTTATAAAAATAAAGATCATACATTTGTGGCATGAGGATTAATGTAAGCAGATGCTCAAGGTCTTAAGATAAATAATCGTAAAAGGGGCCTTGCATTCATCCTTTTATCTTATTGAAATTCAGAGCATTCAAAAGTCCTCAGAATACAAAGGTGTATTATTTAACATAGTTGTAGAGTGAGTCAAAATAGAGCAAGTGTGGAATAATTCCAAGTAATAACCAACAACCATGGAGAAGAAGAAGACCTCAAACCTTTCAAAAGTATCCAAAGTAGGCTCTTCTACAAAACCCCAAATAAAATTAGATCTTCCTTTTGAAGGATAGAAGGTATTGGCTCAAACCTTGAATATTTAAGTATTGAAGAACTTATTTGTGGGATTCTTAGAGCCCAAGATTTATAAAATAACCATGAATCTAAGGGAGGGTACGATATGGAGATACAAAGTCAACCAGATTGTAATATTCATGGTTAGAATTTGGAGTAGTCTCTTGGAAAAATATATGGTGTCTAAAGTACACTACTATTATGAATTGGAATCTGTATGTGTGGAATTTTATGATGCCAACACCCATAAGATTAAATATAATTATAGGAGTTTCAAGGTGGAAATCGTCCCATATATTATTTAGAAAATATTTCTTGTCCAATATGGGAAGCAAAAAATCACTATGAAGGATTCTACTCACTTTTTTGAGGAGTTGTCATACGAGAAGTTGAACTTCCTATGAGTTGAATGCAAGGACCAAAGCACCTTGCTACCAAAATTTCCTTTAAGACACAAAATTTTTGATGATAATGTGAGGGATATTCTAAGCATTATGGCCTTTATTTTTTTCCTAGAAAGTGATAAGGATGTAATCCCTGCCCAATTAGGTATTGTTTACATAATGAAGCAAAAACCCAAAAATGAGAGGGTAATATTTGATTTCAAAAAATTATTTGTTGTATAGATTCATGATAGGCTAAGCCAATTTTTGGCCACCCAAATGTTTAGATATTCTTCATTTTTTTCACACCTAATTTTACTTTAAAATCCAGGATGATTCCTAGGTTTGAATTTGAGGTAGGTGGATGATGAGGGCTTTGAGTTGTTGGTCTCTTTCTGGTTAGGGATCCTAAATAGAAATTCATCATACTATTATTTTGTTATATTTTTTTTAGCTTAGACTATTGTAGGTCTAAGCATATATAAAATTGAGCACCTCTTGGAGTCTTGTTTCTTGTGTTTACAAAAGAAGCATAGAGGAGATTGCTTTTTTGTAGAAGACACCAAGATTTTTAGGCTATACAGTTTCAATCAATTTGTCTACCTGCTTCCCAAGTTTGTTTCAAGTAGAATTTTTGCATTGGAACTATTAAGGTAGTTAAACCTAATCGACAAGGCATTTGAGAGTAGGATATCTATAACAAGCTATAACAAGCCTCTTTATTCTTTGATTTACCTAGGTATAGAATGTACTCCTTGGACTGAAGTCAAATTGGGTAACTCAAAATTTCTTTTGAATCAACCTTCAAAGAAGACTAATTCTATTTCTAAATCCTACTATATGCAAGATAAAAGAAAGCAAAAAGGGATAGGGTTGAGAGAGAAATGTCAGAGAAAAAGAGACAGGTGCAAAGAGATTGATTGAAAGTGGTTGAGGCTTCATCTAACAACATTGCTTTTAGTTGAATGAGCATTGCCTATCCAATACAAGAACAAACTAATAGACTACTCAATTAAAGCTATGGGTAAATTTAGTAAGCACAAGTATTACAACATTCAAAATTTTGAGCACTCCAATCAAAGAAATCCAAATAGCTTCAAGCCTAAAAAATAATACTTCAATTGCTGAAGTATACCAAATAGCTTTGATCCTAACAAAAAGACTCTCATTAAAGAATAAACATAAATTTTGGAATCATAAATTATCAAAAAAATAAAAGCTTTATTGATTCTCAATATTTTCATCACATAGCATAGAGATTTGTCATCCATATTTAACCTTACATAAGACTCTTCAAAACACTTGACTTGTTCTCTCCTCAAATTCACAAGAGATGCAACCTTTTATATGCCTTTCTTACATAATGATAAAGTCTCTCATGATTACATAACCTCCTATTTCTAATCTTGACACATCACACTCATAACTCTCACTTACATATAAGACACCTCATACTTGTAACTCTCCACTTACACACATGACACCTCACACAACTCTTCACTTACACATGATACCTTTCACTCATAACTCACACTTGCACACATGACACCTTTCACTCATAACTCACACTTGATTACATGACACATAAAAAAAATCACAACTTGATACATACTATTGACAAACATAATAAACACACTCCTAATCCTTGGATTGCAAAGTATTGCTTTGCCAACTCTGAATCCTAACCTTTTACAATAGATTCCTCTATTTATTTTGAGCTGAATGCAAAGTCTTGTATTTGTACGCCTAATATTTGTTTGGCACTATTCCAATCCTGCTATTATGGATCTCATATTATTCTAGCTTTCATATGATATACATTAATTTAAAGGATTTATTAAATAGAAGCTCTTAATATTGCTTACCTTGCTTTATTACCCTGATATCCAACATAGCTAGATATTTTTAAAAATTAAAGAATTTGTCTTCATTAAAATTGTCTAACCAATAAAAAAATTCAGTCGGATCCTCTACTACTATATCATCAATATCTTTTGGATCATCTAAATAATAAATATGACTATTTTTTCTTCCTATAGGAATGGGAGCCCACCATCAATGATTTTTTTTTTCATGTACAATTTCACTCCCACAAGCAACAAATAATTTGAGAGCCTTATGTAATTTTTCCATTACTTGTATCCATTCAATGATATCTATTTTCATAAGGTAAATTTCAGCTCTATCCTTAGCCAAACAAATTTCTGGCTAGATGCTTTATTCAATGTATTCATGATGGCATGTGCCTCTTGACCATTTTCACTAATATTGTCTTGCATGGTCTTTGAACTAGCTTACACTTCTTGGGCCATTTCATTGTAGTGATTGACAAATTCTAAGGTTGGAGACCATGTCTTAAGAGATTAAATTTTTTTATCCCATCACTTCTTTATCCTCTGATAGATCTCTATAGAGATATAGGAGTTCTAAATATATTTCTTGGCCATGTCAAGCTCCTACTACAAGTCTTACAATTTATTTGAAGAGTTTGATTCTCAACATCCTTTGCCTAGTTGTTTTGGCATCAGAGCTTCATTAAGACTCTGTTGTAGCTATTGGATTTGGTTCCTCAAGGCATTTTGTTGTATTTTTTCTTGCTCAAGGGCCTTGGCCAATTGCTCTACTTTCTCTCTTTGTGATATTTATCCATCATCTAGACCCTA
Organism: Wollemia nobilis; assembly: GCA_028583015.1. Lineage (NCBI taxonomy): Eukaryota > Viridiplantae > Streptophyta > Pinopsida > Araucariales > Araucariaceae > Wollemia > Wollemia nobilis. The sequence goes on along the minus strand of JAQPPZ010016911.1, from coordinate 1,718,228 downwards.
TTTATATACAACACATCAATGGACATGTGATCTATTTGAAATTTATCCCCTATTTGGACCCTATCTATGTCCATAATATTGGTAGCTATTTGATAGTTAGCTTCTATTATTTTGGAATGTTGGCTTGGGAACAATAGGCGTTATCGATGTTACAACATATTTTCTTTACTTGGGATCAATAATGACAATCACTCTTGTTGGTTTAGTCTTCAAATCTATCTGTTGTCTCTTATTGCTAAGCCAAGCTTGCACATTGGTTCGTGTTTGTTGAAATTGGTTCGTGTCTCTAGATGGTGAAGGGAGATTGCAATAGTGGGAAAGGATGCATAGAAGAAATTGTAAGTACTATGAGAATGGTCTAGAGCACTATAAAATATGGGAAAGATGTGAGTTTGGGAGCTTGAAAAGTGTCAAGGAGTAGTGGTAACTATTTTAGGAGATGGCCCAAAAAGAGTTTCTTTTGGTGGGGATGGATGAGGAGAAAGATGTGGTGGAGTAGGTTGAGGAGGGGATGAAGGTGGATGAGTAGATTGAGGAGGAGAAGAATGGTGTAGAGAAGTTTGAGGAGGATAAGGATGTATATGAGTTGAGTGAGGAGGAGGAGAAGAAGGTAGAGATGACACACTTGAAACTTATGTTGTTACTCTAGAATGCTCTTCAATAGGTGGTGCTATTGGATATTTATTTTCTTTACTTTTGATCCCTACTAATTCAAATTATGTCCCAACCTTTTTACTTTGCTATTTATTTTTGGTAACTTTATTTGAAACTTGAAAACTTTTAGACTATGAATTTCATAGGGTGAGGTTTGAAAACATGAGCATCCAGTCCCTTTTTTTCCCTATCAAGAGGTGCTTGGGGAGAATTTTATTGGTTTGCTTGTTGTTGGACCTAGGATGCCATCGATGTAACCCATTTTTATATTATCTCAATACCCAAAATATAGGTTTGTCATAACTACTTTCTAGGTGAAGGTGATGGAAGAGCTTGTTGCCAAATTTAAGCAATAGTATCCAAGACTTGTTTTTCTCATATTGGGGAGTTAGTCTCCATTCCTAATATTCTTCTAAAGCATACTGGGCCTTAGATTCATTTTTCATTTTCTCATATTTATTTTGAGGAACTTTGGTAAAAGCATATTCAAATGTTTGATAAAAATTAAGTCCATAATCATGGCTTTGATTGCTAGTCTCAAACCAAAAGATCCACCATTCTTGAATTTTATTTTTAGTTCAATGCTTTTACACCATTGTATCTTTTATTTTCTTCTTTAGCACATGACTTGGGTTGTTATCAGGGTCACAATCACATATCTTCTCATAAAACCTCCTCCATGGAGGTTGATTATCTTTAAATGCTTCTACCTCAAGTGTTAGGAACCTACTATTAAAAATAAGCTCACTCACACAAAATACTATAAATAAATAGAAATGCATCAAATAACAGAATAACACTATGCAAAAAGTAATTGCAGAATTGAAACAATCTCACAAATAACTCAGTATCATGGGCCTCTTCGAGGGGGCAACCTCCTTCAATATTTCATTAACTTGCAAAAAGATACATTCGTACATGGCTCCATCTCTTTTAAAGAAAAGACTTCATGCAACCCTAACCCTAAGCTCAAGAGTTGGCTTACATGCAAAATGCCACTCGAGCTAGAATCTTCTACCAAACATCGGTTACATTCTTGATAATGGTTACATGAAATGGCCCCACTTGTCTAGGTGCCTTACTTGCCACATACCATTACAAAAGTATTACAAAATAACATTATAAGTGGGTTCCCACATTGGACGTGGGTCATTACATAAGCAATTGAGAATTACAAAAATAATGTTAGGATGGGGTCCTAACATGTCCTTCCCCTTCAAAAAGCTTTGTCCTCAAAGTTGTAGATGAGGAAACTGGTGTTAGAGCTGGTGGAGAGACTCCCATGTAGCATATTCTAGCTGGAGACCACGCCACTGAACAAGGACCTCAGTAATGGTTTGGTTGCAAAGCGTGTGCATCCTATGATCCAATAATTATTCTGGCTCGAGCAAGATAGAACCTTCTTCATCCAATTCTGGGAGAGCAGATTGAACTTGTACCTGATTTCCCACAACCTTCTTGAGAGAGGAGACATGAAAAATAGGGTGGAGCTTGGATGTCGATGGGAGGGCCAATTTGTAGGCCATGGCACCAATCCACTGCAAAACCTGGTAGGGCCCATAGTACTTGGCCGTAAGTTTCTGGCACCTGCGAAGTTGGAGGGATGATTGTTTGTATGGCTACAGGTGAAGGAAGACCATATCACCAACATCAAAACTATGCTCAGAATGATGTTGATCAGCTTGTTGTCGCATCCGGTTCTAGGCCGCTTCCAAATTCATCTTTAGTTGATGGAGGACTTCGACATGTTGGTTGAGTGTAGTGTCGACTGCATGGACCTTAGAGCTACTTAGAATGTAGGAGGAGGGTGTGCATGGAGGCCGACCATAAACTACTTCAAAAGGAGTGACCTTGGTCACCGTGTGATAAGAAGTATTATACCACCACTCGACCAAGGGAAGCCACTTCACCCATTGTGTAGGATGATCAGAGGTAAAGCAATGAAGATAGGTCTCTAAACACTTGTTGACAATCTCAGTCTAGCCATCCATTTGTGGATGGTAAGCTGAACTCATCTTGAGCTGAGTTCCTTACAACTTAAACAATTCTTGCCAGAAATTACTAGTGAATGTGGGGTCATGATCAGACACAATGGAGATAGGCATGCCATGAAGGCAGAAAATAGAATCAAGGAAAATTTGAGCAATGGTGGAGGTCGTGTAAGGATGGGAGAGGGAACAAAAATGAGCATACTTTGAAAGATGATCCACTACCATGAAAATAACTGATTTGCCCTCGAACTTAGGTAACCCTTCAATGAAATCCATTGAAATGTCTGTCCAAACCTGTTCAAGAATTGGCAATGGTTGTAGAGTGCCCGAAGAATGCATTGTTTCACCTTTCATCCATTGACAGGTGTCACATGCTACCACAAAATTGTGTATGTCCTTCTTCATACCCTTCCAATAAAAGGTACGCTTAATCCTTTCATAGGTTTTAAGGAATCTTGAATGATCGATAGTGGGAGAGGCATGCATTTCCTTCATAAGAAGTTCTTAAAGTGGAGATGTGTGAGGAACAACAAGGCATTGATGGTAGCATAAATCCTGTCCATCCCATGTGTATCCAGGACATGAGGTAGGATCTGATTGAAGAGAAGCAACCAAAGTTTGCAAGCCTGAATCTTTAAGCACCTCCTCACGAAGAGAAGTTATCCACTGGGGAATGGGGGAAGAGATGGCACATAGCATACTATGAGTCTCAAATTGATGAGAGAGGGCATCCACCACAATGTTCTCCTTGCCCTTTTTATAAGTAATATCATAATCATAGCCCATAAGCTTAGAGATCCACTTCTGTTGTTCAGGGGTGGCAACCCATTGCTCTAAGAAATATTTGAGACTTTGATGATCTATTTTTATGGAAAAGTGATGCCCAATGAGATAAGGTCACCAATGAGTGACCGCATGCAAAATGGCAAGCATTTCTTTAGCATAAGTGGATTTGCCTAGATTGCGACTAGAAAGCACCTTACTAGTGAAAGCCAAAGGTCATCCTTCCTGCATCAATACCGCACCAATACCATTGCCTGAAGCATCACTTTCAATTACAAAAGGCTTAGAAAAATTAGGCATTGCTAAGACCAGAGTTGTTGTCATAGCATGCTTCAAATCTAGGAAGGCTTATTCAGCTGGACCCATCCAAGTAAAAGAATCCTTTTTTAACATGGATGTTAAGGGAGTGATAATTTTTCTATAATTACAGATAAATTTGTGGTAATAGCCAATAAGCCCCAAAAATCCTTGAAGACCCTTGAGAGTGTGAGGTTTCAACCACTCTTGAACTACCTAAATCTTTCTAGGATCAACTTTAATACCATCTTTGGAGATGATGTATCCCAAATATTCCACTTTTATCAACCCAAAAGAACACTTGGACCACTTAGCATAAAGTTGATGTTGTGCCAATAGTTGTAGGGTCTGATCCACATGGATGAGGTGCTCTTCCCAAGAGTGACTATAAACCAAAATGTCATCAAAGAAAACTAGAATGAATTTATGAAGAAATGGATGAAAAATGTTGTTCATGAGACTTTGAAATGTGGAAGGTGCATTGGTCAAGCCAAATGGCATTACCAAGAACTCATAATGGCCCTCATGAGTATAAAATATGATTTTGGAAATATCTTCTTCCTTGAGCTGGATCTGATGGTACCTAGAGCGAAGATCTAATTTAGAGAAAAACATAGTCCCATGCAGCTCATCCAATAATTCATCCATGACTAGAATAGGAAACTTATCCTTAATGGTGAGCTTATTGAGCTCACAAAAATCAATACATAATCACCATGAACCATCTTTCTTTCTCACTAATAAGATAGGCGAAGAGTATGGGTTGTTACTAGGGTGAATGACTCCAACTTTTAACAATTCTTGCACTAGCTTCTCGATCTCTGACTTAAGGGCATGAGGGTAGCAGTATGACCTAATGTTAGGTGGTACACCCCTAGGGGCCAATGGAATGGCATGATCATGTGAGTGACGCGGTGGCAATTCGGTTGGTTCGAATAAAAACTACATTGTGCTTTGTCAAAACAAGTTGCAAATCATTAGGAATTTGATCCACTATGGTAGTAGGAGGTTGGATTGCAAAAATCTATGCAATGACCCCACGAGATGATTTTTTTAGCAACTTCTCCATACGATTAGAACTGATAATCTGAGGAGGCCCTACTTTTGAACCATGAAGGGTGTACAACTATCCATTCTATGAAAACTACATCCATAGTTCTACAAAGTTCCATGAGATGGTGCCCAAGGTACCCAACCACTAAGCGCCTAACACAATATCACATCCCCCTAATTGAAGGGCAAACATATCTTGTTTGAGCTCATAATCCCTAATTTTCAATTTGACATTATGACATTTACCTTTGCAAGGTAAGGTCCCTCCATTTGCCACCATGACCTCAAAGGAATTGCATGTGTGTATGTAACAATTGGCCTGCTTGGCAATTCGAGGATCAATAAAGTTGTGTGTGCTACCTGAATCAATAAGGATTGTAAGGCATTGGCCTTTGAAGAAACCCACAACTTTCATGGTCTGTGGAGTAGTAATCCTTGCAAGAGCGTGGACCAAATTTTTTGTTCTTAATGTATGTCCTCTTCATGTGAGGTTGTTCATCGATTGTGTCCTCTTCATCATCACTATGGTCACTACTAGTGGGGTCCTCTACATCTATTAGGAACAACTTCTTTTGGGCACACCTATGCCCCCTAACATATTTTTCATCACAATTATAACACAACCCTTGGGCTCATCGAGCATCCATTTCCTCGATGGTCAAGCATTTTGAGGGAATAGATTTATTTTCATGATTGCTTGTGAACTTGGGAGGAAAAGAGGATTTGGTTGGTTGAAATTTAGATGTCCTCCTTTGAGCTACAAATTTGGATTCGACCAACCATGCTAGGCTTATGGCCTGCATCATTATTTTTGGATTAAACATCTTAACCTCGGCTTGAAGATCATCCCTTAAGCCACTGATGAAATAACTCATAAAAACCCTTCACTCAACCCCTTGGTTCTGTTAGCTAATTTTTCAAATTGGGCCTGGTAGTCTCGAACTATAGAATTTTGACGCAACTTGGTCAATGCTCCTTGGAAATCATCATATGCACTAGGGCCAAAGTGAGTAAGTAGTTGTGATTCAAAATCTTCCCAAGAAGGGTCAGTAATAGTTTGTCGAAACCATTGGTACCACTGCAAAGCTTTCAATTCAAGATTGAAAGAAGCCATCTTGATCCAATAAAATTTAGGGACATTGTGGAGTTGGAAGAATTGATCAACATGACATAACCATCCCTCTACATCTTTCCCATTGAACTTTGGAAAGTCCAATTTAGGCATCTTGAAGGTGGGATCACGGTCAAAGTTAAGGTGAAGACTGTCTTGTTCCTTATGGGGTCCTTTTCCTCGCCCTGATTGTTCAATCTCATGATACTCAAAAACTTGAGGACCGGTTTGAAGCTTGGACTCAACCTCTAGAATTTGTTCATGGAGTTTGGTTTTGTGTGAAATGTACTCTTTTCTAAAATTTTGGATATCTACCCGGATTGATTGATTGTCTTGAAGAATGGATTGGAGTTGTTTTGTGATGGTGTCCAATGTTATGGCTTGTTCCATCTTTTCCTGGTGTCCATGAGTACCAGCAACCATTTTGGTCTATTTTGGATGACTACCAATGACTTACTAAAAATAGAAGTGTGATTTCAAGGGTTACTATTTTTAGTAATAAGTCCAAAAAAGTGCTTGGGTGTTGTATATCAAAATGATCAGCTCAAAAATATGGTCACAATGAGCTATATCCCACAACACTAGTTTTGGGTACCCTAAACTTTTTTTTATTGTTTTGACGAGTCTATTAGTGAGGTCATTTTTCCCTCTGAAGATTGGGTTCAAAAGTTGGGTACTGAGTCAACTATCTCTGCCCTATATGTTCTGACTATTAACCACTCCTATCACTGTCCTATCTTTATCCCTATCACTAGTACTATTACTACTGATAATGTTTAGTCACTAACTTTAGGATTCTCTGTACTATGTAGTTACTGATACTGTCTACTCTATTTCTATCATTGATAACCTTATAATCTTGACTATTATAGATGACTATTACTGCCATTATCGACCTGACTATTATAGCTACTGATCTAACTATTACTATCATTGACTAAAATATTTCTTGACTATCATAACCACTTGCAGACTTTATCCTGATTATTTGGTGCATGTAGTTTGTTTTCATGATAGGGAAGTCTTTCTCTGTATGCTCACTTTTGTGGGAAAAATGTAGGTTTAATAGAATAGGAAGGCTTCTTTCTTTTTGTAGGTTGAATTTTTTTGTTTTGATAGAACTAGGGTATGCTAGGTAGAGGAGTATGTAATACCCATAGGCCCTCTGTTATACCGCAATGACGAACAATAGTGCTCGAACCAATATTTTAGGCCACTACCCAAGGAGGATTCCACACATACCCTTGAGCACACTATCTACCTCTCTAACAGTACGAGAGGGTAATATTTTGGGATGTTGTGTCCCATGCACTATGGACAATACAAGGCCAAAAAGCTTCCTATTGGATAAAAGTTTGTTTAACCCTAGATGGTCTCCCTAAATACCCAAAGATACATGGGAGCTCGATTTCGTGCGTGGGTGTTGTCTAAGGCCTGGGTATTGGAGCCTGATCACCCCTCACTTCACTAGATGCTTTATGGGCTATCTAGCTTAGCCAATAATGATAGCTCCTCCACGATATTTTAAAACCCCCAACACAGGGTTTCTAACCTACTCAACTACTGTGTAAAAAAAAGGCCTGTATTTTTTTGTTTTTTTTTTTTTAAATAAAGGACAAACAAAAAATGAAAAACACAAGAAATTTATACCTAACAAGTGGAATGGATGGGCAAGAATTATCGTAGTCACAATAGAACTCGGCCCTGGAAAGTGCTCTGATACCACTTGTTAGGAACCTACTATTAAAAATAAGCTCACTCACACAAAATACTATAAATAAATAGAAATGCATCAAATAACAGAATAACACTATGCAGAAAGTAATTGTAGAATTGAAACAATCTCACAAATAACTTAGTATCGTGGGCCTCTTTGAGGGGGCAACCTCCTTCAATATTTCATTAACTTGCAAAAAGATACATTCGTACATGGCTCCATATCTTTTAAAGAAAATACTTCATGCAACCCTAACCCTAAGCTCAAGAGTTGGCTTACATGCAAAATGCCACTCGAGCTAGAATCTTCTACCAAACATTGATTACATTCTTGATAACGGTTACATGAAATGGCCCCACTTGTCTAGGCACCTTACTTGCCACATACCATTACAAAAGTATTACAAAATAACATTATAAGTGGGTTCCCACATTGGACGTGGGTCATTACATAAGCAATTGAGAATTACAAAAATAATGTTAGGATGGGGTCCTAACACTCAACTCTTTTTCTTCTACTAGGTTTCTTCTATTCTCAAATTTTGACCTTGGGTTATGCTAAAATGTAGGGGATTTATTGTTCAAATTTGTAAGACGGTATTTTAAAACCCTAGGGTCATAGCTCTGCATGTTTGGTTCTATTTTGAATGTTAAAATTAGAAGCTTCTACTTCAAAAAATCAACCATATTTCTAGACTTGAGAGTAATTAGTCCCTGACTCAAAGGCAAGTTATACAAATATTTTTTATTTGATTTGAAACCCATTTGTTGATCTATGTAATCCATTTGGCAATGAAATTCTAAACTAAAAATTTAGTTGGTAACATAGTAGGATAGCATAATTGGGTCTTTGAAAAATTTGTACATCCTTATTATAGTACCTTTTGGTATGAAGTACTTGTATTTGGTCTATGATTTTGTTGTTTGCAATTGAGCCTTTGCTTCCTTGGTCAACCAAGAAATTGGTCCTTCTATGCATGAAAAAGCAAGGCCAAGGAAAAAATTGTTGAAATTTAAAAAGGAATTAGATGTCCTGAGGGTTGGTGTCCAATCTCATACTAAAAAAATCCTTTCATCCTTAGTTTGCTTTTGATTTTTAAGTCCCAGGAAGATATTTGGTTTATAGAATAAAAAAAACTAGGGCATGTAGGAGGGATATATAAAAACTACTCTTAATTAAACTCGACTAGCTACTCATGAATTTGAGAGTTAAAAAACCCTTTCTCCTCACTTGGTGAGAAGAAGAATTAACTGAAAATCAACTAATTAACACTTAGACATAAAAACTAGAAAACATACTTTAATTATATTCATGGTAGTCTTGACCTTGTAGTCTTCAACAACTATAATTCAAGAATATCTTACATTGATTACAGCCCCTAACATTTTTAGACACACATATTCAATACTTCCTAATTGTTGGGCAAAACCTATCAAAGGAAACATCACCATTCTAGGAAATAGGATATTATATTTATTACTCTAAAAATGAATCACCTAAAGTTATCTTGTCAAACACAACCATTAAAAAGTAGTTTAATCAAATGCTAACTATCATCGTTCATTGGTCAATTCCTATAAAATGACAACATAGGATCACAATGACAAATTCCATGATGGTAAAAGAGAAACCATCTACAATTCTTGGTAATGATGGTTCCATATTTAGTAACCACTAAAATTATTATCCACCAATATTTTTGTTAGCATATAAATTGTTTTGGGTAATATTTTACCAATGGGAAAGCTAGAAATTGCATGCATATGAGTTGGACCACCTTTCCTCCCATTATATATGTGATAGGGCATCATTGTGTGCAACTCTGTCTACTTTATTCAGCTCTATCTACTTTCCCTTTCATTTTTAGTGTATTATTATGCTCATCACCATCCTTGATAGATCACAATAAATGCTTCATAATGTTCCTAAAAACCTATAACTTGAAATGCTATTACATAGTTCAAAATTACTAGTCAAAACCGACCTTAGAAGTACAAAAAACCATTCCAATGAATATAATAGTGCAATTCATATTTATTGCTCTATTTAATTAAAAAATTATGATAAATTCCACTAAGGTCCATAGTCAAGATATCCACATTTACCAAGCATGAAAGAAAAATGTATCTTGTAATACCATTAAAATGAGGTAATATTGAGCCTCATCAACAACAAATCATATATAATATATATCCCATTAAAAACAAACCAAAATGTTATCTAAAGTTAAAAAAGAAATATATTTTTAGGGTATACATAGGTCCCCCTCCTATTGGGTCATGTCCATACTAGTATTTGTCTATCCTACTACCTTAACATCCCTTATGCACCCTCCAGGTTGATTGTATCTACCCCTATCTCTACCTCTATCCTCTCTATATCCTCAACCCCTCCAAAAGCAACCCTTAGGTCTATAGTATCCACTCATATATATGTCATATCAATCACATCTAACATGTATATTTTAGTATAATCATATTCATTACTAATTTTGAATACTTTAACATGCTCCTCACATTCATCCTCCACCATCACCACCACCTCATCATCATCATATTCTCAATTGTAGTGTGGTAAGAATTTTTTACTACCTATTAAGTGGTTAGGATAATTAGGACATTCGAGTTATATGAGGTCTTTATTAGGTCATTTTTTTGTAGGAATCCACTATAGTAGGGTGACATCAATAGTAATACAAGCACCTAGGTCGTCTATGCTAGTGGTCCATTATTTACACCATCTTGATGTTAATGGCCCTTGTGATCATGTTGGCAGTAATATCCTTGACCGTCAGCCTATTCACTAGCTATAATATTGTTTCTTGTACATAGGTAACCATAGTTCCTATATTAGTGTGTCTTACCAAACTAGCCTAGCATCCTATCTACCCAATGTGGATCATCCATATCCAATCTATGGCTCTATAGGATAGATTTAATCCAAGTTGTGACTATTTCCACTTGATTTCAATGGCTATATTTAATCAAATGTCTTTATAGTATCCATATAATCACATTGCTTGTAATCCATGATAATGGTATTACCTATATTTCTCAATTATACTCCAATGCCTAGTTTAAATGTTGTTGGGTTTGATGCCAAATGGTAAACCTAATGACTAGTACTAGGAAAAATGCTCATAATGTATCCAAAAGAAATGAGATTGATGGCTTTCACATCCCTATTCTTGTTTGAATATAAATCATGATACAAAGTAGATAAGATAACATGACATCATGCAAATCCCTTCTTGGGCTCTCTATAACCTCTTTCAAGTGGTAAAAATAGTAGCCAAAATGTAATGTATGAATATTGCTCATCCCTTTATAATAGTACATAAAAGAGAAGAAGAACATCACTGAAAATTGATAAATAAATAAAATATCATGTGCATCTCTAATTTTGACTAGTCATATAGTCTATCCCATGTCTAGAAAATAATAATTAGTAGCCCACTTGGGTAACATCAATTATATCACCCTATATCCCATAATTGAAGTTATTTCCATAATAGGGAGTCTAAGAAGAAACTATACATCATTCCGGTTGAGAATATTACATTATTTGGAAGATGCAAACGTACCCCCATGGTACCTTTATGGTACAAATGTAAATATATAATAAATTAGGGTTTGTTTCTATAATTTATATGAATGGTCATATTTGCCCTTTATGTAAGTGTTCATGTGCAGGATATGCACAAGTGTCATGTAAGAGTGTAATATGCAAGAAATGCACAAGTGTCATGTAAGTAAGAGTGTAAGTGTGTATTGAGAGAATGTGCAATGTGAGGATGTGCACAATTGTATTGTATTAGGAATGCATGTAGCATAGTACGAGTCATGTAGAAGTGTTCAAGTGTCATAGAGATAAAGTATGCATGTAAGAAGAGAATGAAGAGTCTAGTATACAAGTGAAAAGATGATAAGCCAAAGGTCATGGAAGATGTTATATGGAGAGTAATAGTCAAGTAAATGAAGAGTCACTTTCTATGTATATATTATGGAGATAAAGCTCCATACAATGTAAGGAAAAATGGTCTATAGCGATCACCACATAGAAAGCATTGATAATAAAGCTTGTATATAGATTTTTGAGTAATTCATATTGTAATTTTTCTTCATGCATGTATATGAATGATTTTGGATATTTTACATTCATATTTGATATTATAAGTGAATGTTATTTCATTATTATATTGGTCTAGATATATATTTTATTGCTCACATATATAATTATACTCTTGATTATTTATATTTCAACCTTTAATATTGTGGCTTCTTTATATTGGGACCTATGATATTTTGAGATAGTAAGGCTTAAAAACCAATACTGGTATCAAAGTTACCACTTAACTTTATCCATTTTTGACAGAGTTACGTTAGAAATCTTAATATTGTATTCTATCCACTATGATAGTAGTGAAAACTTGGACTCTATTTTGGAAGATCTGATAGAGTAGATATTGAGGTGCAAGTAGGAGTCATCTTGATTTGGATGACAAGGTCTTTCCACTTGGTTCAAGGAAAATTAGTGAAGACTAGGACTCAACTTGAAGTAATTAAGGGCTAACTCAAAAGGAATTTGGATGTGTAGGGAATTTAATAGTCACCTTGATATTTATTTTAGATTCTCTAGAAAAGAGGAGAATTATTTTTAGTTCTTATGTTTGACCTAAGATATTGGAGATTTCATACATTGAAGACAAATCAAAGATAGAGGAGAATATAATATTCCAAGAGATTGAGGAGCATATAAGCTTCTAGAGATAGAGGTTTTAGCTTTTGATGTAGCATATAATGGGAGATAGAAATTACAAGATGTAGAATAATATGAAATAAAGTAAATCTACGAGATGACTGAAAATATACTATAAATAGAAATTATGGAGATGTTTACAAAGTAGCTATGGAGGAAATGAACACTCCATGAATAAAGCTACTACTCAAGAATGGGATTTGAGCATATCACACTCCATCACATTACATCACACACTACTACATCACACCACACTATTCTACACTACTTCCTACTACTATATATTACTCTATGTCTATGGCACTTTATATAGAAAATAGATTCCTTGGCCAACACTCTACCTAGTTGTGCAAGGGACAAATTTCACATATACATCTTGCACTTTGACACTTGTGCATTTATTACATTGCATGAAGTAACTAGATAACTTCCCCCTAAAGTAATCTAATGTCCTAAGTATGTACCAAGAAAGGTACATTTACATGATCCAAATTATGTAATATAATATATTTCTAAAACCCCATGTATTACATTATTTGGATATTAAAGAATTTAGTCTTCAATGTGGATATTATTCCATTGGATAATGGAATTTTTATTCTCCCTCATTGCTTACTATGATCAAGTTTAGTAGATAATCTGTATATTAATATGATGCAAAGTAAACTATAGCTGAAGGTTCTTCTAACTGTTGTATGTGTTCAACTGGTTTAGTCTTCATGATGCCATGTTTCCTTTTAGCATGTATTTTATTCATTTTTTTCTTCTTCTCTTGTGATTTTGCATTGGTGCTGGTAGAATTTTTCTTCGTGACAAGTTAGTTTATCATCACAATAATATTGTTCTTTATATTGTTCCTTATGTTGAGTAAGTACCAACACAATTAGTGATAGATACAACATAAGACATTCTTTTGGTGAAAATATAGCCAATGTTTGTGAATTCCACCATGTTGTGAAGAGAATATCGTGAAGATAACCAATCAATGTTATAAAGTTACCTTCTTTAAATTATTTAAGAAACAAGGACAATTTCTCTTTATCACTAATGGGTAGATACTCGTATCCTTCTAGAGTATCTATTAATTTTAGGGAGTAGTATTCTACTTCATGTAGTAGTTCTTCATTATTGAAAGCATTTTTCAAGATATCATCCATGATAGATCCTTCTTTGAATTTGCAAGAATCTTAGAAGTCTACCTTATGACTCCCTATATTAGGATATATGATTCCTGATTGAAGAATATAAGTTTGATTTGATAAAACCCTATTAATCCTTATTTTGTAGACTTCCTTATGTCTCCCACAAAATGTGAGTATATAATTTTAAGGATTTTTTTGGTTTTGAGGAAAGCTTATATTTTGTAACTTGATAATCTTTGATAGATGTTGATATTACCAAGTTTTATAGAATGCCTTATGACTCCCTAGTATGCTATGGATAAGATATAGTTCTTTTGTAAATTATAGTTCAATATTTGATTGATTTTGTAAAGTTTTATAAATGCTAAAATCAACTCTTATTATCCCTTACTGTGCCTATTAAACTAAGCACTTTAACCAAATTTTAAGGAGGTTATAATATTGGATCTTTTGTCTTATTTTGAGAAGTTTGAGACAATAATATTATAAATATCTAACCTTTGAAAAACTATGATAAACCTCTTTTTTAAATAACTCTTTGGGAATTAATTTAAGTGTATATAATTTCCAATTAATTAATTTGATGTAGTAGCCCTTATGACTCCCTAATTTTTGGAAAAAATAGACCACAATAATATTTGCAAGTATTTGAGATTTATTCTAGTAGAAACCCTTATTACTCCTATATTTTGTTTTGGAATTATTATGTTTATTTGATAAAATATTCCCTTTGATGTATGGCTTTTAATATAGTTAAATTCCTTCAATTTTAAACTTATAACTCCCAAGGAAAGAAAGCACATAAGAATAAAAATGAACTTTACCTTTCACCAAGCAATACTCGATGTTGTTTTCAGATGAGTTAGGGTTGTAGTATCTATGTAGATGCTTTGAATTATTTGAGTGTACCCTCTAATGGAATTACTTGGAGCTTAATGTGTTCCAAATATGGTGCCATTTAGACTCTTTCTTTGACCTTGGTTGCCTTGAGAATTAAAGGCTCTATCAACTTACTGACATGTTGCAACTTGACCCTATGCACATAGATGATGAAGTGATAAATACGAAGACAAAGATTGCTTGCTTGCTATCCTTGATCATTGATGTCCTTAAAATAGATAAGATTCTTGTCTAAAGTGCTAAGTGGCACATCCGTTTCTCTTAGAGTGCTTGAGGAGAATTAGGTGCCAAAGAAATGCTTGTCTTCCTTCATGTAACTTATGAATGTTTTGATCCGTGTGTTGTGGTCTATCGGCAAGGATGCCACTTGCATTATCGGTGATGTGACCCGGGTTCAACCCCCACGACGGATATGTATATGTATAAGAAGTATTTACTCAATAAAAAAAAATAGGTCCAAGGTGTAGACCAATTGATTCATCCAAACCCCATAAGGGGGACGGAGGTCCAAGGTTCAAATCTCGGGCCTCGTCGGACTGAATGCTTGTCCCTTTCTTGGTGATTTTAGTGGCGTAAAAGGTTTAAAATTATTGTGGCATGGTGGTTATAGGGGCGGACTACGTGAAGATCTGTGTGGCGACTTCTAGGGTGAATAGTGTAGAATGCTGTGGTGGCCATAAAAGATGGACAACCTGCCCAAATTCGTGGCGGCTACCGGATTCCACCATGTAAATTAAAAAAAAAAAAAAAAAAAAAAACTTATGAATGTTCTTTAGCAAAATGTTTGGTCTTCCAATGGACAAGTGTATCTCATACACTCAATGCACTAACCTATTCATGTAACTCATCTCTTAAAAATGAGCACTCTCTTGATTTGAGTGTTAGGTTTTTTCCTTTAATGACATCACTTTCTTCTCTTCATGGATATCATCTCTATTTCTGGTTTAAACAGACCCTTTGGAGATCTATTTAGCTCTAAAAATCCCCAACTCTTCTTTCATTCACCTGCACTATTTTCAGCTGGGATATGGAGCAACAATTTGGAGGCTTTGAGCACCAATTTCAGCCAGTAGATGTGGAGTAAGTGACACTCCAATGGTATTTCAAATTTTCCTTTCTTTCTTACTTTTTTATGTCCTCCTTTTATATATGATGATGCTATTGAATTATGTTGTTTCTCCCTTTGCTTTTGTACTTTTTCTCTTGCATGTTCGACCATCCAATATGTGAGGAGAATGAGCCCTTTGAGTGGCTCATGGAGCTATGATTGGATTGCTTCTATCATACAACCACTTTTGGTTGGTTTTTCCACCGAGTGTAGTTCCTTTTAGGTACCTTTAAATATTCCTTCTCTCCTTGTATAACAAGATTAGGATAGTGCAATACAATGTATAGTAGTTATTATACAAAATGTTCTTATTGCACCTTCTTTTGCACTCTTTTTTCAAATCAAAATTTTTGGTTTTGAGGTAGAACTTTGAGTGCAATATAGGGGTTTTGAGGTTGTCTCTTTGATTAGACACCTTCCCCTTTTTTCTTGGATATTTTATAAATGGATCCAAGCTTGTAACCACATGATAGAAGATCTCTTTTTGCTATATTTTTCTACACTATTTCTTGTGCTTTGAACTTGAGACTCAACAAGTCTCATTTGAGGCTTCCTTTTCTGCTCTTTTTGTGGTTACTTTCTTCTCCAATTCTTGGATGATTGAGCTGATTTTTTGGATTCCTAAATCCACTAAAATTTGTAGATATCAATGTACTAATAGTGTCTTTAGACACTTTGACAAATTGCGTTTTTGTGCCCTTCTAACAAATACAAACAAGAATATTTTTGAGAAAAATATAATAGTGCAAATTAATATAATAATATTTTACTTTTAATGCACTAAAAATTTCACCTTATCACTCCAATCAACTCTAAAAAATAATGCACTTAATAAATTTACTACAACTAATCAAGAATAATCTGAAATGAGTCTTCAAGAATTATTCTGTAATTTCTTTATAAGGAAGGTAATAGGAGCTAGTCTTCTTTTTATTTCCAAAGTATATGATAGGTAGTTGATAGATAGTTTGAAATTATAAAATCTAATAAAATCCTAAAGTGCAAATGAACCTTAAATAATCCTTTCTTTTTGCACATTTAGAAGACTCTGATTCAAATCTTATTTTTGCAACTTTAATCCAATTAAGGTGCTTAAAAAAATCTGATAAGTAATCCAATTAATGAATATACTTGCAACAATAGTTTTCATATACTTGCAACAATAGTTGCTTACCTTTTTTTGAAAGCCCTTTTTGCCACTTCTATAGAGGATGTAGATCTTGGTGTCTAAGATCACCAGGTTGTTGCCTTGAGTAAAATATTGCAACTCTTTATAGGTTGCCTTTAACAGCTTCATATTCATCAAAATATGATCTTCAACTCTCTTTCACGAGCTTGGGGTTTTGATGGCTTGTTATCCTCTTGTAGTATCATTTTGTTGTATATTTGAAGAGATATTTGATTCTAAAGTGGTTCCTTCTTACTATGAGAGGTAATCTCCAAATATCCTAGATTTGATAGACTTTTTCTGTTTGAATCTTCCTTCAAGCTTCTTGTCAAATTTTGACTTCAAACAAGATCTTCTTCTCAAGATTTTATATGTCTTGAGGTCTTCTGATATTTGGAACTTCTTTCCAAATTCTTCTTCTTGGGTTTGTTGTCAGATGGTAACAATTGTCCCAAATCTTTCACTATCTCCAATAGTGAATTTCTCCAATGATATCTCCTTGGAACAATTTTGATGATTACTTCAACAAGGCTCTCCAAGTCTTTTACTAGATGCTCATAGAGACCTCTCCAAGGCCTTTGATATTGCAACTTCTTCTAGTCTTCCTTGAGACTTTGTATTAAACCTTCTACTTCTACAAGTGTTCATGGTGAGATATTTTCTTAGATATTTGATTCTACTTTTTCTGTATTCAAGCAAAAATCTCCTAGTCCTTCTTCTTCTTCCAAGTCTAGAAGTTCATCAATGAGATCTTCTCCTGATCTCTTTTGCTTCAGGTGAGAGATTGATTTTGAAGAAGATGCTCTTCATAACATTTTGTAGGAAGCTTTTCCAACTCATTGAATCTCTCTATTCTTGCAACAAAGTATTAGTACTAAAATATACTTTTGAATTATATACTCTCTTCTGTATTCTTCTTCAGGATCAAGGCTTTTGTGGCCTTTTTCAGTATCAAGTCTTTTGTGGCCTTTTCTTCTAGATCAAGGCTTATATGGCCTTTTCTTCTGGATCAAGGCTTCTATGGCATTTTTTATTAAGGATTTTGTGGCCTTTTCTTATTGTGAAGTTTTCAATCTAGTAATGGAGATCTCTTATCTCCCAAATTCACCATAATTCTTCTCTAGAAGTCTCTTCTGTAGTATTCTTCTCTTGTAGAAAATAATATCTACACTATGAAGGCACTTCGATATTCAGGTAATGAAGTTGAAATCTCCTAGATTTCTATTGTAGGAGGTGTCCCAATCATTTGAGAATTAATTCCCTACAATAACAGAAACTTTAGGTAAATTTCTCTAGATCTCTTAGATAAAATTCACTAGTTGATTCATCAAACTAGTGGATTAAATGTTGAGTCCTAGTCTTCATGATTTTTCCCTTGAAACTCTGTGGAAAGACTCTAGCCATATGCAATCTTAGTATTCCAAAACTTGAGATTTAAATCCTTACTTGTGGCTCTCCTTAATTCTACCACCTAGAATTTTTTGAGTATTTTTGACAGTGACTGGTCCAATGGTGCGTCAGGTTGAAAAAAACTTAGGGTCAATGATAATGGTGGTTTTCCTATTGACCTACCGTAGCTCTAAAACCATTGTTAGATTTTGATGTAGCATGTAATGGGAGATAGAAATCACAAGATGTAGAATAATATGAAATAAAGTAAATTCGTGAGATGACTAAAAATATATTATAAATAAAAATGATGGAGATGTTTACAAAGTAGCTATGGAGGAAATGAACACTCCATGAATAAAGCTACTTCTCAATAATGGCCTTTGATCATATCACACTCCATCACATTACATCACACTGCTACATCATACCACACTATTCTACACTACTTCCTACTACTATATATTGCTCTATGTCTATGGTGATTTATATAGAAAATAAGTTTCTTGGCCAATACTCTACCTAGCTATACAAGGGATAACTTGCACATATACAACTTGCACTTTGACACTTGTGCATTTATTACATTGCATGAAGTAACTAGATAAATTCCCCCTAAAGTAATTTAATGTCCTAAGTATGTACCAAGAAAGGTACATTTACATAATTCAAATGATGTAATATAATCTATTTCTAACAAGAGGAGCATTTAAGATTCCAAATATAGTGGAGAACCTAAGATTCTAGAGAAGAGAAGTAATACAAAGCTTCTATAGAACAAATAATAAGTAAAGCATAGAGAAATAGGAAAAACATCTCTAAATTATCCCAATACTGAATATTTTTGAAACAATGCAGAACTTGAATCCTTTTCTTCCTTCTTGTTCATTTTTATTACATATAACCTACATCCCTTTTTCCAAGCCCTTTTGGCTTGCATACTAATTATCAAATGGGGCTCAAAGGATTTTCTACTACATTGAATGTGGTTTTGTTGATTGGTGTCATAAGTATAGTCCATCCATATCTCCTCAAAATTTAGTATAGCCTTGTGAGCCCTAAGCCAATCTATCCCTAGAATTATGTCAAATGCATGTAAGGGAGCTACATATAGGTGCCAGTTGATATTTCCTTGGGGTATTTCTAATTGTGACTCAAATAAACATTGGTTAACTAGATAAGTTTATCCCGATCCATATTCTACTTTCCACCCCTTTGCTATGATCCCAGGTCTAACAGGTATATCCCTCAAAACATTATTAGAAATAAAACAATTGGTAGCTCCACTATCAATTAAAATATTCACATTTTTTTTGCCTATTATTCCTTTTATTAATAATGGAGTGGTTTTCCAACACGGTTAGGGTTACCTGTGGCTACAAAGATTCTGTGAGATGATTCCTCAGTAGTGTTTCTATGATCTACAATCTTGGGGCACTATCTAGAAAAGTGATCCAAAGCTCCACATGTAAAAGAGGCATTGGGACAATAATTCTTTTGTTTATCATACTCTTGAATGTGACTTCCAATATTGCCTTGCCCACTATTTTTGGTTTTTCTTGAAAATTCTTCGATCAGACATTCCCCTATTCCCTTGGTTTCTACCTCTATTTTTGTTATCATATCTACTTCGACCCTTATCCCTATATCTGTAGTTTTGATCTAAACCTTGATTTTACTTTGGATTCTTCCTTTTACTTGAATTATATTTCTCTTACTGATAGAAGGCTTTAACCTCATTCTGACTTGATTCAAAATATTGAGCAACTTCATAAGCAACTGTTAGGGTTTGGGGTGTTTTCCCCCCAACAGGATGACTAAGTTTTAGGAGCAAACCCATGACAAACTTGTGTGCTTTAAATTTTTCTTGTCCATCAAATTTTGGGGCATACTTTTGTAACTGCACAAACTTTTGATAATACTCGACTACTATCATGTTACCCTGACGTAAGTTTGTAAACTCTACATGTTTCTCAATAAAGAACTGCTCGATAAGGAAATGAATTTTAAAGTCTCTTACAAATTCCTCCCATGGTATGTATGCTGCATCCTTCTAAATGGCTTTCTTATAGGTGGTCCACCAAGTTTTTGCAGGACCTTCCATATGAGCAACTGCCCATGTAGTTTTCCCTTCAGAGCTAAGGGGTTGGATGGAAAAATATCCTTCAGCCTCACTTAGCCAATTTAAGGCGGTTTTCCCATCACCACACCCATCAAACTTAGAAATATCTAATTTATTTAATTATTTTTGCAGTTCCTCCCCTACAGTTCTTCTGGTGGAACCCACAGGTAACTGACTGAATTTATTGTTTGTTTTCTTTTGGGTCAGGTTTTCAATAACCTTATGTTGTTGAGTGATAAGTTCCTACTTTTGGGCCATATGTGCCCACTGTTGTTCCATGTGCTCACTCATCTGAGCCCTATGGCTCTCCATCAGCTCTCGTTGTTGGTTGAGTTGGTCTTGCATGAGCTGGATCATACGAGCCATGCTTCCATCACTGGAGGTAGCTTTTGCTGCTACAGGCTCTTTATCCTTTCTAACCACACACCATGGTGTTTTAACAGTTTGCACTCTTTTCGACTCCCTTATGAGTCTCCTAGGTCCTTTCCTTGGGACCTCTATAATTTTCTCTTGCATATTTAGGCTAGTCCTCCGCGAGGTACCTGCCATAACTGACATCACAAAATTTTATTAGTATATCTATGTTGGTTAGGGTTTCACAAACCTAGGCTCTGATACCAACTATAACAACCATTTTATGTACACTAAAAACTAAAAATTTTCTCATTTTATAACAACACTTTGCTTAGATTCCCATAATATTGTTAGTTCAGACATACTTATGTATTGCACTTCAAGAATAGTCATCATTGTAGCTAATGTATTAAGTGATCAGGATCAGCCACATCCTGCAAGTCACTATATAATTTTTTTGACTTCACCCTTAAGTCGTTACGAAATCTGGCGAAGGGTTATCCATTCAGGGCCATAACACCTGAATGGGGTACACTATGCCCCTTGTCCAAGGTTGTAATTTTCATGATATTTGTGATCTCAGCTCATTGCCTTGGAACCAGCGTCTTTATGCCGATGTCAGCCATTGACCCTCTGTTAAGGTTTGGCTAAAGTCCTCCATCACATGGCTTGAGGACTAGATACTCATTTCCATTATGAGGCTGAAAATAATGCTGCCCATAAAAATCTGCTACTAGATCTTCCAACTGCATGAATAGCTCTCTATTCATGCCATAGGTTGGCACCTCCCCAGCCTGAGTGGAATGTTGAGCATCACCACACTAACTGATTGGCCACTTGGAGTGACGTCCCATACCATCGCTCTTTACACTCAACAGCTTGGACCCCTATCCTTTAGTAGCTAGAGTACGGTGGTACAGTCACTCAAAAGCCACCTCGTGACTTTATGAGGATGGGAGGAGTTAGTCCTTACTCGACACTCCTTACTCATGCAAAGTTTTTCTTTGGGTTTGTTTGAGGTTGAAAGGATACTCAAGTTATCCATGTTGTATAATACCCATTCAAGATTTTCTCATATATATATAAGACATTTTACACTAACAATATAAAGTTGTCAGTGCTTATTAAGTTCCATGTAACAAATAGAAATACAAGTACTTATATTCAAAAGCTTATTAATAAAACCAATGAAATATATGTACACTTTACTTATAGAGAAAAACCATACAATTATCTCAATACAAAGGCTCCCATTACCTTAATACATTATATAATCTTTAATATATGGCACTACGTTTACCTAGTCCCTTTCTAACTCAGAAAAACACACACATGAATCCAAATACTTTTACACTTAATAAAACTGTAGTTAAGCTTCATAATTCTCTGAAAGAAACTAAACATTTAAATACTATATTATTTAAATTCTTACGCTTCCAAAATGTAGTATCATCACAAGCGCCTTAATATTATTATAAAAAAAAGATAGGTACAACTTTAATTTATGCTTTCAAAAGACATAAACATAGCTTTTATAATTTTAAATTAAAAGCTCTATTGTTGCTCTAAGATAATTAAAACCAAGATATCATTTTATACTAAGAGTTTCTATCTAATCTAAAAATTATTTAATACTTAAAGATGCATATTATAAAGACATTTAACGTGGTTAACTATAGTTTCCTTGATATAAAGAAGGCAATATTTTCAAAGACATGTACACGCTAAAGACCAAACAACAATCCTTGTAAATCAATCATAGTCTCATCAACAACAATTTTTTAGAAATTTTTTATGACTTATAATTTCCTTTTCCAACCACGAAAACATTATATAAACAATTATGTAAATTTTGCCCTTTTAAACTCAAGTAAACAGGAGTATTACAGAGCTTGCTCTGGTTCTTTACTACAAATGTTTAAGCAAATCAATAAAGCTCTTCAACATACAGTCAATTGAACCAAAATTTAAGCCACGTCTGCTACCAAGTAGGTTTACCATTAGCTCTGCGGGTGACAATCCACCACCATAGATATCGGACGTCAAAGAGCACTCGCCCTTTAGACCATGGCAAAAATTAAATAGGCTAGAATGGGAGCAGCGTGGTCCATTTCTACATGACATACATCAGCCAGACAAAGTAGATGCAAGAAAATATTCTTTTTATTTCATTCATTTAGTCAGGCAAATGCAAGATGCATCAATACCATCCATATCAATTCGGAAAATGCAGAACAAAAACATCAATGTCATCCATTTCATTTCGAAAAATGTAGAAAACATCAATGCCATCCATTCAGTTAGGTGAATGCAATGAAATATCAATGCTAACTAGTGCAAAAAATTAATGTATGTTCAGTGAAAACCTAAAGAATTATTCTTGTAATACTACCAGTTCTCATACAAAGGTTTTATTTTCTGAAAACTATAATCAACTTGAAGTGATTTTCATATTTTAAAATTTTCATTGTTAATTCCGAAAATCATTTCGTCAATAGAATTACTAAACTTGCACATCTTGTTTTCAGTTAACGACATTCCTCCATGATTCTACTTAGAGACATTAACAAGGTTTATACAATTTTAAGCTAAGCTCGCACAATTCATTTTTTTTATAGCGAATCCTTCGAACATTCATTAACCACTATTGATTGTAATTTTAACACAACAATTGTTCATCTTTAAACCTAGGTCATGTATATTTTTTTTTTAAAACTAGCCAACAAACCAAACATAAAATTTTTATAGAATACCAAGGTAAATTCCCAAACAAATTTACGCAGATGTAGAGTATCCCTGGATAAATTTAAACTAGAAATCTCATGTTTACATCTAACCAGAAAGGCATATAATTAACCTGACCTTTCAACAATGCAATTCTGAGGAACTTCTCCTTGTGCTCTCATTCAAGGACTCGTTCACCTCTCCACACGCTCTTGCTCAAGCCGAAGAAGGACCACCCACTCAGTCGACCAACCAGTTTCCTTTAAAAAGAAGGTGATGAGTGATAAGCGAATGACACCTCGACAAATGCTTCCAGCTGGTGGCTTCTCGGCTTACCAAATGTGTTTTATTAAAAGATTATGGTTAGTGCATAACCCCTCCGATTTCCTCATTTTGCTTTATTAAAGCTTATTTTAAGGAACTTAGGTTTTTTTATCTTTAATCAGACATCTTTAATATAGTCTTTAGCAACTTAGAGGTAAAAACATTAGTCGCAAATGATTTCATGTGTTTTTTTTTTTTAAATATTGTATATTTCCCCCTTCTTATAATACTTTATTATTTTACTTTGTTTATATATTATTATATTATTATTTATTTTCTTTTATATATTATTATTATTTTATTTTTATTTTTATGAGTTTTCTTTATATAAATATACTTTGACTATATATATTATATATATTTTTATTAATAATTTTATATTTATTTTATAGCATCAAACAATAATTTTTGGAGTAAATCGATAACATACAATCATTCAAGCAGTCATGTCAATCAAAATGCAATGTAAATGCATAACCTATGGTGGGCTTCCATGTACCCATGAACCACGGTGCACAAGGCACGACATCATATCCTGCTTACCTGACTTTCCAATCTGCTACCTTGGTATAGGGGTTAGTGCTCTCCTCAGTCGCTGATTTGGAGACCTGCACCTACACCACAAAAAGTAAATGCAGGATCATATTCTTCCAAGTAAAAATACTAATAAACAATGGAGATGTGACAGTACCCCCATGATATAAATGAGGCTCATGCATCCCTCTTAAAACTCATCCACCGATGTAAAATATAAAATGTAACTCTACCTTCCAAAACCACTGTCGCATTGATTCGATCCCGCAACCTGTCACCTACGAATGACTTACCACAGCCCTTGTAGCCAACTGTGCTACCAGCACTTCTATGATTTACTCGGTGCTCCTCTATACCTTTGTTCCTTGTTCTGCCTTCTCAAAGGGTTTAAAATGCACATGTGAATTCCCCTTAGTCCTTGGCACACGATTTATTTTTCATTCGAATAGCTCACATGGATGCCTTCCCAAGGTGGAACTTACCACCTTATATATGCTTTAATAAAATTTAGAACACGTTGGCCCTTTTGTTAATTTTGAATTCGAATAAATTTGAATTTTGAATTATGGTGCTTTAAAATTAATTTAAATTTTACCTTAGGGTAAAATATTTAAATTTAAATAATTTAAACTTAGGACCTTATTAATTTTTTCATGGGTCTTTTGGGGAAATAATAATTGTATCACTCCAAGACCTTTGTTTTTCTTCACACCAAACTATTACTGGAGAATATTATAATATTATTATCTTCATTAACCTGCTTCTTTGCCTTGTTGGACAAAACCACTTGGAGAACATTAATAACATTGGAGTTTGGACATCAACCTTTTGATATGAATGCATGGATGATATTGAAACTTATCCATCATCCTCACGACATTAAAGACAACAAACCTTGCTTATATTTCCAAAAATATGCACAAGTGTCAAGTAAGAGTGTAATGTGCAAGAAATGCATGTGTCATGTAAATAAGACTTAAAGTATGTATTGAGATAATATGCACAAGTGTCATGTATATAAGTATGAAAATATATAATGTGAGGATGTGCAAAAATAGCTTGTATTGGGAATGCATGTAGGAGAGTAAGAGCAATGTAGAAGTGTGCAAGTGTCATGGAGATAAAGTATACATGTAAGAAGAGAGTGAAGATTCTAGTATACAAATGGCAAGATGATAAGATAAAGGTCATAGGAGCTGTCATATGGAGAGCAATAGCTAAGTACATGATTTTAGAAATAGATCATATTACATTATTTGGGTCATGTAAATGTATCTACCAAGGTACATACTTAGGACATTAGATTACTTTAGGGGGAAGTTACTTAGTTTCTTCATGCAATGTAATAAATGCACAAGTGTCAATGTGCAAGTTGTACATGTGCAAGTTATCCCTTGCACAACTAGATAGAGTGTTGGCCAAGGAACCTATCTTCCTATATAATGGCCTTATTATCATAGTCATAGATATAACACATATAGTATCATATAGAGCATCTCATAGTGCATCATAGGGCATAGATAAAGTCACCCATATTGGAGATGGGTGCAATGTAGTCCAGTAGCATTATTCATGGAGTGTTCATTTCCTCCATAGCTACATTGTATTCATTTCCATCATTTCTATTTATAGTATATTTCAGTCATCTCACAGATTTACTTTCTTTCATATTATTATTTTTGCATCTTGTGATTGCTATCTCCCATTGCATATAACATCAAAATCTAATAGTGGTATCAGAGCTATGGTAGATCTAGCCATAGGAAAGCCACCATTATCAATGAGCCTAAGTTTATTTGTCAACCTGATGCACCTTTGGACCAGTCACTATCAAAAACTCTCAGAAGAGTCTAGGTGGTAGAAATAAGGAGAGCCACAAGTGAGGACTGAAAGAAATCTCAGTTTCAAAAATACTGAGATTACATTTGGCTAGAGTCTTTCCACAGAGTTGCAGGAAAAACTCATGAAGACTAGGACTCAACATTCAATCCACTAGATTGACAAATCAACTAGTGAAGATAATTCAGGATATCTGGAATTTCTTAACTATTGCCCAAAGTTTCTTTTTGTTGTAGAAATATAATTCTCAGAAGATTGGGATTCCTCCTACAACAAAAATCTAGGAGACTTCAACTTCGTTGCCCAAAGGTCGGCGTATCTTCATAGTGTAGAGGTTAGTTTCTTGTCCAAGAAAATAATACTATGGAAGAAGACTTCTGGAGAAGAGTTGTGGTGAAGTTAGGAGATAGGAGATCTCCATTACTAAATTGAGAACTTCACACAAGAATAAAAGGCCATAGAAGCCTTGATCCAGAAGAAAATGCCATAGAAACCTTGATCTAGAAGAAAAGGCCATAGAAGCCTTGATCAAGAAGAAAAGGCCATAGAAACCTTGATCTAGAAGAAAAGGCCATAGAAGCCTTGATCAAGAAGAAAAGGCCATAGAAGCCTAAATCTAGAAGAAAAAGGCCATAGAAGCCTTGATCCTAAAAAAGGCCACAAAAGCCTTGATATTAAAATGCCAGAAGAAAAGGCAAATGATATTGAAAAATCAAGAAGCCTTGATCCTGAAAAAGGCCATAGGAGCCTTGATACTAAAATTAGGCCATAGTAGCCTTGATCCTGAAGAAGACTCCAGAAGAGAGTATCTGATTTAGAAGGAGATTAAGATTTTAGTACTAATACTTTGTTGTAGGGAAAGGAGATTTAGTGAGTCGAGAAAACTTCCTACAAGAAAGCTAGGAAGAGTATCTTCTTCAGAATCAATCCAGCACCTACAGGCAAAGAGATCAGGAGAAGATCTCATTGAAGAACTTCTAGTCTTGGAAGAAGAAGGACTAGGAGAGTCCTTCTCGAATCTAGAAGTAGCATAAGTGAAGATCTAGAGGAAGATCTCACCACCAACACTTCCAGGAGTAGAAGGTTGAAGAAAAGGTCTCAAGGAAGACTAGAAGAAGCTGCAAGATCAAAGACCTTGGGGAGGTCTCAATGAGCATCCAGTAAAAGGCTTGGAGAGCCTTACTGAAGAAATCATCAAAGAAGAACTCATTGGAGAAATCCACTACCAAGGAGAAGCCCTTGATAGTGAAGGACTTGGGACAATTATCACCATCCGACAACAAGCCCAAGAGGAGAAGAATTTGGCAAGGAGTGCCAAATCCTAGAAGAAGAATCTAGTGAAGACCTCAAGACACTCAGAATCTTGAGAAGAAGATCATGTTTGAAGTCAGAATTTGATAAGAAGCTTGAAGGAAGATTCAGATAGAAGAAGCCTACCAAATCTAGGATATTTGGAGATTACCTCTCACAGCAAGAAGGCACCACTTCAGAAATGAAGATCTCTTCAAATATATAGCAAAAGGAGGAGACTACAAGAGGAGAACAAGCCACCAAAATCCTAGGCTCATGAAAGAAAGTTTGAGACCATATTTTGGTGAAGATGAAGTTGTTCAAGGCAACCTACAAAGAGCTGCAACATCTTACACAAGGCAACAACTTGGTGATCCTAGACACCAAGATCTACATCCTCTATAGAAGTGGTAAAAGAGCTTTCAGAAAAAGGTATGCAACTATTGGTGCAAGTAGATTCATTAATTGGATTACTTATCAGATTTGTTTAAGCACCTTAATTTGAATTAAAGTTGCAAAAAGGAGAATTGAATTATAGTCTTCAAAAGTGCAAAAATAGAAAGGTTCCTTTTAGGTTCATTTGCACTTTAGGAGTTGATTAGATTTTAGAATTTCAACTATCTATCAACTACCTATCATCTACTTTGGAAAGCAAAAGAAGACTAGCTCCTACTACCTTTGCTTATAATAAAATTGTAGAATAAGTCTTGAAGATTCATTCCAGATTATTCTTGATTAGTTGTAGTAAATTGATTGAGTGCATTAATTTTTTAGAGTTAATTGGAGTGATAAGGTGAAATTGTTAGTGCATTAAAAGTGAAAATTTATTAGATTTATTTGCACTATCCTATTGCTCTCAAAATATTGTTATTTGTGTTCTTGAGAAAGGCACAAAAATATAATTTGTCAAAGTGTCTAAAGACACTATTAGTGCACATAGATCTACAACTTTGAGTGGCCTAAGGAAGCCACAAAATCAGCTCAATCCTCCAAGCATTGGAGAAGAAAGTAACCACCAAAAGAGCAGCAAAGGAAGCCTCGAACGAGACTTGGTGAGTCTCAAGCTCAAAGCACATTAAGTTTTCTACAAAAGAAATAGTGCAAAAAAATACAGAAAAAGAGAGCTTCTATCAAGTGGTTACAAGCTTGGATCCATCTATAAAATATCCAAGCAAAAAGGGGGAGGTGTCTAATCAAAGAGACAACCTCGAAAACCCCTCATATTGCATTCAAAATTCTGCCACAAAACCAGAAAATTAGACCTTGAAAAAGAGGTGTAAAAGAAGGTGCAATAAGACCTATTTTATACATTAATATGTTACATTTCATTGCACTATCCTAATATGGTTTATACATAAAAAAGAGGTAGATTTGAAGGTGTCTCAAGGGCTCAACATTCACTGGAAAAACCAGTTGAAGGCGGTTGTTCACTAACGTCCATCCAAGCACATCAAAGGAGGCAGATTTGAAGGTGTCTCAAGGGCTCAACATTCACTAGAAAAACTAGCCGAAGGTGGTCATTCATTAACGTCCCTCCAAGCACATCAAAGGAGTCACTTTAAAGACTCTTACTCCCTCATATTGGATGATCGAACCTGCAAGAGACAAGATGAAGAATTAAAGGGAGAAAAATGATGTTATAATATAGAGCAACGCTGTCTACAAGGAGGACGTATAACAGGTGAGTTAAGAGGAAAATAGAAGCACCATTGGAGCATTCTAGTCTCCACATATTTGAAGCAAAAATTCGATGCTCAAGCCTTCAGATCGATGCTCCTCAACTCATCCTGAAACAACCTACAAGCAAGTGCAATTGATCGAAAAAGGAGCTACGGATATTACAAGGTTTAAAGAACCTCCAAGAAGGATACGTTGAAAGAGCATTATAGAAGACGCCCATGCACAAGGAGGAAGTGATATTTGTCACTTGAAACAAGACCCTAACGCTCCTCACTCGAGTGCTCATCATCAACAACAAGGGAGTTACAAGCTACAGGTTGGTGCAATTATCATATGAGGAACACTTATCCAAAGGGAAGCCAAGCGCTTTATTAAAATAACATAACATCCATACGTTACTAAGTGTTCTCAAGCATCTTCAACTCCTCAAGCGCTCATGAAGAAATGGATGTGCCACTTGGCACTCATACCAAGATTCTCCTCCAATTTAAGAGCATCAATGATCAATGCATTCAAGGAGAGCATTTATGTCCAAGGTCTATGAACATAGGGTGAAGGAAATGGAAGCAAGGCATGGAAGAGCCTTCAATGCTCTGAAGAAGGAAGGTCAAGAGTAGATGTAAACGATGGCACATTTGGAATATCTAAGGTTCCAAGAAAATTGTTGAAGGAAGAGCCACATTTGGATTTCCACTAAGGTTCCAAGAAAATCATTGAAGGAAGAGCCACATTTGGAACATCTATTTGCCACTAAGGTTCCAAGCAAATCATTGAAGGAAGAGCCAAAGAATCAACGTCTATATTGCAGTGCATGCACAATGAATACAACATCAAATATTGAATGATATAAGGTAAGCTTTATTCCCACCATAATATGCTTTCTCTTACTTAGGAGTTATAAGGTTGAAATTAGAGAAATTCAACTACATTGAAAGCTATATCTTAAAAGGGAATAATATATCATATCAATAAAATATTTGCAATATTAACATAGGAGCAATAAGGACTTCTACTAGAATTTATTTATAAAATATTTGCAAATATTATTGTGATCTAATTTTCCAACATTTGGGAGTTATAAGGGTTACTACATCAAATTGACTTATTGGAAATTAGATACACTTCAATCAAAACCATAAGGGATATTTAAAAAGAGGTTATTAAAAGCTTTAGGCTAAGGTTGGAAACTTATATATATACTTGTCTCAAACACATCAAAAAAGGGACAAAAGAAATCCAACATTAAAACCTCTACATATTGAGAAAAAGTGCTTAGTTCAATAGGAGCAATAAGGGATAGATAAAAGTTGATTTTTGATATTTACAAAACCTTACAAAATCAACCAAAAATTGAACTATCTTTTCAAAAGCACTATATTATATCCCTAGGGAGTCATAAGGAATTCTACAAAACTTGGTAATATCAACATTGATCATAAATTATCAAGTTGCAAATCCATTGGGAAAATATAAGCTTTTACAAAACCTAAAATTCCATTAGGTGTATATACTCTCATAACTAGGGAGACATAAGGAAGCCTACAAACCTAAGGAACAATAAAGGTTTTATCAAAATCAAGCTTATATACTTCAAAGTTGAAAGATAGACTACTAAGATTCTATCAAATTCAATCCTAAGAAATAGCAAGTTCTATCATGGATGAAATTTTGAGAAAAGCTTTCAACAATGAAGAATTTTTCCATGAAGTAGAATTTTATTCTCAAAACTTAATAGATACTTTAGAAGGATATGAGTATCTATCTATTAATGATCAAGATAAATTCTCCTTGTTCCTTAGAGAAGCCAAAGAAGGTAACTTTACAACCTTGATTAACTACCTTCATGAAATTCTCTTCACAACATGGTGGAACTCACAAATATTGGTTATATTTTCACCAAAAGAGTGTCTGATGATTTATCTATCATTAATTGTGTTTGTACTTACTCAACACAAGAAACAAGTTAGCAAGAAGGAACAATATTTTTGTGATGATAGACTAACTTGTCATGAAGCAGAAATCCCATCAACACCAATGTAGAATCAGAAGAGAAGAAGAAGAAGAAAAAGAAAGAAGAGGCATATTAAAGAGAAACATGTCATCATGAAGATAGAACTAGTTGAACACATTCAAAAGGTAGAAGAACCTTAAACTACAACTTACTTCGCATCATATGAAGATAAAGATTACCTGCTGAACCTAATCACACTAAGCAATGAAGGAGAATACAAATTTCAATCATTCAATGGAAGAAGATCCACATTGAAGACTAAAGTCTTCAATACCCAAATAATGTAATACATGGGGGTGTTAGAAATAGATCATATTACATTATTTGGGTCATGTAAATGTATCTACCAAGATACATACTTAGGAAATTAGATTACTTTAGGGGGAAGTTACTTAGTTTCTTCATGCAATGTAATAAATGCACAAGTGTCAATGTGTAAGTTGTACATGTGCAAGTTATCCCTTGCACAACTAGATAGAGTGTTGGCCAAGGAACCTATCTTCCTATATAATGGCCTTATTGTCATAGTCATAGATATAGACATATACATATAGCATAGAGCAGCTCATAGTGCATCATAGGGCATAGATAAAGTCACCCATATTGGAGATGGGTGCAATGTAGTCCAGTAGCATTATTCATGGAGTGTTCATTTCCTCCACAGCTACATTGTATTCATTTTCATCATTTCTATTTATAGTATATTTCAGTCATCTCGCAGATTTACTTTCTTTCATATTATTATTTTTGCATCTTGTGATTGCTATCTCCCATTGCATACAACATCAAAAGCTAACATATGAAGAGTCATTTTCTATGTCTATATTATGGAGACAAAGCTCCATACAATTTAAGGGAAAATGGTCTATAGCGATTACCACATAACAACCACTTGTAAAAAATATTGTATATAGATTTTTGAGCAATTCATATTGTAATTTTTCTTCATGTATGTACATGAATAATTTTGGTCATTTTACATTCATATTTGATATTATAAGTGAATGCCATTTCATTATTATATTGGACTAGATATATATTTGATTGCTCACATATATAATTCTACTCTTGATTATTTATATTTTGACCTTTAATATTGTGACTTCTTTATATTGGTACCTATGATATTTTGAGATAGTAAGGCTTAAAAGCCAATACATTCAACATCATCATCATCATATATATATATTATATCTTAGTGAAGATATTCAAAATAAGTATTCTACCCACACAAATGCTACATTGGACTAAAACCCATCAATATTGACCATCATACATAATTCAAGTCTCATTGAAAAAAGATGGAATCAAACACCTAAGATGATGAGTTTCAAGAACATATATGCCCCCTTATCCATAAGTCCAGCAAACCCTTTAATTCCTCCATTATCCCTACATAAATATAGATAAGCATGACATTTATGGTGAGGAAGGGGTTACTCGAGAAAGGGTAAATACATCACATGTCCAACTTGCAACACTACATCAGACAAACCATACAGATTATATAAATACATTTAGTCTTTAAAAGGTGAGGTTAGTGGATTTCAAACCTACTCTTCCTACTTGTAGATATCTTAAACCATCCCCATTGTCGACATGATCCATAACACTATTTGAAATAACATGCCAAGGTAACATAAATGACACAAACATCACATGCCAATACCAAAAAGGATTGAATTTATAACCTTTCCCCTTCAACATATAACACATAGCCCTTTTACCATATTGTATCACAATTCAAATGGAATAAAATACATCAATAACTACTAAATGTTTTATCCCATAACTACTTCCTTCCCTAGGCAAAAATATTTCATATAATATGATTCAAGTCAAAATTTTAAAATTCAAAGAGGTGATAAGTAAATTCAAAACATTTTAATTGATTGAGTGAGCACTCCAATTATAAAATCTATCAAGTGTTTAACTAAGACCTCATATTTTTTTTCAAATAATCCAAAACTATTGATAGTTTGTTTATAACTATCATGATTTACCCTATATAGCCATTTTTGAAACAACGCACATCGAGCAATCATCCTTTTTCGAGGCTTGATGAAAGTCATTGGACCCAACTAACGACCTTTATTTGGTCTTGGAACTAGGAGGTCTTTGCATTACACTAATATTTGCTTGATGTATTTCTATCTAGTAGGATCTCATAAAATTTTCAATCTCTTATTCTCCATCTTAGAATCCATACAAGTTTCCATCACATCTACACTATAATGGCGTAAAAAAACCCAAATGAAATAAGAATTATTTTTATTATAAAAATCGATAAAAGATAAATAAGTTTTGCAAGAAACACT
This sequence comes from Wollemia nobilis, assembly GCA_028583015.1. Lineage (NCBI taxonomy): Eukaryota > Viridiplantae > Streptophyta > Pinopsida > Araucariales > Araucariaceae > Wollemia > Wollemia nobilis. The sequence goes on along the minus strand of JAQPPZ010016911.1, from coordinate 1,684,961 downwards.
TAAAAAATCAATTTATAATTATAGAACAATTGCTTCTCAACCATTTTGGGCCTTAATATAACAATGCATTAGTAAACCAAATAACTAAAATTGTGGATTGAATGTTAAAACTAAAGGATGTATTTGACCTATTAGTGGAATTTTCTCCTAGACCAATTCATTGAGGTAAAATAGAGAGATCATCATGATACAAGGTATAACTAATGTTTATTGGAAAAGTACTAAAAAAATATTACTATTCATACCAAGTCTTCCACAACTATTTCTAAAAAAATCATACTCTCGTAAGATCATTATAGAAGATCACAAATTAGAATTTAGATCAAGTAATGTAGATTCATCCCTGATTTGATACCAGGTTGAAATCACAATATATTTAGGAATAAACAAAAGTAAATGATATTTAAGAACATAGATATAAAAGGTGCCCTTAGATACCAATAATCTCACTAAAAAATAAAAATTATATCCACTTGATCAAATGGTTGGACCAACATGTGTATAAATACCCATAATATAAGCTACCCATTGTAAAGGTTAAAGAACAAACCTAATGTATAATAATAAAATAATATAATAAAGCCACCAATTAAGATGCTTATGGCCCATATGGTAATATATAAATTATTATAGTATAAGGTGGGTTGTGGGATAAATTGAAGATTAATCCTTATTTCAACAATATTTGTCAACTAGTTTAGCACCACATATTTGACTAGAGTATTATCACATTAAGGAATCAATGATTGACATGATAACAAATTATTGATAAATTTAATTTTATTACTCATATATATCCTAATGATGATCAATACAATGGCAATTAAAGGAGATATTAGTGATTTTAAGTAATCTTGAAGAGTATTCTCATAAGTTATTGTGGTATTTTTTGTTGGTTAAAACATTTCTATACATTCATAAAATATCAATTTTGTTGCAAGTGTAATTTAACTTATGGCCAAGGCTGATATTATATGATGTAATCTTTTATAGGTCTATGAGAACTATTTGTACAAACGTATTTAATTTATTTTTTATTATTTAATTGTTGAACTAAGCGTGACACTAAGAGGGGGGTGGTAAATCAGTGTGTAATAAAAATTTAATCCAAATACAAAATTAAATCAAAACAAGCAATCACACAAACATGTATCACATAACACCAGATTTATAGTGGAAATCCGATGTGAGAAAACCACTGTGCCAATGGACTATTTGGACTCCCATCCAAATCCAGCCTTGAAAATATTTTATCTTATAATATTTTTGCAGTACCAACTACAGGGAATAGCACCAACCAACCCAGACTTTAGCAGTACCAACTGCAAGGAGCACCGACCCCTGTTGCCAAGCATCGACCCAACAAATTTAAAAAGCTCTGATAAAAGTTTTAAATCTCATCAAAAGACCCTGATTGGTCTAGCTCACAAATATGCTCCTCTAAACTCTTATGTCTAACCTTTTCAATCTTCCCAACTCTGCACATTGATTATCTCATACCTTGCACATTTTTTTCAATCAAAATGCCAAAGAAAAAATTCTTCACAACATGCACCAACAGTCCTCTCTTAAAAAAAAAACACTTCTCTCTTTTCATTTTAGAACATATATATGCACCACATTAAAAAACGCAGCTCTTTTTTTCAGTTACACAAAAGTACCACTCAATCGTTATATTCTTAAAAACTACCAAAATTGCCAAAAAGAGCTGACAAGGATTTTTGTAACAGTCATAACTTCCTCCTCAAATTTCCAAATGGGATAAAAATAGAAACATATATTCTTGGATAAACCGACTACCTTTAGTTTAATTTTAAAATTTTAAATCTTCACGGATTATTCGTAGTACCTCTGACAAAGTGCCCTCTAACGCTGATTTTACACCTATCAAATAAACTGGAAAAAGTGCTCCAGAGCCATTTTGCAATGCTCACCGTTTCTTCCTCCGGACTCAGTTTGGGCTGAAATTTAAAACGTAATCTCTCAGTATACCCAACTACCTCCAATAAAAAATTTAAGGTCCAATTCCTCATGGATTGCTTAATATTCCTCCCATAAAGTGACCTCCGATGTAGATTTTACACGTCACATAAACTGGAAAAAGTGCTACGGAGGCATTTTGCAACTATTGTCGTTTCTTCCTCGAGTCTCCGTCAGGCTGAAATTTAAAACATAAGCTCTATGTACATCAGACTACCTCTAGTAAAAATTTCAAGGTCTAACTCCTCATGAATTCCTTAATATTTCTCTTGCAAAGTGGCCTCTAACGTAGATTTTACAATTATTCAACTAAGTGCAAAATTGTCCAACCAAGTACCGGCGATGCAAACAATCAATCCAACCATCGATCTGACACCTCCAGCACTATTCTAACACATTTCCTAGCATGCCAACATGCTCAACACTGATCCGACCTGTCCGACCATGCATTGCAAGCAAGGAGCACACCTTTTTGACAACTTTTGCAACTTTGACAACTTCCTGATGATTTTTGCAACTTTTGCAAATTTGCACGAACAACCTATAACAACTTCACCTGAACATCAAAAACATCCTCATAAGCATTGAACACCACTGTACATACTCTGAACAACCTTCAAAAAACTGTCCACTACATCAACCTATCCATATGAGTGTGTTGACAACAATGACAATAATGTCGCTGCACCTTGCTCAACAATTATGTAATCCCTATGGGCCACAATTAACCTTGTTATGGTTAAAACAACCTTATAACTTGTAATTAACCTAAAGTATTCTTATTTTTCTAGCTTAGGTAAACTTATTTATGTAATTAGAGATTTTAGTAATGGTTATAAATACCCCAACCACTCTATCCATTGTATCATAGTGTTGTGCTCCTTATCCATAAATAATATAATGATTATTTTTTTGGTAAATTAGAAGGATTTCATTAAGAATCAGTTTTTAAGGATCCCAAAACCTTTGTACAAAAATAACACAGACTGCTGCAAGCATAACTAGAAACCAACAGGGGATGCAGCCCCATGCCAAGAACATCATAAATACTAACAGAGAATGCATACCCGCTCAAAAAGTAAGAAGAGAGAAGAAAGGGACACGACCCAAGCAAAACAAACCATAAAACAGAAAAACATGCTCCACGTAGGGTAGCCACAAAAATAAATAGAAAGTGTCAAGGAAGTTAGTCCTCAGTGGCTTCCTCATCCTCATCCTTGTCCTCATCCTTCACTTGATCCTTGGGCTCCTCATTAACTGCAACCATATCCTCATTAGCTGAACAGGTGTCGGTCTCCTAACCTATCTGTGCACCAAAGAAGAGCATGTGGAGGGCCTCTCTAAGGTCAATAATGGAGTTCACCATAGCATTCATCATGCTTTTCATTGTAGATATGATGAATTCCTTCCGTTGTTTGACTTTATCCTTCACATCCTCATCATCAACCTTGATTTCTATCACCTTTTGTTTACCTTTCACAAATTGACCCTGTAGGTGAGCTGATTTTATGACAGGTCCTTAAGCTTTGTCAAATTTGATACTTTTATTTGCCTTTAATTCGTACACAGCTTCAATAGTCTTTCTTTTCCTTTTCACAAGGGACAAGCGAGCAGGGGGCCCAAATTTTTTTTTAGCTAGACTGGTTTTACTCAAGGAAGGTACGGGGTGGGTCTAGGGGCTATGAGTCAGGATGTGATTGTAAATGACTTTGAAGAGCTCTTGGTGGGAGGGAAGGTCAATTATTATTTTTTCTATAGGAGTTTATGGAGTAATTCATATAATTGCTGAGGAACTGAGGGATATTGATGGGATTCACATCATGGAAATGGTTGACAAAAGACAAGTGGAAACTACACAAGAATTTCTTAGGATCATCAACAGTGATGAATTCCATAACAGGTTTCATCACATCATTCCAAGGCATGAGGAGATCCTTATTGAAAATCCCTTGTTTCATCCCTTTGAAGATTCTTTCATTATCCTTGAACACTTTCAACTCAACTTTCCAGTTGTGCTTCTCCCGGTGGATAGAACACCCTTTCACTATCTTCTTTGTGATGGTTGACAAGAGATTAGCATCAATGTGGAAGCTCCTCCCTCGAACAATGATGCAACCATTCTCCCAAGTACCTAAGAAGGCCATGGTTATGCCAATTTCATTACCGATAAACATTTGGAAAAAGGGAAAAAAATTCCTCTCAATCAAAATTTTTTGAGCCAATATATCACACTCAACCTTACTTGGCTCAACGAAACTCATGCTAGGAAAATGTTCGATGATGGGGAAAGAACCAGTAGGGTTGAGGTCGGAAACAAAGGAATTCTAGGTGAGAAACACTTGCACTCTGCATCGGTGAGTAGGGAGAAATATCAAAAGAGGTAATATATTGGTTTTGTAGGCAATGGGGACACTCAAAGTGCCTATGTTAGATTTATGGGAAAAAAATAAAATCGAGTAGTTTTCCAAGACTTGTCGTTGTTGAGATCTATAAAGCATGTTGAAGTTGGCAATGAATATTTTGATTTCCCATTACCTTTTTGGTTATGATTACCTGAAGAGGTAGTATCCCAAAGAATATTTTGAGTTTTTGTGATGGTTATCCCTTGACCTTCGCTCTTATTGGGCATTGGGCCACGAAATTTGCTTTTGGAATGTGAATAGTCATCGACGTTACCAAAATTTTTCCCTAGGAAGATGTGCTCCAAAATCTAATACGCGGTATTTAACATAGGATCATTTCCACATCCTATAAGGACCAGCCAAATTTGAACTAAATTATCATTGGAAATCAAACCTTTGGAGAACGTGATATCTTGGTTCGATCTATCTTGGACCTGATTGTTGATTTATCCAATGTTGGTGCAGCATTGAGGAAATAAGTGGTTGAGGTTCTTGGAGTAATTTTCTTCATGAAGTAGCCCACTATTGAAATTTGGAGTGCTACCTGAGTCACTAAACATGAGAAAATAAACTTGCCACAATTTGAAAAAATAATTAGTCTAATTTTCCAAAAACCTATCAAATCAAGCATGATCTTATTATGGTGGAACTCAATCTGCATGGGAAAATTATGCTTAATCATTTTGAATAATTTCTTGGTCCACAATACTATCGAATTCTTGGGGAAGGTTGCTTGTCCATGTGGTTAGCCTATTCACGATGACACCTTTGTTGGCTAACCAATCAGCAACCTTATTAGACTCACAAAAAGTATGCTAGTAGATGTTCTACGAATGACTTAGGATGAGGATCCTAGCCTCCTTGATGCAATCCTTGGTTCTCTAGGGTGCCTTTTTGTTCATCCTAAGGTAATTTACTATAATCAAGGAATCTCCCTCAATAATGATATTTCCTGGATTATTATTTTCTAAGTCATTTCCTGGATAATTATTTGCTAACTCTAGCACCTACCACAAAGCTCTATATTTAGCAATATTATTGGTTTGATATCCAAGTAATTCAACAAAAGAAAAAAAGACTCTTCTAAGGTGATCTTTGAGGATGCATCGTACCCTTGCGATTCATAGATTACCTTTGGTAGCTCCATCAAAATTCAATTTGATCCATCCTCTTAGGGAGATCCACCTAGAAGAATTTCTCTGGTTGGGTCTAGGATTGTTTGGTTTATCCTCAATAAGGATATTCAGAGACTTTCCAAAGGATAAATCTAGGCTAGCTACCGATCTAGAGGAGGGGGGTATAAGCATGGAATTCTCTTTAGTAAACTAGATAATTCTATTAAAAATGGAAGAAGTACTAGAACAGGTATTTGAGAAAGCTTTGGTTCAAGCCAAACTTGCCACAAGAAGATTTGAATATAGGAAGTCCAAAGGAATTTCATTTTAGGATTACGAAAAGGAATGGGCCATTGGTAGAACAAGTCAAAATTAGAATTAGGCTTTGTCCATGATATGGAGAAGGTCTAAAAAAGATTTCTTACGACATCCTCAGAGAAAGAGCACGTAGGAAAAATGTGGTGAATAGATTCCCAGTTAGAAAGACACATGTAGCATCTATTAGGGACAACAATGCCTCTCCTGAGTAAGTTATCTATATTAAGAATCTTGTTTTGAAAAACCAACTAGGAGAAAAAGGATATCTTAGGCACAAGGTTCTTAGGGCAAACCATGTTGTGAGGAAATTATTGATCCTTAGGGCTCAACAAGATTAGATAGGCGAACTTGACTGAAAACTCACCACTATCATTCAAATCCCAAAACAAACGATCTAATTGATTTCTAGAATGGATAATGGTTAAATGTAGTAGAGAATTCATAGCTGCCGCTTCAGTAGGATGAATGTTATTTCTGATTGGCTTCCAGGTTCTCCTAATAAAATGATAAAATAATTATTTATGGTGCCTAAGGGCGCCCATTAATTTTATCTCTCACTTTCTTCTTCTTCCCTTTTATGTTCTTGTATAATATTTGATTAGATGAATTGTTTTTGTTGTTTCTATAAATAGGTATGAATTTCAACATGATATCAAAGCAAAGTATGGAGCAACATCGATTAGTCACACATAAAATCAAATTAGAGCCTTTGATCCTTCTTCTAGGTTTTAGGGTAAATTACTCATAAAACTTCATAGATATTTTCAGCATAAGAGGCAAAGAGGATATGTTCTTCCATGCATATTCATTCATTCTTCCAATTATTATAAATATTTTATGCCTTCTTTCTTCTCTACTTCATTATTTTTTCAATGAATTTACAACGGTTTTTATGAGGGGTCCCGATCCACTCATATTGAGTGGGGTTTGAATATTGAATCTCTAAAAAAATGCCAAGCTCTTACCATTGTAGTAAGCTTGCAAATTTCTCTACTTCATTATTATCAAGGTTGGTATGCAAATTTAAAACAATGTTTCATGTTGAGCATTATTTTTCTTCCTCATACAAGGGCCACAACATCATGTTTGGAAAAGAAGAAATATTTGGTTTATTTAAATTTAAATTTGCAATATTAAAAATCTTCCTCATGTTTTTTTCTTTATTTTTAGTGCTCTTCTTTTGTGTTGAACACAATTTCCTTCTCTAAGAAGAGGATGTCTACATATACATATCTACAAAAGGCCCCAACACATATGGATAGGTGATTTTAAGATATTTTGATTAGAGTGGTCATGGGTTTGATTCAAATCCTTCCTTTTTAATTTTTTCTTTATAATAAAAGCATGGAAGTGGTAGGTTTCATTGTGACTTTTGGACCAACTAGAATGATTGGCAACCTAGTTAGATGAGCAATGGATTGTATTTATGAAAAATAATATTGTGGGTTTAAATAAAACCTCCCCATTTTGATCAATAATCTTCACTTTTTTTGGTTGGATAACATAATTCAAGTAGGCATCAATGACCTCATGAAACCATACATGCATATTTGTTGGTAAGTAGAAGCATATTAGGTGTGACCTATAACATGTTTGAATCCATGTATTAAATTTTATTAGCTATATCACCTACAAGATGCAAGGAATTTACTCTTCTTATGAAGTAGAATTTCCTTCATGACTCAATACAAGAATTGGTGGCTTTGCTAGCATGAAGGTATTATCTCCCAAATAACCTAGGTTTGAATCACCTCAAGCACTTTGAAACTATTGGTTGAGATATACTTGGCTAATGTGGCAGCTGAGATGGTCATATTTTGTGCCACATAATATCATCTTTTATCTACTTAAATCCCTTCAAACAATCCTATCATTCCATGTGTCAAAATTACAATGGTTCCAATAGTCAAGTGGTGAAAAGGTGACATATAAGAAATGGTATTAATTAATAAACCAATGGAGTTCAAGTGAGTATTTGCAATTGGATATAATGCTTCTAAATTTTTAAGGATTATTTTTTGCTTTTTGATGACTTTTAAGGAAAATATTTTGAATACGATAAATTTTGCACATGAAATCATTTTGAGCCCTTTTCTTTCAAACCACACAATATTTTGAGCTCTTCACATTGGTGATATATGTTACATGACCTGTTACAATGTTGGATACCAAGTTATGCATGATAGTCCTTATATCCTATTGCCCTATCTCAAAAGGGAAACTTTATAGTATGTTATGTAATTAGAATATTTAGTCCATATTTATGGAAAAAAATTATTGGATTTGTGACATTTGTAGTAATTATTGAGTCTTTTGGAGGTATAAAGAAAAATAATTTATATTATACTCTAGTCAATCCTTCATCTTCTAATCATACACTAGGGTTATTAATTCATCTTATGTGTGAATATCTAACCCTTTATGATCTATTATTTTTTTTGTTATTTTTTAAGCTACTCTTGTAATTTTTTAATGGCTCTTCTCATAAATAGGTTCATGCAAAGCGTCACTTGGTGATGGAAATTAGATGTTCTAAAGACAAGTTAAAGTTTCTAAAAAAGATAAAATATGTTGTAAAAGGAAAAATCATGCTTCAAATTCTTACCTTATGCAACTATAGAAGATTGGAGAAACTTTTTAGAGGGGGTACTATTGGATTATCTTCCTCATAAAGAGTCATAGAGGAGGTGTTATTTGTATACATTCAAGAGTATCTAATATTGGTAGTGGTGACTATGATCCAACCAAAGGGGATTTTTATTCAAGTGCATTTTTGCATAGATATATTTCTAGATGGTAAGGAGGTTTGAATGAGACTTCCTCAAGCATGGAGGTGAAGAACACAAGTTTATATTGAGAGGGGATGAATAGTATAAGATCAAATTTTACTTTTCTTCCACAAACAATATTATCCAATGTTATCAATTTCAATATCAATAGTAGTAATCAAAGCAATGCAAAAATCATCACACACATGAGAGACACAAATTTAACATGGTTCACCCAATGTGGGTTACATCCATAGAGAAAATATTTCTTCTAAATTTTCTCAATAAATATCTTGGGAATCAATTCCCTATTACAATGTTTATGGACCTCTGTCCAAAGGAGATCTCAATCCCCAATTCTCTGGTTTGTGGATATCTCTCCACATGAGAGCTCTCTCTCCTCTACTCTGGTCTTCTCCAAAGCTTACTCTCAATTCTATATCAAACCTGCACTAGACCTTATCACAAGGCTAGCACAAATATTCTCTAACACTGCTCAAAAATCTCTATCTCAAACCTATACCAGACCTTATCACACGACTAGCACAAATCTGCTCTAAATTTTCTCACAAATATTTGTCTCAAATCTGCTCAACTATGTCCCAAGTCTTCTCACAAGACTTACTTAAAACAACAACCAAACCTGCTCATACAATCTGTCTAAAACTACCTCAAGCCTTCTCACAAGGCTTGCTCAAAATAACAACCAAACCTGCTCTTAATTTTGCTCAAAAACTGCTCAACATGTATACAAATTTGCTCTAATACATGCTCAAAAAGGCTCACAGAAAATGCTCAATCAATCCCAAATTTTGTATTCAAACAATACTTCTATCTCTCTTCACAAATCACTATGTTCACTTCAATGTTACTCTTAAAAGGAATGCACAAATTTATTCAACAAAGCACATATTCAAACCTTATTTCTCCACCTTATAATTCAGAAATATGCCCAAATAAACACCTCAAATAAGGAGTAATGTCCTCATACCTCTTAGTTTGCTTTGATGAAGAAATGTCCTCAAGAACCTGTCTCACAAACAACCAGTCTTTCTTTTGCCACTTCAAGGGTTAGATAGCAAAAGTACTTTCTCAAAACATCCACATAAACTTTCCTCTCAAAAGGATGTGCACAATGAAATCTGAAAATGATGCTCTAAGTCCCTTCTTTTGTTCTAAAAAATAAAGCATTAATACTCAACAAAAACTCTCATATTTTCTTTTCACCATGCAATAATTACAATAAGATGTCAAGCAACTTATCACACCTTATTACTCCTAATCTTGCAAAATAATATTCAACACAACAAAGCCACAAATTACACACATGAATTTTTCTTATACACCTTATACCTCCTACTTGAAATAAAATATTTCAATGCACTTCAAATTTTCAACATGACCATAACATCATTTATTTTATGCACCACACATAGCACTAGCAAAAATCCACACTATTCCCTTTTAATTCAAAAATTAATAACTCCACGTTGTCCTTTTAATCCAAAAATTAAAAATAAAATAATCACCTTATGACTCCCTAAGCAAGTGCATACCTTAGACTTTGTAAATATTTGTTTCACAAAAATATTATCCCCACTTGTTGTCGCCACCATGATTCGAACCTACGTTTCTTGCTAGCCTTGCACCCTAGCTTCGGCTAGGTCACCACGTGGGCTAGCCACCCACACAAAACCTAAAGCGAATGCACTTCATCTTGTGCACTATTTCCAATGTGAAAAAATTTTACCAATAAAACTTTAACACTCTGCCTCCGTCGTGTCTTGAACTCGAGACCTCTCTTATGCCATGCCTTAGCACTGGGGGTTCTACCGTCTGGGCTAGTTGCCCAGATGGAAATAAATTTTGCTACCCCTTCTATTTGTCCACGTGCTCTACCTCAAAATGTGAATTGTGCCTTGTCTTCTTCTCCTCCTCTACCACGAATGAACAAATCACACAAGCGCACGATTTTTTAAATTTCTTTTTCAACATTGGCATTGCAAATTTACCTTCCTTAAATATGCAAATGTTGTTTTGGACCTTGACGTTGATGCATGGGAAATATTTGATTTTCAAACTTAACCTTTGGTGCTCACACTTTAATTTTTAATTATTATAATAATTTAAATCTAGATAGATTTAAATATTATAATTTATTTTTCTTCTTTGGGCCTTTTTCTTAAAATAAAGTTTTTACCACCATGAAACATTTTCTTTTTTCTTTTCAAGTACCACCATGGTAAATCAATTAAACCTTTAACACCATGAAACATTTTATTTTTCCTTTGCAAGTACCACCATGGTAAATCAATTAAACCTTTTATTTTTCCTTTGCAAATACCACCATGGAGGATGCCTTGTCTTTTTCTTGCTCACACAACTATGAAGAACCTTGTCTTTTTCTTGCTTACACAACTATGAACTTGTTTTTTTCTTGCTTCCATATTGCCTCATGTACCCTTTGAAAATTATTCTCACTTATTTTTATTTTGACATCAATGACAACCAATGTCATCAACCTATGACATCAATCCTTTTGACATCAATGACAACACAATATACTCAAAATTTCCAACAATCTCCCCCTTTGTCATTGATGGCAACCCTTTCTAAAAATTATTTTTCCAACCACTGGATTCCAAATCTGCTCCCCCTAAGAAACTGCTTCCCCTGACTGAATGCTCTCCCCCTTACTCAAATATCTCCCCCTTTTGACATCAATGGCAAAGGGACTCCTTTGGGGCTAAATATAAGACTCTTAGCTCAACCCCCTCCCACCTCCTCTCCTTGAGGTGATTAATTTTGGGGTGGGAGTAAAACTACTCCCAATTTCTTTCTAAGATGCTCAAAATTTTTCTTTGGTAGTGGCTTAGTGAATATATCTGCTATTCATTCCTTTGTAGTTACGTATTCCAATCTAACTTGTTGATTCATCACCTACTCTCTTAGAAAATGATAGTTGATTGGTATGTGCTTGGTTCTTGAATGCATTACTAGATTCTTTGAAATGCTTATAGCACTTGTATTATCACAAAGTATCGGGATGGGATGATCATGCTCTACTTTGAAGTATTTTAAGGTTTGTTTCATCCATAAAACCTATGTACAACAAGAAACTATTACGATGTACTCTACCTCTATTGTGGATAAGAAAATTGATGCTCATTTCTTGCTTATCCAAGAGACTAAACAATCTCCAAGAAAGAATGCTCCTCCACTTGTGCTTTTCCTATCATCAATACTACCTGCCCAATCTGCATTTGTATATGTTGTGAGAGTGAAACTATTACCTCTGGGATACCATAGTCCAAATTCCATAGTACCTTTTAAATACCTGAGAATTCTCTTTACTTGCTGTACATGTGTCTCTTTTGGGGTTGCTTGAAATCTTACCACTAATCCCACTACCTGCATTATATCTGGCCTTGTAGTTGTAACATATAGTAAAATTCCAATCATCGATCTATATAATGTCTGACTTACTTCAGGGGATCCATCATATTTGCTTAGCTTGCATCCCATAACCATGGGAGTACTCACTGGTTTACAATCTTCCAATCTAAATTTCTTCAACATTTCTTTTATGTACTTGGTCTGTGAGAGAAATATACCCCCTTTTAATTATGAAATCTACAATCCAAGGAAGAAATATAACTCACCAAGCATTGATATTTCAAATTCATTTTGCATACACTTTGTAAACTTTTGACACATCTTATCATTACTACCTCCAAAAATGATATCATCCACATAGACTACCACAATCAATAAGTCACTTCCCTCATTTTTGATGTATAAATTGTGTCAACTATTCCATTTCTGAAAACTTGTTCTTGAAGATACTTATCCAGCCTTGAATACCAAGCCCTAGGAGCTTGCTTTAATCCATAAAGAGCATTATTTAATCTATATACATAATACTTTGAAATCAGTCAAGTTGAACCCCTCAGGTTGCTCAATGTAGACTTCTTCTAAGAAGCCATTGAGAAAAGCTGATTTTACATCCATTTGATATACTTTGAAATTTTTAAAGCTTGAGAAAGCTAAAAATATCCTTATGGCCTCGATTCGTGCAACAGGAGAAAATGTTTCATCAAAATCAATCCCTTCAACCTATGCATAGCCTTTGCATACTAGTTTGGATTTATTTCTGACTACCTAACCATCTTCATTTAACTTATTTTTGTAGACCCATTTAGTGTCGATTATATTCTTATATTTTGGTCTTGGGACAAGTTCCCAAGTTTCAATTTTTTCTATTTGATCCAATTCCTCATCCATAGCCTTGACCCAACATTTATCTTCTTTTGCCCCATTGAAATCCTTGGGCTCAATTTTAGATAGCAAGGAAAGATTTACTTGTTCACCTGTTCCTATTATATTCCTCCTTGTTTGTATTTCATTAGGATTTCCAATAATCAGATCTCTTGGATGATTCTTTTGTACATACCTGGATGGTGTCTTAAGTGGTGTTCTTTGTGCTTCATATTCTTTTGATTCTTCACCTATTTCTTCTTGGCAACTTTCTTCTTCTTGATATACAATTTCTTGAGTTGATTCTTTTGACCCTATTTGTTCATCAACTGTCACATTTATACTTTCCATAACTGTATGTGTCCTTTTGTTATAGCATTTATAGGCTTTTCTCTTAGTGGAATAGCCAAGGAAAATACCCTCATCGCACCTTGGATCAAATTTACCCAAATTTTTCTCTTCTCATCTGATGTAGCATTTGCTTCCAAAAAATTTGAAATACTTCACAATAGCTGGTCTTCCCTTCCAAAGCTCATATGGGGTTTTGTGATGATTTACTCTTACTTGAGATCTATTAATTATATAGACAGTTGTATGAACTACCTCTCTCCAAAAACCATCTAAAATCTTAGACTCATTTAGCATAGCTCTAGCCATATTCTCAATCTTTTTGTTCTTTCTTTCAACTACTCCATTTTGTTGTGGAGTCCTTGCTGCTGATTATTCTATTTTGATTCCATGTAATTCATAGAATTCTATGAACTCACTTCAAGTATATTCTCCTCCTCTATCTGATCTTAATCACTTTATATTTTTACCTATTCATTTTCTACTAAAACTTTGAATGCTTGGAACTTCTCAAAGGCTTGTGACGTTTCTTTTAAGAAAGCCACCCAAGTCATTCTAGAGAAATCAACTATAAATAGCGTGAAGTAACTTTCACCTTGTAAACTCTTTGTCCTTGTAGAACCACATAAATAAGTGTGAACTAGTTCCAATGGTTTAGATGAAGAAAATTCTTTTGACTTAAAACTTGTCCTTGTTTGTTTACTATGTTGACATTGTGCACAGATTGTGCTTTGAGGTCTCTTTATCCTGGGTAAATCTCTAACCACATGTTTTTTGCTTATTTTTACAATTTTTCAAAGTTAATATGATATCAAGGATGGATATCATATTAAAGACTTTGAAACACAAAAAATGACGAAATGAATAAGGTAAGAAAAGATAACATAAGTTTCAAGAACAAGTTAAAGACTGAATTAAAATAATAAGGAACCTAACCAAGGAGGCATACAATGCAAAGTGAATTGAAGGAACAATATGAAGATCCATATTGAATATTAAAGTCTTCAATAATCAAATAATGTAATATAGGGGGTGTTGGAATATATTATATTATTTGGTACATGCCTATGTACCACCTTGAGTATATCTTTAGATTAGGAGCGTGTCTTAGATTAGGGTTTGAGTATTTAATTTATGCAATGTAATAAATACACAAGTATTATTAGAATGTGCAAAGTACTTGATAATATAAATGTGCATGTTGTCCATGTGTACATGAGTCCATAGACTAGGAAGATGAAGAGTCATAGGTAAGTGGAAGGCCAAGAGTCACATATCATTATACATAGGCCTTTGATAGAAAAGTGTATAAGAGAGAAGGTAGATAGCATAAGATAGAGGAGTAGATGATATTCTAGATACAATTTAGAGCATGTAAGAAATATGGAGAGTTTGAGACCTCTATTTTATATCATTGTACTATTTTTGTGTCTTCATTAATGATAGTTTTATGAGTAGTTTCAAAAATTTCTTATGAGTTTTACATGCTTAGTATATTACCATTATCATATATTTAATATTTCATGCTCATTTTATTTCTTGTGGTTGATTTCTCATTAAGTATCTAGCATCAAAAGTTAACACAAGGTCAACATTGTAGGATACAATATTGTATAGGTCTACGAGCAGTAACTTTACAAATGTATTTAATTTATTATTTATTATTTACTTATGTAAGCCCTATGGACCATAGTTAACCTTTTTATGATTAAACCACCTTATAACTTGTAATTAACCTAAAACGTTTTTGTTGTGTTGGCTTAGGATAACTTGTTTATGTAATTGAGGTTTTGATATTGGTATAAATACCCCCCACCACTCCATCCTTATATATAGATAATATAGCGATACATTATGGTGCCTAAGGGTGCCCATTCATTTTGTATCTCTTGCTTTCTTTTTTATCTTTTTTAATGTTATTTTGTATAAGATTTGAATGGATGGATTGCTTTTGTTAGTTTATGGAAATAGGTGTGAATTCCAACAAATTCATGGCATGTTGCATATTACTATCATGTATACGTCAATATCTTATATGTAAATAAACCTTAAAAATTTATCCTACCCAACTTTAAGTGTGAATATATGCGTCTAAATAAAGGATACAATCCTCATTAGCATTACTAATTGCAACAATTTTTTGTTTTTGTGAATTATTTACAATTAAAATCATATTATCTTGATATTCATTAATAACTTATATATATATATTTTTTAATGGCCATATGAAGTCAATTTTGTGATTATAAAACTTATATAAACATAGCATATTTGTATTTCACATTACTCTTGTATAATTATTTCATGAAAAAACTAATTATCAAGTATCATCCTACATTATTCATTTTAATATTTATTTATTTTTATTTTTAAGTCTTCTTATGGTAATAACTAGTTACTTGATTTGGCTACTTTAGTTATATATGTTTGTTTTATAAAATTTGTATTCAAATAAGTTTTATATAACTTTGATATATCATTTTGAAAAAGTATATGTATATCTATTAAACACACTTGTTTTGCATACCATGCATTGATCATGTGGAGCAACTACCATGTTTACAATATCTCTATGTATTTTAGAACTAGTGACTTTGGACCTATTTCAAATATGTTTTTTAAATTACACTTATGATTATGTATAGATAACTTATAACTAACCTAAATCTTGATGGTAATCAAATAACTAATACATGGTCAAAGCTTTTTCTTAATTACAATTTTTTTTTTAAAATAGTTTGTAAATCAACACTTTAATATGCATCTTAAAATGGATCATTTCCATTTCATCTCCAATCCATGTGAAGGATTATTTAATTCAAAACATGAACTATATATAAGACTTAAAATTGGACTTAAAATAAGAATACTATATTTGGAGTTAAAATTAAATTTTGTAATGAATCAAAAAATGGATAACTTGGATTTTAAAGATTTACTTATTTCTATACAATGAGTTGAATGTAAATATGGATGCTAGTATAATTTAAATTAAACAAATAACATGGATATGGGATGCATGTGAGGAATATGGGTTGTTTTATTCTTCAAGAGGACAACCAAAATTAGTGTGATTATTAATACAATTAGTAGTTGACTAAAATGTTGGGTGGAAGGTCCAATTCATGAAACCTTTCGTAGAGGAGTGACCATTCATAAGTCAAGTTTTGTTGGAATTTACACCTATTTAAAAAAATGAACAAAAGCAATCCATCCAATCAAATATTGTATAAAAGCACAAAAAATGGCAAAAGAGAAATATATAGTGGGAACCCATATGCACCATAAATAGTCATTATATTATCCACATATAATAATTATATCACTCCATTACAATGGATCGAGTGTTGGGAATATTTATACCAATACCTAATCATTACATAAATTAGTTTAATCTAAGTTGGAATAACAAGAGGTATTTAAGGTTAATTATAAGTTATAAGATGAATTTAACCATAATATAGTAAATTGTAGCCCTGTTAGCTTTTGATGTCTAATACTTAAAGCAAAATAACCACAAGATCTAAAATAAAGTTGTATGAAATATAATTCAATGGTAATATTCTAAACATATTAAACTCATAAATAACTTCTATAATAACTCATAAAAGTGCCATTAACAAATTCTCACAAAAATAGTATCTTGATAGAATAAAGATCTCCAATACACCATACTTCCACACACTTTCACTCTACATTGTGTCTCACACACACACACATAACACATATATAATGGAATGTGACTCTTCATATGGAGTACTCTTGTCCTTCATTCTTATTGAGACTCTTCACTTTCCTACTCTATGGACTCATGTGCACATGGATTATTATGTACATTTACATTATTAAATACTTTGCACATTCTAATAATACTTGTGCATTTATTACATTGCATAAAGTAAATATTCACACTCTAATCTAGGACACTCTTCTAATCTAAATATGTACCCAAGGTGGTACATTAGCATGTACAAAATAATGTAATATATGCTATCATCCCCCTTTATTACATTATTTGGTTATTGAAGACTTTAGTCTTCAATATGGATCTTCATGTTTCATAAGTCCTTCAACTTGATCAGGTTCATGTTCTTCTTCTTTAATCTGTAGATGACCAAGTAGTCCATAGTATTGTTGTCCTCTCATCTTTCTCATTCTAAATATTTGATATACCCATCGATTTTTATGATAAATAGGTTTTTCAATTCTTGCAATTTGTTCCTCATGTTGTTTTAAAATACAACAATATCTTGTGAAATACCAATTGATTCTAGAGCATATATATCATTGTAAATTGATCCTGTAGCTTCTATATCATTTTGATTTATAATGAGACACTTATTGACTCCATTTATATATCTAAACTCAATCATCCTTTTTATCTCAATCTATTGGCTACTGAAATAAGATTTGATGTTAATCTAGGAATATACATTACATCATGTAACAAAATATTTGGAAAATATGTACTAGGTGTTACACACCCATATCCATGCACAAGATAGGTTTTTCCATCTGTAATTTTCAACCCAAGATTATTTGTGACTTCAAGGTAATCAAACCATTGTAAATTTCTTGTCATGTGATGACTTGCACTAGAATCAATAAACCAAAGGTCTTTACCATTTTGACTTATAGAAATATTTGTGTTTGAAGTAATTTTGCATTTTTTATATGAAATACTGTATGGACTTTGAACTTGGATCCTTTCATAATGTACTTTGTGATTACATGTTCCTCTTGCTAACTTATCCATTACTACCTTCAAAAAGTAGTTTTATTTTTGTATTTCTTATGTCTCCCTAGTTTTGAATATATTGTCTTTCTTGATAAAACCTTTTCAACTTCTAAATTTTAAGTTGAATTTGAGTATATGATCAAATACTAACTTTCAATTCTTCAAATCTTGTAGTATACCTTGTATTTCCTAATGTTTGGATAATGATAAAACAATATTTTTGACAAAGGTTTCAATTCTTCAAATCTCTAGGTTGAATTTCTTTTATCTCCCAAATTTCAAAAATATAATTTCTCAATTCTAAATTTCACAAACCTATGTTGGTGTTGAATTCCTTATAACTCCTCAATTAAAAATTTAGAAATTCTATAAAATATATTTGCAAGTTTTGTATTCCTAATTTGATGTAGGAAACCTTATTTCTCTAAAATTATCAATTTGCAAGTATTCTAAATTGTTTTGCAAACTCAAATAATCCAATTATAAAAATTCAAATTAGTTTCTCAGATTTTTAAATCAACTTTTCAAATTCTCATAAAACTTTCTAAATAGCAATAATGTTTCTAAGGTTTCAAATTTCACTTCTATATCTTATCTCTCCAATAATCAAGCAAATAGATTAATTTCTCTTCAACCTTAGAAAATAATAATATTACCCAACCTTATAACTCCTAACTTGGAAAAATAATCAAATTGTAAATAAATTGCTTTACCTCCAAACTTGAGGCATGGAATATTTGATCTTCCCTTGAATGGAGCTCTTCCATAAAATCTCACTCGTCTATCGCACGTATGACGCTTCTCTCCACTTTTTCATACTCAAACTTGATGCTCCACAAATATGAATAAATCAACCATGCTCTGCTCAATGCTAGATGGTCAATGAAGCTGAGTTCAAACATTGGATGACACTCTTCTTCAACTGATAATCCATGCTACTCTTCAATGGTAAAATAAAATTTTGAATTCTTATTATTCCTTCACGTTGCTCATGCATTAATAGATGCCTTAAATATTTTGATTCTCCCCAAGGTGATTGGTGTTCTATTTCTGAGATACCAAGTGGAAAATAATATCTTTACCTCTTCAAATGAGTGCTTGATTCCTCCTACATGCTTCTTCACTATGTAACACTCAATAATGAGCAATATGAATATTTTAAAAATATTATGACATCCTGGACGTTTCATACACCATGTGGCATCATCAAACTTGCAATCTCAATTTCCACTTGTGCAATGTGATCTCTTGGTGCTTGATTCACCCTAATTCTCCCTTCTTCAATATTCTAACTTCTCCACACTTTCCCTTTGATGTCCAATGAATGTATTTTTTGCTACCTATTCGTATACCATGCTTGTCCTCCTTGGATGGTGCTTATTGAAGGTGTCAATGCTCCACTCCTCCACCTCAAACTAGTGGCACAACTTTGGTGGCTCTATCTTGGTGAATCTTTCACCTCTTTGGTAGTTGTTCAAATATTTCCATGGTAGCTCTTTCTCCTCTATGTTTGATGGCTTTGATGACTTGGGCTTCACTCTAGGTGGCTCCTTCTTCACTAAGGTGGCTCTTCCTTCAATATAGTGGCACCTCCACTTGTGCTTGGTGGTTCTACCACTCCTTTGGTGACTTTTCTTCACCAATATTTTTTGCAATTTTTAGTGCTCCTCTTGGTGTCTTTAGACACCTTAAATTTACCTTGTCTTTGATCACTATTCGGCCTTATTTTATTTAATAGAGCTTATAAAATTTACACTTATTTTGATTATAAAAACAACATATGTTACTTCTTCTTATCACTCCCTTTCAAGAAAAATTTAACTCCACTTTATGTTGTTGTATTTTGCAGGTTCAAAGATGACAACAATATCTCCTTCTTTAGCTTGGAGACACTCGACTTCTAATTTCTTTTTGAAGGCTTTAAAACTTGAATATGTAGCTAATAAAATACTTTATTTAATGCTTTAATAAAACACTTTTATAGCTACCTTTTTGCTCACTAAGCTTGATGTCCAAAATGATGAAATTGCATCTCCTTTGCTTATTGAAATTGCTGTCCAATATCCTGCAATATTACTGTCCAAAAATCTTTTGATTTTCAGCTATTTTCTTCTCAAATTGCTGCCCTCAAACTTCAAAAAAATTTCAGCTAGTTTTCTTTTCCAAATGTTGTCCAATCTTTATGGAATTTGCAGCTTTCAATTCTGCCAAAAATGCTATCTTCTCGCTATCCAAAATTCTAAAATTTTGCAGCTATAAATGCAGTCCAAAATGCTGCCTCTAACTCCTTCAATTTGTTGCCTTTTGCTGTCAGCAAACTCTACAAATTCTGCCTTAAAAAACTGCAATATCCTCCTTCACAAATCAGGCTTCAAAATTTTAATAGTTATCTTCAAATTTCTCAATTTTGTTAGAGTTAGAGTATATTACATTATTTAGGTACATGTCTATGTACCACCTTAGGTAGATTATTAGAGTAGGAGTTACTTGAGGAAGAAGTAACCTATGCACAAGTGTTAGAATGTGCAAAGGAATAAATGGACAAGTGTCCATATGCAAGTTGTATATGTGCAATGATGTAAAAGGACATGTGTCCCTCATGCACTTAGGAAGAGTGAGGCCCAAGTAACTTATCTTCTTATATATAGGGCTCATTGTAAGGAAGTATGCATCCTCTACACTATCCACTAGTAGAGTGTGAGCTTCATATGTTGTATGAATTCTCCATTTTCGTGAGCCTTCATTAATGGTTGTTACATGAGTTATTTTTGAAGTCTCTTGTCTTAGTTTCATGCTTGTTAAGCTTCCATTGTTATAGTTATATCATTGCTTGCTTATTCTATTACTTGTGGCTTCATTTCCTTTTAGCTTATAGCTCAAAAAGCTAACATGGTATCAGAGCACATGGTAGATTGATAGGGGATAAAGTTTAGTTGTTTAACAGTGAAAGGGCAAAGCTGCATTATAGCAAAAATTTGAATCCATTCAATGCAAGTTTACAATAGCAAAGGCAGATAAATCTTCGGCTTTGTGGCAGATATACAGGCTAGAGACTGAACAAAAAGAAGAAGCCCAAGGCAAGAAAGATCGTGGGGGAGAAGAGTAGTATTGTTGTCAGGGGCAGTGCAAGCTAGAAGACGCATGCCATATTGATCATAAGAAGCCTTGCTTGGATAGAGGGGTTTGTAGGAAATCCACCATCTATCGTCGCCTGGTGCTGCTATTATACGAACGCAAGGAGATACGTTTCATGCAGTAAAAAGAGAGAAACGAAGGACTACCATTGTCCGAGAACTCACTCACAGTATAGTGACTATCTTCTGTTTGATATGCAAGTTCGAAGGAATCAGAAGTTCGAACTCCCACACATAGAAAGCTCGAATTTGCACCAGCAAGAGATACCGTTCGTGGAATTTCCAGCCAGCAAGGTTTTGTGGCGTTGACAAGATAAGCTGGAGGTCTCGCTGCCTGAGGACACAAGATCTATTGCATTTTGAGACCGCTGTTAGAAGAGCAAACATCGAACACCGAAGCAAACTTCCCTACGAAGTTAGCTGCAAAAGAGACTACGTAGAAGCCACCAGGTTTACAAGCCACCTATCCCTCTGCCATCGCCAAGGAGATACGTGATTTCCAGTTTCATTTTCAGGCTTTCGACCAGCCGTGAACAACCTGAGGTTTCATCGCATGTGACACCAAAGTAGAATTTTTTTTTGAACACATGGGAATCCAGATTTTTGTCCATCAGTCATTTTCTACTATCAAGCAGGGTCTCGGTCGCTCGAGGTTTGTACCATCATCCTCGTCTGGCATTCACTCAAAGAATTTAGATCAGACTACTACCTTACTACCTTTGCAAAGAGTTAGCTTCATCTTCAAGGTTTGAACCTAGGTTTCTTCTTAGTAAGTGTCCAACCACACCTGCACTTACCAATCCACCTAGCCATTGAAGGTAACACCAAAGGAGAAGTTTCATCACACAAGGGCAGCTGTTGTTTTTGGAGACCGTAAAAAAGAGAGACATTGCCTTCTCATAGCTAAAAAGATCAACATCATAGTCCCAAGGGCTAGGTGAATCCGTAAGTGCTAGTCAGGTTGGGCACTTACCAAGAAGAGACCTAGGTTCAAACTTTGGTAGTGCCTTTTAGCAAAGGAAGTAGTTTGATCTGACTCCTCTGAGTGATATACCCCAAACGAATGAACTTCAACCAACCCTGCTTGATAGTAAAATAATAACTGTAACTGATTCCAAAAAAAACATTACTAACAGCTCATTACAAGAGTCTTCAAATAACCGTTACGATTTGCCGCAGCTGTTACGCACGCCAAGAAACAAACGGTCATCCAACCGTTACAAAAGAAGGAATCGCTGTGGGTAGCTGTTACAGGAACGAAGAACATCCACGTGGCACAACACCGTAGGGACGTTACATTCTGTAGCATCGAATACACTCTCACCGACTTTAGATCTGCTTGGCACTTTCAACTGGCATTTCAAAAACACGACTCACAACGGTTTATAGACAGATTAGATTATATCTTCTAACGGCTTCGAAGCCTAGTCAACAACACCACTGGAGTTTGGACGTGGGACCCACAATCCAGAATAATCATATTGCGCCTGTTGAAGAAAGAGAACGTTGGCAGAAAACAGCAACGTCAAAATTCATTCCAGCTAGCAGATTTGGAACGTCCAAGAAAGGTGCACAATCATTGATCATAAAGGGAGCGTAGGGCAGCAAGCAAATACATTCAAATCCAGTCAAGAAGGGCACACGTTTCAGCAAATAAATACGTATTAGTGTGTACGGAATTACAATCATGGAATATGTTATTAGATTTGCATCATTAAATTCATCACTTTAACTGGTTAAAAAGCAAGAGGGAATCCCACAAAGTGGGACCAAGGACTTACACCTTTAAACCTGCTACCCATTGACAAAAAGTATTTATACTCGATGTTAACAGAAGTGAGAATCCCACAAAGTGGAACAAAAACTACACCTTTAAACCTGCTACCCCATTGATAAAAAATATGACAAATGCAGTATCAAAAAGCTTTGTTGAATTACTATCTTCACCACACTATTAAGAAAGGATTGAGAACACAGAGCATTAAGCCTGGTATAGAGAACATCCGGCGAGATGATCAATAACCAGGAAGGAGACAACATCTTTCGAGGAGGTTGAAGTCAAAACACAACATGCTCAACCTTAGAAAGGTATTATTACTTTATATAGTTCAGATATTGGCTTTCATAAGGAGTAATAAGTGATAGTATATAAGGTTAGAATTATTATTTTGAAGTTGAATCAATCTTAGAAGATTTGAAAGCAATAGGAGTTTATATTTTCAAATAGTATTTCAAACCACATTGATTGAAATACAATTATCTTAATATTTGCAATTAAAACATAGGAGGTATAAGGCATTCTACTTAGATACATATTATTGTAAATATTATCAATTTTTAAAATTCTACAATTAGGAAGATACAAGGAATACTACATCAAACTATAATTGGAATTTAGAAAATTAGAAAAAATAAAATTAAAGGATTTAAAGAAGGCAAATTATTGCTTGATCAATTGAATTGGAATTTATTGCTCATTCTTGTCTCATAGCCACATCATTAAAGAGATAAAAGAAATTTAACCATAGAGAACTCCATCAAATTGACTATTGCATACTTCAATAGGAAAGATAAGGTGAAATAGAAGATATTACAAAATCAACTCAAAGGTGAACTAATTATTGCTAAGCTCTTTATCAAGATTGTAGTAAACTCTAATCACTTGAAAGACATAAGGAATCCTACAAAACCTAAGTCTTGAATAGGTTTTATCAAATTAGTTCACAATACTTAAACTAGGGAGTCAAAAGGGATTCTACTAAACCCTAGAAAGCTAAACTTATCATCAAGCTCATATTGCATCTAAAGGAGCATATCTTAGAGATCTTAGCAAGGTTGATTATATACTCTTATCTAGGGAGCCATAAGGTAGCCTACATCAAAGGAACATGGCAAAGAAGAAGCAGATGAAAAAGAAAGCAAGTAATCCAAAAATAGAAACTCAAAAACTAGAGCCTCATGAATTGACAGAAGAAAACCTATGTCTTCAACAAGAACTAATTATCCTTGGAGAAGACTCAGACTTTCAAGAAGAAGAAATTTACATTCAAGATGACCCTTTAGAAAATACTAAGGAACAATTGCAATTACTAAAAGGATGCACACAAAAGATGATAGAGAAAATTGAAATTCAAGAGGGTACATCTACACAAAGGAAGAAGGTCTTGCAATCAATCATGAGAGAAGCCAAAAATGAAAGTTTCTCAACACTAGGAGATTACTTAAATTTAGAAATTGGTGAAGCACAAACAAACTCAAAAGATGTGTTCACACTACCTAATGATATAGGAAAAGTAATGTATATGGTATTACTTTCTAATGATGTTCTCAAAGACAAGAATAGAAGATAAAAGGACGTGATAGAAGGTTTGAAGAATATGTATATTAATAAAGAAAATATTTTGAAAAATATGCTTGGTGATATTACTAGTGAAGCAAAAAAAGGGAATTATTCTACACTTCAAAAATACATGCAAAGTGTTCTTAGTAATGCTAATGATTACTATGAAGATTTTGTTACTATACCTACCAATCTATGGAGAATAATCTACAAAGGAATTATCACTCTTAATATTTCTAATATGAGAGAACATGAAAAGGTTGAAGAGGTAAAGAACAAGATAGAAATGAAAGATGCTTCTAGTGATACAAATGACTTAAGACCTATGATGGTAGATTCATGTTGCAATACCATAGAATCAAAACCATTGATGATTGATGCATGCTATGATACTAGTGATCTTCTTCAAATGGATAAATATGTAAATCATAATTCTTATCAAAATGAAAGGGAATATTGTAATGCAAGCATTGACACTAGTGATCTAGAATCCTTGACAAAGATAGAAGAACCTGTTACAAAGATTGATGTTATATGTGATACAAGTGATCTAGATACAATTCATGATTGCTCAAGAAAATTTTAGATTACTAGAATTGATGAAAGTATAGATACAGTGATGCACAGGATCATACTAATAATTCTAATGATTACATTGATCATACTAATGGTTTTTGTTCAAATATGATAAGATATGAGGATACAAGATTAGAAAAATATGAACATGGATTGAAAGAACCAATAGCATCAAAAATCAGATCAAAGTATGAAGGTCTTGAATATATAGGTCAGACTAGCAACAATAATCAAGGAATAAAATCAGTGATAGAGGTTGATAGAAACAATTGTTGTAAAGGACAGAATGGTCAGAGATATTTAGCTATAGAAAACAGGTGTAGTCATTGTAATAAATATGGGCACAAGGTAGAGAGATGCTGGAATCTCCATAGCTATAAAATTTTTGGAGGTACCCATCATTCTCAAAGACATTTTTGGTACAAAGTGTTAGTCTTACAATGGCATTGAGAGGGGGGGTGAATCAGTGTAGTTCTTTAAACTTAAATTCATAGCTCTTAAAACTGAAATAATGAAACCTTAAAACCAGATAAAGCAAGTATCACAAGAGAACATCACACAACACAAGATTTTAATGAGGTTCACCAATTTGGCTACTCCTCAAGAATGACTGCTTGGACTACCATCCAAATCCAGCCTTTGCAAAGCACCAACTTTACAATCAATTTACCAAGCACCCACTGGAAGGAGCACCAACCCCTGATTTATCTACACCAACAGAAAGGAGCACCACCCTTTCCGCCAATGGAAGGAGCACCAACCCCTAATTTACCAGCACCAACTAGAAGGAGCACCAACCCCTGATGCCAAGCATCAACTTGGACTTCAATTCTAAAACTAGAAGATTGATAGTAAGATACCTTTGCTTTAGCAAGACCCTGACTGGTCTTCTTCACCTTTGCACTCTCTGCGCACTCTGCTCTCTCTATGCAATCACTTCGCACACTCTGCTTCGTTATAGCTGCACTTTGCGTTCGTCTTCGCCCTTTGCACTCTCTGCTCCTTCTACTTTCTCTACGCAATCACAGACGCACTTAGGACAATTCGACATGACTTCTTCGCTCACTTTGCGCACTTCGCCATCATCTCGCCGCTTCTGTGCTTTCTACGCTCTTACGACCACATTTCACACTTTGACACGCATTCGACGACTTATCCAACTTCATCACAATTCTCCAAACAACCCTCCTTTTATAACAACATTTTCATGATGAAAACCCTAATCTTAGTCGGCTTGCATAACAACTGAAAACCCTAAAATTAGTCGGTTGTTCGTCGGTCTTCGTCGGCTTCAACTTAACCACGAAAATACAACATGTCGCGATATCGCGACACTTTCGCTTTCTCTCTCTTTCTCTTTGCATCGGACCACGAAAAAGCTACATGTCGCGATATCGTGACACTTTTTCTCCTTGCTCTTTCTCTTTGCATCGGACCACGAAAATACAACATGTCGCGATATCGCGACACTTTTTCTCCTTGCTCTTTCTCTTAGCTTTGGCCCGCAAAAATACATGTCGCGATATCGCGACACTATTTTCTCTCTCCTCTTTCTCTTTGCTTTGGCCCACGAAAATACAACATGTCGCGAAATCATGACACTATTTTCTCTCTCCTCTTTCTCTTTGCTTTGGCCCACGAAAATACATGTCACGAAATCATGACACTATTTTCTCTCTCCTCTTTCTCTTTGCTTTGGCCCATGAAAATACATGTCACGAAATCGCGACACTATTTTCTCTCTCCTCTTTCTCTTTGCTTTGGCCCACGAAAATACATGTCGCGAAATCGTGACACTATTTTCTCTCTCCTCTTTCTCTTTGCTTTGGCCCGGGAGAAATGACATGTCACGATATCGTGACACTTTTTTCTTCTCTTCTTCGTCTTGCTTTTTTTGCATCTTCTCCTTGTCGTGAAATCGCTGACACTTCTGCCTTCGAAGTCTTCTTTCTTTTGTCGTCGAAATCGTGACACTGCCTTCAAGTCTTCTTCTCTTTTGTCATCGAAATCGTGACACTTCGCTTTCTTCTTTTTCTTTCTCTTCCTCTCTTTTGGCGGAAAATGTGACATGTCAGATAAATCGACACACTTTTTTTCTCTTCCTTCTCTTTTAGTCAAAATTGAAATCGTGACACTTTTCTTTCTCTTCCTTCTTTTTTCTTCTTTCTTCTTTTCTTCTTAACTTTTTCTTTGCCTTTTCAATTCTCTCTCCTTTTGTGAGTATAAAAGCACATGTCATGAAATCGTGACACTTTTCCAACTTACTTTCTCTCTCTTTTTAGTCAGAAAATGGACATGTCATGAAATCGTGACACTTTTCCAACTTATTCTCTTTTCTTCGAACTTGTCATGAAATCGTGACACTTCTTCCTGCTTTCTCTTTTTCTTCCAACATGTCACGAAATCATGACAGTTTTTCCACTTGCCTTTTTCTCTTCCAACATGTCATGAAATCGCGACAGTTTTCCACTTGTCTTTTTCTCTTCCAACATGTCACGAAATCGCGACAGTTTTTCCACTTCCTTTTTCTTCCAACATGTCACGAAATCATGATAGTTTTTCCACTTGCCTTTTTCTCTTCCAACATGTCACGAAATCACGATAGTTTTTCCTGCTTCTTCTCTCTTCCAACATGTCGTGAAATCGTGACAGTTTTTCCTGCTTTTCTCTCTCTTCCAACATGTCACGAAATCGTGATAGTTTTTCTTGCTTTTCTCTCTCTTCCAACATGTCACGAAATCATGATAGTTTTTCTGCTTTTTCTCTCTTCCAACATGTCGCGAAATCATGATAGTTTTTCTTGCTTGTTGTATATGTCGCGATATCGCGACACTTTTCTTACTTGTCTTTTTCTTTGATCTTTTGCATATGGGCCACTTCGGTCTTCTTGGAAACTCATTGTCCATACTCTGAGTAACCTTTGAACTCCTGTCTTCTACATCTGAATATCTTTTGAACTTCCTGTCCACTACATCAACAGATCTATCTGATTGTGTTGACAACAATGACAATACTGTTCTTGCACCTTGCTCAACAATCTCCCCCTTTGGAATTGTTGGCAACACATGTGCAATTTCCTGTAACTCTTCTCCCCCTTTGACAATAATACCAAAGGGCTACTGCAGACTCCCCCTGAGTCCATGCACAACATTCTTAGGAAAAATTTATTACACTTAGCAAAAAGCATGAACATGAGCAAAAAGATAATCAAATACTTAAATGCTCCCCCTAAAAATGTGATCCCTATAGCTAGTCAATTCTTGGGAAGTGTGACCACTCGACCAATCTATCTCCAAGATAGAATGCACCTCCACTGGTACTCTTTCTGTCATCGACACCTCCTACCCAATCTGCATCTGAATATGAAATAAGGGTGAAGTCTTTACCTTTTGGATACCATAACCCATACTCCATAGTACCCTTGATATTATAGAAGACTCTGTCTCTCTACTGATGGTGGACCTCTCTCCACTTGAAGAATCCTCACTCAGGATCTATCTTCAAGTGTTGGTTGTTGGATCTCTATCCATTGAGACTCTGTCCTCTATACTCTGTCACCTCCAAAGCTCTGTTAATGGGCTCACTAAGAACCTGCTCAATAGGCTCACACAGAACCTGTCCAAATCTGCTCCAACAAGCTCACTAAGAACTTGCCCAATCTGGTCTAGCAAGCTCACCAAGAACTTGCCCAAATCTTCTCTAGCAATCTCACCAAGAACTTGCCCAAATCTGCTCTAGAAATCTGTCCCAACACTATCCTCAAATCTGTCCCAGCATTGTCCTCAAATATTTCCCAAAGGCCTTCTTCAAAGGCTCAATCAATCATGCTCAAGTAGTACTCAAAATGAACTCAACAATGAATGACAATCTCAAATCAAATCCACTTCATAGAAGCATAAAGAGAATTGTTAGAGACTTAATATCTTCTAACCTCAATCTCAACTCAACATAGAATGATGGAATAATTTATTTCATAGAACTTCAAAAATCACTTCACACATAACTTGACTAGGCTCAATCAAATCAACTCAACCAATCATCACCAAGTTGGAAACCATCTGGCTGCTCAATATAAACCTCTTCTTCAAGCTTCCCATTCAAAAATGCTGATTTCACATCTGTCAACAAAATTGACAAGTGACTCACACTTGTACCAACTTTTGTCCAACACTGTACCAACACTGCAATTTCTTGCCAACTCTGTGCAAGCATCAAACACAGTGCCACAACACCAACCAAATCCCTTTTTACATTTTCAACTTGGTCTATGTTTTCTACAGTCACCGCTGGTCACACCTTACTTTCAACTGTTCGAATCAGGAGACAATATTTTGTTAAACACTTCACGGCCAACTATAGTGCACCTTACTCAAACTCATACTTCTGGACCTCGGATAGGTATGATTCACAAAGCAAAGTTGCTCATCTTGATGAGCTAAACATGAATCAATGATCAGACTTCAATATTTTTCACCACAACGTCATAATAGATCTAACAATCTTCACGTCAATGTGTAGTTCAAATATACACTGCTTTTATCGAAACACATATATGCGGCTAGGGCAACATTCTTTCACTAACCAAATTATCTGAACTGTTATAATCCTTAACTTTGGACAGTGGCAGTAAGAACCATCACCAGTACAATAATGACATATAGCAATACTACCAATAATGACAACTCTCAATTTAATCACCACCCTTCACGGCACTTCCACAAACAACTACATGAACTGAAAACATACTTCGACAACTATACGACAACTCCCCCTAACTACTTGCCTTTCATCCTCAGAAACCCAAACAAATACATAGGAGCATTAAAATAAAACTTTAAGATTGCTCCCCCCGAGGATGTGCTACCTGGAGTTGCTTAGTGCAATAGAGGAGTAGTCTCCTTCAGTCCAAGGAGACACGATTTCCTTTCTTCTATCTTTCTCCAAACTTTCTTGAACTCGGGCTTGGATTTTTCAACTGCATCCCTATTTTGCACCTTTTCGTGAACTCAAACATTTCTCTTGTGTGGTTGTCTCTTGTGCATCCTTGATGAATGATTATTTTCCTTTCTTTTATGTACATGATTTATTCCCTATCTGTGTTGCGTTCTTTGCATCTGATGAAATCTATTGTTTTGCCTTAGATTAGATACAAAAGTGCTTGGACAAAACCTTGCTATGTGCCCATGACCATTACATTGAAAACATTGTACATAGTGTTCACTCAGAAACGCAGATGTATTTCTACCAGCATAACTCTTTGATTTATTATTCAATCCACAATAAGTTGCCTTGTGACCATACTGGTTGCATCTGAAACAATAGCCATTAAAAGTATTATTATGAATAGAGTGAGAGTGATAGAACCTCTTTTGTTGTGGTTGCTTTGCTGTAGATCTCCTTTGATATTTTCTTCCTTTTGAAGATTCAGCTTCAAACTTTTCTTGCTTCGATCCTTCAACAAGTGAACTTCTTCTTCTCTGCAGAGTTGGAAGATGAAGGTTGTTCAGCTTCATATCCAAGACCACGCTTATCCGTGGAGCTTCTTTGTTGGCTTATCATTTTATCTAGCAACTCTGTGCTCTTCTCGAATTTGAGATTTGTATTGGCCTCTTCTAGTTGTTTCTTCAATAAAACAATCTCTTCCTCTTGTTTGCAGCAACCAATCTCTTTCTCATTGATCTGTGACTTGAGAGTTTCTTCAATCCTTTTGAATTCTTCTACCTATACTTTCAAACTGGTTATTATTTCATTTGCATCCTCAAGCTTTCTTGAGATTTCCTTATTCCTTTTTCTTTCTATCTTCAATTCATCTAGAGCTGCAATTAGTTCCTCTTTCAAATTTATTTCTGCATCAATTTCTTCTTCATCACATTCCTGTTCTTTTTTTGTTTCTTCTTGGTTTTTTGAAAAAACCCCCCCCTTTTTCTTTTTAGAATCATCCTCTAGGACTTCATTAACTCTCAGCATATATGCCTCTATGTTCTCATCGTTATTCAACTTTAAAGCTTCGAACCGAGCTTGATGTGTTTGTAACTTGGCCTCCTTGATCTCATCATCTCCTTCATGAATACTCCTTAGTTTGTCCCATATTTCTTTTGCCATTTTACAACTCATGATCTTTACCAGTTCACTGTCTACTAATCCGCACCTGATAGCATTCTTTGCTTTTGAGTCATTTTCAAATAGATTCTTATCGGCAACATCGGTTGGAGGAGTGATGGGTATTGTGTATTCATTGTCTACTGAATCCCAGATGTCGTATCCCAAAGCACAAAGATATGCCTGCATCCTGATTCTCCAGATCACGTAATTAGTTCCATCAAACAAAGGTGCTTTGTTTGATGAGAAGTCTTCAACCTTTTTTGGTTCAATTTTCTCTTCCACAGAACTCGAAACCGATTGAGATGCCTTTTTGGAGGAGGATCTATTCTTCTTACCCATTGCGTACTAATCCAAGATCAACCCTGACTGATTTAGCCTGAGAAGGGAACTTGGCTCTGATACCAATTGTTAGTCTTACAATGGCACTGAGAGGGGGGTGAATCAGTGTAGTTCTTTAAACTTAAATTCATAGCTCTTAAAACTAAAATAATGAAACCTTAAAACCAGATAAAGCAAGTATCACAAGAGAACATCACACAACACAAGATTTAATGAGGTTCACCAATTTGGCTACTCCTCAAGAATGACTGCTTGGACTACCATCCAAATCCAGCCTTTGCAAAGCACCAACTTTACAATCAATTTACCAGCACCCACTGGAAGGAGCACCAACCCCTGATTTATCTACACCAATAGAAAGGAGCACCAACCCTGATTTACCAGCACCAACTAGAAGGAGCACCAACCCCTGATTTACCAGCACCAACTGGAAGGAGCACCAACCCCTGATGCCAAGCATCAACTTGGACTTCAATTTTGAAACTAGAAGATTGATAGTAAGATACCTTTGCTTTTGCAAGACCCTGACTGGTCTTCTTCACCTTTGCACTCTCTGCACACTCTGCTCTCTCTACGTAATCACTTCGCACACTCTGCTTCGTTACAGCTCCACTTTGCATTCGTCTTCACCCTTTGCACTCTCTGCTCCTTCTGCTTTCTCTATGCAATCACAGATGCACTTAGGACAATTCGACACGACTCTTCGCTCACTTTGCGCACTTCACCATCATCTCACCGCTTCTGCGCTTTCTACGCTCTTACGACCACATTTCACACTTCGACACGCATTCGACGACTTATCCAACTTCATCACAATTCTCCAAACAACCCTCCTTTTATAACAACATTTTCATGATGAAAACCCTAATCTTAGTCGGCTTGCATAACAACTGAAAACCCTAAAATTAGTCGGTTGTTCGTCGGTCTTCGTCGGCTTCAACTTAACCACGAAAATACATGTCGCGATATCGCGACACTTTCGCTTTCTCTCTTTCTCTTTGCATCGGACCACGAAAAAGCTACATGTCACGATATCACGACACTTTTTCTCCTTGCTCTTTCTCTTTGCATCGGACCATGAAAATACATGTCACGATATCGCGACACTTTTTCTCCTTGCTCTTTCTCTTAGCTTTGGCCCGTAAAAATACATGTCGCGATATCGTGACACTATTTTCTCTCTCCTCTTTCTCTTTGCTTTGGCCCACGAAAATACAACATGTCATGAAATCGTGACACTATTTTCTCTCTCCTCTTTCTCTTTGCTTTGGCCCACGAAAATACATGTCATGAAATCGTGACACTATTTTCTCTCTCCTCTTTCTCTTTGCTTTGGCCTGTGAAAATACATGTCACGAAATCGTGACACTATTTTCTCTCTCCTCTTTCTCTTTGCTTTGGCCTGCTTTTGTGAAATCGTGACACTTTCCTTATACTTTTTTTTGCTTTTGTCGTGAAATCGTGACACTTGTTAAGTCTTCTTCTTTTGTCATGAAATCATGACACTGTCTTTCTTCTTTTGTCATGAAATCATGACATTTCTCTGAAGTGTGAAAATGACGAATGTCGTGATAATCATGACACTTTTCTTTCTCTTCCTTCCTCCTTTCGAGTCAGCGAAAAAATGCGACATGTCATCGAAATCGTGACACTTTTCTTTCTCTTCCTTCTCCTTTTAGTAAATGACAATGTCAGAAATCATGCAACTTTTTCTTCTCTTCCTTCTTTTGTAAATGTGAAGTGGAAATCGTGACACTTTTCCATTTCTCTCTCCTCTTTTAGTCGAAAATGCGACATGTCACGAAATCGTGACACTTTTCACTTACTTTCTCTCTTTTTAGTCGCAGAAATCGTGACACTTTTCCAACTTATTCTCTTTCTTCAAACTTGTCATGAAATCGCGACACTTCTTCCTGCTTTCTCTTTTTCTTCCAACATGTCGCGAAATCGTGACAGTTTTTCCACTTGCCTTTTTCTCTTCCAACATGTCACGAAATCATGACAGTTTTCCAACTTGTTCTCTTTCTTCCAACATGTCGCGAAATCGCGACACTTTTCCTACTTTCTCTTTTTCTTCCAACATGTCACGAAATCGTGACAGTTTTTCCACTTGCCTTTTTCTCTTCCAACATGTCGCAAAATCGTGACAGTTTTTCCTGCTTTTTCTCTCTCTTCCAACATGTCACGAAATCGCGATAGTTTTTCCTGCTTTTTCTCTCTCTTCCAACATGTCACGAAATCGCGACAGTTTTTCTTGCTTTTTCTCTCTTCCAACATGTCGCGAAATCGCGATAGTTTTTCCAACTTTTTCTCTCTCTTCCAACATGTCGCGAAATCGCGACAGTTTTTCTTGCCTACTGTATATGTCGCGATATCACGACACTTTTCTTACTTGTCTTTTTCTTTGATCTTTTGCAAATGGGCCACTTCGGTCTTCTTGGAAACTCACTGTCCATACTCTGAATAACCTTTGAACTCTTGTCTTCTGCATCTGAATATCTTTTGAACTTCCTGTCCACTGCATCAACAGATCTATCTGACTGTGTTGACAACAATGACAATACTGTTGTTGCACCTTGCTCAACACAAAGAGAATCATCTCTTTGACTGGATATATACCATGACAAGAAACTTCATCAGTGAATTTTCTCGAGTATACTTCTCAAGGAACAGATATGGACACAAGAAAGGTATGAACTTATTCGACAATAGATTCATATGGAAACCAATGAAAGTGCCAAAGTCATAATACAGTCAAGTAAAAAGGAGAAGCTCAAGAAAAAAATCAATTCAAAGACCCCATTGAATATTGAAGCAGATAAAGATCCGGATTGAATACTAGAGTCTTCAATACCTAAATAATGTAATACAGGGGTGTTAGAGTTAGAGTATATTACATTATTTAGGTACATGTCTATGTACCACCTTAGGTAGATTATTAGAGTAGGAGTTACTTGAGGAAGAAGTAACCTATGCACAAGTGTTAGAATGTGCAAAGGAATAAATGGAAAAGTGTTCATATGCAAGTTGTATATGTGCAATGATGTAAAAGGACATGTGTTCCTCATGCACTTAGGAAGAGTGAGGCCCAAGTAACTTATATTCTTATATATAGGGCTCATTGTAAGGAAGTATGCATGATCTACACTATCCACTAGTAGAGTGTGAGCTTCATATGTTGTATGCATTCTCTATTTTTGTGAGCCTTCATTAATGGTTGTTACATGAGTTATTTATGAAGTCTTGTGTCTTAGTTTCATGCTTGTTAAGATTCCATTGTTATAGTTATATCCTTACTTGCTTATTATATTACTTGTGGCTTCATTTCCTTTTAGCTTATAACTCAAAAAGCTAAAACATTTGGTGGCCTCTTCTATCCTTTTTTTCCTCCTTAGCTCTCACTAAATCATGTCTTCAAATTTGGCATCTTTCCTAGCCTCTTTTTAAGAATATGAATGTCTTGAAGTCTTCAAAAAATATTTTCTCAAATTTGGCAAATGTCTTTCCAAAAATCTTCTCCTTGAAACAATTTCACAAATTCTTTTGGGCTTTTTGTTGAAAGACAACAATTTTCCCAATTTTGATGTGATTACCTCTTCTAAGTATTTTATTCATTTTGCAATCTTCTTCCTCAAAATTTCTTCAAATCTTATCCAATGGACACTTCTTCAACTTTATCAATAGGGATTCTATAGTTTTTTTCTTACTCCTACCAAATTCACTTGAAACCTCTTATCTTGTATTTCCAAATTCTTCAATCTTCAAATTTTGTAAATTAAATCTCCCTATCTCCTCTCAATCTCCCTTATGGATCTCTCTATCTCCTATCAATCTCCCTTGTGGATATGATACCACTTGTTAGCTTTTGATGCTTAATACTTAAAGAAAAATAACCACAAGATCTAAAATAAAGTTGCTATATGAAATATAAGTCAATGGAAATATTCTAAACATATAAATCTCATAAATAACTTCTACAACAACTCATAAAAGTACCATTAACAAATACTCATAAAAATAATATCTCTATAGAATAAATATCTTTAATACACCATACTTCCACACACTCTCACTCTACATTGTGTCTCACACACACAAATAGACACATATATAATGAAATGTGACTCTTCATATGGATTACTCTTGGCCTTCACTCTTCTTGAGACTATTCACTTTCCTACTATATGGACTCATGTGCACATGAACTATTATGCATATTTACATTATTAAATACTTTTCACATTCTAATAATACTTGTGCATTTATTACATTGCATAAAGTAAATACTCACACTCTAATCTAGAACACTCTCCTAATCTAAATATGTACCCAATGTGATACATTAGCATGTACCAAATAATGTAATATATGCTAACAAGCCCTTAGGGATTACATAATAAAATATTATAGTAAATTAAATACATTGCATAGTGATTTCCCTTAGGCATATATAAGATTACATCATAAAATATTGGCCTTGGTCATTAGTTAGATTACACTTTTAAAACTCACTCATAATCTAAACTAGGGGCCAAGGAGAAAACAATTAGTGGCAATAATATTCCCCCCTCCATAATGGATTCTATAGTGGACCATTTTAGTTGAGGTAGATCCTTTTGAATCCTCCTCATCATGTGGAGGATGTCCACCGATATTCAAAAACCTAGCTTCAATCCTTTACAACTCTAGCAAAAAAATTTGGTCAAATTTCTTACCCTCTTACAGTATCTGCAAATGGTCTTTGACTTATTTGAAGACTTATCCTAGTACTTTGGTCCCTAGGTCTTACCCTCTTTAGTTTTAAATTACTTTGCATAAGCCTATATTTATGAATTACCACCACAGTTCCTAATTGCTACTTTAAAATAATATATGAGAGAAAATTTGATCAAGACTAAGAGTATTTTATGATTTAAAGAACATAGGAATCATATGAACCATGAGTTTCAACATCTTAAAAAAGGTGAGAGATTGGCAAGGAGAACCTTCAAATAATTTACATCATATTTTTATTTTACCTCCAAAATATGTAATATCTACCCTTAATTCCTTAAATATTACAATATAGTACTCAATGCTATAAAAATAAACCAATTTAAGAGAAGAAAGCTCTAATTCCAAGTGAATTCAATTGTACTTACTCTCCCAAATAACTCATGCAATTTTAACCATACCTTGATAGGTTCACTCTCTTCCATGATATGAGAAATTAAATTTGGCTCAATAAAAATAAGAATAGGTCAACAACTTCTTCTTCCTTATATTGGCAATATTCTTCATCAAGGGCTATTAATTTTTCTTCTTGAGCAATGCACCACAAGTTATTACTACATAATAGGCCAATAATTTGGGTTGAAATAATATTATAATTTTTCCCATTAAGGAAAAGTACCAAGGGCTTGATGATGTATCTTACACAATTTGACCCCTAACGCTAATAGGTCCTTGAATTGATGTTACTGGTTCATAGAGCTTGAAAAATCATAGGAAAAAAGGGCTCAAAATGCTTTTGTATGCAAAATTTATGACCTCTAGAAGTTTTTATTTAATAGATTAAAAAATAAATTAATTAAATCATAAAACTTTAGAGAAGGAAGAACAAATACTGACCTACCACTTGGCATTTTTTGATTTTTTAGTGTGCACTACTCTTTTTTTTATAGTTCAAATCCTCTAATATGCTCAATAATTGATACTTGTTCCTATCTGATTGGTATAATGTATTTATACAAATAAAAATTAGGATTATATATCATATAAGAGTGCCACACTGGTTATCACATCGACTAAGGAAGAAAACCACTACTGAAACCATGCCAAAGTATGCAATTGGGGATCAAACCTGAGTCCTCTCTTACCAAAGAGAAATTTTCTAACCAATGCACTAACACTCCTTTCAAGTCCAACCTATCCTTCTCACTTCCTTAAAGAGCAATTTTAATACTACTACACATTGATTTACCTTTGCAAAAAAGAGAGCACATGACTTGAACTCGAGTCCACCTCTCTACTAACACTTTAGTCCCTTCTACATAGCCAACTCACCCACACCAAATATGGTGTCTAAAGATCCAATGCCTTTGTATATTACATTGTGTCTACCATATCAAGTGTAAAATTTTAACATCTAGAAGCTCAAACCTATGCGCAAGAGGAAATACAATTCTATGTGTAACCCATCTAGTTATTCCTCCATTATTATCAACACTAAACCAAAATGTATCTGCTTCTTGAAGACAAGTACTATTGCAATGAATGCAACAAAGAAAATAGAAAAGATAAGGGAATGACTTGATATTGTAACTTATAAAGCACAAAATAACATATATACCTGCCATAATGTAAGATGTGATAGAGAACATCCATTGAAGAGTAATTGTCACTTTTAAATCAATCAACAAAAAACATAGGCTGGTGGTATTTGAACATGTCATATCCTTATTATAGCATGTTAGAACATATTCCATGGCCATATCCTTTGAATATATAGATTTTAACACTCACTCCTTGGAATAGAGCATCATGCCTTCTATTCAAAAGGGGTATTTTTCCTTCAAATGAGGTATAAAAAAAGTTGTCATCCTTTTTGAAAATGATGCCAAATAAAATTTAAAAGATGCAACATTAAATTAATTCATTTGAACTTCAAATGCACTAACCTCATCTTCTTTGAACACACTAAAAGGGTGTATGGTGAAGATAATATATCCTCTTCATTTCTTGTGATAGGAATGCTTATGAAGTTCCAAGAAATATTTTGTCCTAGAACTTGGAAGAGGAATCAGAGGATCTAAGTAAAATTTTTGCATGACCAAGTAATGTTACTCCATATCTACTCATACCATGTTAAAATTAACACCTATTTCTAAAAATAAATAGAATCAATCCACTTACTCAAATCTTATACAAAAAGCATAAAAAAATTATGAAAGAGAGAAATATATAGTGGGCACTTGTAGATTTCATAAATAATCACTATATTATCTATAGATAAGAATCACAACACTTAGATAAAATGGATGGATTGGTTGAAGGGTATTTATACCAATATAAAATGGATGGATGGAATACCCATTTTTTGTGTACCTATGATGTATTGAAGGATCTACGTGGTTGTTGTCTAGTGATCTCATAGGGTGCTTGCATATATCTAGAATAATAATTGTTGATAAATGCAATATCTAAGAAAGTATGGGTAAGATAAAAAGACCCCCAATAAGTCATTGATACAAAGTAGCATCCACCATAGGAGTAATTCAATATGATTGCAACTTCAAACTAGAAGCAAAGGAAGTGTGAGGTATTGAAATATAAATAATTTGATCTTGTTTAGACCAAGGCCAAAAGTGATAAGAAGTGCTTATGAACACTATTAATATAGTGTGCAAGCATGTTATTATGTAAGCCTATGGTAATATTCATGTAAGGCTAAGGATCCTTTCATATTTTATCCTTAGTGGTATTGGTTAACCACCTTTATGTGATACCTTGATTAAAGGGTAATTTATTATTATATTATTGTAAGATTAACCTCAAGGTTAAGTTAATGCTACCTTGAGGTTAAGCTTTAATTGGGGATTTGTTATCCCCTCAATGAGATTCCATTTATAAAATAAAAAGTGTAAATAAAATGTGATATATTGGAGTACCCATGGGCACCTATCTTCTATTTCTTGCTCTCTCTCTTTCTACATTTATTCCTTTCATATCTTAATGCTATATTTAATTTGTTTTTTTTTAATATGAGCATGGTGAATGCATGTTTTAGAATATTTTTTGAAAATATTCTGAATTTTTACATGGTATTAGAGTGAGGACCAAAGCTACATCACTCAATTCCTAAAAAATACTCATTCTTCTTGGCAATTGAAGAGGTAAAATCAATATGCATTTTTGGAGGGAATTACGAAAAATAATATTTCTATGCTAAATCTCCTTAGATTTTCACAAGATATTTTTAATACACATTGTGTTAGTCATCTACATTTTAGCACATAAGTAGATCATCAAAGGTAGACAATGCATCGATGATGGAATTGAATGCTCATAGAGAGGTTATAGTTTCAAGTATTTGGGCAATTGTTTTCTTCTCATGTCTTTGTTTGTCATTGCCATCCTATCATCTCCCATCCATGAAAGAAAGAGTTGCATGATGAAATGGAACTGGGTTGTTTTGAAGCTCATATTTAGTTCAAAATCCAACCATGACCCTTTTGTAGGAGTTGGTGTTTTTAAGTGAAAGTAGAAAAATTATGTACCAATAACAAATAAAGATAGCAATATACGTAATTGAAACACGATGATAAAATAGTAAAAGATGGAATCCTATATATATTAGAAATTTGCTTTTTCAATGTGTTACAATTAGATCCCCTCTAAGGGGATGCTACCTATGATACAAAGATTACAATAAAATATCTGGGTGCAATGTAAATGATCTCCTTGCTAATGTGGTTCATTTGGGAGCGGGTTTTTTGTGATCACTACTACAAATCGGATGTGGATCTTGGAATATTTGTTGTCATAGAATCTTGTTATCTGCACACAAAGAAATATGAAACTTATCAAAAGCATATGTAGGGCCCACCGAGGTTGGACCCGTATTAAATATGATAAATATTAAAATAGAAAGAAAGCAGATGCATGAAATAAATGTAAACTAAATACAAAAATCAAGAAATTATTTTTCTATGCTAATCTGAAAATAAATTTAGAAAAAGTAGGTCTCTGGTTGAGGTTATCTTAGGTCGAGACAATGTTGTCTACGGACCGTCTCGGGTCGAGACAACCATTGTCCCAGGATTGTGTCTTTCCAATACCAAGTTTGGGTGGTGTCTAAGATACCTTGTGATGTGTTGTCGATGGATTGTTGCGATGGAAGAGCGATTTGATGGATCAAAGTGATCACTGAAGTAGATATATTCAATTACATGGAATATGGAAGCAAGACTTACAATATTTTATAGTAATCTTGCAACATGGTCTCAACAACGGGAGGGCTTGGAGGATCGAAAATGGACAATACTAAATTGCA
This sequence comes from Wollemia nobilis, assembly GCA_028583015.1. Lineage (NCBI taxonomy): Eukaryota > Viridiplantae > Streptophyta > Pinopsida > Araucariales > Araucariaceae > Wollemia > Wollemia nobilis. The sequence goes on along the minus strand of JAQPPZ010016911.1, from coordinate 1,644,510 downwards.
CGAAATCTTGAGCTCGAGGTACAATTTTGGTAACACTTCATTGCTCAAAAAAATTGGTTTCGAATAATTTTCAACTGAGGGGTGAGTGCCAATTTATAGACTTCTCATATGGAAGCTAAATGGTAAAAGCACCCTACATGAAAAAGTAGAGAAGCAGTCCATATTTAGAAAAGTGATTGCTTATCTCTAAAATCTTATGCAATTGATAATGGCATGTGTTTTTCTAATTGTTTTCCATGCGGGGTGCTTAATGCTTTTTGCAAGATCATGCACGGGGTTAACTGGTAGTTTTGATTGCTAGTTATACATTTTTTTTAATTTTTAAACTTGATTTTTGGTGGTCATCTCGGGTTGAGATGGCCATGGTTTGGAGGTCATCTCGAGTCAAGACAATCATAGTTTTATGGAGAGTTGTGCCCATTTAAGTGGTGAAAACCACTATTTTAGCCCTGAGGCTGCCCAAGGTGGGTTATGTGGTCTTACAAGAGTTAATTTAGGTAGTCTCTTTGATATGACGTATTTTAGGTGTCTACAGATGCCCCTTTTTGGGATGCTTTGTGCGAAAGCACAATGTGAGCAAAAATAGAGAACCTAAAATGGTCAATTTGATGGTTAATGATATTCATTAACAAATCAATACAAGATGCCCCAATCATGGAAAGAGCATGTACTTTTGAATCATTGCTTCCAACTCATTGATGGATTTGATTTTAGTAAACTTTTCAACCATGAGTAGACATTATGATATGAGTCCACAATCGATGGCTTTGAGTATACTAAATTTTTGGTAACCTTTCAGTCATTGGAAGATAGGCTTTAGTCTACACTTTAGGCTTTAGGGATACTGATAAGGCAATTTAGCTACCTAGTTTGTTTTGATTGAATTTTTTTTCTTGTTGTTTACCCCAGCAAAAAGGGTGTGTGATTGTATTTAGCAATGATTCTTGAAAGAATGCAATTAGCACTTTTGAATGTTTGATTATTGATGTAATTTTGAATTGTGTAATTATATGACTACCCCCTCAAGCGATGAGTCGATAGAGGAGATAACAAATGATAAAATTGATGATTCGCTTGATCAATATAACCTGATTTGGGTTTTGTCAAGCAAATAAGAAATTTAAAGGGATTTTAATCCCATGACAACATTGATTTTGACCCTTTTTTACTTGTAATTTATTAGGGTATTTTTTTAGTAGCCTTATGGTAATGTACTCATCCTACCAGATTGCATGGATAATCAATAATTGTAACTGCTAAGTGACTAGAGTAGATCACTAGATACAAGGTTCAATCGAGCTTTTTGAATTGATTTGACCAAAGGGGTTAGGTGCTTTTGGAGCCTTTTCATTTTTTTTTGCCTATGTTGATTGATGTGAATTTTTCAATGCATTTTTAGCCTCTTAGAGCATGACACAGGTTTACCCATGTCTTTAAGAGAGCACGTGATGATCTCTTTAATGATGATTGGGAGTGGCTTAAGACTCTTGGCCTTATGCATATCACTAGACTAGAGTCAGTGTATGTGGACTAGTCATATCTAACAACATTGGTTTACCAATGGGACAACCAGATAAATACTTTCTATTGGGAAAAAAATTGGTTAATTCCTATGGTTTAATTAATTGCCTTCATTTAATTGTCAACCTATGATAGCTCGTAAACTTGTGAAAGGTTGTGCACAATATATGCCTGTAATTCCTAATGAGACGAGTCCTCCAGATTCTATGGTTGGGGGTGTGTTGTTCCAGTAAATTTCTTATTATTTATCCAAATCATTAATCTATTTTATATTATCAAATACATGATTGAAATAAACTATAAAAGTAAAAATGTGCACTTGCTGGAAAAGTATAGAAAACAGGGGAACGCTACAAAACTAAACTAATTTGCAGAAAACATAAAACACAGAAAATAAATAAAATAACAGAAAGCAAGAAAAAATGTGGGAGGAATGCTATTGAGAGTGAGCCCAGGATTTCAATAGATTATACCCAAATCAATGCATTCACCGGATGCTAGTTTGAGACTTGATAAAACACTCAAATGAATTGTATTGTAATGTAGCTTGAGAAAAATTACATAGATTTTCTGAAATTCTATTTTAGGGGTGGTCTGTGCATTTATATAGTACATGACCATCCCCGATTACAAGCTTATGCAAGTCTATTTTAGACCTTTGGTTACAAAAAACATGCGTAAAATAATCGCAAACAATGAACACACACTAATTTTATCCTTCGCAGGATAAATCAGGTGTGTTCTATTTATTGATGAAATATGCCTATAACTATACCACAAATTGATATCAATATAATTGATTTATGTGTTTTCTCTATTTACATATTTTTTTAGCCATTAATGATAAATGGATATTTTATTCTGATTCACAGTGTTGTCTTTCATCCTCATATATCATTGGAAACCACAATTTTATTTCTTCTAAAACATGGTTCTTGTTATACTTCTGCTCGATGGGAGTCAGGTGTCATCCAGTCTATCATGGAAAATCAGGCACTGTTGAAATCTGGTATGGCTCAGTTTATTTCTACCCATAATATGAAAAAGTTGTTAAAAATATCCTCTCATGGAGTGGTTGCACAAAGTTTTGCTATAACTGACCCTAAAAAAAAAGAATAGAATAATCCATTGCAATTACAAGGATTATTAAACAAATATGCTCAAGTTTTTTAGGAACCCAAGGGGCTACCTCCTCATCACTCACATGACCATGTAATACAACTTTTTCCTAGTAGTCTTCCTCCTAATATCCATCCATACAGGTACACTTATACTCAAAAGTCAAAAATTGAGAAAATAGTGCAAGAGCTTTTTGCTACAGGGATTATTCATTCCAGCATTATTCCCTATTCTTTACGAGTGTTATTAATACAAAAGAAGGATGAAACTTGGTGCTTGTGTGTGGATTATTGAGACCTCAATAAGATCATTATTAAGGATAAATTTCTAATTCTTGTGATTGATGAACTACTTGATGAGTTGCATGGGACCCAATATTTTTCCAAGTTGGATTTGCACTTAGGATATCATCAAATTTACATCAAGGATGAGAATATTTCAAAAATAGCTTTGAAAAATCATGAAGGGCATTATGAGTTCCTAGTTATTCCATTTGGGTTAACCAATGCACCTTCTACCTTTGAGAGTCTACTAAATTCTATTTTTCACCTTTTCCTTCGCAAGTTCATTCTAGTATTTTTTGATGATATATTGATTTACAACCGTTCATGGGAAGAGTATGTTCAACACTTAGATCAAAAACTTAAACTTTTTTTTGACCATCAACTTTATGCCAAGATGTCTAAATGCTCTTTTGGCTATCAAGTGAAGAACACAAGCTTATACTGAGAGGGGGGGGTGAACAGTATAAGACCTCTTTTTACTTTTTCCATTATACTTCAAAATAGTAAAGCAATATACCCAAAGCAATATCAAAGCAATGCACAATATCATCCACAAAGTGACACCAATTTTAACGTGATTCACCTAGAATGGCTGGGCTACATCCACAAAACTTTTCTCTAAAAGTTATCTCAAAGTTCTTTGGGAATCCTTCCCAATTACAATGTTTATGAGCCTCGGCCCAAAGGAGATACCTTCCCCCAATCAAAATTTATGAGCCTCTGCTCAAAGGAGATACCTTCCCCCAATCAGAATTTATGAGCCTGTACTCAAAGGAGATACCTTCCCCTTTGCTCTAGAAATGATCCCTTAGAATATCAACTACCTCTACCTCTTGCTAGCACGTGGAACTCCTTTCCATCGAAGACCTACTGTCTTCAATGCTTAGCCTAAGAGACCTCTACCTTCTATGATCACGTCCATAGCGACTCGAACAACTTTGTACCAAACACAGTCAGTCGGTCTAGTACAAGTCTTCCTCTGTCTATCAGATCTGTCCAACTCTTGAACAAATCAATCCTCTGCATACAAGCCTTCTCAAAGACTTTCCAAATCTATCCTCGGGTTCTTCTCATAGAACCAATGCACCTCTGTCCTCAAGTTCTCTAATAGAACTATCAAACTCAGCTCACAAGTCCTCTGCTAGGACCTGTCCAAATCTGCTCACAAGTACCCACCGGAACCTGTCCAAAAACTGATCATAAGTCCCCATCGGAACTTGTCCAAAAACTTCTCACAAGTCCCCATCGGAACCTGTCCAAAAACTGCTCACAAGTCCCCACCGAAACTTGTCCAAAAATTGCTCACAAGTCCCCACCAGAACCTGTCCAAAAACTCAGCAAGCTCACCAAGAAAAACTTTCTTAGTAGGAACTCACAAAGTGAATTGTTAGAGACCCAATGTGATTTTTCAAACTCATAGAAGCATAAAGAGAATTGTTAGAGACTCAATATGTTCTATACTCAACTCCCAATCTCAAAACTCAACTCAAATCAACTCAGCTCAATCTCAATCTCAAATCTAAAAACTCAACTCAATATCTGAAATGGATAGGATAGAATGCTTTCTTTCAAGAACATGAAACCCCAAAAATTTCCAACTATGCAAAGAATCACATAAAAATGATACTCATGTTCTTTTCACCATCAATTAGGGCTTCAACAACAATGCTTATCAACCAAGGTTCAATCAACACCATTTAACTCAAAACACAACCTTGAAGCATTTCACAATCAACATTAGAAAAGGAAACAAGTAGAACTCCTTTTCTCTCCAACATTATTTGAACAAAAAGCATCCACCAACTCAAATCACCAAGCACAAAACAACTTTTCAAATCATCAACAAAGAAGTAAGCCCAACACTTTAACCAAGTAAAGAATAGATTGATTATAACCAATTTAATGAAAGCTAATGTCAATCTCAAAGCTGCCCACTTAAGGTTTCACACTTTCACACAAGAAGCAATTCTAACCTTAAAACATCATGCTTTCATTTCCATAATCAACCAAAAGCACTCTCAAGAATACAAGAAATATTTATCCCTTATACACCTTATTTCTCCCTTTTAGTCTTATCAACAATAAAATTTATCTCTCATAAGAATGCAATAAGATAATGCAAACAACACCTTCAAAAGAATCTTTTATAAAAATAAAGCAAGCTTCAAAACTCCTTATAACTCCTACGCTATTTTTCTCTCTAATAAACTTCCTCCATCCGCAAAATACACTTAGCAAAAATTAATTTCAAAAATACCTTTGGCCAACACCAAAAATCATGCTATGGAGAAATTGCGTACGAACTCTAACACCACCCGCTACGTCCACTTCAACGAAGAAAAAAAACTTTTTGCATTATTCGAATGCAAAACCTCCCATTCGGGTAGCGCGCCAACAGCCTAGCCGCTATTGGTGCGCCAAAGGCGTCCGGTGAGGTTTAAACCTCACTCTGTTTCCCTTGAACCTTTTGCGCCAGGGCTAAAATAAACAATAGGCCTCCATGTCTTCTGACGCGAACAACGACGATGAAACCTTATGATGGATACAAAAAATGAACAGCAGATATCCGAACAGTGGATCACAAAATCACGAGGAAGAAATCGAACATCAGATCGCGAAATCACAGCAAGCAATACTTTTCGAAAATACGGATGGGATAATATTTGATCTTCATTGTGGGAGATTTATATGCATATTTCCCATAAACTCTTGATGTCTATGAGGAGTTTAACACGTCGGCGAAGGAGTTTAACATGTCGGCGGAGGTCTTGGCTAGCGCCCACAATCTTAGAACATAGCACCATCAAAGTTAAGACATTTGCGCCATGGGTTAGGAGAACCCAATGCAAACAATAAATTAATATTTATTTAAAAATAATTAAAAGAAACCTTAACAAGGTTTTTAATTATTAAATAAATACTTCCTCCTGGACCCAAATGCATTAAACTAATGCATCCACCTATAATCTTTAAACCTGCCAACTTGGGGTTTACAAAAGACCTTTGAAACTGTCATGTCGTAACCTTCATCAAAATAAATTGTTTGACATCAAATCAAATTCCTTCAAGAGCTTCTTGACATCAATGACAACTTATATACTTGAGCAAAGGCAATGTACCCAAAGTACCCAAAATTTCCAACAATCTCCCCCTTTGTCATTGATGGCAAACCTTTACTGAAAACACTTCTCAAGAGCCAAAACCGAAACCAACTATGCTAACAAGCCGACCAAGCTGTGCCCACAACTGAGAATCTTCCTTTGAAGTTTTGCTCCCCCTGACTTGAAGCTCTCCTCTTCACTTTGAAGCTCTCCCCCTTACTCATATCTCTCCCCCTTTGTCATCAATGGCAAAGGGTCACCTTTGGGGCTTGGGACTAAGAATGAGCCTCTTAGCTTAGTCCCTCCCCCACCTCCCCGATAAGGTGATTAATTTTGGGGTGAGAGTAAAACTCCCATTAGGCACCGATCATCATCGGCGTCTATAACTTCCTTGTCGGGCCTTCTCTTGAACTCTTTGCCCATATTCCTGTTCTTATTCTTGTTCTTGTTCTTGTTCTCATCCTTGTTCTTGTCCATGCCTTGATCCTTGGACATGATCATGCCACCGTTTTTGTTCCTATATTTTGGAATTTTAGCTCTACACTGTCTAACTATGTGACCTTCATTCTTGCACTTGAAACACCTGACATTTTTGTTTCTCTGAGGTAAACTCGATCTTTGAATCCACCGAGTTCGACCAAACTCGTTCGACCAAACTGTTACGACCAAACCCGTTGCGGCCAAACCTATTTTGACCAAACCTGTTCTGGCCAAACCTGTTCTGACCAAACTTGTTCTTGTTATTTGCCTTGCAATAAACTGCCTTGTGCCCAAACTATTGACAAGAGTAGTAATACCCTTGAAAGTAACTAGCACTTCTAAAACTGTCATTTACCTTCTTCACTTGAGCCATGCAATGTGAAGCTATGTGACCAAACCTGTGACAAGAAAAACATCTGCCTTGAAACTTTCCTTTATTTGACCTCTTAGGTTCTGAAAACTTCTCATTCTGAATTCTATTTTTTGTTTTTATGCATCTATCATTCAAGGACTCCTTTTCTGAAATACTTTCCTCATTCGAACTCTCTTCCTTTTGGAGTCTCTTACTAGACTCTCCAACTTGTTCCTTGTGTGGCTTAACAAAACCAAGGCCTTTTTTATCTGTTGTCTTTCTTTGACCTTTGATGAGTGACTTAACCTTTTTGGAGCTATCTTGGAACCTGTAAAGCTTATCCTTGTACTCTTTAGTTTCCTCTTTCAAAGAAGCCATTTTCTATTCTAACTCACTTTACTCAAGAACCTTAGACTCTAACTCATCCTTGAGTTCTTGTGTCTTAGCTATAGAGAAGTCAAGACTTTTTATAATATCATCTCTCTCCATAAAACATTCATCTAACTTATCCTTGAGTCTAGCATTCTTCTTTCTTTCCTTTTTCAAAGCACTAAGAGCACTAATAAGTTCACCTTCAAGATCTACTTCACCTTCCTCTATATCTTCCTCTATTTGTTTGCTTTTTGAATCATCAAAGCCTTTTTTAGATTTCTTATCACTAGAGGTGCTACCCTTTTCAAAAACCATACATGCATCTTCTTATAGTTTTTTGAAGAATCCTCATAGATACTAGAAACCAAATCATTATTTGTGCAATCATCCTCAAGGTGACCAAAATTTCCACATCTAAGACATTTCATGATAATGAATCTATGTTTCAGTTCTTCCTCTTTTTCTAATATGAACAACATCTCATTTTCATCATCAGTTGAAGAACTTTCACTATCACTTGAAGAAATTTCACTATCACTACTAGAACACTTACTTGCTTTGTCTAGGTAGAAACTCTTCTTATGCTTGTGAGAATACCTCTTTCCTTGATTGTTGTGCTCATCTTTGTTTTTCCTATGATGCTTGTGCTTTTCAGAATCCTTGCTCTTAGAATCTTGTTTATCTTCATCACTTTCATTCTTGAGAACAGTACAGTCAGTAGCATAATGACCAAACATTCCACAATTGAAACATCTTATATTTTTCATACTTTTGTGCTTTCTATAGAACTTGCATTTCTTGTTGTAATATGCCTCTTCATCACTATCTTGAAGTTGTTTACCCTTGGATTTCTTGGTAGCCTTGAAAGCTGCCTCTTTCTTGACATCAACTTTCACTTGAGTTCTCAACTCAAATGCTGCAAGTATACTATGGAGCTCATCCTTTTTCAACTTATCCAAATCTTTAGCTTCCTCAATAGTAGAAATATTTTCACTAAATCTATTAGGAAGAGATCTTAAAATCTTATCACAAACATCATTTTCGGCAAGCTCAAGACCTAAGTCTTTCATGGAGTTAACAACCTCATCCATACGAAGCATGTAGTCACTAATATTTTCATCATCATTCATCTTGAGTTGTTCAAACATACCTTTGAAGTGTCTCAACTTGGCCTTTCTGACATTTGTATCACCTATATGAACCACCTTCAATTGTTTTCACATTTCACTAGCTGTCTTACAGTGAATCACTTTGGTGAGATCTGCTTTCTGTAAGCCTTTTAGGATTGCATTCATTGCTTTTGAATTGCTTGTGATGTAGGAGCCTTTCTTCTTTAGTAGTAGGACCATGTTTAGGAATAGTGTACTCATCTTCAATCACTTCCCAAACCTCATTCCCAAGTGCCATTAGATGAACCTTCATCCTTGCACTCCAAAGACCAAAATCTAACCCATCAAGAATAGGTGCTGCATTACCACTTGAATGATCCATTGTGTTCTTTACTAGCTTTTCCTTCAAGCCGTTAAACTTTTCGAAGGCACTCGCTCTCGATACCAATTGAATAACACAAGCTTATACTTGAGAGGGGGGTGAACAGTATAAGACCTCTTTTTCTTTTTTCCATTATACTTCAAAATAGTAAAGCAATATACCCAAAGAAATATCAAAGCAATGCACAATATCATCCACAAAGTGACACCAATTTTAACGTGGTTCACCCAGAATGGCTAGGCTATGTCCACAAAACTTTTCTCTAAAAGTTATCTCAAAGTTCTTTGGGAATCCTTCCCAATTACAATGTTTATGAGCCTCAAACCAAAGGAGATACCTTCCCCCAATCATAATTTATGAGCCTTTGCTCAAAGGAGATACCTTCCCCCAATCAAAATTTATGAGCCTCTGCTCAAAGGAGATACCTTCCCCTCGCTCTGGAAATGATCCCTCAGAAGATCAACTGCCTCTACCTCTTGCCAGAACGTGGAACTCATTTCCACCGAAGACCTCTTGTCCTCAATTCTTAGCCTAAGATACCTCTGCCTTCTATGATCACGTCCATAGCAGCTCAACAACCTATACCAAACACACTCAGTCAGTCTAGTACAAGTCTTCCTCTATCTGTCAGATCTGTCCAACTCTTGAACAAATTAATCCTCTGCATACAAGCCTTCTCAAAGACTTTCCAAATCTGTCCTCAGGTTCTTCTCATAGAACCAATGCACCTTTGTCCTCAAGTTCTCTGATAGAACTATCAAACTCAGCTCACAAGTCCTCTGCTAGGACCTGTCCAAATTTGTTCACAAGTCCCCATCGAAACCTATGCAAAAACTGCTCATAAGTCCCCACCGGAACCTATCCAAAAATTGCTCACAAGTCCCCATCGAAACCTGTGCAAAAACTGCTCACAATTCCCCACCGAAAACTGTCCAAAAACTACTCATAAGTCCCCACCGAAACCTGTCCAAAAACTTAGCAAGCTCACCAAGAAAAACTTTCTTAGTAGGAAATCACAAAGTGAATTGTTAGAGACCCAATGTGATTTTTCAAACTCATAGAAGCATAAAGAGAATTGTTAGAGACTCAATATGTTCTAAACTCAACTCCCAATCTCAAAACTCAACTCAAATCAACTCAGCTCAATCTCAATCTCAAATCTAAAAACTCAACTCAATATCTGAAATGGATAGGATAGAATGCTTTCTTTCAAGAACATGAAACCCCAACAATTGCCAACTATGCAAAGAATCACATAACAATGATACTCATGTTCTTTTCACCATCAATTAGGGCTTCAACAACAATGCTTATCAACCAAGGTTCAATTAACACCATTTAACTCAAAACAAAACCTTGAAGAATTTCACAATTAACATTAGAAAAGGAAACAAGTAGAACTCCTTTTCTCTCCAACATTATTTGAACAAAAAGCATCCACCAACTCAAATCACCAAGCACAAAACAACTTTTCAAATCATCAAAAAAGAAGTAAGCCCAACACTTTAACCAAGTAAAGAATAGCTTGATTATAACCAATTTAATGAAAGCTAATGTCAATCTCAAAGTTGCCCACTTAAGGTTTCACACTTTCACACAAGAAGCAATTCTAACCTTAAAACATCATGCTTTCATTTCCATAATCAACCAAAAGCACTCTCAACAATACAAGAAATATTTATCCCTTATACACCTTATTTCTCCCTTTTAGTCTTATCAACAATAAAATTTATCTCTCATAAGAATGCAATAAGATAATGCAAACAACACCTTCAAAAGAATCTTTTATCAAAATAAAGCAAGCTTCAAAACTCCTTATAACTCCTAAGTTGTTTTTCTCTCTAATAAACTTCCTCCATCCGCAAAATACACTTAGCAAAAATTAATTTCAAAAATACCTTGGCCAACACCAAAAATCGCGCTATGGAGAAATTGCACATGAACTCTAACACCACCCGTTGCGTCCACTTCAACGAAGAAAAAAAACCTTTCGCGTTATTCGAACATGGAACCTCTTGTTCGGGTAGCGCGCCAATAGCCTAGCTGCTACCAGTGCGCCAAAGACATCCGATGAGGTTTAAACCTCACTCTGTTTCCCTTGAACCTTCTGCGTCAGGGCTAAAATAAACAACAAGCCTCCCTATCTTCTGACGCGAATGACGATGACGAAACCTTATGACGGATACAAAAAATGAACGACAGATATCCGCACAGCGGATCATGAAATCACAGCAAGGAAGAAATCGAACATCAGATCGCGAAATCATAGCAAGCAACACTTTTCGAAAATGTGGATGGGATAATCTTTGATCTTCATCATGGGAGATTTATATGCATATTTCCCATAAACTCTTGATGTCGGCGAGGAGTTTAACACGTCGACGGAGGATTTTAACACATCGACGGAGGTCTTGGCTAGCACCCACAATCTTAGATCATAGTGCCATCAAAGTTAAGACATTTGCGCCATGGGTTAGGAGAACCCAATGCAAACAATAAATTAATATTTATTTAAAAATAATTAAAAGAAACCTTAACAAGGTTTTTAATTATTAAATAAATACTTCCTCCTGGACCCAAATGCATTAATCTAATGCATCCACCTGTAATCTTTAAACCTGCCAACTTGGGGTTTACAAAAGACCTTTGAAACTGTCATGTCATAACCTTCATCAAAAAAAATTGTTTGACATCAAATAAAATTCCTTCAAGAGCTTCTTGACATCAATGACAACTTATATACTTGAGCAAAGGCAATGTACCCAAAGTACCCAAAATTGCCAACATCAAGAGGTTGAATACTTGGGTCACATTGTCACTAAGGATGGAGTTCAAGTTGATCCTAAAAAAATTTATTTTGTCCAAGATTTGCCTAAGCCTCGTACCCTAAAGGGACTTCATGGTTTATTAGGACTCGTGGACTATTATAGAATTTTTTTGAAGAATTATGGAAAGATAGTTGCCCCCTTGACCACAATGCTGAGGAAGAATTCATTTATGTGGACATAACCTACCAAAAAGTATTTTGTTGATTTGAAATATGCCATGACCACTACTCTTGTGTTAGCAATGCCAAATTTCTCTAAATATTTTTTCATTGGAAGTTATGCTTTGGGCACTAGCATTAGGATCATTCTTATGCAAGAACGTAGACCCTTGAACTTTACTAGTAAGGTACTATCAAGTAAAAATATGGATAATTCTACCTATGAGAAAGAAATGCTTACCATTTGTATCTCATTGGGAGACATTTTCTATCAAGACTGATCATCAGAGTCTCAAAATATTTTTGGAAAAAATGATGGCCACTCCAGAAAAATAAAAGTGAGTTTCCAAATTGTTGGACTATGACTATGATATACATATAACAAGGGTAAGGAAAAAGTGGTGGTATATGATTTGTCCCAATTACATGAAGAACAAGTTATGCTCCATGCTATATCCACACCACATCCTCAGTGGATTCATCAACTATGTGAGGAACTACTCAAGGATTCCTCTTTGGAAACTCTCATTTGCCAACTTCAAGTAGATCCTCATTCATGTCCTGGGTATACTTGGGATGGCCACAATTTATAGTACCATGACCATATTATCGTACCTACTCAGTCATAAATAAAGGATCTTATTCTTCAAAAAATGCATGCTTCACCAACAACTATTCATTCAGGGTTTCTTAAGACTTATACCAAGACTAAGTGTACCTTTTTTGGCAATGAATGAAAAAATATATTCATACTTTTGTGGTTGAATGTGATCATTTCCAACGTATGAAAGGTGAAATTGTGAGTTCCCATGGTACCCTTCAACCCTTGCCAATTCCTATGTAGGTTTGGATGGATATATTTATTGATTTTATTGAAGGGTTGCTTAAATTCAGAGGCAAATCAGTTATTCTGGTGATAGTGGATCTTCTTTCAAAATATGCTCATTTTTGTTCTCTATCCCATCCATACACCGCCTCCATTGTCACTCAATTTTTTTGACTCTATCTTTCATCTCCATGGAATGCCAAAATATATAATCTCTGATAGGGATAATACCTTCACTAGTTGATTTTGGTAGGAATTGTTCAAGTTGTAGGGAACATAGCTAAAGATGAGTTTCGCCTATCATCCTCAAACTGATGGCCAAAAAAAAATTGTGAATAAATGCTTGTAAATATACATTTGATTCTTAACTTTTGAACATCCTACATATTAGGTCAAGTGGATTCCTTTGGTCAAATGGTGGTATAACAACACATATAACACTTCCACTAAGGTAAATCCATTTGAAGTAGTCTATGGCTAGCCTCCACTAATACTAAATTCTTATATACTAATCAGTTCCAAGGTTCAAGTTGTGTATTCCACTCTCTACCAGTGTGATTCCATTCTTCACCAACTCAAGGTCAATCTGGACATGTCTCAAAATTGTATGAAACAACAAGCTAATCAATACCATACCAAATATAGTTTTGTTATTGGTGATATGGTTTTCCTTCACTCGTAGCCATACAAATAGTTCTCTCTAGCTTCGTGGTTGTCAAAAAATTATTACCAAATACTATAGTCCTTATAAGGTGTTGGTTGTTGCAAAGGGTTGGGTCAATAGCATACAAACTAGCCCTTCTGACTAGTTCCAAACTTCATTCAGTATTCCATGTCTCATCTCCCAACCAAGTTGTTGGCAACAAGGTACAAGTGTAGTCTACACTTCTAAAGTTGGATGAGGAAGGTTCCATCATTCTTGAACATGAATGCATTCTAGACCATTGATCTCGTAACCTTCGTCGACGTGTTATTATTGATATTTTGATCCAATGGTGTGGATTAAAACTAGAAAACATGACGTGGGAACCTCTTCAATAATTTCAACAATTGTTTCCTCATATTTATCTTTGAGGATAAAGCTTTCTAAAGGGGAATGACATGTTAGGACCCCATCCTAACATTATGATGTAATAATCCTTGTTGAACGTGGGGAACATCATTGTTAATATTATGTAATGTTTTGTAAATGTGGGGAACACCCATAGTAATATTTTGTAATTTTTTTGCAATAGTTGTGGATTTAGATTCACCTAGACAAGTGGCACCATTTTATGTAACTGCTTTGTAGGTAGGATATTCTAGCCTGGGTGGCATTTTGCATGTAAACCAGCCTTGGGAGTTAGGTGGTAGATGAAATCATTAAAACTGTGAGGGACAATATTGTGTGTATATTTTGCATAATTGAATGGAAGTATTGAAGGGTGTTGCCTCCTCAAAGTGTCCTATGATTTTGTGTTATCTGTAAGATTGTGCTTTTCTGCAATAATATTTCATAGTTATGTTGTGATCTTTATGTTTATTTAAAATATTTGTGTGTGTTTATTTTTAATAGTAGGTTCCTAATAGAGATAAATATGCATTGATGAGGAAGAGTTCAAACATAGTTGTTGAGAATCCTCTAAATGGGTAGAGTAACATTTGGAATGGTGATCTAATAAATGAATATGTCTTTGAAGTGCCTCCTATGGTGGTAAACGAGGCTTCAAGGTGATGTAATGTGGTTAAATAATATTCTTCTTAAAAGTATTATAAAATGTCATGTGGAAAGTTTCATATAGCTAATGGTTGTGCACCCTCCTATCAAAGATGTATGATTCTATGATGCTTTTATGTATCTTGTGTCTAGAGTTTGTAGATTTCAATAGTTCTTTGAGGTAATGTAGTGTATCAAGTAACATCAAGATAAAGTAAACACGTTTCTAATGAAGGTAGAGGATGACAAGCTAATTAAAGTGTTTGTATTGGGTATTGTTGCAAGGGCTTTTTGTAAAGAATGGGGACCCTAAGGTGTATTAATGGAATAATGGGTTCTATTCATGCCCAATATTTTTGGGTACTCTAATTTGATTGTTATTTATATCTTGTTTTGGATTCCTTTTACCATTTTGAGTTATGTCGAGCTTATAGGTTTTTCCTAAAAGTTACAATATATAGGTGATTAGGAAACAATTGTATTTAATTTTAGCAAACCAAAGGACCAAATTAGTCCATTGGTTGTTGTATTTTTGATCATCTATTGTATAGGGTCCACTATAATCTTGAGTAATAACAATCAATGGATGATCTTTTAATTTCATGAAAATATATCTAATGGTTTTTGATACATAATATATATATATATATACTATTTCTAAAGATACATATTTAATGTAAACATAGACGTTAATATGCTTTAAATTTAAGAATTAATGTAATACATTGTATTAACTTAAAACATGAAATCAACAAAAAGTTGAACATTAATTAAAAATTAAAAATCCCTTCTGTTTACTTGGGTATTTCAATGTTCATAGGGACATGTAAGGATCAAATGTGGAATGTGTTAATTGACAACGTATATAGTAAATTAGTTGGTTGAAAGGGGAACTTGTTGAGTCAAGAAGGTAAGTTACAACTTCTTAAGAGTACTCTCCAAGCACTCTCGGTATATTTGTTATCAGTGTTTTAGATCCCATTCAAAGTAACTAATTTAGTAGAAAGTATTTAGAGGAATTTCCTATGGTCAATAATAGAGGAGAAGAGAAAAATTTCACTGGTATCTTAGGAGAAAGTATGCAATGATAAATAAAGGAAAGGACTTGGGATTTAAATAATAAGGGATGTGAACAATACCTTTGCAATAAATTTGGGGTGGAGGCTAGTGAAGGATGGTCATGTCTTATGGACAAGAATTCTAAGAGACAAATAACTTGACAACTAAGAAGATAGTAGATTTTTTACCACTCTAGAGCCCTATCGAGAATTTTTATTATGGAACCATATAGTTGTTGGAAGAGATCCTCATGTTGGCAAAGAAGATGTGTGTAGAAGAAATAAAATAAATAACTAGAAGTAGAACTAAAAATGAATGCATTGAAGAATAAAATTTCATTACAAAAGGGAAATCAGTATATATATGAAAAAAATAATTAACGCTCAAATTGTAGGTCATAGATAAATATTTTATTACTTCAATACAATAATTAAATGCATGAACCACTTACCCAGGTGTTGTAGGTGAGTTGGAGAGGAGAGGGCAATCCTCCAAGGGAGGTCCCAGGTTCAAATCTCCACCCTACCAAAAAGTTGAATTGGGTATCGAAAATCCAATTGATAATGTTGGTGCGAGCAGGGTCGGGTGCGACCCTCGGGTGACTTTGACGGTGTAGAACCCCCTGTTCATGGTCTCTCAGACCAAGGTGGCTCCGCAAGGAGTTTTTCACTTAAAAAAAAATGCATGAACCACTTGGATAGTTGCTCCCCAAAACCCTAAAATATATAAGGATGATCCTCCCCTAAAAAACCCTAAAATATATTAATTTTATATTGTCTTGGAAACCCTAAATTTCTATTTTGTGAACAACTACCCACAAAAATAGCCACAACTTTGGTGTCATAGTAGTTACCAATCTTAAAAATATTTCATTTGACGATACTACAGTCAAGTGCTTATCCCATTTTGGTCTCGAAACCAATTGAATTTCTGAGTACTTACTACCTTTGTTAAGGCATAATATATGTTCACATCAGTATTTACCTTCTACAGATTTACCTCACCTTCTTCAATCATTTCTCTGATGAAGTGAAACTTTACCCTAATTTGTTTTGTCTTGTTGTCGAATTTTGGATTAGAATCAAGGTCTATAGTACTTTTTTTGTCACCACAATAAAATCAGGCCCTATTGCACACTAACATTTGTACAACAATTTCATCCATGCCACTTCCTTGCAAGACTCTATTGTTGCAATATATTCAACCTTTGTTATTGACTGTAAAACAACCTCCTGCTTCTTCTTCTCCAGCTAATGGCTTCCCTAGATAATTCAAATACATATGCACTTATGGATTTTCCTCCATCCATATCACCTACAAAATTAGAATCTATATATACCTTCAACTAGCTCTCTCTCGTAACCTGATAACAAATCACAATATTTTTTGTATGTTGTAGATACCAATGTATCCTCTTCATAGCTATCTAGTGTTGCTTGCCTATATTTGATATAAAATTTCTCACAATTCCCACTGTGTGAGCCAAGTCAGGTCTTGTACACACCATTATGTACATTAGCTTTTCAACTACACTTGCATATGGCACCTTTGCCATTTTATTTTATTTGCTTCAATCTTTGGGATTTTTTCATTGGACAATGTAGCAACCATCAAGAATAGAGTATTTACTGGTGTGCATGCCTCCATCCCAAACTATTTCAAGATATCAACCACATACTTTTTTGGTTGATCACAACTTATTTAATGAGTGGTTCCTTGTAACCTCGATTCCCAAAAAGTAATGAAGGGCTTCGAAATCCTTCACGTTGAATTCCTTTGACAACTTTACCTTTACTTTCTAAATTGCATGTTGTAAATTACTTAGTAGTATTATGTCATCAACATACAATGCAACTATAATAAACCCACTTGAATCTTTCAAGTACTAAATGCAGTAATTTGCATTGCTCCTGACAAATCCATGTTCAATCACATAATGATTAAATCATTTATACCATTCTCTCAATGATTGCTTTAGGTAATACAATTATTTCTTCAATATACAAACCATATTGCTACCACTAGTTTCAAACCCTTCAGGATATTCTATGTAGATTTTCTCCTTTAATTCTCCATGAAGAAAAATTGTCTTCACATCTATATGCTCAATCTCCAAATCATTTGTTGCCATTTCTAACAATAATCGAACTGAAGCTATCTTGGCTATTGGTGAAAATGTTTTAGTGTAATCAATGCATTCAACCTGAGTATACCTCTTCACAACTAGCCTTATATTATATTGCTCCACTGAGCCATCTGTGTTATATTTATTCTTGAAGATCCATTTGTAGCCAACCAGTTGTCTCTCTTTTGGCATTGGCTACAAATCCTATCTAATTATCACTTCTTCCATTGTCATTCTCCATTGCCTGGCTTCAATGCAATTCAGAGCCTCCTTCACATTCTTGGGCTCTTCATAAAGTGTAGTTAGTGCAAAATAACTAAAATAACTAGGATCATAACTATACCTTTTTGATGCTTTCTTTTGGTGTTGAATCCTTTGAAGTGATTGGCTATACTCATCATCCTCTACAACATTTCTAGTTTACACTTCATTTTTTGGTTGGGTCTCTCTATTTTTATCATTAGTAAATGTCTCACCATTATTGATACCAATTTGACTATCAATAGCTTATGGTTGATCACTAGGGCCTGCTATGAAAAGTTGATTTTTGCTACTATTGTCACCTATGAAAGGTTGTTGACCAACAATGAAATATTGTTGTGAATTAGAAATCTCTTTCTAATTGCTACAACTAGCTACAGAAGGTTGACAATGATCTACGAGAGGCTTTTGATCATTCTTTTTCACCTAAATTTCATTTTCCTGACCTTCCTTCCACCTGCCACATTTTCCTTAAATATCACATCACAAATCACAGTATGATGTCTCTCTGATGGTATCCATAATCTGTAGCCTTTCACACCATCAAGATAACCCATAAATATACATTTTATAGATTTATTGTCCAACTTTCTCCTTTTCTCATTTGGAACATACATGTAAGATTTACATCCAAACACCCTCAAATGCTCTATAGTGGGTTTCTTTCCATTCCACTTCTCTTGTAGAGTAATTCCTCTCAAGATTGAACTTGGAGACAAATTGTTAACATAATTGGCAATGTGAACTGCTTCTTGTCTAGACCTACATTTACTCTTATTCTTTGTGCCTTCTCCATGAGAATCCTATTCATCCTCTTTGTCACACCATTTTACTGTGGAGTGTAAGGTGTAGTTTTTTACCTTGCAATCCCATGCAATTTGCAGAAGACATCAAACTCTCTAGAGCAATAATCACCTCCTTTATCTATCCTCAACACTTTGACCTTCTTTTCAGTCTACCTATCTGCTTTGATAACAAATTTTTTGAATTTATCTAGTGCTTAACTCTTCTATTTCATGAAGAATGCCCAATATTTTCTAGAGAAATCATCAATTAAGGTGATAAAATATTTGGACTTTATAATGAACTATTCCATGGGTCCACAAATGTCTGAGTGCACTAACTCCAAAACATCATCACTCCTATACTCACTAGAATGGAAGGAAATTATTTCCTACTTCCCCATGATACAAGCTTTACAAAAATCAAAGGAATCAAACTTCATCATCACTCTAAGTCTCATACCAATTGTTTGCTACACATCTCTTGCAAACTCTTTTCATTGATGTGTGACATCTATTTGTTCCACAACATAATTTTTTATGGACATTGCTTGCTACTATACTTAGGTATGAAAATATTGACTAGTTCTGGATCCAACTTGTATAAATATCCCTACCTTACTCCTCTTATCAAAACCATAGATTCATTTACTAATTTGTAGCTATTTCTATCAAAATCGGTATTCAAACTAGCATCAAAAAATTGGCTCAGTGAGAGAAAATTTCTTGTTAGTCCAAGAACATGTCTCACATTATTGATGTACTTTTCTCTTTCATCTCTAAGCTTTAATCTCACTCTACCTTTTCCTATCATTTCATAATGATAACTATCCCAAAGAAATACTCTCCCACAGTGACCCTCGTGGTACTTCTAAAACCACTCTATGGGATGTCATATGAAATTATGCATTGAAATTAATCAACCATGATTCCTCCTAGGCATTATTTGTAAAGCATACAATAAGATCTATGACTCCTTCTAATGTAAATGCTACTGTATATTCTACCTTATCTCCTTGAGAATCAAATTTGCACTCACTTTTGATGTACCCTTTCTTATTGTATTTCCAACACACAAAATCTTGCTTTCTGGCTTTTCTTGGAAATCATTTTCTCGATTTTGATCTATGCCCTTTTCCTCCTACCCTCTCATAATATTTCCTTTCTCTATTCCTACCTCTCATAGTCAAGGCCTTAGAACTCTTTGTGGGTTCTACGATATTTCTTCTTGTATCCTCTTGTAGGAGTTATCCCACAATGACTTCCATCTTTAGATCAGTCACCTTTGTGCTCCCACGAATCATAATAATCAAATTATTCCAAGAGTTTGAGAGACTACATAATAATTAAATACAATGATCTTCATCCTTGACTTGATTTCTAGCTAATATCAACTAATTGATTAGGGTATTTAAGGTGTTTAAGTTCTCTACCATACTTCCATTATCCATCATCTGCAACCCATACAATGTTTTCCTTAGCAGGATCAAGTTCATCAAAGATTTAGACTCATAAAACTATGTCAACTTGTCCCACATTTCCTTGGCTTTCGTGGATTCAATGATATTTGAGAGAACTGAATCAACCAAATTTAGCCCTATCAATGTAATATATATTTATTTTATTTTGTCTTAATCCTTCTAAGACAATGCACCCAACTTTGCAATATCCATGATTGTTTTCTTCAAGTCTCTTTCCACTAGAAGATACTTTATATTTCATTTCCACATATTGAAGTTATGTCCATTGAAGTTTTCAATAGTTGACCTCTTCATTTTATCTTCTATGATACTCATTTAATTCTTCTAACCGCTCTCAATTCTGGCCTAGGCTCCACAGGCCAAAAATATGTCTTAGTTTCCTCATTGAAGAACAACCTCTGTCTTTCACGCTCCGATACCACTTGTTGGTGGTGACCCTTCATGTTGGCAGAGAATATATGCGGAGAAGAAACAAAATAAATAAATTAGAACTTAAAAAAATATATGTAGTAAAGAGAAAAACAACATTGCATAAGGGAATATACAACATGTATAAACAATAGGATTAACACTCTGCCACCAAGAAAGATTGTATTTGCTTCAATACAATAATTACATGCATGAACTCAGGATAGTTGCTCCAAAAAATCATAAATTATATAAGGATGATCCTTCCCTAAGAAACTCTAAAATATATTATTTTTATATTGTCCTGGAAACCCTAAATTTCTATTTTGTGAACAAGTACCCATAATCACAACTTTAGTGTCGTAGTAGTTGCCAATCTTAAAAATAGTGAAGGGTAGATAGTTACTATGGAAATACACTCAATGGAAGGTAAGGAATGGTAAGTCTGTTCACTTCTAAGAAGATGCATGGCTAGATAAGTTTCCATTAGTGAAGGATGAGATGGCAAGTATTAAAATAGAATTGGAACAAAATTATGGGAATATAGTGAGTGACTATTTGGTGATAGAAGGATGAGAGGTAATATAGAAGGAGTTGAACATCCATAATCAATATAAGGATAAGATTCAAAAGCTAACAACTAAATTAAGAGCATTTTATATAAGCCTCAATATGGTTGAGGATACAATAGCATGGGGAGCTACTAAAGAAGGGCAATTTGTTGTTAAATCAACCTCTAATATTTCACATGTAATTCTTAATCGGTATTTCAATGGGACCATTTATTTGGAAGAAAAAACATTCTAAAGTCAGCAATTTTTCTTTGGTATATAGTCTAGAAAAAAAAATTAACAATAGATAACCTTCATATAAGGGGTTTTCAATTTCCTAATAGATGTTACTTTTGTGAATATTGTGAGGAGCCAGTGAATCATATATTCTTAGAATGTAATTACTTAAAATATCATATGATATAATAAAGAAGATAGGGGAGGTGTGGGTGATGTATAATAACATGACAGTATGGATAGAATACTAGGAGAGCCTTTTAAAATTCCAAGATTAAATCAAATTAGGAATATGATTTTCTTTCATTATGCATAAGGAATTTGTTTGAAGAGAAATAGAAGGATTTTTAAATGGGAGAAGAGATCTACAACCAGGAATAAATAACATATCATAGCAGTCACAATGGAGAATCTTAAAGTAGAGAAATTGCTAGAGAGTATAGAGTTATTGGAGGAGGCTAAAATAAGTGCAAATTAGAACCTAAGTCCAATTGGGGGGAATGATAATCCTCAAGGAGGCTTGAGGAGCTTGACCAAGTGGTAGCCATCAAAACAAGGTTTGCTAAAACTAAATTTTGATGGGGCTTCTAAAGGTAATCCAGGGAAGGCTGAACAATGCTAAGGGATATCCAAGGAATGGTGATTGAAGCTATGAGTGAGTACTTGGGCATTATGACTAGTCATAAGGTTGAAGCAATAGTAAAGATAGCAGTTCAATTAGGGGTTAAGAGATTAATAATTGAGGGAGATTTACTAAATATTATTAATTCTTGCAATAAAAGGTTGGTGGAGAGTTGGAGAGTAACATACATAGTAATAGATATGTTAATATACTTAAATGCACTAGAATAATTTCAAGTGGTCCATGTCTATAACGAAGGAAATGGGGTGGTTGACTAGCTAGCCAACTAGGGAGCTCTTAGAGAGGAAGATAAAATATGGTTACCACCAAATGGGATATCTATATGTACTCCATTTAATGATAAAGGAGGGAGGATACTTAGAAATTGAAGCCAATGGGTGAAACTTCCAATATTTAGAATGTCTATGGTAAATTATTTGTTGAAGATTTTGGGAATTGCATACTATAGGGCCATGTCCTTTGGAGATCTTTAGGACTTTTCAACTTGTAGTTGTATGAATTTTGAGAGATATGATGAGGGTTTCATTTTTTGAAGATTTGTGTATGAGGATAGACCTTTTTCTGATGATCTAAGGATTTGACTGTGAAGGGCTCCTTTTTTTTGAAGAGCTATGGATTTGTATATGGGTTCCATCTTTTGGAGATCTGTGGACTTGCCTAATGAAGGTTCAATATTATGAAGATCTATGGACCTATCTATTAAGGGTTTTATTTTCTAGATATGTGTGAACTTGTGACTTTCTACAAGCATTGTGAGGCTTCGAGTGAGAAGGGTTCCAATTTTTGGAAGATCTATGTATCTACCTGCATAAGGTTTCATTTTTTGAAGATCTATAAATTTGTGTGTTGAGGGATCCATTTTTTGAAGAGTTATGAACTTGTCTACTAAGGGTTCCATATTTTGGAGCTTATGAATGTAATGAGATTGGATTTTGTTGTTGTGTTGGAGTATGTTGCATGCTTATGGCCCAAATAAACTGAAGATCTAATTTGATGAATGTAACAAAGTTTTAGCAATCTTGATGTAATTATAATAAAAGGAATAATAGTAGTGGATGTTGTTCCAAAAATATATTTGAAGATTTCAATATGTATTGAAGTTTTTGAAAAGAGGAAAAACAAAATGTAAGATTGGATAGACCAGTCTAGACTAGTAAAAGGGTTCAAACTCTTTCAAAAACCCTCTTTTACCAATATAAAAAAATACTGACAAATCTAAATTTGTAAAACAATAACTTAACTAATATAAATAAGTTGAAAGTTAGATATTTAAACTTGACCACAAATTTAAACCTTATATAATAAAATAAACTCATTCAAAAGTGATAATTAAATTAACATTTATTATTATTACAAATAATTTTTATTTAAATATTAACAAAGCTGTATGGATGCACAGATGCAGGGTGTGGATATGGAATATCATATGTAGATCTTCAAAATTGAAATATAAAAATGAATAGGTACAGTATTCTAAAATATACTCTACTTTATTAATCAATTTAATACATCTTTAAATTAAACAACTACTCTCAAGGTAAAAAGCAAACGAAAACTCCACCTTAAGAATATACCGCTGAAACATCTTTTATATATACTCTCCCAAACAACAATGCTTTGAATGATGATTGAACTTTGTATAAACTACTTATCATATTTCTATCTTCTCCTCGTGTTATACGAGTCATATGATCAAATAAACGAATAACTAAAACCTAGGTATATTGTTATAAATTTCTATTTGTATCGTTTGAAGTTAGGTTTTTAGAATAATTTAAAATAAAAATTCTATTTTTATTATTTTAGATGCTTTTGGCCTATACTTTTTATACATGGACAGCCGGTACATGCAGTGCATACATAAATGCAACAGGAATATTTGGAATCCGCTTACATAGAAGTTCATGGGTATGAGGCAAATGCATCCTTTCATCCTTAGGCACCGGGAAAGAATTCTAAAAGTTTTTTTTGAATATAAGTTAAATCATTGAAGTTTTCTTTATAATTTTTTTTTTTTTTGATAGACATGATTTGGAGTGAAGGAGACCCCTGTTGACTCAGGGTTGGTATTCTTTAAGGTTTCTTTTGAACACAACGGAGAAAGAATTCTCAAAGTTTTTCTGAATATAAGTTAAATCATTGAAGTTTTCTTTATAATTCCTTCTTCTTGATAGACATGATTTGGAGTGAAGGAGACCCCTCTTGGCTCAAGGTTGGTATCCCTTAAGGTTTCTTCCGAACACAAGTTAAATTATTGAATATGTCTCTATAATCCCTTCTCCTCGATAGACATCTTGGAGGGAGACCCCCAATGGCTTAGGGTTCATACACCCTAGTGCGCACTAAGCAAACTCAAGTCAGACTACTACCTTTGAGGCATGCCCCAAAATTTGAACCTAGATCTCCTTTTGATAGGAGCCCAAAATCTTACCAATCCAATAACCCTTAAAAACACAATAATAATGATCAAAAGGAAGGGGGCTTTGGAGATGACTTCCTATGGAAGTCATGTTCCACTTTCATGCATCCTTTCCCTGATCCTATCCCAGCTTCAGTGACACTTCCTTAACCCTTCCTTCTTGGTAGGATGGTGTTGCAAACGATCTCCTTCGAGAGGGAGATCACTGATCCAATGTTATGCCCTTTCGTTGCTCTTCGGTGGGGTTTTCCTCTGGTGCCTGGGTCCTGGGATGGTTTTGGGTTCTTCCCTAGGACTTTCCTTGGGTTTTCTGGGTTGTTTAGGGATTTTTTCCTTGGATTTCCCAGTTTTTCTGAGGTTTTTCAGGTGTCTTTTTGACGTTTACCTTTGGAGGTTCTTTAGTTGCAGAATGTTGGGGTTGTAGGAAAGTGGCTTCATGAGCAGTTTTACACAACATCCTTTTGGTCTTGGGGAGGACCATGTGCTTTCTTCTGTGACTCTGCTCTTTGGGATTGATGTTGTGGGTCCAGCGGGATTTCAGTTTCTTTTGTGGCCTGCCTGGTAGGGCCTCTGGTTTCCTTACAGGACTTCCTCATCTGTTTTCCTAAATCTATTCGGTGGTAGTGCTGAAGGTTGTCTGAGATTTTTGGTTACATCCTTACATCCTTTCTGTCTGGGCTTTATCGTCTATAGTTGGGCTTCCTCGTGACTCCCTCCTCTTGGGTTCCTTGGGAACTTTCTCGTATTTTTCCTACGATGTGTTGTTCTACTTTTGTTGCTTCCTCTATTGGGTTGGCATCCTTGAAGGCTTCCTTCTTCATTGCATGAGGACTTCATGGCCTGTGGAGTTCCTCAGTATGTTGACCCACTTTCTAGGCCTATGATTCAATGCTTGAGGATTTTGTGGCCTAAGGAAATCCTCTGTTGGTTGTTCCACCTTTCAGGCTCGCAAGGGATTAGGTTTTTCTCTCTGTTTGAGTGATCCTATGGCCTCCCTGCTTACTTCCCGTCCTTGTTTAGGCGGGATTTACTGTAATAGCAGTTTCTCTGCTCCACCCTTTAGTGTAGGGTGGTTTTTTTTCTTCTGGCTAGTTTTCCCCTGCATGGGAAGTTGTATCTTTCATGGTTTCTAGTTTCCCATGGGTGGTTTGGTGCCTATTTCCTTTTCCCACCCTTGGGATGTTTCAAATTTAAATTTAGGCACCTGTTTTCTTTTCCCACCTTTGGGAAGTTTCAAATTTGATTTTAGGCGGGTTTTTTGTTTTCTTCTACCGCCTTCTCCTTTCCCGCCTGGCGGGCTTTTCAAATTTTGTTCCATGCGTTTTTCCTCACTACCTTCCTGAATGCTTTCCTGAAGGTGTTCCTTAAGGCTTTCATGATGTCCATCCTTGGACTGTTCCTCTTACAGTTTGATGTAATGTAATCAAGTTTTGGGATCCTTGATAAAAATCCGCTTTTAATTCAACTTAACTTGCGAAAAAACCACAATAATAATCTTTTTATTACACTCACGTTGTACGATATCAAGCAATCCATTCTATCATTCACATTCACAATTAATTCATCATACTGTATGGCTAATGATATTTTCAGTACACTCACTATATCATCCATTCTATCATGCACATTTACAATTAATTCATCATACTGCAGGATATCAGGCAATATGCTTTAATTAATCTCAATTCTCACATGGAAAGTTGAAATTCGGCACGGCATAATATTAAGAGATAACATCATAAGAATATGAGGGAATATTAAAGCAAAAATCCAATGTCACCACCCTTGCAACTTGCAAATCCGCACTCACAACGTGGGGAGGATGGAAAGGAAAAAAAACAGAAACAGTAATGACTTCACTTACCATCCAGACCCATCATGATTACCCAACTGAAAAAGCAGAACGGTGTAGCTCCCAATGAATGGGTGCACTCAAATCCCGTTGGACCTGTGATTATCACTTGCGTTACTTATGTCCAATACTGTCCTTTGGGGATAAGAGCATCTGCCTGCGTTGGGTTTGCAGTTTGCCAGTAATAGCATGGTCAGTATCAGCGGGCAGTAGGGACTACGGATACATGACTAATTGAAGAAGGAAGGAAAAGATAGATAGTCATGGATCAGGAAGAATTTGTCTGAAGTTTGCACGGTGCTCGAAGGCACAAAAAGTCTTTCTTCCTCTCTGCCAAAGCCGGTGCTCTCTATTCCAAGCAAAAGTAGAGTGACCTCCTTCAGTGCAAATCGCATCACTTGTAAACATCTTTCCCACTTTCCAAGGACACCACTCTCCAACATATATCACGATTTTGGAAACCCACCTTTTGGTTTGTTTTTCTCAATTAATTTGCACTCAAGAAAGATAGAGCCCAGGGAAGCAATGTGGTTGCTTAAGATGGAGAACACCTTTTTTAGGGTTTATTAGAAAAGAAGAACACAAAAGAAAAGTGGTATAAGTATTGAGGACGATCTATGGGTGGATAGGAGCCATAAGGAGTTGCAATGGTGCATTGTCTCAATGGGAGAGAAAATTGCAGTACGTGAATTATTTTACGTTTTTGTTCAGAGTGGTTTGAGTTTCAAGACTTCAAATCCTTATTTGTTGCAAGGATTTCAAGATATTTGAGGACCGCCTTAATGGGTTGCAGAGAATTTGTTAGCAGAGAGTCAACAATTCAAATGGATTATTTGTCAATTTAAATCTTGTTATTATTGTTGTTGGTGTTGCAGAAATGTTGCTGAGGTATTGCCCTTGGGGTTGGGAGCAATGATGGTTATCATGACATTCCAAGCTTGGCCTCAGTAGCCCTGCTTCTAATTGGAGCTCTCTGACAAGTCCAAAGAGTATGTAACATGGTTAGTTTTTGTAAAATGTATTTACAGTATTTTATTGCGCTCATTTCAGCTAGTTTTGCCTTATGTGTTGCAAACTTTCAAAGAGTTTCTAGATTCATTCATGTCATGTTATTCAATTTTGGAGTTGTCACAGTAGTGTGCAATGTCCACAGAACATCATCCATGGTTATGAAGGATTTCTGTGAGAGCTCGATCCAATGTATTGAGGGCTTTTCCACAATGACTTGTATTTTACCCGAGCTTATGATCAAATCCTTTTAAGTTTCATGGACTTATATCATATGACAGCATTCTATTCAGGAAGATTAAATAAACTAGAGATGGATGATAAGAGGAATCCTTGAAGGCTTAATATGTCCGTGCCTGCTGCTTAATTTCTTAGTCTTGTTCTTTTTCATGTTTCCAATCCGAAGGTTGAAGAAAGCCTGCAAATTGTCTATGCTATTCATTTTTTGTTTTCATGAATGATTAATAATGCTCGTTATCTTGGTTGTCCGAGTTCTTTTCCTTCCTGAGATATCTTATCATCATCAAGAGCAATTTCGTTGTCAAGTAACAGCATGGTTGCAAAATCATGGATGCATCCAAAATGTTCATCAAACTATTTTCACACCAAACCACCGTACAATTTGAAGAAAGCAGAAAGCAGAGTTAAATTTCTCAGATGTGATGTGACAATTCCACAAGATTCTTGTACTTAACTTTCAATGATACAATTAAAGTAGACTCAATTATATCTAGCTATCATGTATGCAAAGCAGAAAATCCATGGAGATGCAGTCTGACAATTCAGGATGACCATTAGACGTGCCAGGCAAGCCAAAGGGAAAAAACATAAATATTTTTCTAAGCTGGGACCAAGGTTTCACAAGTTGGTCACATGCATTTTGGCACAGTAGATAATTATGTGTAGTTATTAACCATTTTTATCTTGCACTTCAATCATGGTATCTATTTTCTTTCTTCACCAGTTATAACCATAGCATTAGAGCCATGGATGACTTTATTAGAACTATCACTGAATTATGATTAGGTTCATCAGTTACAGTATTCACTGTTTTAACATGGTTGACTCCAATATTTTTTTATTTATACCATTGCCAATATATAAGCAACATTTTTTTTTTCCCCTCCTGAGTGGTTGTTGAACACATTATGGCATTCAATCCAAATCCAAATGGGAAGAAATGGTAACAGGCATTTAGTAGTTGACTGGAAGTTTAGGCATAATAGGCCAATCCAAGAATCAGCTAGATAGATAAAGGCTGAAGAAGAATATGATTTAGATAGAGCTTCCCCGTGGAAAAAGTAGGTGAATTTACAGAATGTGGGCCCCTTAGCATACGTCAAAGACAAAGTATTTGACCCATATGATAATATATGAGCTAATAGTAAATGCCCAGTCTCTGTCATAGAAATATTCTAGCTAATGTTTTCAATTGTTGCATTATTACATTTGTTTTTGTCCGAACAAGACTGTCTAAATTTTAATTTAATAAATATATATTGTTTAAATTATATATTTATATGATTACTTTAAATTTTATTTTTACCCTAAATAAAAAATTTGTTCTAAGTTATAGGATCAGGTATTTAAGTTATAGGGAAAATTTTTCCAACTAAAACAAAAAACAAAATCAGTTTTAATATTTGAATATATAATAAAAGGAGAGTTATTTCCAATTTAAATTAATTATAAAATTTTAATTTATATATATTTTTATTTGGTTATTGTGTGGTACTTCTATGATCGATTCATAGGGTTGAGTAGTCTCCTCCCAGCCATGACCCCTCGTAAAGCCAAGAGCTATACTTATCAATAGATAATTTAACACAAAGTTGATCCCTCGTAAAACCGAGAGCTAGAGATATACTTATCAATAGAGAATTTAACACAAAGTCACCACACACCCACCCCCTCACACACTCGACCACGCCGAACCTTAGACCTCCCAAAGAAGAACCAAAGCCCGTAACGTTGCACTGCACCCAGGTGCATTTTAATTTGTAATATTATTTTTATGTAATATGTTGTGGTTACTCCAAGGCATAGAACTTAGGTAGTTAGTTGGTAAACACTGTGAGATTACCATCCAAGGTATGTAGTGGTTTGAACTTTAGGGCATAAAACTCAAGTAGCTAGCTGGCAAACACTCTTCGACTACCATTCAAGGTATGTAGTAGTTTGAACCTTGAACCTCCTTCCAAGGTAGCTGTGGACTTTGGAGGGGACCTCCAAAAACAAACCAAAATTCTAACCATTAAATTATTCTTGTATATAATATCATTTATCATTTTTTAAAATCAATAATGTATTTAATATCAATTTTAACATTTGTTTAACAAAGTATCGTAACATTACTTAAATTTTTCTATTAAAATAGATATGATATTAAGTAAGTAATTTTTTTTATTAAAATACATATGATATTAAGTAAGTATTGGCTTTTAGCAACAAATATTATATTGAAAGTATTTATATAATTACAACTACAATTGTTTTCCTCACCGTATGTCTTAAGATTAATTGTTATTGTGGTATTGTCTATTATAAATGCGGTATTGTTATTGGATTATCTTTACTATTGTTCTACAATACCTTGAAGTTACACCTTATTCTCTTAAATATGAGAAAATAACCGATTTTTAAAATGTTTATTATGTAATGCCCTAAAATGTTTTATAATTATATATTTTAATAAATGTTTATGAAGTTTGCATTTTCTTTTGTTATAAGAAGATTGGGTAATTTTAATTTTAATTAAGTTTTTTTTAATGTGATTGATTTGATTTGATATTTGAATATATAATTTATAAAAATTGATTTCCAACTTAAACTAATTAATTATAATTCTTTACTAAAAAAACTAATTATAATTCTTTGGCTTTAAACCCTTACTATGAATGTAGCAAATTGTGTTTTCAAAAAAGTGTCGAAGTAAAGGAACGTTGGAATTTTGGGAGAAAGAAGAGATCAGAGTGAGTGTGAGCCATGAGAGAATGTGAGTTGGGCGAGAATACAAGCCAAGAGCGAGTGCAAACCAAGAGAGAGTGTGTCAGACAAGAGGGAGTGCAAGCTAATACTGAGATCTTGAGATATGGCGAAAGAGGAGCAAATTTTTTTGAAGTGTATCAATGCTTCAAACCCTTACCATGAATGTCATAAATATTGTTTCCAAAAAATTGTCGAAGCAAAGGAACGTTGGGAGAAAGAAGAGACAGGAGGAAGTGTAATCCAAGAGTGAGTGTGAGTCGAGGGGGAGTGCAAGCCAAGAGGGAGTGTAAGTCAAGAGTGAGCCCTGACCCCAACCCCACTAGTTAGTTTGGAAGGAAAGTCATATTTGAAAGCCTTAATGGGAAGTGATGATGCCCTAGTTAGAAGTATGGATGCCCAAGTTGAAGATAAGTGGAAGAGCAAATATATGGAAAGTTCAATCCAAGTAGCAGATGTTGCACCAAAAGTGACCATCAAGGATGATATGATTGAGCATGATATAATGGTTTTGAAAAGCAGAGGGTTACTATGTAAGTTCCATACATCCTGGCCAGGGATTTTGGAGATTCAAGATTGGATCAAGTGGAAGTGAGGTTAAATTCAAATTACTGTATGAGTTTTCTTCCTAAAGGTTTTTTTCCTTGTTAGAGATAAAATATTGAGTGGTGGCCCATGGTTTAGAGGGAGAGATACCCTTTATTTAATACCATGGAATGCAATTTTTTCCATTGAGATAAATATTATTAAGAAGCTTCTGATTTGGGTTAGGATTTTTAGACTTCCATATCAACTTATCAATAAGGATGTTTTGAAAAATATTGGAAATACCCTAGGAGAATTCATCAAGGACCAACTATTAAGGAGTGGAATCATGCTATATATATTATAATATGTGTTGCTATGGATATTTCAAAACCTTTGCCACAATTCATTAAGATTAAATCTGAATCAAGAGAATGAGATCAACAAGTGGATTATTAAAACATCTCATTTTGTTGTCACAATTGTTATGAGACTGGACACTTGACAAGAGTTTGCAAAGTGAAAAATATGAAGAGAGAGACATTAAGTTTTGGTCATAAGATAAACTTCAAGGTGAAGCGAGGAAATCATACATTAATAAAATGTAGATCAAATCAAGGATATTACACTCCTAAAGAAGGGGCAAAGAAAGCCTATCTACAACATCTTATGGAAAAGGCCACCATAACTCACTTGGATCAACAATTAGAAGAAACAATGAAGGATATAAGGGATGAGAAAGTACAATATGTAAGTTCAAGTTTAGAAGGAATTAAAGGTGCAAAGGTAAATGTGGAGGAAAATCCAAACATAAAGATGACAAAATAGGTCAAGATATTTCCAGGTAAATCATATTTATTTTCCTCTAGTATAGAATCCTCTCTTGATAATAAAAGTGAAAGTGGTATAGAGGTCATCCCTTACACTTTAGGGTTTCAAGAGCAACATAATAAAGAAACGAGGATGGAGGAAGTCCGTAAAAATTTAAGGTTTTTAGGGAAGACAAAGAAGGTAATTGCTTTGAAAGAGCATCCTTTCACTTTAGGGTTTCCAATACAATATAAAGAAGAATGTGCTTTTGAGGTTATTCCTTGCTCTACAAATCTTACACAACAAGACAAACCTATAGATGATAAGTATTGCTTTGAGCAGTTTGAGAAGATTGAAGAGATGGATGAAGATCAAAGTATTGGTGAAAATGAATAAAATAGAGGAAAACCCAAGAAATAAAAACAAAGAGAAAAAAAAAAAACCAAAGGGATATTGATACAAAAGCAAATATCGCAAGTGCTAACAAGAAGTGGGGCTAAACCCACAAATAAAAACAAAAAATAACGAAGGAAATAATATCTTGGAATATTAGGGGCATGAATAAGAACCCTTAAAAAAGGTATTAAGAAACTCTCATATTTTTTTCTCAATTAGTTATATGGGATTGAAACGGGCCCCACCCATATCACATCATCACCACATAGTGGTATTACAACAAAGCTTGGATATTATCTATGTATCACTTGGCAAGATTTGAACCTTGGTCTCCTCCTTAAATATTGAGGAATCTAATATGTTGAGCTAATGCCACTTGATTAAAGAAATTATCATATTGTTATAGACAATATTTTTATATTTATGGATATAAAAAATGGGCAGCAAATATTTTAGCCATTCATGGTGTTGAATTTTATCTTGAAAAAATTATAATTTCGAAAGGCAAAAACTCAGCATTGAGGAAGATGGCAAATCTCATTGATAAGAAAGGTAGATGAAGAATATTTTTGATAGAAAAGTGGGTTGGATATGATGTAATTAATTTGATAGAAATGTAATGAAACAAATACAATGTTTTGTTTTTATAATGGGAGTGGCCCCCAATAGAAGCCACCCATAGCTTATTAAAAAAAACTAACTATAATTATTTAATTTAATCTCTCACTTTGTATATATGTGTGTGTGTTTGTTTTATATTTTCAATTATTTTCATCATAAATGTCTTAATATTGATTGTTATTGGAGTATTGTCTAATACAAAGCAAGAATTTGAACTTGGTTGGGTTGCATTGTGGTCATACAATTGCATTTTGTTTACTATTGTTCCACAATATCTTGAAGTTACAAATTATTCTTTTATATTATTACTAAAAGTATTATAAGTATAGATATCATTAGTATCATTTTTGCAAGACTTGCAAAAGTAAAATTCATGGAATTTTAGGTTAAGGTCGAGGTCTTTTTCTTAGCCCAAAGACAATATAAATATAATAATTTTGGACTTCAATAAATATAACTCTAATGCATGAAACATTGTATGGATGAGATGTTAGGAGTTATTACATCACAGGCCATGTGAAGTAACATGTGGTATAACCACTCATCACAAGGACTATGCATGTACTATAGTATAGAGGTAGTTGCATGTTTAGTTATAGGTTTGTTATGCATAAAATAAGCATTCTATGTATTTAAATACCTACCATTTCATAATGCAAATCATCGAAGCATTGAGTTCTAACATGTGATATTAGAGTAGGTAGAAGGAAGAGCCATGTCTAATAATACTTCTCTTGTTTTGATCCAAAGAAGCTCAAGGAACATTCTGTTGAAAAGAAGTTTCTAGGGTAAATAACTCTGTTAGAGATTGATTAAGGTTAACCTCAAAGAAGAGGTAATCATCTTCTCTATAAATCAGATTCCATGAAAAATCAATCTACTTAGACCTCAAATGAAAGGTTATTATCTTCTTTGTGAAGCAAAATAATATAGAAGATCTCTTAGAAATCATATTCTTGATAAAAAGGTGTCAGGGAGAAAAATCCCTACCAAAGGCCAAAAAGGCAAAAGCCTCAAAGAAGTGAAAAGTGTTTCATATCTATCAAAAAACAATAAAGTCATAGCTTGTAAGCAACAACAAAGTCAAGATCAATAGAAACAAGATCATAGGAATCCCATCTAGAAGAGATTAGTTATGCCCAAAACTAAGGTGTGGGCTAGACATCATCTAATCTACTCTCAAAATATAAACATTCCAAACAAGATCGTGAAGAGTAGAAAAATTATCACATGAACTTATGGAACATGGATTTCCATTTCAAGCAAAAAGACTCATCATTTTAAATATTGAACTTCCAATCCTAAGGAAATTTCATAAGTGCACTTCTATTTTGAGCAAAAGACTAGTCCATGAAACAAGTTCAAAATTTGAACACGTTGGCATCAATAATTATGTTGAAGTTTCAAAATCCACTGAACTTTACATTATTTTCCAGTGCTTAAATAAGAACAAAATACACTGGATTATCTTCCCTTGCGTAAGAGAATCATGAATTGGAAGATCAAAAATTCTAACTTAGGCTAATTACTAACTAAATGCTAACTTAAGCTAACTATCTTAAGTCTTACAACTAATAGAATCTAGAAACTAATTCTAGAAACCCACATGAGAGTGAAGGCTCACATTTACATAGGTTGGTTATTAGCAAAAATAAATCTAATCTAAGAAATATAAAATAGACCTAGGAACTAAAATAAATAAACTAATCCTAGGAACTAACAAGTGATGTCCTCATCATACCTCCCCACTAAATAAGCATTGGACTCCAATGCTTTGACAATAGAATTAAGAGGGTGAGTCGGAGGGGGCTTCTAGACCTCCAAATCAGTAGCAGATAAATAAGGCAAATATGCCTTCTTCTTCTTCCTCCTCTCCTTCTCCTTCTTGTAAAGGTAAAAAAATTTGTAATCATCGTAAAAGAAGACATAAGGAATTTGAATGTTTTAGGAAGATATAGAGCCTCTATAAAATCTCAATAGGAGGAACCTTAAAATGGTCCCCTTGAGATCATAGGAGAGATAGTTACTATGATGAGTTGAAGGGTAAACTGGAAAATGTTAACTTGATGCATCGTAAAGGTGATTGTGATAGTCTTGTTTGTCACAAAAGCCCACCTAACTCAACTTTTCTGTGAATTATATTATTGACAATGGATTGCAAAGCAATTTGATTGCAAAATCTATAGTTGATGGGCTAAAAATTCTTGTAGAACCACATCCTCATCCATATTCACTTGGATGGAAGGATACTGATTTTTCCTCCTACATCACATAAACTTGCACTGTCTTTAGGCCTGCATTTTATGGATCAAGTCACCTACGATGTGACTTCGATGGATTATTGTGGCCTCATTCTTGGCTAGACCTATCAATATAAGACAAGGGGTCAATATGATGCATATAACCAAACATACACAATGCATCACACGAATAAGACATTTCTTATTCGCAACCTTCCACTTACCATACTTTTGCTTTGCTCACATCAGTCGCAAAAGATTACATTAATATTTAGCTGACCTTAGGACACACCTGCTCTAGTAGTACCATCTTCTCTTAAGGAGGAAATCCCTCCTTTATCCTCAATACCTCCTCCTATTATGACTTCTACTACTATTGAGCGACCTTTCTTGTCGTTTTCACAAGTTCTTGTTGTGCAACAAACTCCATAGACTCTTGTTGGATCCTTAAAAATCCAACATGAGATACCCCTAATTTTAAACTTAAGAATATCTCATGAATTCAATATTTGTTAATAAGATTCTTCCTTTAGGTTTCATTTGGTCATTATGAATTCCTTTTAAAGTCCATTACATAATCCCTTTAGCTATTTGTTTAGTTTACTCGGTTATAATGTTCTTTTCCATGATTTTATCCATAGGTCTTATTAATATGAATCCCTATGTTTTGCAAGTATTAAGTTGGTTTGAGTCTTATTGGTTCATATAAATGTTTTATCTTTAGTGCCCAATTGATAAAAATATTTAAGTTCAATTGGTCCCATATGAGTTTCCTAGTCTCATGTGATTCCCCTCGCTTTTTTGTTAACGTACATGCTGCACCTTCCCTCATCTCCTATGGTTCGCGTCAGTTCATAAATTTAAAATATACCCGAGTCATCCAAAGTTGTTCTCTTAATTGCCATATCATTCTTAAGGTTTAGAGACCTCTTATATGTGAAATAATAAGTCCACCTCCTTGAGCCCATTTTAATTTTTTTGAATTCATCCATCAAAAACCATATGTATAATGTCAACCTAGGTATTCCACAATTTTATCATCCCTATAAGTCATGCATTTCCTCAAGTTATCTACAGTTTGCTTTCTTTCGTATATTCAGAGAAAATATGGGCACTAAAATTTTTTTAGTGCCATGTCTCCATTAATTTATCAATGACGGTATCCTTGTTTAGAGTTATGCTAGATTTCATCAAATCCTAGATCTGCAGTCACCTAGCCAACTTTGATAAATCTTAGCCATTAAATATCTATTAAAAGTCCCCTACTCCATATTCTCTATTTAGAAAAATTAGATGGATTGCATTCACCTTCGTACCACAATTTAATCTAAGCCATAAATAAACCCAAAAATCCTCCTATTGACTAGTAAAAGCACCTAGATATCCCCTAAATCAATGGACCACATCAACTCTGCTCTCTCCAGTCAATCCCAACCATACAAAGCATGTTGTTCACATTTACACGTGCCACTACCGATGAATTAAGACCGCTCATTTTCTTGCGTTTAAAAAGGAAGAAGTAAAATTCTTCTACAAAACATGCGATCCGTATTCACCCAGGCTAGTGCCAACCAATCCAAACCACAAGTTTAAGTTGCTTTTTGAAAAGAAATTCAAAGTCCTCCAATGAAATGTGTGGCTTGCATTTACTCGAAGAAGGCTAAGCGCTCCCATATGATTGGTTGGCGAACAAATGATTTGTGATTACCTAAGAAGATTTGATGGTCTGGATGAATCAATGAAAATAAGCTTGACGAAATGTGTGGTCCACGCTCAATCTCTCTCTACTAGCCAATCCAATCCACTTATTTCTTTTCAGCACCGTCAAAGGGTCAAAATACCCTAAGTAAAATGGATGGACTACATTTGTTGACGAAGTAATCAATGGTGCATATTTGAAGGCAAAAATAAAAGGTGCGGATTTGATTAGGTAAGATCTCATGGTCCCGATCAACGACCAAAAGGTACGTCAAATTGAGTGGCTCACATTTGCTGAAGTAGGAATCAACTGTGCATAGTCTTTTGTAAAATAGAGCTTTGAATTTTCCTCCTAAAAGATTTATGACCCGTATTCACTCAAGCACAGATTGATGAATGTGGTTAACTAGAATGCACCCAAATGAACGGTTTGCATCGTACAATAAAAAGCATCATAAAAATTTGAACTATCTACATGGATCCAGGATGATGAGATCAATGGACATGATTCGTTTGCAAGTAAAGATGAAAAGTGATGACAAAGACTTGTCAAAGCAGATCAATGACACACATGGTTTCAGGGTCGAAGAATGGACGGTACACGTTCAATAGGAAATAATGACTATAGAAATAATGCACATATTAACTTGAATATTGTAGAAAATTCAAAATAGATCCATGGATCACATTAATCCATGATAAGGAAGGGACAAACCACATTTGTTGGCGAATGAACCCAAATTTCATGACTAAGACCAATTAGAAATGAATGATCCAGATTAACTTGAAGACCAAGATGAATGGCCTGTGATGAAGAACAATGGATGAATCAAATCAAAAGAAAGATGAACAAAGTGCTCGAACCACTTGAATATTCATAGGTAAATCAATGGCTCACACCTGTAGATCAAGAGAGATTAACGACTCACCATAATCCGAAGAAAAATTCTAAGGTCCACATTGCATGTTGGAAAAGGACAAAGGACTTAGACCACGAAGGGGTACTCGAGTTAATGCCAAATGGATGGCCTATGATGGATCACCAGATTAAATAGATAATCATGCCTGTAGATAAATAATGACATAATATTTATACCATGACATAGAAAAGTCAAAGAAGATATTTTGGCCCACATTTGTCAGGAATATGAAATAAATAGTCTGTATTATGCCATGTTTTGATTGCAGTATTCCACATAAGCAAAGGTCAAGGGCCTAGATCGCATGTCAAGAAAAGATAGATTCTAGACCAAGTCAAAAAGAGAAATTGAATGGTCCTCATTTATCCATATAATTTAAATTAATTAGTGCAATTGGTTGAATCTTATGGGCTACAGTGCTTCACATAAGTAGAGATTGATGAGTCAAATTTTACAAAGAACACCATAGTAGAAATGCCAGAACTCAAAGACTAAAAACTAGCCAAGTGTACGGTCATGATCCAAAAAAATTGTAATCTAGTGGAGGATCATATGACCAAGAAGTGGCCAAGTATCAAATTCAAGAAAAGACAACTAAAAATAATTGTAAACCAACGGTATGCCACAATAGAGATCGACAATGCAGGTTCAACCAAATGGAGCAATAAGATGTAGACAATTATAATAGAATGAACCATCATCAAGCTATAAAAGAGCAATGGCAACCAGAGAAGTATCAATTTTTGCATAGCCAAATTTTTCTAAAGGTATAGTTGAGTGCCCTTGTCCTTGTTAGTTGTATTTTTCATGGTTTATTTTTTCCATAGTCACCCCTTATTCTTCTCCATCATTATGTAGGTTTTTCCAAGGAAGCATCTAGTTAGTTGAGATTATTTCTAGTGATTGGATCAGGAGCTTTAAGACTCGTTGTTACTACTTTTAGAATGAATAGTGGAAATTATTTGTTACATTATTTGAACAAAGAAGTTATTTGTATTTGTTTAATGAGATTTAGAACATTTTACCAGACTCTAATTGTAAAGATTTTATGATATTAATACAATTTTGACTTCCTCCTTTGTGCATTTTGGTGCCAATTATGTGCTTGTTGTCCCATTTGCATGTTACATCATTTGAATGTGTGAATGACGCTTTCTTTCATTGGTGAATTTTCAATTATGCTTGTAACATCATTTGAATGAACATAATTGACCTAATTATTTCTCCCTCTTTATTTCTTTCTCATTAAATTTTTAAAGCTTTGCTACAATTACCCAATGGATGAGGCTTTGGTCTATTGATAGGCTCCTTTAGGTTTCATTTGGTCATTATGAATTCCCTTTAAAGTCCATTACATAATCCCTTTAGATTTTTGTTTAGTTTACTCGGTTATAATGTTATTTTCCATGATTTTCTCCATAGATCCTATTAATATGAATCCCTATGTTTTGCAAGTATTAAGATGTTTTGAGTCTTCTTGGTTCATGTAAAGGTTTTATCTTTAATGTTTGATCGATAAAAATATCCTTAGTTCAATTGGTCCCATATGAGTTTCCTAGTCTCATGTGATTCCCCCCATTTTCCGTTAAAGCCCATGCACCTTCCCTCATCTCCTACGGTTTAAGTTAGTTTGTAAATTTAAAATAAACCCGAGTCATCCAAAGTTTTTCTCTTAATTTCCATATCATTCTTAAGGTTTTGACGACTCTTATACATGAAATATTAAGTCCACCTCCTTGACCCCATTTTAATTTTTTTAAATCCGTCCATAAAAAAACATATGTATAAAGTCAACCTAGGTCTTCCACAATTTAATTATCCCTATAAGTCATGTATTTCATCAAGTTATATAGGGTTTTCATTCTTCCATATATTCAAAGCAAATATGGATCGTAAAAAACTTTTAGTGCCATGTCTCCATTAATTTGTCAACAAGGGTATCCTTGTTTAGAGTTCTACTAGATTTTGTTAAATCCTATGGTCTGCAATCACCTAGCCAATCCTGATAAATCTTAGCCATTAAATCTCTATTAAAAGTCGCCTACTCCATATTCTCTATTTAGAAAAATTGGACCAACTACATTCACCTTCATACCGTCATTTAATCTGAGTTGTAGATAAGCCCAAAAGATCCTCTTGTTGACTAGTCAAAGTGCCTGGATACCCCTTAAATCAATGGACCACATCAACTCTGTTCCCTCCAATCAATCTCAGTCATACAAAGCATGTGGTTCGTATTTACCCATGCCACCACTGATGAATCCAAACCACTCATTTCCTTATTTTTAAAAAGGGAGAAGTCAAATTATTCTACCAAACATGTGGTCTACATTCACTCAAGCCAATGCCAACCAATATGAACCACAATTTTAAGTTACTTTTTGAAAAGTAAGTCAAGGTCCTTCAATGAAATGTGTGGCCTACATTTACCTAGAGAAGGCTAAGTGCTCCTATCTGATTGGTTGGCGAATGAGTGATTTGGGATTGCCTAAGAAGATTTGATGATTCAGATGAATCAACGAAAAGAAGCTTAATGAAATGTGTGGTTCGCGCTTAATCCCTCTTCACCAAGTAATTCAAGCCATTTATTTTTTCAACATTGTTAAAGGGTCAAAATACCCTAAGTAAAATGGATGGAACACATTTGTTGATGAAGTAATCAATGGTGTGCATTCGAATGAAAAAATGAAAGGTGCAAATTTGGTTAGATGAGATCTCATGATCCTGATTAATGGCTGAAAGGTTCCCTAAATTAAAGACCCACATTTGTCAAAGTAGGAATCAATTGTGCATAGTATTTTATAAAATATAGCTTTGAATTGGCCTCCTGAAAGATCTATGACCCATATTTACTAAAGCACAGATCAACAGATACGATTAACCAAAATGCGCCCAAATGAATGGTCTGTGTTGTACAATGAAAAACATCATAAGAAATTAAACAGTCTACATTACTCTAGGATGATGAGATCAATGACCACGATTCATTCACAAGTAAAGACAAAAAGTGAGGACAAATACTTTTCAAAGTAGATCAATGACATGCATGGTTTCAGGGTTGAAGAATGGACGATACACGTTCATCAGGAAATAAAGACACCATAAAGGTGAAAGGCTTCTTGAGAACGTGTGGTCCACATTGATCAATGCTTTAATATTCAATGTCTGTGAAAATAATATGCATATTAACCTAAAGATTTTATAAAAATTAAAATAGATTCATAGCTCATATTAATCTATGATAAAGGATAGACCATATTTATTGATGAATGAAGTCAGATTTTTTGACTGAGACTAGATAAACATGAATGATCTAGATTATCCTGAATATCATGATGAATAGGTTGTGATGAAGAATGATGGATGACTTAGATTAAAAGAAATATGAACAAACCGCTCGAACCACCCAAATATTCATAAGTAAATCAATGGCTCACACTTGCAGATCAAGATAGATCGATGACTCACCATAATTAGGAGAAAAATCCAAAGGTCCGTATTGCGCATTGGAAAAGGACAAAGGACTTAGACTATAGAGGGATACTCAAATTAATGTCAAATGGATGACTCACGATGGATCACTAGATTAAATTAAATAGATGGTCATGCTTGAAGATAAATAATGACATAGGATTTGTATCATGATATAGAAAAGTCAAAGAAGATATTGTGGCTCACATTTGTTAGGAATATGAAATAAGCAATCTGTATTATGCCATGTTTTGATTGTAGTATTCCACTTAAGCAAAGGTCAAGGGCCTAGATTGCATGGCAATAAAAGACAAAGATTCTAGACCAAGTTAGAAAGAGAAAGTGAATGATCCTCATTTATTCATAGGTTTCAAATTAACGACTACGATTGGTTGAATCTTATGGGCTATAGTGCTTCACGTAGGTAGAGATTTATGAGCCAAAATTTGCAAAGAACACCATAGCAAAAATGCTAGAACTCAAAGACTAAAAACTACCCAAGTGTATGGTCATGATCAAACACAATTGTAATCCAGTGGAAGATATTATGGTCAAGAAGTGGTCAAGTGTCAAATTCAAGAAAAATACAACTCAAAATAACTATAAACTAGTTGTATGCCACAATAGAGATCGATGATGCAGATGCAACCAAATGGAGCGATCAGATGCAGATAATTATAATAGAATGAACCATCATCAAGCTATAAAAAGAGCAGTGGTAACAAAAGAAGGATCAAGTTTTGTATAGCCAAATTTTTCCAAAGGTATAGCTAAGTTTCCTTGTCCTTGTTAGTTGTATTTTTCTTGTGTATCTTTTCCCACAGTCACCCCTTATTCTTCTCCATTATTGTGCAGGTTTTGCTAAGGAAGCATCTGGTTAGCTAGGAATATTTCCAACAATTGGATTAGGAGCTTTGATACTCTTTGTTACTACTTTTAGAAGGAAGAGTGGAAATTATATAATACATTATTTGAACAAAATTCTTTGTATTTTGAATGAGATCTGGAACATTTTACCAAAATCTAATTATAAATATTTTATGATATTAATACAAGTTTGGTTTCCTCCTTTGTGCATTTCGATGTCTAATTATGTGTTTGTTGTCCCATTTGCATGTTACATCATTTGAATAAACATAATTGATACAATTATTTCTCTCTTTATTTTTTATTAAATGTTTAAAGTTATGGAGGTAGAAGAGATTAATATCAGATCAAAGGAAGAGCCAAGAATGGATAAGATACACAAAATCCTATTAGAAGATAAAAAATAAC
Organism: Wollemia nobilis; assembly: GCA_028583015.1. Taxonomy (NCBI): domain Eukaryota; kingdom Viridiplantae; phylum Streptophyta; class Pinopsida; order Araucariales; family Araucariaceae; genus Wollemia; species Wollemia nobilis. The sequence goes on along the minus strand of JAQPPZ010016911.1, from coordinate 1,602,515 downwards.
AGTATAGCAATGATGTTTTTGCCTGAAGTCATCAAGACTTAAGAGCACATGCCCAACTTTTTTTTGACAAAAACAAAGAAATTTTGATCTTACTTTGCATCCAAAGGTTAAAAAATTGTTGGAGACATAAATTCCAAGAGAAGTGTGATTAAACTCTGTGCAAAAGCATGATCTCAGAAACAAACGAAAGAGAGAAGTATGTGCCAATATCTTTTTAAGTTTATCTTTAGTCATCATTTTGTTTCATAGGTTAGAAGTCATTTAAGTAGAATGTCAAAGATATGTCTTTAAATTTCTCAGATGTGATGTGACAATTCCACGAGATTCTTGTACCTAACATTCAATGATACAATTAAAGTAGACTCAATTATATCTAGCTGTATCATGTATGCAAAGCAGAAAATCCATGGAGATGCAGTCTGACAATTCAGGATGACCATTAGACGTGCCAGGCAAGCCAAAGGGAAAAAACATAAATATTTTTCTAAGCTGGGACAAGGTTTCACAGGTTGGTCACATGCAATTTGGCACAGTACATAATTCTGTGTAGTTATTAACCATTTTTATCTTGCACTTCAATCATGTATCTATTTTCTTTCTTCACCAGTTATAACCATAGCATTAGAGCCATGGATGACTTTATTAGAACTATCACTGAATTATGATTAGGTTCATCAGTTACTGTATTCACTGTTTTAACATGGTTGAGTCCAATATTTTTTTATTTATACCATTGCCAATATATAAGCAGCAGTCTTTTTTTTTTTCCCTCATGAGTGGTTGTTGAACACATTATGGCATTCAATCCAAATCCAAATGGGAAGAAATGGTAACAGGCATTTAGTAGTTGACAGGAAGTTTAGACATAATAGACCAATCCAAGATTCAGCTAGATAAAGGCTGAAGAAGAATATTTAAATAAAGCTTCCACGTGCAAAAAGTAGTTGAATTTACAGAATGTGGGCCCCTTAGCATACATAAAAGACAAAATATTTGAACCATATGATAATATATGACCTTAAATGTTTTAGTGAATAATATTAAAATATACATAGCTAATAGTAAATGCTCAGTCTCTGTCATAGAAATATTCTAGCTAATGTTTTCAATTGTTGAATTATTACATTTGTTTTTGTCCGAACAAGATTGACTAATTTTTAATTTACTAAATATATATTTTAAAATTATATATTTATACGATTATTTTAAATTTTATTTTTACCCTAAATAAAGATTTTGTTCTAAGTTATAGGATCAGGTATTTAAGTTACAGGGGAAACTTTTCCAACTAACCAAATAACAAAATCGGTTTTAAAATTTGAATATATAATAAAAAGAGAGTTATTTCCAATTTAAATTAATTATAAATTTTTAATTTGTATTATTATTTTTATATAATATATTTTTAATATATAAAGAATCAGTAACAGGGTGGTGTTGTTATAAACTATAGTTAGTTGGGTTTGTCGACAAAGTCAACATGACTCCAACACTCCCAACACTCTAGGGCATAGAATTTTTTTTCATAACTCAGGAGAGTTGGTTACAACCACTATTTTTAGTAACCGGTAAGTGCAAGGTTCAAACCATAGGGATTGCACCCAACAAACCCATTCGTCTCGTTGATGTATGGGGACCACTGGTCGCTCAAGGTCTAATGTGCTCTTAGAGGATTCAGAGCAAACTACTACCTTTGCAAAGGGTTGGCTCCCCCTCCCCCAAGGTTTGAACCTAGGTCTCTTCTTGGTAAGTGTCGAGCTACACCTGCACTTACCAATCCACCTAGCCCTTAGGGGTTAGGGCATAGAACTTAGGTAGCTAGCTGGCAAACACTTTGTGCGACTACCATCCAAGGTATGCTATGGATTGAACCTTGGACCTCCTTCGAGGGTATGTTGTAGTTTGAACCTTGAAGGGGACCTCCCAAAGTTGGCTCCTCCCCAAGGTTTGAACCTAGGTCTCTTCTTGGTAAGTGCCCAGCCATACTTGCACTTACCAATCCACCTAGTCCTTAGGGATTAGGGCATAGAACTTAGGTAGCTAGGTGGCAAACACTCTGTGTGGCTACCATCCAAGGTATGGTATGGTTTGAACCTTGGACCTCCTTCCAAGGTGTGTCGTAGTTTAAACTAGAAGGAACCTCCCTAAAGAGAGGCCAAAACCTTAAAGGTTATCCTTACATATAATATTATTTATCATTTTTTAAAATCAACCATGTATTTAATATCAATTTTAACATTTGTTTAACAAAGTATCATAACATTAATTTTTCTATCAAATTAGCATTTAGTAACAAATATTTTATTGAAAATATTTATATAATTACAATTACAATATTTTCCTTCACCAAATGTCTTAAGATTATTTATATTGGAGGGGACCTCCGTAACCATTAGGTTATCCTTATATATAATATCGTTTATCATTTTTTAAAATCAACCATGTATTTATATGATATTTTAATTATCATAACATTACTTTAATTTTTTCTATCAAAATACATATGATATTAAGTAAGTATTAACATTTAGTAACAAATATTATATTAAAATTATTTATATAATTACAATTACAATTACTATTTTTTTCACTATATGTCTTAAGATTAATTGTTGTTGTGGTATTGTCTATCATAAATGTGGAGTTTTGAAGGTTTCATATTGCATAATGTTTACTATTGTTCTAAATTACCTTGAAGTTACACCTTATTCCTTTATAACCAATTTTTAAAATATTTATTATGTAATGTTTTAAAATGTTTTATAATTATATATGTTAATAAATGTTTATTAAGTTTGCATTTCCTTTTGTTAGAAGAAGACTGGGTAATTTTAATTTTAATTAACTTTTTTTTTAATGTGATTGATTTGATTTGATATTTGAATATATAATTAATAAAAAATTATTTCCAACTTAAACTAATTAATTATAATTCTTTACTAAAAAAACTAACTATAATTCTTTGGCTTCAAACCCTTACTATGAATGTAGGAATATTATTTTCAAAAAATTGCCGAAGCAGCAAAGGAATGTCGAAACCTTTGGAGAAAGAAGAGACATGAGTGAGTGTGAGCCATGAGAGAATATGAGGTGGGTGGGAATGCGAACCAAGAGCGAGTGTGAATCGAGAGCAAGTGTGAACCAAGAGGGAGTGCAAGCTAATCTTGAGATCTTCAAGTATGGCGAAAGAGAAGTGAATTTTTTCGAAGTGTATCAATGCTTCAAACCCTTACCATGAATGCGGTAAATATTATTTCCAAAAAATTGTCGAAGCAAAGGAACGTTGGGAGAAAGAAGAGATAGGAGCAAGTGTGAGCTAGGAGGGAGTGTAATTTGAGAGGGATTGCGAACCGAGAGGGAGTGCAAGTCAAAAGTGATCCTCGGTCCCAATTCCACTAGAAGGAAAGTCATATTTGAAAGCCCTAATGGAAAATGATGATGCCTTGGTTGGAAGTATGGATGCCCAAGTCAAGATAAGTGGAAAAGCAAATATATAGAAAGTTCAATCCAAGGAGCAGATGTTGCACCAAAAGTGACCATTAAGGATGAGATGATTGAGCATGATATATTGGTTTTGACAAGTAGGGGGTTAATATATAAGTTCCATAGATCTTGGCCATGGTTTTGGAGATTCAAAACTGGATCAAGTGGAAGTGGGATTGAATTCAAATTACTCTGTGAGTTTTCTTCTTAAAAGTTTTTTCCTTTTGATGATGCCCTAGTTGGAAGTATGGATGCCCAAGTTAAGATAAGTGGAAGAGCAAATATATGGAAATTTCAATCCAAGTAGTAGATGTTGCACCAAAAGTGGCCATCAAGGATGAGATGATTGAGCATGATATAATGATTTTGAAATATGTAAGTTCCATAGATCCTGGCTAGGATTTTTGGAGATTCAAGATTGGATCAAGTGGAAGTGGGATTGAATTCAAATTACTTTGTGAGTTTTCTTCCTAAAGGTATTTTTCCTTGTTAGGGATAAAATATTGAGTGGTGGCCCATTGTTTAGAGGGAGATATACCCTTTATTTAAGACCATGGAATGAAATGTTTTTCATTGAGACAGAAACTATTAAGAAGCTTCCGATATGGGTTAGGCTTTTTGGACTTCCATATCAACTTATCAATAAGGATGTTTTGAAAAATACTGGAAATACCCTAGAAGAATTCATCAAGGAAGGACTAACTATTAAGGAGTGGAAGCATGCTATATATATTATAATATGTGTTGCTATGGATATTTCAAAAACTTTTCCACAATCCATTAAGATTAACAAGTGGATTATGAAAACATCACATTTTGTTGTCACAATTGTTATGAGACTGACCAATTGACAAGAGTTTACAAAGTGAAAAGTACGAAGAAAGAGATAAAATTTGGTCATAAGATAAAATTTAAGGTGAAGCAAAGGAATCATACATTAATAAAAGGTATATCAGATCAAGGATATTCCACTCCTAAAAAAGGGACACAAAAATCCTATCTACAACATCTTATGGGAAAGGCCACCATAACTCACTTGGATCAACAATTAGAAGAAACAAAGAAGGATATAAGGGATGAGAAAGTATGATTTGTAAGTTCAAGTTCAAAAAGGAATTAAAGGTGCAAAGGTAAATGTGGTGGAAATTCCAAACATAAAGACGACAAAAGAGGTCAAGATATTTTCAGGTAAATCATCTTTATTTTCCTCTAGTATAGAATCCTCTCTTGGTAATAAAAGTAAAAGTGGTATAGAGGTTATCCCTTGCACTTTAGGGTTTCAAGAACAACATAATGAAGAAATGAGGATGGAGGAAGTCTGCAATAATTTAAGGTTATTAGAAAAGAATAAGAAGGTAGTTGCTTTGGAAGAGCATCCTTGCACTTTAGGGTTTCCAAGACAATATAAAGAAGAATGTGCTTTTGAGGTTATTCATTGCTCTACAAATATTACACAACAAGACAAACCTATAGATGATAAGTATTACTTTGAGCAGTGTGAGAAGATTGAAGAGATGGATGAAGATCAAACTATTGGTGAAAAAAAAAAAAAAAAAGAGGAAAACCCAAGGAAAAAAAACAAAGAGAAAAAAAAAAACCAAAGGGATATTTATATGGGAAAACAAAAGCAAATATCGCAAGTGCTAACAAGAAGTGGGGCTAAACCCACAAAAAAAAACAAAAAATAACAAAGGAAATAATATATTGAAATATTAGGGGCATGAATAAGAACCCTTAAAAAAGGTATTAAGAAACTCTCATATTTTTTTTCAATTAGTTATATAGGATTGAAATGGGTCCCACCCGTATTACATCATCACCACATAGTGGTATTACAACAAAGCTTGGATATTATCCATGTATCACTTGTAAAGATTTGAACCTTGGTCTTATCCTTAAATATTGAGGAATCTAATGGGTTGAGCTAATACCGCTTGATTAAAGAAACTCTCATATTGTTATAGACAATACTTTTATATTTATAGATATGAAAAATGGGCAACAAATATTTTAGCCATTCATGGTGTTGAATTTTATCTTGACAAAATTATAATTTCGAAAGGCAAAAACTCAACATTGAGGAAGATGAAAAATATCTTTGATAAGAAAGGTAGATGAAGAATATTTTTGATAGAAAGGTAGGTTGGATATGATTTAATTAATTTTATAGAAATGTAATGAGAGCAATGCAATGTTTTGTTTTTATAATGGGAGTGGCCCCGAATAGAAGCCACACATAGCTTATTAAAAAAACTAACTATAATTCGTTTTGCTCTCTCACTTTGTATATATGTGTGTTTGTTTTATATTTTTAATTATTGTCTTCATCATAAATGTCTTAAGATTGATTGTTATTGAGTATTGTCTATTACAAAGCAAGAATTTGAACTTGGTTGGGTTGCATTGTGGTCATACAATTGCATTTGTTTTACTATTGTTCCACAATTTCTTGAAGTTACAACTTATTATTTTATATTATTACTAAAAGTATTATAAACATAGATATAATTAGTATTGATTTTTGCAAGACTTTCAAAATTAAATTTCATGGAATTTTAGGTTAAGGTCAAGATCTTTTTCTTAGCCCAAACACAATATTTTGGACTTTAAGAAATATAACTCTAATGCATGAAACATTGTATGGATGAGATTTTAGGAGCTATTACATCACTGACCATGTGAAGTAACATGTGGTATAACCACACATCACAAGGACTATGCATGTACTATAGGATAGATGTAGTTGCATGTTTAGTTATAGGTTTGTTATGCATAAAATAAGCATTCTATGTATTTAAATATATACCATTTCATAATGCAAATCATCGAAACATTGAGTTCTAACATGTGATATTAGAGTAGGTAGAAGGAAGAACCATGTCTAATAATATTTCTCTTGTTTTGATCCATAGAAGTTCAAGGAACACTCTATTGAAAAGAAGTTTCAAGGGTAAATAACTTTGTTAGATATTAATTAAGGTTAACCTCAAAGAAGAGGTAACCATCTTCTCTAAGAATCAGATTCCATGAAAAATCAATTTACTTAGACCTCAAGCGAAAGGTTATTATCTTCTTTGTGAAGTAAAATTTCATAGAAGAAAGGTGTTAGGGTGAAAAATCCCTACCAAAGGCCAAAAAGGCAAAAGCCTCAAAGAAGTGAAAAGAGTTTCATCTCTATCAAAAACCAATAAGGTCATAGATTTTAAGCAACAACAAAGTCAAGATCAACAGAAACGAGATCATAGGAATCCCATATAGAAGATATTTATTACACCCAAAACTAAGGTGTGGGCTATACATCATCTACTCTACTCTCAAAAGATAAACATTCCAAAAGAAGGTGGTGAAGAGTAGCAAAATTATCAAAAGAATCAAACTTATAGAACATGGATTTCCATTTCAAGCAAAAAGACTCATCATTTGCATACAAATATTGAACTTCTAATCCTAAGAAAAGTTCATAAGTGCACTTCTATTTTGAGAAAAATACTTTTCCAAGAAACAATTTCAAAATTTGGACACGTTGGCATCAATCATTATGCTGAAGTTTCAAACTCCATTGAACTTTGCATCATTTTCCAATGCTTAAATAAGAACAAAATACACTATATTATCTTCCCTTGTGTAACAGAAGCATGAATTGGAAGATTTGAAATTCTAACTTAGGCTAATTACTAACTAAATGCTAATTTAAGCTACTTAAATCTTACAACTAATATAATCTAGAAAATAATTCAAGAAACCCATGTGAGACTGAAGGCTCACGTTTACATAGGTTGGTTATTAGAAAAAATAAATCTAATATAAGAAATATAAAATAGACCTAACAAATAAAATAAATAAACCAATCCTAGGAACTAACAAGTGATGTCCTCATCATACCTCCCCACTAAATAAGAATTGGACTTCAATGCTTTGACAATAGAAGTAGGAGGGTGAGTTAGAGGGGCTTCTAGACCTTCAAATTAGTAGCAAAAAAATAAGACAAAGATGCCTTATTCTTCTTCTTCTTCCTCTCCTCCTTATAAAGGTAAGAAATTTTGTAATCATTGTAAAATACGAGTACATAAGGAATCTGAATGTTTTAGGAAGAGGAAGAGCCTCTATAAAATCTCAATAGGAGGAACCTTAAAATGGTCCCATTGAGATCATAGGAGAAGATAAAGACTATGATGAGTTGAAGGGTAAACTAAAAAATATTACCCTGATGCATCATAATGGCTATGATAGTTTTGTTTGTCATGAAATCCCACCTAACTCAAATTTTCTGTGAATTATATTATTGACAATGGATTAGAAACCAATGTGATTGTAAAACCTATAGTCGATAGGATAAAACTTCTTGTAGAACCACATCCTCACCCATATTCACTTGGATGGAAGGATACTGATTTTGCCTTCTACATCACAAAAAATCGCACTGTGTCCTTGGGCCTACATTTTATGGATCAAGTCACCTGCAATGTGACTTCGATGGATTATTGTGGTCTCATTCTTGGCTAGCCCTATCAGTGAAATAAAAGGGCTCAATATGATGCATATAACCAAACATACACAATGCATCATGTGAATAAGACATTTCTTATTCATAACCTTTCACATACCATACTTTTGCTTTGCTCACATCGATCGCAAAAGATTCCATTAATCTTTAGCCAATCTTAGGACACAACTACTCCAACAAAACCACTTTCTCTCAATGTGGTAATCCCTCCTTCCTTAATATCTCCTCCTATTGTGCCTTCTCCTACTATTAGCAACCTTTCTTGTCACCTTCACAAGTTCCTATTGTGCAACAGAATCCATAGACTCTTGTTGGATCCTTAAGAATCCAACATGAGATATCCATAATTTTAAACTTAAAAATATCTCATGATTTCAATATTTGTTAATAAGATTATTCCTTTAGGTTTCATTTGGTCATTATGAGTTCCCTTTAAAGTCCATTACATAATTTATTTAGCTTTTTGTTTAGTTTACTCAATTATAATGTTCTTTTCCATGATCTTCTCCATAGGTCTTATTAATATGAATCTCTATATTTTACAAGTATTAAGATGTTTTGAGTATTCTTGGTTCATATAAATGTTTTATCTTTAATGCCCGATTGATAAAAATATCCTAAGTTCATTTGTTCCCATATGAGTTTCCTAGTCTCATGTGATCCCCCTTTTCCATTAAAGTCCATGCACCTTCCCTCATCTCCTACAGTTCACATTAGTTCATAAATTTAAAATATACCCGAGTCATCCAAAGTTGTTCTCTTAATTGCCATATCATTCATAAGGTTTCAAGACCTCTTATATGTGAAATAATAAGTCCACCTCCTCGACCCCATTTTAATTTTTTGAATCCATATATCAAAAACCATATGTGTAAAATCAACCTAGGTTTTCCATAATTTAATCATCCCTATAAGTCATGCATTTCCTCAGGTTATCTACGATTCACATTCTTTCGTATATTCAAAGTAAAACTGGGCCATAAAGTTGTTTTAGTGCCAATTCTCCATTAATTTTTCAATGAGGGTATCCTTATTTATAGTTCTACTAGAATTCATCAAATTCTAGGTCTGCAGTCACCTAGTCGACCTTGATAAATATTATCCATTAAATCTCTTTTAAAATGCCCCTACTCCATATTCTCTATTTAGAAAAATTGGACAAATTGCATTCACCTTCGTATCGCCATTTAATTTGAGTCATAAATAAGCCCAAAAATCCTCTTGTTGACTATTCAAAGCACCTGGATACCCCCTCAATCAGCGAACCACATTAACTCTGCTTTTTCTAGTCAATCTCAACCATACAAAGCATGTGGTTCACATTTAATCGTGCCACCATCGATGAATTCAGATCACTTATTTCCTTGCATTTAAAAAGGGAGAAGTCAAAGTCTTATACTAAACATGTGATCTGTATACACCCAGTCCAGTGCCAATCAATCCAAACCACAAGTTTAAGTTATGTTTTGAAAAGGAAGTCAAAGTCCTCTGATGAAATGTGTGGCCCATATTTACCCAAATAAGGCTAGGCGCTCCCATATGATTGGTTGGTGAATGAATGGTTTAGGATTTCCTAAGAAGATCCAACGGTCTAGATGAATCAATGAAAAGAAGCTTTGAAAAAATGTGTGGTCCGTGCTCATTCCCTCTCCACCAAGTAATCTGTGCCACTTATTTTTTTCAACACCCTTGAAGGGTCAAATACCCTAAGTAAAATGGATGGACCACATTTATTGATGAAGTAATCAATGGTGCATGTTTGAAGACAAAAATGAAAGGTGCATATTTGATTAGGCAAGATCTCATGGTCCTAGTTAATGATCAAAAGATACTCCAAATTGAGCAGCTAACATTTTTCAAAGCAGGAATCAATGGTGCATAGTCTTTTATAATATAGAGATTTGAATTGGCCTCCTAAAATATTTACAACCCATATTCACTCAAGCACGAATCAATGGATGCAGTTAAATTAAATGCACCCAAATGAATGGTCTACATAATACAATAAAAAGCATCATAAGAAATTGAATGGTCTACATGGATCCAAGATGATGAGATCAATTTCCACGATTCATTCAGAAGTAAATATGAAAAGTGAGGACAAAGAATTTTTAAAGTATATCGATGACACATATGGTTTTGGGTTGAAGAATGGATGGTACACATTCAACAGGAAATAAAGGTATAATAAAGGTGAAAGACTTCTTGAGAATGTGTGGTCCACATTGCTCAATGCTTTAAAATGACTTCAAAAATAATATGCATATTAACCTGAAGATTACAAAAAAATCAAAATAGATCCATGGCTCAAATTAATCCATGATAAGGAAGGGACAAACCACATTTTTTGACTAATGAAGCCAAATTTCATGATTGAGACCAAGAAAAAACAAATGGTCTAGATTAACTTGAATACCAAGACAAATGACTTATGATGAAGAACGATGGATGAATCAGATCAAAAGAAATATGAAAAAAATACTAAAACCACCTAGATATTCATAGGTAAATCAATGTCCCATACCTATAGATCAAGAAATGTCGATGACTTACCATAATCAAGAGAACAATCCAAAGGTCCGCATTGCACACTGGAAAAGGATGTTGGAATATATTACATTATTTGGTACATGCTAATGTACCATCATAGGTACATCTTTATATTAGGAGTGTGTCTTAGATTAGGGTTTGAGTATTTACTTTATGCAATGTAATAAATACACAAGTGTTGTTAGAATGTGCAAAGTACTTGATGATGTAAATGTGCATATTGTCCATGTGCACATGAGTCCATAGAATAGGAAGATGAAGAGTCATAGGAAGGTGGAAGTCTAAGAGTTACATATCATTATATATAGGCATTTGATATGGAGTGAAAGAGGTGAGAAGCATAAGATAGATTAGAGTAGAGTACAAGTTAGATACAATGTAGAACTTATGGAGCATTTGAGATCTCTACATTTTGTATGAAGATCCTATTTTCATGAGCTTTCATTAATGGCAGTTTTATGAGTTATTGCATAAGTTTCTTATGAGTTTTTCCTTCTTAGTATATTTCCATTATCATATAATTAATATTTCATGCTCATTTTAATCCGTGTGGTTGCATTTAATTTAATATATAGCATTAAAATATAACAGTGGTGTCATAGCACAAGTTAGATTGGTAAGAGATAGGGAGAACCACAAGAGAGATTGAGAGGAGATAAGGAGATCTCATTTTCAAATTTTAAGAATTGCTTTTTGGATAGAGTCTTTCCACAAGGTTGCAGGAAAAATTGAGAAGACTAGGACTCAACATAGATCTGTTTTTTCCACTAGATTGAAGGATAACTAGTGATGTTTATTTACTTATAGATATCTAGAGATTTGCATGGATTTGCTTGCTATTTTTTAAATTTTTTTGTTGCAAAAAATTAGTTCTCAGAAGTTGAGAAGCTTCCTAGAACGGATAGCGAAGAATTTCATATTTGATTACATGAAAGTATATGTGCTTTCCTCGTGCAAGGATTAGTTCTTTGTTGCATAAAAGTAGACATTGAATATTGAGGAGACTTAAGAAGAAGGTTCTTGTAGAATATTAAAGACTGCATATTACAGATTGAAGAAAGTAGCTCTAGAAGGAGACCCAAGAAAAATGTTATAGAAGATTGAAGATTGAAGATAGAGGACTAGGAAAAGTCCTATTGAATATTTAAGAAGTTGTTGAATTTAAAGATAAAAAAGGAGGTCTCAAGAAAATTTCAAAGGAGAAATAAGGAGAAGGGTAGAAAAACCCTATTGAACGAGTGGCCATTGGAGAATGTTTGAAGAAATCTCAAGAAAGAAGAAGAAATCAGGGAGAAGATCCTCATAAAGAAGAATTTGGGACAATTATCGCCATCCAACAACAAGCCCAAAAAGAAAAAGGATTTGGCAAGAAGTTTGCTAAATTTTGGAAAGGATTCTAGAAGACCTCAAGACATTTAGATTCTTGAGAAGGATGTGTTGGAATATATTATATTATTTTGTATATGCTAATGTACCACCTTGGGTACATCTTTATATTAGAACAGAGAGTCCTAGATTATAGTGTGAGTATTTACTTTATGCAATGTAATAAATGCACAAGTATATTAAAGTGTGCAAAGTAATTTGGTATTGTAAATGTGTATAATAGTCCATGTGCACATGAGTCCATAGAGTAGGAAGATAAAGAGTCTCTAGAAGATTGAAGGTCAAGAGTACTCCATATGAAGAGTCACATTCCATAATATATGTGTCTCTGAGTGTGTGTGTGAAATATACAAATGTACTATGAGAGTATGGAGAAGTATAGAATATTTGAGATCTTTATTCAATTGAGATACAATTTTTGTGAGCATTTATTAATGGTATTTCTATGAGTTATTTATGAAGTTATTTATGAGTTTTATATGTTTAGTATTTTTCAATTATCATATATTTCATATTGCAACTTTATTTTAGATCTTGTGGCTATTTTATTCTAAGTATTTAGATTCAAAAGCTAATAGTTGTATTAGATCCACAACAAGGTTTTGTATTGCATAGGTTTTTATGTTGCAAAGGAGATTTCCACTAGTTAAAGAGAAACCAGTAAAGTTGAAAAAAATACCTCTGGAAAAGAAATCCAGAGAAGATAGTATTTTTATTATGTTGAAGGAAAACCAGTGAAGGTTGAAGATTTACCTATTCCAAGAGAAAATTCAGAATAGAAGGAAATTTATAGGTCTTGAAGATAGACCTTGATATTGATGAGATTAAGATACCCTAGAAGGAGGTCCTATTGAAAATTTTAATAGAGAGAAGAAGATTCCATATTAATATTTGGCTAGAGTCTTTCCACAGGGTTGAAGGAAAACTCGTGAGGACTAGGACTCAATATAGATTTATTTCCAATAGTTTTGAGAATAACTAGTGAAGTTTATTGATTTTAAAATTCTAGAAATTTGAATGTATTTGGTTACTATTGTCTAGGTTTTTGTTGCAAAATATTAGTTCTCAGAAGTTGAGAAGCTTCCTACAATATATAGAGAAGAATTTCACCTTCGGTTGCCTAAAATTCTATGTGCTTTATCTCGTGTAAGGATTAGTTTTGAGTTGTAGCAAAAGAGTAGACATTGCTAATTAAGGAGGTCCAAAAAGAGGCCTCATTGAATATTGAAGACTGTAAATTGAAGCTTGAAGAGACCCAAGAAAGAGATCACGTTGAAGAACTTCCACATTTGGAATATAAAAGATAGAAGATTGAAGATAGAGAAGAACTACGAAAAGGTCATACTGCAGAGTTGAGAAGCAACAAAATTTGGAGATCCAAGAAAGAGATCTCATTGCAGAATTTCCATATTTGGAATATTGAAGAGACCAAGGAAAGGTATCATTTAAGTTTTGAGAAAAATATTGTGTAGATTTTGAATTAGAAGACCTAAGAGAAAAGGTCTCAAGAGAATTAGAAGAATAAAAAGGCTAGAGAAATCCTCATTGCAAATTTAGAGAAGTGGCCATTGGAGGATATTTGAAGAAATTTCGTGATAGAAAATTGCAAGTTTTGAGAAGCTCCTGAAAAGAAGAATTTGGTATAATTATCGTTATCTGACAACAAGCCCAAAAAGAATAAGGATTTGGCAAGAAGTTTGCCAAAATTTTAGAGTGTTTTTGAAGACCTCAAGATATCCATATTCTTGAGGAAAATGATAGTGAAAGAGATCAAATTCAAAGTTATAATTTGATAATAAGATTGAGGAAGGCAGAAGAATTGAAGAGGCCACAATTTTGAGAAGTTTTAGGACAACCACAAAAGTTGGTTTTCCTAAGGAGGAGGTTGTTTATTTTTGAGGTAGAAGTTGAAAGGTAACACGACAACAAATTGAAGAAAGTATAGAGCTACATTTTTGAAAATTTCAGGATAATTTTGAGAATATTTGGGCAGCATTAGAAGGAGAAAAGTGAGTTGCATTTTGAAGGAGTTTAGGGACAAATTTGGAAAAGCTTTGAACAACAAAGCAAAGGAATTTTTGGCATCATTTCTATATAAGAAAAGAGCTACATTTTTCAAGGCATTAGGACAGCGAGAAAGCTGTCTTTTAGGCAACAATTAGATCTGCAAAATTGATGATGCAAAAAATAAGGGAGTGGAGCTGCAAAATTCATAAAGTTAAGATAGAAAATCACTGAGAAGACTAGCTACAAAGAATGCCATAAGAGGTGTAATATTGGTGCTATAAAAGTGTTCTTAGACAAGTATTAAAAGTAGTTATTTCAAGTTTTTAAAAGTACCATATTAGAGTTGTTAAAAGTAAAAAAAAAAAGTCTGAGTTAAGTGTCTCCAAGCCAAGAAAGGAGATATCATTATTATTCTTGAATATATAAAATATAACCAACAAGGATTGGAGTTAAAAGTTCTTGAAAGGGAATATAAGTTGTTTTTTTAATAAAAATAAGTTAGACTAAATATAAGCTCTATTGAATAAAAGAAAGGCCAAGTAGTGCTCAAAGTTAATGCAGATTTAAGGTGTCTAAAGACACCAAGAGGAGAACCAAAATTGCTAAAAATATTGGTGAAGAAAATTCACCAAAAAGGGTGGTAGATCCACCAAGAAAACGTGGAGGCAACACCATATTGAAAGAAGAGCCACCATATTGTAAAAGAAGCCATTAAATGTAGAGAAGAGCCATCAGGCAGAAGAGAGGAGCCACCATCTATAGGAGAAGATCCACCATGAAGAGCCACCTGTAGAGCACCATTTTAGAGAGCCACCATTGAAAGGTGGAGCCACCAAGCCGAAGAGGAGGAGTAGTGAAACATCTAAGTGGAGAAGAGCCACCACTGGATAAGATGAAGTGTTGTTTGTAAGCTCAAAAATGTAAGTAACAAAAGAAGACAATATTTTGATATTGAAAAACCATAAGGAGAAACCAAACGTATAGGGTTTAGAAACTACCAAGAAGGGAAGCAAAGAATTGATATCCATAACGTTGCATTGCTTTGTTGAGGATGTTAAACAAGTGGCCAAGCATTACAAGAAGAGGAAGAACACAGTAAAGAAGAACAATATGTTACCTGAAGCATGAAGCATTGAAATAATCATTTGGAAGATTGGTTAAAGTTATAAAAAATTTCATGCCACTTGTCACAAGGAAGGAGGAGCACTATAAGTCATTTGAAGCAAGAGAAACATTACAAAATACGTTAGAAAGAGCAAGGAAGATTTTTGGCACCATTTGTCACTTGGTATTCAATAAGCCAATGAAAGATATAACGTCTTGAAGCACCATTTTATTGCATGAGACAAAAATACACTTGCACAACCACATTTACTATAGTAATGAGGGCGTACGTTAAAGTTTCAAGCATCTTGGAATAGGTTGGAGAATAGTTGAACAGTCAAGGAGGAGAGAGAGCATCCATTTTCCAAAGCAAGTTAGAATATTGTTGGAATTATGTTGAATATTTTCCATGTTATTCAGGAGGGTTTAATTTTGAAAGGAATTTACACTCTGTAAAAATTTCCTCACCTGAGTTCAGGGTCAAGCCAGGCCCTGAGTGAGGGTATGGTGGCATTAGCCCCCAAGGAATTTTTTTTGGGGGTTTAATCTATTTTTAGACCCATATGGGTGTTTTTGGGTTAATGTAATGTCGGCCCATGGTTTGTGCCCATGGTATTGTAAAACCCCTTGTTGTGTTGTTGGTATATAAAGCAACAGTTGCATGAGGGTTTGGTAATGAATTTGCAAGAAATGTAATCACAAGCAAAAAGTGATCGAAAGGATATTATTGTATTGAAGATGGTCAAGTGAGAGTAAGTCTTGGAAAAGGGCTTTGGAGGAAGAAGTGGAGTCCCTGGATAAAAATAAGACATGGGACTAGGTGAAATTACCCCTTGGAAGGAAGCTTGTTGGTTGTAAGTGGTTATTCAAGAAAAAGTACAATGTAGAAGGAAATTTGGAGAAGTACAAAGCTCGTATGGTAGCAAAAGAATTTTATCAAGTTGAGGGAATTGACTTTGGTGAGATTTTTTCTCCTATGGCTAAACTAACATCAATTAGAGTTTTGTTGGCTATTTCTGCTACTTTTGATTTTGAAATAGAATAGATGGATGTAAAGATAAATTTTCTACATGGTGAACTTGATGAAGATATATATATGTCACAACCAGAATGCTTCAGGGTAAAAGGTAAGGAGGACTTAGTATGCAAGTTGAAGAAGTATCTTTACAGGTTGAAGTAGTCTCCAAGGATGTGGAACCAAAAATTTGATAGGTTTATTTTAACACTTGGGATTGGAAAAAATAGAGCATATCCATGTGTATATTTCAAAAAATAAGGTTAAAATTTTCCTATCATTGTATTGTATGTGGATGACATGCTATTAATTGGTAACAATAAGGAGATGATAAAATTACTAAAGTCTCACTTATCTTCTGAATTTGACATGAAGGATTTGGGTGCTACAAAATTTATTTTAGGTATGGAAATAATAAGGGATCGTGCAAATATAAAGTTGTGGTTAAATCAAAGAAAATATGTTGATTTGATACTAGAGAGGTTTAGGATGCATGATTGTAAACCAGTATGTACTCCATATCCGGTTGGTCAAAAGTTATCTATTGAACAATATCCTAAAATAGATGAGGAAATTGAAGAAATGCATCATGTTCCTTTATGCTAGTGTTGTGGGCAGTCTGATGTATGCAATGGTATGTACTAGACCTGATATTGCACATGCAATAGGAGTAGTTAGCAGATATATGTCCAATCCAAGAAAGAAACATTGGACTACTATGAAGAGGATATTCAGATACTTGCATGGAACTACATATTATGCTATATGTTTTGTAGGAAAGTCTAGAGATAATAATATTGTAAATATACAAGAGTTTGTGGATGTTGATTGGACTAGAGATCTTGACAAGAGAATATCCTCAAGTGCTTATGTTTTTAGGCTATTTGGAAGGGCAATAAGTTGGATGAGTAAAAAACAACCAGTCATTGCTTTATCCACTATGAAAGCATAGTACATTGTAGCAAATCATACCTATAAAGAAGCAGTACGACTATAGAGGCTATGTTCAATAGTTGGCATTAATCAAAAGGCTATGAGAATTGACAGTGACAGTCAGAGTGCAATATTTTTGGCAAACAATCCTGGTTTTCATGATCGATCAAAACATATTGATATCAAGTACCATTTTGTGAGAGAGATGGTTGAAGAAAACTAGGTGATATTGGAGAAAGTTGATACAGAGAAGAATATTGTTGATTCGTTAACAAAGGTTGTACTTGCTCAAAAATTTTCTTGGTGTAGAAGATCTATGGGTATGGTTGACCTTGATAGTTGACAATGATAATTATTAGCCCCAATGGAAAGTATTCAACAAGTGGGATAATGTTAAAATTATGTTGAATATTTTCCATGTTATTCAGTAGGGGTTAACTCTAAAAGGACTTTACACTCTATAAAATTTTTCTTGTTGAGGTTTGGGGTCAGTTCGGGCCCTGAGCGAGGGTACGAGAAACAACCCTTGTTTGAGGGTCCAAGGGCATTACCCCCAAGGAAATTGTTTTGGGGGTTTAATATATTTAGACCCATATGGATTTTTTTGGGTTAATGTAATATCGATCCATGGTTTTGTTTCCATGGTATTGTAAAACCCCTTGTTGTGTTGTTGGTATATAAAGCATCACTTGCATGAGGGTTTGGTAATGAATTTGCAAGAAATGTAATAGCAAATGAAAATAAAGCGAAAGGATATTATTGTATTAAAGATGGTCAAGTTTATACAATAAGAAAATATTCTTGCTGGGAATTTTCTTGAAAGGATTTCCCAGAATAAATTCTTATGTAACGTGTTCTTCTCTATTTTTCCTTTGATTATGCATTTACTATTTTTTTGGAATTTGTTTATCGGGGTATTATTTCTCTTCAAATATGATAGCAAAGGAGTGCCTCAAGTTTTGGAGGTAATACATTTCATTTGAAATTAATTATATGCCAAGATAAGAGTTATAAGGTTAGAAGAGATTATTATTGTCGAAGGTTAAGTTGAAATTATTTTTGGAGAGATAAAGCCTTGAAGTATTATTTAAAACCTTAGAAACTTGGTTATTGCAATTTGAAAGCTGTAATTTTTTTTATTTGTGGAAAACATCCCAAAAGGGATGCCACTTTCGGGTAAGACCCAAGGAGGCAGGGGTATCCATTCCACCAAAATCGCCCAGGGCACGATCCTGGCCTACCACCTTTGACATACTCAAGGAGCTAACAAACACACAATAAGATATAAAATAAATAAATAAATAAAAATAAGAATAAAAAAAAACATGCTCCTTGAGTGTGTCAAAAAGATAAAGCACAACCAAGCACACAGAAAATAAGATAAAAAAACCACAACACGAACCACATAGAAAAAACACAAGAACAACATAACAAAACACAAACATGACAAAAACAACAGAACACTACAAAGACATAACCAACAAAAACATGAAAAACACAAACAACCAAAAACTACAAAATTAACAAATAAAAATAAAAATAAAAAAACAACCAACAACAAACAGTAAACAAAAACAAAAAACATAGAAAACACTCACACACAAAAAACATGAAATAACACAAACATACATAAACGCAAGAACAAGAACAACAAAAACACAAGAACAAAAAAAACACAAAACAACAAAAACACAAGAACAACAAAAAACAAAACAAAACAAAAAAACATACACACCTCAAAAAAAAAAATTGAACATAACAATGACCTTTCTAGACCAAAAGACTTTTAAGGCAAGAATCAATAGAGGAAACAAAAGAAAGAATAGTTTGAGCTAGGGAACTAAAATACCTTGACCGAACCAAAGAGAAGCAAAAATAAAGCAAGAAGAAACTAGGTACCTTCAAAACTGGAGCCATCCAAAGAAATGATAGAAAGAAGAGCTTCCCTTATTTGTGAAGCCCACCATCTAGGAGGGTGGCCATAACAAATAAGATCACCTTTGTCCAAAGCCCAATTAGCTAAAGCATCAACACTCTTGTTTTGATTTCTGACCACATGATTGTAATCAACTTTCAAAAATCCCCTCTGGATTAATTGAATCTTCTCAATAATTCTTTTTATTCTCCAATCAACCTTATGATTCTTAGAAGGATTCTTCAAAATATTAATCATGAGTTGAGAGTCAGACTCCACTAACACCTTTTCCCATCCAACCTTAGTAGCCTCTTGAAGGCCTCTAAGGATACCATACCCCTCAACAAGGTTATTGGAAAGAATACCCAAATTCTCAGCAAAAGTAAAAACCAGGGAGCCATCTGAAAGTCTACCAATTCCTCCCGCACTAGCTTTTCCAGGGTTCCCTCTAGAGGCTCCATCAGTATTGACTTTACCAAAATCCTTAGGAGGAGGTTGCCAATTTCTTGTCCTATCCATCTTACAAATACTCATATTCCCTTTAAGATGGTTGCCCTTAGCAGATTTAATCTTCAATATTTGCATCACTTGATCCCATTTTTGGTGGAAGTTTTGGGGGTGATTAAGGAGTTGATGGACTGATTCAACTAAGTTGGCTATGGTCTTCTGCAAAATATAGTGAATATCCTTCCTATCTTGATTAAAAATTTGATTGTTCCTTTCATTCCAGATATTCCAAAGAAGAATGGTAGAACCCATCCAAACTAACTGCCTAATAAAATGATCAACACCCTCTTGTTTAGGCCAATCCCTCCAAATCTGTTCAAAAGTTAAAAAATTGGACCACTGTAAGCCAAGTAAAGTGGCCATTCTCCTCCATAGCTCAAAGGCTAAAGTACACTCAATAAAAATATGGTTGAGAGTTTCTACATTCTCTCCACACATTTCACATCTAAAAGGGCCATGAAAACCATGCTTCATAAGTTGCTCACCAGTAAGCACCCTACGATGCAATAAAAGCCAAATAAAGAACCTCACCTTAGGCCAGAGCTTTTGAGCCCACAACTGAGAAAATATGTCAGAATATTGGTTGGGATTATTATGGCATAAGGTCAAATAACCTTGAGCAACTGAATACTCACCCTTAGTAGTGATGTTCCATCCAAAACAATCTTTTTCATGGGACCAAGAGAGAGACCTCATATGAAGGATGCCTTGGATATCTTGTCTTTGCCTTTCTGGGATTTGAATAGGCCAGTCCTCAATAGGGATCCAATATCTACCAACCTTTGAATTACCAGTATGGTACCGACAGTAATTAGCCACCTTTATCCAGTTAGCTCGGTGAAGCTCCTCCATCCAAGGCCTCCAATCGGGAAACTGAGTTATCAAAGGCTTGTGACCATCCCAAGAATCTGTCCAAAAATTTACCTGTTGACCATTATGAATGATCCAAAATAAATTTTTCTTTATCAAATCCTCACCAGTCTTAAGAACTGCTAAAATGGGAGAACCTTTGGTAGGAAGATGATAGCGAACAAGGTCTTCAGGACTTTTGTTCTCAACATATTTAGCACGGAGATTATTGGCCCAAAGAGCATTGGGGTTATGCAACATTCTCCAATATAATTTAGCAGCTAAAGCTTTGTTGTTATTAATAGAAGACCGGAATCCTAACCCCCCTTCATTCTTAGGAAGACATAAAGTGTCCCATTTCACCAAGGCCCATTTTCTTTTTTCCTTAGTACCACTCCAGAGGAATCGATGACTAATTTGATCTAGATCTCGAAGAACGGCCTTTGGGATATTCAACATGGAAGAAACATAAATAGGAATAGCTTGAAGGACTGATTTTACCAAGGTGATTCTACCCCCCGAAGAAAGCCACCTATTGGTCCACTTTCCAATTTTCTTCTTGACTTTGTCCAACAACCAATTCCAATATTTTTTTCTGCCTTTGAATATTGATGGGAATACCTAAATAAGTGATCGGAAGGGAGGACTTCTTATATCTTAATTTATCCAAGACCATGGATTCCTGTCTAGAAGAGCAGTGAAAGAAAATAACTTTAGATTTGTCTTCATTGATCAACTGCCCAGTAGCCTTAGAAAAATAGCTAATGATTTGCTTAATGTTAGAAGCTTCCTTAACAGTAGCTTTACCTAAAAGAGTAGAGTCATCAAAAAATTGAAGATGAGAGATAGGTCTAGCTCCATGAGCAATGGTAACTCCCTCAAGGGTTTTGTTATCCCTCTTCTTGGTTATAGTCCTACCCAAGCATTCAACAAGAATGATGAATAAATAAGGGGAAAGCGGGTCACCTTGCCTAATACCTCTAGAAGCAGGGAACGACTGAGAAGGTCCTACCATTGATAAGAACTAAGTAGGAAACTGAAGAGATACATCCCATAATCCAATCTATCCAATCCTTAGAGAAACCAAATTGCCTCAAAACTTTGATAAGGAAGTGCCAATCCACTCTGTCATAAGCTTTGGATAAGTCTAACCGAATGAACATGGAAGGAGATTTTTGCATATCCATGGAATGGATAGCTTCCTGAGCTAGAACTATCTCATCTACTATTTGACGCCCTTCCACATATCCCCCTTGTTCAGGGGAAATAATCTTATGCAAAAGAGGCTTCAACCTTTCTGCCATGATCTTAGTAATGATTTTGAGGAGAACATTACATAAAGCAATAGGTCTAAAAGCTGAGATGTGATCAACCTCTTGAGCTTTTGGAACAAGAGTAATATAAGTTTTATTGATAACCTTCAAAATATCTTTGGCTTTCCTGGCTTCTTCCACCACCTCTAATAAATCAGCATGAAGGATATCCCAGAACTCTTGGTAGAACTCAATGGGAAAACCATCAGGACCTAGGGTTTTCCCTTTTTGCATTTTAAAAACTACATGTTGAAGCTCATTGATAGTAACAAGAGCAGTTAAAATAGAGTTCTCCTCAGAAGTGATAAGAGAAGGGATAGCTTGAAGAACATTTTGTTGAGAAGTTGAGTCAAGAGGAGTAGCAACAAAAATATTGGAAAAGTAATCGACAACAATAGAGCTCATGCCATCCCAAGTATAGACGACCTCTCCAGAATCTGATTTCAGGGAAGAAATAAAGTTGTGAGATCTGCGAGCTAGAAGAGATTTGTGGAAGAAATTTGTGTTTCGATCTCCTTCTTTGAGCCATTGAATTCTAGATTTCTGCTTCCATAAGATTTCTTCTCTTTTTCCCATTCCTCTAACTGAGTTGTGAGCTTAATTTCATCTGCACTTCTATTCTCTATGAGGCCATCTAAATGGATTTTCTTATTCAAGTTTTCAAGTTGAGCAATAACTTCATGTTTTTTTTATGAACATCCCCAAACTCCTTCCAGTTCCAAGTCTTGATTTTGGATTTAATGTATTGCAATATTTTGGCAAAACAGAACATCTTAGTCCCATACCTAGGCTTACCTTCCTTCCACCATTGTTGCACATGAGGTCTAAAGGAACTGTCTCTAAGCCACATTAATTGAAAATGAAAAGGAGAGAAACTCACATTGGTTTTCCAAATTTCCACCATGACTGGCCAGTGATCCGAACCAGCATTGTTAAGAGTCTTCACTTTAGGAATGTGACCCTGGATTAAGAAATTTTCAGAGAGCAAAAACCTATCCAATCTCTCCATTATACACGCTAAGCCTTGCCTTATGTTAGACCAAGTCATAAGGCCATTATCTGGTTGGATGTCCACAAGATGGAGGTTTGAAATATATTCGCTCATGAGGTCAGTGCTTTTGTCCAAATTTTTGTTTCCTCCCATTTTCTCATCCAAAGAGAGGATGGTATTGAAATCTCCTCCAATCAAGATCCAAGCTTCAGGGAAATGAGAGATAATATGAGTAATATTCTTCCACTGACTTCTTTTTTCCTCCAAAGCAATCGGAGCATAAACAATAATGCAGAGCATAATTTGGTTGGAATGTCTACTTTGAATAGCTATAGCCAAAATACCCCAACTGCCAACCATATGGTGAATAACTACCTCTTTTGGGTCCCAAAGACAAGCAATGCCACCAGAAGTCCCCTGGGAACTGAGGGAAACCACTTTTCCATCTGGCCAAATTGTACAAATTTTACTAGCAATTGAGTCCATATCCTCCATTGACATCTTCGTTTCTTGAAGGAAAACAAGATGTGGATGATTTATCTGAATCATTCTTCTAATTTCATTTTGTTTTGAAAGACTCCCTTTGAGTCCTCTAATATTCCAAGTGATGATCTTCATTAATACCAGTGCTAAAAAATTTGGGAAGGGCATTAATCTTACCTTCCTCTACAAGCTTTTCACCTTCTTTTACCATATGATATTGATTGGTCTTGCGACCTGCCTTTTGATTAGAATCCATCTTCAGTTTTTTTTCCCTATTTCTTGACTTACTCCAATTGAATCTGAGATGGCTTCTAACCTTGAAGAATGCTCGTACACAACCAAAATTTTACTAGAGGGTTCAACAGAGTCTATATTGGGACCTGTATTATTTGAAGTTTTGACATTTAAAAGATTGTTTTTCTTGTGTAAATTTTCTCCCTTTTTTCTCGTTGAAAACCTTTGATTTGTTGGTCTATCTCTGAGTTCTTCCCTTCATATTTAAATTGTGTTTCTAATATTTCTATTTCTACTATTTCCCCTTCCTCACTTGGGACATCATTTGTGGAAAGGATCTCAAACATATTAGCAGATGACTTTGATTTATCTTTCATAACTGGTTTTTTCTGAGTGTTCTTCTTAGGCAGTTGGAAACCTGCTGAGTTTATATCTTCTTTCTTTTGATCAAGAATTTTATTTGGGTAGAAAGCTATGATAAATATTTAAATATTGAAGCAATTATTTTTAAGTTTTGTAATTTGAACATTTGAATTTACAAAACAATTTGAAATATTTACAATTTAATAAGTTTTGAGAAATAAGGTATCCCACATCAAATAAATAATACAAAACTTGCAAATATTCTTTTATAGAGTTTCTAAATTTCTAAACTTAGAGTTATAAGAAATTCAAAATCAACATAGATTTATGAAATTAGAATTGGAAAATTATATTCTTGAAATTTGGAAGATAAAAGGAATTTAACATAGAACTTTTGATAAAGGAAAAATTGCATTGATAATTTAGTCTCTAATTCAAAATTGGAAGAGACATAAGTTTGAAGACTTGAAATATTGAAATTGCATTCAAACTATTGATTGACAAGAAGAAAATAAAGTAGTTATTTTGAATAATAGAAGTTGAAAATTTATATTATCATTCAATCACTAGGGAGATACAAGGTATTCTACAAAACATAAAATTGAAGGATTATATTGAAACTAGGGAGATAAAAGGTTGTCAACATAAAGTCAAAAATTGAAAATTGTCCTTAGTCTATCATTTGAAACTAAGGAGAAATAAGGAATAGATAATTTGAGATTGCATCAAATAATTGTTTGATAAACTAAACTAGGGATACATAAGGTAGTCAACTAAAAAGGTCTAAAGAATTGAAAGGTGTATTACTCAAAGTAAAATAATTACGGATAAATTAGCAAGAGGGACATATCATCATAAGATGCAAAGATAAAGCACTATTCATGTTACTTATAAACAATGTAAAATAATTTCACAAAAGGATAATTCTATTAATCAAGATGATAAGGATATTTGGTATATTGACTCAGAAGCAAGTCATTATATGATAGGAAACCTACATTGGTTTGATTGTTTGGAAGTTATGAATATTTTTGGTCTAAATCTATCAGATGGAAAGAAATATCTAGTTCATGGAAATGGATGTAATACCTAGTACATATTACTCACATTTTATATTACATGATGTCATGTATATACCAGGAGTGACAAAAAATATCATTTTAGTAACTAAATTAGTTGAAAGCGAAAGAATAGTAGAATTTAAATATGTGAATAAATAGAATAAATGCTTTATTAAAAAGGCTAAATGAAATAGAGGTTACTGAATCAATAAAAAATGGAATATATTCTTTGGATTCTATTGGTTTTTCATAAGAGCTTGTAATGGTTCAAGTTAATACTAATGCCTTTTTTGAGATATAGACTATAGAAAACAAGGAACCACTATACTATGGAAGTAGATGGGGGAATATAGGATTCAAACAAAGAAAAATGAGAGGACAACAAAATATTGCACTTCAAGGACATCTACAGATCAAAGAAGAACATGAACCTGAACAAGATGAAAAGTACCTACAGGATGAAGATCCATATTGAAGACTAAAGTCTTCAATAACCAAATAATGTAATATAGGGGGTGTTGGAATATATTACATTATTTGTCACATGCTAATATACCACCTTGGGTATATTAGGAAAGAGAGTCCTATATTAGAGTGTGAGTATTTACTTTATGCAATGTAATAAATGCACAAGTATTATTAAAGTGTGCAAAGTATTTTGGTATTGTAAATGTGCATAGTAGTCCATGTGCACATGAGTACATAGAGTAGAAAGATGAAGAGTCTCTAGAAGAGTGAAGGCTAAGAGTGCTCCATATGAAGAGTCACATTCCATTATATATGTGTCTATGTGTGTGTGTGAAATATACAATTGTACTATGAGAGTATGGAGAAGTATGGAATATTTGAGATCTTTATTCACTTGAGATACAATTTTCATGAGAATTTGTTAAAGGTATTCCTATGAGTTATTTCTGAAGTTATTTAT
The DNA here is from genome assembly GCA_028583015.1 of Wollemia nobilis. NCBI lineage: Eukaryota > Viridiplantae > Streptophyta > Pinopsida > Araucariales > Araucariaceae > Wollemia > Wollemia nobilis. The sequence continues at coordinate 1,576,889 of JAQPPZ010016911.1, read as the reverse complement.
GAGTTTTATATGTTTAGTATTTTTCCATTATCATATATTTCATATTGCAACTTTATTTAAATCTTGTGGTTATTTTATATTAAGTATTTAGCTTCAAAATCTAATAGGAGGCCAACTAATAGGTCAAGTTTGAAGTTAGAATTTAACAAGATATTGTATAAGAAATAAACTAGAAGATACCACCAAATTTAAGAAGTTTGAATACAACCATAAAGATTTTGAAGGCTAATTTATGAAGGAGAATGAAGAACACAAGCTTATACTGAGAGGGAGGGTGAACTGTATAAGATAAAACTTTTATTTTTCTTTCCAAAGAAATATTATCCAATATTATCACACACACATAAGATACACCGATTTAACGTGGTTCACCCAATGTGGGCTACATCCACGGAGAAATTTTCTCAACAAATATCTTAGGAACCAATTCCCTATTACAATATTTATGGGCACCAACACAAAGGAGACACCAATCCCCTATGATCAAGTTCAATGACCTCTATACACAGGATACACCAATCACATTTGCTTTGGTTCATGGACCTCTATCCACTGGAGACACCAATACCCTTTGTTCTGGTTCGTGGACCTCTATCCATAGGAGACACCAATCCTATTTGCTTTGATTCATGGAACTCTATCCATAGGAGATATCAACTCCCTTTGTTATTGTTTGTGGACCTCTATCCATAGGAGACCTCAATTCCCTCTACTCTAATATTCTCTAAGCCTTTACACAAGGCTTGCTCAAATCTACTTCAAAACTTGCTCTCAACTCTACTCAAATATGCTCCAAGCCTACACACAAGACTTGCTCAAATTTACTCCAAGCATACACACAAGACTTTATCAAATATTATCCAAGCCTACACACAAGTATTGCTCACAAATCTGCTTAAATCTACTCCAAGCCAACACAAAAGCCTTGCTAAAATCTACTCACAACTCTTCTAAAATATACCTCAATAACCTGCTCAAATTTATCTCAATAACTTGCTCAAATCTACCTCAATAACCTACTCAAAAACTCTACTCAACCTGCTCACAAACTCTGCTCAGCATACTCACAAAATTTGCTCAACCATTCCTAATTCTTGCATAGAAACAATTGCATATATATTTCCCAAAAGTGTTTTCTTTGACTAAAGTAATTCAGACATTCTACCCAGAATTCTTTTTCTTCATGAATATAAAGAGAATGATATGTATTACAAATACTCAATATGTTCTTCTCACATTCATTAAGTCTATCGCTTTCACATGTCTCACATTCATTGCATTCAAAAGGATACTCTCGTCTAGCACTTGATAGTTGACCTTCTTATGTACTTCCAAAATTAAACAAAACCAATGCACATACTTCACAAAACTGGTCTATAGCCCTTGCAAATTTATTTCCAATATCACTCAAAAATAATGCATATATTTTCTTCACAATATTGGTCTATAACCCTTGCAATTTCATTCCCAATATGACTCAAAGTTAATGCACCAATTTGCTCTCAAACCCTTGCTAGTATATTTCCAAACCCTTGCACATATTTGCTTTTTCATTCAACAATAATTCACAATTACTCCCAAATTAAATCAATCACTAATGCACATCAAATCAATCCTTATAACTCCAATCATATGACATCAAAAATATTTTCTTCAAACAAAACCACTTTAAGAAATATTTAAATCACATACCTCTAAAAACTTCCTTGATGATGATGTACTTTCAAAACCTGTCTAAAAAATAATTTCCCTTTCTTGTTCCACTTAAAAATCTGGTTAGTAAATTTCTCTTTCAAATAATCCACATTAATGATGGGAGGGAAATCTGAAGGGATTTATGTTATTGATAAAATGAGTTACATATATAGGCAGAAGGCCTATATGAAACACATGACACTTGTCAAGAGAAACTGACAAGTGTCAAGGTGAAGGCATAGTGCACTTTAACTCTAACATTCCCCCTTAAAGTGCACTATCCTAACTAAAGAAGAAACAAAACAAGTCAACATTAGGTAACATTCCCCCTTAATGTTGACTTCTCTAAAAAAATAACCTATCATCCTCTTTTTTTGGTCTAGGCTCGTGCTCTTTGCGCTTGGCTCTCCAACTATGAATAACGCTAGATCCACTATGTATACATATTGGTCTGTTGCCTTAGGGTCAGCCACTTCCATGGGTCTATTACCACTGGGTCAGCCGTCTAAGCGCCTCGGGGTCATCATGGGTGCCTCAGGGTCAGCCACTTCTGGGTTTGTTGGCATCTGCAGTTTTGGCCACAGCTATGTCCAGTTCATCCAGAGGAGGTGGAGGGTGCCATGCTTCCCAAGGGCCTACAAGCGAGGTTCTTCCACGACTGAAGATAAAACTAAAATCCATTCTCCTATTTGCTATTGCCTTATTGTTTTTTTTTATAAAGTGGAGGCACCACTTTAATGTACGAGCATTTTATTTTCCACATGGAAGTGGAGGGCCACATGGCCATTGTAATTTCCCTTGGAGGGAAATATTTTAATCATGGTGAGAGTGGCAGACAATAAAACATTATTGGCCTATTTTTTTTCCACATGGAGAGTGGAACTGGAAGAAGGCCCTCATGGCTTCTTATTGTATTCAGAGAGATGTTGCCCACATGACCCCTATTTATTTTTGCAACAAGTATAGGGGTATTTATAGTCGTTGGAAACGTTTTTTTGCGACGGACACAATGGTGGTGTCAAATTGTAATTTTGAGGCTATTTCCATTAAGTTTTTTAGCCTCAAAATTTTTCTACCTTGGAGTGCACTTTTGGTTGTACCCGACACTCCCAAGGTAATTTCATATGTGATCCTTGTACCTAGTGATATTTTCTATACACTTGGTGAATGCAGCGGCTGGTTACCCATGCATTTTTGTGGGATGACATGGTCACCATAAGGACACTTATACTAGGGACTACAGACAAAGACACCCTAGACTCTATCCGAGGTCTTTTCCGGATCTACTTTTGAAGACTATAGACGAAGACACTTCAAAAGATTCTCTTCTTTTCTTCTTCTCTCCTCCTATTTGGATCTATGGCTCATTTTATTATATTGAGTGCATTTTTGGCAGAGACCGACACTCTTATATGGCTTGTTTTTACTTTCATTAGGTGCATTTTCAGCAGAGATCGACACCTTCTAGATTGAGTTCATGAGGAGGGATTTCATACTCATGGTGAATCTAGTCAGTGACCTACGAGAGGCAACATCCTCTAAGGATGACCTACAGAGGCAACAGACCTAGAAGTGGTTGTCAATGAAACTGACAAGTGTCAAACTGGCATAGTGCACATTACATTAACTCTAACATTCCCCCTTAACGTGCACTATCCTAACTAAAGAAAAAAAACAAGTCAACATTAGGTAACATTCCCCCTTAATATTGACTTCTCTAACAAAAATCTACATCCTCCTTTATTGCTGATTTGGTCTTAGGCTCTTGATTTTTGTGCTTGGCTCTCCAACTGTGAATAATGCTAGATTCACTGTGTATACATCTTGGTCTGGTGCCTCAGGGTCAGCCACTTCCATGGGTCTGTTGCCACTGGGTCAACCATCTAAGTGCCTCGGGGTCATCATGGGTGCCTCAGGGTCAGCCACTTCTGGGTCTGTTGCCTCTGCAGGTCATCCTCAGAGGATGTTGCCTCTCGTAGGTCACTGACTAGATTCACCATGAGTATGAAATCCCTCCTCATGGTGAACTCAATCTAGAAGGTGTCGGTCTCTGTCGAAAATGCACCTAATTAAAGGAAAAAAAAACCATATAAGAGTGTCGGTCTCTTCCGAAAATGCACTCAATACAATAAAATGAGCCATAGATCAAAATAGGAGGAGAGAAGAAGAAAAGAAGAGAATCTTCTAAAGTGTCTTCATATGTAGTCTTCAGAAGTAGATCTGGGAACCTCGGATAGAGTCTAGGGTGTCTTTGTCTGTAGTCCCTAGTATAAGTGTCCTTATGGTGACCATGTCATCCCACCGAAATGCATGGGTAACCAGCCACTGCATTCGCCAAGTGTATAGAAAAGATCACTAGGTACAAGGATCACATATGAAATTACCTTGGGAGTGTCGGGTACAACCGAGAGTGCACTCCAAGGTAAAAAATTTGAGGCTAAAAAAATTGAATTGAAACAGCCTCAAAATTACAATTTGACACCACCATTGTGTCCGTCGTGGAAAACCGTTTCCAACGACTATAAATACCCCTATAGTTGTTGCAAAATAAATAGGGGTCATGTGGGCAACATCTCTCGGAAAAAATACAATAAGAAGCCATGAGGGCCTTCTTCCACTTCCACTCTCCATGTGGAAAAAACAAGGCAATAATGTTTTACTTGCGGTTGTCTTCATCATGATTAACAAATTTCCTCCAAGAGAAATTACATAGGTCATTTGGCCATACAATAAAAGGTACCCACTTAACCAAAAATAAGTTCCCACTAAGGTGGTCCCCTCCACTAAAAAACAAAAGATGCCCCTTATAAAATACCCAAAACGACCCCTTACAATGGATTAATTAAAGGGACCCACAAATCATGGGCACTAGGACAAATCATGGGCACGTGGACGTCGGGGACCATTTCTCCTCATTGGATACTGCAGTCAAAAACACTGTATTAAACATTGATCGCAGCCACACTCCCTATTATCACCATCGAAACAACACTAAATAACACAAGTGCATTCTATGAGCGTCGCACGAACATAATGGGTTGATAATCACCGCAGAGAACCACAGATGGAAAATCTCGTCAGAGAGCAATTAAAGCCGTAGTCACACTCGTTACAGGGCCGTTGTTTCAACCGAAAAAAAAATACAAATGCCTCGAAACATCTTATAGTTCTCGAAACATCTTCAGAGCAGATCTGTCTTGTTCCCCACCAACATGATCATCAATGCCATGGATTGCACATTCTATATGGATTGCTCTCCGATTATCTCATGAACCCTGACAGCAACCAATAGAAACAGACATATTCACGATTCTGACAGGTACAGCGGCACAACCTGATTTCCAAACCCAATACCAATACCCAACATTATTGGCCTATTTTTTTTTTTTTTCCACATGGAGAGTGGAAGTGGAAGAAGGCCCTCATGGCTTCTTATTGTATTTTTTTAGAAAGATGTTGCCCACATGACCCCTATTTATTTTGCAACACAAGTATAGGGGTATTTATAGTCGTTGGAAATGGTTTTCCACGACGGACACAATGGTGGTGTCATATTGAAATTTTGAGGCTGTTTCATTTGAGTTTTTTAGCCTCAAAGTTTTATACCTTGGAGTGCACTCTCGGTTGTACCCGACACTCCCAAGGTAATTTTATTTGTGATCCTTGTACCTAGTGACATTTTCTATACACTTGGCGAATGCAGCGGCTGGTTACCCATGCATTTCGGTGGGATGACATGGTCACCATAAGGACACTTATACTAGGGACTACAGACATAGACACCCTAGACTCTATCCGAGGTTTTTTCGGATCTACTTTTGAAGACTACAGATGAAGACACTTCAGAAGATTCTCTTCTTTTCTTCTTCTCTCCTCCTATTTGGATCTATGGCTCATTTTATTGTATTGAGTGCATTTTCGACAGAGACCGACACTCTTATATGGCTCGTTTTTCCTTTAATTAGGTGCATTTTCGGTAGAGACCGACACCTTCTAGATTGAGTTCACCATGAGGAGGGATTTCATACTCATGGTGAATCTAGTTAGTGACCTACGAGAGGCAACATCCTCTGAGGATGACCTACAGAGGCAACAAACCCAGAAGTGGCTGACCCTGAGGCACCCATGATGACCCTGAGGCACTTAGACGACTGACCCAGTGGCAACAGACCCATGGAAGTGGCTGACCCTAAGGCAACAGACCGAGATGTATACACAGTGAATCTAGCATTATTCATAGTTGGAGAGCCAAGCGCAAAGAGCCAAGAGCATAGAGCATGAGCTTAAGACTAAATCAGCAATAAGGAGGATGATAGGTTGTTTTTGAGAAGTCAACATTAAGGGGGAATGATACCTAATGTTGACTTGCTTTGTTTTTTATTTTCATTAGGTGCATTTTCGGCAGAGACCGACACCTTCTAGATTGAGTTCACCATGAGGAGGGATTTCATACTCATGGTGAATCTAGTCAATGACCTACGAGAGGCAACATCCTCTGAGGATGACCTGTAGAGGCAACAGACCCAGAAGTGGCTGACCCTGAGGCACCCATTATGACCCTGAGGCACTTAGACGGCTGACCTAGTGGCAACAGACCCGTGGAAGTGGCTGACCCTGAGGCAACATACCAAGATGTATACACAATGAAACTAGCATTATTCATAGTTGGAGAGCCAAGAGCACAGAGCACGAGCTTAAGACCAAATAAAAAATAAGGAGGATGATAGGTTGTTTTTGAGAAGTCAACATTAAGGGGGAATGTTACCTAATGTTGACTTGCTTTGTTTTTTCTTTAGTTAGGATAGTGCACTTTAAGGGGGAATGTTAGAGTTAAAGTGCACTATGCCTTCAGTTGTGCACTATGCCAGTTTGACACTTGTCAGTTTCATTGACAAGTGTCATGTTCATTGGATCTATGGCTCATTTTATTGTATTGAGTGCATTTTCGGCAAATACCGACACTCTTATATGGCTCATTTTCCCTTTGTATTAGGTGCATTTTCGACAGAGACCGACACCTTCTAGATTGAGTTCACCATAAGGAAGGATTTGATATTTATGGTGGGACTAGTCAGTGACCTACAAGAGGCAACATCCTATGAGGATGACCTGAAGAGGCAACATACCCAGAAGTGGCTGACCCTGAGGCACCCATGATGACCCCGAGGCACTTAGACGGATGACCTAGTGGCAACAGACTCGTGGAAGTGGCTGACCCTAAGGCAACAGACTGATATGTATACATAATGAATCTAACATTATTCACAGTTGGAGAGCCAAGCACAAAGAGCACGAGCCTAGACCAAATCAGCAATAAGAGAGGATGATAGGTTACTTTTAGAGAAGTCAACATTAAGGGGGAATGTTATCTAATGTTGACTTGTTTTTTTTCTTCTTTAGTTAGGATAGTGCACTTTAAGGGGGAATGTTAGAGTTAAAGTGCACTATGCATTCACCTTGACACTTGTCAGTTTCTCTTGACAAGTGTCATGTGTTTTTTTTCTATACACTTGGCGAATGCAGCGGCTGGTTACCCATGCATTTCGGTGGGATGAAATGGTCACCATAAGGACACTTATACTAGGGACTACAGATATAGACACCCTAGACTCTATCCGAGGTTTTTTTGGGATCTACTTCTGAAGACTACAGACGAAGACACTTCAAAAGATTCTCTTCTTTTCTTCTTCTCTCCTCCTATTTGGATCTATGGATCATTTTATTGTATTGAGTGCATTTTTGGTAGAGATCGACACTCTTATATGGCTTGTTTTTTCTTTAATTAGGTGCATTTTTGGTAGAGACCAACACCTTATAGATTGAGTTCACCATGAGGAGGGATTTCATACTCATGGTGAATCTAGTCAGTGACCTATGAGAGGTAACATCCTATGAGGATGACCTGCAGAGGCAACAGACCCAGAAGTGGCTGACCCTGAGGCACCCATGATGACCCTGAGGCACTTAGATGACTGACCCAGTGGCAACAGACCCGTGGAAGTGGCTAACCCTAAGGCAATAGACCAAGATGTATACACAGTGAATCTAGCATTATTCATAGTTGGAGAGCCAAGCGCAAAGAGCACGAGCCTAGACCAAAAAGAGGATGATAGGTTACTTTTAGAGAAGTCAACATTAAGGGGGAATGTTACCTAATGTTGACTTGTTTTGTTTCTTCTTTAGTTAGGATAGTGCACTTTAAGGGGGAATGTTAGAGTTAAAGTGCACTATGCCTTCACCTTGACACTTGTCAGTTTAGGGAGGATTTCCATGACGAAAATCCCCCCTCAAGCTCACAAGGCCAGAGAAATCCTGGAGCTCTGATACCAAATGATGGGAGGGAACTCTGAAGGGATTTATGTTATTGATAAAATGAGTTACATATATAGGCAGAAGGCCTATATGAAACACATGACACTTGTCAAGAGAAACTGACAAGTGTCAAGGTGAAGGCATAGTGCACTTTAACTCTAACAATTAAAACCCTTCTCAAAATATGTGCATAATAAGGCTTGAAAATTATGTTTTATATCTCCTTTTTAGTCTCCCAAAATGAAGCTATTAGTAGTGAATAAACCCTTAAATTTACTTCTTCTATCATACAAAATTCCATTTAAAAAATAAACCATAATCACACCTTATAACTCCTACCTTTATAATACACAAAAGACAATTTTCAATTTACCCCAATATACCTTATAACACATACTAACACAATGTGCAAATGAAAATTTTTAATTCACTCCCATGCACCTTATAACTCCTACTAACTTAATGCAAAATATAAAAACAAATAATAATGTTGCACCTTATGACTCCCTTTCTAAATCAAAATATAAACAAAACTTTTCTTCTATTATAACCACATAAGCCCTACAAACTACCTTCCAAAAATAATCAGAACTTCAACCAACAAGTCCAACACATTAACATTTTCACATAATATTTAATCAACAAATTTTTTGGCTCATACCTCAACCAAACAAGCTAGAGAACGCGACGGGAATCGAACACCAAACTTCTACCCACGTAGCATCCAAGCCAAGGCTTAGAAGCTAGTTGGGCCACCCCCACGGGTAGTAACAACCACACAGTGCAAACATGTTGAAGTCTTCCTTGTCAAACAAAACGATTTCATCACTGCCAAGCAAAATGGACCTACCCGAATTTGACCCTACAACTTTCCTACTCCTAGCACCTTAGCACTAGCTCAATGAACAACTGGGCTAGCCACTCAATTGAAACTAGATGCACAACACTTAGCCCTTGTTCTTAGTTCGCTTTCCACATAGATTTTTTTCTCTTCACTTTTTAGGTTCGTAGATGTAGAATGAGGACATAAATTTTGCTTGCCTCAAAAAATTAGACTTACAAATGATTTGATGTTTGATTTATATACCTTTCACCTCTTTTCTCATGACGTCAACGCTTGATATTTCAATATGGTTTTTGAATATTAAAATTGCTTTCTAAACGTTGGTGCCAATGCATATAACTTTATATTATAATATTTAATAAATATTATAATATTATCTTTTTGAACCTTTGGTCTTCAAGCCTTTGTCCCAAGTGACTTTTATTAAACCCTTGGCCTTCTTTTTAATATTTAAACTTTAAAACTGTCTTACCTTTTATTTTAAACCTTAGCCTTCTCATTTAAACCTGTGTCTTGCCTTCTCTTTTAAACCTTGGCCTTATAATTTAATATTTAAACCTTACCTTCTCTTTTAACCCTTTGGCCCAAACCACTTTATTCCAAGTAGCTCTTTATTATATTTAAATCAATATTATAATCCTTTCTTTTCAACAATTTTTCTTGCTTTGAGATATACCTTGCCTTGAATATTTGTCTAACCTTAGAAGAATATTTCTTCCTTGAATACCATGCATAATTTTGACATCAACCCTTTGACATCAATGACAACTCAATATGCTCAATATTTCCAATAATCTCCCTCTTTGTCATTGATGACAACCCTTACAAAAATTTCTTTTACTGCAACTAGATTCCCAAAATGCTCCCCCTGACAAGTTGCTCCCCCTTACTGAAATCTCTCTCCCTTTGACATCAATGGCAAAGGGCTCCTTTTAGGGCTAAAAATAAAACACTTAGCTCAACCCCCTCACCACATCCTTTTCTTGAAGTGATTAATTTTGGGATGGGAGTAAAGCTACTCCCAACTTACAATGCTCGTATTCTTTTTCAATATTTTTCCAAATTTTTGAAGTCATACCTCTTTGAAAATTTTGAGCATTCTTTTTCTTGTTTGTCTTTGAAAGTTTTGAAAATTCTGTTCTACACCACTTTGCTCTATGCCTAAAATTATTGCAATTGTAACACCTGATGTTGTAGTCCTTGAAAAGAGCAAATGAATTATTGTGAAGCTATAATTATTCTTACCATAAAACCTACAATGTATAGCTTTATGACCAAAATGATTGCAATTGAAACACATGATGTTGTAGTCCTTGGAAAGTGTAAATGACTTGAAATTTCTCTTGGTGAAGCCATAATCATTTTTATCATGAACCCTGCAATGTATAGCTTTATGACCAAAATTATTACATGAGAAACAATAAACTTGAAAGAAATATTCATCTTGCCTTGATATCATGGTTCTTTCTTTGCTTTTCTTATGATGGTCCCTATTCCTTGATGATTTTTTATTTGCTTCCTCTGTGATACTACCACATCTCAACTTATCAGTATAGGTCTTATGGTAAGAACCCAAGTTCTTATGACCTGTTTATCTGTGAATGAGATGGATTAATGCAAAAATAAATGAAATTGAAATAAGAATCACTATTTTGGAATGAATCACCTTTTCACTGATGGCAAAACCAATCAATGGATTATAAATATATTCTTCAATGGATACCTTGAAAATACCCATGAAATACATATTTAAATATACCTAAGGTTGTGATTATGAAAGAACATGTTGGTCCATAATAATTAAATGAGTAAAGTTAATAATATGCTAAGTTAGTATGAGAGTCCTAACATGCCACCCTCCTTAAAAAAAGCTTTGTCCTCAAAGCTTGAAGTGAGAAGCTTCATCCCTTGTTTTCCAAGTAGTATTTGCTCATGTTATTGCACCATTTTAATATCATCATTTCATAAGCAGGGATATTGGGAAGGTTGAAGTGTTGGTGGGGGATAGGTAGGAAGAATAGGAGGATCAGAATGACCACAGGGGAAAAAACCTTTGTTGTGGCTTCTTAGTGGCTTGGAGAGAAAATAAGTGGGCAACCATTTTCTTGCCTCCTCTACGAACAACTTTCTCCATGCGATGAGAGCTTGCTAGTGGCGAAGGACCTATATTTATTTCTTTAAGAGTATATGTTTGGTCCTTTAGTTTGAATTTCATCCATAAGTCTTCAAAGTCCCATTGGATTGTGTTGAGTGTTCTTAGCCATTGTACTCCTAAAACGATGTCACATCCTCCTAAGGGAATTGCATACATGTCATGTTTCATGGTGTAATCACCCAAGGTGAGCTTAATATTTTGGCATTTTCCTTTACAGGTGATCCTTCCTCCATTACCAATCATGACTTCAAAATTATTGCAAGGATGTATAAAGTAGTTAGCTTGCTTTACCACACATGGGTCGATGAAATTATGGGTACTGTCAAAATCAATAAGCACGATAAGGTTTTATCGTTGGAAGGATCCTAGGACTTTAATAGTTTGGGGAGAAGAATTACCCCCGATGACATTGAAAGAAATTTCTAGGGGACCTTGAGTGCTATCATCAGGTGTATCCATCACTACTTCAACCTTGATCTCCTCGTTGTCAGTTGTTGATTGACAAGGAATAGTTGCATCCAAAATATATAATTTGGGTGTAATACATTTGTGATTAGGTACAAATTTCTCATCACAATGAAAACAAAGGCCTTTTTCTCTTATTTCCTTCATTTCCTTAGGGCTAATTCATTTAATTGGCATGAATCTATTTAGTTTTGGAGTGGTTGAAGTATTTTGTGATTCTGTTTTAGGTGGGTATCACAGTCGACGTTGGTTATTGATTTTTTCTTCCACCATCTAGGCTAACACAATAGTGTGCATCATGTCGATAGGATTGAGCATTTGTACTTCTAATAAAATTTCTTCCTTTAGGCCACTAATAAAGCAACTTTGGAAGAATGATGCATCTAGTCCCAAAGTAAGATTTACCAGTTTCTCAAACTGATCTTGGTACTCTCGTACTATCATGGTTTGATGGAGTTTGGTGAGAGCCCCTGTGAAATCTTCAAATTTTCTTGGGCCAAATTGTACCATTAGATTTTTTGTAAATTCTATCCATGTAGGAGTGTCATTTGTCTTTTCATACCATTGGTACCATTGAGTAGAAATTTGTTCTAGGTGGAAGGATGCAATGCAAACTTTTTGGTTCTCAGGGATTTGATAGAGGGAGAAATATTGGTCCGCTTGGTAGATCCAATTTGTGGGATCACCTCCTTCAAATATTGCAAAGTCCAATTTAGTAGTTTGAGGTAGTACTGATGTTTGTGGTCCCCCTAGTAATGTTTGTTGTGTTGGTGCTAATATAGGTTGGCCGACTTGGATTAATGCCAGGTTTTGTTGTACCATATCAACGGAGTGGTTGGTGTCGATTTGTAAGTCTAATTTTGTAATATTGTTTTCATGGTCATCCTTCCATAGGTGAAAATCCTCTTTTTTCATGAATTTTTTTTCAAAAGTCCTCTCATTTATTTAATTCCTGCATGAATTCCTTCATAACTTCCTTCAGAAGGTCTTGTGATCGCCTACCATCGGCCATTGTAGTGTGGTTTTGTGAATTTGTAAGACTCATTTGGTAATAATGATTATTTATCCCTTCTAAAAAACAATGAAAAATTCTTGCAAAAAAATTGTTTGCAAAAAAAAAATTATTTTCAAAATTTACAAATTGTTGTTTGCAAAGTTTTTTGTAATTTGATCAACAATTTAAAAAATTTGGTTTCAAATTTACTGGCAAAAACAACGACTAGGTGCAAATTTTCAAATCTGAATTTTATTTAAGCTAGGGGAGACACACAAGGTGAGGTAGAGCAGATAGGCAGTGGCTGGTGAGGGTGGAGTGGATCAGGATGGCACAAGTGGAGCGAAGTGGCAAGGACGGAGCAAGTGGAGCGAAGCAGCAGTGCGAGCGAAGGGAGACACACAAGGTGAGAGTCTAGCACCAAGCGAGTGGTCAAATTTCAATGAGGCTAGTAAAAATTTCAACGAAGACATGAATTTTTAGAATAGCATAGGTGGAATGTGATGGTTTTGTGAAGGTTTGAAGGAGCATGTGATAGAAATCATGTTAAACTATTAGCCCCCAAGTTCTTTTTAAACCTCCTTAAGTTACTTTTCTCATAGATGTGGGATTTTTAACATCAATTCAAATTGAAAGCTTACTTATTTATGTCAATGATGAAATTTTAGGTGCCATGCTTAATTTATAATGTTGATAAATTATATGAGTTTTATAAAACCTTTGACGTTCGTGCTTATGATGCTAATGAAACCTTGTATGTTGCACTTGACACCGCAAAAGTTTTTAATCCGATTCCTTGATGACGTCACTTTTTTCATTTTCGACAGTTGATTTTGGTTACCAAATTATCAAAAACTTTAGACTTTATTAAATTAAACCCATCGAATATTTAGAATTCATGTCGAAAAGTTCAATATGACGTCGAAAATATTTGTAGAGCATGCAGGGTGAATTTTTTTCATCGGTTTCTTTGATCTGTTGCTTGGCCAAGGGTAGCAATGAATTATGAAGTATTTTTCAAAGCTTTGGATCAAATTTGGAGTGCTTTATTTCCCTTTGTTTGGACCTACAACCACATTTTTATCTATGCTACTATTGTACGTCTGCCAGTTGTTGTGTATAGGTTGTTGTATTAACAACTATATGATGTGCCTTGAATTATTTTGGAGGACTTATGTTGGGAGATGTCGTTATATTATGGGTGGCCAAACTATGAAAACATCTGGTGATGAAAGGTAGTGAATGATAATATTGAAGACACTAGGATGAAATTTAATGAGTATCATGGGTGAAAAATTTGGTTATGAGTTGGCCTTAAGATCATAGTCTCTGATACCAGAATGGTAAGAACCCAAGTTATTACAACCGGTTTATCTATGAATGAGATAAATTAATGCAAAAATAAATGAGATTGAAATGAGAATCACAATTTTGGAATGAATCACCTTTTCACTGATGGCAAAACCAATCAATGGATTATAAATATATTCTTCGATGGATGCCTTGAAAACACCCATGGAATGCCTATTTAAATCTACCTAAGGTTGTGATTGTGAAAGGACACGTTGGTCCATAATAATTAAATGAGTGAAGTTAATAATATACTAAGTTAGGATTAAAGTCCTAACATCTTAGGCTCTTCTTCAAATACCTTCTTTGATGCTTCTATTTATTTTGATCTTGAATCCTCTTCTTGTACCTCTTGACCTTCCTCATAACCAAGTCCAATATTCATAAATGGAGATCTTTGTGTTTTGATAATATCGTCCAAATATTTTGAGATTTTCCTAAATTGATATATCTTATTATTGAATTTCTCAAGTCCCTTCCTTAGAATGTCAGCTTCATGTTCTAGTCTTTCACATTCTAGTTCTTTTACCTTTAATTGTTTAGCCATACCTTCTTCAACTTTATTTGCCTCTTCAACCTTAACTTTTAAGTCAGTGAGATCCTGTAGAAGTTTTGCCTTTGTTTTCTCATCCTCTTGTATTTGAGCCTTCAATATTAAGTTCTCCCTTTTCAACTCTTCAAGATCAACAAAAAATTCCTCTTCCATATCAATTGTGGCTTCCTTTTCATATTCTGAAACTTTCTCTTCTTCTTGGTCTTCAATAATAGGGGCATCTTCTTTTTATTTTTCTTGGTCTTTGACAACAGGTGCATCTTCTTTCTCTTTTTCTTGATCTTCAATAATAGGAGCATCTTCTTTCTCTTCTATGGTCAAAAATAGAATTTCTTCTTTTTCATTATCAAAGAAGCTTTCATCACTTTCACTTGAAGTATTGCTTTCTTCTTCAACATAAAAACTCTTCTTGTACCTTTGAAAAATCTTCTTCTCATGCTTGCCTTGACCATGCCTATTTTTATTTTCATAATAAAACTTTCTTTCCTTATTTTTATTGTAATACTTTTCTTCTTCACTGCTACTACCTCCATTTTATGGATAATTAGTTGCATAGTGACCAATGTTACCACAACTAAAACATTTCATAGTCTGCATATTTTTGTGTTTTCTTGGACCCTTCTTATTTCTTCTCACAAAGTTAACCTCTTCTTCACTACTTGATTCATCACTTGATTCTTGTTCTTTATTCTTTTCCTTCTTTGAAGCTTTGAATGTTGCCTCTCTTTTTGATGTTTGTTCTTTTTCTATCCTCATCTCATAGGTTGTGAGAATTCCATGTAACTCATCCATGCTTAAATTTTTGAGATCCTTCATCTCTTCTATTGTTGAAACCTTTGCATCATACCTCATAGGGAGTGACCTCAATATTTTCTAAACAATAGTAGATTTCTCAATATTTTCTCCAATTCCATGAATAGTGTTGACAACCTCATCAACACAAAGTAGATACATAGCAATATCTTCATCATATTTCATCTTCAAGTCTTCAAACTTCCTCCTATGTGTTTGAAGTTTTGCCATTTTGACCTTGTCATCTCCTTCATATGTTCTCTATAATTTATCCCACATTTCTTTTGTTGAAGTGCATTGCATGACTTTCACAAACTCTGATTCACATAACCCACTCAAAATTAAATTCATTGCCTTGGCATTATCTTCATATGGTTTCTTACCACTTGCATCTGTAGGGAGAGTTGTAGATGGTGTGAATATATTTTCAATGGATTACCATGTATCATATCCATATACCATCAAATAAATCTTCATCCTCACACTCCAGAAAGCATAGTTAGTCCCATCAAACAATGGAGTCTTATTTGATAAAAACCCTTCCTTATGAGCCATGTGTGTTCCTATAAGATCTTCCTTCAAGTTATTAGGCTTTCATGAAGGAACCCGCTCTAATACCAATTGAATAACACAAGCTTATACTAAGAGGGGGGTGAACAGTATAAGATAAAACTTTTACTTTTCTTTCCAAAGTAGTATTATCCAATATTATCAATTGCAATAATGAAACAATGCACAGATCATCACACACATAAGAGAAACAAATTTAACGTGGTTCACCCAATGTGGGCTACATCCATGGAGAAAATATTTCTTCTAAATTTTCTCAATAAATATCTTGGGAACCAATTCCCTATTACAATGTTTATGGGCATCAACCCAAAGAAGACACCAATCCCCTATGCTCAAGTTCATGGACCTCTATCCATAGGAGACACCAATCCCCTTTTCTCTAGTTCATGGACCTCTATCCACAGGAGACACCAATATCAAATTTTCTAGTTCATGGACCTCTATCCATAGGAGGAGACACCAATCCCCTTTGCTCTGGTTCGTGGACCTCTATCCACAGGAGACCTCAATCCACTTTTTTCTATTTCATGGGCCTCTATCCACAAATACCTCAATCCCATTTGCTCTAATATTCTCCAAGCCTTTACACAAGGCTTTCTTAAATATGCTCCAAAACCTTCTCTCAACTCTGCTCAAATCTGCTCCAAGCCTACACAAAGGCTTGCTCAAATATACTCCAAGCCTACACACAAGGCTTGCTCAAATTTGCTCCAAGCCTACACACAAGGCTTGCTCACAACTCTACTCAAATTTACTCTAAGCCTACACACAAGGCTTGCTCACAACTCTGCTCAAATATACTCTAAGCCTACACACAAGGCTTGCTCAAATATTCTCATAACTCTGCTCAAATCTACCTCAATAACTTGCTCAAATTTGCCTCAATAACCTTCTCAAATCTACCTCAATAACCTACTCAAATATGCTCTCAAATCCTTCTCACAAACTCTGCTCAACCTGCTCACAAAACCTGCTCAACCATTCCTAATTCTTGCATAGAAACAATTGCATATATCTTTCCCAAAAGTGCTTTCTTTGACTAAAGTAATTCAGACATATTCTACCCAAAATTATTTTTCTTCATGAACATATAGAGAATGATATGCATTACAAATACTCAATATGTTCTTCTCATATTCATTAAGTCTATCACTTTCACATGTCTCACATTCATTGCATTCAAAAGGATACTCTAGTCTAGCACTTGATAGTTGACCTTCTTATGTACTTCCAAAATTAATCAAAACCAATGCACATACTTGCTTCACAAAACTGGTCTATAGCCCTTGCAAATTTATTCCCAATATCACTCAAAACTAATGCATATATTTGCTTCACAAGATTGGTCTATAACCCTTGCAAGTTCATTCCCAATATGACTCAAAGTTAATGCACCAATTTGCTCTCAAACCCTTGCTAGTATATTTCCAAACCCTTGCACATATTTGCTTTTTCATTCAACAATAATTCACAATTACTCCCAACTTCAATCAATCACTAATGCACATCAAATCAATCCTTATACCTCCAATCATATGACATCAAAAATATTTTCTTCAAACAAAACCACCTTAAGAAAGAGTTAAATCACATACCTCTAAAAATTGCCTTGATGATGATGTACTTTCAAAACCTATCTCAAAAATAATTTCCCTTTCTTGTGCCACTTCAAAAACTGGTTAGTAAATTTCTCTTTCAAATCATCCACATTAAAACCCTTCTCAAAATATGTGCATAATAAGGCTTGAAAATTATGTTTTATAACTCCTTTTTAGTCTCCCAAAATAAAGCTTTTAGTAGTGACTAAACCCTCAAATTTCCTTCTTCTATCATACAAAATTACATTTAAAAATTAAACCATAATCACACCTTATAACTCCTACTTTTATAATACACAAAAGACAATTTTCAATTCACCCCAATATACCTTATAACACCTACTAACACAATGTGCAAATGACAATTTTTAATTCACTCCCATGCACCTTATAACTCCTACTAACTTAATACAGAATATAAAAATAAATAATAATGTTGCACCTTATGACTCCCTTTCTAAATCAAAATATAAACAAAAATTTTCTTCTATTATAACCACATAAGCCCTGTGAACTGCCTTCTAAAAATAATCAAAACTTCAACCAACAAGTCCAGCGCATTAACCTTTTCACATAAACTCTAATCAACAAAATATTTGGCTCATACCTCAACCAAACAAGCTAGTGAACGTGATGGGAATTGAACACCAAACTTCTGCCCATGCAGCACCTTACCACAGGCTGGGCTACCAGTGGGCTACCCCCGTGGGTAGTAACAACCACACAGTGCAAACATGTTGAAGTCTTCCTTGTCAAACAAAATGATTTCCTCACTACCAAGCAAAATGGACCTACCCGAATTTGACCCTACGACTTTCCTACCCCCAGCGCCTTAGCGCTAGCTCAATGACCAACTGGGCTAGCCACCTAGTTGAAACTAGATGCACAACACTTAGCCCTTGTTCTTAGTTCACTTTCCACATAGATTTTATTCTCTTCACTTTTTAGATTCATAGATGCAACACGAAGAGATAAATTTCACTTGCCTAAAAATATTTTACTTACAAATGATTTGATGTTTGATTTATATACCTTTCACCTCTTTTCTCATGATGTTGGTGCTTGATATTTCAATATGGTTTTTGAATATTAAAATTGCTTTCTAGACGTTGGCGCAAATGCATATAACTTTATATTATAATATTTAATAAATATTATAATATTATCTTTTTGAACCTTTGGTCTTCAAGCCTTTGTCCCAAGTGACTTTTATTAAACCCTTGGCCTTCTTTTTAATATTTAAACTTTAAACCTTTGTCTTACCTTTTATTTTAAACCTTGGCCTTCTCATTTAAACCTTTGTCTTGCCTTCTCTTTTAAACCTTTGGCCCAAACCACTTTGTTCCAAGTAACTCTTAAACCTCTTTGTCCTTCTTTATAATATTTAAATCAATATTATAATCCTTTTCTTTTCAACAATTTTCCTTGTTTTGAGATATACCTTGCCTTGAATAATTATCCAACCATAGAAGAATATTTCTGCCTTGAATACCATGCATCCTTTTGACATCAATCCTTTGACATCAATGACAACTCAATATGCTCAATATTTCCAACAGAGTAGATTTCTGGTTTTTATAGCAGAAAGTGAAGAGCTATAGGACAACAAATCGGAGGTGACATAGAGCTATGATTTGGAAAATTTTGAGACAGATTTGGTAGAAGCATTGGAAAACATAGAATCTAATATTTAGGCAGCACTGAAAGTTGAAAATTAAAGGAGTTTTGAACAACAACCTAAAGGTTTTTGAAAAGCAAGATTGAGTAGCAAATTGAAGGAGTTTTAGAGCTGCGAATTAGAGGAGTTTCCTACCCGATTTGAGAGAGTTTAGGACAAGAAATTAAAGGAGGAATTGACTGATTTAGAAGCTGAAAAGTATAGAGTTTAGGGAAGAAGAGGGCAGCATTTTGGGCACCACTAATAGCTACAAATTTCAGAGTTAGAGAGAGCAAAGTTGGAGGAGAATTAGAGCCACAAAAACCAGATTTTTGGGCAGCAATTGAGTAGAAAGGAAAACTACAAGATTGACAAGTTTAGAGCAGCAAAGTATAAGTAATTGGAGCAAATTTGAGGCAGCAAATAGGTGAGTCAAATCACCAAGAAATCTAGCTACAAAAAGAGACAAAAAGGTATGCAATATTTGGTGCAATAAAAGTTTATTATTTGAATGCTCACCTTAGCTATTATTAAGTCTTTAAAAGCACCACATTTGAGTTTTATATTAACAAAATGAAAGATCTCAATTTTATACCTACAAGGTTGGAGAAGATAACATTCACAAGGGATTAAATTTATAGTAAAGGAGAAGTTAGATATAATATAAGGAAAGAAAAATATCAACTCCTTACTATCTGCTGATAAATAAGTAAGCCAATATTACATAGCAAATATTATATACAATGAACTATCCAAAAGGTAAAGGTTTTGGTACAAATTAAAAGCTTGGAGTCACCATAGAAGAAACCACTAAGCATAGAGATGAGGAGGAGCCATTGTAGAAGAGTATCCAATGAGGAGAAGTTGTCATGGAAGAGAAACTGCCATTACCACATCTTGGTGAAGATGGGCCACCAAAGGAGTGGTACAAAGAAGAGGCACCATCACATTTGAAGATAAAGCCACCGTTTCAAGAAATAAAGAGTAAAGTACAAGGGGTAAAACAATTAAAAATCATGAGTTAATATTTCCCTAGAGATACATACAATAACTAGCAAGCACCGTGAGTCAACAACAACCAACAAGGAGCCATGAAATAATAAGAACAAGTCACCAAAGTACCGTTAGCAAGTGAAGTGGTATAAGGGCCAAGATTATTTGGACAGATTGGAAAATAGAGCGCCATATTAAAAATGCCAACTAACAACATCAACTAATGTGAAGCATTGGTGTCATTCACAACAAAGGAAATTAGGAAAAGTATCACGCATTACTAAGTGAAGAGAAGGTGCATTTCAAAGAAAATATTGAACGCTATAGAGGAGCAGTACGTTATCAAAAAAATTAGAACAAAGGAGTATTATAAAGTGCCATGTAGAAGGAATATCATAAATAAAAGGAAAACTCCACATAGAGAAGAGACAGTGCATGAAGGAACATTACAAAGAAAAGGAAAGCACCACATAAATAAGAGACAACATGTTACCAAGCAAAGAGGAGTGAAGAAATATTACATAGAAGATAAGTGCCACCATTTGGAAGGATAAGAAAGTGAAGAGTTTCTCTACCAATTTTCACAGTGCAGAAGGTGTTGGAGTATATTACATTATTTGGTACATGTCTTAGATTAGGCTTTACTTTATGTAATGTAATAAATGCACAAGTGTGCATAATATTCAATAATGTAAATGTGCATAATAGTCCATGTGCACATGAGTCCATAGAATAGGGAGATGAAGAGTCTAGAAGTGTGAAGGCCAAAAGTGCTTTATATGAAGAGTCACATTACATGATCTATATATATATATATGTGTGTGTGTGTGTGTGTGGTAATATGAGGATGTAAGGGATGTGACTTTTAATATCATTACTTGGTACTTTTAGTGCTATGCCACCATTTTTATGAGTAATTATTTGTGCCATATTTAGGAGTAGATATTATAGTTATTTTTGTGTTTTACATATTCATAATATTGCCATTATCATATACATTAGATTGGTACTTTATTTTAGATATTTTGTATTATTAATCTTAAAAAATAATCTTCAAAAGCTAACAGTGGTATCAGAGCCACAAGGGGCATTGATAGGATATAGAGAGAGCTATTGCAATGTTTGGACTTGCATAGTTTTTTTAATTTGTATAGGAGAAACTAGTGAATATGAGGATATTATCTCTGGAAGGTAAAACCAAAGAAGATTGGATTTTTTCTATTCCAAGAACAAATTCAGAATAGAAGGAGATTTCAGGTCTTAAAGTTAGACCTTGATATTATGGAGATTGAGGATATTAAGAGACCCAATAAGGAGGTCCTATTGGATACATTGGTATATTAAAAGATACTAAAAATTTTAGATTGGCTAGAGTCTTTCCACAGGGTTGCAAAAGAACTCGTTAAGACTAGGACTCAACACAGAATTCATTCCACTAGTTTTGAGGATAACTAGTGAAGTTTGTTTATTTTAGAATTTTAGAAATTCTAACATATTTGTTGCTACTATATAAGTTTTTGATTGTATAAAATTATCATCTAGAATCTAAGAAGCTTCCTACAATTGATAGAGAATAATTTCACATTCGTTGCCTAAAAGTCTACGTGCTTTCCTCATGCAGGGATTAATTCTTTGTTACAGAAGACTTGAGATTGAAGAGGTCTAAGAAAATACCCTATTGGAGATTTAAGATTGAGGAAAATTGAGAAGGAAGTCCCCATAAGAATATTTTTGATTTAAGATAGCTATATATTGGAGAAGTTGAAGAGACCCGAAAGAGGTCAGATTGAAGAACTTATAGTTTTGGAAGATAGAAGATTGGAGATAGAATATTGTAGATTGAAGACTACATATTGGAGATAGAAGAGACTTGTGTAGAAGGTTATAATTACATATTGGAGATTGGAGATAGAGAAGACCTAATAATAGGTCATATTGCAGATTCAAAGAGCAAAAGACTTTGAAGATTCAAGAGATTGGGAGTAGCAGACTTTGGATATCCAACAAAGAGATATCATTGTAGAATTCCCATAGTTGGGAGATTGAGGAAACCAAGAAAAGGTTTTAGTAGATATTCAAGAAGATAATATGAAGAGTTACAAAGAGGATTTTAAGAGTTGTGAAAGTAGAAGACCCAATAGAAGTGGTCTCAAGAGATTTTAGCGAAGAACAAGAAGGCTAGAGAAATCCTTGTTGTAGATTTGGAGAAGCGGCCATTGAATGCATCCTAGATAAAGTGAGAAGTAGGATATTGCAAGAAGAGAAGATTAAATTTGTAGAAGTTACCAATGGAGGAGATTTTGAGAAGGATTGTGATAGAAGATTAAAATCAAGGAGAAGTTTCTGATAGATAGGTTTTTGGGACAATTGTCACCATATGACAAGCCCAAAAAGGAAGAAGTTTTTGGCAATAAGTTTGCCAAATATTGGAGAAGGGATTTGAAGATCTTAAGACATTTAGATTCTTGAGAAAGTGGACAACATACGATATCCGTTTTTGAAGTCAAAATTTGACAAGGATATTGCAGGAGATAGAAGAGCCCAAGGTTTTGGGAAATTTGAGGAAAACCATAGAGTTTAGAAGGCTAACTTGATAAGAGAAGATTTGAGGTTTTATAGCAGAGATTGAAGGAGTGCAAAAGAGCAAATTCAAGGAATCCTAAGAGCTACAATTTGGAGAAGACTTGGGTATATTTTGGAGTGCCCATGGATAGGATATTGAAGGTGTTGAGACAATAATAAAAGATAAAATTTCGAAGACTTTTATTGTAGGTTTTGAACAACAAAATAAATAAGGAGCTGACTATAGTTATAGGTTTATGAACACCATTTGGGGAAGCATTAATAACAACTGGTTTTAGCATTTGAGAGAAAAGGTTTGGATGATATTGGAAGCCAAAAAGATCAGATTTGTGGAAAATATTGAATAAGGATAAGGAGTTATGAGTTTTGGAAAACTCTAGAGCAGATCTGAAGGAGTTATTAGATAATGAACTTGTAGAAGGTTGAGCAGTAAGTAGGGCTACAAATTTGGTAAGCTTAGAATATAAGAGTGAAGGAGAATAGGGATGCAATAGTCCAATCTTGTGACAACAAGTTGGGTGAATATAATCACCAAAAAAATTAGCAAATAGACATTAGAAAGGTATGCAATATTGGTGCAACATAAGTTTATTATCTATACATTGAAATAAGCTTTACATCAAGAGCACCATATTATTATTTCATACTATTATTTGGATTTTAGAAATAATAACTTAAAAAGTTCTTTAATCAAGGTGATATTAGTGCTTACACCTTATCATTTGCAAAGATAAAATAGTGTGAGCATATAAGCTTTATAGGAGAAATAAGGAGAACATGATATAATGCATGATTGCTATTCTATAGTGAATAAGTAAAGCATATTTATCTAAGTAAGATTAATAGCAGAGAAAAATGAGTGGAATATTAACCAAAGTGTTGAAAAATAAAGGCAGGTATTTTAGTGTCTAAAGAAACTAGCTAAGGAGCCAAATAGGAAGAGTTGAGCGTCATTGTTTCCGAGCATCATTGTTGGATGCCATCACATTGCTAAGGTAGAAGATATAAACTATCACCATGCAACAGGATGTCACTATGACATAGAAGTTATTGCATTGATTTGGAAGCAATCACCATCACATCGAACCATAGAAATATTATTAAGGGATGTGAATATAAAATGTTCCTATGAAAGCTACCAAAATACAGTCAAAATTTTGCATGAAGGAGAAGAGGAGTACGTAGGAGAATTTAGGGTTCAAAGGAAGTTACAAGTGTCTTTGGATGTAGTAGCATGCATATGCCATGTGGAAAGGAATCTAATATTGGCAATTATTGGAGAAGTAATGCTCGTGGTACAGGAAAGACAAGAATTTTGGAGGGTAGAGAATACGTTTAGTGCCAAGTGGTGCTTGTGAGATGGAAGGTCAAACATTCATAGTGCCAATTTGAAGTTGAACATATTTCATACATTATATAAGGTATGACGGAATTAATAACATAGCAGAGAAAGTGTGTAGAGTGCAAGTTGTTTGATTGGGTGCATAATAGAGTACATGTTGTTTGATTGGGTGTAGAATAGAGTGTAGGTTGTTCGATTGGATGCAGATTAGAGTGCAAGGTTATTCGATTGGGCACAAATATAACAAGGGAATAGTTGGTAGGATTGAGATAGAATTCCAAGACACTAGCATGGAGGTGGAAACCTATTATTGTAGTGAGAATTAATATGGAGAATACATTGAAGCTAGAGAGGAGGAAAGCAATACGCCAAAGAGTTCAATGTTCACCCAAAGTTTATAGACAATATTCATCAATGTACGTGGAAGAGAGAAGATTCAGAAGGAGGTCAAGTTGACCAATGAATCACTAGTTCCAAAGTGGAGGTAATTTACTTTATTAATTTTTCTCATAGCAGTGTATTAGGAGAGATAAGGACATACGTAAGGTTAAAAATATATCATTGTGGAAAAGTAAAAATTGCAAGGTTTTTGAGTTGAGCAATAATTGACCGTAGAGACATTATTGAAGATTAAGTTTTGAATATTTACAAGGTTTTGTAATTTAATCATTTGAAATTACAAAACACCTTTTTTGGATATTTGCAATTTAATTAAAGGAGTAATAAGGGTTTCTACACCAAATTAGACTTACATAATTGCAAATATAATTTATCTAAATTTCTAAGTTTGGAGATATAAGGTATTCAACAATCAACATAGGAATTAAGAAATTTAGAATTCATATTTTTTGTCCTAAGAAATCATTGTCTATACTAAGGAATGTCTACATCAAAGAATTCATTGAATATTGAAATGGAGAATGAAGTTAGAAAAGGAAGGATAGAGGTTATAAAATCTGGAATTAGAGATATAGTTGAAAAGTCTAAAGATAAATTAGACTTAGTTCCAAGTTTTATCTATAAGGAAGCATTAGAAGAAATATTTGAAACCTTAGAATACTATCTACATGCAAAGATGTTTGAAGCAATTGATATTGACAAAGATAGTATTATGGTTCCCTTAAATGTTGCAAGTATCATTTATATGACACTACTCACACTCAGGCATTACAAAGAGAAAGACTTGAAACTGCAAGAGTTAATTGAATCTCTTAAGAGGAAGGCAAAAGTGAGTGAATCATTCCTAGAAAAAGTATTTCATTCCTCATGTAATATAAATAATTCAAGTCCATAAAATTTAGGATCTTATCATGACACTATAAGTGAATGTTCAAAAGATTCTATACAAAATAAAATTCATAACTTCAAGGACAAAGGCAAAGAGAAAGTTGTTTTGTAGGAATCACTTAATAATATAAATATTTACAAAGTGATATTAATGATGAAGACAAACAAGAGGAGAAATAGCATGACCAAGAAGGGATACAGTGCAAAGTGATTTAGAGAATGAAGAACCATATTGAAGACTAAAGTCTTTAATAATCAAATAATGTAATAGGGGGTGTTGGAGTATATTACATTATTTGGTACATGTCTTAGATTAGGATTTACTTTATGTAATGTAATAAATGTACAAGTGTGCATAATATTTAATAATATAAATGTGCATAATAGTCCATGTGCACATGATTCCATAGAATAGGGAGATGAAGAGTCTAGAAGTGTGAAGGCCAAGAGTGCTTCATATGAAGAGTCACATTACATTATATATACATGGTAATGTGAGGATGTAAGTGATGTGACTTGTAATATCATTACTTGGTACTTTCAGTGCTATGCCATCATTTACATGAGTTATTGTTTGTGCCATATTTAGGAATAGATATTAGAGTTATTTATATGTTTTACATATCCAAAATATTACCATTATCATATACATTAGTTTTGTACTTTATTTTAGATATTTTGGATTATTAATATTAAGTAATAATCTTCAAAAACTAACAATGCATTTCTTTGGGTTATCTACAGTTCACATTCATCCTTATATTCAAAGCAAGTCTAGGCTACAAAATATTTTTAGTGCCATGTCTCCATTAATTTTTCAACAAGGGTATCCTTGTTTAGAGTTCTACTAGATTTCATAAAATCCTATGGTTCGTAGTCACCTAGTCGACCCTCATAAATCTTAGCCATTAAATCTCTTTTAAAATTCCCCTACTCCATATTCTCTATTTAGAAAAATTAGACAATCTACATTCACTTTCATACCACCATTTAATATAAGCCATAGATAAATATCCTCCTATTGACTAGTCAAAGTTCCTGGATACCCCCTAAATCAACAAACCACATCAACTCTACTCTCTCTAATCAATCTTGGACATATAAAGCATGTGGTTCGTATTTATCTATGCCACCATTATTGAATCCAGACCACTCATTTCCTTGCATTTAAAAAGGGAGAAGTCAAATTCTTCTACCAAGCATGTGGTCTGCATTCACCCAGGCTAGCACCAACCAATATGAACCACAAGTTTAAATTACTTTTTTAAAAGTAAGTTAAAATCCTTTGATAAAATGTGTGGCCTGCACTTACCTAGAGAAGGCTAAGTGCTCCCATATGATTGGTTGATGAACGAATGATTCAGTATTGCCTAAGAAGATATGATGGTTTGGATGAATCAACAAAAATAAACTTGATGAAATGTGTGGTCTGCACTCAATCCCTCTTCGCCAAGTAATTCAAGCCACTTATTTTTTTCAACACTATTAAAGGGTCAAAATACCCTAAGTAAAATGGATGGACCACATTTGTTCATGAAGTAATCAACGATGTGCATTCGAAGGTAAACATGAAAGGTGAGAATTTGGTTAGGTGAGATCTCATGGTCTGAGTTAATGACAGAAAGGAACCCCAAATTGAGCGACCCATATTTTCCAAAGTAAGAATCAATCGTGCATAGTATTTTGCAAAATAGAGTTTGAATTGGCCTCCCAAAATATCTATGACCCATATTCACTAAAGTCCAGATCAATGAATATGGTTAATCAAAATGCACCCAAATGAACAGTCTGTGTTGTACAATGAATAACATCATAAGAAATTAAAAGGTATACATTACTATAGGATGATGAGATCAATGGTCATGATTCATTCACAAGTAAAGACAAATAGTGATAACAAAGACTTTTCAAAGTAGATTGACAATGTGCATGGTTCCAGGGTCGAAGAATGGATGATACATGTTCATCAGGAAATAAAGATACAATAAAGGTGAAAGGCTTCTTGTGAACTTGTGTTCCATATTGCTAAATTCTTTAAGAATCAACGAATGCAAAAATAATATGCATATTAATATAAATATTTTAGAAAAGTCAAAATAGATCCATGGCTAGTATTAATCTGCGATAAGGGACAAACCACATTTGTTGATGAATGAAGCCAAATTTCATGATTGAGACCATGCAAA
This sequence comes from Wollemia nobilis, assembly GCA_028583015.1. Taxonomy (NCBI): domain Eukaryota; kingdom Viridiplantae; phylum Streptophyta; class Pinopsida; order Araucariales; family Araucariaceae; genus Wollemia; species Wollemia nobilis. Next base: position 1,549,510 of record JAQPPZ010016911.1, on the reverse strand, counting down.
AATGAATGATACAATTTTTCCTAAAGACCATGATGAAAAAAACATGATGAAGAATGATGGATGACTCAGATGAAAAGAAAGATAAACAAAGCGCTTGAACCATCCAAATATTCACAGGTAAATCATGTTAGAAAACAATATTCTATTCAAAGAAGGAAATAGTTCTGCAATACATCACAAGACTATAGAGAAGCTCAATAGACTGATTGATTTATTCCATGGATCAACTTTGTATAAATAGCAAAGTTGATCATTGAGAGTCCGTTGGATTACAACAACTCATCAAATCTGATCTAGACTATACTGAGAGTTCACCTGACTCATGGAGGAGTGGTAACTCAAGTAAGTCTATCCTAGTAGAACTTAAGAGAATAATTACTTATTCTAACACCCCCCTTAAGTGATACTAGGGGTGTTTTATACGAATGAGTCCCGACAATAGGGCCTGATGAGGTACTCATGTACAATGATTTCTTATTTGAAGAGATGGTAAAAACCACATGGGAAAAACCATCTATCAAAAAGAAAAATGAAGAGGCATGTCTTCGGTTTGCGAAGATTGTCCTCATTGACCAAAAGGATGAGTCCCGACAATAGGGCCTGATGAGGTACTCATTTACAATGTTTTTACATATGTGAGAGATGGTGAAAAAACCACTTGGGAAAAAACCATCTATCAAAAAATAAAGAAAGAGGCATGTCTTCGGATGGCAAAGATTGTCCTCATGGAGAAAAATAATGAGTCCCAACAACTTGGCCTGATGAGGTACTCATGTACAAGTGTAACATATAGGAGAGATGATAAAAAAACCACATGGGAAAAAACCATCCTCCAAAGTAAAGAACAATAAGAAGAAAGGAGAGGTGCAAACCTCTGTTCTGTTTAATGCAGCTACTTTACCCCAAGTTTCTCTCACAACTGAATGTAATGCGGAGAAGGAAATGATTTGGTGAAGATGTCTACAATTTTATTTTTAGTGGGAATATAGTCCAAGTATATTTTCCCTCTCTGAATATGTTGTTGAATGAAGTGCATGTGAATCTCAATGTGTTTGGTGCGTTGATGCTCAACTGGATTACATGCAATATGAATTGTGCTCTGATTGTCACACCAAAGAGTAATAGGTTTGTCATGGGAAAAACCAAATTCTCTTAGTATCTGATGAAGCCAAAGAGCTTCCTGGCTTGCCAAAACTATTGCCCTGTATTCTACCTCTGTAGATGATAAAGCCACTGCTTGTTTTTTGCATGACCAAGCAATTGGTGAAGAACCAAGACAAAAGACATAGCCATAAGTTGAACATCTATCTTCTACGGAACCTGCCCAATCAGAATCTATGTAACCAATGATATCCATGGATTTTCCCTCATATAAGAGCCCAAGGTGAGTAGTTCCTTGCAAGTAGCATAGGATTCTTTTTGTTGCTTGCCAATGACTGAAATGAGGTTGATGTGAGAATCGGGATATCAAGCCAACAACATATGAGATATCTGGGTGAGTATGAGTAAGGTATAACAGACTCCCTACAAGCTGTCGGTATAGAGTTGCATCACATAGAGGGGATGTGCAGGAAGTACTTAGAGTGACTCCAGATTGAAAAGGTGTAGAAGAGGGTTTGCAATCAGTCATCTTAAACCTTTGAAGAAGGTCTAGAGTGTATTTCTGTTGACACAATGAAATTCCTGCATCTGTTTGATTTATTTGAATCCCAAGGAAGTAATGAGCTAAGCCCAGATCAACCATTTCAAATTTTTAGAAAGGGAGTCCTTGATAGTCTGAATGTGAGCGATGTCACTACCAGTGAGTAGTAGATCATCAACATAGAGAACAAGTATGGTGATTTTTTCTTCATCTCTCCAAATGTAGACTGTGGCATCAGACTCACAATGAGAAAAACTTGAGGAAAGAAGGAAGGAGTCCATTTTTTCATACCAAGCTCTAGGAGCTTGTTTGAGGCCATAGAGAGACTTCCTTAGCCTACAAACAAGGGAGGAGTCTTGAGTGAATCCAACAGGTTGTTCCATGAATATCTCCTCTTTTAAGTCCCCATGTAAGAAAGCACTTTTTACATCCATTTGAAAAACATGCCACTTTTGGGAAGCAGCTAGAGCAAGTACCAGTCTAACAGAATCCATTTTGGCAACTGGTGCAAAAGTTTTAGAATAATCAATCCCTTCAATTTGAGAGAAACCTTTGGCTACCAGGTGAGCTTTGTGTTTGTCAATTTCTCCATTAGGTCCATATTTCATTCTGTAAATCCATTTACAATGAACTAACTTCCTTCCTTTAGGTAGAGGAACTAAATCCCAAGTTTTATTTTTGATTAAGGAAGAGAATTCATTCTCCATGGCATCATCCCATTCTTTAATACCAGTTGCTTCTTTGAAGGATTGAGGATCTATGGAAATGGACTGATAGACAAGACCAGAGCCTATGGAGTTGCCTAATCTGGATGATGGAAGATTTTGGATGTATGGAGTTGCTTCTTCAACAATGGTGTGGGCCCATTTAGGCATTGTGGAAGGAGTAATTGGAGTGGTAGGACTTTGAGTTGGAGTTTGGAGTATAGGATCCTCATTTTGGTCATTTTGATCATTAATCTCTAAAGTGGGTTCTTCATTATATTGAGGCTCTAACATTGGAGATGGCTCAAGAGAATCAATGGTGGAAGAGGATGGTTGAGGATATTTATGAGGGAATGTTTCATCAAATTGAACATTCCTATGAAAAAGACCTCATGAGTTGCGGGATCAAGGAGCCTGTATGCTTTCATTTCCTCACAATAACCAACAAATATGAGTTGTTTGCTTTTCTTATCTAGAGCCTTCCTTTTCTTCTTTGGGATATGCGCCCAAGCAGTACACCCAAAAATATTGAAGAAAGAGACATCAGGTTTTGAGCCAGTCCATGCTTCCTCGGGAGTCAAATGGCCAAGAGCTTTATGAGGTGTGCGGTTTTGAATATAGTTTGCACAGTTAATTGCTTCTGCCCAAAAATTTTTTGGAAGATCTCTTGAGTGGAGCATACAGTTTGCCATTTCCTTTAAAGTTCTATTTTTCCTCTCTGCAATGCCATTTTTCTACGGATTATGGGAGACATAATGTTGATGAATTATGCCATGACTTGATAGAAAAATTGAGAACTCATTACTGAAGTATTCCCCCCATTATCTGTACGAAGTTGCTTGATTTTGCAAGAGGCCTGATTTTCAACTAAGGCTTTGAAGATTTTGAAGTGGGATAGAACATCACTTTTGTATTTTAGGAAGTAGACCCAAGTTCTTCTGGAAAAATCATCAATGAAGGTTAAGGCATATTTTTCTCCTTTGAAAGAAGGCTCTGGGAAGACCATCAAGTCACTATGGATTAACTCTAGAGGGGATGAGGCTTTTAGAGAACCACTTGGGTGGAAAGGATCTTGATGTTGCTTTCCAAGAGCACATCCAGGACATACTCCATCAATAGAAGAGACTTGAGGCAATCTTGTTACCATTTCATGGGTGTTCAATTCCTTTAGGTAGTTATAACTGAGATGTCCAAACCTTTCATGCCAAATTTTGCTTTCAAGATCTCCATGTGCAACAAAATAGGAGGCCCCTTCTAAATTTTTGAATCCTTTGAAGTGAAATAGGTGAGTGTTGTGATCAATATCTCCTTTTTCTATGAGAGAGTTTGGGTCTTGAAAGTCTCTTATCTCAACTCCTGTTGGTGAGAAGAGAATTATTTTACCTTTTCTAGAAGTACAAATCTGATAGATGGAGAGGAGATTTGTTGCAATGTTTGGTACATAGAGAAAATTATTGATATAACCACCATCAATGGATATGTCACCTTTTCCTTTGACTGGGATAAAGGATGAGTCACCAACTTCTATGCTACATGTTGAACTTGAGGAGATTGAAGTGAATGACTCATCTGAGGAAGTCATGTGATGAGTTGCTCCTGAATCTAGAACCCAGTATTTTGATGAAGTTTTTATAGTCTTGCCTTGAACATTTAAGGCTTTTCCTATCTGCTTCTTAGTGTCTATATTTTGATCCTTCATTGCTGCCTCTAGTTGTTGTAGTCTTTTCCAACATTTGTTCACAGAATGACCATTCTTTTTGCAGTGAGTACAAGTTATGGGACTCCTTTCTTTCTTTTTGAATTTTTCTTTAGTAGAGGTGGATGCTACTAAGGATTTTGAGGAAGAGGAAGAGATCTCATACTTTGCAAGTTTTGTTTCTTCTCTAGTTAGCCTATCACAAAATTCCTCTAAGGAGGGCATTGTAAAACTTGCACCAAGAGCATCTTTTGTAGATAGAAAGGTGGTTGCAAAAATTTGAAATACACCATTTAATTTAGAAAGAATTAGATAGATGCATTCTTCTTCTATTTTATTCTTGCCACTACCTTTGTATTGAGTGAGGACTTCTTTAAATTTGGTGAGAAATTCAACAATATTGTTGAAGTCTTCAGGAGATAATGTTGTTAATTTTACCTCTAGTTGCATTGACCTTATTTGATCTACTTTCCCAAACAAGTTCTTTAGTTTCTGCCAACTTTCATATGGAGTTTTACAATCCGTAATGTGAAACCATAAGCTTTCATTTACATTAGTGCTTATAATACCCATTGTTTCATACATCTTCCCTTTATGAACAAATATTTCATATTCCTTTTCAAATTCAGGTTGCTTCTCTTCTAGCAGGTGTGTGAGCCCTTTTTGAGAAATGAGATTTAATATTTTGGGTTTCCATGTATGATAGTTATGAGGGGTGAGTGGATCAATTGTATTCATTTTGCCAAATAAAATTGAAGTGAACCAATAATTCCCCCCTTTTACTTCAAATGCAATGGATCTTTAAAGAAGGATATATAAGCTTGTTTTTAATACCTATCTCCTCAAATTACCCACCCTAATGAGAGGGAAACTATAAGTAAATGAGGATATTAGATATATTGAAAGTGGCTTATGAGGCAAGAAAAAATGGCCAGGCCTTTATATCTATTCTTCTCAATACCCACCCTTACGTGAGGGAAACTATAAGTAATGAGTAGAATTGATACGTGGAACATAGGCTTTTGAACCCAAAAAAAATTTAAATTGCCAGGCCTCTATACCAAGTATCTCACAAAAACCCACCCTTACGTGAGGGAAACTATAAGTTTTATGAGTATAATGGTACGTGGAACATAGGCAATTTTTGAAATTAAGTTTTTTTGAAATAATTTTATTAGGTTTTGAATAGAATTTTTGTGCTTGCTTTGATTTTGAGAGAAACTTCTTTATGCATATATATAGGTTTAAAAATCAGAATATGCTAAAAGAAGTAGAAAGAAGTAACAAGCAAGAAGTGGCCAAAAAAAAGGTGCCACTAAAAAAAGAAAGACTACTAGTGTTGTTAATGAAGATAGACACAAGAAACTCCCCCTTTCAAAAAATCCAACAAAACCATAGGTGCAAGAACCAACACCATTAACCCCCCCTCCAAATAGTCCTTTGTATTTAGTTAGATTACAATGGACTCTTTCACTTTTTGATGATAGCCTTTGGAAAAGGCTTAGGAGAAAAAGTGAAAAAAAGTCAGATTTTTTTAATCTAAATACAAAATTTTATGAGAGTATTAAGGTTACAACTTCGAAATTGAAGAGACCAAAAAAAACTCTTTACAAAAAAATATAAGTAAAGGAATGGAGGAAGAGTGAGACGTTAATGCCTCTACATTATAAGGCTCTCATCTATAGCGTTGGTGAGCGCCATTCTTTCTTGAACAAAATTTTTTAACTCCCTATGAGTTGACTGTCTACAAAGTGCCTTGGATTCAATGAACGTGATAGAGAGTTGGGAGTTGCTTCTGTCTCAAAGCTTGAGGATAGGGTTGTACCATGAAATAGTATGTAGTCACTCCTAAAAATTCTCTTCACTACCAAATGAAATGTTGTCTCCCTGCAAAAAATGTGTTACACAAAACAAGCCACACGAAATGCTTTCTTTAGATGCAAAGAAGTCAAATGGGTGTTGTCCTGAAATTTCTCTTTGCTGCCAAATGAAATGGTGTCTCCCTTCAAAAAAAGTGTTACACAAAATAAGCCAAAATGTAATGCATTATGTCACATTGTTGCACCATGTAACATAATGCTTAGTACCCCTGAAAGGTCTCTTCGCTTCTTATGGTAATGGTTTCTCCCTACAAAAATAATTTTTACACAAACAAGCCAATTTCTCCCTATGTCGTAATGAAGCCAAACTGATCGCCTTCTCCCTACAAAAAAAATTTCTCATACAAAATAAGTGACAATGAGTGGCTTCGTAACGTTATAATGCATCACCATTTCGATTTGAAAGGTGCAAGCTTTCGAATCCCTACAAAACAATGAAGTTAGAGAAAAAAATAATTTGGATATACCTTATGATCAATATGGCTTCGAATTGAGGGAGCAGAGTAGGTCAGTTTTGATGATAGGATGGAGGAGATAAATAAGGCATCATCGATAGGAGAGTGGAGGATGCCAAATTGAAATCAGATCGGAGTACTCCTATTGGCATTGATGAAATTGATGCCAATGAAGACAACTGACAACAACCATAGAACTACGTGAGTGAACTCGTAAGAGGGAGGGAGATGCACATCGAGCTATAATAGAAGTGAGGAGCACTTTGAGAATTCGAGGCACAACATTAAAGAGGACACATCACCAAGCATTAAAGAGGAGCCCAATGGTCATTGAGAATAGGACCAGTTCAGAGTTACAATGGACGTCAGGAGCACTATTGAGATAGGAAGAATGGATGCCAAGCAAAGCAAAGAGGAGCCCAATGTTCATTTAGAATAGAAGGACCAGTGCAGTGTTTAACGTTCACCTAGACACAACTAAGAGAAGCCCAATGCGCGAGATCGAGAGGCTCTTTGAAAACAAAACCTTTGAACGCATATCAAGAAATGTGCGAGCAAAGAAGAGAGGAGAGAGCACGTATATCGATCAACGGAAAAATACTATGAAGCCCTATAACAATAGTATGGTTGCGTTGCTAGATTCATCTTGAAAAGAGAATGAATTACAACTCGTTCGATGCAATGAGGGGGAAAATAAATTATTGACACCTTATAATGGGTGTGAATGCTTCAAATTTAGCATAAATGCTAAGTGAGATGTGGGCAGCATGCCCAAAGAAGATATCCTTAAGCTCTAAGACTAGAAGAGCTTTACAATAATTTCCCTCTTGCTTCGAAATTATACAAGTTGAAAAAAAATTGCTAAAGAATTATTTTTCAACAAAATAAAATGTTGTTGAAAAAAATGGTTAATGGATAAAAATGACTTTTTCACAACTTTCAAGCAAGTTGAGTAAAGTCACAAAAAAAATTATCCAAAAACAAATGAACCAGATCCTGGAAAAAAGGAGAGCTTCGAAAACTCGAATGCTTGCAAAGAACTATCCTAGCTCTGGTACCATGTTAGAAAACAATATTCTATTCAAAGAAGGAAATAGTTCTGCAATACATCACAAGACTGTAGAGAAGCTCAATAGACTGATTGATTTATTCCATGGATCAACTTTGTATAAATAGCAAAGTTGATCATTGAGAGTCGTTGGATTACAACAACTCATCAAATCTGATCTAGACTATACTGAGAGTTCACCTGACTCATGGAGGAGTGGTAACTCAAGTAAGTCTATCCTAGTAGAACTTAAGAGAATAATTACTTATTCTAACAAATTAATAGCCCGCACTTGCGGATCAAGAGAGATCAATGACTCACCATAATCAGGAGAATAATCCAAATGTTCACATTGCACATTGTAAAAGAACAAGAACAAAGATCTTGTGGCTCACATTTGTTAGGAATATGAAATAAACAGTCTTTATTGTACCATGTCATAGAATTCCCTGTAGGAAAAGGGTAAGGGCCCATATCACATGACAAGAAAAGATAGATTCTAGCCAAGTCAAAAAGAGAAATTGAATGGTCCTTGTTTATTCATATAATTTAAATTAATGACTATGATTTGTTGAATGTTATGGGCTATAGTGCTTCACATAGGCAGAGATTGATGAGCTGAATTTTGTAAAGAAGAACACCATAGCAAAAATGCTAGAACTAAAAGACTAAAAACTAGCCATGTATACGATCATGATCCAACACAATTGTAATGCAGTGGGGGATCTTATGGTTGAGAAGTGTCAAAGTGTCAAATTCAAGAAAAGATTACTCAAAATAACTAAAAACTAGTTGTCTACCACAATAGAGATCGACGATGCAGGTGCAACTAGATGGAGTGATTAGATGTAGATAGTTATAATATAATGGACCATCATCAAGCTATAAAAAGAGTACTGGTAGCCAAAGAAGGATCAAGTTTTGCATAGCCAAATTTTTCCAAAGGTATAGTTGAGTGCCCTTGTCCTTGTTAGTTGTATTTTCCTTGTGCATATTTTCCCATAGTCACCTCTTATTCTTCTCCATCATTGTGCAGGTTTTTCTAAGGAAGCATCTAGTTAGCTAAGATTATTTGTTGTGACTAGATCAAGAGCTTTGAGACTCTTTGTTACTACTTTTAGAATGAAAAGTAGAAATTATCTATTACATTATTTGAATGAATTTATTTGTATTTTTTTAATGAGATCTAGAACATTTTACCAGACTCTAATTATAAATATTTTATGATATTAATACAAATTTGGCTTCCTCCTTTGTGTATTTCAATGTTTAATTATGTGCTTGTTGTCCCATTTGCATTTTACATAATTTGAATGAACATAATTGACCCAATTATTTCTCCCTCTTTCTTTCTTATTAAATTTTTAAAGCTTTGCTACAATTGCCCAATGGACGAGGTACCAGTCTACTGATAGGGTATGATTAGACCATTTTTGTAAATCTTGATCAAAATATTTAATATTTTACATTTATTTGTTAATTTGGATAAGAATGAGCATGAATATTATAATTTAAGATCACATTTAGGGTTTCCTTACCTTGTTCTATCAAAAGTCTTAGGATAATTCTTTTCCAATTTAAAGAGGTGGATTGATCAAAGTCCATAGTGTTGATTGGATTCGTAAAGTCTTGCAGCATGACAATCTTTGAGGATGTAATAATTTCTCCAATATTTTTTGGTGCCATTTCCAAGAATAAACTTGTGATTTGTCTTCAAATTTAAGAGCTCCCTATATTTTGGTCTCATCCACTAGAAATAATCTCAGCAAAGGAGGCAACTCCTTTGGGCAATCCTGTGTTCAATTATGTTTGTTGTCTCATTTGCATGTTACATCATTTGAATGTGTAAATGACACTTTCTTTCACTAGCATGTTCAATTAATTTTTTTGCATTATTTGAATAAATGTGATTGACTCAGTTTTGTCTTCTCCCCTTTCTTTCTATATCATATCAAGTGTTTAAAGGCTTGCTACAATTACCCAATGGATAAGGTACTGGTCTACTTATATAAGCATATTAGAATTTTTTGTGAATATTGGTAAAAATAATTTAATATTTTACATTTATTTTATTAATCTGGATGAGCATGAGCATATATGTAATATTATAAGCTCACCTTCAAGGTATCCTTGCCTTACTCAGTTTTTATGAAGTCCTTGAGATAATTCTTCTTCAAGTTAAAGAGGTGGATCCACCAGAGTCCAGAGTGTTGATTGGATTTTAGAAAACCTCATGGTGTGACAATATTTGAGGGATGCAATAAATTTCTCCAACAACTTTTCACTTTTATCGATAACATACACCAATAGTTTTTGGCACGCTTATCAGGGAAGACCACATTATTTTATTTTTACTTTTTCAGTGTCTTCTATGTTTCAAGTCTTTAAAATTCAAAAGCCAATACTCATGGCTTTTTTTTTATCAGTATAATTTTCTTGTCAGTTTTACACCACATTTACCTTTTAATCCCTTGATTGAAACAAGATTCTATGAGATTGATAGTGCTTAAAGCCAAGAAATCTTGTCTAGAGAGTGATATTTCTTCCTACACATCTGTGTTTGTGACGTTGAATTCAAAAACTAAAGAAAGAAATAATAATTTGATTTGGTGTCCACAATAAGCAAAAAAAATCTCTATAAAGAACTATCAAATATAGAGGTACTTTTATAGTCTCATAGAAAGTCATCTATATATTTAAATCTTGCTTCTATTAATAGTATGAATTCAACTTTTGTTAGTGTTAGTTCTAGCACTATCCCTTCCTTGAGTGTTACTTCAAAATCTGTTTCTATTACCCTAGTAGTAAATATGGTAGTTGCAAATCCACCACAAAACTAGAATGTAAATAATTGGAGAATCAATAGATATAGACCCTTTTGATTGCCTCAAAATCTAAATCCCTTATTCAATAAAGGTCATAAATGCTTGTCTAAATTCCAAGAAAACAATGTTGTGATTTGTGGAGACCATATCAAAGATTTTTTTATGCCATGGATAGTCTTGAGGTAGATGATAAAGATGTGGTCCTTAGATTGTTCCTTCAAACTTTAGAAAAAGATGCTTGTGAATGGTTCAATAATCTTGGGGTTGGTACTATCAATAATTTTCACACCATGGAGTCAGTATTTCTTAAAAAATATGGGGATATGAAGAATGAGCATTCCTTGTTGATAGAGTTAGCCACCATGATAAGGAAATAAAATGAGACAATAGAGGATTTCAATAAGATATTTTTTAAAATAAAAAATAAAATTCTTGTAGGTTTAAGGCCAAATGATAATCAATCTATCTATTTGTACAAGAATGTATTTCTTGAGGATTTCAACTATGAATTAAGGTAGATACAAACTAATACCATTGATGCATGTATGGATATGACTATAGATATAGAAAAAAATATGATAGCTAGTGGTAAAATGAAAGCCTATTCATCACAACCTAATCTACCTAATAAGAAATCTAAAAAGGTTGGGTTTACTATTCTCAAGAAAATAGAACATGAACCAATGAATGATCTAACTATCCATTTGAGTTCAATGGCAGAAATGTTCAAAACTATGTTTAATAGATTGGCTAGGATAGAAAGAGCTAAAAAAAGTAGTTCTAATTCTACACGCTTTCATAATGAGAACATATATCCAAGTGATGCTAGACCTCCATTAAGAAAGAATTTAAATAGGAATTGGAATAATAATGTCCAAGAATAGAAATACCAATAATAATTGAAAAGGGAAAGAAAGTAAAAAAGATTTAGATGATGTTCCCAACCCCATTCCATCTACCAATATAAATTCAAATTTTCCTTTCTATTGTTCTACCTATGATGCACCTCATAATCCTTCTAATTGTAGCATCTACTGAAGTTTACATTCTAACATAGATCTCAATGATCAGTCTAATGAAGAAATTAGAATTAATTTATGTTGGAATCAAGAAGAGGTTAGAAAAGCTAAGTATGAATAAGATCTTGAACTCTATGTCGTAAATTATCAACAAAGAACTCTAGTCTTTGAAGAAGAACAACCTTTAGATAAAATCCCTGATATCAGATTTGATAGAATAAAATAGAGTAAATTGACACCTACATAAGAGGAAATAGAGGTACTAGAAAGCATAAATACCAAAAAAAATTAGAGGATAATGTTGGCAAAGAGTCTACTATTGGAAATCATGGGTAGATTAGCAAGAATGAGTTTATCCCAAGATAAGAGATTATGAAGTCAAAATATAAAGCCATTTTAGATGGGTTTGATGCAGAAGAAGTTAAAAAACAATAGGTAAAATTAGTTGATCATGTTGGAATATATTACATCATTTGGTTCTTTACTAATGTACCTTCATGGGTACATATTTAGATTAGGATTAGCTTAGGAGTTAAATGATTTATTATGTAATTTAATAAATGCACAAGTGTTAGAATGTGCAATGATGTAAATGTGCATGTAGTCCACATGTACATGAGTCTTAGGGTTGAGTGAGAGGTAAGTAATCTATATTTCTATATAAAGGCCTCATTGTGAGTGTTTGTAAGTGAGCAAGTGAGAGAGTTGAGTAGTGCATAGGTGAGAGTAGTAGTAGGTACAATGTAGCTCCATTTTGATATCATGGAGGAGTTGCAAACTCCATGATAGGAGCATTGTAATTTTCGTGAGCTTTCTTATATGAGCATTTCTAGAGCATTGTATCAAGTTTTCTATCATATTTTCATGCATGTTAAGTTTCCTTTATCATAGTTATAATATTGCATGCTTATTTTTATACTTGTGATCACATTTCCTTTAAGTTTAAGGCTCCAAAAGCTAACAGTGGTATCGGAGCCATGGTGGATCAAAGGAAATCACAAAGTGATCACCATTGCTATTGTTGAGTATTTGCAAACCGGATCAGCCATAGTGCACCGTTGCATGCAAATACCATCACAATAGATTTTTGATAGAAGTAGCTCTAGATAGAAGAATAGAAAGTAGAGAAAGCCACATGATTGATTTGGCTAGAGTTTTTCCATAGAGTTGCAATAACTTGTGAAGACTAGAACTCAACATTGCATCCACTAGATTGGCAATCCAACTAGTGAAGATTATTTTCTTTAGAGTCATAAGAATTTTTATTATCTCTAATATTTCATTGCAAGAGATAAAAGAAGTTTTCAGGAAAACCATTTGGTTACTATCATCTAAGTTTTTCTTGTTGCAAAAAATTAACTCTCAGAAGGTGGGAAGCTTCCTACAATAGATAGAGAAGAACTCCATATTCGTTACCTGAAGGTCGACGTTACTTTCCTTGTGCAGGGATTAATTATTTGTTGCAGAAAAATAAGGATTGAAGATTTGGAGGCCTAAGGAGAAAGGTCCCATTGAGAGATTTGCAGATTGAAGACTCCTAGTTGAAAGATTGAGGAGAAGATCTAGTGGCCAAGGAAGCCACATTGAAGATTGCAAATCTAGGAAGGAGGTCCTAGAAAGAAGACCCCATTGAATATTGAAGAGACTCAAGGAGAAGAGTCCTAGAAAATATTGGAGATTGGTGATCTCCATTGAAGACTGAAAAATTCACATTGAAGAAGAGGTCCATTGAAGGCCCTATTGAAGAACTTCCATATTGGAATATTGAGCATTGAGAAGAACTAACAAATGTTCTATTGCAGATTTTAGTAGTAGCAGATTTAGGAGATCCTAGAAGAAGATCTCACATCCATAGTTGAAGATTGAAGAGGCCAAGGAAGGTCTCATTGAAGATTTTGAAGCTGCAAGTTTGAGGACCTTGGAGAGGTCTCAAGGAGAAACAAGAAGAAGGCTTGGTGAGCCTCATTGAAGGAGTTCCTATAAGGACTCATTGGAGAAATTACTACCAAGGAAGAAGCTAAGGAATTGAGACAATCATCGCCATCCGACGACAAGCCCAAAGGAGAAGGTTTGGCAAGAAGATTGTCAAATCACAAGGTAGTATGAAATAGATCTCAAGATTGACAGATTTTTTGAGGAGGAGATCTACTTTGAAGTCAGAATTTGGCAAGAGAAAAGAGATAGAAAAACCACCAAATCTAAGAGATTTGGGGGCCATCATTGAAGGGTTCTTGAGTGAACATCTCAGCTGCGATTTGGGGGAGGATCCTACCAAATTTTTGGGATTCAAGGACAGATTTTTAGTGAAGGTATTGACTACTTTACAATCTGAAAATTTTCAGATTTGAGAACAAAGAAAAGGCAGCATATTGACAACACTTAGAGCTGCAAAAATATAGAGCTCATGGACAGAAAAAAGGTAGCAAATTGAAGGAGTTAGAGGCAACATTTAAGATTGCATTTAGTGCTGCAAGTTTCAAAAAATTTGGACAGCGAATTGAAGAAGATAACACTGGATTCAAAAGAAGGATTAAAGCTGCAAAACACAGAATTTTTAGGCAGCAATAATGGTTACCAATATTCAGATTTTAGAGGTACATATAAAAGAGATTTTAGAGCCACCAAATTACAGTTTTTGGGCAGCAAATTAGTAAGGTTTTAAGGCTGCATAAAGGTGTGCAAAAGAGCTGTTTTGGACAGCTTACAAAAGCTGCAACTCAGGTTACAAAAGGCAGCAAATTAAGGTGACCTTAATCACCATCATCATCACCATCTACGAAGTGAAAAAGGTATGCAACAAAGGGTGCAAAAATTTATTAGTTAAGCCTTTATATCTGGATTCTCATTAAGGTTATTAAGCACTAGTTTCAAGTTTAAAGGTTGCATAAATAGGATTTGTTTCAAGTCTTCAAAAGTAGTGCAAAAGGTATCATCTACAAGGTCTAAACCTACACATAAGAGAAAAATAGAAGTTAGGTACATTTCGAGAGAAAGAAATTGATCAAAATTCTATTGCTTACTCTAAACAAAATAAGACTACAGAATTACATAAATATAAGAAGCTTGGATTTGAAGTAACCAAGCAAGGAAGAAGTTGCCAAACGTTGAAAGCAACACTCGGTTTCACCCCAACCAACATTATAAAAATAAGGAGAATTGGCTCAAGATCACAGGGGGGCAAACGTACACAACTTACATTTTGCATAACAGGCTCTTTGGAGCAAATCAAAAGGGCTCCAAACGTAGGGAAAGAGAGATAAATTTTAAAGGAGCAAGTAATTTAAAATAGTGGTGGAAAATTAGATTGCTACAAGCACCATTGTCTTGCCACAAGTAGCCATCAACAAAGAGGAAAAGCACATTCATAGTGTTGGAGAAGAAGCTCAACGTTCACCATTCTAGATAGCACCATAGCCAAATGAAGCACAACAATGTCAAACCTAGAAAACAACAAGGTGAACACAATATTTTTAGTATTAGAGTAGAGTATAAATGAAAGTAGAGGAATCCATTGCATCCACATTGAAGAAATCATCTCAGAATTCATACAAGGCCATCGTTGAAGCATCCAAATCGAAAGAACATCTCAAAAGTGCACTCAAATAGTTGAGTAAAAGCAATGACAAATTTCTCAAGTCATATTTGGAGGCAAAGGTCATGCAAAAGTGAAAGAAGACACTTGAAAAACTCTGCAAGGAAGAAAGTGCCACTTGGCACAAGGTGGAATCATTTCATAATGTTTACCACCAAGAGAAGCACTCATACAAGGTGTAACTTCCAAAAAAAAAGTGCTCATACGAAGTGTAACTCCCAAAAGGAAGCACTCCATACAAAATGTAACATCTAGAAGAATATTGCTACCACTTGCCATAACCTACCAGAAGGTGAAGTGCTCCATAATGCCCAACCAAAGAAGAGTTTATTTTTTTCAAGATTTGTGACACTTGTCATAGTGGACAACCATCTTTTGGAGGTGCTTATACAAGAGCATGTAACAAGGAGGAGTGAGAGTGCAATGAATAATGTAGTGACTGCATTGGAAGAACATAGAGACCACATTGAAATATGTAGGGACAACATTGAAGAATGAATAGCTACCATAGAAAAGCGTTGAACATATTCTATCATTGGAGGAGACCACAAGGTGATGGCCATATTCATACCATAGTAAGCAAGCGCTTGATATAAAGGTAATATCTAAGATTTATTGCCTTTCATAAAGTTGTAAGGAGTAATATTATACATATCAGCTTTAATATTAATCTAGGGATATTTAGTAGGAGTTATAAGGTAGTGGAAGATACCCTAGAAATCACATTACTTATTTTTGAGAAGAAAGAAGAAATTAGAAGCATTAAAATATTTATTATTAGTGCTTCAATTATTTACAAATTTTAAAGGAGATATAAGGTTAATTTGCAAACATATAAAATTTCAAAACAAAACTTCTAATTAGGGAGATATAAGGAATCCTACTTCAATTGAATTTCTAGAAGTTTAGAAACCTATCATTGCATTGATTCTTAGTTGAAGATATTGCTTGCATAAAAAATTATAGTTGGAAGATTAAGATAAAAGGACATAGACAATCCAACTAAAGCTATTGAACTCTTATTTATGAAATTGCATTTCTAAAAGACTTTCTACAAAAAGTTGGTTGCAAGTAATAGAAGTGAATCATACTTATAGCATATACCATTATTAGGGAGATATAAGGTAGTCTACTACAAAGGTTAATACTACAAGACCCAAACCAAAAAGGAAGATAAAAATGTCTACCTCAAGTAATGAAGTAAACAATGATATGAACAACACCATTAGAAAGGAAAATATTAATGTTATTAAATCAAGAATCAAGAATCTACTGAATAAAACTGAGAACTTAGATCTTGGTTCAAGATTGATCTATAGTGAGGTGCTAAAAGAAGATTTCACTACTATGGAATTTTATCTTCATGCTAGGCTTATTGAAGCAATTGAGAATGAAAAGAAAGATATTCTAGTTCCTTTGGAGTTTGGAAGTATTCTATACATGGCATTACTTTCACTTCAAACTCACAAAGAAGTGGTTGCAAAGCAAAAATAATTAATTGAACTACTCAAAGTAAAATCAAAGATAGATGAATCATTTCTAGAAAAAGTGTTTCAAGCATCATGTAGTACTAATGCTTCAAGATCTACTAACTCAAAATTTTATCATGATGCTTGTTCAAAATTTTCTATACACAACAAGGATAATAGTGAAAAGGACAAAGGTAAAAGGAAAATACTATTGTAGGAATCAGGTGATAGTACAACCTATTATGGAGATTTCCTGCTTACCTCCTTAAGATTTTTCACATCACAGGAATCCTAAAAATCACAAGTATTGTGGACTCTGGTGGATCTACCACTTTGAACCAAGAAAAGATTATCTATGAGACTCTAAACAGACTAGGTCGGGTAAGGAAACCCCAGAAGATGGGCTCGAATATTTATCTTTATGATACAATCACCCATGTCTTACTAGATTTGATGATGTTATATTAATTCTTTTATTCTTTTTTATCAAACCAAGTAGTGTTAAGACCATAAATACCAGACCGGTGCCATGTCCATTGGGTAGTCGTAGTAGATTTAAATTTGTTGTTAACCCAAAAAAGAAAGAGAAAGAAGAACTAGTCCATATTTGTTCATTCAAATTATGCAATCAATAAAAATAGTTAAACTAGTGAAAGAAAGTGTTACCCACACATTCAGATTACTGTAATATGCAATAAGTAGACACATAAACCATAACACATGAATTATCAAGAACAAAGTTGGAGTTTGTATTATATATGAAATGATATACATAAAATCTTGGTAGAGTGCTCAGGTTTTATATGATAATAACTACATTTCTTCCCTTGTTTGAATATCGCAATAGAGAGCTATTTCTCTCCATACTGATTGCAGTGATGCGAGAGTCTCCAAATCTAGTGCATCCATAGGAAATAATCTCAGTAGATAAAGATTTCAAGGTGATTCCTGGAAATGGCAGAAGGAAGGGCAAAATGAGAAAGACATAAAAGACACACACAAAGGAAAATACGACTAACTCTTAGACACAACTGTACCTGGGCTTAAATTTTTTCTCTCAGAGGTTTGATAAAAATTGCCACTATTGTAGTGGTCATCTATATATAGCATTGATCGCTCGAGTGGGGTTGTAATTGTTTCTTCATCGGCCTTCCATCTGGCCTGATCTCACTTCCTTCACAAAAATATGGTAGAATAAAAAATGGGTACATGCCCCATGCTCTTCTCCTTAGATGGATGGTGGTTGAGGCTATGCGATGTCTTTTCCACTATCCTGAGAAGGTGACTATACTGTGCTTTGCTTGTGGGCTTCCTTTGGTGATCGAGGCCCCACTCCTTCCCTTTTAAGGTTCTATAAACTCTGGTCTATATACACCCATGCCTCATCATGGAAGGTCAAGGTAAATTTAGTAGGTTAACATCTTGTGTGACCTTATTCACCCGTTCCTTGGACTAGTCGATGATGTTCTCAGTGAAGACACAAAAGTGATCTATAATTTCTACTAAAGAGGTGAACTGCTTAGTCAAATGGGTGTCTTGCCCAAAGTGGAAATCCTATATTTTATTAAAAATAAAATCTTTAATATCTAGGGACTAGATAAATTCACTCAATGTGAACCCACAGTCATTCAAATATTCCTCTATCTCCTGCTCAGAGGTGGCGATCTCTTGGTCCCAACGAAGCCAATTTGATCTATCTAGAAATAAATAAAAACCATTGCATATTCTTCTGTAAAGAATCGAACATAACCATATCTCAAAGTTACCACCCCTACACTGATTTCCATGTAATTCTACTTAAATTTTTGGAACATAGGATATATCAAATTCACTCTCTGAGAAACTTGTTGTAACAAGTCCTTGAGAATGCCGATGGTATACTTGGTGGCATAGATATTATAAAATATTACGAAGAGGTCATCCATTTTTTCCTATATCTTATCCTTCATAGCTTGCTTGAATTATTTGACAAACCCGAAGTGACTAGTAACTATCAGGGAGATAGCAAGAGAGGGAACCGAAATTTGCTTTAATCTATCAATTTTTGCCTGTAGTTGTTGCACCTTAAGTTGTAACTTTTCTGCCTCTGCTACCTTAGCCTTTAAACTTGCAACTTCTTTCTCTATAGCTTCTACCACCTGGACCTAAGACGCTACGTTGGACTTCATCATATTGAGTGGGCTAGCCTTGGCCAACATCACTCCATTACCAAGATCCATCATGTCCTCCTTTAGGCTCGGTTGTAGAGGGATGGTAAACGTGGAAGTGGAAACATCACACGATTCTTACCTTGTGGTTCTCCAGGTCCTGCTTACTCCTTTACTAAGAGATATTTGCTCTTCCATATCTTGTATCTAGTCTTCCTGGTTAGTTGTAAACTGGAGTGAGTCCCTTGTTCGAGACAATGTGAAGTTTTCCACATTTAAGCCAGCTAATTTAGCCCTAATTCTTTCCTTGGTGGGGGATTGTGAAGGGCTTCCTTATTGAACTTCATGTTCCCTGAGTAATATTGACAGTCCCTCAGCTTCTTGTATCTTCTTCAAGGTCTTCAAGGGAATCAGTTTCTCTTTTTGGTTGATCACCAGGGTGACAAAAAATAACATAGACTGGCTAGCTACTAGCTCAATCTGGTATGATGAAGACATCAATGTCTAGGCTAATGAAGTAAAACTTTGTGCCTAATGAGATGATCAAGCAACCAAATCTTTCCCTTTTGATGTGGCAATAAGGGAGCTAGAAGCTGAGGTGAGCCTAGCCTACTCCTGCTAAGTTTCATCTACTATCCTCATCATGACTTCGAATAAATCAGTATCCTGGTGCACAATTTGAAAGGTGGGGTCCTAGAATTATTTTGGGGGAGAAAATGGGACTAAAGGGACCACCTTATCGACCAACAATCCTCTGTGAAGTCTTAAATTAGAGGCATAGTCTCCTACCACTTCCAATTTTTTGTGTGGCTTGTTCTCTATTTTCCACACCAAGTCCAATGATTGTTTTTTCTTGATTACCTTTTGCATCTCATATTCAAAATCATCCTCCTTTTGTGAGACCTGTAAGAGAGACAACTTTGACAAGACAACCTACCTATGATATCCATACGGGTCGTAGGGTCTCCAAGTTATTTCTTGAAAGCAATACGTATCCATACGGGTCGTAGGGTATTGCTTTCAAGAAATAACCTGGAGATAACTTTGACAAGACAACCTACCTATGATATCCATACGGGTCATAGGGTCTCCAAGTTATTTCTTGAAAGAAATACGTATCCATGTTCTAGAAAGTGGCCCAGGTATGTGTAAGGGCACATTCTGCAAGGAATAAAAACCCATGGGATCCTCCCCTTTTTTATTATAGACTAGATTTTTAGTTCTTTTGCTATCTGCCATGATATTTCTAAGATGGATATAGATGTTGGGCAATGTTTTGGAAAAATCTTTGATGACAACTTGGACCCATATATCCTGATATAATAAAATTCCTCTAAGTAAAATAAGTCACCTGCCTTAGCTTTATGTAGGAATGTTCTCACCCCGAATCCAAATTTTTCAGGCCTCTCTACACATAGGCGAGTATGAATCATGAAGAGGATGTTCTCAAAGAAGGATATGTGGCTTGATCATCCTTCTTGTATACACAAGAGCATGTCCTAAATTGTGGTGGTGCTGACTCCTCCCATTTGCTCTACCAAGGCTCGGTCTAATTGACCTATAACTAAATGAATTAAAAATGAATAGTAGGAGAAGGGGGGAAGTTCTTCCATATCGGCCAGTATGGCCTCCTGTAGCTTTATCAACTCTTTTTCCATGTTGTCATTGATAATGTCCTCCCACCGATACATGGGCACCTTGTCTATTCTATTGCATTGGATTATTAAGAACAATACCTCCTTTGTTACCTATTCTAAATATTTAGTGCCCAGCACTAGGTTGATCATATCGGTATAATCCTATACCCAAGGGCGAAGGAAAAAATTTCAAATGGGGAAACTAGGGGGAATATGATTGTTCCTCTTTAGCAACATCCTTAAGAAGGAGGTATTTAGCATAAAGTTGGACTGGAGAGCTAGTGTTTGGAAGTCCAAAATCCTCAAGGTTGTAGAGAGCCCAAAAACATGCTTGATTCTATCTGCCATCAACCTGCATACCACCTGATTCCCATGGTCTTGGATAGTTTTGTTTCCAGGGTTATATACCATTGCAAGCCAATCCAGAAGGTCTAAGGAGTGATAAACCTTTGGGTAAGTTAATCGACCCAGGTTGGTATTCCACTTGTTGTAGATGGGACTTGGATCACTGTTATCCCTTTGTACTTTCACAGATAAACCCCTTAATAGGGTAGGGTGGTGTCGGTTGTCTTCCTCTATGAGGTTGAAGTTGTATATGGTTACACCCTCCAATTCCCATTGTTGATATGGCATAATGTCTCTGTTTGATTCCATTGGGTCAACTAGCCCCTTTAGGTCCTTGGCTCTCCCTATCCTTTTTGTTATAGGCCAAGCCCTTGATAATTTTTGAATTTGAGCTTTTACATCTACTACCCCAGCTACAACTATGCTCATGGAAGCTGTGAGGTCAGGTCTATTTAGATAGAGGATGCTTTCGAGCAAAGATGCTCAATTTCTCTACAATACACTCTGCATGCACGTGTTCACGTTGATACCACAGGTAAGTCTACCATCTTCTTTTTAAAGAACTTGTATTAAATGTTGTTAGGTGGA
This sequence comes from Wollemia nobilis, assembly GCA_028583015.1. Lineage (NCBI taxonomy): Eukaryota > Viridiplantae > Streptophyta > Pinopsida > Araucariales > Araucariaceae > Wollemia > Wollemia nobilis. The sequence continues at coordinate 1,528,463 of JAQPPZ010016911.1, read as the reverse complement.
GTGCCCATTTTTCATTGGTTGAAGGATTTTTATTTTTCGTGCCATGGGGATGGGCACACAAGATTAATTCCCCATCGAAATCTGATTAGACGTCCCTTGGGTCTGTTTGGTTGGATTACTGCTAAGTGGAATCAGGACCACCCACTTGTCAACTTATCATTGGTTCAAGCGAGGCATGCTCGAGCAAGGCATGCAACTTTATGAAAGGGGTACCCAAAATTTGTGCACCTTTAATACTCACCTGTGTTCAATTGAAAGTTGGTGCATGACCTTGAGTGAAGCACACAGAGTTGATGTGCTTCGAGAGATTTCATGCACCTCACACAAGACTGGGTTCATGACCTCGTGTGCCCTTCAAAACTTCAAGCAATTCACTCGGGGAGTGGAATGCGTAGACCCAAACTCGAGTGCATGAACTCGTACACCCTTAATACCTTCATGTTCTCTACTCGGGGAGTGAAGCATACAAACCCAAACTCAGGTGCACGAACTCATGCATCCTTAAGACCTTCATATGCTCTACTTTGGGAGTGAAGTGCATAGAACCAAACTTAGGTGCATGAACTCGTGCACCCTTCAAAACTTTGCATGCTTTGCTCGGGGATCAGAGCGTGCAGACCCAAACTTGGATGCACAAACTCATGTGCCCTTCAAAACTTCGTATGCTCTGCTTGGGGAGCGTAGCGCACAAACCCAAAATTGAGTGCATGAACTCATGTACCCTAAAGACCTTTGCACACTTCACTCGGGGAGTGGAGTGTGCAAACGCAAACTCAGGTGCACGAACTTGTGCACCCTTTAAATATTTATGCACTCTGCTCAGGGAGCGAAGCGCATGGACCCAACTCGGGTGCACGGACTCGTGCGCCCTTAAAAATTTTGTGCACTCCACTAAATTAGTGAGGCACATGGATAGACTTGGGGTGCTTTACACAAATTTTTTGGGTGCTTAACTAATCAAAATAAAAAGACTCAAAATATAAAGTCAAAAATAAAAGGAAAGGGGAAATTGTTTTACAAGTCCAACACAACCACATATGAAAGCATAATAGCTGGAACCAAAGGCAAAAAAGAATATGAAGAGAAGACATCATACCAAGGAGGAATACAATGCAATATAAATTAAAACATCATATAAAAAACCTCATCAATATGAATAATACACAAAAGAGAAAGATCCTTATTGAAGACTAAAGTCTTCAAAACAAAATGATGTAATATAGGGGGATATTATATCATTTGGTTCTTTACTAATGTACCTTCATGGGTACATATTTAAATTAGGATTAGCTTAGGAGTTAAATACTTTATTATGTAATTTAATAAATGCACAAGTGTTAGAAGGTGCAATGATGTAAATGTGCATGTTGTCCACATGCAAATGAGTCTTAGGGTTGAGTGAGAGGTAAGTAATATATCTTTCTATATAAAGACCTCATTATGAGTGTTTGTAAGTGAGGAAAAGAGAGAGTTGTGTAGTGAATAAGTGAGAGTAGTATTAGGCACAATGTAGATCCATTTTGATATCATGGAGGAGTTGCAAACTCCATAATCGGAGCATTTTAATTTTTGTGAGCTTTCTTATATGAGCATTTCTAGAGAATTATATCAAGTTTTCTATCATATTCATGCATTTTAAGTTTTCTTTATTATAGTTATAATATTGCATTCTTATTTTTATACTTGTGATCATGTTTTATTTAATTTTAAGTCTCCAAAAGCTAACATATCAAGAGCCCAAGAAGCTAATTGATGTTATTCAAGAGATTGCATAACAAGAAGAAATGATGACAACTCCTGAATGCAGAGTTCAAGTCTATGAAACCTTTAGGTTGGATGATCAGTCAAAAAAATAATCAAGTAAGCCCCTTGATCCAAACCATAGTAAAGACATAACACAATCTATGGTAAGACCATTTTATATTTCTGTGAGATATACATCAAATTGAGGTAATCAAAATGACATTCATAACTGAATGCTTGATAGTGAGCTTCGCATAACATTATGTCTAAGCAAGTAGTTTATCAGTTGGGTCTCATTTGTACAAATAAACACCCTCATGTTTATGTGATGGATAATAGGAAAATTCCATGTGTTGGCATCATAAAGGTATTACTTGTCTTTTTAGATCAATGTCCTAAGAAAGTCATACTTGTGGATATTGCAATAGTATATGTGGACTTCTTTTTTTTTATTCTATTATCTAGGTATTAGGCTAAACAATTAGGAGGTATAATTGAATTGGATTGGTCATTTGCCACCATTTCTATGCAATACAAAGAAGAATCCATTCTAATGGGAGAACCTTTCTATAAAATAATTGTTGAATTAAGATAGCTAGATGATAGTATGGTCAATATTGTAAAATATTTTGAATCAAAAGAACTAGGAACATATTCTACCTGGTAGTCACCATTATGGACTAAAATACTTTATGTTGAGAACATGGGTTTGAAACTAAAATATGAGGTATATGCAAAGGCTGATAAAATTATGATTTCTAAGCTATAGACTATGATTCTTGATAATGCAAAGTCAGGCAAAAACAAGGGTTGGAATGAATTTGATTGTTATTTTTTTTTTAGATAGCTTTCTAATTATATCTTATGAAAAGGCCTCAGTCCCAAATAAAGCCTCTCAATATGATTTACATATTAATGACTTCATAATTTTTTAAGATGATGAAAAAGGTGAAGATATCATTAGGAACCTCACAAAAGTTATTTAGATCAGAGGAAGAGCCAAGAATGGATAAGATACACAAAATCCTATCAGAAGATAAAAAACAATAGTATAGCACTGAATATGTTTTTGCCTAGAGTCATAGGGACTTAAGAGCACATGCAAAGCCTTTTTGACAATAACAAAAAGAGTTTGATCTTACTTTGCATCTAGAGGTTCAAAAATTACTAGAAATATAAATGCCAAGAGAAGTGAGATTAAAATATGTGTAAAAGCATGATCTCAAAAAGAGAGAGAGAAGTGTGTGTATGTGTCTTTTAAAGTTTATATTTAGTCTTTGTTTTGTTTCATATGTTAGAAGTCATTTAGGTAGAATGTTCAATGTTAAGGTAGCTAACTAGATATTGTGGAGTACTCAGGCGCATCAAGTTCCTTTTTTCACCTATCCCACAGTCAGAGCCAATGTTGGATCCTTAAAAATCCAACATGAGATACCCCTAATTTTAAACTTAAGAATATCTCTTGAATTCATTATTTGGTAATAAGATTCTTCCTTTAGGTTTCATTTGGTCATTATGAATTCTCTTTAAAGTCCATTACATAATCCCTTTATATTTTTGTTTATTTTACTTGGTTACAATGTTATTTTCCATGATTTTCTCCATAGATCTTATTAATATGAATCCCTATGTTTCACAAGCATTAATATTTTTTGAGTCTTATAAAAGTTTTATCTTTAAATCCCGATCAATAAAAATATAAAAGTTTTATCTTTAAAGCCCAATCAATAAAAATATACTAAGTTCAATTAGTCTCATATGAGTTTCCTAGTCTCATGTGATTCCCCCTATTTTTCCATTAAAGTCCATGCACCTTCCCTCATCTCCTACAATTTTTGTTAGTTCATAAATTTTAAATATACCCGAGTCGTCTAAAGTTGTTCTCTTAATTGTCATATCATTCCTAAGGTTTTGAGGCCTCTTATATGTGAAATATTAAGTCCATATCTTTAACCCATTTTAATTTTTTGAATCCGTCCATCAAAAATCATATGGATAAAATCAACCTAGGTCTTCCACAATTTAATCATCCCTACAAGTCATGCATTTCCTTAGGTTATCTGTGGTGTGGTTCTTTTGTATATTCAAAGTAAATCTAGGCCATAAATATTTTTTAGCACCATGTCTCCATTAATTTGTCAATAAGGGTATCCTTGTTTAGAGTTCTTCAATATTTAGTCAAATCCTATGGTCCACAATCACCTAGATAATCCTGATAAATCTTAGCCATTAAATATCTATTAAAATTCCCCTACTCCGTATTATTTATTTAGAAAAATTGGATAGACTGCATTCACCTTCGCATCACCATTTAATCTGATCCATAGATAAGCCCAAAATATCCTCATGTTGACTAGTGAAAGCACTTGGATGCCCTCTAAATCAATGGACCACATCAACTTGGCTCTCTCCAATCTATCTTGGCCATACAAAGCATGTGGTTCACATTTACCCGTTGTTAGCTTTTGATGCTAAATACTTAAAGCAAAATAACCTCAAGATCTAAAATAAAGATACTATATCAAATATAAGATAATGGCAATATTCTAAACATATAAAACTCATAAATAACTTCTGCAACAACTCATAAAATTGCCATTAACAAATGCTCACAAAAATAGTAATTTGATATAGAATAAAGATCTCAAGTACATCATACTTCCTCACACACTCCCTCTACATTGTGTTACACTATATCTCTATTCTATTTCATGCACACATACATAGAGATACATATATAATAGAAAGTGACTCTTCATATGGAGCACTCTTAGCCTTCACTATTCTTGTAATGACTCTTCACTATCTTTTCCTAATCTATGGACACATGTACACATGGACTAATGTGCACATTTACATTATTGAATATAATGCACACTTTAATAATACTTGTGCATTTATTACATTGCATAAAGTAAATACTCAAATACTAACTTAAGACACATAACCTAATCTAATTATGTACCCATGGTGGTACATTATCATGTACCAAATAATGTAATATTCTCCAACACCCCCTTGTATTACATTATTTGGTTATTGAAGACTTTAGTCTTCAATATGGTCTTCATCCTGATTCTGGAGCTCGTGCTATCTTCTCTTGCTTTCTCCAATCTACTACCTTTTTGTATACTGATCAAATGAATGGTTAGTATATTCTAGTCTTTGTGGCTTCAAGATTACAAGTTTCTTGAACTCTTTCATAGTCATCAAATTCTTGTATAAGAATTTTTATTTTTCCTTTGTTCTTAGAATCATATTATCCTTTCTTTTTTTGTATAGAAACTTTTGCTTCATCACCTCCATTCTTTGATTCTTCATTATTTGATTTACAAACTGCTTGAGCTTCTTTGAATTATGATGCATGAACATGGTAGATAAATTTGGATCATAATTGATCCATTTTTATTTTTCTTGTTTGATAATATGACATTGTTTCTTTCCATTGATAACTTTGAATTCTACTGTCATATTTTGATCCATAAGTTGAGAAACTGAAAGAATATTGATAGTCAATCCAGGAACATATAACACATTGTTAATTATTCCTTTTCCATTTATTAGATTGACTAGAACATTTTCTATCCCTTTTACTTCATAAGTATTACTATCTGCTATAGTAACTGGTTTCTCATTTTTTCCTCGTAGAGAATCAAACCATTGTTTGTTTCCAGTCATATGTTTACTTGCTCCTAAATTTTTGTACCAATAATCCATAATTCCTTTAGTTTTGAATAATATATCCTTTAATTCTCTAAACCTTTGAAGTTGACTACCTTATGTCTCCCTAGTTTGATTTATCAATCAACAATCTTGACACAATTTCAATTTTCAAATTTTCCAATTTTATGTCTCTTTAATTTTGAATGAGAGACTAGATATCAATGTAATTTCCAACTTTCCAAATTCTAAGTTGAATCCCTTTTATCTCCCAAATTTTAAGTATATAAATGAATAGGTTCTAAATTTCATAAACCTAATTTGATGTTGAAGTCCTTATGGCTCCCAAATTAGAAATTTAGAATTTTTGTAAAGTATATTTGCAAATTTTGTAACCCTAATTTGATGTAGGAATCCTTATCTCTCCAAATTTCAAAATATTTGCAAATATAAAAAATGCTTTACAAAACTTTATAATTCAATTTCAAAACTTTACAAAATCTTCTCAAAACTTGAAATTGATTTCCAAAATTTCCCAAAATAATTTTAAGGCTTCTCAAAACTTTCCAAAAATAATAATTCATCTTTCTAAGGTTTCTAATTTCTCTTCTACACCTTATTTCTCCATCAATTAAATTAATCTATAATTAATTAGATTAATTTCTTAACAACCTTAGAAAAATAATTATATTTCTCCTTATAGCTCCTAACTTAGGCAAAAGTTCAAAATTCAATTAAATTAACTTTTACCTCTGCAATAGGCATGCACAAATCATGGTCAATGGTGGTTGACCTCCTCCTCAATATTCATTCCTCCTTGAAAGCCTCACTTGATGTAGCACTCATTCAAAAACTCTGTCGCTTCTTGGATGTACTAAGTTTAGTCTTATTCCATGCATTTAATACATGTAAGAAGATGTTTCACCTTACTCATATGATGGTTGGTGCTCCTCCTTCCATGAGGACATGTGGCATTCAATATCTTCACATGCTTCTAAGTGATGGTTGGTGCTCCTCCTTCCATGAGGACATGTGGCATTCAATCTCTTCACATGCTTCTAAGTGGTGCTTCTTCCTCCTGGATGTTATGTACAAGATTATCTTTTACTAAAAAATGACTTCTTGCAAATGTTTCAATGATGGCACTTCTTCCAAGGCTTTTCAAACAAGCCAAACCTTAGACAAATAATTTCCAAATAATTTTTTGCTTGCTCTTGTGTTGCATGGTTACGTCTCTTCGGTTTTGCCTTCCTAAGAGTGACTCTTCAATAGAGTGAATGCAAACGATCATTTGTGTCCTTAGAATGATACTTGAGCCTCTACACTCTCCAAATGTTCACTTGTAGTGATGCTTTGGTGGTTCCTCCTTGCACGTTGGTGGCTCTTCCTCGAGCTACGATAATCCATTGCACTTTAGTGGTGCTTCTTTCCTCCTTCGTATGGTGGCTCCACCTTTCAATGGTGGCTCAACTTTGGTGGTGCTCCTTTCCTTCTACGTATGGTGGCTTCTTTGGCTACCACTTCTATTGCCCCTTTTTAGCAGATTCTACCTCGGCTCTGGTGTGGTTTGTCTTCTCCACAACTCGGCTTGGATGGGTGAATCTCTTGCTATTCTCCAAACTGCTTATACTCCCTTTCCTTTACTCACTTTGCTAACTTATTTCTCTAAAATTTTGCAGGTTTTGAGGATGCTCTTGTGCCTTCAAAGACTTACTTTGCTTCCTTTCAAAACCATATATTGAGCACAATATTTTGAGTGCTCCTTAATGCATTCATAGCTCCTTAGCTTGTTGTTTCTGATTTGGAGTAATATTTTCTTATAGCATACAAATCTTCTTTTGCTGATTTCAAACTTAAAAATGAACCAACTTCTTTATGCTATATCAACACACTAATTTGCAAGCTTCTTAAACTCCTTCTTTAACTAGGAGATAATAAACTTAGAGTTCTTCTTTCTTGATTTGAACTCTCTAATATATGGTGCCAAATAAACTTAGATTAAATCCACTTTTCATAAAACTGAAATACTCTTTTAAGCACCTAATTTCAAACCTCTTTGGTTGTCTTTTGTAGCTCGTCTCCTCTCCTTTCTTGCTACTCGAACTTGTTGTTCTATACCTTCAAATTTGCAGCTTTACTTGCACTTTGCTTGCTGCCAAAAATCAGCTTCTATGCTGTCCAAATGGTTATTATAAAATGCTGAAATTTTTCAGCCTTTCTACCCTTTCAAATGCTGCTCGAAACTTGCCTTCTTTGTCTTCAACTTCTCTGAATTTTGCAGCTCCAAATACTACCTTCTTGCTATCCAAAATTTCTGCAATTTGCAGCTTCAATTGCTACCAAATATTTCTTCGCTTTTCTGTCCAAATCTCTCTCAAATATGTCCTGAAATTCTCCAAAATGCAACTCTCTAATATCTTCTTAATGCTGCCCAAATTTACAGCCAAAAACTCTTCAATTCACTACTCCAAAAACTAATTTCTTCTCCTTTATCTCACTGTCCAAAAACAACATTCAATTCCTCCAAATTGCTGCCTTATTTTTTTCAAATCCTCCTTCAATACGCTATCCAAGGGCACTTCAAAAATCTACCCAAATCTTCTCCAATTCGTAGCTCTTCTATCTCCTTCCAATGCTGCCCAAATTTGTAGTCCAAAACTCTTCAAATGCTGCTCTAAAATTCTGACTTCTTCTCCTCTATCTTGCTATCCTGAAATAGTCTCTAACTCCTCCAATTTACTACCTTAATTTTCTATCAAGCCTTCCTTCAATTGGTTGTTCAAGGGCACTTCAAAATCTGCCCAAATATTTTTCAATTTGCAGCTCTATGTCACCTTCAATTTTCTATCTTATGACCCTTCAACTTCTATCATGAAAATCAACAATCTTCTCCTCCACAAATCAGCCTTCAAAACTTTAATGGTTGTCTCCAAAAATATCAATTTGGTGGCCTCTTCTTTCCTTTTTCTCCTCCTTAGCTTCCACTGAATACTATCTTCAAATTTGACCTCTTTGTTGGCCTCTTCCTCAAGAATCTGAATGTCTTGAGATCTTCAAAAATACTTTCCAAAATTTGGAAAACTTCTTGCCAAATCCTTCTTCCTTTTGGGCTTGTTGTTGTATGGTGATAATTATCCCAAATTCCTCTTTCTAAGAGCTTCTCCTACTTGCAATATTCTTCCTCAAACTTTCTTCAAATATTCTCCAATGGCCACTTCTTCAACTTCTTCAATATGGCTTCTCTAGCCTTCTTCTTTCTCCTTCCAAATTTGCTTGAAACCTCTTCTCTTGGGTTTCCAAATTCTTCAATCTTCTATCTCCTTTCTCAAATATGCAATGGGGACCTCTTCTCTTGGGTCTCCTCCTTCTCCAATATTCAATAGGGCTTCTCTTGGCCTCTTTCTCTCTTCTCAATCTTCAATCTGCTATGGAGACCTCTTTCTTGAGTCTCCTCAATCTTCAATCTGTAGTCTTCAATCTTCAATGGGGACCTCTTCTCTCGGGTCTCCTCCTTCTTCAATATTCAATCTCCAATGGGACCTCTTTCTTGGACCTCCTTAATCTTCAATGTCTACTCTTTTGCTGCAACTCAAAACTAATCCCTGCATGAGGAAAGCACATAGACTTTCAGGCAATCAAAGATGAAATTCTTCTCTATCTGTTGTAGGAAGCTTCTCAACTTCTGAGAACTAATTTTCTGCAACAAAACTTAGACAACAACAATCAACCAAATCTCCAGAATTCTAAAATCAATAAACTTCACTAGTTATTCTTCAATCTAGTGAAAAGAAATCTATGTTGAGTCCTAGTCTTCACGAGTTTTTCTGCAACTCTATGGAAAGACTCTAGCCAAAAAGCAATCTGAAATCTTCTTCTTCAAATCTATCAAACTTCTCAATAGGACCTCCTTCTTGGGTCTCTTAATCTTATCAATGTCAAGGTCTATCTTCAAGACCTGTAAATTTCCTTCTATTCTAAATTTGCTCTTGGAATAGGTAAATTAAATCTCCAATCTTCACTGGTTCTCCTTCAACATAGTGGAAAATACTATCTTCTCTAGTTTTCCTTTTCTAGAGGTAATTTCTCCAACTTCACTGGTTTCTCCTTAACCAGTGGAAATCTCCTTTGCAACTTTTAAAAACCTGTGCAAGATAAAACCTTGTTGTAGCTCTGATACCACTGTTAGCTTTTGATGCTAAATACTTAAAGCAAAATAACCTCAAGATCTAAAATAAAGATACTATATCAAATATAAGATAATGGCAATATTCTAAACATATAAAACTCATAAATAACTTCTGCAACAACTCATAAAATTGCCATTAACAAATGCTCACGAAAATAGTAATTTGATATAGAATAAAGATCTCAAGTACATACACACTCCCTCTACATTGTGTTACATTATCTCTCCATTGTATTTCTTGCACACATACATAGAGACACATATATAATGGAATGTGACTCTTCATATGGAGCACTCTTGGCCTTCACTCTTCTTGAGACTCTTCACTTTCCTATTCTAAGGACACATGTGCACATGGACTATTATGCACATTTACATTATTAAATACTTTGCACATTATAATAATACTTGTGCATTTATTACATTGCATAAAGTAAATACTCACACTCTAATCTAAGACACACTCCTAATCTAAATATGTACCCAAGGTGGTACATTAGCATGTACCAAATAATGTAATATTCTCCAAAACCCGTGCCACAACCGATGAATCCAAACTACTCATTTCCTTGTGTTTAAAAAGGGAGAAGTCAAAGTATTCTACCAAACATGTGGTCTGCATTCACCCAATCCAATGCCAACCAATCGAAACCACAAGTTTAAGTTACTTTTTTAAATAGAAGTCAAAGTCCTCCGATGAAATGTGTGGCTTGCATTTACCCAAAGAAGGCTAAGCACTCCCATCTGATTGGTTAGTGAATGAATGATTCAAGATTTCCTAAGAATATTTGATGGTTTGGATGAATCAGGGAAAATAAGCTTGATGAAATGTATGGTTTGCACTCAATCCCTCTTTGCCAAGCAATTCAAACCACTTATTTTTTTAACACCGTCAAAGGGTCAAAATAACCTAAGTAAAATGGACGAACCACATTTTTTGATGAAGTAATCAATGGTGTGTGTTCAAATGAAAAAATAAAAGGTGTAAAATTTTGTTAGGCAAGATCTCATGGTTGTGGTTAGTGGCTAAAAGGTACCCCAAATCGAGTGACCCACATTTTCCAAAGTAAGAATCAATCATGGATAGTATTTTGCAAAATTGAGTTTTGACTTAGCCTCTCAAAATATCTTTGGTGCATATTCACTCAAGCATAGATCGACGAATACGATTAACTAAAATGCACCCAAATGAACAGTGGGTGTTGTACAATGAAAAACATCATAATAAATTAAACAATATACATTACTCCAAGATGATGATATTAATGGCCACGATTCATTCACAAGTAAAGATAAAAAGTGAGGATAATGACTTTTTAAAATAGATTAATGACATGCATTTTTCCAAGGTCAAAGAATGAATGATACACATTCATTAGGAAATAAATATGCAATAAAGTTGAAAGGCTTCTTGATAGTATGTGGTCCGCATTGGTCAATGCTTTATGAATCATTGAATACAAAAATAATACACATATTAACCTAAAGAGTTTAGAAAATTCAAAATATATCCATGCCTTGCATTAATCTGTGATAATGGACATACCACATTTGTTGATGAATGAAGCTAAACTTCTTGACTGAGACCAAGAAAAAATGAATTATCTAGATTATCTTGAATACCACGATGAACAAACTATGATGAAGAATGATGGATGAATCATATAAAAATAAAGATGAACAAAGCACTTGAACCACCCAAATATTCACAAGTATATCAATGGCTCACACTTGTAGATCAAGAGAGATTAATGACTCACCATAATTAGGAGAACAATCCAAAGGTTTGCATTGTGCATTGGGAAAGTACAAAGGCCTTAGACTATAGAAGGAATGGATGACCCACGATGCCTGAATATAAATAATAACATAGGCTTTGTATCATGACACAAAAAGTCAAAGAAGTTCTTGTGGCTCATAATTTCTAGGAATATGGAATAAAAAATCTATATTATGCCATGTTTCGATCGCAATATTCCATTTAAGCAATGGTCAAGGGCCTAGATCACATGGTAATAAAAGATAAATATTCTAGACCAAGTCAAAAAGAGAGTGAATGGTCCTCATTTATTCATAGAATTCAGATTAGCGACTATGATTGGTTGAATCTTATGGGCTATAGTGCTTCACGTAGGTAGAGATTGATGAGACAAATTCTACAAAGAATACCATAACAAAAATGCCAAAACTGAAAGATTGAAAACTAGCCAAGTGTATGATCATGATCTAACACAATTGTAATCCAGTGGAGGATCTTATGGTTGAGAAGTGGCAAAGTGCCAAATTCAAGAAAAGAAAACTCAAAATAACTATAAACTAGTTGTATGTCATAATAGAGATCGATAATGCAGGTGCAACCAAATGGAGTGATCAAATACAAATAATTATAACAGAATTGACCATCATCAAGCTATAAAAAGAGCAATGGTAGCCAAAGAAGGATAAATTTCTGCATAGCCAAAATTTCTTTAAGAATCAATGACTATAGATATGATTAACTATTAACCTGAATATTTTAGAAAAGTTAAAACATATCCATGGCTCGCATTAATCCATGATAAGGGACAAACTATATTTGTTGATGAATGAACCTAAATTTTGTGATTGAGACCAGACAAATATGAATGATCTATATTATCTTAAAGATGATGATGAGCAACTCATTATGAATAATGATGGATGATTTAGATCAAAAGAAAGATGAACAAAGTGCTCGAACCACCCAAATATACACAGGAAAATCAATGGCTTGCACCTACAGATCAAGAGAGATCGATGAATCACCATAATTAGAAGAACAATCCAAAGGTTCATATTGTGCATTGGAAAAGGACAAAGGACTTAGACCATAGAGGGATACTAAAATTAATGCCAAATGGATAACCAACGATGGATCGCCAGATTAAACAGACGGTCATATATGAAGATAAATAATGACATAGGATTTGTATCATGACATAGAAAATTCAAAGAAGATCTTGTGGATCACATTTGCTAGGAATATGAAATAAATGGTCTATATTGTGTCATGTTTCGATCATGGTATTCCATGTAATCAAAGGTCAAGGTCCTAGATCACATGGCAATAAAAGACAAATTCTAAACCAAGATAAAAAGAGAAAGTGAATGATCCTCATTTATTCCTTGAATTCAAATTAATAATTGTAATTGGTTGAATCTTACGGGCTATAGTGCTTCATGTAGGTAGATATTTATGAGCTAAATTCTATAAAGAACATCGTAGCAAAAATTCCCAAACTAAAAGACTGAAAACTAGCCAAGTGTATAGTAATGATCCAACACAATTGTAATCTAATAGAGGATCTTATGGTCGAGAAATCGCCAAGTTTCAAATTAAAAAAACAAAACTCAAAATAATTGTAAACCAACTGTATGACACAACAAAGATCGATAATGTAGGTGTAGCCAAATAAATTGATCAAATGCAAATAATTATAACATAATGGACCATCATCAAGCTATAAAAAGAGCAATGATAGCCAAAGAAGGATAAAATTTTGCATAGCCAAATTTTTCCAAAGGTATAGCTGAGTGCCCTTGTCCTTTTTAGTTGTATTTTCCTTGTGTATCTTTTCCCACAGTCATCCCGTATTCTTCTCCATCATTGTGTAGGTTTTTCTAAGGAAACATTTAGTTAGCTAAGATTATTTCTAGTGATTGGAAATAGAGCTTTGAAACTCTTTGTTACTACTTTTAGAACAAAGAGTGGAAATTCTCTATTGCATTATCTGAATGAAGAAGTTATTTGTATTTGCTTAATGAGATCTAGAACATTTTACCAAACTCTAATTGTAAATATTTTATGATATTAATACAAATTTGGCTTCCTCCTTTATGCATTTTGATGTCCAATTATGTGCTTGTTGTCCCATTTGCATGTTACATCCTTTGAATGAACATAATTGACCCAATTATTTTTCCCTTCGTCTTTCTTATTAAATTTTTAAAGTTTTGCTACAATTTTCCAATGGACAAGGCATCGATCTATTGATAGGGTATAATTAGAGGTTTTTTGTAAATCTTGATCAAAATATTTAATATTTTACATTTCTTTGTTAATATGGATAAGCATGAGCATGAATGTTATAATTTAAGCTCACTTTAGGGTTTCCTTACCTTAATTGGTCTATCAAAATTCTTAGGATAATTCTTTCCCAAGTTAAAGAGGTGGATTGATCGGAGCATAGTGCTGATTGGATTTAGAAAGTCTTGCGACATGACAATATTTGAGGGATGCAATAATTTCTCCAATAGTTTTTGGTGTCATTTATAGGAATGAACTTGTGATTTATCTTTAAATTTAAGATCCCCCTAGCTTCTAGCCTTAGCCACTAGAAATAATCTCAACAAATGGGGCAAATCCTTTGGGCAATTCTATGTTCAGTTATTTTTGTTGTCTCATTTGCATGTTACATCATTTGAATGTGTAAATGACACTTTCTTTCACTAGAATGTTCGATTACTTTTTTTTGCATTATTATTATTTTTTTATTACATGGTGGAATCGGTAGCCGCCACGAATCCGGGCAGGTTGTCCAGCTTTTATTTCCACCACAGTATTTTGTGTTGTCCACCCTGAAAGATGCCACATAGATCTTCACATAGTCCGCCCCTATAGATCTTCTCCCATTTCTTTCTCTCTTATATCAAGTGTTTAAAGGCTTGCTAAAATTTCCCTATGGATAAGGCATTAGTCTATTGATAAGAGCATATTATAAGGTTTTGTGAATCTTGGAAAAAATAATTGAATATTTTCATTTCTTTAATTAATCTGGATAAGCATATATGTGATATTATAATCTCACCTCCAAGGTATCCTTACCTTACTTGGTCTGTTTGAAGTCCTTGAGATAATTATTTCTTGATTTAAAGAGGTGGATCCTCCATAGTGCTGATTAGATTTTAGAAAACCTCATGGTGTGACAATCTTTGAGGGACACAAGAATATTCTCCAACAATTTTTCACTTTTACCAAAAAAAAACACCAATAATTTTTTTCAACACCATTAAAGGGTCAAAATACCCTAAGTAAAATGGATGGACAACATTTTTTTATGAAGTAATCAACGATGTGCATTTGAAGGAAAAAATGGAAGGTGCAAAATTGGTTAGGCAAGATATCATGTTCGTGGTTAACATATGAAAGGTGTCCCAAATCAAGCGGACCACATTTGCCAAAGCAGGAATAAATCATGCACAGTCCTTTTCAAAATAGATGTTTTACTTGGCATCCCAAAATATTATGGCCCATATTCACTCAAGCACAAAATACGGTTATTTCAAATGCATCCAAATGAATGGTCTATTTTTTTCAATAAAAAACATCATAAGAAATTGAACGGTCTTCATGGCTCTAGGATGATGAGATAAATGGGTGTGATTCATTCACAAGTAAAGACAAAAAGTGAGGACAAAGACTTTTCAAAGTAGATTGACGACATGCATGGTTCTAGGGTCAAATAATGGATGGTATGTGTTCATCAAGAATTAAAGGTGCAATAAAGGTGAAAGGTTTTTTGAGAATGTGCGGTCCACCTTGCTCAATGCTTTAAGAATCAATGACTACAAAAATAATATGCATATTAACCTAAAGATTTCAAAAAAGTCAAAACAAATATATGGCTCGCATTAGTCCATGATAAGCAAGGAAAAAACCATATTTGTTGATGAATGAAACCAAATTTTGTTATTGATACTAGGCAGAAACAAATAATCTAGATTAACTTGAAGACCATGATTAACAACCAATGATGAAGAATGATGGATGACATAGATCAAAATAATTATGAACAAAGAGCTCGAACCACCCAATATTCATAGGTAATCAATGGCTCACGCCTGTAGATCAAGAGAGATTGATGGCTTGCCATAATCAGGAGAAAAATCCAAAGCTCTACATTGCATGCTAAAAAAGGACCAAAGACTTAGACCATGAAGGGATACTTGAATTAATGCCAAATGGATATCCCGTGATGGATCACCAGATTAAATAATTGGTCATGTCTGAAGATAAATAATGACATAGGATTTGTACCATGACACATAAAAATCAAATATCTTATGGCTCACATTTGTTAGGAATATGAAAAAAAATGTATTGTGCCTTGCTTTGATCATGGTATTCCACGTAAGAAAAGGTCAAGGGCCCAAATCGAATGGAAAAAAAGGTAAATTCTAGACCAAGTCAAAAAGATAAAGTGAATGGTCCTCATTTATCCATAGAATTAAAATTAATGACTATGATTGGTTTAATTTTATGTGCTAGAATGCTTCACGTAAGCAAAAATTAATGAGCCAAATTCTGTAAAGAAGAATACCATAGCAGAAATGCTAGAACTCAAAGACTGAATACTAGCCAAGTGTATGATCATGATCCAACATAATTGTAAACCAATGGAGGATCTTATGATCATTAAGTGGCCAAATATCAAATTTGAAAAAAGACAACTCAGTATAATTGTAAACTAGTTGTATGCCACAACAAAGATCGATGATGCAGGTGCAACCAAATGGAACGATGAGATGCATACAATTATAACAGAATGGACCATCATCAAGCTATAAAAAGAGAAGTGATAGCCAAAGAAATATCAAGTTTTGCATATCCATATTTTGCCAAAGGTATAGTTGAGTGCCCTTGTCCTTGTTAGTTGTATTTTACTTGTGTATCTTTTTTCATAATCACTCCTTATTCTTCTCCATCAGTGTGTAGGTTTTGGTAAGGAATTATCTAGTTAGCTGAGATTATTTCCAACAACTAGATCAGGATCTTTAAGACTCTTTATTACTACTTTTAGAACGAAGATAAAATTCTCTATTACATTATTTTAATGGAGAAGCTCTTTTTATTTTCTTAATAAGATCTGGAACATTTTACCAAACTCTAATTGTAAATATTTTATGATATGAATACAAATATGACTTCCTCCTTTGTGCATTTTGATGTCCAATTATGTGTTTGTTGTCTTGTATGTTCTATCATTTGAATATGTGAATAACACTTCCTTCATTCATGAATTTTTAGTTATGCTTGTTAGATCATTTGAATGAACATAATTGACCCAATTATTTCTTCCTCTTTCTTTCTTTCTCATTAAATGTTTAAATCTTTGCTATAATTACCCAATGGATGTGGCACTGGTATACTAATAGGGTATAATTAGAGGTTTTTTATAAATTTTGATCAAAATATTTAATATTTAATATTTATTTGTTAATCTAGATAAGCATGAGCATGAATGTTATAATTTAAGCTCACCTTTAGGATTTCCTTATCTTACTTGTTCAGTTAGAAGTCTTAGGACAATTCTTTCCCAAGTTAAAGAGGTGGATTGATTACAATCCACAATGCTAATTGGATTAATAAAGTCTTACGATATGCCAATATTTGAGGGATGCAATAATTTTCTCCAAATCTATAGCAATCTATTTCTCCTTGTTGATTTCCTTCATAGATTTGCGATAGAGTTATCATCAAACGTTGTATTTCAACACCGACATCTTGAGGCTTCTTTGACCTTGTTTCACTTGGTGATGATGTGGTATCTCAGCTTCTATTTGGTCATACGATTGGGACATGTGTTTAGTATTTAGTGATTCACCCTCCTACTTCTATTGTAAAAGCATTAGATTCCATATTTATGATGCATTAGGGTAACATTTCTCAATTTACCCTTTCACTCATCATAGTCTCTATTTTCTCCTACGATCTAAAGGGGACCGTTTTGAGGTTCCTCCTATTAAGATTTTACAATGAAGTTCTTCCTCTTCTTGAAACATTCAGATTCCTTATTTCCTTATATTTTACAATAATTACAAAAATTCTTACCATTATAAGGAGAAGAAGGAAAGGAAGAAGAAGAAGGTATCTTTGCCCTTTTTGTTTACTATTGATTTGAAGGTCTAGAAGCCCCATTTACTGAGCTGCAAGCTTCTCTTTTGCCAACTATGCATGATTAAAATTTTTATCCAAAGTGGTTAAGAGATTATATTTCAACTCCCAATACAAAGGTTCAAGTAGCCCACTTGTGAACTTGATGATAAGGGATTTTGTTGGATCCTTCACATGAAGCAAATTTTTTTATCTATTAAATTGAAAGACATGTTTTAGAAAAATCATATTATATTTTTGTCTTAATCTATACCATTTGACCATTAAGTCATGTTCATAATTTGAAGGGTAAAATTATCCTTCAAGGCTTGGATCAAACCATCCCAAGTGGTGATTGGGTTTTGACCCTCTTGTCTTTCCATAATTACAAGTTTTGCTAACCCTATCAACTTGAGCTTTGTAAAAGGTATTTTTCCTCACCAGGAACCCCTATATAGGAAAACCAAGTCTCCATGTCCATGATCTAGCTACCAAGGACATTAGAATACCTATATCCATCATAGGTTTTTACTTCACATTTGGCCTTTGTCCTAAGGTCATTATTATAGATCTTTACATTTGGAATATTTTGGATTGTGGTGTCTTAGACCTTATTGGCTAATAGACCAACTATCTAGGCCAGAGCAATCATTTGATCTGTTAAACTCGATGCTATTTGGGATCAAGTATAAGCCAGGTGGACTTAAACAAATTCCGCCTAAGGATAAAAAAGGAGGGTTTTTACAACTTGTGCTTTTTGTTCAAGCACTTACAAAAATGAGTCAAAAACTTCACAAGTTTTTCCTTTTCTTAGGAAATTACAATAGCTTTCCCAATTACAACACATTTTTAAAAAAATCATAATAAATAATATTTTTCTAAGATTACTTCATAATTGATTTAGAAAAATAAACAATTTGATGCATGTATATTTCACTTTACAAGATAATGTCCAAATAATTTTGATAAATAATCTTAGCCTACTAAGCTTTTATAAATTTATCCTATACTTTCTCTAGAGAAAATAAATATAAATATATATATTCAATTAATTACTTTTAATTAATTGAAAAAATAAAATGTTGCTTGGTAATATTAAATTAATTTAATATAAATGTTGAATGATGTCCCTTTCTTCAGTAATGTAAGGTAAAACCATTTAATTTTTCACCTTTTGGCACTTCCACCATGCATCGTTCAAGGGTCAAATTTCCAAACTGCAAGTTGGAAATGTCCTTGGCATGTTGAGTCAACCTCAGTCAACTTTTCTGGTCCTCTTGTGCAATCCATGTTTTTTTTAATAATACTTCTTATAAACATTTTCCATGGGAATTGAACTTGGGTCATATCACCCATAATGTAAGTGACTTCCCTAGACAAGCCAACCTCTATTAGAGCACTCAGGATAAAGCCATGGCAACCTTAAAGCAATGGTTCCGCCAACTAAAATATTTTTAAATAATGATGTACCGTGTCAATCCATAGATGTGGGATTTATGCCTCTACCTGCTGCAACAAAACACAACTTTTATGTGCAATGAAACTTGGCATGTGGTACAATTCAACGACCCACCATGCATCACGTGGGGAAGGATGAGGTAAATTGCCTGCACTGTTTGAAAACATCTTTTGTTTACCTATCTAGTGGTTGTAAAGATGCAAACATCAATGTGGAATGTTAATATCTACATACCATGCTTATTCTAAAACCATTCAAAACTAGCAAAAACACTGCATCACCATAGGTACTTGGATGACAAAATTCCAACATTGAATACTCTTTGAAGCTAATATAATGTGGATGGCTCCATGATGTGCATATTGAAAGTATATTTTTGATGTTTTTTGAATCGCTCAAAACGAACAACTGAGGCCAAATTTATGGCCAAATTACTGAACTCTAAAGTTCTAGAATGTATGGGTGCTTCGATGTTGCTCAAAACTGCTTATAAATGCATCTTTAAAAGGCTGTAACTTATTCATTATTGGACCAAATTGGACAAAATGGGTACCATTAGAAATTTTGTTTCAAGGAGCATATTTCTAGATTAGTTTCTTAGAAAATGGAGGTTAGCACAAAAAGTTATGGTAGTCAAAAAATGACTATTAAGAATGACAAAAAAATGGTTGTAAAATAATTTAAGTGCACTGGTGCTCCAACTGGTACTATAGGATAGGTAATTCAAATATGCTTCCAACAAGCATAGGTAGAGGTCAATCAAAGCAGTGTAGCAAAATTTATGCCCAAAATACACCTATAGGTATGTTACATACGAGTTTGCAAGTGAGTGAACAATAAATACCAACACTCATTTAAGAAAAGGGTCTGTTGTAAATACCAACACTCATTTAAGAAAAAGGGTTGGTTATAAATACCAACACTCATTTAATAAAATGGGCTATTTATAAATACCAACACTCATTTAAGAAAAGGGGTTGGTTATAAATAACAACACATTGTGAGGGTTTGATGGCTACATCTGCATTGGGAGAACCAAGAGGTAGAGGAGGAAAAGGTAAGAGAAAAGATTGGGGAGAACAAACTAAAGAATACAATCAACTGAATATCAATAAGGATTTGTATCAATTTTGAATCCTAATAACAATTTGTCCAATATATTTGGATCATCATTTTACCCATTTTGGGGTTTCCATGTAAAAATCTTGTGTCCTCTTGCAATTTGTGATTGTGTGTGTGATTTCATTTTTGCAATATCTGAGTTTTAATTCTAATTTAATAAGTAGATCAAATATCTAAAAACATACAATCTAAAGCATAAAATCTAAGCATGGATACATTTAATTAATCTAAGTTGAGGGATTAAGCACAATCTCTAATTTATTTGAGGAAATAGTAAATATTTGGCTCTTCACGGATCATTAGACCTTCGATGTTAGGACTTTTCCTTTTCTATTTTTGGTTAGATCTAATAAAGGTCCAACATTTGAAATTTTTCTTAACTGACCCTTTGACTAAAGAAATTCTCAGTCAATGGTTTCTCTTTAGCACTAGTCCGCTTCTTGCTCTCCACCTTTGCTATCAAAAAATGGTGGTGAGAAATCACTACAAGTATATAACACCCATACACATTTTTAGGACCCTTACTAAAAATAGTAATTTTTGGGTATAGCTCATTACAATTGTCTCATTGAACTGATTGTATTATTATATAGCACCCATACACTTTTTTGGGATCCTTACTAAATATAGTAACCTCTAAAAACAACATTTCTATTTTTATTAAATGCCCCCTAAGACCCGTTATCAAGAAATGGAGGCCCAAATAAACAAGCTAGAGGAACGAATTTCCAAATTGGATACCCTCACGGAACTCAAGGGTTAAATATATTCTCTCATTACCATGGTAGTATGCTACTAGCATAAGTAAGACTAGATGACTCAGAACATCGATGTGCTAAATTTTAAAAATCCAAATTTTGATGGGTTTGCTAAGAATAGCCTAGATGCTCAAAGGGGAAAAAACTATTGATTGAACAAAAATATTTCTAGGGTCCTTAATAAGAAAAACACTTAGTGATAGGGGAACAATAGAGGCATGACCATTTGACTCCCTAAAATAGAATTTTCTAAGGTTTGATGGAATAAAACCACAAAGTTGGTTGATTAAGATTGAGCAATGGTATGAGCTTCATGAAACTCCTTTTGATCAAAGGATATTTATAGTTGCCTTTTATTAAGGCCCCAGATCTTATGGGCTACAATGCTTCACGTAAGCAGAGATTAATGAGCCAAATTTTGCAAACAAGAACACTATAGTAGAAATGCTAGAACTCAAATACTGAAAACTAGCCAAGTGTATGATCATGATCCATCAAAATTCTAATCCAGTGGAGGATCTTATGGTCAATAAGTGGCCAAGTGTCAAATTTAAGAAAAGACATCTCAGAATAATTGTAAACTAGTTGTATGCCATAGCAAAGATCAATGATGCAGGTGCAGCCAAATGGAACTATTAGATGAATACAATTATAACACAATGGACCAACATAAAGCTATAAAAAGAGCAGTGGTAACCAAAGAATGATCAAGTTTTGCATATCCAAATTTTTCCAAAGGTATAGCTAAGTGCTCTTGTTCTTGTTAGTTGTATTTTCCCTATGCATCTTTTCCTGTAGTCATCCCTTATTCTTCTCCATCATTGTGTATGTTTTGCTAAGGAAGCATCTAGTTACCTGAGATTATTTCCAGTGACTAGATCAAGAGATTTGAGACTCTTTGTTACATATTTTAGAACAAAGAATGGAAATTCTCTATTACATTATTTGAACGAAGAAGTTCTTTGTATTTTCTTAATGAGATCTAGAACATTTTACCAAACTCTAACTCTAAAGAATTAATGATATTAATACAAATCCAACTTTCTCCTTTCTACATTTCGGTGTTTAACTATGTCCTTGTCCCATTTGTATGTTCTATAATTTGAATGTGTGAATGACACTTTATTTCATTAGTGACTTTCTAGTTATGCTTGTTACATTATTTGAATGAATATAATTGACCCAATTATTTCTCCCTCTTTCTTTATTTATCATTAAATATTTAAAGCTTTGCTATAATTACCCAATGGATGAGGCATCGGTCTACTGATAGGGTATAATTGGAGGTTTTTTTTGTAAATCGTTGTCAAAATATTTAATATATTACATTTATTTATTAATCTAGATAAGCATGAACATGAATGTTATAATTTAATTTCACCATTAGGGTTTCCTTATCTTACTTGATCAATTAGAAGTCTTAGGATAATTCTTTTCCAAGTTAAATAGGTGGATTGATCAGAGTCCACAGTGTCGATTGGATTCAAAAATTCTTGCAACGTGATAATATTTGAGGGACACAATAATTTTTTCCAACAACTCTACAACATGCCATTTCTCCTTGTTGATTTCCTTCACAGATTGATGATAGAGTTATCACCAAATATTGTATTTCAACATCAACATTTGAGGTATCTTTGACCTTGTTTCACTTGATGATGATGTGGTATCTCAACTTCTGTTTTAATATACCAGTGGAACATGTGTTTAGCATTTGGTGATTCACCCTCCTACTTCTATTGTAAAAGCATTGGGTCTACCTTTATGATGCATCAGGGTAACATTGTTCAATTTACCCTTCCACTCATCATAGTCTCTATCTTCTCCTACAATCTGAAGGGGACCATTTTGACATTCCTCCTATTAAAATTTTACAATGAAGTTCTTCCTCTTCTTGAAACATTCAAATTCCTTATGTGCTCGTCTCTTACAATGATTACAAAAATTCTTAACATTATAAGGAGAAGAAGGAGGAAAGAAAGAAGAAGAAGGCATCTTTGCCTTATTTATCTACTATTGATTTGAAGGTCTAAAAGCCCCCTTTGATTGAGCTATAAGCTTCTCTTCTGTAAAATGTGTGTGATTAAAAGTTGCATCCAAAGTGTTTAAGGGAGTATATTTCAACTCTCGATACAAAGGTTCAAGTAGCCCACTTTTGAATTTGATGATAGAGGCTTCTACTGGATCCTTCACATGAAGCAAATTTCTTTATCTATTAAATTAAAATACATAATCTTGAACAAACATATTATAGGTTTGTCTTAACCTATACCATTTGACCATTAAGTCATGTTCATAATTTGAAGGGTAAAAGTATCCTTCAAGCCTTGGATCAAACCATCAAAGTGGTGATTGGGTTTTTACCCTCGTCTTTCCCTAATTACAAGTTTTGCTAACCCTATTAACTTGAGTTTTGCAAAAGGTATTTTCTTGAGCAGGAACTTCCAGAAAACAAGTCTCTATGTCCATGATCTAGCGACGTAGGACATTAGAATCCCTAGATCCATCATAGGTTTTTACTTCACATTTTGCCTTTGTCCTTAGGTCATTATTATAGATCTTTACATTTGAGACATTTTGGACTGTGATGTCTTGGAACTTATTGGCTAATAGACCAACTATCTAGGCTAGAGCAGTCATAAACTCGATGTCATTTGGGATCAAGTATAAGTCAGGTGGACTTAAACAATTTCCACCTAAGGATAAAAAATGAGGGTTTTTACAACTTGTGATTTTTGTTCAAGCACTTACAAAAATGAGCCAAAGGCTTCACAAGTTTTTCCTTTTCTTAGGCAATTACAATAGCTTTCCCAATTAAAATACCTTTTTGAAGAAATCACAATAAAATAGTATTTTTCTAAGCTTACTTCACAATTAACTTAGAAAAATAAACAATTTGGTGCATGCAAATTTCACTTTACAAGAGAAATGTCCAAGTAGTTTTGAAAAATAATCTTAGCCTACTAAACTTTTATAAATTTGTCCTATACTTCTTCTATGAAAAATAAATAAATAAATAACTATAACTATAACTATATATATATATATATATATATATATATATATATATATATATATATATATATATATATATATATATATATATATAAAATTAAACAATTAATTTAATATAAATGTTGAATGATGTCCCTTTTTTTATTGGAACCAACAATTATATTCAATAAAAATAAAAGAGGTTACAATAAAAAGGGAGCTGGAAAGATCATAGCTCGAGGGCACAAGGCCACCCATATAATCAAAACCGGAACCAACCCCTAAAAGGGCAAATACACAACATAAATAAGCATAGAAAAATAAACTAGAGTAACAAAAACTTTAAATTGTAGAACTGTAGCTCTAGGCACTAAGTAAACTTATTGCTCCATTCTATGTCTATCCAATGCTGCAAAGCTATTGGAACTCTTGATTTGAAAGGCTGAAACGAAAACTATTATTGCTCCATTTTGTGTTTGTCCAATGCTACAAAGCTATTGGAACTTTTGAGTTGTAAGGCTGAAACTAAAATTATTTTGCGGTAGACCGTCTCCATATTTTCCCTATCGAGGACTACGAGAACGTCAAGACCGCACAAAAGGGAAGGAACTTTAGATTTTGCTTCCTCCATAGGAACCGCCAATTCCATCGATGATGGCTCTACATCCAATGACATATTCTCGCCACCGCTAAGATACTCCAACACATTGTAGTTGTTGGATGAATCAGGAACATAATTGCCCAACTGAACATTGGACATATGAAGTTGCTTCTCTGAAGTGACATCTTCTTTTGCAGATCTCCTTCTCGGGCTGCGATATCGGCTTGCATTGGCCGAGGGGAAGGTACTAGAGAACTATTCGGTTGGGCAGACTATGAAGCAACCTCTATTGCATCCCTTGGGGTATGAATATGTTGAGACTAAGGAGCCTCATTGTTGGCAGTTTCAACTGGGGGACCAACTTTTTCCTTTTCATACCCTTTTTTACCGGTTGTGAGACATGTGTTGACTTGGATTGTGTACCTTTAGAAGTAGCCAAATGTGGATTTTTATGCCCTCCCATAGTCGTCCAACCATCCTCCTGAGGTTGAGGAGTGGGGACATTCGGTGTGGTGGAGCTTTTCTTATCCTTGTTATATGACATCAAGGGACAATCTTTGATCTTGTGAGCTGAGGACTGGCATCGAAAGCACCGAAAACATGTATTGGGTAAATTAATGTAGAGGACCAACCGGAATAGCATAGTGTCACCAACTTGTATGTCAATAGACTCCTTGAGATCTCGAGAAATATCAATCTCAACGCAAACACGTTTTTGAGGGCATGCATAGAAAAATTTGTCCGCCTCCACCAAAATAACACGCCCTAAAGAGGCTGCTATGCAATTTAAAAAGGGCCACAAAGATAGGAGTCCTATGATTTCCATTGTTCCTTTTTCAATTTTGTAAGGTAAAATAAAATGCTACTTGGTAATATTTAACTAATTCACCCGTCACATATAATGGTCAATCAAACTCAGTCAACTTTTCTTGTCTTTGGTGCAGGACAAGGTACTTTTGGTCAATTTGTCATCCATCACGACCACCCAATCGTATAGGCAATCCAAGGTTGCACCGGATTTCCACGTGAGCACTTTAAAATGAAAATCAAATGACCTGACCGCTCACTCTATATAAAAAGCTGACAAGCCGACCTCTATTAAAGGGCGGAGGATACATAAATGAAAGCAAAAATAAAAAAAAATTAAATAGTCATATACCCTGTCACCCCATAGATGTGGGATTTATGCCTCTAGCGGCTGCAACCAAACAGAACTTTATATGCAACGAAACTTGGCACGTGGCACAATTCAACAACTCACCCTGCATCACGCAGGGAAGGATGGGGTAAATTGCCCGCACTATCTCAAAAACATCTTTTGTTTGCCTGTCTAGTGGTTGTAAAGATGCAGACGTCAATGTAGAATGTTAATGTCTACATGGTCTTCAAATGCTTGCCATTCCTATTCTAATAACATTTACAACTGGCAAAAAGACTGCATCACCAGCCAAAATAGGTACTTGGATGACAAAATTCCAACGTCGAATACTCTTTGACGTTGATCCAAAAATAGACTAAAGAGTGCCTTACATCGTCACTAGTCACCACAAAATTTTTTTAATCAATTTTAAGGAGAATTACATGCAAAGCCCAACTTTGGCCTTGTCCAAACATGACCTGATGGTCACTTACCACGCTGGAAAATCTTTGTAACAAAGCCACAAATCAGATAGTGTTTGAAATAACATGGAATTGAATCCATGTTATCAAAGGCATTCAAAGAGCTTTTGGGGCAAAACTGGCTAGCATCAACAGGAAAACCAATAGCTAAGGGTACATATAGGAAGATAACGCCACAAATGTCTAACTTGCCAGTTGAGTTCATGCCATCTCTGTAGAAATATTTAAGCACATTCCAGCTATTCAAAAACTATAGTCGTTGGATTATTATGGCAAAGGTTTATGTCAAAACAATGGAGGGAAGTACTCAAATGGCATAATTGGATCGTAACTGTCCATGCGATCCAATGTAGTGAATTGTTGTCCTAAACATGAGAGGAGTTTGGCTCCGTTGTCGACGATGAACAAAAGACTATACCCTTCAAAGCCTTGCTCACTGTTAATAATCGAAAGGTTTCATCAGAAAAGAATTTTCACAAATGATAAGACCGTGTGTCAATGAAGCTTGATCATGAGTGTCTTACACACAACCAGTATGAGCATTTGGAGTTGTAAACACATTATATTTTGAACAATGCGAGAGGGTGAAGGGCATATAAGAAATAACATGTGTTTGATAAAAATGTGACAATGCTCAAATTGTTTACCATTGTGTCTCTTTCAAAACTTGATGAAGATATTGGAGATATAGACTCACTAGATATATAATTCTACTCCACTTAGCAATTGAATCAAGATAGAATAAAGCATCTTTCAAAACATAAACCAAGAAACGAAAATCATCTAGCAGAAGGTGAATGTCTTAAAGGCATCAATCGAATATTTGTTTCATGTGCAAACCTCCTCAACACGATAAAAAATCAATTTATGTAAATACAAAGCAGGTGGCTTTTGCATAAGAAAGATGACTCAAAAGATATTCGAGCATTTGGTCAGAGAAAATTATAGGTACAAGCAACGACGTCAAAAGAATGACACACATGTGATTAAGAACTAAGAAAAATTGGTCAAAATTCAATCACAATGATTGAATTATCCCAAATTCTTAGTGGAATAGGAATCAAATTCATAAAATCATTGTTTTTACTCTATTTAATTGCAGATAAAAGAATAGGCAAATACTATTTTAAATATAATAAAATTGAGAAATATTCTCTCACAAAAATTTGGGAGAGAAAAGAAATTCCACTTATATTTTTTTGCCTAGTGAGATACTATTTTTTTTGCAATCCGAGGTAATAGTTGACCGATTTAGTGGAACCAAATTTGTTCACTTTCACGAGGAATTATTATGGCTAGTGGAGCACCAAAGTTCGTGTTGCCTATGTTACATACACAACACTTGTAACTCATAGGGGCATATGTTATTGTAAATAAAGTGGACCATGTATTTAGTTAGAAGTGGACCACATGTTAAGTTAGGAGAGCGTGCATCATAGAATCATGTATATAACTACTTTATCATAGAATCTCTTTGTTGTCATAGAATTATGAATGTAATTGCTTGGTATCATGAATATAATTATCATAAATTAGGTAAGTCAGGAATATTGTCATAGAATACTATCATAGTAGGTTGTCATAGAATATTATCATAAAATGTTAGGAAATATTCTTGCAAATGTTATAAAATAGAAAGGATGTATATTGATAAACCCCTTTAAGAACCCATAGCCAAACCTTCATATATAGAAAACTAGTCGATCATGTAATATCCATAGCGCACCGAGAACAATACTTGAGAATATTACCCTCCCATACTATTAGAGAGGTAGGTAGTATGATCAAGGGTTGTGTGGAACCCTCCTTGAGTAGTGGTTCGAATTATTGGTTCGAGCATTATCGATTCTTGCTGCAATAAAGTAGAGGACTATGGAGAGTACACAAATCCTAACCTAGAATCCATCCACTCCATACTTAATTTAATAGGAGCAAAGCTCATGGGATAAAAAAGTGAAATTAAAAAAGTTTAGGAATAGATATACAACTTGAAAATCTTAGAAAAAAGAGTATAGGTTACCAAAAAACATCATTTTAGAATATAGCCAATTGCAATTGTCTCATCAAGCTAATTATTTTTGTGTTGTTATCATCTCTAATTATCTCAATTAAAATAATTGTACCTCATGAGGAGCGACATAGCAAGGCTGAAACTAAGAGCATGGGCTTTGATTCAATTGGGGGCCTTCGAGAGTTTTTACAAGGCCAAATCATTGTTAAGATGTGATCTTTGTGGAACACTTGGAATCAAAAGGGAAAAGGGATTCGAGAAAAGGAAAGTAAATAACTCAATAAAAAAAATGTAGTGATGTGCCAAAATATTTTCTAAGATCCCTTTGCACAATAGTCCTAAACATTATGTTCCAAAGGTGAACTCTTCCACTCCCCAACATAGTTAATATCAAATGAGAGTCACCAATGCAAGCATGCATATAGAAGGCGGGTATGTAGGAAGCCCGAGATGGCTGATCCAAAAATTGATACAAGCCCCTAACACATACATATATCAAAAAAACCTAAAGTATGTAAATACTACAAGCACACACATACATACAGAAATGGGTCTATAAGAAGTCATAAATTACTGGCCCAAAAATTGATGCAGGCCTTCATATATATGCAAATAGTGTAATTGTAAATATTTTGTCAAGAGTAGGAGTTCACTTTACCGATAAACTACTCAAGAACTAATTGCTATTCAAAAGGAAATGTAGATCCTACAAAAAGCACAATTACAAATTGATCCTTTACAAAGCTAATACTTCTATTTATAGATTACAAAGAGGATGGCTTCCCTCCAAAACTCCTGCAAAGATTTCAAGATGACTACTACTTATGACAACTTGTCATATCTTGCATGATTCATTAGTCCTTACAAATTTCTCTAGATTTAATATCTTAAATACCAGATGGTTTTGAGTCTTTACATCAGTAGCCATTATTTACACCTACCCCTTTTGGGAATTCTTGCAATATGAGCATTGAGGACTTTTGCTTTTAATGGTCCAGATTTAGGAGTGGTCTCATCATGGTTTTCTAACTATTATTATTCTTTTCGAGAGATATACAACATTCCTTTTGTAGTAAAGTATAATACCTTCCAAAATATTTTGTACCTCAACAAATATTAGCTTTTCAAGATGTGGTGTCTTTCTTCAAAAGTTTTCCTCACCATTTGATCTTAAAACTTTTCTTGTATTGGGACTTCTAACTGCTGGACCTCCAATATCAAGACTTTTCCTTTCACATTTTTGGTTAGGCCTAATAAAGGTTTGGCCTTTGAAATTTTTATTAACTGACCCTTTGACTATTAAAAATTTTGGTTGAAGGTTTCTCTTTAGCACTAGTTTGCTTCTTGTACTCAGTATTTGCTTCCAAAAAATAAAGTAGTGAGAAATCACTACATTTTTGGTGACTCACAAGGGATGTTTACCCTACTAAATATAAATAACCCAGAGAGATTAGTGCCTCATCTTATTGGGTATGAATTTAGGTAAAGAATTTGTCTAGCAAAGTTGAAGAATTTAGTAGTTTGCATCTCCATGTCTCTTTATTTATTGGGACTTTTATCATCCCATGATTTTGGTACTACTATGCTATATATAGCACATATGTACAATATTTTTAGTGAGTAACCTTTATCCATTGGGTATGGAGTTGAAAAGACCCCCACTAGCTACTCAAGTCCTCCTTTCTTCCTTCTTTTTCTAGATTTTTGGGAAAAAATGATTACCCATATAGAGGTGGGGCTTTAGAGTAGCCCCCTTAGCAGAAATAAGTAGGTTTTAGTAGTGATATCTCTCTTATTATTGGAACCACCAAAGTGAGATCCGTATTTTTTGATCAAACCTCTTTATGTCCCTCTATCCTTGAAAATAAGTGGTTCTTTACATGTGTTAGCTTGACCTCTTCATAGGGGTCTTTTTCCAAGATGATAATTTCCCACTGTTTTGCTTGGCCATCATAGAGGTAGAAGAGGTTTGACAAAAAAATTTCCTCTTATTCATGGTTATGACTAGCTCTTGATAGAGCTACATGCCCATACCTTTGTTGATACCTATGGAGAAGCTTCTTTGAGATCTACTCTTGTTGTTCAGGGAGCTCATAGATCTTTTTTCATAGGAATTCTTTGCACCTCCCCTTCTGATGCATCCTCAAAGGGAGTTCTTGACTTAGGTTCTACTTTATCTACCTCTTTTCTAGAATTGTTCATGACTACGGCAAAAAGTTGATCCCAATCAGTGACTAAATATGGAGATACAGAGTCATACTTTTGGTGAGCCTTGCATTTCAGTGAAGCCACCAATAGTCTAAGGCTTACATCTTAATTTTTGATATTATGCACCTATTATATGAATACCATTTATTGTAAGTGCTTAAATGAGGATGTCAAGCATTCACCAGTGTATTTTGGTAAGATTTCCAACAATGATACTATAAAATTTCCCCAAATGACTAGTGATTTTGGAGTTTATAGTGGACTCTTATATTCCCAAGTAGGAGATAGTTCCTGAGATGGGACAACCATCTTAGACCAATGGGTCCTTTGGATTGTAGTGGAGTCACAAAGTGAAAAAAACTCATGCTCTTGAAAGTAGATAGACTAAGGCCTTCACCCAAACCTTAATCTCTTATCCTCAGTAGTACTTATGATGTTTATTTTAGATTAGAGTCACTGGGTGAATGTAGCTTATGCTCTTGAAAGAAAATAGATCAAGACCTTCATTGGGACCTTAATCTCATGTCTTTAACAATGTATTATTTTGAAATTTATTTTGGATTAGAGTCACTAGGTGAGTGAAAGGCGCTTCAACAAGCAATGGTAGGCTCGTATCCTCACCAAGTCTAGCCTAACTTATTGTTATGATTCTAGGACCAATGATGTATCATTGGGTCCCATAGGGTATGCTATTAAACTATTTTTATATTTGATTATCCCTGTTAGAACAATCACACCTTGTAAGAAGCCATACAATAGGGCTATAGCTAAGAGCATAGGGTTTGATTCAATCAGGGACCTCTAGAATTTTTAACAAGGTTGTCTCCTTGTTAATATGTGATCTTTGTGGTGCACTTAGACTCAAAAGGGAAAAGGGATGTGATAAATAAAAGGTAAATAACTCAACAAAATAAAAAATATGGTGATGCATAAAAATATCTGCTAAGATCCCTTTGCATAATAAGCCCAAATGTTATGTGCCAATGGTGAACTCTTACATTCCCTAACATTGTTAGGAATAAATGAGAGTTTCCAATGCATGCATGAATAAAGAAATCAGGTCTGTAGGAAGCCACAGATGACTGATCCAAAAATTGATGCAAGCCCCTCACACATACATACATCAATAAAACCCAACATAAGTAAATACTAGAGGCACGCACATACATACAAAAATAGGTTCGTAGGAAGTCACATATGAATAATACAAAAATTGACACAGGTCTCCATATATATGCAAATAGTATCATTACAATGATTATGTCAAGAGTGGGGGTTTGATTTACCCACAAGTTTCTTGAGAACCAACCACTATACAAAAGGAACTGAAGGGAGAGCCTAAAAAAGAATACAATTGCAAACTTGTTGATCCTTTACAAATCTAACACTACTCCTATTTATAGATTACAAAGAGGAGGGTTTCCCTTAAAAATTCATGCAAAGATTTCAAGATGACTATTGCTTCTAACATTGGGTCATATCTTGCCTAAGTCATCAGTCCCTCTAAAGTTCTCTAGATTTGATATCTTAAATGCTATATGGTTCTAAGCCTTTTGATCAACAACTACTACCATTATTTTCACATACACCTTTTAGGAATTCTTTAAATTTGGGCATGTATGATTTTAGCTATTAATGCTCCAGATTTAGGAGTGGCCTTGTCATGGATTTCTAGCTATTGCTATCATTTTCAAGAGATATACAACATTCCTTTTGTAGTAAAGGAAAATACCTTCTAGAAGAATATTCACCTCAACAAATCGTAGTTTTTTGGGATGTTCATTTTTTCAAGAGTTTTCCTCACCATTTGACCTCAAAAAAATTCTTGTCTTGGGACTTTTGACCATTTTATGATTAGGATACCAACTTAAAGGCCATCTATAGGAAGTGTGGAAGGAACTATGGGTAAAACAAATCCTCACTTTAGAGCAATCAACACTTGCTAGAATAGAGTATGTGATGCAGGAGCATCCAGTGGCATCTGATGTAGAGGCATCCAGTTGCGGGAGAGCCACTTCAGAAAAATTGGCTAAGGAAGAAAAAGATGAAGAAAGCCTGAGGGCAGAAACTGTCGCGATATTGCGACAGGAATTGTGTCGCGATATCGCAACACAAGTGGCGGAGGAAGGCCTGAGGGCGAAACTGTCACGATATCGTGACAGAATTTGTGTTGCGATATCGCGACACAAGTGGCACGGAAGACTTGGTAGACGGAGGGTCACGAAATTGCGACGTCGTGAAATCGTGACCCAGACGAGAAGCAGAAGGAGCAGAGGACGGAGCGTCACGAAATCGTGACTTGGAAAGCAGCAACAGAGGGGAGCAGTTGGGTTGTCACGATTTTGCGACATGTCACGAAATCACAACAGTCACGAAATCATGACAGTAGGGTAGCAGTCGAAGGGAACTGTGGAAGTGTCACGATTTTGCGACACATCGTGAAATCGTGACTGTCGTGAAATCACAACGAAAATTTGAAGAGAAGACAAGGCAGCGGGGAGGTCATGATATCGCGACGTCGCGAAATCACGACGAAAAGTTAAGGTGAAGTGATAAGGAATCTTAGACCTAGGGACTAATTATTTTTAGACCTAGGGTATGTTAATTAGGACTTAGTGTTCATAATAATCAACGTGAGTTGTGTCTAACCTCCGTTGACTGGTCTAGGTCTAGGTGTTTTTCATTTCGTTAATTTAGGGCTTTCATCTTAGCCTTTCTGGATTTGTATGCGTAAATCCCTGGAGCTGTTCATGAATTCCAGGTTTACGGTTTTATTTTTGGACTTATTTAAAGTCCTAAGTTTTCAATAATCATGAGCTTCGATATTTCCATATCATTGGTATCAGAGCAGGTTATTTTGGAGGTTTTGGGTTATTTTCGACCTCCACAATCTGTTCCAGTTGAAGCTCAGGGAAATTGCAGACAAATTGCTGCTAATTTCCATTATTAGTTGACAAAATTTGTTGACACATTTTGTTGACATAAAAAAAAAAAAAAAATTGTCAAATTTTTGAAGGGTAATCGGCTGCCACTGACTGAAGACACAGCTGCCTCTGCGATTGATGCAGACCCACTCCCCTATTTCGGTGCCCGACGCTGTTCACGGCATTCATTTTTGTGTCGCCATCCGTCGTGATTCAT
This sequence comes from Wollemia nobilis, assembly GCA_028583015.1. Lineage (NCBI taxonomy): Eukaryota > Viridiplantae > Streptophyta > Pinopsida > Araucariales > Araucariaceae > Wollemia > Wollemia nobilis. The sequence continues at coordinate 1,495,069 of JAQPPZ010016911.1, read as the reverse complement.
CTAGCGCTGTCGGGGCTCCTGAATCCGTCTCTCAAACCGCTGCTGCTGTCTGACCTCTGCCAAGACACTACGACGCGTTCCCAGATCTGTCTTAGGAAGACGCTAGGCATCACCATTGTTTTTGTTCCCGCGACAGGAGTTTTCTTGCCCAGCCGCTGGCTAAAACGCTCGCGTTTCAGACTTGATCTGTCTCAGTTTCATTCAGATCTGAGATAAGCACAACATTTTGTTAGCAATTCGGTGCCTATTTGAAAAATCAAGCCGTGTCGCCTACAGCCTACTTCATTTGCAGCCGTGTCGCGGTGATTTTCCTCCTCCTCTGTTGATCGTTTTCTGCCACCGTCGCTGCCGCATTCCAATCTGGTCTGTTGCTGCGAATTTCATCAACGACAGAGTCGCGTGCCCACGACAACTCTGCCCTGTGATTTCCTGCACGATCTATGCATTCTGACCTTCGATAGTCGTCGGGCTGCAACGGCATTTCCTGTCATTTTTGGTATCCTCTAGCCGAGGCAGGGTGCATTCCGTACCCTCCATTGGTGTGTCGGGACCACAATACAGGCTGAAACGATTATCGTCGGGCTGTGACGCCATTCCTTGTTACACTCAAACCAAAAAATTTGAAATCACATTCGAAATTCCGTAGGGAACCGTGCGACTGCAGATCGTGGCAGGCAGCAGCCAGATCTCGCCGCCTGCCATTCGATCTCTACGTTCTGTCAAGCGGCGTCGGTCTCCTTTGTGCTAGCCCCTGTAACTCGGCGTCTGCATTGTTCGCCGGTGTCGGCATCTGTGTGCGGATGGAAAGCTTCGTTGGAAGCCCAAATTTTCACGAACACAGTCTTCTGCCGTTTTGGCCTACGCTTGATTACAGCCGACTGCCACATCTGACAACTCGCGGCTGGGAGGACGACATCTCGATTGCCGTAATCGCAGCGAAGTAACGTTGAGGTCTCCGACGACGATTTTCTGCATGCTGGGCGAGGTCAAAATTTTTTGATCCCTATTTCATGCGTCGTTCCTTGTTTGAGGGCAACAATTTAATTCAATCCGCCACGCAGGGCGACGTCACCAGCGACAAATTCGTCGTCCTGTAGTTTGGCTGCATGGCTCCTACTCTGGAGCCCAATGCGCTTAGGGATAAATGGACAGCAGTCGGGAACCTGTTTGCCTGCGGCGTGAGCGATTTCGATTTGCGTGCAGCGTACGGGTCAAGGCTTGGGTCAGGGATTAACTACCTCTGTTTGCCGTAATTTTATTTCTTTGGTTTATTACCATATCTTTGGTATTTCCTTTACCATATGCTTGGAATAACTTAATTAAAAAAAAAAAAAGATATTCCATTAAAAAAAAAAATAATAATAATAATTCAATTAAAAACAAAAGTTTGTCTTTTCCACCGAGACACATTTTGATTTTGTGTTTTAAAAGCATTGTGCAAATTTATATTGTATTTGCCCTTCCCTTGTACATTTGCAATATTTGCAAATTAATTTGGGCAATTTTTATTTTGCACATTTTGTAATTTGTCTTTTTGTGACAATTCTTGCTGGCGATCACTCGGGGTCAAATGGCTTCCAAATTAGCCAATAAGTTGGCTCAAGTAACCCAACTTGTCAGCGTGTTGGCTGATAAAGTTACGTCTAATGAAGTGCAAAAATAGTGTGAGGTTTCGGTTTACACTGGTTCGCGAGATCCCGAAGTCCTCAACAGTTGGATTTTGGACATGGACAGTTGGTTTCAGTATATAAAGCTCACCAAGGATCAGGAGGTTAACTTTGCCAAGTTGAAACTTTCCGGCATTGCTAAGGTCCTTGTCACTGATCGACAACGGACCCAAAATCCCATTGACACGTGGGATGAATTACAAAGAGTTTTGAAGAATAATTTTTATCCTTCAAACTATGCCACTGACCTTGAGATCAAGTGGCTTCGTCTTCGACAAACCTCAAATATGATTGTTTCTGATTATATTTTTCAATTTAGCAAGTTGCGGATATTGAATTCTATACAGGATAATGCAGCACAACTTGTTAACAAATTCAAAAGTGGTTTGCAGATGCCCATTTACAGGAAGATGAAATACAAGTTGATTGTTAACATTGACATGGCTTTCAATCAAGCCCTTCTTGCTGAGGAGGAAATGAGGGAGCAATCGCATGGGACTTGCTCTTCTACGTCGGGAGGAAATCCGAAGGCTTCTTCACAACCTTCCAAGGGAGCTAAATCTTCTTCTTCTTCTCCTTCTCCCTCTTCTTCATCTTCCTCTTCTTCTTCACAAAAATCTTCTTCTTCTAAATCACCTTTGATTTGTAATTATTGTAAAAATCCAGGGCATACTCAAAAGAGGTGTTTTAAGTTGCAAAATATGAAGAAAAAATCCCTAGTTGTAAAGCCTTCCAATGAGGACTCACAAGAAAGTCCCATTGAGGCTACAGGGAAACGTAAGCCTTATAAGGAATTGGCAGGGTTAAACAAATTGACCCTTATGAATACTTCACAAGGTGATCGTGAGAATTTGTTTGTGACTACGGTCCATTTCAGTGACACCTTTATGGTTGATTGTATAATCGATAGCGGCTCGCAGAAAAATCTAATTGCAAGGTCCGTTGTTGACAAACTGAAGTTACCGATGAATCCCCATCCTCATCCTTATCCTTTGGGATGGAAGGACAATGGGATTACATCCGACATCACACACACTTGCACTATGAATTTTGCTTTCAATCCTTCTTTTGTGGACTCGGTTGTGTGCGATGTAACTCCAATGGATTGTTGTGGCTTGTTGCTTGGAAGACCCTATCAATACAATATGAGGTCTATACATGATGGGTACAAAAATACATACACTTTGCACAAATATAATAAGGCTTTCATAATCAGAAGTACACAACAAACACCACATAATTTGATGTTGAGTTGTAGACAAGCACGCAAAGTCAGTAAATCAAGCAAAGGAATTAGCACTCATCTTCATCGGACCAATTCAAGAAGAAAAGCAAGCACCTAAGCACACTAATAACAAGAGTTCTTCAGTTCATTCAATACTTCAATCATTTTTCGATGTTTTTCAAGAACCCACAAGTCTTCCTCCTGAAAGATAGATTAATCATAGTATTGAGATTGTTCTCGCATCATCTCTTCCTAATTCTTCAATGTATAGACAATCAATAGTGCAAATGGAAGAAATTAAAAATCAAATTCAAGCATTGTTGACTAAAGGGTTCATCAAACCCAGTACTTCCCCTTGTGCTTCTCATATCTTGCTTGTGTTGAAGAAGGATGGCACATGGAGATTATGCATTGATTTCAGGGCACTCAATAGGATTACAATCAAGAATCGTTATCCACTTCCTCGCATTGATGATCTTTTGGACCAATTGCAAGGTGCAAAATTCTTCTCCAAAATTGATCTCAAAAGTGGGTATCATCAAGTGAGAATTCAAGCAGAATACACTTGGAAAATAGCATTTAAGACCAAAATGGGACTCTTTGAGTGGCTTGTCATGCACTTTGGCCTTACAAATGCTCGAGCTACATTTATGCGGCTGATGAACGAAGTATTCAGAGATTGTTTGGATAAATTTGTAATCATCTATTTGGATGACATTCTTATATATTCTTCTACTTGGGAGAATCATTTGGAACACTTGAAAACGGTTCTTCAAACTCTTCGAAAGAACCAATTATATGCAAATTTTCCTAAGTGTTCCTTTGGGCAAACATTCATTGCCTATCTTGGATTTGTAATTAGTGAAAAAGGTGTGCAAGTAGATCCTTCCAAAGTTGAAGTTATCCTCTCTTGGCCAACTCCTACTTCCATCACGGAGTTAAGGAGTTTTCTTGGACTTGCTAATTTCTATCGCAAGTTCATTGGAGGATATTCTTCTATTGTTGCGCCTTTACACTATTTGACAAAAATCAAAGTTCGGTTTCGATGGACAAAGGATCAACAAAAAGCCTTTGACACATTGAAACAGAAATTGAGTACTTGCACCGCTTCTTGTTCTTCCCGATTTGTCTCAACCATTTGAGATAGAAACCGATGCTTCGCAAGTTGCACTTGGAGCTGTGCTCATGCGGAATGGCCATCCAGTGGCCTATCATTCAGAAACATTTTCAGAGGCCAAGAAGAATTATTCTACATATGATAAGGAGTTCTATGCTTTGGTTCAAGAAATAAAGTATTGGAGGCATTATCTCTTGGGAAAAGAAACAATTGTTCATATAGATCACATGCCCCTTAAGTTTCTTCAATCTCAAACAAAAATTGAAGAAGCTAGGCACATGAAATGGGCATCGTACTTGCAACAATTCCATTTGGTAATCAAGTATAAGAAAGGACGAAACAATGCAGTGGCTGATTGTTTGAGTCGTCCTCCTTCTACTCTTGTTTTGACAATTGTCACTACTTCTCATCTTGGCTTCCAAACTTGGCCTACACAGTATCCTATGGATCCAGATTTTGGCAAAGTTTTCCACCAACTTTCCAATCCTTCTTCTTCAAATTTGAGAGCTCTTCAAGACTTTCATATTAAGGATGGACTATTGTACAAATTGGACAAACTTTGTGTTCCTCATGGGAACAGGGAGTCTCTTTTGAAGGAGGCTCATTCCACACTCTATGGGGGACATTTTGGTAGGCAGAAAAATCTACATCAACTTCAGAGGTTCTTCTTTTGGCCACACATGCAAAGAGATGTTCTTCGCTTCTTGTGAAAATGTGCAGTATGTAATCGCTCCAAAGCAGCCAATAGGACATTGGGAATGAGCATGCCTTTGCCCATTCCTTCTCGTCCGTGGGAAAGCATTTCCATGGATCTCTTGAGCAGTTTTCCAATGACAGTCCGCAAGCATGATTGTGTCTTTGTTGTGGTGGGCGATTCAGCAAAATGGCCAAATTCATTCCTTGTCGCAAGACAAGTACTGCACAGGATCTTGCCCAACTCTTCTTTGAGGTGGTATGGCATTCTTTTGGTCTTCCAACCAGCATTGTCTCTGATCGTGACTCACGTTTTGTGGGACACTTTTGGTGATCCCTTTGGAAGATTTTGGGAGTATCTCTTAACTTCTCTACTGCTTATCATCCACAATCCGATGGGCAGACAGAGGTAGTTAATCGTACTCTAGTGCAAATTTTGAGGATTTACCATCATTCCACTCTAGCCAAGTGGGACTTAAGCCTCACTCACATTGAGCACGCCTACAACAGGGCCGTCCACAGTTCTACAGGGCACTCTCCATTTGAAGTGTGTTTTGGTTTTCAACCACTTGCTCCTTATGAGTTACCTTTGTCTTTGCCTTCTTCAGCCACAATACACATTCAGAAGGAACAAGACAAGGCCAACTCTTTTGTACAGCATTTGCAGAGTCTTCAAGCCAAAGTGGTTCAAATTCTTCATAAGACTCAGCAAAAATAGAAACAACAGATGGACAAGCACCGCACTCATTCCTTTCAAGTTGGTGACAAAGTATGGTTTCATCTTGACAAATGACAATTTGTAGATAAGGCACATAGCAAAATCAAGCCTCTTCGTTATGGGCCTTATACTAGTCTTCAGAAAATCTCTGAGAATGCCTTTCGCTTGGACCTTCCAGCACATCTTGGCATTCATGATGTTGTCAATGTTGATCTTCTCAAACCATACTATGATTCCACATTGGAGACAGTTCTAGCCATCATACATCCAGTTGATGTGGTTCCTGATGCTCAGCTTTCGCTTGACGCAGATACAGTCTTTGATACGAAGACCCGACAAACATGTCAAGGGTATTTCTACTTCATATCTTGTGGCCTGGCGAGACCAATTTCCACATCAGGCTCGCTGGATTTCTGCTCACATTCTGTCCTGAGATTTTCCCTCATTGTTAAAAGCATTGGAGTCCAATGCTTCTTTTGTTGGGACAAATGATAAGGAATCTTAGACCTAGGGACTAATTATTTTTAGACCTAAGGTATGTTAATTAGGACTTAGTGTTCATAATAATCAACGTGAGTTGTTTCTAACCTCCGTTGACTGGTCTAGGTCTAGGTGTTTTTCATTTCGTTAATTTAGGGCTTTCATATTTAGCCTTTCTGGATTTGTATGCGTAAATCCCTGGAGCTGTTCATGATTTCCAGGTGTACGGTTTTACTTTTGGACTTATTTAAAGTCCTAAGTTTTCAATAATCATGAGCTTTGATATTTCCATATCATGAAGGCAGGTAAGCGGAGAGGTCGCGATATTGCGACATGTCGCGATATCACGACCAAAAGGGAAAGGAAGCATAGGAACGCCAAAATGTCATGATATTGTGACATGTCGCGATATCGCGACAGGGAGAGAAGAAGGCGAGGAAGGAAAAGGCGATGGCACGAAACCGCGACAGGCGGTATTTTCAAAGGTTGTTACGGACGACACGTGGCACAAGGTGCAGTTAAAGCGGGCGAATGCCAAGAAGCATGGGAAAAAAAAAGGATGGGTCGTGCAGGGTATTCTGATGGAATCGACAGTGACAGAGACCGTGCGGAGTGGGGTATTAAATCGGGTTGCTGTCTCAATTTTTGTGTTGATGTTCTAGAGGGTCGGGACCTCTATAAAAACCCAGTCTTTGTAATAAATTGGGTTGGTGCCCCAGTTTTTGTGCCGGATGTTTTCAGAGGGTCGAGGCCTCTATAAAAACCCAGTTTAATGTATTAGATCGGGGGTGGATTGGAGAACGCACGCAGAAGTGTAGAAGTTGAAAGCTAAGCCGAGCGCTAGCTATTGTAAAGCCTGCGGGCTATGTATTTTTTAGATTAATGCAAGAGGTTTTTTGGAATTGCGTGAGTGTTTTTGTGTGTGTATTTTCCCGTCCCCCATCAGTGGTATCAGAGTCGAAAGTTCTTGAGTGCGTGAACAGATCGCCGGTCGTGAGGTAGTTTGCGCCAGGATCTGTGGTAGGGTTTTGAGAGAGAGAGAGAGAGTTAAGATCCCAGAGCGTGTTAGCAGATCGCTGACAGTGAGGCAGCTACACCAGGATCGGTCAAAGCTTTGTAAGAAAAGCAAGGAAAGATGCCTCCATGAAGAAGCCATGGCGGGGAGGAAGATATGGTGCCGGAGGAAGAGTTCTTGGCATTGCAGCGGCAATTTAAAGCCCTGCAAGAGGAGTGGCTCAGCATAAAATTGCGGGAGCAAGAGGAGCGACATAGAAGGCATGAAGAAAGACAGAAAAAGAGAGATGCTAGAGTGCATCAGAAGTTGAAGCTGAAGAAGGCTGCATGCAAAGAAGAGTGCAGCAGTGCCAGGATCTGCCTGGAAGAAGGCAAAAATCTAACTGGCCAAGAAGAGGAGTACAAGCAGGCTGCAGAAGAAGTATGCAGCAGTGAGAGAATCTGTCTGGAGGAAGACATAAGTTATGTGGGCCTAGAGAGGGGGTTGGAGCAGGCTGCTAAGGCAAAGAAATGTTTGGAGGTGTTGCAGGAGGCATCAACCAGACAACCCAGAAGTGAAGATCACTTCTCCACCAACCTTGGGTGTCTGATGCAGGAGCATCCAGTGGCATCTGATGTAGAGGCATCCAGTTGCGGGAGAGCCACTTCTAAAAAATTGGCTAAGGAAGAAAAATATGAAGAAAGCCTGAGGGTAGAAATTGTCGTGATATCGCGACAGGAATTGTGTCGTGATATCACAACACAAGTGGTGGAGGAAGGCCTGAGGGCAGAAACTATCACGATATCGTGATAGAATTTATGTCTCGATATCGCGACACAAGTGGCGTGGAAGACTTGGCAGATGGAGGGTCATGAAATCGCGACGTCGTGAAATCGTGACATCGCGAAATCATGACCCAGACGAGAAGCAGAAGGAGCAGAGGATGGAGCATCGTGAAATCGTGACTTGGAAAGCAGCAACAGAGGGGAGCAATTGGGTTGTCATGATTTCGTGACATGTCATGAAATCGTGACAGTCGCAAAATCGTGACAGCAGGGCAACAGTCGAAGGGAACTATGGAAGTGTCACGATTTTGTGACACGTCATGAAATCGTGACTGTCATAAAATCATGACAAAAAGTTGAAGAGAAGACAAGGTAGCGGGGAGGTCGTGATATCGCGATGTCACGAAACGCGACGTCGTGAAATCGCGATGAAAAGTTAAGGTGAAGGCAGGTAAGCGGAGATGTCACGATATCGCGACATGTCGCGATATCACGACCAAAAGGGAAAGGAAGCACAGGAACACCAAAATGTCACGATATTGTGACATGTAGCGATATCGCGATAGGGAGAGAAGAAGGCGAGGAAGTGAAGGCAATGGCATGAAACTGTGACAGGAGGTATTTTCAAAGGTTGTTACGGACGACATGTGGCACAAAGTGCAGTTAAAGCGGGCGAATGCCAAGAAGCACGGAAAAAAAAAAGGATGGGTCACGTAGGGTATTCTGACGGAATCGACGGTGACAGAGACCGTGTGGAGTGGGGTATTAAATCGGGTTGGTGTCCCGATTTTTGTGTTGATGTTCCAGAGGGTCGGGACCTCTATAAAAACCCAGTCTTTGTAATAAATCGGGTTGGTGCCCCGATTTTTGTGACGGATGTTTTCAGAGGGTCGGGGCCTCTATAAAAACCCAGTTTAATGTATTAGAGCGGGGATGGATCGGAGAACGCACGCAGAAGGGTAGAAGTTGAAAGCTAAGCCAAGCGCTAGCTATTGTAAATCCTGTGGGCTATGTATTTTTTAGATTAATGCAAGAGGTTTTCTGGAATTGCATGAGTGTTTTTGCGTGTGTATTTTCCCGTCCCCCATCAGTATGGAGGACAAATGGAGCAAGGTCTATGTTTTTAAATTCTAGGTGAAACCCATGGAAGTTGGGCAAATGTAGATAGCTCCATGATGTGTGTCTTGAAAGGATATTTTTGACATTTTTTTAATCACTCAAAATGGACAATCGAGGCCAAAGTTATGGCCAAATTACTGAACTTCGAAGTCCTAGAATGTATAAGTGCTTCGATGTTGCTCAAAACTACTTACAAGGGTATCTTTAAAAGGCCGTAACTTCTTCGTTACTGGGCCAAATTGGACAAAAATGGTTTCATTAGAAATATGGTTTCGAGGAGCATTTTCCAGATTAGTTTCTTAGAAAATGGATATTAGCACAAAAACTTATAGCAATTAGAAAAGGGCTATTTAGAATGATAGAAAATTAGTTGTAACTTCTAGAATTCAAGTGCTCTGGTGCTCCAAGTGGTACCATTGGATAGGTAATTCAAATATGCTTCCAATGAGCATAGGTAGAGGTCAATTGGATTAGTTGTGAAAGTTATACCTAAAATACACCTATAGGTATGTTACATACGAGTTTGCAAGTGAGTGAATAGTAAATACCAACACTCATTTAAGAAAAGGGGTTGGTTGTAAATACCAACACTCATTTAAAAAAAGAGATTGGTTATAAATAGCAACACTCATTTAAAAAAATATATTGGTTATAAATACCAACACTTATTTAAGAAAATGGATTGGTTATAAATAACAATACATTGTGAGGGTTTGATGGCTACATTTGCATTAGGAGAACTGAGAGGTAAAGAAGAAAAATACAAGAGCAGATACTGGGGATAATAAGCTAAAGAATACAACTAACTAAATATCAGTAATGATTTGTATCAATTTTAAATCCTAATAACAATCTATCCAATTATTTGGGTTGTGGTTTTACCCATTTTGAGGTTTCCATGTAAAAATATTGTGTCCTCTTATAATTTGTGATTTTGCGTGTGATTTCCTTTCTGCAATATCTAATTTTTAATTCCATTTTAATAAATAGATCAGATATCTAGAAATATACAATCTAAAGCATAAAATCTAAGCATGGATACATTTAATTAATCTAAGTTGAGGGATTAAGCATGATCTTTGATATTTTTGAGGAAAAAATCAAGACTTGGCTCTTTACGGATCGAGTTTCGTATGAGAGCAAATATTTCCTGAAGAATTATGTATGCAAGGTAGAAGATCTCAAGGAAATGACTTAACCCCATACAAACCAGATATTAGGAGAAGAAGGATCAGATCTGAGAATATGGCAGAACAATTAGAACCTAACTCTCCAATAATTTCCAACAAGGAATTCTAGAGAAGATTTATTGAAATGGAAAACACCCTCCAAAGCTTGATGGAGATGATGCTTTCTAAAGAAGAAAGCAAATCAAGGAAGGGAAGGAAGATATTAGATTCAAAATATGAGATTGATTCTAGTGCTTCCAATGGTGAGAAAGAAGAGGAGGTTGAAGGATCCCACGCTCACCTAATGTCCATCCCGCAACCTTTGATCAGGAGCTTTAAACCCGATGCATGAGATGGAGGTGAAGAAATTTGAGAGTTTATCCTAAAACATGTAGATGACCAAGGTTGAAGAATGATAAGGCTTACTTCAATACTAAGGTATTATACAAGAGGTACAATAGATCGGTTTTAGTATAGAAATTGGCTGGCCACGGTCATCACATAAGGGAGGTGAGGGAGCAAAACCATGGCTCTAGAAATGGGCCAATTTTTCAAGGCTTAAGTGAGCAATTTTATCCTATTGACATCATGAGATGGAGGAGAGATGGCTATTTGAATAGAGGCGGGCCAAACGTAGTCCTAAGACTACCACGACACATAATGTTAGAGAAATAAGACCATTTTAATGGGAGTGAAGAGATTTAAGAAATATAAGGTGCATTGTTTTTTGGAAGAAAATAAGTGGGGAGAGGAAAAATCCTAATTTTTTTATGACGGATAAGGTAAAAATTTGCGAGGAAGCTTTGGATCTTACCCTTTTACCTCCTTGGACGACATTTGAATGGGCAGATTGGATGGCTTGGACGGTAGCTGACTGGGCAGATTGGATGGCATGGACGACAGGGAGTTCGACTCCTATTTCCTTTCCTCCTTTCCTCCCTATTTTTCTTCTTCCCTATCTATTCCCTAAGTTTTCTAAGGCAGTTAATTCTCCTATTATTTAAGCATTGTAAACACTGCATTTTGGTGAATTAATAATACTTTACATTTTTTCTATTGCTCCACCTAACTACCGTGCCACATCTGGTATCAGAGCGAGGTCGAAGAGGGCCCGTGGATCGAGGTTGGAGGAGACCAGTAGCACGTGAACCGAGGTGAGGTCGAGAGGGCCCACAACACGTGAACCGAGGTGAGGTCGAGAGGGCCCACGAATCATGAACCGAGGTGAGGTCGGGAGAAGGCCCGCACAGAGAGCACGCGAGGAGGAGGAGCAAACCATAGGAGAAGCCAACCGGACATCGACACGTGGCGAGGAGAGAGCAAGGCCGACGTAGACCAGAGACTACCGGACAACGGGACGTGACGAGACCGAGAAGAGCAGGCTACGTGGCGAGCAAAGGCGACAGGCGACGTGGCGAGGAGAGACAGGCTCGAGAAGGAGGCAAAAGGGCGGTCACTGATTGCCCGAAGGCAATCGAGTGACATTGTGCGCGTTGAGGGTTTTAAACACCTCAAACGACATCGCACAGTGGATGTGGGACTAAAGTCCCTTTAATTTTTTTGTCTTGTGCACGGCCACGACAAGATAAAGGAGGCAAGCCTCCTTTGCCTTCCCGTCGGGCCACGCAGCTCGACTGGCTCGAGGAGCCAGCCTTAAGGCGCCCGCCCCTGGCAGATCGCAGGTTCGAAACCCGACGGTAACGTTTTTTCATTATTTTTTTATGAAAGCAAAAGTTGAAAGTCTTGAAATTGATGTTCTTTGCCTTTGGTTCTCATCGGCGGTGGTGGCCGAGTTGGTAAGCACGATTTGTTGAAGGAGATAGGTTGCGGGTTCGATTCCTGCAAGGGTTTAAAAAAATTAATTTTTTTTTGAAAATTTTCTTTATATTATTAAATTAATTATTTATATTATATTTAATAAATTAAATATAGTTGTTTTTTTAAAAAATTGTTTTTTAAAGGGCAATTATTATTTTTATTAAATAGCAATATAGATTTTTTTAATACTATAAAAGAAGGAGAATATTGCCTAAGAGGCAATTCATTGTAATAGAAGGGTTCATTTTTCACTTGATTCGAGGAATCACAAACTGTAGAAATCTTGTGTAATAAGCCTAAGAGGCTTAGTTTTTTTTGTAAAAGAGATAAAGGATCAAAATTGTAAAATTGTAAAGAGGCATTGATGATAAGACCAAATGGTTGTTATCATGCCTTATGTGCAATTTTAGCAAGAGAAGGTGCAGAGAGATTCGATGAAAAAGTAAGAGGTTATGGGCTCAACATTGTGTTTAGCCAACTTCAGAATGCAGTAATTGCACATCAAAGGCATCTGACTCAGGGTACGAGGCAGACTTTGAAGATAACTCTTTCAAGAGTCAATTTGAACAATCGGAATCCGTACAAGCTGCACCACAAGAATCAGAATATACACACTATAGTATTTCAGTGGAAATTTTAGAACCAGAATCACCAGAAATAATATTGATAAGTGACGACGAAGAAGAAGTAGCAGACAATTTCGTGAATCAAGAGATAGCATCCCCACAACAAGAGGAACAAGCAATCAATGATAGAGTAAATCAAGTCAATTTGACTTAAATTTGTAATCTCTTCTTTCTTCTTTCTTCTTCCTTCCTTCTTTGAAAAAGCAGAGTGCTTTATTGTAACCATGAAATAAAAAGAGTTTTTTAGTAACTATGGCCTCACACAACAGTTTACCTATACCAGAGTTCAACGGTTATGACTACGAGTATTGGTCTATAAAAATGAAGACCCTGCTCATAGGAAGAGGTTTGTGGGACATAATAGAAGAGGGTTACACAGAACCCTCAGACTGGACAACACTAAGTGCCGCAGACAAGAAAACATGAAAAGAAGGACAAAAGAGCAACTCTTCTGCTCTTTCTCATCTCCAAGCAGCGTTGGAGAAAAGTATATTCCCTAGAATCATCGCTTGTATGACTGCACAAGCTGCATGGAAAGCTTTGAGTGATGGATTCCAGGGTAGTAATCAAGTGAAGCAGGTGAGGCTTCAAACACTAAAAAGAGATTTTGAAAATCTCAGAATGAAAGATGATGAAAAAGTCGGTGATTATTGTGTTAGAGTAAAAGCAATTGTTGATAAAATGGTTACACTTGGCGAGGAAATCAAGCCTGAGACAATTGTAACAAAAGTGTTGCGAACACTTCCACAGAGATGGAATCATATTGCCATAATTATAGAAGAATCCAAAGATCTTTCCACTTTAACATTCGATGCATTAATCGGATCGTTAATGTCACATGAAGAGAGATTTTCGGAATCTCCTTCAACCAGCTACGGAGGCGACGAGAAGGCCTTCACTTCCAATGAAAACAATGGAAGAGGACGTGGAAGAGGTCAAGGCAGAGGACAACAAAGAGGTAGAGGCAGAGGCAACTACAGAGGAGGCAACCAAAATAGAGGAGGCAACCAGAACAGAGGAGGCAACTCCAACAGAGGAGGCAACTCATACAGAGGAGGCAATCAACATAGAGGTGGAAATCAAAATCGAGGAGGAAATCCAGGACAAAGTGGAAATCAAGGGCGAGGAAGTGACAAGTCCAAAACAACTTGTTTCAACTATGGCAAGCCAGGTCACTTTGCTCGTGACTACTGGTCAAAATCTTCACAAGGCAGCAGTAGTCAATATGGAAATTATGGAGAAGAAGATGATACCTCTAATATTTTTCTTTCATATGGACAATCAGAACAGAATCTAAATGACACATGGATTCTGGATACTGGTTGCTCAAATCATATGAGTGGCAAAGAAAATTTATTTGCAACTCTAGATTCCACTTATAAATCCCAAATCAAATTAGGGGATGATAAAGCATTGCAAGTAGAGGGAATTGGAGCCATGGAGGTTCCAACCAAAGAAGGACTAAAGAAAGTGAATGACATCTATTACACTCCAAAGCTCCAACACAATCTGTTAAGCGTTGGGCAAATGATGGAGAACAATTACAAACTTGTATTTGATGAAGGACAATGTATCATTTTTGATAAAAACAATTGTAATCGTGTCATCACACAAGTCCCCATGACCAAGAATCGGTTATTCCCTCTCAAATTTGGTGAGCCAGGAGGAGCTCAACTTGCAAATGTAGCTATAACAAATCCAAGTGTGCTTTGGCACTTGCGATATGGTCACCTTAATTCCGCTAGCTTGAAACTGCTCACTTCTCAAGCTATGGTGACAGGACTTCCCAAAATCAACGAACAGAAGGAGGTCTGTGAAGGATGTGCTTTGGGAAAGCACTCAAGGTCAAAGTTTCTGAAAGGACAAGCGTGGAGAGCCAACTATCCACTTCAGTTAGTGCATTCGGACATCTGTGGTCCAATGCAAACACAGAGTCTCGAAAACAATTCTTATTTTCTCACTTTCATAGATGATTTCTCTAGAATGTGTTGGATTTATTTCTTGAAACATAAAGATGAAGCTTTTGATTGCTTCATAGATTTCAGAAACAATGTAGAGAATCAAAGTGGGAATTATGTAAAATGTCTTAGGACAGATCGAGGAGGTGAGTACTCCTCAAAAGCATTCTTGAAATATTGTAAAGCAAGTGGGATAAAAAGGCAATTCACCACTGCCTATACCCCACAACAGAATGGTGTGGCAGAGAGAAAGAACCGCACCATAGTTGAGATGGCGAGAACGATGCTTCGGACTAAGCATCTAACTAATATGTACTGGGCTGATGTTGTAAGAACCAGTGTATACATTCTAAATAGAAGTCCAACTTCTAGTTTAGATGGTGTCACTCCTTATGAGGGGTGGTACGAAAAGAAACCAAATGTAAAGCACTTCAAAGTTTTTGGTTCTTTAGCATATGCGCACATTCCTGATGAGAAAAGGAAGAAGCTTGATCCCAAAAGTCAAGCTTGTATATTTGTAGGGTATTGTGAGTCTACAAAAGCATATAGACTCTACAACCCCAAGACTCATAAAATTGTACTCTCCAGGGATGTAATTTTTGATGAAGGGGGAGAATGGGGTCATCAAAGAATTTTTGTTGATGATGAGTCCCAAAATGTAAGTTCTTCACAGGTACAACAGGTGTCTCCCAAGAAAAACAAAGGCACACCACCCCCTCCAAGCCCATACAGGAGTACTACATCAAGTACTTCAACCGCCACTCCAAGTCCTTCTCCACAGAGATCAGTAAGTTCTTCACCGATGGACATTGACAGAGACTCTCCATCAAGAGGCAAAAGAACATTACAACATCATCCATATTTTCAAATGTTGGATCAGAATTTCCAGAGAAGATTCACTAGAAGCCAAGCTAGTGAAATGAATACAGTTTTGCAGCAACTTGAAAATTTGCAATTGTATGGGGATGATGACTCCCATGATCCTAGGGGAGATGTAGTCAATTATGCTTTATTGGCTAATGCTCAGCTAGAACCAGCTAGCTATGAGAAGGCTTGTACTCAAAATGTATGGCAAGAAGCCATGAAAGAGGAAATAACCTCTATAAAAAATAATGATACATGGGAGCTAGTAAAGCTACCCAAAGGAAAAAAATGTGTTGGATGTAAATGGGTCTACAAGACCAAATACAATGCTTATGGAAGCATTGAGAGGCATAAGGCGAGACTAGTAGCAAAAGGTTTTACTCAAAAATTTGGCATTGACTATGAGGAAACCTTTGCTCCAGTTGCACGACAAGAGACAATCAGATATGTTCTTTCCTTAGCAGCCCATAAAGGATGGAATGTTCAACACATGGATGTGAAAAGTGCTTTTCTGAATGGATACTTGACAGAGGAGGTTTATGTTCAACAACCTCAAGGCTTTCAAGAACAGGGAAAGGAGAACCTTGTTTATAAATTGAAAAAAGCACTTTATGGCCTCAAGCAAGCACCAAGAGCTTGGTACTCACGCATTGATGGCTATTTCAGCAAGTATGGATTCACAAGAAGTAAAAGTGAACCAACTTTGTACTACCTAAAGCATGGAGTAGACATTCTCATAGTTTGTTTGTATGTGGATGATCTAATATTTATGGGTAGTAACACTAAAATGAATATGGAGTTCAAAAACTCCATGATGAAATAGTTTGAGATGAAAGATCTTGGTCTAATGTGATACTTCCTAGGCATGGAAGTGCATCAATCAAACAAAGGGATCTTCATATGTCAACACAAGTATGCTCGAGACATGATCAAGAAATTTGCCATGGAGCAGTGCAAATCAGTTGCAACTCCAACTGGACATGGGATCCAATTGAGCAAGGACGACGGAGCATCAAAGGTTGACATGACCACTTACAGAAGCATGGTTGGGAGTCTGATGTTTCTCACCAACACAAGGCCCGATATTCAATATGTTGTTTCTCTAGTTTCAAGGTTTATGGCAAGTCCATCTGAGTTGCATCTACAAGCAACTAAAAGAATCTTAAGATATGTAAAAGGTACATTGGATTTTGGAATCCATTACCAAAAATGTAATTCTGTGAAATTAGTTGGCTTCAGTGACAGTGATTGGGGCAGCAATATAGATGATAGGAAATCTACATCAGGAAATTGTTTTAGTCTAGGGTCAGGACTAATTACATGGAGTTCCAAGAAACAAATTGTTGTAGCATTGTCATCTACTGAGGCTGAGTATATAGCCATCACACATGCTAGTACTCAAGCCCTATGGTTGAGAAAAGTCCTTGAAGAGATTGGAGAAATTCAAAGTGGTCCAACTCGACTGTATTGTGATAATATAAGTGCCATTCAGTTGGCATACAATCCAATCCACCATAGCAGATCAAAGCATTTCGATATGAAGTATCACTTCATTCGAGACATGGTGGAACAACAGATAGTTGAGCTTCAATATTGCAACACTTTGGATAACATTGCAGACATCTTCACCAAAGGTATAGCTAAAGCTCAATATATAAAGCTGAGAGACTGTATAGTCAGTCCTCTCAACTTTAAGGGGGAGAATGTTGGAAGTTAAAGCGGTAAAAGGTAAAAAATTTGTTTGACAACGGTAAGCTTTGGACCTTACCCTTTTACCTCCTTGGACGACAACTGACTGGGCAGATTGGATGGCTTGGACGACAGCTGACTGGGCAGATTGGATGGCATGGACGGCAGGGAGTTCGACTCCTATTTCCTTTCCTCCTTTCCTCCCTATTTTTCTTCTTCCCTATCTATTCCCTAAGTTTTCTAAGGCAGTTAATTCTCCTATTATTTAAGCATTGTAAACACTGCATTTTGGTGAATTAATAATACTTTACATTTTTCTATTGCTCCACCTAACTACCGTGCCACACTTGTCTTATCATATCAGAATAGAATTGGAATTATTTGATGCCAAGGACATTAATGAGGCATGTATTAAAGCCACATACCTAGAAATAAGGGATATAAAACCAATAAAGGATAATAAGACATCAATTTCATCTAAACCCTCCAAGCCTATAGAGAAAACCATGGGTTCCAGTAGTAAAGGCATGAAGAAATTAGAGGCTACAACTGCCAAACCACAAAAGGATGAAAATTATTGTAAGGAATTTAATGTTGACACTCATTCAAGTGAGTACTATTAGAATTTACACTCTAAAAAGAGGCCAAAATGGTGGAACAAGGAAAAGAAGAAATATACTAATTCTACCAAAAAGGTTGAGTAGGAGGAAGAAGGGTGTTTTGAGGAAGAGGATGAAGGAAAGGTAGTGTATGCTACTAGAATTAAGCCTTTAAGGTAGGAGTATACCTCTAATAAGGAGGAAAAAACATTTAGATGCCAAGAAAAATGAGTTATTTTGGGTCTACATACAAGTGTAGAGGATAAAGTTACAATATTTTTTTATAGTTGATCTCAAAAGAATTTTATTTCTAAGGATCTAGTAAAGTAGTTTGGACTGAAGACTATGGATCATCCACAACCATACCCATTGGGATGGGTGTAGAACGAAGTGGAGCTACAGGTAACCAAGCAATGTACTTTATAGTTTTATGTCAAAAATACATTCCATGATGTAATTACTTATGATGCAGTACGTCTTGATATTTTCCAAGTAATTTTTTGTAGCCCATATTTATGGAAAAGAGATGCTTTGTTTAAGTAGAGGTACAATGTTTGGAAGTTGAAGAAATGTGGAATCACATATGTGATTAATCCCAACAGGTTGGCAAATAAATTCTAGCTTGTGAAAGTGCAACAGGCCAAGCATTTTGTGAATGTAAGCAAGAGATTCATGCTTTTATTGATAAGATGCGTAGATGGTAATGTGCAGATCAGTAAGGAGGTGGAAGAAACCAACTATACTCCCCCAAAAAAGAAGGAATTGGATGGATTGTTGTAAATATTTAGCCAACTGATGCAAGAACCAAAACTCTTACCACCAAAGAGAGAAGTGGAGCATGAAATTCAAATCTTACCTGATTCACCTCTATCTAATATTGTATTGTATAAGCAGTATGTAATTGAGTCAGATGAGGTGAAAAATAGAGTGCAGGGAAAATACAATGAGGATTTTTATTTTGAAAATTACTTGTTCAAAGGAGGAAAATTATGTGTACCCAAGGGAGACAAACACTTACAGTTGATAAGGGAATATCACACATCACTAGTTGTTGGTCATTTTGGCATACACAAAACAATAGCTAACCTGCAACAATATATATACTAGCCCAATATGTAGAATAATGTGTCTAACTATATTGGTGGATGTGTAAATTAGAGCACAAGCAAACCCAAAAACTACAAATTGGGACTGTACACACCTTTACCATTTCCTAATTAGCCACGAGAGAGCATTTCAATGGAATTCTTGGGTGGATTTCCCACCACTCGAAGAGGTAATTATTATTTCTTTTTTATAGTGGATAAATTTAGTTAAATGACAATTGTTGTGCATTGTAAGAAAACTATTACAATAGAAGATACAAACAACTATTTTTTAAAAATATTTTTGTTCATTTTGGATTTCCTAAGAGTATCATTTTAGATAGAGATACTCACTTTCTGAGTAAATTTTGGCTTATATTATGGGAAATATTTGATACTAAGCTAAAGAGATCAACTACATTTCATCCAAAAACGGATGGAAAAACAGAGGTTGTCAATAGGACTATTGTGCATTTACTGAGGGGCTATAATCAATGGAATCCAAATACATGGGATGATAGTCTAGTGTATGTCCAATACTGCTACAACCAATAAATACATTCATCTATGGGATTATCACCATTTGAGGTGTGTTATGGGTTTCAACCTCATTCACCTTTTGATGGAACCTTTGATAGTGGGCAAGATCGACGTAGCTCAGAGTTAGAAGGAGAGAAAATATTGAAGTTCATTCAATGTATTCAACTGATACAATAGAAAATAGAGGAGAAACTAAAGCAAATTTAGTAGCATTATAAGGAATTCCATGATAAATTTAGGGTAGCTCATGATTTCCAAGTGGGAGATCTTGTATGGTTGCATTAAAGCAAGGAATGACTAAAGGGAGAAGGTAATAAATTGAATCCTATCATATATGGGCCATTTAAAATTTTAGTCCAGGTTGGGCCAAATGCCTTCCAACTTGAACTGCCAAGTTATATGCAAATGTACTATGTTGTCAATGTAGAAAATCTAAAGTTGTTTGAGCCCTTTTTGTTGGACAAGAGATAAGATGCTCTAATATTGCCTAAGTTGGATGATTTAGTCTCAGCTAAGTTTGAGGAGGCAGTAGAAGATTTAATTATGGATAGGAAAATGTGGACAACATGCCAAGGATAGAAATAATTATGGTTGGTATGTCCTAAGGGAAAAAATGGTAAGCAAGGCAAAGTTAATCACCAAGAAGCAAGCGGAGAAACAATATCCCTATTTAAATAAAGATGATTTTGAGGGACCAAAATCCTCTAATGAGGGGGGTTCTTGATCATGAGACCAACTGAAATGTCATATACAAGAAGTGTAAAAGGAGCTCCAAGTAAAAAAAATCCTCTTTGGAGCAATTAACACTTACTGGAACAAAGTATGGAGGACAAATAGAGTAAGGTTTTTGTTTTTAAATTCTAGATAAAATCCATGGAATCTAGGAAAATTTGGATGGCTCCATGATGTGTATCTTGAAAGAATATTTCTGATGTTTTTTTAATCGCTTAAAATGGACAACCAAGGCCAAAGTTATGGCTTAATTACTAAACTCTAAAGTCCTAGAATGTATGGGTGCTTCGACGTTGCTCAAAACTGCTTATAAGGGCGTCTTTAAAAGATCGTAACTTATTAGTTACTGGGCCAAATTCGACAAATTGGTATCGTTAGAAATCTGGTTTCAAGGAGAATATTTCTTGATTAGTTTATTATAAAATAGAGGTTATACAGAAAGATATGGTAGTCAAAAAGGACTATTCATAATGATAAAAAAAAATGGTTGTAACTTTCAAAATTCAAGTGCTCTGGTGCTCCAAGTGGTATTGTTAGATAGGTATTTCAAATATGCTTCCAATAAGCATAGGTAGAGGTCAATTAGAGTAGTGTAGAAAAATTTATGCCTAAAATACACCTATAGGTATGTTACATACGAGTTTGCAAGTGAGTGAATAGTAAATACCAACACTCATTTAAGAAAAGGGGTTGGTTGTAAATACCAACACTCATTTAATAAAAGGGGATGGTTATAAATACCAACACTCATTTAAGAAAAGGGGTTAGTTATAAATACCAAAACTTATTTAATAAAATGAGTTGGTTATAAATAACAACACATTGTGAAGGTTTGATGGCTACATTTGCAGTGGCTACATTTGCGTTAGGAGAACTGAGAGGCAAAGGAGGAACAGGCAAGAGCGTATATTAGGGAGAACAAGCTAAAGAATACAACCAACTAAATATCTGTAAGGATTTATATCAATTTTGAATTCTAATAACAATTTGTCCAATATATTTGGGTCATAGTTTTACCCATTTTGGGGTTTCCACGTAAAAATCTTGTGTCCTCTTGCAATTTATGATTGTGTGTGTGATTTCATTTTTGTAATATCTGATTTTTAATTATATTTTAATAAATATATAATATATCTGGAAACATACAATCTAAAGCATAAAATCTAAGCATGGATACATTTAATTAATCTAAGTTGAGGGATTAAGCACAATATCTGATTTGTTTTAGAAAAGAGTAAAGATTTATCTCTTTACGGATAATTGGACCTTCGATGATAGGACTTTTCCTTTTCCCTTTTTGGTTAGATCTAATAAAGGTCCAACCTTTGAAATTTTTCTTAACTGACCCTTTGAATGTCAAAATTCTTAGTCAAAGGTTTCTCTTTAGCACTAGTCCGCTTCTTGCACTCCACCTTTGCTATCAAAAAATAGTGGTGATAAATCACTACAAGTATATAATACCCATACACCTTTTCAAGACCCTTACTAAAAATAGTAATTTTGGGGTATAAACCATTACGATTGTCTCATTGAAATGATTGTATTAGTATATAGCACCCATACACTTTTTTGGAATCCTTACTAAATATAGTAACCACTATAAACAACATTTCTATTTTTAGTAAATTCCCCCTAAGACCCATTATCAAGCAATGGAGGCCTAAAAAAAAAATCTAGAGGAACAACTCTCCAAATTGGATACCCTCATGGAACTCAAGGATCAAATATATTCTCTAATTACCATGGTAGTACACTACCAGTATAAGTAAGACCAGATGACTCTAAACATTGATGTGCTAAAGATTAAAAATCTAAATTTTGATGGGTTTGCTAAGAGTAGACCAAAAATATTTCTCGGGTCTTTAATAAGAAAAATACTTAGTTATAGGGGAACAATAGAGGCATGACCCTTTGACTCCCTAAAATATAAATTTTTAAGGTTTTATGGAATAGAACCACAAAGTTGGTTGATTAATATTGCACAATGGTATGTGCTTCATGAAACTCCTTTTGAATAAAGGATCTTTATAGTTGTCTTTTATTTTTATTTGGAAGCATTGCATTGGTCCCAGTGGTTGAGAAAGCAAGTTATTGTTCTTGGGTGAATACAATTTAAGATAGAACTCCTTAGTCAATTTAGGCCATCTGATTTTGAATATTTTATTGGAGCGGTTGCTAAGTTGAGATAAACAAACATTGTGCCTAATTATATCACTACTTTTGTGAAGCTTTCCAATAGGACTGAAGATCTTCCTAATGAATTCTTCCAGAGTTATTTTACTAATGGCCTTAAGGAAGAGATAAAGAACTGAGGTTCAAATGCTTAAACCAACCACTTACATGACAACCACAAGGCTAGCTAAAATTATCAAGAATAAATGGAATGCTCAAAGAAAGGCTTCTAGACCCCCTCCATTCCAAAATAGAAAATTATTTTCTACCAATAATAATGCTCCAAAATATACAACGATTAAGAGGTTAACGCCAGAGGAGATGGCCAATCATAGAGTAAAATAACTCTACTATAATTGTGATGAAAATTGGTCAATGGGATAAAACTGCAAAACCCAATACCTCTACCACTTGGATATAAGTAATACTTCAACTTCTTCTAAAAACATAAGGGAAGACTTTATTAATTTAGTGGAAGAACACCTAGATTAAGTGGATGTAGAATCTCCAACTGACAATTATAAAGAAGAGATTTCCACTATTTTTTTGAATGCCATCACAAGAATATCCATATCATAATGCATAATAGCCCAAGGATTTCTCAAAGGGCATAAAATTTTGATTATATTGGAATTTTGTAGCACTAATAATTTTAATGATCCCAGTGTTACAAAAAGAGAATATTATTTCATTTTTGGTTGTGATCAAGTCCAAGTAAAATTGCTAATGTAGATATCATGACTTGTATTGGGATGTGCAGAAATGCTCACCTAACAATTGGTGACTATCATTGCTAGACTAAGCTCTATGCAATTCCATTGAATGGAGTGTATATTATATTGGGTTTCCCTTGGCTACAAACATTGGAAACATTTTCTTGGAATTTTTCAAAACTTTGGATGTGATTTACTATCTATAATAGAATCCAGACCATTAAGGGCAAGAAAACTAGCAATCCCAAGATTTTAACCATCCATCAGATGCAAATATTAGATAAGAAATGTTATTGGGTAGCTATGGGAAAATTTTTCTAAATGTAATTGTGTGTTATTTAGGATGATTAGATGCCCTCATACTTTTTAGTTGTCTTAACCAATAACCAACTGGTCTTCATCAAACCTAAACAACTACCACCTAGTTAGCTAGAAGATCATAGAATAAATTTAATCCTTGGGATTCAACCTCCAAATATTCATCCATATAGGTACATCTATCACTAGATGAATGACATTAAGTAGTTGGTAAAGGAACTATTGGATTCAAGACTCATCCATTCAAGCACAAGTACATTTTTAGCTCCTATCTTACTAGTCATGAAGAAGGATGGGTCATGGATAATGTGTGTGGATTCCTATGAACTCAATAATATAACCACAAAATATAAGTTTCCTATTCTAATTATTGATGATTTATTATATGAGTTGAATGGTGCTAAATATTTTACCAAATTGGATCTCAAGTTAGGCTATCATTAGATTCAAGTTCACAAGGATGACATCCCAAAAATAATTTTTAGGACCCATGAGGGGCATTATGAATTCTTGGTCATGCCCTTTGGCTTCACCAATACACCATCAACTTTCCAATGCTTGATGAATAGGGTTCTAAAACCATACCTACAAAAGTTTATGTTGGTATTTTTTGATAACATACTAATCTACAACAAAATATGGGAATAACACTTATGACTTGTTGATAAGGTTTTGAAACTGCAAAACCAATTGTATGTCAATTGAAGTTGAATATTTGGGGTACATCATGGCTAGATATGATGTTCTAGTAGATATAGCAAATATTGAGGCCATGAAGGAGTGGTCCAAACCCAAAATATTGAAGAGCCTTTGAGGAATCCTTGGTATTACTGGGTATTATTAAAATTTTGTTAAGGACTATAAAAATATAATGGTACCTTTGATAGATATGCTTAGGAAGGATGCATTCACATGGAATAGTGCAACTGAGTAGGATTTTATGACTTTGACGGATGTCATCTGTTGCACACCAGTTTTAGCCATACCTAATTTTTCCAAAATATTTGTTACTGAAAATGATGCCTCGGGATTTATATTGAGGTAAATACTTATGTAAGAAGGTCATCCACTTGCTTTCATAAACAAGGTATTATCAAGGTGAAATCCTATCAACTTATGAGATGAAGATGATGACCAATATTTTTATCATCCTCCATTGGTGACCATACTTGTTAGGGCAACATTTCATCATCAATATTGATCATTGTAGCCTTAAGTATCTCTTGGAATAGATAATTTCTACCCCTAAGAAACATAAATAGATCACTAAGCTCTTAGGATATAACTATAAGATAGTATATCACAAGGGGAAATAAAATATGGTTGTTGATGCTCTTTATCGGTTTCCTGAAACACAAGATATTCTATATGTAGTGTACATCCTTAAGGTTAATTGGTTTGAGACACTTAAGTCTAAATGGTAGATAGACCCATACTTGTAAATCTCATTCAAGACTTGCAAATAGTAAGAAAGGACCATTCCAATTATACCTAGAAGTAGGGGAAGTTGCATTATAAGCATTGAGTTCTTATTATAGATACATCTTAACTTAAATATCATATTCTCATAGAGACTCACTCATCTCCAATACATAGGTTCCTTACCAACCTATGAATGATAAAAGTGTAGTTTCTATTGATCCAAGTTGAAGTTGAATGTTAAAAAATTTGTGGATAGTTTTAGTACTTGTCAATGGTAAAAGGGAGAAACAATTAGTACATCAAGATTACTTCAACCTTTACCCATTCTAGAGTCCCCATAGACAAACATCTCTATGGACTTCATTCAAGGATTTCCTCTCTTGGGAGGTAAAATAGTTATCATGGTAATCATGGATCAATTGACCAAATATGCTCATTTTTTATCTTTAAGTCATCCCTATACTTCCAAGATAGTGGCACAAATTTTCATGGATCAAATATTTAGACTCCATGGAAGCGTACACTTCATAGTAAATGATCATGATAAGATATTCACTAGTAAATTTTAGGAGAAGCTACATCACATTCAAGGGATCCAGTTGAAAAGAAGCACATCCTATCACCCACAAACAAATGGTCAAATAGAGATGGTGAATAAATGTCTCAAGACCTATCTCTGATATTTTGTTTCATATAATCAATCCAAATGGAGTCAATGGCTTTCCTTATCCAAATGGTGATACAATACCACTTTTCACATAGCCATAAGGATGATACCATATGAAGCAGTGTATGGTCAAGCAACCCAACACTCACTTATTACTTGCCAGGTAGTTCAAGAGTAATCATAGTGGACACAACCCTTAGTCATAGGTAGGAAGTCTTGATAGCTCTCAAGCAAAATTTGGTTACTATCAAAAATTGTATGAAACAACAAGCATACAAACACAAAACTAAGTGGAAATTTGTTAAGGGAAACATTGTTTTCCTTCATATTCAACCTTATAAATAAATATCCCTAAAAAAAGGGTTGACATAAGCCAACACCCAAGTTTTATGGACCCTACAAGATACTACAAAAAATAGGAGAGATTTCTAACAAGTTTGAGCTATCAAAAACATCCAATATTCACCCAATTTTTCATGTATTTTTCTTGAAGAAAGTGGTGGGCATATTGGATGAAGAGGGATCCATTTTTCTATAGCTTACAACCATTTTGGATCATCAAACTTGATATCTCCACTCTCAATATATCATTAAATTATTAGTGCAATGACAAGGGTTATCGATAGAATATGTTGTATGGGAGAGTGCACAAAGCTTATTTAAGGGCGGTGGAATGTAACATACTTGACACTTGTAACCCATAGGGGCATATGTTATTGTAAATAAAATGGACCATGTATCTATTTAGAAGTAGACACATGTTAAGTTAGGAGAGTGTTCATTATAGAATCATGTATATAATTGCTTTGTCATAGAATCTCTTTATTGTCATAGAATTATGAATGTAACCACTTGGTATCATGAATGTAACTATCATAAATTAGGTAAGTCATGAATATTTTCATAGAATATTGTCATAGTAGGATGTCATAGAATATTGTCATAAAATGTTAGAAAATATTCTTTCAAATATAATAAAATACAAAGGATGTAACCCTCATAGGTTAGAGAAGAATTTTCATATTTTGTAAGGAGGTTGCCCCCTTGAAGTGGCCCACAATAGTAATATTTCCTATCTCAAAATTCTTGCAATTATTATTATTTGTGTTTCCATGTTTCAATTAATGAATGCTTATATTATTGGATATGCAATTTTAGTGTTACTTTTATCAATACCTTGTGTGATCATAGTTAGAATTATCTTTTGTAATGAATTTCTTATCTCAATACAACTTCACACTAAGAAATTTGAGGTGAAATTTTCACATGAGAAGAAGAGATTCATTACAATATGATTCTCAACTATTAGAGGGGAATAATTATGCTACCTAAAAAACCAAACTCAGAATGCAACTCAAGTTTGAAGAAGTATGGGAAATTGTAGATGGGACCATTACTTGTCCTGAAAAAGAAAATAAAGATCAAATAAAGTTTGATAAGACCGATAAATAGGTAAGATTAATCATCATGTTCAAAGTAGCAGATAAAGTATAATCATATATTTAGGATTTTTCTATGACCAAATATGCATGGGAGAAGTTACAAACAATATTTGAAGCAAAGAATCAAAATTAAATTCTATTTCTATAGAGCCAAATACATTGCTTAAATATGAAGAGTGGAGAGAAACTTAAACTATTCCTGATGAGAATTGCTAAATTACGAGCATCACTACAAGCATTGGGAGAAAAGATATTTGATAAAGCATTAGTTTCAATTATTTTGAGATCTCTCCCTTATCAATACAATGTATTTGTGACTTGTTGGCATTTTTGCCACATTATTTTGATTGTTGATTATTGATGCATAAAATGTTGAAGTTCTCACTCCTTTACAGGTTTTGATGCAAAAAAAAGCTAAGTCCGAAGACTGTCGCGATATCGTGACAAAAAGCAGCATGAAGAGCACAGTTTCAAAACTGTCGCGATATCGCGACATGTCTCGTTATCACGGGTCTTTCGTGGAGAGAGAAGCAAAGTCAAAAAATGTCACGATTTCGCGATGTGTTCCAAAATCGTGGTCAACGCAGTCAACGGCAGCAAAGCAGCAAGGTTGTCGCGATATCGTGACATGTTGGAAAAGTGCAGTAAAATTGTCGCGAAATCGTGACATGTCGCGTTTTCACGACTTGCGATGGTCGTGGAGCAGAGTAAGAGAAAATGTAGCGAAATCATGACAAAACTAAGCCAAGGGTGATAACAATGAACTTCATCGCGATATCGCGATAGAATAGTGAACGAGGCACAAAAGGCGAAAGACGTCGCGATATTGCGACGTGTTGCGTGGTCACGACCAAGTTGAAACAAAAAGCACAAGGCATGAAAAGTGTTATGATTTTGTGACATTTGTGGGGATGAAGCTAACCAAGAAGAAGGCGTCACGATATCGCGACAGGAAGCAGCTATGATAAAGAAGACAAGGAAACATCACGATATCGCGACACATTGGGGTGGAAGAACCAAGTGTAGAAAGTGGTAGCGATATCGCGACATGTCACGTTTTTGCGGAGAGGAAGCAAGGAGGCAGTAGAATTGTACGAAATGTCACAATTTCATGACATGACAAATTTTTACGATCGAAAAGCAGTAAGTCCAAGGAGACAGAACCTGTCGCGATTTCGTGACATGCTGGAGATTAAAGAATCACTTGAGGCAAGCATGTCATGTTTTCACAGGTTAGAAGCAGGACCGTATAGGTTGGATGAAAATTGTCGTGAAATCGCGACATATCAGATTTTTGCGACATAGAAGAGAAGATTGAGCAACGAGAAGATAGTGTAGCAATAACGTGAATTGTCTTGTTTTCGCGACGTATAAGTGTGACATAGCCAAAATAGAAAAAGGTGTAGCGAAATCGCGCAGTGTCATGTTTTCGCGGTTCGAAGCAGCGAAGAGAACAACAAGGCGAAGAATGTCATGAAATCGCGCATTGTCACATTTTCACGAAAATGGAGCAGAGAAAGAACAGAACAGTGCAGAACGTCGTGATTTTGCGATGCGTCCCGTTTTCATGAGCTAAGGAGACGAAAGAGACTAAAGCGCTAAATACGTCACGATTTCATGACATGGTTGATTTTCACGGTTTGAAAGTGACAAAAGTGTACGAAGTAGAGATAAGTCGTGATTTCACGACATGTCGCGTTTTCGCGACCTGTTACAGTTTTGTGCCAGAAAGTAGTTCAAACGGCCCGATGAAGCATTGTGATTTCCAATGAATTAAAAGCACTCCAAAATTAAATGTTTTGCTACTTTCCAATGTGAGCAAGGTAGAAGAACGTGTCCAAGCCACCAGAATTAAATATTTCCATTATCCAAAGCTGATGTTCGTGTTTTTTTCTAACAATTTAAGCATGTTTCAAGAACGACCATTTAATGAAGACGATTGACTCCTTATTTCATTCAATTTTTGGTTTCTCTGAGGCTAGTTTAAGGGGATCATTTCCTTGTTTCTATTGCACATTTTGTAGATCTCGAGGAAGTCCGTTGCAAGTTTTTAATGCTATAAAGAAGCAAGACTTCTATATAAATCAATGTAGATCTCAGAAAGAGAGAGAGAGAGAGAGAGACTTTTGCTGAAAGCTTTGAAGTTCATTGCATGAATGAAAGATACTTTGCCTCTGGTTTTGCAAGCGACTGTCTGTGTGATTTTTCCTTCTGTCATATACATTCCTAATATACGCTAGTATTCCTTATTTGTCTCTTAATTTGAATTCTGCATTTGAGTTTAAATATTGCTAGTGAGGAAGTGAGTTCTGGAATGTGATCTTGGAGGGGTTTTCTACGCAAGGTTGTAAGTGAATTACGTTGAGATCTTCTGTTATATGCTGTTACTATACTTAAAGTTATCTACTGTTATTCTTTCCTGATCTGATAAATTCGGCCTACGGCTATATTTCCCATTTCTTTTTGCATATTTATAATTCCTTTCCTGTAACTTTAGTCTTCATCAAACTTAGATTTAGTAAGGGAACCAGCCCTCTCTGGATATTGGTCTGGGAGACATTTCTTTCTCCCAGCATTTCAATGTTGGCCGGGTCTAGGGTGCATTTAGTGTAAAATCCTTTCCTGTGGCAGATTCGTGACCAACAGTTTTTGGCACGCTCGATGGGATAGACTTCTTCTGTCTCAGAAAGATCCACATATTTGGATACCCCGAAGGAATCAAGGTTTGGTGAGAAGCCTTGACCTTACAGCGGAGAAAATAATTTTCACTTGGCGACAGCCGTGATCTCGCAGACCACCGCTATAATTGCGAGGGTATGTCCTAGATGGGATGATCCTGGCCCTATGAATCTCCAAATTTGACATGAGATTCCCAAAAGTGCCCTTAAAGCCCTAACAAAATACAATGGCACCGAGGGCATGGCTCTAGAGCATGTTGAAGATGTTGTTGCTTTGTCAATCATCCATGATATAGTTCATGAGGATGTCATCATCCGACTTCTGGTATTGTCTCTGGAAGGAAAGGCATTGCAGTGGTACAAACTACTCAGGCGTCAAAGTATCAGCTCATGGGATGACCTAGCGGGAGCACTAATCAGAAGATTTGACGAATATCCCTTTAACGGCTCTTAGGATCCCTTTTAGCTTTTAATGTACATCACGAGAGCACCTCTAGAAAGCATCACAGACTTCAATTTTTGATTCTACAAAAGCTGGAAGAGAATTCCAGAGAGGATCCGACCGACACCCACCCAAGCCCACCTCTTCTATGTTCGAGCTTTCCACTCGGACATAGGCCTCATCTTGCTGCAATCAGGTGAACGTAGATTCCCTCAAATCTTTGAGGAAGCAGTGCGAGCGGAACAACTTTTGCTCCTATCAGGAAAATTACCATGGAGAGAAACTCCATTACTTTCTCTGGTAGTTCCTGTTCCTGTTTATCCCATGTAGTATTTTTCATACCAGATCCCTTATACTATGCAGAAACCTGAGATGCAGTTGTGTGGAGCTCAAGAGGCAGCTTTCATCCAAGACTCACGATGGGAATCGACAAACCTCATCCCGATAATAGATAATATGGTTGCTTGTAGTTTCTATCAGAAGATGGATCAAGAGGAGATGAGCGAAGGAGAAGAAGAATAGGCTCAAGTGGCAGAACCTAAGAGCAAGGAGGGCACATATTTTTGTATCCCGGGGCATAGCATGCAAGTGTTTAACCAGAGCCATTCAATAAACATGCCTCATCAAGAAGCTGAGCCTGAAGAGATCCTGGAGAAAGGACTGTTATTGGATAATTCCTATTATCACATCAAGGGACTGGAGGAACCCATTCTCAACCCACAACCAGAAAACCCTTCAAGATGGTGGTATTGGCTTCAGCAATTACTACAACTGGTACCTACACGAGCTCTTCGTATGGTGAATTTATTTGCTACATTATTTGTCGATTATGTGGGTGACGTGCAGTATAACTTGCCCATGGATTCAACATGGAGAACTTCGGGAGGTCATCCCAACTTCAAGGACCGACTCAAGTATGATCAGATCTGGTCGGGACACTGTAGATTCATCGGATAACCCCCTGAGACTGGGTTTGTGGTGGCGACATGCCAATCATGTCGTAAACTATTGTACATAGCAAAAAAAAAAAGCAAAAAAAAAACAAAAAGAAAACAGAAAAATTAAAAAAAAGGTATTGTTTTCCTTTATCAACTTCGGCTCTTTTTGCATGTGAGCCCGCAGGTACGTATTTCTTTCTTTTTTCTTCTTCCTTCCCAGCAGTTAGTGGCTTCCTCTTTATTTCTTCCTTCCCCTCTTTATTTCCTTCTTCTCCTACTCCTTTTCTTCTACAAGTAATCAAGCCACTGCTGTTGTTTCTTTTTTTCCTTTCTGATATTCTCGTTTCTTCTTTTCCTTTTCTTCTAATTTCATTGTTGTTTTAGCATTTATCCACAGTTTATCCCGCATTTGTCATCTCTTCCACTTCCATTCCATTATTCCATTCACTTTTGTTTCCCTTTCATAGTAGCTGGTAGCACAAACAGCACTCTGTTACTATATCTATCACATCACTCTCCCCACTCCACCATTTTATCATTTACTATTTCCATTCCATAGTCCTCACTCCACTTATTTCATGCATTTTCGTTTTGCAACCCCTGGTGCTTTCATGGAGATTATTTTACAGCACCTGGTAAGCTAAGCCAAATACAGATTACTTGAGGTTCTGTCATCCAGCAAAAGAATTGTTGCAGCAGTCCACCGAGATGTACCCCATCAACCAGACTTCTGTTCTCAGTTTTTCTTGACTCTGTTGCCAAATGGATTCATGCCTGGGATTCGTGCATACAACAAAACTATATACCCCATGAGCCGCCAAGAATGTTGGCATTTTTGCCACATTATTTTGATTTTTGATTATTGATGCATAAAATGTTGAAGTTCTCACTCCTTTACAGGTTTTGATGCAAAAAAAAGCTAATTCTAAAGACTGTCATGATATCACGACAAAAAGTAGCATGAAGAGCATAGTTTCAAAACTGTTGCGATATTGCGACATGTCACGTTATCACGGGTCTTTCAAGGAGAGAGAAGCAAAGTCAGAAAATGTCACGATTTCACGACATGTTCCAAAATCATGGTCAACGGCAGCAAAGCAGCAAGGTTGTCGTGATATCGCAACGTGTTGGAAAATCACGGTCAAAATGGTCAACAGGGGCAGCGCAGTAAAATTGTCACGAAATCACGACATGTCGCATTTTTGCAACTTACGATGGTCGTGGAGCAGAGCAAGAGAAAAGGTAGAGAAATCATGACAAAACTAAGCCAAGGGTGATAACAATGAACTTCGTCGCGATATCGCGAAAAAATAATGAACAAGGCACAAAAGGCGAAAGATGTCGCGATATCGCGACGTGTTGCGTGGTCGCGACCAAGTTGAAACAAAAAGCACAAGGCATGAAAAGCATCGCGATTTCACGACATTTGTGGGGATGAAGCCAACCAAGAAGAAGACATCGCGATATCACGATAGGAAGCGGCTATGATAAAGAAGACAAGGAAACGTCGTGATATCGCGACACATTGGGGCGGAAGAACCAAGTGCAGAAAGTGGTAGCGATATCGTGACATGTCGCATTTTCACGGAGAGGAAGCAAGGAGGCAGCAGAATTGTAGAGAATGTCACGATTTCGTGACATGATGAATTTTCATGGTCAAAAAGCAGTAAGTCCAAGGAGACAGAACCTGTCGCGATTTCGCGACATGTTGGAGATTAAAGAATCACTTGAGGCAAGCGTGTCATGTTTTCCCAAGTTAGAAGTAGGACCGTACAGGTTGGAAGAAAATTGTCGTGAAATCGTGACATGTCAGATTTTCGCGACATAGAAGAGAAGATTGAGCAACAAGAAGATAGTGTAGCAATAATGTGACTTGTCTTGTTTTCGTGACGTATAAGGGTGACACAACCAAAATAGAGAAAGGTGTAGCGAAATCGCACAGTGTCATGTTTTCGCAGTTCGAAGCAGCGAAGAGAAAAACAAGGCGAAGAACGTCGCAAAATCACGCATTGTCGCATTTTCATGAAAATGGAGCGAAGAAAGAGCAGAATAGTGCAGAACGTCGTGATTTCGTGATGCATCCCATTTTTGCGAGCTAAGGAGACGAAAGAGACTAAAGCGCTAAATACGTCGTGATTTCATGACATGGTTGATTTTCACGGTCCAAAAGTGACAAAAGTGTACGAAGTAGAGATATGTCGTGATTTCGTGACATGTCGCATTTTCGCGACCTGTTACAGTTTCATGCCAGAAAGCAATTCAAACGGCCCGATGAAGCAATTTTATTTCCAACGAATTAAAAGCACTCCAAAATTAAATGTTTTGCTACTTTCCAATGTGATCAAGGTAGAAGAACATGTCCAAGCCACCAGAATTAAAGATTTCCATTATCCAAAGTTGTTGTTCGTGTTTTTTTCTAATGGTTCAAGCATGTTTCAAGAACGACCATTTAATGAAGACGATCGACTCCTTATTTCATTCAATTTCTAGTTTCTCCGAGGCTGGTTTAAGGGGATCATTTCCTTGTTTCTGTTGCACATTTTGTAGATCTCGAGGAAGTCCGTCGCAAGTTTTTAATGCTGTAAAGAAGCAAGACTTCTATATAAATCAATGTAGATCTCAGAAAGAGAGAGAGAGAGAGAGAGACTTTTGCTGAAAGCTTTGAAGTTCATTGCATGAATGAAAGATACTTGGCCTCTGGTTTTGCAAGCGACTGTCTGTGTGATTTTTCCTTCTGTCATATACATTCCTAATATACGCTCGTATTTCTTATTTGCTGCTTAATTTGAATTCTGCATTTGAGTTTAAATATTGCTAGTGAGGAAGTGAGTTCTGGAATGTGATCTTGGAGGGGTTTTCTATGCAAGGTTGTAAGTGAATTACGTTGAGATATTCTGTTATATGTTGTTACTGTACTTAAATTTATCTGCTGTTATTCTTTCCCGATATGATAAATTTGGCCTACGGCTATATTTCCCATTTCTTTCTGCATATTTATAATTCCTTTCCTGCAACTTTAGTCTTCATCAAACTTAGATTTAGTAAGGGAACCAGCCCTCTATAGAGATTGGTCTGGGAGACATTTCTTTCTCCCAGCCTTTCAATGTTGGTCGGGTCTAGGGTGCATTTAGTGTAAAATCCTTTCCTGTGGCAGATTCATGACCAACATGACTACATTAAATATCATTGAGCAAACACCAACCATTGACAAGCTAGTGAACCTACTTCAAAAATTAGAGGCCTCACATGCAATACAAGACGAATAAGTACTTATAAATATAAAAGGAAATAAACCATTCAAAAGAGGTATAAGACCTCAACAATACTTCAAAAAAATATGATTCTCAACAAAAAATATTTTTCATGTTAGGATAAACTAGTTATTACATTATTATCTCACAAGATGTGAGATGAATTGTATCCAACTCAATTAAATATTGGTTGTATCAATGTCGTCATTCATAATAATTATTGATCATAATGATGTAGCATGTAATAAATATGTAAGAGTGCATCAATGAACTTGATTGATTTTCCCATTAGTGGTATTAGAGCTACGTTAGAATATTATCAAAGGTAATCTGAGTAAGCTCTAAAACTACGATATTATGCTAATTTGGTTTATCTAAAAGAAATTATTGCTTATGTTTTGAGTATGTCAAATATATTTAGATCAACCAACTATGGATCAATAAACAATTTTCTCATTCTAAGAAGATGAATGACATTTTCTTTTATCCTTGACTTAAGTGCACCAACTAGGAAATGAACATGGATCTATTTCATGGAGGTTTGATTCACAGTGGGTTCCATAGTCATGAACACATATGTAATGTAGTGGATGGTGGTGACCTACCTGAGGCTATAAGATAACTGCAATGCCTTCACTTCCACCAAGTTGATTTCAAGGAAGATACATCCAAAATATATATTCTATGTTAGATTCCTAGCAAATATCTAGATTGGGTGACACTTCAGAACATACAAGCTTGTAGTGAAATTTGGTGAAGTAGAGGTGGATGATTATGACCAAGAAGCATCACTCAAACGATCAAAAAATAATGATATCTACACAATTATCCTTGAGAACTTCATGTTTTTTAGATCTCTACTAGATCATCTCTTAAAAAAAAGTCAAAATAAAGTGAGAATCCTCCAACTTGATATCATAGAGGTGCAGTCCTAGATGTTGACCTTAGTATCTAGTGACCACACTGAAATTGACATTTATAATGGGTAATTGAAGAGCAAAATTTGCTCTACATTTTGATCCATGATATCTTAACTACATTAGATAAGGAAATGAAGAATAAAGTGTTGTGTTCGTTTTGGTAGGAGTACGTTGGGATGGAGTCAATCTCAAGTTAGAATGTAGAAATATGAGGTTCTAACCCATAACATAGGTCAAGAGTGACTACGACCTCCTCCTTGAAAACCACCTCAACCAAGGTCATGCATAAGGTGTTGGACTCGAAATGTACTTGCAAAAAAATGGTGAATCCTAATTGAAATCAAGGTGAATCAAGTTGAATCCTAAGAAAATAAAATCAATCATCTTCACACCAAAATTTGGGGTATTTTAAGCCCTATATTGTAAGATAATATCTAGGACCAATTTTGACCTATTAAATCACCTTGCAATTTTATAAAAATACAACCATTATATCAGGCTCAAAAAGAGCTTTCCAACAAGTACAAATATGCCTATTTTTGGATATATATATTATGGTGAATTGACCCTAAGAAAAAATTGGTCCTAAAAATTTTAGGTGAATGGGCCGACATCGAGGGTCCTCATATTCACCAATTTCCAATTTTAGAAATCCTAATATTCACCCAATTTACAAATATTCACCACTATGCATAACCCTGACCTCGGCTAGACCACCTTCAATGATGGCTTCATCCATATTAACCTCCTTAAATTTACATTGTGGATGATTGTAATGTAGGTAGAGAGAGTAGGATGAGAGGGTCCACATCACATCAAATACACAACATGAGCGAGGTTGGATCACCAAATACCCAAAATAGATTAAGGTCTAGTTTTCATCCAATGTGAAGGTCGTTGACTTGGTGGATGCAATGGTGCACATGGGTAACATGTTCTATGATGGTACTATGCATGCTAAAATATTGAAGTAATTCCTTGAATGACCAATTCCCCTAGTTTTGAGATTGTCAGAGGCCACATTAGTCACCTCTAATTTGGAGGAGTTTTTATTTTTATACATGCAAAATGGTGGGATAAGAAGATAAAATCCGATGCACCCCTACATTTGACACCCTTTTTCAATGGCCTCAAAATTTATGATAAAAAAGAAACTAGAAAAATGATACATCAAGATCAAAGCTTTGCATCTTGCTAAGTCCAACAAGCCCTAAGAAATCACTAACAAGAAAATTAGTAGGGAAAAAAATGTTTAATGGAGGGGCCAAAGGAGGATCATAGGGGATGTAGTGATATTGCCAAGGGGTCTCTTTCAAGACCCAAGGAAGTAGAGAACCAAGGTGGAGAATACATAAAAGACATGCACTTTATAGCCAAAGTTCAAAACCCTTAGGTACATTTTGTTTCTTTCCTTTTAAAATCATGAAGGAATATTTTTTTGAAGTGCATAGAAAATTATTAAAAAAATATTATTTTTATTTTTAGTTTTTATATATAGTTATATACTTAAAAACATATTTTTTAACTATAGAACAATAGAGGAACACACTTTATTTGTTATCTAAAGAAAAATTGGGAAGAAAAATAAAAACAATTGACACTTACGAGTTATTAGGGTGTACAAGTATTTTTTTTCTGAACTCTATTAAATTGAAAGTGTGATTACAAATTTATGAAAAGAGCATAATTATTTAATGCTTATAATTAAAATTATTTCAATATTGTATAAGGTGCATTATCAACATAGACTGACACTTTCATTTTTCATGTTTTGAAATTCATGCTTTGTATCATTTATTTAACAAAACAATCAACCCTTTCTCAAAACTTAAAGGTTTGAAGCAACATTCAATATGTAAAGTGTCTCTAGCTATCATTTATAGGTAATGATATCATGAATTGTTACTATATTTAAAACTTAATATAGCTACAACAATGGCATCTAGGATATATCCTTACAAATCATCAGGGAGTGATAAAGTAGACCTAATTTATTTTTCTCACTCCATCAATCACCCTATTTGCCACTATTGCTCAACATAAACTCTAAAATTAAGACCCTGGAAGGATATCTATTTAAGTAGGTGTCATAGATAGGATCCCTTTCTATGTTATCTAAGTACCAAGTATCAGGTCTTTCATGTACCTCAAGGTTTCTCTCACATACAAAGACATATATCGAGAGGACTAGCTTCTTCCATCTATGAAAGGGTATATTGAAAGGGTGGGTATATAAAAAAATTGGTATACTGGACCGGTGGTCTATTGAAATGTTAGCTTTTGAAGCTATAAAACTTGAAGGAAATATATCCACAAATGGAAATATGAAGGCTATCTTATATCTATGATAATGGCTAACTAATATGGATGAAAATAACATGAGAAAATTCTCAAATAACTCATGAAACAACCATTAAAGTAAACTCATAAAAATTTGAACTTGATACAATATATGGAGCTCTCACTAGTGCATGCCATGGATCATGCATGCTTCCTCACACATATTACAATGT
Source organism: Wollemia nobilis (assembly GCA_028583015.1). Classification (NCBI taxonomy): domain Eukaryota; kingdom Viridiplantae; phylum Streptophyta; class Pinopsida; order Araucariales; family Araucariaceae; genus Wollemia; species Wollemia nobilis. Next base: position 1,457,715 of record JAQPPZ010016911.1, on the reverse strand, counting down.
TTATCACACACACACACACACACACACACAATATATATATATATATATATATATATATATATATATATATATATATATATATATATATATATATATAATATACTAGTATGTGACTCTTCACTTTCCCACCCTAAGGACACTTGTAAATTCTATTCTAAAGACTCATGTACATGTGGACTACATGCACATTTACATTATTGCACATTCTAACACTTGTGAATTTATTGCTTCTTTCCCAAGTAACTACTTAACCTACGATAAACTTCTAATCTACTAATATAACCAAGGTGATACAATGATATCCCAAATGATGTAATATATTTTCTAACACCCCCATGTATTACATTATTTGGGTATTGAAGACTTTAGTCTTCAATATGAATCTTTGTATTTATCTTCATTCTTCATGTGACCTTGCATTTGATTTTCTATTTGAGCTTCATCCTTTTGCTTGACTTTGTATTCTGACCTTGGCACTATTATTGTTTTCCTTTTGAATCTGTTATCAAAGTAGTTCGTACCTGTATTCTGTCCTCATCTATTCCTTGAAAAATATTCTTGAGAGAACTCACTAATGAAGTTTCTTGTCATGGTATATATCCAATCAAAGAAATTATTTTCTTTGTACCAACAATATCTTTGTGAATGATTGGTTCCTCCACAAATTTTACAACTATGGATATTCCAACATATCTCTATCTTGTGCCCATATCTGCTACAATGATTGCACCTATTTTTTGTAGCTAAATTCCTTTGACCATTTTGTCCATCATAGTAATTGTTTCTGTAAATCTCTGTTACTAATTTGATCACTATATCCTATCGTAAACTTATTCCCTTCTTTATTATTGTTGATCTGACCTGTATATTCAAGGTCTCCATACTTTGATATGGTTTCTGATGCTATTGGTTCTCTCATTCCCTATTCATATTTTCTTCATCCTGTGTCTTCATGTTTTATTAAATTTGAGCAACAACCATTAATATGATCAATACCATTTGTATCTATCATCATATGAATTTATGTCTTCATTAATTCTAGAAACATGAATCTTTTATGAGCAATCATAAAATGTACTTAAGTTACTTGTATCACATATAGCATCAATATTATTAATAGATTCTTCTACCTTAGTCATAAATTCTAAATCACTAGTGTCAATGGTTGCATTGCAATATTTTCTTTCATTTTTCCAAGCATCATAATTTGTTTTTTTTTCTTTTGAGGTAAATCACTAGTGTCATTACATGCATAAATCATCATTAGTTTTGATTCTATAGTATTGCAACATGAATCTACCATCATATGTCTCAAATCATTTGTATCACTAGATGCATCTTTCATCACTGTCTTGTTCTTTACCTCTTCAACCTTTTCATGTTCTCTCATCTTAGAAAAATTAAGAGTGACAATTCCTTTGTAGATTATTCTCCATATATTGGTAGGTATAGTAATAAAAATATTCATAGTAATCATTAGCATTACTAAGAACACTTTGCATGTATTCACTAGTAATAACTGCAAGCATATTGTTTAAAGCATTTGCTTCATCTATATACCTGTTCTTTAAATATTTGATCTTGTCCTCTTGTTTTCTATTCTTGTCCTTGATAACATCATTAGAAAGTAATGTCATGTACATTACTTTTCCTATATCATTAGGTAAAGTGAACACATATTTTTTTTTTAAGCAAAAAACCCCTTGTGGGGCAGCCTTGGTCTGAGAGACCACGAACAGGGGGTTCTACACCGTCAAAGTCACCCGGGAGTCGCACCCGACCCTGCCTCGCACCAACATTATCAATTGGATTTTGGATACCCAATTTAGCTTTTTGGTAGGGTGGATATTTGAACCTGGGACCTCTCTTGGAGGATTTCCCTCTCCTCTCCAACTCACCTACAACACTTGGGTGAACACATATTTTGAGTTTGTATGTGCTACTTCAATTTTTGAATTTGAGTAATATCCAAGAGTTGAAAAACTTTCATTTTTGGCCTCTCTCAAGATTGATTGCAAAATCTTCTTTTTCTTTCTAGATTTATTCTCTTGACTCTCAATTTTCTCTATCATTGATTGTGTGCATCTTTTTAAATTTTGCAATTGTTTCTTGATCCTTTCTAGTGATTCATCTTGAAAGTAGATTTTTTCTTCCTAAAAGTCTAAGTATTCTCCAATGTAGATTAGGTCTTCTTGTAGACATAGGTTTTCTTCTTCAACTAATTCTATCAGCTTATGAAGTTCTAGTTTCTGAGTTTCTACTTTTGGATTACTTGTTTTCTTTTTCATTTGCTTTTTCTTTGCCATGTTCCTTTGATGTAGGCTACCTTATGGCTCCCTAGATAAGATATTTAGAGTTTTGTAAACTATATTTGCAAAATTCAATATCCTAATTTGATGTAGTAGACCTTGTCTCTCCAATGTTATTAATTTACAAATATTAAATTTGATTTACAAAACCTAATTGATTGATTACAAAACTTGTAATGTTCTAGGTAAAATACCTTTTATCTCCCTAATGTTCAATTTCAATTATCCTTCACCCTATTTCTCCTTATGAGATTAATAAATGAAAAGCTAAATGTAACTTCAAGTTTTGATAAGGTTTGGTTTTCTAAATTCCAAGAAAAATAAAGTTTGATGTAGTATTCCTTAAATCTCTTTAATTTAAAACTTTATAAAATAATATTTGCAAACTAGTAATTTGTTTGTAAAAAGCCTTATACCTCCTATGATATTAATTGCTAACACTAATACTTCGAACTTCTGCGATATGAATTTTTTTTTATTTTCTTTCAAGTCAACTAAGGTTGATTTTGTAATAGTATCTAATGTTCAACCTTATATGCTGTCCCTTATTACTCCTCATGAAAGTAAATATAATGAAGTTTTACCTTTGTATGTTTGACTCTTCTTCTTGATGCACTCGAATGTAATGATGCCTTCGGGTCGGTTGGTGCAGATGAGTGACTGCTCTCTGTGATGTGATTGGAAGACCTCCAAGACAGTTATGTTAAGTAGCTCTAACAGTTACTTCGCACACCGTTTCCCCTATATTCTTTCAAATGCGTGCAATCTAGCTGTTGTGCAGGCCTCGTCCTCAGCGTTGTGATTGATTCGTACCAACGGCTTCCCTACTTGTGACCGTTACTACTCTTAACGTACACAATGTTTAAAAACGTGGCAACGTTGATAATGTCTGTGCTGAATTTTTGACACCTATTACCATCAGGTCCTCCGCCTTCGTAGTGATACATTATTTCCAAGATGTTTTTTTTTTTTTGAAAACTTTTCAATCGTTAGAATTACTCAGCTATCATCAGGTATCGCTGGCGTCGTCAGGACTGAGAAAGAGCAGCGTTCAGTCATGTAGCCTTCAGCAAGTGTTCTTCTCAACAAGCATCGACTATCTTTCCATGAAAGAATTTTCACTATGATCAATGAAACCTTCACTGCACGAATAGTAACACTACATGCTGTCGTAACAGATATGTTATCCTTAATAACAATCCTTTGAATTTAGGTTCTGAGGTGTAGATCAATTGATTCAACCAAACTTCGTAGTAAAGGAGGCGAAGGTCCAAGGGTTTGTCCCTTTCCTATTGTTTTCAAGGGCATAAAAGGTTTAAAATGATTGTGGCATGGTTGTTATAGGGGCGGACTGCGCAAACTTCAGCAACTTAAAATGTTTAAAATGATTGTGGCATGGTGGTTATAGAGGCAGACTGCGCCAACTTCAAGGGCGTAAAATATTTAAAATGATTGTGGCATGATGGTTATAGGACCGACTGCACAAATATCAAAGATCTGTGTGGCGGTTTTCAAGGACGAACTGCACAAAGATATGTGTGGCAGCTTCCAAGGCAGATAACCTAAATTATTGTGGTGACCATAAAATTAAAAAAAAAAATCCTTTAAATTTCATTAACGTCTGCTGTAATTGGCCCCTTCAACTGCTACCACTGCAAGCTTTTAATCAATTCTCCTTAGCTTGACGAGTTTGAAGATGCTGCAATCATCTTGAAAGACTCCTCAAATTGCATTCGTTCTTCTGCCTGCCTGTGTTACTCTGCTGTGCTGGCGGTTGGATTAAATCACTTCAAGGCTCTTATTTCACGCGATTCATCAGTGCTCTTTCAACAATCAGTTCTCAACAATGTTCCTTCGACGTGTATGCACAATAGCTATGATTAGAGAGAGAAAATAAATTGAGATTCCTTGCTCAGCCACGTGGTCCTTTAAGCAGTGGTTATTCTTCAAATAGCAGGTGGCACGCACTTCGAGGTGTATAACTGTTCTGACTTCCCTTAGCTTTGAACGATGCTTTTCTCTACCACCTTCCAAGTGGCACTACGTTTCCTGTAACGTCTTCCCTTAGCAAACTCAAATCTTTCTCCACAGGAACTATCTGTTCACTATGTAGGTTGAATGAAAGACTTTCCTCCTTGGTTTGGAAGATAACACACTTGGTGTATCCTTTGTCTCTCAACATGAGTGTCTACTTGGTGTAGCCTTTGTCTCTCAACATGAATGTCTCCTTTGGGTACTCGCTATACTGAAACTATGTTCTTCATTTGATTTTGGTAGCAACCTTTCAATGTCTTTATGCTTCTGCTTATAAGCTCTTCTTGACTGCAACAACAGGAAAGCCTTTTCTATCGTTGCTTCCAATGCTCTCCTTATCTAAGCAATATTTGATTTGTAAATGTGCAGGTTTTAACCTTGAAGAAGCTATCTTCTGCACTTCCTTGAAGACTTAAAGTAGAAACCTTTTCTCTTGCAACTTTAAACCTTGAACTTAATGCTTTTGAAACCTTAGTAATAAGATAAATATGAGTGAACTCTCTTCCGAGTTGCTTTGTAGAAAGCAGCTATTAATGTTATCCTCTTGCTGTTCTTGAAGCTCTAAAATTCTATAGCAAACTCCTTCCAAAGCTAGCAATCTTCGTCCTTGAGTTCTCCTCACTTTCTCGAGTTGCTTTCTAGAAAGCAGCTATTAATGTTAACCTCTTGCTGTTCTTGAAGCTCTAAAAATCTACAGCAAACTCCTTCTACCAATGCTAGCAATACTCTCGCTTGAGTTCTCCTCACTTTCTCTAATGGCTTTTTGTTTCCTTTCGATCTACCATGTGCTATGATACCATTGTTAGCTTTTGAAGATATAAACTTAAAGAAAATCCAACCACAAATGAAGAAATATGAAGGCTATCTTATATCTATGATAATGGCTAACATAAATAGATGAAAATAACATGAGAAACTTCTCAAACAACTCATGAAACAACCATTAAAGTAAGAACTTGATAAAATATATGAAGCTCTCACTAGTGCATGCCATGGATCATGCATGCTTCCTCACACACATGACAATGCTTATCATATATGTATATATACACTAGTATGTGACTCTTCACTTTCCTACCCTAAGAACACTTGTAACTCATATCGTAAAGAATCATGTACATGTGGACTGCATGCACATTTACATTATTGCACATTCTAACACTCATGCATTGATTGCTTTTTCCCCAAGTAACTACTTAACCTAATATAAACTCCTAATCTACTAATGTAACCAAGGTGATACAATGACATACCCAAATGATGTAATATATTTTCTAACATGAAAGGGGAACCATTTGTAGAAATAAGGAACCCTCATAATATCCACCCAAAAAGTATTTCTTATAGATTCATAGCTTCTAAAAGGTCACAACTTTGGACCATCGAAGACAAATATGAGAGCCATCTTGCAGGTTGAAAAAAATTAGGATGTTATGACTAGCAAAGCTACATGACCTCAAGATCTCAACCAAGTAAGACAAATATGATGATGCAAATGCAAGTGCACTGATGCTCATCACCCTTACTATAGTTGATATGATCCAACCACATATTTGTTAAACAAAGACATCCAATCAAGCATGGGATGCACTTACTACCATTTATAGGGGAATAATCAATCCATCATTCTTACCCTTCAATCACAACTCCACACATTAAGAGTGGTAAATGGAAAAAGTATAGAGGCATCTATTTGTAGATTTGTAGTCCTAAATTCTATGGGTGAACAAGTGGAAGACAATCTCTTATTTTCAATTATACTTCAATATTTTACCATATTCATTAGAGTGCTCATCCCCTCCTTAAAAGTGTCAATTAGGGTGGTTTCCTTTGAAGAGTTAATCAATTTTCTACAACAAGAAGAAGCAACCAACAAATTGAGGGTTCAATTTTCAAACAATACACTCATCACTAAGAAATTTGGGAACAAGAAGCCATAAAGAGTTTTTTCACATAAAGGTACTTCATTTTCCTCCTCATCCTCATAGAATCAACCTTAGAAACAAAAGAGGTACTACCATATCTATGAAAAAGGACACGATACCAAACTTTGTTGGTATAATATAGCAACTCAAAGTGATGAAAATCATCAACCTCAAAAGAAGAAGATACAATACAAGCCATATCCTAAATAGAAGAAATAAAAAGGGCATGTTACGATTGAAGAATCAAATTCCAGTTTTGAATAGGCACACAAGGTGCTCATAACCAAGGTTGTAACAAAATAGAAAGATGATGTTTGGTACATTGATTTTGATGCTAGTGAGCGCATGATAGGGGACAAAGAGTGGTTTGATTCCTTGGAATCTAAATAAGGGGAACCTATGATAATAACTAATGATAAATCCTACATGGTCAAAGTAGGAGGTGATGTTTGTTGGCTTTTTAAGCCTATCTACCACAAAATATCATGAAATATTTCATAAGATCAAATATAAAATAGCCACAATAATAAAGGTCAAGGTAATAATAATATGAGTAGAATAATATGAGCAAATTAATATGTATATCAAGGCTTATATGATAAATCAAATAACATTCATTTATATTATAAAATATAAATTTAAATAACCTAAACCATTCATGTACTATGGATGAAGAAAAACTTACAATATCAAATGCTCAAAATGTATACAAGCTTTATTACTCCTCTTCCTCTTACAATGAGGTATACAAATTGTATTATTTATTTTTTATCTAATCTAATTCATCCTATAGAGCATTATCTCCATAATATAGCCATAGTGATGTGAATCTTCAAGTACTAGACTATTGCTCTCCATATGCCAAGTTTCATGACTCTTGGCTTATCAACTTGCCACTTGCATACTTGATGAACACTTGAATCTATAACATTTGCACACATCTACAAGACTCTTGGACTCCTACATGCATTCCTAATATAGGACACTTATGCACATCCTCATATTACATATTTGTACTCTTACATACATGACACGTGCACAACCTCTCTTACATGATACTTGTGCATTTCCTACATATTACACTTACATGATACTTGTGCATTTCCTGCACATTCACACTTACATAAAAGGGGAAATATAAATCATACTCTAAACTATAGACTCAACCCTAATCTACTATTTTATAAATTTACCATGAAGTTATCATGGAGGTACATTAGCATGTACCAAATAATGTAATATACCTCAACAATGTCCCACTTAATTTTTCAGATGTGAAATGTAAATTAAAAATTGTACTATATGTACCATGCTTGGAAAACAACTTTTTTTCTATGCCACAAATGATAGATTGAAATATGGTGGTTGAATTCAGAGTTGATCATAGCCATAATAAGTATTTCATCACAAAAAATCATGAGCACGTAGTAACAAGTCCCTACAAAAATGGCTTGTTTTCCCTAGATGTCCTATCTTCTCCTAATATAGCACTATCAATAGCCATGATAGATGCAACCTACCTTTGGGATAGGATATATGCACATATCAATTTAGGCTACTTACATCAATTTAGTAAGCATTAAATGGTGATTTGCTCGAGTTGTTTAGTTAGGGAAACGACACCAAGTACCATTTGAATTAAGCACTCATAGATCTAAAGATCCATTAGATGTGGTACACTTTAGTCTATGTAGGCCCATGATAACCATTTTCAATGGAAAAATATAATTCTAGTTGTTTGTTGGTGACTACTCTAAGAAGATGTGGGTGTGCTTCTTGCACCTAAAATCCAAAAGGTTTTAGTTTTTTTAGCATTTTAAGAGGTATGTGGAAAATAAAATTGGGCATTCCATTAAACAAGACTTTTGGACTCCTACATGCACTCATAATCTAGGAAATAATAATATGAGTAGAATAATATAAGCAAAATAGTATGTATATCATGGCTTGTATAATAAATCATATGACATTCACATATATGCTAAAATATGAATGTAAATAGCATGAATCATTCATGTATTATGCATGAAGAAAAACTCACAATAATAATTGCTCAAAATGTATACAAGCTTTATTACTCCTCTTCCTATTACAATGAGGTATACAAATTGTATTATTTTTTTTTATGATTTGATTCATACCATGGAGCATTATGTCCATAATATAGCCTAGTGATGTGACTCTTCAAGTACTAGATGTAGATGCAAGAAAGAAGCACCATAGCAAATAAAAGTAGAAATATAAAGCATTAATATTACCAATGAATTTTCAAGTACAATAAAACCTCTCGAGGCTTTTACAAATGCAATATTTAAATGAAGGGACTAATCCCTTTTTATAAATCAAGTAATAATGGTGTGGTTCATATTCTCATACCACAATATTTGATGGGTGGGTTTTTGAGTGACCATCGTTGGATCTACGCTGAGGTGCATTTCAGTGACCACTATTGTATGTGCTAGAGTTGTGCTAAGGTGGGTTTTTTGTGACCACCGTTGAATGTGTTGGATCTATGCTGAGGTGGATTTTTCATGACCACCATTGGATTTTTCATGACCACTATAATACACCTGCACACAAGCCCACTAAATAGTAGTTAATTACACATGATGGGCCTTATTGTGGCCATTCCACAACTAGCCCTAAATTTTGGGATCCACCTTTTAAATTTGATTTTTGGGACTTTTTTGTCTGCATTGAGGGTTTTGTAGGGTAATTTGTACCAAAAAGTGTTGCAAAGTGAATTGCAAATGTAACTTGCATATCAAGGTGTTGCAGTCTAAGTAGGGTTTAAAATCCAAAGGTTTATTTTGTCGTAATTTCAAAATGGTATGATGCTCGTTATTTCATATTTTTGTCCTCATGATTTTACCACACCCTCATGCATTAATAAGGAAAAGTAAATAAATTATAATAATAAAACAATAATATATATATATATATATATATATATATATATATTATAAAATAAAAAAATAATAAAAAATAAAATAAAATAATAAATAAACAAATAAATAAAATAAAATAAAACTATATAATAAGAATTAAAAGAAAATATTTTTTTCATTATTATAAAGCTTTTATTTTATGAGCTACAAGTATAATATATATGTGTGTAAAGTTCAAATATCAAAATGATCTGCCTTCTTTTATCGCATGGTGAAAAATTGAAGTATTAAGTTGCTTCAGTGTGCAGGGATAAAACTCGATGCCATTTTGGAGCTGGTCAACACGGACCTGAACAAGGATTATGTGGAATACGGTAGCCAGTCGGCAGTAGGTATGAAATGAAATTCGATGAGAGACATAGATGGTATGGCAGTGACTAGAATTCTTCGGTAGAGGTCTATGCAGAAATTACTGTTACCAAATGGGATTGTTACTGCAGAAATACCTAAAATCATTTGGGAGCTTGCATGATTCATTGACCATTGTTCTTACACAGGTTTTGGATGGAGGCAACACAAAGACATTGGCGACAACATTACCAAACCAGCTAGAATTGGGGAAGATCAGTGTTTATAACATCAAATACTGTCGCAACGTCATTATGATGTTTAGGCAATACTAAAGATAGTATGAAGATCATTTTGTTTCTCTAGGGACAGTTCAAATTAATAGTTTCCACAGCTTCGTGTTTGCGTGAGATATCGTGACCAGTAATTAAAGAGTTTCGTGACCATAGAGACCGCGATGGTTTGTATAAGCTCAAAGGGCGTATAAAAATTAGTGCTAAGGAAGCTTAAACTTGTTCATGGATCAAAACCACATTTGACGTCACGGAGAAAATGTTCGAGAGGACTTCATCGCCATGATTTCATTGTAATCGTCGTCGACGCTGACTGGGAGATAAATTGAAGCATGTTATTTTTAAAATCTTTTACACCCCAATAATATGATTTCTACCAAACGTTTGTTGAATGGTGTGGACTCATTTGAGTATAAGAGCATCAACTCATCATTGGCAGAAACCAAGCAAACTACGACGGCAATGTAGACGGGAACAGTGCCAAGTTTATACTTCCTTAATGTTTAATAGTGTTCTCAACATAATATTCGTCAAAGTTTAATGAGCGTCAAAGGTATTTAAGGTATATGAAGATATGCGAGCAGGTTTTCGTGATTTGGTGATGGGGTCAAGTTATCCAGTCATCGCGGCATGGGTAGCGAATAGCACATGGATAAAAAAAATTAGATTGCTGAAATCCGGGCGACTAGAATGTTGATTAGTTAGCATTTGTTCCCACGAAAGGGGGATGCCACGTAGAGAATATAGTGTGGTGGTAAATATGAAAATCATATTGTGGTCATTACAAAGCACGTAGCATAAGCAGAGGATAGTAACGTTTCGATCCATAACCAATCAAACGAAAATGAAGCATTACAAATCTAAGTAAAGGGAACGGATGAAAATAGAGACATTATTATAGCATATTTGGACTCACAATGCATGCATTATCACATCAGCGGACGGGTTCGATATGGTGGTAACAGTCCATCGGTTTATTTTGGGAAATCAAGATTACAAGGGTGGAAGACCAAGCGAGTAGAAGGAAAAAGGACATATTTGATGAATGCAGTTGAAAACTAAACAAAATGGAGAAATGGAAATGAAGGGTCCTTAAGGAGGTTTCAATTACAACATTGAGAAAGAGCAAAAGGGCTGGACCTTTTTGGAGGTCAAGGCTGGAAATTTTTTGAAAGCCAAGGGTTGGCTGGAATTTGTTGTAAAATAGGAATATTACACTTTTGGGAATGCAAATACTGTATATTTTTGCACTTTGTTAGCAAAAGTGGAGGAGATTCTTTTCTGAATGTCTTGGACTAATTTCTTTATCTTTCTCTCCATGTTTTCAGGCTTATAGACAATGTTTTATGTAGTTAAATGATAGTATTGTTGAATGTTTGAATGCATAGATTTATTTTATTTTCCTTATAAGCTTGCACCTAATTCACTTCCGAATGTGCAAATGTAACTTCGGGTGAATTGATTTTATATTAAAAAATTCTCACATCTCTATTTTGCAGGATAGAGTAGCATTACACTGTTAGTACTTTACCTTTAATTATTTTCAGTGTTCTGGTCCATTTTCCAGACTTTTTTTTTCTAACCCTTCTCTTTTGCATTTTTTTAAAACTTCGAAAATAAAAATAAAAATAAAATTCCAAAAATAGATGCACAGGTGTGAAGAATAAGCTTTAACGCTTCATTTAGACCAGTTTCTATTTCATTTTGAATTCATTTCAAAATTACAAAAATTACTGAAAGTTGCTATTTTTAAAGAAATGTTGTAATTTCTTATTTACATAATTTCACATTTTGGAAGGCAAATCAAATTTCAAGCTTTGCATGTTAGTTTTGCAACCAATAAATTAACTCCCTTTATGAAAATTTCAATTTCATTAAAGGGGGGTAATTTATATGGCATTCCATAGGTCATTGCATTTAAAGTGATGAATTGACATCTCTTTATGAAAATTATAATTTCATCAAAGAGGGGTAATTTATATAGTACATCAAAGGCTATCATACTCACAAAGTTATTCATGTATGCTATTTTATTTCCATGCATAAAGCAAGCTAAAATAAATCCAATCATCATTTAAGGTTCACATTTTAGAGAGATTTTAATCTATTGTTTCATGCTCAAAGCAATTTTTTAGGAAGATAAAACTTGTCTAAAATCTGCTTAACCAAAAGAAGATAAAATCTACCTAAAATACTTCAATATAAAATGAACTAAGGCTTTACATCATGGTCATATGAGGGCCAATCACATTTTTGCTTTTCCTTTAAGTTTCATGAACAATCAATAGCATAGCATAATAAAATAAACCAACACAAGCCCCTTGTTAACAGTTACTTGCAAATCACTAAGGTATTCCTAGCACTTATTTGATACATATTCATAATATTACAAGCACACATTAAGTAAAAGGAACCTTGGAGAAATTTTTATTATAAAATAAAAAATAATAAAAAATAAAATAAAATAATAATTAAATGAATAAACAAACAAATAAAATAAAATAAAACTATAAAATAAGAATGAAAAAAAAAATATTTTCATTATTATAAAGCTTTTATTTTATGAGTTACAAGTATAACATATATGTGTGTGTAAAGTTCAAATATCAAAATGATATGCCTTCTTTTATAGCATGGTGAAAAATTTAAGTATAAAGTTGCTTCAATGTGTAGAGATAAAAATCGATGTGATTTCGGAGCTGGTCAACATGGACCTGAACAAAGATTATGTGGACTACGGTAGCCATTCAATAGCAGGCATGAAATTCGATGAGAGATTTAGATGGTATGGAAGTGACTAGAATTCTTTAGTAGAGGTCTATGTAGTAGCTAGCTGGTATGGCAGTGACTATGATGTAGAGGGTATAAAATATGGAAGCCCAGTTTTGCTAGTTGTAGCTAGGCCTCATCCACCGGTGGTTGACACAGAGGCCACATCCAGATAGAGAGGTAAAATCATCAAGTATCATGGTGCCATTTTAGATATTCATCTTCCAAAGATATTCGGGTATATGAATCACGATTGCGTGGCACGATGACAAAAGGAGTAGATCAACATGGATACCAAGGTAATGTCTCAGTGTAGAGTGTGGCAATTTGACAGTGTATAAGACGCTGATGGGGAATGGCCGCATAGATAAAATGGTGGGTATTTCAATGGCAAAAGTGAAAGGATGATGGAAACGATCGACTATGCAGTATGGGTAGATGGTGAACGAAATACGAAGGTAGATTGTGTGGAGTATAACCATCACTCAAGATGTTGCAGATTCAACATCAAAATGCACCAGTGTGTAATGTTTGAGCCTGAATTCTTTTAAAGGAGCATTCTTATTACCAAATGGGATTGTTACTACCGAAATACCTAAAATCATTTGGGAGTTTGCATGATTCATTGACCATTGTTCTTACATAGGTTTTGGATGGAGGCAACACAAGGACATTGGCGACAACATTACCAAACCAGCTAGAAATGGGGAAGATCGATGTTTATAACATCAAATACTATCACAAAGTCATTATGACGTTCAGGTAATACTGAAGATAGTATGAATATCATTTTGTTTCTTTTGGGGATAGTTTGAATTGATAGTTTCCACAGCTTCGTGTTGGCGTGAGATGTCGTGACCAATAATCAAAGAGTTTCGTGGCCATAGAGACTGCGGTGGTTTGTAGAAGCTCAAAGGGGATATAAAACTCAATTCTAAGGAACCCTAAACTTGTTCATGGATGAAAACCACATTTGACATCACAAAGAAAATGTTAGAAGTCTAGTGGACATTACAGACATGGAAGGTTAGGCTCATGTCGTCTAATGAGATGATACAAACCAATCACAATGGCGGTCGCCAGATAAACTGTGTAGCTAACGATAATGGCAGAGATGTCAAAAATCATCCATGGAGCATAATTTTGGCATATTATGATGTACCTAAAATTTTGAACACAATGATTACGTTGAAGGTGACACAGTGGCACTCAGTACTAGATGAGGGGCTTTGTCAAACGGTTTAAAGAGCGGTTATCTATTGGTAGGAGATGTGATGTAAACGATGTAAATGACAAACAAGGAGGATCAATGGGTTCAAAATTAAAGTCTTAAAATAAAATGTGGATGTCGTTCTCATACTGGATGCTTGGATTTCAGATCAACATTATGGAGAGGACTTCACTGCCATGATTTTGTTGTAATCGTCGTCAATGTCGTCTAGAAGATAAATTAAAGTAGATTATTTTTGAAATATTTTACACCCCAATAATGTCATTTCTACCAAACATCTATACTAGATGGTGTGGACTGATCCGAGTATAAGGGTATCAACTCACCATTGGTAGAAACCAAGAAAACTGTGGCAGAAAAGCATATGGGAACAGTGCCAAGTATATATCACAGTTTGAGGAAGGATGTCTTCTGCACATAATAGAATGCAATGGAAAAACATAGAATTATCAGGCAGTGAATTGGAATGAGAGGCACATGGGTAGCAGATAGTTTCATGACAATCAGGGGGTGACCAACAAAGTGTCAAGGCCACATAGACGGACGAAAAGCAGTTGTACAGGGTAAGTTTGTTGGGCAGAAAATTATAGCCTTGATAGACGTAAACTAATGACATGTTCACCCCAATGTTATAATATTTTCCAAAGATGACCTTATCTGTGTGAAATGATGTTGATGGGTAATTTGGTAACAGATAATGTGATTTGTCTCACAGAGATGTATGTCGATCCGTGACCTTAGAGACGATGACAATTATATTACAATGTACGCGTTAGAAACCTGAAATACATACTTGACCACATGTTTATACTTCCTTAATGTTTAATAGTGTTCTCAACATCATATTCATCAAATTTTAATGAGCGTGAAAGGTATTTAAGGTATATGAAGATATGTAAGGAGGTGTTCGTGATTTGGTGATAGGGTCAAGTTATTCAGTCATCCCGACATGGGAAACGAATAGCACATGGATAAAAAAATTAAATCGCTAAAATTTGGGCGACTAAAATATTGATTAGTTAGCATTTGTTCCCACGAAATGGGGGATGCCACGTAGAGAATATAGTGTGGTGGTAAATATGAAAATCATAGTGTGGTCATTACAAAGCACGTAGCATAAGCAGAGGATAGTAACGTTTCGGGCCATAACCAATCAAACGAAAATGAAGCATTACAAATCTAAGTAAAGGGAACGGATGAAAATAGAGACATTACTATAGAATATTTGGGCTCACGATGCATGTGTTATCACAGCAGCGGATGGGTTCGATATGGTGGCAATAGTCCATCGGTTTGTTTTTGGAAATCAATATTACAAGGGTGGAAGGCCAAGCGAGTAGAAGAAAAAAGGATACATTTGATGAATGCAGTTGAAACTAAACAAAATGGAGAAATGGAAATGAAGGGTCCTTGGGGAGGTTTCAAATACAACATTGAGAAAGAGCAAAAGTGTTGGACCTATTTGAAGGTCAAGGCTGGAAATTTTTCGAAAGCCAAAGGTTGGCTGGAATTTATTGTAAAATAGGAATATTGCACTTTTGGGAATGTAAATACTGTAGATTTTTGCACTTTGTTAGCAAAAGTGGAGGAGATTCTTTTTTGAATATCTTGGACTAATTTCTTTATCTTTCTCTCCATGTTTTCAGGCTTATAGACAGTGTTTTATGTAGTTAAATGATAGCATTGTTGAATGTTTAAATGCATGGATTTATTTTATTTTCCTTAGAAGCTTGCACCTAATTCACTTCGGACTGTGCAAATGCAACTTCGGGTGAATTGGGTTTATATTAAAAATTTCTCTTTTGCATTTTTGTAAAACTTCGGCAATTAAAAAAAAAAAATTCCAAAAATAGATGCACGGGTGTGAAGAATAAGCTTTAGCGCTTCATTTAGACCAGTTTCTATTTCATTTTGAATTCATTTCGAAATTACAAAAATTACTTAAAGTTGCTATTTTTAAAGAAATTTTGTAATTTCTGATTTTACATAATTTCACATTTTGGAAGGCAAATCAAATTTTAAGCTTTGCATGTTACTTTTGCAAGCAATAAATTAACTCCCTTTATGAAAGTTTCAATTTCATTAAAAGGGGGTAATTTATATGGCATTCCATAGGCCATTGCATTTAAAGCGATAAATTGACATCTCTTTATGAAAATTATAATTTCATCAAAGAGGGGTAGTTTGTATAGTACATCAAAGGCTATCATATTCACAAAGTTATTCATGTATGTTATTTTATTTTCATGCATAAAGCAAGCTAAAATAAATCTAATCATCATTTAAGGTTCACATTTTAGAGATAGATTTTAATCTATTGTTTCATACTCAAAGCAAGGTTTAAGGAAGATAAAACTTGTCTAAAATATGCTTAACCAAAAGAAGATAAAATCTACCTAAAATACTTTAATATAAATGAACTAAGGCTTTATATCATGGTCATATGAGGGCCAATCACATTTTTGCTTTTCCTTTAAGTCTCATGAACAATCAATAGCATAGCATAATAAAATAAACCAACATAGGCCCCTTTTTAATAGTTACTTGCAAACCACTAAGGTATTCCTAGCACTTATTTGATACATTTTCACAATATTACAAGCACACATTAAGTAAAAGGAACCTTGGAGAAATTTTTATGTCTTTGCAAGAAAGGGTTTTCTAATCAAAATTCTGACTGTGATGGTGATTTTGCAATTGGGTAAAATATCCACTCAACAGGCCTCTTGATATGAGGCCCAGATCTAATAGAATGCTAACCTACTGTGCAAAAAAATTATAATGAAGCTTACTAAATATATGAAAATAAATGTTAGAATGCGAGAAAAAAGATGATCTTACCTTACCTACCCTATTATGGCTCAAATGCTTGGATATGGTTCTATATTTTGTGCATGATCTGCCTCTAGTTATTGACCATCTAGGGGGATGATATTTTTCTCTATGGGCCATCTAGAGTAGGATGTCTATGATATATGGCAATTCAAGGTCAAACAACTAGGACTTGTGCTATCGTGACTTTGCCAAGACTACTTCTAGACCTGTAGATGGGTGGGATCAATTTTTGGTCTTGATTTAGGATTGAAATGATGGCCAAATGGCATACAGTTTTAATAATAGAATGTAGGCATGAGATAGGCATGCTTGGATTTTTGTGATGAAGCATAGACACGGGACAGGGATGGCTACTAGTGATAGCTTTCGATTGGTAATGGAAGTTTGGTTCAGGTTTTGACAGTGATCATGCATGTATACCATCCTCATATCAATGGAGGAAGAGGGGATATATTTATAGAATTTATAGGGGGAATGGATGAAGGTGGTGGATTGGCCAGTTAAGTGGTGGAAAGGGCCAGTTAAGATAGGTGTAACTTGGAGTTTCCCCTTTGCATTGGTATTATCACAAAGGATGTATGCTTACAAAGAGGATATGTTTACCTTGGAGTTATCACCATATGTGCACACCTTGGAATTATCACCAGATATGTGTGCATATTGAACTAGAAGTGCACCTTGGAATTATCACTAGATATGTGTGCATATTGAACTAGAAGTTAACCTTGGAATTATCACCAGATATGTGTGCATATTGAACTAGAAGTGCACTTTGGAATTATCATCGGATATGTGTGTATATTGAATCGAAAGTGTACTTTGGAATCATCACTAGATATGCATGTGTATTGAAATATCCAAGGAGAGGTGAGAATGGAGGTGAAACTAATATATGTGGCAAGTGAAGTGGAGATGGAATGAACGTGAATTGGAACTAAAGTGGATTGAAGATGTGCACCTGGAATTTGAAATGGGAACACTCTCGTAATGCCTATGGGCTAGACATAGGAGGGTATTTTTAGAGGGTGGAACTGGGTAACCAAGGTGTAATTAGTTAATTATTTAATTAATTAATCAATTAACACTTAGGAAGAGGAATACTAATTAATTAATTAGTATTAAATGAATGTGCTTTGTTTTGGTGTCTACAAATGCACCTTTTTGTATCGTGTTATATGAAAATACAATATGATGTGAAAATAAATGACACCTATTGTTGTATTGACGATGGATAATGATGAATGGATAACGATGGTTGGCGAGCGATGAAAATGACTTTTGGCTTGAGGAGGTTGAGGTTTAGCTTACCTAAAATCAAAGATAATTTGGGATACCCTAGTGATGAAAGCGATGAACATCTTCGAACCTTGTTATTTGATACATTATGACTACCTTGGTTTTGGCAAATGAACCAGTCATGTGGTAAATATTGTCATGATGCTATAATTGATCATAAGTGGTCTATTAGTTTTGCCACTTTGATTGCAACATAGGCATGTAAACCTTTATAGACATCAACTTGGTGCATAGGCACTTGATTTTCATTAGAATTTATGTGCAAAAGAAATATTTTGCATTTAGACCCAATAGAGTAGGGTGTGTGATAGTCATCGACAAGCTTCTTGGATAAACATCAAGTCTAAAATGGGTATTCGAGTATTGATCTTGTTTGAGACAAAATATTTCAAAGTTTGTCTACCCCCTCAAGTGATAAGTAGGTGGAAGACAAAATGGATGATAGTGATGAGATGATTGACTCCATATGGACTATGCTGGATTGAGGAATTTTGACTGGTGTAAATTTGTTTTATTTTTTTTTCCTTTTTTATGTTGATTGTTTTTGTGATTTTGGATGATTTTGATGTTTTTTATTTTTTATGAGTTTGATTTTTTTGATTGGTTTGTTTTTTTTGATAATTTTGTATTTTTTGTTTTGTTTTTTAAACAAGTGTCCTTATGGGAATCTACCCATCCTATCGAATTGCATGGATAACCAATTGATGCAACCGCTAGGTGACTAGAGTAGATTGCTAGATATGAGGTGCACTTGAGGTTATAAGCTAGCGAATAAATGACAAGAAAGGAAATCTAATCTATGAAAGCAAGTAAATCTAGTATAATGTGCAAGAAAGAATATCTAATCTAATCTAATGCAGGAAAGTAAATTATTTATGAAATGACAATCTATCCGAAGGAAAATACATAGGGCATGAAAAGTGAATTGCTTTGAAATGAAATTTTATGCTAAGAACAATGGTTGGGGTGTGAAAATTAAATTGCTTTGAAATTAAATGTTATGCTAAGAAAAATGCTTAGGGCATGAAAATTAAAGTGCTTTAAAATGAAATTTTATGCTAAGAACAATGCTTGGGGTGTGAAAAGTAAATTGTGTTGCAATAAAATGTTATGCTAAGAATAACGCTTAGGGCATGAAAAGGAAAGTGCTTTGAAATGAAATTTTATGCTAAGAACAATGCTTGGGGTGTGAAAAGTAAATTGTGGTGAAATTAAATGTTATGCTAAAAACAATGCTTAGGGTATGAAAAGTAAAGTCCTTTGAAATGAAGTTTTATGCTATAAAAAATGCTTGGGATGTGAAAAGTAAATTGCTTTGAAATGAAATGTTATGCTAAGAACAACACTAAGGTGTAAAAATTAAATTGCTTGGAAATGAAATTCGATGCTAATAACAACACTTAGGGCATGAAAAGTAAATTGCTTTGAAATGAAATGTTATGCTAAGAACAATGTTGACGGTGTGAAAAGTAAATTGCTTGGAAATGAAATTTTATGCTAAGAACAATGCTTGGAGTGTGAAAAGTAAATTGTTTTGAAATGAAATTTTATGCTAAGAATAATGCTTGGGGCATGAAAAGTAAATTCTTTTGAAATGAAATGTTATGCTAAGAACAATGCTTAGGGTGTGAAACGCAAAGTTATTTGAAATGAAATTTTATGCTAAGAACAACACTTAGGGTGTGAAAAGTAAATTGCTTGGAAATGAAAGTTTATGCTAAGAACAATATTCCATGCATGAAAAGTAAATTGATTTGAAATGAAATGTTAGACTATGAATAATGATCAGGGTGTGAAAAGTAAATTGCTTTGAAATTAAATGGATTATTAAGAACAATGCTCAAGGGGTGGGAAGAAATCTATGGTAATGTAGGAAATATAATCTATGAAAGCAAATAAATTGCATGAAAAACATTTGACCAAAGGGGTTTGGTGCCTTTGGAGACTTTGAACTGAAATTTGAATTTGACCAAAGGGGATTGGTGTCTTTGGATCCTTTGAACTAAAATGTGGCCAAAGGATTTTGGTGCCTTTGATGTCTTTGAACTAGAATTTAAATGTTACCAAAGGGTTTGGTGCCTTTGGAGACTTTCAGCTAAAATTTAAATTTGAACAAAGGGGTTTGCTACCTTTAGAGCCTTTGAACTGAAATTAAAAGTTGACAAAAGGAATTTGGTGCTTTTGGATCCTTTTGACTTAAAATTGAGCTATTGATATGGCAAGGAAAATGGCACAACCTTTGAAAAATGATGCAACCTTTCAAACCTAGAAATTGATGTGTATGAATACAAGGTAAAGGGTGCAACCTTTGACAAAAGGACACAACCTTTTGAATTTAGCAATTGATGTTGTGTTAAGAGGTGAATGCGAGGCAAAGGATGCAACCTTTTATAAAAGGATACAACCTTTGACAAAAGGATGCAACATTTTGAACCTGGTAGTTGATTTGTGTTGAGATGTGAATGCAAGGCAAATGATGCAACCTTTGACAAAGGGACATGACCTTTTGAACCTGGAATTTGATGTGTGTGAATGCAAGACAAAGGGTACAACCTTTGACAAAAGGATGCAACCTTTTGAACCTAGTAATTTATGTGTGTGAATGCAAGGCAAAGGGTGCAATATTTTGAACCTAGTAGTTGATGTGTGTGGATGCGAGGCAAAGGTCATAACTGTTGACAATTTTGTCACATTTCTTAAGGGGTAGAAAAAGGAAACAAATTTTGTATAGTGTTGAGAAAATTTTTGCTTTGTTGTTTTTTATTTTGGAAAGTTGCAGCAATATGCCATCCCTTTGTATATAAAATAGAAAAGAAAGAACTTCGCTACCAAACAAGCTAGAGAAAAGAGCTTCGTCGAAGGAAAATGAAAATAGCTTCGCACCCAAAGCATTTCTAGCACTACTTCGGGTAAAAGTTTTGCGAAATAGTTTTTGCCGAAGTAAAATAGAAGGAAAAGAGAATAAAACTACTTCGCGCCCGAAGCATTTCCAATAGCTACTTCAGGCAAAAATTGAGTGAAGTGGCTTTCAGAAGAAAAGAGAGCTTCGCACCCGAAGCATTCTCAACACTGCTTCGGGTGGAGTTTTTTGCGAAGTAGTATCACCGAAGTAGAATACAAAAGCAGCGTTTGAAAGAATTACTTTGCCGAAAAGCGAAGGCAGGAAATCTACTTCGGGCCCGAAGCATTTTCAGAAGCTACTTCGGGTAAAATTTCTGCGAAGCGGTGTACCGAAGAGGAATACAAAGAAATGGAATGAAACTACTTCGCACCTGAAGCATTTCTAGCATTACTTTGAGAAGGATTTTTTGTGAAGCGAAACTCAAGGAGCATTGAAAGTACTTTGCCAGAAAGTTGTCGAAGTACTCACTTCGGGCCCCTCCATCAGCGAACCATTTTTACTTCGCCAAAAGCTCATTGCGAAGCATTTGCTTCGACTAATTTTCTGTGAAGTACTTCTACCCGAAGTAAAAGGATGCAGCATCTTTTGAAGACAATGCTTCGGCCGAAATCCTCCCGAACCACAGTTTTGAAAGAGGATCACAGCGAAGTATTTCTCCAAAGCATCGATGAAGCAATTTTGTCGACAAAGTGGCAAAAGCAAAGAGGTTCGTTTTGCAAAGAAGATATGCTTCGGCACTCCCCAGCCCTGAAGCAGTTTTGCGAAGATCAATTTTGCGAAGTATAATCCAAGGAGGAGTTTTTGCTTCGGCCCAGAACCATTGCAAAGCAAATTTGTGAATGAAAACTTAGCGAAGCGCTTCGCGGGCACGCGTTCCAAGCCGAGTATTTTCCCGAGGTGATCAAGTGCCTCATAAATGCATTTTTTCATGCCTAGTAAGCTCGTTGCTCATTTTTGGCAATCAAAAATGAAGTATCAAGCCATGATGGAGAGCCCGGTGAGCATGGCGGCCACTCGAGCACCACACCCAGAGACCAAGGATGTCGAGAAGACTCATCAATGCACTTTTCCATGGTTGACCCAGTTGCAGTTGCCAGTTTTGGTAACAGATTTGAAAGCTCGATCACGAGAGCCTCGAGGAGCCGAATTCTCAGGGCTCGAGGGTGTACTCTTCTTTGCTATGTAATTATGACTCAGAGGCCCGGGTCCTCTATAAAATCCAGGCATTGTAATAGGGAAAAATGGGGGAACTATCTGCTAGAAAGCTATTGTAACTCGATGTCCTACGATTAATACGAAAAGTCTTTGAGCTCAATTCTTCTCTTTTATGCTACCTTCTGTGCTTGATTCTTTTGTCTTTCTTCATTTATATATCGAGATGTTGAACCCTACGTCCTGTGTGTGATCAGGGACTGTACCCTAAAATTCATTCTGAAGGATACATAGGAGTTGAAATATGTCGTGTTGGCTTTCTTTTATGTTGCATTCTGTTCTTGATTCTTTTGTCTTTCTTTGTTTGTATGTTGGATGCTAAACCCTGTGTCCGATGTGCAATCAAGGAATGTACCCTGAAAATCGCCTGAAGGATACATAGGAAAATCTACATTACGTTTATTTTGTTTATATTTGGTGTTCTTTGCTTCTATTCAAGTTGTTAGTTGGTGATCGTGCTTCCTGTTCTCTCCCACCTTACATCACAAATTTCTCTAACCCTAACTCCTTTTATCTCTTTCCTGCATCCTTATCTTCAAACACCCAAGTAGTTTAGCATAGGAGCCGGCCTTTCTCCAGATATTGGCACGAAGGGCATCTCTTCCCTTCGGCCTTTCAATGTTGGTCTAGATCTAGGGCGCATACACTAACTCAAAATCCTTTCCTAAGCAGATTTGATGACCAACAATAACCTTTGATAAAAGGATGCAACCTTTTAAACCTAGTAATTGATGTTGTGTTGAGATGTGAATGTGAGGCAAAAGGTGCAACCTTTGAAAAATATATGCAACCTTTTGAACCTAGTAGTTGATGTCTGTGAATACGAGGTAAATGGCATAACCTTTGACAAAAGGACACAACCTTTTTAAATTGGTAGTTGATGTTGTGTTGAGATGTGAATGCGAGGCAAAGGGCACAACCTTTGGCAAAATGATGTAAACTTTTGAACCTAATAATTGATTTGTTGATTGAATATGTGTTGGCATTGATAAAACCACTCCAAATTCTTGATATCGAGGCAAAGTGCTTGCTTGATTGAGTGATTAAGCTTGTTGCTTGATTGGTGGGGAAGGTGTGATACCTGAAACATCTTAAAGTTGTTGTTATCTTTTTAGGATATATGCAGTGGAGAGATCTAATACATGTCCCAATAAAATACAAGAAACATAAAAAAAATAGGAACGACAATATGACTTAAATATAATATAAATAGAAGTGATGAAAATACAATGCAATATGGAGGAAACTGTCACTCTATTAATATGAGCTAAAGAGCTACATTGTACTCAATACTGGAGTACCTGATAGATCTTAATATGAAGATGATTGTAATCTACTACTATGAGGAACTTTATATATGAATATATATTCCATGGCCAACACTCTACCTTGTTGTACAAGGGGACACCTTACACATTACAACTTGCACATTGCCACTTGTGCATTTATTACATTGCTTGAAGTAACTAGATAACTTCCCCCTAAAGTAATATCCTATCCTAACTATGTACCTAAGGTGGTACATTTACATAACCCAAATGATGTAATATGCTCTAACTCTAACACCCCTGTATTACATTATTTGGGTATTGAATATTTCAATCTTCAATATGGATCTTCTTCATTGAGATGTTCTTCAGCTTGCTTAGGAATAGCGTCCTCTTCTATCCATCATCCTTTGTCTTTATTTCGTCCTGTTACTTCTTCATATTTTAGATGGCTGAGTAGAGCATAGTGTTGTTGACCTCTCATCCTTTTGATTTTGATTCTTCTATGCTTCTCTTTATGGAGCACTAGTTCTTCATTTTCTTCAACTTGTTCCTTAGGAAATATGTTAGTATCCTTTTGAAATATAACAATGTCTTGTGAGATTTCCATTGAATCTAGAATATATGTATTTCCATAGATTGATCATGTTACTTCTATCTCACTTTGGTTCATGATAATACATGTATTTATCCCATTCATATATTTCAAATTGATTTTCCAATTGTTTTCTACTAATTTATTTACTGAAATGAGATTAAATGTTAATCCAGGAACACATAGTACTTTTTGTAGTAAAAATTTTGGAAATGATTTTCTTGGTGTTACACATCCATATCCATGTATAGGATAAGTTTTTATATCTGCAATTCTTATTCTATAACCATTAGTAATTTTAAGATAGTCAAACCATTGTAAATTTCTATTCATGTGATGACTAGCTCCTGAGTCAATGTACCATGTATCTTGCTGCTTTGTTAAATTATTCATGTTGGAGTTATTTTTGCATTTATGGTGAGATGTAATATGTGTTCCTAGTTCTTGATAATATGATCTAATTTCCATTGTGATATAATAGAATCCTTTATATTAATTTACCTTATGACTTCCTAGAAGTATGAGCTTAGATTTGGTAGAATTTTTTTAGAGCTTAAGCTTTGTAGGCTTCCTTATATCTCCATAGTTAAGAGATGTGAATTAGTAGAATCCTTGTAGAATTTGTAGAGACCTTAGTGCATGATAATATTTGATGAATGCTAGTTTTATCAATTTTTATAGAATACCTTATGTCTCCCTAGTGATTTTGGAAATGCTATATGATAGATAAAGTGCTTTGAGAATAACAGTTCAGTTTTGGATTGATTATGTAAATTTTTGTGAATAGCCAAAATCAACTTCTATTACACCTTATTACTCCTATTGAACTTTAAGCACTTTCTAATTTTATGAGGTTTTAATAGTTGGATTATTTTTGTCCCTTTAATGTGTTTTGAGATAAGTATACCAATTTATTCCCAACTCTTGATTTTTCGTAACAAACCTCTCTTTTATAGCCTTTAATAATTTGATATTAGTGCGTCTAAATTCTAACTACCTACTTTGATGTAGTATTCCTTATAACTCCCTAATATTTTTTTTGGTAAATTAATTTTATTGAAAATAGGGTATTTGAAAGGCGCCCCAATGCCTTATACATCAAAGGAACATAAAGGAACAAGGGAAAGGGAAACATAGAGCTGCTTGCAGGATCCAAAAGCTACATCCTTAGACTAAAAGGAACAAAAAGAAGCAGGTGAAAGCCATCAGAGACAAGGTTGCAACCTCTGACAAAAAGGAACAAAGAGAAACAAGTGAAAAACTGGCAGATCCCAAAAAGGAACAATCATTTTCCACACAGGAACCCGAAACCAGAGGAAAAGTTGTCAATCATCGAGGGGGAGGTCCATCTGCATGAGATACAAAGCGACACCTTCCAATATGGTATCTTTCGCATCCATTTTTGGAACTTCCTTAGTGTTGTCCTTTTGAACAGTGGTGCAAGCTTCCTTAGCAATCTCCATAACATCTTCATCGTTGATAGCATCTTTGATGTTAGTCTTGGTATCTAATGATACCTCAACACCTGATATAACTGGAACGTTTTCAAAATGATCATAGAATAACAAAAGACTTAGTGCATGGCGTTGTCCTTTGAGTGTTGAGATAGCCTTCCCGATGGCCAAGTGAGCAGTCTCAAGATGGTCAATGGTGGTAGATGTTGCATGGATAGCCAATTTGTGTAGGTACCTTTCGACAAGGTCAGGAGAGTTGGACATTTCCTTCGAAGTTTTAACAGAAGTGGATGGAGGAGTTTTGGCAATTTCTTTGTGTTTCAGCCTTTGGGAACTACGGACAGGGGTCATTTCAACTTTGACCTTTTTTCTAGTAGTGAACTCAGAAAGGGATTTATCATTCTTGTCTTTTCTTTTAGATTTGGTAGCTTTCGGACTTGGGGTTGAGGAAGAATTTTCTTCCTCAGACTCAAGGGCAGGGATATTACCTTTTGGGAAATTCAGAAGGAGGAACTTGTACAGGACTTTAAAAAGACCTTGATGATAGGGTTTAGCCTCTTCTTTCTTAGAACGAGTGGAGGTAATAGTATAGTCCATGGACCAGAATAAGGCAACATTATGTTCATCATTTTGGAATCCCAAAAATGATTTACGAAGGCTAAATGGTAACAGAAGATTTGGGACTCAGGGTTATTAGAAGTAAGATATTGCATGATAGGTTTTAAAATAATTTTCTAGGGCATTGACAGGTGGTGATGAAAAAAACTTTTTTTGACCCTCTTGTGGATGGGTGAATTCTTTTCAAAGTGTGTCATATCTTCCTCCCAGTTGTGCTTATTTATTCTGATCACCTTTTCGTCCAGATATTTTCTCGTCAGGTCTGCCAGTAACTCCAAGGAAATCTAGAACTGGACGCCATGGATGGTAACGATGCCTTTGTCCCAAGTAGTCATGAAGGCTTTGGTAACCTCATCATCAACTCCGCAGAACATCTTGAAGAAATCAATGAGATCTTTTTTATCCTTAAACATATCAGTGGAAATAGAATCCAACTTGAGAGTCTCAGGCTCAATGAAAACAAATTTCCCATCCTTCATGATTGTGAGAGGAAGTAAGGAAGGAGAAAAATTAGGGTAACAAATGAACAGGGCTAGAAGAACAAGGATGGAAATATGCATCCACTGAACAAGCCACAGGTGGGATAAATAGAAAGTAATGCTTGTCAAAAAAGGAAAATACTACCAGAAGGAAGTAGATTGGTTAGGGCAATAGGCATGGTAAAAATTGGGGCAGTAAACTTGAATGAATGCAATAGGGAAAATCATCATCCAATGAAAAGGGTGACTCCTGGTAATGCTCAAACAACGAAGCAAGTAGAAGAACCAGGTACAATAATCAGAAAGGATTGGGATGTTCATCACAGGAGGCCTCGGGAGAAGGCAAAAAATAGAGCGTTGAAAGAGGGTTCTCGAAAATGCAAAAGGGCAAAAATCATTCCACACGAGATAGAAATGATTTAAAATTAAGGTGAACCTAGCATTGGGATTCCTCAAGGAAATAGTTATCAAAAAAATGAGGGCACAAATAGAAGCCGACAGGGGACTTGGAAATATAATCACATGAGTATGTTTCAAAGAAATATAAGGCAATTGATGAATAAAATCTCCATTTTGGATCTTTTTGGGACTTTGGATATAATCCCAACGAATCACGATAAAAAGGAGATCTTGGGCAATGGAATAATCAAGGATTTCTAGGTTCATTGTAACTGACAATGTTTTGATCACGTTTTACCAGCTCGGTAACTTCAGTAGGAAGGACATCAGTCCAATTCATCAATCCTTGTGCATTAATGCCAATGTTGGCCAATTTGTCAACCACATAATTGTCCTCCCTAAAATTTTATTGGACTACAGTATTAATTTGTTGGCAAATAATTTGCTTGCTTTCTTCAACAATAGTCCTGATTCTCCATCTGCTGAGTTTGGAGGTTCTTGTTAGTCAAAAAGTGACTAACTACAGAAAAATAGCTGATGCACCTTTTTGCATATTTTCCAAGAAGACCGAAGTGGCCCATATGCTAAAGATCAAAGAAAAAGCAAAACACCGCAAGGAGGAAAAAGTGTCGCGATATCGCGACATGTTGCATTTTTGCGGCTAAGAGCAACAAAAGGGAGCAAGGAGGCAAAAGTGTCGCGATATCGCGACATGTTGCATTTTCGTGGCTAAGAGCAAAAAAGGGAGCAAGGAGGCAAAAGTGTCACGATATCGCGACATGTTGCATTTTCGCGGTCCAAAGCAAAGAGAAAGAGCAAGGAGGAAAAAGTGTCGCGATATCGCGACATGTTGCATTTTCACGGCCAAGAGCAAAGAGAAAGAGCAAGGAGGAAAAAGTGTCACGATATCACGACATGTTGCATTTTCGTGGCTAAGAGCAACAAAAGGGAGCAAGGAGGCAAAAGTGTCGCGATATCGCGACATGTTGCATTTTCGTGGCTAAGAGCAACAAAAGAGAGCAAGGGGGAAAGAATGTCGCGATATCGTGACATGTTGCATTTCACGGCTAAGACGCAAAAGAGTCCAAGGAAAAAGAATGTCGCGATATCGTGACATGTCGCATTTTCGCGGTGAAGAGCAACAAAAGAGCAAAGTGAAAGAGGAGTGTCGCGATTTCGTGACATGTCTCATTTTCGTGGCCATCCGAAAGAGAAATAAAGGAAAGACATAGGAATGTCACGATTTCGTGACATGTCTTATTTTTGCTAGAAAATAGCAAGAGGAGACTGAGAAGGTAAGGAATGTCGTGATTTCATGACATGTTGCATTTTCGCGACCGCCCAGAAGAAATGAAGGAAAATGCAAGGAAAGAATGTCACGATTTCGCGACATGTCTCATTTTCGCGGCTGGAAGCGGTAGAAGAGCAAAGCAAGAGACGAATGTCACGATTTCGTGACATGTCTCATTTTTGTGGCTGGAAGCGGCAGAAGAGCAAAGCAAGGAAAGAATGTCACGATTTCGCGACATGTCTCATTTTCGTGGCTAGAAGCGGCAGAAGAGCAAAGTAAGAGACGAATGTCACGATTTCGTGACATGTCTCATTTTTGCGGTTGGAAGCGGCAAAAGAGCAAAGCAAGAGATGAATGTCATGATTTCGTGACATGTCTCATTTTCACGGCTAGAGGCGGCAAAAGAGCAAAGCAAGGAAAGAATGTCACGATTTCGCGACACGCCAGCTGTAAAGGAATAAAATGTATTTTTGGCAATCAAAGGCATGCACTGACACCAAGAAGTGATTTCTGACATGATTATCAGAAATCTAGGATAGAGCAGGCTTGCCAGATGATTGAAAATGTGACAGGCTCATCTAGAATCTAATCTGCAGAGAAGATATCTAATTCATAGAAGACTTGTGTATTATTAGAAACTGCAGATGATTGCTTGTAAAATAGTAAGATGTACTTAGAAAAAGATACTCTTTTAGGGTATATATAGGGGTGAGCGACTCCAAAAAAAGGGTCGGCTCTTGGACGTTTACAAGACTGAATGCATGTACTTCGAATACAAGCAATAAAATCACATCTCCCATTGGCTTCTGGTTCATATCGTGCAAGTGTATGTATTAATGTTCTTTATTTCTGCTTACAATATTGAATTGTAAATTGAGTTTGTTCTTATATCTAAACTTTCGCAATACATAAATCATATTGTTGGAATGAGAATCTAATATATATGCATGTTAAACGAAATATTAGAAATCATATCTGAAATTATATAATTTCTGCATGGAAATGTGTTTAAATGCTTTGGATAGAAGTAAGTAAATCTGTCTTCGTTGTTGTCTAATCTGCACCATATATTAGATCTAGCTTTGGCTATATTTCCCTCTCTTTCAGTATTACTTCCTTCCCCTTTTCCCATAAAAAACTTCAAGGAACCAACCTTCTCTGGAGATCAAGCGAAAAGTCTCAAACCTTCTCGTCTTTTCAATGTTGACAAAATCTAAGGCGCAACTAAACAACCCAAGGCAGATTTTGTTCCAATAGTTTTTGGCATGCCCGATGGGACCAGCAATCCCACAGTATTGTATAAGTTTTGGTGTTTTACCTTAAGAGCCTTTTTGTTTGAAAATCTCAAGAAAAACCACTTGGCGACTCCGTTGCAATTTAGACCATAAAAGAAAGACCTTGTCTAGAAACCTTCTGGTTATATAGCCATATGATAACCAGATCCCGAGCTAGAAACTCTGAAGAACCTATCGAGTTCTTTGAACTACATCTCGAAAGCCTAAAAGCACACCCTGTGCTAGCCGCACGATCAAATCCTCCCGGCACCATTAGCACCTCTTTAACACCCATTGTAGGAGCATCTGCAAGCAATCCCATAGTGGTTGTAACTCCTTTAGCAATCATGGTAGCCGCCCCTACCCCAGCCCATCTTGTGTGGAATCAAACTGGCCCTTTGAACTTGGGAGCACACCACCAAATTCCACAAGCTGCACTAAAAGCATTACCAACCTTTGACGAAACAGGCAAAACAGTAGATGAGCACTGTTTAGATGTATCATCGCTAGCATCTATTTACAACATCACTCAGGAAGATGTAATGGTCATATTGTTGGTTATATCTTTGAAAGGAAAGATGCTCTATTGGTACAGAGCACTTCCCGTTGGATCCATTACTTCTTGGGCAGTACTTGTCGGCTATCTGGTCGATGAATTTAATATACATGCGGATCCTTTCACATTGCTGAATCAATTCACTGTCATTGAGAGGCATCCACAAGAAGAAATCCAAGATTTCAACATCAGATTTACCAGAACTCATGGTAGAGTACCGTAGGGCCTAAAACCCATGGAAGAACAAGCTATATGCTATTACTTAAGGGCTTTTGATTCAGATCTCAGTATGATAATAAGGCAATCCCGTGTAACCACTTTTCCTAGGATCTATTTAGAGGCAACAAAGGGCGAAGCTGATCTCATCGCTACAAAAAGATATCCATAAAAGAGTCTATTGCCAATTATACCAGAGCTTTCCCAAGCGTCAATTTATAATCTGCTCGTACTCCCATCAACACAGGCTCTCCCATCTATAGTCGCACCTCCTACATTCCTTGCATTACCAGCTACACCCCTTGCATCAGCTCCCCCAATGATCAATACACGACCATAATTGATACAATGAAGACATTGTCAAATGAAATGGCATCCATGAAAAAGAGAGAGGCTGAACGGAATATCCAAGCAAGAAGATTTCCATAGATACAAAAGGAAGGTGCTTCGACAAGTGGAAGGGTACAAGAGAGACCGAGCACGGTATATACAAATGAGACAGTGGAGGCCGAAGAGCCTCCCACTGATTTTAACTTTTGGTGTACTACATGTAACGATCCACATGGGGAAAGTTTGTGTATGATACACCAACATTATGTACAAAGTATAGCAGTTGAAAAGAGTAAAGAAAAAATGAAAGGCCGTGTAAATATAATTAGAGAGAAGGACCACAACTTCATGATGCCTACGGTAGAACAGGTTTCAGTTTTGACAAGATCAGGTAAGAAACCACTACAAGTAGACCCTAAAGAGCTTCGACCATTGAATGTTTCCCCTGCTCCCAAGGAAGTTCCCAAAGAAACTCCTAAGGGAAGTCTCCCTCGGGAAAGAAAATATCAGTTTCCAGCCAAAATTCAAGGGCAAGAAACACACAAAGAATTTATTCCTCGGGGGGAAAATGAAACCCAAGAAGAGGCTAGGGAAAGGTTGAGATTCCCCTCGCTGACAAAAAGGCAAAGAGCTGAAGCTACCCAGGGATACAAAAATAAATATGAAACTTTTTCCAAAGAAAGAGAAAGAATAGTTGATTCACCTACATTCAGTATAGTAGAGGAAATGAAAAAGACTCCTTCTAAGGCAAGTATGTATGATGCTCTTCAAATCCCAGGTCAAATCGATCTCCTATAGGAATCCCTAAGAACAATGAAAAATGGAGGTGGGACTGCATCATCTTCAAAAATGGTTCTAATGAACTTGACATCTGCCACTGGTAAGAACAGGCCACCACCCTTTTATTTGTCCCTTCAAATGGAAGGATGGGTTGTCCACAACTGCATGATAGATTCAGGCGCTACTACCACTGTGATACCCAAAGCAGTATGTGATATTATGGGAATGGAGTACACTAGGAGCAGCGCAGGCATCCTATAGTTAGATGGTACTCTAGTAAAAATTGTAGGAGTGATAAAGGATATTCCCATACGGCTGCATAAAATGCCTCAGATGACAGTCATACAAGAGGTAGTAGTCATAGACTTGGAGCCCTATTTTGGTATGTGTCTATCCAGAGAGTTCACAGCAAAGATAGGAGGATACTTATCCTTAGATTATTCTCATTTGGAGATACCTTTCAAAGGTAGAAGGGTCAATATTTTTAATGAGAAACCATCTACGTTTCATGTAGAAAATATTGGTGAAAGCGACCGTGTAAATATGATGACTTGAAGAAACAATAGAAGAAGATCTAATGGAAGAAACATTAGAAGAGCTCCAAGTTGAGGACGAGTTTTCTCTACAAAATTTTAATGCCATGATAGAAACGTAAATAGGAAACTATTCTATTGAGAAACCAAAAAGAAAATTGATACCCTCCCTAGAAAAGGATGGTTTTGTGAATCAATTGTGGAAGCTTTTCTTTGATGGGGCTAGGTGCAAGAATGGAGTTGGTGCCGAAATAGTTTTGATTTCTCCCATCGGAGAGGAAAAGGTTTTCTCTTAGAGGTTGACTTGGAGTTGCTCCAATAACACAACAGAATATGAGGCCATGTGCTTAGGGTTAAGAAGGGCTAAGAAATTGGGAATAAAACGAGTTACTCATCTATGGAGATTCAGAACTTATTGTGAATCAAGTCACCAAAAAATGTATAAGTAAACAACATTATTTGAAGGCTTACAGGAACAAAGTGTGGGATCTCTTAGAGGCCTTTGAGGCCCTAAATATAAAGTTTATCCCTAGAGAACAGAATACCCACGCAGATTTGTTAGCTTCAGTGGGAGCTAATTTTTGTCTTGTAAGTAATGTTATTCAGAAGTCTAAAACTGTTAGACTTATATATAGGCCTTCAGTGATTGATAAAAATATTTTCTGGCAAGTTTTTGAAAATGATGAATAGATATTGGATTTCTTAATCCATGAAATGAATTGCTCATCCAACCGGGATCTGCAGGATGAAGAGGAAGAGGACATTATTCAGTTAAAAAACAATCATATTCCTAAGGGTCTCATCACCCTTGAAAGCTTATTTGATAACAATGATAGAGCAGTTGGCCAAAAAATCAAGGTCGATAAACGAAGATACAAAGATATAGAGTTGGAGCCAGGCAAAAATGATTAAGGTTGGAATCAGTTGTACGGAAGAGGAAGTGAACCGGATCGAAGAATTGTGTAAAAAATTCCTTGACATCATAGCTTGGGTGTATAGTGATCTAAAAGTGTACAATAAAGATGTTATTCAACATACCATAGAATCAAAAGAAGGAGCTAAGCCTTTTAGGCAAAAGCAAAGACCAGTGAATCCGAAGATAGAATCTTTGATGAAATAAGAACTGCTAAAACTCCTTCAAGCTAAAATAGTATACCCTATTAAACACTCCACCTGGGTGGCAAACTTGGTACCGATCAGGAAGAAAAATGGAGATATCAGATTGTGTGTAGATTTTAGAAATCTGAACAGAGCATCACTCAAAGATCATTACCCGCTACCTCGGATTGACCAAATTCTACACATAGTTGCAGGAGCAATGCAGCTCTTACGAGTTAGAAGAACAAAGAGAGCAATCATACAATCACAATCAGAAGCATATGGCAAATCTTGAAGGATGGTTCAACAAAAAGACAACTGCCAAAAAATTTAGAGTGGGAGACTTGGTTTTGAAATGGAATGTAAAGAAAGCTAAGCCAGGTAACCATGATAAATTCGATGCTTTCTAGGAGGGACCATTTGAAATTGTTTCAGAGAAATAGTTCAATGCTTTCGAGTTGAAAGATCAAGATGGATTGGTTCTTCCCATCATGGTGAATGCATTTCACCTAAAGTTATATTTTTGTTGAGAAAGCAGAAAAGGAATTATATGTACAGTATAATATAAGTATATTTAGACAATATTTGTAAATATTACCATTTTTCGGCCTTAACAAAAAATTTCGATCATGACCAATCGAAAGTCGACATTTTTTTTGAATAGAGATACTAAGGTATAGAGGGAGTTTTGACGAGGTAATGTTCACTTTTAATCTAAGTGCATTTTCCTATGTTCTTTGTCTTTCTCTGAAAGATTCTTTTTACAACTGCGTTGTTGACTCCATTTCCCAATGGATGAAGGCTCTGGTTCAAAATTTTTGCAAGCAAAAAATTCCCCGGAAGGCGCCAAGAATGTTAGTCAAAAAGTGACTAACTACGGAAAAATAGTTGATGCACCTTTTTGCATATTTTCCAAGAAGACCGAAGTGGCCCATATGCTAAAGATCAAAGAAAAAGCAAAACACCGCAAGGAGGAAAAAGTGTCGCGATATCGCGACATGTTGCATTTTCGCGGCTAAGAGCAACAAAAGGGAGCAAGGAGGAAAAAGTGTCACGATATCGCGACATGTTGCATTTTCACGGTTAAGAGCAACAAAAGGGAGCAAGGAGGCAAAAGTGTCACGATATCGCGACATGTTGCATTTTCACGGTCCAAAGCAAGGAGGAAAAAGTGTCGCGATATCGCGACATGTTGCATTTTCGTGGCCAAGAGCAACAGAAGGGAGCAAGGAGGAAAAAGTGTCATGATATCGCGACATGTTGCATTTTTGTGGCTAAGAGCAACAAAAGGGAGCAAGGAGGAAAGAATGTCGCGATATTCAGCGACATGTTGCATTTTCGCGCTGAAGAGTCAAAGGGAGTCAAGGAGGAAAGAATGTCGTGATATCTGCGACATGTTGCATTTTTGGCTAAGAGCAACAAAAGAGCAAGCAAGGAGGCAAGTGTCGCGATATCGCGACATGTCGCATTTTCGCGACTACCGAAGGAAATAAAGGAAAGAGAGAATGTCGCGATTTCGCGACATGTCTTCTTTTGCTAGAAAAGCAGAGGGAGAGGAGGAATGTTTGATCCGATTTCGTGACATGTCGCATTTTTGCGACCACCCAAAAGAAATGAAGGAAAAGACAAAGATGTCACGATTTCGCGACATGTCTCATTTTCGTGGTTGGAAGCGGCAAAAGAGCAAAGCAAGAGACGAATGTCATGATTTCATGACATGTCTCATTTTCACGGTTGGAAGCGACAGAAGAGCAAAGCAAGGAAAGAATGTCGCGATTTTGTGACATGTCTCATTTTCGTGGCTGGAAGCGGCAAAAGAGCAAAGTAAGAGACGAATGTCGCGATTTCGTGACATGTCTCATTTTCACGGTTGGAAGCGACAGAAGAGCAAAACAAGAGATGAATGTCACGATTTCGTGACATGTCTCATTTTCGCGGCTGGAGGCGGCAAAAGAGCAAAGCAAGGAAAGAATGTCGCGATTTCGCGACACGCCAGTTGTAAAGGAATAAAATGTATTTTTGGCAATCAAAGGCATGCACTGACACCAAGAAGTGATTTCTGACATGATTATCAGAAATCTAGGATAGAGCAGGCTTGCTAGATGATTGAAAATGTGACAGGCTCATCTAGAATCTAATCTGCAGAGAAGATATCTAATTCATAGAAGACTTGTGTATTATTAGAAACTGTAGATGATTGCTTGTAAAATAGTAAGATGTACTTAGAAAAAGATACTCTTTTAGGGTATATATAGGGGTGAGCGACTCCAAAAAAAGGTCGACTCTTGGACGTTTACAAGACTGAATGCATGTACTTCGAATACAAGCAATAAAATCACATCTCCCATTGGCTTCTGGTTCATATCGTGCAAGTGTATGTATTAATGTTCTTTATTTCTGCTTACAATATTGAATTGTAAATTGAGTTTGTTCTTATATCTGAACTTTCGCAATACATAAATCATATTGTTGGAATGAGAATCTAATATATACGCATGTTAAACGAAATATTAGAAATCATATCTGAAATTATATAATTTCTGCATGGAAATGTGTTTAAATGCTTTGGATAGAAGTAAGTAAATTTGTCTTCGTTGTTGTCTAATCTACACCATATATTAGATCTAGCTTCGGCTATATTTCCCTCTCTTTCAGTATTACTTCCTTCCCCTTTTCCCATAAAAAACTTCAAGGAACCAGCCTTCTCTGGAGATCAGGAGAAAAGTCTCAAACCTTCTCGTCTTTTCAATTTTGACAAAATCTAAGGCGCAACTAAACAACCCATTCTTAAGTAATTAATGATGTTAAGAGAATATCCTTCAATAATAACTTTTCTTGGAATATCCTTTATGAAAAATATAACTCCCTAATATGGAATATTAGAAAACAATGAAATTTGCAATAATAGAACTTATTTCCAAGTTGAATTCCTTATTTCTCCTATGTTATAATATTACAAATATTAGACTATTTAATATGTGTTTCTCACTTTTATATTGCTTTCAAATATGGTTGATTTCCTTTAGTATTTCAACCTAATGTTATACCTTATAAATCCCTGTTAATGAAAGTAAATTTTAATAAAGTAGAGACCTTACTTTTGATGTTGTATTCTCTACATATTCATCGTAGGTATATGACAATCCACTTTTAATGCCTTTCCCTTGAGCGCTTATGGAGGATGGTGTACGTTGATTTTCCATTGGCTTCAATGTTGGAATTATTTGACCTCCTTGACCAGAGCTTTTAATGCTCTTTCACCTTTCTTCCATACTGTAATTCAACCTGTGCTATGAGTAAATATTGGAATATGGAATATATGGACTTCCTTGGTCTTTGGTGTCTTTTAATAGTAGATATTTCCATTTCTATGTGACAAGTGTCACAGTAGTTACTTCTTGAGTGCTTGAAGGGAATAAAGATGCTTGAAATCACATGTAGGTAACATGAAGGAGCACTTATTTCCTTTGAAGATAAGTGTCTCCCTTGTTCTAACGTACCACCTTTCTTTATAGTAATGTTCCTTTGCTTGAACATGTGAAATATGGGTGCTCATGTAAGGAGTGTTAGGATTTATTTTCAAGTGATAAGTGTCACTTCCTCCTTATGCCTGGTCTCTTTCTCTAACACTTCTTTAATGTACCTTTGGAGAACCTTTAAAAATTGTAATAGTCTCAGATATTTCTTTGTTTGATGGTGATTGCTTATGAGTTGGTTCCAGTTGGAGTGAAGAGCAATGATTTGGTAGAGCTTTGGTGGAGTTTTGGTGAACCTCTAATAATGGTATAGAATGCTCCTTGGACATACGTCTATCTTTGATATTGGTTCAACCTGTTATGATCTTATTTTTGCCCTTGAATATAATGCTTCTCTTTGCCTTGTTGTGCTTTGTTTTCTTGCAGATTTGGTTGTCCAAGACATAGAGGATTTAAGACTTTTATGAGGCTCTTTTGCCTTGTTTGGAGTGTGCAAGTATTCAGATTTTGTGGGTTGTTATACCTTGAGAATATTATGCCTTTTAGAAACTTAAAACTCTGTCATTTTCCCTATGTAAAATAGATTAGGATAGTGCAGTATAATGTAATATATTTTGTACATAAAAATATACCCTTATTGAACTTATTTTTGCACTCTTTTTGCAAATCTATTTTTTTTTATTTGATGGTAGTTTTCCTTTAAATAAATGGGGGATCTTGAGGTTATATTTTGATTAGGCACCTTTCCACTTTTTCCTTGGATATTTGTCTAATGAACCCAAGCTTGTAACCACGTAGATAGAAGCTTTTTTTTTATGTTATTTCCTGTAATTTTTCCTTGTAGATAACCCTTGTATTGCTTTGAATTTGAGATTCACCAAGTCTCAATTTGAAGCTTCTATTGCTAAATTTAATGGTGGATTTTTTCTCCACTCCTTGGAGGAATATGATCTGATTTTTGTGGTTTATTTTTGCCACTAAACATTATAGGTTCCTATGCACCCAATAGTATCTCTAGAAACTTTTATTAGTCTACTAGTTTTTGTGCTCTTGATCCTTAACAATCAACAAATACAAACTAACCTGTTTGAGATTAACTAGTTAGAGATCAACTAGTATAGTGCCAATGCACTTTTTAATGATAACAATAATCTAACCTTATTACTCTAGTAAATGAACTCTCAAAATACTTTCAGATGCACTTAATAATATTCACAACTTTTAAGAGTAATTTGTAATGAACCCTTAATAAGTATTCTATAAATTTACACTACAATCAATATTATAGGATATAGTCTTCTTTATTTCTAGATAGCAAATAGGTAGATGATAATTTTCTTTCTCTCAAAAATATCCAACTCCTATTAATTGTGCAAATAATACTTAAAATGAATTCTTTCTTTTTGCACTTGAAGACTATAATGCAATCTATTCTTCTACAACTTCTAATACAAATATGGTGCTTAATGGAATTTGATAATGAACCCTTATTTGAAGTTCAACTAATTGCACCCTAGTTGCTTACCTTTAATGGCTTTTGTAGATGATGTAGATCTTGGTGTTTTGATTCACCAAGTTGTTTCTTTAAGTGAATGGGTACGCAACTTGTTTTTTGGCTGTCCTGAATAGCTTCCTGCTTCACCAATTTGTAGCCTCAAAATTTTTATATTGTGTAGCAATCTAGGATGCATACACCTAAGCTAATAATAACTAAAAAATTACATAAAGAATAAAAGAATGGATGAATATGCAAATAGCCACAAAGAAGGGCTTCTTTTATTAAATTTCCATTAAAATTAGATTACAAATCCATCCCTCTTAGGGATAACCAATGCGATACAATTATTACAATCATAGAAAATCCCCATGCAAGGGTAGGTGTAATCCACAGGCTTCCTAGGTTGACACAAACTGCTCCAAGGCAAATGTGACCTTCTCCATTATTAGAGGCATTTTTTGCTTTGAATGACAAGACCTTATTAACCCTGCATCCAAGAAATAACAAGAAATATATTAACAACAAAGGAGGCCTCTCTTAATGAGGCTTTTAGATAAAATTATACAAAAGGATGCCATAAAAGCTTAAAATCAAGAAATGTAGAAAACATGGTAAAATACACTAAACATGATAATTGGCCATTAATAAATATAAAGGAAACATAGATCAATCCATCTAATGTCCTAATTAAAAAATTGGAAGCATGAAAACATAATAAATAGCCACAAATAATCTAGCTACAAAATGATAAGAAATTAAGGAAACAAGTCTTAAATTCCTACCTCTATCGTACAATTGTCTCTAATAAAACAAATCTAGATTAAATGCTTATAATATACTGCAAATAAAAAGTAAATTATTGCTAAAACCAATGGAAAATGGAAATTAAACCTGACCGCGGGTCTACGGTGCAGCTAGCGCTGTTAGCCGCAGCTGAGCTAAAAATATAGTTGCTCTCTAATGTCGGTCTTAGATCTCCAATTACCCTTGATGAATTGATGATCAAGGGTCACCTCGATGTCCTCTAATAGATTTGGTGGTTGAATTTCTCATATTGGTAATGGAATAGGCTCAATTGATTTTCTTGATTTCTCCTAGCCCTCCATAGCCTTCTTGGTTCCATATACCATTTGATCTCCAAATAGGTAGGAGAAGTGTTCCTCTCAATGGATGCAAGTGAGTATGCAATTTGATAGGGTTTTGCTGCACTTAAACTCAAGATTATTCCAAAATTCTCCCCAATTTATAGGGGGATTTTATAGCATATGGAAAAGCCTTGTCTTAGCTTCATGGAGAATCCAAGATCAAAAACCTTCAGTTAGGGCAATTGGAAGGAAATTTCTAGAGGCTTCCATGCCTAAACTGTTTGAAACTCAAACAACTTGGTCATTGTAACTAATTTTGGGTTGGTTGAGATCAAACTTAATTTTAAGGCTAACTACATCTTTGAGGCATGGTTAGACCTATTAACCACGGGTGTTAGCCACGGCCAACATTGACTAGGGCAAACTGCCTAAATTGAGTGGTTAGAACCACTCTTCACCTTGGAATCTATCCAAAATATTTCATATGATATGTTAGCATGTCCCATATGAGTAGTCACCTTGACATGATGCATTTTAGGTGTCTATAGATGCCCCTTTTGAGATGTGTTGTGGGATCGAACAACGTTGAGAAAAAATAAACCTCCTAAAATAATGTCCTAGATTGCATGATGATCATTAGTCTGATCAACATTAGATGCCCAAGTCTTGCAAAAGGATGTGCATCCTAGAATCATTGCTCCCAACTGAGGAAGGCTTAAATTGAAAGAAATTGTACTCGTCCTGTCTCAATCAGGTAGCTTTTGTTGCTACTACTGGTTGTCTATACCTATAGATCTGAAAGGCGAAAAGCACAAACTAAACTGTCATATTTACTTTTTTCCCAACAAGGGTAAGCTTATGATAGTCGTTGGCAATGATTCGTAAGACAAACGCAATTTTGACAAGATCAAGGGATCTTTTGTTGACTTTGATTATGATTATGATATTATGACTACCCCCTCAAGCAACAAGTCGATGAGGGTAATGAAAATTAAATGAAGCAACGAGTCACTTGACCACTATGAATGACTTGAATAATTTAAGGTTTAGCACTTGATACTTGGCTAGGCCTAATCAACTATGATTACAACTGTTAATAGTAATTGTATATTTCTATCCTGTAGAGCGATCCAACCATGAAGGTCTTCTTAGGGAATCAAAATGATAACAATTCCAATTAGGCATGTGTTGAATCATATTGGTCGATGATCTGCTGAAAATATCATAGAATAATTAACATGATTGCTTCGTTCTCATGGGGCGGTCTAGCCTCCAAGGCCTTCTTTGGGATTGAAATGAAGCATATCAATTCAATGATGATGAATTTGTCCCAAATGTCCTTATGGTAATTTACTCATCTTTCTATATTTCATGGAGCGCCAGTCGCTGCAACCGCCAAGTGTATAGGGTAAATAACTAGATACGAGGCGCATTTGGCTTTTGAATTATCTGATTTTTTTGTTATTTTAAATATTTTTGGAAATTTTGGTTAGGTGGATATTTTTAAATTTGGCCTTTTGAAACTTCTCATGGTGGGATTTTGGAGCATTTATTGTAGGTTTCTAGCCACGCTTATCAAACCTAGCCAATTTTTCAAATTTTCCTAGCTACGGCTCTGACCCGTAGTCAAAAAACCCTAATTCTGCACCCACAGGTGTCAACTGCGATCAGGGGTAAAATAAAAAATATTTAAGAAAAAATTGTCATTTCGACATCATTATTTCCAATTTTTAGCTTTGCAAACCCGAGTGCTCTGAGAGGTGAGTTATCAAATTTGACACGAAATGCTACTGCAAACTCGACCTCACTACCACCCGCATTAATGACAGACCAACCTGGAGGCACTGGTGCTACTAAGGTAGAAGCACACAAACCCTCATTTTACAATTATCGAATAAAATTAAACCTTATTAAGTAATGGATTAAATGAACAAACTAAAATATTGGCAACGAACCACACCCTAGCTTAGGATTAGTCTAGGTTAGATTAGAAGGGGTAGGTTTAATTTTTGGGGTGCCTCGGGATGGGAAATGACCCCAAAAAGGGTGTTTCACTTAGTTGCGGGTGGCAGACACGATGCCCAATTGGCAACTTGGGGACCGCAGTTGTCATCTATGGTGAGATTCAAATCTCAATGGTCATAAAATTTGATCGCCTCTCCGACCATGGGTCTGAAGCGCGGTCACCCGACTTTAGGAAAAAAAAATTCAATTTTTTTGATTTTTTTAGATTTTTAACTGGTTTAATTGAAATTTTGAATTGAAACTTTGATTTTATTTGAATGTGTTGCATGTATTCGTGTATGCTTTTATCTTTTTTAAATATTTTTCTGACTTTGTTTGACTTTTAAAGGTTGTTTTTTATGTTTTTGGTTGATTTTTAATTATCTATTATGTCACCGATCAAAATTTGACCACGAGGGCAAGGGAATCGGATATCCTTCGTAACCTATGTGGTAACCTTAATGATACTGAGTAGGTGTGGTTCACTAATATAGGCTTTAGATATGTACTGTGTCTGCCTACTATCCAGGCCGACCAGGTCTACATGACTGCATTGTCCTGACGTTGGGATGTGCACACCAATACTTCTACCTATTGATAAGTGAAATGATAGTGACCCTTGAGGATATGTACCACATCTTCAAAATTCCTCTAGATGGCAAGGCCATCACATCTTCACCGATGAAGGTGAAGAATGCAATATTCACCATGATATTTGGTGACCATAGTGATAAGGCACAGTGGCACTTAGACCATAGAAGGATACACATCGAGCATTGATATACTAAGTGGGCATTATCTCGATGGGTAGTTGTGTTTATGCACTTGATCATCTAGATTGTTCTTTGTGACACTTCGGGAGTGAGGCTCCCTTGGAACCTCCTAGCTAGGATTTTCGATGTCCTCACCAGTACTACTCATCAACCACTGATATTGTCCTGGGGGAGTGCCTTACTTGCACAGCTCTATAATGAGTTGTATCAGATTACACGATAGAGTAGATTTGGCATTGGCTGCAGCCTTCTACTATAGATCTAGGGTTGGTAGTATATCACCATAGAATGCCCTGTAAGACTACCTCTAAAGATTGTAGATATTTTAATGGAGTAGTAGTGCTATGCAGCATGCTATCCTCGAGATCAGGAGGGCTTTAGGAGCAGGTCTCGAATAGGGGACCTGAGCTACTACATTGAGTAGTTTGCACGATTGTAGCTAGGCTAGGTTGAGTGACGGCCATACCTAGACTGCATTGCATGGCCATAGGCTAATGACTACCTATGATAGGAATGTAGAGATAGAGCTCCTCGAACGTAAGTCCAACGTACAAGAGTTCTTCTACTTCTCCCGCATCACCAGGTAGTTTAGGATTTAGTAGGATATCCCTTAGTTACTCACCATCTATCATCGTCTCACTCTAGAGAGGGATCTCACATGGCCACAAGTGACTCCTATGGGCGATGAGGATGATGAATTTTAAGAGTTAGGACTGTCATACATAGCTATTACAACTGACTATGATATTTTGTGGACAACCATGCTATGGTGGGGCTTGGAGGATCCACTGGGTAGACCAGCAGAGGGTGTAGTAGTAGAGGATGCAGAGGGAGTAGAGATCAATCCTCATGGGTGTTGAGTCTATTAGAGGAATAAGGGTGAATGGGGTGAGGGAGGAGCTACAGAGGAGGCCCCCTAGGTTGAGGAGGAGGACTAGGCACTAGTAGAGGGTGAGGCAGCTCCAGATAATGATATTGGGCAGCTCAGGGCTCAGGTTGCTAGCCTACAGAATCAGGTAGATACACTCCAAATGCAGATGCTAGGGAGAGACACCTCCATAGCTATCTTACAGGCATGGGTTAGTGACCTACAGTTATAGCTCATAGTAGGGTAGTCTTAGTAGCACGACTATGAGGAGTAGAAGGTATCTCTCCAAGCATAGCTTACCATGATGGAGACAAAGATCTAGAGGGGGAGCGTATCCTCCT
Source organism: Wollemia nobilis (assembly GCA_028583015.1). NCBI lineage: Eukaryota > Viridiplantae > Streptophyta > Pinopsida > Araucariales > Araucariaceae > Wollemia > Wollemia nobilis. The sequence goes on along the minus strand of JAQPPZ010016911.1, from coordinate 1,414,737 downwards.
ACAGTCCCAGCTAGATGCTATGACTACAGAGCATGACTCACTCAGGTCTACAAGAGGAAACCCCTCATCTTATCAAGTTATTCTAGAGGCTCCAGCTGCTCTAGTAGTTCCAACAGTTCTAGTAGTATAGGGACTAGCAAGGATGGACTCAATGGCAGATATCAGGAGACTACGAGCTTTGGTGTAGTGACACATTAGCGAGTGATCATCATATGTTGTTTAAATCTCTTCCTTGGTTGGATATATTGAGCTACTCGGGGATGAGGTTCCTAAGAGGACCATAGCTCCAGGATCTCATAGGACTCAAACCAGGGAGACAAGGTAGTCTTCAACTCACTTTAGTCATAGGACACACAGGACTAAGAGGACCTCAGGTGCCAGCTCCAAGCGGACTCACAAGGAGGGTGGAGGTGATGGTGGAACCTCACAGACTAGGGGTACAGGCACTACTTAGTACGGATCTATGTCATATGTTGTACCATTTTTTAGTTTAAGGTCGAGGACCTACATAGTTGTAGCCTACGAGCATTTTGGACATATGTTGATGTACTTTCTTTGGACATATATGTGTGTGTGTGTGTGATCTGACATTTGAGACTCATTATATGTGTATTTTTTTTGCTTTATGTTTATGAGATGCACATTGATGCAATGCTTATATGTTATGTTTATTTTATGCTATATGATGTGATGTATATATGACATGCGATAGATAGCTATGTAATGTATGATTAGATGCAGTGATATATATATGTAGATGGACTACTTATTATGGATGTATATGAATTCAATGTTTGATGTTAAATGTATGTTTAATTTATAGTATGCAATGTTTGATGTTAAATACATTTAATTTATGATATTATTATATGGTAAATATAATGTATGCAATACATTATTTACATGATGATGGTAGAAAATAAATGAACCTGTATGCTCTAATCACTTAAAAACATAAGGTATGAATATAATATGAGTTTTACAATCTAATGGATGACACCACGAAATGTATAACAATCATGAATTGTAATTGATGTATCTTATCATAAGAATTTATCAATGAAACACCCATGTGTGCTATGAAACGATGTATTTTCTCTATTCATAAGCTTTTGTAAGTTAAAATTATATGCACAACATATTCAGTGGTCGTTTAAATATCATTGTTGATATCCATCCGGTATCTAATCTATATTATGAACAGTCTTTAATAAAAAAAAATCTTATAAAGAGAAATTTATCATTGATGATTGTGATTTGATTGTTGCTATTTGGGAATTTTTGAGGTTTTCCATGAAACTCAAACACCCTAGTTGACTTATCAAAAGTTGTATAATGACTATACTAGACTTTTAAAAAATAAATTTTTTGCTCTAAAAGACCAAGCTATTCATTACCTTGTGTGTGCAATTGAATTTATTAGATAAGGCATAAGCATACCCCAGTGCCAGGTGGGATTCATTCAGCCCATTTTTGTATTAGGGATCCTCAAATGTCTATCTGATCCTAGGTTTGGACTCAATCAGACTAGACCACTAGAAAATCCAGGCCACCTAAAGCTAGCTCACTTACGACTTGCTAGACCTACCCCAATGCCAGGTGGTATTCATTCAGCCCATTATTGTATTGGAGATCACCCTATGGCTTTCAAGCAGTGATCATTCTAGGGATTCAAGCTCACCCCCTTATTTTTTTCAATTTATTGGGATACTTGCTCATGTATAGTGATAAAAATCATTGTTTATTTTTGTATATAACTTTTTTTTTGAAGAGCAAGGGATAGGATTTGACTCTAGTATTTTTCTCCTTCATTTGTAAGAAAGGGATTTATTCAAGTAGGGGGTAAACTTATCCTTTTGTCAATGACCACTACCTTATACCATTGCGCCTCACAAAATAAGCAAGTAACAAAACCTTTCACCTAAGGTGACCTGGACCACTTTTGTAGTGCTCGTCCTTCCTTGCCCTAAGTAGGATTGTTTAATGTGTTTGATTAGTGATAGGATTATGACATGCTAATTGCTATCAAAACTAGACCTCATCTACAAAAGCAAAGCAATATTTCTACAAAAATCTTCGTAAGACCACTAGGTATGGTTGAATGACTAAAAAACCCTAGTTTATTCTTCACAGCAACAAGAAGGGTTGTGTTGAGAAACACAATTACTCACAAGGGTGATGGATGATGATGATAATGCATAGATGCATGATTGAAACACAAAAGTGGTGTCGTTTGTCAGATTGCAAACATAACATATCCTAATGCAAGTGCAATGGATGGAAATGCCTAATGCAATGTAAAATGAAATGCATGTGCAAAATGGAAATCCATGATGCAAATATTTTTAAATTTTTTATATTTTACAATGTTTTTAGAATTTATTGCTTTTTAATTTTTATGGATTTTTGAAATTTTGATTTGACCAAAGGTTTTAGATTCCTTTGGAGCCTTTTATGGGGTGACCAAAGGGCTTACAGATGCCTTTGGAGCATTTTATTGGTTTTAGGTATAGAATGCTTTAATAAGAAGGATGTACAGAGGTTTAGGCTCTTAAAAACCTTCAAGCAACATTAAGCGATATGTCCCAGGTCCAATATTCTCAGAGATTATATAAGGACCTAACCAATTAGCCACAAATTTGTCTCACAATTTTGGCAATAGATTTGAGTTTTGTTGGTTCTCTTTCAGCACAAGATCACCAACCTCAAAGTCTCTTAGATGGACTTTGTTATTGTAAACTCATTTTAAGCGCTCCTGGTAAATGTGAATATGCTCAAGGGTATTCATAGTTTTTTCTTGAATGACATTCTATTATCTAAAATTATTTTGGATGGTACCCAAAATGACTTATGATATTGGTGAGTATGAACTTCGTAATACGTGCTCTAGTTGTCATTGTTAATGAGATTTCTTCTACCCACTTAGTAAAGTACTCAGTAGCCATGATAATGAATGTATGTCGACCTAATGACAAAGGAGAGATCTTATCGATTAGATCCAAACCACACTGAGCAAATGGCCAAGCCGCTTGAATGGTCTATAAGGCTTGTTATGGAAAGTGCACAAGATTAGCATGATGCTAATATTTAATGTATTTCCTAGCATACACATTGTAATCCTTCTCCATAGTAGGCCAATAATAGCCCATGTGAAATATGCACTTGATGATAGCCATGCCACTGAAATGGCCACCGCACGTACCATCGTGAGCTTGCAAAATTACCCAAGCTGATTCTTGGGGCTCAAGACAATGAAGGAGAACTCCATCGTAACTTTTGCAGTACACAATGTCTCTAAGCAAGACATATTTTATTGCTTTCTATTTATATGTGTGTTTCACGACATGTGACAATCCCTGAGGAATTACACATGGTTTCATAAAATCATGTATTTGTGACATCCAGTTCTGATAGGCCTCAACCTCCACTGACAATACAACATGTTCCCCCTACGGTTTAACATTCGCAAATGCATACTGGAAAACAACCTTATGGTGAATGGTAGTACCATTCCCCGTAGGACCTTGCGAGATCAATGACCCCCAAGGCGTCCTCTTGATAAATTCTTTGGCTTTGTAAAACCATTCATGGTTTGGTTCTACATGAATCATGTTGACTGATTCTTTGTTATCCAAAGTCTCATGCTACATGGCAGAGTGCGACAACATTTTTATGTGGATGGTAGTAAAATCGGCAAATGGATTCTAAGTGAGAAACAATATGCCATAGTATATATGAATTTTTTTGACGAATGAGGGATTGCCTCTATGTCGTACCACTCCCACTGAGCTAGATAAGTGTCAATAAGATCTTTGTAGGTCTTTAGGACCGGACACCTACATTGAAAAATTCCCTTCACTTGGTTGACAATGAGAAGGGAATCGCCAAAGATATTTAACCTTTTGATCTTCATGGCAATAGATGTTAGGAGGCCCAATATTAGGGCTTCGTATTTAGCATTATTGTTGGTGCAATGAAAGTCCAACTTAAATGACAAGGGCATGGGAGCACCTTGTGGCATGAACAATACTATACCTACACCACCCCCTTGCTCACACTTTGAACCATTGAAGAACAAGGTCATATCAGCTTTTTTATATGGTTCTTTGGGTGTGGGAGACTCTGATAATATGAAAACTGCATCATAAGGAAGCTCAATGGTGAGAGGCCTACTATTTTCTAGTGGTGCCTCTGCTAGTTGATCAGTTATACCTTGTCCCTTGATGGACTTTTGGATAATAAATTCCAAGTCAAATTATGTCAATAGCATGATCCACTTTGTAATACGTGTATTATGATACATCTTGCTCATCATATACTACAAAGGATTTTATTTTGATATAACATATGTCGTGTGACTTAACATATAATGCCATAATTTCTTTGTAGTGAACACCACTGCTAAACACAACTTTTCCACGTAGGTATATCCTAGCTTGTAACTCACCAAGGTTCGACTAATGTAATATATGGCTTGCTCTTTATCCTACACATTCTTTTGGGCTAACATGGTTTCTAATGCAAAATTAGTAGTTGATATATATAGCAAAAATGGTACATCTGGTCTTGGTGGAGCTAGTACTGGCAGTGTCACCAGGTAGTGTTTAATCTCAACAAAGATAGCTTGACAGTCCTCATCCCAATTTAATGGTACCCCCTTATGTAGCAGTTGATTCATGGGTCAACATTTGTCCAATAATTGGGTGACAAATTGATTTATGGATGCTAATTTGCCCTAAAGGCTTCTTAATTCTTTGATGTTCATGGGAGGACACATTTCTAAAATGACCTTGATCTTTTCTAGGTCAACTTCGATACCTCTCTTTGAAATGATGAATCCCAAGAGTTTTCCTAAAGTTATACCAAATACACACGTCTTAGGATTCAACCTGGAATTATGCTCTATAAAACAATCGAAGATATTTCTCAGGACCTATGCATGCTCTGAATGCACCAATGACTTTGCCAATAAGTCATCGATGTAATATTCCAAGATCTTGTGCATGTAGTCATGAAATATGTATGTCATAGCCCGCTGATATGTAGCACCAGCATTCTTAAGTCCGAATGGAATAACCTTATAACAAAATGTCCCCCATGGCATTGTAAACATGATCTTATGTTGGTCTTAAGGATTAATCCAAATTTAGTTGTAACCAGAAAAACTATCCATTAAGGAGAGCATTTCATGACCCGTAATTTCGTCTATGAGAGCATCTAGTTTTGGTATTGTAAATGAATCCTTTGGTGTTGCCCTATTGAGGTCTCTAAAATTCATATAGATACGGATCCTTCCATTAGGTTTTCCTATAGGCACCATGTTTGATACCCATTCTAGATAGTCAATGGAAATGACAAACTCTACATCCATCAGCTTCTGTAATTTATCTTTAACCATTAAGGCTACTTTTGGATGCATTTTCTTGAGTTTTTGCTTGACTATATTTTTTGAGAGATCTAGCTAAATGTTATGAGTAACCAATTTTGGATCTAGACCCAAAATATCCTTATAAGTCCAAGCAAAGAGATCAGGTCTCTCTTTCAGTAGAGGGATGAGGTTTGCACGCTCATCAGGAGATAAATTTTATCCAAATTTAACCTTCTTTGGATTTGTGGGATCATTGTTGATATCCACTTCAAAGGTTTCCTCTACTGACATGTGGGATCCCTTCTCAAGATGGTGAGGCGTAGGGATCAAATGGATGTCATCTACTAGGTTTATGGGTTCCACGTCAGAAGCATCCTTAGCATGATAAACATCATGTGCATAGCCCAGCATAAAATGAAAAGGTTGCAACATTTCTTCATTAAGGAAGAAATATTTAGGCTCAAGTGGTGAGTCAGTGTGATCCCAATCAATAGTATCTACATTAAGATACAATGGTCTATATGGATCGGTTGGATTACAAAGTGGGTGGTCAAATTAATGGAGATCATATTTATGGAATGGATTATATCTCCAGGACCACGTGCGTGTGACCCTACATTTATATAATTTCCATCCTTGAGATGTGTTTCTTGGGGTATGGGTATCTCTGGATTCGTTCTATGGATAGACTCAAAAATAGGATCGCTAGGCTCAAGAAGCTCCATGTATGTCAGTGAATAAAGAAACACCATATGATATATCTAATCTATATTAGGTGGTCTTCCCTTGAGGTGAGGGTGGAGATTAATATCTCTGTACATATCCTCTACAATTTATGGAGCATTACGATGACGCAAGTAGGAAGGCCCCAAATAGGCTCTCTTTATTTTATCTTCATCGTCACTATCATAATAAAAACCCTCACTGCTACCAAATGGAACTAGGAGATTAGGAATATGGGGCCCCATGTAAGCCCACTCTTGATAGTCATTATCGTCAATGGAGGATTGCTCATCCTCTATGACTATCTCCAAGGGTAATAGATGATGTAAATTTAGAGGGCCCAGGTAAGCCAACTCAATCTCATCCTTAGATTACTCATTGTTCAAGGACTCACCATCATCATCACTCTCATACCCGTGACTCGGTTCACCTCTTTCAGAGATGGAATCTACTCTATCCTTGTCAGAATGATCCTCTGACTCAGGATCCTCTACTATACTAGTGTTTTGAATTTGCAGGCTTGTGTCGTCGACTGCCCCATGTATTTGTTCATCCAAGTTGTCTCTTAGTATGTGCTCTAAATTGGTCTCCACCAAGATGTTCTCGTGATATATCTCAGGTGGTTCTATAGTGACATAAGACACTAACCGGTTATCCCTTCTAAAGGATGAGGGATTGGGGTGATAAGTATTGAAATCTACTTCACCCCCTAGACTGAGGTACAAGCGATCTAAAGATACCGTGAGGAGTTCATCCTACCCTCTAATATAATACCCAAATACAATGTAAAATTAAATGCAACGACAACGACAGAGCCTCATAGACTGGGGGCGTAGGCTCTTCTTAGTATGGATTTATGTCAGATGTTGTACCATTTTGAGGGTAATATTGAGGACCTACATAGTTGTAGCCTGTAGGCATTTTTGACATATGTCGATGTACTCTAATTGGACACACATATATATATATATATATATATATATATATATATATATATATATATATATATATATATATATAGTGATCTGAAATTTTAGACTCATTATATGTGTATTTGTTTTTTGCTTTATGTTTATGATATGGACATGGATGCAATGCTTATATGTTATGTTTTTTTATACTATATGATGTGATGTATATTGACATGTGCTAGATAGCTATGTGATGTATGATTAAATGCAGTGATAAATATGTGTAGATGGACTACTTATGATGGATGTATATGAATGCAATGTTTGATGTTAAATGCATGTTTAATTTACAATACTTGTATACATTTAATTTATGATGTTATGATATGGTAAATGTAATGTATGCAATACATTATTTACATGATGATGGTCGAATATAAATGAACCTGTATGCTTTAATCACTTAAAAACATAAGGTATGAATGTAATATGAGTTTGAAAATATAATGGATGACATCACATAATGTATAACAATCATCAACAGTAATTGATGTATCTTATCATAAGAATTTATCAATTAAACACCCATGTGTGCTATGAAATGATGTATTGTTTCTATTCATAAGCTTTTGTAAGTTAAAATAATATGCACAACATAGTTAGTGGTTGTTTAAATATCATCATTGATATACATCTGGTATCTAATATATATTATGAATAGTCTTTAATAACAAAAATCTTATAAAGAGAAATTTATCATTGATGATTGTGATTTTATTGTTACTATTTGGGAATTTTTGAGGTTTTCCATGAAACTCAAACACCCTAGTTGACTTATAAAAAGATGTATAATGACTATACTAGACTTTTTAAAAATAAATTTTTCACTCTAAAATACCAATCTATTCATTACCTTTGTGTGTACAAATGAATATCTTAGATAAGTCATAAGCATACCCCAGTGCCAGGCGGGATTCATTCAGCCCATTTTTGTATTGGGGATCGTCAAATGTCTATCCAATCCTAGGTTTGGACTCAGTCACACTAGACCACTAGATAATCCAGGCCACCTAAATCTAGCTCACTTACAACTTGCTAGACCTACCCCAATGCTAGGCGGGATTCATTCAACCCATTACTGTATTGAGGATCACCCTATGGATTTTGATCAGTGATAATTCCATGGATTCAAGCTCACCCCCTTATTTTATTCAATTTATTGGGATACTTGTTCATGTATAGTGATAAAAATCATTGTTTATTTTTGTATATACCTTTTTTTTTTAAACATCAAGGGATAGAATTTGAATCTAGGATTTTTCTCCTTCATTTGTAAGCAAGGGATTTATCCGGGTAGGGGGTAAACTTGTCCTTTTTCCAATGACCACTACCCTAGACCATTGCCCCTCACAAAATAAGTAAATAATAAGATGACTCGAACCACTTTTGTAGTGCTCATCCTTCCTTACCCTAAGTACAATTGTTTAATGTGTTTGATTAGTGATAGGATTTTGATATGCTAAGTGCTATCAAAACTAGACCTCATCTACAAAATCAAAGTAAAATTTCTATCAAACTCTTGAGAAGACCACTAGGTATGGTTGAATGACCAAAAAACCCTAGTGTATTCTTCATAACAATAGGAATGGTTGTGTTGAGAAACACAATTACTCACAAGGGTGATGGATGATGATGATGATAATGCATAGATGCATGATTGAAACACAAGCGTGGTGTCATTTGTCAGATTGCAAACACAACCTATCCTAATGCAAGTGCGAAATATGAAAATACCTAATGCAATGCAAAATGAAATGCATTTGCAAAATGAAAATGCATGATGCAAATGTTTTTGAATTTTTAATATTTTACAATGTTTTTAGATTTTATTTCTTTTTAATTTCTATGGATTTTTGAAATTTTAATTTGACCAAAGGGTTTAGATTCCTTTGGAGCCTTTTATGGGGTGACCAAAGGGCTTACAGATGCATTTGGAGCATTTTGATGATTTTAGGCATAGAATGCTTTAATATGAAGGATGTTGAGAGGTTTAGGCTCTTCAACAACTTCAAGCGACATTAAGCAATATGTCCCAAGTCCAATCTTCTCATAGATTATATAAGGACCTAACCAATTAGCCACAAATTTGTCTCACAATTTTGGCGATAGATTTGAATTTTTTTGGTTCTCTTTAAGCACAATATCACCAACCTCAAAGTCTCTTAGATGGACTTTGTTATTGTAAGCTCGTTTTAAGCGCTCCTAGTAAACATGAATATGCTAAAAGGAATTCATGTGATGTTCATCGAGTAGCGTTAATTGATCTAGGCGAGCTTGCTACGTGGTGTCATTATCAATGAACTCCTTCAATGTGACGTGTAGTGTTGGAATCTCCAACTCTAGGGGTATAATGGCCTTAGCACCATATACTAGTGAAAATGGAGTTGCCCCAGTGGGCATCCAAATGCTAGTCCTATAAGCCCATAATGCAAGGGGCATGTGCCAATCCTTGTGGTGCTCTTGTACCATATTTTTCAATATGGATACCACTATCTTGTTTGAAACCTCAACCTACCCATTTTCTTGTGGATAATATGGAGTTGTAAAACTATGTTTGATCCTATACTTGGATGTCAAAGCCCTCAAATTTTTGTTCTTGAATGATGTTCCATTATCCAAAATTATTTTGGATGGTATCCCAAAATGACTTATGATATTTGTGAATATGAACTTCGTAATATGTGCTTCAATTGTCATTTTTAACAAGATTGCTTCTACCCACTTAGTAAAGTACTCAATAGCTGTGATAATGAATGCATATCGGCCTAATGACGAAGGAGAGATCTTATCGATTGGATCCAAACCCCACTAATAAAATGGCCAAGCCACTTGAATGGGTTGTAATGCCTATGATGGCAAGTGCATAAGATTAGCATGATGCTAACATTTAATGCATTTTTGACATACAAATTGTAGTTCTTCTCCATAGTAGGCTAATAATAGCCCATGTGAAGGATGCACTTGATGATAGCTATGCCATTGAAATGGCCACCGCACGTACCGTTGTGAGCTTGCAAAATTATCCAAGCTGATTCTTTGGGCTCAAGACAATGAAGGAGAACTCCATTGTAACTTCTACGATACACAATATCTCCAAGCAAGACATATTTTGTCACTTTCTATTTAAATGTGTGTTTCACAACACGTGACAATCCCTGAGGGATTACACCAAGTTTTAGAAAATCATGTATTTGTGGCATCCATTCTTGATAGGCCTCAGCCTCCACTGACAAGACATCATGTTCCCCTTGTAGTTCCTCCACTGAATGGTGAATTTTAGTACCATTCCATGTAGGACCTTGTGAGATCAATGACCCCTAGGGAACCCTCTTGCAAAAGTATTTGGCTCTATAAAACCATTCATGGTTTGGTTTTACATGAATCATGTTTATTGATTCTTTTTTATCCAAAGCCTCATGCTGCACGGTAGAGTACAACATTTTTACGTGGATGGTAGTAAAATTAACATATGGATTCTAAGGAATTAAGGATCCTAAATATGCCATAGTATCTACAAATTTTTTTTATGAAAGAGAGATTTCCTCTATGTTGTACCACTCCCACTAAGATAGATAGGTGTCAATAAGATCTTTGTAGTTCTTCAGGACCAGACACCTATATTGAAAAAGTCCCTTCACTTGGTTGACAATGAGAAGGGAATCACCAAAGCTATTTAACCTTTTGATCTTCATGCTGATAGCTGTTATGAGGCCCAATATTAGGGCTTCATATTTAGCATTATTGTTGGTGCAAGGAAAGTCCAAATTAAACAACAAGGGCATGGGAGCACCTTGCGGCATGAACAATACTATACCTGCACCATCGCCTTGCTCACACTTTGAACCATTGAAGAACAAGGTCATATCAGCTTTGTTATCTAATTATTTGGATTTGGGAGACTTTGATAATACGAATATTGCATCATTAGGAAGCTCAATGGTAAGAGGCCTACTATTTTCTAGTGGTACCTCTGCTTGTTGATCAGCTATACCTCGTCCCTTTATGGACTTTTGGCTAATGAATTCCAAGTCAAATTATGTCAATAGCATGATCCACTTTGCAATACATGTATTATGATATGTCTTGCTCATCATATACTACAAAGGATTTTATTTTGATATGACATACGTCGAGTGACTTAACATATAGTGCCATAATTTTTTTGCAGCGAACACCACTGCTAAATACAAATTTTTCATGTAGGTATATCCTAGCTTGTAACTCACCAAGGTTCGACTAATGTAATATATGGCTTGCTCTTTATCCTACACATTCTTTTGGGATAAAATGGTTTTGAATGCAAAATCAATAGTTGATATATATAGCAAGAACGGTACATCTAGTCTTGGTGGAGCTAGTACTGGCGGTGTTTCCAGGTAGTGTTTAATCTTAGCAAAGGTAGCTTGATAGTCCTTATCCCAATTTAATGGTACCCCCTTATGTAGTAGTTGATTCATGGGTCAAAATTTATCTGATAATTGGGTGATAAATTGCTTTATGGACGCTACTTTGACCTATAGGCTTCTTAATTCTTTGATGTTCATGGGAGGACGCATTTCTAAAATGACCTTGACATTTTTTGGGTCAAATTTTATGCCTCACTTTGAAACAATGAATCCCAAGAGTTTTCCTAAATTTATGCCAAATATACACTTCTAAGGATTCAACCTGACATTATGCTCTATCAAGCAATCGAAGACCTTTCTCAGGACCTTTGCATGCTCTGAACACAGTAATGACTTTGCCAACAAGTCATCGATATAATCTTCCAAGATCTTATGCATGTATTCATGAAAGATGTATGTCATAGCCTGTTGATATGTAGCACCAACATTCTTAAGGCTGAATGGCATAACCTTATAACAAAATATCCTCCATGGCATTGTAAATGTAATCTTATGTTGATCTTCAGGCTTAATCTAAATTTGGTTGTAACCAAAAAAATCATCCATTAAGGAGAGCATTTCATGACCTGCAGTTATGTCTACGAGAGCATCTATTTTTGGCAATAGAAATGAGTCTTTTGGCATTGCCCTGTTGAGGTCTCTGAAATCTATACAGATACATATCCTTCTATTAGGTTTTCCTATAGGTACCATGTTTGATACTAATTCTAGATAATCGATGGAAATGATAAACTCTACATCCAGTAGCTTCTTTAACTATTAAGGCTACTATTTGATACATTTTCTTGAGTTTTTTCGTGACTGAATTTTTTGAGAGATCTAGCAAAAGGTTATGAGTAACCAATTTTGGATATAGACCCGACATATCCTTATAATTCCAAGCAAAGAGATCAGGTCTCTCTTTTAGTATAGGGATGAAGTTGCGACACTCATCAGGAGACAAATTTTCTCCAAATTTAACCTTCTTAGGATTCATGGAATCATTGTTGATATCCACTTCAAAGGTTTCCTCTACTCACATGTGGGATCTCTCCTCAAGCTGGTGATGCGTAGGGATCAAGTGGATGTCATCTGCTATGTTTATGGGTTCCACGTCAAAATAATCCTTAGCATGATAAACATCATGTGCACAACCTAGCCTAAAATTAAAAGGTTGTAGTATTTATTCATTAGGGAAGAAATCTCCAGGCTCCAGTGGTGAGTCAGTATGATCCTAATCAATAGCATCTACATTAAGATACAATGGTCTAGATGGATTGATTGGATTGTGAAGTGGGGTGGTCAAATCAATAGAGATCATATTTATGAAATAGATTATTTCTCCAGGACCACGTGCATGTGACTCTACATTTATATAACTTCCATCCCCAAGATGTGGTTTTGGGGGTATGGGGATCTCTAGATATGGTCTATGGACAAACTCAAAAATAGGATCACTAGGCTCGAGAAGCTCCATGTATGTCGACTAATCAGGAAACACCATATGATATATCTGATCTAATTAGGTGGTCTTCCCTTGAGGTGAGGGTGGATATTGATATCTTTGTACATATCCTCTGCAATGTATGGCGTATTACGATGATGCAAGTAGGAATATCCTAAATAGGCTCTCTCTGTTTCATCTTCATTGTCACTGTCATAATAAAAACCCTCATCGCTACCTACTAGAACCAAGATATTAGGAACATGAGGCCCCATGTAAGCCCACTCTTGATAGTCGTTATCGTCAATGGACGATTGCTCATCCTTTACGACTATCTCCAAGGGTAACAGATGATGTAAATTAAGAGGGCCCAGGTAAGCTAACTCAGTCTTGTCCTTAGATTACTCATTTTTTAAGGACTCACCATCATCATCACTCTCATACCCATGACTCATTTTACCTCTTTTAGAAATGGACTTTGCTCTATCCTTGTCAGAATGATCCTCTAACTCAGGATCCTCTACTATACTAGCATTCTAAATTTGCAATCCTGTGTCATCGACTACCCCACAGATTTGTTCATCCAAATTATCTCTTTGTATGTGCTCTGAATCAGTCTCCACCAAGATGTTCTCGTGATATATCTCAGGTGCTTCTATAATGACATAAGACACTAACCCATTATCCCTTCTAAAGGAGGATGGATTTGGGTGATAAGGAAAAAAATCTACTTCACCCTCCAGATTGAGGTACAAGCGATCTAAAGATGTTGCGAGGAGTTCATCCTGTCCTCTAATATAATATCCTAACTCGAACCTATCATTTGGTAACTGATATTGTGGTTTGTAAGGCCTCTTACACCCCTGCTTGAATAATCCGAGACCATAACCATGCCAATGGTAATGCTTGAAATATCGTAAGGCATATTTCAGGTTAGAGAGATAATGAACATTCATGATGAATGGTTCATCATAATCCTCATCCATGGGAGTGCGATATGTAATCTGGTCGAGCCCTCCATAGATAAAACTGGTTTTATTAGGAGGTACTCCTAGTGGTACCATCATCCCTACGGGAAGGCGATGGGCTTGTGGTTGGCCAATAGCCTGTGCAATCTTGATGATCGGCATAAATATCATGTTCTACATGATATACTCCCATAATATAGGATTAACCAAATGAATGATCACCTATGGTGCAGATGACCCTATCGAAGATGCAAGCGAAGCCGGCTGAGGTGCCTCTTCGACTTCTCCTTGAGCGTCCTCTACTTTCATGGTAGTAGGGACCTCGATAACAACTGGTTTGGGCACTTGTTTTATCTCTTTTTCGCCCATATTTACCTTCAACTTCCTATCCTCCTGATGCATTGTGGATGCATACAATTTGGTAGAAGCAGCTAGCATGTGCTCCAATTATTGAGATGCAGACATTGTAGGTTTTGCACACACTTCTTTCATTTTACCTCCTGGCTCTTTGATCAGCAACACTAGTCATATGTCCAGGTGAGTTGAGGGGAGCATAAAGTCCCCTAGTAAATCTGCTAAATTCACATATTTGAATGGTTCTTCATCAGAAGGTACAATGTGAACCTGTCCCTCATGCATATATTTAATACATTGATGGAGAATGGAAGGGATACAATGTATTTCTCTTATCCAAGGCCTCCCTAGAAGAAAATTGTACTACATAGCACCTTCAATCACATGACACATCACTGGGATGGTCTTTAGTCCCACATAAATAGGTAAGACTATCGTGTCGACAATTGAGCACATTGCATCATTAAAAGCTCTCAACGTGAAGGCAGAAGGTATGATATGTATTTTTGGTAACTTCAACTATGTCATTGCCTTGGTCGTAATTATATTGATTGATGATCCTGTATCAATAAAAACCCACTTGAAAGGTATGTGATTTACACATACAATTATGTGGAGTGACAGGACTGTTGTGAAAGTGGAAACTGTCTTGATTTCATGATCATAAAATTGTATGATCAGTTCCTGACACTATTGCACGTGTCCCACAAAGTGTGTGAATACTTTGGGATCCTAGGACTACACTTCTATGGACCTTAGAATATCCATAAGTGTCTTCCTATGCTTGGAAGACTACTAAATCAGCTCATAAATTGACAACTTTGTTGGTGTTGTCTGTAGGTTTTCAATTAACCTACTCCTGATTTTTACCACCGGTCTAGTTGGTGGACCTAGCACATTTTGGGCTGGCCTTGGAGGAGGCGCAACTTGGATCCTAACAGGAGATGGAGGTTGATTTGGTCCTTCATACCTTGCATGTCTTGTGATGATTTTGACCATTTTTACGAACCCGTGGGTTGGTGGTTCGATGTATACTTGATTTACTTGGCCAACATTGTTCCTTGGCACCTCATGATTGGGTAGAGGATTTTTTTAAATCTCTATATTTTGATTGTCTAGCACTTGTGGATTGTCTACAAGAAGCTCGCCTCTTTCGATCATATTTTACACTAAATTTTGAAATACCAACATACCTCTATGTCGTGATCTTTCATCCGATGAAATATGTAATATTGATCATCTTTATATCCCTTAGGCTTGGGTTTATTAGGGTCCACTAATTTGATTTTTGGTAAGTTTATTTCCTTTGCCTCACACAATTGATGGAAAATTGATGTCAACGATTTCGATAATTGAGTGAATATGCAAGGAGGGTGTATTTCCTTGTCCTTACCCTTTTGGTTGTTATTGTATTGCTCATATTATGTAGGAGGAGGTTGGGCTTGATAATTTCATTTTGGTTGTCCCTTATCCCCTTTTTGAAGGTTTAAAACCACCTAATTAACGTGGTTTGGCTTCGCCTATTGTTTCTCGATGCTCTTCTTATTCCATTCTTTCTTATTTCTAAGTTTCAAGTTACCCTCCTGTAACTTGATATCCTCTATCACTTTGGCTTGCACCAAAGCCTCTTCAAATTTTTTATATTGTTGTAACTGCAACAATAACAAATGTGCTTTGCGCAACTCTTCATAAACATTTGGGTTAATTCAGAGACAAGGATGGAGAATGGCAGCTTTACCATCATCTTTCTCCATTATTTCTCATAATCCATAATTGGCTCATCATCATATTGCATTAAAGTATCCAAGTTATATAGGTTCACCTTTTTCTTAACATCGAAGGAGAAGCACTCAAGAAATGCATAGGCTAGTTGCTCAAAATTGGTGATGTTGTACCTTTTGAGTTGATTAAACCACTCCCGGGTTGGGCTTAAGAGGGTTGTAATGAAGGTTCGTAGGATAAAATCATCATTGCTCTCAATATGAAAGCACATGTCTATAAAACTCGCAACATGCTCCTGAGCATCCTCCTCTCCTTGAAATTTTTCGAGTCGAGGCATCTCAAAGTGCTCAGGATAATCCATAATAGGAATTGATGGGCATAAAGGTTCGTTATGAATCTTATTTAAGGTTGGCTTTTGAAAAGCCATTCCTTGCTTCTCAATATCTTTAACCTTTTCTACCAAGGCCTTATAGGCCTGTGAAGATAGGAATTCCTCTTCTTTAGATTACCTTTGAGGCACCTTTGGAGGCAGATTCCTCTTCGATCGAGATGGATAACTAGTCTCAACATCCACTTTGACTAGGGAGATTTCATAATATTCTTGATCTAATTCGTCTCCCATTTCCTCTTCATATTGCCTATGCCTATGATGTTTGAGCATTGGATGCTGATCTTTGTGTTGGGTCGTATGGTGAGTATGGGTGTCTCTATGCTTAGGGTGCAACTCAGGTTGTGAAGCAACTCATTTATCAATGCACTCCCTGTACTCACTATGGGAAGGTAAATCAGAACTCGCCAATCGGTCCTCCCTCTCATCATGCTCCTTTTGATCAAGGATGTGTTGCTCGTGCATGTGCTATTCATATAATCATTGTCTTATGAACTTTTACCTTTGAGTTTCCTTATTTTTAAGGCATTTTTGCTCTGTGCAAACATCTTCCAATTAGTCTTGGAATATCTGACATCTCTACTCTAAAATCGGCTTGTGAGATCTATCTATGTGATCAGTTGTATGAGGTCTTTGGTGTGTGCGCTCTATTCGAGTAGATTTGTAGGTGTGTCCTCCAATAAACTGATTTGATACACTCTTGCCTTTGTCTATGAAGATGGTAATTGCATCCAGCTATCACCTATACTCTATGCTCACATGGGATGCAAGGGCATGCATATCACGAGAACTCTTGGAGCATTATCCAGGTTCTCTGATGGTCCTAATTGTACTTTTACTATGCACACTCGTAGAACAAGAGTGCGTAGGCAAAGTTTTATAACCTAGCTATCCTAAGACTCTATCCAGACCATCTAATTGTTTACTATACCATGGCTCATGAGGTGGTGTACCATTTACTCCAACATTAGACATGTCTATGGTGATCCTACAATGCTCACTTCTGTTGGGAGTTTGCATGGGTCTATGCTCGAAAGTGGACCTCTTTGTTTACCCCTGAATGGGTAGATCTTGAGCATGTCTATACTCAAATGGCAGGGGTCTTAAGCCTCCTTTAGGTACAGGTTGAAGGGGTACCTGTTAGTCAAAAAGTGACTAACTACAAAAAAATAGTTGATGCACCTTTTTGCATATTTTCCAAGAAGACCGAAGTGGCCCATATGCTAAATATCAAAGAAAAGGCAAAATACCGTGAGGTAAAAGTGTCGCGATATCACGACATGTTGCATTTTCATGAGCAAAAGCAAAGAGAAAGAGCAAGGAGGAAAAAGTGTCGCGATATCACGACATGTTGCATTTTCGCGGCTAAGAGCAACAAAAGGGAGCAAGGAGGCAAAAGTGTCGTGATATCGCAACATGTTGCATTTTTGCGGCTAAGAGCAACAAAAGAGAACAAAGAGGTAAAAGTGTCACGATATCGCGACATGTTGCATTTTCGCGGGCAAAAGCAAAGAGAAAGAGCAAGGAGGAAAAAGTGTCACGATATCGCGACATGTTGCATTTTCATGGGAAAAAGCAAAGAGAAAGAGCAAGGAGGAAAAAGTGTCACGATATCGCGACATGTTGCATTTTCGCGGCCAAGAGCAACAAAAGGGAGCAAGGAGGTAAAAGTGTCGCGATATCGCGACATGTTGCATTTTCGCAGCTAAGAGCAACAAAAGGGAGAAAGGAGGCAAAAGTGTCACGATATCACGACATGTTGCATTTTCACGGCTAAGAGAAACAAAAGAGAACAAAGAGGCAGAAGTGTCGCGATATCGCGACATGTTGCCTTTTCATGGGAAAAAGCAAAGAGAAAGAGCAAGGAAGAGACGAATGTCATGATTTCGCGACATGTCTCATTTTTGCGGCTGGAAGTGGCAGAAGAGCAAAGTAAGAGACGAATGTCACGATTTCATGACATGTCTCATTTTTGCGACTAGAAGTGGCAGAAGAGCAAAGTAAGAGACGAATATCATGATTTCGTGACATGTCTCATTTTTGTGGCTAGAAGCGGCAGAAGAGCATTTTCGCAGCGGGAGGCAGCAAAAGAGCAAAGTAAGAGATGAATGTCATGATTTCGTGACATGTCTCATTTTTGCGGCTGGAAGCGGCAGAAGAGCAAAACAAGAGACGAATGTCACGATTTTGTGACATGTCTCATTTTTGTGGCTGGAGGTGGCAAAAGAGCAAAGCAAGGAAAGAATGTCACGATTTCACGACATGCCAGCTGTAAAGGAATAAAATGTATTTTTGGCAATCAAAGGCATGCACTGACACCAAGAAGTGATTTTTGACATGATTATCATAAATCTAGGATAGAGTAGGCTTTCTAGATGATTAAAAATGTGACAGGCTCGTCTAGAATCTAATCTGTAGAGAAGATATCTAATTCATAGAAGACTTGTGTATTATTAGAAACTGCATATGATTGCTTGTAAAATAGTAATATGTACTTAGAAAATGATACTCTTTTAGGGTATATATAGGGGTGAGCGACTCCAAAAAAAGGGTTGGCTCTTGGACGTTTACAAGACTGAATGCATGTACTTCGAATACAAGCAATAAAATCACATCTCCTATTGGCTTCTGGTTCATATGGTGCAAGTGTATGTATTAATGTTCTTTATTTCTGCTTACAATATTGAATTGTAAATTGAGTTTGTTCTTATATCTGAACTTTCGCAATACATAAATCATATTGCTAGAATGAGAATCTAATATATACGCATGTTAAACAAAATATTAGAAATCATATTTGAAATTATATAATTTTTGCATGGAAATGTGTTTAAATGCTTTGGATAGAATTAAGTAAATCTATCTTCATTTTTGTCTAATCTGCACCATATATTAGATCTAGCTTCGGCTATATTTCCCTCTCTTTTAGTATTACTTCCTTCCCCTTTTCCCATAAAAAACTTCAAGGAACCAGCCTTCTCTGGAGATCAGGCGAAAAGTCTCAAACCTTTTCGTCTTTTCAATGTTGACAAAATCTAATGCGCAACTAAACAACCCAAGGCAGATTTTGTTCCAACAGTACCAACCTAGATCCCTCTATGACGTACTCCTCAGTAGATCCTATGGATGCACGTGGATTGCAATCATGATAAATGCTACCATGTTCGATACCCCTATGCTAGGAAGCCCCATTCTCTTTTCTGTGTCTCGAGGAGTTTTTAATGGCTCCTCAAATCGGGGTATTCTCAAAAAATTCCCCACATGTATAATTGTCCCCTCTTATACTCATTGAATGATGTTCAGGAGGATTCTATGGTTGAGGGTCTTGCACGTATTATTGTGCATTAGGTGGAGCTTCGGCCTCGACCTTGGGTATATGCCCGAATTGGCCTCTCTGTGTTCACACCATGATATTATATTATCTCATATGTAAATTTTAAGGCAAACAAAGTAAACAATGATGATTATCTCCTTTAAATTTTTGTTTGTGAGCCCTAAATTGTTTGATGATTTTTCAAGTTTGTTGTATTAAAAAGTAACTCTCATCGTGTTTTCAAAATATTGATGATATACTCAATTGTTTAAGGGCTTTCACTTGTATACTCACAGCTCGATAGCCTGGCTACGAACTCCAGATTGCGTAATCCAACCTATAATGTATGGTAGTGAATTCCACACATGGTCAAGGAGCATAGGTCCTCTTGGTCCTCACCCTGTTCATCCATAGTTAGCGATATACCTCTCTAGAGAGAGATACATGTAAATTTTCCATGGGCTATGACAGTTCTTAGATCCGATATTATTCTAGTAACAAAAGGATCAAGGGAGTTGGGCCAACGGATGGAAATCACTACCACTATCATTGAACCCTACTAGTGGTTGGATATGACTTCCAACTCACTAGCGTTTAAAGTGTGTCATGGTGTGTGTGGTTCTTTTTACTTTGCATGAAATAAAAATGCATAAGCCAACATTCACATGATTTTCCTGCATGCTTTGAAAAAGAACGTTTCAATTTAAGATAATGCACGATTACTCTAGATGACGTTCAGAGAATACAACTATCTATGAGTAAAATGGCCACTGGTTGGGCCTCATACATGTAAAAAAAACACAATGGCCTAGACCGTTGGAGACTAGGGTGGACTGCAATAAGAGATCCGCTATTCCTAGTAATGGCTAGTAGAAAACTAAAAATAAACTAGGATTTTCCCATTTCTACCTTTCATTAAGTTTTCTAATTAATCTAATATTTCTGCATTCTGCAAAAAAAACACAGATAGGAAATCACAGAGACAGGGAAGTGCTCCTACCTCAGATCCAAGTTTAATGGATATTTGGCTGCCTACTGTATGCTTTGTTCTCTACTGACCACATCTGTCAAGCGCAGCTGCAACTATTGCCTACGGCTCTATGGCATGGCGACAACTGTTAACCACGGTTGTCAACTGTGGCTAAGACCTGTCATCACAAATATAGTAATTCAGTATTTTGTGGCATAAAATACGGGTTTCCCACCATGATCACCTTATGTAGCAATCTAGGACGCATACACCTAAGCTAATAATAACTAAAAAAATACATAAAGCATAAAATAATGGATTAATTTACAAATAGCCATAAATAAGGGCTTCTTGTATTAAATTTTCATTAAAATTTGATTACAAATACATACCTCTTAGGTATACCCAATGCGATACAATTATTACAATCATAAAAATTCCCCATGCAAGGTTAGGTGTAATCCACAGGCTTCCTAGGTTGACATGAACTACTCTAAGGCAAATATGGCCTTCTTATCCATGATTAGAGGTATTTTTTGCTTTGAATGACAAGACCCTATTAACCCTGCATCCAAGAAACAACAAGAAATATATTAACAACAAAGGAGACCTCTCTTAATGAGGCTTTTAGAGAAAATTATACAAAAGGATGCCATAAAATCTTGAAATCAATAAAATACAGAAAGCATGGTAATCTACACTAAACATGATAATTGACCATCAATAAATATAAATAAAACATAGATAAATCCATCTAATGTCCTAATTAAACAATTGGAAGCATGAAAACATAATAAATAGCCACAACTAATCTAGCTACCAAATGATAAGAAATGAAGGAAACAAGTCTTAAATCCCTACCTCTACCGCACAATTGTCTCTAATAAAACAAATATAGATTAAATACATATAATCTACTACAAATAAAAATTGAACTGCTGCTAAAACCAAGGAAAAAAGGAAATTAAACCTGATCATAGGTCTGTAGTGTAGCTAGCACTGTTTGCCATGACTGACAGCTATGGCTGAGCTAAAAATGTAGTTGCTCTCTAATACCAGTCTTAGATCTCTAACTCCCCTTGATTAATTGATGATCAAGGGTCACCTCGATGTCCTCTGATATATTTGGTGGTTCAATTGCTCATATTGGTGATGGAATGGGCTCAATTGAGTTTTTTTATTTCTCCTAGCCCTCCATAGCCTTCTTGGTTCCAGATGCCATTTGATCTCCAAATAGGCTACAAAAGTGTTCCTCTCAATGGATGCAAATGAGTATGCAATTTGATAGGGCTTCACTGCACTTCAACTCAATATTCTTCTAGACTTCTCCCAAATTTGGAGGGGGGTTTTATATCATATGGGAACGCCTTGTCTTAGCTTCATGGAGAAGCCAATATCAAAAACCTTTAGTTAGGGCAATTGTAGGGAAAGTTCTAGAGGCTTCCACACCCAAACCGTTTGAAACTCGAACAACTTGGCTATTGTAACCAATTTTGGGTTAGTTGAGATTAAACTTAATTTAAAGGCTAACCACGACTCTGAGGCATGGTCAGACCTATTAAGCGTGGGTGTCAGCCACGGCCAACACTAACTAGGCCAAACTGCCTAAATTGAGTGGTTAGAACCACTGCTTCACCTTGGAATCTATCCAAGATCTTTCATATGATTTGTTAGCATGTTCCATATGAGTAGTCACCTCGACATGATGCATTTTAGGTGTCTACATATTGAGCCTTGGATTTGGTGGCTTGATCCTTCCAATGACCTATATTTTTGCTATAGATTCAGAGAACTCCTTTCTCTAAATTGTACCTCCTTTTTGTGAGAGGTAATTTTCAAATATTTTGGATTTGGTAGGCTTCTTCTGTCTGAATCTTCCTTCAATTTTCTTATCGAATTATGACTTAAAATATGATATTCTTGAGGTCGTCACTAGATTCTTATTCTAGGATTTGGCACTCCTTGCCAGATTATTATTCTCAAATTTGGCACTCCTTACCAAATTTTTCTTCTCTTGGGCTTGTTGTTGGATGACGATAATTATCCCAAGTTCTTCACTATCAGGGGCTTCTCCTTGGTAGTGGATTTCTCCAATGAGTTCTCCTAGGAACTCTTTTGATGATGCTTTCGTGGGCTCTACAACAAGGCTCTCCAAGCCTCCTTATTTTTCTTCCTTGAGACCTCTCCAAGGTCTTCTATCTTTTAGATTCTCTGGTCTTCTGACTGAGACCTTTTCTTCAACCTTCTGCTTTTGGAAGTGTTGGTGATGAGATATTCTTCAAGGATCTCTAATTATATTCCTTCTAGATTTGAACAGGATTCTCCTAGCCCTTCTCTTTCTTCTAGGAATGGAAGTTCTTCAATGAGATCTTCTCCTGATATATTCAACTTCTTCTAAGATAATTCTTTAATAAGTAAATGAGATCACCAATATTCTATTTCTGGTACTCTTATCTAGATTCTTCTTCTGGGTCATGAATTCTTCTTCTGAATCAAGAATTCTTATTTGAAGTTTTCTTTAGGAACACTTCTTTGGAGTTTACTTCTAAATTAGAAATTTATCTTTCGAGTTAGGAATTCTTTTCTAAAGTTTTATTCAAAGTTAATACTTATATGGCCTTCTTCTTGATCAAGTCTCCTGTGGCCTTTTCTACCTCAAGGCTTCTCTGGCCTATTCTTCTTCTAGGCTTATCTGGCTTTTTCTTCTTCTAGGCTTCCCTAGTGTATTCTTCTTATAGGCTTCTCTAGCATATTCTTCTTCCAGGATTTTTTGGCCTTATCTTCTTTTGCACTATGTATGTATTAATCTTGAATGGAGATCACCAATATCCTATCTCCTCCTACGACTCAACTTCTGGAGTCTCTTCTTCCTTGAGTCTGCTATAAGGCTACCATGGCCTCTTTTTTACTTTTGTAATTTGTAGTATTGTAGCTCTTATAATGATATATTTCTCAAGGTCTTTGAAATATTTAGTCTTCTCATTTTTGCTACAAGTACTAGAGTGATTCTAAGAAGATATTCTTCCTAACTCTTTTGTAGGAAGCTTCCCAACCTTTTACTGAATCTCCTTTTCCTACAACAAGTTGTCATATATTGGAACAGAAGAACTTATAAATATGGAGATAATAATATTTACTAGTTGATTTGTCAAACTAATGGCTTGAATGTTGAGGCATAGTCTTCACGAGTTTTTTCTACAACTTTGTGGAAAGACCCTAGCCATGTGTAATCTCAAATTTTTTGCAACTGATATTTATTTTAGTCCTCAATTTCCTAATCCTGCTAACTACTATGGTATTTTATATCAATAATTCTAATGGTAACTTTTGCATGCATCAACATTCAATGGTAGATCCAATTTACAAATATGCAGGTCAATAGTAGTAATGGTGACTCTCTCTATTCCTCTTGACCTATTAGACTTATCTTATAATTTATGTAGGTCATCCTATCTCGATTAACCATGGCTCTAATACCACTATTATCTTTTGAGGTATATGCAGTGGAGAGATCTAACATAGGTCTCCATAAAATATAGGGAATATAAAATAACTTGGAACAACAATATGGCTAAAATATACAATAAATAGAAGTGATAAAAATACAATGCTATGGAGAAAATTGTCACTCCATTAATATGAGCTAAAGAGCTACATTATACTCCATACAGGAGTACCCAATAGATCTTGATATGAAGATGATTGTAATCTACTACTATTGGGCCCTTTATATAGGAAGATAGATTCCTTGGCCAAAACTCTACCTAGTTGTAGAAGGGGACACCTTGCACATTATAACTTTCACATTACCACTTGTGCATTTATTACATTGCTTGAAGTAACTAGATAACTTTCCCCTAAAGTAATATTTTATCCTAACTATATAAGGTGGTACAATTACATGACCCAAAGGATGTAATATACTCTAACTCTAATAGTTGTTTTATGATTTATGTGAATGATGAGAAGATGTGATACCTAAAACATCTTGAAATTGTTTAATTATTGATGTGACTGATGAGGAAGGTATGAGACCTTAAATATCCTTTGTATTATGTTTTATTGATTGATTGATTTTATTGAGTCTAATTGATTGATTGATTTTATTGGTGGGGAAGGTGTGATAACTTGAACATCCCCAAGTTGTTTGATTGATTTATGGATTTGATTGATTGGTAGGGATTCAAATGAGGGTTTGGAATGTGCAGTCCTCCAATGGTGGAAATTCATGAAATTTCTCCTACAAGTTTTCCTCCACAAGGGGACTTTTGGGATCGTGATGTTGTTCTACTAGAAATCAAGAAAATCAAGAGCTTGCAATTCAAATTTAGGAGCACCTACTGTCTTGATGTAATGAGTTTTTGGATATTATGAGGTATGCAAGTGGGCTATTATGGCATCCAAATACTTCAATGTGAACTCATTTGTGGAGGATTTTATTCTTTGAGTCTCCATGGTGTCGAAACCTGCTTTATAAATTCAGTCGTCATGTTACCTCTGATGTAGATCAATGGATCTAAAACACAATAAAAAATGCATAGTAGGAGGGCCAAAGCTGCCATATTTGGAGGCTTCCATAGCAATGGAGGTAGTAGTTATAGTGTTGGCATGGTGGATATCACAATAGTAGTGGCTATAGTAGTGGCATGATGGTAGTTATAGCAGCGATAACACAAGCAAAAAATAGCCAAATAAAAAAATTAATTAAAAATAAAATGCAATTTCAAAGGTTTCATCGACCAATCAGATCACGTAGAGTAAATCCTAAAACTCCCCTCAATTCGGTGTAGGACATGTGGTAGTAGAGATTAATTACATGTTTTTTAATGGCAATCGATTGGCATACGGGAGTGCACTTAGAAGGTTTCATGTTTCCAATGGGAAAATAGAACCAGGAAACATGTGGTCCTGCGTAGAGCCACAAAAGGCACTAATGTCACTTTGTGGGGCCCACATGCTTTGAAGCCCCAATTGTGGGGGTTGTAACTACGGTCACATGGAGGTCGATTATTTGGTAGTTGACTTTATGGCAGTTTATGTGAAGACTTTGAGCCCATTCAGATTTTCACTTGGGGGCAATTAAATTTTGCTCCACATTTTTTTTAATTGTTGGCATTATTGGCAGAATAGAATATTCTTTGTTAAAATGGGCTATGATCTTGTTTTTATTTTGCTACCAGAGAACCTTATTATTTTCACACTTTTGGAGGCTTTGTTCTACATCGAAGATAGTCATTTTGTAGTCATTGGAAATATGTTTTCAATATGGACACAATGGAGGTGTTTATTTTCAATTTTGAGGCTATTACATATGTTTTTTTAGCCTCAACGTTTATTGTATAGGGAGTGCACTTTATATTGAACTCGACACTCCATTAATCTACTTTTGTCATCAGAGACTTTTTTTTGGAAGTAGATTTTCTTCACGACCATGATCCTCTTGATATTCCATTATTATTTTGGATGCTCCTACAATAGGAGGTATTATTTAACGATCATGGGAATCTATTGGGTACTCTAGTTTGGGAGTTGTTGTTGTCTCTTCACAAGACCATGGCCCTTTTTTGATGTGATCATGGATATCACATGGGTACTCCTATAGTTGGAGTTGTCTTTACCTTTAGTGGCTTATCTCTCATTGGATCAATGATTTTTAGCTTGGCTCATCAGCAATATTTCCAACATCACGATGCAAGTGAACCTTGTACCTAGTCATCTTCTCTATAGCACTTGGTGGATGCAACGACTAGTTATCCATGCATTTTGGTAGGATGATAATGTTACCATAAGGACATTTTTGACACTTCTTGTAGCACCACATCAAGCTTTCAAAATCATATTTTTGGTTGAAGGTGACTCATGGAAGACTCAATCCATGTTGGGTATTTCTCCCTTTGACATCAAAGGAGGGATTGTTAGGTAAGATGTTAAAGGTCATCTATTGAGGATATGATTGTACCATAGGCTTACTTATAAGCCTAGGTTATTATTTTATTATTATTTCCTATTTATTGCACTTTGTATTCATGTGAGGTATAGTAATCCCATGTTGAAAATAGGTTGTTATTTGTTGGATGTTTAGTTAGACTGTTAGAGTTGTCCTTTGTCTTCTAGCAGTTAGTTGACATCCTTGTTTAGAAAATTGTTATCTGTTAGTTAAGTGGTTGGTCATGTTTGGAAAATTGTTACAACCACTTAACCTACATGATTTCATTGTAGCATTATATATTTTATTGCACTCATGAATAAATCAGCTTCATGTTTGAGTTCCATATTAGTGGTAATCAGAGCCATAGGAAAGTTTAGGTGACTAGTATTGTTTTGCTAGTGCACCAGATCCTAGGTAGGTGCTTGCATGAAATTGGATTTAGGACATTCTCAGCATCATTTTTGTGAATCTCAGGAGGTGGCAGAGCGTAAAATTTACCCATGCACCAAATATACATAGTAGAAACCAGAGGGTAACCATACTTACCATGAGAAAGGCAAGAAAAAAATTCCTATTTGGAAAAGTTGTCTACTTCAAATATCATAAGATATTTGAGGAGAAATTCCATAATTTTAAGGCAAATTTGTGGCCAAGTGGAGACATTGGTAGTCTTCCCAGGATATTTTTAGAGGGTTTCAGAATAGATGCACAAGTTGTTTGAAATTTTGAAGGGTAAATGTTGCTCTTCAATCCACCACAAAAAGGAGGGTTTCATTAAAAAGTGTGGAGAGATCATTTTTATTCCTCCCCTTCTACCTGATTTATCAGCCCTTTTTGACGATTGATCACCCCACCAATTGGCTACCTTTTGACCAGTAGATCTTGGGAAAATCTTTCCCACCTCTCTCCATAATTCCCCTTATCCCTCCATTTCATTCCTTTCTACCCCTTATACCTCCCAGTTTCCTATTCTCTCTAATACCAGCCACTATTCATAGTTTTGTTGATGGTTACCAATAGTACACAACAGGGCCAACCTAACTCACAGCAAAGCCTCGGTTGCTCCTAAACCCCCTCCTCTTAACGACACCCTACATCCAAGTTTAGGCCATTTTAGCATATTTTAGCTATTACAACAGTCGCGAGAGGTCAAAGAACCTCGAGTGCAGACGAAAGAAACCAGACGATGGTAGGAAAATAATCACAGGTAGAGGAAATTTTTAGGAAATTTCCTAAGGTTTTAACAACCAATCTTGTGCAAGAAGCCAAACCCTAATTACAATATGATACATGGCAAGTTGGCATTGTTTTTGTGAGTTTGAATTTTTTTTCGGTGAGTTTGTCATCTTCGGTGTCATGCAATGGGTCTCCAATAGGGTTACATTTTAGTCAGATAAAAATGAAGTTTTGATGAATTTAAAAAAAAAAAACTGGCACGTAAGATAATTTTTTGGCAATCAATTACTGTTATCGATGATTAAATCTATTTTTTGTATTCTTGTAGTATTTCGACAAAGAATTGGTGGATTTTCATCAAGTTTTACAGCCTCCCGATGGGTTTGCAATGCCTATAGAAGTTAGAAGGGGGGAACATTAAATTTTTCATGGGTAAATTATCCCACATCAGTTGTGCGGAGGTAAAACATGGGTTGAAAATTGTGAGGATGTATTAAGAGTAGTGTGAGCACCTTTCGGTGCTCACATCGGTCGCTCACATGACCGCACCATTAAAGGCACCTCTCTGTTGAAACATGTGGTCTGCAATTTAGTGTTGTGGTAGAATTGTTGAGTTGGTGTTTCAATAGTTATGGAGTTTGGTGTTGTGATGATTTGTGTTGAACTGTAGGTTACCACCAAATAATTTTTGGCATGCAGTAATAAAACTCAAATTGGGATTAATCCTACATTGGCCCTGAGGGAGGCCCTCAGTAGGTTTATAAGTCATCGTGCACACATAAGGAGGTGACCACCTCTTGGTGGTCACCTTTGAGCATGCACACGTGCATGCTATTTGGAGGTGCTTCCTGTATACAACACCAGTTGCCTTGGACGTTTACATTGGCAGATTGTAGGATGGTGAATTATTGCAAAAAATTGATAGTTGAATTCCACGTTGAACGATGGAATTGACCAGTCCACGAGCGTGGTTGACTCTGCATTAAAAAAAAATTACCACTGCATATTTCAAAATTCAAATTTAAAATTGGCACCAAGGTGATTTTTCTAATTTTTGCAAATTAGGCCTAATTTTTTTGCAATTTTTTTCTCAATTTTTGTAAACTTGGCCTAATTTTTTTGCAAAAAATTATAATTTTACCTCCACAAGTCAATTTTTTGCAATTTAAGGGCTAAAATTTATAATTTTTAGTGCTCATTTTTTTAATTACAAAATTGATGTCATTTTTGTAAAAAGCACTAAATAGCCCATTTTTGTAAATTTGGAAGGCAAAATTTTTGTAAAATCTAGGCAAACTTGTGCATTAGGAAAACTATCAAAATTGTTCCTAAAGCCTAGATAGTTCTTGCAAAAAATTTGTAATCCTCCTAGTCTGGTATATACATGTAATATAATGGATACCAACCTCAAAATAAACATGGAAAACCTTACTGTTGCAGTAGACATTTTTGCAGATAAAGTGAGAGATATTGTTGTCCAATTAACTCCTGGTGAGGTTAAAATTTATCACAATCATGCCAACAAAGCAAAATTTAAGGTCAAATTTTATGATGGATCAAGGGATTTTAATATCTTGTCTACATGGATTTTAGATATGTAAACTTGGTTTGTCTATGCTAAAATTACCGAAGATGACCAAGTTGCTTTTGCCACAGTCAAACTCACAGGTTTAGCAAAAGTTTTAATTGTAGAAAGAAAAAGCCAATAATGTTGCCATGACTTGGAAAGAATTGATCCAAATTCTAAAAAACATATTTTTTCCACCAAATTACCAAAGTGACATCATGACCAAGTGGTATAGATTGAGGTAAGCCTATAGTATGTCAATTGTTGACTACATTTTTCAATTCAATAGGCTAAGGGTGCTTCTTGGTGTGAAAGATTCATAAGAGGATTTTATTAACAAATTCACTCATGAATTACAAGATCATATTTATAGAGAAATCAAGTTTGATTATTTCCTCACTTTGGATGTGGAATTCAAGCATGTCATTCTCATAGAGGAGAAATTCGGTGCCTCATATAGATCTCGACAGGACAATAGTTCCAAAGGCATGAATCAGCATCAATAAAATGTGAAGAACACTTCTCATTCTTCCCCTCATTCTTTGTCTCCTCCCACTTCTCCTAAAGCACATTCTTCTTCTTCTAACTCTAAAAATCATTCTTCTTCAATGTATTGTGATTTTTGTAAAAAGCATGGTCATGTCAAGTTCAAATGCTTTACTTTTGAAAGAATGAAAAAGAAGAAGTCCCTAATTGTACAACCTACATATGAGGAACCATAATATGGTCCCATTGTGACTACAGAGACAGAAGAATAATATCTTGCTTTAAAGAGTAAACTAAACAAAGTTACCCTCATGACGAATGTGTTTGCTCAAGGGGGTCATGACCATTTGTTTATCACTATATCCTACCTTACACATGATTTTGATGTGGATTGTATCATAGATAATATATCACATAATAATATCATTGTAATGTCCATTTTCGAGAAGTTGAAGCTTCCCATAAAGCCACATCCTACACCATATGTACTTGGGTGGAAGGATGTAGACTCCACATCTAACATCATACACACATGCACCTTGAATTTTGCTTTTGGTGATAATTTTGTGGATAAAGTAAGATGTGATATAATTGATATGGATTGTTATGGACTATTTCTTGGTAAACCCTATCAATTTGATAGGAATGCAGTGTATCATGCTAAAAATAACACATACACTTTGGATTTGTATGATAAAACATACTTGATACAAAGAACTACACCCACATCAATTTTTATGCAAATTTGTAGGCAAGTTCGTAAGCCATTAATTCAAGCACTTAGTTTGGCTCCTACTTGCATAAGTACCACACAAGAGAAATAATAAACATCATCAAAGACTCATGATAAAGAAGAAGTTTCACTTCCACAAATTGAACAATCACAAGAGCTCATGGTTAAGGAACCCATCACTCTCACTCATGAGAAATATATCAACCATTCCATTGGCATCATTTCAAGTACACCTATGGACACACAACCACTTGCTCCATATAATTTGCCTTTGGATTTGCCCTCTTCTACCATTGCACACACGAAGGAGTAAGCTAAGGTCACTTTCTTAATTCAACACCGATAGAGCCTTCAGAGCAAGATAACATAGGACTTGCAGGAGACTCAGTAGGAGCAGTAATAAGTTATGTGCAAGCATCATAGTCCTCACTCATATTTATTTGGAGATAGAGTTTGGCATCCTTTGGATAAGTGACGCTTTCTAGAGACACCATATCAGGATCCTCCTTTGGTACCTGAACCTGTCATCAACCCTACAATAGTAGTGGCACATGATCATCAACTTTCACTCACTATAGATAGAGTTTTTGATATGAAGACTCATCACACTCAATAGGGTTCTTTTACTTCTTACCTTGTCGCCCATCATGATCACTTTCCACACATGGCTTTTTGTATTCCTCATCGTCAGATGGCCCATGAATTTCCACATTTTTTGAGAGCATTGGGGTCCAATACTTCTATGGTTGGGAGGAGTGTTGAGGATATGATTGTACCTTAGGATTAATTATAAGCCTAAGTTATTATTTTATTATTATTTCCTATTTCTTACACTTTGTATTCACGTGAGGCGTAGTATGCCCATGTTAGAAATAGGTTATTATTTGTTGGATGTTTAGTTAGACTATTAGAGTTGTCTTTTATCTTCTAGTAGTTAGTTAACATCCTTGTTTAGCAAATTATTATCTATTAGTTGAGTGGCTGGCCATGTTTGGCAAATTTTTACAACCACTTAACCTATGTGATTTCATTATAGC
Organism: Wollemia nobilis; assembly: GCA_028583015.1. Classification (NCBI taxonomy): domain Eukaryota; kingdom Viridiplantae; phylum Streptophyta; class Pinopsida; order Araucariales; family Araucariaceae; genus Wollemia; species Wollemia nobilis. The sequence goes on along the minus strand of JAQPPZ010016911.1, from coordinate 1,383,203 downwards.
ATTATATATGTCATTTCACTCATGAATAAATCAACTTCACGTTTAAGTTCCATATCATCATCCATAATTATGAGTTGTAAATAAAATAAAGCATAAAAAATGTATTAAATTGTGTGCTTTATTATTCATTCCAATTAGGAAGTTTAGTTCATTTAGGAATTAAGTAAAAAATACCATGCAAGGTGGCCATGTAAAAGCTAGTTTTTTAGTAAGTTTAGTTATTTTCAGCTTTTCTGATTGATCAAAGTGGATCAATCATTATAAATTGTAATTGTAATAATTTGAAATATAGTAGAATAACTTTCAATTCTTACAAAATCATGCCTTGTAAGGAGCGACTGCAATTTCATAGACCAACAAAATCATGTCCTGAAATGATTGGGTGTGATTTCACATAAGTGAGGTGAAAAACCCTAGAAATATATAGAAACATACAATAAATAAAATTAAAATCTAAATGCAACAAAAACTTCTAGAAGATAATGCAAAAGTAGGTAGAAGGGTTGAGACCTTTGAATAGTTGATCTCTCCTTAGGGCTTTAACACTTGTTCACAACACACAATCCAATGCAGCAAAAAATAGATCTTCAACAGATTATATTTTACACTTGAACAATAAGCACCTATCAACTTGTAAATTAGCTTGCTTGTAGAAGAAGAATGAATGCAAAAACACTTAAGAGCTTTTTTGTAATTAGATCACTTTTATCACTTGGGAACTTGCTTCTAGGTGAAGAATGAGCTTGCTTGGTGAAAAATAATACTTCAAACCCTCCTTTTATAGTGTATTTGAAAGCAAAATGGGTAAGAAAACTAAGAAAAACTGATGCCTAAAGATTCCAACCTCAAAAATTAGAGTTTTATAAGAAAAATACTAATCTAGAAAAATCGCACCCAATTAGGGTCGATCGCAATTTCGCTTAGGTGAAATAACACCCCATCAAGGTTAACCGTGATTTCATTGAAGAAGGAAAAGGGCAAAGAGAAGCCTGCTTTGGGTAAGCCTAAGGGGTCTCTTTGAGGGCCTAGGAAAAATGACTCACTCAAGTGCGTCAATTTTTCATGTCTACACTAGTAAGTCATCTTTACTTTTTATTCGTTCTTCTTGAAAACATAAATTTTCTTTCTCAATAATTTTTAACAATTTATGTTTTTTTAAGTTTCGTTTCACTTGTTTCTTTTTTGCCATATTCCTTTGAAATTGAACACCTTATATCTTCCTAAATTTCAAAAAATGTAATTTCTCAATTCTAAATTTCATAAACCTATGTTGGTGTTGAATTCCTTATAACTCCCCAATTAGAAATTTAGAAATTCTATAAAAGATATTTGCAAGTTTTGTATTCCTAATTTGATGTTGAACTCCTTATTTCTCCAAAATTATCAATTTGTAAATATTTCAAATTGCTTTACAAAATCAAATGAATTAATTACAAAACATGTAATTATCTTCCCAAAACTTCAAATCAGTTTTTCAAAACTTCACAAAAATTTCCAAATTGCATAAATAAAATATCTAGGGTTTTTATTTTCCACTTATAAACCTTATACCTCCAATAACAATAATTAATCAATGTGGAAATATATTAATCAAACTCAATCTTTCATAAACCAATTATAAATTACTCCTTATTACTCCAACATTTTAATAAATCAAATATTAACTTGAAATTTACCTCAATAATCTAGGTGCGTGCTATTTTGGGTGAAATAATCGGTCTTCACTATTGACTCTTCAATAGGCTTCTTTCTGCAAGGCGCTCTCCTAAATTTACAAACTGATTTGATGCCCGAATGAACCTCTCTTGTGCTATTTATGGCCCATGCATTAAATGACTATTTCAAAATACTTTGACTCCCTTCAAAGATGTTTGGTGCTCACTATTCCAAGTGCCAAGTGGCACACAAACTCTTTTTCTCTTCTACTAATGTTCCTTTGGTGCTCCAACTATTTGTACTTCTCATAACACTTGGTAGAAGGTATTTTCCAACTTTGGCTCATTTCACTCAACAATTCTATGACATCTTGGGTATTACATTTCTTGCAATACCAAGTGGTAAATGAACTCTTCAACTCCTCAAATCAGTTATCTTCCTTTGATAATGTTCCACCATTCTTTACAATACATTTTCTCTTCTCTTCAATGCATTCCAACGTATAGCTTCTATTGCACTTGGCCTTCTACATTCTCCCCTCTCCTTTGGAGTTTTTCTTTCTATGTTCTCCTCCATCCAATGTTGTGGTTCTTCCAATGGTTTTACAATCTCCTCTATATAATGTAGTGGTTCTTCCAATTGCCTCTCCTCGCATGATGATTTATCCACAACTTAGGTGGAATTTTTATTTCCAAAATGGTGGCTCCTCCTTCAACGTACGGTGGCTTCTTTGGCTGACACTCATATTGTGTTACTTCAGCAGACTCTAACTTTTTTTTTATGTAGCTTTGCTTCTCCACAAGTCAACTTCAATGGGTGAGCCTTTTGTTGGCTTGAGAACTTTATTTCTGATGCTTTTACTTATTTTAGACTTACTTTGTTTACTTCTATTTCTGAAACTTATGCATGTTCAAAGAGGCTATTGTTCCTTCAAGAACATGCACTTAACCTTCTTTTTCAAAAACATATACTATGCACACCTTTTTGAGTGCTCCTTATTGCATTTGCAGCTACTTTTCTTGTTGTTTTTAACTAGGAGTAATACTTGCAAAAATATGATAATAATCAACTTATAACACCATAATAAAATATTAATTTCTCAAAATTATTTGTACTTCCTTCCAAGCTTGCTTTCTTGCTAGTTTTGTTCATATTTTACTATTCAAACTTTTTGCCCCAATACCTTCAAATTTATAGATCCTTTGCTTATCTAAATGCTGCTCAAATGTTCTTCAAATGCTATCCAAAATACAACTCTATCTCCTTCAACTTGTTGCCCAAATTATCTAAAATTTGTAGCACTAAATGCAGTCCAAAGGAGATACCTTCCCCCAATCAGAATTTATGAGCCTCTGCTCAAAGGAGATACCTTCCCCCAATCAGAATTTATGAGCCTCTGCTCAAAGGAGATACCTTCCCCTCTGCTCTAGAAATGATCCCTCAGAAGATCAAGTGCCTCTACCTCTTGCCAGCACGTGGAACTCCTTTCCACCGAAGACCTCCTGTCCTCAATGCTTAGCCTAAGAGACCTCTGCCTTCTATGATCACGTCCACAGCAGCTCAGCAACCTGTACCAAACACAGTCAGTCGGTCTAGTACAAGTCTTCCTCTGTCTGTCAGATCTGTCCAACTCTTGAACAAATCAATCCTCTGCATACAAGCCTTCTCAAAGACTTGCCAAATCTGTCCTCAGGTTCTTCTCATAGAACCAATGCACCTCTGTCCTCAAGTTCTCTGATAGAACTATCAAACTCAGCTCACAAGTCCTCTGCTAGGACCTGTCCAAATCTGCTCACAAGTCCCCATCGAAACCTGTCCAAAACTGCTCACAAGTCCCCACCGGGAACCTGTCCAAAACTGCTCACAAGTCCCCATCGAACCGCCAACCCGGCGCCAAAACTGCTCACAAGTCCCCACCGTAACCTGTCCAAAAACTGCTCACAAGTCCCCACTGGAACCTGTCCAAAAACTCAGCAAGCTCACCAAGAAAAACTTTCTTAGTAGGAAATCACAAAGTGAATTGTTAGAGACCCAATGTGATTTGTCAAACTCATAGAAGCATAAAGAGAATTGTTAGAGACTCAATATGTTCTATACTCAAATCCCAATCTCAAAACTCAACTCAAATCAACTCGGCTCAATCTCAATCTCAAATCTGAAAACTCAACTCAATATCTGAAATGGATAGGATAGAATGTTTTCTTTCAAGAACATGAAACCCCAACAATTGCCAACTATGCAAAGAATCACATAACAATGATACTCATGTTCTTTTCACCATCAATTAGGGTTTCAACAACAATGCTCATCAAACAAGGTTTAGTCAACCAACACCATTCAACTCAACATCAACCTTGAAGCATTCAACCAATCATCACAAGAAAAGGAAACAAGTAGAAATCCTTTTCCCTCCAAAGATATTTGAACAAAACAACCACCAACACAATATCACCAAATGCAAAGAATAACTTGCTCAAATCAACTCAATGGAGTAAGCCCAATATCATGAATCAAGTAAAGCAATAACTTGATCAAACAACCTCTATGGAAGCAACTCAACCATCAAACTCAAAACAGCCAACCAAGGGTTCCACCAACTCAATGCAAGTAGCTAGACTCACAAATATAAACCCTAGTGCACAAAGCTTCCACTATCTCAAACCAAAAATTATGCATTCACCAAAAACTCTCCTTAAGGATAACAATGCATAAGTAGTCTTCAACAAACCAGAAAATAGGATTTACACCTAGCCAAAGGATACCTAGTAGAATACCTTTTCACTCCAACCTTATTTCAGAAAACATACACCAATCATACTCATAAGAAGAATGTGCCCATACCTTATTGGAGTAGAAGATAATTGAACCTTCAAGTTGTCACCACACACAACTCTCAAACTTATAAATCGCTGTCCAAGAAACTCCGAATTTCGTGGCATAAAGACGTTTTAATAAAAACGTGTGTTACTCTAGCAAAGCACCCCCGCGAGACTCGAAACGGTGACCTCCGCCAATGCAGCGCCCAACAGCAGCCTTCGCTGCCACTAGCCCACGCGGGCTATGAAGTTCACAAGTGAACTTCCCTCCACTTCACCCTCGAAAAAAACTCTCGAAGACTTTTCAACCGCACGTGCTTCTAAGTCTTCCTTCGATCGCAACGAATACAGAGCACAAACACCGCAAATTGCATTCAGGGAATTTCGAATTAATTAGCCTTCCAACCTTAGGAGTTGGAGAATAAATAGTCTCTTCGAAGACACCTTGACGTCGACGAAAATAAAGACCATTTCGAAATTAATCAAAAGTCTTTTCAAAAAGGGTTTAAAAACCCTTAAATAATTTTAATAAATTAAGAATAAAAAAAGGTTTAAAAACCTTTAAGTATTTTTAATAAATTAAAAATAATTTCTCCCTTAATTAATTAAATAATTAATTAATTAAAACCTTGAAGGGTTTTAAATAATAATTAAATAAATAATAAAGAGAACCTCCATTGGTTTTAATAAAAACCATTTAACTTGGTTTTAATAAAAACCCTATCCAATGGAATCTCTCCGGATTCTCTTAAAAATATTCTCTTGGAATCTTCCACCTTTGAAGCCAACACATCCTCTTAACATTAATGCCATTTCCTTTTGACATCAATGACAACTCATAGACAAGAAGCTAGGATCTCAAACCCAAAATTGCCAACAATCTCCCCCTTTGTCATTGATGGCAAACCATGCTTCTCAACAACACAGAAACTCAACATAAACAGCTCCCCCTGTCTTGAGGCTCTCCCCCTTACTCAAATCTCTCCCCCTTTGTCATCAATGGCAAAGGGTCACCTTTGGGGCTCGGGACTAAGAATGAGCCTCTTAGCTTAGTCCCTCCCCCACCTCCCGATGAGGTGATTAATTCTTGGGTGGGAGTAAAACTCCCATTAGGCACTGATCATCATCAGTGTCTATAACTTCCTTGTTGGGCCTTCTCTTGAACTCTTTGTCCATATTCCTATTCCTGTCACTGTTCTTGTTCTTGTTCTCATCCCTGTTCTTGTCCATGCCTTGATCCTTGGACCTGATCATGCCACTTGTTCCTGTTCCTGTATTCTGGAATTTCAGCTCTACACTGTCTGATTGTGTGACCTTCATTGTTGCACTTGAAACACTTGACGATGTTGTTTCTCTGAGGTAAACCTGATCTTTGAATCCACTAGTTCTGACCAAACCTATTCTGACCAAACTTGTTCTGGCCAAACCTGTTCTGACCAAACCTGTTCTTGTTATTTGCCTTGCAATAAACTGCCTTGTGCCCAAACTGTTGACAAGAGTAGCAATACCCTTGAAAGTAACTAGCACTTCTGAAACTATCATTTACCTCCTTCACTTGAGCCATGCAATGTGAAGCCATGTGACCAAACCTGTGACAAGCAAAACATCTGCCTTGAAACTTTCCTTTAATTGACCTCTTAGGTTCCGAAAACTTCTTCTTCTCATTCTGAATTCTGTTTTCTGTTTCTGTGCATCTATCATTCAAGGACTCCTTTTCTGAAATACTTTCCTCATCAGAACTCTCTTCCTTTTGGAGTCTCTTACTAGACTCTCCAACTTGTTCCTTGTGTGGCTTAACAAAACCAAGGCCTGTTTTATCTATTGTCTTTCTTTGACCTTTGATGAGTGACTTAACCTTTTTGGAGCTATCTTGAAACCTGTAAAGCTTATCCTTGTACTCTTTAGTTTCCTCTTTCAAAGAAGCCATTTTCTGTTCTAACTCACTATACTCAAGAACCTTAGACTCTAACTCATCCTTGAGTTCTTGTGTCTTAGCCATAGAGAAGTCAAGACTTTCTATAAGATCATCTCTCTCCATACAACATTCATCTAACTTATCCTTGAGTCTAGCATTCTTCTTTCTTTCCTTTTTCAAAGCACTAAGAGCACTAATAAGTTCACCTTCAAGATCTACTTCACCTTCCTCTATATCTTCCTCTATTTGTTTGCTTTTTGAATCATCAAAGCCTTTTTCAGATTTCTTATCACTAGAGGTGCTACCCTTTTCAAAAACCATACATGCATCTTCCTTATAGTTTTCTGAAGCATCCTCATACATACTAGAAACCAAATCATTATTTGTGCAATCATCCTCAAGGTGACCAAAATTTCCACATCTAAGACATTTCATGATAATGAATCTATGTTTCGGTTCTTCCTCTTTTTCTGATATGAACAACATCTCATTTTCATTATCACTTGAAGAACTTTCACTATCACTACTAGAACACTTACTTGCTTTGTCTAGGTAGAAACTCTTCTTGTGCTTGTGAGAATACCTCTTTCCTTGATTGTTGTGCTCATCTTTGTTTTTCCTGTGATGCTTGTGCTTTTCAGAATCCTTGCTCTTAGAATCTTGTTTATCTTCATCACTTTCATTCTTGGGAATAGTACAGTCAGTAGCATAATGACCAAACTTTCCACAATTGAAACATCTTATATTTTTCATACTTTTGTGCTTTCTAGAGAACTTGCCTTTCTTGTTGTAATATGCCTCTTCATCACTAGAAGACTCATCACTATCTTGAAGTTGTTTACCCTTGGAATTCTTGGTAGCCTTGAAAGCTGCCTCTTTCTTGACATCAACCTTCACTTGAGTTCTCAACTCAAATGCTGCAAGTATACTATGGAGCTCATCCTTTTTCAACTTATCCAAATCTTTAGCTTCCTCAATAGCAGAAATATTTTCACTAAATCTATTAGGAAGAGATCTTAAAATCTTATCACAAACATCATTTTCAGCAAGCTCAAGACCTAAGTCTTTCATGGAGTTAACAACCTCATCCATACGAAGCATGTAGTCACTAATATTTTCATCATCATTCATCTTGAGTTGTTCAAACATACCTTTGAAGTGTCTCAACTTGGCCTTTCCGACATTTGTATCACCTGTATGAACCACCTTCAACTGTTTCCACATTTCACTAGTTGTCTTGCAGTGAATCACTTTGGTGAGATCTGCTTTCCGTAAGCCTTTCAGGATTGCATTCATTGCTTTTGAATTGCTGTGATGTAGGAGCCTTTCTTCTTTAGTATTAGGACCATGTTCAGGAATAGTGTACTCATCTTCAATCACTTCCCAAACCTCATTCCCAAGTGCCATTAGATGAACCTTCATCCTTGCACTCCAAAGACCAAAATCTGACCCATCAAGAATAGGTGTTGCATTGCCACTTGAATGATCCATTGTGTTCTTTACTAGCTTTTCCTTCAAGCTGTTAAACTTTTCGAAGGCACCTGCTCCGATACCAATTGAAGAACACAAGCTTATACTTGAGAGGGGGGTGAACAGTATAAGACCTCTTTTTACTTTTTCCTTTATACTTCAAAATAGTAAAGCAATATACCCAAAGCAATATCAAAGCAATGCACAATATCATCCACAAAGTGACACCAATTTTAACGTGGTTCACCCAGAATGGCTGGGCTACATCCACAAAACTTTTCTCTAAAAGTTATCTCAAAGTTCTTTGGGAATCCTTCCCAATTACAATGTTTATGAGCCTCGGCCCAAAGGAGATACCTTCCCCCAATCAAAATTTATGAGCCTCTACTCAAAGGAGATACCTTCCCCCAATCAGAATTTATGAGCCTCTGCTCAAAGGAGATACCTTCCCCTCTGCTCTGGAAATGATCCCTCAGAAGATCAACTGCCTCTACCTCTTGCCAGCACGTGGAACTCCTTTCCATCGAAGACCTCCTGTCCTCAATGCTTAGCCTAAGAGACCTTCGCCTTCTATGATCACGTCCACAGTAGCTCAAGCAACCTGTACCAAACACGGTCGGTCAGTCTAGTACAAGTCTTCCTCTGTCTGTCGGATCTGTCCAACTCTTGAACAAATCAATCCTCTACATACAAGCCTTCTCAAAGACTTGCCAATCTGTCCTCAGGTTCTTCTCATAGAACCAATGCACCTCTGTCCTCAAGTTCTCTGATAGAACTATCAAACTCAGCTCACAAGTCCTCTGCTAGGACCTGTCCAAATCTGCTCACAAGTCCCCATCGAACCTGTCCAAACAAGTCCCCGTCCAAACTTGTTCCCTGCCAACTTTTCCAAGCCTCACAAGCCCAAACTGTCCAAAAACTCAGCAAGCTCACCAAGAAAAACTTTCTTAGTAGGAAATCACAAAGTGAATTGTTAGAGACCCAATGTGATTTGTCAAACTCATAGAAGCATAAAGAGAATTGTTAGAGACTCAATATGTTCTATACTCAAATCCCAATCTCAAAACTCAACTCAAATCAACTCAGCTCAATCTCAATCTCAAATCTGAAAACTCAACTCAATATCTGAAATGGATAGGATAGAATGTTTTCTTTCAAGAACATGAAACCCCAACAATTGCCAACTATGCAAAGAATCACATAACAATGATACTCATGTTCTTTTCACCATCAATTAGGGTTTCAACAACAATGCTCATCAAACAAGGTTTAGTCAACCAACACCATTCAACTCAACATCAACCTTGAAGCATTCAACCAATCATCACAAGAAAAGGAAACAAGTAGAAATCCTTTTCCCTCCAAAGATATTTGAACAAAACAACCACCAACACAATATCACCAAATGCAAAGAATAACTTGCTCAAATCAACTCAATGGAGTAAGCCCAATATCATGAATCAAGTAAAGCAATAACTTGATCAAACAACCTCTATGGAAGCAACTCAACCATCAAACTCAAAACAGCCAACCAAGGGTTCCACCAACTCAATGCAAGTAGCTAGACTCACAAATATAAACCCTAGTGCACAAAGCTTCCACTATCTCAAACCAAAAATTATGCATTCACCAAAAACTCTCCTTAAGGATAACAATGCATAAGTAGTCTTCAACAAACCAGAAAATAGGATTTACACCTAGCCAAAGGATACCTAGTAGAATACCTTTTCACTCCAACCTTATTTCAGAAAACATACACCAATCATACTCATAAGAAGAATGTGCCCATACCTTATTGGAGTAGAAGATAATTGAACCTTCAAGCTGTCACCACACACAACTCTCAAACTTATAAATCGCTGTCCAAGAAACTCCGAATTTCGTGGCATAAAGACGTTTTAATAAAAATGTGTGTTACTCTAGCAAAGCACCCCCGCGAGACTCGAAACGGTGACCTCCGCCAATGCAGCGCCCAACAGCAGCCTTCGCTGCCACTAGCCCACGTGGGCTATGAAGTTCACAAGTGAACTTCCCTCCACTTCACCCTCGAAAAAAACTCTCGAAGACTTTTCAACCGCACGTGCTTCTAAGTCTTCCTTCGATCGCAGCGAATACAGAGCACAAACACCGCAAATTGCATTCGGGGAATTTCGAATTAATTAGCCTTCCAACCTTAGGAGTTGGAGAATAAATAGTCTCTTCGAAGACACCTTGACGTCGACGAAAATAAAGACCATTTCAAAATTAATCAAAAGTCTTTTCAAAAAGGGTTTAAAAACCCTTAAATAATTTTAATAAATTAAGAATAAAAAAGGTTTAAAAACCTTTAAGTATTTTTAATAAATTAAAAATAATTTCTCCCTTAATTAATTAAATAATTAATTAATTAAAACCTTGAAGGGTTTTAAATAATAATTAAATAAATAATAAAGAGAACCTCCATTGGTTTTAATAAAAACCATTTAACTTGGTTTTAATAAAAACCCTATCCAATGGAATCTCTCCGGATTCTCTTAAAAATATTCTCTTGGAATCTTCCACCTTTGAAGCCAACACATCCTCTTAACATTAATGCCATTTCCTTTTGACATCAATGACAACTCATAGACAAGAAGCTAGGATCTCAAACCCAAAATTGCCAACACAAATCTTCTCCAATGACTACTTCTTCAATTTCTCAATAGGGCTTCTCTATTCTCCTTCTTTTGCCTTTCAAAATTTCAATGGACCTTTTTCCCAGGCCTCATCAATGTTCTTTCTCAAATCTCCTATCTCCTTTCTCAAATATACAATGGGGACCTCTTCTCTCGGGTCTCCTCTTTCTCAATCTTCAATAGGGCTTCTCTAGCCTCTTTCTCTCTCCTTAATATTCAATCTTCAATCTTCTATGGGACCTCTTTCTTGGGTCTCCTTAATATTTAATATTCAATATTCTATGGGGATTTCTTGGGTCTCCTCAATATTTAATCTTCAATATGCAATTTTCAAATTTTTATATCTTCAATTCTTCAATCTCCAATGAGACCTCTTTCTTGGACCTCCTTAATATTCAATGTCTATTATTTTGTTGCAACTCCAAAATCAATTCCTACGTGAGAAAAGCAAATAGAATTTAAAACAATCAAAAGTGAAATTCTTCTCTATCTATTGTAGGAAGCTTCTCAACTTCTGAGAACTAATCTTTGTAACAAAATATTAGACAACAACAATCAAAGACATTCAAATCTTCAAAATTCTGAAATCAATAAAATTTACTAGTTGTTCTTCAATCTAGTGGTAGGAAATCTATGTTGAGTCCTAGTCTTCTTGAGTTTTTCTACAACCCTATAGAAATACTCTGACCAAAATGCAAATTTCAATTTTTGTAAAATAAATATCTCTATCTCCTATCAATCTCCCATGTGGATCTGATACCACTGTTAGCTTTTAATGCTTAATACTTAAAACAAATAACCACAAGATCTCAAATAAATTTGCTATATGAAATATATGTTAATGATAATATTTTAATCATATAAAACTCATAAATAAATTTTACAACAACTCATAAAATAGCCATTACAAATGCTCACAAAAATAATCTCTTGATATAGAATAAAGATCTCAAATACACCTTACTTTCACACTTTTATTCTACATTGTGTCTCACACACACACACACATAGACACATATATAATGGAATGTGACTCTCCATATGGAGTACTCTTGGCCTTCACTCTTCTTGATACTCTTCACTTTCCTACTCTAAGGACACATGTGCACTCTTACATAATGGACACTTGTGCACATCTACACTCAACACACTTGCACACTTAACTACATGACACTTGTGCATTTCTTGCATATTATTACATTACATAAAATATTTACTCACACTCTAATCTAAGATACACTCCTAATCTAAATATGTACCCAAGGTGGTATATTAGCATGTCCCAAATCATGTAATATACTCTAACACTAAGTTGGGCCTTCCCCTTATTTTTCACCAAAGTGTCTTTAGTAATCAAGTGACTTGTGGGAAACTCCTCATTCACAATGGGTTGTATTCCAAAGGATAGTACCAACCTCAAATTCTATCCATTGGGCATTTTGTGTCTGCCCTATTCATTTATATCTTCCTAGATCAAGATCAAAACCCTTGATAATACAGTCCTTAGGTTGTATTGGAAGGTTGATTACTAGGTCAAGCCCTTCATCTAGTTATCTTACTTCTTTTTTGGCTAGGATTACTTTATTATATGTACCATTGCTTTTAGTAATGTATAATTTTTTATCATGGTTTTCTTACTGCTGAAATCTTGTTGTGTTTCCTTTTTTGGATTCTTGAAGCTCTTTGTTGGTGGGGTTGGAGGCTATCTTTGGGTTTCTAACTACATTTTTTCAGGTTGATGGGGACCTGTTCTTAATGGATATAGTTTATTGCCTCGAGGATGCTTCTATTGGGGTTCCCTGGAACCATCTTGTCTCTTTCTTGTGGTTGTGATTCTGCATTAACTGTTTCCTTAATTTCCTTTGGTTACTAAGTATTTTTCCTTGTTGCGTGAGGATTTCATGGCCTGTTGGGATCCTCAGTTCATTGTTCCACTTTCTAGGCCTGTGTGGGATGTGGATTTGTTTCAGTTCTATGGTTTCTTCTAGCATCCCTGATGGTTTCCCATCCTCTCTTTGGCGGATTCTCTGCTCCACCCTGTTGTTATGGGTGGTTTTTGTAATCGTTGGATTTTTTCCTACGTGGGATGTTGTAAATGTTGGTGCTAGTTTATTTCCCATCCTTTCTTGGGTGGGACTTAATGTATTTGTAGTTTCTCTACTCCACCCCCTGGTGTTGGGTGGTTTTTCTACATTTGTTGGTTTTCCCCTGTGTGGGACGTTGAACTCTCTTGGTTTTTAATTTCTCCGATGCCTGTTTTCTTTTCCCACCTTTGGGTTTTTTCAAATTTATTTCCAGGCGGGAATGTCTGTTAATTTTATTACCCTTTATATTTCCCGCTAGGAGGGTGTTTCAAATTTCAAGTTCCCGTCTTTCCTTCCTGAAGGCTTTCTTTTTGCCTTCCTGAAGTTGTTCCTTTCAGCTTTCCTCAAGCCTTTCCTGGTGTCCTTCCTTGGGATTTCCTACGGCCTTTCCTTTGGCTTTTCCTTTTGAATTCTGATGACTTGTTGTAATCAGGTTTTGGGTCCCTTGATAAAAACCCACTTTTAAATTTAACCTACCAAAAAAATAATATTCTTTGTCAAAGAGAGCCCTAGCATCAAGATCGTTGTCAACGAGGTTCTAAGCGATGATAGTGACCCTGAGTATACTACTCCTAAATTGAATAAGCTTTCTCCTGACCAAGCCCCTCCTCTCTCTGGTTATGAATTTCGACATCGATCCCTGAGGAATTCTAAGGCCAAGAAGGATGAAAGCCCAACCATTGTCAAGAGTACTCCCAAGCCCAAAAATGTAATACTATCAGTCCACTTTCAAAGGTTACCCTTGAGGAGAATCCTAGCAAGCCAAATTTGACTAGGCCCAAAAGTGAAGCTAAGCCAACGAGAGAAGCCTCCACGTCCATAATGCAAAAATCGATCCTCTACCTAGTTGCATCTGTCGTGGCCAACCTGTCTGTAGCAACCAATTCGACGAAGGCAACATGGATGCTCAATATCCAAGCTGCTAAGGTGATGGATGAACTCCATTCTCAACTCAATTTCTTGTTTTTGATCAAGATGCACATACTGAAGACCCTACAGCACTGAATTTTGATGATAGTTTTGGTCTACCGATTGTTTTGTTTACTTTTTTCTTGGGATTATCCTCTAGGGCTGTGTTCCCAATATTGCTTTGCAATTGTTGTTTAGGACTGCCCCACGGGATGAGTGTGTTCCCTTTGTTTGGTCGTTGGACTTGTTATAAATAGTTTTATCCATATGTATCAAGGTTTTGGAGACCTTTCAAAATCCGTTTTAATTATCAATCTATAAAAAAATAATATTCTCTCATTTATATATAATTAATTAAAAATTAATACAAAACATGTAGGTAAATTTAATAAAATAACTTTAGCATAAGTTGTGGTAGATTGGTGAATGCAAGATACTTATTTTTTAAAAAAATCTATTTATTCATATAAATAATTATTATAATATAGAATGTGTCTTATATTTAGAGAAATAAAAATATATTTTTATATAAACCTAAAAACAAGTAATTGATATGAGCACTAAATTTGGATGATATAGTTATGGACCATGATCACGAGCATAAAATAAAGCGAAGATTTGTTATAATTTTATTAATATATAGCAATATCTTGATCTAATCAAAATAAGACTCTTTAAATCATATATAATCAATTAAAAATTAACACAAAATAAATAAAAAGATTTAATAAAATAATTTACATAAAGTGTAGGCAAAGTGATGAGTGAAAGACATATTTTAAAAAGTTTTTTACACGATCTTTTATAGTTTTAAGTCCTTTATACAATGCTATTAATTTTATTTTTTTTAATAAGTTGAAAAGTAGGGATACATCAGGGGTCACTTTCTTGTGATTAAATTTGAGTCTTCATTAGGAGATCCAAATACCTTTTGCCATTACAATGTCCCTATCAAGATTATAAAAAACATTAACTTTTTTAATTAGGGTAAAAAGGGGTTTTAGGGTCCCCAAACCTATACATCAAGCTATGTAAGATAGTACAATATGTTGCAACAACCTTACAAAATACTATCATCCACTTACTACTACAACTGAACCTTAGAATACTGTATATCGACAAAACAACTTCCAAAACATGACAAATTAGTAGACCATTTCTAAAATAGAAACTTTAAAATATATATATAGCTACCACACAATCATAACAAAAACAACAGTCCAGAACCATTAGGTTGCTATGGAGTTCATAGCCAATGGGTCTTTTGATTGTTTCTCTTCTTTAGCATAGGTTCTTCCTCCTTCATAGTGGTAATATTTGACAATACATTTTTGCATTTCAAGCTCCTAAAGTAATATCTTGGTGTAACATATTCTCTTTGATCTTCATTTTTAGAAAACTATCATTGATTGTTTCATAAATAACTTCAAGAACACTATCTGAGGTGCTAATATTTTCCATGTTATTTATTGGATGGTCTTTAGTAATCATTTGGTTTTTATCAATGATTTGATTCAAATTCTTCTTTTGAGGTTGAGTGTTTTGTTGCTCACTTTATTGGCACAACTAAAGGATGAGCTTCTTCCTTGCAAATAGGGATATTTGAAGGTTCAGGATCATTCGTATGCAGAGCCTCTCCACCAAGGAATAATAAAAGCATGATCGAATGATCGAGCATCTCGTCTTTAAGTGGTCATATTGTTGACAACCATAACATCTTAGGGAGAAGTTTTCATATTCAATATTTTGGATCCATTTTCCTTTGCTTGAGGATATAGTAATGGATTGAGACCAAAGAACCGAAACATCTATCTATATAACGAATCTTGCTTTACTCATATTAATTTTACTAAACAAATTGTTCTTCATTTGGGTATCCATATACTAAAATGCACCAATGGCGTTACCAATTTTGGCAAATATCTTCTCTCCCAAAAACTCCATAGGGAGAGCATATAGATTCACCTAGACTAGGAAGCCATCAACTTCTTCTGTAAGGGGATTAAAAATGGGAGTCCAAGGTCGTATATAGACATCCCTTTGTCTGAAAAACTAATTGTATCTATAATAGATTACCCCTATCTCTATCTGCTAAATCAGAAAAGGAAACAGAAAAGAAATTTTTGGGTAGCAGAGTTACTTGGAATTTACTAGACCACCAAATTTTAATGTATCCTTTGAGCTCCTCCAAGTTGGTCTTTTGCCTCTGAGTTTGCAAATAACTGTTTGGGCTTCATGATCAGTTAGATCCAACCCAAATTCATCCTCCAAAATCCTAATAGAGGGAATAGGTTCATAAAAAATGTCCTCTCGTGAACCCAAATATCCCTAAGAGACATTTCTTTTGACCGAAGAGTATTTCTCACATACTAAAGAGTGATTAATATCGTCTTGAGTACAACGAGCGGGTTGCGAACAACCCTCTTTCTACAATTCTTGACTACATGTAGGGTTTGCACCTCTTTCACTTTGTTCCATCCTCACATCCTCCTCCTCCTGAGTACAACAAGCGAGTTGCAAACAACCTTCTTCTTGCAACACTTGACTACACCTAGGGTTTGCACCCCTTTTGCTCTATTCCATCCTAATGTATTCCTAAGTAAAGCGAGTGGGCTACGAATAACCTTCTTCCTACAACACTTGACAAATGTTATCTATACATATTTACATTTTACTTATATTTATCTTTTAAATTATACTATTAAAATATTTTTTTATATAATTTTACATTTTTACTTTCATTTTTAAATTTAAACTTATATGTTATTATTTTATTTTAATTTTTCTAAGGGTTAATTTCATTTCTACTTACAAATACGTAGAATGAAATCTCTTTCCAAAAAAAAAGTAGGTTAAGGATAAAATTATGTTTGTGTGTTTCACAGGAACACATTAGCTGAATAAAGGTAAAGGGTTATTTTAAAATAGTAAAAATAAATAAATGGTTGACGTCTTATTATTATAAATAAAGGAAAAAAAATGAAATGTTAATAAAACCTTAGAAAATATTGAATTCATTAAAAATAATAATTATAAATTTTATGCTTGTACTCTTACATCCAATGTCAAAGTGTCCATTGTCTAACAACTTTTCGTAATACTATTGAATGTTGTGGAACAACAACAATAGCACCAATGAGGGCATTAGCTAGATAGACAAAATATTTTTTGGTTGCTACAGAATCAAAAACAAGATTTTTGCCCCAGGATGGCCCAATGGAGACGCATCTAGATCCTCTTTTAGATAGACTGAGTTCATTTGCAGATTTGTTGAAGGAAAAATCTCCAACGGAGATTGAAAAACACAAAAAATTGTACTAAAAATGCTCTTTACAACTTTTGAAAAAGATCAACATCTCAAAGAGTCAATGGATGCTTTCCACAATCAAAATTAAGGTCAAATATTGTCATTGAGCAAAGGATAGTAGAAGAAATAGTCATATAGATCCAATCATGACATGGTTTGTAAATTCATGGGTATTCGACCTACTCTAAAAATTTTGCGTTCATGGGTTCAACAAAACTAAGAGCCTCTTGGTGAGCATTCTTTGTGGTTTATGGATGTTTTATTATTAGTTTTTCCTCACTTGCCGATAGAAATAGGGCTTTTAAGTCAGAAAAGAAGAATCATGGTTTGGCAAGATTATTTGTTTAGCCTTGGAGAGTGGGATTTGATCCTTGAATTGAACCCACTATTATCCCGATTTGGATTCGTTTGTATGCACTCCCAATGGAGTTATGGGGTGAGCAGGTATTGGAAATCATCAGTAATTCCCTTGGAAGATATTTGGGTGTTTATGCTAGATTATGCTAGATTATGCATGGAAATGGATCTCATCCAGCCTTTGTCAGTAGAGTGGAACTCAAACTTGTAGGACTATCTTGGATTTAGCAACTAGATTATGAGGTGTTGCCCTTCATGTGGAGTTTACCATAAATATGGGCATTTGGCTAGGTCCTACCTAAACAATATGAACACAAAAATGGAGGCTACTATAGGAATGTCTAACCTTCCTAAGGAGGGTAAGTAAACAATCAATAAAGAAACAACCAATATTTCTCAATGTGGAGAAGCACAAGGAGATGGTTTTGAACAACCCAAAATAAGAAGAAGGCAAAAAAAAATATGGTAAAGAGCAAACCCATCTCAAACCTTTAAATATGTATTAGATCTTCAAGACACTAGTGGAATGGGAAGAAGAAAAAATCATGGAAGGAGTGGATGGGAATAATGAAAACAATAACAACCATATTCAAGCCCCTCGTTCGGCTCCTATCCTAGAGTAGGTAATAGTGTAGTAAGTTACCACAATCATATTGCAAGGGCATTTATAGTGCATAACCAAGAGTAGTTGATAATAAAGGATGACATCATGGGTGTGGCAGAAAATAATAGATAAAAGCCAACTCTATGGATAAGCCAAGTGGAGAAGAGATCAAAGAATATCAACTCTCAAAGAGTGGGTAGAAAATGAAATAAGGAATTGATAGCCTCTCAAGGAGATAAACTAGTCATTGGGGTATTGGTGAGGCCAATAGACTCTTAGGGGTTTAAACAATAGAACCCATCAATCCGTTGATCAAAGACTCCTATAAAAAAGTAAAATATTTTTTTTTGCTTATCTAGGAGACAAAAATGTCATTGGATCTTATGTTTAAAAGAATAAATAGACTTTGGAGGGGTGTTGGTCATATGGAAGTGGCTACCCAAGGGGCCTCGAGGGGATAGTTACCTTTTAGAAATCTCTTGAATGGATGAAAATAGAACATATAGCTTGGAGGGGTGTCCTCACATTGCATTTTAGGAACACTGTGACAGTTGAGCAAGTTTTAATCATAATTTTTTATGGGTCTCAAAACCTAGATGGTTAGATTCATCAATGGAAAGTGATGCATAATATGAGAGTCTCGAGGGAGGAGTTAGACTAGATTGTTGTTGGGGATTTTAATGCTAAATTATCATCCAAATATTAGGAAGGGGAACCCCAATTTTAGACCTAGACGATCGGCTTATGATTGCCCAAGTCCATGCATTACACTTGGTGGATATTAAATGTCCTAGAACCAACTATACTTGGACTAATAATATGAGGGAGTCACATAGTAGGAAGGTGAAGTTAGACCATTTTTTGGTTTCAAAGGCATTTGTGAAATAAAAGCTAAAATTTCAGATTTTGGAGGGTCTAGTTTCAAAATACTTCCCCATTCTATTAGAAGGGGGGATCAAGACAAGGCAACATCACAAAGCAGTCATATTTGAAGACTTTTGGTTACAAAAAAAAAAAAAAAACTTTGAAAGAAAATCCCATAGTGGTGGGAAGAGGGATGCTCGATGTATGGGACATTAATGTTTAGATTCCAAAAGTAGCTTCATTATGTCAAGGATTAACTAAAATAATGGATATGAGCTAAGAATATTGACTGTGATGTCCAAAGAGCTCTATTGGTGGCCAGATGAGATGAGGTGCAAAATCACTTTAGGGAAGGAACAATTACAAAGAAACTCAAAGAAGAGGATGATGCATTGCGTAAAGCGGTTGAGGACATTGAAAACCAAGAGGAGATCTACTGGAAACAAAGAGTAAGAACCACTTGGTTATTGGAAGGTGACAAACACCAAATTTTTTTATTAGGCTGCTTGTGCTAAGAGACAAATTAAAAAAATGGAATCTCTTTAGGATGAGAACAAGCACTCCTTTGATACAATCCCAAGGATGCATTTTCATTCAATAGATTATTTTGCTAATTTTTTTAAGGAAGGTATGGTGCAGAACGAAGATGATCAAAATGAAGTCTTGTTGTCATACCCTCTATTATCTCTAAAGAATAAAATCAGGCCCTACTTAAACCTATTTATAAAGAGAAGTTGAAGAAGGTAGTCTATGGAATGAGTACAAGAAAAATGCCAAGTCCAAATGGCTTCCCAATCAAGTTTTTCAGACATTTTGGGACAACTTGCAGGAGTATGTAATGGTTATTATAGAGGGTTCTAGAGGCAATAAAATAATGCTTAAAGCATTAAATCATATAGTTATTACCTTGATTTCGAAAGGGGAGGAGAAGGTGCATATTTCAAATTATAGACCTATTGATTTATGCAACATCATATATAAAATAATAACAAAGGTAATGGCTAAGCAGATAAGACCTATCCTAAATAGCATTATCTCCTCAGAGCAAGAGGGTTTTGTAGAGGGTAGGTAGATCTTGGATGGTGAGGTTCTAGCTAGCTCAAGAGGCAATCCACTCAATGCAAAAATCTGGCAATAGAGGAATGTTCATAAAATTGGATATGTCAAAGGCTTATGATAGGGTGGAGTGGAGCTTCTTGTCAAGGATGATGACAGCCTTCGGTTTCTCTCAGGATTGGATAGAATGGGTCATGATTTGCATATCTACTCTAACATACTTAGTGTTAATCAAAGGCCTTCCCTCACAACCATTTGGAGCCACTCAAGGGCTTCAACAAGGAGGTCCTTGTTCCCCTTATCTTTTTCTCATATTGGCCGAAGGCTTGCGTAGACTCATCTTGAGAAGACAATAGGGTTTGCTAATAGGTATTAAGGTGGGTGAGGAGGTTTTGACTCACCTAAAGTTTATGGATGACACAGGATTGGTGGGAGTAGCCAACTTTAGGGAAGCAATAATGATCAGAGATAATCTTAATGTTTTCCTTAGGGCCGTAAACCAAGTCATCAATGATAAGAAATCCAAAGTGATCTTCTTCAATCTTGATCAAAGGCTTCAAGACAAAATTTTAGAGATCTTGGGATTCATGAGGACTTCTCTCCTAGTGGTATATTTGGGGTCCCTTTGCATTTTAAAAAATTGAAGATAGCTATCTGGAGGAATCTTTTGGATTGTATCAAAGAAATAATTAACCATTGGTCTCACAAATGGTTAACCTTTGGGGGTAGATTAATTTTTTTGCAGACAATCATTCAGGCCATGTCAATTTTTAGATTTTTTATCCTTGTTGCCCCACATACCATATCGAAAGAGTTGGAAAAGATGGCTAGAACATTTTTATGGGGAAGAGTAAAAGGAGAGAGGAAATGGGCCTTAGTAGGTTGGGAGAAAGTAATTCAATCCAAGGTAAAGGGATGTTTGGGACTAAGGAGATCATAGTTAAATGATAAAGCTTTGGCTAGAAAGCTTTACTAGAGGTAGATCTCCCAACCAACTTCTTTATTCAATAGAATTTTAACTAGTAAATATTTGGGATAGATGAACCCGAATAAGGTGAGTCGTTTTCCTTTGTATGGTAATGGGTCCTTAGGGTGGTAGGCTCTAAAGGTAGGATCTCATATAGTGAAAGAAATATTATTTTAAAAAGTTGGGAGACGAGATAAGGCACGATATTGGATTGATTCATGGGATCAATACCCACCTATCATTGTTGAATTCCCATATTTGCAACTAGTAAAAACAACCATGGAAAGCAAGGGTTGGATCCAAATTGAAAGTTATTTCAACACTAGTCATCTTGGGGATTATAGGTTTAAGTAGTTTAAGAAGTTGGATGAGTGGTCAATTTCAATCCCTCCAAAATTGGCACCCATCATGACTAAAATCTTGGTAGAAATATTTCTCACAAGTAGAGATGAGGAGGATGAATTAGCTTAAGGTTGTGGAAGCCTTGAGTCTACACAGTGAATGATGGATATGATAATATCCTTCTATAATCTCCTCATGAATATCATGTTGAGGATTGAAGAAATATTTGGAAACCCAAGGGTTGGTCAAAAGTAAATTTCTTTGTCTGGTTGTTCATGCACAATGGAATTCTTACTTTTGATAATATGAGATGTACATGAATCATTTGTCTATCCCAATGTGTTTTATGCTACAAAAGCAAGGAGGCATTTGACCACTTGATGTTTGAGTGCTCGTTCACACGCACTAGATCTGGGAGCAATGGTTTTTAGCTTATAAAATCTAAGTCAATGGTGATTTGAATCAGATTAAAATTTGAAAAAATTGAAGAGGGGTAGATTTAAATCTGAAGCTCTTCGTATTGAGTGGAAGCTCGGATTAAAATTTATTTGGTGGCAAGTGTGGTTGGAGGGAAATGGAAAAAATTTTAGAGAAACACTTTCATCCTTGGATGGCATTTGGCAAGTCATTTGGAGCAAAATCACGAAAACTAAGGCAATGTCTGCTAAAGAGGAAACTTAGGCTAGTATAAGAAATATGGAGAAGGAAGCTGAAGTTCAAGAGGGGTTGGACAGAGTTAGTTGGAAACCACCCCTAGAAGGTTGGATTTAAATTAATATTGATCGATCTGCAAAAGGCAATCCAAGTGGAGATGGAATTGGAGTGGTTTGCATGAATCATGTTGGGACAATGCTCTATTGGGAACTACAAGGCTTGGACAAGGCCACGAACAATGAAGCATAAGCCTTAGCTATCAAATATGCTTCTATCTAGGTGGTAAGACAAGGTTATAGGAGGATAATCATAGAATCAAATTCTCAAATCTTGGTAGGAGCTTTGGATTGCATGAGGAACTTTGCTTTGGAGACATGGAGGTTGAGGATTCTTATCACCCAAATTAAGGAATTATGGAGGGAATTAGATGATGTGATTCCAATTTATGTGGTAGAGCTCTAAATAAAGTGGTAAACTTCCTGGCTAAGATGGGTACCAAGAAGGAGGTAGGGATTCAGTGGCACAGTGGCATAGCTATTGAGGATGAGAGTATTAGGCAAGTTGGTGAGCAAATTATGTGTTTAGCTAATTTGGATAGTCATTGCAGACATATGTTTTAGGATATTTGACTCCAATGCACATCTTCTTTTACTATTGTAAATAAGCGTTCTTGTTGGATAAGGCTAGGAGGAGTCTATTTTTAGTGAGATTACCGCAGCCTGATCATGGAAATTTTGTGCCCCTACTTTCCCTACAGCTGCATCCAAAACGCATGACAGCTACGAAGGTCTAAACTTCGCATCTCTAGGTTTGACAACGCTTGCGGGGAGTGATTCTGCAACGAAGATCTTTGCTAGCTCATTTTGTTGCTACCAACATTTTCATCATAGACTGGTGGACGTCTGCTTTTCGAGGAAACGCACTCATTTAGCATGTACCTAGGTAGGTTGTGGAGAAACTTCACACGCATTGTTTACATGCACTCCTTTCTTTATGACATCGGTCATCCTGTGCGCTAGCTTCAGTGAAGATCATCGCACATCACCATGTATTATGTCGAGTATATCAACTTTGGCCCTGGCGCGACAGTCAAAAATTGTGTAAATTGGCCCAGGTACCAAGTGATGAATAGATCAGATGAATAGATGTTCGTGCCTTGATCACCATGTTTTTCAACCCACGCTGACCCCGCCTTGGTCACTGCGCTCCTCACCACTGAGATTGATCTCAAAAGTGGATATCATCAGGTCCACATCCAGGCTAAAGATACATGGAAGACAGCTTTCAAAACAAAGATGGGTCTTTTTGAATGGCTTGTTATGCCCTTTGGCCTCACCAATGCTCTCGCTACCTTCATGAGGCTCATGAAAGAAGTTTTCTGAGACTGCTTGGATCGATATGTCATTATCTATCTTGATGATATTCTCCTCTTTTCTCCTACATGGGAGGCTCATTTGTAGCATTTGGATCATGTTCTTTCCATCCTTCAACAACATCAATTGTACGCCAATTTGCCTAAGTGCTCTTTTGGGCAAAATTCTATTTCCTACCTTGGCTTTATCATTGATGAGCAAGGTATTCAAGTGGATCCTAGCAAAGTAGAAGTCCTCCTTAATTGGCCTACTCCTACCACTGCCACTAAGTTACAGAGTTTCCTTGGCCTAGCTAACTTCTACTACAAGTTTATTCCAGGTTATTCCACCATTGCTACTCATTTGCATAATTTGACTAAGGCAAAATCTGTTTTTTATTGGACTCCTGCTCATTCCTATGCTTTCTCCACCTTGAAAGATAAGCTTTGTTCTACTCTTGTTCTAGTTATTTCTAACCTTAGACAACAATTTGAGATTAAAACGTATGCTTCTCAATTTGCCCTTGGTGTTGTCCTCAAACAAAATGGTCATCATGTTGCTTATCACTCCAAGTCCTTTTCCATTGCCTAGCAAAATTATTCCACATATGACAAGGAGCTTTATGCCTTAGTCCAAGCTATCAAATATTGGTGACATTACTTCTTAGGCAAAGAAACCATTGTTCATACAGATCATTTGCCTTTGCAATTCCTCCAATCTCAGAATAAAATCCAAGAAGTTCGCCACATGAAATGGGTTTCTTACTTTCAACAATTCCACCTTGTCATAAAATACAAAAAGAGTAGCACAAATTTTGTGGTTGATTGCCTAAGTCATCCTCCTTCCTCCTATGCTTTGACTATTGTTACTACCTCACACGTGGGATTTTAGTCTTGGCCTTCTTTGTATCCTCATGACCATGATTTTGCCAAAGTTTTTCAGCATTTAGAACATCCTTCCTATTCAAATTTTGCCCCTTTTTAAGATTATCATCTTAAGGAAGGTTTGCTTGCAATCCCTTATTAAGGAGGCACATTCTACCCTGTATGGTGGACATTTTGGCAAGCATAAAACTCTTCATCACTTGCAGCGATTCTTCTACTGGCCCCACATGCAGCATGATGTTTTGAGGTATTTGAGGCAGTGTGTCGCTTGTTGCAAATCCAAGCCAACTAACAGGAAGCTCAGCCTCAGCATGCCTTTGCCTATTGCATCTCGTCCGTGGGAAAGTGTTTCAATGGATCTAGTTTGGTTTTCCTATGACAGTCCATCAGCATGACTGTGTTTTTTTCTAAGTTGACTGTTTCAGTAAAATGGCAAAGTTCATCCCTTGTCAAAAAACCAGTTCTGCTGCCAACTTAGCCCAACTCTTCTTTGATACTATCTGGCATTCCTTTGGTCTACCCTTAGTATTGTTTCTGATCGTGATTCCCGTTTTGTTGGTCATTTTTGGCAATCCTTGTGGAAACTTTTACGGATGTCTCTTAACTTTTCCACAACTTTTCATCCTCAATCCAATGGTCAAACTGAAGTAGTCAATCGTACTCTTGTCCAGAGTCTTCGCATTTTTCACCATTTGTCTCCAGCCAAATGAGATTTGAGTCTTACCCATATTGAGCATGCATATAATCGGGTTGTCCATTCCTCCACAGGTCACTCACCCTTTGAAGTATGTCTAGGTTTTCAACCCTTAGCACCTTATGAGTTACCCTTGTCCCTTCCATCTCCTGTCACAGCCCATATGAAAAAAGAACAAGACAAAGCCCATTCCTTCATCCAGCATTTGTAGTAGCTTCACTCTAACATTGTTCACATTTTGCAGAAAACTCAGCAACAACAGAAAAAGGCCATGGACAAACATCGTGTTCCACATCATTTTCAGGTGAGAGATAGATTTTGGTTGCACCTTGATCAATCGTAGGTTCCAGGGAACAGCCCATAGAAAAATCAAACCCATTCGCTTTGGGCCATACACTATTGTACAGCAGGTGTCCGAGAATGCTTTTCGTCTTGATCTTCCAACACACTTGGGCATCCATGATGTCGTCAATGTTGACTTGCTCCGACCATACCATGAGTCTACATTGGAGACAGGCCCTATCATTAGTCATCCTACTGATATTGCACCTGACTTCCAGTTTCCTTTGGAGAATGATCATCTTTTTGACACTAGAACACCCCACACTCGCCAAGGATCTTCGACTTCCTACCTTGTGGCCAAACGAGGACAGCTACCACATCAGGCCTGATGGATCTCTCATAGCCAAATGGTTCGTGATTTTCCTTCCCTTTTGACCGCATTGGAGCCCAATGCTCTTACGATGGGGAGGAATGATAGGGAATGACACGTAAAACTTTCTATTTTGCAGTATATGGATATACTTTCTATTTTGTAATATATAGTTGTTATGGATAAGATTTTGGACAATACGTACTTATCCAATTGTACTCGCCTATTTATAGGCCCTTTATGCATAATAATAAGCAGTTTTCTTTCAAGTGCAGTTTCCTGTTTGTTTGGTGTGTGAGTCTTCTTGTGGATTATTCCACATCAATGCATCTTTTGTTTGTAGATATTTTTAATTTGTATAGATAGATTGTATGCACCCAGAAATATAAATAAATAAAAGATTGCACCCAACTCCAGAATATGCAAAACATAAATGTTTAAGAGGTGGTGCTTGTTTAAATCCAATGGACAGGAAAGCATTGTTGTTATTTGCTGTTTGATTGTCTAAAATAAAAAAATATAAATAAGTTGCAGTCCTCCTTGTAATAAGACAATTAGATGATCTGCCATTTGTGAATCATGGTCATACAACACAAGTGAATCATGGTCATACAACACAAAATTGGTTCTCACTTGTAAGACAGGGACACAAACAAACTTTGTAGTACAGAAAAATAATTCTGATGTTCATGTCTGTAACAATGCTAGTTGTATAACAAGCTATGGAAATGAGAATTTCCTAAAATAGGAGTGATTGAATGGATTGGAAAGCAATGAATCTGGTGGGGCAAATATGGGAGGATCTAAGACTGCCTGTTTGATGTTAATCTGTTGCTATCTCATGAAATTTTGTAGAGGAAGTCTCTTAAGCTAATAATAATTTAGAAAATTATCATTTTTTTCTGGTTATATACAATTGGTGTCCCACTTAGTAAAATACTCGTTCTCCAGTAGCATAAAGATTCCAGAAGATGGTTGACACAAAATACAGAACTGCAGTGAGTGTTAAGAAACACTGGAATGAACCCAACCACTGGACAAAATACCCTGTTCCAATAGTGCTCACAATAGCTGCAAATGTTCCAAGACTGTTTGTAATGCCTGCCAAAATGTAGATAAGAAAAAAATGAGATAGCTGTTCTGAACGAGTGAAAATAAGAGCAACTCATGTCAAACATGCTATAATCCAATAAGTCGGGAAAAAAGGACCAATTATCATACCATGAATAACTCCTGCATATTGTGGCGCTATTTCCTGATCATACAAAGGAAAAAGAATACATCAAGCTATTAGGGTGCAGTTTTTAGAGAGGGGAAATCATGGTAGCATTAGTTCGATCTATTAGATCCTATTAAAAACACATCATTCTACTGTGGAGCAGAGTTCTGAACGGAAGAGAGCATTCCGTAATCAAATAAGCCACAGAGATCAATGGGATTATATTAAAAGATGAAGATATTGACAAATCCATTCAGAGCATAAACATACATGCATATTTAGGAGAAATCCAGCTTGGCTGAATGAACTCAAACTAAGTCCTGCAGTTAGCCAGGCTGCAGCAATAGTTGGATTCTGAGCAGCATTTAGACCAAGAAGTGCTAATCCTGGACCAAGGAAACCAATTGACTGCATATATGCAGAAAAATAGTGTAAAATGTCAGTCATTAATATATTCTTTTTCCCTTTTTTTTGCCAAATATATGAAAATCCTTAGTATTTAATATGAGAATGCAATCTATACAGAATCAATAGTGATTAGGTTCACATTAACAATTCTTTCTCATCATATGAGCCATAGAAGTAATAGAATAGTTGATGAACATTTGCATTTTATATTATAGGAAATGTAAGCATTATTGGCTAGGATTTTAGAAGAAACAAAAAATTTACTGACTTCCTGTATATTTAAATAGATCAAATATATGTATAAAATCTTGACTGATTCCCTTTGGAAATTTTGTAGATTAGCAAATTGGGGGCTGAGATAAAAGCCAATTGGAAAAGAAAGACTTTTTAAATGTTCTGTGCTTATAAGAGTACGCCAGAACACCTTGGGAAAAAGGTAAACTGATGGCAATTCAAGATCTGGGTGTTAAGGCCAAATTTCACATTCTGGAACACTTAATATTTGCCTAAATTCTAACATTTTTCTTGAAGTTTGGCTAATTTTGTAACTGTAATTCTCTATTTAATTAACAATAACTGACCTGCATGATTTTGCGCACTGTAGTAATTGTGTAGCCAGACTGAATCAAAAAGTCTGAGCAAGCACCAGCAATATATCCTGCCAATGCCATTGTTGCCCATGGAATGGCACTAAACCAAGCAGCTTATTTCAAATTCACATTGAAGACCTGTGCACAAAAATGAGTGAGACTGAAATTAGTTCATTCTGAAATTCAAATGGATGTATCTGAAATTAAGAAGAATTCAGCAACTGAATATGAATGCATGACTTCTCCAATTCAAATTTGTAAGATTGGGGAAATTATACTCATTTGAAATTGAATAGTATGCATTGCTATTAAAATCAGGCTTACTGTTTTGAAATACACTGGCATCCAAGAGAGAAGAACAAAGTAACCCTGAAAAGGACAGAAGAACGAAGGTCAGCCACAACAGGGAAGACCTTAAGCTACCAATGAAAAAAAAAAAACCTTTCTCTACAGCTTACCCAATTATTTGTAATATTTGCAACTATTATCGCCCATGTTGGTAACCTAGAAAATAGCAGACGAAAAGGAGGCATTCCTTTAGCAGTCTGGGTAGTGGATCTTTTAGTGGATATTGAAGGACTCTCATTTCCATCCTGAATATACAAAAGCTCTGATCTTGATATTCCAGGATGAAACTGAGGATCCTTATATATGGCTGGAACCCATATTGAGAGCCACAGAAAGCCTAGAAGCCCAAATGTAATGAAAGGTCCTGTAACTCCAGCTTGTGACATTAGTGTAGGAGAAGCCAATAAGCTTAACACATTACCCAGATGAAATCCAGCCATTGAAAGGCCTACTGCTGTAGCTCGTTCAGTATTAGGAAACCACCTTAAATACAAGAATTAAAGATCAATGTTTTGTAGTTTGCTCAAGCACCCACAGCTAAATAGCAAAAACAGTAGGCAACATAATACGCTTACATAATGAATTAACAATTGTACTAGCATGATTCTATGTCTTTGACAATTTGCAGAAAAGAAAGATTTTGATTGAAATACCATGGACTGAAATGCTTTGAAACTATGATAAAAGCAAAGTTGTAAAAAAGAAAAGCTGAAGTGATTTAGTAGTTGATATTTAAACCTACCTTGAAAGTATAGTGTTCATACAAGGTAAAGCTACACCTTCTGCAAGACCAAATAGTGCACGAATAGCAAGAAGCATTCCTACTGAATGACCAGAAGCCCAAGGGGTGAGTAAGCTTGCCAATGACCATATTGCTACTCCCCATGCCAAAATAATTTTGCCACCATAACGATCTGCCAAGGCCCCTCCAGGTATGGCAGAAAAAAAGTAACCCCACAAGAAAGATGACTGTAATGTTCAACAAGAAAAATCAGTCTCCACCCAAGTCAACAGAGTCCAACTTTCAAGCTAATATCTAATGCAATGAGTTCCTTGATTGCGAGTATATCAACAATACAACAAAATGATTCAGTGGAAAAATATGTTAGAAAATAACTTAATTTTCCCAAACATGAATCGTACCTCTAACCAATTACATCAATCAGAAAATGAACAGGAACCATCTAATTTCTTATAGCATGATATGCATAATTCCCCTCAAATGAAGAAAACAAGGTCGGTTCCAATAAGAACCATATTTTTACAAAACTAGCCATGCATTGACAAAATAACTGATCCATTTATCTATCTTTTCTTTTTCCAACTAGACTATATATTGCATATCAGCTGTCTTCATGAACCCCCAATATTGGCCAACTAGAGATGCATCCTTATTTTCTGAAATCAGAATATGTTAAAATAGACAAAAATCCTCACATACAGGTTGACCATTCTCCAATTGTATTGTATATTGCTCTTTACGCCTCAGATTGTTATGCCGATTCTAGAAGCCCTCTGAAGGAACCCAATTGGATCACTCAAATTCTGGCATGGCTCATTTCAGATAACCAATGCCTTCTTCTGTATCTGATTGTCTATCTGCTTTACAGAGGAATAATATAATAATGATTGTACAAACTTTTCATAATATTCATTCATCAAATTTTGTATTGCTAACTACATGAAGGTATTACAATCCACCTGGGTAATCAAGTGAGAACTATGAAGACTCCACCTATCATCTCTGGTTAAGGGTTTGATTAAACATTTAAGCACCAAATACCTTTGGAAACTCTCTCAAATTTGACAAACATTACCCGGTATATCTGATTTTCGTTTCCTTCTACACAGACAAAAATCAAGAGTACCTGCTAAATATATGGTTTAATACTTGTATAACAGTTTCAGATATACAACAGGACCCAAAGTGATATTATTCCTAAAAGAACGTTATAAAATTCACAATTCTCATTTCTACATAGAACACACAGAGAAAAGAGCCTTTAGTAGGATTAGAACCCAAGCTTAGGTGCCTAGAAGGATGACAATATTATCCCTGTTACACATAAAAAAAACTTTTAAAGATGTGCATGGGAAAGTCCATGTCTTTCAACCTTTCAGAAATGAAGGGGTGCATGATTTATGGCCAAGGGCCAAAACTTTACATAGAAACAGAGACTCTAAAAAGGACTAACATTGATGACATAAGTTTAAAACCAAAAATTCTGAGAACTTTAGAGATGATCACACAAACTAAGCATATTGGCTCTGTTTGTTCTGTAGACTGCTGTGGACCAAGGACTACTTTGTCCTAGTTCTTCCGGCTTTGTTGGGAAAGAGATTTTGTTTTTTATTGGCATTCTTGCCCATGTGGGATTCCAGCTCTGGCTACTTGCATCCTTGTTTTTGCCTGTGACACTTGTAGCACCTCGCCAACTTGTAATCTCTAGGTTAAATTTATTTATATAAACTTTTTTCTTTAAAAACAATGATGACATACATAACCTCAGACTTAAGCGGATTGGCAAGACTTAATTTACCATGAACTTGGACAAAGGGTAAAAACCCAAAGAGGCACATCACTGAACTAATATATATAAATCTATCAGGTACAGTGAAAATTTAACCGTGCTCCCCAGTGAACTTTCATGGGCTTGGCTATAACCTAAAAGCCCCACCTTTCCCTTTACCATTTATTACAGTTTTCCTAATATATCCATTATGTAAACTACCACTGATTTTGGCCAGGGCATTTAGCTTTCTGTTGATTCTTTTGGAAATCTCATTGTGGTGTTCAATAAGAAAAACTTCAGAACAGTATAGCTTAACAATTGGAATTAACTAAATATTTGTTTACCTTATGCAGTCATTCTAGACTCCTGAATATTTCCATTCAAATGATAGGGATTTCCCTTTGTTTAAAGAATTTCCATTTTTTTGCATCCAACTGCTAGTGATCTCATTCATTAGTGTCAATCCCTTAACCAATGCCTCATAGAAATTAATAACTCCAACCTAGCAAGGCACAGTATACGTCTCTGAAAATCCCTAGATCTTCGTTGTTTTATTCTGAATCTGACCACAAATCCTAAGATTCCAGCTAATGCAGTCGCACACATAATCTGCGACCAACACTTTATTGAGTCAACTCACAAGGTTTTTTAAGTTATTTCAATCGTATTTATCCCAGCTAAACTGAATTTGATGTAATTTAAAAGTACAAACTGCTGTACTTACTCCCCACCCCTACCCCCATTTATCTCAGGTCTTATAACATTAATTCCTTTCTCGTGGTAGCAGAGGAGAGCCAAAGTCTGCTAGGGGATGTAGTTGCTTGTAAACTAGACCTTCCATCAACTTTAACTGAAAACTTTCATGTTTCTTTCTTCCTAACTCTCTAATACTGTAGGGAACCTTTAAGAGTTTCTTCACACTAATACTTTAGGAAACCCTTAAGTTTAAGAGTTCAAAATTCCTGTGTACTTAATGTTAGTATACCAAGCAAACCCTGTAAAGTAACTGATTCATTTGAAATCTTCCACAAAGGATTGGACCTATAGATCTGTAGACTAATTTGTACAGGACAGATACTTTTTAGGACAGGATTGGGCGCCTCTGCATCTGCCTTCTCAGTCCGAACTACCAAATGATATAATGATCCAACAGTGCTCTCCTGTAACCACGTTTCTCCATAGATGCTTTATATTTTTACCCTTCATCATCTTGCCAAGCCAAAGGTAGGTTCCGTCTTCCAGAGCTATGTTTTAGAGAACCTGAAAAGAACATCTTCTGAATCTACATTAAATATAAGCATAGTTGAAGCAACATGGAAAAATGATTCTTTTGGTCACTATCCCCTTGTTCCAATACAGCAGAGAAGTCATAACTCCACCAGCTCTTCCATTAAAAAGGAAAAATGAAAAGCCACCTCCAGATGCAATAAACATGACAAAATCAAATTTGTTGATCCAGACTAATCCAAGCACAGGAAGAAAGTTCAAGAATTAGCAGCAGAATGATCCTTACCTACGTCAATTTTGGATGGCTCCTTGAATTGTAAGTCCTGTTAACATTCTCTAAGAAAGTTTCAGAAAAATCCTAATAAAAACTCATATTGGTAAATATGAAAGAGGTAGTCATGGCAGATCTATACCATATATAATATAAAACAAACTAAACAGTGGATGGAACACTCGTATGTTCATTGATTTAGAAAGTCTCACTTGAAATTGGAAAGAAACAGGGCTGTTTAGTTTGCTCCAATATAATATTGTACTCTACCATGTGGATTGGAGTAACAAGCTACATGTAAATACTATACAAGTAATCTAAGCAAAATAAATAAATACATAAGCCCGAAGAAAAAGAAGAAACAAATTTAGCCTGAAAACCAGATCGAATTTAATTTGGACAGACCCCACATTTTGAAGACAATAGAGAAGTTAGTACCCACCTGAACAATGCCTGCAAAGGAGCTGCTCCACCCATGAGTAGCTGCAAGAGGCACAATGGCAACAGACATAACAACTCTATTGGCATTACAAATTGCCATCATTATAGCTATCATGCCAACCACTTTAGCCCTCTCTGATGTGATAAACTCCATAAACTTTGATGGCTGTGATGTATCCGCAAGTGCATTCAGCCCAATGCTATCATCCTCAAAGGCCATATCTGCTCCTGATGCAGCCTGTGCACGAACATTCCGTGCCACAATCCTTGGCCTAAGCATTGTTGATCTCCTACAATTCAACTTGGGCATTTCCAGAACACCACCTGAAAGCATATTCTGGTTTGTGATATCACTAATTCTAATCAGGCCCTTCTTAACCTGACATTTCCCCTTGTAGCCCAGTGAAGAATTCAGGGCGATCAAAGAAGATTGCTTACATGGTGACAACCCAGAATTCATTCGTGCACCAATTGTCGGTGCAGTCGTTGGCTTTGCAATGGATGTAGACATACTGAACCCAAATAAAAAAAACCCAAAATCCAGCAAACCAGAAAGGTGGCACAGACGCTGATAGTACTAAAGAGCCTGCAACTACATCAAAGCTAAAGCAGGAAGGCCAAAATCCAAAAAACCACCGAGGTGGTCAAGTAATGCTTGGGCTACAAATCCTAAAAGTCCATCATGACCAGCTTTTAAAGCTTCATGCTTGGCATATTCGATTCAAAATTGGGAATAAAACAATCCCAGAATATATTTTCCTTAAGCCTTGCTAAAAAGGGCAGTCCTCACAGCATTGATGGAGTTTTATCACGTGCATTCCTAACTATGCCACGAGCTTTCCACCAACAAAACAAAAAAACTACAATCCTTCCTGCCACCAATACAAACGATGAAGTACAATAATTTCTCTGATTTTATCACAACATTTCACATTCCAGGACAGTAAGTGTTGGGTGTACAGCTGCAATAAACCATATAGGATTTTCTTTATCTGCATAGATTCTTACACGTGTATATGAACCTCTAACATTGGATGTGAAAGACCAAATTTCTCATTGAAATCCCCATTGGAAGAGAATGTGGGGAAACTTTCCTTCTTCATGCAGTGCAGGTTCACCAACCACGTTGGCAATGTATGTGTCAATTTGAAGTCTAATTGACTCGGCAACTTCATCCCTTGTGCTCTCAACTACTCCTACCAAGAAATATATATATTCAATGTGTACATTCACACTCATCAAAATATTGTTGTTGGACCATGGAGCGGAAAAAGGGGAGTACCTATTTTTTAATAGCAGCTGTTATAGATACCATCGGATAAGCTTGAATGTGTATGACGTGGAATTTACCAGTAGACACGTAAGTGGATAAAAACCATGGAAACGGTGAGGTTTTAGTAACGATTTTCTTGTTTGTAGGACAGGTCAATGATTGGATTGAAATTATAGAGTGCCCCACTAATTTTTTGAGACCATTTGATTAGATTATGAAAAGTTTCGAACTGCAATTCTGTCTACCAGAAGTAATTTAAATGGCCTTGGATCAAATATGGAATAAAATTGAACATTTTTATCTTAGTTATAAGATTTACAGAAGTAAAATAATAATAGTAAATAAAATGGGCTGAATATTTACTACAAATCGTTTAAACTTTGAACTTTAAAAAAAACATTATACTATCCTTCTAATATCTAGAAGGATAGGAGGAAGTCAAAGCTTCGATGAAAGAGATTTAGTGGAACTATTACAAGTGTTTTGTTTTTCAAGTGGTCCTGTATGGCTTATATATGGAGCAATGTTATATCATTAGAAGAGTTCAATTTATGCCTCCTCCGTCACATTAGATTTCACTGTCAACTCAAGTGTTGGTGGCAAAGCACAATCCGGTCTCAAGGTTGAATGGGGTTGGTAGTGTGCTTATTGTTAAAAGGATGGTGGTGGCCAGCACAATCAAATCTTAAGGTTGGATTAGATTAGTAGTGTGCTTATTGTTAAAAATATGGTTTTAGCAGTTTTATTAAAAAGAACTTACATTTTTTATAATAAATATATTTTATGTATTTTTTTTAAATATTTTATAATTTTTTTTATTTGTAATTTTTGTATATAGGATATTCATAATATGTGAGGGGAGAGATTTGAACTTTGGACCTTTCGATTTTAATTGGAGAGTTTTAACTACTCATTTTTTTTTAGATTAATAAATTAAATTAGCTGAAAATAATATTATATTTTTGTTTTTTAGGATTATGAAAAAAAATAATCATGTAAAAAAAGTATATATAAATCTAGATACAACAAGTAATACTATCATCAATGATAAGAATATAAAAAATAGCTTTCTTAATTCATTGAGGCCACCATCTGGAAGGATATCTATAGCAAGTGAAGTCTCCTTGATCAAGAGCCTAGTTAGCCATCGCATCTACCATCTGTTCTGATCTCTAAATATTTGTAGGAACTCCACTATCTCAAAGCACGATTGGTCATCTGTATTTGCTCAAGTATTCTTTGTATTCTCCAATTTGTATTATTTTGATTGCCTAGTCCTTTGAAGTGGTTAATCATAATTTGGGAGTCTGATTCCACCTGAATTTTCCTCCATCTTATCTTCAAAGCCTCTTATAATCCCCTTACGATGGCATATCCCTTTGCCAAGTTATTGGATAAGATACCTCAGTTTTTTATGAAGATAAAAAC
Organism: Wollemia nobilis; assembly: GCA_028583015.1. Lineage (NCBI taxonomy): Eukaryota > Viridiplantae > Streptophyta > Pinopsida > Araucariales > Araucariaceae > Wollemia > Wollemia nobilis. The sequence goes on along the minus strand of JAQPPZ010016911.1, from coordinate 1,348,248 downwards.
ATGGGCACTATTCGAGAGATAGTCTATTCTCCCCATACTTTCTCTTTTTGGATTTCCTCTTGAGACTCTATATGTATTAATCTTACCTAGTCCCTTTGGAGGAGGTTTCCAATTCCTATTTCTAATTACTTGTGCGTTATTTGGGGTTACCCTTTTTTATGTGATCATCGTTGGAGACACTTGTAATGTGAATATATTTGAATCCTCTTTTTGTTATGATTTTGGGACTCTTTTAACAGGTATTGGATTGACTCCCTCATTTTGGTTGTGATCTTTTGTTAGACAAAGCGGATGTCCCTATACTCTTGGTTGAAGATATTATTATTTCTCTCCTTCCACAAATTCCATAGAAGGAGAGTTGTCCCCACCCAAAAAATATGTTGAGTGGGTTGGTCTATTTTCTTCCATTTAGGCCACTCCCTCCAAAGTTGTTCTATAGAAGATATTTCATACCAGTGGATGTCCAACAAAGCTTCCATATGTTTCCAAAATTTGATTGTGATGGAGCATTCTATAAAAAGGTGAGAGATTGTTTCCTTATTCTCCCAACATATTTCACATCTGAAAGGCCCATGCATCCCTTTTTCATCAATTGTTCCCTTGTTAACACCCTTTTATGAAGAATCTTACTTTGGGCCAAAGGTTTTGTGCCCACAATTGCATGAATATATCACTTAATGGGCTCAAGGTACTCTAGCAAAGGGCTAAGTATCCAGAGGCAATTACATATTCACTATGATTTTTCTTGCTCCATCCAAGAGTGTCCTTCTTTTGATACCATGAGAGTGATCTCATCTAGATGGTCCTATAGAATTATTTTCTTTGATCCTCTAAGATTTAGATTAGCCACTTCTCTATTGGAATCCATTGCCTTCCTACCTCTTAGTTATTGTTTTAAGGCTTATAGTATGGCTATCTTAACCCAATTGCTTCTATGTAGATTATCCATTAACGTTCTCCAAGTCAAGAATTGAGTTATTATAGGAGGATGACCATCCCATGATTTTTCCAGAAATTAGTCTTCTTTCCATTATAGATAATACAAAACAATCTTTGCTTGATCATATCCTCTCCTATTTTGAGCCCCATTAAGATGGGATATCCTTTGCTAGGAAACAGAAACTAGATAAGCTTTGTCAAGGTTTTATTCTATGCATATTTGGCCCTCAAATTTTGAGCCCATAATTCCTTAGGGGATTTTAGCAATCTCCAATATAACTTAGCCACCAGTGCCTTGTTATTCTTGACAACTGATATGATTCCTAGTCCTCCCTCCTTTTTTGTAGGCATAAAGTATCTCATTTTACTAGTGCCCATTTTCGTTCTTCCTTGACTCCATTGTAAAGGAATCTATAATTTATTTGATCCAATTCTTTAAGAACTACCTTGGGGATAGCTAGAACTAAGGATACATAAGCATTGAAGACTATTTTTATCAAGGTCATATGACCTCCTATAGAAAGCCACATATTATTCCATTTTTCCAATTTGGATTTCACTCTCTTTGATAGCCAAGTCCATTCCTCCTTTTTTTGCCTCTCAACTATAAGTGGAATTCCTGCGTAGGTGATTGGAAGAGATGTCTTCTTGTATATTAATTTATCCAACAACATTATCTTCTTCCTGGGTGAGCAATGAAAAGAGATGACCTTGGACTTTTCTTCATTCAAAATTTATCCAATCGCATTTGTAAACCATCGTAGAATCATTTTAAACATCAAGGCCTCCATTATTATTGATTTTCCTAATAATGTATAGTCATCAACAAATTGTAGGTGAGTAATTGGTTTAGCTCCAGTTGTTATTATTGTTATCTCCAAATATCTAGTTTTCGTATCCTTAGCTAATGTTCTACCCAAACATTCAACCAATATGATGAACCGGTATGGAGATAAGGGGTCTCCTTGCATGATACCTCTAGAATCTATAAATAGTTGGGAAGGAGCTTCATTTACTAGAACTAAGTAGGATACCGAGGAAATACATACCTTGATCTATTCTACACAATCTCCCAAGAATCCAAATTGTCTTATCACCTTTAGGAGGAAGTGCTAGTCAATTCTATCATATGCTTTGGATAGGTCTAACCTAATAAACATGGAGGATATTTTTTTTACCTACATATAGTGGATGGCCTCTTGAGCTAAGAGTATCTCATCCAAGATCTATCTTCTTTCCCTAAAATCATTGTATTCTAGAAAAATAATTTTGTGAAGAAGAGGTTTAACCCTTTTTTCCATGATCTTAGTGATAATTTTATATAGGATATTACAAAGGGCTATTGATCAGTAGACAGAGATGTGCGCAGACTCCTGGTTTTTCAAAACCAATGCTATATATGTATTGTTCACCTCTTTGAGCACCACTTTGGCTATCCTAGCCTCTTCTACCACTTCCAACAGTTATTCCTTAAGGATATCCCAAAATTCTTGCTATAATACTATGGGAAATCCATCTAGGTCTAGATTTTTGCCTTTCTATATATGGAAAACTACCTACTATAGTTCTTTGGTAGTAATTGGGGTAGTCAAAGTTACATTATCTTCCTCTATGATAAGAGAAGGAATCTCTTGGAGTACTTCTTGTTGTGCCTCCTGGTTCCCTTAAAGAGTTGGAAAAAGTATTCTCTTGTTATATCTTTCATCCCATCCCATGTGTGTATTGAATCACTTGCTATTATTTTTAGGTATGAGATGAAATTGTGTGACCACCTTGCTAGGAGATATTTATGGAAGAAGCTAGTGTTCCTATCTCCCTCCTAGAGCCATTAAATCCTAGATTTTTATTTCCATAGGATCTCTTCTATTTTATCCCATTCCTCCAACTGAGCAGTAAGCCTAGCCTCCTCCTCACTTTAGATCTCAATAGTACCATCCATTCATATATGCTCATTTAGGTCCTCAAGTGTGGTTAAGATATGTCATTTCTTTTTCTTTATGTTACCAAACTCTACCTAGTCCCATGTTCTCAATTTGGACTTGAGGTATTGAAGACTCCTAACAAAATTTTACATCTTCGTACCATGCTTGGGTTTACCCTCCTGCCATCATTGTTGAACCTTATCTCATAAACTATTATCTTGATACCACGTTAGCTAGAATATAAAAGGATCTTAACTAGGTCTGGTCTTCCACACTTCCACCAACACTGACCAATGATCTTATCTTGCATTGTTCAAAAATTATGCTCTTGGAATATATCCATTGCTCAAAAACTCCTCTAATAACAAAAACTTATCTAGTCTTTCTAGAATGCATGTTGGACCCTGCCTTTTAATAGACCAGGTCATCATACCTATAAGTGATGCAAAACAACAACATTGACATTGATATGATGTGCGAATAAATACATTTCTAAGGTGGTTCTAAGGTGGTTAATGAGCCACCCAATTGGTTACCGAACTACCCAACCACTTGGAGAAGCGCATAGCGCTTATTTTATAATAATGTAATAAACTAGTATAATTGCTAACATCCCCCCTTATTACATTATTGGCAAATACAAAGAGCATTGCGAAACAATTCAAATTTGACACGTGCAAGTGCCTTGGTGAAAATATCTGCAACTTGCTCATCAGTGGGAATGTACTGGAGCTGTATGTGATGCTTTGGAACTTCATCACGAATGAAATGACATCGAGTGTCGATGTGTTTGGTACGATCATGAAATATTGGATTCTTGACGAGATTCAAAACACCTTGATTATCGTAAAACAAATGAAGTGGAAGATTCTTTGGAAGACCCATGTTTGTAAGAATGCGACTTAACCATATTATCTCATAGACTGCTCCACTTGCTGCGTGATATTCTGCCTCTGTAGATGATAAAGCAACCACCTGCTGCTTCTTACTATGCCAAGAGACAGGTCCAGATCCAAGATGGAAAATGTATCCAGAAGTCGACTTGCGATCATCAATGGATCCGACATAGTCTGAGTCCGTGTATCCTTGTAAATAGAACTTGCTATTCTTCTTGTACTCCAGGCCAAAGTCTGTAGTACCATGGACATAATGAAGAACTCTCTTTGTTGCTTTCCAATGACTCACCTTAGGTTCTTGCATGAACCTTGAAAGATAACCCACAACAAAACTGAGATCTGGCCTAGTATTTGTCAGATATATGAGACTCCCAATCAGTTGGCGATAGAGAGTACCATCTACCTGTGGTGATTTATCATATCGCGATAACTTAAGTCCAGGCTCCATTGGAGTTGCTTTAGACTTGCAGTCAGTCATGCGATATTTATCAACCAATGTCTTGGCATACTTCTTTTGTGTTACTCTAATATGATTCTTTTTCTGAGTCACTTCCAAACCAAGACAATAGTGAAGAAGTCCTAGATCTGTCATTTCAAAAGATTATTTCAAATCATCTTTTACTGCATCAATCATATTCTCTGAACTCCCTGTTATGATCAGATCATCTACATATAGCACCAAAATCACTATGTCAGAACCATTGTTCTTGATATAGAGATTTGCATCTGAAGGACTTCTTTTGAATCCATGTTGCACCAGGTGACTATCTATTTTGATGTACCAAGCTCGTGGAGCTTGTTTTAGCCCATACAAGGATTTGATCAACTTGCAAACTTTCTGTTCTTGCCCTTCAACGACAAATCCTTCTGGTTGGGTCATGTACACTTCTTCTTGTAGGTCACCATTCAAGAAAGCACTTTTTACATCCATCTGATGTAACTTCCACCCAAACTGAGCTGCCATGGCACAAAGTACTCGAATGGTAGTCATTTTTGCAGTAGGGGCAAAAGTCTCTTCATAATCTATGCCTTCTTTCTGAGCATAGCCCTTTGCAACAAGATGGGCCTTATGCTTATCAATAGTACCATCTGCCTTATACTTCACTTTGAACACCCATTTGCAGCCAATGGGCTTCTTTCCTGAAGGTAGATTAACTAGCTTCCATGTATGATTTTTCATGAGAGATGTATGTTCTACTTCCATAGCAACCTTCCACTGAGGCTCACTAAGTGCATCTTGAACTGTTGTGGGTTCATTTTCATCCAATGCTGACATATAAACCCTCTCATCATCCATATTTGTTTCTCTGTCTTCCTCTGCATCTATAGATAGTTCATCAAATTGTTGGTAAAGCTCGTCAACCTCTGAAGTTGATGCCTCTGCTCTCATCTGCTGAGTCATACTACGAGTACAAGGTCGATCTAGAGTTAGATCTGGAAGTGATGTCAACTTTGAATCTCTCAATGTACTAGTATACCATTTTGGAACCTTGTTCTGTGGGGGTGGAACCTCTTTCTTAGGCTCATCTTCCTCAAGGTATACAACTGTAGAAGTGTTATCTGATGTGAAAGCTTCATCAAATACCACATCTCGACTTATGTGTGTTTTCTTGGTCATAGGATCTATCAATCGATATCCCTTTGAATGCTCATCATAACCAAGAAAAATACATTGCAAGGTTTTCTCATCTAACTTCTTCCTCTTCTGTTTTGGTATGTGCATGAATGCCTTACATCCAAAAACTCTTAGATGAGAAATGGAGGGTTTCTTACCACTCCATGCTTCTTGTGGAGTCTTGCCCTGTAGAGCTCTTGTGGGTGCTCTATTCAGGAGGTATGATGTTGTATTCACTGCTTCTACCCAATACTCTTGCTCAAGATGTGCCCCCTTAAGCATACATCGAACCATTTCCATAATGGAACGATTCCTCCTTTCAACAACTCCATTTTTCTATGGAGTATAGGCTGTTGTCAATTATCTCTTAATCCCATGTTCATTCAAAAATGATGAAAATTCCTTGGAGGTATATTCCCCCCTCGATCTGAGTGGAGGGTTTTGATGGAACATCCTGACTCCTTCTCAACAAGCTTCTTGAACTGCTGAAAGTACAAAAATACCTCTGACTTCAATTGAAGAAAGAAAACCCACATCTTCCATGAGTAATCATCAACAAACAATTGAAAATACCTCTTTCCACCATAGTTGTTTGGCATAGGACCGCATAGATCGGTGTGTACCAACTCCAAAGGTTTCTTAGCTCTTGAAGAGCTAACCTCAAATGGTACCCAATGTTGCTTCCCTACTAAGCAATCCGAGCATACTGGCAATGTGGATGAAAGGTTGGGAAGGCCTTTCACCATCTCATATTTTCTCAACTCGAGAAAATATCCTGAACTCAGATGCCCATATCTCTTGTGCCAAAGAGAAGTAGCCTCCTTTGTTGTTGCTGCCATGGCAACATGAGGCATTGAAACGACATCTAAAATGAACAAGCCATGCTTGTATGATCTTGTTGCTACATGCTTTCCCTTTCTGGTGATGAAACATCTCTTTCTGCCCTCCTCAACATGAAAAACAACATTCATGTCTCTATCCAAGATCTGAGGGACTGACAACAAATTGTTGGCCAATCCAGGAACATAGAGTACCTTCTCAATATGACATTTGCCATCTGGAAGAGTGATAGAAACATCTCCTTCACCCTGGACTTGGTAGGTTTGATTGTCAGCAATTGTCACTGGCTTACCTTCCTTTTCCTCAAATGTCTCAAACCATGATCTATCTCCAGTCATGTGTTTACTGGCACCTGAATCAATATACCACACTACATCTTTCTGCTTGGATGAAGTGTGAGTCATGAGCACCTTGTGTGCTCGCTCAGAATCTGAGTCCGAGTTTGATTCGACATAAGCAACATTCCCCTTGGGTTGCTTATTCTTCTTTTGTGGTTTGTATTTCCCTTTGCCCTTCTTCTTGTGATCTTGGTCATTCTGTTGTTTGTTCTTAAACCAACACCTGTTGGTGTCATGGTTATTCATATCACAAATCTTGCAATATTGTTTGTCTTTCTACTGATGTTGTTTCCCTTTTCCTTTTGATGAAGATCCTCCCTTTTGAAAATGACCTTGTTTCTTACCCCCTTGTTTGGTGTAGAGGGCATTATCTGGAACTTCATCTTTCTGAAACTGATTTGCCTCCTCAGTTTGAAGCAAATTCACCAATTCCACAAATGAAACTTGTCTACCAGATACATTAAGAGAGGTGATCAACACTTTATAGGATTCTGGCAAAGCTCTCAAGATGACTGAGGTCAAGAGAGTATCTTCCACTATCTCTCCCATAGCATTCAATTTGGCTTTCAATTCCGCCACTCTACATAGGAATAGGTCAACTATCTCACTAGATTTCATACTGAGTGTATGTAGTTGAGTTTGAAGGTTTAGAATAGTGGACTGATTCTTCCCTTCATAAATGGTAATCAAAGCATCCCAAGCTTCCTTACCAATTTTGGCATCACAGATATGAGGTTGGACCTCATCTGTAGTAGCAAGCAGAATAAACATGAGACATCTTCTATCCTTTTTATCAAAGGCCTCTTGATCTGGCCCTGCTGTTCTAGGTCGTTTTGTAGTGCCAGTCACTACATCCCACAAATCTTCAACTTGAAGGATAGCTCTCATCTTTGTCTTCCATGGTGCAAAGTTAGAACCTTTGAGCAACTGTGAATCTGATAGATATTTGTGAATAGTGGCCATTGTGAAGGTTCCTTATAACACCAAATGGTCCCCCTTTATTTATACTTGCAAGAGTATGTGAAAGGGAATTCGATCAAGATTGATGGCACCTGCCTCAAAACCCTTCGAAAGAAGGTTGATGAGTTGGAGGAAATTAAGCCAAGCAATCAGAAAGAATTAGGGTATTAAATGGAGTGAATATCAGAACTGGTTTGCCTTATTTCTCCCCGATGATTGATAGAGAACAATAGCTCAGACGTCATTGTTGCAGCTATATTAGGCGTTAGATACAGTAGTCCAAGCACGACAACATCACCTGTAAGTGTGGACCAGAGGTATCGTATATACCGAACGTTGTTGTGCAATAAATTGCACAAATAGGTGTAAAATTTGGGGTCTTTTCTTTGCTTTGTATATTTTACTTTATGATTGAAATGCAAGAAAATAGGAAATTTAAATGCAAAATACAATCACAAGTGCCCACAAATTTAAACACTTTAGGTGTCGGTTTCCACCGAAAATGCACCTATTACAATGCCAGTTTTACAATGAAGATATTCACTTCCAAAGTGCTTTTCAAATCAACAATTTTTCTTCCCCCTTTGTCTTAGAATTTTGCAAAAGAAAATGCTTTTGATCCCCCCTTTTTGTTGCAAAATAAACAAGGATGAAAAAATTGTGCTTATACCCTTTCAAGTGCCAAAAAAAACACTTATCCCTCCAAAAAAATTGCTTGAAAGGAATAAACAAAGTATTTAAAATAAAAAAAAGCTCTTAAAAAATCTTCGTTGCTTGCTTTGCACTTCTTTGCCCTTCTCGATCAAAAAATGCCCCTTCGTTGTCAAAAAAAAATCCTTCTTGGGTAAAAATTGGTGGATAATAAGTTATCAAAATCTTGCTCACAAGAAAAAATTTGTCAAATTCTTGTCGACAAAAAAAAATTGCTGTCAAAAAAATGGTGGTCACAAAAAATTTCTAGGGCAAAAAAATATGTTGTGTTCGAGTAGTGCGGGTGGGACTTGATCCCACGACCTCACAAATGGTACGCGCTAACAACGCCCGCCCAACCAGTCCATCTACCAATGCGGACAAGAACCAAAGTACAAAACGTCCTTGTTATTATGCTTCCCACCGATGAGCGAAAAAAACATTTTGTCAAACCCTTATGACTTCCCATGAGAATCAAACCTTATGACTTCCCATGAGAATCAAACCCCCGACGTCCGCCTAAACACCGTGCAACTTTACCAAATGTGCTACTGCACCTGATGGAAGTAGGAAAGAAGGATAACGATCTTGTCTTCATCCAAAATATGTGGTGAGAAAAAAAATAATGTGGGTGTTTATCCCACATGCACCACACTAGTGTTTTGTATGTGCTTGAAATACTGCAAGTCATGTGTAGTGTAGTGACTGCCTTTGGGCAATCACCCGTCCTTGCCCTTTTGCCATGTGCGCTACCAATCAAACCCTCATCCACGTCAACCTATTGATACCACCTATCACTGTCAGATTATCGATGATTACCTCCATGTCGGTTTCCCTCCACATCAGACTGCTTCCACGCCACGCCATGTGTCACCCTCAGTAGGCGTGTAATCTGAGTCAATTTATGTCAAGTTCGTGTCAGTCTGGTCGACATTAGGTCCTATCAAGTCTATGTCGGTCTGGTTGGTGTCAGGTCCTATCAGTTCTGTGTCAGTCTAATCTACGTCAAGTCCTTGGGTTGCGTGTTGAGAAGTCGATTGTTGGTTTACGTTGGAAAACATGCTCAACATGTCCTTGTCCCAATCTCCTCGCCTCTTCGCCTAGCATGTCTTGCTCTGATACCATATAAGCAATGCAAAACATCAACATTGGCATTGATATGATGTGCAAATAAATATATTTGTAAGGTGGTTCTAAGGTGGTTAATGAACCACCCAATTGGTTATCGAACTACCCAACCACTTGGAGAAGCGCATAGTGCTTATTTTGTATAATAATGTAATAAATTAGTATAATTTCTAACAATACCATTGTCTAGTTTGATATCTACTAGATGAAGAGATCTAATATACTCGGTCATGAGGTTAGTACTATTGTCTAGAGTGTGATTTCCTCTATCTTCTCTTCCAATGAGAGGATGGTATTGAAATATCCACCTACAAGCAACCAAGCTTTGAGGAAATAATCGATAATATAAGCTACATTCCTCTATTGTTGTCATTTTTCATCTAGGCTAATATGAGAGTATACATTGAGACATAACCAATGCTAAGAAGAATGTCTACTCTGGATCAGTAAAATCTAGAATCCCTCAACTTCCCATAGTTTAGTGTATCATTATCTCTTTCGGATTCCAAATACAAGCCACTTCTCGAGAAGCTCCATAGGAGCTTAGGGATTCCACCCTACACATAGACCAAATCTTTTCAACAAAAATATTCATATTTTTTTTCGACACTTTTGTTTCTTGTGTGAAAATCATTTATGGATGATGTTGTTGAATCATTCATTTTACTTCATTATGCTTTATTGAGCTACCCTTCAGCCCTTGAATATTCTAGGTGATGCACTTCATCAAGCACGAGGATTGAAAATATGGGTAAGATCCTTGACCTTACTCATTGTTATCAACTTTGCACCTTCTTTCCCTATTTTATGTTGAGTAGTCTTCATGCCTACTCTTTGGTATGTATCTAGCTTCATCTTTTTAGTAGACTCTTGACTCACTCATGTTGGTTTCGGGATGGACTCCAAATCTGACATAGGTGAGAATACCACCATGGTCTTGTCAAAATATTCTTGGGTGTCACCTCCACTATCTATTCCTTTATGAGTTCTTTTGTTTGATTGGTTAGAGTCATTGTATTTCTCTTGGCTTTTGTTTTTCCTTTGGGATCTCAACTTTTGGGATGGTTTCTCTTGTGGGCTACTTGGTAGATCTAGAATTAGCTCGGTGTTATGATTTATTCCAACAATTGATTCTTTTCTTAGGGCTTGAAGAGGATTTTCTAATATCTCTATCTCCATGATGTTTTCCTCATCATTTATTGGAATGTTAGTAAACTTATTGGTGGAGGCGACTACTTGCTCTTTACATGTTTGTTTTCTTTGTATGTTCTTCTGTTTAGGTAGTTCAAAACCTCCAGGGGTCATTTTCTCTTATGTCTTCTTTAGGATCCAATATTTACAATCCCTAGCTAGGTGACCATATTCATGACAAATGCTACACCTGAAGGGGATGTTTTCATAGTCTATATCTTGTTTTCAAGTATCCTCCCCAAACTGCAAAGTAATATTTTTCGGTAAGGGCTTGTCGAGATCAACGAGAACACAAATTCTGGCATAGATAATTTGTTCAAATTGACTTATATTATCTACTATCATCATATAAGATCCTAGAGTATTACCCATTTTCATGAATACAACTACATTCCAAAACTCCACTAACAACCTAAAAATTCTCACCCATACTAGCGCTACTAAGGGCATTTCCTCTTTTACCTTGAACTTTGTATGCCAAGGCTTCATGAAAAGTCCTATCCTACCTAAAATCCAAGGATCCCTTAGAAAACTTGTTCTCTATCCTCCTCATTAGCAAAAAGAACTAAGAAATAACTATTGGGGTAAGCAAAAATATTTAACTCACCTCTAGTTCTCCATTGTCTAGCAACCCACATCTTGAAAGCAGGGAGACCTAGATGAAAACCTAAAAATCAACAAATTGATCCTCTACATTCCATAGCGTCAATCCTAGTCTATATGTCTGACATTTGAAGTTGGACTATGGGAGAGCCATTCATCGCTTTCATGCACCCAAGGCTATTTTCCTAAGGTTCGCTTTGGGCATTCTCATAGGTCTACGAGATGTCCTAATATTATTAAGTGTAGTTATTTACGAGCACCCTCCTCTTAAGGCATCCCATAAGGTCATCTTTGACACTTCTTCACTAAAACCTAGAACCTCCGACTCATTTTCCTTGTTATGATCAACAACATAGACCCCTACTTGATTACATCCCAACGATCTAAGGTTATTCCCCTTTTGAGACATTTTCACTTGTTGTAATATAACCCTAGCTTGTTGTTCATCAATCCTTTGTTTCTTATGCATTTGCACTTTTGATTTTACCCTTGTTTAAAATTGATTGTTGTAAACTTAAATAAATATTTTGATTTCTCTTATTGAAATAGAATTAGATCTCTAACTTATATTATTTATTTCACCTGCATTTACTCATGTCTATTTTAACCTTTCTTAAAGTCCACATCCTTTAACTATGAAATCCTTTTTCCACTATCTAAGTCTTTACCGTCTACATCCCTCAACCACGGATCTTTCTAAACCCCTATGTTCCCAGATTGTGTTCTATATCTATACAATCTATAAATACTTTCTTTAAATTCTTTGAGGCAGGGCAATGCCAATATTACAATGAATGAATCACTCCATTTTTTAATTATGACTATTACCTAGCTCATTCCCCTAACTCACTTTCCTCAACGTTTACTTTGATTGATTTTTCGCATTTTTTTTCATGTGTTTATGACATTTTCAATTACAAGTAACTAGCAAAAGGTATTAGTGATAAAGGGGACCAAAGTACAAGCCTAAAACGAAATTTCTATAGTAAGGAAAAGTGAAAAAAAGTTCTAATCCCCTTTTCACACGTTGTGAATGTTTTTGAAACCCTAAGATAAAGATATTACAAAAATTAATCTTTATGGCAATATATTATATATTTTTTACCACAATATTTGAATTATTAAAAACTATTAATTATTGTTAAAAAATCAAATATACTCTAAACTATTAATTAATTTTATAATATTTATTAAAACTAGGAAAACTTGTCTTTAATAAATTACTTTAAGAATCACTTAACAGTATATTATTTTATATATAGATGCTCTGCTTTTCTTTCAATTGTTATTGGATTTTTTTTTTTGGTATGGGTATTAGAATTTAAAATTAAAAGCACCTTTTGAAAACTGTGGCTCTTTCACATGGCGGCCCCGTGGGGGGAACAAAGTGCGTTAGGTAGCAGATGGTCGTACCCACTAAAACATTAGGTGAAACGCATCAACCCCACTAAAATAAACGAAAGCCACACCATTTTTTACTACGTCTCCTTTACATAACAAGTCACCCTGTCGCCCCTTGAGGGGCCACCGTGGAGAAGTGGCGAGTAGAAGGGCTCTTAGGCTAAGGACTTAATTTTAATAGTTATTTTGTATTTAAAATTTGGTAAATTATTTCGATGAATGTAATCTATTTATTGTTGCATAGATTTGCTTTAAAAATGTTAAACATTTGCATGGAAATTGGAGTCTACATAAATAGCTTAAACTTAAATCCTTGACTTGTGATCCTTAACAACTATTCCACCAAAACCCAAAAAACCCCAAATATTTTCAACAAAGGGACAGTGGAAAAAAGAAGTTTTAAATCTTTTTTACACAAGGTAAAGTATTTATGAAAGGTTTCTGATATTTTTTTATTTTTAATTTTTTTAGAATTTTTTTTATTACATAAGGGAGTTGGTTACAACTACTATACAGTGCTGTACTTACTCCTCACCCTCATCTTCAAACAATGTTGTACTTACTTCCCATCCCCACCCTCATTTGAGGGTGGGGGTGGGAAGTAAGTACAACACTGTGCTTACTTACTCCCCACCCCCACCCTCTAATAATGGACACCCCACCCTCTAATAACGGACAAATCTTGGGTTCAAACTATAAGGGTTGCTCCTAACAAGCCTATTCATCTTGTTGTTGTTGACTCACGTGAAATGAAGACCATCGGTTGCTCGAGGTATGTATCATCATCGGTTTGATACACACTCAAAGGATTCAAAACAGACTACTACCTTTGCTAAAGCTAGCAACGTGTCCTCAATCTTTCTTCTAAGAATCTTACTTTGCACTGCTAACCAAAAAAATGTTGAGGCCTTAAGAAAAGTCTCTTGTGACGAAACATTCTTCCAAGAAAAATATTTAGGAGTAGGAAAGTTTGATTAGTCTAAATATTCAAATCCAACTTGACCAAGTATCTACCTTCTTTTGTTAGACTTCAAACCAACTCATCATTTCTTGCAAAATAAGCAAGTAAAACTATTGAAGCATATTTTGAAGCTTATTTATAATTTGTTTGAGTTCCTTACCCTCAACTAGTTCACTAATAACAATTCATTCTTTTGAAGCTTATTTATAATTTGTTTGAGTTCCTTGCCCTCAACTAGTTTACTAATAAAAATCCATGATTTAAAGTTGTTGCTCACATTAATATAGTCTTTAACATTTGGAACTTTACAACTTAGACATGTCTAAGCCAATGGTTGCTATTTTTAATAAGAGATAACAAGATAAGGCTTCAACCATGCATTAAACCAAAAATTTGTATAACTTTCTTCTTTGACTAACCATTTAATATATTTTTAATCAATTGCAAACTATCTAATATGAAGTTCCATGTTGGTGATTCTTTGGGTAGGGTTCTTTTCCTAAATAATTTCATTATGTCAAGAGAACCTATATATTTTTGAAGTTACATTTTTCCAACTCTTTCCTTGATCTTTGAATAATCTCTGACTAGAATTTTTCTTAAGGTCAAACTCATAAGTCTATAATTTTACAAGTATGTCCCCTAATATTAGTTCCTTTATAAACCCTAACCGACTTACAAAGAGGAAACCTAAATTTTTCCTCACATACTTTTCAAAGAAAGTCTCTTTGAATTTTATGAATTTATGGTGTTTTATCTAATCTTGAAAGTGAGGAATGGATTGCAATGTAATCTTTATGAGTTCTAGCCTTCTTGCCATGGTTAAGAACTTACCTTTCGAACCTACCAAACAAACTTTCATTCTATTCCAACATGAGACCCAAAAATATTTTTTTTATTTCCTTTATGAAACAAAAGAATACCCAAGTAGGTAGGTGGACATTTTTCAATTTAAAACCTTAAAATATCAACAACAATTCAATGTAAATCTAGGGTAGTGTTAATGATAAAATCTTGATTTTTGTAGTATTAACCAATTGTCTAATAGCTTTCTCATATCATGGTAATATTGATTTAAACTCCATGACCTCACTAACTAAGGGATGAGCCAAAATAAAAGTATTATTATCAAATTGGAGATAAGATTTAAAGGGATCATTTTTTACAACTTGAATAAATTTAATTTGTTTTCTTTGAGAAAGATCTCTCTAATGTCTATGTAAGAATAATAAATAGATAAGGAGATAGTGGATCACCTTGGTGGATTTCACCAAATAACTTAAAGTAATTAACAGGAAAATCATTGATCAAAATAGAATATTTTGGATTTTTATAATATCATTTAATCTATTCACACTAACCTTGATCAAAACTATTTTTTAATAATATCATGTAGAATATTTCAACAAACCCTATCGTATGCTTTGTTCATATTTAATTTCATAAGTATACCTAGTTTTTCAGAGAATGAAGAGAATGTATGGCCTCTAATGCATGATTATACCATCAATAATTTATTTACCATGAACAAAACCACCTTATTCCTTTGAGATAACATAATCTAGAATCTTTTTCAACCTGTTTGTCATAATTTTTATAATGATCTTATAAATCATATTATAAAGGGTTATTGATCAAAATATTGTCTTACCTTTCTTGGAAACCAATATACTCAAGTAGCATTGATATCACTCATTGTAGCCTTCCTTTTTTGGGCCACTTCAACCACAACCAAAATATCACTCTTCAATAAATTCAAAATTTTAAAAAGAAAATTACTAGAAATTTATCGAGTCTAGGTGCCTTTTTAAGATGAAAGGAGAAAACTACCTCATGTAGCTTCTCCATAGATATCTTCTTCATCAAGATTTCATTTCATCCTTGTGTGATAGTTGATGGAATATTTTACAAAATCTTACCTTGTACCCTCTTAACTTGCCCAACATTTGATAATATATTTAAAAAAATAATTATTTCCTCCCTAACATCTTCTTCTTTCTCAGTATTTCTTCCATATCGAGTTCAAATATTTTTAATGTGATGAGCAAAAATATTTTTTTTGTTGTAACATGAAAAAATTGGCATTTTTATTTCCTTGAGCCATGTCTCTCTAGATATGTAGAACCAAGATACATCATCTTTTTTAATGCATTATGATAATTAGAAAGTAATTATTTTTTTTGCACATAAGAATCCTAATCTACTCCATTGATTTCTACTATCTCCTACAAATTTTTGAGCTTGGATTCAATTTCCTTATTTTATTTAACAATGTAACCAAAATATTTGGCATTCCAAATCTTCATTTTTACCTTTCTATATTTCATTTTTTGAATGTACATATAAGATCCTTCAAAATTTGCTTCATCCCACCATAACATAACCATATGGAAAAAAATCAAGGTCTTGGAGCCACATAGTTTAGAAGCAAAATAGCTTTGGATGACTATTATTGAGTAAATCATAAGTTAAAAGAATGGATTTTTATGATCTAATCCTACTCATAATAAAATATCTAAAGAGATTGTATACTTTGTTTGCATTTATGTGTTGAATAACAATAATCTATTCAACCTTTCTGCGATATAAGTTTACCGAGTGTCTCTATTATTCCATGTTGAAAAATTGAAGAAATTGTTGGAATAATAATCCATACGAAAAATAATTCATTCATTCTATAAGAGATAAATGCATACATATGGTTAAAGTTGTTATAACCAAATATAAAATTAGAGTGTAAGTTCAAACTGATTCTTAACCTCTTATCTAGTATATCTCTCATGAGCTCTAAAGTTAACTGGATAAAGATTGCTAATTACTGTCGACACCATACTGGTAATTCAAAGGTTGGTAGATATTAGATCCCTATTGAGGACTGGCCTATTCAAATGCTAGAAAGGTAAAGAAAAGACATTAAAGCATCCTTCATATGAGATCTCTCTCTTGGTCCCATGATAAATATTGTTTTGGATGGAACAACACTATTAAGGGTGAGTATTCAGTTGCTCAAGGTTATTTGACCTTATGCCAGAATAATTCCAACCAATCATATAACTTTTTTACTCAGTTGTGGCCTCAAAAGCTCTGGCCTAAGGTGAGGTTCTTTACATGGCTTTTATTGCATCACAAGGTGCTTAATGGTGAGAAAATTATGAAAATGGTTTTCATGGCCCATTTAGATGCAAAAAGTGTGGAAAGAATGTGGGAACTCTCAACCATATTTTTATTGAGTGTACCTTAGCCTCTAAGCTATGGGGGAGAATGACCATCTTACTTGGCTTAGAGTGGTCCATTTTTTTTTACTTTTGAACAACTTTGGAGGGATTGGTCTAATCAGGAGGGTGTTGATTATTTTATTAGGCAACTAGTTTGGATGGGTTCTACCATTCTACCTTGAAATATTTGGAAGGAAAGAAACAACCAGATTTTCAATCAAGAAATGAAGCACATTCACTATATTTGGCAAAAGATCATTGCCAACTTAGTTGAATCAGTCCAACAACTCCTTAAACACCCCCAAAATTCCCACCAAATATGGGATCAAGTGATGCAAAGATTGATGATAAACTCTTTTAAGGGCAATCAACTTAAAAAGAAGGTAACTAATCAAAAGATGGATAGAACAAGGAATTGGAAACCTCCTCCTAAGGATTTTGGAAAAGTCAATATTGATGGAGCCTCTAGGGGAACCTTGGAAAAGCTAGTGCAGGAGGAATTAGTAGACTTTCAAATGGTTCCTTGGTTTTCACTTTTGCTAAGAATTTGAGTATCCTTTCCAATAACCTTGTTGAGGGGTATGGTATCCTTAGAGGCCTGCGGGAGACGAGTAAGGTCTAATGAAAAAAGGTGTTGGTTGAATCCAACTCTCAAGTCATGATTAATCTATTAAAAACTCCTAAGAATCATAAGGTTGATTGGAGAATAAAAAGAATTGTTGAGAAGATTCAATTAATCCATATGGACTTTTTGAAAGTTGAATACAATCATGTGGTCAGAGAACATAACATGAGTGTTGATATTTTAGCTAATTGGGCACTGGACAAAGGTGATCTTACTTACTATGACCACCTCCCAAATGGTGGGATTCACAAATAAGGGAAAATCTTTTTTTGATCCTTTGTCTAGATGGCTTCAGTAACTAAAGGTACCTAGTTCCTTTTTTCTTTATTTTTGCTTCTCTTTGGTTTGGTCAAGTTTTTTAGTTCCCTTGACTGATCATTCTTATGTTTTCTCTGTTGAATCTTGCCTGAATAGCCTTTGGTCTAGAAAGGCCAAAGTTATTTTCTATTTTTTCCTTCTTTTTAGTTTTTCAATGTGTATTGTTTTGTTTTATTTTTGTGTATTTTGTGTTATTTTTATATGTTTTTGTATTGTTTGTGGTTTTTTTATTATGTTTGTGTGTGTTTTGTTTTTATGTTTGTTTTGTATTTTGTGTTTTTTTTTTTGTGATTTGTTTGTGTTTTTGTTGTTTTAGGCATGCTCTATAAGTGTCGAAGGAAGCAGGCTAGATGTGAGCCGGTAGAACAAATACCCTTACTTCCTTAAAACTTATCCGAAAGTGATATTAGGGTAGATGTGAATCCTAGGCATTTTTGGTAGAACAAATACCCCTACTTCCTTAAAACTTATCCGAAAGTGATATTAGGGTAGATGTGAATCCTAGGCATTTTTGGTAGAACAAATACCCTTACTTCCTTAAAACTTATCCGAAAATGACATCTCAATTTAATTATTTTCCACACTTTGAAATAAATAATTGAGCATCTTATCAACTTTTCAAGTGTCAATGGAGCAAAAACAATCTCAGAATATATTCTCCTAGGTCTTTGTTTTCCTAGGGTCCTAAATATTCTTCTGCCATAACTAAGCTAAAAAACGGGAGTCCTCCTAGGATTGATCCGAGTTTTATCACGTGCATTCCAAACAAAACAAAAAAAACTACGATTCTTCCTGCCACCACTACATATGATGGTATTTGTACAATAATTTCTGTGATTTTATCCCAACATTCCACATTCCACGACATTAAGTTTTGGGTGTACAGCTGCAATAAACCTCTAACATGGATTCTCTTTATCTGCATCGATTCTTACACGTGTATATAAACTTCTGACATTGGATATGAAAGGCACAAGTTTCTCACTGAAATCACCATTGGAAGATAATGTGGGGAACCTTTCTTTTCTCAGCCAGTACATGTTCAACAACAAAAATCCAAAGCATTAATAGGTGGCCTGTCTTTTTGAAAATTCAAAGTCTTGACCCAAAGCCTTAATAATTAGGCTATACTTCTAAAACTTGACTCAACAACTTTACGTTCACACTAACCAAAATATTATTGTTGTTGCACCATGGAGCGAAAAATGCGGAGTATCTGTATTTTACATGCAAATGTTTTAGATACGATCGGATAAACTTGAATATGTATGACGTGGAATTTACCAAAACCATGGAAACGGTGAGTTTTAATAACAATTTCCTTCTCTGTAGAACAGTTCAGCGATTAAATTAAAATTATAAAGTGCCCCGCTAATTTCAGTATGGATAAGAGACCTAATCAGGGAAGAAGTCAAAAGATAACTGTTTTTTAACAAGCTCATTCCAAGTGTTTTGTTTTTCAAGTGGTGCTGTATGAGATATATCATAAGGATGAGTTCAATTTATGTCTGCTCCTTCGCATCAGATTCCAGTGTCAACTCAAGTGTTGGTGGCAAGCACAATCCAATCTCAAAGTTAAATTGGGTTGGTAGTGTCCTTATTGTTAAAAGGATGGCAACATAAGGGTTAGCAACTATGTTTATTGTTAAAAATGATTTAATCATTTTATTAAAAATAGATAAATAGGTATTAATGTGAACAAAATATTATATTTTTAATTTTTTATAATTAATTTAAGTTTTAAATTTTTTTTTACATAATTTTAATCATTTTATAAAAAAATTATATTTTTAATTTATTTTTATAATTAATTTAAAATTTTAAAACTTTTGATATAATAAAAAATTAACCTAATTTAAGTATACCTTACATGATCAAGTAGTGGTTCAAGTAACTCATTTTATTTGACTCTTACTCGGATTGGTTTTTCTTATGATTTTCGTGTGATTAAGACAAGTGACTTTCAAGAGGTATTAGTAGTAACTGATAAGTAACTTTCAAGAGGTATTAGTAGTAACTGATATAGTGGAGCTAGGGTACGAATATTTTAAAGAAAAAGTGAAGAAAGGTTCTAATTTTCATTTTCACATGTTTCAAAGGTTTTTGAAACTATAAATCTTATTAAAAATTGAGGGATATATTATATTATATTATTTTAATTTTAATTTAATAAAACATTCAAATGGATAAGTTTTATATTTTTATAAAAGTTTAAGTTTAAAACTTAAAAAAGACCACTCTTGAGACATAATGTTAAATAATTGCATACCTAATGTTCAAAACAATTTTAAGTGTCGCAGAATCAAACAACTTCAATCAGTTTAGAATTTCTTTGGTTTGGTTTGTTCACAAAACATAAGACTTTTTGACAAATAAAACAATAATATTTCACTCTTAAAACGCTTTATAATTTAATTTAACGGTTTATAATTAATTTATAATTTAATTTAATGATTTATTATTAATTTAATATATAAAAGTATTGTAATTTTGTAATTGTTTTTTTTTTAATATTACTTATATTAATAAAAAAATTAAAATATAAGATATAATATTACTTATATTAAAGTAAAAAAATCAAAATATAAGATATAGCAGTAGATTATAAAAATCTATTTGACATTTAATTATTTGATTTTGATATCTTTGATTATAAGCCTCTTAAAGGTTCTACATTAAAACTTAATATCAATAATATTACACAATAATAATTTTATGGCAAAAAAAAACTTAGCCTACAAAATCGCTGCTGTAATAGCAACCTGCACCCCGATAAAATACTAAAGACAATTAAAAGCATCTCCTAAAAAACCAATTTCCAACTCCCTTGATAGGATAATATTTCTTGGGATTGTTATTAGATTTTTTGGAGGACACTGGTATTAGACTTTAAGATGAGTGCGTGAA
The DNA here is from genome assembly GCA_028583015.1 of Wollemia nobilis. Taxonomy (NCBI): domain Eukaryota; kingdom Viridiplantae; phylum Streptophyta; class Pinopsida; order Araucariales; family Araucariaceae; genus Wollemia; species Wollemia nobilis. Next base: position 1,327,699 of record JAQPPZ010016911.1, on the reverse strand, counting down.
AGCACCTTTTGAAAGCTGTGGCTCTTTAAAATGGCGGCGCCGTGGACGGACCAATTGCATTCACTAGCAGATGGTCGTACCCACTAAAACCAAGCACTTGAAACGTTGATAGGGTCTACCAAAATATTCGGTGAAAAGCATCAAGACCACTAAATAAACGAAAGGTGCATTCTTTTTTTAGATAGAGGAGTTGGTTACAAGTGGAGGGTTCAAATCACAAAGATTGCTTGATTGTTTTTAACAAGTTTAGTCAAGCACGCACTTAGAGAATTCAGATCAAACTACTTCCTTTGCTAAATAACACCCCAAGGTTTGAACCTAGGTCTCTTCTTGGTAAGTGTCCAACCACACTAGCACTTGCCAATCCACCTAACCTTTGGAGGCTAGGTGCATCCATTATCCTTTATAATAATCAAAGTTGTCATGCTTTGACCTTGAAATATATATATATATATATATATATATATATATATATATATATAAAAATAAGTTTTTAATATTATTTTTTATAAATATATTTTTATTTTTTTAATTTTTTTTTATTAAAAGAAAATATTTTAATTGGTCAATTACTTTTTAAAAGTTAAGATTCACTAAGATAAAGATCAACACTATGATTGGCTAAATTATTTGCTTTCCTTCTAAATTTTATTATATATATATATATATATATATATATATATATATATATTCAAATTTTCAAGGATTAATTACTTTTACTTATAACTCATCCAAAAGCTAGAGTGTGTTGGAGTATCTTAGCAGCGATGAGAATATGTCGTTGGATGCAGAGCCATCATCAATGGAATTGATGGTTCCTACGGAGGAAGCAAAATCTAAAGTTCTTTCTCCTTCTGTGCGGTTTCGATGTTCTCGTAGTCCTCCATAGGAAAAGAAGATGGAGATAGCCTACCCAAAAAACAGTTTCAACCTTTTAACTCAAGAGGTCCAATAGCTTTGTGGTATTGGACAAACACAAAATGACGGAGCAATAAGTCTACCTAGTGCCTAGAGCTACAGTTCTAAAGTTTAAATTTTTTGTTACTCTAATTTATTTTTCTATGCTTATTTATGTTGTGTATTTGCCCTTTTAAATATTAGTTTCAGTTTTGATTGTACGAGTGACCTGACCTTACGCTCCGAGCTATGATCTTTTTATTATAACTGCTTTTATTTTTATTAAATATAATTGTTAGTTCCAATAAAAAAAAATTAAAAATTAAATACATATAATTGATTTAGAGCACGAAGGATAAAATTAAAATAAAGATATAAATAAATAAATAGCTAGCTATTAACTAATTCGATGTGAAAAGTTTAACACCTGCTTATTTGCTTTGAGAAAATGTACAAAAGTGATTGTTATGCTAAAGAAGTGATACTATAATAGGTTTATAAAAGTTTTATTTTTTAGGTTTATATATATATATATATAATTTTAAAATATTTGATATTTAAATTTAATTAATTAAATCGTAATTTAAATAAAAATAAATTAAAGGTTTTAATATAATTAGTTAAAATTCTAAGCTCTAAAATATTTGTTGAAGTGATTTTAAGTTTGTGTTTTTCAATTAAAAAAAACAATAACACATGGATTTAGAACATTGATTACAACGACTTGAATAAAACATGACAATAGGTCAAACCTAAAACGCAAGATAGATATTTGTGTCAACGTGTCATGCATATACTGCTTGACCTGGAATTATAGAGGAACTAGTAGTTGTTGAGAAGCGACGCTGCAGTTATAATCTACGTTTTCACAGCCGACTTTTGTTTTGACAGCCACCCAACCGCCTCCCCTTTGTCAAATCTGACCAAGTGATGAGCACAAGGTGGAAGCAAAGTGGGTGGGCGGGCTCGTTAGGTTTCTAACGTCTTCGACTTTATACATTTTATAGTCGATTTTGGTTTTTAATATGATGTATCATTTTATTAATTACATTTTAATTAATTTATATTTAATTAATTTTTTTAATAATATTTTTTATAAACATTTATTGGGAATTGAGTTCGAATCACATCATAAATAATTTCACATGGATATCTAATTAAATAAAGATTTAAAATATAATATAGATTAGATAAACTTTTTACTGAGAATCCGACTCAAATCGTAAAACCCACGACCACAAATTTACCGTCAGATTTAAAGTCCACGTCGACGAAGTGTAATTTAAAAGAGTCCACGTCACGTTGACGAAGTGTAATTTAAAAGAGTCCACATGTTTTGTTTTTGTGAACTATTTTTTATGAAAGATTTAATTTAATTTATTTTTTGATTTGGTTAGTATGATAAACTTTTATTATTAAAACAAAAGTCGAACATTTTTTTTTAACCATGACTTTTCTTAAAGTCGATAAGCATATTTTATTTATTTTTTGATTTGGTTAGTATGATAGATCCTTACGACCAATGCACAAGGTTGAGCAGTCTTCTCCCAATTATGACTCCTCGTAAAGTTGATAAATATATTTTATTTATTTATTTTTTAATTTGGTTAGTATGATAAATCCTTACGACCAACATACGACCAACACACAGGGCTGAGCAATCTCCTCCTAACCATGACCCCTGATCCCACGTAAAGCTGAGAGCTATGCTTAACACAACCACCACACACCTACCCTCTCACACACTCGCTCACACTGCGGTTTGAACCTTTAACCTTCCAAAGAAGAGTTAAAGCCCGAACCGTTATATTGTCCCTATCCCTGAGACACTTGTATAATTTTTTTTTGATTTGATGGACGAAAGAGTTTTGAAAGGACCTCCAAACCTTTTTACACAACGGAGCTACTCACCAAAAGAGTGATAGAACACTTCAACCATAAAATTAAGCTACCAAACAAAAAGCTACCAGGTAGCACTTACTTCAACATAAAAATTTAATATTTGAAAATTGACTGCCGTTCAACCAAGAAAGAAACATCAAGGTTCAAATGGAGATTTACAATCATCAAACCCGAAAAAGGTTATCCATCCAATGAGGAGCAAATGACTGGACAAAGGAGAACTAAATCCAACCACCAACCCAACCTATGAAAAGTATAACAATAAACACACCAAAGACCACTTCCCAACAACCCAAAGAGGGGACAACTTAAACTTAATCCCAAGGAATAGATCTCCATAAATAAAGCAATAAAAGCCCCTCGACAGATCTAAACTCATGAAATCCCATTTAGAAAAAGAGATTCAAATTTGAAATCATATCCGGTATCCAAAAACTGACCTTGAAAACCGGAATCCATAAGCAAGAAACAAGATTGCAAAATCTTGTCGCCATCAGAAGTACATAAATTTGAAAATTAAAAAAAAAACACCCACCAAAGTGCTTCCAAATTGCAAAACCACCCAATATCTAAAAATACCCAAACAAAAACTAAAACCCAAACGAAAGCACCATCCAAACCAGGAAAAACAAAAACACATAAGAAGGCTTGAAAATTGAAGCTCTCGCACCGTCTCCAAATAAAAACCAACTATTGACAACCCAAGCATCTTGACCAACAACTAGTGAACAATACTAATCCCAAGGAATTGAAACTCCAACAACCAAACGAAACATAAACAAAGATTTAAGTCATAAACTTTTTTTTTGCTTGAGTAGTACTTATACACATCCATCCACCATGAAGATTAAACCTAGTCACATCATCAATAATACAAGTGACATCCTTGCCAGTAAACCCCTATAGTTTGATATATATCTCGGTGTAGTTTTAGTTTGAATTTAAACTATTTTTCAAAAAAAAAATTAAAAACATATCATTATTTTTTTAATTTATTATGAATTAATTTTATTTTTAAAGTAAAAAAATCAAATCTCACACATTAAAGGAGTTGTTGCATCAAAAGATTTTAAAAAATTAATTGATTTTTTTAAAAATTCTTTTTTAGTAAGTTTTATCAAAAATATTTGTTTCAATAAAATCTTTAGTTTTTTAATTATCTATTAAAAATTATAATTTTAATATATTTGAATAAATAATCATAATAATTATTATAATATAAATACTTTAATATTAATAATTCAAATATTTAGATTATTAAATATTTTAAATTTTAATTAATTATTAAAAAATTGTTTATTCATATTTTATGGGTGACCACGATAGTTTTGAAGGGTTTGAAGCTTGCTAAGTGATGACGACGACAACTTTGAAGGGTTTGAAGCTTGTTGAGCCAGGTGACGGTACTGATGGTAGCTTTGAAGGGTTTGAAGCTTGTTGAGTCAGGCGATAGTGGTGGCAACAACTTTGAAGGATTTGAAGCTTGTTGAGTTAGGCAATGGTAATGACGACTTTAAAAGGTTTGAAGCTTATTGAGTCAGGAAATGATGATTTTTGAAGGGTTTGAAGGTTAAGAGGGAATCCATATCAAAATCCATGCTTGAGTTATATCAATCACAATGTGAACGAAAAACTAGGGTTTGGCTTATGGAGGATTAGGGTTTGATTTCTAAGGATGGACAAGCAAGCTGGTGGTCAGGGTGAGAAGGGTGAGCAGACTAACAATCACGGCAAGGACGAGCAGGATGAAGGGGGTGGTCAAGCTGGGGATCCGGGTGGTGCTCTATCCATAGTCTCTATTCAAAAGCATTTTGACCCGTTGGGGCCTCGTATGCGATAATAGTTTCTAAAACCTCTGACCAAAGTGTATCAAATATTGTTTTTGACCTCTCTCTTGTCCAAAACACTCTTAGTGTACCTGAAGATCTGCTTAATCTCACCATGGTCGAAGGTACCTTTAATTTGGTGGGTAAGTTTTTGGGAGTTTGATCTGATCTTGATGTTGTAAGAAGGTGGGATTTTTTGAAATGGTGGCCTCATGGCCAATTGGAAATCATTGCTCTTCCTAAATCCTTCTTCATGTTCAAATTTAACTATGAAGCTAACTCAAAGCACACTCTTAGTGGAGGTCCCTGGTTCTTTGGGAAGCAGGGTCTTTTCATTCGGTGTTGGAGTCCAGATTTTTGCTTGGACACAGAAAATAAATACAACTCCCCTATGGATTAGGTTATCTAGCCTTCCCTTTTAGTTCTTGCATTAAGATATTCTAAGAGTCATAGCCAAGGCGATGGGTGAACTTATTATGATTGATTCCACAATTAGGGAAATTCAATATTGATATTTGCAAGAATGTGCATAAATGCAGATTTGGAATTGGATCTCCCTTCCTCCATTGATCTTATCTTGAGTTTGGGGTCTTAGACCCAAAGCATTGTTTATGAAAATTGACCAAATTTTTGCTTTGAATGTAAATATTTTGGTCATTGTTCGGGCTAGTGCCCATCTAAGGTGCAAAAAGTATGGTCGAAGGTAAACTCTAAGGGTAAGTCTATCCAAAAGAATTTGGTGGAGAAAGAAATGAAATCCATTGCTCAAAAGGAAGGGTCATCTAAAATCCAGCCAGTGGGGGTAAATGTGGTAGCTATAGTCATAGATCTTCCGCTTTAGGAAAGATATTCCTCCCTGGGTAGAGACCTACAGATATCCCTCGCTATCAACAAGTTGTTGGCTCTGAACCACTCTGCTCAAGTTGGTGCTTCCCCTACTTTGTTGAATGATATGAATCCTTTTGATTGTTTAAATTTAGTTTCGAAGGCTTTACTTTCTTCTAGTATAGATGTAACGAATGAGATCATTGATCCCATTTTGTCCTCTCCTGAGATGAGGGTGGATAAACCTAAATGTTCCCCAAAACCCTTATTGGAGAAGGGATTTCTTGGTCATAAATAAAGAAGTCATAAAAAGGGATATTTAGATGTTGGGGTAGAGCATAAATTTGGGAGACCATCAATTAAAGCTCTAAGGAAAAAGAAGACAGAGTCAAATATTGCCAATGGCTCTCAATATTTGTTGAAGATGGATGTTGGAAATTGTAAACCTTCCTAGCCCTTTGCTAGGGGAAAGAGATCCAATCCCAATTTTTGTTAATGAAGTTTGTATCCTAGAGCATTAGAGCACACATAAAGTTCTTCTCTTGGAAGGAAGGAGTTTGTCTATTCCAAGTTTGGGGTGTTGAAATTATGTACAATCTAGAGCCAAAACAGGGGAGGCCCCTATAGTTTATAGAACAAATCCAAAATAGGGGAGGTCTTTATAGTTTAGATGTGATTTTTGTTTTAGGTACAAATCTAATTTGGAAGAGGTCTTAGTGGGTCCTTGCTCAGGGACCTCTTCTTTTAGATGATGATTTTTCCTTTGGGCCTTTTGACTGTCTGGATTTAGTCCTTGGAATGCAGTTTTCAGGGTTCTATGGATGGACTAATTAGTACCCCTATTTCAAATTGGGTTTCGCATTTTGGAGGGTAATTGTTGGAATGTTTCTCTAGGTTCTGTTGGGCGAGAACCACTTGTTTTTTAATTTCAATTTTGGTAATTCGTGTTTTTGATGGGATCCGCTTCTTCTAGATCCTAGCTTCTCTTGGTTCCTATTGTTGTTTGAAGTTTGGTTTTTGGATCCTCTATGTGGGGTAGTATTTTATTTGTTCTACTTTGGTTTCTCTCTTGAAGTTTTTGCTTCTTGTTTGTAAAATATTTGAGGAACCTTCAAAACCCCTTATTTCACCCAATAAAAAAATTTGTTTATTCCATCTATATATATACATAACCAATTCTTTAACGCAAACAATTTTTACTTTATATTTTACTAATTTTTTTGTTTAAAGATAAATAACTTTTTAAAACACAACTAAGATTACAATCCTCTACTTCAAGGACTTTTTTTAAAACACAACTAAGATTGCAATATTTGGTTAGATAAACCCAATTGTAAATATCCCAACAAAAACTTAAAATAAAAATAAAGGGGCTAAATTCAATGTGTTTAGAACCCTTGCTCAACTAGAATTTAAATTAGGATTCAAATTTATTATATTACCTTATGTATGACCGGTGCCTTAATACTTTGGGCTATTGTAGCAAGATTTAATGACAAATGAATAAAAATAGAAAGAACTTGGAAAGAAATAATCGATGCAATTACATTAGAAAGAAAAACGCTAAATCGTTTATTGAAATATATATATTTTATTTAAATTTTTTTATTTTTAAAAATTTATGTGTTTGAATTTATCCTATTAATATATATTTTTAATAAATTATATAATTATTTATAACAAATTAAATTATCACATTGCATCTTGCTTTTTCCTTCAACAACCTACAATCATTTGTATAATAAAAATTTATATGGTATTAAATTTAATATTAGCAGTATGACTTGAGTCAGTTGACAGTTGACGATGGCGGTACCAACCCCTGAGCCATCGGAGTCTCCCTCACTCCAGGCACGTTTACCGAGGGAAGGTAGGGATTATAGATATAGCTTCAATGATTTAACCTGTGTTCAGAGGTAAAAACCTCGAGGAGAATGTCTGAACCCATGCCCATATGTTAAAAATGAAAGGATGTAACTGATTCCCCTTATATAAAATAAATAAACAATAATATATAGTAAATATAAAAAATAAAATTGATTGATTAAAAATAAAAAATCATAATTTTGTTTTGGTGGGGATAGCATAGTGGTTATGGCTTTGGATTTTATTTGGGAGGTCCAAGGTTCAAACCACTACATACATGTATAATGGTGTGCTTTGTGTGAGAAAAATAAATCATAATTTTATCATATTATTTTTATTTATTTTAGATCTAAGTTTGAATTTATGAAGAGGTGCATATATAATTATTAATTTATTTTAATAGTACATAATAGTTTTAATTCCATAATAAAGTTAAAAAATTATTATTAAATTAAAAATAATTAATAATTAAGAAAACATTTTAATGAGAAAAAGTTATTTAATTAATTAAAAATTATTAATAAATAATTCATTTTTTTTTGGGATTCGGTAATATAATAAATCCCTATGACTTACACATATGGCTAAGTAATCCCCTCCTAGCCATGACTCCTTTAAGGTAGAGAGCTATGCTTATGGGATTAACACACAACCACACACATGCCATGGTTTGAGCCTTAAACCTCTCGAAGAAGAACCAAACCTTGAACAGTTACCCCAATATATAAAATATTTAACTTGATAAACATATTCACATGTTTTTGCTTTTTCATCAATAAATAAATAAATAAATTCAATTGGTTATATAGAATTCAAACGGGGCCATTCTTATTACATTGTTACCATATAGTGGTATTATAACAATTTGGACATGTTTTTGCTTTTTCATCAATAAATAAATAAATAAATTCAATTGGTTATATAGAATTCAAACGGGGCCATTCTTATTACATTGTTACCATATAGTGGTATTATAACAATTTGGATATAATTCAGGCCAAGGCAAGATTCAAATAGGTCTCCTTAGAGCTCTTGAGGAGCTAATCTCATTTGATATATATTTATAGGTTTTTAAATTACAATAGGTTTTTTATTTTATTTTTATAAATCACAAAGTTCTTCTTTCGAAGATTATTGATCATCCTCAGAGTATCTTTGTGGTAAGGAGGTAAATCCTTGATGGTATAATCGCAGTTCATGAGCTCATTCACTTAGTTGACAGAAGTGGCAGATTGGGTACCTTTCTGAAGCTGGATATGAACAAGGCATATAATAGAGTCTCATGGGACTTTCTGTTTCAAGTCCTAAGCAAGTTTGGATTTAGTGAAAATTGGGTAATATTGGTTAAGTCTTGCATCTCCTTTGCAAATTTTTTTGTTATCGTAAACGGATCTCCGATTGGTTACTTTCGAAGTTATAGGGAAATTTGGCATGGGGATCCGTTATCTCCTTACCTATTCATCCTTTTTATGGTGTCGGGTAGAGCTCTCAAAGCTGACCCTACTATTGTGGGGATCACCCCGACAAATGGTGTGGACCCAATTTCCCATCACCAATTTGAGGATGATATTTTGCTTTCCTTTCTTGCTTCTATTCCTCAAGCTAGAGTGATTAAAGCTATCCTGATGGATTTTGAGAATGCTACAGGACAAAAAGTTAACTTCACGAAAAAGTAATTTTTTTCTTTAATACGTCCCTAGAAAGACAGAGGAGAGTTACTGAGATTTTGGGATGTGAGATTGATTCCCTCCCCTCGGTGTACTTGGGAATGCCTTTGTTCAAGGGTGGGATTAAAGCTTCTCTTTGGGACTCTATGGTGGATAGAGTCCAGAGGAAGTTGGCGGGTTGGAAAGGCATGCTTTTGAGCCAAGCAAGGAAAGCCATGTTGGTTAAGTCAACTCTTTAGAGTATTCCAGTTTACTTCCTTTCTCTTTTTAGGTTGCCAGGTAAAATCCTTTGGAAAATTGAGCAAATCCAGAGGTCTTTCCTGTGGTCAAGTGCTGAAGAAAAAACAAAGTTCTCGCTAGTTGCTTGGGACCAAGTGTGTAGCAGAAAATATTCTAGTGGCTTGGGATTGAGAAGGCTGAAAACTATGAATAGGGCTCTCCTAGCCAAGCAGGGTTGGAGATTGGCTTAGAATGAAAATGTTAAATGGGTCAAAATATTAAAATCCAAAAAGGTAACGAAGAATTATTAATTTTTAGATCTCAACTCGGTCCATGGTTTTTCTTTTTTGTGAAGCATTGTTAAAAGTCGATCTGATATTTTATCGGGTGGAAGATGGTTGCTAGGAAATAGCCAAGGCATAAAATTTTGGAATGATACTTGGGTAGTTGATCGGCCTTTGAATTCATTTCCTAACATGAGATTGGCTGAACCAATCATGAATCTTACTTTTGGGTTAAAGGTATGTGATTTTATTCATATTGTAGAGGGTAGGAAATGTTGGAAACCCCTTGTTTTTCTTGGGTGGTTGCAGGATGAAGAATTGGCCTATAGAGAGTTGACTGAATTACTGAGGTGGATCATTATTGCCAATAGAGAAAATCTTGACAAGTTAGTTTGGGCTACTGAAAATTATGGATGCTTCTTAATTAAGTCAGCTTATTCCCTGTTAGATGCAGATGTTGATCCCTGGTTTCCTATGGGTAAGGTTTGGAGGAAGGGCCTTATTCCCAAGGTGAATATTTTTTTCTAGTTGGTGATCCAAGGCAAATGCCTTACATTGGACAATCTCTAGAAGAGAGGTATGATCCTCCCAAATAGGTGCTACTTATGTGGTAATGTGGAAGAATCTCCTAAGCACCTATTCTCTCTTTGCCCCTTCTCTAGGGATATCCTTTTTCTTCTGCTTCACTCGGTTGGTGTGGACTGGGGTTTTCCCAGGGATCTGTCTGCCATAGTGGAACAATGGAGCTTGCCCTTCCACATGTTGTGCTTGTACTCTTTTTGGTACTTTGCCTTACTTCATGTGTGGTGGCATATTTGAAAAGAGAAAATTTCTAGGGCTTTTAAAGACATTTCTCACTCCATGGAGTTTTTTGTCATGTGCTCTATTGTTGCTATGGTTGAGAATGTGGATTCTCTTTCTCTGGATAAGGGCTCTTCCAATCAAGAGATTCAACTTGAGTCAACACTGAGTTTTAAATCCCTTGTGTCCCCGGGGCCTAAGCCACCTCCTTATTTCAGGTCTGATATGGTGTGGGAACCTCCCCCTTTGGTTGGATGAAATTGAATTTTGATGATGCCTCTAAAGGAAATACTAAGACAGCTGGGGCTAGGGATGTTTTTAGGGACTCAAATGGGAGAATTTTGTTGGTCTTCGTTGAGAACCTCAGTTGCCAGACCAGCCATGCTGCAAAAGCTAGGGCACTTTTTCAAGGGGTCTCCCAGTTGGTCTCTTTGGATTGTAGGAAGGTAATTATAGAAGGAGATTCCCTCAATATAATTAATATGGTTAAAGGGATCCAACAACCCACATGGACAATTTTGAATTTTCTAGATGAGGTTCATAGACAGACCCAAAAGTTGGAAGACGTAGATTTCTTAACCAACCTGGACCTTACACAAGAAAGCATTTCAATTTGTCGAGAAGATTTCCTAGTTGGAATTTCTCAGTTGGACAATGAAACTAGAAGAAGATAGTATGTACTCTAAAATTGTTTTTAAATTTTAGGCTGGCCAATGCTCTCCCCTGCATGAGATTTAGCTACCTTATATCGCTTCGGTTCAGTTTTGGTCTGTGTCTTCTTCCTATTTGATTGGGGCTAGCTGTAAATTGGTTGGTTTTCGAGATCCTTTTTTATCTCTCTGCGGCCTACAAGCCTCGCTTTTTCTTTTAAGGAAGTTTAAATCCATTTTATAAAAGTTTTGGGGTCTTTTGAAAACCCCTTCATCCACAAAATAAAAAATAAATATTTATATGTATAAATATTCATTAAAATTCATTTGTATAAAAAAATTTCAATGAATGCTCAAATATTTAAAAATTAACTAAACTAGCATTGCAACCTTTGGGTTATTAAACTATATTTTTAATGTAAAAAATAATTTGATATTAATATTTATTTATTCATGAATATTTAGATTAAAAAAAATTATTAAAATTCTTGTAATGTCATAGCCTTATATTTTATATTGAATTATTGAATGTTATTTAATAAATAAATAATGGAAAAGGATAATTATTTTTAAAAATTTGGTTGTATGAGATTAAAACAAGCCCATGTTGGAAATTTGAGCAATTTTGTTGTCATTGATGTCAAGAGGTTGATATCTATTTTCGTCGTCATTAATGTCATACGGGTGTTTTTACAAAAGGTAAAGAAATGGTTAAAGGAAAAAGGATATAATATTTATTTTAAATATCATATGCCTAAAAGAGGCCTAAAAGATTGAAGACCCAAGGAAAAGAGAAGCAAGTTTGAAAATAAATAATAATATTATAATATTTTGGGCAAAAGGATGAGGTAAAGAAAACGAGGTTCAAGGAATCATTAAAAATAATCTATCCTTGAAAAGATCCATTGAGTAGTTTATAAAGGATTTAATTTAATTTATTTAAATTAAAATATTTTAACCTATGGTTAAAATTTTAATTTAAATAAACAAAAGACGTAAAGATTTTAAATTTCAAAGTTTAAATTTAAATTCGAAAATTGATTTCGAATTGGGTCGACGTGTAAGCGCAAAGGACAAAGTGTATAAGAAGGGAAAATCATTTTCATTTCCCTCCTCATCTATGCTATTCGAATGCTAATTCTATGTGTAATATTTCATGCACTGCTTTGCTAAGATAGAAGAGAGTATTCACGATTTTAAAATATTAAAAGGTAGACATTGGTTGAAGTGCAAGGGACGCAGCCAAAAAGTTCCAAAGCGCTGGGTAGCGAAGACGGTGGTCAAAGAATTGCTAAGGTGCTCGCATAGTAGAGGTCATGGTTTCGAATCCCACGCGACCTATTTTGCAAAGGGGGAAGATGTGTTTTGTTTGTTCTTCGAATTTCTACGAAGGCATAAGGAGTGCATGAACTTAGGTTCATGTGTGGGCATGTAGCCCAACAACAACTTAGCCTTGGGCTAAGGCGTTGCAGCGACAGTTGACCATGGGTTTGAGTTTGGGTTCAACCAAGACGTGTGCAATATTTTTGAGAGGTGGGCCAAAGACTAAGGTAAGTGCTTATTATTATTATTTAAATTCACCGAAGTTTGGGTGGCACATGTTTTATAAAGGCTACGTGATAATTATAAAACACATTGGTTGAAAGCATATGGAGTCATAAGGTTATTAAAAATATTTTATATTTTTGTTGCTTAGAAAAATAAATAAAGGTTTGGAGTTATAAGGGTTAATAAAGGAATTTGGTTTTTATATGTTGAATGTTATTTTGAAAAGGTTGGAGTTTATAAGGGGTTAGTAAAGGAACTTGATTTTTGTGTATTGAATATTATTTTGAGAGTTTGGAGATTATAAGGTGTACTTGAGTCTTGATATTTTTGTATGGTGAAATAATTATTGGGGAGAATATTTGTGTGGATATTTTGAGATTGATTGTTGTTATCTAACTTTGAAATTGGCAAAGAGGATTTGATTATGATTAAGATAGGTTTTGAAGACATATCTCCATCAAAACAAAAGGTATGGGCACATCTTACTTATGAGTGAAATATTGTTGGATTGAATGTTGTGAAATGCAAAGGTGGAGTGAAAAGGATTGTTTGATAAGCATTGTTGGAAATGTTTGAGTGAGTTTTCATGTGCATGATTTGTGGATGTTGAAAGAACATGAATATCATTGTTATGTGAACTATATTGAGCTAGGGTTTGTGAAAGAACATGAGTATCATTGTTATGTGAGATTGAGAACTATCTTGAGCTAAGGTTTGTGAAAGAACATGAGTATCATTGTTATGTGAGATTGAGAACTATCTTGAACTAGGGTTTGTGAAAGAACATAAGTATCATTGTTATGTGAGATTGAGAACTATCTTGAGCTAGGGTTTATGAAAGAACATGAGTATCATTGTTATGTGACATTGGAATCATTTTGAGTCAAGGTTTGAGACCCATAGTGTGAGTTGTTGGAAGTATAGTGAAACACTTGGTTAGGGTTTGTAAGCAAGTTATGTTTCATTGAGTGAATGATTGAATGAAGTTGGATGAGCATTATTTATTGAATGTATTGGAGTGATAGTTCAAGTTTTATAAAACAAATTATACTTTATTTTTGAATTGATTTGAAAGAGATTTTGAAAGTGGAAGATTGTTTTGTTGAGTAAAAAATATTGTGAGTGTGAAACATATTGAGTCTTTGATCATTCTCTATATGTTCCTGTGGTTAAACAATATTTTGAGTGAACCTTGTCTGTGTGTTGAAGAGATTTTTTGAAAGAGATTAAGTTGAGTTTTGTATGCAAGTTTTGCGATGATTTGAATAAGCTTTTGTGAAAGCTTAAGGATAGAATTAAGCAAGCTTTTGTGAAAGCTTGTGAGCAGATTTGAGTAAGTCCTAGAGGGGACTTAAGGAAAAATTCAAGCAAGATTTTGTGAAATCTTGTTGAAAATATTTGAGGTAAGTCTTGGTGAAGACTTATTGAACAGATTTGAGGTAAGTCTTTGTGAAGACTTGTTGAGCGAATTGGACAAGTTCTAGGGAGGACTTGTTGGACAGATTTGAGGTAAGTCTTTGAGAAGACTTAAGAGAAGAGTTGATTGATTTATTTGTTCAAGATTTGAGTTAAATATTGAGGCAGATCTAAGCAGATTTTATTTGTGATTGGATCAAGCTTTGTGTGAAGGCTTGAGGACATATTTGAGGATAAATTTTGGAGCATATTTGACGGTAGATTTGTGCTAGACTAGATATAGACTTGAGAGCAGATTTATGCTATACCAAGGACATTGTTTAGTGTAGATTTGAGAAAAATATTGAGTAGAGCTGAGAGCAAGATTTGGAGGTGATAAAGTAGAAGACAATAGTCTATAGTGGATAGAGATCCATTAGCCAGGGCAGTGAGAATAAAGGTCTTTTGAGTGAGGATAAAGGTCTTCAGTGGAGAGAGATCCACAAGCCAGTACAGTGGGGATAAAAGTCTTCTAGAAGATCACCAGCCAGAGCAGAGGAGAAAGAGTTCTATACATAGAGATCCATGAAACAACAGAGAGGATTGGTGTCTCTTGTGGATTGGTTTTCATGAACTTGATTAGGGGATTGTTATATCCTTTGGATAAATGTCTATAAAAATTGTAATAGGGAAGGATTACCAAGAGATTTGTTGAAAAAATTTTAGTGAAAGATTTTCTCCGTGGAGTAGCCCACATTGGGTGAACCATGTTAAATTGGTGTCTCTATTGTGTGTTATGATTTGTGCATTTCTTTTATTACTACTATTGATATCACCATTGATATATTGGATAATATTATTTGAGAAAAGAAAAGTAAAAGTTGATCTTATATTGTTCACCCCCCCTCTCAGTATAAGCTTGTGTTCTTCAGCCCATCTACATTACATAATAACCACATAGTGATGTTACAACAAACTTGGTAATTATGCATGTAAGGCTTAACAAGATTCAAATCTTGCCTCCTTAAAATTCGAGGAATCTAACCAATTGAGCTAATGCCATTTGATGGAAAAGGATAATTATTTATTAAATATTTTTCACAAATTATATTTAGATTCTATTACGAGTCACTTCAAAAAAAAATATCAAAATATTACATCATTTATACCATACCAAATATCTAACTTGTCTTTCTATAAAAATTATTTTCATTTCTCTTAATCAGTAGACTTTTCTTTATCAAATCTAAAAATGGAATCTTTTATATCACTTACCTTCTAAATATTGAGTTTCTCCATTGATAGAGATCAACACCACAATTAAATAAATGATTTGCCACCTTGCTTCCTTATAGATATGTCAACATGTCCAATGTACTTCTTCCATTAATAGTTGATGAGGATTCAAAATAATTCTATTGTCTTTGTTAATTAGTTATATGGGATTGGAACCCCCATACAATATTACGTTGTGACCATGTAGTGGTCTTACAACATTGTTGGTAACATGCTTAACAATATTTAAATTTAGATCTCTTCCTTGAAAGTTGAAGTGTTTAATTAGTTGAGTTAATGTAAGTTGGTAAAATAATGCTAATATTGATTCAATCTCCACATCTAGTTTTCTTAAAAATATTATATTAATAAGTGAAAAAATATTTCATTCATAAAGGGGTTTGGGGCAAGGAGTGGGGAGCAAGATATTTTACATAAAAGACCTATATTCCAATATCATGGGAAAACCATAATATTTTAAAGTTCATTGGGTTTAGGAAAGTGGTTGGGATTGAATATATTCACAACATAAACCAAGGTTCCAAATCTCATGGGTGACCCTTAATATTTTACAAATTGTATGAGATCAACTAGTTAAATACCTCAACTTTCAAGGAAGAGACCTAGGTTTGAATCTTATAAGGTGATACATACATATTTCCAAAGACAACATAACATGATCATGATGTAATACATGTGGGGCCTGTTATAAATATTTCATTTTTTAATAGTAATATTGATCCTTGTATGAAGTCTCTTAAGTATCTATATAGTTTTTTTGTGCAGTTCCATGTGAATTTTAGTAAAAGGATAAATTTCTCTTTGATATTATTGAAACCACCTCCATAAGATTTCATATGGATTCCTTTAGAAGCATCATCAAAATTAAGTTTGATGAACCCAACTTTTAGGTGTTATAATTTTACCATTGGATTGACATATATATATATATATATATATATATATTTTTAATAGTAATATTGATCCTTGTATGAAGTCTCTTAAGTCTCTCTATAGTTTTTTTTGTAGTTCCATGTGAATTTTAGTAAAAGGATATCTTTCTCTTTGATATTATTGAAACCATCTCCATTATATATATATATATATATATATATATATATATATATACATATAAACATATATATATATATATATATATATATATATATATATATATATATACATATAAACATATATATATATATATATATATATATATATATATATATACATATAAACATATATATATATATATATATATATATATATGTATGTATATACATATAAACATATATATATATATATATATATATATATATGTATATACATATAAACATATATATATATATATATATATATATATATATATATATATATGTATATACATATAAACATATATATATATATATATGTATATACATATAAACATATATATATATATATATATATATATATATATATGTATATGTATATATACATATACATATATATATATATATATATACATATATATATATATATATACATATATATGTATATATATATACATATATATGTATATACATATACATATATATATTAACATATATATATATATATATATATATATATACACATATAAACATATATATATATATATATATATATATATATATATATATATATATATATATATATATACATATATGTATATATATACATATATGTATATGTATATATATATATATATATATATGTATATGTATATGTATATGTATATGTATATGTATATATATATGTATATACATACTTGTATGAAGTCTCTTAAGTCTCTATATAGTTTTTTTTTGCAGTTCCATGTGAATTTTAGTAAAAGGATAACTTTCTCTTTGATATTATTGAAACCACCTCCATAAGATTTCATAAGGATTTCTTTAGAAGCATCATCAAAATTAAGTTTGATGAACCCAATTTTTAGGTGTTATAATTTTACCATTGGATTGACATATATATATATATATATATATATATATATATATATATATATATAATAATTTACATAATTAGGAGGCTAGTACATCCTTTTCCACACCATAAACTATCCATGATGATCTTATTAATTGTAAACATTCTATAATAAATGCCAAAATATGAATTAAAACTTTGATATGACTTTGAGAATTATTTAAAACAATATATACTATTCCTTGTATTCCATAAATTCTAACTAATAATGATAGTCTCACCAATGATTAATGCTTTAGCTTTGAAATGAATTATCAAGCATGTTAATGGGGAAAAAAAAATAAATTATGATATTTTAAAAAAGCATCTCAAGTAGTTGAAGTAAAAGGGATAATGTCAAAGTAGATGATCTAATATTTCTAGCTCTTCCCTAAAAAAGGTACTTTGAAGAGGTCCATGATATCCTCTTATTTATAAAAGGGAGAAAATCATGTGACCAAATATTCTTCCAAGGAAAAAACTTGGTAATTGAGAACTTGATAGCTTTAAAGCCTTATATCCCAACTTGACAAAGTACTCACTATCTTTAGATAGATTCCAAACCATCTAATCCTTTCGAGAATAGGATATATAGAACTCTTGAAGCATCTTCTAAAGCTTATCCTTTGCTTGTTTGAGGTTCTATTTCTTAACCAAATTTCTAATATCTAGCTTTGTTGTTTACATCAATATATTTTTTGACTTTTGAACTTCTACAAGCCAAATAGACTCCAGCTAATGGTTGTCATTTTGGTTGCCAACAAAATAAAAAACAATGATATTTCCTACCAACAAAACAAAAATCAATAATATTTTTTTTTACTAATACAATTGCTAGCTTTTGTTTACGAATATAATTATTTAGATGATTGAACCATAACTTATATTTTGGGACAACGACTTTTGGATCTACAACTACAATAGACCAAACATGATTTTATTGTGCATAGATCCATGCACACATTGTATATATAACATTGGATGTAGAAGATAATCTTGCATTAGAATCATCATCAAGAGGAGAAGTTTCCTAATGTAGGGTTCAACAACTATATTGAGAATGTATGTAATAAATTTGACATAAAATTAACATAAAATCTACACCTTGTGATATCGACTAATGCTTTCTCTTTCTCTCTTTATATATATATATATATATATATATATATATATATATATATATATATAATATCTCATTATCACACTTTGGGGTATGTGTAACCTAGAATTCCTCAACATAGAAGTGGATAAGTTATTAAAGCAATGAGTTTCTAGTGACAAATAGAAAGTACAAAGTGCCCCACTAATATTAGGAATTGTATAAGATGTATACATTTTAAATAAGAATGTAGTGATGAAGTTTAAATTATCAATTTGTCTATTAGAAGTAGGAGTATAGGTAGTTGAATTTAAATAATCTAGTGGTATTCCAATTTTATATGTGCAAAAATATTGCAATAAAAATTGAATATCTAATTTAGTTTGATTAATAGCTTGTGAAAATAAGTAAATGACCACAATAACATATTTAGTATGGTGATTTACAAGTGTTCTTGAAGGCATATAAGTGGATATATGTAGAACAAGATTAAATATGATGTAGTAAGACTCACATCACCTTCCCAAGAAAGCTCAAGTTAAAACTAATTTTCATTTTAAATCAACAATTTGGTAATTAAAAATCATTCATTATATGATGCTCCTTCCAGATTTTTTGGTCGGTCAAACTACCAATTGTATAATTAAATGGGCAATTGTTGAATTCAACAAATCATTCAATTTAGTAACTGTACAATTGATTTTCCAATCATTCAACTCAACAATTGTACAATAGCCATACAATATCTTGGCAACCGTACAATCCAAATATTCAATCGTTCACTTGTATGATCACTTCTTAATTATTGTAATTTTTATCATACGATTCCAAACCTAACCCTAATTGTACGATTTCTCTTTAGTGCAATTGAATGATTTCAATTTTGTATGATAGATTTTATTACACTTCCATTTATTTGTTTCTTCTTGTATGCAGTGCTTCCAAGATGTGATGACAATCTAAGAATTGGATCTTGAATTTACCAAGGCATTGATCACAACCAAACTCTTTCATTGTTCCACATGCCCAAACTCTCCTATTCTCAACCTACCTTTTGGTTCAATAGAAAGGTTTATAGAACCTGTGCAGAATCATTGTTCTTTGTTTGAAGCCACCGTTTATCCTTATATGGATTTGAACTTATTATATAGTTATTCAATGGCAAAATTCTCAACATGAGTAATCGTACTCTATTTTCAAGATAATAGGATCATCCTTTGGAGTATCTCTTCAACGACCTTATCCTCTCTTTAATACAATATTATTATTCAATAGTAGGTAACTTTGTCCTCAAATAAATTGTGCTTTATATCAAATCCCTCTTTTCCAAGCTCCAAAGCTTTGGAAGCTTCTCTAGATCCTGCACACACAAACAACACACATGATCTATCAAATGGAATACAATATATTCAAAAATAATAAATACACATAGATTAAATTGCAAAATAGTATTCATTATTTCTTTGGAAATACAAGGCTAATATTTTTAGACTTCTTTTTACTTCTCCCCCTTTATAAAAGCCTCTTCTAGGAAAAACAGGTAGTTTAAATTTTTTGAAAGTAGTTACATAACGATCGAACTGTTGGCCTTCCACCTGCCAAATGGTTCAACTTTTGAATGGGTGTCATCAGGATGCTCTTGCATCATACTTGTTGGGTAAAATAAATGGTTCATGAACATTCATGAAGCCTTCAATTTGGACTGCATAATTGGTAATATCAGATGCATTCATCCATGTGGCATCCTCAATTACCCTGTTCTTCCATTTGACCAAGTATTCATGATATTCATTACCTCTTTTATTTTGGGAAACTCTAGAATCTATGATCGTATCAATTTCATCATGTTCCTTTTATAGAAACTATTGTACCTAATCAATCTTTGAAAGTTTTAAAATTGCATCCTCTTGTTCACAAGTTGATCCTTCATGGTAAGGATATAGATCTACTACATTGAATATGGGTGATATATCCACTCCTTCAGGTAGTTCTATTTTGTAAGCATTGAAAACAAACTTCCTCAAGAATTTATAGGGTCTAATCTTCTTCTAGTTTGCTTATTGTAAGTTCCTTTTGAGAATTGCTCCTTTCAAAAATATGCTAGAACCAAATATCCAACCTGAAATTCTAGCACTCTTTGCTTGTAATCAAAATGTTTATACTTCATGACACTCTTTTCTAAATCACTTAAAACCTCCTAATTTAATTCATGAATATAGTTAGCAAAATACTCTACAATAGCACTTGGACTCTACAAATCAACTATCTTTTGTAACTCATCTACTCCTTGTGGATGTACTCCATATACAATTTGAAATGGAATTTGTTGGAAAAAATGTTTCCTAATTTTATTGATATGTAAGAAATGTTACATATTTATAGGCTTATGGGCCTATAATAGTGACTAATAAAATATTAGTCTACTAAGGTAGTGACATAACTATGCCACCTACCATACACTATTCATAAACATAAAATAATGTAATAGTAGATATCAAAGATATCCCAACATCCCCCCTTATTACATTATTTGGGACAATGTCTTAGGCTCTTGCTCTTGGTTCTTGATTCTTGGTTGATATGCTCTGGTTCTTGGCTCTGGCTACTCTTGCTTAGGTAAATACCTCTAGGTTCACCTCTGGGCCTGTTGCCTCTGGATCTATCTCTGGGTTATTTTATCTCTAGGTATGCCTCTAGGTCTTTTGCATTTGGGTCTGCCTCTTGATCATTTTACCTCTAGATCTGCCTCTCGGTAATTTACCTCTAGGTCATCCTTTAAGTCTAAGCAAAATAAGTACTTCTTGATTACTTTAGTAAAAGTGGGTTCAATCCCTATGACGGATGTGTATATGAAGTATTACTAAAAAAAAAGTGGAATTGTCCTCACTTTACTTTAACAACTATGAGTGTCCTTATTATGACCACCTCATCCTACCATAATACATGGATAACCAGTTGTTGCATCTGCTAGGTGTGATAGAGTAGATCACTATAGGTGTGATAGAGGATATCGCTGCATACGAGGTTAATTTTGTTGTTAAGTATGTTCCCCCCTTAAGGTGAAACTCATCTCATGTATGTTGGTATCAATCTATGTCAAAATTACACTTTTACAAGTCTATTTGAGCCATTACAAGTGTGTTTAGGAGGTACACTTATAGTGTTGAGAAGTGTTGGACTTTACCAAAAATGTACTCCATACAATGAGATTGAGAAAATTGAGCCATTACAATCCCAAAATTGGAGGATGGAAAAGAAAGAGAATAAGAAGCTTCTGAAGTGTCTTCATCTGTAGTCTTAAGAAGTTGATGATGTTTGAAGTATCAAGATTTTGTAGTCTTCGAATGAAATCTAGGATGTTTAGATTCTATAGTCCCTAGATGCTGGTTAACATGGATCAACTCATGATATATTTGCTAGTTAATGTGGTTCAGCTCACTATGCTTATGTAACATTGGTTTTGAGCGCTAAGCCATAACATACTTTTACAAAATTGGAAAATGTTGCTTTTAGTGAAATGTGCTCAAAATATGCTTTCCAATGAGTATAAACATTGCTATACTTGGGAAGCATACAAATTTAACCTCGATTTTTGAGAAATAATGTCTCATTGGGAAAAATAATGAGGGGTCATTTTCCCTCATGCGAAATTAAATTTTGTGTCCCTCGCAAGAGAATTTTCCACCTTTTACAATTTTCCTCATAGAAGGAATATTCTAAGCATTGTGCTCTTTGGAATAATTACAATGATTTAAAAATCATTTTATGGGTATTTTGTTTTACCTTTCCCACACATTTGTGAGATTTTAATGCATGACCCCCATTGTATTTTCATGACATTAAAGACAATATAATTTTTAAAGGCTAATGTAGCCTTACCACTTTCCATGTGGGAGTAATACATTTTAAAAAATGCATTAGTGGATGATTTTAAAATGCATTGCAATATTGTGAGGCCATGTTAGCTTGTCAGCCATTGTAATAAAGTTGATCATGGGCTATTGCTCCATGTGGCCATGTGAAGATAAATGGGCCTTGTCATCCACTGAATTCATCCATGGATGAAATTGTGCTCTATAGAATCTTGACACTTTGGATATCATCAACTTATGAATACTACAGACGAAGACACTTCAGAACACCATGCTTGTAGAATACATGTAGAATTGCAAAATAAATCAAACTTGACATGAGCTAGTGGACCCGCTCTGATACCAAATATTGGAAATAAATGTGTTTCCTATGTTATGCAATGTTATTGATATGTAAGAAATATTACATATTTATAGGTTTATGGGCCTATAATAGTGACTAATAAAATATTAGTCCACTAAGGTAGTGGCATAACTATGCCACCTACCATACACTATTCATAAACATAAAATAATGTAATAGTAGATATCAAAGATATCCCAACAAAATTTTACCTATTATTCAATTCATTGAATTATTATATACAAAATCTACTTATGCTAAAATAATATCCCAAAGCTTCATCTTCTTTCCAAATAAGCATCATAGTAAATTTCCAAGCCTCCTATTCACAATTTCAGTTTGTCCATTGGTTTGTGGATGATAAGCCAAACTAAATGCCAACTTAGTACCATTCTTCCTGAATGTTATTAAAAAATGATCTACAAATTTGCTATCCCTATATAAAATAATACTCTTTCACAACCCATGTAATATCATCACTTATATAAAGAATAAAGTAGCAATATGAGTCACATCATTCATCCTCTTGCAAGGTATGAAATATTAGAGAATATTACATTATTTGGTACATGCCAATGTACCACCTTGGTACATTATTAGATTAGGTGTGTGTCTTAGATTAGAGTGTGAGTTTATATTTCATGTAATGTAATAATGTGCAAGAAATGCACAAGTGTCATGTAATTATGTGTGCAAGTGTTATGAGTGTAAATGTGCACAAGTGTTCATTATGTAAGAGTGCACATGTATCCTTAGATTAGGAAGAGTCAAGTGAAGAGTCAAGTACAAGTGTGCATACAAGATAGTGTCATGTGTATGCAAGTGTTAAGTATAGAAGCCAAGAGTCATAAGTCTTGGCATATGCAAATGAAGAGTCATGGTAACCAAAGAGTCATCTGAGAAAGGTATTATATTACTCCATAGAGAGAGAGAGAGCATGAGGGTATTCTATACATATTCTATAGAGATCTATATAAATATTCTAGAGAGCAATCCATATCTTCTACATAGAGATCATAGTGTTCTACAATGTCTATAGTGTTATCTCTATGAGATATTTGTAACATAAAGAGTACTATAAGTTTGCATGCATTTGAGCAACTAGTATTGTAAGTGATATTATTGTGTATATTTTAGGCTTTACATTCATATCTGATCATATTATTGAATGGTATTTGGTATATTATTAAGCCTTGATAATACATATTAGTTGTCTCATTTATCTTTGTTACATTATCTTTATTGGTTCATTATATTACAACTTTATTATATTCAATCCTGTGATTATTTTCCTATGAATTTCATATTAAGTATAAGGCTTCAAAAGCCATAATGAAATGCATCTTTGAGAATATGTCAACCACAACAAAAATAGAGTCATTCCCCTTTTGTATCCTTGGAAATACAAGAACAAAATCAATACTTCTATACTCCCACAGTCTCTCTAGAATTTCAAATGGATGATTTAATCTAGCATTTTGACTATTCCCTTTTGCATGTTGGCATACTTAACAACCTTGCACATATTTCTTACATCCATGTTCATCCCAGGCCAATATTAACCTTCTTCAAGTTATCTCAAGGTTTTTCCCATACCAAAATATCCTGCAAGTCCTCCACTATATTTTTTCCTTATTAGATTTTCTCTCATTGAACTTCGTGGTATGTACAGTCGATGTCCCTTGAATAACATCCCTTCTTGGATGAAATATTCAAGCCATGGAGTCCTATATCCTACAATAGGATTAATACACGCTACTCAAGCTTCCTTGGAATCTTCATCATCGTTATAAAGCTCCTTCATGGCATCAAAACCAACTTCTACCCTCATCATATTCACCAAATAATTTTGCCTGCTTAAGGTATCAACTATTCAATTTGATTTTCCACTTCCATGCTTCAATAAAAATGAATATCCCTGTAGAAATTCTACCCACTTTATATGCCTTTGATTCAAATTACTCTAATTATTATTAAACTATAAAGCATGATTATATGTAAACAAGACAAATTGTTTTGGCAGAACATAATGCCTCCACTTTTTCAAGGCTTGAATGATAACATAAAACTCTTGGCCATGGGTTGAGTATTTTCTCTTTGCCTCATTTAGCTTCTTTTTGAGATAGGCAATGGGCTTACCTTCTTGGCTTAAAACTCCTATTGTTATCCCACTTGCATCACAATCCACCTGAAAGACCTTATTGAAATTCAACAAGGCTAGAATATGTTGCTCCATTATCTTAATATTCAAGACTCAAAAACTACTTTCTATTGTATTTTTTTACTTAAATTCATGCCTTTCTCCTTTTAGGGTCTCTGTAATCGATATACAAATCCCACTAAAGTTTTTGATAAACTTGCTATAGAAACATTCTAGACCATGGAAACTCTTGGCTTCAAACTTACTTATTGGTGATGTCCAATTCACAATGGCCTTAACCTTCTCAGGATCCATTTGCAATCCTTCTGGAAAAATCACAAGTACACCAATTCTTCTTTCATGAAACTACACTTCTTCAATTTGACTAGCAACTTTTCTTCCTTCAATCTCTACAAGACTAGTCTTAAATGTATCAAATGCTCTTCCTTGATCTTACTAAATATCAAAATATCATCCAAATAGACAACCAAAAACTTACCAATAAATGACTTTAACACTTCATTTATTAACCACATAAATGTACTGGGTGTATTTTTCATTCCAAATGGCATAGCCAACCATTCATACAATCCATCCTTTATCTTGAATGTGTTTTTTTACTCATATCTTTCCCTAATCCGGATTTGATGATAACCACTCTTCAAATCTATATTCATGAAGTTCTTTGCTCCACTCCAACAATCCATCAAGTCATCCATGCATGGCAATAAAAAAATATACGTAATGGTTATCTTAGTAATAGTCCTTGAATTTGTACACATTCACCATTCTCCACATTTCTTTGGTGTAAGTATAGCTGGTATTGTACACGAGCTCAAGATCTCCCTAATCAGCCCCTTGTCCAACAACTCTTAGAATTGCCTATTTATTTTCTCATTCTCCATTGGTATTAGTCTATATGCTTCCTTATTGAGTAAACTTGATCTTCGAATCAAATCAATGTGATGGATAATACTCATTAGTGGTAATCCATATGAAAATTATTCCAATAAATATTTTGAATACTCTTCTAACAAATCCTTGACTTTACCTAGAACCTCATCATTTTAGTTTACTATCCCACCCCTCCGTGGGTTTGGAAATCAATGTAAAACATACCTTCTTTGTCATTTCCATTAAAAATTGCTTTCTAAAATTTAAATATACCTTCAAACCATTGTCCTCTCTTTCATCCTTATCCTCTAATTGACTCAACACATACTTCTTACCATCCTTCATAATCATGTAGGTATTTTCTTACCATCATGTACAACCTTTCTATCAAATTGCCAAGGTCTTCCCAACAATACATGACAAGCATCCATAGGTATAATATCACACAAGACCTCATCCATGTAAGATCCAATTTGGAATTTCACCTAACACAATTCATTGACTAAAATCTGGTCTCTTTTATAGCCAAGAGACTTTGTACGAATTGGATTGCTCTATTCTACTCAAACCTAGTTTCTCTACCATATTATTGGATACAAGATCATATATACTTCAATTTGCTACAATAATCTTGTAATATTTTCCCCTGATTTGCATACTATTTTGAAAAGACCTCTCCTTTGAGTAGGTTCACATTCTCTCTTTTTTGGTTTCAATAGAACTCTTTTCATCATGAGAGATTCTCCCTGTTCTAGCTCCATGTATCTCGGGAAAGCAACTTTCTTCATTTGCTATTGCAATATGGTTTATAATCTTATTTCCATTATTACCGCTTTGTTGTGCAAATAGACATTTAGATGCCTGATGATCATCCTCTCCACATCTAGAACACATTTTGGAGAATCCTCTATGCCTTCCTATACCAAAACAACCTCTTCCTCTTGAGAAGTCTCCCCTCCTTTGGCATTCTGGTTGAAGTCATTCTGAGAAGTACTAAATTTATTTTCCTATTTTTGTTATCCTCTTCCACTGCTTGCTTGTCCTTGTCCTCATGAGAATCATCCTATTACTCTTTGATTATTTTTTTTTGTTTTTGCAACAACTTCTCTTCAGTCTTTAAGACATATTGACAACCTTACTCTATCGTCCTTATATTTATCATGCTAATTTCATCCTATATGGATAAATTTAGTCCATTAATATACTTTGAAACCTTCTCATCGTTGTCTTCCACATGACCAAATTGAATGGTGGGACTATAGAATTCTTGTGTATAATCTCTCACACTCATTTATTTTTATCTTAAATTTTGTATCTTCCTAAAAATACCCAATTGGTAATCTAACAGGAGGAATTTGACCTTCAATCTGGTGAGCATTTTCTCCCATGTCCTAATATTCTATTTTATCTTTCTTTACCTTTTATTTTGAGCATAGTCCCACCATAAGGATGCATACCCTTTTAACTTTGTACAAGTGAATTCCGCTCTCTTGGGGTCTACAACTGATTCAAAATAAAAATGCTTTTCCATCTCTACAATTCAATCGATGAGTTCTTCAATTTTTAAACTTCCTACCCCTATTAGCAATTTATTGGAGAAACCTCACCTTTGGGTCCCCTTTTTTTTTTTTGTTAACCTCTATTTGGTTTGCTTTCTCTTTTTTAGTGTTGCTTACATATTCAACTTGGACACCCCTCCTTTGGATGATATCTAGTTCATCCAATAGAGCAATGATTCCTCTCATCATCTCAACCATATTTATGGATTGAGGGCCTCATGGTCTTCCTCTTCCTCATGTGCCATATCTCCATAGGTATGCATCACTCCCTACTCAAAGATATTTTGGCTTTGATACCAAATGATGTAGTAACACTCACAACACCTTCCCAAGAAAGCTCAAATTAAAACTAACATTCGTTTTAAAACAACAATCTGGCAATTAAAAATCATTAATTATATGATTCTCCTTCCCAAAAATTTTGTTCAATCAAACTAGTAATTGTATAATCAAATGGGAAATCATTCAATTTAATAAATCGTTCAATTTAGTAACCATACAATAGATTTTTCAATCGTTAAACTCAACAATCATACAACTTGAAAACCATACAATCTAAATATTCAATCATTCACTTCTATGATCACTTCTTAATTTCTATAGTTTTTATCATATGATTCCAACCCTAACCCTAATTATACGATTTCTTTTTCATGTAATTGAACGATTTTACTTTTGTATGATAGATTTTGCTACACTCAAATTTATTTGTTTTTGCATTTATGTGGTTCTTCCAACATGCGATGACAATCTAGGAATCAAGTCTTGAATTTACCAAGGCATTTCTCACAAACAAATTATTTCACCATTCCACATGTCCAAAATCTCATGTTATCAACTTGCCTTTTAGTTCAATACAAAGGTTTATTAAAAATTATGTAGAATAATTGTTCTTCATTTAAAGTTGCCATTTCTCTTCGTATAGTTTCAAACTTATTACATAATTATTTATTGGTGAAATTCTCAGCATGAGTAACTGTACTCTATTTTCAAGATAATAGGACCATCCTTCAAAGTATCTCTTCAATGACGTTGCCCTTCCTTTAATATAATATTATTATTTAATATCAGGTAGCCTTATCTTCAACTAAATCAAGCTTTGTATCAACTCCCCTTCTCCTAGGCTCCAAAGATTTTGAAGTTTCTCTAGTTCTTGCACACAAAAGCAACAACACACACAATATACCAAAAAATATATGATGAATTCAACAATAATCAAGACACAAATTAAATTGTAAAATACTATTTATTATTTCTTTGGGAATACAAGGCTAATATTTTTAGACTCCTTTTTACTTCTCCTTCTCTTCCAAAGCCTCTTCTAAAACAAAACACACAATTTATATTTTTGAAATTAGTTACATAATGGTCAAATTGTTGGCCTTCCACCTCTACAGTGGTTCAAATTCTAGATGGCTGTCATCAGAATGCTCCTGCATCAAAATCATATGAAGAGTTCAAGAGATCTCTTTCATCACTTGATATTCTAGTGTCAATTTGAATGTTAATGGAAAGTATAATTAGATCTAAAAGGTTTAACTTGGTGATGCAGGAGCATCCGGTGGCAACAGAGCAATCTTGCATCGACAAAAAAATTTCTAAGTGTTTGCCTTGATGTCACGATATCGCGATAGAGAAAAGTGTCGCGATATCGTGACATGTCGCGTTTTCACGACTCAAGAAGGTGAGAGGAGGCATGGAGCAAAAATGTCATGATTTCGTGACATGTCGCAAAATCGCGACCGAAGGAAGACAGGAAAGGCACAGAGGAGAAAATGTCACGATTTCGTGACATGTCACAAAATCGCGATCGAAGAAGCAGAAGGGAAGCAAGGAAGGAAAATGTCACGATTTCGCGACATGTCACGAAATTACGACCGAAGAAGCAGAAAGGAGGCAAGGAAGGAAAATGTCGCGATTTCATGACATGTCGCAATTTCACGACCGAAGAAGCAGAAAGGAGGCCAGGAAGGAAAATGTCACGATTTCATGACCGAAGAAGCAGAAAGGAAGCAAGGAAGGAAAATGTCACGATTTCGCAACCACAGACGTAGAAAGGAAGCAAGGAAGGAAACTGTCACGATTTCGTGACATGTCGCGATTTCGCGACCCTAGAGGCGAGGAGAAGGCAGAAAGGAAAGATGTCGCGATATCGTGACATGTCACGATTTCGTGACCGAAAAGGAGAAAGAGGACCCGAAGGGAAAGATGTCACGATATCGCGACATGTCACATTTTCACGATGAAAGGACGAAAGAAGGCGCAAGGGAGAAGAAGTGTCGCGATATCGCGACATGTCGCATTTTCGTGACCAGAAGACGATGGGAGGCACAAGAGAGAAAAGTGTCACGATATCGCGACATGTCGCATTTTCGTGACTCGAGAAAGGCAAGAAGGCCGAAAAGCAAAAGTGTCGCGATATCGTGACATGTCGCATTTTCGCGACTCAAAGAGAGTAGGAAGGCAGAGGAGCCAAAAGTGTCGCGATATCGTGACATGTCGCATTTTCACGACTCGAAGAGGACAGGAAGGCAGAAGAGCCAAAAGTGTCGCGATATCGCGACATGTCACATTTTTGCGACTCGAAGAGGACAGGAAGGCAGAGAAGCCAAAAGTGTCACGATATCGCGACATGTCGCATTTTCATGACTCGAAGGGGACAGGAAGGCGGAGAAGCCAAAAGTGTCGCGATATCGTGACATGTCGCATTTTCATGACTTGAAGAGAGCAGGAAGGCAGGGAAGCCGAAAGTGTCGTGATATCGCGACATGTCACATTTTCGTGACCAAACAAAAGAAAGGAAAGCGCAGGCAGTTACAAGAGCCGTTACAGAGGAAACGGTCGAGCGGTGGTATACCGAACGTCATCAATGGTTGACAGGTGGACCGAGCTTACAGTGGCAACACTGAACAACACGTGGCACCGAGGTGCAGTGAAAGCAGACGAAGATCAAGGGTCAGAAAGGAAGGCGCTCGAAAGCACAGACAATGAAGAGGCACGAGAATTGAAATGAAGGGTCAGAAAAGGGAAATGAAGAGTCATGCCAGAGATGTTAAAAGGGGAAGCGAAGGCATGCACAAGGGTCGAAGAACTGCTGAGCCATAGTTGTAGACGTGAAGGCAAGAGGGCGATTCTGGACCAGTTTAGACGGTTATTCTTCCTGGGCGGAAGATGTTGTAAGAGGAAAAGAAAATAACTATCTTTTAGAGTAAAGGAGTTTTAAATGGCAGACTGCTGCCATTATTGTAAATCAATTCCAACTATAATGAATGTGAATTAAGAATCTATTGTGAGTTATTTGTGGATCACCATCAAGTGGTATCAGAGCGGGAGTTCCTGAGTGTGTGAGCAGATCACCGAAAGTGAGGCAGTTTGCACCAGGATCTATGGAAGGATTGTGAGAAGAGAGTGAGGAAGAATGCCTCCACGAAGAAACCATGGTGGTGGAAGGAATGTGGTACCTGAAGAAGATTTCAGAGCTTTGCAGAGGCAAGTGCAAGCCCTGCAAGAGGAATTACGAAGAGGGGTTGAACCAAGGAGAGAAGACCATAGTGAAGATGAAGCTTGGGAGGTTGATGATCCATTGGTTGAAGAAGAAGCAACGGATCCTGCAGAAGCTAGATTAATTAAGGCCATATCACGGATCGGGAAGAAGGTGAAGTTTGAGGTCTCCACGTATTTTGGGAGTCTCAATTCAGAGGAGTTAATTGACTGGATCAATGATATGGAGGAATATTTTGAGTATGAGGAGGTTGTAGATCCAGATCGGATCAAGTTTGCCAAAACAAAGTTGAAAGGCCATGCTTGCATATGGTGGAAAGAAGTGCAGCTAGAAAGAAATAGAGGAGGAAAGGAAAAGATAACCAGATGGGATCAAATGGTAGAGAAGTTGAAGAGACAGTTTATTCCTATAGATTATGAATTGGACCTGTTGAGAAGAATGCAGAGTTTGAGACAGTCAAACAGATCTGTCAAAGAATATACAGAGGAGTTCTACCAGATCTCAATCAGAACTGGCCATGTAGAGGCTAACAGGGAGAAGGTGGCCCGTTACATCAATGGGTTGAGAACCAGTATTCAAGAAGAGTTGATTCTAGTTAGGATGAGCACCATTGAGGATGCTTACCAGTTTGCCCTCAAAGTCAAAGAGAAGCTGAACAGATGGTTTGAGGGAAAGCAAAGAGGAAGAGGTCATGGGGGAAGAACTGGTGGAAGGACCAGTGGAGAAAGATATAAGGATCAGAAGAAGGCTGGTGAAACCAGTAATACCCAGGATCAGGAAGATAGGAACACCTACCAACCCCGTAATCAGAACAATGGTTACCCAAGGGGAAGAGGTAGATCTGGACGTGGATTTGGAAGGGGAGGATTTTGTGGAACCTGTTTCCACTATGGCAAAGAAGGACATCGAGCATACGAGTGTCCACAACACCGAGAAGGGACAAATGAGAGACCTGAGGGTCCCGCCAGAGCTGCTGTAGCCGATGAAGGTGCTAAATCAGAACATTCTGAGGAGGCAAAGGGAGGAGAAGTTATGGTTACAAGGAGGACCCTGTTGAATGAGGAGAAAGGATCAGACCAGAGAAGGAGCCTATTTTGCACAAGGTGCAGAAGTTCAGGTAAGGTCTGTAACATCATTATAGATAATGGCAGTACTGATAACTTGGTCTCAGAAGAAATGGTTACCAAGTTACAGTTAAAGAGAAAGGTACACCCGCATCCATATCGGATTGCGTGGTTATAGAAGGACCATAGGGCTTTGGTCAGTGAGCAATGCTCGATGAAATTTAATATTGGGAAGTACTGTGATGAGGTCCTGTGTGACATCCTACCTATGGATGCTTGCCATTTGCTATTGGGAAGGCCATGGCAGTTTGATCGGTGTGCAGTGCATGATGGTCGTGCCAACACTTACTCAATGACAAAGGATGGAGTGCGCCATAAGCTGAAGCCCTTGCAGGAGGCGGGTGAAAAGGTATGTAGCAGCGCTAGAATCTGTTTAGTTGAAGGGGGAAGATTTTTGGATAGTTTAAAGCATGAGCATATGTGCTATGCATTAATTCCTAGAGTTAGGAAGGAAGAATGCAAGGATACCCTGGTAGAAGTCTTAGGACTCATTAGAAGAATTTCTAGACATTGTATCTGATAATGTGCCTGAAGGTTTACCACCAGTGAGGAAGATCAGTCACCATATAGATTTGATACCAGGATCTAGTTTACCCAATAAGGTAGCACATAGAATGACTCCTATAGAAAATGAAGAGCTGAACAAGCAAGTCCAAGAGTTGCTAAAAAAGGGACTGATTCGGGAGAGCTTGAGT
This sequence comes from Wollemia nobilis, assembly GCA_028583015.1. NCBI lineage: Eukaryota > Viridiplantae > Streptophyta > Pinopsida > Araucariales > Araucariaceae > Wollemia > Wollemia nobilis. Next base: position 1,295,333 of record JAQPPZ010016911.1, on the reverse strand, counting down.
CCATGTGCAGTACCTGCAGTACTAGCACCAAAGAAATATGGAGAATGGAGAATGTGTATAGACTCTCGAGCCATTAACAAGATCACCATAAAGTATAGATTTCCATTGCCAAGGATGGATGACATTATGGACTGTTTGAGTGGAGCCAAGTACTTCACAAAGATTGATCTGAAGAGTGGTTATCATCAGATTCGTGTCAGAGAAGGAGATGAATGGAAGACAACCTTCAAGACCAGAGAAGGTTTGTATGAATGGTTGGTCATGCCATTTGGGCTAACCAATGCACCAAGCACATTCATGCGGTTGATGAATGAGGTATTGAAAGAATTTTTAGGCAAATTCATCATTGTCTATTTGGATGATATTTTAATATTTAGCAGAACCCTGGAAGAGCATCTGATGCAGGTCAGAAGGGTTTTTGAGAAGCTGCGGGAGGAGCAGTTGTTAATAAATCTAAAGAAGTGTAATTTTGTGAAGAAAGAGTTAGTGTACCTGGGATTTGTCATCTCAGCCGAAGGTCTAAAAATGGACCCAAAAAAGGTGAGAGCTATCATTGAATGGCCTACTCCGAGAAGCACGACTGAGGTAAGATCATTCCATGGTCTAGCAAGTTTTTACAAGAAATTTATTAGAAATTTCAGCAGTATTTGTGCACCCCTTACAGAAACAATGAGAGGGGATAAGAAGGAATTCAAGTGGACCTTAGGAGAAGATAGGAGTTTTGGTATGATGAAGAAGAAGGTTACAGAGCAACCTATTTTGGCACTTCCAGATTTTAATAAGGTATTCCAGGTAGATTGTGATGCTAGTGGTAGTGCCATAGGAGCTGTTTTGAGTCAAGAAGGTAAACCTATTGCTTACTTTAGTGAGAAACTCAATGATGCTAGGAAGAAGTATTCAGTTTATGATCAAGAGTTTTATGCTATAGTTCAGGCTCTAAAGAAGTGGCGGCATTACTTGCTTCCAAAAGAGTTTGTTCTATATACTGATCATCAGGCCTTGCAGTATATCAATAGCCAAGGGAAACTAAATCAGAGGCACCTGAAATGGGTTGAGTTTCTACAGAGTTATACCTTTGTGTTGAAGCACAGGAGCGGAAAATCAAACAGAGTTGCAGATGCCTTAAGTAGAAGGCAGTGTTTGTTGACAAAAATGAAGGTGGAAGTGGTAGGATTTGATGAACTGAAGGGTTTGTACCCTGAAGATCCTGATTTTGCAGAAGCCTGGAAGGCTTGCTTGGCACTTGTCACTTTGGATAGGACCAAGTGGTTGGATTTTCTGATCCAAGATGGAATGTTGTTTAGAGGAAGTCAATTATGCATTCCAAGGAGTTCAATGAGGGAAAATCTAGTCAAGGAGAAACACAGTGGAGGGTTGGCTGGACATTTTGGTCGGGACAAGACCATTGCCCTGGTTAGTGAGAACTACTATTGGCCACAACTACAGCAAGATGTGAAGAGGTTTGTACAAAGTTGTAGAGTATGCCAGATGGTGAAGGGTGTGAGCCAGAACATTGGATTATACCAGCCATTACCTGTACCAGAGAGACCATGGGAGGACGTCAGTATGGATTTCGTTCTTGGTCTACCAAGGACGCAGTGGGGAAATGATTCCATATTTGTGGTGGTTGACAGGTTTTCGAAGATGGCACATTTTATCCCTTGCCAGAAAACTAGTGACGCAGTTCACATTGCAGGTTTATTTTTCAAAGAGGTGGTACGACTTCATGGTCTACCAAAGAGTATCATTTCTGACAGAGATACCAAGTTTGTTGGGCATTTCTGGAGGACTTTGTGGAAGAAATTGAAGACAGATTTGAAATTCAGTTCTGCATATCACCCACAGACTGATGGCCAAACGGAGGTGGTGAATAGAAGTCTAGGAAATCTATTGAGATGCTTGATAGGAGATAAGCCCACGGGATGGGATTTGGTTTTGCCACGAGGCAGAATTTGCATACAACAATTCTGTCAACAGGAGTACTAACAAATCTCCATTCCGGATAATATATGGGAGCGAGTCCAAGGAGTGCTTCGAGTTGAGGAAGATGGATACGGGGAAAGGTGCAGTGCCGAGGCTGAGGACTTTGCAGAGCATCTGAAGAGTGTGCATGAAGAAGTGAAGAAGCACATTACTAACATGAACAACCAATATAAGACAAAGGCAGACCAGAAGCGACGGTTTAAGGAATTCGCAGTGGGTGATGAAGTCATGGTTCATTTGAGAAAAGAGAGGTTTCCTGCTAAAACCTATAACAAGCTAAAGATGAAGAAGTTTGGACCATGCCAAATTGTGGGAAAATGGGATTCAGGCAATGCGTATGAAGTGGAATTGCCAAGTGGCCTTAACATATCACCTATTTTTAACATTGCAGATTTGGTAGAGTATCATGAAGGAGGCAGTAGCGGGACACCAAGTACAGAATTATGGAGTATTCCAACATCTACTTCAGCAGCAGACGAGATCGAGGAAATACTAGACACTCGAGCAGGCAGAAGTACCAGGAATCGATAGTATTCTAAATATCTGGTCAAATGGAAGGGCAGACCTATTGAAGATGCAACTTGGTTGTCCAAAATAGAGGTCGACCGCTTGGGTCTTCCTCCAATAGTACAGAAGTAAAGGACACTTCTTTATCCACCCCGGGTGTCTGATGCAGAAGCATCCGGTGGCAGCAGAGCAATCTTGCATCGACAAAAAAATTTCTAAGTGTTTGCCTTGATGTCGCGATATCGCGACAGAGAAAAGTGTCACGATATCGTGACATGTCACGTTTTTGCAACTCAAGAAGGTGAGAGGAGGCATGGAGAAAAAATGTCATGATTTCACGACATGTCACAAAATCATGACCGAAAGAAGACAGGAAAGGCATAGAGGAGAAAATGTCACGATTTGCGACATGAGGAAGGAGGAGTGCAAAATCATGACCGAAGAAGCAACAAGGAGGCAAGGAAGGAAAATGTCACGATTTCGTGACATGTCACGATTTCACGACCGAAGAAGCAAAAAGGAGGCAGGGAAGGAAAATGTCGCGATTTCACGACATGTCACGATTTTGCGATCGAAGAAGCAAAAAGGAAGCAAGGAAGGAAAATGTCGCGATTTCATGACCAATGTAGAAAGGAAGCAAGGAAGGAAACTGTCACGATTTCGTGACATGTCATAATTTCGTGACCCTAGAGGCGAGGAGAAGGCAGAAAGGAAAGATGTCACGATATCATGATTTCACGACCGAAAAGGAGAAAGAGGACCCGGAAGGGAAAGATGTCGCGATATCGTGACATGTCACATTTTCGCGACCAAAGGATGAAAGAAGGCGCAAGGGAGAAGAAGTGTCGCGATATCGCGACATGTCGCATTTTCGTGACCAGAAGACGATGGGAGACGCAAGGGAGAAAAGTGTCGCGATATCGTGACATGTCACATTTTCATGACTCGAAGAGAGCAGAAAGGCAGAGGAGCCAAAAATGTCGCGATATCGCGACATGTCGCATTTTCGTGACTCGAACAGGACAGGAAGGCAGAAGAGCCGAAAGTGTCGCGATATCGCGACATGTCGCATTTTCGTGACTCGAAGAGGACAGGGAGGCGGAGAAGCCAAAAGTGTCGCGATATCGCGACATGTCGCATTTTCGTGACTCGAAGGGGACAGGAAGGCAGAGAAGCCAAAAGTGTCACGATATCGCGACATGTCACATTTTCGTGACTTGAAGAGGCAGGAAGGCAGGGAAGCCGAAAGTGTCACGATATCGCGACATGTCACATTTTCATGACCAAACAAAAGAAAGGAAAGCGCAGGCGGTTACAGGAGCCGTTACAGAGGAAACGATCGAGCGGTGGTATACCAAACGTCATCAATGGTTGACAGGTGGACCGAGCTTACAATGGTAGCACTGAACAACACGTGGCACCGAGGTGCAGTGAAAGCAGACGAAGATCAAGGGTCAGAAAGGAAGGCGCTCGAAAGCACAGACAATGAAGAGGCACGGGAATTGAAATGAAGGGTCAGAAAAGGGAAACGAAGAGTCATGCTAGAGATGTTAAAAGGGGAAGCGAAGGCATGCACAAGGGTCGGAGAACTGCTGAGCCATAGTTGCAGACGTGAAGGCAAGAGGGCGATTCTGGACCAGTTTAGACGGTTATTCTTCCTGGGCGGAAGATGCTGTAAGAGGAAAAGAAAATAACTATCTTTTAGAGTAAAGGAGTTTTAAATGGCAGACTGCTACCATTATTGTAAATCAATTCCAACTGTAATGAATGTGAATTAAGAATTTGTTGTGAGTTATTTGTGGATCACCATCACTTGGTTGGTAGTGTTCTTATTATATAGGGGATGATCTCATCAAAAGCAATTTGACTACCACGGAAAAACAAAGGATGTTGTAAAGGACTTAAGTTTTTGGATATATGGTGGGTTATCATTTATTTATCAATAATATATTAGAGACTATTAGCTAATGTACTAACATATTGAAATATACACATAAATAAGGATAAATTCGTGACTCTTATCACTTACTATGTTGTTAAACACTCATTAGTTTTCATCCACATGCTTTCTTGTGATTATGACCTTTTCAATTACATGTTTAAAAAATGAATCAAAATTAGTGATAAATCCCATGAAAGTGTTTAATTAAATAATTAATTAAAATATTTTCTAATTTCATATTTTATTAATCTATGTTTTGTTTATTCTCACATGAAAATTATAAAATGTTGCTTTAATAACAACAAAAATATTAAGTTCATGACTTAATAAAAAAGAGATGACCAAATGAATAGATGGTAGAGAAAATCAATGAACATGTTGCCTAAATAGCAAGTTTATGTTACCCAAATAATGTGAGAAAATAACACACACATGCACATATATACATGTGGGGCCTTTGCATTTGAGGAATGGATCTTACTCATGCCTATGAATAGATATTCAAATGGCTATTTCTAAAGTGATTCTTCAACAAGTTTATTCTTCAACAAGTATAACATAGAAGAGCACAATTGTAAAAAGTTTAGAATTTTCATTAATGTACCTAAGTATTTTTTATAAGATATAAGACTTTAATGAAAAAATAATAACAAAATAATAGAAGATTTATAACATACACGAGGCCAAAAGCTACCTATGGGGCAATGAATTAACAAAGAACTATGGTTACTAACAAAAAAATCTAACCCAATTATTACTTTTTTGCAATGCTAATTATTTTTTATTTTGATGGTGAATTCTACTACTTTCTCTTCTTCAAGCAATTCTTGCAATGATTCCATTGCTAGATTATCAATATACCTAGATTGGATATTATTGTATCTCTAGCATTCCAAAATAAATGTTTCTATGTCAAATTTGTTGGAGAATATTACATTATTTGGTACATGCAAATGTACCACCATGGCACCTTCATGGTACAATTGTAAATATATAATAAATTAGGATTGAGTGTATAGTTTAAATGAGTTATTTATTTTTCCTCGTTTATGTAAGTGTCAATGTGTAAGATACACACAATTGTCATGTAAGTAAGAGTTCAAGAGTGTATTGAGAGACTGTGCACAAGTGTCATGTATATAAGTGAGAGAATATGTAAAATGAGGATGTGCACAAGTACCTTGTACTAGGAGTGCATGTAGGAGAGTATGAGTCATATAGAAGTGTGCAAGTGTCATAGAGTCAAGTATACATGCAAGAAGAGAGTGAAGAGTCTAGTATACAAGTGGAAAGATGATAAGCCAAAGGTCACGAGAGCTATCATATGGAGATAAATAGTCAAGTATGTGAAGAGTCATATTACTATATCTATATTATGGAGACAAAGCTCCATACAATGTAACATGAATGAGAGTGAAAAGAAGTAAGCATTGATAATAAAGGCTGTATACGGATTTTGAGCAATTATTATTGTAAGCATTCTTTATGCATGTACATAAATAATTTTTTCGATTTTACATTCATATTTGATATTATAAGTAAATGTTATTTCATCATTATATTCACCTTTATATGTGTATAATTGATTATGTATAATTCTACTCTTGATTATTAATATTTAGACCTTTAATATTATGGTTTATTTAATTTTAGACCTATGATATTTTGAGATAGTAAGGCTTAAAAGCCAATACAATTTTCCTTATGTGCAAAGTGTATATATCCTCTCCTCCCATTCCTCTTTTAACCTCTTCCACCGTCATATTTCACATCTAAGTTGGTGTAAGCTAGTTGTCAATTATGCCATGAGCATTATTACTCTCCAATTGGTGTTTACTCCTATAGAGGCATTTTTATGGTGATCATATGTAGGGTTAAATTCAACAAGATAGTGTTCTCTATTTATTCCTTTATTTTCACACATAGCTGCTCTAAAATTTTCCATAATAAATGACTTTATATCTTTCTTATTATTTGGGCACCAATTTAGGTTAATATTCAATTTGTTCATCCACTAGTTATTTTATTTTAGCCATATATTCTTTCTTTTTATTTAGATAATAATCTATCATAACCTTAGACTACATGTTTGATTATTTTTAGATATCCTAGAAGATAAACTATATTAGTTACCTCTATAGGAAAGGTACCTATTTTTTATAGAAGAATCTCATATGGAAATTAAAGCTTCTATTTTAAATTTAGTCAGATGCTTATAAATCCTCTTTATTTATCTCCATTTTAAGTTTGATGTATATTTATCCCATACTTTACATCCATATAGAATTAGACGTGCCATTAATCGCCCAAATAAAACATGTATATTTTCCCAATCCTATAATTCAATCTCTCTACACCTAATTTACAATACAAAAAATTATCTACACCCCCAAAATTCTATTTCTTGTGTATGTTTTCCAACTAAGCTTATTAGTAAAGTCTATTCCAAGATATTTTTACTCTAATACATCTTCAAGGAGACCCCATTCAAAGTGAAATTTTAATTGATTCTTTTTCTTTTCATTGGAAAAGGTCAAAGTACTTGTTTTCTAGGTATGTAATTGCATGCCTACTTCCTTGCCAAAGCGCTCAAGGGTATTTAAGTACTCACTTAGACCTTATGCTTGTTGGATTATAAGCTTAAATATCAGAAGCCCTAACGTAAATAATCCAACAATATTATAGGTCAAAATATCAACTAATAAAGATTAGAATAATATATGAGAAGTCATATGTATATCTAGGCCAATATAATCATGAGAGTAACATTCACTTATAATATCAAATATGAATGTAAATGGCCAAAATAATTCATGTACATGAATGAAGAATACTTACAATATGAATTGTTCAAAAATTTGTATACAAGCTTTATTATCAATGAGATTATTTCTTCTTTATCTCACATGTTATATTGCATGGAGCTTTATCCCCTTAATATAGATATAAAAAGTAAATTTTTATGTACTTGATTATTGTTCTCCATATTATAGCTCCTATGACCTTTGGCTTATCATATTACCACTTGTATACTAGACTCTTCACTCTTTTCTTACATGTAAACTTGAATCTATGACACTTGCACACTTCTACATGAACCTTACTCCCCTACATGCACTCCTAATATAAGATACTTGTGCACATCCTCACATTACATATTTGCACATTTCACTCTTATATGACACTTGTGTATATTCTACACATTGACACTTACATGAAAGGGAAAATATAAATCACTCATCTAAACTGCATACTCAAACCTAATCTATTACGTATTTACATTTGTACCATGAAGCTACCATGGGGGTACATTTACATGTACCAAATAATGTAATATTCTCCAACACCTACCTATATTACATTATTTGGTTCTTGAAGGCTTTAGTCTTTAATATTGGTCTCCAATATTCAATATCCTTCCTTTAGGTTTTTGCTTGAGTCTTAGATATATGATATTGCATGGGATCCATCAGGTTCTTGTTCTTACACTTGTTTTTTATTAGTATCTGTTTTAGCTTTCTTTCTCTTTACTTCTCCGATCTTCTTCTTTTGTTTCTTTATTTTGTTCTTTTTAGTCCTAGTATTGATATTTTCATATCATCTTTCTGAAGTCTCTCCTCTTGTATCCTAATGTTCTATAGTATTTGTAACATTAGAATATTTATTTATTTAAAAAAAATGAACATCTCCATCGATCAAGAGTTTTACTATAAGAGCTTTGAATTCATTTCCTTCAGATGTTTCTTCTAATTCTTGAATTTCATGAATTTCTTGAACTAAGTTTCCTTTTTTATTTTCTTCTCTAAATTGTAGTTGATGTTGTTGTTGACTACCATATTGATACTAATGCTAATATTTATAATATTAATATATCTATATTGAGGTTGATATTGTCTAAACAATCTTATTCATTTCATTCCCTCGATTATATCTAAAAATTTGTGCTATGACCCTTTCTTTTACATATATGATAGAATATCAAATTTCATTTAGATCTATACCTAGATGTTGAAGCAATATTACTTGGTATATTTTCTTTAGATACCAAGGTATTATTAGTCATTTCATCTTTGACTAAATTCTCTACTTCATATTGTTGGAAAATATTGAATAAATCATCAAATGTAGTCTCCTTGCTTAGAAATTGTAAAGAAGTAACTAAATATTTATGATTTTGGAAGTGCTCTTAATGTAACTTGAAAAAGGAATTTATCTTCTACTTTTTCTCCCATAGTGATGCAGGAGCATCCAGTGGCAGCACAACAATCTTGCATCACCGAAAAAAAAAGAAAAACAAAAGAAACAAGAAAATGTTCTAAGTGTAAAAAATGTTCTAAGGTTGAAAGGTGTCGCGATATCACGACATAAAAGTTGTCGCGATATCACGACAAACTCAGAACAACGACGGGCGCAAACTCAAGTGTCATGATATCGCGACATAAAAGTTGTCACGATATCGCGACAAACTTAGAACAACGATGGGAGCAAACTCAAGTGTCGTGATATCACGACATAAAAGTTGTCGCGATATCATGACAAACTCAGAACAACGACGGGTGCAAACTCAAGTGTCGCGATATCACAACATAAAGGTTGTCATGATATCTCGACACCTTCGAACAAAGGCGAGAGCAAAACTCAAGTGTCGCGATATCGTGACATAAAGGTTGTCGTGATATCGTGACACCTCAGAACAAAAGCAAGAGCTAAATGCAGATGTCGCGATATCACGACAAACTTTGGAACGCAATAGAGAGCAAACGAAAGTGTCACGATATCGTGACACTTGGACAAAGAAGGTCGAAGGACAAAAAAGTTTCGCGATATCGCGACACATTGGCGAAAGAGAACAAAAGGCAAAAAAGTGTCACGATATCATGACATGTCGCATTTTTATGACCCAGCTAGGAAAGAGAAGGTGGGTTAAAAAGATGTCGCGATATCGTGACATGTTACTTTTTTGTGGACCGTTGCAGAATGACAGTTGATAGTTCTAGAAGTCGTTAAGGCAGTTCCAGGGAATCGTTGCAGCAGTTACAGGGACGGTTACGAACGACAGTTGCAACAAGAACCCATGATGATAAAAAGAGATGATTTCAAAGGATTGCACAGGCTAGGGAGACGAAGACTATGGATTCTTTTGGCATTTTTTGTATTGTGTAATCTTCCATGGTTTCGAATTGTAATATTTCCATGCTTCTGAATAAAAATTGAGTCTTTTTATTTGTATTAAAATTTGGCTCCCCATCAATTGGTATCAAAGCCAAGTTTTCCTAAGTGTGTAACAGATCTTCGGACGTGAGGCAGTTACACCAAGATCTAGGGTTAAGGGTTCTGAGAAAAGTGAAGAAGAATGTCGTCGTGAAGAAATCGTGGTGCTGGAAGGAATGTAGTTCCTGAAGGAGACTTTCGAGCATTGCAGAGGCAAGTGCAGTCCCTGCAGGAAGAATTGCATAGAGGAGTAGAGCCAAGAGGAGAAGACCAGAGTGATGATGAAGCTTGCGAAGTTGATGACCCATCTGAAGAAGAAGAAGTGATGAGTTCTACAGAAGCTCGAATGATTAAATCCATTTCTCAAATTGGTAAAAGGCTGAAGATTGACGTATCCACATATTTTGAAAATTTAAATCTAGAAGAATTGATTGACTGGATTAACGATATGGAGGAATATTTCGAATATGAGGAGGTAGAAGATCCAAATCGAATAAAATTTGCAAGAACAAAGTTGAAAGGCCATGCTGGCATATGGTGGAAAGGAGTGCAGCTGGAAAGAAATCGTAGAGGAAAAGAAAAGATCACTAGGTGGGATCGAATGGTTGAAAAACTGAAACGACAGTTTATTTTTGCAGATTACAAATTACATCTGCTGAGAAAAATGCAAAGTTTGCGACAGTCTAGCAAGTCTGTTAAAGAATATACAGAGGATTTTTTTAAAATTTCCATCAAAACCGGTCATACAGAAGCAAATAAAGAGAGAGTAGCCTGTTATATTAATGGGTTGAGAACCAGCATACAAGAAGAATTGAGTTTGGTTCGAATGAGCACCATTGAAGATGCTTACCAGTTTGCTCTGAAAGTGGAAGAGAAACTGAATCGTAGATTTGACAGTAAACAGAGAGGAAGAGGTCATGGTAGAAGAACTGGTGGAAGAACTAGTGAAGGTAAATATGATGACCAAAAGTAGACTGGTGAAACAAGCAATCACCAGGAACAGAAGGAGGAGAATGCTTACCGACCCCGTAATCAGAACAATGATTATAAAAGGGGATGAGGTAGAGGTGGACGCGAATATGGAAGAGGCAGATTTTGTGGAACCTATTTCAATTACGGGGAAGAGGGGCATCGATCATATGAGTGTCCCAAACACCAAGAAACACCAAACAGAAGGCCTGAAGGTAATTCCAGAGCTATGGTTGTTGAGGATGGTGTTGAATCTGAGCACTCTGAAGAAGCAGAGTGAGGAGAAGTGATGATCACAAGGAGAACCTTGTTGAATGAAGAGAGGGAACCAAACCAACAAAAAAGCTTGTTCTGCATGAGGTGCAAATGTTCAGGTAAAATCTGTATTATTATTATTGATAATGGTAGTACAGATAATTTTGTTTTTGAAGAAATGGTAGCTAAGTTAAAGCTATAAAGAATACAACACCCGCATCCATACCGGATTGCGTGGTTGTAGAAGGACCACAGAGCATTGGTCAGTGAACAATGCTTGGTCAAGTTTCAAATTGGAAGATACCAGGATGAGGTCCTGTGTGATATTTTGTCGATGAATGCTTGCCATTTGTTGCTGGGAAGACCATGGCAATTTGACAGACGTGCAGTGCATGATGGGCATGCAAATACTTATTCCTTGACAAAATATGAAGTACGCCACAAACTGAAACCATTGAAGGAGGTTGAGGAAAAGGTATGCAATAATGCTAGAATTTGTTTAGTAGATGGCAAAATTTTTTTGGATGGTCTAAAGAGGGATTCAATGTGTTATGCATTAATTCCTACTGTAAAGAGAGGAGATACTACTGAAATTCTAGCAGAAGTAAAACATCTGTTAGAAGAATTTCTTGATATTATATCAGACAATGTGCCTGAGGGTTTACCGCCAATGAGGAAGATTAGTCATCAGATTGACTTAATGCCAGCGTCTAGCTTACCCAATAAGGCCACCCATAGAATGTATCCGAAAAAGAATGAAGAATTGAACCGACAAGTTCATGAGTTGTTGCGAAAGGGATTGATTAGAGCAAGTTTCAGTCCTTGTGCAGTACTTGTTGTACTAGCATCGAAGAAGGGTGGAGAATGGAGAATGTGCACTGATTCAAGGGCCATTAACAAGATTACCATTAAGTATCGATTTCCATTACCTAGAATGGACGATATAATGGACTATTTAAGTGGAGCTAAATACTTCACTAAGATTGATTTAAAGAGTGGATATCATCAGATACGTGTTCGAGAGGGTGACGAGTGGAAGACAACCTTCAAAACCAAAGAGGGTTTGTATGAGTGGTTAGTTATGCCATTTGGATTAACTAATGCACCCAATACATTCATGAGGCTGATGAATGAGGTATTGCGAGACTTCCTGGAAAAGTTTGTGATAGTGTATCTGGATGATATTCTAATTTTTAGTAAAATATTGGACAAGCATTTGTTGCATGTTCGGACAGTTTTTGAAAAGCTGCGAGAGGAGTAGTTGTTGATAAATTTGAAGAAGTGCAGTTTTGTACATAAAGAGTTGATATACATGGGATTTATCATCTCAGAGGAGGGTTTGAAAATGGATCCTGAGAAGGTGAAGGCTATCATTGAATGGCCTGCCCCAAGGAATGTAACAGAGGTAAGATCATTTCATGGTCTTGCAAGTTTCTATAGAAAGTTTATTAGAGACTTTAGCAGTATTTGTGCACCCCTAACATAAACTATGAGAGGGGATAAGAGAGAATTTAAGTGGACTGCCAAGGTAGGTACCAGTATGGACATATTGAAGAAGAAAGTGACAGAACAACCCATTCTGGCACTTCCAGATTTTAATAAAGTGTTTCAGGTTGACTGTGATGCCGATGGCGGTGCCATTGGAGCCGTATTGAGCCAAGAAGGTAAACCCGTTGCATACTTTAGTGAAAAATTAAATGATGCTAGAAAGAAATACTCTGTTTATGATCAATAATTCTATGCTATCATTCAGGCTCTTAAGAAATGGAGACATTATTTGCTAGCCAAATATTTTGTTTTATATACTCGACCATCAAGCTTTGCAGTATATAAATAGTCAAGGTAAACTTAACCAGCGACATTTGAAGTGGGTTGAATTCCTGCAGAGTTATACCTTTGTCCTGAAGCATATAAGTGGCAAATCTAATAGAGTTGCAGATGCCTTGAGTAGAAGGCATAATTTGTTGATAGAAATGAGAGTGCAAGTTGTTGGGTTTGATGAACTCAAAAGTTTATACCTAGCGGATCTAGATTTCGTAGAGGCATGGATGGGATGTTTGTCTCCTACTACTATGGATCACACTAAGTGGTTGGATTTTATGATCCAAGATGGGATGCTGTTTTGGAAGAACCAGTTGTGTATTCCACGAAGTTCCATGAGGGAAAATTTGATCAAAGAGAAACATAGCGGAGGACTAGCAGGGCATTTTGGTTGAGATAAGACCATTACTCTCGTTAGTGAGAATTACCATTGGCCGCAGTTGCAGCCGGATGTGACCAAATTTGTGTAGGGTTGCAGAGTGTGCCAGATGGCAAAAGGAGTCAGCCATAATATAGGAATGTACCAGCCATTGCCTGTACTAGAGAGACCGTGGGAGGACATCAGTATGGATTTTGTTCTTTGTCTGCCAAGGACACAATGTGGAAATGATGCCATTTTTGTTGTTGATAGGTTTTCAAAGATGGTCCATTTTATTCCATACCAGAAGACAAGTGATGCTGTTCATATTGCAGGCTTGTTTTTCAAGGAGGTAGTACGACTTCATGGTCTACCCCAAAGCATTGTATCGGATAGAGATACCAAATTTATGGGTTATTTTTGGCAAACTCTGTGGAAGAAGCTAAAAACAGACTTGAAATTCAGTTTTGTGTACCACCCGTAGACTGATGGACATACCGAAGTAGTTAACAAAAGTTTGGGTAATCTTCTACAATGTTTGGTAGGCGATAAACCCAAGGGATGGGATATGATTTTACCACATGCAGAGTTTGCTTACAATAATTTTGTCAATCGCAGTACTGGTAAATCCCCATTCCAGATAGTGCATGGGAATAGCCTGAGAAACGCTTCTGAGTTGAGGATGATAGCTAAAGGAGAAAAGCACAGTGCTGAAGCTGAAGACTTTGTAGCACACATGAAGAATTTACATGAAGAGGTCCAACAACATATCAGTAAAATGAATGCTACGTACAAAGCCAGAGCAGATCAGAAGCGACGTTTCAAGGAATTCCAGATAGGAGATGAAGTCATGGTTCACTTGCGCAAGGAACATTTTCCTTAAAAAACCTACAATAAGCTGAAGATGAAGAAGTTTGGACCATGCCGAATCATAGGTAAACGAGATTCAAGAAATGCCTATGAAGTAGATCTATCGAGTGAGCTGAATATTTCACCTATCTTCAATATTTCAGACTTGGTTGAATATCATGCAAGAAGTTGTAGCGAACCACCCAGTCCGGATCTGTGGCACATTCTAGCATCCACTCCAGACAAAGAAGAAATTGAAGACATACTCGACACTCGCAAAGGCAGAAGTACCCGAAACAGACAATATTCAGAGTATTTGGTCAAGTGGAAGGGCTGACCTATCGAAGATGCCACATGGTTTTCCAAATCAGAGGTTGATCGCCTAGGTTTTCCTCTGACCAGTCCAGAAGTGAGGATCACTTCTAAAAATCTACCTCGGGTGTCTGATGCAGGAGCATCCAGTGGCAACACAGTAATCTTGCATCACCGAAAAAAAAAGAAAAACAAAAGAAACAAGAAAAATGTTCTAAGGTTGAAAGGCGTCGTGATATCGTGACATAAAAGTTGTCGTGATATCACGACAAACTCAGAACAACGACGGGCACAAACTCAAGTGTCGTGATATCGCGACATAAAAGTTGTTGCGATATCGCGACAAACTCAGAACAACGGCGGGTGCAAACTCAGGTGTCGCGATATCGTGACATAAAAGTTGTTGCGATATCACAACAAACTTAGAACAACGGCGGGCGCAAACTCAAGTGTCGCGATATCATGACATAAAGGTTGTCGCGATATCGCGACACCTTCGAACAAATGCGAGAGCAAAACTCAAATGTCGTGATATCGTGACATAAAGATTGTCATGATATCACGACACCTCAGAAAAAAAGAAAGAGCTAAATGTAGATGTCATGATATCGTGACATACAAGATGTCGCGATATCGCGAAAAACTTTGGAACGCAAGAGAGAGCAAACGAAAGTGTCACGATATCGCGACACTTGGACAAAGAAGGTCGAAGGACAAAAAAGTGTCGCGATATCGCGACACATTGGCAAAAGAGAACAAAAGGCAAAAAAGTGTCACGATATCGTGACATGTCGCGTTTTCACGACCCGGCTAGGAAAGAGAAGGCGGGTTAAAAAGATGTCACGATATCGCGACATGTTACTTTTTTGCAGACCATTGCAGAATGACAGTTGATAGTTCCAAAAGTCGTTAAGGCAGTTCTAGGGAACCGTTGCAGTGGTTATAGGGACGATTACGAACGACGGTTGCAACAAGAACCTGTGATGATAAAAAGAGATGATTTCGAAGGATTGTGTAGGTTGGGGAGACGAAGACTGTGGCTTCTTTTGGCATTTTTTGTACTGTGTAATCTTCCATGGTTCCGAATTGTAATCTTTCCATGCTTCTGAATAAAAATTGAGTCTTTTTCTTTGTATTAAAATTTGGCTCCCCATCACATAGTCAATAGTTTTACCTTTATATCTGCTACCTTTCAAAGAAATAATTCTATACTTTCTCCATAATTAACCTTTAAGAAATATAATTAAGATTGTAGATTCAAAATTATTGCTTTGTTTCTTCCTTCCAATATTTTGCACAATATATTCCATGCATCTATAGAAGATTCTGCTCCACTTAAATATGGTTGTATTTCATCAATTATTCCAAATGTAATTAACATGAGTACCTTTGCATCACTTTCTTCAAATTTTTGTATTTCTCTTTCATCCTCATTAGGTTTTTTCTTTGTTCCATTTACTATATCCCATAGTTTTTCTATAGTAAGAATTGATTTCATTTTGTTCTTCCATGATGCAGAAATTGGTCCTTGCAAGAGGTGAGATTTAAAAAGGAAAATTTTGTTGCTTGACATAATGGAATTCATTCAAATCCTTTGAAGCTAAAATCCTTATATCTCCAAAGTTTAAATAACTCAAATAAGAAATTTTCCATTTTTTAATTTTTCTAAACTTTTGATGTTGAAATCCTTTGAACTCTCTACTGAATTAAATTTTCAAATTTCAAAATTTCAAACTTTTCAAATCTTCTGATTATTTCAATTTGCTTCAAACCAAATTTCTTCAAATTTCAAAATTTTAAATCTTCAATATCTTCAAAAACATTTAAAAAAAAATATATGTAACAAAACTATAAAACTTCAAACCTTTAAACCTTATAACTTCTCAAAAATATTAATCTTCAAAAACTCAAAAACCTTCAAATCTTAAAAACCAATTTAAAAATCCTTTATACTCCAAACCTTAAATAACTTTAAATATTTTCAAAAAATAAATAACCTTTGAAATAAACTCCAATAACTAATAAGGTAGAAAACCTTATAACTCCCCACTATAAAAAACTTAATAAAGTTTAAATTTAAAAACTTGCTTTCCCTCCAAGCAATAAGGATATGAAAGGCTATTGAATGTACCTTTTATTATGACATTGATAATAATGCTAATGATAAGTAATGCATGGATGTTACCTCTGCTCAATTCCATTTTTTATGCTCAATATCGACTATCTTGCTCAAAAATTTGAATTTCTAAGCATAGCGCTCAATATCCCCTCAATATTAGGTTATGGTAATATTCTCATAAATGGTTAGGGTTACATATTTTGGACATTAAAGTCACCATGGTCTCCTTCAATGGTAGTGCTTTCATGATATCCTTTAGTACAATCACACTCTTATGACTGATTACCTTTAGTTGGACTGCATGCTTCATATTTTTCTTCATCTAGCTTATTCATAGTCTCCTTCAACTAGATGACAACTTGGTGAAATCACAATTTCCTTTGTCTAGATGGCATGTTGTGCTCAATTCCACTGGTGCTAGACAACACAATTTACTCGAATCTCCTTTATTTCTGGACAACGTGATTTGCTTTAGTTTTCTATGATTCTAGACAATACATTATGATTTAATCTCCTTTGTTGCTAGATAGATGATGTGCTTTAATACCCTCTATTGTTGGATAGATGTCACATTAGAATGTGTTTCAATCTCTATTGGAGGATGGTGCACTCTATCCCTAGATAACACCCTTTTACTACGAAGTAGTTTTTATCTAGTTTTTATTCTTTGAACAACACACTATGAATCATAGCTTTAATATGGATAATGATTTTATTTTCTTAGACAACACCTAATGTGGCTTTTCTTTCTTCTTACTACGTGTGTCTCCTCTTGGCAACACTATTTTATTCCAACGTTGCTCTTTGATGGTACACCTCTTAGTTTCCTTAGCTACTTTGACTCTCTTAGATACTTAATATCTTCTATGGAGGCCACTTAGATTACTGCTTAGTCTCTCTTATGCAGGTTGCTTTAATGACCAAAATAGTCTCCCTTGTGTAGGTTGCTCTAACTACTTTTCAATATTTTACATATAGGCTACTTGAATGATGGCCTCTCAATAATATTGGTCGCTTAGATGTTGGCCACTCAAAATTATATGGTGGATGATAGATCCACTATTCCTTAATGCTTCTAGAATGCACATTGGTAGCACTATTCTCTATTGTAGAATAAAAAACCTTCAAAAATCTCTATAAAAAATATCAAGGCCAAGACTGATATTTCTAGAATTAGCTTGATGCTTCTGGTTTTTTGAATAACTAGAATTTTTGTATACCTATATCTTTATCTTTGGAGACTTATTTGTACTTCTCAGTACAACTCTTATCAATGCATATTTTCTCAATATCTATACTCAAGAAGCTTTGATTCTTCTCTATCTTAGAAAGTTTAGATACTTATTTATTCTTGGAATCTATGATGCTTCTCTATTTTAAGAATCTTAGATGCTCCTTTGTCTCTCGAAGCTATGATGCTTCTCTATCTATGGTAGCTATAATGCTCCTCAATATCCTCCAATGTCTTAGGCCACACCTAAGAACAAAAATACGACTTTCCTCGTTTCTAGATAATCCAATATCAATATCAGAGTGACTATGAATATCCTCGAATGACTAAATTTCACCTTAGTTATCTCTCTCTCAATATTCAATAATGATTCTTCTCTTCTTATGTAGAGAGTACAAAATATTATCAATATGACTTTGAATGTTCCTAAATTTTCAACATTCTTCTAATTTGGCCTTTAATCAAATTAGTTGAGTCCTAGTCTTCACTGGTTTTCCTTCAACTAAGTGGAAAGACCCTAGCATAAAAATTAGAGTGACTTATCCTTATCCACTTAATATCTACTTAATAAAACCCTCAAAGATAGAGTCTAAGTCTTCATTGCTTTCAAAGTGGATAGACTCTAAAATAAATCTATCAAGAATGGACAAATTTAAGTGGTGGATTTGATATCACTATTGGATTTTAAGCTTAAATATATCAAAATATCATAAGTCCCAATGTAAATAAGACAACAAAATTATAAATCAAAATATTAATCAATCAAGAGTAGAATAATGTATGAGCAATCAAATGTAAATCTACACCAATATAATAATGAAAATAAAATTCACTTATAATATCAAATATGAATGTAAATGGCTAAAATCATTCATGTACATGCATGAGGAATACTTACATATGAATTGCAAAAATTTGTATACAAATTTGATTATCAATGAGATTGTTTCTCATTTTTCTCATATGTTACATTGTATGAAGCTTTATCCCCATAATATAGACATAGAAGTGACTCTTAATTTACTTGACTATTACTCTCCATGTGATAGCTCCCATGACCTTTGGATTATCATCTTGCCACTTGTATACTAGACTCTTCAGTCTCTTCTTACATGCATACTTGACTCTATGACACTATAGGCCCAAAAAGGCCACATAATTAGCAAAATTTTGTTAAATTGGCTAAGTTTTCAGGAAGAACTCAAGAGCAATATTAAACTCTACCAAGGTGTAGAATCCATGGTCAACGCAATAAAATAGTGCTCAATAGAAACTAGAGTAGCAAAATTCATAAGAATGACAACAACCCTGTTAGAAATTTTAGTTAATTTGAGGTATTTTATGTTGTCATTGATTTCATATGGATCATTTATGTCACATGGATCATATTTTGTTTTGGTGGAAAAAGCACTTCATAGATAATCATCTATGATATTTTGGAGAGCATGGATATATACAGGATTTTTATGAAAACCAAGGCAAGAAAAATAAAGGATTTTATTTAAAACCATGGTGGGCTTATGTAAAAAGGTATTTTCTTAAAAACCAAGGTGGAATTTTGTTTCATCGAAAAAGGACCTCCGGTGATGAAGATATTAAAGTTTAAAGTTTAAGTTAAAATTAATGGAGGGCCGGCCTATGTGCAATTAATGGAGGTTGGCATATATATATGTAAAGGTTTCAATTTATTTCTAAAAGGGGGCATATAATATATTGTCGAAAAGCTTATTTCGAGGGCTATTTGACTAACTTATTTAGAAGAAGAAATAAGGTGTGTATAAAGAGATATTTCTGATTATGCAAAGGGGTTCCAAAAGTGAAGTTTGCATTGTTATTTTTCAATAGGATTGATTATTTCATGAGGTGAGAAGGTATGCAATATTATGATTTATTTTATTTTATGGTATAAGTGGTTTTGGGAGTGAAAAGGTTATGGAATGTTTTTATTTATTTTATTTTATGGGACAAGTGGTTTTAGGAGAGATAAGGAAGTTGTGCAATTAAAGGCCTTGGTGATGATTATTGAAAAGTAGAGTAATGGTGATTATTTTATGATCTACTAACCCTTGTGAATATTGGCAAAAGAAATTTGTGATTGTGGCAGATTTACAAAGAGGTTTTTTCATCTTCATAAAAGGTATGGGCACATTATCCTATTGATTGTTTATGGTGGTTGATTTCTGAAATATCATTGGAGGAAAAATGATTGTTTGTGGTTTCCTTTTTGAAAGTGGTTGGTTGAATGCTTCAAGGTTTTCTGAATTAAGAGTTGTGTCTAAACCTTATTTGATAAGCATAGTTGTTGAAGCCCATTGGTTGTGAAAGAACTTGGGTTAGAAAAGAATATGAATATCATTTTTATGTGAGATTTGTGGTTGAGCATTGTTGGAAACATTTGAGTTGGTTGATACATACTTGGACTAGGGTTGTGTGAGAAAGAGTTGTCCCTTATGATGATTGGTTGAGTTGAGTTGATTGAGCCTAGTCAAGTGATGTGTGAAGTGATTGTTCAAGTTCTATGAAAAAAACTATTCCATAATTCTATGTTGAGTTGAGATTAAGGTTAGAACATATTGAGTCTCTAACAATTCTCTTTATGGTTCTATAAGACTTGAGTTGAGTTGAGGTTGAATTGAATTGAGTTGAGGTTGATTTGATTTGAGAGTGATATTAGAACATATTGAGTCTCTGACAATTCTCTTTATGCTTCTATGAGATTGACTTGAGTTGAGTTGAGTTGAGTTGAGATTGAGATTAGAACATATTGAGTCTCTAAAAATTCTCTTTATTCTTATATGAGTTGAGTTGAGATTGATTTGGGTTGAGAGTGAGATTAGAACATATTGAGTCTCTAACAATTCTCTTTATTCTTCTATGAGTTGATTTGAGTTGAGTTGAGAGCATTGTGGATCATTGTTGTCATTCATTTAAGAGTACATTACCATTCATTGTTGAGTTCATCTTTGAGCTTTACCTTGATATACTTGTGGATGAGATTTGAGTGCTACTTGAGCATGATTGATTGAGCCTTTGAGAAGACATTTGTGGATAGTTTTGGGACAGTTTTATGGGCAGATTTATGGACAATTTTGTGGATAGATTTGGGACAAGTTCTTAGTGAGCTTGTTGGAGCAGATTTGGGCAAGTTCTTGGTGAGCTTGCTAGAGCAAATTTGGGCAAGTTCTTGGTGAGCTTTCTAGAGCAGATTTGGATAGGTTATGTGTGAACTTGTTATTTAGCATTGGACAGGTTCTGTGTGAACTTGTTATTCAACATTGGACAAGTTCTGTGTGAGCTTGTTAAGCAGGTTCTATGTGAGCCTATTGAGTAGGTTCTTAGTGAGCCTATTGATAGAGCTTTGGATATGACAGAGTACATAGTATAGAGTCTCAGTGGATAGCGATCCAGCAACCAGCATAATTGAAGATAAATTTGAGTGAGGAGTCTTAAAGTAAAGAGAGATCCACCAGTTAGTGCAGTAGAGAGACAAAGTATTCTAGAAGATAACATAGCCAGAGTAGAAGGGGAAATAGTTCTCCTATGGAAGAGGTCCACAAACTTGAGATTATGGGATTAACATATCCTTTGGATAAATATCCTTAAACATTGTAATTGGGAGTGATTCCAAAAGAGATTGATTGAGAAAGTTTTAGTAAAATATTTTCTCCGTGGAGTAGCCCACATTGGGTGAACCACGTAAATTATGGTGTATCTATTGTGTATGATTTTTGTGCATTACTTTGATTCTTGCTATTGATACTACTATATTTACACAACATAATATTGAATTGGAAGAAAAAGTAAAAAGTGATCTTATACTGTTCACCCCCCTCTCAGTATAAGCTCGTGTTCTTCAAGCCCGAGGTTAGTTTTCATAGTTGAAGACCATAAGGATAGCATTTTTGGAAAAAAAAATGACTAAGTGTCAGAAGGAATATCTGCTAAGTATCAACAAGGTTAAAATCTATCTGAGGATGAAATCCATAGTCAACGTAGTCAAATAGGGCTTAGAAAAAAAATAAAGTATCGAATTCTGGTTATAAAGAGGTAAAGTAGTGTTAAAGTCTAACTGAAGTTGACATGAAATCATAATTTCATAGTCAAACTAGTCAAACTTGACCTAGCAAAAACTGAAGTAGCAAATTTTGTAGAAAGCTGCTAATCACCGTAAAACCCCCACTCTGTGATCAAACTAGTCAAACCTGGCCCAACAAAATTCAAACTAGCAAATTTCGTAAAATGATGCAAGTTGCTTCAGAGCCCTCATTTCGCAGTCAAACTGGTCAAACTCGACCCAACGGAAAATGAAGTAGCAGATCTTGGAGGATGACACAGTTTACTCTAGAACTCCTATTTTATGGTCAAATCGGTCAAACCTGACCTAGCAGAATTTGAAGCAATGAATTTCAAAGGTGAAATAAATGTAGCAAAACCTAAGGAATGTAGCGAAACGAACCAGGGGAGACCAAGCATTGTTTTTTTTGAAAAAAATGAAAAAACCTTGAATTAACACAGAAGACAGTTACAAGAGGGAGAAAGGGCATCCCAACCAAACGCAGAGAGACCAGAAGTACAAAGGGCGCGAAAACGCGACATGTCGCGAAAACGCGACATGTCGCGAAATCGCGACACAAAACCAAACATCCGCCGCGCCACAACACCCAGTTGCGATAACGCGACATGTCGCGATATCGCGACATGTCGCGAAATCGCGACAAAAAGCGCCGGAACCACAACACCCGAAAAAGGTCGCGAAATCGCTACAGCACAGCACCAAATCACCCAAACACCAAAAGTGTCACGAAATCGCGATGAGAAAGCCTTAAAGCATCTGCTCCCCGAGACTGTTGCGAAATCGCGACGAGGACCCCTTTGATCGGCAACTTTGAGAAAGTGTCGCGACATCGCGACGAATTTTCCTTGGAGTCCCACTTGGCCGGAAGTGTAGCGAAATCGCGACAGGAAAGCCAAAGGGCGCCCCATCCGTAAAAGTGTCGCGAAATCGCGACATGTTCGAGCCTCGAGGTGCCCATTACCATAACAAGTCGCGATATCGCGACGTTTTTCCTGCCAGCTGTTTTTTCTCCAGAACTGTAGCGAAATCGCTACAGGTTTGCCCTTGTGCTTCCTTTCCATAAACATGTCGCGAAATCGCGACAGGTTATCCATTGGGAGGCTTTTCTCAAAAAGGTCGCGATAACGCGTCGGTTTTTCCCCCTTTACTAAATTTTGCTCAACACATCTCGAAATCACAACAAGGATGCCCCTATGAGTCCCTCCCTCAACAAAAGCACGAAGGCGCGACAGATTTTCCTTGTAGTAGCTTTTCACACAGATTGTCGCGATATCGCGACGGTTTTTCCCTTTCATGCAGTTTTCCTCAAAGCGTCGCGATATCGCGACACTTTTCCTCCAGCAGCAAAACCTACCAAAAAGGTCGCGACATCGCGACACCTTCTCATCAACGACCACGACGACGCAACAAGTCGCGAAATCGCTACAAAAATCCTCCCAAGGCCACAGCAACCAAAAGGGTAGCGAAATCGCTACAGTTTTCCAGGATAGGTCGCGACATAGAGACAAGTCGCGACGAGCAACGAGTCGCGACAGAGCGACATGTCGCGACAGAGCAACATGTCGCGATAGAGCGACATGTCGCGATAGAGCAACATGTCGCGAAATCGCGACAGAAAACCAAACCGGGTCAAAACGACGCAATATGTCGCGATATCGCGACAGAAACGAACCTTAGTCATTTTTGAGCTCATGGATGTAGAGATCGTTCCAGGCCACTCCGAATCTCTTCATCTATCATAGGCATATCACTGTGCAGCTGGACACCTACCTCTTTCTCAGCACCCATCTTCGCAAGGAAGTCAGCAACCGTGTTCAGATTTCTACTCACATACACGGGGATGACATCATCTAACTCCCTCCATAACTCCTTGATTTGAGATATCAACATCCGCAGTCTCCAAGCTTTTAAAGAGAAATTCCGCAAGCAATCTAGAGCGCCGATCAGGACTTGAGAATCAGATTCAAGAATTATTCTCCGGTGACCCTGCTTAACAGCCCAGATAGACGCGGACTTAATGGCCAAGGCTTCGGCTTCATTGTTCGTGGCTCTGCCCAATCCTGTAGTTCCCGGTAAAGAACCGCACACAAGTGATCCCGACAAACAACACCAATTTCTGCGTTGCCCGGGTTGCCTTTTGCAGCCCCATCAGTATTGATCTTGATCCAGCCTTCGGGGGGGTTTCCAGCATGATCTATCTTGCCTCACAAGACCCTCAACCCCCTCTTCAGGATGCCCAAGAGTAGCCTGATTCTTTTCATTGGCAAGATTAGCAACAGTTTCTGTGACTTTGCTCCAGATGACCTGCCAAACACCGTCAATCGAGGAGAAAGTGTTTCTAAATATCCGTGCGTTTCTCTCCAACCAAACTTGCCACCATATGAAGAGAAAGCCTAACTGCCAGCCAGTTCGGAGAGCTATAGACTTGAACCTGCCCCTTTTCCATTTTTCCCAAATATTGGTACGATTGAGAACACCATTAGCCCGGAGTTTAAATTGCAAGAACCAGCGTTCCCAAATCTGATGAGTAAAAGGACACTCAAAAAACAAATGGTCTGCAGGTTTCCTCATGATGGAGGCATAAAGCACATTGAGAGGGGCCATTGAAACCCCTACGCCTGAGATTGTCAAAGGTGAGAAGGCCATTATGCATAAGTTGCCAAGCGAAGAAGTTCACTTTCGGCCAACCCTTTAAATGCCAAATCCTTTTCCAATGTTGAACCGGAAAAGAGTGTGGGGGAGGCTCAGGGAGGATCTCTTCATATCCAGCCTTAAGCGAGTAGACACCAAGGCTTCCATGGCCCCAGAGCTAATTCATCTTCCTCATCCTTCCCCGTGAGGAACCTTTACGACAATATTTTTTTGCGGGATAGGCACCAACTCCGGAGAGACGGTGGTTGGCCACTCCTCCCATCGCTTAAACTTTTTAAAAGTATACCCCCCCAAATGACTGGTAAGAAGATAATTATCAATAAGGAGCCAACCCTAGGCTTCTAAGGCGGACATGATAGGATGAAGCTCGGGGAACAAAACAATAATGGGCGGATGCTGGTCCCAAGAGTCAGTCCAGAAGCGAGCCTTGTCTCCTTTCCCCACTTTCCAGAATAATTGATCTTTGATAATCTGGGACCCAAGCTTGAGAGTCTGCCACACTAAAGAACCAGGACCTTCCAAGGGAAAGCGACCCACCTCATTGGGATGGACATGCCCCAAATATTTCTTGGAAAGAATTCTGCTGAAGAGAGAGGATGGCTGAGAAACCCACCGCCAATACAGTTTTCCAGCCAAAGCCCTGTTATTAAGCATAGAGCATCTCAAGCCCAGCCCTCCTTTATCCTTAGGCTGGGTGACTTTATCCCACCCAACCAAGGCCCATTTTTTCTTTCCTTTTGCGCCTTCCCACAAAAATCTTCTAGCCAATTTGTCCAACTTTTTCCAGATGGTATGAGGGGCAGTCAGTATTGAGAATTTATAGATCGGCAAAGCCTGAATAACTGATTTCAAGAAGGTTAATCTACCCCATAACTTAGCCATTTATGGGCCCAATGATTCATTCTGTCTTTGATGCACCGCTAACGGGGTTCTTCCAAATATCAACATTTAACTTTTTGAAGTGAAGGGGAACCCCCAGGTAAACAATTGGAAGAGAGGACCTAGTGAATCCCAGGATGTCAATAACACGCTCCTGAAGCCGTTGGTCGAGATTGAAGAAGACCACTTTGGACTTCCTGTCATTAAGAACCTGATTTGAAGCCCTAAGGTAGACATTCAAAGTGTCTCTGATTCCTCTAGCTTCCCGAAGAGTGGCCGCCCCAACCAGACCCGTGTCATCCACAAATTGCAAGTGAGTCAGAGTCTCCTCCCCAACCTTGATACCAGAAAGCCGACCTTGTTGCCTTCTCCTCAAAAACAGTCTTCCCAAACCCTCAGCCAAGAGAAGGAAGAGATAGGGAGAACAAGGGTCTCCACTGGCGGAGCCACGGGAGGCGCCGAAAGGAAGCGAGGGAAGGCCCTTAATGAGAACAGAAAAGGAGGGAGAAGAAACACAACTCATAACCCAAGCAATCCATTCCTGAGAGAAGCCAAAGGCAGCCAGAATTTTCGACAAGAAGCACCACTCCACCCGGTCATAAGCCTTGGACATATCCAATTTAATGAACATGCCTTTGTTGCCCGAAGTTTGCATTGAGTGGATGGCTTCCTGGGCCAAAATCACCCCATCCAAAATTTGTCTTCCCTCAACAAAGCCCCCTGTTCGGGAGAAATGATGCTATGAAGAAGGGGTTTAAGCCTCTCAACCATAATCTTAGAGATGATTTTGTAAATCACATTGCATAAAGCAATAGGCCTGAAATCAGAGATATGAGTCCCCACTTCCCCTTTCGGAATTAAAGCAATGAAGGTGTGATTGATCGCCCTGAGCATTCTGCGATTGGATCTGGATTCCTCAGTAACAGCCAGAACATCCTCCTCCAAGGTATCCCAGAAAGCCTGAAAAAATTCAATAGGAAAGCCATCTGGACCAGGAGATTTTCCAGAACTCATACCAAAGACCACATTTCTCAGTTCATCCCTTTCAATGGGTCTAAGCAGGGTCTGGTTGTCCTCTTCAGAGATAATCGGAGGAATAACATTAAGAACTTCGTTCTGAGCCTCAATATCTTGCTGCATACTTTCCTTAAAGAGTTTAGAAAAGTAATCGATAGCATGGGAGTGCATACCAGGAATAGTATCGAAGACATTTCCCTGTTCATCTTTGAGAACTTCCATATTGTTCATCTGTCTCCTAGCACAAGCTGACCGATGAAAAAATTTGGTATTTCTGTCCCCTTCTAATAACCAAGTATTTCTAGCCCTCTGTTTCCAGTATAACTCCTCTTGGTTGTCAATGTCCTCAACCGCTTTACGCAGTTCGTCATCTTCAGATTTGAGTTGCTCAGTAATTGACCCTTCCCTAAAAAGTTTCTGGACCTCCTCCCATCTAGCCACCAGGGGAGCCCTTTGGGACTGGAAATCCGACTTATTTCCTTTCCTCCTCTGTTTCAATTGAAATTTGACAAATTGAAGTCGTTTATGAAATTTGAACATTCCTTGTCCCAAAAGGTGGGCGGCCTTCTGCCCACCATTGAGAAATTTTTTGTCGAAGGTCCTCCTTTTGTAACCAAAAATTCTCAAATTTAAAAGGCCTAAAGTGCTGTCCACTCGAAGTCCCTCCCTCAAGCAAGATGGGAAAATGATCCGAAATAGGGCCCTCCAAAATCTGGAACTTTAAAGTCCATTTAACAAAAGCCTCCTCCGAGACCAAAAAGCGATCTAACTTGACCTTCCTGCTATGTGGCTCCTTTCTCTTGTTTGTCCAAGTGAAAAAAACACTAGGGCCTTGAACGTCCACTAGATTAAAGGCCTGAACTTGGGCAATCAAAAGCCGATCCCCTGGGTCTAAAGTAGGGGAGCCACCTTCCTGGTCCCGGACAGATAATTTTGCATTAAAATCCCCTGCAATAATCCAGTCAAAACACTCCCTGTTTGCTCTCATATTGTGAACGGCGTCCCATTGGAGCCTCCGGCCTTCGGGATCTTGGGCCCCATAAAAGTTGGTAATAAGGATCATTTCGGAATTGAAGTTATTTCTGAAAAGAGAAGAAAGCACACCCCTCCAAGCTACATGATCTAAAGCAGTCCAGACCAGAGGGTTCCAAAGGGTAACAATTCCCCCTGAAGCTCCTTGGGCAGCCACGTCCATATACCCAGCTCCCCGCCAGATTTTAGTAGCGGTTTTACTCATGATATCTAAAGACATTTTGGTCTCCTGGAGAAGCAAAAAATCTGTTTTTCGGTTTTCTAAGAGTCTTTGGACAGCAGATTGATGGGTTCTACTGTTTAAACCCCTAATATTCCAGGATTGAATAATCATTGAAAACCTTGTGAGCAATAAGAATCAATGGACCTCACCAATCCTTCATTGATTAACTTATCTCCTTGGGCAACTAGTAATTCCTTATTGGATTTTCTTCCCGCTCCTTGAGAGTTATTGTTTCTTGATCTCTTTTCCACCTAGGAAATCCCTAAAGCAGGCCTCTCTCTGTTTTTCTCTGCATTTCCCATGGTAACATCTTTTATAGCCGGCTGTGTTGGGGAGTGAATAACCAAGGCCCCTGGATTCTCTGACTGCAGGTGCTCAGCTGGCACAGTCACCTGTTCTACTACGGGCGTGAAGGAAGGAGAAACAAGAGGTGGAGTGTTGACATTCTCATCATTCCCAACCACTCCTTCCATAGAATGGTCCTCCAGATCCACTAATGACTTGAAAATTTCATACCGATTGTTTGGCTTGAGCTGTACCTGTTCCTTGCCATTTTTCTTTTTGTTTCTCTTTCGTTTCACCTGTTCAAAGCCATCCTGTTGAGCATCAGGACCTGGAGAATTGCTAGAGGGTTCATTGACCGGACTAGACTTACCCTCTTTAGGGCGGTTTGACATTCCACTCGGAGCCTCCGTTTTTGTGCTCACTACGTTTGGGCAGAACCTTGCCAAATGTCCATGCTTATGGCATACACGGCACTCGAAAGGTAGGGCCTCATAATCTAGCTGCTTGGATCCAGGGTACTCCCTGCTAGCTCAAGTTCCACCTCGGGTGGTAGAGGTGGCTAATGTCCATCTCTACACATATTCTAGCAAAGGCAATGAGAATTGCCCTCTATGGTATCTTTGGAGACTCCCAGAAATTTGCCTAGGGAATTACCTATTAATTCCAAAACCTGCTCACCCCAAAACTCCATCGGGAGAGCGTACAGCCGGATCCAGACCGGGACAGCCGTGGGTTCGATGCGGGGGTCGAAACCCACTCTCCAGGGTTGGATAAATAACCCTGCTGGTCCATGGTTTCTCTTCTCTGATTCAAATGCTCTGTTTCTATCTGCTAAAGAAGAGAAACTTATGATGAAATACCCATTGCTTATAGGCCATAGAGAGTACTCACCGTGTGGCTCCCAGTTCTGACGAACCCAAGTGTGCAGAAAATTCAGAGTGGGCCGGATGCCCATGAATTTGCAGATCAAGTCGTGATTAGCGCGGTAGACGACTGTATCTTCGACCAACATTGGTTCTATTACAATCTTGGGCCTGGAGGAAGATTGTGGGAGGCAACCATTAACGCGGTGAGCATTTGGGCCATTGGCGACAGTCTTGAGTATCGATTGAAAAGCGTTCCGCCGAGCTCCGTCCGTGGAAGGCGAGGGAAAATCTTTCAGTTTCTCAGCATATGATATCTTTCTCCCAGCAGGAGAAACAGGAGGAGACCCCATCGGGCCCTCCCGGAACCACTACAGAAACTTCAGGCAAAAGCAGAGACGACCCCCCTAAGCCCTAGGCAAAATCTTCGAGCCAGAGTCCCTCGAGCAACACCAGGCGCCGTCACAGGAAATTTCCCGCCAAAAGCCAAATCGCCAGAGCAGTCTCACCAGCCAACTTGTTACTGTAACTGGGAGACCAAGCATTGTTAGAATCAAGATTCACCTATATTTTTAGTTATAGATCAATGGATGAAAAGTCTATTCAAGAAGAAGAGATGATCTAGATCAACCTGTAACCATTTCAACTGTCAAACTCAGTTGAGGGTCGAACAACTTGTAGAGCTCAAAATTATAACATTCATGGAGTGCAACTTTACTATTTATTGAAAGCCAATGAGAGGCCACCACCTTAGTATTCTACTGATTTGGCATAAAATTCCTTGTAATGTTTCCATTCTTTTACTACTATTGTAAAATCTAGATAAAGAGGTTGAACCCTCATTTTTAAGGGTTGAATTTGGAGTGTTTGCTTGATATATTACTATAATTTTCTGATAAATCATAGGAGCATTACTTGGATGTTTACCTCAATATTTTTGTCTTCATTAATTGTGAGTTTATTCTGTGAATGCATTTTGCTACTGCTGTTATGGTTAGTCAATTCTACTAATATTGTATTGCTAACTTGGGGTAAATTGGAATTGTTCATGCCTAAAAAAATACTGTAGAGGACTTCTATTTTTGTTAGTTTAGAGGTTGATCTAATTCTACTCTTTGGATTATTATTATTTTAGATGTTTGAAATAGTTCTCTAAGTGTTTTATTATTCTTTAATGGTGAAGATAATGAATTTTGAATGATGTTTGTCTTAAGTGTGGCATATTTTGGACATTTTTAGTCCTTAAAGTTAAAGTTGTCATTGATTTCAAGAAATGAAATCATTAAATATTAAGGAATTTGTCAACAAACAAGTTATCAAAGTTGTCATTAATATTATGGAAGAAGCTTCTAATAAAGTCAAGATCAAAAGGAACAATGCAAAAGTTAAAGGCAAAGGGCTCCATAATATTTTTTAAATATTATGTGGAAGCATAAGTTAAAAGGTTTTTATTTAAAACCAATGATGGCAAAAATAAAAGGTTTTTCTTTAAAACCAATGGTGGCAAAAATAAAAGGTTTTTATTTAAAACCAATGGTGGGATAAATTAAAAGGTTTTTCTTTAAAACCAATGGTGGCAAAAATTAAAAGGTTTTTCTTTAAAACCAATGGTGGAAAAAATAAAATGTTTTTCTTTAAAACCATAGGGTTTAAAGAATTAATTTATAAAATTTAAATTCAAAAGAATTTAAATATTTTATAAATTAATAAAGTTTCAAAGGAAAATCGAGCACCACCGTTGAGAATAAATCGAGCACCGATGTCATGCATGGAGGAAGATATTTAGTATAAAAGCTAATGCCTTGGAGGTATTTCAATTTATCCTTTTGCTCGATGATAAAAAACGTGCAATTATGTTTAAGTATGTAAGGAAGAAAGAGCAACAAAAATATTGTTTATGCACCAGCGAACAAAGGCAAGGTGTGGTGAGATATAGTAATCGTAGCCAAGGAGTGGTGCAAGGTAGAGAACGTAGCCAAGGTGTGGCTAGATATAAAAAAACATAGCCAAGGAGTGGCGCAAGGCAACGAACATAGCCAAGATATGGCTAGAGACAACAGACATAGCCAAGGATTGGTGCAAGGCAGTGAGCATAGCCAAGGTGTGGTTCAAGGCAGTAAACATAGCCAAGGTGTGGCTTGAGGTAGCAAACGTAGCAAGATGTGGCCTAAAGCAGGCAAAGGTGTAAGGTGTGGAGGCTCCAAGGGAGAACACATATCCACAGTGGTGACAACCAAGAGGAAGGCACTTGGAAGAAGAAGCGCTTCATGTGTTAATAAAACTGGTAACATTTTTGTGATCTTTAATTTTAATTTAGGCTAAGGTTGAATAAAGGAGAAATAAGGTTGTAATTAATTTGATGAATGCCTAAATTAAAAAGGGAGTAGTTATTATAAAGTATTGAGGTGAAAATATTTACTTGTGGATAAAATACTTTTACCTTAGAAAAGGGAAATATAAATTGCATTATCTTATTAAAAGAATTATCATTAATGCAATAATAATTTTAGGGAGTTATAAGTAGAAATAGCTTTGGGTTTTGAAAAACAAAGTAGTAAAGTGACTTAAGAGGTGAATATTCAAAATAGTTTGGTGTTGGATATTATTTTGATATTGGAGCAATAAGGTATACTCATGAATTAATATATGCATTGTATTGTCATATAATCCTTTTGAGATTGACAAAGGAATATTGTGTTATTGTAGCAAATTCTTGAAGGTCATATTTATCAAGAAAAAGGTATGGGCATATTTTTCAAAGTTTAAGTTGATTGGTTATTTTATGGAAAATAAGTTTGGAGTGAAAAGGACTTGATTAGGGTTTCCTTTTAAGTGTGTTTGAGTGATTGCTACAAGGTTTTCTAGAATAAAGAAGTGTGGTTAAAACATTTTTTTATGAGAATTATTTTTGAAGCCATTGGTTGTGTGAAGAACTTGAACTAGGGTTTGAAAAAAACATGAGTATCATTGCTATGTGAAGATTGTTTTATGAGCATTGTTGTTAAAGTGAGTTTTTGAGCAAAAAAATTAAACTAGGGTTTGGAAGAACATGAGTATCATTGTTACGTGAGTATTGTTGTTGAGCATTTTTGGAAACATTTTGAGTTGATGTTTACATGCTTGGACTAGGGTTTGTGAGCAAAGGTTGTTTCTTTGAGTGATTGGTTGAGTAGAGTTTGTTGAGCCTAGTCAAGTGAGTGTGTGAAATGATTTTTCAATTTCCATAAAATAAACTATTCTATATTCTGATTTGAGTTGAGAAAGTGATTGGGCATTAAGTATAGAATATATTGGGTCTTTAATAATTCTCTTTATGTTTCTATGAGATTGGACAAGTTCTAGTGTGGACTTGTTGAGAAGATTTGAGGTAAGTCTTTGAGAGGACTTGTGGACAGATTTGAATAAGCTTTTGTGAAATATTACAATACAGATTGAGAGCATATTTGGATAAGTTCTTGAGAGGACTTATTGAGTAGATTGGACAATTTATGAGTGGACTTGTTAAGAAAATTTGAGCAAGTTATGAGTGGACTTGTTAAGCATATTTGAGCAAGTTCTGAGTGGACTTGTTGAGTATATTGGGAAAGTTTTGAGTGGACTTGTTGAGCATATTGAGCAAGTTTTGAGTGGACTTGTTGAGAATATTGAGCAAGTTATGAGTGAACTTGTTGAGAATATTGAGCAAGTTCTGAGTGGACTTGTTGAGCAGATTTGAGCAAGTTCTGAGTGGACTTGTTGAGAAGATTTGAGAAAGTTCTGAGTGGAATTTTTGAGTAGATTGAGCAAGTTATGAGTGGAATTATTGAGAAAATTTGAGCAAGTTTTGAGTGGACTTATGGAGAAGAGTTTGGTGCAGATTTAAGGATAGGTTTGTGCCATATTAGAGATAGATATTGAGCAAATTTTTGCTAAATCGAAGGACTATGTTTAGTGCAAATTTGAGATAGAGCTTTTGAGGTGATAGAGCATAGAGGATAGTAGTCTCCAATGGATAGAGATCCATCAGCCAGGGTAATGAGGACATGTATTCTGAGTGGGGACAAGAGTATTCAGTGGAGAGAGATCCACAAGCCAGTGTAGTGGAGGCAGTAGTCTTCTAGAGGATCACCAGTAAAAGTAGAGGAGAAGGACTTCTCCTATGGATAGAGATACACAAAATTGATTTAGGGGATCAACATATCCTTTGGATAGAGGTCCATAAACATTGTAACAGGGAAAGGATTCCCAAGAAATTGATTGAGAAATTTTTACTAAAATATTTTCTCCATGGAGTAGCCCACATTGGGTGAACCACATAAATTGTGGTGTCTCTATTGTGTATGGTGTTTTGTGCATTTTTTTAATTACTACTATTGATATTGATCTATACATTGCATAATATTAATTGGGAAAGAAAAGTAAAAAGTTGTCTTATATTGTTCACCCCCTTCTCAGTATAAGCTTGTGTTCTTCAGCATACTGAAAATGTGATTGATCAGAGAATTCTTGATATTTATAAATATTGTTAGCTTTATCTGACCATTATTCATTCAAATGTTTTCTAACCCTTATCTGATTTCTATCTCTAAACTTAAAATTTTATCTAAGCTTAATTGAGTCAACACCTAAATTAGTTGACAAGGTATACCAACCTACTCTAGAGGTTGGATTGAAGCAATATTTGATCCATCCAATGTTAGGGTTTGAGTTGTGATTAGCGGGTGTGCACCTCCTAGAATTCATAGATTCATAGTCATAGTTCAAGTTTTCCTTGATGTCAATTTAGACTCCAATAGTTATGGCACACTCGATGGGACCTTGTTTACAAGAACACTAGCTAACCCACAAAGTTTTATTTATTTTATCTCTCTTAGAGGAATTAAGATTTAGTGAATTTTCTTGACCTAGTTAAGTGATGCGCATTAAATTCACTTGGTGACTCCCTGGATGCAAGAAACCGAAAAAATATTCCAATAGCTCATAATTTTTCATGAATACTAGGTCATCTACAATGAACAATCCAAATTCTTTATCTTTTATGAGATCCCTTTAAGAGGATCGAATATCATAAGAAATATATCCTTAGATTTCCAATCAGGAGAGCTGAATGACCCCCTGAAGTACCTCCAAGATCACCTCCAGTAAGAACAGTGCTAGAAAATATGGCTAGGTAAGCAAATATGGTTCCTAATCAACCTCTACAAAAATAACCCAATTGGAATACAGTCGGTCCCTTGAGACTTGCCCAAATGAATGATATTATCCAAGATGTATCCAAATATATACCTACTTACGATGGATTGGGTAAAATTACGTACGAGTATTGCCAAGATATCCTAAATCTAGCAACCATACATAACATCAAAAATGAAGATGTGATTGTCAGAATTTTAGCCCTATCTTTTAAAAAGAAAATATTACATTAGATTAGGACCTTAGAAGATACCAACATCACTTCATGGGATGAATTAGTTGAGCCTTTTTTAGAAGAATTAAATGAGTCTAATGATTCATTTTCTCTCCTAAATTAGTTCACATTAATGCAAAAGCATCAACAAGAGTTAGTTTCAGATTTTAATCTAAGATTCAGTATAACCTAGAAAAGTATTCCACCTAAATCTAGGCCCATTGCTCCCATTGATTTTATGTACTATATTAGAGATCTAGGATCATAAATTGGATTACAAACTCAATAGTCTAGAATATACACCTTCCCTAAGGTTTACAATGCAGTTGTGTAGGTTGAGAATATCCTCATCAATGTAGGAAGATTACCTCCAAACATTGTTATGCCTTATTGTTCTAACATACCTCATATCCAAAGTTAGTCAACTATATCTTCTTTCATGGATCCCCCTCCTTTGTCATCACCACTCCCTCAGATGGATCAAATTTTGCTCCCTAAAATACCATCTACTTCAATCCCCTTTCTGCCACTTCCATATCAAGCACCTCAAGAATCTAGAGTGCATCTTGATATTAAGAGTAATATGAAAAAACTCAGTAATAAGATGAATGCAATGGAGAAAATAGAGATAGAAAGGTCTCAACCAAGGAGATTACCCTACATTAACCAAGATAAAAAACCTAGCACCACTAATAGTACAAGGATTAGAGTTAATGCAAATCAAGAAGATCAAGAATATGCTCCTGAGATCGGTCTTATTAATGTATTGTGTCTCATGTGCAATGACCCCCATGATTTAGAATCTTGCATTATGTACCAGTGCCATGTGCAATAGGCTATGGAAAAGGTGAAAATAAACCAGAAAGAGAGAGTTAAAATATTGTGGCAATACAATCAAGTCATGTATGGACAAAATTTTCCTAAAGAAGAGCAGGTATCTATCATGACTAGGTTTAGAAAGGAACCCTTGCAGGTTGACCCACAGAATATGGATAGTTTCCAAGTGCCTTCTCATAAGAGGAGAGAACCACCACTGCAGGGGAATGATAAATTTCCTATTTCTCAAGCCACTGACAAGATTAATGTAGTGTCCATGAGATAAGAGAGGAAGATAAATATTCCAAGAGGAGATGAAAAGGAAAAGAACATAGAGCAAGAAAGTTCTAGAAAGGAATCCCAAGAAAAGTTGAGTTTCCATTCCATTACGAAAAGCTAAATAATAGAGGCTACTAAATAGTACAGAAGGAAGTATGGAGAACAAGAAAAAAGGTATGAAAGACCTCCATTAGTTCAAGTGGAATATAATATCATAGATGAGTTGAAAAGAGTTCCATCTAGAGAAAGCCTATATGATACACTTTTTCTCCCTGGCCAAATAGATTTGTTGAAAGCCTCTTTGCATAAAAGGTCCAAAGAAAAAGAAATCATCATTGTTTTCAATGTACCACAAGATAAAAAAATCTCTTGCCAACCTGAAAAACAAGCCTTATCTGTTCTACATTTCTCTCAGAATGGAAGGATAGGTGGTTCACAATTGTATGATAGACTTAAGTGCCTCAAAAAATATTATGTCAAAAGCGATCTGTGATGATATGGGTATGGAGTATACACGATATTTTTAGGGGGTTTTACAACTTTATGGTACCCCTATGAAGATCATGGGAGTCATTAAAAATGTATTGATGAGGTTGCACAAATCCTTGGAAATTACCATTGTTTAGGAAATTGTGGTAGTAGACCTGGAGCCTTATTTTGGTATTTTCCTTTCAAGAGAATTCATGGCCAAGATGAAAGGATATATGTATTTAGACTACTATGCTATGATAGTACCCTACAAAGGCAAAAGGATAAGAATAACCCTAGAAAATTCTATGTCCTTCCACATTGGAAAAATTGAAGAAGATTTGTACAATCATTCAGTGATGGAAGAAATGGAGTTGATGGAAATCTTGGAATATTGAGAAATCAAAGATGATTTGCCTTTCAAGGATGATTATAGCCTATAAAAAAATAGGTTGGGTACATATAATATCTCTATAGATACCGATAAGAATGTCCCTACCATATATATCGAGTCACTCAGGTAGACAAAAGTTTGGACAATGCATTTTGATGGAGCTATATGTAAAAATGGAATCGACGCTAGTCTAGTGTTGAAATATCCTTAAGAGGGAATGAAGAGTTTTTATTTTAACTTCACTTAGGCCTATACAAAAAATGTTGTAGAATATGAAGCTTTGTGCTTGGTGTTTATGGAAGCAAAAAAATGGGAATCAAGATAATAGATATTTATGGTGAGTCAGAGCTAGTAGTCAACCAAGTGATAGAAAAGTGTGGTAGTAAACATCATTATCTTAAGACGTATAGAAACAGAGTATGGGAATTTATGGAATTATTTGATGCACTAAATATATGATCTATCCCTAAGGAATAGAATATATTGGTCGATGCTTTGGAAGTTAAGATATCCAATTTTAATCCTTCCTCAGACCTTGGATCAACTGTAAGTAAAAGAGTCAAATTAATCTTCAGACCAACAGTCTCAGACAGAAAAATATTTTGGCAGGTCTTTGAAAATGATGATAAGATAATTTAATTTCTAGTCAAAGAGGCTTGTTTAGCCAATGTGCAGGAAGAGCTTTCCTAGGATATAGATCAACAAGATATCATCCAGTTGAAGAATAATCACATTCCTAAAGTTCTGATCACATTGGAAAGCTTGTTTGATAATGAATATGGAAAGAAGTCAATGACTATGAAGGTAGATGATAAGATCTACAGTGAAATTGAAATAGAAGCATAGAAGAAGATTAATGTTGGAATAAGGTGCTCTCTAGAAGAAGTTGAGGGAGTCAAGGCACTATGTTTTAAATATCCAGATATTATTGCCTGGTCTTATGAGGACCTAAAATTTTATGATAAGAAGATCATTCAGCATACTATTGAGCTAGAGCCTGACACAAAACCTTTTAGACAGAGATAAAGGCCTATGAATCCTAAAATTGAGTCCATAATGAGGCAAGAATTGCTTAAAATTCTTAAAGGAAAGATCATTTATTCTATCAAATATTCCATATGGGTTGCTAACTTGGTCCTAGTGAGAAAGAAGAATGGAGACATCTGGTTATGTGTGGATTTTCAGAACTTGAATCGAGCTTCATTAAAGGATCATTATCCACTTCCTCAGATGGATCAGATTTTGTAGATGGTATCAAGAGTAGAAAAATATTCCTTACTGGATGGATTCTTAGGTTACAACCAGATCTGGGTTAAAGACGAGGACCAGTTCAAAACAACCTTCACCACCAAGTGGGGAACATTTGCTTATCAGATAATGCCATTTGTACTATCCAATGCAGGAGCTACCTTCCAAAGAGCCATAGAATATGCTTTTGGTGAGATAATCAATAAAGTCATTCTAATTTATATGGATGATATGACAGTGTTTTATCACATAAAATAATCACATATCAAACATTTAGAGAAGGTTTTCCAATAGTGTAGAGAGTTTGGCATTTCTCTCAACCCAAAGAAATCATTCTTCGCTATCCATGAAGGTAAATTATTGGGGCATGTAGTTTCCAAAGAAGGGATGGAAATAGATACAAATAGAATAAAATTATTTTTAACGCTTCCCTTGCCTACAAATAAGAAAGGGTTACAATATTTATTTGGGTAAATTAACTTCGTGAGGAAGTTCATCTCAGACTTCACTCTAGTAGTTAGGCCCATCACAGAATTACTCAAGAAGAACATGGAGTTCAAGTGGAATAAGAAGAGAAAGAAAGCATTTGAAGCTATAAAGAAAGCAATTGCAACTACTTTGGTATTTATAAATCCTAATTTTAGCAAAGACTTTATTGTGTATGCCTATGGAGCTGAGGAAAGCTACGCATCAATGCTCACCCAAAAGGATGTGAATGGATAAGAACACCCCATTTTATTTTGGAGTCAAACTTTGCATGAATATCAAACTAAGTACAATTTTATTGAGAGATAGGTATTTGCTGTGATAAAATCTTTAAATAAATTCAGGCAGTACTTGGTTTAAAGCAAGACTCTGGTCTATGGAGTACACCCTGATGTAAGAAAATTTATCATTCAAGGAGAGCTGAGTGATAAAAGGGCTGGTTGGATTACTAAAATACAAGAGTGTGATGTAGAAATTCATCCTACCATGTTGGTCAAAGGAAGAGCATTATGCCAAGAACTCGCAGCTAAAGCAGATTCAAAACAAATAGTAACTTGTCAAGGAGTAGAGGATGACCAAAATGACAATATTTCGAATAGTTTAGATTTGGTAGATCAACTGATGGCCTATTTTTTACTAGGAGTGTGTCCTCAAGGTATCAATCCTTCATAGAGGAAAATATTTAGACTACAATATTTGGAGTATGTATTGCTCCTTGAAGGATTATACAAAAGGAACCTAGATGGAGTGCTTCTAATATGTCTAGGAGATAATGAGAGATATAATATCATCAAAGAATTTTATGGAGGCCTATCAGGAGGTCACTTTTCAGGAAGAGTAACTACTATGAAAATAATAAGGGCAAGATACTACTGGCCCACTATCTTTGTAGATGTTTTCAAGGCAACTAGATCATGTGATAAGTGTCAGAAATATGTGGGAAGAACTAAGAATGCAACATTTTTACTCAAACCAATTTAGGTAGAAGAGCCCTTCCAGTAATGGGGACTTGAATTTGTTAGAGTCATCAACCTAAATTCATCAACAGGATATAATTTCATTCTTACGACCACTGATTACTTCACCAGAGGGGTTGAGGCTATCCCAACTAAGAAGTCAAACCAAGAAGTAGTGATTGAATTCTTGGAAATTTTGATCACAAGGTTTGGAATTATGGAAGCACTAATGAGTGAAAATGACCCAACATTCATAGGTGCAAAATATATTGAGCTCGCAAGCAAGTATGGTATAAATATAAAGAATTCTTCTAACTATTACCCTCAGGGAAATGGATTGTCAGAATCCATCAATAAAAACTTGCTCAAAATTATGAAAAGGACACTGGAAGGGGAAAAATGAGTTGACATATTTTACTTGACTAAGTTTTGTGGGTGGATAGAATTATTGTCAAGAGGTCTACCAAGACATCTCCTTATGCATTAGTTTATGTCAAGGAAGCTATTTTGCCTACTCATATGGAGATATCAACTTTAAAATGGGCCAGTCAAGATCAAGAGTTCGATCAAAATTCACTAGAGATCAGATTGATGTACCTGTTGCACTTGTATGAATAGAGAACTCAAGCATATGATAACTTTCAAAAGTACTGCATGAATACCAAAGAGTGGATTGACAAAAAAACAAGGTAAAAAAAGTTTAAGGAAAGTGATTCAATATTAAGGTGGAATGCTAAAAAAACTAAGCCAAGCAACCACCAAAAAATTGATTCTTTCTGGTAAAGACCATTCAAGATTGTCAAAGTGAAGGAGAGCAATGCATTTCAACTCCAAGATGAGGAAGAAAATATACAACCCATTCCTGTAAATGGGTATCATCTCAAACTATATTTTAGTGAGATAATCTTTCCTATTGTAATATATGTACATATTTGTATTATATTATCTTTATGTACACATTTTGCATCATGTTTTCTTTATTTGAACACAAAAAAAAAAACAAACAAACAAACAAAAATAAAAGAGAGGAAAAATGATGTTATTTTTTGCTTTCAAGAAGAGACTATGCTATACTCTGTGAGGAAGTAATGCAATGTAGAATCCACAATCAATACGGTGAAACTAGCTCCAACAAAAATCAAAAGAGTGGAATGAATAGTCCAATTTTTTTTCCAAAGAAAATACAACTCCTGGTTGCACCTAAAGTGAAAACAGTCTCAAAATCCATAGTCAAAATGGTCAAATAGTACCTAACGAATATTGGAGGAGTGAAACCTAGAAGAACAAATCCAATTTAAGGTTAATTTTTGCATTGAAATATTTGCAATGTTAAAATCCACCAAAGTACAGAATATGCAATCAACATGGTCAAACAATACTCACCAAAATTAAGGACAATGGAATTCAAAATCCAACAAAGTTTTCAAGAAGTCATAAATCCCTTTGTAGTTTCCAAAACTGATAAAGCTCCAAAATTTGCAGTCATCTGGTAAAAGTTACCATTATGGAAATACAAATGGCAAAATTTAGGGGAAAATGCTTGAATTTAACATGCAATGCTTAACAAGTAGAATTGAAAAACTAAAGTTAGTGCTAAAATTTGCCTAGTTGATGACTTCACCATAAAAATGGATGAATAAATGCACCTTGAGAAGCATACCAATAGATAGTTTACCATCATCTACCATGAATTCTATCCAATCATAGATGCATTCTTCACTGACAAGCTACACTTTGCAACATATGATTCACTCACTTGAAATCATGGGAGGTAACTGCCCACTCATATTTATTAATGACAGAGGAGTGCTCAAAAATCTATTTAAATAAAGAAATTTAAAATTCAATAATTTGTGAAAGGTTGAACTGAAGAACCATAGCACTATCAAGAATGGTTTTCTATAGACTCTTGAGAGAAAATTGTGAAGAGAGAATTACTTTGAAGCTAAAATGACATCATTGTCAACAAAGCAGACCGGGCAATCCAACAAGGTGGAAAGATCAAACTACACGAATAGAAAGGTAGGGGTCGTAGACACAAATATGGTATATGTAACCAGAGATAACCTAAGGCTAGGATATGAGGACAAATTATTTGAGGGGGAGCCACTTCAATACCAAGGTATTGGAGCTATGTACTCTTTTCTTGCTTATTACATTTGTGATGCAGTCCATCCTTACCTAGAATTAATCTCCACCATAGCCAAGTTTTATGATATTACATCTAGGTTTGTAAGAACATCCCATGACAAGTTTTTGTTTTATATTATTGAGTAAAATTATCGAGATTTATTTACAATGGAACATAAACCCCCTGTACCCCTTTGAGAGTTCAACTTAGAGTAGCAATCCAAATATTACACCCTAAGGAACCGTGCGTAAAATGGAAACCATTTTAGAACCTGTGTATATAGCCAGTTTAATACCATTAAGTCCAAATAGACCCTACCCATGAATCCCATTCCCACTAGCGAATTTGCATGCCCAGAGTTCTACTCCATGTTGGCCATAGTAGCTAGCCTAGAGTCAGATCTAAATGTAAGAGACTGGCAATTGGCCACTGTGTACTACATCTCCAACACTAAGATGTATGCGACATAGATAGAGGATAAAAAATGCCCCAATTTACTTTAATTGGTCTACATTTCTTG
This sequence comes from Wollemia nobilis, assembly GCA_028583015.1. Taxonomy (NCBI): domain Eukaryota; kingdom Viridiplantae; phylum Streptophyta; class Pinopsida; order Araucariales; family Araucariaceae; genus Wollemia; species Wollemia nobilis. Next base: position 1,254,066 of record JAQPPZ010016911.1, on the reverse strand, counting down.
CCAAGAAAATGCATAAGAAGCTAGTGGAAATGAAGGAGAATGAGGAGAATCCAACATTCAGATATTATTCCAATTTAGTTTGGACGTTCTTCAACGCTACCAAGGATGAATATCCATGGATATCAATAGTCGATAAATATGCAGAGGGATATACACTACCAGTGTACTATTGGACAAGGGTTCTGAGCATAACAAAGTCCCATAATAATTTCAATTTGAATTTCTCAAACCATATTTATGATTTATGTACGGCAATTGCCTTAGGCTAGCCCCAAAAATTGAAAAGAAAATAAGAGTCAAAGGGTCAAAAAAAGAATATTGGTACCTATTAACAAAGGGTATAGTCATTAGAATGTATGGTTTCATGAAAAATCCATTCTTATTACCACATTATGTCACCCATCACATGTTCACACTAGAATATTGCAGGCATGTGGACTACATAAACAGTAGGTTTGGTTATGGGAATAAGAGAAGAGTGACAATCGATTACTCTTTCAAAGAAGGTAATATCACTATATGGAAGAAGTGGCAATGTGAACAAATCATGGCAACCTTAGATAAATTAGGTCTTAGCCAACTTTCACAGAGGTGGGGATATGATTCAATTGATTTATTTGTGGAAATAATTAAATAATTGCATGGAGAGAAAGTAGCTAAATTAGTGAAATTCAAGTGCACACACATGGAGAAAAATAGAAACAATAGAGAGCAGTCCCCATCCAATGGAATGCAAATTACATGGAACTGTAGCACCCTAAAATTGGCATAGTAAACCTTAGCAATAATTAAAATTACCTTAGTAATAATTCAAATTTAAAATTTTAACTTCGAACCACCTTTTAACTGCTTTTCTCGTTTCTTGTGCCATTTTTAGGATTTGTTGTGACCGTTGGCAACCTTAGATAAATTAGGTCTTAGCCAACTTTCACAGAGGTGGGGATACAATTCAATTGATTTATTTATGGAAATAATTAAAGAATTGCATGGAGAGAAAGTATCTAAATTAGTGAAATCCAAGCGCACACACATGGAGAAAAATAGAAACAATAGAGAGCAGTCCCCATCCAATGGAATATAAATTCCATGGAACTGTAGCACCCTAAAATTGGCGCAGTAAAACCTTAGCAATAATTAAAATTACCTTAGTAATAATTCAAATTCAAATTTTCAACCCCGAACCACCTTTTAACCGCTTTCCTCATTTTCCATGCCATTTTTAGGATTTGTTGTGACCGTTGGACGATATCGTCGCCGATCAGACGATATCGCCTCAGATCGGACGATTTCGTCTGGACTAGAACGTCCAGACGATTTCGTCCCAAAACTAATTTTTCATAATTAGCTTCTGTTTCAACGACGTCTCTAACCTGGGCAAAAGCGTGTCTGCACGGTTAGAGACTTCCCCCATTGGAGATCTCCCAAATTGGGATGATCTCCAACCTCCCAACCTCCTTCCTATGCCTATTTAATCTTAGGCCCTCCCCTTGACATTCCCCTGGCTGAATTTTTTTGTACTTCGAGTTTTACATGCATTAGAATGTCTTAGACTACTGTTTGCCTTTGTCCCTTTTTGAATTTTCTTGCAGGAACTTTGTCATTCTTCAGTCGGAGCAAGCTCAGATCATCGCAGACGATCCTGTACAATCTCGGACGATCACGCACCAATTCGAGACGATTTCGACTACAGTCAACATTGGGGGCAATCAGTGCCCTGAGTTTGCATTCTTTCTCCACTATCTACTGTTTTGCTTTGCATTAGTTAGACTTATTACTATTTTGCATCCTGGAGTTCACCCATATAGTTTTAATGCATAATAAAATCATAATTTGTCATTAAATCATTGTAATGCACTCATATTTTTGTTTATAATTATCAGTTTAATATTATTATTGTCATTCTACATCATTGCCCTCTGTTGGAATAGTTGCATTTTTTGTATTTTGTATCTATTTCTCTGATTGCAGGTCTCTGACGAATTCGTCAGATCTCAGATGATCTTGTCTGATCGTAGACGATCCTGTCATATCAGAGGCGATCTTGACTGCTTCAAAAATTAGAACCTCCATCAGACATCCGGATCAGATATGGCTTTTTAATCTAGCTTATTCTCTGTGTTTTCTGTTCAAATCTATTTTTTGTATTCATTTAAATCTGCATTTCATATAGAACAGTTTAGATTCATTTGGCCAAACCTAGGATTTGAATGATTAAAGATAAAATTGAACACATCAAACACATTCCCAACCTAGGCATGGAAACTGCCATTCAAAAGTTTCCTGGTGAACCCACCATCCATCAAAAATTCACCTTAATACCCCTCCCCCGAGAGGCGGGACCTTCAAAGGGCCTCTTAGTCCGAGGTATTGTCCCATCCTTCCCGCATCCCCCTTCTGGGCGTGGATCCTTTAGCTTGAAGGTAAGGGTGCGAAAAATTTGGAACGATACATTTTGGTGAACCCGACGTGAAACTAAAACCTTTTGAAAACAAAAACAAAAAAAAATAGATGCATTTAAAATCATTAGAAAACTACTAAGTTGCATATCATGTTTAGATGGTAGCTCCTAAGAAAAGACTAGCTGTTACTATAAATGTTGAAAACCAATTAGCAGCCATAGAAATTAATTCTGTGCTTAGTGTGCCTAAAACAGATAGAAACCAACTTTTGTGGGACGAACTTGATAGGAGACTAGGTATCATTTCATCTAGGTCAACAGAGCTTAAACAAATCAAGAGGCTTGTCCTAGATAGAATCCTGGATCCTCATCAACTCATTTTTTATCATGAACTTCAGAGAGCTTGCCATAGGTGGTTAGCTTATAGGAGAGCTCTTGTGTCTTCAGAATTGTACACCTTCGAGGAATACCTCGAGAATGCAGCCATAGTACACCAATTCCTAGGTCGTGTAGAAGATCAAGAGGTCGTTCTTACGGATAGGGAAATATGGAATAGAGTTCCTAGAGCTGTGTTATATCGAGAGTATTGCCACGAGCTTTACTTCTACCAACCAGAGTCTAAAAAGATAATATCACCATAGCACTTTTTGTTGACTTCTTGAAAAAAAATTTTCAATTTGAAGAAGAACATTTCATGACTCCTGAAGAACTTGAGCCCATTAATGATATTTATAAATTGTTTATAGAAAACTAGATCATTGCTTTCATTATTATTATTTCTTGCGTTTTGTGTGTTGTTTGTTATCTTTATAATATTGTTATAAAAAAAAAGAAAAACCAAAAAACATAACAAAACAAAACATTTTATTTTAAATACTATAGTAGGTATATAATTAAAATATATACCTCTTAAGCTTGTTGCATATATATATATATATTTTCTGAAATCTAAGTTTAAGCACAATGACTAGACTTAGGAATGGTAAACAAACTGAAGAAGAAGAAGAAGAAGATTGGTTAGGAAAGAAAACAAAAAAATTAAATGCCCTTCCTGAGGATCCAATTCCAGAAGAAGAAACTCTAGAACAACCAGAAGATGAGCTGGCTGAAGAAAATGAACAACAAGAAAATGTTAGAGAGGAAGGATCCTCATCCCCTAGAATGGCTCCAGATGGAACTGTTACTTTTGATAACATAGATCATTTTTGGAAATTCTTCAATAATAATATTGGTGCTCTTAATATGGCAGTTCGTATTGATAGGGGACAAATTAGTGAAACTCAAGCAATCCTAGAAGAAGGATTTAACATGCACACTAATCCCTTGTCCTTCGTTGATCAAGAAAGTGATAAATCTGGACCATCCAATATGGATATGGCCACTATAATTCAGAACATGCAAAAACAACAGGTTACCCAACCTCCTAAGGAACCTGTTATTGAGCCTAAAATCATTCCCACACAAAAGAGACCTTCATTCACTGCTTTATTTCGCCAAACTATTGATCAATATGCTTCAAATCGACAAAAACCTAAAATGAAGCCAAACACCAATTTTCAACAATCTGGGATACAACATAATACAACTTCAAAACTTCTTCATAACACCCTTCCTACCAACAATTTACACAATAGCAATATAGCATCTAATCTTCATGTCCCTCCATCATATGCTCACCAATCCCATATTAATGCCCTACCGAACCAATATGGTGGGCAAACCAGTAATCTGGAAGCCATGGTGAAACAGTTAGCTTCCCGCATGGACCAGATGGATCCCTACCGTCCCTCGTACAATTATCGAGAGATGTGTAGTCAGCCTCTAGATCCTATAGTTGTAGCACAACCATACCCTAAACACTTTCCCATGCCCGTCCTGCCTATATATAAAGGAACTGAAGATCCCATAGAGCATCTTCGCATGTTTAGGATAGCATGTCATGATATATCACATGATGACTTGTTATTACTAAAAATGTTCCCAAAAAGTTTAGGAGGAATGGCATTAGAGTGGTACTATCAATTGCCCACTCATTCTTTGAGAAATTTTGAAGAGACCGCTGAATCTTTTGTGCATCAATTTAGTGCCTATATCGAAAGGCATGTAACCATTAAAGATTTGTACAACTTAAAACAAGACAAAGATGAATGTTTTGCTGATTTCTTAGCTAGATGGAGGCAGTTGATAGGAAAACTGCACTTTGTGCTACCTTATAGGGAAATGTTGGACATTTTTATTAATAATTTGCAAGAACAAATATCTTATGAGTTATCAATCTGCTACCTTAACTACCTTCGATCAGGCTATAGACTTAGCTCGAAGAGTAGAAGATGCTCTCATTAGGAGAGGCCAGCTTAGGAAGAAAGATGATGAGAAAACATCCAGAAATCAATATAAAAACAAACAAGTTGTAGGTGACGGAGTCACTGATAGCAGAAATGTTGCTAATATCAATACAACGAAGACAACAAAAAAATTTATATTGAAACCTCCTGATAAACCTCCTCGAGAGTTTACTAGATTGAATCAACCATTATCAACTATTCTACCCCAATTACTCGAAAGAGGTTTGATTCAATTACCTAATATCCGGGAACCTGATCCAACCATACCCGGATACAGAGCCGATTTACACTGTGATTTCCATAGAGGGCCTGGACACTCTACCAACTCTTGTAAAAGGTTAAAACATAAAATACAAGATCTGATTGATAATAATGAGATGGAGGTGCAAGCCTTCCAACCTAAACAAAATGCTCCTAATAATGCTCAAAAGAACATTCCCCAAAATCAAAATCAAAATGCTAATCAATCATTAGATATATTTCAACATCCTTTACCAAAACATGGTAAAGAGGTGGCCAATCAAATTGAGCATCATAATGTCCCTCCTCCTACCCGATATGTAGGAACTATTAGCGGACATTTACCTAATCATGATTTACAAAAATTTGACACAACTTTATCCATGGTCACGACCAGGCCCCTACATAATATTCAAACACCGGATCTCAGTGATGTAGAATCGGATACTAAAAGTGAAATAGACATCACCTCAAATCAATCGAATAGTTCTGAAGATGAATCAGATCCTATTCAACCTATCATAGATTCTATGGTTCCGGAAGAACCATTTCCTAGAAGAGTTACTACTCGACCCTCTTCTAATCAGTTCCTTCCTAATGAACAAGCTATAAATGCTAGACCAAGACCTATTCATCATCCTCAATATAACATTGTAGGTACCATCGGAGTCGTTACCAGACAACAAGCTCAAAATTTTCAACAAGAACCAAATCAGAATGATGGATCAACTCCATTTGTTTTGAAAAATCCCAATAAAGGGAATCATGCTCCTAATGTTCAATCTAAACCTCCTTATAATATTAATGAGCAATTATCCAATACTACAACCAGAATTTCCCTTTTGGACTTATTAAGATCTTCTCCTACCCATAGAGATGAATTGATGCTTACATTAAGCCAAATGATGGTACCACAAAACATTCAACCTGAAGCCATGACCAATACTATCATCACTAGAGAAGTTGATTGTATTGACTTTCGAGATAAAGATATACCACAACATAGTTTACATAAGGATAACCCCTTATATATTACTGCCCTAATAGGAGATGTAGCAGTCAAAAGGGTCTTGATTGATAATGGTTCATCTCTAAATATTTGCACTTTTGACTTCTACCAAAGATTTGGGTTTAGAAGTGATGAAATGAAGAAAACTGACATGATCATAAAAGCTTTCAATGACGAAACACAAGAAACGTGTGGAGTTATCACCATCCCATTGCAAGTTGGTCCGAGAACCTTAGATACGACCGTGTTTATTGTACATTGCCCCGCATCATACAATATACTCTTGGGTCATCCTTGGATCAATGCAATGCGGGCTGTCCCATCAACTTTACACCAATGTGTTAAATTCGAATTTAAAAATCAGTTGGTCACTATCCATGGTGATCCTAGACCCTTTGATATGTGTGCTTTGGCTGAACCTGTTGGAGTTCAATTTTGCCCTGCTCTGTCATCCACACATCCTAATTCTTATTTTTCATCTAAACCATGCACCCCATAACTTCATCTATTTCTCCTCCATTTTTCACCCTCATATATAGCTCAACAATCTTCTAAACAAACCACACTAGAACCTCAAAAAGATCTTAAATCCACAACCAATCCTTCATGTTCCATCCCTATAATTTCAAAACCTATAGACCCATCTATTAACACCTCCACATTATCTACATCTATCATACCTTCCACATCTAAAGATATAGGGAATGATCCTTCTACATCTTATGCTCTTTCTGATGAACTCTTACCTGATTTATCTAACATTCTTATATCAGAAAAAACAAATGCTTCTATGCAAAATTCCATTATCTTAAGTAATTTGCCGCCATCTCCTCGTACTTTGGGCCTCCCACAACCTATGGGAAGTACTTACCAAGTCGGGAGTTGTGCCTTCATTTATAAGGGATATGACTGGGGAAGAATACCCAGGAACATCAAAACTCATCATGAGGGATATGCTCGATGTTATTTTACTAATGAGTATATTAAAGCTAAACCTATAATGCTTAAAATGGGATATAAAGGGAAAGGCTTGGGACCTTTCCAAGATGGTATGAAAGAACCCTTTGAGGTAGAACCATGGCCCGCCCGATGTGGTGTGGGCCTATTTCCTAGTAAGGGTCAACCCTTCCCTTTTGAAGATGATGATCAACTCATATGTTATCAAGATTATTTGGATGGGCGTGATGATTTGCCTCTAAAAAATCAGCCATTTACATGCAATATGCTATCCATAGCTTATCCTGAAATGATTGTTGAATCCGATGATGAGTTGGAAGGAGATATTTTCCATGATGTCTCCGTTGAAGAGATGTTACACAATGGTTTTTATTTTGATGGTTCTATACCTACTATAGCCCAACTTGAGGCCACGACTCCTCAAGATGAATTATCCAAGTTAACCTTAAAAGAATTACAAGAATTGGGCGTTTCACCCGCCCCACCTAATTTTGAAAGAGATCTACACATGGAAGTAGAAAACGTCATTAAAGTTAACATTGGAACCGAGGATAATCCCCACATAATCAATATTGGATCAGAATTAAGTCAAGAAAAACAAGAGCAATACATTGCATTCCTTAAAGAATATGAAGATGTCTTCGCTTGGACATATGAAGATATGCCAGGTTTAGACCCTTCCGTAGTCATGCATCACCTAGTAGTCCATCCGGATGCTAAACCTGTTAAACAGAAACTTAGAAAAATGCATCCCAAAGTGGCCTTGCTAGTCAAAGGGGAGTTAGAAAAACTCTTGAATGTTGTTTTTATACAAGCTATTGATTATGCTGAATGGATCTCGAATGTAGTTCCAGTCACCAAGAAAGAAGCTACCAAAGTTAGGGTTTGCACAGACTTTAGAGATATTAACGTTGCATGCCCTAAAGATGATTTTCCTCTTCCAAACATGGATCAAATCATTGATTTTACTACTGGGAGTGGAATGATGTCCCTAATGGATGGATTTTCTGGTTATAATCAGATCAGGATAGCTCCTGAAGATCAGGCTAAAATAACCTTTATTACCCCTTGGGGTACCTTTTGTTGGAAAGTGATGCCATTCGGCTTAAAGAACGCAGGTGCAACCTATCAACGAGCTATGACTTATATTTTTCATGACATGATGCATGATATCCTACATGATTACGTAGATGATATCATAGCTCGTTCCATCAAAGAAGATGATCATTTAAATGACTTAAGGACAATGTTTGATCGGTTAAGGGAATATCTTATCCGACTAAATCTTGCTAAATGCATATTCGGAGTTAAGTCCGGTAAACTATTAGGGGTTATAGTTTCTTTACGTGGCATCAAAATCGACCCTCTCAAGATTGTGGCTATCACTGATATGCCCGCACCTACCAATATATCTGAGTTACGAAGTTTACAAGGTAAGCTTCAAGCTATCCGTCGCTTCATCGATAAGCTGGCGGACAAAACCGGTCCCTTTCTTAAGCTTCTTAAGAAGGATGTCCCTTTTAATTGGGATGACGAATGTAAGGAAGCTTTTGAACTTCTCAAACAATACCTCCTTAACCCACCTGTGCTTTCACCGCCTAGACTTGATCGCCCATTTATCCTGTATATTTCAGCTTTAGATTTTGCTTTAGGAGCTATGTTAGCTCAACTTGATGATGAGAAAAGAGAACGTGCTAATTATTATATTAGCCAAACTTTAATTAGTTATGAAACCCGCTACACAACATTAGAAAAACTATGTCTAGCGATCATATTTTCTACGCAAAAAATATGCCATTATATGCTCAGTCAAAAAACTTATGTCATTGCTAAATATGATCCCTTGCGGTATCTCATGAGTCGACCTTATTTATCGGGTCGCACAACAAAGTGGGTTCTTGCTCTAAGCGAGTTTGAACTCACGTTTATAGGACAGAAGTCTGTTAAGGGTCAAATCATAGCAGATCAATTATCTGTTGCACCCTTAGAGTCTACCCATCCCCTCATCATTGAGTTTCCTGGATGAATGCCTTCAATTAGAGGCCAGACCATGTTGAACAATGGTCCTTATACTTTGATGGAGCCCGATGCATGAGTGGGGCTGGTGCAGGTATTATTTTAATATCTCCACAAAAACACATTATACCTTTGTCCTTTAAATTAACATTTGCTTGCACCAATAATACTGTTGAATATGAAGCTCTAATCCTTGGATTACGAGCTGCCTTGGCGCTAAAAATTAAACATCTGCTAGTTTTTGGTGATTCTCAACTTGTTATAAACCAAATTAATGAAGTTTATCAGACTAGAGATGATAAATTGCGCCCATATAAAGCATATGTTTTACAATTAATATCTCTATTTGATCAAGTTACCTTGGAAGCTATTCCTCGAACTAGCAACCATGCGGCTGACGCTATGGTCGCAGTTGCATCTCTTCTGCCCTTGGAGTTAGATGACGAATATGCCACCATCATTATTCATCGACTCCAGGAACCCACTTCAAATAAGTCATGCTTAGAACCTTTGGATGTGTTTCTAATCAATGAAACTACTCCTGAACCTTGGTATATGGATATATTTGATTTTCTTCACAATGGGACTTTCCCTGCCAGTTCTAATAGAAACCAGCGTCGGTTATTACGTAGACGAGCAAGTCGATTTGTAATAATTGGCAATACTTTATATAGGAGATCTTTTGAAGGTATCCTATTGAGATGTTTGAATTTAGAAGAATCCAGATCAGCTTTGAGTGAAGCCCACGATGGATCTTGTGGAGGACACTTCAGTGGTAGTGTCATTGCTAAAAAGCTCCTTAGGATAGGATACTTTTGGCCTACCATGGAGAATGATGCACATGATTATGTGCACCATTGCGACAAGTGCCAGAAACATGCTGACCTTGTCCATGCCCCTGCACAAGAACTGCAGGCTATTTCATCTCCTTGGCCCTTTTCAAAATGGGGCTTAGACATTATTGGCAAAATTAATCCTGTGTCATCTGATGGACACAAATTCATCATAACCGCCACTGAGTATTTTATGAAGTGGGTTGAAGCTATGCCTTTAGCTTCCTGCATTGGAACACAAGTCTCTAAATTTATTTTTAATCAAATCATTTGTAGGTTCGGAATTCTTGCAAATCTCATCTCAGACAATGGAACTTGTTTCAAAAATAAATATGTTAAGAAATTATGCCAAAAATATAAGATTCAACATCGTTGGTCCACTCCCTATTATCCTCAGGGTAATGGCCAAGCAGAAGCTTCTAACAAAACCTTAATCAAAATTCTCAAAAAATTGGTCAATAAATCTGCGCATGTGGCACATTCAATTATATCCAGCTTTGTGGGCATATCGCACTAGCGTTCGTACTCCCATAGGTACTTCACCTTTTGTTTTGGTTTATGGCGCTGAAGCTATTTTTCCCTTTGAATTAGAAGTTCCTTCTTTGGCTCTACTACTTCAAGATACCGAAGTAGGAGATGAATATCGAGCTGGCAGACTCAGTCAGCTAGAACTCCTAGATGAAAAGCGCATCAATGCTTTGGAGCATCTTCGTGCCTACCAAAACAAGCTTAAAAGATCATATGCTAAGAAAGTTCGTCATCGATCCTTTGAGGTCGGCGACCTTGTTTTAAAAGAAAATAAAAAAAATACTAATGCAACTAAAGACCTTAAAGGTAAATTTGAGCCCAACTGGCTTGGACCATATATTATCAACTGCTAAATTTGAATCGGGAGCATACAAATTATCTACCTTAGATGGTAAAGAACTTAAAGAACCCATGAACATTTTGCATCTTAAACGTTACTATGCATAAAAAATTGGTCATTTCATCATTGTATATATTTGTTTAAAATATTTCAAAAAACCACTATCTTGTATTTCTTTCAATTTATAAACTTAAAAATTAAAAACACCAAAAACATTCAAAATCATCAAAATCTTCAAAAACATCTTTTATTTTTGTACTTCTCAAATTGTGACATATTGCAGTTATATTTTCAATTATTTTGGATAAATTAGCATTTATTTGGAATCCCGCACTTTCACATTCACATGAATAAATATCTTGATTTATTTGGTATGATTACTAATCTCTCTTATATCAAAGTCCACAAAATTCAATTAAATAAAGTTTGAGCACAGAGAATTGATCTTGTTATTTACTTAAACCAAGCATATCCTTTCACAATAAAATGATTATATTTGTAATGTCCATGCTATGCTACATAGTAGAAGTGGTTTCTTGAGCGAAAAGTTTCCCCTGCTATCCTATCATGCACATGGTCTAGAATCTTTGAGAATTGACAAAAGGACAAGCTCACCCCTACCCAGAATAAAAATCCCTTGCTCTACAACTAATCCGAGCAAGTATCCCTAGCATAGGAAGAAAAGAAAAGTTCAAGAAAAAGAGAAAAAGAAAAAGGTTATTTCAGCATTATCTCAAATATCAAAGCAAAAGATACAAAAAAAAAAAAAAAAAAAAAGCAAAGAAAGCAAAACAAGCAAAAGCAAAAGCAATAAAATCCCTTTCCCTACCCATTGAAAAGAAAAGAAGGGTTGATGAGCTTGAATCCCTGGAATTCTCAATTATTCGAAAACTGTGAGGTAAGCCCCATAACAAGTGGTTTGTGCCCAACCCGCTTGGCCTTGGGTAACTCCTAGCGTGGTGATATGTCTGTCACATTAGCGACCTTCTTTTGTATAGACCTATGTCTGCTTATGGATTAGCTAGCTCTTGATAACCCGACTTACATAGTAGTCTGGTATGGTTATATGCATCTAAATCATGGTTAATGAACACTTATTTGGTTAATTCAAATCACTTGTATCAAATTATCTTGCTCAAAACTGGTAAATGCACAAAACAATTGCACACACATTTGTATTTGAGAGATTTTGTGTATCATTATGATAAATCAAGATTGGAAATGAACTCACATACGCACATGGGATTCCTTATAAATCTAACTTTTGTCTTTAAGATACTTTGAAATATTTTTGCAAATTGTCTGGAATAATTTCATTTTCTTCTCTGAGAACAGTTGTTTAGTATAAAGACAACTACATGCATTACCAAAAAAAATCAAAATCATTTTTAAAAAACATGCAATAAAGTTACATTTATATATAACTTTTGACTTTCGACGATGGTATAATTCCAAAACCAAAATTGGAATTTTATGCCTAGCACAAGTCCTCATCTTCATATTTTCTGTTTATTTTCAAAAATTAAAAATCAACCATGCAATAAAACTATTATTTTCTTCTTTGGATTTCGCGATGATGGTATAAGTTTATATCTATAATTCTATGCCTAGCGCAAACCATCGAACTAATTTTATTTCCCATTTATTTCAAATCATAAAAACATATGACTTAAATCATTATGTTACACAATTATGCTTTACAAACAAACGAACACTTATTCTATTTCATGTCATTATGTTCAAATTCAATATTGCAACCATGGTATAAATTCTAAGGAATTATTCAAAATTTTATCACACTTAGGAATTTATGCCTAGCAAAAATCATTTTAAAATATTTCATGCATACTATTTTTATGAAAATCTGAAAACAAATCATCATCACCATCATCATTTGCATCATCACAACAAAGTCTTAAGACAGTCTCTTAAGCACTCTTTTACTTTTAACAATATTTCTATACTAGGATTAGCTTGACGACCGAGTGAGCGGCGACTCCATGAAATGGTCTATAATAGCGACAATGTCCTTTGAAATTATTGTTAGAAGTCCCTTTTATTTTTATCAAATTATCCCACAAACAACCAATTTGTTTACATCAGATTATTTCATTTAAATTTTAAAAGCATGACATTCAAACCATAATATTTCCAAATGACATAATTACATGAATCATCAAATCAATCACACCAAAACATTAAAGCATCATACAAACACATAAGACAAGTCATATGATCAAAAATATCTCATCTATATATATATACAACAATATATACATCATCTCAAAACTAGGATCGGTATGCCACAATCTGTACCTCGGCATACTCAATCCTCTATCAAAAATAATAAACACTATGTATCAATCTGTGTAGTGTAGTCTGTAGCAGCTAGCCTCGAGAACCCCTCGAGCTCTCAGCCTCATCTCCTCCCTCGCCCTGAGGTGGATGAGGTGGCCCCATCATAGTCCGTGTGGTGCTATGAGTCCTGGACTCTGATCGTGATGATGTCCTCGATGACCTCATCATGATAGGCTCTACAATGGGGGCCGAATGGTAACCTCTGCCCCTCTGGCACCATCTGGTAGTATAGCATCTGATAGAATGTGATCTGGGCAATAGCCCATGCTAAGTCTCGAGTGCTCGCCCCTCTCTTCATGCGTCGAGGTACTCATTTCTTTCTTCTCCTCTCGATGTCGTGCAGCCTCATCCTGCAAGGACTACACCTGAGCCTGGAGATGAACAGTCTCCGCCCGGAGAGTAGCCATCTCGCTACTCTCTCCTACCTCGACACCCTTGCCCTTATCGGGTGATGGTGGCCTCTCTCTCCATGGAGAAGGGGGTCTCTCCTCCCTCCTCTCCCATTGTCGTGGCCTCTGCTGAGCTTGTGGCCTCCTCTGCTCTCTCCCTCGTGACCCTGTGCCACCTCAATGGCCGCCTAGCGCCGCCTCCCCATCCGATGCACAACTACATGAATCGGACCCTGAGCCCTCATCATCCGAGGAGGGTGGATGCCTGCGTACTAGGCATCATAGCCATCGGCAACCCTAGCATCATCACCATCCACTGGTTGGATGGGGGCATCATCCACGTCCTGACTCTAGAAGCATTGCATATCTGGAGCCCCGCTAACTGTAGTGTTATCTCGGATGGTCCAGGAAAACTCGTAGTCCCTGAGAGATGGGATCCCCTGCTGTAGACCGAACTGCCTCAAAACTCGGTCATAGCGGTGGAGCTCCACCTCTCCCCTCTCCATCCTCAGCCAGTAGGTTCACCTAATGTGAGCCAGCTCCTGTCCATCCTCGGCCCACCCTGGATGATCTCTCCAAGGCCTCCAGGTGATCTGGTCGGAGACAAGGTCATCAAGTAGTCTCCGAGACACTGGCAGATCTATCCATCATTGTGACCCTCTCCGGAGCCACCAGTAGAAAACTCGGGGCCTCTCCCCATCAATCCCTATCAGTGGGAGCCCTACCGGCCTTCGCACCATGATGTGCTCCCAGCACCAAACCTGTAGTAGTGATGTCATGACTAGACATCGACCGCCCTTGTATACGACCCCATGCAGGATCCTATACAATCGACATAGTACAAAGCTCCCCCAAGCAAACCTGTACCCATGGTCTCTCATGTCGTAGACCACATCTATCAATAGCCATGGTAGTCTGCATCCACTCTGATGGCATAGTAGCAGACCACCTACCACCCCACCAAAACCTATGTCAGTCTAGATGCCCTAGGCATCTGGCGTAGCGACTCGATGTTCACTCCGCCCTTCTCCAGGGTGAAGCTCGGATCTCCGCACAGTCGCATCATCGCGTGGCCCTGATTGGCCATGGGAGTTATTAGCCATCCTTGTATGGGGATCCTCAAAATCCTCCATACATCCTCCAATGTGGGAGTCATCTCCCCTATCGGTAACCGAAAACAAGAAGAACCCGGATACCACCTCTCTGCTAGGGCTGTCAATAGCCCCATATCTATAGAAACCTGTGGCATATCTGCCACGTGCTACAAGCCGACTTGCACCAACTGATCTCGCTCCTCGAGATAGAGCGGCCAAGTCATCCTTCACCCATCGTATTTCCATTCTCGGCTCTTTAGTAATCCTCTCTGCAACATAAACAACAAAACAATAAAAATCATTAATAAAACAGTGATTAAAAATGCAAGTAAAATAAGTTCACTTTCATACAAATGATGATATCGTCCACTATTGGATGATATCGTCCAAAATTTGAGCAAATTCATCTCCGATTTTGCAAGAGGGAATCATCCCTTATTGGACGAAATCGTCCCCATATCGCCGATTTTGCCCTTGGACGAAATCGACGATATCGAGACGATTTGATGAAATTGAGACGATTTCGTCCCAATGACGTCGACGGCCCAAAAATGGCCGCGATGCTCAAAAATCATTCAAAATTAATCTAAAAAGCATGAAATTCAAAATTAAAGCATTCTAAATTAAGTTTGGACCCTTACCCGTAGCCCGCGTCGGACCTCTGTCGATCTGTGCGTTGTCTCGACCATCTTGTCTGCAGAGCTCTAGAAACCAAGAAAATGAATAGTAACAATGAATTAGGGTTTTACCCTATTTTTCTTAATTTTATTCAAAAACACTTAACAACATTTTAAAATTTTGCTTTTTCGCGTTTTTACCTCAAACGTTCGATTTGGGTAAAAACACGGAGGGGCACCATAGTAAGCTGTCGTACGATTCGACCTAGAATCGTCGCCTAAAAATGGGAATAATTTTTGCTTTCTCGTAGATCGAGAAGAACTCATATTTAATGCATTTTCTTCGAAAAATTTGCTAAAGAGGGGGCAAAATGTAGCACCCTAAAATTGGCGTAGTAAACCTTAGCAATAATTAAAATTACCTTAGTAATAATTCAAATTCAAATTTTCAACCTCGAACCGCCTTTTAACCGCTTTCCTCATTTTTTATGCCATTTTTAGGATTTGTTGTGACCGTTGGACGATATCATCGTCGATCAGATGATATCACCTCAGATCGGACGATTTCGTCTGGACTAGAACGTCCAGACGATTTCGTCCCAAAACTGATTTTTCATAATTAGCTTCTGTTTCAACGGCGTCTCTAACCTGGGCAAAAGCGTGTCTGCGCGGTTAGAGACTTCCCCATTGGAGATCTCCCAAATTGGGATGATCTCCAACCTCCCAACCTCCTTCCTATGCCTATTTAATCTTAGGCCCTCCCCTTGACATTCCCCTGGCTGAATTTTTCTGTACTTCGAGTTTTACATGCATTAGAATGTCTTAGACTATTGTTTGCCTTTGTCCCTTTTCAAATTTTCTTGCAGGAACTTTGTCATTCTTCAGTCGGAGCAAGCTCAGATCATCGTAGATGATCCTGTACAATCTCGGATGATCTCGCACCAATTCGAGATGATTTCGACTACAGTCAACATTGGGGGCAATCAGTGCCCTGAGTTTGCATTCTTTCTCCACTATCTATTGTTTTGCTTTGCATTAGTTAGACTTATTACTATTTTGCATCTTGGAGTTCACCCATATAGTTTTAATGCATAATAAAATCATAATTTGTCATTAAATCATTGTAATGCACTCATATTTTTGTTTATAATTATCAGTTTAATATTATTGTTGTCATTCTACATCATTGCCCTCTGTTGGAATAGTTGCATTTTCTATATTTTGTATCTATTTCTCTGATTGCAGGTCTCTAACGAATTCGTCAGATCTCAGATGATCTTGTCTGATCGTAGACGATCCTGTCATATCAGAGGTGATCTTGACTGCTTCAAAAATCAGAACCTCCATCAGACATCCGGATCAGATATGGCTTTTTAATCTAGCTTATTCTCTATGTTTTCTGTTCAAATCTATTTTTGTATTCATTTAAATCTGCATTTCATATAGAACAGTTTAGATTCATTTGGCCAAACCTAGGATTTGAATGATTAAAGATAAAATTGAACACATCAAACACATTCCCAACCTAGGCGTGGAAACTGCCATTCAAAAGTTTCCTGGTGAACCCACCATCCATCGAAAAATCACCTTAATACCCCTCCCCGAGAGGCGGGACCTTCAAAGGGCCTCTCGGTCCGAGGTATTGTCCCATCCTTCCCGCATCCCCCTTTCGGGCATGGATCCTTTAGCTTGAAGGTAAGGGTGCGGAAAATTTGGAACGATACAAGAACCACTTCCACCCTGGAGAGATTTATATGTTCATGCGAATGACTATGACCCAACCAAGACTTCTTATCATCTCGATGATGCTAGAAGGAAAGAAATAGAAGAAACTTACCAATGGTATCAAGCCAAAGTTCTAGAATGGTGGAAGATGAGGGTTGAGATAAACACAATGAAAGGCAAGTATCCCAATCCTAAAATTGATGAAGAGTTTGAAAGGAGGTACGATGAACACATTGCAACTTATAAGACCAAGAAAAAGAAAAGCCTAGAATTAGTGTTGGAAAAAGTGAAAATGAGTGAAGCCAAGAAAGGCAAAACAAAAAGCAAGAAGGCTCAAATAGCTAAAAAATAGCAAGAGTCCACTCCACCATCCACTACTCCTTTACAACAAAAGTAGATACCATAGAAGAAATAGGTGCAACATTAGATACCCCAAGAAGAAGAAGGTTCGAACGTAGACCCACTGAGGTAAATACTCATGCAAAAGAGGAAAAGAAGAAAAAAGTGAAAGCATTAGATCTCAGTGCTGCAAAATCCTCCAAAAAGAAATATAAATTGGCCTTAGTTACGAAATTCGTAGGAGTAATTCCTCAACATGAACTAGAACAAACTATAGTATTCAAGAGGAAGGTAGAAGGTGTAGTATTGGAAATTGAAATCATAGCTCTTAAGAAATAGAGGTTGAGCAAAGTAGAGGAAGTGACACAATCTCCTGCTACAACAAGAGAGCAAAAAAATCAACGAAATCAGAAGAGGAGTGTTAAGGATATTCTCAAATAGACTACTACGATAGGCTCAGGTATGATTTCTAGCCCCTCTCCTCCTCCTTCTCCTACTTATTCTCAAAAGCAATCCCCATACCCTTCTCAAGTTCAAAGGATGATGGAAATATCATCATTAGAACCTAACTAACCATAATTATCTCCACCTCATCCACATTCATCTCCTCATCTAAACCGCTCTCCACTTCATACATCTGAGAGTCCTAAAGCATCATCTCCCTCTTCTTCATCGTAATTTCTAGTGTTGTCTCCACCTCCAAATTCTATAAATCCAACTCCTACATCATAAATACCTCCATTGACAATGACAATATCACTACCATTAACCCTACCATCAACTGTACCCACCAATTCCATTTTAGCTTCTAATTTCACTATGGACACGAACTCCACTATTGTCACCACTACTCACCTCCAAGCCAGGGTGGTACCCTTTTTCCCTGTAAATATCACTCCATCTACTCCCATGATTCACCCCACCATAGCATCTTTGTAGAAGGTCAAAAGTACTTCGCTAAGAGCATAAAAATTTTGGAGCATGAAACTGGCCCAGTCTTCTAAAGGAGCTGCTAAGGTGAGAAGAACAATAATGGTTGACATGGTGTCTTGACAAAGAAAAAAGTACAAGATGATCCCCTTGGTTGATAAACTAGAGGAAGATATGATAATGGAAGACTATTGGATAGAGGAAAAAACTGAAGATATAGCACAACTGGTCACGGAGGATGAGTTCATCTAAGCCAAAGCTGAGTCATAAATCATGTTTTTCAAAATTGACATCTATAAGGAGCAGTCCACAAAAATGGAAGAGAAGGTCACCAAGATTCAAGCCACTATAAAAGACCAAAATAAATAAATGTAAGCTTTGGATAATGATGATAAAAAATGGTAGAATAAGTTTGAGAAGATGGTCGACATCTAATAGTAGGTTCAACAGCTGTAGGAGAAGAATAAAGAATATGTGGAGAAAATACAGGCCTTGCAATAGTAGCTACATGTTGAGAGAACTAGGGCTATAAGATACTCCAAGACTAAGGTGAAATAGGTCAAAAAGGAAATTTTGTCTAAAATCTTAGATAAGTGCTCTGGAATCCAACATATCTTTGACTTCATGAATGAGGCCAACCAGGTGTTGTAGAAGACCAAAGAATATATAGAGACCATCACCAAAAAAATATGACCAATTGGTCCTTAGGCCAATGAGCTTCTCAATTTATCTGAAGCTAAGTGTAACCATATGCGTAAGCCCATCCCCGATAAGGACTGGAAAACCTCAAGGATCATAGCCAAAATCATTCTAAAAAAAATAGTTTGCTTTAGAAGGGGTGGTTATTGATTGAAAAATTGGATGATGAGCTTCAAAGGATCATAGATACCAATGAAGAGATGATGCAATATGGTTTTAAAGGATTTTGGGATGAGAATAATGTGATGGTATTGCAGGAGGAGCACTAGAAAAGCATACAATCAATGATTGAAGATGAATCTAAGATAGATGCATGGCAAGAGCCAATCGACAAGATAAAGGAACCTAGCTGATAAAAAGTTCAACCAAATTGAAATATCTGATGGTAAACTTGGTAGAATGGGGGACTTTCTTCTCCTATGATAAGACGACTGAGTTACGTTACATATCAACAAATTTGGGAGATACAAAATACTTCTCTAGCATCTTGGAAAAAGGCCATGGATACCTTGAACCAAGCTAATCAGATTTTGAAAGGAAATCCAAAACAAAAGGAGGCCAAAGATAAATAACTATAGGATGAGGAAGCTAAGGAAGGTGAAGAATAGGAAGAAGACCAAGAAGGAGAAGGAAATGAAGTTGAGGAGTAGGAGGATCAACAAGAGGATACATATGAAGAAGAACAAGAGGAAGAGTTTGAAGAAGAGAATAAAACCATAGAAATATTAGATGAAAAGACAATAGAAGATACTACTAAAGAGCAAGACCAAAAATAAAGGCATGAAAGTGCCAAGCAATTTTATTGTAATATAGTTGAAAAGTTTTGAATAAAAATGATTAACAAAATAGCAGTTGAGGCATTTTTGTAAAATCATTTTTTGGAGCTTGACAATGTTAGAAGGTAAAAGAAGCATGAGCCTATCTAGGCATGTAAAAGTTGTGAAGTTGAGTTTTTAAGGAACAACTATTTGACCAGGTATATAAAAGAGTATACTTCCAGGCATTTTGAGCATAACAATAGCTGCTTCTAGCATGGCCTCCATATGAACCTTTACTCTTTAAATTTTCCTACGACTTAAAAGAGTGAGATTTATAAGGAAGTTATTCCTAGAGGTATAGTCTGCAACCAACAAGAGTGGATTTCACTTTTCCACAAGGAGTTCAGTAAAAAAAAGTGTAATATTATGGATGTATAAGGTACATGGTCATGGTGCTAGTTGCACCCATTCATTTTTTGACTCTAGTACCCAAAGGATAAGGATATGAGTTCGTAAGCCTTGCTAGCAATGTTCCCTAGGAGGTACCAAAATGTAGGCCCAAAAAGGCTGCATACATAGATTTTTTTTGTAAAATTGACTAAGTATTCAGGAAGAACTCAAGAGCAATGTTAAACTCTACTAAGGTGTAGAATCCATGGTCAACGTAGTCAAATAGTGCTCAATGAAAATTGGAGTAGAAAAATTTTGAAGAATGAAAACAACTTGAAGTTAGTTTCCACAGCTAAAGGCCACAAGCATAGCATGTTTGGAAAAATAGTAGCTAAATATTGAAAGGGATATCTTCTAAGTATTAACAAGGTTAAAATTTGTCAAAGGGTGAAATCTATAGTCAACGCAGCCAAACAGGGCTTAGTAAAAAATAAAGTAGCAGATTCTGGTTATAAAGAGATAAAGCAGTGTTAAAGTCCACCTGAAGCTGATGTGAAATTAGAATTCTGTAGTCAAACTAGTCAAAACCAACCTAGCAAAAAATGAAATAGCGAATTTCACAAAAAGTCACAAATCACCGCAAAATACCCACTCCGTGATCAAACTGGTCAAACCTGACCTAGAAAAATTTGAACCAATGAATTTTGTAAAATGATGTAGGTTGCTTCATAACCCTCATTTCGTAGTCAAACTAGTCAAACTCGACCCAACAAAAAATAAAGTAGAAGATCTTGGAGGATGACACAGTTTACTCTAGAACTCCAATTCTGTGATCAAACCAGTCAAAAATTGACCCAATAAAATTTGAAGTGATAGATTTCAAATATGAAAACGTAGTGGAACTTGAGGAATGTAGCAGAAATAACTAGTGGAGACCAAGCATCACTGGAATCAAGATTTTCCTGTATTTTTAGTTAAAAATCAATGGATGAAAAGTTTGTTTAAGAAGAGGGGAGGATCCAAATCAATCTGTAGCCATTTCAACTGTCAGAATCAGTTGAGGGTCGAACAACTTGTAGAGCTTAGAATTACAATGTTCATGGAGCACAACTTTACTATTTCTTGAAAGCCAATGAGAGGTCGCAACCTCAGTATTTTACTGATTTGGCATAAAATTCCTTGTAATATTTCTATTCTTTTACTACTATTGTAAAATCTATATAAAGAGGTTGAACCCTCATTTTTAAGGGTCGGATCTGGAGTGTTTGCTTGATATATTACTGTAATTTGTTGAGAAATCAATAGAAGGAGCATTACTTGGATTTTTACCTCAAGC
Organism: Wollemia nobilis; assembly: GCA_028583015.1. NCBI lineage: Eukaryota > Viridiplantae > Streptophyta > Pinopsida > Araucariales > Araucariaceae > Wollemia > Wollemia nobilis. The sequence continues at coordinate 1,232,765 of JAQPPZ010016911.1, read as the reverse complement.
TTTTTGTCTTCATCAATTGTGAATTTATCCTATGAATATATTTCAGCTACTGCTATTATGTTTAGTCAATTATACAAATATTGGATTACTAACTTAGGGAAAATTGGAATGGTTCATACCTTAAAAAATACTGTAGAGGAATTCTATTTCTATTAGTCTAGAGGTTGATCTAATTTTTCTATTTGGATTATTAACATTTCAGATGTTTGAAATAGTTTTCTACGTGTTTTATTATTATTTAATGGTGAAGATAATGAGTTTTGAATGTTGTTAGTCTTAAGTGTGGCATACTGGAAATGTGACTGATCAAAGAATTCTCAATATTTGTCAATGTTGTTAGCTTTAACTAACCATTATTCATTCAACTATTTTCTAGCATTTATCTCATTTTTATCCCTAAATTTACACTTTTATCTGAGCTTAATTGAGTCAACACCTAAATTAGTTGACAAGGTATACCAGCCTACTTTAGAGGTTGTATTGAAGCAATATTTTATTCATCCAATTTTAGGGTTTGAGTTGTGATTAGCGGGTGTGCGCCTCCCAAAAGTCATAGATTCATAGTCACAGTTCAAGTTTTTCTTGATTTCAATTCAGACCCCAACAGACACTTGCATACTTCTACATGACTCTTACTCTCCTACATACACTCCTAATATAAGACACTTGTGCATGTCATCACATTACATATTTGCACATATGCATACAAGACACTTGTTTACATTCTCTCAATACACACTTTCACTCTTAATTACATGACACTTGTACATTTCTAGCACATTTCATTCTTACATGACACTTGTGCATTTCCTACACATTGACACTTACATGAAAGGGAAAATATAAATCACTCATCTAAATTAAAGACTCAACCCTAATCTATTACATATTTACATTTGTACTATGAAGGTACCATGGGGGTCCATTTGTATATACCAAATAATGTAATATTCTCTAACAATGCTAATATTGCAATCTAAATGAGATGGTCTACATATAAAAGAAGTCTCACTATATATTCTCCCAAATGAACACCATACCCTCCTCTTAAATTTATATATTACTCAATTTTGTCTATATATAAAGCAAATAAGAAGAGACCTAGGTTCAAACCTTGGGAGGAAGCCAACCCTTTGCAAAGGTAGTAGTCTACTCTAAATCCTCTAAGTGCACGCTAGATCGACGATGACGGTACGAATCCCAAGCGACCAATGGTCCCCATATCATGTTGGGTGCAGTACCTATGGTTTGAACCCTGCGCTTGCTAATTACTAAAAATAGTGGTTGTAACCAACTCTCCTATGTAATCAAAAAAAAAAAAAAAAAAAAAAATATATATATATATATATATATATATATATATATATATATCTATAGACCAAATAAGGTAGGAGATAGTGGGAATCCTTGTTTAACCTATATGTCACTTTTTAATCCTACTATTAGCTTGGGCATCCTTATAAAATCTATAAATTATTGTTATATATTGTTATGGTATGCTTAGGTCATCCATTCCACTCCATACTTTACTTCGAGGAAATGTGTCAAAAGCTTTCTTGAAGTCCACACAACAAAAATAAGCTTCTCCTTTTTTATTCCATATTTTTTAATGATATCTCAAAGTTATGCCATGGTCTATTTTGGGTGTTTTAGTCAAATTTTATTATATTTTTATCCCCTTTTCCTTGATTTTATACCTATTGGATGATTCTACTTTCAAAAATGCTTCCAAATAAATTTGCAAACAAGGGATTGACGATAAATGATTTGATAATTTAAAGTATTTTGTCTCCACTCTTAAAAAGAAGTATCATTAGCCTTGTTTTCCAACCCTTTCTTAAGCCATATTGGATGATGTTTTTGAATACCATTTTGATATGTAGGGTAAACTCCTCTACTTTGAAATTTAATACTGTTCGTTTAGTCCATCCACATGATAGACCTTGCATGTCCCCTAAGTTGAATACATTTACTATTGTGTTGATCGTAAGAGGGAACTCTTCTTCTCATTCATGTTCATACAACTAATTTATAAAATACCAAACCAATAAAATGCTTTATAACTTATTTTAACAATAGACTATATTATAAAGACATCAAATTTATGTCTTGATTATGGGATCTTTCTTAATAATCATGTGTATTAGATTTTTGAATTTCAAATGAGTATTATGGTTCTTCCAAATGGCACATATGGTTGCAATGTCAAAACCAAGTTTTTATAATATTAATCCTTATGAAATGAAAGTAATTTTTAATGTTCATAAGGCCATAGGTCATATAAAGTGATTCTTATGGAATATGTGTTTATGCAACTACACTTCATTTAAGTCCTATATATGTTACCAAAACATAGTGTATAAACCAATCCTTTTTTGGATTTAAACCTTGGACCTCCCATTTGGAATTTGAAAATGTTTTTATGCATAGCTCTACTCAGTTTGTATAACACTAAAATAAAAAATGAATATTATTAAGCTTTTCCATGTGTGATGCATATATATATATATATATATTTGTTTTTTTATTTTGACAAGTCACTCTCATGAAAATAATAAAATTTTATATTTGTTAAGTTAATTAAAATTTATTTAGTTTATTTTTTTTATCAAATTTATTTTTTGTTTCTTTTTCTATCAAATATATTCTTCATATTTCTTAAAATGTTATGCTCTCATAATTAAATCCTTGACATTATTTTGATTAAGAGGTAAAATATCACTTGGTCAATTGCCTTCTATAATTTGAATTTTAGCAAGAAAATATCAACATCATGATTGGCTAAATTGTCATCTAACAAGTTTCCTTCTTTATAAATATTCTCACATTTCCAAGGGACTACCTCCAACAATAGTTATGAACATTAAAAATGATAATATTTTTTATTCAATCCCCAAATTCATTTTTATTGACAACATTACGATTATTTGTAAATCCGCCTCAATTGAAAAATATTTCCTTCCTTTACAAATTGAAAATTTTATCTATATAAGAAGTACCCCATATTTTATACATTTGTTGAATTTCTATATGAGTATGAGCAAGGAGACTTTTGGCTTCATAATTTTGAAAAACATCACCTATGCCAACTTTTTTTTTTAATTTCCTCTGAAAACACCATCAAAGTTATTTTAAAAAATATTCAATTTCTAGATATTTTTATTTTATCATAGATTGAAGCATATGCTTTGTGTTAACTCCATTTTTTTTTATGATCCTTCCACGTATATTCAAATCCTATAGCTAAAAGGCTAGCAAATCTTTATGTACTTGAAACTTTCCATGATAACCACAATGTCTATAAATATTCTATAAGAGAGGTAATAATATAGTTTTAAAACTGTGCATGATTTTGAGATCTATTTTAATCTAATTTTGCTTTTAAGCCATAAATTCAATAAATTATGGTAGGACCAATCCTTCACTACTGCTTTAGCTTTGAAAATATTAGTCCAACATGTCATCAACTCCAATGTTGATGGAGCTACCTAATATATTCTCATATTTCTAAAAAGGTAGCCCCAAATGGTGTAAAAAATGGAACAATGAAGAAGTAAATGATTTGATATTTCTTGATCCTCTTTAGACATGTCACACCTGAAAGATCCATGATATCATCCTTTTTGCATACTCTCTCCTATAAGAAACTTGCTTTATACTTCTAACCAAAAGAATGTTGAGGCCTTAGGGAAGGCCTTAAGTGATCAAACATTTTTTCAATGAAAATATTTAGGAGTATGAAATTTTGATTGATATGAATCCTCATATCCTAACTTCCTTTAGAATCCAACATATTTTGATAGATTCTAAACCAACTTATACTTTCATGTAAAATTATACAAATAAAACTACTAAAGTATCTATTGGATCTTATCAGTTATTTGGTTGAGTTCCTATTCTTTAACTAGGTTACTAGTATAAATCCATGATTTAGATGTATTGCTTATATTAGCCTAATATTTGACCTTTGAAACTTTATAAGTTAGATATACCCAAGCCAACAATTGCAATTTTGGATAAAAAGCAAGAGGATAAGGCTCTAAACAATCATTAGACCAAAACCTTGTAGGATCCCCCTCATTAATTGACCATTTAATATGTTTCTTAATTCATTTGATATGAAGTTCCATGTTGGTAATTCTCTAAGTGGATTTATTTCTTGAATAATTTCATTTCATCAAGAGAATCTATGATATTTTTGAAGTTACATTTTTACCCAACTCTTTTTTTTTTGTCTTTTAATAATCTCCAACTAAGTTATGTCCCTAATTCCAAATTCGTATATATGTAATTTTGTAAGCCTTGCCCTCCAATATTCTTTCCTTTGCAAATCCTATCCCACTTATAGAGAGAAAACCTAATTTTATCTCATATCCTTTCCAAATATAATCTATAAATGTTATCAAATTTGGATGCTATATCTATTACCAATATTGAAAGTAACATCATATAGGGAGGGGTTATGATTTAATATTTATAAGTTGTAGCTTGTTAGCCATGGTTGAGAACTTATCTTTCCAAAATTTTCAAACATGATATTATTCTAATTAAATAACTCTCTCTATCTCTCTAGATAGATAGATAAAGTACATATCATGATATATTATTATGAGGTTTGAACAATGATAATGATGTGTATATTTAATGTAAAATCCAAGATCAAAATCTAAAGAGAAAAGGAACTACAACGACACATAGGATGTATCCACCAAAAACAAGGTCTTGAAAATTGATTGCAATGAGTCATGTAATAGTGGATCTAATTGGGTTTGACACTGAATTCTTGGGAATATTAGATAGAGAGTATAAGGAATGAATCCAAGGAAATAAGGTAGGTGGTTTGATATGCACTAAGTTTGTGTGAGTATGGAATATTGCATGGTCTAGCACTAACACTTGAGTTTTTCTTCAAAGACAAATTTTATCTAATCATTGAATTCCATTGGTATAGTGGTAATTCGATTAAGAGTAGTCAATATAAAATATTATTTGTATGCAAAATAAATATGACACCCAACAATGAAAGAAAGGACAAGCGATGTGCGACCAAATTATGAACTTTGTATTAATTCTTGAATGAGGCATTGATCCCCTTTTTACAATGCTATTCCCCGTACGAACAAGGGTATGATTACAATATTAGCTTGCTCAGATTACAATGGGCCGAAAGAGGGGGAAGATGCCCCTTTTCACCAAGCATAAATTATTAGGGTGTCTTTAATCTTCTCTACAACAACCAAGGGTAAGTAGGCTTCAGCAGCCACTCCAGATTCCTATTTCCTACACACAAGTAGATCACACAAGGGTTTCAATACCACCTATAGATAAGATTAGAAACCAAAATGTAAATTAAAATCCTTGAATAAATATGCAAAAAATATAGAAGAATAAATTGAAATGCCTTGCTAAGTAGAAATGAAACAAAATATCATAGATTTGATCATGTTTCACATTTTTGGATTTGTTTTGTGTAATCGTGGGGAGCACGGTTGAGACTGGGTAACCACGAATGCAGTGGTTGAGAAAATCATGAAATGAGTGGTTGAATTTATGTAATTGCAGACTAGGCGGTTGGGATAGAAAGTGAAATATCCCAAAAGATGCACTCTGGGGATTCGAATCTCGGATCTCCTTGGGGCGCATGCAATCTCCTGGCATGATTTTAGTAGCGTGACAATATATTTCTTTGACCTCCCTTGTTTTATGGGGTGATGTTTATTTTATAGGTAAGCTTAGGGCCTTGGAAGGAGTTAGAGTGAGTCACTCAAGGTGCCTCACTTAACTGGAGGATGTGTCTAAATGGGTGAGTGCAAGTGGAGTGTAATATGGAGGATGAGTGAGTGCAACTGGGGTGAGGTGGCTTGATGAGTGAGTGTAACTAGGGTGATGTACCCAATGCATGAGTGCAACTGTGGTGAAGTGGCTTGATGAGTGAGTGCAACTGGGGTGATGTGCCCAATGCATGAGTGCAACTATGGTGAAGTGGCTTGATGAGTGAGTGTAATTGGGGTGATGTATCCAATGCATGAGTGCAATTGTAGTGAAGTGGCTTGATGAGTGAGTGTACCTGGGGTGATGTACACAATGCATGAGTGCAACTGTGGTGAAGTAGCTCATGAGTGGGTGTAAGTGGAGTGAAATTTGGAGGATACCCCATGCAAAGGGATAAAATGTGTGATATGTGGCATGATGACGGATAGTTCTGACTAGAACACATGTCCCATGGGGAGACAAGATATCCTACGTGGGTTTCCTAGATTTAATAATAATCTAGAAAATATGATTATGTGCAAGATTTTATATGTCTAAGTTTGTACTTAGGCACATATATCTTATTATGCAATGTTGTGTGGTGGGATGCAAGTGGTGTTGTGTGAGTGCCTAGGATTTTGTGTCTTCATTTTTCATAGTATATCAAGAAAATATATTATCTCATTTATTTAAGGATGTAATTATTCGATGAGATATTTTAAAAATATTTTTACATATAAATATTTATTTACAAGTATCTAGATGAATATCAACACTAGTTAAACAACAAAATATTAATGAAAATATAAATTAAAATATATATGTTTTAATTTATTTCTTTTATTAAAAACATATTCTTAGGATTACATCAAAGAATAAATGATTAATGAAATTAATAAACTATAATAACGTATCTCATGTGGTTGAGATACATTATTTTCCATAAATAATACTCAGATTCAAATTGGGTAGACATAGAAGTCATGTGTGTATGAATGGTGGATGCTTGACCCCAAAGCAAGTTGTTCTAAACTCACTATGAATAAAAATTTTAATAGTTTATTAAACAATAACTAAATGAGATGCTCATTAATAAATAATTAACATGTACTCATAATATGATGTAGTATTTTAAATTGCTAAATACAATTTTAATAAATCAATTTGTTGGTCATTTATTTCATTTTGATTGGACTATCAATACCTCCACTCATATAATACTCAAACTTTATGTCCTCTAAATTCCTTCCTTGGCATACTTCATAATGAAATATATCATGGCAAGTTTTTTAATTTCTTTTCCATTAGGACAAAGGATCTTATCTATCTTGATTTTATACCTTCATATTATCACATCTCTATGAACTTTTTGGTTTTATTACCTCTCTCCTTTATCCAAGTTAATTCCATTATTTTTTAAAATATTTGTTCCTCCTCTATAGTATGCTCTAATTCCTTGTTTTCTATAATATGCCCTTGATACTATTTTTATTCCATTCCTTCAAGTAATGCTTGGATTTTAATATAATTTTATATATTTTAGAACAAACAAGGTCTGATTTTTTTAAAGGATTATTTTATGAGGTTTTGATCAAGCACTTATAAATGTGCACCCCCTCATATCCTTTTTAACTAACTAGTGATATGACCTTATTAATTTTCATGTATATATCTCCACTTAGATTTTTTTTCTAATTTATAATCACTAAGAAAAAAAATCCCTTACAGCTTTCCCTAGTTTCATCTTTCTTCATTCCTCTATTATACTAGGTACAAAAGTCTCTTTTTGGATCTATGCCACAAGACATTGTTTGAGATTGATTTTGAGAAAAAATATTTCATATCTAAAATCATCGAGAGACCTTTTATTCCATTTTTCCATCTAAAAATAAATTAAATCCCCCTAAATGACCCATATTTTTTCATACACTATTTCCTTTCCATTCTTAAATCTTCCTATAGCTCCTTTCTTTCCTTTGCAGTTATTAGTTCATAGATGTTCAATAACTTCTTTCATTCCTTTATAGTTATTATTGTTGGACATTTTGAGTCCCTAAGCTAAAATATTGTCATTGATGTCAAAAGGTTATTTGATGTCAAAAGGATCTATGATGGCATGCACTATGTTTTGTGAAAGTGCAAGGAAGGGTTTTTGTGAAAACCAAGGCAGGAAAAATAAAAGGTTTTATTTAAAACCATGGATGGCATATTTGAAATGGGTTTTTCTTAAAACCCAAGTTGGCTTTTCGTTTCATCGAAAAAGGTGCCCTGGTGATGGAGATATTTAATTTTAAAGATTTAGTTTAAATTTTAATTATTTAAAATTAAAATTAAAATTTTAAAATTAATCAAAAGTTTTCCCTCCATTTTTTGTCGACGTCGAATTTTATTCTTCCCCATCCGCATCGTGTATAAAAGGTGCCTTGTTAAGCAATGGTTTATGTCCTCCAAAATTTGAATGATAAATCCTCTTTTGCAAAAGTTATCCTCCTCCGAAATCGTGCACTATTGACGGTGAAGGTTTGGGAGAAGCGCAGTTTGTAAGTTCATGGGTGCCAAGAGGAAGTACTTCAAGCACGAAGTGGAATAGCTTCCACGTGGGAAGCTTAGCCCACTTGGTGGGTGGAAGGAGTGCAAAGGCGCACTCGCTACTGCAGGTCTCGGGTTCGAGTCACCCGAAATTCGTTTTTCGCTTGTGTGTTGTCGCCGTAATTTTTGGAGCAGAAAACAATTTTTTCCAAGGTATGTCATCACCGCAATTTTTGGAGATTGAGATATAAATGTTTTAATTTTCCTAAGCTAAGGTTAATGCATCATTATTGAGGGTTTGCCATGGTGGTATAGTTTATGAGTTGTGGCTTATATTTTGCACTAGTTGATGTGGGATTTTTGCATTAAGGAGCTTAGTGAGTTGTGCATTAGTGCAAAGTGTTTTTAGGAGAAATAAGGGAATGGTAAATGGTTGTGGTGATATTCATGCTATGCTTAATTAGATAAGGAAATAATTATCTTTAATTATTTTCTAGTGGTGGATGTGATTTTTGACTAGGAGAAATAAGGTGTAAAAGGTTATGATAATTGTTTTGTAATTTCTCCTAACCCTCATGAAGATTGGCAAAAGAATATTGTGATTGTGGCAGATTTCCAAAGAGGTTTTTTTCATCTTCATAAAAGGTATGGGCACATTCTCCTATTGATTTTTTATGGTGGTTGATTTCTGAAATATCATTGGAGAGAAAAGGATTGATTGTGGTTTCCTTTTGGAAAGTGGTTGGTTGAATGCTTCAAGGTTTTCTGGTTTGAGAGTTGTGATTAAACCTTGTTTTATAAGCATTGTTGTTGAAGCCCATTGATTGTGAAATGAACTTGAACTTGAGTTAGAGAAGAACATGAGTATCATTGTTATGTGAGACTTGTGATTGAGCATTGTTGGAAACATTTTGAGTTGGTTGATTCATGCTTGGACTAGGGTTTGTGAGAAAGAGTTGCTCCTTGTGGTGATTGGTTGAGTTGAGTTGTTTGAGCCTAGTCAAGTGATTGTGTGAAGTGGTTGTTCAAGTTCCATAAAACAAACTATTCTATATTCTGATTTGAGTTGAGTTGAGATTGATTTGAGTTGAGATTGGGATTTGAGTATAGAACATATTGAGTCTCTAACAATTCTCTTTATGCTTCTATGAGATTGTTTTTGAGTTGAGATTGGGATTTGAGTATAGAACATATTGAGTCTCTAACAATTCTCTTTATGCTTCTATGAGATTGAGTTGAGATTTTATTGAGCTGATTTGAGGCAAGTCTTTGAGAAGGCTTGTGGACTGATTTTGAGTAAGCTTTTGTGAAATCTTGCTATGCAGATTTGAGCAAGTCCTAGAGAGGACTTATTGAGCATATTTGGACAAGTTCTGAGTGAGCTTGTTGAGCAGATTTGGACAAGTTCTGAGTGAGCTTGTTGAGCAGATTTGGGCAGGTTCTGAGTGAGCCTATTGAGCAGATTTGAGCAGGTTCTGAGTGGACCTATTGAGCATATTTGAGAAGGTTCTGAGTGAGCCTATTGATAGAGCTTTGGAGGTGATAGAGTATAGAGGATAGAGTCTTAGTGGATAGAGATCCAATAGCTAGGACAATTGAAGATAGATCTGAGTGAGGAGTCTTCAAGTGGAGAGAGATCCACAAGTCAGTGCAGTAGAGAGACAGAGTCTTCTAGAAGATCACTAGCCAGAGCAGAAGGGGAAAGAGTTCTCCTATGGAAGAGATCCATGAACTTGAGATTTAGGGGATCAACATCTCCTTTGGATAGAGGTCCATAAACATTGTAATTGGGAAGGATTCCCAAGAGATTATTTGAGAAATATTTAGAAGAAATATTTTCTGTGGAGGTAGCCCACATTGGGTGAACCACGTTAAAAATGATGTCTCTCATGTGTGTGATGCTTTGTGTGATGTTTACTACTTTATTAATGTTGATGCTACTATTTGGGGAAAAGTTTTATATTATATTGTTCACCCCCTCTCAGTATAAGCACATGTTCTTCAATTGGTATCAGAGCGGGTCTCTCCGTGAAGAGTCTAACAACTCAGAAGAAGATCCTTCGATAGCACACATGACCTCAAAAAGTGAAGAAGAAAGTGGGTTTGATATAAAAGAAGAATTCTTTGCTGCTCTTAGAAAACTAGAAAGACTTAGAGAGAAAAATTCAAAATTGAAGGAACAAATTCAGGAAGATGAAGAAGCAAGAGTGGAACTTATACAGAACCTTACAAAATTCAAGATTAAGGTAGAAGAAGGAAAGAATATTGAGCAAGATATGACAGATCTATTGAGAGCCAAGGAAATAGAATGTGGAAGATTGGAAGCAAAAATTGTTCTCCTAAGAAATAAACTGGAAGGGATCAAGATACTACAAAATACAGAATATGTGAAAGAGGAATCAAGCTTCCAAAAGGTAGAAACTTCAAACAAAGAAAAGCAAGCAAAGGACATCAGAAAGGAAGAGAGCAAAGAGGAACCCTGGATAAGAGTTAATTACAAGAAGAGGATGACTTCTCCACAATATCCAAGATCTCCAAACAGGTTACATAATCTCTTTCATGGTCATTGTTTTTCTTGCAATAAATATGGTCATATAGTTGCACACTGTACTCATCATGCAAGATACAATAGAGATTTCAATTCCTTTGCACCTCTCATGGATAATGATGTTATATGTTACAAATGCAATAATTTTGGGCACAAGGCTAGATGGTGTAAAATGATATTTCTTGAGTTTAGAAAAACAATTCCAACAACTAGGAAGGATGAAAGAAAGAATGATAGGGCCAGATCTATGTTAGTTCAAACAACCTTGCATGCTCAAAATAAAGAAGAACAATGGTATATGGATAGTGGTTGCTCTAGTCACATGATAGGAGACAAAGACAAATTCATTGTTCTAAAGGAAACAAATAGAGGATCTATAAGTTTTGGTGATAATGGATCAGCTAGGATTGTTGGGAGAGGTACTCTAAGTCTAGACAATGGAAAAACAAAAATAGAGAATATTTTGTATGTCAAAGGGTTAAAGCACAATATTCTGAGTATAAGTCAACTTTGTGATCAAGGATATATGGTTACCTTCCATCCAGATAGATGTGAGATAATGAAAACTGAAACAGGAAGAATTATTGCAAATGCAAGAAGGACTCCAAACAACTTATATATGCTCAATGAGATCAAAGGAGAAAAGTGTTTTCTATCACAAGAAGATGAGATCTGGTTATGGCATAGAAGATTAGGTCATTTGAATTTTGACAACATAGTCAGCATAAGCAACAAATAGGTAGTCAGATATTTACCCAAAATAAGGAGACCTCAAAACACAATTTGTGCACCTTGTCAACATGGAAAGCAAACTAGGACAACTTACAAACCAAAAGGCTATATGTCTTCTGAGCCTTTAAGTTTAATACATACTGATTTGTGTGGTCCTACCAGAACACAAAGTATTCAGGGTGAGAGTTACTTCATGTTGTTTGTAGATGATTATTCCAGAATGGTTTGGGTAACTTTCCTAAAAGAAAGTCAGAAGCCTTCGAAAAATTCAAAGCATTCAAGAAATTGGTTGAAAATGAAACAGGAAAAAGGATTAAATGTCTACGATCTGATAGAGGAGGAGAGTTTACTTCAGATGAGTTTGTAGAATTTTGTGAACAACATGGAATCAAGAGAGAGTACTCAGCAGCGAGAACTCCCCAACAAAATGGAGTAGTTGAAAGGAAGAACAGGACTATTGAAAACATGGCTAGAGCTATGTTAAATGAATCTAAAGTGTCAGATGGTTTTTGGAAAGAAGCAGTATCTACAACTGTGTACATAATTACTAGGGCTCAATTAAGGGTAAATCATCACAAGACTCCTTATGAGCTTTGGAAAGGAAGACCTGCTACTGTAAAACATTTTAAGATCTTCGAAAGCAAATGTTACATAAGACGGGAAGATCAAAATTTGGGCAAATTTGATCCAAGATGTGATGAAGGAATTTTTCTTGGCTATTCCACAAAGAGCAAGGCTTACAGATGTTACAACAAAAGAACACGCACTATGGTGGAAAGTATGAATGTAATAGTTGATGAAAAGATAGATTCCAGAGAGCCAATTCAGCAAGCAATATATCAAGAAGATGGATGTTGTCAAGAAGAATTTTGTGAGGAATCAGATAATGATGAAGAAGAAACACAAAGGCTTCTTCCTAAGACTCCTTCCAGGTATGTACATAAACATCACCCAAAATATCAGATCATTGGAAATCCAGATGAAAGACAGACAAGGAGAAGAATAATAAAACCATCTCAACAAGCAAATTTTTCTTTGCTATCTAAGATTGAGCCAAAATATTTCTCTCAGGCTAGTGAAGATGAATTTTGGGTTAAAGCAATGAATGAAGAATTAGATCAGATTGAGAAGAGCAAGACTTGGAAACTTGTTCCAAGACCAAAGGACAAAAATGTGATTGGCACAAAATGGGTCTTCAGAAATAAGTTGAATGAAGATGGACAAGTTGTCAGAAATAAAGCAAGGTTAGTTTGCAAAGGTTATGCACAAGTAGAAGGAATTGATTTTGATGAAACCTTTGCTCCGGTTGCATGACTTGAAGCTATAAGGATGTTTTTAGCTTTTTCAAGTTTCAAGAATTTCAAAGTATATCAAATGGATGTTAAGTCAGCTTTTCTAAATGGGATTCTAGAAGAAGAGGTCTACATTGAACAACCAGAGGGATTTATACTATCAGATACTCCAGATCAGGTATGCAGATTGAAAAAGGCATTATATGGCTTAAAGCAGGCTCCCAGAGCATGGTATTCAAGATTGGATAGGTATCTACAGGAATAGGGATTCAGGAAAGGAATAGCAGATAATAATTTGTATATCAAAAATGAAGGAAATGATCTTCTGATAGTGGTTGTTTATGTTGATGACATAATTTTTGGGGGAAATAATGACAAGATGTGCAAAGATTTTGCTAAGAATATGCAGAGTGAATTTGAGATGTCTATGCTTGGTGAATTATCCTTCTTTCTTGGTCTTCAGATTTCACAATCAGAAAAGGGAGTGTTTCTTTCTCAAGCCAAATACATCAAGGAGATGTTAAAGAAATTCAGATTAGAAGATTGCAAACCAGTAAGTACTCCTATGGTCACAGGGTGCAAGTTAAGTAAGGATGATGAATCTCCAGAGGTAGATCAGAGACTATACAGATCCATGATTGGTAGCTTATTGTATGTCACAACTACAAGACCAGACATAGTACAGTCAGTAGGATTAGTGGCAAGATTTTAGGCAACACCTAAGGAAACACATGTGGCAATAGTAAAAAGAATTTTTAGGTATCTAAAAGGGACTATGGATTTTGGACTTTGGTATCCTAAAAGTGATAGTTTCACACTCACAACATATACAGATGCATATTGGGCCGATAGTATTGATGATAGAAAAAGCACAAGTGGGGGAGCTTTCTTTCTTGGAGAAAGACTAGTATCCTGGTTAAGTAAGAAGCAGGTTTCAGTATCACTATCCACAACAGAGGTAGAATATATTGCAGTAGTAGCCAGTTGTACACAGGTGTTATGGATGAAGAGGACTTTAGAAGACTTCAAGATAAAACATGATCAACCTATTCCTATACTATGTGATAATACCAGTGCCATATGTATCTCAAAAAATCTAGTAATGCATTCCAGGATGAAGCACATTCCGATTAAGTATCATTTTCTGAGAGAACATGTGTCAGATAAATAGGTCATATTGGAGTATGTCACTACAAAGGAATAAATAGCAGATATTTTCACTAAGCCACTCTCAAAAGACACTTTTGAGTATCTTCGAGGAAAATTGGGAGTGAGACTCCCACCCCAGAATTAACCACCTCATGTGGAGGTGGGGGAGGGGCTAAGCTAAGAGGCTCATTCTTAGCCCCGAGCCCCAAAGGTGACCCTTTGCCATTGATGACAAAGGGGGAGATATTTGTATATTGGGGAGAGTTTTTGATATGGGGAGAGATTTGATAATTGAGAGAGCATTGAGCCAAGGGGAGCAAAGTCCCAGGGGAGCAGAAAAGAAGGTCATATTTTAGTAAAAGGATATGGGTTGCCATCAATGACAAAGGGGGAGATTGTTGGACATTTTGAGTCCCTAAGCTAAAATGTTGTCATTGATGTCAAAAGGTTATTTGATGTCAAAAGGATCTATGATGGCATGCACTATGTTTTGTGAAAGTGCAAGGAAGGTTTTTGTGAAAACCAAGGCAGGAAAAATAAAAGGTTTTATTTAAAACCATGGATGGCAGATTTGAAATGGGTTTTTCTTAAAACCCAAGTTGGCTTTTCGTTTCATCGAAAAAGGTGCCCTGGTGATGGAGATATTTAATTTTAAATATTTAGTTTAAATTTTAATTATTTAAAATTTAAATTTAAATTTTAAAATTAATCAAAAGTTTTCCCTCCATTTTTCGTCGACGTCGACTTTTATTCTTCCCCATCCGCATCATGTATAAAAGGCGCCTTGTTAAGCAATGGTTTATGTCCTCCGAAATTTGAATGATAAATCCTCTTTTGCAAAAGTTATCCTCCTCCGAAATCGTGCACTATTGACGACGAAGGTTTGGGAGAAGCAATTTGTAAGTTCATGGGTGCCAAGAGGAAGTACTTCAAGCATGAAGTGGAATAGCTTCCACGTGGGAAGCTTAGCCCACTTGGTGGGTGGAAGGAGTGCAAAGGTGCACTCACTGCTATAGGTCTCGGGTTCGAGTCACCCGAAATTCATTTTTCGCTTGTGTGATGTCGCCGCAATTTTTGAGTAGAAAACAATTTTTTCCAAGGTATGCCATCGTCCCAATTTTTGGAGATTGAGATATAAATGTTTTAATTTGCCTAAGCTAAGGTTAATGCATCATTATTGAGGGTTTTCCATGGTGGTATAGTTTATGAGTTGTGGCTTATATTTTGCACTAGTTGATGTGGGATTTTTGCATTAAGGAGCTTAGTGAGTTGTGCATTAGTGCAAAGTGTTTTTAGGAGAAATAAGGGAATGGTAAATGGTTGTGGTGATATTCATGCTATGCTTAATTAGATAAGGAAATAATTATCTTTAATTATTTTCTAGTGGTGGATGTGATTTTTGACTAGGAGAAATAAGGTGTAAAAGGTTATGATAATTGTTTTGTAATTTCTCCTAACCCTCATGAAGATTGGCAAAAGAATATTGTGATTGTGGCAGATTTCCAAAGAGGTTTTTTCATCTTCATAAAAGGTATGGGCACATTCTCCTATTGATTGTTTATGGTGGTTGATTTCTGAAATATCATTGGAGAGAAAAGGATTGATTGTGGTTTCCTTTTTGAAAGTGGTTGGTTGAATGCTTCAAGGTTTTCTGGTTTGAGAGTTGTGATTAAACCTTGTTTTATAAGCATTGTTGTTGAAGCCCATTGATTGTGAAATGAACTTGAACTTGAGTTAGAGAAGAACATGAGTATCATTGTTATGTGAGACTTGTGATTGAGCATTGTTGGAAACATTTTGAGTTGGTTGATACATGCTTGGACTAGGGTTTGTGAGAAAGAGTTGTTCCTTGAAGTGATTGGTTGAGTAGAGTTGATTGAGCCTAGTCAAGTGATTGTGTGAAGTGGTTGTTCAAGTTCCATAAAACAAACTATTCTATATTCTGATTTGAGTTGAGTGGAGATTTATTTGAGTTGAGATTGGGATTTGAGTATAGAACATATTGAGTCTCTAACAATTCTCTTTATGCTTCTATGAGATTGCTTGAGTTGAGATTGATTTGAGTTGAGATTGGGATTTGAGTATAGAACATATTGAGTCTCTAACAATTCTCTTTATGCTTCTATGAGATTGAGTTGAGATTTTATTGAGCTGATTTGAGGCAAGTCTTTGAGAAGGCTTGTGGACTGATTTTGAGTAAGCTTTTGTGAAAGCTTGCTATGCAGATTTGAGCAAGTCCTAGAGAGGACTTATTGAGCAGATTTGGACAAGTTCTGAGTGAGCTTGTTGAGCAGATTTGGACAAGTTCTGAGTGAGCTTGTTGAGCAGATTTGAGCAGGTTCTGAGTGAGCCTATTGAGCATATTTGAGCAGGTTCTGAGTGGACCTATTGAGCAGATTTGAGAAGGTTCTGAGTGAGCCTATTGATAGAGCTTTGGAGGTGATAGAGTACAGAGGACAGAGTCTCAGTGGATAGAGATCCAGCAGCCAGGACAATTGAAGATAGATCTGAGTGAGGAGTCTTCAAGTGGAGAGAGATCCACAAGTCAGTGCAGTAGAGAGACAAAGTCTTCTAGAAGATCACTAGCCAGAGCAGAAGGGGAAAGAGTTCTCCTATGGAAGAGATCCACGAACTTGAGATTTAGGGGATCAACATCTCCTTTGGACAGAGGTCCATAAACATTGTAATTGGGAAGGATTCCCAAGAGATTATTTGAGAAATATTTAGAAGAAATATTTTCTGTGGAGGTAGCCCACATTGGGTGAACCACGTTAAAAATGATGTCTCTCATGTGTGTGATGCTTTGTGTGATGTTTACTGCTTTATTAATGTTGATGCTACTATTTGGGGAAAAGTTTTATATTATACTGTTCACCCCCCCTCTCAGTATAAGCACATGTTCTTCAATTATTGCATAGATATTTATTAGCACTCCTTGAATAACATTATATAGATGAATGAAACTATGCTTAGCCAAGACTTATGCTTGTCTAGCTTCTTTAATTTTTATTTCCTAGGTTTGGGCATGCTATTTTTAACTATCTTGAAAAAACGTATATTCTTACCCTTCTAGATTTATATCGCCTAATTATCCAGAATAATAATCTTCTACTTTGTTTCATGAAATAAAAATATCTCTAACTTATTCCTTGAAATCATAAATTTTAAAATTCCTCTCTTAAAATGAGCACTCTTCTTTCTTATATCGCATTAAAAATGATAATATCTTCTTTATAGATATTTCTCTATTAAATATTTCACCAATACATTGTTAATATGTTATTTCTCTCAATTTATGTCATTTACATTTTAAATTTTATAGTTTCATTTTATTTATGAGTAGCCCATACATAGGTTCCTCTTCGCTTGAGGATTTCTATGTGATAAATTCCTTTCCTTTTACAAACGCTTATTAGGGTTATTCCTTTGTAATGAACCTATTTTCATTTCCGTTTTATTTTCCTAATTATGAGAAGAATAAGAAGTAATGATATGAGAACCAACTTATGATATAATTTTTTTTTCTTTCTAGAAAAAAAATGGAGAAGAATATCATTCCCAACATAAACTTAGAGTTTAAGACATTAAATATAATTTTAGAATGATTTCATATCATGTAAACATATATTAGAATTCTAAAGTGGGTGATCTAATTCCAAACCAATTATTGGACTGTAGCATTCTCCTTTCTCATGTTCCCTACATGAGGCTACCAGACGCACTTCATCCATCATCCTTTCTATCTAAATTAGGTGTACCCAAGTTACTTCAATCTAAAATCAAAATTTGGAATCTATCCATTAACACGCACATGCCCATAGCGATATGTTTATGACATAAAATACGGGAGTCCTCCACATGTGTTTAAAGAAGAAATTCCATAGGACCCAACACACTCTAGGGAACCAAGGTACATTCCTATCTAAAGATAGAAAATCCTTAGGATATAACACCTTATGGAGAACTAGGATGCAATCCCATCCTAAGGATAAATGGATAGTGACTTATTGGATCATATATCTAGGATGGATTAGAATAGTAACCATGGTCATGCACTACGCAACCTAGTCTAATACACACACTAGAGAAAATAAGAATAAAATGATAGAGATATTAATCCTTAGTAAGGAATCCACCTCATTTTTTCCAATCTATGGGCCATACTCTCAAATTTAGAGGTATCCTTTCTCTATATTTGACAAGGTCCTCACACAATGAGGGAATATATTGGATTTTTAAGCCTTACTACCACAAAATATCATAGGTCCCTAATATAAAATAACCACAATATTAAAGTTCATAATAATAATAATAATATGAGTAGAAAATATGAGCAAATTAATATATATATATATATATATATATATATATATATATATCAAGGCTTATATAATACTGAAATAAAAATTCACTTATATAATCAAATATGAATGTAAATAGCCTGAATCATTCATGAACTATGCATGAAGAAAAATTACAATATTAATTGCTCAAAATTGTATACAAGATTTATTCCTTCTCTCCCCGTAACCTCACTTGGATTATCCTTTGATTTCCAACATTTTCTCTTTCTCAGAAGTATTATGTCCATAATATAGCCATAGTAATGTGACTCTTCAAGTACTTGAATATTGCTCTCCATATGCCAAGTCTCATGACTCTTGGTTTATCATCTTGCCACTTGCATACTAGATGGACACTTGACTCTACAACACTTGCACACATCTACATTACTCTTCTACTTCTATATGCACTCCTAATCTAGGATATTTGTGCACATCCTCACATTACATATTTGCACTCTTATATACAATATACTTGTGCATATTCTCTCAATATACACTTGCACTCTACCTTACATGACGCTTATGAATTTCCTACATATTGATACTTACATAAAAGAGGAAATATAAATCACACTTTAAACTATAGAATCAACCCTAATCTATTACATATTTACAAATGTACCATGAAGGTACCATGGGGGTACATTAGCATGTACCAAATAATATAATATACCTCAACACCCCCATACATTATATTATTTGGTTATTAAATACATGTCTTCAATATTTGTCTTCAATATTTAATCTTTAATCTCCATATTTACCCTTTGTTTATAATTTTATCATGTGATCCATCACGCTCTCATTCAGATAGTTGATTTTGATTTGTATCTCTTTTTGCTTTCTTCTTTTGTACTTTTTTGATCTTCTTCTTTTGTTTATTTGTTATGTTATTTTAGTTTTGATCTCGATCTTGCCTTGCTATCTTTCTTTAGTTTCTCCTCTTATATCTTGATGTTCTATAGCAACTGCAATATTAGTATCTTCAAAATTATTTGAAAAATGTACATCTTCAAAGAGTTTTACTATAAGAGCTTTGAACTCATTTCCTTCAGATGTTTCTTCTAATTCTTGTATTTCATGAATTTCTTGAATTGATTTTCCCTTTTGATTTTCTTTTCAGAATTGTAGTTGAGGTTATTGTTGATGCCCATATTGATATTGAGGATGATATTGATGTTGTTGATATCGAGGTTAAAATTGTTGTTGACTATGAGGATCATATCGGTATTGAGATTGATATTGCCTTTGTTTGACTAATTTATTTATTTTAATTCCTTGATTCATATTCATATCATTTCCTTGACTATATCTATAAAAATATGTGTTATGGCCCTTTTTCTTACATATATGACAGTATATCTCGAATTCCATTTAGATTTGTATCTTGAATTTGTAGCAATATTACCTTGTGTATTATCTTTAGATACCAAAGCATTATCATCTTTGACTAAGTTCTCTACTTCATATTTTTAAATAATATTAACTAAGTCATCATATATAGTTTCTTTTGTTAAGACTTGCAAAGATGTAACTATATGCTTGTGATTTTTTATAGAAGTCTCTGCTCCACTCAAATATGGCTATATTTAATTAATTATTCCAAATGTTATTAACATGAGAGCCTTTGAATCTCCTTATTCAAATATTTTTATTTATCTTTCATTCTCTCTAGGTTTTATCTTTGTTCCACTTACTATATCCTAGAGTTTTTCTACAACTAGGATTGATTTCATTTTATTTTTCCATGATGCAAAATTTGGTCCTTTCAAAATTTGAGATTCAAAAAGAATATTTTTATTGTTTGACATAATGGAACTCATTTGAAATTTTGAATCCTTTGAGGTAGAAAACCTTATATCTCCCAAGTTAAATAATAATTCCAATATAAATTTTGTAAATTTTAATTTTTGATGTAGAAAACCTTTTAACTCCCAAATATAAATTTTGCAAATTTTTGATGTAGAAAACCTTTTAACTGCCAAATATTAAATTTACATACTAAAATTTCTTTAATTTTTTTTAAATATCAAAAAACTTCAAACCTTATAACCCAACTATGAAATCAAATCACTAAATATTAATTTTATAAACTTAAAAAGACTATAAAAGACCTTAAACTCCTTTAATAACTTAAATCCTTATTACTCCATTATACTATCATTCAAAAAAAATAAATAACTCATAAAGCCTTATCGCTACAATATGCTAGTCTTCAAAATAATTCAAAAGCTAATTTCCCTCCAATTATAAATTAGCTTATGCATTGTGTTGGAAATATCGAGTTGTCATTTATGTCAAAGGCAGAAATATCTTCAAGGATGAAATGTTGATGTCAAAGGCATAAATATATCCAAGGATGAAATATTGAGTTATCACTAAGTGTAAGGCAGATATCTTCAAGGATGCTTTAATATTTAAATATTAAGGAAGAGGGTTCATATTTAAATTAGAGGATTTAAATATAGTTTAATAGTTTAAAAGTTTAAATATTTAAAACCTTGGGCAACCTTGCAAAAGATTAAAAATTTGACAACAAAAAATTCAAATGTTTGGGTGCCAAAGGAAAAAGCACATAAAATGGTTGAGCCGACTTTGTTGAGGAGCCAAAGGACAAGCATATAAATATAAGGTTTAAATTAAATTACCAAGTGAATTGAATTTGAAGCACATAAATAGAGTAGGAGTAGGCAACGAGCAGAAGACAAAGCAGGAGAAGAATGAAACATTGGTGGCAGTGAAAGATAAAATTAAATAAAATATTGTGCCCCTTTTGTTTCAACCGTCGGTGTAGCCTAACTGGTTGCTTGAATCGCGTGGAGCATTGCTTTGCGGGAGGTTAAGGGATCAAATCCCTTGAGTGCCATTTTTGTTGATTTTAAAAAATAGAGTGTCGAAGAAAATAAAAATCATTTTGCGCCTTGTGGTTCCCTGTGCTACTATAGCATAGCCGATTAAAGGGCCCATGTTAGGGCATTGGGCTTCTCAAGATTAAGGGATCAAATTACATCAACGACAGTGAGAGGTATTTATAATTTTATTTTATTAAATTTGATATATGAGGATCTATAAGGTATAGTTTTGCAATTTAATCTTAGAAATGATAAAAGGGAGTTATAAGGTATAGGAGTGTGATTTAATTTTTGGAATAGGGAGTTATAAGGTATAGTGTGGTGTTTAATTTTTACAAATGATAAATGTGATTTAAATTTTGCAAAAGGAGAAATAAGGGTTCTTGTTGTTAAATAAAGCTTTATTTTATGAGTTTCAAAAGGGAGATATAAGGAGTTATTTTTAAGTTTTATTGTGTATGTTTTGATAAATATTTTTGAGTGGATGATTTGATATTTAATCAAGGAAAAGAGAATCGCTAACCAATTTTTGAAGGCACAACCAAAAGAAAATTTATTTTGTTAAGGCATGTTAGGAAAGCTCATGCAAAAATAAGATCATCATCATTGAGGCATATTTATAGGTATGGTGATTTAATTCCTTTTTCATAGTGGTTTTGGTTAAGGAAAACATTTTTTTTGTCATATGGTAGGAGGTATAAGGAATTATTGGATGTGCATTGTTTTGGTTGAATTGGGAGTAAATATGCAAGGGTTATAGAAAATATTTGAGAGAAAATTTGTGCATTGTTCATGATTGGTTTTGGGAGTAGATGAACAATGTTTGTGAGCATATTTATGCATTATTTATGACTAGATTTGGGAGTATATGAGCAATGTTTGTGAGTGTAGACACAAAAACAACACCAATCCAATTATGTGATTGTAAAAACTGATCACATTGACACACATAGCCCCCAGGGCAGCCCTCAGAGGTTAAACAGTGGTCCTAACCACTTGTTCAACAGTTTTGAAAGGTCAGAAAGCAATTTGGCACCTTCAGACACCCTGATCCAAATCCGTCCCACCCTGGGATGAATTCAAAATAGGATTCACCCCACCCAGGGAAAAATTCTGAATTCGTTCTTGGGTAGGATGAATTCCAGGTTCAACAGGCAAAAAGAGAAATTACACCAAATGGCAGCCAAGGACAGTTGATTAATGCTCCCTGCCTTGCATGCGCACGTAGGTGAGCAAATAGAATGTTAGAGGACTATCACAAGGGCAGTCATGGAAGCCCAAGTCAGGGAGGACTTTCCTCCCTCATGGGAAGGCATGACTGCCACATGGCACCCATGCATGCCCATCCAAAGAGACCCCCTGGGTCTATAAAATGGTGAAATTTCTCACCCAAAAGAGGATAGGTTGGAAGCATTTTCAAGCAACGAAGTGCTGCCAAATTGATACCACGCTTTGCCTTTGATTCACCTCTTCCACATCCTTGATCTCTTTCGCAAGGGAGGTCATTGGGTGGTTATTGGGAGTGTGAATCTGGATCCAAAACCCGACATTTGACCACATTGATCTACCAATTCGTCGAAAACCCATTACAAGATATTTTGGGCCCATCCCAAGTGGATTGGTGCCGAAATCAGATCCCAACGGTGGGCGGCCTGCTCGGGCGCCCCTCACTACTGCGAGCCTAATATTCTTTTTTAAGAACGATTAGGAATTCATGGTAGATTGTTCTTTTATCATTTGTTTATTTTGTACTCCATATTATGTTGTTTAAATAGCTTGTAATCTCAATTTCATAATGTTGTGATCAAATATTATCATGTTTTATCGCTTTTCTTGTCTTCACTAACTTGCAGGTTGCAGCATCAAATTCTTATGGATGGAGGCCAAATTGGGGAAATCTAACCATCTAGGTCTTCCCAAAATTCCTCCAATTAGCTAACCCCAAGTTTGTAGGTCATTTGAAGATCCCTAGACATGACATTTTGGGTGGTATCACTTCGACGCTTTGTCACAGGAGAATTCGTCCTACCCTGGGACGAATTACAGGTGAATTCATCCTACCCGGGGACAAATTATAGTCGAATTCATCCTGCCCAGGAGCGAATTCAAATCGGTGTAGAATTTCCTGACTTTTTTGTTTGTCGTGACCTTTTGGTGATTTTCCCTTGTTTCTGTGAAATTTGCAGACTATTTTGATTCAGTTCACTTATCTTTTTATTCAGTTTCATGCATGCATCCGTCATTGTTTTTTAGAGAACAAACACTTCATATTTGCAATAGGTGCTACTAACAATTTTGTTGTTTCTTTGAATGCAGAAGGAGCAGCAAGAATCAAAGATTCATTCACACCAGCGGTGGCAACATTTTGGCCCGTCCATTTTGCATGTGGGCACGCGAAATGAGGATCACTAGTCATTATTGTAATTGAAGCATGTTAATGCTCCTAGCCCCTGAAAATGTAGGAGACGTATTTGTAACTGATATTGAGAGAGTATAAATAAAAAGGGATGTGCTTTCTATACTTCTTTCATTTCGTCTCAATTCGTCTCTTTCCCCTATTTCATGCATTTCAAACTTCTAGGATAAAAGCATTACATTTCTTTTCACATTGCATAGCTTTAGTGTTTCTTTTCAACTTTCGAAATCTCATGTTTTTAGTGAGTAGATTTATGCATTGTTTATGACTAATGTAGTCCCCTCCGCGCCCTGACAGAATGGGACTATAAGGGCACCCCTTCTAGGGGCACTCCCTACCAGCACAACACCCAACACACACCCGTTTAGGAGAGGTATACCCATGGGAGAACTCCCTTAGATGCCCGCTATAAGTGGCCACTGCACGATGAAGTGCTAGAATGGCAAGGGGTCCATAAGGGGGGGCCACATGACTATGCCATCCCTCCTACACCTTGCATCATTGTTAGCAACAACCGGTCAAATCCAAAGCGCATGACTCTTCAGGCAGGGCAAGCCAACTTCGTCCGTCCCTTTTCCCTTATGAAAGAGAGCACAAGGAAGACCCCTACCTTCCTTGAGAGCAATATTCCTCTGCACCTATTGTCTATCAAGACCACTCACTAAGGCCAAAGCCCCGAGGGAATGCTGCTACCCCCAATAGATGGAGGTGGCCTATAGATATCTCGAATCACCATGACCAAGATAGATATGTAGGAGAGGCGTCTAGCCCTTCTAGACATGAGACGATGGGACCAACTATCTTAGAATTTGCCAAGCATGTCGCCTATCGGGCACAACTCATGCAACTTGAGCTAGAGTGACTATAGTTAGAGGAACTATACCATATTAACAAAGAGCGCCTTCAGTGCCAGAAGGATGAGTTGTTCCAACACACTATGTAGGAGAGGACTCCAACCCCTCACACGCATAAGACAAAATATTATGAGAGGCACAACCCCCGGGTGTGAGACAAGTCTCCGTGACTTTATCAAGCACCGCCTCCAACGCCTCCTAGACATGAGCGGGAGGCCACTCCTATAACCAATGATGGGCGCCTTCCTCAAGAACCCACTCAGGTTTATGGGTCACCATTAGAAATTCATCAAGAAGCCTCTGAGGAATCAGAGTGAGAAGGAGAATGGGATGAAATACCCTACCAAGGCATGGGGGGTGCTATCTAGCCACCCCTCCATAGGTCCCAAGTTCCTCAACAGGAACCAACCAAAGAGGAGGAGCTCAAATCCCTCGATACATGCAAAGTGCTAGAGCACTTAGAGTCGGTAGAGACCAAGATTTTGGAGCTCCAAAGGCCCAACTTACATGAGGCTCATTTCGAAGAGGATCAACCTCTGACTGTAGAGCTACCTGATGATGCAGTATTCCATGTCTTAGAATCGCCAGATTCTGATGAGCTAGACTCACTGGCCGAAGGTGAGGATAAAATAGAGATGGCCCATAGCAATCACATGCGATAGCATCAACACCCCATGGATATTGATGACGCACTTCAATAGCTAAACATAAGGCCAGGGCATGAGTGGCGCATTAGCCCAGTGCAGTGGAACCAACTATTGAATCCACCATTTTTGGCACACAGAGATCAAATTCCGCCTAGAGACCCCATAGCAATATCAGTACAGAGGGTATACCCTGTCCTCCTATCCGTGCATAGGGCCGATCCATTCATACCAATACCTCCAGAGCCAAAACCGGAGCACAAAGACCAAAAGCTGGGGGTACCTCTATCCCCTGAAGAGCCATAGTCCAAACCAAAAAGCTCCAAGGATTATCACAATTGCTTGGTCAAAACCCAAAAGCTCCAAGGATTCTCGCAATCGCTTGGTCAAACCCAAAAATCTCCAAGGATTCCCGCAATCGCTTGGTCAACCCAAAAAGCTCCAAGGATTCCCATAATTGCTTGGTCATCCCCAAAAGGCCCCAAAGGTTTCCATGACCCCTTTTGTCAACCCAAAAGCGCCCCAACGGTGCCCATAAATGATGTAGGAGCATCCAACAAAATTTGGGAAATTTTATTTTTTTCTAAATTTTAGTGCATTTTGTCGGGGCCATAACTTCTCAACCGTAGCTTCGATTGATGTGAAATTTTACAGGGAGCTAGTTGGGAGAATTTTAAACAAATATGACTCCTTGGAGTCCTATTTGCCAAAAAAACCTAGTTTTCGGGGCCAAATTCCATCATCTAGTGCCCCGAAATTAGGTTTTAAAATTACTCACCTAATTTTTTATGCTTTTTGAGCTGTTCGGAGGTCAATATATCCTAATGTATTTAGAGTTAGGCCTTGAAACTTTAATTTTGGCTTGTCTATTATAAGAGGGATGCGCACCCCAATTTTGGGCCCCATCTAACTCATTTTAATTTTTGGGTTTTTTTTTGGCTATATAGCCACAAAATGAGGGTTTATTGATGGAGAGCCAAGCTTGCTCAAACCAGTTCTCATTCAAAACTTGGAAAATATTACCTCACAAAGATAGCACTTCATTGCACAAAATCCCCAAAGGTGCCCACAAACCCTTTGGTCAAACCCAAAAGCTCCAAGGATTATCGCAATCGCTTGGTCATCCCAAAAATCTCCAAGGATTATCGCAATCTTTTGGTCCATCCCAAAAGGCCCCAAAGGTGCTCACAAACCCTTTGGTCAAACCAAAAGCTCCAAGGATTATCACAATCACTTGGTCATCCCAAAATGCCCCAAAGGTGCTCGCAATCCTTTGGTCAAACCTAAAAGCTCCAAGGATTATCGCAATCACTTGGTCATCCCAAAAATCTCCAAGGATTATCGTAATCCTTTGGTCAAACCAAAAGCTCCAAGGATTATCGTAATCTCTTGGTCAACCCCAAAAGCTCCAAGGGTTATCGCAATCCCTTGGTCACCCCAAAAGCTCCAAAGATTATCGCAATCCTTGGTCAAACCCAAAAGCTCCAAGGATTATCGTAATCTCTTGGTCAACCCCAAAAGCTCCAAGGGTTATCGCAATCCCTTGGTCACCCCAAAAGCTCCAAGGATTATCGCAATCGCTTGGTCAAGAAAATACAAAAATAAACAAAATCATCAAAAAAAAACAAAATTTGCATCTCAAATTCATGCATACTTCAAAATTCAAAATACATATAGCTGCATAAACATTGCATCCATCCATTGCATATTGTTGATCACACAAGGAAAAGGCACCATAGACTGTCATTACTTGGCAAATCCACCACTTTTCACATTTTCTATTTTGAAAACAATACAACAAAAATAAACGACAATCACCATTTCGCCATATCATAAATCAGTTGTCATCCAATGTATCTAGAGTTTTCGTCATTCAGCTATCATTAGATCTCTAGCCAAGAATTGTACAAAGTCAAACAGATGTTACAAAGGTAGAGTTCTACTTGGATCACACCTTGTTACGTAGCATCCAAACACAAATTAAAACACATAAAAATTCCCAAGTTGTGTGAACGAAAGATGAAACCTACAAAGCAATCCAGGTCACCATAAGCGAAACAACTATCTTGCTCATCCCCCTGTGTGAATGACCCCAAGAATGCTGAGAGTTGGCAAAAGGACAAGCATCCTCCCTACCCAATTCCCCAAGAATCCCAAAGTTCTCAATAGTTGCAAAACATCAAAAATTTGCAAAAGTCAAAACTCCAAAATTTGATATCCCAAAGTGCACACATCAAAAGGCACAAACAATAGTGATTCTCGTCACTCCATATCCAAATCCCTTGCTCAAAAGAAAAACAAATAAAACAAAAATAAACAGTGATTTTTATCACTACAAAGGAGCAAGTATCCCAATACAATTAAAGAAAAGAAGGGAGTTGAACTTGAATCCCTGGAACTCTCAGCATTTTGATAGGTCATGAGGCAAGCCTCAGTACCGGTTTGGTGGATAACCTATTGGTCACTGGCGGTAAACTTCCCGCATGACGATATATCTGTCACATTAACTGGTGTATAGATCAATGTTTGCATGTGGATGAGCTAGCTTATGGTATCCTAGATAGCACCGCAGATTAATCTGACTAAATACAATAAAGGAGTTAGTTGTTGGATATGTCTCATTCTTTGCCAGAAAATAATTGTATGACAGGCACTACAGCACAAAAGACGACGGGTAGGGGGGGTCCGTGTTGAGCAAGGTGCAGCAAAAGAATTGCAAAAGTATTGTCATTGTTGTCAACATAGTCAGATTGATGCAGTTGATGCAGTTCAGAGGTCAGTCAGATCAAGTGCAGAAAGTTTCAAGGAAAACAGAGGTGACCCAGATTCAGAAACTGGCAAAAAGAGACAAGGAAGAAAACTGTCGCGATATCGCGACATGTTTTCTGTCACGATTTCGTGACATGGTCGAGGAGAGAGAAGGCGCAGCCGAAAATGTCATGATTTCGTGACATGTCAAGTTTTCACTGAGGAGAGAGAAAATGTGTCGCGATATCGCGACAAAAAGTAGGAGAGAGAAAATGCACGCTAAATTATCGTGATTTCGCGACATGATCGAGGAGAGAGAAGATGCGAGAAAAACTGTCACGATTTCGTGACATGCTGGCAGAGAAGGAAACAAAGGTGTAGCGATATCGCTACATGTTGAAATGAAAGGAAACAAATGTGTAGCGATATCGCTGCATGATGAAAATACATGGAACTAAGGTGTAGCGATTTCGCTACATGTTGAAACAAGAAGAAACTAAGGTGTAGCGATTTCGCTACATGTTGAAACAAGAAGAAACTAAGGTGTAGCGATTTCGCTACATGTTGAAACAAGAAGAAACTAAGGTGTAGCGATTTCGCTACAGGTTGAAACAAAGAGAAAATAAGGTGTAGCGATGGCGCTACATGTTGGAATAAGGGGAAACTAAGGTGTAGCGATTTCGCTACTAGTCAAAAGTGTAGATCTGAAAGATGCAGCATTGATATTACAAGTTAAAATTTCATAAAAAAAGACAAGGCAAAAAGTTGTAGCGATTTCGCTACTGCATGGAGCAAAGAGCGTACGAAAGCCAGAAGCGTCGCGATTTCGCGACAAGAAGATTGATGACGTCAGCAAGAGCCGAAAGCGTCGCGATTTCGTGACAAGGAGGATGATGACGTCAGCAAGAGCCGAAAGCGTCGCGATTTCGTGACATGTTCCATTTTCGCTGGAGTTGGCAAGGAGAGTTGTACGAAAGAACAAAGTGTCACGATTTCGCGACATGTTCCTTTTTCACTGCTGCTAGCAAGAAGAGTGTACAGAAGCCGAAAGTGTCATGATTTCGCGACAAGCAGGATGATGACGTCAACAAAGGAAAGCTGCTGGAAGCCGGAAGCGTCGCGATTTCGCGACAACATTGATGATGACGTCAGCAAAGTTGAAAAGTGTCGCGATTTCACGACAGGATGAAAGGAAAGCTGCTGGAAGCCGAAAGCGTCGTGATTTTGCGACAGCATTGAGGATGACGTCAGCAAAAGCTCAAAGTGTCGCGATATCGTGACAAGATGCAGGGAAAGCTTCCGAGGGCCAAAACAGTCACGATTTTGCGACAACCTTCAGGGTGACGTCAGCATAAGTCAAAAGTGTCGCGATATCGCGACGGTGCAATGATCGCGAGGTAAAACCCGTAGGAACATGCAAGGTGACACGTGTCAAAAAAGCAGACAGGAAAATCATGCAGCCAGTTACGTAAAAAGTAACTGAAGTCAGACAGACAGTTAATTGTTGACAGGTGTTGGACATGCATTGCAACAGACAAACATGCATAATTTAAACGCATTCAAAAATCCGAATTTGAAGGATAATAAAAGCATTCGAAAGGTCAAATTTGCAGGCATTCTAAAAGACGTATTTGAAGCATACAGAAAAGTCGAACATGAAGAATCGAAAATCTTTCGCAGAATCATACATGGAGTTTTGAAAAAGCATTCGAAAAGCCGTATTCGAAGAAATTGAATAGTCAAAGTACATGAAACAAAATTGCCGTATTGCATGGTTTCCAAAATACGTATTACAGGGTTTCGAATAGTCGAAGTGCATGGAACCGAACAGCCGTATTGCATGGATTCGAACAGTCAGAGTATGTGATTCGATTGCATGCAGGATTGAAAGGTTATAAAAGAATAATCGTACAAAGAAGATGTTGCTCTTTGTTAGAGAGAAATTGCTTGTAAAAGGAGAGTTAGAAAAGAATCAAGAGAAAAATAAGCAGAGCCGTGAGAGTGTGCAGAGTTGAGTTAATTGCAGACCAGTTAGGGTCGTGCATAAAGTGAAGACATTTTTATGTCATTCAAAATTTATCAGAATTGCAGTCCAAGTTGGTGCTTGGTACTAGGAGTTGGTGCTCCATCTGTTGCAGCAAAAAATTACAAGGGTTGGTGCTCCTTCCAGTTGGTGCTGGTAAAGTGTTTGTAAAATTGATTTTGCAAAGACTCGGATTTGGATTGGAGTCCAAGCAGTCATTTTTGAGGAGTAGCCAAATTGGTGAACCTCGGTATATTGAGTGTTGTGGTTTGCTCTCTTGTTCAAGTTTTTTTTGTCAGTTCTCTTTATTTCATATTAAATGTCGTAGATATAAAAATTTAATAGCTACACTGATTCATGCCCCCCTCTCAGTGTCATTATGTAAACATCAATTGGTATCAGAGCACAAGTTCCTTGTACAAGATAAATCATCTAAGGAGATCTTGGAAGAAACAATGGCAGGTGGTGAAGGATTTTCATCCAACAAAGCTCCCTTATTTGATGGAACAAATTACACCTTACGGAAACTCAGAATGCAAACATATCTGAGTGCATTGGGATACGATATTTGGGATTCTATAGATAGTGGATACACAACACCCTCTACCCCTCCAACAGATACTGCTAAGAAAAAGAAATTTGAAAACAACTCCAAAGCTAAGAATGCCATAATGTGTGGGCTTGTTGACAGTGAACTGATAAGAGTCATGAGTTGTAAATCAGCAAAGGACATGTGGGATAAACCGAAGAGCATCCATGAAGGAGACAAGTAAGATTAAGGAAGCAAACCGCAAACTCATCGAGCACAGTTCGAAGCACTGCAAATGAAGGAAGATGAAAACATAGAAATTTATATGCTGAGAGTCAACGGAATTATTAATGCAATCAGAGGACTTGGTGAAGAAATTGATGATGCAGTTGTGGTGAAAAAGGTTCTCAGAACACTTCACAAAAGATTTAACTCCAAAGTCTCTACAATAGAAGAGGCAAAAGATCTAAACAACTTCAGCATGGATGAGTTGCATGGTTCCCTGACAGCATATGAAATGAGAATAGGACAAACCAAGTCTACAGACAGAGAAGCAACTTTTAAAGCACACAAGAATGTAAAAGCTGAATATGAATCCGAGGATGAAGGAACACCTGGATGAAACAAAAGCCAATTTTGTTCGAAAACTCACAAAAGGAAAAGGAAAATATAGAGGGAAGCTACCTTTTAAATGCTTCAATTATGGAGGAGTCGGTCATTTTGCAGCCAAATGTCCAATGCAGGAGAGAACCAAAAATGGTGAAGGGTCACACCAAGAAAAAGGTGACTGGAAGAAGAAACAAAATTTCAGAAAGAATAACTTCAAGAAGAAAAGCTTCATAACCAAGAATGTCAGTAGTTCTAAAGAAAGCACAGATGAGGAGTCTGAAGAAGAAGGAGGTGAAGCTCTATTCATGGCACTTGAAGAAGAAAGAACAGAGGAAAATCAGGAAGGTGATGAAAATTCCAAGGATGAAGCTGAAGTGTATTTGGAAGGAGAATTGGTTGCTGCACTTGAAGAGTTGAGTGCGAAAGGAAGAAGAATAAATTTTTTTCAAAGAAATTAGAGAATGCCACAGACATAATAAACAATCTGAAAATACAGACAGAGGAATTCAAGAAAATGTCTGAAGTTCTTGATGAACAATTAACTGTAAAGACAGTTGAATGCAGCAAGCTAGAGGAAGACATCCTTAAGTTAAGGATGCAGTTAGAGGAGATGAATAGAAAATTAAACTATTTTCATAAGTTTGAAGAAAGTACTGTAAAGCTGGATAAAATGTTAAATAACCAAAGGCCTTCTGGCATCAAATTTGGTTTAGGCTTTGATGAAGGAGAATCTTCAAAGGATTCAAAGAACTTGAATATAGAACCCACAAAGAAAGAAGAAAAGATCAGGGTTGAACCAGAAAAACAAAATAATGCAAAAGAAAACAATAATGCCGGATTCAAGAAGAATATAGACAAATATGGATTCACAAAAGTCACACATCCGAGGAGGAGAAGAGTCATGGCTCCTACTTCAAACTGGAAAAGACCCGCACCGGGTTTAATCATGCATTTTCGGTTATTGTTTTAAATGCAATGCTTATGGCCATAAAATTTTAGATTGCGGGCATAATGTATCTCAAAGGAATTTTACGGAAATGTTTTTCTCCTTTAATGAATTATGCTTGAATGTTATAATTGTCATAATTTTGGACATATTGCTAGAAACTGCATAAGCACTTTTTCATCAAATAATTATCAGGGCAAAAAATCTCAGCTAAGTGGGTTGAAACAAAACCAAAAATTTCCTGTAAAACAAGCACATGCTAATGAAAGGACAAAGGCAAAACAAATAGCAAAATCTGCTATCAAACCAGAATGGAAAGAAAATGAATCTTTGATTGTCAGATGTTTAAAGCTGGCAACAAATAGAACCTTGGCATACTTAGTGTTGTTCACACATGAGGTGACAAGCAAAAGTTTGAGAATTTGAATTATGAAGGTGGTTGTGAAATTTGGAAATAATGATGGAGCAAAGATTGTTGGAAAGGGATCAGTCAAGATCAGTGATGGCAATATAGCATCTGTGAGTCATGCCAAAAGGGAAAACAAACCAGAGCCACTTTCAAAGCAAAAGAATACTTCACTAGCAAGCCATTAGAACTAATTCACACCGATCTATGTGGACCCATGAGAACCGAAAGCATAAATGGACACAAATATTTTATGCTGTGTATAGATGACTACTCAAGAATGACATGGGTACTATTTCTGAAACTCAAGTCAGAAGCCTTTGAGATGTTTAAAACCTTCAAAAATCTTGTTGAGAATCAATCAAGAAAAAGAATTAAATGCCTAATATCAGACAGGGGAGGAGAGTTTATCTCCGAAGAATTTGCAGAATACTATCAAAAACATGGGATAAGAAGACAGTTTTCAGCAGCTAGGACACCTCAGCAGAATGGTGTTGTAGAAAGGAAGAATAGAAAAGTGCAGGAAATGGCAAGGACAATGCTGGCAGAAAACAAAATAGCTGACAAATTTTGGAAAGAGGCAGTTCATACTGCAGTTTACATTCAAAACAGGTGCATGCTGAGACCACATGAAAGCAAAACAACTTATGAGTTGTGGTTTGGCAGAAAGGCAACAACAAGACATTTCAAAGTATTTGGCAGCAAGTGCTACATAAAATGGACTGAAGATAACCTTGGTAAATTTGAAGATAGAGCTGATGAAGGTATCTTTCTCGGTTACTCAACAAAAAGCAAGGCATACACATGTTACAACAAGAGGTTGAAGAAAATTGTTGAAAGTGCTGATGTAAAAGTTGATGAAGGTAGAGAACAAGAAACTACTTATCAAGAAAACTACCCTATGTATGAAGAATTCATTGAAGGTGATGATGAAAAAGAAACAGAGAAGAATCAGAAAATTGATCCAGATAGTGTAAAAACTGAATCTGAAGAAGAAGAAAACAGGAAATTTAAAACAGGCAACTAGCAGAAAAATCATCCAAGTGAACAGATTATTGGGGATCCCACAGATGGTATTCAAACAAGAAGAACAACGAGTGAGGAACTATTCTCTCGTTATCTAGTATTGAACCTAAAAATGTTGTTGAAGCAAGCACCGATGAAAGTTGGATGAAGGCAATCAATGAAGAACTAGATCAGATAGAGAAAAACAATACCTGGGAATTAGTACCTAGACCAACAAATAAAAACATAATTGGTACTAAATGGGTTTTTAGAAATAAATTGAATGAAGATGGGCAAGTTGTCAGAAATAAGGCAAGATTGGTATGTAAAGGCTATGCTCAGGTTGAAGGCATTGATTTTGAAGAAACTTTTGCACCGGTAGCCAGACTAGAGGCAATCAGGATGTTTCTGGCATTAGCAGTTCATAAAAACTTCAAAGTATATCAAATGGATGTAAAATCAGCATTTTTGAATGGAAAACTGGAAGAAGAGGTTTACATTGAACAACCCGATGGCTTCCAACTTGGTGAAAATCCAGATTTTGTTTGCAGGTTAAAGAAAGCTTTATATGGATTAAAACAGGCACCCAGAGCATGGTATGCAAGGCTGGATAATTATCTAATTAAACAAGGGTTTAAGAAAGGTTTGGTGGATAGCAACTTATATGTCAAAACAGAGAAGGGTCATCTTATTGTTCTTGTTGTTTATGTAGATGACATAATATTTGGCAGTAGCATGGATGAATATTGCAAAGACATATCAATTAAAATGAAAAAAGAATTTGAGATGTCAATGATTGGTGAACTTTCTTATTTCTTAGGACTGTAGGTCAATCAAAATGAAAAAGGCATTTTTATTTCTCAAGTTAAATATGTAAAAGAAATGTTGAAAAAGTTCACAATGGAAGACAGGAAACCGGTCAGCACTCCCATGACAACGAGTCGCAAGTTGAGCAAGGATGATAAATCCCCAGATGTAGATCAAACAATGTACGAGTCTATGATTGGAAGCCTGCTGTATTTAACAACCACTAGACCAGATATATTACAAGCAGTATGTATGGTTGCAAGATTTCAGGCCAGCCCCAAAGAAACTCATGTAACAATTGTAAAGAGGATTTTCAGATATCTCAAGGGCACTATGGATTATGGGTTGTGGTACCCAAAAGGTAAAGATTTCACTTTGATTGCATATTCCGATGCAGATTGGGCAGGATGTATTGATGATAGAAAGAGCACAAGTGGAGGAGCATTTTATCTTGGTGACAGGCTGGTAGCATGGCACAACAAGAAACAAGAATCAATATCTCTATCCACTGCAGAGGCAGAATACATTGCAAGCAACAACATGTCGTACTCGGATATTATGGATGAGACAAACGTTGAAAGATCTTGGTATTCATTTCAATGAACCAATTTCAATTAAATGTGATAACACTAGTGCTATCAACATATCCAAGAATCCAGTAATGCATTCAAGAACCAAACATATTGCAATCCGATATCATTTCTTGAAGGATAAAGTTGCAGAAGGAGAGGTTAAATTGGATTTTGTTCCAACTACAGAGCAAGTAGCTGATATATTCACAAAACCTTTGCCTAAGGAAGTATTTGAATACCTTCGGAAGAAGTTGGGAGTAGTCACACCACCCAAGCACTGACTAGCTATGGGAAACACATTCTCAGGGGGGAGAATTCAAACTTTTTAATTCTGAGAATGTTATGCATAGACTCAAGGGGAGTCTACAGAAGCCCTTTGGTATTATTGGCAAAGGGGGAGAAGAAATTAAGCAAGGTTGCAATGTGTTGCCAACAATTCCAAAGGGGGAGATTGTTGAGCAAGGTGCAGCAAAAGAATTGCAAAAGTATTGTCATTGTTGTCAACACGATCAGATTGATGCGATTGATGCGGTTCGGAGGTCGATCAGATCAAGTGCAGAAAGTTTCAAGGAAAACAGAAGTGACCCAGATTCAAAAAATGGCAAAAAGAGACAAGGAAGAAAACTGTCGCGATATCGCGACATGTTTTCTGTCACGATTTCGCGACATGGTCGAGGAGAGAGAAGGCGCAGCCAAAAATGTCACGATTTCGCGACATGTCAAGTTTTCACTGAGGAGAGAGAAAATGTGTCGCGATATCGCGACAAAAAGTAGGAGAGAGAAAATGCACGCCAAATTGTCGCGATTTCGCGACATGATCGAGGAGAGAGAAGATGCGAGCAAAACTGTCGCGATTTCGCGACATGCTGGCAGAGAAGGAAACAAAGGTGTAGCGATATCGCTACATGTTGAAATGAAAGGAAACAAAGGTGTAGCGATATCGCTGCATGATGAAAATACATGGAACTAAGGTGTAGCGATTTCGCTACATGTTGAAACAAGAAGAAACTAAGGTGTAGCGATTTTGCTACATGTTGAAACAAGGAGAAACTAAGGTGTAGCGATTTCGCTACATGTTGAAACAAAGAGAAAATAAGGTGTAGCGATGGCGCTACATGTTGAAACAAGGGGAAACTAAGGTGTAGCGATTTCGCTACTAGTCAAAAGTGTAGATCTGAAAGATGCAGCATTGATATTACAAGTCAAAATTTCATAAAAAAAGACAAGGTAAAAACACAAGGCAAAAAGTTGTAGCGATTTCGCTACTGCATGGAGCAAAGAGCGTACGGAAGCCAGAAGTGTCGCGATTTCGCGACAAGAAGATTGATGACGTCAGCAAGAGCCAAAAGCGTCACGATTTCGTGACAAGAAGGATGATGACGTCAGCAAGAGCCAGAAGCGTCGCGATTTCGTGACATGTTCCATTTTCGTTGGAGTTGGCAAGGAGAGTTGTACGGAAGAACAAAGTGTCACGATTTCGCGACATGTTCCTTTTTCGCTGCTGCTGGCAAAGAAGAGTGTATGGAATTTGAAAGTGTCGCGATTTCACGACAAGCAGGATGATGACGTCAGCAAAGTTGAAAAGTGTCGCGATTTCACGACAAGATGAAAGGAAAGCTGCTGGAAGTCGGAAGCGTCGCGATTTCGTGACAGCATTGATGATGACGTCAGCAAAGTTGAAAAGTGTCGCGATTTCATGACAAGATGAAAGGAAAGCTGCTAGAAGCCGAAAGTGTCGCGATTTCGTGACAGCATTGAGGATGACGTCAGCAAAAGCTCAAAGTGTCGCGATATCGCGACAAGATGCAGGGAAAGCTTTCGAGGGCCAAAACGGTCGCGATTTCGTGACAACCTTCAGGGTGACGTCAGCATAAGTCAAAAGTGTCGCGATATCGCGACAGGTAACAGTCTGGCAGTAAAACCCGCAGGAACATGCAAGGTGACACGTGTCGAAAAAGCAGACAGGAAAATCATGCAGCCAGTTACGTAAAAAGTAACTGAAGTCAGACAGACAGTTAATTGTTGACAGGTGTTGGACATGCATTGCAACAGACAAACATGCATAATTTAAACGCATTCGAAAAGCCGAATTTGAAGGATAATAAAAGCATTCGAAAGGTCGAATTTGCAGGCATTCTAACAGACGTATTTGAAGCATACAAAAAATCCGAACATGAAGAATCGAAAAGCTTTCGAAGAATCATACATGGAGTTTCGAAAAAGCATTCGAAAAGCCGTATTCGAAGAAATTGAATAGTCAAAGTACATGAAACAAAATTGCCGTATTGCATGGTTTCCAAAAGACGTATTGCAGGGTTTCGAACAGTCGAAGTGCATGGAACCGAACAGCCGTATTGCATGGATTCGAACAGTCAGAGTATGTGATTCGATTGCATGCAGATTGAAAGGTTATAAAAGAATAATCGTACAGAGAATATGTTGTCGCTGTTAGAGAGAAATTGCTGTAAAAGGAGAGTTAGAAAAGAATCAAGAGAAAAATAAGCAGAGCCGTGAGAGTGTGCAGAGTTGAGTTAATTGCAGACCAGTCAGGGTCGTGCATAAAGTGAAGACATTTTTATGTCATTCAAAATTTATCAGAATTGCAGTCCAAGTTGGTGCTTGGTACTAGGAGTTGGTGCTCCATCTGTTGCAACAGAAAATTACAGGGGTTGGTGCTCCTTCCAGTTGGTGCTGGTAAAGTGTTTGTAAAATTGATTTTGCAAAGACTGGATTTGGATTGGAGTCCAAGCAGTCATTTTTGAGGAGTAGCCAAATTGGTGAACCTCGTTATATTGAGTGTTGTGGTTTGCTCTCTTGTTCAAGTTTTTTTTTGTCAGTTCTCTTTATTTCATATTAAATGCTGTAGATATAAAAATTTAATAGCTACACTGATTCACCCCCCCTCTCAGTGTCATCAATAGTGATTCTCGTCACTCCATATCCAAATCCCTTGCTCAAAAGAAAAAACAAATAAAACAAAAATAAACAGTGTTTTTTATCACTACAAAGGAGCAAGTATCCCAATACAATTAAAGAAAAGAAGGGAGTTGAACTTGAATCCCTGGAATTCTCAAAGATTTCGATAGGTCATGAGGCAAGCCTCGATGATCGGTTTGGTGGATAACCTATTGGTCACCGGCGGTAAACTTCCCGCATGACGATATATCTGTCACATTAACTGGTGTATAGATCAATGTTTGCATGTGGATGAGCTAGCTTATGGTATCCTAGATAGCACCACAGATTAATCTGACTAAATACAATAAAGGAGTTAGTTGTTGGATATGTCTCATTCTTTGCCGGAAAAGAATTGTATGACAGGCACTACAACACAAAAGACGACGGGTAGGGGGGGTCCGGGGGTGCCGGAGGCACCCAAGGACCCCCGGCTACGGTAAAGGTGATTACGTAATAGGTGATGGCTCGGGGTGCGTAGGGGGACGCCCTCGGATGCGGTGAAAGAGAAAGATGCTGGAGAAGACCAGCTGAGAATAGGCGGCGGAGCCGCCTAAAATTTTTCACCTACTTTTATCGCTACTTTTCACCTACTTTTATCGCTACTTTTGGAGCGGCCCTCGGGATTCCCACGGTTGGTGGGTGGTTAGTGGGTGTGGGTGGTTTAGCCCACGGTGTTGTATCCACGGTACCCTAATACCACTTGGTGGTTTAGGGTTGTATGAGTTTCCTTATATAATTATTGTAATGCCCCATTTGAGGGACAAGAGAGAGAATAATATATCAAGGAGGATAGACTCTTGTTTGCTGGACTAGCCCAAATCGGGTGAACCAGGGTAAATCTTGTGTGTTATATGTGCATTGAATGGTGTCATTATTTCCTTAGTTATTATTTCTGCATTATTTCTAGAATATGTTTCTGTAATTCTCTTCATTTGGTATCAGAGCCAAGTCATTAGCCATAGGGGGACGCCTTTATTGCTAGGGTTTAAATCCGTTTGAAGAAGATCTAGGGTTTCTAGGAGTGAGAGGAAACCTATTCTGGAGTGGGAGTTACGCAGAAGGAGTTTGAAGGAAAAATGTTAGGAAATCATTCAAGGATAGAGATCGAGAAGTTTGACGGCAAAAGTTTTGAGCTATGGAAGTTAAAGATGGAAGATATGCTCGTGGACAGAGATCAGTGGGCTGCTATTTCAAAAACAACACAACCTACGGGTATTTTCGATGAAGATTGGGAGAAGATGAATCGAAAAGCAAGGAGTCTGATTCGACTGTGTCTTGCAGATTCGGTGCTCATCAATGTTTCGGGAGAAGCTACAACAAAGGATCTTTGGGAGAGGTTAGGGGCTTTGTATCAATCGAAGTCCCTAGTGAACAAATTATTCCTCATAAAGAAATCTGTACAATCTTAGGATGCATGACGGGGATTCGGTTGCAGATCATCCGAATGCATTCAATACAGTGGTAAGTCAACTAACATCTCAGTAGAAATTAAGTTGAGTGAGGAAGATAAATGCATTACTTTGTTATGCTCTTTACCACATTCATGGGATAACTTAGTAGTAGCAATTGGTAGTACAACTTCATCCACATTGAAGTTTGAAGATATAGTGGCATCTCTATTATCCGAGGATATGAGGAGAAAAGCCATGGAGGGCACATCTAAGGAAGCCCTAACAAGTGAGAGGGCGTGCCAAGGAGAAGGACAAATCTAGATATGGTGATAGGTCTAAGTCTAAAGGTAGATCCAAGTCTCGAGGGAAGTTTGAGAGAAAATGCTGGAATTGTGGCAAGCCAGGTCATATGAAGAAGGATTGCAGATCAAAGAAAGTTGAGTCGGAAAAAAGTCTGATGAATCGACTTCCACAGAGATGAATAAATCCATTGATGAAGCAGGGGATGTATATTTGGCATCCTGCTCATCATGCTCCACACGATCAGATAAAAATGATTGGTTGATTGATATCGGTGCCTCTTTTCATATGACTCCTCATAGAGGGTGGTTCAGTGAATATGAAAGATATGATGGAGGGGAGGTACTATTGGGAGATGATTCACCACTCATAATCATGGGTCGTGGAAGAGTGAAAATTTTGCTACAGGATGGTAGGGTTAAGACCCTACCAGGTGTGATGCATATTCCGGGACTTGCTAGAAATTTGATTTCGGTAAGCAAAATGGCCGATGCAGCAGTGAATGTCAGTTTTGGCAAGGATTCATGCAAAATGGTTCGTGGATCAATGGTGTTGGCAAGGGGAGTTCGGATTGGAACATTGTATAAGCTATTGGGAAGCACTATGACAAATGAGTGCAATAGCTCAACTGCTCTCGAGGTTGATTCTCGATAAAAGCTCAACACTCGGCATCAAAGGATGGGACATATTGGAGAAAAGGGATTGCGTACCCTGTACACAAAAGGTATGGTTCATGGTATCCCTAATTACTCAATGACTTCTGAGTTCTGTGAACATTGTATTTATGGTAAATAGAATCGGGTTAGTTTTCCATCTAATGCCACAAGATCTAGTGGGGTACTAGATTTGATCCACAAGTGATATTTTTGGTCCTGCTCCTATGCCGTCTCTTGGAAAATCACGGTATTATGCTTCCTTTGTTGATGATTTTTCAAGATATGCATGGATTTACTTTCTTAAGAGCAAAGATGAAGTGTTTGAAAAATTTAAGGAATTTAAAGCACTTGTTGAGAATCAAACTGATAAAAGGATTAAGGTGTTGAGGTCTGATAATGGAGGGGAATATTGTTCTAATATATTTGAGAAATTTTGTAAGCAATGTGGTATTGCAAGACATAAGACTACTTCATATACACCTCAACAGAATGGAGTTGCAGAGAGGTTGAACAGATCACTGATGGAGAAGGCTAGAAGTATGCTCAGTGGTGCAGGTTTGGCACAGGAATTCTGAGGCGTATAGTGAGTGCAAGATGTTACTTGCGAAATCGGTCACCTACATCAAGATTGCCGGATCAAACTCCATTTGAAGCTCTATTTGGTAAGAAACCATCTATTTCACATCTCGAAGTTTTTGGTCGTGATGCATACATGCATATTCCAAAGGAGAAAAGAAGTAAGCTAGATAATAAGGTCGTTAAAT
This sequence comes from Wollemia nobilis, assembly GCA_028583015.1. NCBI lineage: Eukaryota > Viridiplantae > Streptophyta > Pinopsida > Araucariales > Araucariaceae > Wollemia > Wollemia nobilis. The sequence goes on along the minus strand of JAQPPZ010016911.1, from coordinate 1,191,938 downwards.
GTATCTTTATTGGTTATAAAGATGGTGTTAAAGGATATAAGCTTTGGAATCCAAAAACTAAAAGTACAGTGTATAGTAGAGATGTGGTGTTTAGGGAGATGATCAGTGATTCTAGGAAGGTAGTTACATAAGAGGAACCTGGAACGGTCCAATTTGATCTCATGGACAACTATCAGACAATAGAGGATCTGGAAGAGGAGCATACAGATGAGGATATGGAAGAGGAGCATACAGGTGAGGATCTGGAAGAGGATGAAGAAGAGGTTCATACACCTGTGGTAAGGAGATCAACACGGGAAAGGAGGCAACCTGAAAGGTACAATCCATCCGCTTTTCCTACTTCTTTTGTACTATCTCGCTATCGATGAAGATCCTAGAACAGCTTAGAGAAGTCATTAATTCTGGAGAGGCAAACCATTGGGAAGAGGCCATGGATGAGGAAATGATGTCCCCGAAAAAGAACAGAACATGGGATTTAGTGAAATTACCAAGTGGTAGGAAAGCAATAGGTTGCAAGTGGATCTTTAAAAAGAAGCAGAATGCTAAAGGTAAAGTGGAGAAATATAAAGCTCGCCTAGTTGCTAAAGGTTTTTCTCAGGTTGAAGGAATTGATTATGGTGAAGTTTTTTCTCCCGTTGCAAAGCTAACATCAATTAGATTTATGTTAGCTGTGGTTGCTGCATTCGATCTTGAAATAGAATGGATGGATGTGAAAACTGCATTCCTTCATGGAGATTTGGAGGAAGAAATCTATATGAGGCAACTCAAGGTTTCACTCGTTGCAGAAAGGAGGATCTCGGTATGTAAGTTAAAGAAATCATTGTATGGACTGAAACAATCACCTAGAATGTGGTACCAAAAATTTGATACTTATGTTTTAGGAATTGGTTTTGTTCGTAGCAATGCTGATCACTGTGTGTATTCAAAGAAAATTGGTAATGTAATTGTCATTATAGTTCTTTATGTTGATGACATGTTACTAATTGGAAATAGCAAGAAACTGGTCAGGGAAGTAAAGTCTCAGTTGGCATCACAATTTGACATGAAGGATCTTGGCCCTGCAAATTTTATATTGGGTATGCAAATAAAAAGAGATCGCTCTAACAGAAGGTTGTGGCTGGATCAGAAAAAGTATGTTGAGACAGTGTTGAAAAGGTTCAATATGCAGGATTGCAAACCGATGAAGGTACCTATTTCTTTAGGTGAAAAATTGTCTACTGAACAATGTCCAAAAATAGAAGAAGAGGTAGAGGAAATGTCACATATTCCTTATGCAAATGTCGTAGGTAGTTTAATGTATGCCATGGTTTGTACTAGAGCAGACATTGCCCATGCAGTGGGAGTCTTGAGTAGATATATGTCTAAACCTGGTAAAGAGCATTGGACCGTTGTGAAAAGGGTGTTTAGATATTTGCGTGGCACCTCTGATTTTACAATCTGCTATGAGGGTACAGGTAAAGAAAATAGACAATTGGATATAGAAGGGTTTGTTGATGCAGATTGGGCTGGAGAAGATCTACTAGTGCTTATGTATTCAATTTGTTCGGAGGGGCCATTAGTTGGATGAGCAAGAGGCAGACCGTTGTTGCTCTTTCAACTACCGAAGCCGAGTATATGGCTGCCACCGATGCAAGTAAGGAAGTCGTATGGCCGCAAAGACTATGTGCTGAAATTGGGTTCTTTCAAGGAGCCAGTGAAGATAAACTCGTGATGATACGTAGTGCCATATTTTTGGCAAAGAACCCTGCTTACCATTCAATAATGAAGCACATTGATACAAAGTTCCATTTCGTAGGGACATGCTTGAACAGAGGAAAGTGTTGCTGGAAAAGGTAGACACCAAGGAAAATGTTGCAGATGCTTTAACCAAGGCTATAAGCACTGAAAAGTTTAGATTCTGTTCAAATGAAATGGGTCTGGCAAAGTATTCAACAAGTGGGAGAATGTTGGATATGTCTCATTCTTTTCCGGAAAAGAATTGTATGACAGGCACTACAGCGCAAAAGACGACGGGTAGGGGGGGTCCGGGGGTGCCGGAGGCACCCAAGGACCCCCGGCTACGGTAAAGGTGATTACGTAATAGGTGATGGCTCGGGTGCGTAGGGGGACGCCCTCGGATGCGGTGAAAGTGAAAGATGCTGGTGAAGACCAGCTGAGAATAGCCGGCGGAGCCGGCTAAAATTTTTCACCTACTTTTATCGCTACTTTTCACCTACTTTTATCGCTACTTTTGGAGCGGCTCCTCGGGATTCCCACGGTTGGTGGGTGGTTAGTGGGTGTGGGTGGTTTAGCCCACGGTGTTGTATCCACGGTACCCTAATACCACTTGGTGGTTTAGGGTTGTATGAGTTTCCTTATATAATTATTGTAATGCCCCATTTGAGGGACAAGAGAGAGAATAATATATCAAGGAGGATAGACTCTTGTTTGGTCGGACTAGCCCAAATCGGGTGAACCAGGGTAAATCTTGTGTGTTATATGTGCATTGAATGGTGTCATTATTTCCTTAGTTATTATTTCTGCATTATTTCTAGAATATGTTTCTGTAAATCTCTTCATTAGTGGAGCTAATTAGGTGATCCTCAATACAGGTTTGGTTGACAGCCTATCTGGCACTGGCGGTAGCCTAAAAAATACCACATAAATGAACTCAATTGCACACACAGGGATGTGAAATAGCTTGGTCAAAGACAAGTCCGATTCATACCTTGTTAAAAAGTCTTGTAAGATAAAGTACAATCGTGGCTAGTGAGTTAAAATCGTCCGAGTCTCAGAAAACCTTAGCTACATTTCTAAACCAACTGCACTACTTTTCATCCTTACAATACCATAAAAAAAAAATACAAAAAACCACATGTATACATACAAATTCATTTACCATAGCAATCACCTAAAAACAAAATAACAAAGTCCTAAATAGTCTATGGTGCCCTAACCAATCAACACAAATTCATTTCATCCATTACATTTTGCATATCACATATACATAAAAAACATTTGCATTCATCATAACATATGCATCCATCAAAATAAATTAACATGCATACATCCATATTCATCAACCATCATGCATAAGATCAAATCATCACATGTGCATAAACAAAATAAAGTCGGTATATATATATCATCAAAAAAAAATGCCCGCAGGCTACAATGAATCGGTCATCTGACCCCACACAATCCAAAAGCTCAAAAAACCCCAAGCCTAGGGCGTCGGCCACCATGATCACATAGGATCGGTGCGATGGGAACTACCCCCCATGGTGTGGGTCCTATGGGACCCCTCAGGGCGACTACTGCTATCCCCCACATCACGCCTGCTACTGCCTCCCTCATCCAATCACCTGTGACAAGATGATGCTGACTGCTCAGTACCACTATCCCTCGTCTGATGCAAAGATCTACATCTCAAGGGCTCAGGTAACCGCCCACCAAGGTGGATTATCTCCCCCTCCAAATCCATTTGGTGTCGGCACCACTCCACCTCCCGCTGACGGTACATCATGACTACATTGTCGCACTACGCCAGCTGCATCCGTAGGAGATCTCTCTCCCGAGCAGTGTCAGTTCCCCCTCCTATTGGCGATGTGCAACCCATGCGCTCTCTCACTCCACTAGCTGAGCCAGTAGGAGATCCCTCTCTCGTAGTGCATCCCCCAAATCCTCATCTCGCCTCTACAGCAGCTTCGCCAATCGTGCATTCTCAGTGCGTAACCTAGACTCCATGTCCTCTGCATCTACCTAAGGCATGGGACTCTCTGGAATAGCAGCCTACTCTGGCTCCCACTACTCCGTAATTTCCTAAATCTCCAGCTGATCCAGAGCCCCCAAATATGCATCCTCACCCTCCACCTCCACCATGTTCGCATCCTCCAAAGGAGCTGGCCCCTCTCCCCGCCATTGTCGTAGTACCCACCACTGGTCATACTCTATGGTAGTCCCGATGTCATCCACATCCAGGATGTTGATCACCGCGTCTGAATCCTCACCCAGTGGCATGATGACCGGTCGGTCCAGAGTCCTCTCATCCCCCCGGCACCGATAGACCACGGGCTCACCAAGCAATCCTTGGCGTACCCAAAACTGTCGTGTCACCTGACTGTACGAGAACTCATGCTCGGTACCATGCCGCCCAATCAACCACCACTCTCTGTGTACCTGTCAGAGCCACTCTCTAGTATTCGGCCAAGCTAGACAGTCCTGATAAGGGTGCCAGACCACCTCCCCTAGAGTGAGCCGAGAGAAGGTATCGGCATAGTGCCCTACGACACCTGCCCACCGTCGACTTTGTCCCTGCTCCTCGGACCATCGCCATAGAACTGCATAACCTATCTCCCTATCCTCCATCTCTGCCCGAGTCATCCATGGTAACCTGGCTGGCCTCTCCACTACTATGTGCTACCAAGCCCAACTCTGCAACAGATAGCTGTAGCTAATCCCCTTTCGTTGTTGGTAGCAAACCTTGTACAGCTCCCCATAGAGTTGTGCCAACAATGTCTGTCCCCATATCATGATTAGCGGTGCCTCTGTCGGGCACTCTACCAACTACCAAACCAAATCTAGTAGGTTCCATGGGAACCTCATGCCTGACGAGTCAGGTAACAGCATGTTGGTATCACTTTGGTGCTTTGTTGCAAGAGAATTCATCCTACCCTGGGATGAATTATAGGTGAATTCATCCTACCCGAGGATGAATTACAGTCGAATTCATCCCGCCTAGGAGCGGATTCAAATTAGTGAAGAATTTCCTAACTGTTTTGTTTGCCATGACCTTTTGGTGATGTTCCCTTGTTTCTATGAAATTTGCAAACTATTTTGATTCAGTTCACTTATCTTTTTATTCAGTTTCATGCATGCATCCGTCATTGTTTTTTAGAGAACAAATGCTTCATCTTTGCAACAGGTGCTACTAACTATTTTGTTGTTTATTTGAATGCAGGAGGAGCAGCAAGGATCAAAGATTCATTCACACCAGCGGTGGCAACACTTTGGCCTGTCCATTTTGCATGTGGGCACGCGAAAGGAGGATCACTAGTCATTATTGTAATTGAAGCATGTTAACGCTCCTAGCCCCTGAAAATGCGGGATATGTCTTTGTAACCGATATTGAGAGAGTATAAATAAAAAGGGCTATGCTTTCTATACTTCTTTCATTTCATCTCAATTCGTCTCTTTCCCCTATTTCATGCATTTCAAACTTCTAGGATAAAAGCATTACATTTCGTTTCACATTGCATAGCTTTAGTGTTTCTTTTCAACTTTTGGAATCTCGTGTTTTCAGTGAGTAGATTTATGCATTGTTTATGACTAGATTTGGGAGTAGATGAGAAATTTTGTGAGCAAATTTATGACTAGATTTGGGAGTATATGAGAAATGTTTATGAGTAGATTTATGCATTGTTTATGACTAGATTTGGGAGTATATGAGCAATATTTGTGAACAAATATATGTAATATTTGAGCAGAGTTGTGAGCAGGTTATGGATCATATTTGAGTAGGTTTTGTAGGGGATTTGAGCAGGTTTTGGAGGAGATTTGAGCAGGTTTTATGAGTAGGTTTTGAAATAAAATTGAGCAAGTTTGGATCAGTTTTGAGCAGAATTATAGAGCATATTTGAAAGCAGATTTTGGACCAGATTTGTGATCATAGGAGATTGGTGTCTCCTATGGATTGGAGTCCATGAACCAGTAGAGGGAATTGGTGTCTCCTATGGAATGGTGTCCACAAACTTGAGAGGGGATTGGTGTCCATGAAGATTGTAATAGAGGATTCATGTCTCTTGTGGGTTGGTGCCCACAAAATTTATTGAAAAAATATATAAGCAATATAATTTCATGGTTTTCTGCCAAAAGGGTGTTTTTACATAAAATATACGTCTCTCATATGTGTGATGATTTTTTTTATTATTGCATTAATATTATTGCTGTTATCATTTGGATTGAAAAGTAAAAAGTTTTATCTTATACTACTCAACCCCCCTCTCAGTATAAGCTTATGTTCTTCAATTTATATGAGAGTGGGGTCCTTCATGAAAGCCTAAATAGCTTGAAGAAATGCCTTAGAAGAATACACATGGCCATAGAAGAGAAATAATATGATCCTGTTGTCAAAGACCAAGAAGAAGAGAATGATTCAAAAAGTGAAGAAGTCATGGTTAACATTGAAGAAAAATTGTTGTTGATAATGAAGAATTAAATAGGGTTAGAAAGAAGAACTCAATATTGAAGGCTCAAGTACAAGAGGATGAGAAAACAAAGGTAAAAATTCTACAAGATCTCACTGACTTAAAAGTTAAGGTTGAAGAGGCAAGGAAAATTGAAGAAGGTATGGCTAAGCAATTAAAGGCAAAAGAGCTAGAATTTGAAATACTAGAACTTGAAGTTTCCACTCTAAGGAAGGGACTTGAAAAGTTTAATGATAAGATATATCAGTTTAGAAAAATATCAAAACAATTGGATGATATTATCAAAGCACATAAATCTCCATTTATGAAGACTGGACTTGGTTCTGAATAAGGTCAAGAGAAAGAAAATGGGGAGTCAAGCTCAAAAAAAATAGAATCATCAAAGAAAGTAATTGAAGAAAATCCCAAGACCTATGCTGATATATTGAAAAGTGGAAGCATCAATGAGGAAGAAAATAATGCACCATCAAGGAACAAGGATCATCATAGATAAAACAAATATTCATCATGGACCGAAGTCAATCATAGAAACAAAAATTAAAGAACCATGCAACCATATCCTCCAAGGCAACCAAACAGGTTTCAATATTTCTTCCATGGTTATTGTTTTTCATGCAATCAATTTGGTCATAAAGCTATAAATTGTAGGGTCCGTGCTAAGAATTATTATGGTTTCACTAAAATAAATTTCAATTCATTTGCACCTCTCATGGATGACAATATCATTTTTTACAAATGTGATAATTTTGGGCACAAAGCTAAATGGTGTAGAATAGTGTTTCTTGACCTTCCTAAATCAAGCAAGAAGGAGGAAGGTCAAACAGTTCAAAAGGAGATATCCTCAAAAGTTTGAAAAAATAAAAATGAAAAAGAAAAGAAAAAATCCATGTCGGTACAAATAGCTTTTCATGTGCAAAATGAAGAAAATAAATGGTATATTTATAGTGGTTGTTCAATCCATATGACAGGTGACATAAGCAAATTTCCTTCTCTCAAGGAAATAAATGGAGGAACAATGAAATTTGGTGATAATGCTTCTGCTAAAATTGTTGGAAAAGGGACTTTGAGTTTGGATTAATGGAATATCAAGGACAAAAAATGTGTTATATGTTGAAGGGTTAAAGCACACTATACTAAGTGTAACTCAACTATGTGATCAAGGGCACACACTCACATTTCATCCAAATGGATGTGAGATCAGGAAATATAAGACAAGAAAGTTTATTGCAAACACCAGTAGAACTGTAAACAAACTCTACATGTTGAGCGAAATTAAAGGAGAAAAATGCTTTTTATCACAAGAGGATGAGAGTTGGTTATGGCATAGAATAATGGGTCACATGAACTTTGACAACATAGTAAAAATAAGCAACAAATAGGCAGTCAAATATTTTCCCAAAATAGCAAAACCCCCAAGCATGATTTGTATACAATGCCAGCATGGTAAGAAAATAAGATCGTTTCAAATCAAAGGATTTTTCTTCATCTATGATGTGGTTTGAGAGAAATTAGGAGCGAAAAATAGGAAATTAATATTGTATTCAACCTTAGGAATAATAGGTTACATTGGTATTTATACTCGTAAAAATAAACGAACTTAGGGAATATAGGGAAGTTAGGGAAATAGAAGAAATAGGGAGGAAAAGAGAAAGGGAAAATGAGTTGGTTCGCCTTGCCGCCCTTGCCGTCCAATCCTGCCCAGTCAGCTGCCATCCAAGTCAAACTTACCTGCCCAGTCAGCTATCGTCCAAGGAGGTAAAAGGGGTAAGATCCAAAGCTTACCGTTGAAACAAATTTTTTACCTTTTTTACTCCTTTTTGCTCCTTTTACTAGCTTTATTTCCAACATTCTCCCCCTTAAAGTTGAGAGGACTGACTATACAGTCTCTCAGCTTTATATATTGAGCTTTAGCTATACCTTTGGTGAAGATGTCAACAATATTATCCAAAGTGTTACAATATTGAAGCTCAACTATTTGTTGTTCCACCATATCTCGAATGAAGTGATACTTCATATCGAAATGCTTTGATCTGCTATGGTGGACTGGATTGTATGCCAATTGAATGGCACTTATGTTATCACAATACAGTCGAGTTGGACCACTCTGACTTTCTCCAATCTCTTCAAGAACTTTTCTTAACCATAGGGCCTGAGTACTAGCATGAGTGATGGCTATATACTCAGCCTCAATTGATGACAATGCTACAACAGTTTGTTTCTTGGAACTCCATGTAATTAGTCCTGATCCTAGACTAAAACAATTCCCTGATGTAGATTTCCTGTCATCTATGTTGCTGCCCCAATCACTGTCACTGAAGCCAACTAATTTCACAGAATTACATTTTTGGTAATGGATTCCAAAATCCAATGTACCTTTTACATATCTTAAAATTCTTTTAGTTGCTTGTAAATGCAGCTCAGATGGACTAGCCATAAACCTTGAAACTAGAGAAACAACATATTGAATATCGGGCCTGGTGTTGGTGAGAAACATCAGACTCCCAACCATGCTTCTGTAAGTGGTCATGTCAACCTTTGATGCTCCATCATCCTTGCTCAATTGGATCCCATGTCCAGTAGGAGTTGCAACTGATTTGCACTGCTCCATGGCAAATTTCTTGATCATGTCTCGAGCATACTTGTGTTGACATATGAAGATCCCTTTATTTGATTGATGCACTTCCATCCCTAGGAAGTATCACATTAAACCAAGATCTTTCATCTCGAATTGTTTCATCATGGAGTTTTTGAACTCCATATTCATTTTATTGTTACTACCCATAAATATTAGATCATCCACATACAAACAAACTATGAGAATGTCTACTCCATGCTTTAGGTAGTACATAGTTGGTTCACTTTTGCTTCTTGTGAATCCATACTCGCTGAAATAGCCATCAATGCGTGAGTACCAAGCTCTTGGTGCTTGCTTGAGGCCATAAAGTGCTTTCTTCAATTTGTAAACAAGGTTCTCTTTTCCCTGTTCTTGGAAACCTTGAGGTTGTTGAACATAAACCTCTTCTGTCAAGTATCCATTCAGAAAAGCACTCTTTACATCCATGTGTTGAACATTCCATCCTTTATGGGCTGCTAAGGAAAGAACTGATCTGATTGTCTCTTGTCTTGCAACAGGAGCAAAAGTTTCCTCATAGTCAATGCCATATTTTTGAGTAAAACCTTTTGCTACTAGTCTCGCCTTATGCCTCTCAATGCTTCCATCAGCATTGTACTTGGTCTTGTAGACCCATTTACATCCAACACATTTTTTACCTTTGGGTAGCTTTACTAGCTCCCATGTATCATTATTTTTTATAGAGGTTATTTCCTCTTTCATGGCTTCTTGCCATACATTTTGAGTACATGCCTTCTCATAGCTAGCTGGTTCTAGCTGTGCACTAGCCAATAAAGCATAATTGACTACATCTCCTCTAGGTTCTTGGGAGTTATCATCCCCATACAATTGCAAATTCTCAAGTTGCTGCAGAACTGAATTCATTTCACTAGCTTGGCTTCTAGTGAATCTTCTTTGGAAATTTTGATCCAGCATCTGAAAGGAAGGATGATGTTGTAAAGTTCTTCTACCTCTTGATGGAGAGTCAATGTCCATCGGTGAAGAATTTACTGATCTCTGTGGAGAAGGACTTGGACTGGTGGTTGATGTACTTGATGTAGTACTCCTGCTTGGCCTTGGAGGGGGTGGTGTGCCTTTCTTGGGAGACACCTGTTGTACCTACTGTATTTGTGAAGAATTTACATCTTGGGACTCATCATCAACAAAAATTCTTTGATGACCCCATTCTCCCCCTTCATCAAAAATTACATCCCTGGAGAGTATAACTTTATGAGTCTTGGGATTGTAGAGTCTATATGCCTTTGTAGACTCACAATACCCTACAAATATACAAGCTTGACTTTTTGGATCAAGCTTCTTCCTTTTCTCATCAGGAATGTGTGCATATGCTAAAGAACCAAACACTTTGAAGTGCTTTACATTAGGTTTCTTTCCGTACCACGCCTCATAAGGAGTGACACCATCTAAACTAGAAGTAGGACTTCTATTTAGAATATATACACTGGTTCTTATAGCCTCTGCCCAGTACATATGAGTTAGATGCTTAGTCTGTAGCATCGATCTTGCCATCTCAACTATGGTGCGGTTTTTTTGCTCTGCCACACCGTTCTGTTGTGGGGTATAGGCAGTGGTAAATTGCCTTTTGATCCCACTTGCTTTACAATATTTCAAGAATGCTTTTGAGGAGTATTCACCTCCTCGATCTGTCCTAAGACATTTTACATAATTCCCACTTTGATTCTCTACATTGTTTCTAAAATCTATGAAGCAATCAAAAGCTTCATCTTTATGTTTCAAAAAATAAATCAAGCACATTCTAGAGAAGTCATCTATGAAAGTGAGAAAATAAGAATAGTTTTCGAGACTCTGTGTTTGCATTGGTCCACAGATGTCTGAATGTACTAACTGAAGTGGATAGCTGGCTCTCCACGCTTGTCCTTTCGAAAACTTTGACCTTGAGTGCTTTCCCAAAGCACATCCTTCATAGACCTCCTTTTGTTCATTGATTTTGGGAAGTCCTGTCACCATAGCTTGAGAAGTTAGAAGTTTCAAGCTAGCGGAATTAAGGTGACCATATCGCAAGTGCCAAAGCACACTTGGATTTGTTATAGCTACATTTGCAATTTGAGCTCCTCCTGGCTCATCAAATTTGAGAGGGAATAACCTGTTCTTGGTCATGGGGACCTGTGTGATGACACGATTACAATTATTTTTATCAAAAATGATACATTGTCCTTCATCAAATACAAGCTTGTAATTGTTCTCCATCATTTTCCCAATGCTTAGCAGATTGTGTTGGAGCTTTGGAGTGTAATAGATGTCATGCACTTTCTTTAGTCCTTCTTTGGTTGGAACCTCCATGGCTCCAATACCCTCTACTTGCAATGTCTTATCATCCCCTAATTTGATTTGGGATTTATAAGTGGAATCTAGAGTAGCAAATAAATGTTCTTTGCCACTCATATGGTTTGAACAACCAATATCCAGAATCCATGTGTCATTTAGATTCTGTTCTGATTGTCCATATGATAAAAAAATATTAGAGGTATCATCTTCTTCTCCATAATTACCATATTGACTACTGTTGCCTTGTGAAGATTTTGACCAGCAGTCACGAGCGAAGTGACCTGGCTTGCCACAGTTGAAACAAGCTGATTTGGACTTGTCACTTCCTCACCCTTGATTTCCACTTTGTCCTGGATTTCCTCCTCAATTTTGATTTCCACCTCTTTGTTGATTGCCTCCTCTGTATGAGTTGCCTCCTCTGTTGGAATTGCCTCCTCTGTTCTGATTGCCTCCTCTGTAGTTGCTTCTACCTCTACCTCTTTGCTTGCCTCTGCCTTGACCTCTTCCCCATCCTCTTCCATTGTTTTCATTGGAAGTGAAGGCCTTATCATCGCCTCCATAGCTGGTTGAAGGAGTTTTAGGAAACCTCTCTTCATGTGACATTAATGATCCGATTAATGCATCGAATGTTAAAAGGGAAAGATCTTTGGATTCTTCTATAATTATGGCAATATGGTTCCATTTCTGTGTAAGTGTTCACAACACTTTTGTTACAATTATCTCAGGCTTGATTGCTTCGCCTAGTGTAACCATTTTATCTACTATTGCTTTTACTCTAACACAATAATCACCAACTTTTTCATCATCTTTCATTTGAATATTTTCAAAATCTCTCTTCAGTGTTTGAAGCCTTACTTGCTTCACTTGATTACTACCTTGGAATCCATCACTCAATGCTTTCCATGCATCTTGAGCAGTCGTACAAGCAACAATTCTAGGAAATATGCTTTTCTCCAATGCGGCTTGGAGATGAGAAAGAGCAGATGAGTTGCTCTTTTTCTCTTCTTTTCGAGTTTTCTTGTCTGTTGCATTAAGTGTGGTCCAGTCTGTGGGTTCTGTATAGCCTTCCTCTATGATGTCCCACAAACCTCTTCCTATGAGCAGGGTCTTCATATTTATAGACCAGTACTCATAGTCATAACCGTTAAATTCTGGGATAGGTAAGCTATTGTGTGAGGCCATAGTTACCAAAAAACTCTCTTTATTTCATGGTTACAAAAGTACTTTGTTGAATGAAAGAAAGAAGAAGAAGGAAGAAGGAAGAGATTACAAATTTAAGTCAAATCTGACTTGTTCTACTCTATCATTGACTGCTTGCTCCTCTTGATGTGGGGATGCGATCTCTTGATTTGCAAAGTTATCTGCCACTTCTTCTTCATCGTCACTTATTGGTATGATTTTTGGTGATGGTGGTTCTAGGATTTCCACTGAAATGTTGTAGTGTGTGTACTCTGATTCTTGTGGTGCAGCTTGGATGGATTCTGATTGTTCAAATTGACTTCTAAATGAATTATCTTCAAAATCCGCTTCGTACCCTGAGTCAGGATGCCTTTGATGTGCGATTACTACGTTTTGAAGTTGACTAAACACAATGTTGAGTCCATAACCTCTTACCTTTTCATCAAACCTTTCTGCACCTTCTCTTGCTAGAATTGCACATAAGGCATGATAACACCCATTAGGTCTGATCATCAAATGCCTTTTACAAAATACTAAGCCTCTTAGGCTTATTACACACTCTTTCCTCTTAGGAAAGTTATCAATTTCTCTTTCAATCTCTGAGTATTTCACAAAAAAGTGAAATGTACAATCTCTTTGTGGATGACAATATTAAGCCTTCAAGGCTTTTACAACAAAATTTTAAAATTTAAACTTATTAAAAAACATTAAATATTCATATTTAATAAAAAAATAATTTTATAATCATTAAAACCTAAGTTTTAAAATAATTATAAATTAATTTTTATTAAATTAATATTTAATAATTTTAAATTTCTAAAGTTTAAATAATAAAAAAATTTAAACAAAATTTATCTCTAGCCCATTCGAACCCGTGACCTCTTGATAGTCACAAAACCTTAGACCAATGCGCCATGGAGTTTAATTTAAAACTCAAAGGATCCATGATCCTTTTCAACTATGCTTTCCAGGCGATTTCAAAAAAACAAAGCAAAATAGTGCCCAGCGGGATTCGAACCCGTGACACCCAGATCACAAGCGTTGCGCCTTAGCCGCTCGAGCTACGCCCATGGCTGAGTATGGAGGAGGAGGGTTTTGTATTTAACAAGCTCTTGTCATCGATTGCAAAGAAAAAAAACAATAATCCCACATTCAGTAGGATGGAGGCAATGCAAGGGTTTATAACCCTGGGCATGCACCTTTTGAAATGATTGCCTTCGGGCAATCAATGATCACCCCTTTTGCCTCCGATTAGCCAACCGTTCCTCGCCACGTTGCTCCCTTCGCTGCCACGTTGTCTGTCCATGTCAGCTTCTGAGTCGTCCAGTCAGCGTGGGTCTTGTTCTCCTCTCGCCACGTGCCGCTCTCTGATTGGTTCTCCTGCATCGCTCCTGTCTCTACGTGCTTGTTGTGCTGGCCTGCTCTAGACTTTACCTCGATCCATATGCTTCGGGCTTCTCTCACCTCGAGCTACGTGCTATGGGCCCCACCTCGACCTCGCTATGGGCTGTGTGCTATGGGCTTCTCTCTCCTCGGTCCTCGGGCTTCCCTCACCTCGATCCTCATGCCCTCTCGACTTCGGCTCTGATACCAGATGTGGTTTGAGAGAAATTAGGAGCAAAAAATAGGAAATTAATATTGTATTCAACCTTAGGAATAATAGGTTACATTGGTATTTATACTCGTAAAAATAAACGAACTTAGGGAATATAGGGAAGTTAGGGAAATAGAAGAAATAGGGAGGAAAAGAGAAAGGGAAAATGAGTTGGTTCGCCTTGCCGCCCTTGTCGTCCAATCCTACCCAGTCAACTACCGTCCAAGTCAAACTTACCTGCCTAGTCAGCTATCGTCCAAGGAGGTAAAAGGGGTAAGATCCAAAGCTTACCGTTGAAACAAATTTTTTACATTTTTTACTCCTTTTTGCTCCTTTTACTAGCTTTATTTCCAACAATATAAGCCTTTAGAGCTAGTTCACACCGATCTATGTGGGAATACTAGCACAAAGAGTTTACAAGGTGAGAATTATTTCATGTTATTTATTAATTATTTCTCTAGAATGACTTGGATAACATTCTTAAAAGAAAAATCATCAACATTTGAAAAGTTCAAGGCATTCAAGACACTTGTAGAAAATAAGATAAGAAAAAATATCAAGTGTCTAAGATTAGATAGGGGAGGTGAATTCACTTTAGGTGAATTTGTAGAATTCTGTGAACAACATGGAATCAAGAGATAATACTTAGCAACAAGAAATCCACAATAGAACTATTCAAAGTATGACTAGGGCTATGCTAAATGAGTCTAAGATTTATGATGCTTTTTGGAGAGAGGTAATTCATATTTTATATCATCAATAGAGCTCAAATAAGAGTAAATCACCACAAAACCCCGTATGAGATTTAGAAGGGAATACCAGCTACTATGAAGTACTTCAAATTTTTTGAAAGTAAATGCTACATTAGACGAGAAGAGAAAATTTTGGGTAATTTTGATTCTAGGTGTGATGAGGGTTCTTCCTTGAATACTCCACTAAAAGCAAATCCTATAGATGCTACAATAAAAGATCACATACAATTGTCAAAAGTGCAAATGAAAGAGTTGATGAAGAAATAGATCCAAGAGGACCAACTCAAGAGATTGTATATCAAGAAGGATAAATTTACAAAGAAGAAGAAGGTGAATAAACTAAAGAAGATGAGAGAATATCAAGAAAGGCATCACCTAGGACACCATCCAAGTATGAGCAAAAGAACCATCCAAAAGAATTGATTATTGGGAATCTATATGAGAGATAGACAAGGATCAAGATAACAAGAACAGGTGAACATTGACAATTTTCTTTGCTATCTAAAGATGAGCCCAATAATTTCAATGAAGCTAGTGAAGATAAATACTGGATTAAGATAATGGAAGAAGAGTTGGACCAAATAGAGAAGAGTGAGACTTGGGAATTCGTTCCACATCCAAAATACAAGAATGTAATTGGCACCAAATGGTTCTACAAAAATAATTTGAATGAAGATGATCAGGTTGTCAAAAACAAAGCAAGATTTGTGTGCAAATTCTATGTACAAGTTGAGGGGATTAAATTTGAAGAGACACTTGCCCCGGTTGCACGTCTTGAGGCCATAAGAATTTTCCTGGATTTCTCAAGTTTCAAAAACTTCAAAGTGTACCAAATGGATGTAAAATAAACATTTCTTAATGATTACTTAGAGGAAGAGGTCTACATTGAGCAACCAAATGGTTTCGGCTTGATAGATAAGTTGTACTATGTTTTAGCATAGGGGTGCAATATTCCTGGGTGGGGAGGTGATATTCTAGGGCCAGGAATGATCAATAGACAATTTCCAACTTGACTACCAAATTGTACAATCGTACAGTCCTCCGAACTACCCTTTGCGATAGTTAAATAACTTGTACGGATGTCAAACTCTCACACTGTACGGTTACAAATCATACAGGGGCATGGATTGTATGCTTTTGCACTCAGCCAAACTGATATATTCGGTTTTGGAAGCTGTCATACACAGTTTTGTAACTATTCAAGTCGATTTCCTCAAACTACCAAATCGGGTAAGTCAATCCCTATGGTTCAGTTTGCCAAATCGGGTAAGTCGACTTTGTACGATTTGTACGGACTCTAGTGTACGATCAACAAAAATTGATGGTATAGTCAGGTTCCAAATCAGATGCTCTAATACCTCAATCTCTCTCAGGGATGTTTTGTAAGGTTTTACTATGCCAATTAATCCATTCTTCGGGTTGTGCCAAACATTACAAAGGAGCTTGGGAGAGATTCCATTCAACCAATTACATACAAAAATCATACAATAGGACTCATAATGTCATTCTCCATATTACCATGCTCATATATCATTCCTCAGGTTCCACCAGTGCTAACCTCTATCAAGGAGTTGCAACAATGCATAAAACTAAGCTAAAATAATAACCAGAAAACACACATACATCAAGATTCCATCATAGATCATCAATCATCATTTCCAAGATCATACACAATGTGTAATGACATATTTCCATTCCATTATAGCATAAATATCATTACAACAAGGTTATTCTATCAATATCTTGCAATAACTCAGATGTAAGTTAGCTATTACAACCAACAAGTACTCTATCCTATCTCTTAGCAACCAGACCTACAAATTTGAAAATGGGGCCTTATATAACATTGCCTAGGCCATTCCAAAGTGGTTCCTAAGGCAATTAGTTATTTACAACTACCCATGTACAATTGAATTCATTAATTTAACCTTTTACTAAGTCTAACACCTTAGTTAGCAAATCTATGCATCATTTCACTATGAAATTACATTTCCCATGCATTTGGATGAATTTCAATGGCCTCGTACGATTTGTCAATCCATTGTATAGTTTTTCCATCTACTTATACAGTTTGCCCCTCCTGTATGGTTTACAAAACTTGGCAACTCACTTAGGCCAAAACTGTCAAAATTGAGCAAATCCTTTTTTATCACTTTCTTCTTGGGAGGTGGATTTGTTGCCTACATCTGCCCTCCCCTTTACTTTGGTCAGTGTCCTCACCGACTCATTCTACTTCTTCCATTGTGCCTCGTATTCTACCACTACAACCTCTAAGTCTTTGACTTATGACTTATACATTTCTCGTTCATTCCTCAACTTGGTTGCGTAGCTTCCCATCTCTACTACTTTTTCCCCTTGGAAGTTAGCCTTTTCCTCGGTAGTCTTTAGGAACACCATCATCTACTTTTCATGGTCTGAGGTACTCTTTTTCAACTTCTCCTACCAGTGAGCTTCTGCTCGAGCTATTACCTGAAGTTCTTCATTATTTTTAGTAATGGTCTTCAGGTGATGACTAATATCAACCTCCATAGCTCGAACACTATCTTCCTTGATTTTCAACTGAGCTTGCTTTTCTAGGACCATCTCATTCAATATTTTATTATCCTTTGTCAAATCCTCTATCTACTTGGCTTGTGTTGCCATTTGCTCACTCTTCTCAACCAATTGAGCTATCATCTATTCCTCCTTTGCTTTGAGTTGTGCCTCCAACTCCTTAATCTTATCCTCTACCTTCTGTGAGATCTATCACTTTTCCTCTTCAAGCATGTTAAGTCTAGCTTCAGACTCAGTTATGATGCTTGATAGATCTTCCTCTAGTTTCTTTATCTTCTCTTCTATCGTAGTTCTTCTTTTCTGTAGTTCTTCTTCCATTACGACCAATTCATTTTGAGTGGTTGTAGTCTCCTCCTTCTGAGCCTCCTTGAGCTGATAGATTTATTCCAATCCTATGCTCAACCACTCTATCTAGTGTGTTAGGAAGTTAAAATTCCTCAGGGTGATAGCCAATCTAGTAGCAACCCTCTTGTACTCCAACTCTTTTATATTTGTGGGACAGGTCGGATGATTGACTCTATCCAAGTACATCCTTGGATCTTTCCTAGTAATTTGTTCTCACCCCTTCTTGCAAGTCCTCTCTTCCCAAAATTTTTGTTACCTCTTCCCTGGGAAACCTCCATGGATGTTGTGCATGAATGTCTACAATTCTCCTTGTATGCTCTGCACTATTCACCCATTCTATTATCTTTTCTAACTCGAGATACACTTGTTCTTCCCACAACTTCAATTCTCCTATATGGCCAATACAAAATTCCAATATGGCACTATTAATAACATGGCATAACTATGAAAATAAGTGTTCCACCTTATCTTCTATTCCATGTGCCTCCTCCTCAGTTCTAATTCTACCGAACCGTGGTACTTCTAGAAGATAACTAGATTGGATCCCTTGCAGTTCTTCCTCTGTAGGATTACATACATCTTCCTTGTCCATGTGGTGGCTAGAGCTTCCTCCAAGCTCCTAAAGTGCTCTCTGAGTGTCTATATTTTCTTGAGGTGGAGACTATTTTATGATCTTCTCCTCCTCACTATCTTCTATATTTACAACCTCCTATTGAGATTGCTACTTTTCAACTTGTTCTTGGGATTCCTTCTATTCTGTAAGACCCACCTATTTTTCTTTTATATTTTCTTAGGCTACTTCTTGTTCTATGTTGCCCACTTTTTGTTCTTATGTCACTTCTTCCTCCTGATCTTGTTGAATGTTCATTGTTGTGACCTACTCAACAACAAGTTCTTTTTCCTGTGATGCCTCCGTATTTTTTGGTGCATCTTTCTTACTTGAGCCTCCTCTCATAAACTTATAATGAGGATTCTTCTTGGACTCTTCCTCCATAGTATTTATTCTTACTTCTATTTCCTCCTGAGTAGTGGTTATTTCTTCTTGCCCTACCTCAAATCCTTTAAAAAATTTAGAAGCTTCCATCTGCTCAAATTGTTGAAATATTTGTGAAGATTTCACTATTATTTCTACCTCCATCCAACATAACTCATCCAGTTCCATCTCTTTCGAGTCTGACTATTCTCTTTCTTGTTTGTGTACCTGTGGTGTAGGCTCCTCTCCTACTTTTGGAACTGGTTTACTCACCATTATTTCATGTTGTCTCCTTGTCTTTATCTGTATTGGGCTTCTTTACCTCTTCTCCCTTTCTTGAATGGATGGCTGCTCCTGTTGCCATTGCCTAGGTGCTTGTTGTTCTAGCTCCTATTCCAACCATCTAGGCCTTTTTCTCCGATGATGTACATCATCATCTTCCTCTGGAGTAGTATCCTCTTGAGCTCTACTGGTTTGTTGCTCGCTCCTCGTTCGATATCTCTCTGGGTCTCTTTTGGTATTGGTACTGACTTAGCCCATCTCAATATCATCGGTTATCCTCCCCTAATTTCTTGAGGTGGCATCAGACCTAGAAATTGGATCTCTACTTCTGTGACTACATTTAATAACAATCCAATGGCATGGAAAGTCATTCCAAAGTTCTTCGACCTCTTTGTCAGTACCTCATGCATTTTTCTTTCTAGATAGGTACCCCAATCATATTGAATTCCCTTGGTGATACCTTCTACATACTATGCCATCCACATTGGCATTTTTATGGCCCTTATATCTCCTCTCAATTGAGCCATGAATGTATTCATAGCATATAGCCAATGGTCTCCTTTCAACTAGCTCTATTTGATTCTACGTGTTCCTGCACCTGAGATCTTTGCCTCAGTCAGTGATGTGACATTGGTAAGTGTAGTGATAAGGTGGTATGCCTCTATTGGATCTACCAATCTCTTTACTACCTCCATACCATCTTCTAGTAAGCCAAATGTCTTCCAAAATGCCTCTGCCAAAATATCCACTTTCATCGACCTCTTGCCCACATTGACATAGGTTGTTCTGGTTGTAGGGTTATATGCCTAAACTATCTATAATAGATAGTTATGGAAGAAGGACTTGTGGAATGGTGGAACTTGTGCAATCACTACTACACCAACATCCTCGAATATCTTCCTCCAAGGATGATTCTTATTTCTCTCATCACTCCACCACTTCCTACATGTATCTGCTCCATCCTGTACAAATGTGATATTTGTGACTTCAACCTTGCCTCTTCCTATCCACTGCTCAAATTCTCCTCCTGATCTGGTAGGTGTACTTCACTTCTCATTTCCCTCTATGAGGTTCTTTCTTGTGCCATTCTTTCCTCTCTGTGCCTTGGTGGTGTTCTTCTCAGATTAGCCCACCAATGTCTCTTCCCCCTCCATGACCTATATCCTCCTCTCCTCCAAGGATGATTACCACACCAATCATGGGACTAAAACTACCACCCTTGGTGTTGTCATGGGTATGCTTCTCTCTCGTGCAATGGACTTGGTGACCTCTCCACCCTATTGGCTACAATCCACCTTAACCGACGTCCAAACTCTTCTATTGAGATCATTCCTCTACCATCTCGTCGATTAACTTAACATCCAAACATCATCATTTTCACAATAGAAAGTGTACCAAAAATCATACGACTTGTTGTAAATCATACAATGTATGGTTCTTTGTACCCTTGTATGGTTCTTACCTTCACCATCTCCTTCTAGATCGTACACTACTCTTTTTCCCCATAGTTTAATTTTTAGCCCATCAGTCTTCAAACCATCATATCTCCTTCAAATCGTACATCTATAATCTAAAATTGTATAGTATGATAGTACTCCGTACGATGTTGCTTTTGGACTACCTTCCCCTTTGGAATCGTAGTAGAATTTGCTAAAAACTACCTAAAATGGCCTGAAAATCACCCCGAACTATGCTATCTTCCTTTGAAATCGTACATTCTTCCCCTAAAATTGTACAGTACAATTTTTCAAACCCTAGGTTGTGAAAAATTCAAAATTTTGGCCCCCTTTGTTGAATCTTTCACCAACCCATTTGTCGGATTGCCCCGTTCCTCCTTTTCAGTCTTTCTCGGGAGCAATTTTCCAACTCCTCCACCTCTGGCACAATTTATTTCCACTTGATAAATTTTGGCTGTACTTTGATGGTTGTATAGACTTCACCTTCCATTCTTTGCTTTTTCCAGCTCTGATTCTTCTATTTCTAGGGTTTAAATCTTCACTTTCCTTGCAATTTCCATCGTCCAATTACAATTTCTCACTTCCCCGAACCCTAATATTTCATTTTCCACCTCTGGGTTTGTACTTGGATATTTTCTACCATATACTCTTCTTATTTCTTATTGAAATTTGAGTTTTTCTCTTTGATGGAGTAAAACCCTAATTTCCCTCTCTTTCGGGTTAATTTATCTAAAAATGAAAAGTACTCCTTGGTGCTAATTAAAATGGGTCCATCTAAATCTATATTTTTGATGAAATTGGCTACCCATATGGTCTTCTCTATTCAATTACATGCTTTCCACCTTCGTCCTCCTAAAAAATTTGAATTCACACTTGTACGATTTAATGAAATTGCCAATTCTACCTTCTATTTAAAGCATTTTGAAAACCCTAACTAAACCCTAAATTGCGCCACTTTGCACATTTCCCTTCCATCTTGCATGGATGATTGACAACTCAGCAATTTTTTGAAATTTCATCTCTTTCCCCCGCTTTTTCCTCCAACCGCTACTTTTTCCCATGCATACCACA
Organism: Wollemia nobilis; assembly: GCA_028583015.1. Lineage (NCBI taxonomy): Eukaryota > Viridiplantae > Streptophyta > Pinopsida > Araucariales > Araucariaceae > Wollemia > Wollemia nobilis. The sequence continues at coordinate 1,170,629 of JAQPPZ010016911.1, read as the reverse complement.
TTAAATGGGTAGTTGGAAATCGTACAACCTAGCCAACATCATATAGTGTATGATCCAAATCGTACAACATGTCATATTGTATGATTTCACATGCCTTTGTGTCGATTTTACTTGTACGATCTCCTAATTTGTACGATTTCATCCTCAATTCTTACTTGTACGATCTTTATACTTAGAGAAATTTTCAAATTTTCTCTCTCTAAAGAGGCCACCATTTTCGATTTTCAACCACTTCCTTCTTAATTGCATCTCGAGGGATTTTCACAATTAAGGCACTTTCTTTTTTTTTTTTTTTTTTTTTCAATCCTAATCTATTTACACTTACCTTCTTGGCAATCGTACAGTGACATTCACTTGTACGATCCCATCAAATTCTTCTCTTGGAGGTTCAAATCTAATGTTCGGAGTGGTTGTGTCACCTGTCGGTAATTGTTCCCTAGGTTGATCCATCTCCACTTGTGATGTTACTGAATTTCTTGGCCTTCCTCTTCCATGTGTACAATTTGGAATTGTACAATTGCAAGTTGGAGTATCTTCACCTAGTGTCCTTTCCCCTTGCTGCATAGGTGATTGATCCCTTGGTAGCGGTGTCCTTACTACTCTACTATCATTCGAGTGACTTCTCTGCCTATCCCCTCAGATCAGTTCTGGCTCCAAACTTGGTGATCTAGTTCTTAGTTGTCCCTGGTTTCTTTCATCTACAAACTGTACTCTTCCCCTACTAGTAAGGCTTCTTCCATGCGAGTGTCTCCCCCATCCTATTCCTCTTGGCATTGGGTTTCTCTACACGAATGGTGATTCCTCCCTTCTCTAGAGTAATCCTCTACCACCCATCCCTCATTGATATGGTTGTCCCCATGTACGTCGCCTTGCGAGATTTGGTAAGATACCCCTAATTCTTGGTAATCCTCATAGATTCCTTGTCCAGTTCATATAAGCTAAGGGTGTATCTCCTGGCCATCTAGGAGTAGGGGTTCATAATATTCCTCACCCTCTTCCTCCTCTAATTGTAACATCACCTTGTCTTTGTTCATTTCGTAGTTGAATACCTCCCCCCCTTCCTGGCTGAAGTCTTAGGGGTATTTCTCTATCTCTTCCTCCCATTGTTCGGGTATCAGGAGTTATCTCTACCAACTCAATTTTGGCTAGTGGACTTCTACTTCTTCTTGTACTTGGTGATAATTGTCGTAGTGCTCTGATTCTCTGATCCACACGTGCTAGGTGATATCTCCATATTATTTCTTCGAAGTTTCTTTGTGGTGATGATGTTGCCAAAACTTCTCTATATGCATCAGAAAAGTCCATCTCAGAACTTGAATGAGTCTGATTCTCTTCTCTCTATTCTACCCAATTTGTTGGCAAATTCATCCTTCTCTCCAATATTTGTACTTCTCTCCTTTGTATTCTCAATTATCGATAGGCTATTATATAATCTTACGGTTCAAGGTTGGTTTGATGTCCCTATGTTCTCTCTATTTTTCATTGTATCATTGTACATGTTAGGGGATCATGGTTACCTCGAGGGTTCTGAGGATTCCCTGGGTGATTATCTTCATCACTACTTCCTGTACTAGGTTCCATTATGAGCCAAGGTATACCTTCGCTACTGGAGTCTATCAAATCCAATAGTGTATTACCTTGTGGTTTGGGTGATGTAGTTACCTCTTCAATATCTCACCACATCATCTCCACATCTTCATTTGTCATAGGTGGATCACTTGGTGGTACCTGTGAGCTTGTGCTTACACCACCCTTTCCTCCACCACTTCTCAGAGTTAATCCTTCAACCTCTTCCAATTCCCTTTCAATATCTTGTAGCCTAGCTACCCTTTGTTCCTCCAACCTACGTATCATGCCATCCAATTCCTGGATGATTTGCTCTCTCAACATTGCATTATGACCTCTCAACGTTTGATATTCTTCTTGCAATTATTGAGTCTATAACCACATTCTTTGTTGTAACAACCCTATCTGAGCCAATGGAGTAAGTCCATCCAATTCTTGATCAATGGTCTCATTCCCTTCTCCCTCTGGAACTTCCATTTCAAATGTGTCCACTCTATCTTCATATCGTACTATTAGCCATATCCTTCTTCGACCTTCCATTTTCTGGGGTAGTTCTCTCCGTTCTACCTGAGGATACCTCCTATTTCTATTTTTTTAGGTAATAGTACTATCTCTTGATGTTCTCTTCCATTTGGGGAATCCATTCCCCATCTTCTTCTTCAATTCTTTCAGTTCCATCAACAAATCTGACATGTACTCGTAATCTTCTTCTTTCTTCGGGTCGAGGTACCAACTCTTGTTGTTCTATGGTTGGTCGTAGTTCCTCCCCTTCTACAAATAAGTGTGTGAGTCCTATGTCAGGATCTTCCTATGATGGATCTAGCTCACTCTGAGCTTCATCTTGAGTTTTCACTCATCTTCATCATTCAAGTTCTTCTAAAGCAATGAATAAACATTGTACCTTGTAAGGCTTCAACTTTGAGCCATTTACAGTATCGAGCACCTCTATCCCATTCAAGTTCTACAACTTGACTGCTCCATTATTCATTACTTCCACTACTTTATAAGGACCAAGCCATAACATCTTCAGCTTACCTGGCTTGATTTCCCTCTTTCCATTAAACTTTAGAACTAAGTCACCCGAACTAAGTTCCAACTTCCTCAAATGTTTGTCATGCCACACCTTCCATATTTTTTGAGCTATCTCAATCACCCATTGCACCATGACTCTTCTTTCATCTAACTTGATCAGTGTTGTCATTCGCTCTTCCAAACTTTCTTGATCACCCAAGCGATGCTCTACCATGACTCTCAAACTTGGTATCAAGAATTCGACTGGCACCACTACTTCTTATCCATACATTAATTGGAAAGGTGTATGTTTTATTGTAGGTTTAAAAGTTGTTCTATATGCCCATAAAATGGATGGTAGCCTTTCCTCCTAGTCTGCTCCCTCTATTCCATAGGTTTTATACAGAGTAGATACTAGGACTTTATTCGTTGCCTCCGCCTACCCATTCGCTCTGGGATAGTACGGACTAGATAATGAGTGTAAAATATTGAACTCTATCGTCAGCATCTTGATAATATCATTAACAAAGTGTCCTCCTTGATCACTTGTTATCCATAGCGGAATACCAAACCTTGTGATTACCTATTCATACAAGAATCTCATTGTACTCTTCATCGAGTTATCAGGTAATGCTCTTGCTTCTACCCATTTCATCAGGTATTCTTTTGCTACTATGATGTATCTACACTTCCTCTATCGAGATGTCTTTAATGGTCCTATGAAGTCCAATCCCCATCATTCAAATAACTCTTGTGGTTGTGATGGGTGTAAGGGCATAAAGTCCCTCTTTACTAGCTTTCCTGCTCTTTGGCAAGTGTCGCATGCTTTCACATGCTCCTTCGCATCATTATACAATGTGGGCCACCATAGCCCTACTAGTAATACCTTCCTAGCAGTCACATCTGGTCCCATATGCCCTCCTACTAAGCCTGCGTGAGCCTCTTTCAATGCTACTTTGACTTCTTCCTCCATCACACATCTTCGTAAGATACCATCACTTCCCATTTTATACAATAATCCTACTATTATCTGGAAAGGTGCTGACTTCATTATTACTTTCTTCTTCTTAGTTGCCATCATTTCTTGTGGCAACTCTCCTGTGGATAGATATTGGCCAACCAACTTGTACCATGATGGAACAACATTGATGGTGAATAGTTGTGCATCTAGAAATTCATCAGGAACTCTTGTTCCTGTAGGTTCCCCTGATCGTATCCGAGACAACTGGTCTGCAATCACATGCTTCTTACCAGGTCTCACCACTACTCGGAATACGAACTCTTGAAGGGTGATGAGCCACCTATTGACTCATCCTTGTATCATCGACTTATTTATCAAGTACAATAAGGCTTGGTGATCGACATAGAAGGCAAAGGGATTCGCCAATAGGTAATGCCTAAACTTTTGAACTGCATATACCATTCCCAAAGCTTCTCTTTCTGTTGTACTATAATTCCTCTCTGGCCTTGACAAAAGGTGACTAGCAAAGAAAATAGGCTGATCTAGCCTAAACTATCCTTCTTGTGCTAAAGCACATCCAATTGCAAAATTGGAAGCATCAATATGGACATGGAATTCCTTATCCTAGTTTGGAAACACCAAAATTGGACTACTCACAAGCTTAGCCTTCAGCTCCTCGAAGGCTCCTTGGTGCTCCTCCATCCATCTAAAAGGAACATTATTTTTCATCAAGGAATCTAATGGGTAGGATACATGTGCATAATTCTTGATAAACCTTCGATAGTACCCTATCGATCCAAGGAAGGTTTTGAGTGAACTCACATCAAATGGTTCTTCCATGTGCAATATCACATGGATCTTATCAGGATCTATTTTCAATCCTTCACTGCACACAATGTGTCCCAAAAATTTCCCATATGGTACCATCAGAAAGCATTTCCCTGGATTTAATGATATCTGTGCATTTCTGCACCTACTCATACATTCACTGAGGGTAGGAAGATGTTCCTTGATCTTCCCGTAAATGGACCAATCATCCAAAAATGCTTTAAAATTCCCTGTTGCCAATTGATCAAATATATACAGTATGATACGTTGGAATGTAGTTGGGGCATTATAGAGCCCAAATGGCATTCGATTGTATGCATAGATGCCATTCTCCACAATGAATGTGGTCTTCAACTTATCCTCCTCGACTATACTAATTTGATTGTATCCCGAGAACCCATCCAAAAATGAATAGATCTCATGTCCTACGACTTCTTCTAAGATAGAATCTATGAAGGGAATAGGGAAGGGATCCTTAATAGTTACAACATTGAGACTCCTAAAGTCCACACATATTCTGATCTTGTCTACTTCCTTCTTCAAGGTGATCACTATAGGTGAGACCCATTCACAGTTTGTCACTCTAAAGATGATTCCTACTTCTAGCATCTTTTCTATCTCCGTATTCACTAATGCAACATACTTTGGGTTCATTCTATATGGTCTCCTTCTTACAGGTTGAGCTCCAAGAATTAGCGTAATCTTGTGGACACACAATTCTGGTGGTACTCCTTTCAGGTCCTTATATGTCCATGCAAAGACATCCTTATATTCTAAGAATATCTTAAAAGCTACCGCTTTCAGTACAGGATTCCAATCATCACCATAGTGAATCATCCTAGGTTCTTCCTCTGTTCCTAGATTGATGTCCACTATCCGAGGTCCTTCATATTTGATATTTTTCGGTTCACTTGTAGCTTTCTCTATATTCTTTGGGTGTGTCGGTCTTGTATCAATCTCTGCATCGCCTACTGTATACTCTGCAAAACTTTTTGGAAATGTCCATTTCTCTTCTGCTTCCTTCTTAGGTTCTTGGCTAACTTTCGGTTTGTCTTGTTTTTCCTTGATCTCCTCTGATTCAATACAGAGGTAGTTGGGCTGAAAAATTTTGTACTCCTCCATTTTCCAATGAAGAAGTCCACTATCAGATCTAGCTTCATCTTCGCTACATTCATCTAGGTACAACATTCCTTCTCCATCAGGTTCATGCTCTTCATCTCCTGAGGAATTTTTTGATTCATCCATCGTAGCTACATCCTCACTAACTTTTTGATTAGCTAGATTAATCATATATTTATGTTATCCCTTCTTAAAAGTGATCTGATTCTTCCCCTAGTTGTGATTAACTTTGGCTACTCGTAGCCAACCTCTCCCCAAGAGAGCATCGTATGCAGGTTTCTACATTGTAATCACAATGAAATCCAAGATAAATTCTTGGTCAGCTATCACCACTTGTTGTGCGGTCAAGACTCCCTTTGTCTCGATGCCATTCTGATCAACACCATATAATCGGAAGCTCGGTGCCCATAGATATGGAGTACCTATTTCTAGCCATGTTCTTTTAGGTAGCACATTGACGTTGGATCCTCCATCCATAATAACTTGTGTCAATTTGTGCCCTAGGATCTCCATATGAACTAATGCAGGTTTCTTTCCCACATCAATCATTAATATAGTTGGATCCATGAACTGATCCTTTCGCTCCTTCTCCTGAATTGGTTGGCTCTACACTTCCATCACCTTATGCGGTTGTATTTCTTCCACCATTGCTTTCTGCAATGCTGGAATAGCTTCCAATAGGTTTGATACTTTAATTTCTACTATGGTATCCAAAACCTATGCTACCAGATTTTGCACAACTATCTCCTAGTATGATGGTTTTCTTAGTTCCTTATCAGTTGTTGACTCTACTCGCTTAGTCTTCTCAGCTTCCTCTTGCAATATTTTCTTTGCTACTTGCCAACATTGCTTTTCCTTTGCTGGCTCTGGATACTTATCCTTCTTAGCCTGATTCCTCATCATGGCTAAAACTTCTTGGGTATCCTCCTTAACTTGAGGAACCTCTATGTCCAAATAACTAATTTTCTGTGGGTTACTCGAACTCACCTATTTTGGACAATTCTCTTCTTTGTGGTTCCTCGGACCACACCATCTACACATATGTGTAGTGCTTACTTATGATGTTTCTTGCCTCTGAGGTGTAGGATAATTTTTCATAAAATGCCCCCATTCTTGGAAATTGTGACATTGTATGATCGGTCTTCCTTCCGAGTCATACTGCAAATGACTTTGTCCTCCTTGTCGATTACCTTGATTTGGTCTTCCACCTCATCTATTGTTTCTATAACCACCACTCGTTGCTTGTTGCTCGCTTCCTTGGGCCTTCGGCTTCTCTTCCTACTCTTGGATTGACAATATTTATGGATGTACTCTCGCATTATACGGACATAACATTACCTCATGCCCCATCACATTACAAATGTGGTAGTAGTCATTCCTTGGACACTTCACATTTGTATGGCCTTCCATCTTGCATTTCATGCACCACATGTCATTTCTGTCATGTTTGATCTTTTGTTCTTTTATCATCTTATCAAACTCCTTGTGAAATGATGCTACTTTCCTTTGTATAGTGTCGTCTTCTCCACTATCTGAATCATTCGACTTGGGATGAGATAAAATTCTTGTATATATTTGTTTTGATTCACTCTCAAAATTATTTGCATGCTTTAGTGCTTCTTCATATGTTTCTGATGGTACTACCTTCATATTTTTCTTATATTTTGGAAGTAATCCATCTACAAACCACCACTTTACTAGAATGTCTACCAGAGGCATCTGCATCTTATCGACTAATTGCTTTAGTCTATGGTTATAGGACTTCACATCCTCATCATATTTTTGCTTTGTCACGTAAATTTCTATAACAATGTCTCCATCATCTTTCAAAGGTCAAAATTCCTCAATGAACTTCTCCTTTATCTGATTCCAAGTCTGAAAATCTATGGTATTTTCTCTCTTCAAATACCAATCAATTGCCAATCCTCTCAATGTAGCAGGAAATAGAATTACCCAATCCTCTGGTCTATCCACTCCATTTTCTCTCCAAATGGTTATGCAAGTTCCTATGTGTCATGTGGGGTCTTCCTTACCCTCACCTAAAAATGGTGGACATCTCTACTTGGCTGCCCTATTAGCCATCTTAGGAGATTCATCACTCTCACTTGAGGTGTCTCATGGAATCTCTGACTGATTCCTCCTTGGGGGTGTCTTACTCCCATTGTCATCAGAAGTGTCAATTCGAGGTATCTTATTCTGTCCCACCACTCGGTGACCAAACTCTCATGCATCTTCACTTGGTGACCTCCTTCACTGATGTGAGGGAGATGGTCTTGGTCTTTCCTCCTGAGACCTCACGTCCTGTTGCTCTGGTGCCTGACTCCCATCCTCTGCACTCCCTTGCAACCCTTCTACCACTTTCTCAGGTGTCACCATCCACTCTCCATCATCTTGCACTTTTCCTTTTTCAACCCTTGCCTCTACGCTTGGTGGTTCTACTTCCTCATCTTCCGTCTCTATCAACAATACCTCAAAGTCTCCTTCTTCTGATGTCCAAACTTGCTCTATTTTTGGTTCTTGAGTACTCTGGTCTGAGTTACTTGTGTTTTCTCTCTGAGAAATCCTTGTGCTCCTTCTTACTAGAATGTTTTCTCATGCTTCTCATCTCCCATGGCTTCGTGCACCGGTGTCTATCATTCACCTCCAGTTTTAGTATCCACACTTCATCAATTTGACCCATTTTAACAAAGATGCTAGATTTGATAAGGCAATGACACCAAATGTAGCATAGGGGTGCAGTATTCCTAGGTGGGGAGATGATATTCTAGGACTAAGAATTATCAATAGATAATTTCCAACTTGGTTACCAAATCGTACAATCGTACAGTCCTCCGAACTACCCTTTGTGATAGTTAAATAGCTTGTACAGATGTCAAAATCTCACACTGTATGGTTACAAATCATACAGTGACATGGATTGTATGCTTTTGCACTCAATCAAACTGATATATTCAGTTTTGGAAGCTGTTGTACATAGTTTTGTAACAGTTCAAGTCGATTTCCTCAAACTACCAAATCGGGTAAGTCGATCTCTATAGTTTAATTTACCAAATCGGGTAAGTCAACTTTGTATGATTTATATGGACTCTGGTGTACGATCGATAGAAAATTGATGGTACATTCAGGTGCCAAATTAGATGCTCTAATGCCTCAATCTCTCTCAGGGATGTTTTGTAAGGTTTTACTATGCCAATTAATCCATTCTCCAGGTTGTGCCAAACATTACAACGGAGCTTGGGAGAGATTCCATCCAACCAATTACGTATAAAAATCATACAAAAGGACTCATAACATCATTCTCCACATTACCATGCTCACATATCATTCCTCAAGTTCCACCAGTGCTAACCTCTATCAAGGAGTTGCAACAATGCATAAAACTAAGCTAAAACAATAACCAGAAAACACACATACATCAAGATTCCATCATAGATCATCAATCATCATTGCCAGGATCGTACACAATGTGTAATGACGTATTTCCATTCCATTATAGCATAAATGTCATTACAACAAGGTTATTCTATCAATCTCTTGCAATAACTCAGATGTAAGTTAGCTATTACAACCAACAAGTACTCTATCCTATCTCTTAGCAACCAGACCTACAAATTTGAAAATGGGGCCTTATATAATGTTGCCCAGGCCATTCCAAAGTGGTTCCTGAGGCAATTAGTTATTTACAACTACCCATGTACAACTGAATTCATTAATTTGGCCTTTTACTAAGTCTAACACCTTAGTTAGCAAATCTATGCGCCATTTCACTATGAAATTACATTTCCCATGCATTTGGATGAATTTCAATGTGCCCTGTATGATTTGCTACTGCCTTGTATGGTTTTTCAATCCAGTTGTATGGTTTGGTTCCTTGATGTACGGTTTGCCCCTCCTGTATGGTTTACAAAACTTGGGCAAAACTTGTCAAAATTGAGCAAATCCTCTTTGATCACTTCTTCTTCTGGGAGGTGGATTTGCTGCCTACATATGTATGCAATTTAAATAAGGCTCTCTATGGACTAAAGCAAGCCCCTATGACCTAGTACTCAAGGTTGGATAAATATCTTAAATAATAGGGTTTAAGAAAAGGTGTAGCAGATAGCAATGAGTACATCAAAAATGAAGGAAATTACTTGATTGTAGTGGTCTATGTGGATGATATCATTTTTGGAGGCAGTAATGACAAGATGTGTCAGAAATTTGAAAAGTGTATGCAAAATGAATTTGAGATGTCAATGCTTGGTTAGTTGTCTTTCTTTCTTAGTTTGTAAATTTCATAATCAGATAAAGGTATATTTTTCTCTTAGACCAAGTATGTAAAAGAAATGTTGAAAATTTTCAAAATGGAGTATTACAATATTGTGAGTACCCCTATGATTATAGGATGTAAGTTAAGTAAAGATGATGAGTCTCTTGAGGCAAATTAAACATTGATAGATCTATGATTAGAAGTTTACTATATGTCATAGCTACAAGGCTAGATATAATGCAGGCAGTAAGATTGGCAGTAATATTTCAAGCTACACAAAAAGAAACACATGTACATGCAATAAAAAGGATCTTTAGGTATTTTAAAGGAACTATGGAGTTTAGACTATGGTATCATAGATGCAATAATTTCACTATCACTATATATATAGATGTGGATTGAGCAGGAAATATTGATGATAGAAAAAGTGATGAACACAAGCTTATACTAAGAGGGAGGGTGAAGAATATAAGATACAACTTTTTAATTTTATTTCCAAAGTAATATTATCCAATATTATCAATTGCAATAATGAAACAATGCAAAAATCATCACACACATAAGAGACATAATTTTAACATGGTTCACCCAATGTGGGCTACGTCCACGGAGAAAATATTTCTTATAAAATTTCTCAACAAGTCTCTTGGGAATCAATTCCCTATTAAATTGTTTATGGGAACCAATCCAAAGGAGACACCAATACCGTATGCTCAAGTTAGTGGACCTCTATCCATAGGAGACACCAATCCCATTTTCTCTGATTCGTGGACCTTTATCCATAGAACACACCAATCCCCTTTACTCAAGTTCATGGACCTCTATACACAAGAGACACCAATCCCCTTTACTCTGGTTCATGGACATCTATCCATAGGAGACACCAATACCCTTTGATTTGATTCATGGACCTATATCCATAGTAGACACCAATCTCCTTTGCTTTGGTTCATGGACCTCTATCCATAGGAGACACCAATCCCATTTCCTCTGGTTCTTGGACCTCTATCCACAAGAGACACCAATCCACTTTGATCTAGTTCATGGACCTCTATCCATAGGAGACACCAATCCACTTTGCTCTAGTTCGTGGACCTCTATCTATAGGATACACCAATCCCCTTTGCTCTGGTTCATGGACCTCTATCCCCAGGAGACACCAATCCCCTTTGTTCTGGTCTGCTCCAAAGCCTGCTCAAATATACTCCAAGCCTACTCACAAGGATTACATAAATCTACTCCAAACTTACACAACTCTGCTCAAATCTACTTTAAGGTTACACACAAGGCTTTCTCAAATCTACTCCAAGCCTACTCTCAACTTTGTTCTGCTTCAAGCCTACACACAAGGCTTGCTCAAACATGCTCAAAACCTACTCTCAACTTTACTCAAATCTACTTCAAGCCTACACACACAAATTGCTCAAATATGCTTATCAAACCTACTCAATATGCTCTTAACCTACACACAAGGTTTTCTCAAATATTCTTACCAAACCTGATCAATTTGCTCCAAGCCTGCACATAAGGCTTACTCACCAAAACCTGCTCTCAACTCTGCTCCAATCTGCTCTAATCCTATACACAAGGCTTGCTCAAATATTCTCATCAAAACCTGCCCAAATCTACTCTCAGACTTGCTCAAACCCACTCATATCTTGTATACAAAAAATTTTCATCTATTCCTAAATCTTACATTATGATATCAAGTGCTTTATCTAATCTTCAATGTGCTTTCTTAACTAAAGTAGTTTAGACATATTATACCTAGAATTTTTTTAACCTCTTGAAAATATAGAGAATGATATGCACTAACAAATGCTCAATATGTTCTTCACATACATTAAGTCTATCACTTTCACATGTCTCACATTTATTGCATTCTAAAGGTAGCTTTGGTCTAACACTTGATAACTGACCTGGTTATTTCTGAGTTGCACCTTACTTCAAAACCAATCACAATACACAAGTCCTTCTCATCTACTCACAAAATCAATCATGAATAATGTACAAGTCTTAAAAATATATATATATTTTCTAGTACCACTTGAAGAACTGGTTAGCAAATCTCCTTTTCAAATCATCCACATTAACCTTCCCAAAAATATGCACAATAAAGCTTTAAAAATAATACCTTATATGTCCTTTTAAAATATGCAATATTACAACTTTCAAATAATCCACAATACACCTTATATCCCCTTTTCTAACATGCAATAATCACACTTTTAAAACAATACCAAACCACTTTGTATCTAATTTTCACATGCCAAAAATTACATTTTCAACTAGTCCTTAATACACCTTACAACTCCTTTTATTAGATAAAATGAAAATAAAAATTTCCCTTTGTTTAATCAAAAACTAACCAGTGACTATCTATTTCTCTCACAATTTTTTTGTCCTTATTTTAATCAACACAAGGCCAAAAAACTATATCATTTCATTAAAAATTTAAATCAAAATTTTTGTGCCCATACCTTAACCAACAAGCCCCATGAGCACAAGGAGAATCGAAACCGTGACCTCTACCAATGTAGCACCCAATACAAGGCTTGGTAACTAGCTGGGCTACCCCAGTGGGTAGTAACCACAATGCAACATGAAATATTTGAAGCACTCATTTGTATAAAAAACAATTTCCACTCTACCAAGCAAAATACAACCTGCTCGAATTTGACCCTGCAACCTTCCTGCCCCCAACATCTTAGCACTAGCTCAGCGACCAACCAGGCTAACCACTCGGTTGAAAAAAAATATGTAGCACTACCAATTTATATCCTTCATTGTGCTCTCAAAGGTAGTAAAATACGTCAAAACTGGTGCTAGTGAGTTTTGAACCTCACACCTTCCTAGCAGTGGCTTGGCACAAGTCAAACCACCGCTTGGGCTACCTCGATAGATGACATCAAGGGGCTACACTTCTCCTCCTTATTTTTTGTCGTTCACACTTACCACAATGAATGATCTTCGAATGCATGCTCTTCAACCTTAGCCAAACCAATATTTAGTGCATTATTTATATGCATATTGCCTCCTTTCACAATGATGTCGGCACTCATATTTTACTTTTTGATTTTTGACTTTCATATAGCCTCTAATAAATTTTGGCGCTCTTTATTTTTAATCCTTCTTTTGATTATAATATTTTAAATCTAAAATATTTAAATATTATAATCTTTAAACCTTTGTCCCTTGGAAATTAATTTTTGTCTTTAAAACTTTGCCTCATCTTGTGGTCTTTAAATATTTTGTAAGCAATTATAATAAAACCTTTTAAACCTTGTCCTTATTCATAATATTTAAATTTGATATTTAAATATTATTAATCCTTATCTTAGAAAAATACTTTGGAGATATACCTTGCTTTTGAATTTTATCCATTGCTTTCTATTCATCAAAACCATGGGGAATATTTTTTCCTTGACTATCATGCACCTTTGACATCAATGACAACTCAATATTTCCAAAAAAAAGCACAAGTGGAGGAGAATTTTTTCTTGGATATTGTTTGGTCTCTTGTCTAAGTAAGAAACAAGCATCAATATTCTTATCTAATGCAGAGGCAGAGTATATTGCAGCAGTTTCCTGTTGCACACATTTTTTATGGATGAAACAAACTTTAAGTGATTTAAAAATTAAGCATGAACATTATATCTCCATACTTTATGATAATACAAGTGCCATCAATTTTAAAATAATCTGGTGATGCATTCAAGGACAAAGCATATTTCAATCAAATATCATTTTTTGAGAGAGCAAGTGGCTAATCATCAAGTTAAGTTGGACTATATTGCTACAAAGGAACATAGTGCTAATATATTTACCAAACCACTACCAAAGGAGACTTTTGAGTATCTCAGAAGTAATTTGGGAGTAGTTTTACTCCCATCTAAAAATTGAACACCTCAAAAAGGAGGTGGTGAGGGGGTTGTGTTTAGTGTCTTATATTTTATCCCCAAGGAGCCCTTTGCCATTGATGTCAAAGGGGGAGAATTTTAGTGAGGGGGAGCATCTTGTCAGGGGGAGCAAATTGTGAATCCAGTTGCAGTAAAATATTTTTTTTGTAGGGTTGCCATCAATGACAAAGGGGGAGATTGTTGGAAATATCGAGTTGTCATTGATGTCAAAGGTAGAAATATCTTCAAGGATGAAATGTTGATGTCAAAGGCAAAAATATCTCCAAGGATGAAATATTGAGTTATCACTAAGTGCAAGACAAATATCTTCAAGGATGCTTTAATATTTAAATATTAAGGAAGAGGGTTCATATTTAAATCAAAGGATTTAAATATAGTTTAATAGTTTAAAAGTTTAAATATTTAAAACCTTGGGCGACCTCCTTGCAAAATATTAAAAATTTGACAATTCAAAAATTCAAATGTTTGGGCGCCAAAGGACAAAGCACATAAAATGGTTGAGCCAAATTCATTGAGAAGCCAAAGGACAAGCATATAAATATAAGGTTTAAATTAATTTTCCAAGTGAATTGAATTGGAAGTGCATCGATCAAGTAGGAGTAGGTGGCGAGCAGAAGACGAAGGAGGAGAAGAATGAAATCTTGGTGGCAGTGAAAGATGAACTTAAATAAAATATTGTGCCCCTTTTGTTTCAACCATCAGGGTAGCCCAACTAGTTGCTTGACTCGCGTGGAGCATTGCTGCATGGGAGGTTAAGGGATCGAATCCCTTGAGCACCATTTTTGCTATTTTTTGGAAACAGAGTGCCGAAGGAAATAAAAATTATTTTACGCCTTGTGGTTCCATGTGTTGTGATAGCACAACCGGTTAAAGGGTCCATGTTAGGATATTGGGCTTCTCAAGATTAAGGGATCGAATCCCATCAACGACAAGTGAGAGGTATTTATATTTTATTTTATTAAATTTGATATATGAGGAGCTATAAGGTATAGTTTTGCAATTTAATCTTGGAAATGATAAAAGGGAGTTATAAGGTATAGGAGTGTGATTTAATTTTTGGAATAGGGAGTTATAAGGTATAGTGTGGTGATTAATTTTTACAAATAATAAATGTGATTTAATTTTTGCAAAAGGAGAAATAAGGGTTCTTGTTGTTAAATAAAGCTTTATTTTATGAGTTTCAAAAGGGAGATATAAGGAGTTATTTTTAAGTTTTATTGTGTATATTTTGATAAGGGTTTTTGAGTGGATGATTTGATATTTAATCAAGAAAGGAAAAGATAATTGCTAACCAATTTTTGAAGGCACAAACAAAAGGAAAATTATTTTGTTAAGGTAGGTTTGGAAAGCTCATGCAAAAAGAAGATCATCATCATTAAGGTAGATTTAGAGGTATGGTGATTTAATTCCTTTCTCAAAGTGGTTTTGGTTAAGGAAAACATTTTTGTTGTCATATGGTTGGAGGTATAAGGAATTATTGGATGTGCATTGTTTTGGTTGAATTGGGAGTAAATGTGCAAGGGTTATAGATCAAATTTGAGAGCAAATTTGTACATTGTTCATGATTGGTTTTGGGAGTAGATGATTAATATTTATGAGATGATTTATGCATTGTTTATGACTAGATTTGGGAGTAGACGAGCAATGTTTGTGAGTATATTTATGCATTGTTTATGAATATATTTGGGAGTAGAGTAAGATTTATGAGCAAATTTATGTATTGTTTATGACTATATTTGGGAGTAGATGAGAAATGTTTGTGAGAAGATTTATGCATTGTTTATTACGGGATTTGGGAGTAGATGAGTAGTATTTGTGGTCAGATTTATGTAAGATTTACGCAGAGTTGTGAGCAGGTTATGGAGCAGATTTAAGTAGATTTTATGAGCAAGTTTTGGATCAGATTTGAGCAGGTTTTGAAACAGATTTGAGCAAGTTTGGAGTAGTTTTGAGAAGAATTATAGAGCAGATTTGAGAGAAGACTTAAGTAGATTTTGAATCAAAATTGTGAGTAGAGGGGATTTATGTCTCCTATGGATTGGAGTCCATGAACCAGCTATTGGAAAAATTAAAGACTTGATATTATTGAATGAAAGGAGCTTTGCTTAAATAGCAAATATGTACAATATGATCCATTGGATCATAACTAACTGAGTTAATCTTAGCCACACAAATTATCCTAGTAGCAACTTAGGATATGAAATATTAATATTATAACACCCCCCTTAAGTGGTACTAGGATATACTAATACCCCCCCTTAATTGATACTAGGAAGTAGTGAAAAAACAACAAAATTAAATAAGTGGCATAGTATGAGTCCAAACAACAAAGCCTTATAAGGTACTCATGTATAATATATGCATAAAAAACCACAAGGGACAATACCACTTGCTATAATAGAAAGAAGAAGAAGAAAGAAGATGTGCATGGAGGATGGAGAGGAAGGAAGATGTCCTCTTCAACCCCCCTAGGACAACTTCCATCAAGAATGACCTACAAAGGATCCATGATATGTCTCAAAAAAGTAGAGAAGCGTTATCAACGAACTGAATGAAACCATACTCCCAAACTGGTGTGTGTGACATAGATCAAGGTTGTGAACCATGAAAAAAGGTCACTAAATAAAACCCCTTGAAACCAAAGTGTCTCACAAAAAAAGAGTGTGAATATAGTGTGGAAAGAACCACAAAAATTGCAAGGGATGTCGAAATTGACTCCACAAGCATGAGTATGTGGTTACCACCTATATGAACACAATGGGTTGATAACAAGGTCCAAAACTTATGGATAAACAACAAAACAAGGGAAATGAAGCACCAATGTAGATGTTTAATGTGTCCTTATGGTGACCTCCTCATCCTATCGAAATGCATGGGTAACCATCCGCTGCATCCCTTGGGTTCTATAGAGGAGATGACTAGATACTAGGATCACATTAACAAATATCTGGGAGTGTCGGGTTCAACCGAGAGTGCACTCCATGATACAATATTTTGAGCTACAAAAAAGTATGGAAAATAGTTTGAAAATGGAAAATGGACACCACCATTATGTTCGTATCAAAAAAATATTTTCGACGACTATAAATATCCTTATATACGGGTGACATTTTATTATTCATTTGCAGGAAAAACAAGAACCTTCTCCTTTCCCTCGTAAGGGAATATTCCAAAAAATGGAAAGAATGGTTTTAAAAAACCTTTTCCCTTGGAATCTTTTGAATTTTTTTTAATGAAAAACTCATATGTAGCATGATTTATTTTCTTTTTTACCCTTTTTTTTTTACAAAAAATAAGTAAAGGTTTTAGTAGCCTTTTATGTGGGTCTAAGGTTCCCTTCCGATTTCCATTAAAAAATGTGTTATATGTAAATAAAATATTGGGGGGCCCAATTTTTTTTTTTTTAAAGTTCCCACCAAATATTTATTGAAAAACATGCGTATGCACTCATCATGCATATGGGCCCATACCGCACCACCATAGGGTGCCAAACTTTGCCCTCCTTCTCAGGGCCAGAACCACCACTTCCATAGGTCAGAATCATAGTCTGGTATACACCATAATTTGACATATCCTCAATTTTTTATGCCTCAACTATGGAATCGCCCTCCGGAATTGATCTTCTGCATCGGGTGAAGAATATTGACACCGCCATTGTTGCCCAGGCAAATGCAGCTTCCAACCAGTGATGTTAGAAGACAAAATTCATACAATGGCTTCTCTATAGTGGTAGTTTGGTCTAGCAAGGGTCATTTTTTTCAACACTACCATTAGTAGCAAGTAAAATCAGAGGATTATGCAATATTAATCTGGTGCCTTCGATGACCATTGCCACACACACCAAAAAAATTTAGAATAATCCTCTTATTGCCACTAATATTGTCGCCTGAAACAACAACACCATTGGACGTTGAGCATAAAAGCACCAACAAAAAAATCAAAGTGTATCTAGCTTGTATGCGCACTCAACTTCACACATTTTTTTTGTGTGACATACCCATGGGAGATGAGAAAACTATGATTCCACCAAAAAATAGGGTGGTCCCATCGACAGTTCGAGCACCTTCTCCAATCGGATTAGCAAATACGGTAATGAATAGATGATAAACAACATAGAATAGCAGTGACCCCGCCATTACCAAAAAAAATTATTATACTGGACATTCCTCCTTCCACCCCCGATTGCCGCTCCCTCGGTCCGCACGACTTTCTCAAGACATATTTGCTTCACCGCATTTTTGCACTATAATTTACGACCATGTACCCGCACGATATCATCACAATGGAAACTAAAATTCATGCAGTCTGTCAGCCACGATGTGGTATTTTCTAGGTGACCCAATTTGCACGCTGGCCAAATTGAATCCGCTAGAGACTACCCATGTGGAAAAAAATTATAGTTCATGCCACACAAATAGTTGAATCGAGACGATAGCTTCCATCGTCACCAAAAAAAATCTAGGGGAACATTTCCATTTTATTCATACACTATCTACATGAAAACCACTAAATTATAAACCACAGATGGATCTAGGACACGAGATATTTGATGTAGTTTCCCATGTAGATATCGATCGCAGATGCAACACCATCAATTTTACGAATCAATGCCAAACTCCTTTAAACCACAAATCTAGATCTCCAATTACATCAAGTTTTATGTAACCTGCACATATTTATGGAGAAAAATATGCTATGATCGCTTCTACGAAATCCTCCAAAGCACTGTAAGGAATCTGCTACAATGATTCTAGAGATAAAAGGATTTATCAACGCAGAAACCTCACTATGGATAAATCCATCGTGATTGGATCAAATGGCAGTGATCATATCTGTATACAGGCCATTGGCATAGGTAGAAGGAGCAACCAAGATAAATTTAGCAGATCTATTTAAAAAAAAAATCCTACATAAGGCATGTGACCCTAGGTTGCCTTGTTTTCATTACCTACGATCTAGGTATAACGGCATTACCAAGAGCAATGGTCGAACCTCCCCCTATGCTTCAACGTGTAGAGGTCTCATAGGTTGTAAGTTTGAAAGATAAAAATCAACATGCATACGTAGCACCACAGGGGTTTTGAGGACAACACAGGATCAAGAGGATGACAAACATAACCATTTTCAAAACAGGACTGACGGATTTGCAAATTGGGCATCGAAGTGTAGTATTAACTGTATAATGGGTAGGAAAGGATCTGGAGGATAACATAGGAGCACGTGTAGAAAAATCCCACTAAGCCCTCCATGGATCACAAGAAAAAGCACTTCGATCCTCCACCAAAAATATCACCTTCCATATCAAAGACATTGCCCTTCATGGATCTATTACCATAAATGACTACAGAAAAAATTATTGATGGCCACTTTGCCTATGTGGAATACCTCAGCCATGAAGGCATGGAATAACCAATGCGCAGTGGTAGTAGTCTGTCTAGAAACAGAATATATAGGATCACCAATGCACAGTGGTAGCAGTCCAAAGGATTTACCAAAACAAATCTGCACTGTTGAAAATTTTCGTGGGAGGCCGCACGATTGGACTGCAATGCAAAACTAGTTAAAACACAAGCTTCAAAAAAACACCAATAACAAAACCAAATCTATAGTTTAAGACTACAAATCCACATAAATCTAAAAATCCTAAAAAGACCTCCCAAAAATTTGCATTTTTTTTCTTTTAACCTTCTGGTTTCTGATCCATAAAAATACGAAGAGCATACTCCCTCAGTTTTAGAAAAAAATAATGAGGAAATAAAAGAGGGGGGATTTCCATGAGGGAAATCCCCCCATGAGGAAAATCTCCTCAAGCTCACAGGGCAAGGAAATCCCGCTCTGATACCATGTTAAAAAAATGAAAGACTTGATATTATTGAATGAAAGGAGCTTTGCTTAAATAGCAAAGATGTACAATTTGATCCATTGGATCATAACTAACTGAGCTAATCTCAACCACACAAATTATCCTAGTAGCAACTTAGGATATGAAATATTAATATTCTAACACCAAAGAAAGGGGATTGGTATCTCCTATGGATTGGTGTCAATGAACTTGAGAGGGGATTAGTGTCTCCTAGGGATTGGTTTCCATGAACTTGAGAGGGAATTGGTGTCTCCCGTGGATTGGTGTCCATGAACATTGTAATAGGGGATTGGTGTCTCCTATGGGTTGGTGCCTATGAAATTTATTAAAATAATATATAACCGATATTTTATCATGGTTTTCTCTCGAAAGGGTGTTTCCACGTAAAAGCTATGTCTCTCATATGTGTGATGATTTGTTTCATTATTGCATTAATATTATTGTTGTTATCATTTGGATTGAAAAGTAAAAACTTTTATCTTATACTGTCCACCCCCTCTCTCTATATAAGCTTGTGTTATTCACATTGAAAGAATAATGTTGAACATTACCTTTAATATTCAATGATATTCTCACTCAATGTGCAATTACTTAGGGTTTCAACACTTCTTGATGTTTTGTTTCCTCTATACTCTAACTGCTACAAATGATACTTCATCCTCCAAATTTCAACGTTCACCTACTTTCTTCCTTAGATTCCACTTGGATGGAAAATCTCCAAAGGTATCCACTACTAGATTTTTATAGTCTTGCACTTTAATGTTTCACTACCTGGGTGCTCTCCTAGCTTGTGAATCCAAAATATTTCTAGTTTGGATGATTAGTGCTATCCTAACGCTAATGGCTATAGGAAATATGGTTCTCTCCAATGATTACTACCAGATAAAGAGTGGCGCTCTCTAGTGCTTATGAGTAGATGAAGGGTGGAACTCTCCAACACTTATGACCAAATGAAGAGTGGTGCTCTCCAACACTTATGTTTAGGTGACACTTTCTCCTAGCATAGTCATCCATATAGATACCATCATTCTTCAAAATTTATGATAGTGCTTTCCAACAACTAAAAGATGAATGAATGAAGCTCTAGATTCATTGTACTTGTTAGACTACACTGTGGCTTGGTTATTCTGCACTATGACTTGACTATACTACATTGTGACTTTGCTATATTACAATGTGGCTTGACTATATTGCACTATGACTTGGCTATACTTTACTGTGACTTTACTTTACTACACTATAACTTATATTATAGCCTTTATTTTAGCTTTCCTTAGTTGTATTAAATTACTTAGCTTTTATTTTCTATATCTAAGCTTACATTTCTATTATGTTGACTGCTTGTTTCTGTATCTCAAGTTGATTGCTTGTCTCTATTTTTATTCAAACTGGCCTCTTAATCTCTTATATTTTTTGTTTGCCACTAGCTACTCTTTTCTATCTCTTTTATGTTTCTTAATGCTTATTCTCTTTTATCCTTTCTTATCTATATTGTTCTTTGCTTCTTCTATATAAATGTTGCTTCTTCTATGTGGATAATAGCTCCACAATATTCTTCTTTTCTATACTTATTTTTTTCTCTATTGTATTATTTCTCTTATCTCTTGTTTTTACTTATTTGTACTATATACTGAATGATTCTTTCTTCTTCTACAAATCTATAAAAAACTTTGAATACTTATTAATATCAAGAAGTTGAAATTCTTCTCTATCTCTGTAGGAATATTCTCAAAATTTTGACTTAATCTCTACTGTTGCTTTACTATCAATCTAAAATATTCATTTTCTTAGGCCACACCTAAGAACCCACTATGATTCTCCTCATTACTAGAGAACCCAACATCAATGTTAGAGTGACACTAAATATCCTTAAATTATCAACTATCTTCTGAGTTGATTCTGCTTCAATCTTCAAACTAAAAATCCTCAAATATTTATATTAATGTTAGGGTGACTCTATCCCTAAATAATCAACTTTCTCTTGAGTTGATTCAACCCATCAATCAATGTCTAACTTCTCTTCTAAGTTATCCCTTTTCTTCAATATAGTTGAGTCCTAGTCTTCACTATTTTTCCTTCAACCAAGTGGAAAGATCTTAGCTTGCTCTACTCAATAAGACCTTTAAAAATTAGAGTTAAAGTCTACAATAACTTTAAAGTAGATAGACCAGGGTTATGCATAAGGGGTTAGATCAGAAATGTCCTTATAAAAAAATTGTGAATCCGTTATGAATCCCTGGAGAATCGAGGTCAACCTCATGTCGGAGGACATGGCAAATTATCTTAATTTTTGAAAAAATTTGGAAAAAATTGGTGAACAGAGGGAAAAAATAGACCAGGAATG
This sequence comes from Wollemia nobilis, assembly GCA_028583015.1. Taxonomy (NCBI): domain Eukaryota; kingdom Viridiplantae; phylum Streptophyta; class Pinopsida; order Araucariales; family Araucariaceae; genus Wollemia; species Wollemia nobilis. The sequence goes on along the minus strand of JAQPPZ010016911.1, from coordinate 1,148,768 downwards.
GACTGGGTGAAAACACATCCTAATTACGTACTGGATAATATACAAATAAGTGTCATTTATTGTCACACCGTCAGACATCCAGAGGTTAAAATAACTTCCACACAAGAGTTTCCCTGTCATGTCTTCGAGGTTCACTATGGCTAAGCATGACAAAAAATACTTGGAGGATGAATTCGATATTTCTTGGAAATTGGTTGAAGGTATAATTCCTGTCAATTATTTCTATTATTGATTTAAGATGTTTTTTCATCTAATTTTTTTTTTATGCAACTTTTTTGGCTAAGTCTAAGAGAGGCTTAACTTACAACTGTGTTGAAAATATAAATCTGAAGGCCATTATTAAGTTCTTCTAAGTAAGACTATTTTTGCTTGGAAGAACAGAACTTCCATTATGAGCATTGACCTATGTTGTTCACATTGTTCAATGTGTGCAGTTTGACTGGTGCACGTACATTTCATAATGCATCAGAACAAAGTTTTCGACGTCAGAATAGAAGAAGTCAAAATGGTGGCGATCGTAAACTTTATTTTAGTTCTTTTTTATAAAAGTTTTTATGATTTTAAAAAAACTGAAGTACCAACAACATTGCATCCCGCACTACTGAAATTGGGTATGAGTTTAGAGGAATTGAGGGTAAGTCCATGTTTCAAATCCAATTTTTAATATATTTTAGCTCTGTTTTCAGTTTTCATTTTTTTTGCACATGTTTGTAGAGAAATTCAGTGACCAAAACTAAAAAATAGGATGTTGGTGTAAGGGGTCACATGCATGAGGTATGTGGTGATTATGAAGAAAATGAATTAGAATCATCACCATTGTCGAGGCCAACAAAACATACATGGTAGGTTACAATTACTACTCCTCATCACCCTGAAATTAAATCTAGTCAGATCAACCGTCCTGCACGTAAGTTTCACTTTCAATATTTTATCATTATACTTCTTAGTGCGTTACATAAAATTATATTAAGTTTTTTTTTAATTTTCATGTTTTCAAAAATACGCACAACCCCCGTACGCAACTTTGTACATGATATTCAATCTTCGTTAGGTAAATCATTCTATTTACTTGAAATTAAAGTTTTTTTTTGTTTTTGGAAAATAATTTTGGCAATTTCTTATTTGAATGTCAGGTGGCTCTCAAGATCAAATCATGAGAACCCCAAAAAAACAAGTGATGAGGCCACTTCCAACATGACAACAACCACAGGTGTAAAAAATGAGAGGGCAAATCAATATGGCCCGTGGAAGAGGAAAAATACTTTTGTAGTCAAGATCGTAGGGTGTTTTCCCCACTTTTTCTTTTAACACAAGTCAAGTACCAGAGGTGTCAACCGTGAATGTTGGATTAGATAATATTTAGCTTGATGATACATTTTTTTTGCAAGAAAACATTGAGGGCTTTCAGGCGACAGAGGTGCTTGATGATGCACATGCATAGGTAGAAGAAATAGCACCCCCAACAGTTGAGCAAATAGTATCCGCTCCTGTGATGGAAGCCCACTGTCATCCTCAATTCGAGGATGACAAAGTTAAATTTGATATTCAGTATTCTATGTGTGATGGTATTGAAGCAACCCTCCAAGAGAGGGTGCTTAAATATTTACAATTTATAAAAAAATGGGAAATTTGGGCTAAAGTGCTTATCAAGAAAATAAATGCCCATTACAAAAATTTTAATAAAATGGAGAAGCATTTTTATCAATATAAAAACGAACTAAAGAAGCTTAGTGGTCTGTTACAACAGGCCACATTAGGATTAGTGATGTGCATGACTTCATCCGATGATGAAGTTTTAAATATTATGTTGAATAGAATTGAGAACATCAATGCCGAAGCCCAAGCATACTATAACCAATGGGATTTCAATAAGAAAACTGTTGATGTTGCTTTAGCTAAAAGAGATGTGGCCGAGGTGAGAATTTAGATGTATGTTTTTCTTTTACTAATTCTACTAACTTATGTCTTAAATTTTTTGAAGTTGCTTAAATTATGTCATATAACTCTACTAACTTATGTTTTTTTTTCTTTTGTAGTCAAACTTTGAAAATTTGAAATTACAGGTTCATACAAGTCAACATTGAGGCTGCAAAGGAATTTTTGAAAATGTCCATTATTATGAAGAGAACAACCCAACATAAATTAAGAGATAACAACAATCTAAAAAAATATCTATGTGAAAAACTAAAAGTGGATTCGGATCTCCTAATAAGGGAAGGACTAGAGAAACATCCTGGTTTGAAAGAGCTTCAAGATCCTACCAAAGAAGATGTTGGGTTGTTGGAAAATTTCAAGAAAGGATAAGAAAATTTAGTCAGATCTAGAGCACTGCCAATGCCTGGTGTATAAGAAGCAAAAAATGTAATAGAACATGCATCTCCAAGAGAAACATCAGCAGAACAAACATCGGCAGAACATCCGGAATGTCAAACATAGTTTGAGAAATTTCAGTGTTGAGTGGAAGTTTGTGTTGTTTTTCAACACAGTTAAAGACATCTTATATATTTTAAATATATATATGAAAAAGACAATTTACAAATTTATCATCCTCTTTAATTTTTTTGTTCTTCCTATTTATAATATTTTGATGCATTTTTCATCTATGGAAATATGAATATGAATATGAGTGTTGTTGTTTTTGAAATAATTTTAACTGTTTATAATCTTAATATGAATATGAATGCAATTATAATCAATATGAATGTGGTTAAAATTAGTATGAATGCTCTTCTTGTTCAAAATGATAAATATGAATGTTGTTCTTGTGTCAATATGAATGCTCTTCTTGTGTCAATATGAATGCTCTTCTTGTTTTGAAATGATTTTAACTGTTTATAATCTTAATATGAATATGGATGTAGTTAAAATCAATATGAATGCAGTTAAAATCAGTATGAATGCTCTTCTTATCCAAAATGATAAATATGAACGTTGTTCTTATGTCAATATGAATGTTATTCTTGTGTCAGATAAAATCAATATGAATGCTCTTCTTGTGTCAATATGAATGCACTTATTGTGTTTGAAATGCTTTTAATTGTTTGTAATCTCAATATGAATATGAATGCAGTTAAAATCAATATAAATGCAATTAAATTCAGTATGAATTCTCTTCTTGTCCAAAATGATAAATATGAATGATGTTTTTGTGTCAATATGAATGCTCTTCTTGTGTCAGATAAAATCAAAATGAATGCTCTTCTTGTGTAAGATAAAATCAATATGAATGCTCTTCTTGTGTCAATATGAATGCACTTCTTTTTTTGAAATGATTTTAATTGTTTATAATCTCAATATGAATATGAATGCAGTTAAAAAATCAATGTTGTAAATTCATATGAATATTGATAAATGTTGTAAATACTTATAAAAAATTTATAGATGAAAATGATAACTAACAAATTCATATTGATCAATGTTGTAAATACTTGAAAAAAATTACAATTCATGTAATTGAAACATACAAATACTATGATATAAAGTCAATTAAAACTATTTCAAAAACAACAAAGGGCAGAACATGAAAACTTCTTAATAATTAAATTTTATGAAATCTAACAAATTTGATAAAATATTGTAAAATTTGATATCAAATCAATTTCAATTTATTGTGAAATACTGGGAAAATCACAAAATATATTAAATACCAAATAAGGTATCTGAAACGTACAATGCTCAGCTTGTCAAATCTATTTTCAAATGAATTCAAATTGTAAAATACTTGAAAAATGTAATGCTAAAAAAATCACAAATCAGGTAGCTTGAACAAACAATTTTCTAGCTTGTTCTGCATCACTATGAAGCATAGTGGATATCTGTGTCTCCACATTCTAATCACTGGAAGCATCATCATCTTCCACATCGGTCATATTCAACACACTCCTTCTGCCTACAAGGGAATTCCACAATGCAATTGCTCTGTCATAGGGAAAATTTTCAACTGATAGGATGATACATATATTCGCAAACAATTTTCTAAATTTTTCTCTAGCCTGTTATGAAGCTTATATTTCACAAAAGATAGTGCACTAAAAACCCTCTCGTCTTCCACTGATCCCAAAATAATTGTTTGACATAATTCATATAAATAGAAGTATTCACTTATAGTATCTTGTAGGATAGTACTTGGATATAATTTTTGCCACAAACATGCAATGGAACTAGTCTCATGGATGTTACTCAAAAGTGATGTTTGTCCAAGCATTTTTCTTCCAAAATGTGTTGACTGTTCTTTCAAAATATTTTTGTGAGTATACCACTGATTGTAATACCATTCATTTCCATAATTTTACTGAAATGCTCAATAAGTTTTATCATATATTTAACAAACAAATCATTTGATGAATTGAAGTCACTATTAGAACCCCAAAACATAGGTTTAACCACACCCATAGCCTCAAGAAACTCATCTCTTTGAAACTGATCTCTTATCTCACTTGTCAAAGATTTTGCTATATTGGACAAATTTTTTCTAGTTTTATGTAATACAACATGAAATCTATTATGTTACAGGAACTTGTTTAGCACCGTCCACACCTATACTTGATTGTATTTCAAAACAATAAAGAGGCATCAAATTTCCCTGATTTTTAATACAAATATGATCATTGATGTCAAACTTCAAATAGCTTGTTGAATCATTCACGTGTGTCAATGTATTCCAACTATGAAACAAGGGATATTTAAAATCTACGTTGAACACATAAATTTTCAATAACACATATTTGTTTTCTCATCCTTATGAAGTCAACGATGTAGATGGATCTCTCTTATGCAAATTTTATCAATCTACTCATTTATTATAACATTGGAAGTAAATAGCACATAACGTCAACAGGGTTTCAAAGTTAGTAAAAAAAACAACAAATCTTATGCCTTACCAACTCCTTGAATACTTGCATACATAAACCCCATTAATGACTGATATTCTTTAAAAAATTTGTGTGCAAGTTGATACAATGAAATCCACCTTGTATCTACATATTTTAACATTTTTTTCCTTCTGTAACTCCTAGTGCAAACTGTTGAAACTCTGAAAATATTTTTGGACTGCAAGAAAAATAAGAATGTATTTCATGAATGAGGTCTTCCACTCTCGCAATATTTTCAAAAGTGCTCACAATTTTATATTCAAGATTTACTCTATGAGCCATGCAATGAATGAGTATCATATATGGTGCAGTTATGGTTTGTAGTCGAACACAGAGACCACTCCTATACCCTTATATTATAGCAGCTCCATCAGATCCAACACATATTAAATTTGAGGCTATGTCTATGTCATTTATTCCCGTAATATCTTTTAAACTAGTCACAACCAAATTATAAATATTTTCTGTAGTTGAATTTTCAACCATCTTATGTAATCCTAGCAAACTAGGCTGCCTGACATTGTTTTGAAAAGTATACACATGCATATAAATCCAGGATACGTTGTCCACAACCGTCACCTCATAAATAGATAGTGAAATGAATCTGGAAAGTTTTACTCTCTCCCTCAGGTCCTCCTCTACTAATGATATACATTTTACTATTTCCCAACCACTTCGATCAGACCAATGGCAACTCAAATTTTTTTGTAAACCAGCTAGCAGAAACAGGTGCTTATAATTAAAATAATCGAACATGGGTCTACCCTTTTTGAGAATACTAAGTACAACAACAAATTGTAAACCTTTTACGCCTAAGGTGATATTTTTTATTTTTTGAAAATGGGCTTCAATTTTTGCACCTTTCTCAACAAGAGATTGTTGTTCCTTTAAGTGATTGTCATAATCTATTGCATATCTGACATGCATACATTCTGATGCATCCTTCCACCTAACTGTTTTAATAATTTTACTATCAATTCCTTTAAATTTTACATAAACTTTGCCAACGTGTTTTTCTATTGTATCTATCTTATTTTGCAACCTATCCTCTTTGCCAAGTTTCCAACTACAAATTTTGCATCTACATACTTTATCATCGACTTGGTTGTCATTAGTTAGGATAGGCTCTATCCATGGAAAATTTTCTACTCATTTATTCTTAAATGCCCGTCTAATATACCAGTTAGATGCCTTATGCTTTTTATTTTTCTTACTTATAGATTCAAAAGAAGTTTGTAATGTATTTGATTTATTGCTTTTATTTTCAACTATGTTATTTTGAGGATTATCTTCAATTGCTTGTTGGATGTAATTTTTAAGAGAATTTTTATTAGAAGTCATCTCTTGTTTATGAATATCTTCAAGCGGATGCATATCAGGGTCCACATGGTATTCTGCAAAGTAGCATACAATTCTATTCTTAATTATTTTTTAATTTAACAAAATAAACTAACAAACAGAAATATGGTTTATATCATCATGCAATATGGCTATAGGTACTCTAACCATTTGAGGAAGAAAGCATTATTTAAACTAACAAATACACCTAAATGTTAAGTAGTCAAAAATCATTTGTACCTTGAATTTGCATAGATGTCGATGGCTCGTTCGATTTCAACGTATGGCTAAAATAATTTAGGATACCCTTTTCAGATTTGGCCCCCTTATTTGCATCTCCAGTAGGTGACATTTTACTTGTAAAGAAAATATTTTTAAATTTAGAAAAGTAATAAAATGTTGAAGACATCTTACTTCTGTGAAGCCTTAAGATAATATTGTAATTAGAATAAACGCATAGATGGTTGGAAGAAAAATAAATACCTATTTCCAGTCATTATTTATTTTGATTTTTTTATGGTATTCAAATACTCTGTTTTCTGGAGACAATACCTGTAATTAATAAGAGCAAAAAACCAATCAATATAAATTTGAAATACAATTTAATCATAGATACAATCAAAGATACAAAATGTTGAAAAATATCAAATTCTAGCACAAATTGGACAAGAAGCAGAGCATCACTTTGTCTATAAAGAACCACAATATTTACCTATTTAAAAATCTTGTAATAGAAAAAGGGATCTTAATGGAAATAGAGAATCAAAAAATTTTAATATAGATAGAAAATAGGAGGAAAAATGGAGAACAAAGCATTGATTTATTTTTAGTAAATGATAAAAACACAGCTAAAGAAAAACCAAAAATTAGATGATAAAAGAACAAATATTATTATTACAAGTGCTACAACTATTATTCTCTATAAAACCAAAAAATACAGGATCACAGATTCAAATATCTAAAGAGAAACATAGTACCTACTGTAGAAAAAGGTTCGTCTGAAAAGAGATCCACCGGGCGGTTCATGCAGGAAATGGGCTGTCGATCCAGGTGAACGATTGATCCAGCTTGCGGTTCGGGTAGAAATTATATTTCGGTTGTAGAACTGTGATTAACATGAAGTCCGACAATCGGTTTGGGTGGAATAAGCTCACCGACTAATGGTTCGGGTGGAATATGCAGTCTGACAGCTGGCCCAGTTGGAACTAGTTTTTTGGGTGGAACAAGTATATCGACTACCAATCCGGGTGGATATAATGTTTGGTCGTCGTGCCAGGTGGAGAACTATGTCGTGTCGATCCGTGTACAACGCACATCACTGAAGTTTGATGGAATCTGCAACAAATCAAATGTTTCAGTTCATATTTTCGCTTTAGAGTTTTACTTTTCTTTGAATTATTTCTCTAATTATTCATTTACTTAAATAATTTTCTTCTTCAATTTCTATATCCTTGCACTCCCCATGCACCTTAGAATCCTTCATTCTTTTATCCTTCTTTTGCAATTCTTCTAGCATTTGTAACCTATTCTTCATCTTCAAAATCCTTTCCTCAAACGTATTCTTCTTTTTCATACATTATTCCCTTAATGAATGGGGGAAGTTCCTTTTTTATTTAGTTTAAATCCTTTCCTCCACTTGCTTTTTCATTCATTTGTGGATTGTTACATTCTTTTCTTCAATATAATTTAAGCTTCCAATACTTTTCATCTTCAAGTCATTCATTGCATCCTATCAAGGACTTGTTATCATTAGTCCTAAGAATTCTCAAGCTAAATTCCCATTATTTTACATGAAGGAAAGAGTTTTGTTTTCCACTACACATATATAAACCTTTTTTCAAAACTCCAACTATATTTGTTGAAGCGGAGGCTTAGGTCCAACAACATACAAATCCTAGTAAAATTGTCATGCATCCTCTTAGTTTTTTAAAGAAGACATAAATTACTAAAATATATTTTTCAATCTCAATAAAAAATCTTACATTAGATTAGTAAGCAGATTCACTAAGTCCACTCATAATGCACAAATAGATCCAACTGTTTTCCTTAGGTAAATCAATATATAATGACCATATAGTCATGAAGATCCCTATAATACTAGAGAAGCAAGAACCTCTCTTTAAAAAATTAATTCTTCTAGAAATAGTATGCTATTCATCATCACGCTCCTAATAATTTACCATTATGCCATATATCATGTAAGTCTAGGTAATTTGCAAGCATTAGAGTCCATGGCTTGTATTATCACGTTAAAAAAGAAGTAACTTTTAAGTTCTTGAAAATCAAAGCTTCCTTTATTATCAGATATATAACATACACGGTAAATTACTTCTAGAAAGTTGTCATGAGTTTATCAACATCTTTAATTTCATGGAATTGGTTAGTGTTTCAAGATGTCAAGCCTCTTGATATAAAACCAAATTTTATTCATCAACAACTTTGAAATAATTTTAACCTTATAAAATATTTCAACTCAGATTTAAAAATCCTAAATAGAGATTAGATTCTTTTAGTTTAAAAAAATATGCATATTGTCATTGACATGGATGCTCTTTTTAGGCAATTGAACAAGAAGACTATGAGAAAGACACGAAAGATGACAAACGCTCAATTGAAAATGAAATGAAAGAATCCAATCAAGGTTTTAACATTTGGTCTTGCTCATCAAAGCCAAATTGACCAAATACCCTCACTCACTTTATGTCAAGCAAGTCAAAAAGATGAACATGGCCCTATGTGGTAGGTTTGAGTGACAAGGAATCTCAAGATAGACGTCTTGTTTAGAATCGTGGATAATGACGTCTTCATCATTTTGTAGTAGTTTGAGACATATCATTTATATATAAATAACAAAAATGTGCCTGTCTGCATTGCGTCCGTATTTTGTTGTCACACTTATGTGGTGGAAAATCAAAGTCGTAGGCGCTCCGGTTTCTTCGGAATCGACGATATATATTTTGGCTTGTTTCTCATGGTATATGGTTGTATTTTTCTCTTTTGTTAGGTTTATAAAAAATAAAAATAATAATAAATATAAAAGTATATCTTAGGATAAGAGTGAATGTGTGAATTGAGTTTATATTATTTAATGATTTTTTTTAAAGGATTTTTTTATTATAATTTTTATGAGTTCAAATGCCTGGAAGAAAATATGTGGTTAGCAACCAATGTTTTATGGACAAGGTTACCTTGTATTTAAGACCATAGAGTGAAAAAATTACCATATAGATAAAACTTTTGAAAGACTTCTAGTATAAGTTAGACAATTTGGACTTCCATATCAACTTATCATAATGAGGTTTTGAAAAATATTGGTAATAATATATAAGAGTTTATTCAAGAGGCATGTGGATTTAGAGAGCGAAAGCAAGCTATGCCAACATAAATATATGTTACTATGGTTATTTTATAACCTTTTTCAAAATCCATTGTAATTAAATGTGAATCAAGACAATAAGTTCAACAAGTGGAGTATGAAAGGATTACATTCTGATTTTACATATACTATGAAATCACACACATGGAAATATTACAAATTGAAATAATTCAAGAAAGAGTTTAAAGATGTTAGTTATGAGACAACCTAAATTTGAAGAAAGGATCAAAATGTAGTAGAAGATGACTCAGATCAAAGATTTTCCACTTCTAAATAATTTGCAAAGAGATCCTCCTACGTTGTTGAATGATAAAGGTCATCATAGTTGATTAAATAAAACATTAGAAGAATCAAGAAGGATGTATAGAATCAAGAATTATAATGTACAAGTTCAAATTCAAAAGAAACAAAGGTTAAAAGGAAAGATATGGAGTCATCTCTCAAAGTGATGAAGGTGAAATAAATTAAGATTTATCGAGGTAAATTATTTATATTTTTATTGAATAGCAATAGATCATCTCCTTTAGTAAAGAATATAGTAGTGTAGAGCTTATCCCTTACACTTTAGGGTTTCTAGGGTAATACAATAAATAAAGTAGTATGGAGGCTATCCATTGCATTTTAGAGTTTCCAAGATAACATAAAAAATATAGTAGTATTGATGTTATCCCTTAAACTTTAGGGTTTCTAGGGAAGCATAAAAAACTATTAACAAGTTCTCCAAAGCAGTATAAACCTTATCAAATATATTAAAGAAAAAAATCTTTTTATTTGATATTACACATTAAATAGCAATCACACATACAAAATGAGACACATTTTTTAAGAAGGAAACCACAACGTGAAAAACTTTTGTGAATTATTAGAATGAAAAACTTGATCAAATTCTTGTGATGCAAGGTTACAATAAATCAATACAACAATGCTTCCAGATTTTAAGAATGACTCTACAAAAGACATTCATAAATAACTTGCATCTTGCTTCATGAGATCTCATATGCCCTACACCAATTTGAATATACACAATATAATAGAGGAGTTATAAACATTACATCATGGCTCCTTACCATCTCAATTATGTGTGTCTAACTATCTTGAATTCCTTGCACACAAAAAGCATGAGTGAAATATAACTTGGAGTTATATAAAATGTATCACTCTCAAACAACCACACATGACATCTATCTTATCGTATATCACTCTAAGATGCTATTTATGACACTTGTTGTAAGAGTTATAAAGAGGTGTCAAGACAAATTTTAGAAGAAATATTTTTCCTAAAAATATTATTTTAATAAATTAGAATAGTAAATATTTCACAAGAGACAAGTTAAGAAAAAAAGTAAATATTAACATTCCTAATAAGCCTATATATGATAAATCAAATTATGAATAATTTAAAAATAGAAGAAATCAATGAGGATAGCATTAGTGGAAATGAAAAAGAGAGAAATACCATCAAAGTATAAAGAAAGTGAAAAGATACCTGGATGGATATTAAAAATAAGAATTGAAAATATTGATAAACATGGTATCTTGGAATGTTTAAGGTATGAATATGACCTCAAAAAAGTTATTAAACATAAAATAATAAAAATATGTAATGAGAAATGTGAGGACACATTAAAAAATACGTGGAAGATGAGGGATTGCCTAATGGTTTTTTAATGGAAAATTCAAGAGGTATTGCAGTGGTAGGAGATAATTACAAATGGAATTGATAGCTTCTACAAGTAAATGTTTATTGGATTGCTCATCTTTATTGCTCCAAATAAATTTACTCTTCGATATACATGTTGGAAGGATTTTAGTTTATTCTTGTCAAATTCAATGATGATTCATATTTGTGATCTCTAGATTCTTAAGGGAACTTCAACACAATTCTATCTCTTTGAAAAAAGACCTTGGTGATAATCCTAGAATTATTAGATTTTACAATTCCTTACTAGAATGAACAAAAATAAACCATCCACTCAAATATTATAACAAGATAAAAAAATAAGAAAAAGGAGAGAGTGATAACACACAAGAAATGAAGGATGCCCTTAGGCACCCACACAAAATGGTCAAGATAAAGAATAATTCTAATAGAAAGGATTGGGGGATGATTTGTATAAAAACCTCAATAGTTAATTATAAATTACACAACTCTTGATTGACATAACATTAGTCATTACTGAGATCATGGCATAAATATTGAAGCCTCTTTTGCATAAGATTATTTTCCCTAAACAAGGAGGTTATGTGGAAGGGTGTCAAATAGTGGATGAGATAGTTCTTGCTCAGGAAGCCATCCATTCCATAGAAGTACAAAAATATCCTTCTATATTCATTCATTTAGACTTATCCAAAGCTTATGACAGAGTGGATTAACACTTCCTTATCAAAGTTTTGAGACAATTTGGTTTCTCTTAAGATTGGATGGACTGGATTATTAGTTGTATCTCTTCAGTTTCCTACTTAGTTCTTATCAATGATAGACCTTCACAACTGTTCCCTACTTCTAGAGGTATTAGGCAAGGTGACCCCCTCTCCCCTTATTTATTCATCATTCTTGTTGAATGCTTGGGTAGGACTATAACCAAAAATAGAGATAAGAAAACCCTTGAGGGAGTTACCATTGCTCATGGAGCTAGGCCTATCTCTCATATTCAATTTGTTGATGACTCTACTCTATTAGGTAAATCTACAGTTAAGGAATCTTCTAAAATTAAGCAATTCATTAGCTAATTTCTAAGGCTACCAGACAATTGATCAATGAAGACAAGTCTAAAGTCATTTTCTTTCACTGCTCTACCAAACAAGAATCCATGGTCTTGGAAAAATTAAGATATAATAAGACCTTCCTTTTGATCACTTATTTAGGCATCCCTATCAATACTCAAAGACAAAAAAATAAAGACTGGAATTGGTTGTTGGATAAAGTTAAGAAGAAAATTGAAAAGTGGACCAATAGGTGGCTTTCTTTTGGGGGTAAAATTACCTTGGTAAAATCTATCCTTCAAGCTATACCTATTTATGTTTCTATCATGTTAAATATCCTAAAGGTTGATCTTCAAGAATTATATAAAATTAATCATTGATTCCTCTGTAGTGGTACAAAGGAGAAAAGAAAATGGGCCTTGGTTAAATGGGACACTTTATGTCTTTCTAAGAATGAAGGGGGGTTAGGATTCTATTCTACTATTAATAACAACAAAGCTTTAACGCCTAAATTATATTGGAGGATTTTACATAACTCCAATGCCCTTTGGGCCAATAATCTTCGTGCTAAATATACTGAGAACAAAAGTCCTGAAGACCTTGTTCACTATCAATTGCCTACCAAAGGTTCTCCCATTTTAGTGGTTCTTAAGACTGGTGAGGATTTGATTAAGAAAAACTTATTTTGGATCATTCAAAATGGTCAGAAGGTAAATTTTTGGATAGATTCTTGGGATGGTCACCAGCATTTGATAACTCAGTTTCTTGATTGGAGGTCTTAGATGGATGAACTTCACCAAGCTAATTGGATAATGGTGGTGTTGAGTGGTATTTTCACCCGATTGTGAAAGTACACTCTTCCTTAGGATTTGGGTTCCAAATCCTCTCTTGCAAAGAAGTTAAACAAACAACTTCTCCAAGGTCTCCGCTGTATTAGCATTTGCATATGTGTATTAGTAATCTCAAATAAAGATATTCAATTTAAATGCTTGGAACACCTTAGTGATTGCAAGTAACTGTAAACAAGGGGCAATGTTGGTTTATTTCACCATGAAACTTTAGTGATTGTTCATTGTTTTTTGGATTTTGAAAATTTTTAAATGTTTATTTTAATGCCTGAAAATAAGTTAAAATTTTTGGAAAAAATAAAATGCAGAAAATGAAAATGAAATGCAAAAAACTGAAAATAAAACACATTCAGTATGATGCTATCCTATTTCGACAAAACCGAAGATGTGAGGTTTTCATGCATGCAACCTAACCTATTGGACCTGCAAAACAAGCACAATTCGGATAAGCTAAGTGCTAGCTCCTAGGGTTTTAAATGAGGTTTTTCAGATTTAAACATTCGCATGAAGCAACCAAGAAAACTTGCATAAACTCCATTTACAAGCCTAAAATCTGAAAAGGGGAAAAATAGACATTTAATCTTGCATGCAGAAAATGACTCCTCCTTTCTTGTCCATAAGATGCAACTTTATGAAATTTTCTGTATTAAAAATTTGTCATTTTACAATAACAAAAATTTATGGTTTTCCCAAACCAGTCCATGGAAGAAAAACGACTCAAACAGGTCCAGAATGGCCCTCTTGCCTTCAAATCTGCAACTTTGCTCGCAGCAATTTCCAACCCCCTATGACCTCTTTGAATCGCGTATTTAAAACCTCTGAAAAAATTGTTTCTCTTTCCATGACGGTTCGTTTCATTTTCCAATGGCTATTCATTTCACCTTCCCTGACTGTTCGTTTCATTTGCTTTGGTTTCCATTTTGTGGCCCTTCGTTGTGAAAATGTAACATGTCGCGATAACGTGACACTTTTCTTTCTTCTCTCTCTTTGCTTTGAATCGCGAAAATGCAACATGTCGCGATATCGCGACATTTTTTCTTTTTCGATCGCGACCATGCAACGTCGCGATATCGCCACACTTTTTCTCTTTTGACCGCAACCATGCAACATGTTGCGATATCGCGACACTTTTTCTTGTTCGGCTGCGAAAATGCAACATGTGATATCGCGACACTTTTTGTCTTTTGGCAGTGAAAACGCAACATGTCTCGATATCGTGACACTTTTTCTTGTTCGGTAGCGAAAATGCAACATGTCACGATATTGCGACACTTTTTCTCTTTTGGCCGTGATAGTGCAACATGTCGCGATATCGCGACACTTTTTCTTGTTTGGCCATGAAAACGCAACATGTCGCGATATCATGACACTTTTTCTCCTCGCTCTTTCTCTTTGCTTTGTGCCGTGAAAATGCAACATGTCATGATATCGTGACACTTTTTCTTCCTTGTTCTTTCTCTTCTCTTTTGGTTGCGAAAATGCAACATGTCGCAATATCGCGACACTTTTTCTCTTTTGACCGCGACCATGCAACATGTCACGATATTGCGACACTTTTTCCTCCTTTGGTCGCGACGATGCAACATGTCATGATATCGCGATACTTTTTCCTCCTTGCTCTCTCCCTTTGCCTTGGACCGTGAAACTGCAACATGTCGCGATATCGCGACACTTTTTTCTCCTTGTGGTGTTTTGCTTTTTCTTTGATCTTTAGCATATGGGCCACTTCGGTCTTCTTGGAAAATATGCAAAAAAAATGTGGATCCCCAATTTTGGGGTACATTGTGGAGCAGCCACAATAGGTGACTAATTATTGTCGATACCATACTGGTAATTTAGAGGTTGGTATATATAGGATCCCTTTTGAGTACTGGCCTATTCAAATTCCAAAAATTCAAAAACAAGACATCCAACGCATCCTACATATGAGATCTCTCTCTTGGTCCCATGAAAAAGATTTTTTTGGATGGAACAACAATACTAAGGGTGAGTATTAAGTTGCTCAAGGTTATTTGACCTTATGCCATAATAATCCCAACCAATTTTATGATATATTTTCTCAGTTGTGAGTTGAAAATCTTGATGAGCCTTGAAAATACTCCTATTTTGTATGAGTTTCATTAATCATTATGCGACTATATAATAGGAATTGTATATTTTTATGAATGGTTATGTAATTATTTGATAAGATTATGTGTGTTATCTAATTTGTATGTTTTAGTGTATTTTTGTGGAATTGTAGTTGATTTAGTCAGATTTGGATAAGTCGAGGTCTTTTCATGGACATGGCACTTTGTTTCTTTAAGAATTAAAGCATGGTAAGTAGGTGCCTTCCTCTTCAAAGAAGGTGCCAACAAAAGGTAGGCGCCTTAATATTCTAGGAAGGCGCCAATAGGAGATAAGTGCATTACTCTTCCAGGAAGGCATCAACAGAAGGTAGGCGCCTTCCTCTTCCAGGAATCCACCAATAGAAAGCAAGCACCTTCATCTTCTAGGAAGGCGCCAATAGAAGGCAAGCACATTCCTCTTCCAGGAAGGCACTAATGGAAGGTAGGCACCTTTTATATAAAGAAGGTGCCTGATATACTTAGGCACCTTCCTCATAGAGAAGGTGCCTTTGTTCTTCGCTCGTTGACCAGATAACATGATGTGGGTAACATTGACTGGTGCAGTTCCAACTCTACATCATGTAAGTTAATTCGAGAGTTGCACTAACATATGAGAATGTCCTACCTATGCCAGGTGAAGCATGAACCAATCATAGAACACACAATCGTTAAGAATGAATGCCAATTTTAGCAGATGTCAATTACATTTACCAGACTATCTTAGTTTAGTCTGGAATGAATCGATTGTTGTAACCACCTTGTAACAAAAGATCTGTGGGTGTGCTATATAAACACACCTAGACCTATCTGATAAGATATCCAATATCGAAGATAGAATACAGAATATAGAGAGAAGTATAGAGGTTAAGAAGAATTATAATTCCTTGGTGATTATAATAAATATCTAAGAGTTCCTAAGCACGTGTTCAGCTGGGAGGAAGCTGTTGGAGCCTGGGCCCACTCCAAGCCAGTATTTATTCCATTTCTTTGTGTTTTCTAGATTAGCTTACTGCTTTCATAGGTTTATTTCTACACTGTTATTTTATGATTGCAATAGGTTTGTTCTTAGTATGCATGTATGAATATTTTCTTTCTCAAGATTTAATTATTCATACGTAATTTATTGAGGAGCGAATGAATGATTGACAACCTTTGAAACACCCCCCAATAGTAGAGCTAGTGGACTCATCTCAAAGTGGTATTGTAAGTGATCCTATGTGAGACCCTTCGCAAGTTTACGAAGCTCCCTAGGTTGATAATTAATGCACGGGCAAGTGACAAAAATAGGAAAAAATTTAACCTTGTTTGGCCCGCAACATTTTGGCACCGTTTTCGAGGAAGTGCCTCTACTAGATCAATTGCAATACCTGAAACCTTCCATCTAGCATTGTATGAGTTCTTCGAGAAGAAGAGGACCTGACGGTCGATTTGTAAAAAAAAATCTCCAAAACCTGAGTTGGATGAACACTCTGAGCTCGAACTAGATTTGCCTGAATCACAACCAGCACTCCATTGGAGTTAGGATCTACACTTTGTGCAAAGTGCTTCCTCATCCCTTCAACTTGGGTAAGAAGGAACAATCATAAACCCCCTGTTTAAAATGACACCTTTAGAGGAAGCCCTATTGTGGAAAGCTATAGAAGATCAAATGATAACACCATATAAACTTTAGAGCCTTGACTCAAAAATTTTGAATGACCGTAAGACCATAAGTATTGCATTAGAGATCACTTTTCTTGAAAAAATGGCCAATGTAGAAGAAGTTTCATCTGGATTTAGCTTCTCGATTGATGAAGGAGTAGGAGATACCAAAATGAAAAACATATCCCCTGCTCACCTTCCTACCTTCAGAGGATACCTAACCGAGGACCCTGACCTGTTATTATTTAAGTTTGATGTTTTATGTAGGTCTGTGGACTACAAATTTGATACGTAGAAGCTGAAGCTCTTTCCTTCCACATTGGATGATGCAGCTCTGCAGTG
The DNA here is from genome assembly GCA_028583015.1 of Wollemia nobilis. NCBI lineage: Eukaryota > Viridiplantae > Streptophyta > Pinopsida > Araucariales > Araucariaceae > Wollemia > Wollemia nobilis. The sequence continues at coordinate 1,131,541 of JAQPPZ010016911.1, read as the reverse complement.
GTTCATTGGTTTGGGGAGAAACACATTACCACATGGGATCAAATGAAGAAGCTCTTTCTAGAGCAATATCAAGACTTTGGGAGAGCAAGAGACTCTAGAGAGGAAATCTTGAGCATGACGCAGAAAGAGGATGAGTCTCTCGAAGAGTACTAGGAGAGATTCAATTTCAATCTTCAACGGTATCCTCACGCGAAGTTATCTGATAAAGCTCTCAAAAGAATATTTTTGAGAGGGCTTAAAAATGAATCACTAAAGGCTCTCAACATGATTTCTGGAGGTGATGTCTACCAACACGCTATGGAAGACATCCTACAACTATGTCAAAATTACTTAAGGAGAGGCAAGACCAGTTCTAGAACCATGAAAGTGACTACTTCAGTCACGAAAATAGAAATAGGCAACATGCTGGAAGATCTAAAAAGCAAAATGCTTTCATCTCTAGCATTGCAGATGGATGCACTATTGTAAGAGAAAAAGAAGTAAGAAAACGATGCAGCATTGGCTTATTTATACCCAAAATGAAGAGGAAAGAATGCAAAGAACGCATGCCCAAAGAACAAAGTTAGATTATGCACAGTTTGTAGGCCGAACCATGAGACCTGAATGTGTCAAAAATTTCCTAGAAATCAAGAGGATGTTGAAGCCACGGAGTTCTATTTCATAAGCAATCGAAAGAGTTGGCCACAACCCCCTACGGGGAATATGCCAACTAGAATGCCATCATACGAGGGAGGACCATACATGTAACAAGGCCTGCCTTAACCACATAACATGGGGTGGTGGGGGTCATCACCTTGGTCTAACGCACCCCAAGAACAACATTCCTGAATCAACAGCCCTGGATGGCATATCAATATCTGGGGTAGTAGTGGAGAGGCCACACTCCATGGAATCTGACCCCATAGAACGTAGCACCAGATCACCCCCATAAAAAATTGCTGATCTTTCCAGTAGTGAGACCTACACAACTACCCACACAATCGATGATAAATCCTAAAAATAGAGTGAATCATCCAGCATACAACGTGGAAGGTGAGATGTATCTGATGTATTATATTTAGCTTAGGTCTGGTAGATAGCTAGGAGTAGAAACACCTTTGCTGATAGAAGAGGAGGAAGATGTAGGAGAAATACCTCTTATAGAAGAGGTGGTAGAAGAAGTAGCTGAGAGAGCAAAGGCTCCATTTCCTTACCGGCTATAAGAATAGAAGAAACTAATGTAGCCGGAGTTTGATATCATGTCCAGCTTGAAGAACCTCATAGTGACAATTCCACTATTTCAAGCTATCCGAGATGTCCCGATATATACCAAGGCGATAAGGGAGATGTGCCTAAGAAGGCCAGCACAGAAAGTAACCTAAACTATCAATGTCGTGGGTAAATTAGCAGATTTTATGATGGGAAAGATGTGTCATCCCAAGTATGCAAATTCGGGTAGCCCAGTGTTGACTATAAAAATTGAAGGACATTCCTTGTCCAATACATTGGTCGATCTCGAAGTAGCCATCAACGTAATGCCTCAGGAGACCATGTAGAGGATACAACTTACAAACTTGAGACCCACCATGAAAGTGCTACAGCTGGCCAATCAATCAATCGTGGAACCGAAAGGAATGCTTGAGGATGTAATAGTGATAGTCAGTGCATGGGAATACCTAGTCGAATTCCTAGTTTTACTGTCTAAAACTAGGTTGGGTGGCTACCTGCTCATCTTGGGAAGGCCATGGCTAGAAAAAACCAATGCTTACATCAGCTTTCATGATGGGCTGATGACCATCTTCAATGGACAAAACGTCAAAATATTGAGCATTCCACCCACTGCACAATCTGTTGACTGGTTGGGAGAACCTATGTTGACCAAGCATGAAGATCATGAGCTATCCATAATCCAATCGGTGATGGCGTTGGATGAGTTTATGGAAGAAGAATATGAGGATGGTGCTATTATAGGGTCCTTCATGGAGAATCCTCCATCATCACACCTGGGTCACCATTGGCTAGTGCCCAAGATCACCACGTTCAACAGATAAACATTGGGCCAGGAAGGACGTTAAACATCAGCAATGGTTTGAATCCCACACAATTGACAAAAGTAGAAGAGCTCCTGGTAAGACACCAGTGGGCATTTGCATGGGATTACTCGAATATGAAGGGAATCAGCCCAAAGATCTATACCCATCGAATATACGTCGATGAACAAGCAACTTCGAGCAGGAAACTATAAAGAAGAATGAATCCGACAATGAAAGACATTGTTAAAGCAAAGCTACAAAAACTCTTATCTGTCGGATTCATCTATCTGATTTCTAATAGGGAGTGGGTGTCACCACTAGTGGTGGTCCCCAAGAAGAATGAGAAGTGGTGAATCTGTGTAGACTATAGAGTGTTAAATAAAGCAACCAAGAAGGACCACTTCCCACTCCCATTCATTGATCAGGTCTTGGACAAACTTTTGGGGTGAAAGTATTTCTCCTTCTTGGAAAAATTCAGTGGATATAATCAAATCCAGATAGGAGAAGAAGACCAGGATAAGACAACGTTCACTTGCCCATGGGGAACGTTTGCTTATCGGGTATTGCCTTTCGGGTTATGCAATGCACCAACCACCTTTCAAAGAGTGGTGCTTAGCATATTCTTAGACATGATGGGAGATGCAGTTGAAGTGTACATGGACAACTTCACTACTTATGGAGAAACCTTTGATGAAGCAATGATGAACTTGGAAAGAGTGCTTGAAAGAAGTGAGGGAAATAATCTATCCCTGAGTAATGAGAAATGCTTTATGATGATGCAAGAGGGCATCGTATTGGGACACCATATCTCCATAGAAGGAATAAAAGTTGACAAAAGAAAGATCAAGGATATCAGGGACCTATCCAACCCCATAATGCAGATAGAGGTGAGAAGTTTCCTCGAATCTACCGGGTACTACCGATGATTTATCACAAAATTCAATAAGATTGCAAAACCACTACACACTCTATTTTCTAAAAACATGAAGTTCAATTATACGTAAGACTGTGAAGAAGCATTTCAGTTGCTCAAGGAGAAACTGATATCTACACCAATTTTGAGAGGACCATATTGGGTCATACCCTTTCATATCTATTGTGATGCATCTAACAATGCGATTGAGGCAGTACTTGGATAGAAGGATGGTGAGGAATTTTACGCCATCTATTATGTCAACAAAAACTTGGTAGGAGCCGAGCTCAACTACATGGTGACGAAGAAGGAGTTCCTTGCAGTTGTGCATGCCATAAACAAATTCCACCATTATATCACTGGATATAAGGTGTTTGTCCACATGGACCATGCGACCATTAGATATTTAATGAGCAAGCCTGATATTGGTGGAAGAATTATCAGGTGGGTCCTACTATTGTAGGAATTCCACATAATAATAGTCGATAAACCGAGAAAGGACAACATTGTATCAGATTTTCTATCTAGATTGATACCAGTGGACCATACAGCAGTGGAAGACCAGTTTTTGGATGAGCATTTATTTACCATCAGGGAATAAATACCATGGTACGCAAATATAGTCAATTACTTGGCCATTGAAAGAACCTCACCTGCTCTCTCCTTTTGAGAAAAGCAGGCGATAATAGAGAAAAGTGCATCTTTCCTATGGATTGATGGCCTCATGTTCAAAATAGGATGTGACCAGATCATAAGGAGATGCATAGTAGAATAGGAGTTCTCAAAAATACTCAAAACTTGTCATGATGAACCATGTGGAGGACACTTTGTTGGGAAACAAACTACCTATAAAATCCTACAAGCTGGGTACTTTTGGCCCACTCTATTCAAAGATATAGTCGCATACACCAGCAAGTACGATGAATGCCAAAGAATGGGTAGACCAACCCATCGTGAAAAAATACCCCTCCAACCTCAGGTACACTTGGAACCCTTCGAAAAGTGGGGTATGGATTTTGTGGGGCCAATTAATCCACATTTAATAGGTAGGAGGTTTATTTTAGTCAGAATATGTCACCAAATGGGTTGAATTTTAGGCATTGAGGGATTCAAAAGAAAGAACGATTGTCGATTTCTTATTTGCTCACATATTTACATGATTCAGGGTCCCAGAGAAATAACAACTAACCAAGGCCCTTAGTTCACCTCCAAGTTGATCGAGGAACTGATAAAGCAATACAGAGTTCGACACAACAAAACTACACCCTACCATCCGCAAGCAAACGGGCAAGTGGAGGTGACAAATAGGGAAATAGAAAACATCCTGACAAAAATCATGCAACAACATAGAAAATATTGGTCTACACAGCTACTAGAGGCAGTATGGGAATACAAAACCACGTGGAAATCCACCACAAGCTTTACACCCTTCCAATTGGTCTATGGGAAGAGTGCAATGATGCCCATCGAGTTTGAGATCAAAACACTGAGAACAATATTAGAACTAAATTTGAGCCTAGATGATGCTCAAAAAGAAAGGATTCGATAGCTGAATTAGATGGATGAAATCCAAATGGATGCTTTACAAATAACGAAGATCATACAAAAGCAAAGTAAACGGTGGCATGATCGCCATATTAAACTAAAGTAGTTCCAAGAAGGAGAATGGGTGTTGTTGTATGATTCTCGGTTCCAAGAAAGGAAGGGCAAATTAATACAGATATGGATGGGACCATATGAGGTGGTAGAGATCATCAATAATGATGTTGTGCGTGTCATAACCATTGACAAAAATAATGTTGTATTAACCATTAATGGCCATGGACTGCGGCCCTACAACACATCCGAGAATTTACTGGTGGAATCCAGAGCAGGCATGGGGGAGACCCCATCCTTGTGAATCTGGACCAAAATATTAGTAGGAAAAATGGTGGGCATGGAGGTGCTCACCAAAAGTAGTTAGTTTAGGTTTTGATTATTTCTTACGATGTGTTTTGTAGGGACGATGCCCGCATGCAAGCTGCAGGCATCCTGGGTTCAGGGTCTAATAGGCACAGAATGCATCTAACTGCCTATTTTTTCTTTCTTTTTGTTTGCTTTTTTTAGGTGGAGGACCTGACAGCACAAAGAATAGGTATTTGGGAAACTAGGCCTGATTCGGCTCAACATCCCGACATCGACACTCATAGGGTAGAAGCAACATCTATTCAAGTGCGGGGGTGGGCAACAAACTCTTCCCCAAGAGGAAATTCAGATGCCAGCCCTTGTAGGAAGATGTTGAGGCAACATGAAGCGAGTTCGAGGAGGCTTGATCACCCTTTCCAAGTCAATCACGACATGGCTGCCAAGAAAGAGCCTTGTAGAAAGCCTTCATTGTCAAAGAAGACTATCCACTTGAGGTATGATGCATTCCTCCTAGAAGAAGATGCATGACAAAGGTGGACGTTTTCCTCTGTGATGGAGGTTTCGAGTAAGAGGCGAGGCACCTTCCTTATAAATAATGTGCCACACTGAAATAAGGTGCCTTCCTTATAAAGAAGGCGCCCCACTAAAATAAGGCGCATTCCTTATAAAGAAGGTGCCCCACTGAAATGAGGCACCTTCCTTATAAAGAAGGCACCCCACTGAAATAAGGTGCCTTATAAAGAAGGTGCCCCACTGAAATAAGGCACCTTCCTTATAAAGAAGGTGCCCCACTGAAATAAGGCACCTTCCTTATAAAGAAGGTGCCCCACTGAAATAAGGCACCTTCCTTATAAAGAATACACCCCGCTAAAATAAGGCACCTTCCTTATAAAGAAGACGCATGTTTCATGAAAAAAAATTGAGGACCGAGGCGCCTTCCACATCAGTAAGGCGCTTCCATCCATGATAAAAAAAAAAAAAGATAGCCGAGGCGCCTTCCTCTTCCAGGAAGTTGCATGTATTCAAAGGTGTCTTCCACTCTAGGAAGGCGCACCCATTCAAAGGTGCCTTCCAGTCCAGGAAGGCGCACCCATTTAGAAGCGCCTTTCGCAACAGGAAGGCACCATTATAAAAAAGAGCACCTTCCACCATCAGAAGGTGCATCCATTCAAGAGCACCTACAGCATCGAAAAGGCACTATATCAAGCACCTTCCACATCGGGAAGAAACCATATCAAGCACCTTCCACATTGGGAAGGTACTGAATAGTGCCTTTCGTATACAACAAGCACTTAAATTTTCACGTGCGCCTCGATCAGAATAAGATCATCACACGAGCAGGCGACATCAGATTACCACCATTGATCGTATGATAGGGAACCACTCCAATAAAAAATCTCATAGAATTATGGGGCGATATCAGCATGCACGTTCCAAAAATGATAGACAGATGGTTTGTAAGCCTATCAAGAGTCTGTCTTTGGCATCAACCATTAAAACAACTCAGTAGCAAAATTTGATGTAATCCATGCAAATGAAGTACACATCCCCCATGTCACAGATCAGTGAATCGAAACTCTCCATGATGTGCAAGACATCCAATCAGGTACGCGCATACTCTACTCAGATTTTTATGTAATTATTCATAAATTATGCAGTACCAAAAAATATCATCGCCATAAAAATCATACACCCCCCATGGCCAATCGTGTCAACGATGTAGCTTGTGAGGCGTACCTTGCCAAAATTGAAAGCTAGGGTTCGACGCATTCATTATAAGAAGGCACCTTCCTGAGAAGGCAAGGAGAAAAATAGAAGAGCCTAAGGGAAGATGCCATGGGATGAAGATTGAGGAATCATGTGGTGAAGAAAAATGAATCGAGTGATACAGAAGAAATCAGGGGGGTAGCTAGGACGCAGTTCAAAGTCGAGGGATGGCTTGAGTACTGTATCTTGGCTAGTTAGAGCCAAGATATAGAGGCATCCAGGGAATTTGATGCCTCCTTGGGGGGAGACATAGCTCAAGTATGAGGGATGGAGATTCCAGTCACCCCCAAACATATCTCACAGGTGACTGGCTTGCCTCTCATAGGTGAGTGCACATACAAGGGTAGAATGTTGAAGCCATACGCTGAATTACTACTGCTAGGGGAGAACGTGTAGATAGAAAAGGAAGGGCTACCAAAAAGTAGCCTTCCTATGAATTTTTGAAAGATATTTGAGTAGGTTGCTCGGTTCTTTACATGCACTGGGAAATATACCCATCTGTATTAATCATGTGCAATTATTGAATCACCTAGTGTGTGGGAGGAAAATGAATGTGACCTTCTACTTAGAAAATTCCCTGAAGGAGGAAGCAACTAGATACCATAAGGGGGCACCTTCTACCTTGGCCCACCATGGATTGATATCAGCACTGGTCCGCCATGCAGAAGCACAAAGGTAGAGTTCCAATGTAGAAGGAGACGACGACCAAGAAATGTGGGAGGATTCTATTTTCGAGGTAGGGTGAGCATAGGATAGCCCTTAAAATGAAGTAGAGGACATCATACAATTGGTATTACCCAATTTTATAGAAGAAAGAGAGCATTCCCTAGTGCCTGAGTATGAAGAAGGGGCATGATTTGCTAGCGGCGAGGCCAAATTCCGGCCACTAGAACCAGCCCCTGGGAGGAAATTCCTGCAGTGACTCATCCTCTCCTTGGAGGAGGAGGAATATGACTTAGAGGTCGATCTTGCCGCCCAAACCCTTTGGGTGTTGACAAGCCGAAGTTCGTAGAATGTAGGGACTTCCAGGGGCAATAATAAAATTGACGCAGCACTAGAAGAGACCCTGGAATGACAAATCAACTACTGGATGGCCCAATAATTTCTAGAGGATTACCATATTAAGCATAAAGAAGAGCTGAAAGAGCAAGCACAAAGGATCACTCAGCTCGAGCAGTTGTTCTAGAAGTTACGGGAAGAGAACCAAAAAATCTAGGCTAAGGGGACATAGAAAAGGGACGCGTCAATCTAAACTGACTAGGCGATTGAGGTCCTGATGAATTCTCCCTAATGGGGAGCCAAAAAATCACACTCACCAATTCCAAATTCTCTTCATTAATCTGGAAAATCTTTACAGTAACAGCCCGCAGGCTTTACAATAACCAGCGCTCGACTTGGTTTTCTCTAACTCTATCCTCTACGTGCAATCTCCAATCCACCACCAACCTATTACAATCTCTAAGTTTTTATCGAGGTCTCGACCCTCTAGGCCATTAATGACCCACCTGGAAGAGTACATTATAAAAACCTGCAAAGTCGGCTTCCTCGGCCGAGTTTTCAATTTTCCTTCCATAATTGGCAACTACCCCGATCTGCCATGAAAGCATGCATTAAAGAACCCTCTGACATTTCTGACCTCTGGATGCAGCATTCGAGAGGCCACCATGTTTAGAAAACTTATCGGATATGAAAACATGCATTAATGAGACCCTTGACCACCTCGGAAACATCACCTTGGAACGCGTGTCTTTTTGAACCATGAACCATTCGTTTGTCGCGATATCGTGACATGTCACGAAATCACAACATTTTAACTTCCTTGCACTCCCTTTCACTTTTGGTCATGATATCACGACATGTCACGATATCGTGATGTATTTCCATCGCGTCCTCCATTTTTAGCTTCGAAAATCGTGACGTTCCTCCGTCGCCCTTTCGCTCTTCCGTTTCGGTCACGATTTCACGACATGTCACAAAATCATGACATGTCACGATTTTGCAACCCTCCGTCTTCCGTAGCCTCTGATTTTTTTGCTTTGGTCACAATTTTGCGACCCTCCATCCGTCGTAGCTTCTGCTCTTTGTTTTGGTCATGATTTCATGACCCTCCATCCACCGTAGCCTCTGCTCTTTGTTTTGGTCACAATTTTGTGACCTTCTGCCCACCGCATCTTCTTTCCCTGTTTTGGTCGCGATATCACGACACATATTTTTGACATATTTTTTCAAAATACTTAGAGAGAAGAAAAAAAAATTTGGTTGATGCAAGATTGCTCTGCTGCCACTAGATGCTCCTACATCAGACACCCGGGGTTGATGGAGAAGTGACCTTCACTTCTGTGCTGTTCGGTCACCGTTTTCTGCAACATCTCCAAACGTGCACCTGCCTCTGCAGCCCGCTTAAACCTCGTCTCCTGGAAAAAAAAAATTTGCCTTCTACCAGACAAATTCTGGCACTGCTGCACACCTTCTCGTCCACTGCCTGTAATGGATTTAACTTGTGACGCACTCCATATTTCATCAAGGAGTATGTATTTGCACGACCATCATGCACTGCACTCCGATCAAAATTCTAGGGCCTTCCTAACAGCAAATGGCAAGCATCCATAGGAAAAACATCACACAGGACTTCATCCTGGTATCTCCCAACTTTGAACGTGACTAAGCACTGTTCACAGACCCATGCTCTGTGGTCCTTTTGCAACCATGCAATCCGGTATGGATGCGGGTGTCTCCTCATCTCCAACTGCAACTTAGTGACCATTTCCTCAGAGACCAAGTTATCAGTGCTGCCATTGTCTATAATCACATTACAGACTTTACCTACGCTTTTGCACCTCATGCAGAATAGACTTCTCCTCTGCTCTGGTTTGTCTTCCTCAATCAGCATGGCTATCCTTGCGACCATGACTTCTCCTCTCTCTGCCTCCTTAGAATGCTCAAATTCAACTTCGTCATCTGCTACAGTCGCTCTGGCATGACCCTCGGGTCGCACACGCATCCTCTCTTGGCACTGGGAACACTCGAATGCCCGATGTCCCTCTTCTCCACAACGAAAATAGGTTCCTTGAAACCCTCTTCCCCCACTTCTTCTACCTCTTCCTCTTGGGTAGCTGTTCTGATTACGGGATCTATAATCATCACCTGCCTTCTGCTCTTGGCTGTTGCTAGCTTCTTCTTTCTTCTCATCTTGGGCTTCATCTATTTTTCCACTCGTTCTTTCTCCATGACCCCCTCTTCTCTGCTTACCCTCAAACCGTCTATTTAGCTTTTCTTCTACCTTTAGGGCAAACTGGTAAGCATCCTCAATGGTGCTCACCCAAACTAGGCTCAACTCCTCCTAGATACTGGGTCTCAACCCATTGATATAACGGGCCACCTTCTCCTTGTTTGCCTCCAAATGGCCAATTTTGATGGAGATCTTATAAAACTCCTCTATGTATTCTTGGACAGTTTTGCTCGACTGTCTCAAACTCTACATTTTCCTTAGCAGATATAATTGATAATCTACAGGAATAAACTATCTTTTCAAATTTTCTACCATTCTATCCCATCTTGTTATTCTTTCCTTCCCTCTTCTATTCCTTTCCAGTTGTATTCCCTTCCACCAGATGCTGGCATGACCTTTCAGCTTGGTCTTTGAAAATCTGACCCGATTAAGGTCTTCAACCTCCTCATATTCAAAATACTCCTCTAGATCTTTATCCAGTCAATCACCTCTTCTGGATCTAGGTTTCCAAAATATGTAGAAACCTCCATCTTTGGTTTCTTTCCAATCTGGAAGATAGCTCTGTATAACTTGTCCTGTGCAGGATCTACAGCCTCTTCTTCTTCCTCAAACTGGTCTTCTTCTTCATCAACTTCGTCTTCACTTCCTTCTTCCCTCCTGGGCTCGTGCCCTCTACGTAGTTCCTCTTGTAGGGCCTGAACTTGCCTCTGCAAAGCTCTAAAATCTTTTGCTGGCACCATATTTCTTACTCCACCATGGTTTCTTCGTGGAGGCATTCTTCTTTCTTCTCTTATAGACCCTTCCATAGATCCTGGTGTAACTGCCTCTCGTTCGATGATCTGTTACACGCTTAGGAACTCCCATTCTGATACCACTTGATGGGGAGCCAAAAAATTGCACTCTCACCAATTCCAAATTCTCTTCATTAATCTAGAAAATATTTACAGAAACATCCCGCAGGCTTTACAATAACCAACACTCGACTTGGTTTTCTCTAACTCTATCCTCTATGTGCAATCTCCAATCCACCACCAGCCTATTAAAAACTCTGAGTTTTTATCGAGGTCTCGACCCTCTAGGCCATTAATGACCCACCTGGAAGAGTACATTATAAAAACCTGCAAAGTCGGCTTCCTCGATCGAGTTTTCAATTTTCCTTCCATAATTGGCAACTGCCCCGATCCACCATGAAAGCATGCATTAAAGAACCCTCTGACATTTTTGACCTTTGGACGTAGCATTCGAGAGGCTGCCTTGTTCAGCAAACTTACCGGATACGAAAACATGCATTAATAAGACCCTTGACCACCTCGAAAACATCACCTTGGAACGTGTGCCTTTTCAAACCATGAACCAGTCATTTGTCGTGATATCAGGACATGTCACGAAATCATGACATTTTAACTTCTTTGCGCTCCCTTTCACTTTTGGTCACGATATCACGACATGTCATGATATCATGATGTATTTCCATCGCATCCTCCATTTTCAGCTTCGATCGTGATTTCGCGACACATCGCGAAATCGCGACGTTCCTCCATCGCCCTTCTGCTCTTCCATTTTGGTCATGATTTTGCAACCCTCCATCCACTGTAGCCTCTACTTTTTTTGTTTTGGTCATGATTTCGCGACCCTCCATCCATCGTAGCCTCTGCTTTTTTGTTTTGGTCGTGATTTTACAACCCTCCGTCCGTCGTAGCCTCTGCTCTTTTTTTTGGTCGTGATTTCGCGACATGTCACAAAATCATGACATTTCACGATTTCATGACCCTCCATCTGCCGTAGCCTCTGCTCTTTATTTTGGTCACAATTTTGCGACCCTCCATCCGTCGTAGCCTCTGCTCTTTGTTTTGGTTGCGATTTTGTGACCTTCTGCTCGCCACATCTTCTTTCCCTGTTTTGGTCGTGATATCGTGACACATATTTTTGACATATTTTTGCAAACTACTTAGAGAGAAGAAAAAAAAAATTTGGTTGATGCAAGATTGCTCTGCTACCACTGGATTCTCCTGCATCACTCCCACATCAGTAGAATGAGTATTCTCTTCAGGAGAATTTCGATTGGATGCCCGAAATAATAGCCTAGAGGCAGGGGAGAATTCCTCTATTTTTGGGAGTGAGGAGAGAAGAAGACCCATAGAGCCCCCGGTCATAGACCTAAGTGATGCAGAACCGAGTGGAAGCCAATAGCTATAAAAAGGATCAGGGGTTAAAGAGGAATCCCCTGGACCTGAAGAGGAAGAGATAGAAGGACCAACGGGGATGACATTGAACATAGATGAGGATGGAGAGACAGATCCAAGGACATTAGGGCAAGTCCTTCAAAATGAAAAAGTCCCTCGCGATGAGGAAACAACTACCAAGAAGGAAGAGAAACCTTTCGTTCGAGTCATCATAGTTTCTATGCAAGAAAAAGGAAAAGGGCCCAGGACAACTCAAAAAATGGTGAAGGTGACTTTCATCGAAACAAAAGAAGAGGAATGGGACATGCAGTAGTTCGTAGAAATGCGAAAGCAATTTGAATGACTGCTCAAATAAATGACAGCAGCCAAGGAGGCCAAGGATTCAACCTCGAGGGTTCGGGGATACCCTAGTATATGCGTTAATCCAATAGATGACAACCAGTTTTGGAAGATTTACAGGTCATCCCGGGGGCAACCCTCTAAGATACAAAAGTATTTTGAAATATGAGGGTATATGGCCTCAAATTGGAATCTTCTACCATTGTAAGGGAAAATATAGGGCTTACTCCTGAAGCAGCCTGATTACATAAGGCCCAGGTGGTTCATCTCAAGAGGGATAACTCAGATATCCCTCTTGCAGTTGTCAGGCCCCCGAAAGCTGACTTGTGGTAGACTACAAAAGTGACGTTTCAAGCAGCAACAACCACATTGGCAATACCACCCCCAATAGCGGCCAGGATGAGAAAAGAGAATAAGCGGAGTCAGCAACTCCAGCGAAAGCTGACAGTAGAACCTGCAGCTCCGCATGAGAAAAAAGGAACCACACCTCCATATGTTGGTCCACAGAAGAAGCAAACACGGGCCGTAGGTACAGCCATATCCACTAAAAAATGGTAACAATGAGGAGTTAACGGGGCTACATGTAGTTTTGATGCCACGAGGGCATGGCATATGTTAGGCATGGGGGGATGATGAGCCTCGAAAATGCTCATATTTTGTATGAGTTTTATTAATCATTATACGGCTATATAATAGGAATTGTATATTTTTATGAATGGTTATGTATTTATTTGATAATATTATGTGTGTTATCTAATTTGTATGTTTTAGTGTGTTTTTTTGGAATTGTAGTTGATTTAGTCAGATTTGGATCAGTCAAGGTCTTTTCATTGACCTAACACTTTGTTTCTTTTAGAATTAACGCATGGTAAGTAGGCATCTTCCTCTTCAAAGAAGGTTCCAATAAAAGGTAGGCGCCTTCCTCTTCCAGGAAGGCACCAACAGGAGATAAGTGTCTTCCTCTTCTAGGAAGGCACCAATGGGAGATAAGTGTCTTCCTATTCCAAGAAGGCACCAATAGAAGGCAAGCGTCTTCCTCTTCTAGGAAGGTACAAATTGAAGGCAAGCACCTTCCTCTTACAGGAAGGCACTAATGGAAGGTAGGCGCATTTTGTATAAATAAGGTGCCCGATATACTTAGGCACCTTCCTCATAGAGAAGGTGCCTCTATTCTTCGCCCATTGACCAGATAATGCAATGTGGGCAACATTGACTGGTGCAGTTCCAAATCTACATCATTTAAGTTAATTTGGGAGTTGCACTAACATATAAGAACATCCTACCTATGCCAGGTGAAGCATGAACCAATCAGAGAACACGCCACCATTAGGAATGAATTCTAGTTTTAGCAGACATTGATTACATTTACCAGGCTGTCTTAGTTTAGTCTGGAATGAATTGACTGTTGTAACCACCTTGTAACAAAAGATTTGTTGGTGTGCTATATAAACACACGTAGACCTCTATGATAAGATATCAAATATCAAAGATAAAATACATAATATAGAGAGGAGTACAAATGTTAAGAAGCATTGTAATTCCTTGGTGATTATAATAAAGTTCTAAGAGTTTCTAAGCACGTGTTCAGCTGGGAGGAAGCTGCTGAGCCTGGGTCCACTCCAATCCAGTATTTCTTCCCTTTCTTTGTGTTTTCTAGATTAGCTTACTTCTTTCATAGGTTTATTTCTACACTATTTTTTTATGATTGCAATAGGTTTGTTATTAGTATGCACGTATGAATGTTTTCTTTATGAAGATTTAATTATTCATACGTAATTTATTGAGGAGCGAATGAATGATTGAAAACCTTTGAAACACCCCCCAATAGTAGAGCTAGTGGACTCATATCAAAGTGGTATTGTAAGTGATCCTTTGTGAGACCCTTCGCAAGTTTACGAAGCTCCCTGGGTTGATAATTAATGCACGAGAAAGTGACAAAAATAGGAAATAATTTAACCTTGTTTGGCCTACAACAAAGCTTTGGCCTAAGGTGAGGTTATTTACTTGGTTTTTATTTCATCGTATGGTTCTTATTAGTGAGCAACTTATGAAACATGGTTTTCATGGCCCTTTTAGATGTGAAATGTGTGGAGAGAATGTGGAAACTCTTAGCCATATTTTTATTGAGTGTACCTTAGCCTCTGATCTATAAAGGTATAAAGGAGAATGGCCATATTACTTGGCTTATAGTGGTCCAATTTTTCTACTTTTGAACAACTTTGGAGGGATTGGTCTAAACAGGAGGGTGTTGATCATTTCATTAGGCAATTAGTTTGGATGGGTTCTACCATTCTACCTTGGAATATCTAGAATGAAAGGAACAACCATATTTTCAATCAAGAAAGAAAGGATATTCACTATATCTAGCAAAAGACCATTACCAACTTAGTTGAATCAGTACAGCAAATCTTTAATCACCCTCAAAACTCCCACAAAATATGGGATCAAGTGATGCAAATATTGAAGATTAACTCTTCTAAGGGCAACCGACTTAAATGGAATGTGAGTAATTGCAAGACGGAAAGAACAAGGAATTGGTAACCTCCTTCTAAGGATTATGAAAAATTCAATATCAATGGAGCCTCTAGGGGGAACCCTGGAAAATCTAGTGCAGAAGGAATTGGTAGACTTTCATATGGCTCCCTGGTTTTAACTTTTACTAAGAATTTGGGTATCCTTTCCAATACACTTGCTATGGGATATGGTATCCTTAGAGGCATTCAAGAGGCTGCTAAGGTTGGATGGAAAAAGGTGTTGGTTGAATCTAACTTCTAACTCATAATTATTCTTCTAAAGACTCCTAAGAATCATAAGGTTGATTGAAGAATAAAAATAATTATTGATAAGATTCATTTAATCCATATGGGCTTTTTTAAAGTGGATTACAATCATGTGGTCAGAGAACAAAATAGGAGTGTTTATGCTTTAGCTAATTGAGTGATGGAAAAGGTGATATTACTTACTACGACCACCCTCCCAGATGGTGGGATTCACAAATAAGGGAAGCTCTGCTTTTTATCCTTTCTTTGGATGGCTCCAGTACTAGAGGTACCTAGTTCCTTTTTGCTTTGTTTTTGCTTCTCTTTGGTTTGGTCAGGGTATTTTAGTTCCCTAGCTTAGACATATCTTTCTTATGTTTCCTTTGTTGAATCTTGCCTTAAAAGTATTTTGGCCTAGAAAGGTCGTAGTTGTGATTTTTTGTTTTTGGTTTTTTTTTTTAGTTTTTTGAGGGGTGTGTGTTTTTTGTACTATATTGTTTTTGTGTTGTTTTTTTTTTATGTTTTTGTGTTTTTTTTAAAGTGTTTGTGTGTTGTTTTGTTGTTTTTATGGTTTTCTTATGTGTTTTATGTTTTTTTGTTATTTTTTATTTTATTTGATTTTACTTAATTTTTATTTATTTCTTTCTTTTTTTGAATTTTTTGTTGTTTTTATGCTTTTATGTTGTTTTTGTTTGTTTTGTGTTTTTTTTTGTTTGTCTTTTTTTTTTATGTTGTGTTTTTGTGTTTGTTCGTTATTATTTTGGTTGTTTTAGGCATGCTCGTTGAGTGTGCCGAAGGGGGTAGTCCAGGTGTGAGCCCTAGGCATTTTTGGAGGAATAGAACCTTTGCCTCGAGACTCACCCAAAAGTGGCATCCCATTTGGGGTATTTTCCACAAAAATAAAACATTAGGGTAAGAGTATAGTGAGGTTAACCATCGTAAGATTAGATAGTGGGATCATAGGTGAAACACATAAATCCTCATTAAACATTATATAATAATTTATTGTAGGCTAATATGTGATTACATCATACAATGTCACCCTTGAACAATAAATTCAAATTACACATTCTTAACACCCCTTGTAATCTAAATTAAGGGATGAATGAGAGAAGTCATTAATGAGAGTAATATCCTACCCCCTTTATAGAAGCTTTGGTGGGACAATTCATTATGAAAATAGAAGGACCCATCAAAATTTTCCTCATAATCTGGAAGGTTTTATCCTACCTTATTAAAAATTGGCTTCAATATTTTGTACACATGAGTAGCCTAATCATGGAAAATTTGCTTTGAATAGAGGTTAAAGGCTCAAATTCTAAGAGGAGTAGAGTTGTATACTATGCTTCGGTAATTGAAGTATTGTTGGGGATAACCATATATCGGGTAAACAATATATGTCTTATATGGCCTATGGCCTCGTGGACTTTAAAAACTACTTTACCCTTTATATTATCACTAAATAGTTTCTAGTAGGATGACCTGGCCTATTACAATATCCATAACATATTTTTAACTTATTTGAAGACTTTGACTTACCCTTGGGATGCTTAGTATTAGCCTCCATTGGTTTGGAATCCTTTGCATGATCTTATACCTAATATGAATCATAAAAATTTGGTATTTTTACCAAGAAGTAAAACCATAATAGGAAAGACACCATCAAGGGTTTAACATTTGATGCTCTAAAGTAGAACAACATTAGTCAATAGTCCAAAATATGAGAGGAAGAAGAGGAAGGTTAGAAAGGATAATCTTGACATATTTTTTACCATACTTCTTATTTCTTTTTCGAGGTGCAATAGCTTCCCTTAAATACTTAAATCTCAAAATATAGTCCTTAATGTTATTAACCTCCACTATCTAGAGAGAAGAAAGCTCTAGTTCCAATTGATTGAAATCCATGGAATTGGATTTTCCAAACAACTCTTCTATTTGGTTCCACATATTGGTAGGATCATTTTCATATTTAATATGAAAAACATATGTGAGGCTTAATCAACATTATAAATAGACTAAGGGTCTCCCCCTTATCAATTAAAGATTATTTCAAGATTATTTACAATGTTTTCCTTAGTGATGCACTACAAGTTCTTACTTCTAAATAATTTGGTTATTTGAGTTGACCAAATCTTGTATATTTATCCATTTAAAAAGGTAATATAAGCTAGAGGATTCATTTAACCTAAATTTATCCTCAATAGTGCAACATATTCTTGAAAAATATCCCCAATTTGAAGAGCTAAAAACCTTGTACAATCTAAAAATGAGCCCAAAATGCTTTTCTATGTGCAAGTTATTACCTTTAAATCTTTGGTCTATTTAATCCGCTAAGCATAAGGAATATTAAACCTTTCAATTTTAGAATAATAATAGTGAACCATATCAATTGGTGCATATGGATAAGGTGGGATTTTCTAAATTATAACCACCTATCTTTTGTTATTCCACCCACATAAATATTTGGATACCGATTAATTTAATTTGATTGGCTAGCCCATTGTATATATAGAAAAAAATCTCATTTTTTAGTTAGAATCCACATCAGCTACCATGTCAGCCTCAATCTTCACCATAAAATTTAAAGAAACCATAAAATGATCCAGTGAAATTTAAACCTAGGTATCCTAAGTAGTAGGTTCCATGGCCTATTTAGAAAAGCTACAATACTTATGGCATCCATGGAGAACAAAGTTCCCTCCTACAAGATAAATAAGGATGATGTTAGAATCAGAAGCAGTTTATAGAAATAAATAGAATAAAAACATTACCCAAAATTCTACACCACTAATGCAAAAATATCAAAAATTCATCTGATTTGATAAAAGGGACTCAAAATGCTTTCATGTGCAAAAGTTAAGGTCCAAAACATTTAGCCCAAAAATCACATAAAATACCTCCAAAACCTTTGAAAATTTTATATTTTTTTAGTATTTGTAGCGAATGGGAGACCACCATATATCATCACATGAGTGGTTGAGGGGGTGGAAACTAGATACTAATTAGACCATGTACCAATAAATGGGGTGAAGCCACTTATCACTTTTTAAAATTAGGGGATGAAAACTAGGTGTTAACTATGCAGGCCATTGGACAATGTATCAATGAGTTAGACTATACCACTTATCACACTCACATTTGATTTATAACATATGAACAAACTGCATCACTTATTGCTCTAATTTATTTTAAAATTTATTCTTCACCAAGTCTATTATTAATTATAAAATTGTATAATAAATGGGTTTGATAAAATGAAACAATGTGATTGGTTGAACCCCTTTTATATCTACCGTGTGGCATTTTGCCTATCACATTGGCATTTGATACATTGATCCCTCCCACATCACAACCATGTCATCATGTGCCACATCATCATCAGGTGTCACATTATTTCTACATTCCATATCATTAAAAAGTATCATGTCATCATGTGCCAAATCAACATTATTAAAGAAAATTAGGAGATGTCATCATATAGTGTCACATCATTGAGGTATGCTATGTCATATTTTCATATGTCATCAAAATATATTACTATGTCACTATCATTTATCAAAAATATGGGTAAGTTGGGCTCAAAACTTAGACCTCCAAGGCCTAACATCTTAAGGTAGGCTCCCCAAGCTACCTTAACATGGGTGTGTTTTGAATACAATAGTGCATGCACTAAACATAATATCAAATTTTATTGATTATTCTGCTCTTCACCTTATACATTCAAGTTCATGTGACATAAGTACACCTCATGGTCATGATAGTGTACTTCGTGCTATGTTATTTGCATGCCCATGCTCAAAATATTTTCTTTTTAAAATTTCAAAATTTCAAAAATTGGAGGGAAACCATACAAATTTTTAATGCAAAAAAATGTACCTAAAAATAAAATAGAAGAATGTGTTGAACTAGGACCTCCATTGAAATTTCATAAAGAATCCAAAAACATTTATAGTTCATTCATGTCTATGATGGTTTACCCTACATAACCTTTTTTTCAAACATAATCAATTAGGATATTCTATCATACCAATGTAGTGAAAATTTGTTGGACCATACTAACAACTTTGTTAATGACTTGAAGGTATTTCCCATGCATGGAAGTATACCCATGAATTCATTAGTATTTGGATTCTATCCAAAGGTGTTTAGCCTCTTTTTTATGCTTCCTTTGTGGTAATGCAAACTATCCTCTCATCTATGTTGCTATTGGACACAAAATGCCCAAAGAGAAAAGGGAATGTTTTTTATTAAATCCATAAAAGAGAATGATATTTTTAAGAAACATCAAAATTTGTAATCTTAAAACTAGAGCATCCATCTTGTTAGAAATTAAAAAATAGACTGAGTACCAAGAGAGGAACAAGAAACCTATTGGTGAATATTTCTCTTAGATCATATCTATTGAATCTATTGAGATCCTCGTGATTGAAGTCCACCTAGGGTTCTATTAAAAATCTCATTCACAAATTATCGCTAACTCATAGTAAACCTTCTCGCTATTCCAAACACTGATTTCCTTCAAAGAAAATATAAAAGTTAATTTGGTAAATATAATATATCAAAGAAATTAAAATCATATCCACTTTAATACCATGTTAGATTTAGCAATAATTTCAAAAATCGATGAAATCATCACATTACCCAAATTTGTTAAAAAGTAATAGCCAAAAAGCAATATGCATGATATAAGGGGGTGCCCATAGACACCAAATTATCTCAATAAAAAATAATGCACTCCAACCAATAATCATATGGTTTGTATGAGGTGTATGGCGAATTACGAGTTACCTTTAGGTTAAGGTTAAGAAATTGATATTTATGTTAAATAATAAAATACTATAAAGTCCCAAAGAGCTTATACATACAATACAATACAAATTCAGTCATGGCCTTAGGTTAAGCTTAGCCACCACATATTTCAATAGATAAAATATTGTATCTATGATACACATAATCTAAAAGGCCTATCATGTGAGAATGAATGACACCTTCTCTCTATTAGGAACACGTATTGGTTGCAATAAACTTTGCATTAATGTCCTAATTTTTTTTATACAAGTAGAAGTATGAAGGGAGAGGTCTCTAGTATCAATTGATTTTGTAACTACCTTATAACTACCCATATTACAACATGATATGTCATATATTACTGACATTCCCCCTTGTTACATCACTAATCAATTAATACATACATACATATATATATATATATATATATATATATATATATATATATATATATATATATATATATATATATATTATTCAAACTAAACTTAACACATGCAAGAGACTTTGTCAAAATATCTACATGTTACTCTTCAATTGGAAAAGATCAAATTTGTATGGTATATTCTTAAATATGTTCACAAATAAAGTGGCATCGAACTTCAATATGTTTCTATGCTCATGAAAAAATTAGAGTGCAAACAAGTTTTTGTACTCCTTGGTTATTGTATCTCATGATGACCAATTTATTTTGTAGAATGTCCATTCTTGATAAGATTTGATTTAACCATATTTTTTCACAATCAACCTCTCCTACAACATGATAATTAACTTTATTGGAAGATTGAACAACAACATGTTGCTTCTTGCTTCCCCGAAAATTTGGTTTAGGTCCCAAAATAATACATATCTAGATGTGAATCTCCTATTATCAATGGATCATACATAGTCCACATCCATAAACCTTTCTAAGATGCACCAATCATTATTCTTATACTCCAAACCATACTTAGTTGTACCATGGATAAACCTAAGTACCTACTTTGCTATATTTTAATGATCACACCTTTGGTTCTTGCATAAACCATAAAATATAGATGACAATATAGTTGATATATTGTCTAGTGTAAGTTAGATAAATGAGAATCCCAATCAACTAGTGATTAAGAGTTTCATTCATCTATAGGGATGGAACATTTCATGATAGTTGTAACCCAATATCCATTGGAATGACATTGGACTTGCAATCGTTCATTTAAAAATTCTAAGTAATATCTTGGTATACTTCATATGTGATATGAACATATGGTACTTCATTTATTATGCCTCTAATCCAATATAATAATACATAAGTCCAATA
Organism: Wollemia nobilis; assembly: GCA_028583015.1. NCBI lineage: Eukaryota > Viridiplantae > Streptophyta > Pinopsida > Araucariales > Araucariaceae > Wollemia > Wollemia nobilis. Next base: position 1,110,346 of record JAQPPZ010016911.1, on the reverse strand, counting down.
TTATTCACGTTAAAATACTGCTCTCTTGCTCTCTTGAATCAACTTTATTGAACTCCCAATAATGAATTTGTTGTCGATATACATAAATATATTCACCTCTAATTTTTAATTTGAATTAAAGGTTCATATTATAAGGACTATGATAAAATTCATGTTCAATTATGAGGTTCTAAAATATTGCTTTAGCCCATAAAGAGATTTGATGAGCTTGTATACCTTCCTTTTTTTACTATGTATGATGAATCACTCTAGCTATATCATGTAATTCTCAATTGAGATCGCCAATAGGCAATGTAATTTTTACATTCTTTTGATGAAACTTCCAACCAAATTATCTCTCTATTATGAAAATATCCAAATGGTATTGATTTTTGCTATTGGTTCAAATGTCTCATCATAATCGATTCATTCATTTTGTGGAATGTCATTTCCAAGAAGCCTTACCTTGTTTTTAGTCTTGAATTACCACTTATAATCAATGGGTTTATTTCTAGGTGGAAGATAAAAAATTTTCCACATTCTACTCTTTATCAAATCATGCATGATTAAGAGCTTCATGAACCATTGAAGGTTCATAGGTTTGTACCACCATGCTCATAAGGGCTGGATTAATCTCATTTCACAGTCCACTCTAAGTACTTGGTCCTATACAAGACGTGTTTGTGAAACCATCTAATTTTGCATCATGAATTATGCTAAGAATAATTTTGGACTCTATGTGGTCTAAATCATCAACCCCAATAGGATCATCTTTATCATCTTCATCTAAATCAACATTGTATCTCTCTCTAAGGCATCATCATTATCTTCAAATAATAAAATATAGGTGTAATTGGTGCTTTATCAATAATATGTGGTTTAGAAGAAGATATATGCTCATTATTCTAATCAAACATAAGATCTAATATGACATACAACTTATTCCTTTCAAGATCTTGAGACAACATTCCATCAACTCACTATTTATACAATGAAAATATATCTTTTGGATTTATGATCTAGCTTCATCTACTTTTGCTTTAGAATATGTATGAATATTGTGCATCCAAACCTATGGATATGTGGCATGGTAGATTTGATACACATCCATACCTCTTTAGGTGTGACACCATTCAATAGAAATGTGGGTGTGCAATTCAATAAATAAATTATAGTGTGAATAGCGTCTATGCAAATTGTTGTCTCTAATCTGACATTGCTTAGCATACATCACATCATCTCTCGAATAGTATGATTATTCCTCTTTGCAAATCCATTTAGTTAAGATGTGTAGGTAGTCATCAACTATCATTTAATTCCATGTTACTTCATGAAAGCAAAAAAAATATTACTCATGTATGCTCCCTGATATAGAAAGAGTACAAGAATGAGATGACTAATAATTTTTTATCATAAGATTTAAACTCTTTGAATTAATAAAATGCTTCATCCTTTGTATCTAGGAAATACACCCATATTCATCAAATATGAACATGAAAAAAAAACTAAAAATATCATATCCATTGAAACTTAGATTTATGGGTCCACATAGATTAGTATGTACAAGGTCAATATCTATGAAAAAAAGCATAATAGATACCAAAGATAAACTACCCATGATAAGACAAATGGTAAAAAATTACTGACCATTCCTTCTATTCTATCATATATCTAGTGGTTCTGAATAGACATACCAAACTGATCAATAGACAAACCAAATTAGGCTAGATTTTAAAACAACATTAAGATATTAAATAAAACAAACATAGTCTTTTCCTTCCATGTTATAATTAACATCCTCTACTACATTGACATGTTGGAATTGAGGTGCATTCCTCTTCTACCAATGAGCACACTTTTGTCTACCTCTTGATGAATTATTTGGGTTCTTGTTTAAAGAACCTTGTGAGAATGAGTTGCAATTCTACTTTTGAAGTATATGACTTGGTTTCCCATAATGAAACATGTGATATTAGAACAAGAATAGTTTTGTTGTCCTTATTGGTATTTTTGATTGTGCCCCTCTCTTTTCTAATGTTGGTGACTATTATGGGATCCTCCACCTTTCTTTGACTACATTATCTTCTTGCCTTTTTTATACATGACTAAAACATGTTCAACTTTAATCTTTATCTCTTTTGATTAATCAATGTTTAGAGTTTTTTTCAAAATACCAAATGTAGATGGTAATTCTTGTAGCACTATTGGAGCAAGCACATCATCAATGGTGGTTTTACCTAATGCTTGTAGTGATACTGGCAACTCAACAATTTGATGCAAAAATCCTTCCAAATTTTCATAGCTCTTCATATCAAGCAGCATAGATGACTTTATAGATGTAGAATATAGTTTTAGTTTTTGGATTTAAAATTGTACTGAGTTTATACCATGCATCTTTCGCAGTTATAACATCATGAATGTATGGCTAGATCTCACTGGTCATGCAAAAAATTATGGTCAATTAGGTTTTTGAGCAGCTTCATCAAAATTTATTTGTTTACCAAGGCCAAGGACATGTATTTCCATAATGCTAGATACCACTCCCCACAAATCTTCAAATTCAAAATGATTTTTCAACTTCATCTTCCATGTATAATAGTTGTCATTTTTTAGTAATTAAGAATTGAGAACAATATATCTATCTAGGGCATTGGTATCCATTTTTAATATTATCAAACTATAACACACTCATAAAATTTCCTCGATCCTTCCTTGTACTATGGTCATTATGATAGATGCACAATATTTCTTTGGTGATGGTATGCTACCACAAAACACTTATGCATAATAAGACATTAAAACATCATGAAAAATAAAAATTGATAGAAGCACAATAGATTATAATGAAAATAGAAAAATATATTATAAATATAAATTGTAATAGTACATGGATACTCAAAATATTGCCTTGTGAGTGAACACAACTAGGATTATGCATTAGGGGTCAGCCCCAAAATGTATTTATAAAAAATTGGCAAATCAGTTTCGAAATCCAGGAAAATAGTGTCCAAACACATATAGAAGGTTCACTATTATTAGGGGTAATGTTGGAAATTTAAACTTAAAATGGTCAAATTATTATAAAATTGGGGTGAATAGACCCAAAACAAATTTACACCCAAAATTTTTTGGCTAATGGGCCCTAGTCAAGGGTCCCAAATATTATCCAATTCCAAATTTTGAAAATCCTAATTTTAGCCAATTTGGTGATAAATATCTGCTATGTATAACCCTAAAAACAACCCTCTTGTTGAGCCTCCACCTCTTATGGGCTTACCCAATGACTGTTCTCAACTCCCTCACTTTGAAAATCTTGGCCACACCTTGGACAAAGAGATATTATTTTCTAGCTAGCTTGGCTTGATAGTTTTCATTCACATAATAGACTTTCTATTAATTCCTTAAGATCATACTTGAATGGAATCATATCCATATGGCCCTATGTTCAAGTAGATGACCCGTATTCTTTTAAAATGGATGGCCTTTGACATTGGTAATACTATTCACCTATTTATAATGATCAAAATATCCTATATAGATTCCAACACATTAAATTTTGAACATGAAGTTGTTAGATGGACTTTCCTTGATTGATCACATCTTCTTTGAGTTTAAAAATACCTCTAAACTCAGTAATTAACCTAAAAATAAATAATAAAAAAACAAGAACACCAAACATATTTTTTATAATTGCATTGATACGATCTTCCTTCTTGCTTGAACTCAATTATTGCCACATTTGCAACTTTGGGATTAGCCAGAGTAGCAAGCACAAACTCTAAGATGTGTCTCCACTCTACATCCTTGGTTCATATTCATAATATTGAAGCTCTACTACCAAATATTAGCAACATTTATTTACTTCCATAAACTTTGTATTGATGTGATAAATATTTATATACAAGAAAAAACAAGAATTAAGAAATATTTGGTTACAACTATTTTTGTAACTACCTTATATCTATCCAAATTATATCATGGTACATTAAAGCAGGATGAAGAGGTGCCTTATTTTTTAAATCCAAGTAGTTCCTATACTAAATAAATGATTTATTGCACCCAAAAATCCAATAATATCAACATAGAAGGGAAACATAAGATGGAAATTGAACTCATGATGTGGTGTTAGTATTTGTACAAGCCACATAATAAAAAGACCATCATGGCATCACAAAAAAAGGAGTGCTTAATGCTTATTCAAGGCACTAAATACATTACCCATTTGGCATTCTATTGGACAAAAATAACCACTCATTAGGTCATCTAAAATTGGGAATGATTTTAAGATTTATTTAAAAAAATCCTATTACTACTTTTAAGTCATACATTCCAACAAATAATGGAAGAACCAATCCTCCACATAATAAATAATGATTTAGCTTCAAAATTATTAATCTAACATTTCATCAACTATTTCAATGTTGATAGAGCTACCCAATCCTAAAAAATCAAACCCAAATGTTTACAAAAAAGGAATAATGAAAAGGCAAATGGTTTGATGTTTCTAAATCCTTCTCACACAAGGCACATATGAAAGGTCCATGATATCCTCTTCTTTGTAGAATATTTCCTATAAGAATCTTACTTTGAATTGCTAACCAAAGAAATGTTGAGGCCTTAGGGAAAGCCTCTAGTGATAAAACATTTTTCCAAGAAAAATATGTGGGAGTAGGAAAGTTTGATTGCTCTAAACCCTCATATACCAACTTGATCAAGTATACACCTTCTTTTTTTAGACTCCAAACCAATCCATCGTTTCTTGTAAAATAGGCAAATAAAATTATTGAAGCATCTTTTGAAGCTCATTCATAATTTTTTTGAGTTCCTTGCCTTCAAATAGGGTAGCAATATAAATCCATGATCTAAAGTTGTTGCTCACATTAATATAATATTGAATCTTTAGACCTTTACAACCTAGACATGCTTAATCCAATTGTTTCTATTTTGAATAAGAGATAACACAATAAGGATTTAACCATACATTAAACCAAAAATTTGCATGACTTACCTCATTGACTAATCATTTAATATATTTTAATTAATTGTAAACTATTTGATATGAAGTTCCATGTTGGTGATTTTTTAGGTAGGGTTCTTTTCTTAAATACTTTCATTATATCAAGAGAACCTATATATTTTTGAAGTAACATTTTTTCCAACTCTTTCCTTGATCTTTGAATAATCTCCAACCAATATTTTCCCTAATTCCAAACTCATAAGTCTTCAATTTTGTAAATATGCTCCTCCAATATTAGTTCCTTTACAAACCCTAGCCCACTTACAAAGAGAAAACCTAAATTTTAACTCATATTCTTTTCAAATAAAGTCTTTTTGAAGTTTATGAATTTATGTTGTAATATCTATTGATAATCTTGAAAGTGAGGAATGGATTGCAATGTAGTCTTTATGTGTTCTAGCCTTCCCTCCAGGGTTAAGAACTTACCTTTCAAACCTACCCAAAATTTTTTAATTATATTCCAACATGAGACCCAAATATCCTTTTTATTTCCTTTGTGAAACAAAGGAATACAGGTAGGTGGATATTTTCAATTAAAAACCCTAAAATATTAACAATAATTCAATGTAAATCTAGGGTACAAAATCATGGATTTTGTAGTATTAAAAGATTGTCCAATAACCTTCTCATATCATGATAATATTGATTTAAACTCCATGACCTCACTAACTAAGGGATGATCCAAAAGAAAAATATTATTAATGACTAGGAGATAAGGTTCAAAGGGATAATTTTTTACAACCTGAATACATTTAATTTTCCTTTGAGAAAGTTATCTCTAATGCCTTTATAAGAATAATAAATAGATAAGGAGATAGTGGATCACCTTGGTGGAGTTCACCAAATGACTTAAAGTAATCAATAGGGAAACCATTAATCAAAATATAATATTTTGGATTGTTATAACAACCTTTAATCCATTCACCCCAACCTTGATCAAAATCAAAATTTTTAAGAATATCATGTAGAATTGTTTAACAAACCCTATCATATGCTTGGTTCATATTTAATTTCATAAGCATACCTAGTTTTTTCATGGAATAAAGAGAATGTATGGCCTTTGATGCATGATTACACCATCAATACATTATTTATAATGAACAAATCCATCTTATTTCTTTGAGATAACATAATCTAGAATTTTTTTCAACCACTTTGTCATAATTATTGAAATGATCTTATAAATCATATTACAAAGGATGATTGATCACAATATTGTCTTACCTTTATTAGTAACCAATATAATTAAAGTGTAATTTATCTCACTTATTATAGCCTTTCTTTATCGTGCCACTTCAACCACAACCAACAATTCACTCTTCAATAAATCCATTTAAAAATAAATAAATTTGCAGGAAATTTATTGAGTCTAGGTGCCTTGAAAACTACTTCATGTAGCTTCTCCATAGATATATTCTTCATCAAGCTTTCATTTCATCCTTGTGTGATATTTGATGGAATATTTTACAAAATCTTACCTTGTGCCTCCTTAACTTGCCCAACATTTGAGAAAGTATTTTTCAAAAAAATAATTATTTTCTTCCTAATAACTTCTTCTTTATCAATATTTCTTCCATATGGAGTTCAAATATTTTTTAAGTGATGAACAAAAAAATTGTTTTTGTTGTAACATTAAAAAATTACTATTTTTATTTCCTAGAGCCATGTCTCCCTATACTTGTGAACCAAGACGACTCTTATTTTTTAATGATTATGATAATCAGAAAGTAATTATTTTTCTTGGACATAATAATCCTAATCTATTCCATTGATTTTTACTTTCTAAAGATATTTGATCTTGGATTTAATTTCCTTATTTTCTATGATAATTTTTGGGCATTGAATTGCATCAAGCTTTACTCAATACTGCGGTTGTCTATCTTCCTACTTTCTATCTAGGCTTGCACCCGATAGCTACAACTCAGCACTCAACATTGGATGGACCAAAATAGGGGTTTCAAATCCAACCTCCATAGTAGGTTGGTTCCTTGTCAACTTAAATAGGGTGTTGACACAATTATGCTCACTTAGGGTTTTAGAGATTAGGGTAAGAAAATATTAGGGTTAGAAAATGTGAACAACAGTGGATGGATAGGCTAACAACATTGTTACTACAAAAAAAAGCTCCCATAAACCAATTTGAATGCACATTACTCAGATCAACATTATCTCAAATTAAACACACTTTCATTCATTAAAGAACAATAGAGAAATATTACAAAAAGTAATTTCAATATCTAAACAATGATAATCCAAATAGCAAAATTAATCAATATCTAGATTTTAAAGAAATGCACTCCCTAACAATAAAGATCTAATTCAAAAGTAAATTTCAATTACCCTAGTAGCTAGTAATCCATTAATCTAGCACAAACTAACCATTCAAGTATTCACAAAAATACAACTTAAGAATTTGAACCTCTGATATCGAATTATGAAGATGCAAAATTTGAGGTGAAAATCAATGTAATGCTCCTTTCATTAGCCCTTGGGAATATTTACAGTAGCATAGGAAAACACACTAGAGCCGACCCTTAAAAATGAGGGTTCAACCTCTATTTATAGTTTTGAAAAATTAAAATAATAAGGAACATTACAAAGATTAAATTTTAATAGCTCAATAGAGAGTTCTTGTTGGCATTCTCTTACTGGTTCAACCTCCAAGAAATCCACTACAAGTGGACCACCATGACAGCTTGAAATATCTACAACTTACTGGTTGTTCGATGCTAACTGGAGTTCTGGCCGTTGGATACTACATGTGCATCATTGATCTATCTTGGAAACTTTCTATCATCATCGATATGCAACCATTTATGGTTCTTGTCTTCTTGAAATCCTTGATTCTTTGGATTCCTCCTCCAACTAATTGTTTTAATTCCGACAAGAAATTGCTTTTATATGCTTCATAATTCTTGGAAAAATCTCAACCGTCAATCTCCCCCATCGTATGGCTATGATTAAATTTGACATAAGATTGATATAATGGTAGGGAGAGAACATAGTGCCATTCCACTTTTAAAATTGATGACATCACCTTTCATGCTTCAAAAACTACGAAATGCCAATCCGGCCCTAAGAAAGTGCATTGGACTACGAACACCATTCTAAACCCATCGCAGTGTAAAGTGACTCTTCCTCCATTCCGCACTGGCTTTAGAGTAAAACACTGCTTGTTGCCATTTCGGGTGAAAGTTAGTCAAAATACCCTTTGTCATGAATTCACATCTCTTATACTTTTCTTTCCGCCTTCTATCACCATTTCGGATAAAAATGTTCTATGCGTCTCTCGAAATCGGGCTCTCCAACACTTAGCCGCTTAGAAGATATCAAAAAATATAAAGCGGTCACCAATCCACACTTATTTTATGTTGACATCATCCTTCTTCAAAAAATTTTGTGGATTAGGGGCACATAGCCAATCTAGAGCCAAGAACATAAGAAATTATGCGGAATTTCTCCAAGTGCAAAATTTACCAAGTGTTGGATGGATTTGTGGCCTTTGTTGTGGATCCGCTCCAAAATACACTACAAAGTGTGCGGAATGAGATCTTCATGCCTTAGGAAAAAAATCAAAATTTTCCTAAGTATGTGGCCATTTTGGGCCTACATTCTGGCACCTCCAGGGTGGATTTGCTTGCAAAGCCATAGAACTCAGAGTCTTATCCATTGGGCTACAAGAGTCAAAAAATGCTCATCTTCAAAAATGTGCTTAAAATAATAATTTCCATATGAACACTACCCTCTGAAAATAGTTCTCTTAGAGAGTAGAATTTCACATCGAGACCATGCTTCAAGAAACACAGAGGATAACTACTGATATGTAGACTATGCAATAGATACATGTTCCTCTGTTGTTTCCAAAATCTATCTTTGTGCCCTCATAGCAAAACTGCTTCACTGTCTTTGCAAAATACAGTTCTACTCTTCTTATAAGGCCTACTCATAAAAATACCTTCACACAAAATCTGTTTCTCTCTATGCCTCTTTAGGCTTCATGCCTTTATTGTTTATTTCTGATAATTGTTAGAGCAAAAAACAAAAATACAAAAACTTGTGTATATGTACAAAAAACAAAAATGAACTAAGTGTGTGCCCCTTTCGGGCCTGTGACAGTTCCATCCTGATCCTCTTCTTGGTGGGCCTCTTCCTTGACCTCCTCTTCATTCTCTTCTTATTCTTCTTTATTTTCTTCTTCTGGAGAAGATTGTTTTTTATTTCTTCCTCTAGAATTATCACCAAACAATTGAATCATCAATTTCAAAGTTTGTAAAGCCTGTTTCTAGGCTGCTTCAGAGGGGTTTGATGTTTCTTTGAGCTGCTTGTAAATATACTATAATTCTCCAATATCCTCATAATTAGTAGTATTCCCTCTATTCACCAGATCTTCCATGAGATCTCTTAATCTGAAAAAATCAACAATCAGTTGGGCAACTTGCTCTTGGTTTAGTGGCTCTTCAAGAGAATCAATTCTAGATTCATCCTGCAAATTCTTCCATGGATAGCAAGCTATGATCCTCCATCCATAGACCTTTGAAACCAACTTGAATCATTTCTTTGTTTACATCCACCACATATTTAATCACTCCTTCAATCCTATCAAATAATAGCCAGGATTTTTGAAGTACCCTGTGCTTCTTGACCATAGTTCTAGCAGTAACTTTGGCAAGATTCCATTCTTTATTGGGGATCGGCTTAGCAGAATCATTGAGTTTGCTATCAACCAGCTTGTACATTTGTTCTACTAGAATCACCATAGGCTGCAACTCTCTAGTGATTTGATCTAAATATTTCTAAACATTGGGGAGTAAGTGATTGGCATCATCTAGGTAGTCAATCATAAGCTGAAGCCCTAAATATTTCTCTTGGACCTCGGAGAGCAATTCTTTTCTAATATTCTTTAATTCGGCTTTAGAAAATCTAGAAGACTTAGCTTTCTCAATTTGAAGTTGTTATCTCAAACTTTGAATTTATTTTTCTTGTTCTTCATTCAACTTCTTTTGCTCTCCTAGTTGATCTTTGAGCTTATTGGCTTCTTGGAACTTTTCTTGCCAGCTCTTGGCCTCTTTTTTCAAAGCCTTTTCCACTTCCTTTTGATTACTCATAGTATTCTAAAGCTTTTCAATATGTTTCTCCAGTTTACCCACCTTCTCTTTGGATATATCATTCTTCACATAGAAGGTCTCTAAGTGGGCTCTGGCCATTACCAGCTCATCTTCTTTAGGAAGCTTCTCAATATCTTTTGTTATTTCTTCAACTCGATAATCTTGGATAGTCATCTCGGTCTTAGGCTTGCTTACAATGGGGACCATGGACCTGGATATCCTTTGCCTTGAGACGGGATCAAAATACATACTCCTTCTAACAACCATCCTACTGGAAGGCTTAGATAGCTTCTCTCACCATAAATAATTTATTTTTTGTGTGGTTGCTTACTCCTTTGGAAAAGTTACATGACTTGAAAAACTAGTAGCCATGGGAGATGAAGACACTAGGAATGTAAGGGCATACTCAACCATTGACAATGGTGGTGTGGAAGTAATTACAATAGTTTCTATAACAATAGTGGACTCTGTAACTACTATTGTGGTAGCTATTGGTAAACTCATAGAAATTGAAGCAAGACTAACAATTGGATGAGTGGGGGTGCTTGGAATAATTTTTCCCTTTTATGGGGGTGGTGATGTCAATGGTGAAGATGAAATGATGGGATATGATGAAGTGGGAACCTCAGACGATGAAAGTGGGATTTGGGGTGACTTTGGGGGAGAAGGGGTGACTTGTAATTCAGTGACAACCAATGAAACGTGGGGTGAACTATGAGAGGGAGAAGGTACCTTTGTCATATTTTCTTGACCAGAAAGGGAGGGAGACTTCCTTGGGGATTCAGGAGGATGAAGAGGAGAAGAGGGATTAGAAACCATACCTTCACCTAAATATGTAGGGTGTTCTTGTTCTGCCTCTGTATCCTACTCTTGCTCTTGATGAGTCAATTCTTCTGTAACTAGAATAGCTACCTCTTTAGCAATCTCCTCTATATCCAATATTTGTTTCTTTGAAACCTCTCTTTCCATTATTTTTGGAGCTCTTTTAGCTCTTCTGTGAATCAATTGAAAAGAAGCCGATTCACTCTCTGAATCTTCCTTAGATACCTCTCCTTGTACTGCTCCTGTAAGCAATGCTTGTTCAGAAATAGGGTGCAACTCTACTGATGTTGTGGTGGTGAAAGTAAGGGGTTTGAACCTAAAACTCTCATCCTTATTTCTCTAGTCAATATCTATGTTTGGAGGTTATCCCCCTAGATCTAAGTATTTAGGCCTAGTCACTGCCTCTATGACTAGAGTACTAACAACTTTTTCACTGGAATATTGCATTTTGCTCAAAATTTGTGCTCCCTTAGGAAACTTCTCTACTTGTTCAGTGGTAGGCTGAAATGTCTTTGGGACCTCAGCTGTTGTCAAAGGTGTTTCATGCCCTTCTACTGGAGCTTCTTGATCTGTGGATGGAGAGAGATATTCATAACTAGTCTAGGATTTTTTAACTATTAACACTATGTTTTTGATGTCCTTTTGCTTCTAGGCTTTGATATTTTCATCATATTTCTTAGAAAACTCATTATCAATCTTCATGCCAAACCTGGACTTAGGTTTTCCAATTTCAATTCTCATTCTCCACCAATATGATATCTTCACTACATTCCATTATTCTCCCTTTTCTACCTCTTCAGCAGTGTCCTCATTAGGTTGAGGGTCCTTTTTATTTGTGATTTTCTCTTCAATATCACGAATGGTGGCTTTTGTCAATGAATGGGGTTTCTTCTTTTTTAACAAAAACCCTAAATCTTTCAAAAAAAACCAACCGGGGGGGGGGGACCCTTTTTAGAAACCCCCCCCCCCAAAAAGAGGCTTTTTTTTTTTTCCTTGTTTAAAAAGGGCCCTAGTCCTCTTTTCAAATTTGTAAGATTTGTCTCCATTTAGGGCTACATTACTTTTGGTAAAAATGTCATTAGGGTCATAACTCCATATTTGGGGAATATAAAATAGACCTAACCTATCAAGGTATTGGTCAATTTGCTCACTCTACCCCTTCTTTGTGATAGTAATATCCTCCACAATGTGGTAGGTTAGCAAATATTTTCTCTTCCTTCTAGAACCATAATTCAAATCAATGTACTCTGCCTACCTCAAATATTCCAAGGCAAAGAGCCTATCTATGACAAAATAGGGTAGGAGAAAAGGTTTACCCATGAAACCATATAGTCTAATTATTATGCCCTCGATCAAAAGATACCAGTCTCCTTCTTCGAAACCCTCTACTCTCAGAATTTTCTTAGCCAAGGGTGGCAATCTAGGGCACTCTCCATACATTATTTTCAAAGCAGGTCCAAGGAATTCCAAATTGAATCTGTAAAAAGACTCACTACTTCTCAAATGACTTGTCCAATAATAAACCGAAAAGGGCTCCCCATATCTGGTTTTGTCCTTAACTAGAATCCAAGGCATATTATCCTTAATAGCAGCATAAAACATCCAAACCAGGCTTGAGCAATACCTGAAACTAGGAGCATTAGAGCCCCTTTTCATTCTTACTAATTGTTCATGTATCCTTTGAGCAAGAAAGGCTAGCTAGTAAAAATAGATAACCCTAGTCCCTTTTTTCTACGTGCCTTCTTCATACATTCTTTCATTTGAAATACAATAGGCTACGATAATTTGTCATCCATACACCATTCTGTTAGAGTCTAAACCTACCATATAGGCCAACATAGAAAATAGTATAGGGTTTGGAAATTCATTAATAGGGATTGGAACTTTAGGTAATTTCTTCCTGGGCTTTGCATCGAGCTGTTTGTAAACCCATATCTTAAATGACTCACCATCATTAGCTCGTTTCTCTAGAGAGTAATACCCAACCTGGTCGGTCACCCTAAATTCTTTCGGCCTTACTGGTGGTTCTAACCCTAGGGCAAAAATATTATGACAGAAGGTAGCGGTGACACTAAATAGCATTTTGCCTTTAGAGATTTTCACTACTTTTGCCATTGGGTCATAAAATGTAAAAAGATAGGTAAGAGAGAACAACACATCTACCTTCCACCGATAAAATAGCTATTTTCTTGAATCTATCATTCACGCTCCTTCTGAGCCTTGTTCTCTCTATCAAGACCATTTTTGTATCCACCACAGCTTCCACTCTATCAATGTATGGAACCACTACCCTTCTCTCTAAAGTTTCAGCTTCTTGGGTTTCTTTGGAAGCCATTTTTTTAGCAACAATTGAAACACATTGGACTCCTTGGCCTCTACTATTTTGAAAGGGCCATCCCAAAAAGAATCAAACTTTTCATGCTTACCCAGTTATGCTCTGTCAACATTCCATTTGAGAAATACATCTCCAACCTAGATTTTTTTTAATCTGGCCTTCTTATCGAACCATGCCTTGATATATGAGGAATTCTTTTGAAAATTATCATATGCTTGAGCTCTATTCTCTTCAATTTGCAGTAAGTGGGTTAGCCTGGTTTTTACTAGATTTTCCCCTAACTCTTCCTTTGTATTGACAAGCTTAAGTGCTGGAATTTCCAGATGGATAGGTAACACTGCCTCTTTGCCATACACCAGAGCATATGGGAAAGTTTTAATGGATTTATTTATAGTAAATCTATCAGCCCACAGAGCTTGGTCCAGCAACAGGTGCTAACTTCTTTTGTTCCCTTCAAGTATCTTCCTCAAATTTTTAACAAGTTTTTGTTGGTAGATTTAATAATTCCATTACCCTATGGGTAGTAATTTGAAGTATTCTTAAGAGTGATGTTATACTTATTGGAAAACTCAATATACTTGGCTCCTATGAAAGCTAGGCCATTGTCACTCACCAAGGCTTCTAGAACTCCAAACCTTGAAATCAAGTTCTCCATAAAATTGATCACAACTTCCTGATATGATTTCTTTGTAGGAATAGCCTCTACCCACTTGGTAAGGTAATCTGTGGTAGTTAGAATAAACTTATGTTATGCTAAGGAATTAGGGTTTATGACTCCTATGAAGTCAACCCCCATTGCTAAAAAGGTTCTTCAACTTGTATCGGCCTAAGGGGGAATGAAGCATTTCTTGTCCTTCCAACATATCATTGATATTTGTCATAGGCCCTAGTAACCTTGAAAGTATTAGTAAATATAGTAGGCCAATAATAGCCTACTCTTATAATTTTCAAAGTTGTAATTCTACCTGATCTATGTCCTCCAATTGGTCCTCCATGGAACTCTTCAATAACCCTCTGTTGCTGATCATCTTTCAAACATTTTAGAAGGACTCTATCCAAATTTATTTCATACAAGCCTTCTAGCAATAATACATACTTCAAATCCTACAACTTGTATCTCCTACTTTGGGATGTATTTATATTAGGAAGGTATACTCCAGTTTGAAAGTATTTGATCATCTGATCAACCCAGTCAGAGTCTACTATCTGTACTCCTTCAACCTGATCCTCTTTTGCTATCTGGAAAGCTGCCACTTCTTCTAATGTTGCAGCCTCCATCAGACCTTGGTACAAGGCTCTTCCTCTTACCAACTTGATGGGATGTATCTCTACATCATAATCTTAGATTTTGATAATACAACTAGCTCTTTTATATCCTAGTTCACCTTGAAGGATAAAAATTCTTACATCTGGATGAACTACATATTACAGGGTCTTACTTTGTACCAAGTACTGCTTGAACTTCTTCAGTGACTTCATCACAATAAATAATTTTCTTTCAATAAAGTTATATTTGACCTGGTAGTCATGCAGTGTCTAGATCTAAAATAATACATGATGTTCTTCACCTTGCTCATATTTTTGAGTGAGCACTAAGGCGTAACTTTCTTCAGCTTCATAAGCATAAAGGATAAAATCTTTATTGAAATCTGGATTTACCAGTACTGGAGCAGCTACAATGGACTACTTGATAATCTCAAAAGCTTTCTTTCTAACCTTAGTCCACTTAAACTCAACATTCTTCTTGAGTAACTTAGATATTGGAATTACTTTATGTGCAAAGTCATAAATGAATTTCTTGATAAAATTGATTTAACCCAAAAAGGACTGTAAGACCTTCTTGTTTGTAGGAAATGGAAGGAAAAGAATGGACTTAATCCCAAATGGATCTATGGCCATACCTTCTTTTGAGACCACATGACCTAGCAACTTTCCTTCATGAACTACAAAGAATGATTTCTTAGGATTGAGTGAAATACCAAATTCTCTGTATTTTTTAAAAACTTGCTCCAGGTGTGGTAGGTGATCTTGATTATCATGGTAAAATATAGTCATATCATCCAAATATATCAAAATGACTTTTTTTATCAATGACCCAAAGGCATAATTCATGGCTCTCTGAAATGTGGCTCTCGCATTGAACAACCCAAAAGGCATTCTCTGGTAGGCAAATGTGTCCAATTTGGTGGTGAATGTTGTTTTATACCGATCTTCTCTTTCACCCAAATCTGATTGTACCTAGAGTAGCCATCCAGTAATGAGAATATTTTTTTCCCTGCCACTATCTATAAATTTTGATCAATCTAAGGGAGGGGGTAGTAATCCTTAAGGGATTCTTGGTTAAGATTTTTGAAATCTACACACAAATGAGTATCCCCATTATTTTGCCTTATAGGTACCAAGTTGGCTACCCAAGTTGAATGTTTAATTGGATATATGATTTTAGCCTTTAATAACTTTAAGAGATCCTTTCTCATAATGGCTTCGATATTTGGATTAATTGGCCTTTGCTTCTACTTAAAAGTCTTTACATCAGGCTCTAGATCAATAGTATGTTGGATAACTTTTTTGTCATATACCTTGAGGTCTTCGTATGACCAAGCCACAATATCTTGGTATTTTAGGCATAGGGCTTTGATATCTTCTGATTCCTTTGGTGAACATCGAACTCCAACATTGAGCTTCTTTTCAATACCAACTTTAACTTCTTTATAAAAAAATTTATTGACTTTCATAGCTTTGGTCATTTTTCTAGTCATTATCAAACAAGCTCTCTAGGGTGACCAACCCTCTAGGAATGTGATTGTTTCTCAGTTTAATAACATCTTGTTGATCAATATCTTCTGGATTCTCTTATTGAATAGTGAAGAGACATGCTTATCTTACCAAAAAGTCAATTATCTGCTCATAACTTTTAAAAACTTGCCAGAAAATTTGTTTGTCTGGTACTATAGGTCTGAAAATCATTTTGTTTTCATTGGCTTTCTTGATTCTAAATTCTACATAAGGGTTGAAGTTAGCTCCCATTGTTGCTAAGGAATCTACCAGAGTATTATTCTCTTTGGGAATAAAACTTATATTTAGGGCATCAAAAGATTCCATCAGATCCCATACCCTATTTCTATAAGATTTTAGGTAATGGTGCTTACTATTGCACATGTTCCTTACCTGATGGAAGATTAACTCAAAGTCACCATATATATTCAGAATTTTAATGCCCATGCTTTCCACCTGCATCATTCTTAGACACAAGGCCTCATATTTTGCAACATTATTTGTACATGACCATGTTAGTCTATAGGTAAAATTATTTGTCCCCTCTTATTGGGACTATAAAACCACACCATCTCTTGCACCATTCAAAGTGCATGATCTATGTTTCCTTTTCTCTCAAAGATTGGTTGGATATAGCAGGGATTTTCTTCTCTAATTTAGTTGAGATGCTATATGTCCCCATACTAGTTCCAAACTGACTGTAATCCTCTCTGAAAGGCAACTCATCCTCAATATCCAACTCCTCAAAATTTTCAACCAGCTCGAATTCTTCCAGGGGAGTAAGATTGCAAATATCTTCCTCAATATTTTCAATATGATAAGCTACTAGCTTTTCAAATGTTATCCTTGTTCTCTTTCCTTTGAAAGGAATTACCATACTAGAATAATCCATGTACATACATCCACCCAATTTTGCAGTACACTTCGTTGAAAGGCATAATTCAAAGTAGGGTTCTAGGTCAACCACCACTATTTTGTGTACTATTGTCATCTCAGGGGCTCTATGTAGCCTCATTAAAACATCTTTTAACACCCCCACTATATTAATAGGTGTCCCATACAATTGTAATACTCCAAGACAAGATCAAGTATACTCCATACCCATTTCTTCATAGGATGCTTTGGGCATAACTGTGGTTGATGCTCCTGAATCTATCATACAATTTCGGACTAGTCATCCTTCCATTCTCAGGGAGATATAGAAAGGAGGGGGCTTATTATTTAAAATAATAGGGAACATTTCTTTATTTTATAATGGCATGCTAAGGATTGTAATGGCCTGTTTATCTTGTGGATACTTGTTGAGGGAAGCCATGAGCATATCAATCTGACCAGGAATGAACATAGTGTCATACAGACTATATTTTGATGAAATATTTTTCATCTCTTTGACAATATTATACTCAGAATTAGCCAGGGGAGGTCTTTCAGGTCTTCTTTATGGATCACCGTATTTTATTTTATACTACTGAGTGGCTTCTATTCTTTACCTTTTGGTAATAGAGGGGAATCTAATACTTTCTTGAGCCTCATATTTAGATCTCATCTGGTCTCCTTCAGTTTATTTCTCTAACCTCTTAGGAAGACTGTATGTCTTCTCTTTCCATTTATCTTAAGGAATGGGGAAAGTATCACCGCTTCGAGGAAGGGGGTCATTTCTTTTTTAAGAAGGGACTTGGAATTACCTCATATTTTGGGGATCTACTTGCAAGGTGTTCTTTCTAGACCTTATCATAACAACAATTGGGTTGTCTTCATCCAGCTCTTTCCCAACCATGATTTGATTAGGCTGCCATAATATGTTTACTCTCCATTTTTTATTTCTTTTAGCTTGATCCATAGCTTGTTGGACATGGTGTTGGTACATAACACAATATTATGAGTCATGAGGATCATTACACACCAAAAACTAGACATTTGCAAGAGTAGTATATGAAGAACACTCAAGATCCTCATAT
Organism: Wollemia nobilis; assembly: GCA_028583015.1. NCBI lineage: Eukaryota > Viridiplantae > Streptophyta > Pinopsida > Araucariales > Araucariaceae > Wollemia > Wollemia nobilis. The sequence continues at coordinate 1,092,355 of JAQPPZ010016911.1, read as the reverse complement.
GTTGCATTCACTCTAACCCTAGTACTATTACTAGGACCAAGTCTCTGATCTTTGTTCACATATGGAAATATCCTTTGTTGTGACCTTTCTTGGTCTCTCTTTTCCATCAAATTCATTCTATTACTCAGATTTTTTAGAGTATTTTGTATATCAATAATAGCAAAAAACTCTTGGGATGTTTGAGAAGGAAGGGGAGGGAAAGGAACTATAGAGGATGATGGCTTCAGTTGAGGGATTGCATTCATTTGCAAATATGGGGATGATAGAGAAAGAGGGTCCATGTAATATGGGTTTGTAGTTTGGCTTTGGCCATTAGTGGTTTTTGAGTTATAAGGTTGCACAATTTTGGGGGGTAGTCTCCCCATATTAATTATAATATTATCAGCATGAACTATTGCATTATAAACTTGGGGGAAGGTTTCTACTCTAGATTTTTGTGTGTGCAAGCCTAAATATGATCCAAGAGCTCAGATGTAATACATATAGGCCAAACATGTAGTTGGTCTAGCTGTAGGGGGAATTGTCTTCCAGGTTATGCTAAATCTCAAATTGAAATCTAAGACATTTTCCTACTGATATTTTTGCATGGATGTGAACTGGTTGAGCAAGGATAAAGGGTCAATAGACTCATTAAATTCTTGTACAAATGGCCCAGCCAATGCTTTCCATGAAGTGATGGTATTATCTTCCAAAGTTCTAAACTAATTCAAAATATTTCCTCTAAAGGACAGGACTAGAATTATTACAATAATATCCTCCTCTTTTATGTTGTGAATTGTTTCTAGATTTAAAATATCCTAACAGTTCTCATTATCTATCTTCCTCGATCCATCATAAGTGGGGATAGCTTTGGATATAGCCTGGGGTATGGCATTCATTTGGGCTAATCTCAAGGTACCAGCTGTGTTCCAACTAGAGAACTTCTGTAATGGTTTATTAGGGGCCATATTTTATGCCATATTTCTAGGTGTAGGTCTTGTTGGAGGGGATGTTGGATTAACTACAGGATTTTCCTTAGGAAGCTCCTATTTTGAGGGGAAATCTTGATTCAAAATTTTAACAACAATAGGCACTGTTGGCATTTTTGCCACATTGATTCTCATTTGTTGAAGTACTAATGCTTAAGTTGTTGAAAATCTAACTTTTGTACAGGCTTTGATGCGGTTTTGATGAAAAAAGGAGCAAAAAGACTAAGTCCAGAAACCGTCGCGATTTCGCGACGTGTCGCGAAATCGCGGTCAACGCGGTCAACGCATGCAGCTTGGGAAGAACCGTCGCGATATCGCGACGTGTTCTATTTTCGCGGCTTGAAAAGAGCAAAGGAGGGAGAGCGACAAATTGTCGCGAAATCGAAAAAATCAGGAAGACTTAAACTTGAAAGTTGAGGGGGATGTTTCATCTTCGCAACGCAGGCAGCTTCAACGGCCAAAGTACTGAAAAATTGCAGCGATGCGCTGCATGTCTCAAAATCGCGGGCAATGGTTGTAAAAGGGAGTCCAACGCAAAAAGTGCAGCGATGCGCTGCACGTTCCATTTTCGCGACGCGGGTAGCTTCAAAGACCTAAGTGCTCGAATGTGTAGCGATATCGCTACACCTATCAAACAAAAGAGTCTAAGGTAAAACGTGCAGCGATTCGCTACACTTTTAGAAAAGAGTTCCGGCAAGGTAAAAGATGTCGCATTTTCGCGACGAAAAGTGGCCAATGGTACGGAAAGGGAAAAATGTAGCGATATCGCTACACGTTCTAAAATCGCGGTCGTTTTGGTTCAAAGGGCAAAAGACATGAAAGTGGTAGCGAATCGCTACACTTTTGACGATAAGGCTGAGCGAGATGAAGACGTCGCGAAAGCGCGACAGGGAATAAAAACCGTACAAAAAAAAATAGTGAGATGGTAGTGATTTCATGCCACGTTGTTAAAGATGACTAAGTGTTCTTATGTGTAGCGAAATCGCGACAGGGGTAAGGTCGAAGACATTTCAAAGAGCAAAAGTGTCGCATTTTCGCGGCCTATGAACAAGACCGTACAGAGTGTAGGAAACATGTAGCGATATCGCTACATGTTCCATTTTTGCGGGTTCCAGTAGCAAAGGTGTACGGCACAAAAAGATGTCGCGTTTTCGCGACCTGCGACAGTTTCCCGCCCAAGCGCAGTATGAACGGCCGAGAAGGTTTTTTCGATTTCCGAGGATTAAATGCTTGCCCGAATTTAATGTTTTGCGGATTTCCAAGGCGGTCAAGGTCGAAGAAGCGCCCAGGCCACCAAAATTGAAGATTTTATTTCTTCGAAGTCGCTATTCGTGGATTGTTCTAACGGTTTCATGCACATGTTCAAAAACAAATTTAATGAAGGTGACCGCTGACGTCTAATTGCATTCAATTTTGTGCTTCTTCAAGGCTGCGATTAAGGGGATCATGTTCCTAGTTTCCATCGCACAATTGTAGATCTCAAGAAGGTCGGTGGCAAATATTAAATGCTGCAAAGAGGACGGCCCTCTATAAAAACCAATGTAAACCTCATTTGAAAAGGTTGGGAGTTTTCTGCTAGAAACTGGAAGTACATTTGCAGGAATAAAAGAGTTGGCTTCTAATTTTTCAAGCGTTTGTATGGGTGATTTTCCTTTCTGTCCTTTCTGCATTTCTAATAGCATTTATATTCCTTAATGGTCGTTCCATTTAAATTCTGCATAATTGGATTTAAATACTGCTTTTAAGGGTATGATTCCCGGAGTGTAGTTTTGGAGGGATTTTCTCGCATATATCGTGCGAGAGTTAAGTTAATGCTTTCTGTTACTTGCCGTTGTTGTCCTTCAAGTTTTCTGCTGTTGTTCTCCCGATCTTATAACTTCGGCTACGGCCATATTTCCCATTTCTTTCCGCAATTTCTTAATTTCTTTCCAGCAACCCTTATCTTCAAACAAAATTTAGAGTAGTAAAGGGAACCAGCCCACTCTGGAGATTGGTCTGGGAGCCATCTCTTGCTTCCAGCCTTTCAATGTTGGTCGGGTCTAGGGCGCACATGTAAAAATCCTTTCTTGTGGCAGATTCGTGACCAACAATTTTTGGCACGCCCGGTGGGACAGATTTCTTCTGTTCTAAAAGATCCCATGGTGTTGAAGGTTTAATGTTCGCCTTCATACTGTAAAATTAGAACATTTGGTGACTCTACTGTACTCAGGAATCTCTGAACGTGGATGTAGTGAAAGTCGTACTTCATGATCACGAGATCACAGTCCAAGAAATTTGGAGATCTTGTCGAGTTTTTTGAGCTTGACAGTTCAAGAAGTGGTGAGCATTCTAGGTTAGTTTCTCCATCCCTTCCATCATCTGCTACACAAATCCTTGGTATTGTTACTAGTGTTTCATCTTCCCAACCATATCCACTAGTTCCAATGGCACAATATCCTCCACCCCCACCCAGGAAATTCTTGGCATGGAACAGCTCTGGAGCCTTGAACTTGCAGGCTCAGAATCCAGTCCCTCAGGCTGCTCTGAAGGCTTTGCCAACTTATGACGGTACGGGTAAAACTGCATATGAACACATAAATGATGTAGCTTCTCTAGCGGCCATCCATGATATTACTGATGAAGATGTAATGGTGAAGTTGTTGGTATGTTCTTTGAGAGGTAAATTGTTGTTTTGGTACCGAACCTTGCCACCAGGCACTGTAACATCGTGGGATCAGCTAGGAGATCTGCTAGTTAAAAATTTCCATGAACAGGCTGACCCCTTTTCACTGTTGAATCAGTTTACTGTAATCCAGAGACACCCGCAGGAAGAGATAGCTGATTTCAACGTCCGATTTACCAGAACCTGGCACAGAATTCCTAATGGTCTTCGGCCCGCTGATGAATTGGCTGCACTTTACTACCTCAGAGCGTTCAACACAGATATCGGCTAGGCTGTTAGGCAGTCCAATGTGACAACATTTCCAGAATTGTTTGAACAAGCAATAAAAGCAGAAGCTGATCTGATTGCTATAGGGAGACTTCCACCAAAGGTAACTATGCCTATTATACCAGATTTGCCTCAGTATTTATATTCTGGCTCAGTTCCACAGCCCATGCCATCTATGTATCCCACCCCATCATGGAGCTCTAAAGCACCTCAAATTGCACCTGTCCCAGCTCCTCAGTTGCCTACTTTAGCTCCTCTGCCGCTTCCTGCACCCAGCACTCAGCCATCTCCCATTTCCACTTCATTTCCAGCTTTGCCTGCACCACCAGCTCCTTTGCCATTGCCAGCACCTCCTGCACCTGTGAACCCTGATCCTTATACAACATTATTGCAAGAGGTAAAGTCTGCCAATTCGGCAATTAGGGCCATGGGTAACAAGATCACACTCATTGAGAGGAAGCAAGTCGAGAGAGATTTCCAGCCAAGGAGATTTCAACCTCCCGCAATTACTAGAGACCAAGCTGCCTCAACTAGTAAAGCACCTGAAAAAAGCTTAACTGCTTTAGTAAATGAAGATGCAGCCCTTGCAGATAGAATGTATTGGTGCTCGACTTGTAATGACCCTCATGGAGAGGATACTTGTATGGTCCATCTGAATTATGTGCAGACATTGGCTGCTAGTTCTTCGGGTGGACAAGTTAATATGATTTCTGAAGCAGGTCATAGTTTGATGTCTCCAGTGGAAGATCAAGTTTCAGTTCTAACAAGGACTGGAAAGAAGCCTGTGAATGTTGATCCTGCTGACTTAGAGCCGTTAAGAGTGCCGACTGAGGTGAAGAGGCCAATGAAAGCTCCTGTGCCTGTTCCAAAGTCTGATGTGCCTGTTTTGCCAAAGGATCCTGTTTCTCACAGAGTTCAAGGAAAAGCTGCAGCTGCACCAGCAAGATCAGAAGCAGAGGAGCAAGCTCGAGAAAAGTTGAAGTATCCCTCACTGACAAAGAGGCTAAGGGTGGAAGCCACACAACAGTATCGAACCAGATTTGAACAACCTGTTGAAAAGAAGGACTCTGCTGCAGTTGCATACAACATAGTTGAAGAACTAAAAAAGACCCCTGCTAAGGTAAGCCTCTATGATGCTTTGCAGTTGCCAGGCCAGGTAGATTTATTGCAGGAATCATTAAAATCTGTAAAGGATAATGAAAAAGGTTCTACCCATACAGTGTATGCTCAAACCTTAACCACCTCTCGCTATCGGGAAAAATAGACCACCTCCATTTTATTTATCATTGCAAATAGAAGGTTGGATTGTGCATAATCGCATGATTGACTCGGAGCCGCTACAACTAGTCATGCCCAAGGGAGTTTGTGAAGCAATGGGAATGGAATATACACGGAGTAGTCCCGGAGTTCTGCAATTGGATGGTACTCCTATAAAAATAGTAGGTGTGATCAAGGATGTTCCAATTGTTCTTGCATACTATGCCCCAAATTACTGTTATCCAAGAAATTGTTGTGGTAGATCTAGAACCCTACTTTAGTATGTGTTTATCCAGGGAGTTTACCGCAAAGTTGGGGGGTTATCTGGCACTAGATTATTCCCACTTAGAAATTCCTTTCAAGGGTAGGCGTCTCAGGATTCAGAATGAAAAACCTTCCCCTTTTCATATCGAGAAGTTGGAAGAAGCAGAAAAAGACATGCAGTCTGTCCACATGCTTACTGAAGAATCCGAGGATTCTGTTTTGATGAGAGAAGTTTTAGATAATCTTCAGTTGGATGATCAGTTTTCTATGCTTAATTTTAATGCCATGTTGGAGACTGAAATCGGCTGTTATGCCATCCAAAAGCCTGAGAGTGATACAAAGCAGGAATTTTCTAACCAAGCTGATCAGAATGCTGTTACAGATCAACTATGGCAGCTATATTTCGATGGGGCTAGATGCAAGAACGGTGCCGGAGCAGGTATTGTTTTGATTTCTCCTTCTGGTATCCAAAGAACATATTCATACCGTCTTACATGGAGTTGTACTAACAATGCTGCCGAATATGAAGCATTATGTTTGGGTTTAAAGAAAGCAAGAAAGTTAGGAATCGAACAGCTCAAGATTTTTGGTGATTCTGAGCTTGTTGTAAACCAGATCACAAATAGGTGCATTGCTAAGCAGCATTACCTTAAAGCATATCGCAATCAAGTGTGGGACCTCTTTGAGTTTTTTACAGCTCTAAATATTCAAGCTGTTTCCCGAGAGATGAATAAACATGCAGATCTTTTAGCATCTCTTGGAGCCAATTTTTCCCCTGTTGAACAAGTAATGAAGAAACCCAAGACAGTAAGGATGGTATACAGGCCCAGTGTGCCAAACAAAGAAACTTTCTGGCAAGTCTTCGAAGATGATGAGCAGATTGTCAACTTCCTGATCCATGAAGCTGCTACTATTGAAGGGAGAACTTTGGAGCATGAAGAAGCCGAAGGTCTCATTCAGTTACGGAACAATCACATTCCGAAGGGTCTTATAACTCTGGAAAGTTTATTTGATCAGCACGATAGATCCAAAAAACATCGGATAGAGATTGATAAAAAGGAGTACATGGAGTTAGAGTTAGAGCCTAATAAAGCTATTAAGGTTGGAACTGACTCTACGCCAGATGAACTGCAGGAGATCAAGCACCTGTGTGAGGAGTTTTCTGATATTGTAGCTTGGAGCTATGAAGACTTGAAGGGATACAATAAACAGATTGTGCAACATACAATTGAATTGGAGGAAGGAGTTAGACCTTTTCGGCAAAAACAACGACCTGTAAATCCAAAGATTGAGATGTTGATGAGGGCTGAGCTTGTAAAAATGTTGCAAGCCAAAATTATTTATCCAGTTAAGCATTCCACTTGGGTTGCCAATCTGGTCCCGGTTCGAAAGAAGAATGGAGACATACGATTGTGTGTAGACTTTCGAAACTTGAACCGTGCATCATTGAAGGATCATTATCCTTTGCCACGTATAGATCAAATACTGCATGTTGTGGCTGGAGCTCAACGTTTTTCTCTGTTGGATGGATTCTCTGGATATAACCAGATTTGGGTGAAAGATGAGGATCAGTACAAGACAACATTTACAACAAAGTGGGGCACTTTTGCTTATCAGCGAATGCCTTTCGGACTATCAAATGCTGGAGCTACCTTTCAAAGAGCCATGGACATTGCATTCAAGGAATTGTTGAACAAGATCATTGTGATATATCTTGATGACATGACAGTATTTTCACATAGACGGGAGGATCACTGTTCTCACCTGAGACAGATTTTTGAAAAGTGCAAGGAATTTGGGATTTCCATTAATCCAAAGAAGTCAGTGTTTGCAGTAAAAGAAGGTAAGCTTCTAGGGCATGTGATTTCAGAGGATGGGTTAGCAATAGATCCAGCCCGAGTTGAAGCATTAAAGAAGTTGTCACTCCCTGCAAACAAAAAAGAACTGCAGTCTTTCTTTGGACAGATCAATTTCATTAGGAAATTCATTTCTGATTTTGCCCAGGTTGTAAAACCTATGACTGAATTGTTGAAAAAGGATGCAGATTTTCAATGGACCGCTCGAAGGAAAGAAGCATTCCAAGAGATTAAGGAAAGAATAACACAGGCCCCTGTTCTGATTAACCCTGATTACTCCAAGGATTTTATTTTGTATGCAGTTGGGGAAGAAGAAAGTTATGCCGCGGTTCTTACACAGAAAGGAGACGATGGGAATGAAAGGCCCATTGCTTTCCTTAGCCAGGTCATTCTACCTCATGAGGCAAAGTATAACTTTATTGAAAAATAGGTGTATGCAGTTATGAAATCCCTTAAGAAATTCAAGCATTTTATATCTCAGAGCAGAACAATTGTTTACGTGATTCATCCTGATGTAAGAAATTTTATTCTTCAAGGAGAGTTGGGTGATAAACGTGCTGGTTGGGTCACCAAGATCCAAGAATTTGATGTTGAAATTCATCCAACTAAGCTGGTGCGTGGTAAGGCTTTATGCCAGCATTTGGCAAAGATGGTAGCCTCTGGTATAGATGAACATCAAACAGAAAATCTTGCCAGTGATGACAATTTGATGAATTTCTTAATTCAAGAAAAGGATTGGACAGAAGACCTCATTGATTATTTCACAACTGGTAGATGTCCTTCACAGTTGAATGCTTCACAGAGGAGGAGATTTCGGTTGCAAGCTCTTCGGTATGTCCTGTTACCAGAAGGTTTGTTTTTTAAGAATATTGATGGTGTTCTTCTAAGATGTGTAAAAGAAGCAGATAAGGCTAGGCTCCTGGAAGAATTTCATTCTGGTCTATCAGGAGGACACTTTGCAGGAAGACCGATGGCTTTGAAGATAATCCGAGCTGGTTATTATTGGCCGACCCTATTTTCAGACGCTTTCAAGATTGCACAAGCCTGTGACAAATGCCAGAGATACACAGGAAGAGTAAGGAATGCAGCACTGCCTTTGCATCCAATTCAGGTTGAAGCACCCTTTCAGCAGTGGGGGTTGGATTTCATTGGGATCATTGATCCTAATTCCTCAGCTGGTCATAGGTACATTTTAACAGCTACAGACTATTTCACGAGGTGGTCTGAAGCTATCCCAACAAAGGTGGCAAACCAAACTGTGGTGATTTCTTTTGTTGAAGGCTTGATTACTCGCTTTGGCATTCCTGATGCCATTATTATAGATAATGGGACCCCATTTATTGGAGCTGAACTAGCTGAGTTTGCGAATAGGTATGGCATTTTCCTAAAAACATCTTCCAATTATTATCCACAGGGAAATGGCTTGGCGGAGTCAACAAATAAAAATTTGCTCCGGATTTTGAAGAGGTCTTTGGGAGAAAACAAGAGATCATGGCACCTTTTACTGAATCAAGCTTTATGGGCAGATAGGATTTCAGTTAAGAAGTCCATCAAGACCTCACCCTATGCCCTAGTTTATGGGAAAGAAGCAAGGTTGCCTGTTCATCTTGAGTTGCCAGTATTGCAGCAGTTGCAGGCTTTTCAGGACAATGAGACAGACACAAGTTCCTTGGATATGCGGATAGCTCAATTGTTGCAGTTAGAAGAACAGCGTTCTGAGGCATATGAAGAGTTTTTCAAACACACACAGGGTATGTCAAAGTGGTTTCATAAACATTCTGCAGATCGTCCACTCAAAACAGGAGATTTGGTGTTGAGATGGAATGAAAACAAAGCTAAACCTGGGAATCACAAGAAATTTGATGCTTTATGGGAGGGTCCCTTCCGCATTACCAGCACAGGTGCAGCAAATTCGTTCTACCTCGAAGACTTGGAGGGCAACCCACTTCCAATTTCAGTAAATGGCTTTCATTTGAAGGCCTATACTTCATGAATTGATGAGTCCAGTATGAGTTTGTATATAGTAGTAAAAAAAAAAAAAAAAAAATAAAAAAAAAAAAATATATATACATGTTTTGCTTTTATTTTGTCACCTTGGTTCTTGTTGCTTGCGAACCGTAGGTGCCTTTTTTGTTTTTTTTTTATTCTCCCCTCCCAGTAGTTGGTGGCTTTCTAAAAAATTCTTCCTTTCCCTTCCCTTTTCTTCTGTTCCTTTCTTCTCTTCATCTTCCTCCTTCTTCTTCTTTTTCTTCTAGCTAAAAAAAAAAAAAAAAAAGCAAGCCACGACTGTTGTTTCTTTTCCCCATTCTCATTTTTCCCCGTTCCTTCTTCTCCCTTTCCTCTAAGTTCTGTCATTTTACGCATTTGCTTACAGTCTAGTTCATTGCCATTCCACAGCCTTCCTATTTCCATTTCCATTCCATAAGTTCATTCACTTTCATTCCATATCGCTTTGTCATTATATCATTCCATTATTATCATCATTCCATTTTGCATTCACCGCTTGCGCAATCGCAGGAGATCACTCCATTCTCTCATTTCATTTGTTCCATTTCATTCTCCGTTATATGCAAGTTCTTCCGGTTTTCGCTTTTCAGCAGAAGTTATTGCAGAAGTCCCTTGAGATGTATCACAACAGCCAGCTTTCTGTTCTAAGTTTTATGACTCTGTGCCCAATGGATTCATGCTTGGATTCTTGCATACAGCGAGTTGTATACCCCGCGAGCCGCCAAGAATGTTGGCATTTTTGCCACATTGATTCTCATTTGTTGAAGTTTAATGCTTAAGTTGTTGCCTACCTAACTTTTCTACTGACTTTGATGCGGTTTTGATCAAAAAGGAGCAAAAAGACTAAGTCCAGAAACCGTCGCGATTTCGCGACGTGTCACGAAATCGCGGTCAACGCGGTCAACGCATGCAGGTTGGGAAGAACCGTCGCGATATCGCGACGTGTTCTATTTTCGCGGCTTCAAAAGGTCTAAGGAAAAAATTGCAGCGATGCGCTGCATGTCTCAAAATCGCGGGCAGTGGTTGTAAAAGGGAGTCCAACGCAAAAAGTGCAGCGATGCGCTGCACGTTCCATTTTCGCGACGCGGGTAGCTTCAAAGACCTAAGTGCTCGAATGTGTAGCGATATCGCTACACCTATCAAACAAAAGAGTCTAAGGTAAAACGTGCAGCGATTCGCTACACTTTTAGAAAAGAGTTCCGGCAAGGTAAAAGATGTCGCATTTTCACGACGAAAAGTGGCCAATGGTACGAAAAGGGAAAAATGTAGCGATATCGCTACACGTTCTAAAATCGCGGTCGTTTTGGTTCAAAGGGCAAAAGACATGAAAGTGGTAGCGAATCGCTACACTTTTGACGATAAGGCTGAGCGAGATGAAGACGTCGCGAAAGCGCGACAGGGAATAAAAACCGTACAAAAAAAAATAGTGAGATGGTAGTGATTTCATGCCACGTTGTTAAAGATGACTAAGTGTTCTTATGTGTAGCGAAATCGCGACAGGGGTAAGGTCGAAGACATTTCAAAGAGCAAAAGTGTCGCATTTTCGCGGCCTATGAACAAGACCGTACAGAGTGTAGGAAACATGTAGCGATATCGCTACATGTTCCATTTTTGCGGGTTCCAGCAGCAAAGGTGTACGGCACAAAAAGATGTCGCGTTTTCGCGACCTACGATAGTTTCCCGCCCAAGCGCAGTATGAACGGCCGAGAAGGTTTTTTCGATTTCCGAGGATTAAATGCCTGCCCGAATTTAATGTTTTGCGGATTTCCAAGGCGGTCAAGGTCGAAGAAGCGCCCAGGCCACCAAAATTGAAGATTTTATTTGTTCGAAGTTGCTATTCGTGGATTGTTCTAACGGTTTCATGCACATGTTCAAAAACAAATTTAATGAAGGTGACCGCCGACGTCTAATTGCATTCAATTTTGTGGTTCTTCAAGGCTGCGATTAAGGGGATCATGTTCCTAGTTTCCATGGCATAATTGTAGATCTCAAGAAGGTCGGTGGCAAATATTAAATGCTGCAAAGAGGACGGCCCTCTATAAAAACCAATGTAAACCTCATTTGAAAAGGTTGGGAGTTTTCTGCTAGAAACTGGAAGTTCATTTGCAGGAATAAAAGAGTTGGCTTCTAATTTTTCAAGCGTTTGTATGGGTGATTTTCCTTTCTGTTCTTTCTGCATTTCTAATAGCATTTATATTCCTTAATGGTTGTTCCATTTAAATTCTGCATAATTGGATTTAAATATTGCTATAAGGGTATGATTCCTGGAATGTAGTTTTGGAGGGATTTTCTGCATATATCGTGCGAGAGTTAAGTTAATGCTTTCTGTTACTTGCTGTTGTTGTCCTTCAAGTTTTCTGCTGTTGTTCTCCCGATCTTATAACTTCGGCTACGGCCATATTTCCCATTTCTTTCCGCAATTTCTTAATTTCTTTCCAGAAACCCTTATCTTCAAACAAAATTTAGAGTAGTAAAGGGAACCAGCCCACTCTGGAGATTGGTCTGGGAGCCATTTCTTGCTTCCAGCCTTTCAATGTTGGCCGGGTCTAGGGTGCACATGTAAAATCCTTTCCTGTGGCAGATTCGTGACCAACCTCTATAAGGTAATTCACAATAGAAATAGGATTTAGGGTTATTCCTTTTGAAAGACCTGGTATACATGAAAGGACATCGGTCTACAAGGGTAGTTATTTTCTGTATGTAAGGACCAAGGAGTCACCAGGTGAATTTGTTATTCTCTGCTTACGAGGCCAAGATAATTCATCAAATCTTGATTCCTTCAGGTTGAGATAAACAATAACTCATATGATGGGTTTTCGTGTTCCTTGTGAACTTATCCCACTAGGTGTGCTAAAAATTGATGGGCACTAAATTGCATCAAGATTTACTCAATACTGTAGCTATCTATCTTCCTACTTTTCATCCAGTATTGTACTCGATAGATACAACTCAACACTCAACATTGGATGGACTAAAATAGGGGTTTCAAATCCAACCTCCAAAGTAGGATGGTTCCTTGTCAACTTGAATAGGGTGTTGACGCAATTATACTCACTTAGGGTTTTAGAGATTATGGTAAGAAAAGATTAGGGTTATAAAATATGAACAACAGTGGATGGATAGGCTAAGAACATTGTTACTACAACAAAAATCTCCCACAAATCAATTTGAATGCACATTACTCAGATCAACATTATCTCAAATTAAGTGCACTTTCATTCATTAAAGAATAGTAGAGAAATATTATAGAAAGTAATTTCAATATCTAAACAATGATAATCCAAATAGCAAAATTAATCAATATCTAGATTTTAAATAAATGCACTCCCTAACAACAAATATCTAATTCAAAAGTAGATTTCAATTACCCTAGCAGTTAGTAATCCATTAGTAACCATTCAAGTATTCACAGAAATACAATTTAAGAATTTGAACCTCTGATATAAAATTATGAAGACACAAAATTTGAGGTAAAAATCAATGTAATGCTCCTTTCATTAGCCCTTGGGAATATTTACAGTAGCACAAGAAAACACACTAGAGTCGACCCTTAAAAATGAGGGTTCGACCTCTATTTATAGTTTTGCAAAATTAAAATAATAAGGAACATTACAAAGATTAAATTTTAATAGCTTAGTAGAGATTTCTTACTGGCATTCTCTTACTGGTTCAACCTCCAGGAAATCTTCTACAAGTGGACCACCATGATAGTTTAAAATCTTAGCAACTTGCTGGTTGTTCGGTGCTAACTGGAGTTCTAGCCATTGGAGACTTCATGTACATTGTTGATCTATCTTTGAAACTTTCTACTGTCGTTGATCTGTAATCGTTTTTTGTTCTTTTCTTCTTAAAATCATCAAAATTACTCCTCCTCCAAATGACTGTTTTAAGTTTGGTGAGAAATTACTTTTATATGCTTCAAAATTCTTGGTAAAATCTCAACCGTCGATCTCCCCCATTGTATGGCTATGATTAAATATGATATAAGCTTGATATAATGGTGGGGGAGAACACAATGCCATTCCACTTTTTAAAATTAATGATGTCACATTTCATGCTTTAGAAACTATGAAATGCCAATCCGGCCCTAAGCAAGTGCATTGTCCTGCGAACACCATTTCGGACCCATCATAGTGTAAAGTGACTCTCCATTCTGCACTGGCTTCAGAGTAAAATGTTGCTTGTTGCCATTTTGGGTGAAAGTTAGTCAAACTGCCCTTTGTCACGAATCCAGATCTCTTATACTTTTCTTTATGCCTTATGTCACCTTTATGGGTAAAAAATTTCTATGCGTCTCCCGAAATTGGGCTCTCCAACACTTAGCCGCTCATAAGATATCAAAAAATATAAAGCAGTCACCAATCCACATTTATTTTATGCTGACATCATCCTTCTTCAAAAACTTTTGTAGATTTAGGGCACATCGACATTCCAGAGCCAAGAACATAAGAAATTATGCAAAATTGCTCCAAGTACAAAAATTCACCAAGTTTTGGGTGAATTTGTGGCCTTTGTTGCGAATCCGCTCCAAAATACACTGCAAAGTGTGTGGAATGAGATCTTCATGCCTTAGGAAAAAAAATTCAAAATTTTCCTAAGTATGTGGCCATTTTGGGCCTACAATAATGTTACCAAAATATTTGGCATTCCAAATCTTCATTGTCCCTTTCTATATTTCATTTTTTGAGAAAACTTGTACAGATATGATCCTTCAAATTTTGCTTTATCCCACCATAACATTATCATATGTAATAAATTAGGGTCTTGGATCCACATAGTTGGAAGTAAAATGGATTTAGATGACTATTATTGAGTAAATTATAAGTTAAAAGAATGGGTTTATGATCTAATCCTACTCATAATAAAATATCTAAATAAATTGTATACTTTTTTTGCAACCATGAGTTGGATAACAAGAATATCTCTAAGCTTTTCACTATATAAGTTTGTCCAATGTGTCTATTATCCCATGTTGAAAACTTGAAGTAATTATTGGAATAATAATCTATAAGATAAATAATTCAAACTGATTCTTAACACCTTATCTATATCTCTCATGATCTCTAAAGTTAGAATAATGTAATATTATCCTAACATCCCCCCTTATTACATTATTTGGTATAGCAAAAAGATGTTCAAAAAATTACCTACTTTAATTTTTACTTTATATGTGTGGAAAAGTGAAATGGGGATCTGGATTTTTCTCTAGCATTAGGTTTGGCTCTAACATTGGCTCTAGCTCTAGCATTGGATCTAGTTGTAGCTTTGGATAATTTCCTTTGGGTCCACCTCTTGCTTCTAGATCTGCCTCTAGGTCATCTAAAGAATCCCAATATTACATTACTCTATGGTAAATATGAACTTTATCTTTGCCTTCTATAGAGAACAAAAACTTCTTTTGTAGAATCCAATCAACATTTCTTTCATTTTTTCCCATTGTATGATATTTTTCCATCCACAATCAACATGCATATTGTTGGTAATTTTCTCTTTGTGCCAACAATCTATTGAGGGTGATTACGACCTCCAAAAATATCATAAGGATGCAATTTTCAACACCTAGTTGTCACATATCCAGATTTACCACAATGATTACAAAAATTTATTCTAGTGTTTGTATTTTTTGCATAGGTTTCTCCTTTTACAAACTTGGTCTCACTATTTTTGTTTGACTATCATAACCAAGGCCTTCATTCTTTGGTATTATATTTGGAGTTATGGTCTCTCTTCTTCCTTACCCATATTTTCTCAATCCTATGCCATTATAACCTATTTGTTTCATTATCTTTGATTAAATTCCTTTGGTTTGCTTTTCAAAGCACCCAAGTTCATGGCTTTCAACATATTCATTATTATTATGGTCTTTACCAATTTGGCTTTTGTCATGGCCAAAAAAATTGAAAGTACTATCAAAATTCAAGTCATTAGTATCACAAGAAAAACATATCCTTTTGATAAGGTCTCTTGTGTCACAATAAGCATATTCCATCATTGGCTTGAGGTCGCTTGTGACACAAGCAACATTTTCCATTATGGGATTGAGGTTGTTTATGTCACAACAAGCATTTGCCATGATGATATTGACCTTTAACTTTTCATTGATTCCCCTTGTTTTTTATGCTTAAGGATATCAAGTGTGATTAGCGCTATGTATACTATTCATAGAGAATCTATAAGGTTTATAACATCAGTTTTATGAATATTGTCACAAAAATTAGCATCTTTTAGAATTATTTACAAAAATTTCCCTACTGTGATGAGTTGTCCATCTTCATAAAGATCCTTACCTTCTAGGATATAATGACCTTTATCTTGTGAGACACTATTGAACTTCAAATGGTTGTTTGACTTGTTTACAAGTTTATTTTCTCTTTGAATTTCCATGTGAATATTAAGGAGATTTACGAAAAATATTAAGGTTTCCTTCACCACCAAAAATGCACCTATTACAATTACATTTTACTACTCCTTTATCTTTTTGCAAAAAAATAAAAATAATATTTTTCATAAGGTAGTAAAAAAAAAATTAATTGTAAATGGTTTGTGCTTGAGGTAAAAAATACACTTTTTTCATTTTTTTAATGTTAAAAAAATATACTTAGAAGAAAATATTAATCCAGACATGGAATTGAGCCTACGATATTTAACACAAGCACCGTGAACTTTGCATCATTTCCAAATCATCTACACGTCCATGGTTTTGATATTGTAGTGCATCTTCTCTTCAAACATAAATATCATAGCTTTCTCATCTACATGGAATCGATTAGTAGATTCTAATCCTTTAGTTGTCATAAAACCCAACTCATGGAAATCTACATTACCCCCTCACATAGTCGTTGATGATTCTTGGCTATGTGGCTCTATCAATAGGAGATAAATCTCACCTACTAATGTAATTCTAGGTAATTTTATCATAGTTTCTAGTAAATTATTCAATGTAGAGTAGAGGAGGGACAAAGCAGATCTCAAGGATATGTTCCTATCATGATTTCACATCTTTTAATTTTGTGTCTTATAATGGTGAAATGCTTCTTTTGAATTTGCCATCCTTTATACTACAATGGGAGCTTTTTAACTTAACATTTGGGGTTTTCTATTGTCACTTTCTTTCTAACCACCCTATGACCAAGAATAGAAATGAGTAGTCTCAACTTCGAGTGGAATAATAGGGGGAAATGTGTAGAATTTATAGTCAATCATCTAGTAAATGGAGACTCTAGAAGAGTTCCATTACAAGAAATGATGCAACTTCCCTAGTTTATATTAGCACATTATGAATGATGATCATAAAGAGTGAAGATCAAAGCTCTATAAAAATATTGTTTCACATCGGTGCACATCACTTCACATTCAAATCTATATGAAAAGGTTGATGCTAATACATTGTAGACAATCTAGATCGTTAGAAATAAATTTATTTTGGTGGTGGTTAGTGCATTCTAGTTAGTGGTGGTCAGTGTTGACCATCTAGAAGTCTCAGTAACTATTCCATATCACCTCTATAAATATAAACTACTACACCTATATTATATAATCCCTCTTCCTCATTCCCATTCTTTTTATTTCCCCTTCTATTATGTGTATTCTCTAGTATATGTACTCTTGTGCAATCTCTATGTATTGATCCTTATACATTTGTTGTATATTCAGCTCATATTATAGAGTTCAATATATTCTATAATTTGGTCAATTATTTGTAGTGTCATTGTGTGTATCTTTGGATGAAGTCGAATAGTTGAGCTAGACAACTTGGAAAGTCAAGCTCACCGGTGATGCTTTACTTTAAGAGCATCTCTTTCATAACTTATGTTATCTTATAATTTTAACTTCTTTACAAATTAAGTCTATCCTCTTTATGATGGAAGATAGACTTTAAGCAATTATCCTGGTACAACGTATATTGGGCTTTCTCACTATAAGATATTGTGCAATTGTTTAGGTAATCATATTAATTTTTATCTTAAAAAACATTGTATTTGGGGTACATGATCTATGGTATTTGACACCCCTCATTATTGTATTGAGAAAGAAAAATTTCAAAGGTCACAAGAAGAAATATTTATATTATAGGAAAGGCAAGGAGGAAACAAGACAAGAAACAAGTCAAAGCTCATAATATTGTAATGTTAGATAAAGTTTTTCATTTTCAAATAGCAAGTGAAGATGGAGAATTATCAACACACTTAAATGCAACTTACAAATGGTTCCCAAAGAAGCTAATGTTTGTGAATATTACTTTGAGAATGGTATTATATTCCCTATTGATTTTGTGAAGATAATATACAAAGCCTTAACCACTCTTAATGTGATTAAGGAGGAGTGTAAAATTCTAAAGGAAACAAATAAAAGGTTGAAAGTCAAACCTACAATAGAAAATGTTTGTTGTGACACAAGTTACCTTATCCAAAGAAGATATTTCACTTGTGATACTAGCAACTTAAACATTGTTGATGATAGTGTTGTTTATATTGAAGATAATCATCATGATGAAAAAATAAATGCTCATTATTGTGTTGGCCATGATAAAATCCATGTTGTTGAAGACCATAGTGATGATGAAGAGATTGGATGCTTTGAAAAGTACACCAAAGGAATTACTCCAAACTAATGAAAAAATGGGATATAATGACAAGGGATTGAGAATGAATGGGAAAGGCCTAAGAAAGCCTATAGAGACAAACATAAGGCCAAAGAATGAAGTCCTTGGTTATGTTGGTCAAACCAAAAGTGGAGAAACCAATTTTATGAAAGGAGAAATGTATGAGATCAATAAAATTTTTAGGGTAATTCATTGTAGTCATTGTAGTCAAATAGGACATGTGTTAGCTAAGTGTTGGGATCTGCATCTATGTGATATTTATGGTGGAAATAATCACTCTAAAAATTATTGTTGGCATAAAGATAAAATGCCCAATAAAATACATATTGATTATAGATAGCTAGATGTGATAGAATGGAGCAATGTGAAATAAATGTTGAGTGAATTTTATAAGAGGATATCTTGTTCTCAAAAGAGTAGGATAAGATATAAAAAATGGCATTGTATTGAAAGTTATTTGTCCATATTAGAGGTCTTCTAAGCTTTAAAGCTATTACATGAGTCTAGAATTTGGATCTTTTATCATAACCCATAAAATTTTGATGTAAGACTTATAAGCCTTATAACGTTGTCTTGGGTCTTGCCAAAATGAATTTATGGGTGGGTGTTAGAAATAAATTTATTTTTGTGGTGGTTAGTGCATTCTAGTTGATGGTGGTCAATGCTAACCATATAAAAGTCTCAGGCACCAATCTATCTCACCTCTATAAATACAAGATCCTGCACCTAAAATATATAATCCTTCTCTCTTATTCCTTTTCATATCTCACCTTTTTTTGTGTATTCTCTAATAAATGTATTCTTGTGTAGTATTTTTGTATTGATCCCTATGTATTGGTTGTATATTCAAATAATATTGTGGAGTTCAATCTATGTTGTAATTTGATCAAATTATCTTTGGTGTCATTGTCTGTGCATTTCTAGTTGTTTGTATGTTCACACAGATAAGAGTCATTCTAGTTTGCAATCGATGCTTTTACATATAATTTCTCATGTGATATATTTAAGTTATCATAACACTCAATGGTGTTAAATATAGTAAATATGACATCTTGGGGACCGCATGCAACCATCGATGAGTAAGGCAAATCACAACAAATATGATGAAATGTATATGATTGCTTTAAAAAATTCTTATAGCCTTTTGTCCATCCCACACATAATATGAACACCACTTAATTCCTAAAGAAGTATTTGTGTTCTTTTTTATAAAGTACACAAGTACTTACTAATATTGTCATTGCTCTCAACATTGCTCTCCTATAGGGTATGAAATGACAATGATGAGGATTTTCTAGAATTATATTTTTATGATCCTAGTGGCATAACTTTCATAGGAACCTCTAGGATATTATTTTGTATTTCTTACTAATATGTGAAGTTCAAAAATGTGCTATCAAAAAGTCCCTTGGATTTGAGGGACATCCCCTTATGTGAAGAGGGTTTTCTCAAGCATCCTTTATTGCTTCATCATCACACACCTAGAATTTTTTATGTAGATGGATCCACTCATAAAATAAAATGGCTTATTCTAAAGATATACCATGTTGCATGTTCAATTCACATAAAAAATAGAAGCTTCTCTTTGGATCAAGTCTGATACTATAAATTTTGCAAACTAGTTTCTACATGTCTATAAAGGATGCACCATGACCTAGTGGTGTGTTTTCTTCCTATGAGAGGTGCATGCAATGCCTTGAAGGTGATACATCTACACATGGCCTTCAAAAATGTTAGCTCCTCCCCACCAACCATAGGCTAAATAGTGTGTGGGGGATCTTAGGATAGAGATTTTTATTAAGGGCAAGAAAAATTCAAATGTATCATACCTCCTCTTGGACCTTAATATGCAAGATTACAAATTTCACTATGTGATCAACATTTATATGGTGTTAGCACATTGTATTCATAGGCTCACTAAGCTTATAAGTTATGAGCAATCATAGGTCTTCACCATTATAGGATTAACTGATGTATTTTGATGTCAACTATCATCAAGCTTTCTCACTCTCCTCAATTGGTATCACTAAGAATATAGATCACATTATGATACCACTGTTGGAATAATAATCCACAAGATAAACAGTTCATTAATTTTGTGAGAGTTAAATATATGCATATGGTTATAATTGTTATAGACAAATATAAACTTAGAGTGTCAGTTCAAACTGATTCTTAACCTCCTATCTAGTATATCTCTAATGAGCTCTAAATTTAAAAGAATGCAATACTATTTGAACAAAAAAACATCCTAAAGATAATTTAAAATGATAAACAAAGCAAAATATTGCATTGATTTAGGCCATAAAGGAGCATCACTCTTCTTTCCCAAAGGAGACAGAGCTATATTGAAGTCACCCCTAAGAATCCATACAAATTTTTCTAAACCATCCTTACATATCTCACTATTTATTATTTCCTTGTATAATGATAAACTCAGGATTATAAAGACCTATTCATTCCATAATAACTCTTATTTTGTGGTCTTATTCATACCCCTAATACTTTAGAATATCATTTTCATCATCACTTTTATTTTTATTTGTGGCATTCGCCCCACTTCTTATTAATACTTGTGGTAATTTTTTCATATCGATATCCCTTTGAGTTTCTTTTTCTCATTGTTCTTACATTAAGTGTTTCCTCTTCTGTTTGCATTCCCATTAGCACTTTCATCTTCATCAAACTCTTTGATGTTTTGAAAATTTTCATAATAAGACTTATCATTTATAGCTTTGTTCTACCTTGGAGAATATAAAGTGTATAGAATAGCCTTAACACTTTCTTATTTTTGGAAATCCTAAAGTGCAAGGACCATCCTCTATAATACTTATTTTCTTATGTTGCCCTGAAAAATCCCAAATTTACATGGATATCCTTCATACATATTTTTTTGTTATATTTTTATTGAAACCCTTGAGTGCAAGGGATAAACTCTACACTACTTTTTAACATTATTCCAAGAAGAGGACTTTATACTACTTGAGAAAAAACTTAAAAAAATACCTAGATTGCACTTGACCTCTTATACGTTCTATATACTAAAATTTCCTCCATATTTTTCTTTGCACCGTAATTTTCCTTTAAATTTGAACTTGCACAATGTAATTCCTCATCCCTTTTATTCTTTTTTGTTTCTTCTAATGGTTTATCTAAGTGATTTATGGTAGCCTTCATCATCTAATGATATAAAATGGATTTTTTTTTTAATTTTTTGGGAGTGGAAAATCCTATATCTAATCTAACTTCTACTGCAATATGATTTTGTTGCTTCAAGTTGAATTTTATCTCATGGTCAATTTTTTTCTCTTTCTCTTTTTCATCTATTGAGTCTCATAACATTTGTTGCATCAGAATGTAATGTTTAATAATCCACTCGCTAATATCATTCTATTGATTCAAATTTAGTATTAATTTAGTATGGCAAAGGTTTTGAAATACCTATGACAACTCATATCCTAGTATATACAACATGCTTTTGCTCCATAATATTTGGTCCTTATTAGATAAAATCATCTACTGTATTGCTAATATTCTTCAAATCCTCCTTATTAATAAATTGATATTGAAATACAAAACTCCTAACCCACACTAGACGTTTTTTAATAATTTGTCTTGATAGAAAAATTCTCTCTATGGCTTAAAGATAGGATATATCTCCCCTAAAAAATGGTCCAACACCCTTTATTTTATCCCTGATTTTAAAATTTAATAATATGATGATAAAAAATCCTTCAGGCCCTTCGAACCAATATAGTCTCTCGAGGTTGAGTGCAAGCAACTCTAGAGGTTATTTTTTGGGACCTTCGAGTCCTAACAACCAATATTTTTGTGGTTTTTGCTCAAGAATTTAACAGGATATGTTGCAAGAGATCCAATATGGGTTAGAAATATATATTTCAATAGATCTTCATGATAAAAAATTGATTAACAATGGGTTCCAATTGCACAAAATAAAAGTAAAAATCATACCTTTTCTTAACATCCAAGACATATATTAAAGAGATCTTGAAATAAGTTTCAATCAGTTGATCAAAAAAATGGTTTATATCTCAAGCAAATTCGATGCTAAGGAGCACCCCCAAAACAAATCCATTGTGGAAACCCCTTTCAAGGGTAAGGATTTCATATATTTAGCCTCAAAAATAAATTTTATGGATGCTCTCTATGGACAACCTCAGCCTAATTTTAACGTTAATCTTAGGGTTTCCTATAAACCTTTGAGAATGCCTAAGATTAATCCTAGAAAAACTAAGTCAGGATGTCTTGGGGCAACTGATGGAACTACGATTGTCAAGATAGATATGGGCATCATTCAGACTAGCATTGAAGATCTAGAAAAATAGGACTAGTTTCTCATTTATTTGGTTTTTGTTTGAGCATTTTTGGATTTCAAAGTTTGGGCTGCAAAAAACTAGAAAATAAAACGTAAGTTACAAATCTCTATTTATCCAAATGGTCATTTTCTTGTTTTATTTGCTAAAATATAGATAGAAAAAATTTCAAGGGGGTCCCTGGTTCTTTGGAGGGGTGGGGATTTTCATGAAGTGTTGGCATACTAAATTTAAAGTCGAAGAAGAGATGCCTTCTACAGGTCTTGTGTGGGTTAGACTCTTTGGCCTTCTAGTTAAATTTTGAAATTCAACTATTTTTCCTTCAATTGGAAACTCTTTGGAAATTTTTATGATGACTGCTAATTGTACTAAAATTTTTGAACATATTATTTATGCATGAATTTGTGTTTTAATGGATTTTGACAAACCCCTACCTGAAAATATCTCATTACAATTTGGGGATGACACTTGGGAGCAAGAGGCGGACTATGAGAATATTCCTTTTAATTATAGAATTTTTAATAAATATGGTTTTTTGGCTAGTGTCAACCCAAATAAAGTTCCAAATTAAAAGAAAGATGATACAAAATTAGTATATTTCCAAATGCCTAAGAAGAAGAACACTTAAAAGAAATAATTATGAAGGATCAATCGAAGTTATCAACTAACATGTTTGAAATACTTTCCACAAATGATGTCCTAGGTGAAGAAGAGGAAATAATGGAGACAAAAATATTAGAAACACAATTTAAAGATGTAGGGAAAGACTCAGAGACAAACCAACAAATTAAATTTTTCAACAAAAAAAAAGGAGGAAATATACATAAGGAAAACAATCTTTTAAATGTTGAGACTTCAAATAATATAGGTCCCAAGATAGACTCTATTGAAAATTCTAGTAATACTTTGGCTTTGTACACACATTCTTTGAGGTTAGAAGCCATCCTAGATTCAATTGGGGTAAGTCAAGAAACAAGAAAAAAACTAAATATGGATTCCAACTAAAAGGTAGGTCGCAATACCAGTCAACATCATATGGTAAAACAAGGTGAAAAAATTATAGAGGAAGGTAATATTAATGCTCTTACCAATTTTTTAGACCTGGTATTAATGAAGATCATTGTTGGGGCAAAAACATTGGTTAAATTCTACGTTGATGTCACAACCCTTTCACTTAATTGTCAACCCAGGGATGCTCGTAAACTTGCGATGTACCAAGTAGAGATATACTACAATACCTCTGAGATGAGTCCACTAACTCTATAGTTTGGGGGGTGTTGTTTGTATAGCATTCATTTCAATCCAAACCACTTAATCTACAGAACATAAATTGCTGGAAATGAAATCACACCACACTTGCAAAATGAAAGAAAGCAGTAAATAAATCAAATTGTAGAAAAACAATCGAATGCAAGAAAATAGAATAAATAAAACTAAAATAAAATTATAGAAAAGTAAAGGAGAGGGGAGGAATACTGGCCAAGAGTGGGCCCAGGCTCTAGCATATTCCACCCGGTTAAATACGTACGCTGAACTAAATTAGAGAACTTCGAATGAATTTTATTGCATAAATGGAATTACATTACAATTCGGTTCTTTTGCTATTTTTCTCCTCCTTTCTCAGAGAAGTCTTGTGCATTTATATATCGCACAGGTTTCTCTATTGCAATATTTAGATTGTTGTTACAATAACAAATCTCTACTAAAAATATGATTACAATAACAACACACCAATTTAGAAAAATTTGGTGTACTCAGAACAAATTCTGTTTGCTGCATCATTTGTCTGCGATCCAGTTAAATCAAATGGCTTTCGGTCTTATCTCATCGTCGTCACTCATGTTCTACCTTCGAGAAGTCGTTACTCTATTTCATACAAAAATAGAGCAGCTAACGTGTTCATCGGTTAACGAGAGTTAGGCACCATCAGGTCGGGAGTTAGGCACTTCATTCTGCTTACATGGAGTCAACCATATTTGACTTCATCAATGGAAATAAGGTGCCTTTCCATCAAAATATGGGAGCAAGGTGCCTTCCCATCGAATATGGGAGTAAGGTACCTTGCCATTAGAATACTAGAGTAAGGCACCTTCCCATCGAAATATGGGAGTAAGGCACCTTTCCATTAAAATATGAGAGTAAGGCACCTTCCCATCGAAATATGAGAGTAAGGCACCCTTCTCTTTCATGGTTGAACTCCTTCCTTAATATTCATTGAACTCCTTTTGAAAATGGATGATGCCAGGTCCAAGTGGGACCTCGATGTAGTTATGCAGAAAATAACTAAAATGATCAAATCTACACACAAAGCACACTTTTCACACAAGTTAGGCAATATACACAATTTACCATTAAATACATATAAAAATTCATAAAAAGTACAAATATGATATAATAATGCCACACAAAATATTAGAAACATATACAAAAATATGAGCAATTTTGGTGCTCATCATCCCCCCATGCCTAAGGATTATCACGTCCTCATGGCACCTTGTATTGGTAGTCCCCTATTTTATCTATGACCTCCTAGTAAGCCTTATTCCTCTGCTTCCTCTTCTTGGTGGTGGCCTTGTCTCTTTCCTTATCCCTAGGCTTCCTCTTCTTGGTAGTCTATGGGGCACTGGCCTCTTGTTGCAGCTTCTACTAGCATGGGCTACGCCTAACTATTTTGCTAGGCCCAACACTTGTGCTTGGTGGCTTTGTGACGTATGTTTTTTATCCTACTTTTTCCTACATGTAATATCCTATAAAGGTAGTGGTCCCTTTTTGGAATGTAGGCTCTACCTCCTTCTAGAGCTGATGATATTGAGGTAAGGGCTTTATGTCTAGGATACCTAATTTTTCCTAGAAAGGGATTCAAGATTCCTCCACTACTTTGACCTTCTGTGACTAGGCCACTTTAGGAGGAAGCTTAACATCTTCAGGTGGTTTTGTACTTCCTTCAGAAAGTGGCTTCTTGCTGGCTACTTTGCCCTAGGCTATAGCTACCTCTAGGTCGAATACCCCCATCTCCTATAGGTATCTTTTCATTTTGGAGGGTTGATCTCCAATGGACCCATATATCTCCTAGAATTACTTCTTAGGAGCAGGATTAATGCTAATCCCAGGCTCTCTGGTCACCTTTTTGAAGGCTTTTCTTACCTTCTTCCCCTCCTTAAACTCTTCTCGGAGCTTTTCAAACTGCTCCTATTGCTTGGAAAAATCCTTCAAGGACCCAACCCATTCTTCATCTGAATCAAGGGTTGGTTGGGTCTTTGCTTTTGTATTGCTAGCCTTGGTTCTAGGCTTTTGTACTTTTGTAGTTCTAGCCTTGGTTCTTAGGCTTTTATACTTTTGTGGTTTTGGCTCTAGTTCTATGCTTCTTTTGGGGTGCCTTGGTCACTTTCCTCTTAGACCTCAACTGCATCGAGTGCTCCAGGGTTGTTGTGTGAGGGGGAATTTTATCCTTAGGTGTAGGTGTTTTTCCCCGGGGTTTTGGTGATTGGATCCTCCTGGTTTTGCCTTAGTAGGCACCTCTTCAGCTTTCTGCTCAGTTCTGGTGTTTCTTTAGTAGGTATTTTGGCACTTCTTGCTCTATCACTAGTGTTTTGATAGGTGACTAGCCTACTGATTTCTCTATAGAGTGTGTTGATTGAGGCTATGTTGTCTCTTACCTCTACTCCTTACTTCATTTCTTCTTTAGGTTGTTGGTTGTGAGTTGATTGCTCACCCTCATATTCTAAGACCTCAATTATAGGGGGCTATTTTTGTAACATGGGGTCCTCCTATTTGTCATCATATGCTCTAGCAGAGGTGGATGAAAGTTCCCCTACCTCTACTTCCTTATTTTTGGAATCTGACTTGAATGGGCTAGAAGAAATAACTTTCTCCATAGAGTCTAGAGAAGTTGTGGGTACTTCCATTGCCTAGTCTATTTGGGTGGTAGCATCCACCTTTGTTGTCTGGTTGACCTTCAACTATTGATTTTCCTATTTAAGTTGTTGCACAACTTGTCATAGTTGGTGTATGGTGTTACCTAATTCTAGCTACTTTTCTATAGTTGCTTTCTTAGACACTTTAAAAAGTGTCTCCTCTATCTTGAATTTCCCTTCCTAGATGAAGGCCTATTGTTTTACCTTCTATAGTTGTTCCTAGATTTCCTTGAGTTTCTTGGAAAGAGGGTCACCATGGGTTTTGTAGACCTAGGATGATTCTTCTATGATAATCTCGAATTTCTCATCATTGGATGGTGTGGGTGATTAAGGCTACTAACTGCTTCATCCTACTCCTAGTTCTTGGGTAGTTAGCTATCTGAATAGGGCTAGGGATGCTCTACTTGACCTCTTCATTATTTTGTGGAGAGGTAATCGGTGAGCTTTGCCCTACTTCCCCTTCGACTAGATCATCCTAGAAGTTGGGTGTTTGTTCTACTAGAAGCTCCTCTGCGATTGATGGCTCTTAATGGGTATTTATGTGGGTTAGTGCTTGGTCTCTTTTACCTTTGACTTTCTGTGTGCCTCTATAGCTAATTATTGTTGGGATTTAGGCACCTCAACCTTCTCTTTCTCTACTTCTGGAAATTCTCTATGTGCCCCTACAATGACTATTATTGGGAGTTAGGCACCTTAGCCTTCTCCTTATCTACCCTTGGCACTTCTTTGTGTGCCTCTATATATCTAATTAGGGCTAAAATTAGCCCATGATGTGCTAGGGTAGAGGTCATCCCTACTGGTATCACCTGGCTTCATCTTGTAGAGCATAGGCTAGGTAGAATATGATATTAATCTTTACTCCATGTAGTATGTGGCTTAAGAACCTCATATGGTTGGCATTCAGGTGTGTATACTTGCCTATGCAAGTAAATAACCTAGCCACCTAGTCAAAAATCTATTGCTAGAGCCCTAGGAGGTCATGTTTTGGTAACCCCAAGTGCATTAATTCTATTGGTAGGTGCCCAAGGAGTTGTTCTATGCACTCAATTGGATATTATTCCTTGTAAATATGGTCCCCTATTTGAGGGAGACTGGTTATGATTACAACATACTCCTCTGTGACTAGAATTTCTAGTTTACATAGTCGAGCAACTTCCTTGTCCACAAACATAGTGAACTCCTCTATTGCTTCCAAGTCTTGGTTTTGGCTGACTAGGTGGTAATAGTCCATCCACTCGATAACTTTGAATTGGGCTTGAACCTCTTCATTAATTCCTAACACATTGTAGGGTTTACTTTTCTTCTAACTATGGTTCATCGATTTTCCTCCCATTATGGAAAATTTGATTTGTGTCTGCTTCTACAACTTTTCTCTGTTCTCTAGGTTTATCTGTAACTATTTTATCATTTCACTGCATGAAGGTGCCTCTTCATTTGTGGAGGTAGGTGCATTCTATTTTGCATGGAGGACTATGAGGGTGGCCTTTCCCAATCGATGTTTGACATGTCATGTTGGATAGAGTGGGTGATCGATGGTTGGATGTTTTTTCTAATGTTG
Organism: Wollemia nobilis; assembly: GCA_028583015.1. Lineage (NCBI taxonomy): Eukaryota > Viridiplantae > Streptophyta > Pinopsida > Araucariales > Araucariaceae > Wollemia > Wollemia nobilis. The sequence goes on along the minus strand of JAQPPZ010016911.1, from coordinate 1,064,666 downwards.
TTATGACACTATTTTTAGAAATGTTCTAATTATGAAAATTATATGCATCTAATAGAAAATCATGTACGTACCTTATTGGTGATCCATGTGTACCAAGCATGATGATGATCATGGAGTGTTCTGATTCATTATTTCATGACAACCAAAATGATTGTGTATTCCCCATGTGAGAAATTTCTTTGGACTATTCTTCTTGGGTACTACAAAAATATTCATTCGAAGTCTCATGCTAAAAATAAGAAATATCGATGGTCTACATGGGATGACACACATCCCTATGTTGATTGCTTTGGAATGTGTTGAAATCCTCCATAAGATTTTGTAATAATTTCTTATGAAATATTTGACCTTTTCATCATGTGGGATGCTGATGTGGCTTCGATCACTTCCCAATGCCACCAAATTATTTATGTCGTATATATGTGCTTAATGAAAGGTAGGCACCTTTTCATTGAGAAATATGTGCCTTAATCGAAATGTAGATAAGCACCTTACTTTAGGTACATGGGATTCAGGCACCTTCCTAATGAAATTTAGGTACCTTCCTCTAGATACATGAGAGTTAGGCACCTTTCTAATGGAAGTTAGGTATCTTCCTCTAGATACATGAGAGTTAGGTACCTTCCTATAGAAAGTTAGGCACTAAACCCTGGCATGTGTATCGGATATCGGTTTCAACTTACTTGATGATAGGCACCTATCTCTAGTGGATGGGAGATAGGTGCCAATCTATCACTTTGAAAAACTCTTGGGTCAGGTGCCTTTATGGGAATTAGGTGCTCTTCCTCATATATGAGACTTTTCAATGAGAGTTAGGTACCCTTGAAGTACTCAAGAGTTAGGTGCCTCCCTATAACTAAAAATTTAGCATCTACTGGCATGTTCTAGTCAATGCTTCCTAGTTGATCAGGACTTTCAGTGCTTCCTCCTCGAGCTCTATCAATAGTTGCTTGTCTGAACATGTAGATGGGCATTTCTCTTCTTGCAAATATTTCACACCCATGTACGTATCTAGATTGTGACTATCCCCTCTATATGGGAATAATCAAGCTTCTACTCCTAGAAAATTAGAAATCATGTAGGTTCATGGATCCTGTGCCTGTTAGGCCTAGGTCTCCTAGGTTGCCTACAACATGCATTCAGGGCATCATACCTACAAAATCTAAAAATAAAAACTAAAAAGTAGTAAGATGCAGGTCAGTGGAATCTATGCCTGATAGGCCTAGGTTTCCTAGGTTACCTATAGATTGCACTCAAAGCACTGTACCTACAAAATAGAAACACAAGCAAAGAAAGAAAAATAAAAGAATAAATTATTTTTGGGTGGACATTCCTATCCATCGACTACTGAAAATTTTAAAAATTTCAATCATATGGGGTCTCCCCCATGCCTATCTTGGACTCCATCATAATATTTTTAGATATGTGGTAAGGTCGTAGCCTATGACCATTAACTATCAGTATGGTGTTGCTACCATCAATAGTTCTGATGCGCACAACACCATTATTGATCAGTTCAATCACTTCGTATGGCCCCATCCATCATTGCATCAACTTACCTTTTTGCTCCTAAAATCGGGAATCATACAATAGCACCCACTCTCCTACTTTGAACTACTTCAACCTAATGTGGTGGTCATGCCATTGTGTCCTTTGTCTCTGGATGACCTCTATTCTATGTAGAGCATCTAATCGATGTTCATCCAACTGATTCAGTTGTTGAATCCACTCTTTTTGTGCATCATCCAGGCTTAGGTTCAATTCTACTATAGTCTTGAGGGTTCTAATTTCGAACTCAATGGGCATCATTGCATTCTTCCCATACACCAATTGGAAAGGTGTGAAACCAGTAGTTGTTTTCCATGCAGTCCTATAGGCCCATACTACCTCTAGCAACCTCATAGCCCAATATTTTCTGTGCTATTATAGTTTTTATGAGGATATTCTCCAACTCTCTGTTGGTGACCTCTACCTATCCATTTTCTTGAGGATGATAAGGGGTGGTCTTGTTATGCCTGATTCTGTACTATTGCATGATTTCTTGAATCAACCTTGAGGTGAATTGGGGACCTTGATCAGTAGTGATCTCTCTGGGTACTCCAAACCTTGTGAAGATGTGTGAAAACAGGAAGTCTACTATAGATTTCTCCTTGGAATCCCTTAGTGCCTGTACTTCAACCCACTTGGTTACATAATCAGTACAAACCAAAATATACCTTTTTCCTACTGATTATGGGTTGATTGGCCCTACGAAATCCATCCCCCATTTATCAAATGGTTCAATGTGAACATGTGGTTGGAGGGGCATCTCATCTCTGAATGTTGGTCTACCCATCCTTTGGCATTGATCACACTGATTTGCATATTTGGTTGCATCCTTGAATAGTGAGGGCTAGTAATATCTGGTCTACAATATCTTGAATGTAGTCCTTTTTCTTGCAAAGTGGCCACCACAAGGTTCATCATGATAGGCTTTAAGGATTTTTGAAAACTCATGCTCAACAACACACCTCCTCATGATTTGATCAGGCCCTATTTTGAATAGACAACCATCAATCCATGAGAAGGTTGCACTCTTCTCTATTAATGTCCACTTTTCATGGGGTGAGAGTGCAGGGGATACTCTACCAATGGCTAAGTAATTAGCCATATCTACATACCATGGTGTTTGTTCACTCAAAGAGAAAATATGTTCATCTAGGAATTGGTCTTCCATAGTTGAATGGTCTGGAGGTGTCAACCTTGATAGAAAGTCTGCAACTACATTATCCTTACCTAGTTTGTCGATGATGGTAACATCAAACTCTTGTAGGAGTAGAAGCCACCTGATTATTCTACCATTAATTGTAGGTTTGTTCATCAGATATCTAATGGTTGCATGGTCAGTGTGTACAAAGACCTTGTACCCTATAATGTAGTGGTAAAATTTGTTGATGGTATGGACAACTACAAGGAATTCCTTCTCAGTGATAGTGTAGTTGAACTCAGCCCTAGTGAGATGCTTGCTGACATAGTAGATGGCATAAAACTCCTCACCATATTTCTATCCTAGAACTACCCCTATAGCATTGTTAGATGCATCAGAATATATATGGAATGGGATGGCCCAATTTGGGCCTCATAGTATTGGAGTAGTGATCAACTTCTCCTTCAGAATATGGAAGGCTTGTTCACACTCCTCTGTCCAGACAAACTCTACATTTTTGGATAGCAAAGTGTGTAACGGTCTAGAAATTTTGTTGAAGTCTACTATGAATCTCCTGTAATACCTAATAGAGCCAAGAAAGCTCCTGACATCTCTCTGTGTTGTAGGACTAGGCAGATCTTTAATAACTTCAATATTTTTCTTATCCACCCTTATCCCTCTTGCAGAGAGGTGGTGCCCCAAAACAATCCCTTCTTGCATCATCATGAAGCACTTCTCATTGCTCAGGGATAGGTTGGTCTCTTCACACCATTGGAGTACATGTTCTAGGTTGGTCATAGCCTCTTCAAAGGTTTCACCATACACAGTGAAGTCATCCATGTATATCTCCACTACTTCTCCCATCATATCAAAAAAATGCTCAACACTACCCTTTGAAAAGTGGTTGGTGCATTGCACAGATCAAAGGGTAGAACTCTATAAGCAAATGTACCCCAGGGACAAGTAAATGTTATCTTGTCTTGATCTTCTTCTCCAATATGGATCTGGTTATACCCACTGAATCCATCTAGAAAGGAGAAGTACTTCCTTCCTACTAGTGTATCAAGAACTTGGTCAACAAAAGGTAGTGGGAAGTGGTCCTTTTTAGTTGCTTTGTTCAACAATCTATAGTCAACATAGATCCACCACTTCCCATTCTTTTTGGGCACCACCACTAGAGGTGACACCCACTCACTATCAGATATGGGGTAAATGAATCTAGCTGATAGGAGTTTCTACAACTCTACCTTGACTATCTCCTTCATGGTGGGGTTCATTCTTCATTGTGGCTGCCTGATCAGACTTACCTATTCTTCCAAGTAAATGTGATGGGTACAAGTCTCTAGAGTGATCCCTCTCATATCTGAATAATCCTAGGCAAAATCCTATTGATGCCTAGTCAGTATCTCTTTCAATGCTATCAGTTGAGTTGGTGTCAACTCACTACTGACATTCAACATTTTTCTAGGCTCAATCTGAATTTGTTTGACATGGTGGTCTTGGTTGCCTACCAATGGTGACTCTAGAGAGATGTGGGAGGATTCTCCATGGAAGAAATTTGTAATAATTCTATCCTCATCAACCTCATTCTCCAACTCCATCAATGCCATTATAGGCTACACCATTGATAATGTTCCATCATCCTGATTTTCCCATATAGGTTCTCCTAATGCATCAATGGACTATGCAGGTGGAGAGATGGTCAGATTTTTAATATTTTGACCATCTAAAATAGTCATCTATCCATTTTGGTAGCTTATATATGCATATGCTATTGCCATCCAAGGCCTTCCTAGGATGAGTGGATAGCCCCTCAGTCCAGACTTGGACTGTAGTACCAAAAAGTCTATTGGGTATTCCCATGCATCCACCATCACGATGATATCTTCCAACATTCCTTCTGGTGATACAATTGATCTATCAACCAGCTATAGAATAGTCTTGGTAGGCTTCAAGTCTATGAGCTTAAGCTTCTACATGGTCTCCTTTGGCATAACATTGATGGCTGCTCCTAGGTCCACTAAAGTGTTGGCCAATGAGTGGCCACCAATATTCACTATCAGGATCGGGCTACCTGGGTCTACATATTTGGGGTGGTAGGTATTTCCTAGCATCAGGTCAACCAGTTTTCCCATCATATTTATTATCTAGGCTGGCTTATGGCCTGGCCTTCTCAGACATAGCTCCCTGATAGCCTTAGTGTAGATCAGGATATCTCTTATGGCTTGGAACAAAGGGATTGTCACTATCAAATTCTTCAGACTTGAGAGGATATCAAATTTTGTTGTATTGGCTTTCTTTGCTCCTGTAACCTTTTGGAAAAGGAGGAGCTTCTTCTTCAGTCTTCTCAGTAGTTGGTTCTTCATCAACCTCTTCAACCAGAGGTGATTCTCCTACTGTAATATGTACATCCTCCTCCTCTTCTATCAAAGGAGGAGCCTCTACTCCTAATTGTCTACCTGACCTCAATTGTATAGGATTGCAATTCCTAATATTATACATAGGAAACACCTCACTTTCCAATTGATATGCTTGTTAGTTTATCTTGTTGTTGGGATTGACTATGGGCTATGTTGGGAGTTGTGCAGGCCTCACTATAGGGGGAGCTGGTAAGCTTTGTTGTAGTGGAGCCTAGACTACATTTGGTGGAGCTGCATTCCATGGGTTGTAGTTTCTCCATTGCTACCCTGGTTGTTGATATGGCATCCATGGGTACTGATTTGAGAATGATGCTCCTTGGGAGGTATTCATCTAGGGTGGTTGTCCCCACCATCCCATATTGGGTGGTTGGGCCTACCCTTGTGGCATGTAATTTCCCCTCCATAGGGTGGCATTCCTGTTGGCATATTCCCCATAGGGGGTTGCTGCCAGTTTCTTCGGTTTCCCATGAAGTATGCTTCTGAAACTTTAGCATCCTCTTTGATAGTTGGTAGTTGTGGGCATAGTCTAGTCTTGTGATTCTTTTGACAAACAATGCATACCCTGATCTTGTCTTCAGGACACACATTCCTTGCATGCTTTCCTCTACATTTTGGATAGAAATAAGCCAATGCTACCTCATTCTCTTGCTTCTTCTTTGCTAGTAGGAGAGTATCCATTTGCAGTGCTAGGGAAGACAACATTTCGCTCTTCAAGTCCTCCAACATGTTGCCTATCTCTGTCTTTGTGACTGAGGTTATTGACTTAGTGATCCTAGAGGTTGGTTTACCTTTTCTTCAAGAATAATTCTGACATAGTTGTCGGATGTCTGACATCTAGTGTTGGTAAATATCTCCTCCAGAGATCATATTCAATGCTTCAAGAGATTCACTATTGAGTCCCCTTAAGAATATGCTTCTAAGGGACTTGTCACTTAGCTTCGCATGGGGAGATCTCTACAAATTGAAATTGAATCTATCCCAATACTCCTCCAATGATTCATCTTCCTTCTACATCATGTTCAGGACTTCCTCTCTTGAATCCCATGCTCTACCAAAATCTTGGTATTGCTCTAGGAAGAGCTTTTTCATCTCCTCCTAGGTAGTGATCTGCTTGTTCCCCAAGCTGATGAACCAGTGTAGGGCTGAATCATCCAATGTTGAAGGAAATAATTTCAACTTCTGGGCATCCATCTTATAATCCATAAACCTGCACAATACATCAAACTTGAATAAAAATAGGTCTGGGTCTTCTATTGGAAATCCTTTGAAGGTAGGAATATGGGTAGGGGATATGTTCTTCATTTTTGTTTCTCCCCTAGCCTCTTCTATTGGGAAGCTAAATTTGGTTGATGTCTCTTCTACCTCAACCATTTTTTAGGAAATGTGGTCTCTAGATCTATTGTCCTTGAAGTAATTTCTAAGGCCTTCCGATCACTCTGAGTTTTCTGCACAAGAATCTTCAAATCAATTGGTGAAATGGTTCCATCCTCAATAGCTTTCCACTATTGTTCATACAATAGATCCTCTTCATATGGGGTTATTTTAAACAAAGGATTTTGTATTATCTACTCTTCACTCAGGTTTGGATGATTTGGTATGGAAGAGCTTTGTGCAAAAATTGGGTGTTCAGTCCAATGCACTAGTCGAAGTAACTATGGGGACACTATTTCAGGTTTAGAGTCTACAATTGGTTCAAAATTTTCCTATGGGCTCTTACTTTTAAGAAAATGATCATCTGGTCCTCTATTTCTTGGTGGACTCATGCAAGATCAGATGGAAAAAGTTTTGTAGGCTTGAATCAGAATTCTTGTAGAACTAGGTATTGTAATGATATCTACTATTGGCACATCCCCAAAAATGATACCAAAATATTGGGGCAAAAATATTGGTTAAATTCTACGTTGATGTCACAACCCTTTCACTTAATTGTCAACCTAGGGATGTTCGTAAACTTGTGATGTACCAAGTAGAGATATACTACAATACTTCTGAGATGAGTCCACTAACTCTATAGTTTGGGGGTGTTGTTTGTATAGCATTCATTTCAATCCAAACCACTTAATCTATAGAACATAAATTGTTGGAAATGAAATCACACCACACTTTGTAGAAATGAAAGAAAGTAGTAAATAAATCAAATTGCTGAAAAATAATCGAATGCAAGAAAATAGAATAAATAAAATTGAAATGAAATTATAGAAAAGTAAAGGAGATGGGAGGAATACTGGCCAAGAGTGGGCCTAGGATCTAGCAGATTCTGCCTGGTTAAATATGTATGTCGAACTAAATTAGAGAACTTTGAATGAATTTTATTGCATAAATGAAATTACATTACAATATAGTTCTTTTGCTATTTTTTTCCTCTTCTCAGAGAAATCTTGTGTTTATATATCACACAAGTTTATCTATTGCAATATTTTTATTACAATAACAAATATCTACTAAAAATGTGATTACAATAACAACACACTAATTTAGGAAAATTTGGTGTATTCAAAATAGATTTTATTTGTTGCATCATTTGTCTACGATCTAGTTAAATCAAATGGCTTTCGATCTTATCTCATCATCATCACTCGCGTTCTACCTTTGGGAAGTCGTTACTCTATTTCATACGAAAATAGAGCAGTTGACGTGTTCATCGGTTAACGGGAGTTAGGCACCATCAGGTCAAGAGTTAGGCGCTTCATTCTACTTACGTGGAGTCAACCGTATTTGACTTCGTCAATGGAAATAAGGTGCCTTTCCATCAGAATATGGGAGCAAGGCACCTTCCCATCGAAGACGAGAGTAAGGCGCCTTGTCAATGGAAGATTGGAGTAAGGCACCTTCCCATCGAAAGATGGGAGTAAGGCACCTTTCCATCGAAAGATGGGAGTAAGGCACCTTCCCATCGGAATATGGGAGTAAGGCACCCTTCTCTTTCGTGGATGAACTCCTTCCTTAATATTCATTGAACTCCTTTTGAAAATGGATGATGCCAGGTCCAAGTGGGACCTCGACGTAGTTATGCAGAAAACAACTAAAATGATCAAATCTACACACAAAGCACACTTTTCACACAAGTTAGGCAACATACACAATTTTACCATTAAATACATATAAACATTCATAAAAAGTACAAATCTGATAAAATACTGCCGCACAAAACATTAGAAACATATGCAAAATATGAGCAATTTCGGTTCTCATCAATCATCACTTGGAATATTAGAGGACTCAAAGGGAGTCTTTCAAAACAAAACAAAATTAAAAGAATGATTTAGATAAATCATCCACATATTATTTTACCTTAGGAAACAAAGATGTTAATAGAGGACATGGATTCAATTGCTAGTAAAATCTATCCAGTTGGAAAATTTGCTTTCCTTAGTTCTGAAGGGACTTCTAGTGGTATTGCTTACCTTTGGGACCCAAAAGAGGTAGTTATTCACCATATGGTTAGAATTTGGGGTATTTTGGCTATAGATATTCAAATTAGACATTCTAACCAAATTATGTTTTGCATAATTGTTTATGCTTCGACTACTTTGGAGGAAAAGAGAAGACAACAAAAGGATATAACTTATATTATCTATCATTTTACAAAATCTTGGATCTTGATAAAAGGATATTTCGATACCATCCTATCTCTAGATGAAAAATAGGAGGAAATAGAAATTTGGACAAAATTACTGACCTCATGAGTGCATATATTGCAAACCTTCATCTTGTGGACATCCAGCCAGATAATGGCCTTATGACTTGGTCTAACAGAATGAAAGGCTTATCTTGTATCATGGAGATATTGGATAGATTCTTTTATCTAACAATTTATTAATCCAAGGTCATATTTCTAAGGTGAAGACTCTTAACAATGATGGTTCAGATCACTGGCCAATCATGGTGGAAATTTGGAAAACCTATGAGTTTTTTGCTTTTTCAATTTTATTTAATGTGGCTTAGAGATAATTCCATTAGACCCCGAGTGCAACAATGGTAGAAGGAAGGTAAACCAAGATATGTGACTAAGATGTTTTGTCTTGCCAAAATGTTCCAATACATTAAATCTATAATCAAGATTTATAACTAGAAGGAGTTTGGAGATGTCCAACAAAAAACATGAAGTTATTTCTCAGCTTGAAAATTTGAATAAGAAAATCTGTTTAGAAGGCCTCATAGAGATTAGAAGTACATATGAAATTAGACTCTCAGTTTAGTTAGAGAAATGGAAAAAAAATATAACTTTATGGAAGCAAAAATATAGGATCCAATGACTCAAAGGAGATCGAAACATAGATTTCTTCCACAAATCTCTTCTAGCTCAAAGATCTCACAACTTTATTTCTTCCCTGAAATATGATTCTAGAGACATTGTCTACACTTGGGATGGCATGAAATCTATTGTTGTCAATTACTTTTCCAATCTATTTGTTGCTACACCTCTTGAATTGTCTTCTCAATAAAATGTTCTTCCAGCGATCCCTACTCGTATCACTTTTGAGGACAGCTATGTTTTGACTGCTATAGTTACTATCAACGAGCTTTAACAAGTGGTTTTTAAAATACAAAGAGAAAAAATCCCATGTCCTGATAGTTTTCCCATTGATTTCTATCAAGAGCTTTGGGTTATCCTTCATGTTGATTTATTAGATATGGTGGAAGAATCCAAAGAAATTTTGAGGTTATCAATAAAACTTATATAGCTCTTGTCCCAAAATCTTAAGAGGTGAATCATATCTTAGCTTTTAGACCTATAGATTTATGTAATGTTCTTCTCAAAATCATTACGAAGATCATGGTAGAAAGGTTGTACCCTCTTTTGTATAATATTATTTCCCATAAACAAAGCAGTTATGTGAAAGGGCATCAAATAGTGGATGAGATATTTCTTGCTCAGGAAGCCATTCATTCCGTGGAAATGCAAAAATATTCATCTATGTTCATTAATTTAGACTTATCTAAAGATTATGATAGAGTGGATTAGAACTTCCTTGTCAAAGTTGTTAGGCAATTTGGCTTCTCTCAAGATTGGATGGATTGGATTATAGGATGTATCTCTTCGGTGTCCTACTCTATTATTATCAATGGTAGGCCTTCTCATTTGTTCCCTAATTTTAGAGGTATTAGGCAAGGTGACCTCCTCTTCCATTATTTATTCATCATTCTTATTGAATGCTTGGGCATGACTATAACTAAAAATAAAGAAAATAAAACCCTTGAGGGAGTTACCATTGCTCATGGAGCTAGGCCTATTTCTCATCTTCAATTTTTTGATGACTCCACTCTGTTAGGTAAAGCTATAGTTAGGGAAACGTCTAATATTAAGTAAATCATTAGTTATTTTTCTAATGCTACTGGGCAACTGATCAATGAAGATAAATATAAAATTATTATTCCTCTCCCAAATAGGAATCGATGATCTTGGATAAATTAAGATATGAGAAGACCTCCATTTTGATCACTTATTTAGGTATTCCTATCTTCGATAAATTCTAGAATTGGTTGTTGGATAGAGTTAAGAAGAAAATTAGAAAGTGGACCTGTATGTGGATTTCATTTGGGAACAAAATTACCCTGGTAAAATTAGTCCTTCAAGCTCTACCTATTTGTGTTTCTGCTATGTTGAATATCCCAAAGGTAGTTCTTCAAGAATTGGATCAAATCAATCATCGGTTCCTTTGGAGTGGTACTAAGGAAAAAAGAAAATGGGCCTTGGTGAAATAGGATACTTTATGCCTTCCTAAGAATGAAGGGGGTTAAGATTTTGATCTGTTATTAATAACAATAAGGCTTTAGATGATAAACTATATTGGAGGATTTTGCATAACCCCAATTCTCTTTAGGACAAGAATATGTATGCTAAATATGCTAATAACAAAGTCATGAAGACCTTGTTCGCTATCAACTTCCTACCAAAGGTTCTCACATTTTAGTGGTTCTTAAGAATGGTGAAAATTGATTAAGTAAAATTTATTTAGCATAACCCCAATTCTCTTTAGGACAAGAATATGTATGCTAAATATGCTAATAACAAAGTCATGAAGACCTTGTTCGCTATCAACTTCCTACCAAAGGTTCTCACATTTTAGTGGTTCTTAAGAATGGTGAAAATTGATTAAGTAAAATTTATTTTGGATCATTCATAATGTTCAACAGGTAAATTTTTTGATAGATTCTTGGGATGGTCACCAACCTTTAATAAATTAGTTTCCTGATTAGAGGGCTTGGATGGAGGAGCTTCATCAAGCTAACTGGATAGAGATTGCTAATTACCATTGGTACCATACTAGTAATTCAAAGGTTGGTAGAATTGGATCCCTATTGAGGAATAGCTTTTTCAAATGCCAGAAAGGTAAAGAAAATATATCCAAAGCATCCTTCATATAAGATCTCTCTCTTGGTCTCATGATAAAGATTGTTTTAGATAGAACAACACTACTAAGGGTGGGTATTCAGTTGCTCAAGGTTATTTTGCCTTATGTCATAACAATCCCAACCAATGATGTGACATATTTACTCAATTATGGGCTAAAAATATCTAGCTTAAGGTGAGGTTCTTTACATGGATTTTATCATCGGGTGCTTACTAGTGAGAAACTTATGAAACATGGTTTTCCTGGTCTGTTTAGATGTAAAAAATGTGGAGAGAATGTGGAAAATCTCAACCATATTTTTATTGAGTATACCTTAGCCTTTGAGCTATGGAGGAGAATGACCATCTTAATTGGCTTACAGTGGTCAATTTTTTATACTTTTGAATAGCTTTGGAGGGATTGGCCTAATCAAGAGAGTGTTGATCATTTTATTCAGCAACTAGTTTATATGGGTTCTACAATTTTTATCTTGGAATATCTAGAAGGAAAGAAACTACCAAATTTTCAATCAAGAAAGGAAGGACATTCACTATATTTGGAAAAATATCATTGCCAACCTAGTTGAATTAGTCTAACAGCTCCTTAAACACCCCCAGAACTCCCACCAAAGATGGGATCAAGTGATGCAAATATTAAATATTAACTCTTTTAAGGGCAACCAACTTAAAGGGAATGTGAGTAATCGAAATATGGATAGAACAAGGAATTTACAACCTCCTCCTAAGGATTTTGGAGAAGTCAATACCGATGGAGCCTTTAGGGAGAACCTTGGAAAAGCTAGTGTGGAAGGCATTGGTAGAATTTCATATGGTTCCATGGTTTTTACTTTTGTTGAGAATTTGGGTATCATTTCCAATAACCTTAGTGAGGGGTATGGTATCCTTAGAGGCATTTAAGAGGCTACTAAGGTCGGATGGAAAAATGTGTTGGTTGAATCTGACTCTCAAGTCATGATTAATTTGTTGAAGACTCCTAAGAATCATAATGTTGATTGGAGAATTAATATAATTGTTGAGAAGATTCAATTAATCTAAATGGGATTTTTGATATTTGAATACAATCATGTGGTCAGAGAACAGAATATAAGTTTTGATGCTTTAGGTAACTATGCATTCAACAAAGGTGATCTTACTTACTACGACCACCCTCATAGATGGTGGTATTCAAAAATAAGGGAAGCTCTTCTTTCTATCCTTTCTCTGGATGGCTCCAGTACTAGAGGTACCTAGTTACTTTTCTATTTGTTTTTACTTCTCTTTGGTTTGATCAAGGTATTTTAGTTCCCTTGCTCAGATTTATCATTCTTATGTTTCCTCTGTTGAATCTTGTCTAAATAGCCTTTTGGCCTAGAAAGGCCAAAGTTGTATTTTATTTTTCCTTCTTTTTAGTTTTTCGATGTGTGTGTTGTTTTGTATTATTTTCATTATATTTTATTTTTGTAATTTTTATGTTATTTTTGGTGTTTTTTATGTTTGTTGTATTTTTGTATTTTTGTTTTTTGTATTTCTTTTGTTGTGTTTGTGTATTGTTTTGTTTTTTTTGTGTGTGTTTTGTGTTTTATTGTTTTTTGTAGCTTTTTACATTTTTTGTTATTTTTATGTTTTTTATTGTTGTTGCATTTTTTGTGTTTGTTTGTTTATGTTTTTGTTGTTTTAGGCATGCTCTTTAAGTGTGTCAAAGGGGGCAGGCCAAGTGCAATCCCTAGGCGATTTTAATGGAATAGAAACCCCTGCCTCCTTGGGACTTACTCGAAAGTAGCATTCCAATTGGGATGATTTATATATATATATATATATATATATATATATATATATATATATATATATATATATATATATATATAATAAAAACATTAATCAAAGTAGACTAACAAGCCTTCAACTTTTTTTGGTAATTATTTTAATTATTGCAAATGAATATTAATCTTAATTAAATTTAATTAAATACAAAATATATTTATTTTTATAAGTAGGAAGAAGTGGTTTTGAAAGGATCTTAGAGAGACAACATAAGCACAAAATAGAACCAATATGAGAACCATCCAAGTTCAACCTTAGAAAAGGATCTTGGATGAAGAACTCAAGAGAAACAAAAGAGAAGACAACTACATAACAAATAACAATTAAAAAATCCAACAAGGGAAACAAGGTTGCAATGCAAACCCACTAAATAACATTCTTTTCAATCATCCCTAACTGGACTTCCCTATTTGATCTAGACCCACCATCATTCAAGTTATTCTTTATGTCAATCGGTATATGGGCTGCTTCATCAAAATAATTTTTGAACAGGATGCTCAACCTGTTTATCGAGGTAGTAAATCCTCTAACTAGATATGTACAAGTAAATCCACATCAACTTGACCTAAAACTAACTCAAGGCCAACACAAAAAAGAGCAGAGTAAACTTGGAAAAAATATCTAAGGAAATAAAGATACTTGGGAATAAAGGAAGGCCCCACATCTGCCACTCATAAAAGGATAAACATAAACACTTGGATATGTAGAGATGAAAAGTGAAAACCTCCAGGACCATGAGGACAAGACTAGATAGATATGACTCTTTCTAGTCCAGAGTGACATTACCCAATTTTGAATGACCTTGGCAAAATCAAATAAAAATATAGATTAAAGGTTTTCCAAGAACAAACCTTTTTCCACTGCACTTGATAATAGGAACAAAAACTAGTATATGGAAGAGTCAACAAAGCCTTTTGAAAAGAATCAAACAGGGATTCATTGAAACCACTCTTATCTTATGAAAAAAAAAATAAGAAGTTTTCATTGCATAGAATTGGCTTCCATATCAGCTTTAGAAGCTTGAACCATTTCTTGGGAAAAATATTTCTCCAAATAGAAAGATAAACTTGATGGAGTCCCAAAGTTACCAAAGATTCAGTCACTTTATTTCATTCACGGTAAACATGTCTAAATTGAAAATTTTCTAGGAGGTTTAATTTTTGTTTGACCTCTTCTAAAAAATTTACAATGTTCCAAGTGGAGGTTGAGCATTTTTCATAACATTAATGATATTTAGTGAGTCTCCTTCAACAATGAGCTTATTGTGGTTGAGCTCTTCCATCAGAATAATCCCTTGGAACAGATCGATGGTCTTTGTAAAGTGGTTTTATTGAACACCTGCATTCTATACAAAAGCAAGTACTTCCCCTTTAGCATTTTTTATTACACCACCAGCTCTAGATAACATCGAGTTTTCTTTTTTTATGCCATCGAAGTTAAGCTTTATCCAACCAGGAGGGGGGAGTTCCCATTTGATTGACTCTCTACCTTGGATCTCACCCTAGAAAATATCTAAAATTAGGAGTCTCAATTTCCTCGTAATATTGGCTTCAAGTTCATTCTCCCAATTATTAGAGATATGCATGATGGAACCATATTTTATATATAACCTAAGAATAAATATAATTAACTTAACAAAAATATATAATCTAGTATCAAAATATATTTTTAATTTCCTATAATTCTTTATGTTGTCTAACAATTTAAGAAAATAAAATATAGAACAAATTTAACACAAAAACATATCTAAAACATAAAAATAAAAATAATCATTATGTAAAAAAAATCGCCCTAATTTTGCAATCCACTAAAACACAACCCCCACTTTGCCAGAATTGTTACTCTAATACCACTTGTAAAAAAATATTCTTATTAATAGAAATTGTTCACCAATATGCAAAAATATCAATTCATTCGTCCACAAATAATTATCCATAATAACAATCCACACATTGAGACATAGATAGATAATACCCGTAGGATAGGGCAACACCAATATTGCTCTTTGATGAAGGAAAACTCCACAAGATCTCCTAATATGAGAGCACCACTTAGAAAGGGTAAAGCCTCATAAGCCACTTTGTGAGTGAAGCCAATTACAAGTAATACTTCATATGAATGATCTCAATGATGATTATAATGACAATATCCCTTTTATATACTCATCTTCTAATTCTACTTTGGGAAGCCAACTATTAAACCTTTATCCCACTCATTTTATAGCATAATATTATAATATAATCAACCTTGGGTTATGTGTGGCCCATGCCAACCCCTATACAATATAATATCCTCATATATCCTATTCCTAGGCACCATACATTTTTTGAGTTAAAACTACAATATTATTTATTTCTAAATCATTATTTTTTTACTTTGATAAATATATAAATAAATAATAATTGTGTTAAAGTAGTTGACACTCAAATTTAACTTGTTTAGATATAATTTAAATAAAAATAGACTAAATGTTTTAATATAATTGATTAAAATTCTAGATCCTCTATAAAAAAACAATTGAGAGTTGAAAGAGACCAAAGAAAAAGATTGGCAACTAATTAATTTAATGTGAGAAGATTGACAAGTTAGCGCTATGTTAATGAAGTGGTGTATTATACATGGGTCTTTTTAAGGTGAAAGATTATATCATAAAAATAAAGAATATGATGAAATATTATACTATTGAAATAACAACATAACTATATATATATATATATATATATATATATATATATATATATATATATTTTTTTTTTTTTTTTTTTTTTTTTAAATATTATTGTTAAGGTTAGATGATAAATATTTAAAAAATAATAATATAAAATAAAATATTTTTACTTTTATTTATAAAATTTATTTCATATTTAATAGTTTTTTTATTCACACTATCTTTACTTAATATATAAGGAAATAAGGAAATAAATTCTTTTTAAAAACTTGCTCAACTAGAACTAAACTAAGATTCAAATTTTCAACCTTCAATGCTCTAAATATATTGTTGCCCATTACACAAGGGCAAAAACTAAATATATATATTTTTAATAATAAGTTTTAATTTTATATAATTTTTTAAAGTATTTAATATGTTTGACTTTATGTTGATTTAATTTTTTAATATATTGTATAGTTATTTTTAACAAAATAAATTAGAAAATGTCATATTTTTCCTTGTCTAAGGTCACATTTTAATGACATAACGGATGAACTAGGGTTTCTGGAGCTAGGGAAAATCTAGGGCATCAGGTGGGTTGCCGAAGTGTTTTTTTGGTTACTGTGGATCTGAAGGCAAGTTTGCTGCCCTAGGGGGGTCCAATGGGGACTCCTCCAAATCCTATTACAGGGAGAAATAGCTCTTATGCATATTTGTTAAAAGATAAATCTCCATCCAATACTGACGAAGCACAAAGAAATGCTCTTAAAATGCTCTTTAAAGATTCTGGAAAGAGATCAACAGCCCAACGAGTTAATGGATGCCTTCCACAAGTCCGAATCAAGGCCCAAGATTGTCATTGAGCCAAGGATGGTCGAAGAAACAGTCTTATACAGAGCCAATCACGATCTGATCTATAAATTCATGGGTATTCACCCTACCCTGAATTTCTTGCATTCCTGGGTCCAGAAAAATTGGGAGCCTCATGGTGAGTACTCTTTATGGTTTATTAGCAATGGGTATTTTATTGTTAGTTTTTCTTCTCTAGCCGATAGAAATAGGGCTTTCGAATCAGAAAAGAGGAATCATGGTCCGACAGGATTATTTGTTCAACCCTGGAGAGTGGGTTTCGATCCTCGAATTGAACCCACTGTTGTCCCGGTTTGGATCCGTTTGTATGCTCTTCCAATGGAGTTTTGGAGTGAGCAGGTTTTGGAAATTATCGATAATTCCCTTGGAAGACATTTGGGTGTCTCCAAAGACACAATAGAAGGAAACACAGCTGTTTATGCAAGAATATGTGTGGAAATGGATCTTAGCCAGCCTCTACCGATAGAGGTGGAACTTGAACTGGCAGGACTATCTTGGATTCAACAGCTGGATTATGAGGCTCTACCCTTCAGATGCAGAGTTTGCCACAAATACGGGCATTTGGCCCGATTTTGCCCAAATAATATGAACACAAAAATGGAGGCTCCGCTAGGAATGTCAAATCTTCCTAGGGAGGGTAAGTCAACACTAAACAAAGAACCAACCAATACTTCTCAGGGTAAAGAAGCTCAGAGAGATGGTTTTGAACAGCCCAAAAGAAGGAGAAGGCAAAAGAAAAATGGTAAAGAGCAAACCCAACTCAAGCCCGCCAATAGGTATGAGATATTTAAGACACTAGTGGACCAAGAGGATCAAGTCATGGAAGGAGTGGATGGGAATAGTGAAAATAATAACATCCACGTTCAAGCTCCTCTTTCATCTCCCACCGTCATAGAACAGGTAATTGAGTACACTGAGTTACCGCAATCAGAGAGTGCAGGGGCATTGATAGTGCATAACCAAGAGCAGCCAATAATTAAGGATGTCAGCATGGGAATAGCAGAAAAGAATAGAGAAAGGCCAACTTTAGGGATAACTCGGGTGGAAAAGAGATCAAAAAATAGCAACTCTCAAGGAGTGGGTAGAAAATCAAATAAGGAATTGCTAGCAGTTCAAGGAGACAAACTGATCACTGGAGGATCGGTGAGGCCAATAGATTCTTACTGCTCTCAAGGTAACCAATGATTATACAATCATGGAATGTTAGGGGTTTAAATAGTAGAACCCATCAATCTATTGTTCAAAGACTCTTAGAAAAATGTAAAACAGATTTTTTGCTTATCCAGGAGACAAAAATGTCGTTAGATCTTATGTGTAAAATAGTTAACAGAATTTGGAGGGGTGTTGGTCATATGGAAGTGGCTGCCCAAGGTGCCTCAAGGGGGATTGTTACTCTTTGGAACTCTCTGGAATGGACTGCAATAGAACATATAGCTTGGAGGGGTGTTCTCACATCACATTTTAGGAATAATGTCACAGTTGAACATGTTTTAATCACAAATTTTTATGGGGCTCAAAACCTTGATGGTCAGAGGCTTCAATGGAAAGTTGTGCATAACATGAGAATCTCAAGGGAAGATTTAGACTGGATTATTGCTGGGGATTTTAATGCTAAATTATCTTCTAGAGATCAGGAAGGGGGAACCCCAATTTTGGACCCAGGGGATCGACTTATGATTGCCCAAGTCCAGGCTTTTCACTTAGTGGATATTAAATGCCCTAGGAACCAACTATACTTGGACTAACAAGAGGAGGGAGCCACATAGCAGGAAGGTAAAGCTAGACCATTTTTTGGTTTCAGAGGAGGCATTTGTAAAATGGAATACAAAATTTTAGATTTTGGAGGGTCCAGTTTCAGATCACTTTCCCATTTTGTTGGAAGGAGGGATTAAGACAGGGCAGCATCACAAACCTTTTAAATTTGAGAATTTTTGGTTACAAAAAGAGGAACTTCGAAAGAAAATTCCACAGTGGTGGGAAGAAGGTCGCCCAGCATATGGGACAACAATGTTTAGATTCCACAAACAACTTCATTATGTCAAAGCTCAACTGAAACATTGGAGGCGAGCTAACAAGACAGACTTCCGAGGTCCAAAGAGCTCCTTTGGTGGCCAGATGGGATGAGGTTCAAAAACACTTTAGGGAAGGAACAATTACAGAGCAGCTCAAAGCCGAGGATGATGCCTTGCGTAAAGCGGTTGAGGACATTGACAACCAAGAGGAGACCTACTAGAAATAGAGAGCAAGAACCACTTGGTTATTAGAAGGTGATAGAAATACCAAATTTTTCCATCGGACTTCCTGTGCTAGGAGACAGATGAATAACATGGAAGCTCTTCAAGATGAGAATGGACACTCCTTTGATACACTTCCTGGTATGCATTCCCATTCAATGGATTATTTTTCTAAACTATTTAAGGAAAGTATGGTGCAAGATGAAGAGGCTCAAAACGACGTTATTGATGTCATACCTTTCGTTATCTCTGAAGAAGAAAATTAGACCCTTCTTAAACCCATTGATAGAGAGGAACTGAAGAATGTGGTCTTTGGAATGAGCACCGAAAAAACTCCAGGTCCAGATGGCTTTCCAATTGAGTTTTTTCAGGCCTTTTGGGATATCTTGGAGGAGGATGTATTGGTTGTTATAGAGGAGTCCAGAGGTAATAAAAGAATGCTTAAAGCATTAAATCATACCTTCATTACTTTAATTCCAAAAGGGGAGGAGGGGGTACATATTTCAGATTATAGACCTATTGCCTTATGCAATGTGATATATAAAATAATCACAAAGGTAATGGTTGAGCGGCTAAAACCTCTTTTACATAACATTATCTCCTCGGAGCAAGGGGGTTTTGTAGAGGGTAGGCAGATCTTGGATGGGGTGGTTCTTGCTCAGGAGGCAATCCATACAATGCAAACATCTCGGTAATAAAGGAATGTTCATAAAATTAGATATGTCAAAGGCTTATGATAGGGTGGAGTGGAGTTTCTTGTCAAAGATGATGGCAGCCTTTGGTTTCTCTCAGGATTGGATAGAATGGGTCATGAGTTGTGTTTCTACTCCGACTTACTTAGTGTTAATCAAGGGTCTTCCCTCGCAACCTTTTGGAGCCACTCGAGGCCTTCGTCAAGGGGATCCTTGCTCTCCCTATATTTTCCTCATTTTGGCTGAAGGATTAGGTAGAATTTTCTTGAGGAGAAGACAACAAGGTTTGCTAATAGGTATCAAGGTGGGTGAGGAAGTTTTGACTCACCTACAGTTTGTGGATGATACAGGATTGGTGGGAGTGGCCAGCTTCAGGGAAGCAAGAATGATCAGAGATACTCTTAATGTCTACCTTAGGGCTTCAAACCAAGTCATCAATGATAAAAAATCCAAAGTGGTCTTTCTCAATCTTGATCAAAGGCTTCAGGACAGAGTTCTAGAGATCTTGGGATTCACAAGGACTTCTCTCCCAGTGGTTTACTTGGGGGTCCCTTTGCATTTTAAAAAACTAAAAATAGATATCTGGAGGAATATTTTGGATTGTATCAAGGATAGAATGAATCATTGGTCTCACAAATGGTTAAGCTATGGGGGTAGATTAACTTTTTTATAGTCAATCATTCAGGCCATGCCAATTTATAAATTCTCTATCCTGGCTGCCCCACATACTATATGGAAAGAGTTGGACAAGATGGCTAGAAAATTTTTATGGGAAGGAGTAAAAGGAGAGAGGAAATGGGCCTTAGTTGGTTGGGACAAAGTAACCCAGCCCAAGGTAAAAGGAGGGTTGGGACTGAGAAGATCCAAGATAAATAATAAAGCTTTGGCTGGAAAGCTTTACTGGAGGTGGATTTCCCAACCAACTTCCTTATTCAATAGAATCCTAACTAGTAAATATTTGGGACATGTTAACCCCAATGAGGTGGGCCGTTTCCCTTTGGATGGTACTAGGATCCTTAGTGTGGCGAGGCTCTCAAGTTAGGATCTCAGGTAGTAAAAGATCGATTATTTTGGAAAGTGGGGAGAGGGGAGAAGGCACGATTTTGGACAGATTCATGGGATCAATACCCACCTATCATTGTTGAATTTCTTGAATTGCAACCAATAAAAATAGCCATAGAAACCAAGGGATGGGTCCAAATTGAAAGTTATTTCACCACTAGTCAGCTGGGGAGTATAAGTTTAAGCAGTTTAAGAAGTTGGATGAGTGGCCAATTTCAATCCCTCCGAATTTGGCACCCATCATGACTAAAATCTTGACAGAAATATTTCTCACAGGTAGAGACGAGGAGGATGAATTAGCTTGGGGCTATGGGAGCCTTGGTGTCTACACAATGAAGGACGGATATGACAAGATCCTTCCAGAGCCTCCCCCCCATTCATATCAGGTTGAGGATTGGAGAAAGATTTGGCACTCCAAGGGCTGGCTGAAAGTAAACTTTTTTGCCTGGCAGTTCATGCACAACGAAATTCTCACTTTTGATAATCTCAGATGTAGAGGAATCATCGGTCCATCTCAATGTGTATTATGCTACAAGAGTGAGGAAACAGCTGATCACTTGATGTTTGAGTGCCCTTTCACATGCCATATTTGGAAGAGATGGTTTTTATATTATAAAATTCAAGTTAATGGTGACTTGAATCGGACTAATATCTTGGAAAGATGGAAGAGGGGTAGATTTAAATCTAAAGCTCTTCGTATTGGTTGGGAGCTTGGATTAAACTTCATTTGGTGGCAAGTGTGGTTGGAGAGAAATGCTAGAATTTTTAGAGAAACTTTTTCCTCGTTAGATGGAGTTTGGCAGGTCATCTGGAGCAAAGTCATAGAAACTGTGGTCGTCTATGCTAAAGAGGAAACTCAGGTTGTTATTGGGCCAATGGAAGAGGGAGTTGAAGTGCAAGAGGGACAGGACAGAGCTAGTTGGAAACCACCCCTTGAAGGTTGGATTAAAATTAATACTGATGGAGCTGCAAAAGGCAATCTGGGTAGTGCCGAAATTGGAGTGGTTTGCCGGAATCATGTTGGAACAGTGCTCTATTGGGAACTGCAAGGCTTGGGAAGAGCCACAAACAATGAAGCATAAGCCTTAGCTATCAAATCTGCTTCTATTTGGGCAGTTAAACAGGGCCACAGGAGGATAATTCTTGAATCAGATTCTCAAATAATGGTTGGAGCTCTAGACTGCATGAGGAACTTTGCCTTGAAAGCATGGAGGTTGAGGATTCTTATCTCTCAAATTAAGGAATTATGGAGGGAATTAGATGATGTGATTCCAGTTTATGTGAGTAGAGATTTAAACAAAGCGGTCGACTTCCTGGCTAAGATGGGTGCTGAGAAGGAGGTAGGGGTTCAGTTGCACAATGACATGGCTATTGAGGATGAGGCGATTAGGCAGGGTCTTGAAAGGTCCCTGAGCTAATGATCAAAGAAAAAGCTAAGGGAGGGAAGGTGTCGTGATATCACGACATGTTGCTTCATCGCGGCCAAGGGAGGAAAGGTGTCACGATTTCGTGACATGTTGCTCCATCGCGGCCAAGTGTGGAAAGGGGTCACGATTTCATGACATGTTGCTTCGTCGCGGCCAAGGGAGGAAAGGTGTCACGATTTCATGACATGTTGCTTCGTCGCGGCCAAGGGAGGAAAGGTGTCATGATTTCATGACATGTTGCTTCGTCGCGGCCAAGGGAGGAAAGGTGTCACGATTTTGTGACATGTTGCTTCATCACGGCCAAGGGAGGAAAGGTGTCACGATTTCATGACATGTTGCTTCATCACGGCCAAGGGAGGAAAGGTGTCACGATTTTATGACATGTTGCTTCGTCATGGCCAAGGGAGGAAAGGTGTCATGATTTCATGACATGTTGCTTCGTCACGGCCAAGGGAGGAAAGGTGTCACGATTTCATGACATGTTGCTTCATCACGGCCAAGGGAGGAAAGGTGTCATGATTTCATGACATGTTGCTTCATCGTGGCCAAGGGAGGAAAGGTGTCATGATTTCGTGACATGTTGCTTCATCGCGGCCAAGGGAGGAAAGGTGTCACGATTTCGCGACATGTTGCTTCGTCACGGCCAAGGGAGGAAAGGTGTCATGATTTCGTGACATGTTGCTTCATCGCGGCCAAGGGAGGAAAGGTGTCATGATTTCGTGACATGTTGCTTCGTCACGGCCAAGGGAGGAAAGGTGTCATGATTTCGCGACATGTTGCTTCATCACGGCCAATGGAGGAAAGATGTCGTGATATCGCGACATGTTGCATCATCACGGCCAAGGGAGGAAAGGTGTCATGATATCACGACATGTTGCTTCATCACGGCCAAAGGAGAAAATGTGTCACGATATCGCGACATGTTGCATCATCGCGACCAAAGGAGAAAAGTGTCACGATATCACGACATGTTGCATCGTCACGACCAAGAGAGAAAAAGTGTCATGATATCGCGACATGTTTCATCATCGCGGCCAAGAGAGAAAAGTGTCACGATATCGCGACATGTTTCATCGTCACGGCCAAAGGAGAAAAAGTGTCACGATTTCGTGACAAGTTGCTTCGTCGCGGCCAAAGGAGAAAAATGTCACGATTTCGTGACATGTTGCTTCGTCGCAGCTGAAAGGGAAAAAGTGTCACGATTTCGTGACATGTTGCAACATCGCGGCCAAGAGAGGAAAAGTGTCGCGATATCGCGACATGTTGCTTCGTCGCAGCCGAAAGAGAAAAAGTGTCATGATTTCGTGACATGTTGATTCGTCACGGTCGAAAGAGAAAAAGTGTCACGATTTCGCGACATGTTGCAACATCACGGCCAAGTGAGAAAAAGTGTCACGATATCACGACATGTTGCTTCGTCACGGCCAAAGGAGGAAAAGGTGTCACGATTTCGCGACATGTTGCAATGTCGCTGCCCAAGGAGAAAAAGTGTCGCGATATCGCGACATGTTGCTTCGTCGCAGCCAAAGGAGGAAAAAGTGTCGCGATATCGTGACATGTTGCATCTTCACGGCCAAAGGAGAAAAGTGTCACGATATCGCGACATGTTGCATTTTCGCGGCCAAAGGAGAAAAGTGTCGCGATATCGCGACATGTTGCATTTTCACGGCCAAAGGAGAAGAAGGAAAGAGTGTCGCGATATCGCGACAAGTTGCATCAACAGACCAAACCGATCCCCCTGTTAGCTAGTTATTGGTTCAAGAGATTTGGCTCCATTGCAAATCTTCTTTTACTATTGTAAGCATGTGTTCTCTCTGATTTCGACTGGGAAGTGTCTCTTCCCAAATTGTAATTGATCTTTGTTTTAATACAAGTTTTTTCAAAATTTTCAAAAAAAAAAAAAATTAAATGTATATATATCATCTGCATATTGATTCTTCCTTTGAGATTTATAATAAAAATTTATATATAAAATTTAATATATATAAAATATTAAAAATAAAAACAATTGAGTAAAAATCAAATGTTATAAGTTAAATTCTTTAATTTTCAATTTAAATATATTGGCTTTTAAAGTCTTAATACCATAACATATTATATGTCTCAATATAAAATAGTTACAATATTAAAAGTTAAAATATAAATAATGAAGCTGGTGACATTGATTGTTAGAGCTAGGGTTTCGACCAGCAGAGTAGCAGAAGGGTGAAACCAGTAGCCGCCAACAGCCGGAGAGTGGAGCAGCAGTCTCCAAGTGCGGGGAGGGAGGAGATGTCGATGGGCGGGAAGTCATCTACAGGGGAGCTCGGGAGCGGCTACGGTTCGTGTCTTGGGCGCAGCGGAGCAATCGAAGGGCACCAGGGATCCGGAGGTGCGGAAGCGTCCGGACCCATTGAAGAAGACCGGGCTGTTGACGGTGTCAGTCGGGGTAAGGACCCACCAGACAAAGGGGGTGGTGGGGCTCAAAAGTCTTATGCCCAAGCAGCGGCCTCAGAAACCCTAAACGGGTTTTTTACCAAAGAGTTGTTTTCGGTTGGGGATGAGCTGGACATCCCGGTGGAAGTTCTTTCAAGCTTCATGGAGTTTGAGAAATTTACCCTCATAGGCAAATTCATTGGCGGCCGTCCCGACATGGAAACTATCCGAAAGTGGGCAGCAAGCAAATGGAGGACTTCTGGTCATATGGAGCTAGCGGCCCTATCCCAGGGTTTTTTTGCCATTAGACTGAACAATAAGGAGGATTACTATAAAATTATGGCTGGCGGGCCATGGTTTACGGGCCGCGAAGTTTATTCCTTAGGAAGTGGGACATGGATTTCAGTCCTGATACCCAGAACATCAACATTGCCCCAATATGGGTTAGGCTCCCGAATCTTCCCCTCTTTGGCTGGCATGAAAATGTCATAAGGGGTATTGCGCGCTCCATTGGGGAGTTGGTCACCATTGACCCACCCACCCGAGCTCGAACAAGGTTTGTCCAAGCCCGTTTTTGCGTTTTGGCAGATTTGGAGGCGAAACTCCCAACTTTCATCACTCTTCGATCTGGAGGTACCTTTCTTCATAAACAAGCTATTGTCTATGAAAATAGACCAGATTTCTACCCCAGTGTCGGTCCCAAGGGCACCTCCAATCCCAGTGTCCTCTTCAAAAATTGGGTAAGCAGAAGCGTGAAAATGGCAACCCCCTGGAGCATGGGGAAGGTCAGGCGAAGCAGTCAAATCTTCCAGATGCGAAGGGTCATGAATCTCCAGGCCCCTCTAGAGTCTGCGTCGGACTCTCTCAGCCTGAAGAGAATCCCACTCTCCAATCGGACCCCGAGCAACTTGAGGCTGACAATCAGCAAGGAGCAGACTCCCACTTGGAAAGTGAATCGCAGGAAGAGAAGGAACGGACCCCATCCCAAATTGTGACTCAGACTGTTTCTCTGCCCCAAGATATGGGTCATCCCGATTTTAGCCAGTCGCAGACGATGCTAGAAGATTACCTCTTAGGAAGGAGGGGTGAACAATCCGGTCACATTAGCCCCCAAAACACGAGGAGCCAAAAGCAAAGTGTGGATTTTGGTAGTGAGAGGAAGCGAGGGCCGTCCTCCTAACAAAGACAAGCGGGACAAAGAGACGGCAAATGACGTTGCAAATGGAACCCAGCGTTTGCTGGTTACGGATGACTGTGGCGCTCAGACGGACGAAGCGCATGCATCAAAACCTCCCCCTCAACAAGGAAGGGGAGGCAAGAAAAACCTCAAACTGTCCGAGATGAAAGTCCTCTCATGGAATGTGAGAGGACTGAACAGTGCAGCCAAACGAAGGTTAGTGGCTGATCTCCGTAGGAGGACTAATCCTTCCATCCTTATTTTGCAAGAGACCAAGGTCGATGCTATCTCCTATGATAAAGTTGCGAAGGCCATTTGGGCCAAGGCAAATTGTCTGTCCAGCCCTGCAGTGGGAACAGCGGGAGGACTCATGGTTTTGTGGGACCCTTCGAGGTTTGAGGGCAGCCTGCTATCAACTTCCAACAGAATCATCAATGTACTGTTCCAGTCCAAAACCACCAATTTTTCCTGGATTCTGTCCAACGTTTATGCTTCAAATTCTGCCACAGAGAGAGCAAAAATGTGGAAAGCTATCTCTCAGATGAGGGAGAATTTTAGTAATTTTCCTTGGGTTTTAGGGGGTGACTTCAATTGTCCCCTTCATCCTTCAAAAAAAAAGGAGGATCCGACCACTTTACTGCAACTTGGAGGACTTCGGGGATTTTGTCTCTACTAATGGCTTGCTCGACATCGAACTCAAAGGGGCTTCCTTCACTTGGAGTAACAGAAGGATTGGGAGCGGTTTGATTCAAGTCAAGCTCGACAGATTTTTTATGTCCCAAGAAGCCATTCCTATCCTTGGCGGGGCTATCCTTTCGGCTCTTCCAAGGATTGGGTCTGACCATAACCCTATTTTCTTGGAGGCGGATGATGGGCCTATTTTTAAAACCCCCTTCAGATTTGAATCCATGTGGATCTCTCACAAGGACTTCAAAGGTTTGGTTTCAGCGTGGTGGCAATTGAAGGTGGAAGGAAATGCTCCTAAGAGGGTGGCTCTAAAGCTCAAAATGGTCAAAGAAAAGCTGAAAGTTTGGAATAAAGAGGTTTTCGGCAACATTTTTGAGTCCAAAAAATCCATCTCTGAGAACCTGAAGGTTTTGGAGGAAAGGATGGAACTCGAAGGTTACACTGAGGGTCTCAGGGAGGAAGAGCGGAGTCTTTTGGTGGACTTTCATTCTATTCTCGCTAGGGAGGAAACGTTATGGCGCCAGAAATCTCGTGACCTTTGGTTGAAGAATGGAGACACCAACACGAGGTTTTTCCATGCGTCTACTATGAGGCACAGAGGGGCCAACAAGATCAGAGAAGTGGCTTGTAAGGATGGGCGCATTACCAGGGAGATAGAGGAAATCAGGAGCGAAGCGGTTGACTTTTTTCAGGATTTGCTTGGCACTCCTCCGGACAGCAACCTTCAGGTCCAGAAATCTCTGCTCGCCAATTTTTTGACTAAAGTCCCCCATGAGGTAAGCATTAAGCTTCTGGAACCTTTTTCCTCATCCGAGATTAAGGAAGCATTGTTCTCCATGCAACCAGATAAGGCCCCTGGCCTCGATGGTTTCCCCCCCTGATTCTTCCAAGTCATGTGGGAGGTCGTGGGTCCGGATGTGTGCGATGCTATTCGGGTTATTCAAGCTTCCAGATCCATCCACCCGAAACTCAATTCCACCTTTCTTGCCCTCATTCCTAAGTCTCCTGCCTGCAAAATTTTCTCTGACTATCGGCCCATCAGCCTGTGCAATGTTTTTTACAAGATTCTTACCAAGTCTATAGCCAATAGACTCAAAACAGTCCTCCCCATCCTGATTGATCCTTGTCAGGGAAGCATTGTTAAAGGCAAAAACATTCTTGATGGTGTCATCACTTTCCATGAGACCCTTCATTCCGCTTACCGCTCCAAGAATGTTGCTCTTTTTCTTAAGCTCGACATGAACAAAGCCTTTGACCGGGTTGATCAAAATTTTTTGTGTGCAGTCCTCCTCAAGTTCGGCTTTCATCCCCACTGGATTGACCTTGTCTACAGTTGTATATCCACTCCCTTTTTTCTGTCCTGGTCAATGGGTCCCCAGTTGGGTATTTCCAAAGCGCCAGAGGCCTCAGACAGGGCGATCCTTTATCCCCCATCCTTTTCATTCTTTTGGCGGAGGTTTTGAGTTGGTCCATGAAAGAGGCTCTTCGTCAGAACAAGATTTTTGGCATTTTGTCGACTTCTAGAGTTGATCCTGTCACTCATCGACAATTTGTGGATGACACCCTCATCTCCACTAGGGCGTCCGTTGCCCAAGCCAAATCGCTCAAGCGGATCCTGTCTCGTTATGAGCAAGCTGCAGGGCAAAAGGTCAATTACATCAAGAGCAAAATCTATTTTATTAACACTCCCCTATGCAGGCAACTTCGGATTGCTAGAATTCTTGAATGCACTATTGATTCCCTGCCTACGTCCTATCTGGGGTTGCCTCTATCTTATAGCGGGCGGGCGAGTGGGGATATGTGGAACATGATTCTTGAGCGCCTTCACAAGAAACTCGAAACTTGGAAGGGCAAACTCCTGTCGCAAGCCGAAAAAGCCACCCTTACCAAAGCTTGTCTTCAGGGGATCTCGACCTACTTCATGTCGGTGTTCATGCTTCCGGTTGCAGTTCACTCCAAAATTGAGAAGATTCAGAGGACCTTTCTATGGTCTGGCAGCGAAGAGAAATCTAGACTCCCCCTTGTTGCCTGGGACAAGGTGTGTTCGAGGATAGACCAAGGCGGTCTGGGGTTGAGAAGATCAAGACTTATGAATTTGGCTCTGATAGCGAAGCACGCTTGGAGGATTCTATCTAGCGACCCGGTGGAGTGGGTTAAGCTGGTTAAAAAGAAGTATCTTGGCCCCATTTCCTTCTTAGATGTTGAGACCTCCTCCGTGGCATCGACCTTTTGGAAATCTATGCTCCAAACCCGACATTTGATCAGCCTGGGAGCCCGTTGGATTTTGGGTGATGGCAACCTCATTTTCTTTTGGAAGGATAGGTGGGTGACTGAAGAAGCCCTTGGGTCGAGGGCGGATCTCGTTGGGCTGAGAGGTTTGACTGACCCTAACTCCCAACTCAGGGTGGCAGAGTTCATAGACCGGAGCACCCATTTTCCTCGGTGGAAGATTCCGGTTGTGGAGGGGTTTAATAATGAGGTTACCTTTCTTGCAAATATCCTCCAGTCGGTTTTAATTCCTTACTGCCAGGAGGAATGACAGAATCATCTAGAGTGGTACGGAGGATGGGCTTTTTTTGTTAAATCAGCTTATGAGTTTCTTACCACCAAGACTGCTCTGGACTACAGGTGGAATACTATGTGGAGGAAAGGAGTCGTCCCTAAAATCAACTTCTTTGCATGGATTGCTTTCCACAACAAAGCCTTAACAATTGACAACCTTCACAAGAGAGGTTTTGCCTTCCCCAACAGGTGTTACTTGTGTCTTGCAGATTGCGAGACGAGGGATCATTTATTCTTGCATTGCCCATTTTCCCACTCTGTTCTTAGTATTGTCCTATCCTCCTTCCAAATCCTATGGTGCTCTCCCCGTTCCCTCAGAGATGCTTTCCACCAATGGCCTAATCCTTTCAAGAATCCCAAACTCCGCTTCCTCCTCGAGGCCTCCTTCCATCATTCAATTTGGCAAATTTGGTTAGAGAGGAATGCCAGAATCTTTGGCAGAGCTCCTAGAGGGCCCCCTTCTATTGCTCAAAGGGCGTTGTCCTACGCCATCGAGAATTCTATTGCTGTTCCCAGTCCCCGTCCCTACCTTTCGAGCGAAGAAGCGATTCTCAAAATGATGAATCTCTGGCCATTTTTGGAGGTTGTTAAAGGGCCCTGTCGAAGGAATATTGTTTGGACCAAACCCCCCGTGGGGTGGATTAAATTAAACTTTGATGGAGCGGCTAAGGGGAATCCTGGGCCCGTTGGTGCTGGGGG
The DNA here is from genome assembly GCA_028583015.1 of Wollemia nobilis. Lineage (NCBI taxonomy): Eukaryota > Viridiplantae > Streptophyta > Pinopsida > Araucariales > Araucariaceae > Wollemia > Wollemia nobilis. The sequence goes on along the minus strand of JAQPPZ010016911.1, from coordinate 1,034,930 downwards.
TGTTGTCAGAGATCATGATGGGAATCTTGTGATGGCCTATTGTGAAGATTTGGGCTCCTCAACAAATCACTATGCCGAAGCCCGAGGCACTATGAAAGGTATTCGGATACTCTCTGAGGATCCTCGGCCTCTTATTATTGAGGGTGACTCGCTCAACATCGTGAATTACCTTCTTGGCACCAAAAATCCATCTTGGAAAGTCTACAACATCATCCTCGAGGCAAGAACGCTTCTCTCCTATCGTGGTAGGTGGAAAGCAAATCATACTTTGAGAGAAGGTAATCGCGTGGCTGACCACATGGCCAACAAAGGGCTCACGACCACGTGTCCGGTCGTGTGGCGGTCTCGCTTCCCATCCGAGGTGGAAAGGTTGGCCAGAGCAGACATCCATTCATGATGCTTTCCTTGCACAATTTTTGGAAAGCCCCCTCCGACGAGTTTTGGTGTGGCGTGGCAATTTTGTCTACTTAGCTGTCCATGGTGTCTTGTCTATTTTGCTTTCCTCGTTTCATTTCTTCGGGCTCTACTTGGTGTTCCTTCGGTTTTGTCCTGTTTCTTTTTCGTTGGGTTTCCAGGCCTAAAAGCCCTTTTTACAGTTTCCAAGTCTTTAGCATTAGGATGGCTTTACTTGCAATTAGGCTTATTGTTACGACCAAGAGGTATGATGCATCATTAGAAATATGGCTAATTTTGTACATAAGGTTTTGGGATCCTCTATAAAAACCCATTGTTAATATATTAAAATAATTACCAAAAAAAAAAATATAAATAATGAAGACTAGAATAATATATGAGCAAGTTACACCAGGACCAGATGGTTTCCTAGTAGCTTTATTTAAAATTTTTTAGAATTTTGTGAGCAAGTATGTGGTGGAAACTATTAAGGATTTTATCCCTATCGATGTCAACTCTACTTTTCTAGCTCTAATAACTAAATTTGCAAGGGCTAGAGATTTTACATAGTTTATACTAATAAGCCTCTGCAACACTTTATACAAGATCCTGTTAAAACAATAGCTAATAGGATTAAAACAAAATTTCCCTTCATTATTGATGTTAACCAAGGAGGTTTCATTAGAGGTAAACAAATCCTGGATGATATAGTCACTATTCATGAGGTTATTCACTCTATGGATAAAAGTGAGGAGGTTGGAATGCTAATTAAATTGGATATGAATAAGGTGTATGGTCGAGTCTCTTGGGAGTTTTTGGAAAGCATCTTAAAAAAATTTGTTTCAATGAAAATTTGGGTAAAGTTGACTATGAATTGCATCGCCACAACCAAGTTCTCAGTTTTGGTAAATGGAGTAGTAGCGGGATATTTCAACAATATTCATGGAATTTTTCAGGGATACCAATTATCCCCACATATTTTCATTATTCTTGTAGAGGTCTTAAGTTATTCCTTGGTAGCAACAGTCTCTAAAGGAAGTCTTGGAGGTTTCAATGTGGCTTCTTTGATGGATCCTATATCTCATCAATATTTGTTGATTATAGTATAATTGTTTCTAAAGCCTCTGTCCCTCAAGCTAATCAAATTAAACATATAATGAACAACTATGAGCAGGCAACATGGTAGAAAGCTAATTTCAATAAGAGTATGGTCTACTTTCTAAATACTCCAAAGCTTAGACAAAGAAGTATTAAGAGAATTTTTGGTTGTGAGATTGGTGCGCTCCCCTCTTCTTACTTAGGAATATCAATTTTTAAATGAAGAATGAAATATGAGATGTGGAATCCAATCATAGAAAGGTTTACAAAAAATTTAGATGGATGGAAAGGTAATTTATTGAGTCAGGCAGGAAAAACACAAATATTCTTGTCCACCTTGTAGAGCATTTCCATCTACTTTATGTTAGTTTTCAATATTCCTTCTATTATTAGAGATAAATTAGAATAGATTCAAAGATCATTTTTATGGTTTAGTTTAGAGGATAAAAAATGCATGTCCTTAGTAAATTGGGATCAAGTATGTTCTAAAAAATAATATGGAGGTTTAGGCTTCAAACACCTAAAATTATTGAATGAGGCCTTAATTGGTAATATGGGATGGAAGTTGATTAATAATTATCAGTTGGGCTAGGTATAATTTTTAAAGGTAAAATTCCTAAGAAATAATAAATATTTCTTATGTTCAAAATATCTACCCAAGGGGTCTAAATTTTGGAATAATCTAATGCATACTGAATACCTTTTGAAGAAAGGCTCAAGATGAAGGATTGGTAATGGGAAAAAATAGATTTTTGGAAGGATAGTTGGTTGATAAACCATCCCCTTGAGTATGACATTGAGTTGCAACCCATTAGATAATATTTATTAGAAATATTGAGTGAAAAGGTAAAGAATTTTTCTTATTTTGAATTCTGAGAGAACTAGTTGTAAATATGTTAGGTTGGAAGGGTTGACTGAAAAATAAAAGACAACAACTCACAAACTGTTTAACCTACTCAAGGTTTTCCCTTTGAATCCTAAGGGTAGTAATGACTCTTTGGTTTGGAGTAAAGAAAGCAAAGGGGGCTATTTAGTTAAATCAGGCTATTTCCTATTGGAGAAGGAGGGAGTTGGTTGGCTCCCGATTAAGAAGATTTGTATTAAAAACTTGATTTCCAAAATTTACTTTTTCTTTTGGCTAACTATTCAAAATTGAATTTCAACCATTGATAATCTTTGTGAAAGGGGGTTCCAAATTGTAAACAGGTGTGCTCTATGTAAAATTCTTTGTAAATAGTTCAACATCTCTTCTTGGATTGTGTGTTTTCATCTAAATTATTCAATTATTTACTCCAAAAAAATTTGGTCTCGTGGGTGAAGCCTAACAATATAGTGAATCTATGTTTACAATGGAACTCACCCTTTAAGAGTAAGAGCTTGAGTGTTTTGTGTCATTTATTTCTTCCACATTTTTTAATGGGGATATGGAGAGAGCACAATAATCCAATTTTCAAGGGCAGAAAGAGATGTTTCTTTGATTACTTTTAGGGTTGGGAATGATGTCGGGGAGAAATTTAAAGCTTCCTTAAAGATTCCAAAAGAGGACCTAAATTTAGAAATCTCAAATTTTCTAGATTGCCAAGCCTTCAATATATCTCCTCAATCTCCGTTGAAGCCTTCTAGAGTTAATGTGTATTGGGAAATACCTCTAAAAGACTAGGTTAATATTATTTTTGATGGAGATTCAAAAGGGAATCTAGGTGTTATTGGAGCATGGGGGTAATAAGAGATGAGAAAGATTAAGTTTTGTTAGAAAATATTGAACCTCTTGGAATTCAGACTAATGATTTTGTAGAGGCAAGAGATATCTTGTTGGGCACTTGTATTTTACTACAAATAAAAGCAATGGATGTCATAATTGGAGGTGATTTATTGAATATAGTGAAAGCCCTCAAAGAAGAATAGGAAGCAATTTGGACTATAGCATAGATGATTGATGAATATAGATTGAACTTGACACAACTTAATTTTATCATTATTCAACATATCTATCAAGAAGGGAATGGAGCTACAGATGTTATGGCCAATATTGGAGTTTCATTAGAAGAGAGAAGATCCTAGATAGATAATTTTCTCCAATCATTGTAGGAGATAAGGCTAAAGGAAAAGATAAGGAATGTACCTGTGGTGGAGCAATAAGGAATGAGCAGATTGGATAATGTTCACACAGATGATATGAACTAGCCAGATCGAGGCAACTCAACTTTAGATGATCGTGAATGAGGAAGAATATATAGTCGAAGTAAAGAAACAAATATTTTTTTGTGTTGTGGTATGGTCTTGACTTTTTCATACAAATAATATTGTTTGATTTGTATTTGATTATGTTTTACTTAGATTATAGTTTAGTTCACCACCAATCTGTGTTTGTAAGGGTGGTTTTGTAATGGTTATGTAGTTGACAGGTGTTTTTTTTCTAGCTTTTTATGCTAAACAATATATCTTTCTAGCTTTTGTAAGGGTTTGGGGACCCTAAAATCCCTTCCTACCATGATAAAAAAAGTATATGAGAAAATTAATATGTAGATCAAGGCCTATATAATACTAAAAATAACCTCCATTTATGTAATCCAATATGAATGTAAATGATCTAAATCATTCATGAACTATTCATGAAGAAAAATTATAATATTAATTGCTCAAAATTATATATACAAGCTTTATTACTTTCCTTCCTCCTTATAATCAGATAATTTTATTATCATTGGACTGCTTTCTCATGGAGTATTATCTCCATAATATCGCTATAGTAATATGACTCTTCAATTACTTGACTATTTATCTCCATATGATAAGTCCTATAACATTTGGCTTATCATCTTGCCACTTGCATACTATATGGACACTTGACTCTAAGACACTTGCACACATCTACATGACTCTTACACTTCAAGATGTACTTCTAATATAAGACAATTGTGCACATCCTTACATTACATAATTGTGTACTTACATACATAACACTTGTGCACATTCTCTCAATCTACACTTGCACTCCAACTTGCATGACACTTGTGCATTTGATACACATTGCACTGTTACATGACACTTGTGCATTTCCTACACATTGACACTTATATAAAAGAGAAAATGTAAATCACACTTCCTAAACTATAGACTCAACCCTAATCTATTAAATATTTATAATTATACCATGAAGGTACCACAGGTGTATATTAACATGTAACAAATAATGTAATATTCCTCAACACCCCCTTGTATTATATTATTTGGTTATTGAAGATTTTAGTCATTAATTTTGGTCTTCATATTTACCTTCAATCTTCATGTGACCTTACATTTTTCATGAACCTTTGCTTCTGTGGAGTCTTCTTCATCATCTTGGATCTTGGATTCAACTTTGGCTTCTATGAGTTTTACTCCGAGTTCTTCATTTTCATTCTTTGATTCTTCAAACTTTGTATCTAATTAACAAATTGCTTAAACTTCTTATTTAATATTTGGTTTATGTGCTTCTGATTCATGTGCAAGAATAGCTTGAACTTCTTCTTTGTATTCAACCTTAGAATCATTTGATTCTTTCTTTTCTTGATATTGTATAGTAACTTCTAAACATTCACTTAAAGCATCATAATAATTTCTTAAATTAGATGAACTTGGAATGTCAATATTGCATGAAAAATGAAATAATATTTTTAGAGATGATTCAATTGATTCAACCGTATCAATATCTATTTTCTTATTTAGATGCAATATCGCATACATTAGACTACCTATGTCAATATGTATCATAATATCATTCTTTGAACTATCAATTGCTTCAACAAGTTTTGAATGTAAATATTATTCAAAAAATTTATCCATAGCTTCTCTAAAGATTAATTGTATTGCCATATCTAGCTTTCCCTTAGATTTTTCAATTAAATTTCCAATTCCATATTTTATAACTTCTAACCTTTTCTTTCTGATTATGGACTCCATATTTCTTTCCATAGTCAAGGTTTATAATTTAATTCCTTTGAATTCGTGACCATTCTATGCACTAAAAAATAAAATGTGCAAATTCTAAATTTTCTAAACCTTTGATGTAGAAAATATTTTAACTCCCAAATATTTGCAAAATTTCAAAATTTTCTAATATTTCTAATTTCAATTATATTCAAAAATTAAAAAACTTAATAAAATAAATCTTCTATCTAAAGAAACTTCAAATATCTTCTAATGCTTGAAAAAAATTTAAATAATCAAATAAACTAATTAAAGTAGAAATCCTTATCACTCCACACTTTAAGAAAAAAATTCAAAAACTTATATTTCTAACTAAACCTTATAACTCCAACTAATTAAAGTAAAACCACCTTCTAATATTATAATCACCTACCCCATAAGGGGGGTGGAGGTCCAAGGTTCAAATCTCAAGCCTCACCGGACTGAACGTTTGTCCCTTTCCTGGTGCTTTTAGCGGCGTAAAAGGTTTAAAATGATTGTGGCATGGTAGTTATAGGGGCGGACTGCACGAAGATCTGTGTGGCGGCTTCTGGGGCGGACAGTGCAAAATACTGTGGCAGCCATAAAAACTAGACAGCTTGCCCGGATTCATGGCGGATACCGATTCCACCATGTAAATACAAAACAAAAAACAAAAAACAAAAAAAAAATATTATAATCACCTTATAACTTCTTAACTAAAAAATAAAGCATTTAAAAACTTTAATTATAACTAGCCTTAATTTCAACCTTAGCTGGGTTGCACTTCTATTCTTCTTTTGCTTGCTTACTAGATGTGCTAACGACTCTACACTCCAATGTAAATAGCCTTAATTAGATATGTCAAGCTTAACCCTAAAGCCATATGGAAATCTACATGCTAGTCAATCATCAATAACGTTACATTAGCTTTCAACTTTAATAATGTTATTTGTGTATTCATTTTTGAATACATTACTTGTGCTAACTAATGTAAGCAATAATATTGTGTGCATTCACTTCCCAATAACGTTACTTCTACTAAGAAATGATATTGTAATGTTTTTTCTCTATGGTGTTGATCAACTTCACTTTAACGCTAGTCTCCTTCACTAGTCTTTTTTATTGGTCTCCTTGTCTCATCATCTTCTTCATTGATATAGTGGCTTACACATTGGTCTCCTAGTCCCTTCATCTTCTTTATTGGTCTAATCACTTACACACTGGTCTCCTTGTCTCTTCATATTCTTTACTAGTCTAGTCATTGGTCTCCTTTTTGCTTCAATATTTTTATCATGTTAATGCTCAAACCTTTTTTTGGTGCTCAAATCTCTCGCTAGTGCTTAAGTCTTTTGTTGGTGCTCAAGTCTCTCACTGTAGGCTAGATCTTTCACTAATGGTCTTATGATGGATAATTTTTGCTCTTCTCCTATGAATGAGTATTCCTCTATTTTGATGTCTACATGGTGTTCCTCTTATGAGTGATATTTTTTGTTATTCATTTCTCCTATTGTGAGTAATTCGCTTTACTAGAATCCAATTGCACCTACTACGAATTTCTTCTTATGTGTTGCTCCTTTTGTGAGCTTTCATTTTTCTCTATTGTTCTTTCTATGAGTGTTCTCTTTCTATTGGTTGTATGTTTCTCAACCTGGTAATCTTAGTGCTTCTATTTTTCTACTTAGCACTAAATCTTTTCAAATGCTCGATCTTGCTTCTAAAAACAAAAACTTACTTATATTCTGCTCATGCAACATATGTAGTCAAGCATCAAACTTGCATTGGGTTTGGAAGTAGCAATTTAATCTATATTAGCACCAGAATCTTTGTTGACTAGAGTTTGTTTTAGATAAAGTTCTATGCTCTTATATAACCTTTTAATATTTCACATATGCAATGCATATCTTCTTTCTTTAAATAGCTTTAGAAAGATTGCAATACATTCCTTTGTGCTCTGCTTAACCTCTATTACAGAAGCTTTGTATTGCTTATTTTCTTAGAGCTCTATTGTTCTATGGATACTTAAATTCTCTTTAAAAACTTAGAAGTTGAAATTCTTCTCTCTGTAGGAAGCTTCTCAACCTCTAAAATACAAACTTCAATGTCTTAGGTCACATCTAAGAATAAAATATAATTCTCCTTTTTTAGAGAACTTAATATCAATGTGAGGGTGATAATGAATGTCCCCGATAAGAAACTTCATTATGTCAAATATTAGATAAAGAAATGGAATATACATACTTTTGGAAATATTTTCCGGACTAAATTGGATGCTTAAGAGAAGTTAGATGTTATTACAAGATAAATTAGGGATTATGGTCTTACAGAGAGAAATATCCAAGAGGAATATGTTGCCCTTAAGGAGTTAGCTGAGTGGGAACTTAGAGAAGAAATTTATTGGAAATAGAAGGCCCGAATTGATTGGTTGCAAGAAGGGGATAGGAATACGACATTCTTCTTCAATTTAGTGAAGGCTAGAAGACACAGTACTATCATTTCATCTCTTACTTTATTTCAGGGGGTTGAGTTAATTTCAAATCAGGATATTTCAGGTGAGGCTATTAGGTTTTTCTCTTCTCTATATTCTGAGGATTCTTCGTCTACGGATGTTGAAGAAAATAGTGTGTTGAGTTGTATTCCTCCTATGGTTACTGATGAAATGAATGATGCTCTCATGCATCCTATTTCCATTTATGAGCTTGAGGGTATTTTTTCCAGATGAAGAAAGGGAAAGCTCCGAGGCCTGATGGTTTTTCGATGGAATTATTTCAATAATTTTGGGCAATTGTTAAACTGGATCTCTTTTCTATTGTGCAAGAGTCTTTCAACTCTCATAAAATGTTGTGTGCTCTAAATTCTACTTTCTTGGTGCTTATTCCTAAGAGAGAAGGAGCCACTTCTCTTGATAATTTCAAACCTATTGCTCTCTGCAATGTGGTGTATAAAATTATAACAAAGCTGATTTTTGAGTGTCTTAAGCCTTAGCTTAACAAGGTCATTTCTGATGAACATGAAGGTTTTATGGTGAGCAGAAAAATCCTGGATGGGGTGACTATTGCTGCTGATACCATTCACTCTATGGGTATTTCTAAGAAAAAAGCTATGTTTATGAAACTAGATATGGCTAAGGCTTATGATAGGGTTAAATGGTCTTTTTTAAGCAAGATCCTTCTAGCTTTTGGTTTCCATTCCAGCTGGGTAATTTGGGTGATGAGCTGCATTACTTCACCTTCTTATTCAGTTCTTGTTAATGGTCAACCATCTTCTTTGTTTCAAGCCTCAAGAGGTCTTCGACAGGGCGACCCTTTGTCCCCTTATTTGTTTATCATTATGGCTGAAGGTTTGGGTAGAATTCTAAAATCACATGTCAATCAGGGTTTGATTCATGGTTGGAGGTGGGGTATGAGTTTACCTACTTATTCTCATATTCAATTTGTGGATGATACGACTCTGATGGGGCTTGCTTCTATTAGGGAAGCTACCAACTTCAGAAGGGCTTTGGATATATATTTGGCTACTTTGGGGTAGAAGATTAATGAGGGGAAATCTTCCATTTTCTTCTTTAACACTAATCCACTTATACAGGCTCGTATTGCGCAGATTCTAAGATTTCATATTGGTGCTCTTCCCTTGCAGTATCTGGGTATTCCTCTTTTTGTGGGTCCTTTGCCTCGTGAGATCTGGAACTCCATTTTGGACAAATTCTATGCTCATGTTTCTCATTGGACTGTTAGATGGCTCTCCTCTGTTGGTAGAGTTTTACTCCTTAAGTCTATGGTTCAGGCCCTTTGCATCTATAGGTGCATGATTTAGGTTGCTCCTGCTAGCTTTATTCATGAGTTGGAATATTTGTCTAGAAGATTTTTATGGGCTGGTAATTTGGAGTCTTCGAAGTGGATCTTGGTTAAGTGGGAAACTATTTGCAGATCAAAGCAAGAAGGGGGTTTGGGTCTTCGTTTGTCTTCTCTTTCTGGAGAGGCTTTGGCGGCTAAGTTTTATTGGCGATGGTGTATTTCTCAAGACCAAGCTTGGGCAAATATTATTTCCTATAAATATTTAAATGGGGTTGAGGGCTCTGAGATTCCTCGATACAGTTTGTCTGGTAGGGGCTCTTTCATCTGGAACACTCTTAAGAAGGGGGTGAATCTTGTTAAGCAAGGTTTGTTCTAGATATGTCATAAGGGTTCCAAGGCTCTCTTTTGGTAGGATGCTTGGGATGGATTCCCTGCTATTTTATCCATGTATCCTCATCTTCAAAATCTGTGTAAGGTGTTTTTGGATGCAGGTTGGCATCGGGTTATGGACTATAAATTTGTTGACAGAGTTGGGCAGGTTGAGGTTGTTCATTGGAAGGATCCTATAGATTGGCCGATAGGGGGTACTTGTTAGGAAAGAGAGGAGTTGGCTCGTATTTTGGCTTCTAGGAACTGCTCTTCTTTATAGGATGATGATGTTTTGGCTTGGGTCTTGGATCCTAGAGAGGTTTATTTGGTGGATTTGGGATATAGGGAGTTAGATCAAAAATATCTTGGGGATGGTGAGGTGCCCTGGTGGAAGCAGGTGTGGTCAAAAATCTCTTGGCCTAAATGTAATTTTTATCTGTGGTTAGCTACTCACAATAGATGCCTTACCTGGGATAATTTGCAAAAGAGAGGTTTTCAGGGACCTTATTTCTATTTTTTATGTGCGAACAGTGAAGAGTCTTCAGGTCATCTTCTTTTTCAATGTTCTTTTGCATGGGATATTTGGAATATTTGGTGAGGGTGTGAAAGCAGACTTGTGCCCATGCTTCTTCTCTTTTGGATTTCTGGAGGATTTTAGGGAAACCTCCTGCTAAGGCTTTCTTTCTCTATGTTGCTTGGACTATTGGCCCTTCTTGCATTCTATGGCAGATTTGGTTGGAAAGAATCAAAGAATTTTTTATGATAAGAAGCTTACTGTTCCTCATATTTGGTAACGAATCATTGGTATGATCCAGGAAAATGTCTCTTCTAAATGCCATATTAGTCTTCCTTTGGAGCAGTTGGAGATTTTGATGATGCAGAGTTTGGGATTTGTGGAGAATGGTCCTCATCCTTCTATTTCATCTGGTAGAAGAGATGTTAGACAAAAGGTGCAGAGAGATGGTAGATGGCATCCTCCTCCTCCAGGGGTGTTCAAGATTAATACATATGGGTCTTCTCTGGGTAATCTTGGACATGCTGGTATTGGAGGAGTTGGGAGAGATAGTGTTGGGAATGCTTGTTTTATTTTTTCATGTTATAAGGGGATACACTCTAATAATTATATGGAGGCTCTTGCTATTTGTTGTGCTTTGGAATAAGGGTTGGCTATGGGTTTGCGGAGGATAATATGTGAGTCTTATTCACATATTATTATCAATTTGTTAAAGACTCACCATCTTGATAATGTTCACTAGAGGTTGACCTTGGTTGTTTGACAGATTCTTCAAATCTATTGTAATTTGGAGTTTATCTCTTTTGTTCACATTCCTAGGGAATGGAATAGGGTTGCGGATTTTTTTACCAAATGGGCTTCTCAGTTTTAGGGGAATTGGTCTGTTAAGGGTTGGGATCACATTCCTTTTGACTATTCTCAACATATTCATAATTTACTTGCTGAGGATATGTTTGGTTGAGGTTTTTATTGGATTTTTTTGGTGGTTGTTTGTTCTCAGCTGTAAGGTTTCTTTGATCTAATAAATTTTACCCCTCTTTTATTAAAAAAAAAATAATGAATGTCCCCAAATGACCAACTTTTCTCCTAAGTTGGTTCTTTCCAATATTCAATAATGATTATCCTCTTTTCTAGTGAAACCAAAAAATATTATCAAGATGACTTTGTGTATCTTCGAATCTCCAACCATATTTTGAGTTGGCTTCTAATCAATCAATATCCAAATTTTCCTATGTGTTAATAACTTCTTAAAATATATTTACAATATTTGTATATTAAAATGAATGTTTAAATGGTCCTTCGACTATTCGAAGTAAAAATATTGTGATATTAATTTTTCTTAAGAATGACATGTTTTATTCTATATTCATGAATATTTTGATTTAAAAACTTATAAAAATTCTTGCAATATCATAGCTTGTATTAAACAATTAAATGTTAATTGATAAATAAATAATGAAAAAAATGATAATTTTTTAAATTGATTAGATATAATTGAAACAGGCCCTATTCATATTACATCATGACCACATTAATAAGTTTAAAAATTATACATAAAAAAGAATAATTATTCATTAAATAATTTTTCACAAATTATTTTAGGTGTCATTATAGACCACTTCAATAAAAAACTTGTCTTTCTACGAAACTTTTCATTTTCTTCAATTTATATATTTTTCTTTATCAACTATATCATTTGTACTAAAAATAGAATCTTTTCCACCACTTACTTTTGAGTTTTCCCACTTCGTAGAGATCGAGATCATAATTAAATAAAATGATTTGCTGTCATGCTTCCTTCCTTATAGACATATCAACATATCCAATACTTCTTACATTAATTAATGATTTATGAACATTCAAATTAATTTTTGTTAATTAGTTATATAGAATACAACATTACATTGTGAACATATATTGGTTTTATTATATTTGTTTGACTATATTTGTTTGGTAACTATGCATGTATTACTTGGAAAGATTCAAATTTGGACATCCTCTTTAAAAGTTGAAGTGTTTAATTTATTGAGTTTATGTCATTTGATAAAATAAGGCTAATGTTATTTTTTTAAAGTAATATAAAGTACAATATGTGGCATAATGCTAATGTTGATTTAATCTTCACATTTTTTTAACAATATTAATATGTGAAATATATCTCCTTCATCCAAAGGGTTTGGGGTAGGCAGTGGGAAGCAAGGTGTTTTATATAGTAGACCTATATTCTAATCTAGTTGGTGAATCATAATATTTTAAAGTTCACTAGGTTTAAGGAAAAGTGATTGGAAGTGAAGATATTCATACCATAGACAAAGGTTCAAATCCCATGGACAAACCTTAACATTTTATCAAATTGTATGAGTTTAACTAGTTAAATACCTCAACTTTCAAGAAAGAAACCCAGGTTTTGAATCTTATTAGGTGATATATGCATGATTACCAAAAAACAATATAACATGATCATGATGCAATGCATGTGAAGCCTACTATAATTCTATATAACTGATAATATATTCTTCCATATGAAGTCCTTAAAAGTCTCTATATAATTCGTTGAAGTTTCATGTAACTTTTACTTATAAAGACTGTCTTTATCATTCTAGAAAAAATTTCCTTAAATTTTCATAAAAATTTCTTTAAAAATATCATCAAAATTAAATTCTATCAACCCAATTTTTAAATATTATAATTTTAACATTCCAACAAAATCTAAATGCATCCTTTTCCACACCCTAAACTATTCTTATAAGCATGTTAATTATAACCATTCTACAATAGATGTTAGAATATAATTCAAAACTTTGATATGAATTTTAAATATTTTTATGTTATTCCTTCTAAACCATAGTCTCGCCATTTTGACTTGAAATAAATGACTGAGCATCTTATCAACTTTTCAAATGTCAATGGAGCAAAAACAATCCCAGAATATATTTTCCTAAGACTTTGTTTTCCTGGGGTCCTAAATATTTTTGTGTCATAACTAAGCTAAAAACGGCAGTCCTCCCAGCATTGATCGAGTTTTATCAAGTGCATTCCAAACCAACAATACAAAAAACGATACTTCCTGCCACCAGTACAAATGATTGTACAATAATTTCTGTGATTTTATCACAACATTCCATGACATTAAGTTTTGGGTGTAGAGCTGCAATAAACCTCTAACATGGATTCTCTTTATCTGCATCGATTCTTACATGTATACATAAACCTTTGGCATTGGATATGAAAGACACAAGTTTCTCACTGAAAACAACCACGTTTGGGGAACCTTTCCTTTCTCAGGCAGTGCAGGTTCAACAACCACGTTTGTAGAAAATCCAAATAGTTGCCCTATCCTTTTGAAAGTGACCCAAAACCTTAATAGCTACGCTTTCTTTTTAAAATTTGACCCAAAACTTTAACCCAAAACATTGCGTTGTCCTTCTAAAACTTTATCCTAATCTAAAACTTGACCCAAAACCTTGCGCTGTCTTCTAAAACTTGACTCAACAACTTTACATCTTGTGCTCTCAAATACCCTACCAAGAAATATATATATATTGTTGTTGTTGCACCATGGAGCGAAAAAAGCGGAGTATCTATATTTTAGAAAGCAGCTGTTTTAGATACCATCGGATAAGCTTGAATATGTATGACGTGGAATTTACCAAAACCATGGAAACGGTGAGTTTTTAGTAACAATTACCTTCTCTGTAGAACATTCCAATGATTAAATTGAAATTAGAAAGAGCCCCGCTAATTTTTTTTTGAGACCATCTGATTAAATCAGGAATTATATAAGACATGGGTAGATTTTTAACAGGAATGTAGGATTTAATTTCAAACTTCAATTCTGTCTACCAGAAGTAATTTAATTGGCCTAGCGGTAATTCATTGACAAGGAAAAAGGATTTGGATGAAATATTGGATAAGAGACCTAATCAGTTTGTTTTAAGGAAGAAGCCAAAAGAGACGTGTTTTGTTTTTCAAAGTGGTCCTATATACCATATATCATAAGGATGAGTTCAATTTATGTTTCCTCCTTCGCATCAGATTCCACTGTCAACTCAAGTGTTGGTGGTAAGCACAATCCAATCTCTAAATTGGGTTGGTGGTGTGTTTATTGTTAAAAGAACGGTCAATATAAGGGTTGGTAGCAAGCACAATCACCAACCACAATCAAATCTTGTAGTATGTTTATGGTTAAAAAATAGTTTTAATTATCTTATCAAGAGAATTATATTTTTTATTTTTTATAATTAATTTTATTTTTTAAATATATAATAAAAAAATTAATTTGTTGGATATGTTATCTGACTATTACCTAATGTAGGTAGTGCACTACTACGTAGCTCATTTTTCTTGACTTTACTTTTATCGGTTTTTCTCATGATTTTCGTATGATTATGACATTTTCAATGACAAGTGACTTTCAAGAGGTATTAGTAATTAGTAATAAGTGATGAAGTGGAGCTAAGTCCAAGCCTAGAACGAAATTTTTACAGTACGAATATCTAAAGAAAAAGTGAAGAAAGTTTCCAATTTCATCTTCACATGTTCCAGATGTGTTTAGAACCATGAAGATGTTATAAAAAATTAACAGATATATTATATTATTTTAATTTTAATAAATATTATTTTTAATAAAATATTTAAATTTAAATTGGTAAGTTTTAAATTTTTATAAAAATTTAAGTTTAAAACCTAAAAAAGACCCACTCTTGAGACATAATGTTAGATAATTGCATTCCTAATGTTCAAAACAATGTTTAAGTGACGCAGAAGCACACAACTTCAATCAGTTTAGAATTTATTTGATGTGGTCTAAGGATTTGTTCACAAAACACAGGACTTTTTGACAAATAAAATCATAATATTTCACACTCTTAAAACGCTTTATAAATTACTTTAGTAGTTTATTATTAATTTACTATATAGAGGCATTGTATTTCTTGCGATTGTTATTAGATTCTTTTTGGGGGCACATGGGTATTACACTTTAAGATGAGCACGTTAAAGTACCTATTGAAAGGGGCGGCGCTTTCAAATGGCGGCGCCGTGGAGGGACCAATTGCGTTCAGTAGCAGATGGTCGTACGCACTAAAACCAAGTACTTGGAACGTTGATTTCTATAACTAAGGGTCTACCAAAACATTAGGTGAACCGCATCAAGACTACTAAATAAACGAAAGGTGCATTCATTTTATTTTATTTTATTTTTAATACTTTCTATATACATTAGTTGTGGGATGGGATTGAGTCTAGATAATATCATCATAATGCAAGTGGCATCTCCTTTACAAGAGTTAAGCATTAAACTAGGCCATAATTTTTTTTTTTCGTACATATGTTTTTTAATTAAATATATATTCTTTTATTTTTTCATTTTTGTTTACATTATTTTTATTTAGAAAGAAAATTTTAATGTTTTTTAAAAGTTAAATTTCATTTAGATGAAAATCAACTTGACCATAATTTTTTTTCATAAATATGTTTTTTTATTAAATATATATTTTTTTATTTTTATTTTTTTGTTTACATTATTTTTATTTAAAAAGAAAATTTTAATGCTTTTTAAAAGTTAAATTTCATTTAGATGAAAATCAACACTATATTTAATAAAAAAATTGGAACCAACAATTATATTCAATAAAAAATAAGAGAGGTTACAATAAGAATCTTATCAAGTAATGGTGCGAGGCTTAACCTCCTTTTGCTTCAAGGTCCCTTGTTTCATTGAGGCCTCCTCTTAGAGGACAATAATAATGATATTTTGTTGACTAGCATTAATGATAATTTGTGAATTCCCTCCTTTTTATCATTTTACAATTGTAATTTTAATTCTTGTAAGTTCCCTATTCTTTTGCATAGTTGTCAGTCGAAGTTGCATAAGATTAGGAGAATTTTTCCTTCATTATGTAGAAAACACCGCCTCCATTAGCTTTTCCCTTCCTTTGGAAGCACCATCAAATTTAATTTTGGTAAATTTAATTTTTAGACATCTTCATTTTACAGAGATTGAATTAAATCTTTATTTTAATGTTACCGTTGCAAATTTTAATTACTTATTTTAAAATCATATATTTTCATCATGTTACAATCATATATTTCCATCATTTTACAATTGTAATTGTAATTTTAGTCTCTGTAAGTGTCCTAGCCTCTACATAGTTGTTAGTTGAAGTTTCATATGATTATGAATAAGTATGGAAAATTTTGCTTTTGTTATTTAGAACCACATCCATTGGTTTTTCCTAATTGTTTTTAGAAGCACCATGACATCTCCATTTTACCATAGATTAAACCAAATCCTTTATTTTAATGTCATTGTTGCAAATGATCTTCCATATATATTCAAATATTGTAACTAAGTGAGTAGCATATCTTTTTTCACACTTGAGACTTCCCATGATGAGCACCTTATCTTTAATCATTCTACAACAAATGTAATAATATAATTATACTTTGAACTGCTAAACAAAGAAATGTTGAGGCCTTAAGGAGAACCTCTAGTGACCAAAAATTCTTCTAAGGAGGATATTTGGGGCTAGTAAATTTCAATTTCTCTAAATCTTCATATCCTAACTTGACCAAGTATCCACCTTATTTTGGTTGACTCTAAGCCATTTTATTATTTTTTGTAAAATAAGCAAATAAAACTATTGAAGCATCTTTTGAAGTTCATTTACAATTTGTTTGAGTTTTTTTTGCCTTCAACTAGGTTACCAATAGAACTCCATGATTTGGAGTTGTTGCTCACTTTAATATATCTTTGACCTTTGGACCTTTACAACCTAGACATGTCTAAGCCAAAGGTTTCTATTTTAAATAAGAGAGAATATGATAAGGCTTCACCCAAGCATTAAATAAAAAAATTGCATAACTCCCCTATTTAGCGAGCCATCTAATATATTTCTTAATGAACTATGAACTATATGATATTAAATTCCATGTTTTACGATCCTTTAGGTAGCGTTCTTTTCCTAAATAATTTTATTGTGTCAAGAGAACCTATATTTGAATAATCTCCAACCAAGATTTACCCTAAGACTTGATGACAAATAGCAATTCATTCATTGAGACAAGAGTCTATTTAAAATATGCCTTACGGTTATAAACTAGAAGATCAATATTCTTGATTAAGAGACAATTACATACAATAAATACTAAAATAATATTGCATCTAAAAATGAATGATCCAATCATCTAAATATTCATGATCTAATTATAATACTAAACTAATATAATAAAATATTCTTAACATCCCCTTTATTACATTATTTGGGATAGGAAATAGTAGGACCTATTGGAAATATTAAGTATATTGAGTTGTCAGGATTGATGTCAAAGGTTGATGTCCAAGAGAGCTTGGTATGGCATTCTTCTATGGTTGAATAATTATGCAAATACAAGATTTAAAATAAAGACCATGGTTTAAGAGAGAAGAGATGATATTGTAATATTTTTAATATTATAATACTTGGGTCAAAAGGATTTATTAAGAAAAAGAAATAAAAGGAAAGATTTATTTTGCAAAGGAAAAGGTTTTAAAAACAATATTATAATATTTAAATTATTATAATATAAGTTTGAAAAGGTTGAAGGCATCAATATCGTGGACATTTCCTTATAAATCTTCCAAATGCATATTTAAGGAGGAAAATAAAATCATGTTGCAAGGTTTTAGAGAATATATGCAAAGTCATTCATTGAAGGCGGAGAGTGAGGAGAAGACAACGCCATTCGCTGAGGGAAGAGGGAGAAGTAAAATCAAAGTGCACGCATTCGCATTTCAAAGTAGGGACAACGAATCAAAGGGAAAACATCACACGACTTAGTTCCAACATGACAGCTAGCCCAGGTGGCAGAAAGCTCTAGTTCCAATTAATTGAATTCCATGGTATTGGATTTTCCAAACAACTTTTTTTATTTTGGTCCACATATTGGTAGAATCATTTTCATCCTTAATGTGAAAAATTATGTGAGGCTTAATCAACATTAAAAATATATTAAGGGTCTCTCCCTTATCAATTAAATATATTGTGTCAATATTATTTACAATGTTTGCTTTAGTGTTGCACTACAAGTTCATCTCAATAAATTGGTCATTTGAGTTGACCAAATCTTGTATATTTATCCATCATGCTTCCTTCCTTATAGAGATATAACATACCCAAGATACTTTTACATAATATAAAGTACAATGGGTGGCATAATGCTAATGTTGATTTAATATTCACCGTTTTTGTTAACAACATTAATATTAATATGTGAAATATATCTCTTCATCCAAGGGTTTCGGGCAGAAATTCACTAGGTTTATATCTAGTCTCTTGGGTGAACCATAATATTTAAAGTTCACTAGGTTTAAAGGAAAGTGACTGGAAGTGAAGATATAGACAAAGGTTCAAATCCCATAAAGGAAAGTGACTGGAAGTGAAGATATAGACAAAGGTTCAAATCCCATAAATGAAAGTGTCCGGAAGTAAAGATATGAGCTTAACTAATTAAATATCTTAACTTTCAAGAAAGAGACCAAGTTCAAATCTTATTAGATGATGCATGTATGATTACTAAAACCAACATAACATAATCATGATGTAATACATGTGGGACCCACTATAATTCTCTAATTATATATCCTTCCTTTTTCAATAGCAATCTTGATCCCTATATAAAGTCTTTAAGTATCTATATAGTTTGTTAAATTTTCATGTAACTTTTTAGTAAGGAAAATTGTTTTTGTTACTTAAAAAACATCTCTTTAAGCTTTCGTAAGGATTTCTTTAAGAGCATCATCAAAATTAAGTTTGATGAATCCAACTTTTAAAATTTATGATTTTACCATTGCATTGTATTACATAAGGTAGAGGTTAATGCATCATTTTCCACATCTTAAACTATTCTTGATTAACATAATAATTATAATCATTCTACAATAATTTTTTTATTGATAATTATATTATTGCTTTGAAAGCAATAATTAAAAAATATATATATATATAGTCTGTCCAATTTGGCTTTGAAATAAATACGATCTTAACAACTTTTTAAATGTCAATGGATAAAAAACAATCCAAGATATATTTTCCAAAATATATATATATATATATATATATAATATGTGCACGTTCATCCTTATTAGGATAGGTTTGTAGCTTTTGGGGTGTGATTCCCTTTTTCATTCTTTTTTTTTGGGGGCTGTTTTCAATCAAAAAAAAAAAAAATGTGTAAGTTCACACTCACCGATATTGTTGTTCTATCATAGAGCAAAAAAAAAGGGAGTATCTATATTTTAGAAGTAGCCGTCTTTTTTTAATTCGTCTTGTTAATTGTTGACCCGGCCTGAGATGAGGACCGTCTGTTAGGCATTCAGAAGATTCGGAGCAGACTACTACCTTTACAAATTGACACCACCAAGATTTAAACCCAGTCTCTTCTCAACAAGTGTCCATCCAATCCATTTACTTAGATGCAGATGTTTTAGATACCATCCGATAAGCAGCGAAAAAGGCGGAGTACCTATATTTTACAAGCAGATGTTTTAGATACCATCGGATAAGCTTAAATATGTATGACGTGGAATTTACCAAAACAATGGAAACGGTGAGTTTTTTAGTAACAATGTCGTTTCCTCTAGAACTATCCAATGATTAAATTGAAATTATAAAGTGCCCCGCTAATTTCTTGAGACCATTTCCTTAAATCAGGAATTATATAAGACGGGTAGGATTAATTTCAAACTTCAATTCTCTCTACCAGAAGTAATTTAATTGGCCTAGCGGTAATTCATTGAGAGGAAAAAGGAAAGATTTGGATGAAATATTGGATAAGAGACCTAATCAGTTTGTTTTAAGGAAGAGGTCAAAAAGATAATCTTTTTTATACAAACTTGTTTTGTTTTTTCAATGGACCTGTATGTGAAACAATAAGAAGAGTTCAATATATGTCTCCTCCTTCACATTAGATTCCCACTGTCAACTCAAGTGCTGGTGGCAAGCACAATCCAAAATTGGGTTGGTAGTGTGCTTATTCTCAACATAAGGGTTGGTAGTGTGCTTATTCTCAACATAAGGGTTGGTAGCAATCACAATCACCAACCACAATCAAATCTTGTAATATTTTTATTGTTTAAAATGGTTTTAATTGAAAATTATTGTTTTAATTTTTTATAATTAATTAATTTTATTAAGTTTTCAATTTTATATAATAAAAAATTATTATCTGACGTATACCCTTCACCGATCAAGGAGTAGTTCGCGTAGCTCATTTTTCTTGACTTTACTTTTATCGGTTTTCCTCATGATTTTTGTGTAATTAAGACATTTTCAATGATAAGTAACTTTCAAGAGGTATTAGTAATAAGTGATGAAGTGGAGCTAAGGACAAGCCTCGAACGAAATTTCTACGCTACGAATATCTAAAAAAAAGTGAAGAAAGGTTACAATTTCATCTTCACATGTTCCAAATGTCTTTGGAACCATAGATGTTATTAACAAATTAACAGCTATATTATATTATATTATAGTATTTTAATTTTAATAAAATATTATTTTAAGCTCGATATTAATTGGTTTCTTCAAACCAAATCTTCAATTTCGTCGGATTGAACGTTTTGTCCATTTCCTGGTGCTTTCAACGATGTAAAAGGTTTAAAATGATTGTGACATAGTGGTTATAGGGGCGGACTACGCGGAGATCTGTGTGAGGGGTTTAAAATGATTATGGCTTAGTTGTTATAGGACGGACTATGCAGAGATCTGTGTTGCGGCTTCTTCCCTGGCTGGCGACCATAAAAACCGTTGCTGGCAACCCATTCCACCATGTAAAACAAAAAAAAACAAAAAAATAAAAATAAAATATTATTTTTAAGGCAACATTCAAATTCAAAGTTTTAAATTCTTAAAAAAATTTAAGTTTAAAATCTTAAAAAAAAAACCATTCTTCACACATAATGTTAGATAATTGCATACATAATGTTCAAAACAATGTTTAAGTGACGCAGACGCACACAACTTCAATCAGTTTAGAATTTATTTGATCTGGTCTAAGGATTTGTTCACAAAACACAGGACTTTTTGACAAATAAAATCATAATATTTCACACTCTTAAAACGCTTTATAAATTACTTTAGTAGTTTATTATTAATTTACTATATAGAGGCATTGTATTTCTTGCGATTGTTATTAGATTCTTTCTGGGGGTACATGGGTATTACACTTTAAGATGAGCACGTTAAAGTACTTATTGAAAGGGGTGGATCTTTCAAATGGCGGCGCCGTGGAGGGACCAATTGCGTTCAGTAGGAGATGGTCGTACCCACTAAAACCAAGTACTTGGAACGTTGATTTCTATAACTAAGAGTCTACCAAAACATTAGGTGAACCGCATCAAGACTACTAAATAAACGAAAAGTGCATTCATTTCATTTTATTTTATTTTTAATATTTTTTATACACATTCGTTGTGGTGATTGAGTCTTAGTAACATCATCGATAATGCAAGTGGCATCTCCTTTACAACAGTCACACATTAAACTTGGCCATAATTTTTTTTCATAAATATGTTTTTTTATTAAATATATATATTTTCATTTTTTTCCTTTTTGTTTACATTATTTTTATTTAGAAAGAAAATTTTAATGTTTTTTAAAAGTTAAATTTCATTTAGATAAAAATCAACATTATGATTGGCTAAATTATTTATTTTTTAATTGTTATATTCAATAAAAAAATAAGAGAGGTTACAATAAGAATCTTATCAAGTAGTGGGTGGCGCCAGGCTTAACCTCCCTTTGCTTCAAGGTCCCTTGTTTCATTAAGGCCTCGTCTTAGAGGACAATAATAATGATATTTTGTTGATAGCATTAATGATAATTTGTGAATTCCCTCATTTTCATCCTTTTACAATTGTAATTTTAATTCTTGTAAGTTCCCTATCCTTTTGCATAGTTGTCACTCGAAGTTGCTTAAGATGAGGAGAACCTATAAAATAGACTTTTAAAATGAATCTTAGATCCTTCTCTTTCTTTTGTAAATCTAAAGATGTGAATTCTTCATTCTTCTCACTATTTTCCTTAACATTTCCCTCTTTCTCCTCCTTGAGTAATTTTATTTCTTTTTCATAGTTTTCATCTCGTTTCTTGAAAAAATCCTAATATCTTTTTATTTCATTTTTTCATTTTTAATCTCTTTCAGTTTATTTTCAAGGTTTTCGATGTCACCCATCAAGTTATTTATATTTTTCTTGAGGTGGAATTTTCAATAAGTATCAACAAAATACGAAGACTCAAAGCACATCCATTATTGTCTAGCATCAATATCATCCATTCCAAAAAACTTTTGAAGTGACATGAATTTACATCCATAAAAACGATAATGAAAACTAGGTTATATAAAAATATATATCCTCCCATTGATTTGAAACTAAAATTCTACAAACAATTAGATATGCATTTTTTCTTCAAAATAAAATAAATTACAATTGATTTGCTTACCCCAACTAACAAATTTATCTTCCAAAAAAATTGTGATTTGAAAATTTCTCATTGCCCTTATTCCAGACTTATGATTTCATAGGGTTGTATTTCCTCAATACTACTCAAATTTCTTCATATAAAGACTCATTTGAAAGCCCTTCAAATTTTATATAAAATGGTTTAAAAATTATCTAAATTGGATAAAATTTTGCAAAGATATGACTCTTGGAAGATGGGATGCTTTTCTATAAAAAAATCGCCCTAATTTTGCAATCCACTAAAACACAACCCCCACTTTACCAGAATCGTTACTCTAATACCACTTGTAAAAAATTATTCTTATTAATAGAAATTGTTTACCAATATGCAAAAATATCAAATCATTCGTCCACAAATAATTATCCATAATAACAATCCACACATTGAGACATAGATAATACCCGTAGGATAGGGCAACACCAATATTACTCCTTGAGGAAGGAAAACTCCACAAGATCTCCTAAGATGAGAGCACCACTTAGAAAGGGTAAAGCCTCATAAACCACTTTGTGAGTGAAGCCAATTACAAGTAATACTTCATATGAATAATCTTAATGATGATTACAATGACAATATCCCTTTTATATACTCATCTTCTAATTCTACTTTGGGGAGCCAGCTATTAAACCCTTATCCCACTCATTTTATAGCATAATATTATAATATAATCAACCTTGGGTTATGTGTGACCCATGCCAACCCCTATACAATATAATATCCTCATATATTCTATTCCTAGGCACCATACATTTTTGAGTTATAACTGCAATATTACTTATTTCTAGATCATTATTTTTTTACTTTGATAAATATAAAAATAATAATTGATTTTAAAGTAGTTGACACTCATATTTAACTTGTTTAGATATAATTCAAATAAAAATAGACTAAATATTTTAATATAATTGATTAAAATTATAGATCCTCTATAAAAAACAATTGAGAGTTGAAAGAGACCAAAGAAAAAGATTGTCAACTAATTAATTTAATATGAGAAGATTGACAAGTTAGCGTTTTTTTTTTAATGAAGTGGTGTATTATACATGGGTCTTTTTAAGGTGAAAGATTATATCATAAAAATAAAGAATATGATGAAATATTATACTCTAGAAATAAAAACATAACTATATATATTTTTTTAAATATTATTTTTAAGGTTAGATAATAAATATTTAAAAAAAAAATAATATAAAATAAAATATTTTTACTTTTATTTATAAAATTTATTTTATATTTAATAGTTTTTTTATTCACACTATCTTTAAGGAAATAAGGAAATAAATTCTTTTTTAAACCTTGCTCAACTAGAACTAAACTAAGATTCAAATTTACAACCTTCAATGCCCTAAATATATTAGGGCAAAAACTAAATCGTTTTTTTTTTTAATAATAAGTTTTAATTTTATATAACTTTTTTAATGTATTTAATATGTTTGAATTTATGTTGATTTAATTTTTTAATATATTGTATAGTTATTTTTAACAAAGTAAATTATTATATCATCTGCATATTGATTCTTCCTTTGAGATTTATAATAAAAATTTATATATATAATTTAATATATATAAAATATTAAAAATAAAAACAATTGAGTAAAAATCAAATGTTATAAGTTAATTTTTTTAATTTTCAATTTAAATATGTTGGATTTTAAAGTCTTAATACCATAACATATTATACGTCTCAATATAAAATAGTTACAATATTAAAAGTTAAAATATAAATAATGAAGAATAGAATAATATATGAGCAAGTTACACCAGAACCAAATGGTTTTCGAGTAGCTTTATTTAAGATTTTTTAGAATTTTATGGGCAAGTATGTGGTGGAAGCTATTAAGGAGGTGCAAGAAACTCATTTTATCCCTATAGATGTCAACTCCACTTTTCTAGCTCTAATAACTAAATCTGCAAGGGCTAGAGATTTTACATAATTTATACGAATAAGCCTCTGCAACACTTTATACAAGATCCTGTTAAAACAATAGCTAATAGGATTAAAACAATTTTTTCCTTCATTATTGATGTTAACCAAGGAGGTTTCATTAGAGGCAAACAAATCCTGGATGATATAGTCACAATTCATGAGGTTATTCACTCTATGGATAAAAGTGAGGAGGTTGGAATGCTGTTAAAATTGGATATGAATAAGGCGTATGGTCGAGTCTCTTGGGAGTTTTTGGAAAGCATCTTAAAAAATTTTGTTTCAATGAGATTTTGGGTAAAGTTGACTATGAATTGCATCTCCACAACCAAGTTCTCAGTTTTGGTAAATGGAGCAGTAGCAGGATATTTCAACAATAATCATGGAATTTTTCAGGGAGACCCATTATCCCCACATATTTTCATTATTCTTGTAGAGGTCTTAAGTTATTCCTTGGTAGCAGTAGTCTCTAAAGGAATTCTTGGAGATTTCAAGGTGGCTCCTTTGATGGATCCTATATCTCATCAATATTTGTTGATTATAGTATAATTGTTTCTAAAGCCTCTGTCCCTCAAGCTAATAAAATTAAACATATAATGAACAACTATGAGCAGGCAACATGGTAGAAAGTTAATTTCAATAAGAGTATGGTCTACTTTCTAAATACTCCAAAGCTTAGGCAAAGAATTATTAAGAGAATTTTTGGCTGTGAGATTGGTGCGCTCCCCTCTTCTTACTTAGGAATATCACTTTTTAAACGAAGAATGAAATATGAGATGTGGAATCCAATCATAGAAAGGTTTACAAAAAAATTAGATGGATAGAAAGGTAATTTATTGAGTCAGGCAGGAAAAACACAAATAGTCTTGTCCACCTTGTAGAGCATTTCCATCTACTTTATGTTAGTTGTCAAGATTTCTTCTATTATTAGAGATAAATTAGAATAGATTCAAAGATTTTTTTTATGATCTGGCTCAGAGGATAAAAAATGCATGTCTTTAGTAAACTGGGATCAAGTATGTTCTAAGAACAATATGGTGGTTTAGGCTTCAAACACATAAAATTATTGAATGAGGCCTTAATTGGTAAGATGGGATGGAAGTTGATTAATAATTATCAGTTGGGCTAGGTATAATTTTTAAAGGTAAAATACCTAAGAAATAATAAATATTTCTTATGTTCAAAAGATCTACCCAAGGGGTCCAAATTTTGGAATAATCTAATGCATATCGGAGACCTTTTGAAGAAAGGCTCAAGATGAAGGATTGGTAAAGGGGAAAAAATGATTTTTTGGAAGGATAGTTGGTTGAAAAACCATTCCCTTGAGTATGACATTGAGTTGCAACCCATTAGATAATATCTATTAGAAATATTGAGTGAAAAGGTAAAGGATTTTTCTTATTTTGAATTCTGGGAGAACTAGTTGTAAAGATGTTAGGTTGGAAGGGTTGACTGAAAAACAAAAGACAACAACTCACAAACTGTTTAACCTACTCAAGGTTTTCCTTTTGAATCCTAAGGGTAGTAATGACTCTTTGGTTTGGAGTAAAGAAAGAAAAGGGGGCTATTTAGTTAAATCAGGGCATTTCCTATTAGAGAAGGAGGGAGTTGGTTGGCTTCTGATTAAGAAGATTTGGATTAAAAACTTGATTTCCAAAATTTACTTTTTCTTTTGGCTAACTATTCAAAATTGAATTTCAACCATTGATAATATTTGTGAAAGGGGCTTCCAAATAGTATATAGGTGTGCTTTATGTAAAATTCTTTGGAAATAGTTCAAAATCTCTTTTTGGATTGTGTGTTTTCATCTAAAATATTCAATTGTTTACTCCAAAATTTTTTGGTCTCATGGGTGAAGCCTAAAAATATAGTGAATCTATGTTTACAATGGAACTCACCCTTTAAGAGTAAGAGCTTGAGTGTTTTGTGTCATTTTTTTCTTCCACATTTTTTAATGGGGATATGGAGAGAGCACAATAATCCAATTTTCAAGGGCAGAAAGAGATGTTTATTTGATTACTTTTAGGGTTGGGAATGATGTAGAGGAGAAATTTAAAGCTTCCTTAAAGATTCCAAAAGAGGACCTAGATTTAGAAATCCCAAATTTTCTAGATTGCCAAGCCTTCAATATATCTCCTCAATCTCCGTTGAAGCCTTCTAGTTAATGTGTATTGGGAAATACTTCTAAAAGACTAGGTTAATATTATTTTTGATGGGTATTCATAAGGGAATCTGGGTGCTATTGGAGTACGGGGGTAATAAGAGATGAGAAAGATTAAGTTTTGTTAGAAAATATTGAACCTCTTGGAATTCAGACTAATGATTTTGTAGAGGCAAGAGATATCTTGTTGGGCACTTGTATTTTACTACAAATAAAAGCAATGGATGTCATAATTGGAGGTGATTTATTGAATATAGTGAAAACCCTCAAATAAGAACAGGAAGCAATTTGGACTATAGCATATATGATTGATGAATATAGAGTGAACTCGACACAACTTAATTTTATCAGTATTCAACATATCTATCAAGAAGGGAATGGAGCTACGGATGTTATGGCCAATATTGGAGTTTCATTGGAAGAGAGTAGATCCTAGATAGATAATTTTCTCCAATCATTGTAGGAGATAGGGGTAAAGGAAAAAATAAGGAATGTACATGTGGTGGAGCAACAAGGAATGAGTAGATTGGATAATGCTCACACTGATGATATGAACTAGCCAGATCGAGGCAACCCAACTTTAGATGATCATGAATGAGGAATAATATATAGTCGAAGTAAAGAAACAAATGTTTTTTGTGTTGTGGTACGGTCTTGACTATTTATTACAAAGAATATTGTTTGATTTTCATTTGATTATGTTTTACTTAGATTATAGTTTAGTTCACCACCAATCTGTGTTTGTAAGGGTGGTTTTGTAATGGTTATGTAGTTGACAGGTGTTTTTTTTCTAGCTTTTTATGCTAAACAATATATCTTTCTAGCTTTTGTAAGGGTTTGGGGACCCTAAAATCCCTTCCTACCATGATTAAAAAAGTATATGAGAAAATTAATATGTATATCAAGGCCTATATAATACTAAAAATAACCTCCATTTATGTAATCCAATATGAATGTAAATGATCTAAATAATTCATGAACTATGCATGAAGAAAACTTATAATATTACTTGCTCAAAATTCTATATACAAGCTTTATTACTTTCCTTCCTCCTTATAATCAGATAATTTTATTATCATTGGATTGCTTTCTCATGGAGCATTATCTCCATAATATCACTATAGTAATATGACTCTTCAATTACTTGACTATTGCTCTCCATATGATAAGTCCTATGACCTTTGGCTTATCATCTTGCCACTTGCATACTAGATGGACACTTGACTCTAAGACACTTGCACACATCTACATGACTCTTACACTTCTACATGCACTCCTAATATAAGACACTTGTGCACATCCTTACATTACATATTTGTATACTTACATACATAACACTTGTGCACATTCTCTCAATCTACACTTGCACTCCAACTTGCATAACACTTGTGCATTTGCTACACATTGCACTCTTAAATGATGATGGGGGACAGAAAAAATCACATGTTCTCCACTCACGCAATTTCCAAATTTACTTCTATTAATCTGGAATCCTTTACATAAACAGCCTGCAGGCTTTACAATAACCAGCGCTCGGCTTGGTTTTCTTACTCACACTCTGTGTGAGATCTTCCTATCCACCACACCTATCCTATTACAATGCTTGGGTTTTTATAGAGGCCCCGACCCTCTAAGCCATTAATGACCCACCTGCAGAAAAACATTAAACAAAACCTACAAATTCCGCTTCCAGGGCCGCGTTTTCAATTTTCTTTCCATAAATGGGCAATTGCCCCGATCCGCCATGAAAGCATGCATTAAAGATACCCTTGACCTGCAACCGTCATTTTGCCAGACTGTTCTTCTGAACTGCTGTCTCATCCATACTGCCCATGACCTGCAACTGTCGTTTTGTCAGAATGTCCATCAAGGACTGTTGCCTCTTTTTTCATGCGCATGGCCGTGCGTGTGTTGATTTCTTATTTGTTTTCATCTGGTCGTGATATCGTGACCTGTCGCGATATCGCGACCTGTCGCGATATCACATCAAAATTCCCTCGTGTCCTCTCTTCTATTTTCGTGTCGCGATATCGCGACCTCCTCACCTTCTTGCCTTGC
The DNA here is from genome assembly GCA_028583015.1 of Wollemia nobilis. Taxonomy (NCBI): domain Eukaryota; kingdom Viridiplantae; phylum Streptophyta; class Pinopsida; order Araucariales; family Araucariaceae; genus Wollemia; species Wollemia nobilis. The sequence goes on along the minus strand of JAQPPZ010016911.1, from coordinate 1,006,192 downwards.
CTTCTCTTTTATGTCGCGATATCGCGAGGTCGCGATATCGCGCCCATTTCACCTTCGAGCCCTTTGATTTGCGATATCACGACAAACTTTTGCCCTTGCCTTGGTTTCCCTTTGATGTCGTAGTATCACGACAAACTTTTACCCTTGCCTTGGTTTCCTTTTGATGTCGTGATATCGCGACGTCGCGATGTCACGACAAACTTCTGCCCTCTACCTTGGTCTCACTTTGACGTCGCGATTTTGCGACGTCGTGATTTTGCTACCACTTCCAACCTCCGCCTTGGTCTCACTTTAACGTCGTGATTTCGCGATGTCGTGAAATCGTGACATTGCGATTTTGCTACCACTTCCAACCTCTGCCTTGGTCTCACTTTGATGTCACGATTTCGTGACGTTACGATTTTGCTACCACTTCCAACCTCTGCCTTGGTCTCACTTTGATGTCATGATTTCATGATGTCACGAAATCGCGACGTCGTAATTTCGCTACCACTTACAACTTCTGCCTTGGTAAAAACAAAACACTCAAAAAAATTCTGGTCGATGCAAGATTGCGTTGCTGCCATCGGATGCTCTTGCATCAGACAACTGAGGTTGATGGAGAAGTGATCTTCACTTCTGCACTGTCTGGTTACTGCCTTCTACAGCACCTCCAGACATTCATCTACCTCTGTAGCCTGTTCCAACCCCTTCTCCTGGCCCAAACAACTTTTGTCTTCCTCCAGACAGATTCTACCACTGCTGCACACTTCCTCGTCTGCAGCCTGCTTCAACTCCGTCTCCTAGCCAGATAAATTTTTGTCTTCTATCGGATAGATCCTGGCACTGCTGCACACCTCTTTGTCTGTAGCCTGCAATGGCTTCATCTTCTGATGAACTCCATCTTCTCTTCTCTTCTGTTTATCCTCACGTTGTCTGCGTAGCTCCCTTTGTAGGGCTTTCACTTGCCTCTGCAAATCTCTTCTGAGCAGCTCCTCTTGCAGGGCTTGCACTTGCCTCTGCAACGCCAAGAACTCTTCCTCCGGCACCATATCCTCTTGTAGGGCCTGCACTTTCCTCTGTAAAGCCATGAACTCTTTCATTGTCATCATATCTCTCAGAACCCTACCACAGATCCTAGTGTAACTGCCTCACGTCCGGTGATCTGTTACACACTTAGGAATTTTGGCTCTGATACCACTGATGGGGGACGAGAAAAATCACATGTTCTCCACTCACGCAATTTCCAAATTTACTTCTATTAATCTGGAATCCTTTACATAAACAGCCCGCAGACTTTACAATAACCAGCGCTTGGCTTGGTTTTCTTACTCACACTCTGTGTGTGATCTTTCTATCCACCACCCCTATCCTATTACAATGCTTGGGTTTTTATAGAGGCCCCAACCCTCTGAGCCATTAATGACCCACCTGTAGAAAAACATTAAACAAAACCTGCAAATTCCGCTTCCACGGTCGCATTTTCAATTTTCTTTCCATAAATGGGCAACTGCCCCGATCCGCCATGAAAGCATGCATTAAAGAGACCCTTGACCTGCAACCACCGTTTTGCCAGACTATTCTTCTAAACTGTTGTCTCATCCATACCGCCCATGACCTGCAACTGTCGCTTTGTCAAAATGTCCATCGGGGATTGTTGCCTTTTTTTTCGTGCAAGTGGCCATCTGCGTGTTGATTTCTTATTTGTTTTCTTCTGGTCACGATATCGTGACCTATCGCGATATCATGTCAAAATTCCCTCGCGTCCTCTCTTCTATTTTTGTGTCTCAATATCGCGACCTCCCCATATTCTTGCCTTGCCTTCTCTTTTATGTCGCGATTTCATGACGTCGCGATATCGCGACGTCACGATATCGCGTCCATTTCAACTTCGAGCCCTTTGATTTGTTTAACGTCGCGATATCGTGACAAAATTCTACCCTTGCCTTGGTTTCCCTTTGATGTCGCGATATCACGACAAATTTCTGCCCTTGCCTTGGTTTCATTTTGATGTCGCGATATCGCGACGTCACGATGTCGCGACAAACTTTTGCCCTCCGCCTTGGTCTCACATTGATGTCACGATTTTACGACGTCGCGAAATCGCGACGTCGCGATTTCGCTACCACTTTCAACCTCCGCCTTGGTCTCACTTTGATGTCACGATTTCGTGACGTCACGAAATTGTGACGTCATAATTTTGCTACCACTTCCAACCTCCGCCTTGGTCTCACTTTGATGTTGCGAAATCGCGACATCGCGAAATCACGATGTCGCGAAATCGCAACGTCACGATTTTGCTACCACTTCCAACCTCTGCCTTGGTCTCACTTTAACGTCGCGAAATCACGATGTTGCGATTTCACTACCACTTCCAACCTCTGCCTTGGTCTCACTTTGACGTCGCGATTTCGCGACGTCGTGATTTCGCTACCACTTCCAACTTCTGCCTTGGTAAAAACAAAACACTCAAAAATTATGGTCGATGCAAGATTGCTCTGCTGCCACCGGATGCTCCTGCATCACATGACACTTGTGCATTTCCTACACATTGACACTTATATAAAAGAGAAAATGTAAATCACACTTCCTAGACTATAGACTAAACCCTAATCTATTAAATATTTATAATTATACCATGAAGGTACCATGGGGGTATATTAACATGTAATAAATAATGTAATATTCCTCAACACCCCCTTGTATTATATTATTTGGTTATTGAATATTTTAGTCATCAATTTTAGTCTTCATGTTTATCTTCAATCTTCATGTGACCTTACATTTTTCATGAACCTTTGCTTCTCTGGAGTCTTCTTCATCATCTTGAATCTTGGATTCAACTTTGGCTTCTATGAATTTTACTCCGAGTTCTTCATTTTCATTTTTTCATTCTTCAAACTTTGTATCTAATTCACAAATTGCTTAAACTTCTTATTTAATATTTGGTTTATGTGCTTCTGATTCATGTGCAAGAATATCTTGAACTTCTTCTTTGTATTCAACCTTAGAATAATTTGATTCTTTCTTTTCTTGATATTGTATGGTAACTTCTAAACACTCACTTAAAGCATCATAATAATTTCTTAAATTAGATTAACTTGGAATGTCAATATTGCATGAAAAATAAAATAATATTTTTAGAGATGATTCAATTGATTCAACCGTATCAATATCTATTTTCTTATTTAGATGCAATGCCGCATACATTATACTACCTATATCAATAGGTATCATAATATAATTCTTTGAATTATAAATTGCTTCAACAAGTTTTGAATGTAAATATTATTCAAAACTTTCATCCATAGCTTCTCTAAAGATGAATTGCATTGCCATATCTAGCTTTCCCTTAGATGTTTCAATTAAATTTCCAATTCCATATTTTATAACTTCTAACCTTTTCTTTCTGATTATGGACTCCATATTTATTTCCATAGTCAAGGTTTATGATTTAATTCCTTTGAAGTCATAACCCTTGTATGCACTAAAAAATAAAATTTGCAAATTCTAAATTTTCTAAACCTTTGATGTAGAAAATATTTTAACTCCCAAATATTTGCAAAATTTTAAAATTTTCTAATATTTTTAATTTCAATTATATTCAAAAATTAAAAAACTTCAAAAAATAACTCTTCTATCTAGAGAAACTTCAAATATCTTCTAATGCTTGAAAAAAATTTAAATAATAAAATAAACTAATTAAAGTAAAAATCCTTATCACTCCACAATTTAAGAAAAAAATTCAAAAACTCATATTTCTAACTAAACCTTATAACTCCAACTAATTAAAGTAAAACCACCTTCTAATATTATAATCACCTTATAACTTCTTAACTAAAAAATAAAGCATTTAAAAAATTTAATTATAACTAGCCTTAATTTCAACCTTAGCCGGGTTGCACTTCTATTCTTCTTTTGCTTGCTTACTAGATGTGCTAACGAATCTACACTTCAATGTAAATAGCCTTAATTAGATATGTCAAGCTTAACCCTAAAGCCATATGGAAATCTACATGCTAGTCAATCATCAATAACGTTACATTAGCTTTCAACTTTAATAATGTCATTTGTGTATTCATTTTTGAATACATTACTTGTGCTAACTAATATAAGCAATAATATTGTGTGCATTCACTTCCCAAATACGTTACTTCTACTAAGAAATGATATTGTAATGTTTTTTCTCTATGGTGTTGATCAACTTCACTTTAACGCTAGTCTCCTTCACTAGTCATTTTCATTGGTATCCTTGTCTCATCATCTACTTCATTGGTATAGTGGCTTACACGTTGGTATCCTAGTCTCTTCATCTTCTTCATTGGTCCAATCACTTACACACTAGTCTCCTTGTCTCTTCATATTCTTTACTGGTCTATTTATTGGTCTCCTTTTTGCTTCAACATTTTTATCATGTTAATGCTCAAACCTTTTGTTGGTGCTCAAATCTCTCGCTAGTGCTTAAGTCTTTTGTTGGTGCTCAAGTCTCTCACTGTAGGCTAGATCTTTCACTGATGGTCTTGTGATGGATAATTGTTGCTCTTCTCCTATGAATGAGTATTCCTCTATTTTTATGTCTACATGGTGTTCCTCTTATGCGTGATCTTTTTTGTTATTCGTTTCTCCTATTGTGTGTGATTCACTTTACTAGAATCCAATTGCACCTACTACGACTTTCTTCTTATGTGTTGCTCCTTTTGTGAGCTTTCATTTTTCTCTATTGTTCTTTCTATGAGTGTTCTCTTGCTAGTGGTTGTATGTTTCTCAACTTGGTAATCTTAGTGCTTATATTTTTCTACTTGGCACTAAATATTTTTCAAATGCTCGATCTTGCTTCTAAAAACAAAAACTTACTTATATTCTGCTCATGCAACATATGCAGTCAATCATCAAACTTGCACTGGTTTTGGAAGTAGCAATTTAATCTATATTAGCACTAGAATCTTTGTTGACTAGAGCTTACTTTAGATAAAGTTCTATGCCCTTATATAACCTTTTAATATTTCACATATGCAATGCATATATTCTTTCTTTAAATAGCTTTAGAAAGCTTGCAATACATTCCTTTGTGCTCTGCTTAACCTCTATTACATAAGCTTTGTACTGATTCTTTTCTTAGAGCTCTATTGTTCTATGGATACTTAAATTCTCTTTAAAAACTTAGAAGTTGAAATTCTTCTCTCTGTAGGAAGCTTCTCAACCTCTAAAATACAATCTTCAATGTCTTAGGTCACACCTAAGAATAAAATATAATTCTCCTTTTTCATAGAACTTAATATCAATGTGAGGGTGATAATGAATGTCCCTGATAAGAAACTTTAGCATGTCAAATATCAGATAAAGAAGTGGAATAGACAGACTTTTGGTAATATTTTTCGGGCTAAATTGGATGCTCAAGAGAAGTTAGATGTTATTACAAGACATATTAGGAATTATGGTCTTACAAAGAGAAATATCCAAGAGGAATCTGTTGCCCTTAAGGAGTTAGCTGAGTGGGAACTTAGAGAAGAAATTTATTGGAAATAGAAGGCCCGAATTGATTGGTTGCAAGAAGGGGATAGGAATACGATGTTCTTCTTCAATTCAGTGAAGGCTAGAAGACACAATACTATCATTTCATCTCTTACTTCATCTCAGGGGGTTCAGTTAATTGTAGATCAGGATATTTCAGGTGAGGCTATTAGGTTTTTCTCTTCTCTATATTCTGAGGATTCTCCATCTGCGGATGTTGAAGAAAATAGTGTGTTGAGTTGTATTCCTCCTATGGTTACTAATGAAATGAATGATGCTCTCATGCATCCTATTTCCATTTATGAGCTTGAGGGTATTGTTTTCCATATGAATAAAGGGAAAACTCCGAGGCCTGATGGTTTTTCAGTGGAATTATTTCAAGAATTTTGGGCAATTGTTAAACTGGATCTCTTTTCTATTGTGCAAGAGTCTTTCAACTCTCATCAAATGTTATGTTCTCTAAATTCTACTTTCTTGGTGCTTATTCCTAAGAGAGAAGGAGCCACTTATCTTGATAATTTTAGACCTATTTCTCTCTGCAATGTGGTGTATAAAATTATAACAAAGCTGATTGCTGAGTGTCTTAAGCCTTGGCTTAACAAGGTCATTTTTTATGAACATGGAGGTTTTGTGGTGGGCAGACAAATCCTGGATGGGGTGACTATTGTTGCTGAGACCATTCACTCTATGGGTATTTCTAAGAAAAAAACTATGTTTATGAAACTGGATATGGCTAAGGCTTATGATAGGGTTAAATGGTTTTTTTTAAGCAAGATCCTTCTAGATTTTGGTTTCCATTCCAGCTGGGTAAGTTGGGTGATGAGCTGCATTACTTCACCTTCTTATTCAGTTCTTGTTAATGGTCAACCATCTTCTTTGTTTCAAGCCTCAAGAGGTCTTTGACAAGTCGACCCTTTGTCCTCTTATTTGTTTATCATTATGGCTAAAGGTTTGGGTAGACTTCTAAAATCACATGTCAATCAGGGTTTGATTCATGGTTGGAGGTGGGGTATGAGTTTACCTGCTTATTCTCATCTTCAATTTGTGGATGATACGGCTCTGATGGGTCTTTCTTCTATTAGGGAAGCTACCAACTTCAGAAGGGCTTTGGATATATATTTTCCTACTTCGGGGCAGAAGATTAATGAGGGAAAATATTCCATTTTCTTCTTTATCACTAATCCGTTTATACAAGCTTGCATTGCGCAGATTCTAAGATTTCATATTGGTGCTCTTCCCTTACAGTATCTGGGTATTCCTATTTATGTGGGTCCTTTGCCTCGTGAGATCTGGAACTCCATTTTGGACAAATTATGTGCTCATGTTTCTCATTGGACTGTTAGATGGCTCTCCTCTGTTGGTAGAGTTTTACTCCTTAAGGTTGTGGTTTAGGCCCTTTGCATCTATAGGTGCATGATTTAGGTTGCTCCTGCTAGCTTTATTCATGAGTTGGACTCTTTGTCTAGAAGATTTTTATGGGCTGGTAATTTGGAGTCTTCGAAGTGGAGCTTGGTTAAGTGGGAAACTATTTGCAGACCGAAGCAAGAAGGGGGTTTGGGTCTTCGTTTGTCTTCTCTTTCTGGAGAGGCTTTGGCGGCTAAGTTTTATTGGCGATGGTGTATTTCTCAAGACCAAGCTTGGGCAAATATTATTTCCTATAAATATTTAAATGGGGTTGAGGGCTCTGATATTCTTCGATACAGTTTGTCTGGTAGAGGCTCTTTCATCTGGAACACTCTTAAGAAGGGGGTGAATCTTGTTAAGCAAGGTTTATTCTAGATATGTCATAAGGGTTCCAAGGCTCTCTTTTGGTAGGATGCTTGGGATGGGTTCCTTGCTATTTTATCCATGTATACTGATCTTCAAAATATGTGTAAGGTAATTTTGGATGCAAGTTGGCATCGGGTTATCGACTATAAATTTGTTGACAAATTTGGGCATGTTGAGGTTGTTCATTGGAAGGATCCTATAGATTGGTCGGTAGGGGGTACTTGTCAGGAAAGAGAGGAGTTGGATCGTATTTTGGCTTCTAGGAACTGCTCTTCTTTATAGGATGATGATGTTTTGGCTTGGGGCTTGGATCCTAGAGGGGTTTATTCGATGGCTTTGGGATATAGGGAGTTAGATCGACAATATTTTGGGGATGCTGAGGTGCCCTGGTGGAAGCAGGTGTGGTCAAAGGTCTCTTGGCCTAAATGTAATTTTTATCTGTGGTTAGCTACTCACAATAGATGCCTTACCTGGGATAATTTGCAAAAGAGAGGTTTTTAGGGACCTTCTTTCTATTTTTTATGTGCGAACAGTGAAGAGTCTTCAAGTCATCTACTTTTTCAATGTTATTTTGCATGGGATATTTGGCATCTTTGGTGAGGGTGTGGAAGCAGCCTTGTTCCCATGCTTCTTCTCTTTTGGATTTTTGGAGGAGTTTAGGGAGACCTCCTACTAAGGCTTTCTTTCTCTATGTTGCTTGGACTATTGGCCCTTCTTGCATTCTGTGGCAGATTTGGTTGGAAATAAATAGAAGAATTTTTTATGATAAGAAGCTTACTGTTCTTCATATTTGGCAACGAATCATTGGTATGATCCAGGAAACTGTCTCTTCTAAATGCCATATTAGTCTTCCTTTGGAGCAGTTGGAGATTTTGATGATGCAGAGTTTGGGATCTGTGGAGAATGGTCCTCGTCCTTCTATTTCATCTAGAAGAAGAGATGTTAGACAAAAGGTGCAGAGATATGGTAGATGGTATCCTCCTCCTCCAGGGGTGTTCAAGATCAATACAAATGGGTCTTCTCGGGGTAATCCTGGGCATGCTGGTATTCGAGGAGTTGGGAGAGATAGTGTTGGGAATTCTTGTTTCATTTTTTTATGTTATAAGGGGATACACTCTAATAATTATATGGAGGCTCTTGCTATCTATTGTGCTTTGGAACAAGGGTTGGCTATGGGTTTGCGGAGGATAATCTATGTCTGATTCACATATTATTATCAATTTTTTAAAGACTCGCCATCTTGATAATGCTCACTAGAGGTTGACCTTGGTTGTTCAACAGATTCTTCAAATCTGTTGTAATTTGGAGTTTATCTCTTTTGTTCACATTCTTAGGGAATGGAATAGGGTTACGGATTGTTTGGCCAAATGGGCTTCTCAATTTTAGGGGAATTGGTTTGTTAAGGGTTGGGATCACCTCCCTTTTGACTATTCTCAACATCTTCATAATTTACTTGCTAAGGATATGTCTAGTTGAGGTTTTTATTGGTTATTTTTTGGTGGTTGTTTGTTCTCAACTGTAAGGTTTCTTTGATATAATAAATTTTTACCCCTCTTTTATTAAAAAAAATAATGAATGTCCCCAAATGACCAAATTTTCTCCTGAGTTGGTTCTTTTCAATATTCAATAATGATTATTCTCTTTTCTAGTGAAACCAAAAAATATTATCAAGATGACTTTGTATATCTCTGAATATCCAACCATATTTTGAGTTGGCTTCTAATCAATCAATATCAAACTTTTCCTATGTGTTGGTTTTCAACTAATTATCATATAATAACTTCTTAAAATATATTTCCAATATTTGTAAATTAAAATGAATGTTTAAATGGTCCTTTGACTATTTTTTCCGAAGTAAAAATATTGTGATATTATTTTTTCTTAAGAATGACATGTTTTATTCTATATTCATGAATATTTTGATTTAAAAACTTATAAAAATTCTTGCAATATCATAGCTTGTATTAAACAATTGAATGCTTTTAATAAATAAATAATGAAAAAATATGATTATTTTTTAAATTGATTAGATATAATTGAAACAGACTCTATTCATATTACATCATGACCACATTAATAAGTTTAAAAATTATACATGAAAAAGAATAATTATTCATTAAATAGTTTTTCACAAATTATTTTAGGTTTCATTATAGACCACTTCAATAAAAAACTTGTCTTTCTACGAAACTTTTCATTTTCTTCAATTTATATATTTTTCTTTATAAACTATATCATTTGTACTAAAAATAGAATCTTTTCCACCACTTACCTTGAGTTTTTCCACTTCGTAGAGATCGAGATCATAATTAAATAAAATGATTTGCTGTCATGCTTCCTTCCTTATAGACATATCAATGTATCCAATACTTCTTACATTAATTAATGATTTATGAACATTCAAATTAATTTTTGTTAATTAGTTATATGGAATACAACATTATATTGTGAAAATATATTGATTTTACTATATTTGTTTGGTAACTATGCATGTATTACTTGGCAAGATTCAAATTTGGACATCCTCTTTAAAAGTTGAAGTGTTTAATTTATTAAGTTTATGTCATTTGATAAAATAAGGCTAATGTTATTTTTTTAAAGTAATATAAAGTACAATATGTGGCATAATGCTAATGTTGATTTAATCTTCACATTTTTTTTTAACAATATTAATATGTGAAATATATCTCCTTCATCCAAAGGGTTTGGGGTAGGCAGTGGAATCAAGGTGTTTTATATAGTAGACCTATATTCTAATCTAGTTGGTGAATCATAATATTTTAAAGTTCACTAGGTTTAAGTAAAAGTGACTGGAAGTGAAGATATCCATACCATAGACAAAGGTTCAAATCCCATGGACAAACCTTAACATTTTATCAAATTGTATGAGCTTAACTAGTTAAATACCTCAAATTTCAAGAAAGAGACCCAGGTTTTGAATCTTATTAGGTGATATATGCATGATTACCAAAAACAATATAACATGATCATGATGCAATGCATGTGAAGCCTACTATAATTCTATATAACTGATAATATATTCTTCCTTTCTCAATAGCAATGTTGATCCCTATATGAAGTCCTTAAAAGTCTATATATAATTCGTTGAAGTTTCATGTAACTTTTACTTATAAAAACTGTATTTATCATTCTAGAAAAAAATTCCTTAAATTTTCATAAAAATTTCTTTAAATATATCATCAAAATTAAATTCTATCAACCCAATTTTTAAATATTATAATTTTAACATTCCAACAAAATCTAAATGCATCCTTTTCCACACCCTAAACTATTCTTATAAGCATGTTAATTATAACCATTCTACAATAGATGTTAGAATATAATTCAAAACTTTGATATGAATTTTAAATATTTTTATGTTATTCCTTCTAAACCATAGTCTCGCCATTTTGACTTGAAATAAATGACTGAGCATCTTATCAACTTTTCAAATGTCAATGGAGGAAAAACAATACCAGAATATATTTTCCTAAGACTTTGTTTTCCTGGGGTCCTAAATATTCTTCTGTCATAACTAAGCTAAAAACGGCAGTCCTCCCAGCATTGATCGAGTTTTATCAAGTGCATTCCAAACCAACAATACAAAAAACGATACTTCCTGCCACCAGTACAAATGATTGTACAATAATTTCTGTGATTTTATCGCAACATTCCACATTCCATGACATTAAGTTTTGGGTGTAGAGCTGCAATAAACCTCTAACATGGATTCTCTTTATCTGCATCGATTCTTACATGTATACATAAACCTCTGGCATTGGATATGAAAGACACAAGTTTCTCACTGAAAACAACCACGTTTGGGGAACCTTTCCTTTCTCAAGCAGTGCAGGTTCAACAACCACGTTTGTAGAAAATCCAAATAGTTGCCCTATCCTTTTGAAAGTGACCCAAAGCCTTAATAGTTGCGCTTTCTTTTTAAAATTTGACCCAAAACCTTGCGCTGTCTTCTAAAACTTGACTCAACAACTTTACATCTTGTGCTCTCAAATACCCTACCAAGAAATATATATATATTGTTGTTGTTGCACCATGGAGCGAAAAAAGCGGAGTATCTATATTTTAGAAAGCAGCTGTTTTAGATACCATCGGATAAGCTTGAATATGTATGACGTGGAATTTACCAAAACCATGGAAACGGTGAGTTTTTAGTAACAATTACCTTATCTGTAGAACATTCCAATGATTAAATTGAAATTAGAAAGAGCCCCGCTAATTTTTTTTTGAGACCATTTGATAAAATCAGGAATTATATAAGACATGGGTAGATTTTTAACAGGAATGTAGGATTTAATTTCAAACTTCAATTCTGTCTACCAGAAGTAATTTAATTGGCCTAGCGGTAATTCATTGACAAGGAAAAAGGATTTGGATGAAATATTGGATAAGAGACCTAATCAGTTTGTTTTAAGGAAGAAGCCAAAAGAGACGTGTTTTGTTTTTCAAAGTGGTCCTATATACCATATATCATAAGGATGAGTTCAATTTATGTTTCCTCCTTCGCATCAGATTCCACTGTCAACTCAAGTGTTGGTGGTAAGCACAATCCAATCTCTAAATTGGGTTGGTGGTGTGTTTATTGTTAAAAGAACGGTCAATATAAGGGTTGGTAGCAAGCACAATCACCAACCACAATCAAATCTTGTAGTATGTTTATGGTTAAAAAATAGTTTTAATTATCTTATCAAGAGAATTATATTTTTTATTTTTTATAATTAATTTATTTTATTATTATTATTTTTAATTATATAATAAAAAAATTAATTTGTTGGATATGTTATCTGACTATTACCTAAGGTAGGTAGTAGTTCACTACTACGTAGCTCATTTTTCTTGACTTTACTTTTATCAGTTTTTCTCGTGATTTTCGTATGATTATGACATTTTCAATGACAAGTAAATTTCAAGAGGTATTAGTAATTAGTAATAAGTGATGAAGTGGAGTTAAGTCCAAGCCTGGAACGAAATTTTTACAGTACGAATATCTTAAGAAAAAGTGAAGAAAGTTTCCAATTTCATCTTCACATGTTCCAGATGTGTTTAGAACCATGAAGATGTTATAAAAAATTAACAGATATATTATATTATTTCAATTTTAATAAATATTATTTTTAATAAAATATTTAAATTTAAATTGATAAGTTTTAAATTTTTATAAAAATTTAAGTTTAAAACCTAAAAAAGACCCACTCTTGAGACATAATGTCCAATAATTGCATACCTAATGTTCAAAACAATGTTAAGTGGCGCCGAAGCACACAACTTCAATCAGTTTAGAATTTATTTGATCTGGTCTAAGGATTTGTTCACAAAAATCATGACTTTTTGACAAATAAAACAATAATATTTCACACTCTTAAAACGCTTTATAAATTACTTAAGTAGTTTATTATTAATTTACTATATAGAGGCATTGTATTTCTTGCGATTGTTATTAGATTCTTTTTGGGCGCACATGGGTATTACACTTTAAGATGAGCATAAGTACCTATTGAAAGGGGCGGCGCTTTCAAATGGCGGCGCCGTGGAGGGACCAATTGCGTTCAGTAGCAGATGGTCGTACCCACTAAAACCAAGTACTTGGAACGTTGATTTCTATAACTAAGGGTCTACCAAAACATTAGGTGAACCGCATCAAGACTACTAAATAAACGAAAGGTGCATTCATTTTATTTTATTTTATTTTTAATACTTTCCATACATTGTGGGATTGAGTCTTCATAATATCATCGATAATGTAAGTGGCATCTCCTTTACAACAGTCAAGCATTAAACTTGGCCATAATTTTTTTTTCGTAAATATGTTTTTTTATTAAATATATATTCTTTTATTTTTTCGTTTTTGTTTACATTATTTTTATTTAGAAAGAAAATTTTAATGCTTTTTAAAAGTTAAATTTCATTTAGATGAAAATCAACTTGGCCATAATTTTTTTTTCATAAATATGTTTTTTTATTAAATATATATTCTTTTATTTTTTCGTTTTTGTTTACATTATTTTTATTTAGAAAGAAAATTTTAATGCTTTTTAAAAGTTAAATTTCATTTAGATGAAAATCAACACTATGATTGGCTAAATTATTTATTTTTTAATTGGAACCAACAATTATATTCAATAAAAAATAAGAGAGGTTACAATAAGAATCTTATCAAGTAATGGTACGAGGCTTAACCTCCCTTTGCTTCAAGGTCCCTTGTTTCATTGAGGCCTCGTCTTAGAGGACAATAATAATGATATTTTGTTGACTAGCATTAATGATAATTTGTGAATTCCCTTCTTTTCATCCTTTTACAATTGTAATTTTAATTCTTGTAAGTTCCCTATCCTTTTGCATAGTTGTCAGTCGAAGTTGCATAAGATGAGGAGAATTTTGCCTTCATTATTTAGAAAACACCGCCTCCATTAGCTTTTCCCTTCCTTTGGAAGCACCATCAAATTTAATTTTGGTAAATCTAATTTTTAGACATCTTCATTTTACAGAGATTGAATTAAATCTTTATTTTAATGTTACCGTTGCAAATTTTAATTACTTATTTTAAAATCATATATTTTCATCATGTTACAATCATATATTTCCATCATTTTACAATTGTAATTATAATTTTAGTCTCTGTAAGTGTCCTAGCCTCTACATAGTTGTTAGTTGAAGTTTCATATGATTATGAATAAGTATGGAAAATTTTGCTTTTGCTATTTAGAACCACATCCATTGGTTTTTTCTAATTGTTTTTAAAAGCACCATGACATCTCCATTTTACCATAGATTAAACCAAATCCTTTATTTTAATTTCATTGTTGCAAATGATCTTCCATATATATTCAAATATTGTAACCAAGTGAGTAGCATATTTTTTTTCACACTTGAGACTTCCCATGATGAGCACCTTATCTTTAATCATTCTACAACAAATGTAATAATATAATTATACTTTGAACTGCTAAACAAAGAAATGTTGAGGCCTTAAGGAGAACCTCTAGTGACCAAACATTCTTCTAAGGAGGATATTTGGGGCTAGTAAATTTCAATTTCTCTAAATCTTCATATCCTAACTTGACCAAGTATCCAACTTATTTTGGTTGGCTCTAAGCCATTTTATTATTTTTTGTAAAATAAGCAATTAAAACTATTGAAGCATCTTTTGAAGTTCATTTACAATTTGTTTGAGTTTTTTTTTCCTTCAACTAGGTTACCAATAGAACTCCATGATTTGGAGTTGTTGCTCACTTTAATATATCTTTGACCTTTGGACCTTTACAACCTAGACATGTCTAAGCCAAAGGTTTATATTTTAAATAAGAGAAAATATGATAAGGCTTCACCCAAGCATTAAATAAAAAAATTGCATAACTCCCCTATTTAGCTAACCATCTAATATATTTCTTAATGAACTACGAACTATATGATATGAAATTCCATGTTTTACGATTCTTTAGGTAGCGTTCTTTTCCTAAATAATTTTATTGTGTCAAGAGAACCTATATTTGAATAATCTCCAACCAAGATTTACCCTAAGACTTGATGACAAATAGCAATTCATTCATTGAGACAAGAGTCTATTTAAAATATGCCTTACGGTTATAAACTAGAAGATCAATATTCTTGATTAAGAGACAATTACATACAATAAATACTAAAATAATATTGCATCTAAAAATGAATGATCTAATCACCTAAATATTCATGATCTAATTATAATACTAAACTAATATAATAAAATATTCTTAACATCCCCTTTATTACATTATTTGGGATAGGAAATAGTAGGACCTATTGGAAATATTAAGTATATTGAGTTGTCATTGATGTCAAAGGTTGATGTCAAAGAGAGCTTGGTATGGCATTCTTCTATGGTTCAATAATTATGAAAATACAAGATTTAAAATAAAGACCATGGTTTAAGAGAGAAGAGATGATATTATAATATTTTTAATATTATAATACTTGGGCCAAAAGGATTTATTAAGAAAAAGAAATCAAAGGAAAGATTTATTTTGCAAAGGCCAAAGGTTTTAAAAACAATATTATAATATTTGAAATATTATAATATAAGTTTGAAAAGGTTGAAGGCATCAATATCATGGACATTTCCTTATAAATATCCCAAATGCATATTTAAGGAGGAAAATAAAATCATGTTGCAAGGTTTTAGAGAATATATGCAAAGTCATTCGTTGAAGGCGGAGAGTGAGGAGAAGACAACGCCATTCGCCGAGGGAAGAGGGAGAAGTAAAATCAAAGCGCACGCGTTCGCGTTTCAAAGTAGGGACAACGAATCAAAGGGAAAACATCACACGACTTAGTTCCAACATGACAGCTAGCCCAGGTGGCAGAAAGCTCTAGTTCCAATTAATTGAATTCCATGGTATTGGATTTTCCAAACAACTTTTCTATTTTGGTCCACATATTGGTAGGATCATTTTCATCTTTAATGTGAAAAATTATGTGAGGCTTAATCAACATTAAAAATATATTAAGGGTCTCTCCCTTATCAATTAAATATATTGTGTCAATATTATTTACAATGTTTGCCGTAGTGTTGCACTACAAGTTCATCTCAATAAATTGGTCATTTGAGTTGACCAAATCTTGTATATTTATCCATCATGCTTCCTTCCTTATAGAGATATAACATATCCAAGATACTTTTATGTAATATAAAGTACAATGGGTGGCATAATGCTAATGTTGATTTAATATTCGCTGTTTTTGTTAACAACATCAATATTAATATGTGAAATATATCTATTCATCCAAGGGTTTCGGGAAGAAATTCACTAGGTTTATATCTAGTCTCTTGGGTGAACCATAATATTTAAAGTTCACTAGGTTTAAAGGAAATTGACTGGAAGTGAAGATATAGACAAAGGTTCAAATCCCATAAAGGAAAGTGACGGGAAGTGAAGATATAGACAAATGTTCAAATCCCATAAAGGAAAGTGACTGGAAGTAAAGATATGAGCTTAACTAATTAAATATCTTAACTTTCAAGAAAGAGACCAGGTTCAAATCTTATTAGATGATGCATGTATGATTACTAAAACCAACATAACATAATCATGATGTAATACATGTGGGACCCACTATAATTCTCTAATTATACATCCTTCCTTTTTCAATAGCAATCTTGATCCCTATATAAAGTCTTTAAGTATCTATATAGTTTGTTAAAGTTTCATGTAATGTAACTTTTTAGTAAGGAAAATTGTCTTTGTTACTTAAAAAACATCTCTTTAAGCATTCGTAAGGATTTCTTTAAGAGCATCATCAAAATTAAGTTTGATGAATCCAATTTTACCATTGCATTGTATTACATAAGACAGAGGTTAACGCATCATTTTCCACATCTTAAACTATTCTTGATTAACATACTAATTATAACCATTTTACAATAATTTTTTTTATTGATAATTATCTTATTGCTTTTAAAGCAATAATTAATATATATATATATATATATATATATATATATAGTCTCTCCAATTTGGCTTTGAAATAAATATGATCTTAAAGCTGAGATTTATGAAGCTAAAGGTGCTCAGTTGAGAGCTCACCTTCATTGGCTTAAAGTGGGTGATCGAGTGTCTAAAGAATTTTTTAAAAGACTACGCCCTCCTCCAA
Source organism: Wollemia nobilis (assembly GCA_028583015.1). Lineage (NCBI taxonomy): Eukaryota > Viridiplantae > Streptophyta > Pinopsida > Araucariales > Araucariaceae > Wollemia > Wollemia nobilis. The sequence goes on along the minus strand of JAQPPZ010016911.1, from coordinate 989,290 downwards.
ATATTACTCAGTTTCAAGCTTTACAAGTGGATGGTGTTAGACTTACTTCATTGCAAGAGATTTCTACAACTTTTGTCTGACATTATCAACATGTTTTTGCTTCACAACCTTTAACTCCTATAAGACAACAGGCTCTTGATGAATGTTGTGCTGCCATCCCTTCTAGGCTCACTCCAACTCAAAGGGATGTTTGTGATGCTCCTCTCACTTTGGAGGATCTTAAATCTGCTCTTTCTCATATGGCCAATGATAAAGCACCTGGTCTTGATGGTTTTCCCTGTGAGTTTTATAAGGATTTTTGGGACATGCTTGGGTTAGATTTACTCAATGTGTATAAGGAAGCAATATCTAATGGCTCTCTAGGGTCACTTATCAACAAAGGTAATGTTAAATTCATCCCTAAAGAAGGTGATCCAGAGATTATCACTAATTGGCGGCCCATTACACTTTTGAATGTTAGCTATAAAATTATTGCCAAAGCTCTTGCTTTGAAACTCCGACCCTTGCTTCCTCTTATTATTAGACCAGAGAAAATAGGATTTGTACAGAAAGGGGTATATTTTAGATAACGTTATTGTTGTCCTGGGAAGGTATGGAATGGGCTAATGCTTCTTCTCGGGATGTCCTTTTTATTAAGATTGACTTTGAAAAAGCATATGACAGTAATTGAATGGTATTTCATCTTAGCTATGCTTAAGGCTTTAGGTTTTGGAGATAATTTCATTCATTCAGTTCAAATGTTGTTTCAAGATGCTTCTGCTGTTCTTACTCTTAATAAAGCTCAATTTGAAAGTATTCCTTTAGCTCGATCAGTAAGACAAGGATGCCCTTTAGCACCTTCTCTATTCATTTTGGCAGCTAAGGCTTTTGGTTATCTACTAGCACATAGAGCATCTCAAGGGCTTATTAAAGGGATCTCCCTGCCTCACTCTTCTCAACAGTTGCTTAATGGTCATTTTGCTGATGACTCTTTTTTGACTTTATCAGAAGATGAGATTTTTGTTTCTCATGCTTTAGCTTGCCTTGAGCTTTTCTGTTTAGCTTCAGGATCTAATGTTCAATGGAGAAAAACATCTTGTTTCAGACAATCTTTGAAACCTCTTCCTCCCTGGTTATCTGATAAACAATGGAAGTGCATACAACCAGGTGAGATGTTTAAATTTTTGGGCATTCCATTTGCATTTCAGGGATCTCCTGCTCAGCTTTAGGGATATGTAGTGCAAAAGATAGAGAAAAAGATAGCTTATTGGACTTCTAAAAAGCTGTCTCTTGCAGGTTAATTCCAAATTTGCTCTAAAGTTTTAGCTTCTACACATGTTTATTATTCTTCTTGTTGGGTTCCTTCCAAGAATTGTTACAAGAAACTTGAAAAGCTTCTTCGAGATTTTTTATGGTCTAATGTTGTTGGTAAAAAAGGATTTCACAAAGTTGCTTGAGATATTTGTTGTCTTCCTAAGCACTCGGGTGGTATGGGTTTGTTTGACTATCAAAAGCAAGGTTTTGCTTTATGTGCCAAATGGATAACTCGTTCTTTGCAAGGAGATGAGGCTTGGAAAATTTTACTTAGAAATTGTATTTCTTCCGGGAGACCCTCTTCAGTTCTCCACAAATCTTTCAGTGGTTTGGCATATATTCAGAATTGCTATTCTCTTCCACATATGGAAAACCCGCAACAAAGTTATTTTTTCCCAGCAAGAATCCTCTTTGTATTTCTCACTCTCTAATAAATATGAGGTTTTCTATGATTGTTGGTTGCAGATTTTTGCCCAAATTAAGAAAGTCAACATGGAGTTTCAGTACCTTCGGCAACTTATGAACCACTGGCAGAACGCCCCGGGATCATGGATCTGCAACTCCTCATCACTGGTCTCAGTTCTTTCTACATGATTGCTGCTCTTATGTTTTCTGATAGCTGATTCCTGCTATTATGTACAGAGATATGTTAGGTGATATGTTTGTTACAGTTAGTGTGACTTTTCTTCCTAATTGTAATAGTTTCTCTTAGTTGATTGGGGTGTGTTAATCCCACCTACACTGTTTTGTATGATTAAGCTTTATTAATCCATTTTTGGCTTTTTCATTCAAAAAAAAAAAAATATATATATATATATATATATATATATATATATATATATATATATATAATGTGTACGTTCATCTTTATTAGATAGGTTTGTAGCTTTTGGGGTGTGATTCCCTTTTCCATTCATTGGCTGTAAACGACTGTTTCTTAATATAAGCGGTCTTTCAATCAAAAAAAAAAAAAAATGTGTAAGTTCACACTCATCAATATAGTTGTTGTATGATAGAGCAAAAAAAGGGTGGTATCTATATTTTAGAAGCAGACGTCTTTTTTTAATTGGTCTTGTTAATTGTTGGCTCGCTCTGAGATGAGGACCGTCTGTTAGGCACTCAGAAGATTCAGAGCAGACTACTACCTTTACAAACTGACACCACCAAGATTTAACCCCAAGTCTCTCCTCAACAAGTGTCCGTCCAATCCATTTACTTTAGATACCATCCGATAACTAGCGGAAAAGGCAGAGTACCTATATTTTACAAGCAGATGTTTTAGATACCATCGGATAAGCTATGACGTGGAATTTACCAAAACAATGGAAACGGTGAATTTTTTTTAGTAACAATGTCGTTTCCTGTAGAACTATCCAATGATTAAATTGAAATTATAAAGTGCCCCGCTAATTTCTTGAGACCATTTGCTTTAATCAGGAATTATATAAGACGGGTAGATTTTTAATAGGATTAATTTCAAACTTCAATTCTCTCTACCAGAAGTATTTTAATTGGCCTAGCGGTAATTCATTGAGAGGAAAAAGGAAAGATTTGGATGAAATATTGGATAAGAGACCTAATCAATTTGTTTTAAGGAAGAGGTCAAAAAGATAATTTTTTTTATACAAACTTGTTTTGTTTTTTCAATGGACCTGTATGTGAAACAATAAGAAGAGTTCAATATATGTCTCCTCCTTCACATTAGATTCCCACTGTCAACTCAAGTGCTGGTGGCAAGCACAATCCAAAATTGGGTTGGTAGTGTGCTTATTCTCAACATAAGGGTTGGTAGCAATCACAATCACCAACCACAATCAAATCTTGTAATATTTTTATTGTTTAAAATGGTTTTAATTGAAAATTATTGTTTTAATTTTTTATAATTAATTAATTTTATTAAGTTTCCAATTTTATATAATAAAAAATTAATTTGTTGGGTATATTATCTGACAATTAACTAATGTAATGTACGTATACCCTTCACCGATCAAGGAGTAGTTCGCGTAGCTCATTTTTCTTGACTTTACTTTTATCGGTTTTCCTCATGATTTTCGTGTAATTAAGACATTTTCAATGATAAGTAACTTTCAAGAGGTATTAGTAATAAGTGATGAAGTGGAGCTAAGGACAAGCCTGGAACGAAATTTCTACAGTGCGAATATCTAAAAAAAAGTGAAGAAAGGTTACAATTTCATCTTCACATGTTCCAAATGTCTTTGGAACCATAGATGTTATTAACAAATTAACAGCTATATTATATTATATTATTTTAAGTTTTATATTAATTGGTTTCTCCAAACCAAATCTTAAATTTCGTAGGATTGAACGTATTGTTCATTTCCTGGTGCTTCCAACGATGTAAAAGGTTTAAAATGATTGTGACATAGTGGTTATAGGGGCGGACTACGCGGAGATCTGTGTGGGGGGTTTAAAATAATTGTGGCATAGTTGTTATAGGACGGACTACGCGAAGATCTGTGTGGCGGCTTCTTCCCTGGCTGGCGGACGGAAGGGGAGATCTGTGTGGGAGGTTTAAAATGATTGTGGCAAAGTTGTTATAGTGCGGACTACGCGAAGATCTGTGTGACGACTTCCCTAGCTGGCGACCATAAAAACCGGCAACCCATTCCACCATGTAAAACAAAAACAAAAAAATAAAAACTAAAATATTATTTTTAACGCAACATTCAAATTCATAAGTTTTAAATTCTTAAAAAAATTTAAGTTTAAAATCTTAAAAAAAAAACCATTCTTCACACATAATGTTAGATAATTGCATACATAATGTTCAAAACAATGTTAAGTGACGCAGAAGCACACAACTTCAATCAGTTTAGAATTGATTTGATCTGGTCTAAGGATTTGTTCCCAAAACACAGGACTTTTTGACAAATAAAATAATAATATTTCACACTCTTAAAACGCTTTATAAATTACTTTAGTAGTTTATTATTAATTTACTATATAGAGGCATTGTATCTCTTGCAATTGTTATTAGATTCTTTTTGGGGGCACATGGGTATTACACTTTAAGATGAGCACGTTAAAGTACCTATTGAAAGGGGTGGATCTTTCAAATGGCGGCGCCGTGGAGGGACCAATTGCGTTCAGTAGCAGATGGTCGTACCCACTAAAACCAAGTACTTGGAACGTTGATTTCTATAACTAAGGGTCTACCAAAACATTAGGTGAACCGCATCAAGACTACTAAATAAACGAAAGGTGCATTCATTTCATTTTATTTTATTTTTAATACTTTTATACACATTCGTTGTGGGGATTGAGTCTTGGTAACATCACCGATAATGCAAGTGACATCTCCTTTACAACACTCACACATTAAACTTGGTCATAATCTTTTTCCATAAATATGTTTTTTTATTATATATATATATATATATATATATATATTTTTTTTTTTTTTTTTTTTCGTTTTTGTTTACATTATTTTTATTTAGAAAGAAAATTTTAATGCTTTTTAAAAGTTAAATTTCATTTAAATGAAAATCAACACTATGATTGGGTAAATTATTTACTTTTTAATTGGAAAACACTGTCTCCATTAGCTTTTCCCTTCCTTTGGAAGCACCATCAAATTTAATTTTGGTAAATCTAATTTTTAGACATCTTCATTTTACAGAGATTAAATTAAATATTTATTTTAATGTTACCGTTGCAAATTTTAATTACTTATTTTAAAATCATATATTTTCATCATGTTACAATCATATATTTCCATCATTTTACAATTGTAATTGTAATTTTAGTCTCTGTAAGTGTCCTAGCCTCTACATAGTTGTTAGTTAAAGTTTCATATGATTATGAATAAGTATGGAGAATTTTGCTTTTGTTATTTAGAACCACATCCATTGGTTTTTCCTAATTGTTTTTAGAAGCACCATGATATCTCCATTTTACCATAGATTAAACCAAATCCTTTATTTTAATGTCATTGTTGCAAATGATCTTCCATGTATATTCAAATCTTGTAACTAATTGAGTAGCATATCTTTTTCCATACTTGAGACTTCCCATGATGAGCACCTTATCTTTAATCATTCTACAACAAATGTAATAATATAATTATAAAATTGGGTATGACTTTGAGATATATTTAAAAAAAATTCTATTAGTCCTTAAGTTATAAATTCTAAAAAACAATGAAAGGATTAATCCTCCACGTAATGCATAATGTTTTAGCTTTGAAATAATTAATCCAACATAATGTTGATGGAGCTACCCAATATATTATCATATTTTAAAAAGCAAACCCAAATATTTTGAGCAAAGGGACAATGAAAAGCGAATGGTTTAATGTTTCTAAATCCTTCTCACATAAGGCATATCTAAAAGGTCCATGAATCATACTTTGAACTGCTAAACAAAGAAATGTTGAGGCCTTAAGGAGAACCTCTAGTGACCAAACATTCTTCTAAGGAGGATATTTGGGGCTAGTAAATTTCAATTGCTCTAAATCTTCATATCCTAACTTAACCAAGTATCGACCTTCTTTTGGTTGACTCTAAGCCATTTTATTCTTTTTTGTAAAATAAACAAATAAAACTATTGACGCATCTTTTGAAGTTCATTTACAATTTGTTTAAGTTTTTTTTACCTTCAACTAGGTTACCAATAGAATTCCATGATTTGGATTTGTTGCTCACTTTAATATATCTTTGACCTTTGGACCTTTTCAACCTAGACATGTCTAAGCCAAAGGTTTCTATTTTAAATAAGAGAAAATATGATAAGGCTTCACCAAAGCATTAAATACAAAATTTGCATAACTCCCCTATTTAGATAACCATCTAATATATTTCTTAATGAACTACAAACTATATGATATGAAGTTCCATGTTTACGATCCTTTAGGTAGCGTTCTTTTCCTAAATAATTTTATTGTGTCAAGAGAACCTATATTTGAATAATCTCCAACCAAGATTTACCCTAAGACTTGATGACAAATAGCAATTCATTCATTGAGACAAGAGTCTATTTAAAATATGCCTTACGGTTATAAACTAGAAGATAAATATTCCTGATTAAGAGACAATTACATACAATAAATACTAAAATAATATTGCATCTAAATATTCATGATCTAATTATAATACTAAAATAATATAATAAAATATTCTTAACATCCCCTTTATTACATTATTTGGGATAGGAAATAGTAGGACCTATTGGAAATATTAAGTATATTGAGTTGTCATTGATGTCAAAGGTTGATGTCAAAGAGAGCTTGGTATGACATTCTTCTATGGTTGAATAATTATGCAAATACAAGATTTAAAATAAAGACCATGGTTTAAGAGAGAAGAGATGATATTATAATATTTTTAATATTATAATACTTGGGCCAAAAGGATTTATTAAGAAAAAGAAATCAAAGGAAAGATTTATTTTGCAAAGGCCAAAGGTTTTAAAAACAATATTATAATATTTGAAATATTATAATATAAGTTTGAAAAGGTTGAAGGCATAGAACGTTTCCTTATAAATCTCCCAAATGCATATTTAAGGAGGAAAATAAAATCATGTTGCAAGGTTTTAGAGAATATATGCAAAGCCATTCGTTGAAGGCGGAGAGTGAGGAGATTCACCGAGGGAAGAGGGAGAAGGAAAATCAAAGCGCACGCGTTCGCGTTTCAAAGTAGGGACAACGAATCAAAGGGAAAACATCACACGAATTAGTTCCAACATGACAGCTAGCCCAAGTGGCAAAAAGCTCTAGTTCCAATTGATTGAATTCCATGGTATTGGATTTTCCAAACAACTTTTCTATTTTGGTCCACATATTGGTAGGAACATTTTCATCTTTAATGTGAAAAATTATGTGAGGCTTAATCAACATTAAAAATATATTAAGGGTCTCTCCTTTATCAATTAAAGATATTGTGTCAATATTATTTACAATGTTTGCCTTAGTGTTGCACTATAAGTTCATCTCAATAAATTGGTCATTTGAGTTGACCAAATATTGTATATTTATCCATCATGGATCCTTCCTTACAGAGATATAACATATCCAATATAATTTTACGTAATATAAAGTACAATGGGTGGCATAATGTTAATGTTGATTTAATCTTCACTATTTTGTTTAACAACATTAATATTAATATGTGAAATATATCTCTTCATCCAAGGGTTTCAGGCAAAAATTCACTAGGTTTATATCTAGTCTCTTAGGTGAACCATAATATTTAAAGTTCACTAGGTTTAAAGGAAAGTGACTGGAAGTGAAGATATAGACAAAGGTTCAAATCCCATAAAGGAAAGTGACTGGAAGTAAAGATATGAGCTTAACTAGTTAAATATCTTAATTTTCAAAAAAGAGACTAGGTTCAAATCTTATTAGATGATGCATGTATGATTACTAAAACCAACATAACATAATCATGATGTAATACATGTGGGACCCACTATAATTCTCTAATTATATATCCTTCATTTTTCAATAGCAATCTTAATCCCTATATAAAGTCTTTAAGTCTCTATATAGTTTGTTAAAGTTTCATGTAACTTTTTAGTAAGGAAAATTGTCTTTTTACTTTAAAAAACATCTCTTTAAGCTTTTATAAGGATTTCTTTAAGAGCGTCATCAAAATTAAGTTTGATGAATCCAACTTTTAAAAGTTATGATTTTACCATTACATTGTATTAACATAAGATAGAGGTTAATGCATCATTTTCCACATTTTAAACTATTCTTGATTAACATATTAATTATAACCATTCTATAATAATTTTTTTTTATTGATAATTATCTTATTGCTTTTAAAGCAATAATTAAAAAATATATATATATATATAATCTGTCCATTTTGGCTTTGAAATAAATATGATCTTAATAACTTTTTAAATGTCAATGGATAAAAACAATCCAAGATATATTTTCCAACAATATATATAAAATGTGTGCGTTCACACTCCTTTTTCCTTATCTGCTATTAGGATAGGTTTGTAGCTTTTGGGGTGTGATTCTTTTTTCCACCCATTTTTTTTATTTTTATTTTTTTGGCTGTAAAGGACTGTTTCTTCTATTTAAATATAAACAGCCTTTCAATCAACAAAATAAAAAAAAAAAATGTGTAAGTTCACACTCACCTATATTGTTGTTGTATCATAGAGCGAAAAAAATCGTAAAATGTATAAGTTCACACTCACCTATATTGTTGTTGTATCATAGAGCGAAAAAAGCGGAGTATCTATATTTTAGATACAGACGTGTTTTTTTTTTTTTGGGAATGCAACCACTAAACTTATTCGTAAAATGTGTAAGTTCACACTCACTTATATTGTTGTTGTATCATAGAGCCAAAAGAAGGGGAGTATCTATATTTTAGATGCAGACTTGTTTTTTTTTTTTGGGGGCTGTAACCACTAAACTTATTCGTCTTGTTAATTGTTGCCCCGGCGTGAGATGGGGACCGCCTGTTAGGCACTCAGAAGATTCAGAGTAGACTACTACCTTTACAAACTGACACCACCAAGATTTAAACCTAAGTCTCTTCTCAACAATGTCCATCCAATCTATTTACTCTAAAACAACCGATAAGTAGCGAAAAAGTCGGAGTATCTATATTTTAAAAGGAGATGTTTTAGATACCATCGGATAAGCTTAAATATGTATGACGTGGAATTTACCAAAACAATGGAAACGGTGAGTTTTTTTTTTAGTAACAATGTCGTTTCCTGTAGAACTATCCAATGATTAAATTGAAATTATAAAGAATTATAAAGTGCCCCGCTAATTTCTTGAGACCATTTGATTAAATCAGGAATTATATAAGACGGGTAGATTTTTAATAGGATTAATTTCAAACTTCAATTCTCTACCAGAAGTAATTTAATTGGCCTAGAGGTAATTCATTGAGAGGAAGAAGAAAGATTTGGATGAAATATTGGATAAGAGACCTAATCAGTTTGTTTTAAGGAAGAAGTCAAAAAAGAGAATTTTTTTTATACAAGCTTGTTTTGTTTTGTGTTTTCAATGGTCCTGTATGTGAAACGATAAGAAGAGTTCAATATATGTCTTCTCCTTCACATTAGATTCCCACTGTCAAGTCAAGTGCTGGTGGCAAGCACAATCCAAAATTGGGTTGGTAGTGTGCTTATTCTCAACATAAGGGTTGGTAGCAATCACAATCACCAACCACCAACCACAATCAAATCTTGTAATATTTTTATTGTTAAAAAATGGTTTTAATTGAAAATTATTGTTTTAATTTTTTATAATTAATTAATTTTATTAAGTTTACAATTTTATATAATAAAAAATTAATTTGTTGGGTATATTATCTGACAATTGACTATTGTACGTATACCCTTCACCGATCAAGGAGTAGTTCGCGTAGCTCATTTTTCTTGACTTTACTTTTATCGGTTTTCCTCAGGATTTTCGTGTGATTAAGACATTTTCAATGATAAGTAACTTTCAAGAGGTATTAGTAATAAGTGATGAAGATGAAATTTCACTGTAGAAATTTCGTTCCAGGCTTGTCCTTGGTACGAATATCTTAAAAAAGTGAAGAAAGGTTACAATTTCATCTTCACCTGTTCCAAATGTCTTTGGAACGATAGATGTATTAACAAATTAACAGCTATATTATATTATTTTAATTTTAATAAAATATTATTTTAAGCTCGTAGGATTGAACGTTTTGTTCATTTCAACGATGTAAAAGGTTTAAAATGATTGTGGCATAGTGGTTATAGGGGCGGACTATGCGGAGATCTGTGTGGGGGGTTTAAAATGATTGTGGCATAGTTGTGATAGGGCGGACTGAGATCTATGTGGAGGCTTCCCTGCCGAACGAACATCACATAATACTGTGGCTACCATAAAAACCGTTACGGGCAACCCACTATGTAAAACAAAAAATTAAAAAAATAAAATATTATTTTTAACGCAACATTCAAATTCATAAGTTTTAAATTCTTAAAAAAAATTTAAGTTTAAAATCTTTAAAAAAAACTATTCTTCACACATAATGTTAAATAATTGCATACATAATGTTCATGTTCAAAACAATGTTGAGTGACGCAAAGCACACAAGTTCAATCAGTTTAGAATTTCTTTGATTTGGTCTAAGGATTTGTTCAAGACTTTTTGACAAATAAAACAATAATATTTCACTCTTAAACCGCTTTATAATTTACTTTAATGGTTTATTATTAATTTACTATATAGAGGCATTGCATTTTTTTGCGATTGTTATTGGATTCTTTTTGGGTATTAGAATTTTAAATGACTACTTTAAAGCACCTTTTGAAAGGTGTGGCTCTTTCAAATATTCTTTTTGGGTATTAGAATTTTAAATGACTACTTTAAAGCACCTTTTGAAAGGTGTGGCTCTTTCAAATGGCGGCGCCGTGGAGGGAACAATGGCTTTCAGTAGCAGATGGTCGTACCCACTAAAACCAAGTATTTGGAACGTTGATTGCTATAGCAGATGGTCTACCAAAACATTAGGTGAAACTCATCAAGACCACTAAATAAACGAAAGTTGCATCCATTTTTACTACGTCTTCCTTTACAATAGCCACGCCTTGGCCTTGGCGATAATTTTTTTTTTTTCATAAATATGTTTTTTTATTAAATATATATTTTCGTTTTTGTTATAGCCTTATTTTTAGCAATTTTTATCTCCAGAGAAAATTTTAATTAGTCAGTTGCTTCTTAAAAGTTAAATTTCATTAAAATGAAGATCAAGACTATTGGAACCAACAATTATATTCCATAAAAAATAAGAGAGGTTGCAATAAAATTCTTTTTCAATTACTGGTGTGAGGCCTAACCTCCCCCTTTGTTTCTTTGAGGCCTCAATCGCCTCGAGGTCCAGGGCAATTATTTGCTTTTTAATATCATTCTATGTAAATAAACATTGACAATAATATTGTTTTTATCTTATTCCCACATCTATTTTTGTCGAGAGCATTAATGATAATTTATGAATTCCCTTTGTAGAAATATATTTTCATCCATTTATAATTGTAATTTTAATCCTTCTAAGTTCCCTAGCCTTTGCATAGTTGTTAGTTGAAGTTTCATATGATTTTAATTGAGGAAAATTTTGCCCATATTATTTAAAAAACACCACTTTCATTAGTTTTTCTTTGGAAGCACCATCAAATTTAATTTTGATAAATTTAATATCTAGACATCTTCATTTTACCATAGATTGAACTAAATCCTTTATTTTAATGTTATTGTTACAAATTTTAATCATTTATTTTACAATCATATGTTTCCATCATTTTACAATTGTAATTTTAGTCTCTCTAAGTGCCATGGCCTCTACATAGTTGTTAGTTGAAATTTCATACGATTTTGAGTAAGTATGGAGAATTTTCCTTTCATTATTTAAAAAAAAAACACATCCATTGGCTTTTCCTAAATTTCAGTTACAAGCACCATTAAAATTAATTTTGATAAATCTTTTTTTTTTTGGAAATCTCCATTTTACCATAGACTAAACCAAATCCTTTATTTTAATGTCATTATTGCAAATGATCTTCCATGTATATTCAAATCTTGTAACTAAGTGAGTAGCATCTATTTTTCCATACTTAAGACTTCCCATGATGAGCACCTTATCTATAATCATTCTACAAAAAATGCAATAATATAATTCTAAAATTGGGCATGACTTTGATATATATTTTTACAATTTCTATTATTTCTATCAAGTTATAAATTCTCACAAACAATGGAAGAACTAATCCTCCACATAATGAATAATGTTTCAACTTTGAATAATTAATCCAATATTTCATCAACTCTTTCAATGTTGATGGAGCTACCCAATATATTATCATATTTTAAAAAGCAATCCCAAATATTTTGAGCAAAGAAACAATAAATAAGCAAATGGTTTAATGTTTCTAAATCCTTATCACACAAGGCATATCTAAAAGGTCCATGATAACCTATTCTTTGTAGACTTTTTCTTATAAGAATCATACTTTGAACTAGTAAACAAAGAAATGTTGAGGCCTTAAGGAAAGCCTCTAGTGATCAGACATTCTTATAAGGAAGATCTTTGGGGGTAGGAAATTTTAATTGCTCTAAATATTCATATATTAACTTGACTAAGTATCCACCTTCTTTTGGTAGACTCTAAGCCAACTTGTTCTTTTTTTTAAAATAAGCAAACAAGACTATTGAAGCATATTTTGAAGTTTATTTATAATTTGTTTGAGTTCTTTACCTTCAACTACGTTACCAATAGAACTATATGATTTGGAGTTGTTGCTCCCTTTAATATAATATTTGACCTTTGGACCTTTACAACCTAGACATGCCTAATCCAAAGGTTTCTATTTTGAATCGGATAAAATATGACAAGACTTCACCCAAGCATTAAACCAAAAATTTGCATAACTCCCATATTTAGTTGACTATCTAATATTTTTCTTAATGAACTACAAACTATATGATATAAAGTTCCATATTTACGATACTTTGGGTAGCATTCTTTTCCTAAATAATTTCATTGTGTCAAAAGAACCTATATATTTTTGAAGTAACATTTGTTTTCAAATCTTTCCTTGATATTTGAATAATCTCCAACCAAGATTTATCCTAAGACTTGATGACAAATAGCAATTCATTCATTGAGACGAGCCTATTTAAAATATTCCTAGGGTTATAAATTGGAAGATCGATACTCTTGATTAAGAGATAGTTACATACAAGAAATATTAAAATAATACTGCATCTAAAAAGGAATGACCTAATCATCTAAATATTCATGGCCTAATTCTAATACTAAACCAATTTAATAAAATACTTTTAACATTCCCCCATTATTACATTATTTAGGATAGGAAATAGTAGGACCCTCTTTAAGTTAGAGGATTTTAGGCTCTAGCTCTTGGCTCTGGCTCGTGGTTCTAGCTACCTCTAGGTTTACCTTAGGGTTTATTTCTAGGTCTATTACCACTGTACTTGTGTTTGGGTATACCACTAGGTTGTTCTTTATGTTTGTCATTGGGTCTTTCTTTGGTTCTATCATTGGCTTTGCCATTAGGTCTACCTATGGGTTTGTTGCCTTTGGGATTTCCTCTATGTCTTCCTTTAGGACTACCTCTCAAAATATGTGTGTACCAAACGAGTAATGGCATGTCATTAAATGGTAATGATTGTCCCTTATTTCAGACCTCACACTCTCTCTCAACTGGTGCACTTAACCCAAGTATTTCTTAATGATAAACCAAATCACCTTAATACCATATGTTTAAAACATACTTATATTACCTTGCTATGATACCGATGATGGAAAATTAGCAATTCATTCATTAAGGCAAGAGCCTATTTAATACATGCCTTAGGGTTACAAATTGGAAGATCAATACTATTGATTAAGAGACTGTTAAATGCAAGAAATAGTAAAATAATATTGCATTTAAAAATAGATTATCTAATTGTCTAAAGATGCGTGACCTAATTATAATACTAAAATAATGTAATAACATATTCCTAGCAAGACCAAAGTTATAAGTCTACAATTTCACAAGTATGTTCCTCCAATACTAGTTTCATTACAAACCCTAGCCCACTTACAAAGAGAAAACCTAAATTTTTCCTTACATGCTTTTCAAAGAAAGTCTCTTTGAATTTGATGAATTTATGATGTTATATCTACTACTAATTTTGAAAATGAGAAATGAGTCTTTATGGGTTGTAGCCTTCCCACAATTGCTAAGAACATATCTTTCAAACCTATCAAACAAGCTTTCATTCTATCCAAGCATGAGATCCAAAGATCCTTTTATTTACTTTATAAGATAAAGGAATACCCTAAATTATCCATAATAATTTAATGTAAATATAGGGTAGTGTTATGAAGAACACAAGCTTATACTAAGAGGGGGGTGAATAGTAGAAGACCACTTTCTACTTTTCTTTTCTAATCAATATTATGCAATGTATCAATAGCAATATCAACAAAAATAATCAAAGTAATGCACAGATCACCACACAAAATAAAGACACAAATTTAACAAGGTTCACCCAATGTGGGCTACTCCATGGAGAAAATATTTCACTAAAAATTTCTCAATCAATATCTTGGGAATCCTTTCCCTATTACAATGTTTATGGAAATTTGTCTAAAGGAGACACCAATACCCTAATCAAGTTTGTGGATCTCTATCCATAGGAGAACTCCTTTCTTCTCTGCTTTGGCTGGTGATCTTCTAAAAGAATTGCTACCTCCACTACACTAGCTAATGGATCTCTATCCACTGAAGACTCTTTTTCTCACTCAAAATACCTATCCTCATTGCCCTAGTTAATGTATCTCTATCCACTAGAGACTGTTGTCCTCTATACTCTATCACCTCCAAAGCTTACTCTTTGCTATGTCTCAAATTTGCACTAAACACAGTCCCTAAATCTACACCAAACTCTATTCTCAACTATGTACTAAAAATAGTCCTTTAGTCTAGCACAAATATATTTTCAATATTTTCCCTCAAGCCTTAACACAAAGTTTGACTCAATCACAAATCAACTCTACTAGATCTTCCCCAAACCTTAACTCAAGGTTTGAACAAATCAATCAATCAACTCTAATCTCAAGTCTTCTTAAAGACTTATCTCAAATATGCCTTGTAAGATTCCATAAAATCTCACACTAATCTGTCCACAAGTCCTCTCTAGAACTTGTCCAATATACTCAACAATATCTATCCTCAAATTTGTATTGTAAGCTTCCACAAAAGCTCACATCAATATGTCCACAAGTCTTCTCAAAGACTTACCTCAAATCGGCTCAACAAGCCCTCACTAGAACTTGTCAAATCTGCTCAACAATATCTATCCTCAAATATGTATTGTAAGCTTCAACAAAAGCTCACACAAATATGCCCACTAGTCTTCTTAAAGAATTGCTTCAAAATTGCTCAACAAGTCCTCACTAGAACTAGTCCAGTCTCATAGAAACATATAGAGAATTATTAGAGACTCAATATGCTTCAAACTCACCACAATGCTCAATTACTTTCAATATCTCTTTTCATCACAAAAACATATAGATAATTGTTAGAGACTCAATATGCTTCACATTCACCACAACACTCAATTAATTTCAATCTCACTTTTTATCACAAAAACATATAGAGAATTGTTAGAGACTCAATATGTTTCACACTCACAAACACTCAACCTCTTTCTCAACTCAATTCAAAATATGGAACATTTTGTTTCACAAAACTTGAACTAGCACTTCAACACATCCACTTGACTAGGCTCAACCAACTCTACTTAACCAATCACTCAATGAAATAATCCCCACTCACAAACCCTAGCCCAAACATATGAACACTCACTCAATTTTTTCTAAAAATGCTTATCAAAAAATCTCACATAAAAATGATACTCATGATATTTTGCAAACCCTAGTTCAAGTTCTTCACTCAATCAATCACTTCAACAACAATGCTAATCAAACAATCCTTTTCACTCCAACTTAGCATTCAAAACATTCAACAATCACTCACTAGGAAGATGTGCCCATACCTTTTTTTTTGGTGTAGAAGTGCCCTTCAAAACCTGTCTCAATCATAATTTTCTTCTTTACCAATTTTAATGGTTAGATGATAAAATATCACCCTAACACTCTCTCAAAATATTTCCTTAATTACAAAAATAATCAAACTAAAATACACCTTATTACTCCTTGAAATTAGCAACCATCAAATCACAGATAAAAATAATTACTCGATTTCTCCTTATAATCTCCAATTTTAATTAATCAATCTCCAAAAATATACCTTTCAAAATAATATTGGCATACCCTTTTATCTCCCTCAAAATACTCAATATACAAATTAATTTAGGCAAGCATTAAAATTTATAACCATCCAAAATATTTTATTTTTCTCAACCTTCGCACATTCGAAATAATAAAAAATATTTTATTTTTCTCAACCTTAGCACATCTGAAATAATCAAGCGACCAACACAAATGACATCAGTGCATACCTTAATATTACCAAAATGCCTCGGTGGGTTTCGAGCGAGAGATCACTCTCCATCATGCGCCTTATCAAGGTGCTAGCCCACCATGTTAGCTAAGTGCTTCCACGAGGAAGGGAAAGCATAAGCATCCCTTTATCCCTTCGTTTAGCGCTACTCAAAAATAAAAACTACCCTCTCTTCCTTGAAAAACTAAACCCGATAGGATTCGAACCTTGCACGCCTTGCTTTCCACACGACTTAGCACTATCCGCCATTTCCAATTGTGCTACACAAGGCTATGTGAGGTAAGAGGAGCCTCACTCCTATTTATTCATGCTTCTACCATCGAAGATATTTCAAACATGAAAAATTTGTGTCCTTTTATTTTTTGCACGATTCTTGGAGCATAGGAATTTGATCGATAGCATTAGGGATGTAAGGCAAATGTCTTTACCACCATTTATACACGATGCTTCATTTTTTTGGTAAATAAGATACTATAGCATTAATACCAGGTTTTACAGGTTGACCCAAAACCTTTTACAAAAATCAACCCAAGGCTATTGAAGCCATAAAACGGTGCTTCATGCCATAAAACGTCGGTGCTATTAAATCGAATTTAAAATTTGATTTTTGACTTAGCCTTATAACCCTCTTTAGGGTTGATTAAATTAATAATTAAATTATAATTGACTTAAATAACTTTGGAAGTTAATTAAATTAGTTAATAATTAATTTATAATAAAATTATATTAATTAATTTATAATTAATTTAAATTTCTCGTTTTAATATTATAATAAAATATTATAATATTATTTGCTTGGGCCTCTTCTTTGCACTTTAGACCACATCTGACTACCTAGAACCGGATCTGACCAAACTCTCATTTTTGCACTGATTGTGGAACTGCTTCTCCTTGCACTGCTCACTGAAACTAACTTTTTAAATCAATGACTACTCACTCTTCACATCAATGACAACTCATCTACTCAAAATGTCAAAAAATATCCCCATTTGTCATTGATGGCAACCCAATTATCTTTTCAAATTTTCTTGACCTTTTTCTGTCTTGCTCCCCCTAGGAAACTGCTCCCCTTCACTTAATGCTCTCTTCTTAAATAAAATATCTCCCCCTTTGACATCAATGGTAAAGGGTCACCTTTGGGGATCGGGGCTAAGAATGAGTCTCTTAGCTTAGCCCCTCCCCCACCTCCTCTTGAGGTGGTTAATTCTAGGGTGGGAGTATTATAGAAATTGATGAAGTACTTATTCATTCTGATTGATATCAATATAAAGGTTACAATGTGGTTATGAGTTGGTTTATCTAACCAACTTGGTGGTTAATAAACCAACCTAGAGAGCACCTACGAGCGCTATTCTTTTACTTTGCTAATAATGTAATGTATATAACATATATGCTAACATCCCCCCTTATTACATTATTGGTAAATTCCAATAGTATCTCGAAATTTTTCATATTTGATATGCCCAAGTGCTTTGGTAAAGATATCGACAACTTGCGCATTAGTAGGAATGTATTGAAGTTGTATATGGTGCTTGGGAACTTCATGTCGAATAAAATGACATCTGGTATCAACATGTTTGGTACGTTCATGAAAAATTGGATTTTTGACAAGATTCAAAACACCTTGATTGTCACAAAACAAATGAAGAGGAAGATTCTTTGGAAGGCCCATGTTTGTAAGAATGCGACTTAACCACATTATCTCGCAGACTGCTTCACTGGCTGCACGATATTTTGCTTCTGTAGAAGATAAAGCAACCACATGCTGCTTCTTACTGTGCCATGAGATAGGTCTAGATCCTAGATGAAAAACATCAGCGCATACCTTAATATTACCAAAATGCCTCGGTGGGTTTCGAACGAGAGATCACTCTCCATCATGCGCCTTATCAAGGTGCTAGCCCACCATGTTGGCTAAGTGCTTCCACAGGGAAGGGAAAGCATAAGCATCCCTTTATCCCTTCGTTTAGCGCTACTCAAAAATAAAAACTACCCTCTCTTCCTTGAAAAACTAAACCCGATAGGATTCGAACCTTGCACGCCTTGCTTTCCACACGACTTAGCACTATCCGCCATTTCCAATTGTGCTACACAAGGCTGTGTGAGGTAAGAGGAGCCTCGCTCCTATTTATTCATGCTTCTACCATCGAAGATATTTCAAACATGAAAAAATTGTGTCCTTTTATTTTGCGCACGATTCTTGGAGCATAGGAATTTGATCGATAGCATTAGGGATGTAAGGCAAATGTCTTTACCACAATTTATACACGATGCTTCATTTTTTTGGTAGATAAGATACTATAGCATTAATACCGAGTTTTATAGGTTGACCCAAAACCTTTTACAAAAATCAACCCAAGGCTATTGAAGCCATAAAATGATGCTTCATGCCATAAAACGTCGGTGCTATTAAATCGAATTTAAAATTTGATATTTGACTTAGCCTTATAACCCTATTTAGGGTTGATTAAATTAATAATTAAATTAAAATTAAATTATAATTAACTTAAATAACTTTGGAAGTTAATTAAATTAGTTAATAATTAATTTATAATAAAATTATATTAATTAATTTATAATTAATTTAAATTTCTCGTTTTAATATTATAATAAAATATTATAATATTATTTGCTTAGGCCTCTTCTTTGCACTTTAGACCACGTCTGACTACCTAGAACCGGATCTGACCAAACTCTCATTTTTGCACTGATTGTGGAACTGCTTCTCCTTGTACTGCTCACTGAAACTAACTTTTTAAATCAATGACTACTCACTCTTCACATCAATGACAACTCATCTACTCAAAATGTCAAAAAATATCCCCCTTTGTCATTGATGGCAACCCAATTATCTTTTCAAATTTTCTTAACCTTTTTCTGTCTTGCTCCCCCTAGGAAACTGCTCCCCTTGACTCAATGCTCTCTTCTTAAATAAAATATCTCCCCCTTTGACATCAATGGCAAAGGGTCACCTTTGGGGATCGGGGCTAAGAATGAGTCTCTTAGCTTAGCCCCTCCCCCACCTCCTCTTGATGTGGTTAATTCTAGGGTGGGAGTATTATAGAAATTGATGAAGCACTTATTCATTCTGATTGATATCAATATAAAGGTTACAATGTGGTTATGAGTTGGTTTATCTAACCAACTTGGTGGTTAATAAACCAACCTAGAGAGCGCCTACGAGCGCTATTCTTTTGCTTTGCTAATAATGTAATGTATATAACATATATGCTAACATCCCCCCTTATTACATTATTGGCAAATTCCAATAGTATCTCGAAATTTTTCATATTTGATACGCCCAAGTGCTTTGGTAAAGATATCGGCAACTTGCGCATCAGTAGGAATGTATTGAAGTTGTATATGGTGCTTGGGAACTTCATCTCGAATAAAATGACATCTGGTATCAACATGTTTGGTACGTTCATGAAAAATTGGATTTTTGACAAGATTCAAAACACCTTGATTGTCGCAAAACAAATGAAGAGGAAGATTCTTTGGAAGGCCCATGTTTGTAAGAATGCGACTTAACCACATTATCTCGTAGACTGCTTCACTGGTTGCACGATATTCTGCTTCTATAGAAGATAAAGCAACCACATGCTGCTTCTTATTGTGCCATGAGATAGGTCCAGATCCTAGATGAAAAACATATCCAGAAGTGGATTTACGATCATCAATAGATCCAGCATAATCCGAGTCTGTGTATCCTAGTAAGAAAAACTTATTATTCTTTCTATATTCCAGACCATAATTTGTACTACCACGAACATAATGAAGAACTCTTTTTGCTGCTTTCCAGTGACTCATCTTAGGCTCTTGCATGAACCTTGAAAGATATCCCACAACAAAATTGAGATCTGGCCTGGTATTTGTCGGATATAGGAGACTCCCAATCAATCGGCGATAGAGAGTACCATCTACCCGAGGTGATTCATCATATCGAGATAACCTAAGTCCTTGCTCCATTGGAGTTGCTTTTGACTTACGGTTAGTCATCCGATATTTTTCTACTAAAGTCTTGGCATATTTCTTTTGTGTTACTCTAATATGAAATTTTTCTGAGTAACTTCTAAACCAAGACAATAGTGCGAAGTCCTAGATCTGTCATTTCAAATGATTGCTTCAAATCATTTTTCACTAAGTCAATCATTCTTTCTGAGCTTCCTGTTATGATCAGATCGTCTACATAAAGTACAAGGATCACTATATCAGAACCATTTTTCTTAATATAGAGATTTGCATCTGAAGGACTTCTTTTGAATTCATGCTGCACAAGGTGACTGTCTATCTTGATATACCAAGCTCGAGGAGCTTGTTTTAGTCCATACAAGGATTTGATCAACTTGCATACTTTTTGTTCTTGCCCCTCGACCACGAACCCTTCTGGTTGAGTCATGTATACTTCTTCTTGTAAGTCACCATTCAAGAAGGCACTTTTAACATCCATCTGATGCAACTTCCACCCAAACTGAGCTCCCATGGCACAAAGTACTCGAATGGTAGTCATTTTTGCAGTGGGGGCAAAAGTCTCTTCATAGTCTATGCCTTCTTTCTGAGCATATCCCTTCGCAACAAGTCGGGCTTTATGCTTATCAATAGATCCATCTGCCTTATACTTCACTTTGAACACCCATTTGCAGCCTATGGGTTTCTTTCCTGTTGGCAGATCGACTAACTTCCAAGTATTATTTTTAAGGAGAGACTTATGTTCTACATCCATGGCCTCTTTCCACTATGGTTTATCAAGTGCAGATTGAACCGTTGTGGGTTCATTTGCATTCAATGTAGACATATAAATCTTTTCTCCATCCTCATCTTCTTCTCTATCATTTTCTGTACCCACTGACAAATCATCAAAGTGTTGACAAAGTTCGTCAACCTCTGAAGTAGATTCCTCTGCTCTCATCTATTGAGTCATACTACGAGTACATGGCCTATCGAGAGATAGATCTGGAAGGGATTTCAACTTAGCATCTCTCAAAGTGCTAGTATACCATTTTGGAACTTTCTGTTGTTTTTGTGGAAGTTGAACCTCCTTCTTAGGTTCTTCTTCATCTAGGTATACAGTTGTGGATGTGTCTTTTGATGTGAAGGCTTCATCAAATACAACATCTCTACTTACATGTGTCTTCTTGGTCTTAGGATCAATCAATCGATAACCTTTTGAGTACTCATCATAGCCAAGAAAGATACACTGCAGGGTTTTCTCATCCAGCTTCCTCCTTTTCTATTTTGGAATGTGCATGAATGCTTTACATCCAAACACCCTTAGATGAGAAATGGAAGGTTTCTTACCACTCCATGCTCCTTGTGGTGTTTTCCCTTGTAGAGCTCTAGTGGGTGCTCTATTTAGGAGGTATAATGTTGTGTGCCCAATATTGATCCTCAAGATGTGCTCCCTTTAGCATACATCGAACCATTTCCATAATGGAACGATTTCTTCTTTCTGCAACTCCATTCTGCTGAGGTGTATAGGTTGTAGTCAGTTGTCTTTTGATCCCATGTTTCTTAAGAAACTCTGAAAACTCTTCAGAGGTGTATTCCCCCCCTCGATCTGAGCGGAGGGTTTTTATCAAACAACCCGACTCCTTCTCAACAAGTTTCTTGAATTGTTGAAAGTAGAGAAATGCTTCTGATTTCAACTGAAGAAAGAAAACCCACATCTTTCATGAGTAATCATCAACGAATAGTTGAAAATACTTTTTCCCACCATAGTTGGTTGGCATAGGACCACACAGATCGGTATGTACCAGCTCTAAAGGGTTTGTAGCTCGAGAGGAGCTAGCTTCAAAAGGTACTCGGTGTTGCTTCCCTGCTAAGCAATCTGAGCAAACTGGTAAGATAGATGAGAGTGGTGGAAGACCTTTCACCATCCCATATTTGTGTAATTCAAGCAAATATCTAGAACTGAGGTGCCCATAACGTCGATGCCAGAGAGAGGTGGCCTCCTTTGTAGTTGCAGCCAGAGCAACATGAGGAGTTGAAAGTGCATCGAGAATGAACAAGCCATGTTTGTAGGATCCGGTTGCAACATGTTTACCATTGTGGGTGATAAAACATCTCTTCTTGCCTTTGACAACTCGAAACACGACATCCATGTTTCTATCCAACATTTGTGTGACTGAAAGCAGATTATTGGCTAAGCCTGGAACATAGAGAACCTTCTCAATTTGACAATTACCATCAGGAAGGGACACAAAAATATCCCCTTCTCCCTTTACTTGATATACTTGATTGTCAGCAATTGTGATTGGCTTACCCTCTTTCTCCACAAAAGTATCAAACCATGATTTGTCCCCAGTCATGTGTTTGCTAGCTCCTGAATCAATATACCATACAACATCTATCTGGGAAGATGAAGTATGGGTCATGAGCACCTTGTGTGCTCTTTCAGAGTCAGAATCTGAATCGGACCCAGGAGAATCTGAGTCTGAGTTGGAGTCAGCATAAGCAACATGGCCTTTAGATTGCTTATGCTTATTGTATTTCTGCTTGTTCTTGCCCTTCTTCTGAGGACCTCTATCGTTTTGTCGCTTGTTTTTGAACCAACACCTGTTGGTGTCATGGTTATTCATATCACAAATTTTGCAATATTTTGTATCTTTTTGCTGATTTTGCTTCCCTTTTCCTTTGGAAGAAGCACCCCCTTTTTGAAACTGACCTTGCTTTTTACCACTTTGTTGTGTGGAAAGAGCATTATCTGGCACATCATCTTTCTGGACCTGAGTTGCCTCCTCAGTCTGAAGCAAGTTTACCAGCTCCACAAATGATACTTGTCTACCAGAAACATTGAGAGAAGTGATCAACATCTTGTAGGAATTTGGCAATGCTCTCAAGATGATAGAGTTCAAGATATCATCATCCACTGGTTTTCCCATGGCATTCAATTTGGCTTTCAAGTCAGCCACTCTGCAAAGGAATATATCAACTGTTTCCCCAGAATTCATACTGAGATTATGTAGTTGAGTTTGAAGGTGTAGAATAGTGGATTGATTCTTTCCTTCATATACTTGTGATCAAGGCATCCCAAGCTATCTTACTAGTTTTTGCATCACAAATATGAGGTTGCACCTCATCTGTAGTAGCAAGCAAGATAAACACGAGACTCTTCTTGTCTTTCTTATCCCAAGCATCTTGATCTATTCCTGTTGTCTGAGGGCATTTTGTAGTGCCAGTCACTACATCCCATAAATCTTCCAACTGAAGTATGGCTTTCATCTTTGTTTTCCATGGAACAAAGTTAGGACCTTTCAACAATTGTGAATCTGAGAGATACTTATGAATTGTGGCCATTATGAAGGTTCCTTATATCACCAATTGGTCTCCCTTTCTTTATACCTCGAGATCTTTATATTGTAACCATTCAATATATACCCGCCCTTACGTGAGGGAAACTATAGGTATATATGAAAAGTATACTACTCAATATGTACTCGCCCTTACGTGAGGGAGACTATAAGTACATATGAGAAGCACAATATATTGAACATAGGCGATACTGAAAGGGCATCGTGTTGTTAATGACACCTACCATAGAAAGTTTTATTCCGCATGCGTGGGGCGTAACTTCCCCTAAACACTTTGGAAAAAACTTTCGTCAGGATTTACGCCTAACAACAATCACGATGTGGGTATGAAATGGGGAAAAAAAACTGGTTTGCCTTATTTCTCCCCGATGATTTATAGAGAACAAGCTCAGACGTCATTGTTGCAGCTATATTAGGCGGCGAATATAGTAGTCCAAAGCACGACAACATTACCTGTAAGTGTGGACCAGAGGTATCTCAAATACCGAACGCTGCTGTGCAATAAATTGCACAAATAGGGTATAAATTTGGGGTCTTATATTTTGTTTAATTTATGATTGTGAATGCAAGAAAATAGAATATTTAAATGCAAAAGAAACAATCATAAATGCCCACAAATTTTAGCACCTATTACAAATCTAGCAATTATTCTGCCAAATGGTTTGATTTCCCCCCTTTATCTGACAATTTTGCAAATGAATCATGTGAAAAACTGAGATCTCCCCCCTTCGAATTGCAAAATAGACAAGGAGTGAGGAAAAAAATACCTGAAAAACCCCCAAAAAAAAAATTTGGAGCCTTCAAGGCGTCATTGGACTGCATAGGTGTCAAATGACCACTTTCGGGCGTCAACTGTGCTTTTAGGGCGTCAACTGTGCCTTTCGAGCGTCAACTGTGCTTTTCGGGCATCAACAAGGCACGGCGGAGCGTCAAATATGCCACCCTCCATCACAATCTATGCGGGGCATCAAAAAAAAACTTACCCGCCGTCACAGTGCACGCAGGGCATCAAAAAATCTTCCCCGAAGGGACTTGAAACCGCAACCTACCGCCGAACAATCACCGCGCTTACCACGTGAGCCAGAGGGCCCGATGAGAACAAGCGGGGACCAGGTATGTATTAGCAGCTTTGGGGCCGGAGAAGGGAGAAAAAAAATTTAATCCCACATGGCCTATGCGGCCACTGTGGGAGTTCTTTAAAACTTTTGAAAGCTACTATAGCTTTCGGTTGCCTTCGGGCAACCACCCTGCCCTTTTGCCTCCACAACCGTCGAACCACGTCCCCGATCCGCTCTGTCTACATCCTCGATCTACGTGTTCCCTCTGTCTATGTGCCTCACGTGTTCGCTCTGTCTGCATCCTTTGTCTGCATGTTCCCTCCGTTAGGGTCCTCCAGTCTCGTGTCTGCGTTCATCAGTCTCGCGTCCGTCAGGGTCCTCCAGTCGCGTTGGCTGGTAGTCTTGTCTGCGTCCGTGGCTCTGATACCATATAGAAATTGATGAAGCACTTATTCATTCTGATTGATATCAATATAAAGGTTACAATGTGGTTATGAGTTGGTTTATCTAACCAACTTGGTGGTTAATAAACCAACCTAGAGAGCGCCTACGAGCGCTATTCTTTTGCTTTGCTAATAATGTAATGTATATAACATATATGCTAACAAGTATTTCTACTCCTAGTATGCACTGATATTTACCTTTGTCTACTTTCCTTCTCATCTGATCCTTTTGATTCCTCTAACTATTCCTATTTCTTCTTGTCTCTAGAATTTTGGTTCTACACCACTTTGTTGTATGTCCATCATTATTGCACTTGTAACACTTAATATTGTTATTCCTTGAAGGTGCAGATATCTTGGGATTTCTTCTGGTGAAGCCATATCTATTTATGTCATGGACCCTGCAATTCATTACCTTGTGAGAAAACTGATTACATGAGTAGCAATACCCATAAAAAAGTTATCTATTTTTTAAGTTCCCATATTCTTGTTGTTCACGTGTCCTGCACTATGAAGCTTTGTGCCCAAATATATGACATGAGAAACATTATTGATTGAAATTTTCTTGCCTTGACCTCATTGGTTTCTTAGTCTCTTTTACCCTGTGTTGGTTCCTATTCCATTTGTTCCTCTTTTGTGCATTGTTCTTTTCCTTGTTGAACTTCCTATCGTCCAACTCATACTTAGAAGTCTAAATTTCTCTCACACCATATTATTCTAAAGTTTCTTCTTCAGAACTTGAGATTTACTCTTCTTATTGTTTCTTCTGTACTTGTTCAAAACCAAGACCTATCTTGCTTGATCTAGGCTTTTCTGTCTTGATAATATTATCCAAATTATTTGAGCTTCTTCCAAACCTATATAACCTGTATTTAGACTCTCTTATTTCTTCTCTTAGTAGAGCCACTTCATGTTCTAATTTTTCACATTCTAAGACCTTTGCTTCTAACTTATCCTTGAACTTCTTTATCTTATCCATTGACTTATATAGATCCTCTATAAGCTTTCCTCTTTCTTCATCACATTCTTGAAATTGAAGCTTAAGTTGGGAATTTTGCCTTCTTACCTTATTCAATGTGTTAATAACATACATAAGATCTCCCTCAAGATCAACTTATTTTTTTTAAGTCTTTCTCTATTTGTTTTCCTTTGAAAACATCTTCATTATTTTCTGACTTGTCTTTTATAGGATCACCTTCTTCTTCTTCTTGTGCAGTAGAATATTCTCTTCTGATCCTTCAAGTGTATCTTCATATTCATCATCACTAAAACTAAAACTATTCTTTGTACAACTATATTCAAGATGTCCAAAATTACCATATCTAAAACACTTGAGAATTATTGATGATATTTTCTTAACTTCTTTTTTTTCTTCTGTCCGACATATTTATCATTATCTGAGAAACTATTATCAGTATCACTTGAGTACTTACTTGCCTTATCTTCATAGTAACTCCTCTTCTATATTTGAAATAACTTCTTTCCTTTTTTGCCTTGTCCATCCTTACCTTTCTTTTGGTACCTATATTTTTTTGATTCCTTGTTCTTATGATCCTATTTTTCTTCATCATTGCTATTTCTGGCTTCTTGACAATTAGTTGCATAGTGACCATAATTTTCACAATTGAAACATCTAAAATATTTTACATCTTTAAATCTTCTTGGATTCTTATTCCTTCTACCATAATTTGCTTCTTCATCACTGGATGACTCATTGCTTGAACATGATTTCTTGCCCTTTGTCTTCTTAGTAGCTTTGAAGGATGCTTCCTTTCGGAGATTAAGTTCCTCTTTTATTCTCATCTCAAAAGTTGTAATAATACCAAGTAATACATATCTTGTCAAAAGATCACCATATTTTGATTTCTCTATAGAAGAGATCTTTTCACTAAACCTTTTGGAAGTGATCTTAAGATCTTATCACAAACATTAGATTCTTCAATATCAAGTCCAAGTCCTTGCATGACATTAACAACCTCATCTACACGAAATAGATAAGTACTAATGTTTTCATCATCCTTCATTCTTAAATCTTTAAATTTTCCTTTGAGATTTCGTATCTTTACCTTTTTGACACTTTTATGTCCTTCATATATGCTTTGTAAATTATCTCAAATTCCTTTTGCTTATTTGCAATGCATAACCTTTATGAACTCTATTCTATGCAAACATCATAAAATTGTATTTATTTCTTTTGAATTGTAATGATGTTGAAGTTTACCATCTTTATCTATAGGTGGAGTAGGTGGTGGTGTGTATCCATGTTCAATTGCTTCCCATATTTCATTTCCAAGTGTCATCAAGTAAATATTCATTCTCATACTCCAAAATATATAATCGCTTCCATAAAATACTGGTGTTGAATTATTTGAGGATCCATTCTTAGAATCTATTGTGTTCTTGTAAGATTTTTCTTCAAGCTGTTAAACTCTTCCAAAGGAACCCGCTCTGATACCAATTAAAGAACACAAACTTATATTGAGAGGGGGGTGAACAACATAAGATCACTTTTTAATTTTCTTTTCCAATCAATATTATACAATGTATCAATAGAAATATCAACAATTGAGAGGGGGGGTGAACAACATAAGAAATTGAGAGGGGGGGTGAACAACATAAGATCACTTTTTAATTTTCTTTTCCAATCAATATTATACAATGTATCAATAGAAATATCAACAATAGTAATCAAAGTAATGCACAAATCACCACAAACAATAGAGATATCAATTTAATGTGGTTCGCCCAATGTGGGCTACTCCATGGAGAAAATATTTCACTAAATTTTTCTCAATCAATCTCTTGGGAATCCTTTCCCTATTACAATATTTATGAAATCTATCCAAAGGAGACACCAATATCCTAATCAAGTTCATGGATATTTATCCATAAGATAACTCCTTTCTACTCTACTCTGGTTGGTGATCTTCTAGAAGAATTGCTACCTGCACTACATTGACTAATGGATATCTATCCATTGAAGACTCCTATCCTCACTCAGAAGACATGTCCTCACTGCCTTTTCTAATGGATCTCTATCCACTGGAGACTATCATCATCTATACTCTATCACCTCCAAAGCTTACTCTTTGCTCTATCTCAAATATACAATAAACACAGTCCTTCGATCTAGCACAAATCTGCTCCATATCTGTTTTTGTTCTGGCATAAACCTGTCCTCAAATATACACCAAAATTTATCCTTAAATTTGCACTAAATACAGTACTTCAACTGAGCACAAATATATCCTCAACATCTCTCCTAAAGCCTTAACACAAAGCTTGACTCAATCACAAATTAAATATGCTAGATCTGACCCAAACCTTAACTCAAGGTTTGAAAAAATTAGTCAATCAACTCTGCTCTCAAGTATTCTCAAATAATTTTCTCAAATCTTCCTTGTAAGCTTCCAAAAAATCTCACACTAATATGTCCACAAGTCCTTTCTAGAACCTATCCAATCTGCTCAACAATATTTGTCCTCAAATTTGTATTGTAAGCTTCCATAAAATCTCACATCAATCTGTCCACAAGACTTCTCAAAGACTTGCCTCAAATATGCTGAACAAGTCCTCACTAGAATTTATCCAATATGCTCAACAATCTCTATCCTCAAATCTGTATTGTAGGCTTTCACAAAAGCTCACACAAATATGTCCACAAGTCTTCTCAAGGACTTACCTCAAAACTGCTCAACTAGTCCTCACTAGAACTTGTCCAATCTCAAAAAAACATATAGAGAATTGTTAAACTCAATATACTTCACACTCACCACAATGTTCAATTACTTTCAATATCACTTTTTATCACAGAAACACATAGAGAATTGTTAGAGACTCAATATGCTTCACATTCACCACAATACTCAATTACTTTCAATCTCACTTTTTATCACAAAAACATATAGAGAATTATTAGAGACTCAATATGTTTCACACTCACAAATACTCAACCTCTTTCTCAACTCAATTTACAATATGGAACAATTTGTTTCATAGAACTTGAACTATCACTTCAACACATCCACTTGACTAGGCTCAATCAACTCTACTTAACCAATCATTCAATGAAATAATAACCGCTCACAAACCCTAGTCCAAACATATGAACACTCACTCAATTGTTTCTAATAATTCTTATCAAACAATCTCACATAACAATGATACTCATTATCATTTTCAAACCCTAGTTCAAGTTATTCACTCAATCAATCACTTCAACAACAATGCTAATCAAACAATTATTTTCACTCCAACTTAGCATTCACAAAATTCAATAATCACTCACTAGGAAGATGTGCACATACCTTTTTATTTGATGTAGAAGTGCCCTTCAAAACCTGTCTCAATCACAATTTTCTTCTTTGCCAATTTTAATGGTTAGATGACAAAATATCACCCTAACACTCTTAAAATATTTCCTCAATTACAAAAATAATTAAACTCAAATACACCTTATTACTCCTTGAAATTAGCAATCATAAAATCACACATAAAAATAATTACTTAATTGCTCCTTATAATCTCCAATTTTAATTAATCAATCTCCAAAAATTAACCTTTCAAAATAATATTTGCCTACCCTTTTATCTCCCTCAAAATACTCAATATCCAAATTAATTCAGGCAAACATTAAAATTTATAACCATAAAAAATATTTTATTTTTCTCAACCTTAGCACATCCAAAATAATAAAAATATTTAATTTTTCTCAACCTTAGCACATCCGAAATAATAAAATGACCAACATAAATGACATCAGTGCATACCTTAATAAAAAAATGCCCTCTCTTCCTTGTAAAAATGAACTCGACGAGATTCAAACCTTGCACGCCTTGCCTACCACACGACTTATCACTATCAATCATTTCCAGCTGCACCACACAACACTGTGTGAGGTAAGAGGAGCTTCACTCTTATTTATTCATATTTCTACTACTGGAGACCTTTCAATTGTGAAAAAATCTGTCCTTTTATTTTGCGCACGATTCTTGGAGCATACGAATTCGATTGGTAGAATTAGAGGTTTAAGGCAAATGTCTTTGCCATCATTTTTACATGATTCTTCATTCTATAAAATGTCGATGCTATTAAATCGAATTTCACATTCGATTTTTGACTTAGCCTTATAACCCTCTTTAGGGTTTATTAAATTAATAAAATATTAATAATTAATTTAAAATTAAATTATAATTAACTTAATTAGCTATAGAAGTAAATTAAATTAATTAATTAATTAATTTATAATAAAATTATATTAATTAATTTAAATTTTCCTTTTTAATATTATAATAAAATAATATAATATTATTTGCTTGGGCCTCTTCTTTGCACTTTAGACCACATCTGACTATCTAGAACTGGATCTGTCCAAATATCCTTTTTGCACTGATTGTGGAACTGCTTCTCCTTGCACTGCTCGCTGAAACTAACTTTTGACATCAACAACCACTCACTTTTGACATCAATGACAACTCATCTACTCAAAATATCCAACATATTACTGATAAAATTTGTGATTTTGTAGTATTAACCAATTGTTCAATAGCCTTCTCATATCATGATAAAATTGATTTAAACTTCATGGC
Source organism: Wollemia nobilis (assembly GCA_028583015.1). Classification (NCBI taxonomy): domain Eukaryota; kingdom Viridiplantae; phylum Streptophyta; class Pinopsida; order Araucariales; family Araucariaceae; genus Wollemia; species Wollemia nobilis. The sequence goes on along the minus strand of JAQPPZ010016911.1, from coordinate 958,598 downwards.
TACACTAACTAAGGGTTGACTCAAAAGAAATTTATCATTAAAAATTGGATATGAGATTCGAAGGAACGAGTTTGTACAACCTAAATACATTTAATTTTTCCATCAAAACTTTTCTTTGAGAAAGCTCTCCCTAATGTCTCCATAAGAACAATAAATAGATAAGGAGATAGTGGATTACCTTCATGGAGTCCACTGAATGACTTAAAGTAACCAACATGGGAACCATTGATAAAAATAGAATATTTTAGATTGTTATAACAACATTTAATCCATTCATGCAAACCTTCATAACAAACAAACTATTTGAGAATGTCATGTCGAATATTTCAGCAAACCCTATCATATGCTTTGTTTATTTTTAATTTCAAAAGCATATGATGAGTGGTTATTTGACACATATTTTTGTACTAGAATTATTTCATTATTACAATTATATGATGATTATGATATATTTTCTATGAATTATTATTGAATAAAATATGATTTATTAGGAAAACTGATTAATTACCATAATCTAACAAATGTGTTTGATTTATATCAAATTTGTCCGAGTTTTGAGAAAAATGTAGGAAAAAGATATGGATTATCGATGAAGAGATTGTAGAGCTTTGGAGTGCACCTCAGATGAGAAGAGGAACCAACAAAGTTTGATGACAACAGTAATTGATCTTGTTATAGATGTTGATTACTGAAGTATGTTACTGAAGGTAACTACTAAAGGTAATTACTGAAGGTAACTACTGAAGGTAACTTCTAACGATAGTTACTGAAGATAGTTACTAAAAAATGTTTTACCAGTATTTACTGAAAGATAATAAAGTATTTTGAATTCAGCATGCCACATCAGACTTAGACTACACATTAAGATGGACGAAACATTAAGTTGGATGACAATTGATATTTTCTACCTAGCAAAATATTTCATTTCTCACATACTATCCGCGAGAATATTTCAAGTTGAAAAAGTTATTATTTGCTTTATAAATATTGTAATCGGTTTATTTTGGGAAGTTTGAGATATAAACACAAAATATTGTTAGAATTTCCTGGAATATAGGACATGAGGTCCTAAGGTATATCTTGCGAGTCAGTAAAAATAACATTATCTTATTAGGATTATTAGTAGATGCCACTTGGACCAGTCAAAATATTTATAAGTCCAAGGAGGAGTATGTATTATGATTAGGTTTTAGATTATTATTGATTAATATATAGTCAACAGTCCATAAAATCCGCATGTCAAATACATGGAGAAGACTGTTTAGAATTGTATTAGTCATAGTATAAATTACATAGAAGACCTTGAAAGAGGTCTAGTCTGGACATTACATTACATTACTCTACACTCTATTCTACATCTATTGTTACATTACAGTTTATTCTAAGTTTACAATTTGAAGGAAGCATGTACAATTGAAGTTCCAGTAATAAAATAACACTTATTTCTTCAAACATGGTAATCTGTATCAATTTCATGTTGTTTGATTTCTTGTGTAAATTGTATTTATCTGTTACTTGCATTCACAGGATAGACATAATGTTAGTATTAGTTATAAAATCTAGTTACTAAGATAAGGTAAACTAGGGGAGAAAGACTTACACTGCTCTCTAGGAGGCAGGGCCCACTCCTATAGACAGTCCTTGAGCTCTCACCCCTACATTAGGTTAGGATTAGTTAGTCTTAAGTTAAACTGCATTTTAAATTACACAAAATAAGATAAATTGCACGAGGATCCTCACAAATAAATTAGAACATATCATATTTAATTTTCTTGCAAATAATTAGTGCATCAGTAAATTAATTCATTAGTAAAAGTAAATCATCATTGCATTTATTTATCATACCCTACATCATTCATTTCTACACAAATTTAATTTTGTTCATTTACTTTTATGTACACATGAAGCCTAAAAAAGAAACTTGAGCTAAGCTTAGTATTAACTCCTATGATATAATATATACGGGATTGTTACTCTTTAAATCTAACCTTGATTTCCCTCGGATTGATAAAATTAAATGTAAGCTCTACAACCGATCATTTTGGCACCGTTTCCAAGGAGTAGCGTCATAGTGGTTAGGTAGAAAAGTTATTTGGTAGTGTAAAGTGAGAGGACTTACTTGTATGTGAAAAGGGGTACGTACGAGACCTTGGTGTGCATACGAGTTAGAGTTGCCCATAGATGGTTCCAACAAGCCCCACCTTTCGAAGTTGCCAAGTTCATTTTCATAAAGATTTCATTTTTACTGCTTTCATTGATTAAAACTTTATTTCTTGCAAATTTATTTTTTGTAAATTTCAATTTCAGCAAATTTTATTTTCTGTAGTTTCCTTGATTTGGGCAATTACTATTGTTAATTTGAATTAGGACCTATGAAAAAGAATAGGAAGTAGGTGAACACTGAAAACAACCTAATATTGTTTTAGGACCCTATTTTTATTTTATAGGAAGTAGTTAGGTTGAGTGACACAACTGTAATGGAATCCCTCCTAATAATCAAAAGAATAGTAGTAATTTACCTTTTACTTCAACAATTTTATTTCCAGTCAAAATTTACTTTCCAAGTACTTTTACTTTTTCCTAATTATGTTGAAATTAGTTGTATAAACACATTTAATTTTAGTAGCATTAGGACTGTTTAGTAATTTTAAATTTATTTCTTTTCTACTGTGTTAAGAGTATTTATAAGTTTTGAAATTTATATTTAGAACTTAGCGGACAATACGTTAAGAGTATTTATAAGTTTTGAAATTTATATTTAAGCTTAGCAAACAGTAGGATTGAAACATAAAAGAAAATCAAAACCCAAACAGAAAAAAAAAACACATACAAATCAAAGAGAGTGTAGACACCTAAATTGTGTCATGCTTAGAGGAGCTACTTACATAGACACATTCATAAGATCATAAGATATAATCTTGGACTTTCCAAGCATCAATAGTGGTTTTCACCACTCATTTGGGGCATTTTCAAGTCATTCAAGCTTGTTCTCTCAAGCCAAGAGCAACTAGATTCTAGCTGCTCAAGCCTAAAGCGGCTAGACCTAGCCATTGTAGATGACAACGACCAAATATTAGCCATTGTAGATGACAGCGGCTAAGCCATAAGAAGTAGTTTACCGATAAAAAGGCCCAATCTCGGGCAGAAGTGGTAGTTTGCATGCAATAAAGGTGAGCGTGAGTGACTTTGCATTCCTCTTCACGACCAGTTCACATGGGAGGTTTAAGTTTGCATTTAGACTTAATTTAATTGACCTCCAAGCATAAACAAAGGAAAAAAGCTTCTCATGCTAACGACCAATTCACATAGAAAACTCAAGTGGGTAGTTAGATTTCAGTTAACTTGCCTTCAAATATAGACAATGGACAAAAGTTTCTCATGCTAACTTGCACTACGCATGAGAAATTCATTTCTAGGGCTTGGACATAGACCTAGGGTTTCACACTATAAAAGGTGCAAGCCTAAGAGCACCAATACATCTTGGATATTTAATATTTAATATTTTATCACATCAGGGAAAGAGGCATCCTTTTGAGAAGAGCTTTCGAGACTTGGAGATTTCTCTTTGAGATCACATGTGTGATGGAGCTTTGACAAATCAAAGAGCATAATACCACCTTTCTTCAACATCAGATCATAGTCTTTGACCCATAGCTTTGGGGTAAACAGGACAATGTTTACTTTAGTGGCCGTTGTCTTGGATAGTGGCCCACAGGCTTAGTTTAGATAGACATAACATCTTTTATTCTGTATTCTTATGTCATTAGCATATATTTACATGATTTCATGGCATTGTATTATCATATTTCCATTACATTATTTGATTACTAACAACCTCATCTGGGGAGGCAATCTCAGATGTCTAAAAGTGTGTTGTTGTTTCATTGCTTGTAGGGCCATAGGTACATTAGACGAATATTACAACATACGAGAGCAAAAGTGATCCCTATAGGGAAAAAACCTGGAGAAGGAGGTATCTGTAAGCCCTCATACATTTTTGTGTGTGAAATCGAGAAGCTTTTATAAGCGCACCACCTCTTCGCGGAAGGGGCACTCCTTGCCCACTTGTAATTTATAGTATCAAAATGGGTATCCCTAAGAGGGACCGACAGGTAACCAAGCTTCAATATCAATAAAAAGATCCATATTTTGTCATTTCATGTTATATGATTTTTCCTCTTGTCTTTCCATTTCATCTTTGGTATTTTAAATAGCATTGCAAGTAGGGTTTTCAAAAAAGGGATCGGTGCACGCGTTCCTGGGGTCACTACAGATGGCGATCACGGTGGGATGACCACTAATTTTTCATTTTTTTCTAGAATACTAACTTAATTTTATGTGTAGGTCTAGTTTCTCTGAGCTATAGTCGCTAGAAACTAGCCGCTCTAAGCTACAATGGCCAGAAATTATCTGCTATGAACTACAACAACCAAGAACCATCTGCTCTAGTCAACAGCGACCAGAACTGGAGTGCAGCAGAGGTCAAAATACAAACTCTTTGAGTTGGATCAAAGGTTGGTATAGCTTTTCTAATATTTTACAACTTTCTATCTACTTCTATGTGTTTAAAATAGAGAACTTAAAACACATTTATGTTTGGAAATTGAAAGAATTAAGCATTTCGCATATCTTAGATCTTATTTTAAATTTTCCACTAGGTGTTGCTAGGAACAACAACTTATTCTTGAAAAGTTCACCCTAGAGTCCAACGTGCTAGAAATTGTATGTTGTTTGCTTGCTTTGAGGCCCTGCTAGAGGCTATAGTTGCATGAGATAAAGTGTGCTCATAAAAATCATAGTAGTTCATGCATCTTTCTGAATATTGAAACATATTTTTGCACTTAGGCATATAGGAAAGACTCATTGCTGCTATATGATGCACTTTATATTATGCAAGCTTAAAATTAACACCACACACGCATGTCTCACTTAAACATTGGAGAGTTGGATTTCATCACCAACCTTCAATTCAGTCCAGTGACGTTGGAATTCATCTCCTTCCACTGGTTTTCCCCCTAGAGCTTCCTAGAAATGGATTGGGAAACTTACTTATAGTGACACTAAGTTACTTGTGTTCAAATTGTTTCCCACTGTTGGAACAATCATTGGTTCAGAGTGGAGGATCTAGCCAAACCCCCCATTGGGTCTTCAATGGTGTACCCTAGCTTCTTTTGAGAAAATCATGTTTGGCACGAGTGTACCTGATTGTCATTATGGATGAGTCTTCTCATTCTTAATCCAAGAAAAAGTGCAAATAAATCAAGAGAACAACACATCAAACAGTTTGGGGCACACTCAAATTGGTAATAAAGATAATTTGTTTGGTATTGTGTGGTCATTCCTAAATTGCAAACCCAAAGATCAAGTCATAAAACAACATGGTCAAAACAAGAAGTAAACACCCTTAGTCTGATGTCGAGGGAGAGACAGAAGCAATTCATACCCATAGGTGGAGTCATAGTAATGTTGAATGACCTACCCATAAGACCATGAGATGTAGCTCCACGAGCCTAAGGGGTGATAACTCAACTCTTGGGGGATCTCCTCAAGAAACCCCAAGTAAGCAACCACATCATGGAATAAAGTCACATAAACAAAAAGAGGCTTCACAAAAATACTCATCAAGGAGACATGATGATACCTCAAGAGCCTCCTCTAAACACACAAAAACATCTCAAAGACATGAGGAAGCTTCAAGGGCTTCCTCCTCACATGGAAATAAAGAAGGTTCTAAGACCCATTCTTCACATAGGGATGACGAGACTGCCACATCTCCATCCACATGGAGGAAGTATGTTACCACCAAGCCCTCTTCATCAAGAAGGCAAACAAGAATTGTAATACCTCAAGACTCATAAGAAACATATGAAACAGGTCTACCCACTGAAGGGCAGGAAACTAGAGCTACATCTAGTCATGGGAATCATATAGAAGAAACCCTTCACATAAAAGGAAATATTCCTGTAGACTATGACCTCATAGGAGTAAATGGTGCCCCATGGGACCAGCCATAGAAAACAAGACAACTAGACAGGTTGGATCAATTCCCTACTCAACCAACCCAAAGAACTTTAGCTACTGAGAACTCTGCATCTGGAAGCTCACAAACGGTGACTTCTAAACATACCTCCCAGTCTGGGGGTACCTCAGAGCTACCCTGCAGAAGACACATGGAGTCTAATCATAGGGATATTCAAAAATACACTAAATAAGTCACATTAACTAGCAAGAGTACAGATACAATAGAAATCCTCTCAAGGAATCTACGAGTCAAGACAACAAGAACAAATTCAGATAAAAATGAGTCTTCTACGATAGCGCAAGCTGACCGAATGAGGCAGTTAGAAAATGCATTACGTAAAGAGCGAGAGTTAGTAGAAGCTCTCAAACAAGCGAAACAAAGAGAAATACTTTTGTGCCAACATGAGCAACATTTAAGAGAGCAAGATAAGTAGCTAGCTCTTCATAATTTATAGATAAATGGTGGTTATCACCAAAGAAAAAGACACGTTGGCTCACCTAAGAAAATGTGCACTAGATAAGATAGCCCACAATGAAACCCCCCACCAAATTATGAATAAAATTCAACTAATGAGGGGAGGGCAAACATAAAAAACCAATATCACAATCCTAAGTCCCCTCGTAGGAGGGAGGAAAATGGAAAAATTTAAATGGATAGAGAGTTACCTCCATTGCCAATACGAATAGGCTTACACAAGGAGGAAATCCATGCATCAAAGGCATTTCAAGAGCTTGCTAAAAAATGAAAACCTTTGAGAAACAAGATGCAATTGGGAACTCACCAAAATTGAGCAAGATACAAAATCAACCATTGTGCCCATCGATCCCTAGCCCTCCATATCCTAAGAAATTTGATATGCCTAGGTTAGAGAAGTTTAAAGGTGAAGAGGATGCATAAGAGCATGTCACCAATCTTATTAATGATTGTTTTCATCTTGAAGACAATGACGCTCTCATGCTAAGAAAATTTATAATGACATTTTCAGGTGTTGCCACTCAATGGTTCAACCAACTACCTAAGCATAGCATAACCAACTTTGAAGAACTAGTAAATGCATTATTGAAGCATTTCTCCTTTGTGCTAAGAAGAAGGTGAACCTTTCATACCTGGAAAACTTGAAACAATATGATGATGAGCCAGTAATGGATTATGGGAATAGATGGAGAAAAATCATGGCAAAATTATCATTCTCCATTCCCATAGAAGAGATCATTCGTATGTTTACCAAAAGATGTTCTAAACATATCTCCATCTTGCTACAACTCCAACAATATCCTTCGTTTGAGGAAGCTTTGGCACAATCCAAGCTCAATGAAGAGATAAAAGTAGATGATGGAACCATTAATCTCCGAAAAAAAAAGGAGTGGAACAAGAATGGTAAGAATGACAAGTACAAGTAGAAGTAGGGTACCCCTGCTCTAGTCAATCAAGTCGTATTGGCTACACCCAAGGATGTGGTTACAAAACAACCAAAGAACTATCAAGCACATCCCCAGCTAGCCAACTACGATCAAAATAATAATCAAGGAAGAAACAAAGAACATAAGCCACATCATTATTTCACTCCTCTAACAGAATCAATGTAATCAATATTTAATCAGTTGAGCGAGGCCAAGAGGATCATATTTATTGATATACCTCTTGTAGATCCCAACCATCCTAATCCAAAGGGATACAGGGAAGATCAATTTTGTCCTTATCATAGGATACCGAGGTATGACATTGAGGCTTGCATCGGGTTTAAGAATCAAGTACAAAATATGATTGAGGTAGGAAAACTCAAAGTTGACAACCCACAAGATCCCGATAACAGAGACATGGGCATATACAAAAACACATTGCCCAATCATGAGGCCCCTCAAGAGCAAGGGGTTTAAGTCAATTAGGTTCGATCTGACATACCTACCCATGGATGCATTGGAATGGTTGATATCGTTAACATAGCAACAAGGACTAGGCAGTATGGTCAAACGCAACCGTCTGCAGCTCCCATGAACATCCAATTCACTCCTAGGCAAAGGCAAGACATCCTTCCAGGTCCACCAACGAGACATGTGGTAACTATTCGAAGTATATTTGAGCAAAACCTTCAGACAAATCTAGCTAAGTTATCCATCTATGAGCTCATTCAACAGTCCCTAAAGCATAGGAATACTCTAATGGATATTTTAAGAGCAATTGAGTTTCAACCGCAAGATGTGAATGCATTCACTCACTTTGTGGGACAAGTGCAAGAATTCCAGGAACCTATAATCCGATTCTATGATCATGAGATTAAGATAGTTTCTGCTACCTTACTAGACCCTCCGCTAAACATTGTAGTGGCCATTAATAACTTAACTTTTAAGAGGGTTTTGATCGATACAGTTTCATCGATAAACATCATCACAACAACTACAATAGAGCACCTCAAGATACCCAAGACCAATATCATTCCAGGAGCTTACACATTGAGAACTTTTAATGATGGTTTATACAATACTGTGGGAACGATAGTCCTACCCATCAAGGTGGGGCACAAGACCATCCCCTTGATGTGTCATGTCTTGGAAGGTGTTATGCAGTACAAAATACTCTTAGGGCACCCATGGATAAGGGCCATCAAGTGTGTGCCTTCTATATTGCACCAGTGTGTCAAGTATGTGCATGAAAACAATATCTATGTGTTTTTGGTCGATGAAAAGCATTTTAAATACGTCAATCAAGTGGATATTCTAGGAGAATTCATGATCCATTCTACTCACATATACATGGTATATTCATCCCCAAATACATAAGTGGATAACAAAGATAAAGGGGTAAGAAAAGATCTAGGCACATTAACACCTCCCAGTGCACTCATGACAATCAATGCTTCTAAAGTACCATCAACGTCAAAACCAAAAGATAATCAGAAGCTAAATGCCTCCTTAGTTAATGAAGAAAGGCCCAAAGAAGTGCCAACTGTATCCATTGCTAAAATTCCAAGTCCTATGGAATAGGAAGATCCTCAATATCAAGATGAAGATAGTGATTATCACCCTACTTCGCCAATATCATCTGTGGGGTCACGTCGCATGCATCAATACACTTGGAAAGCATAGACATAGAAGAGTACCATGTGTAGAACATCACATTTACACCTATCATTGAGTCTGCATAGGACATAGGGAGGCCTAAATATTTGAGGTCGCTAGTAGGAATAGTGGTTCCACTTGGAATCCCTCCCAACCAAACCAATTTTGTCTATGTCAGCCTGGACTACGCCCATAAGTCTTCAGATATAGAAGAGGATGGTGATGAATTATTCATAGTCAATGTTCGTTACCTCTATAATATCGAGTTTTCTCTAAGCTACTTTGAGCATTACCATTGGCATGGCTATGGCATTGGCGTATATGAGCAGGGGTGCAGGAGGCCTTACGAGCCACTATATCAGATTCCTTTCGATAGATTTGACTTAGGCTACTATAGCGGAGGTCGAGATGACTCGCTTGCAGTGGCATTGGAAAGATTAAGTATAGGGTTGGTAGAAGACATTGATTTCATTCCTTATCACCCCCTAAGAATAGTAAATTTGATCAATAGACAAGTGGCCATGATAAAAATACTACCTCCATAAACTTATCATCCAAACACCTCAATTGATTCCACCCCAACAGGGTACAACTCGTGGGATGAGGAGAATGGATATGAAGCAAGTGATGATGAGGCACAGCTTGACTTAGCCTATCAAGGGCCTCGCTATTTACAAAGGTTCACATGGTCCATCCATGATGATATTTGATATACATCAGATGAAAGTGACTATGAATCAGAAGACTCAACAAAAAGAGCTTACTTAGGCCTAAGCCATCAACCCCTGACTTTGGGGCAAGAGACAAATGCAAATGGATTCTTCATAAGTGATGAAGAATATGAATATGAAATAGAGATGGCCTACTTGGGACCAATACATGATCCCCTTATATTAGGACCGCATACCAATGCTAACTATTTATGGATAAGTGATTATGAAACCAAGATGAATTATCTTGGACCTCACCACTTACAAAAAGTCAACGAGCTAGTAGAAAGAGAGGTGGAACTTCGTGTCATAGACCCTCATATCTAATTTTTAGGGAGACCTATTGACCTAGCTACCATTCATCGAATGGTCAAACCCCCTCTGCCTACATTCAGAGAGCAGTTAGAGCCCAATGATCCTATTGTCTACCTTGCTCACGAGCCAAATCAAAAAATTCCTATTCCTCCAAAACCTCATCATGAGTATGGAAGGAAAACCCTTGAGATAAGCTTGCACCCATGTGGTCCTAGATATTTCATCCCATCCATCAACATGATCTCCATCGATTTGACCACTCCACTTCATAATACAACAAATCCTACTATTGATTGGGATCATGCTAGTTCACCCATAGAGCCAGAAGACCTCTTCCCCTATGAAGAGATGTTACAGCTATTCCATTTCACATCAGGTTGTGCATATGAAGTCTTCCATGTCGGTTTGGAACCTGAGTTAGTAGGTCCTGTGAATCCTGTCGATGAAATTCATTTGATACCCATGCCTCATCAACTGGAGGATGGGTCACATATGGCTATAGAAGTGACTTTCAAGATGGACATTAGTGATGATCCTACCCAACAAAGGAAATTCAAGTTCAAAGAAAGTCCATCTCCAAAAAAACAAGCCATCTTGATTCCTCTTCTCAAGGAGAGGCCAAATATTTTTTCTTGGACTTACAAAGACATGCCAGGGATAGATCCAAAGTTAGTCATTCACAACCTTTCATTGGATCCCATTAAGAAGCCAGTCAAGCAAAAACTGAGGAAAATGCATCCAACCGTCGCTTTTATGGTGAAGAATGAATTGCAAAAACTACTGGATGTAGTATTCATAGTTCCTATCAACTACCCTGAGTGGGTGTTGAACATGGTACCTATAGGGAAACCTGATGAAATATTTCGTATCTGCATAGATTTCAGAGATTTAAATAGGGCAACACCAAAGGATTCATTCCCGTTGCCAAACATAGATGCTCTTGTAGACATAACCGCAGGTCATGAAATGCTCTCCTTAATGGATGGATTTTTTGGATACAACCAAATTCGGATTAAGCTTGAAGATCAACATAAAACTGCTTTCATTACTCCATGGGGAACATTATGTTACAAAGTGATGCCATTCGGTCTCAAAAATGTTGGTGCCACATATCAGCAGGCCATGACATACATATTCCATGATTATATACATAAGATCTTGGAATATTACATGGATGACTTACTAGCCAAGTCCCTATTGTGGCAAGAACATGTCGAAGTCCTTAGACAAGTCTTCGATTGCCTCATAGAACACAATATCCAATTGAATCCTAAGAAGTGCGTATTTGGCATAACTTCTGGCAAGATTTTGGGATTCATCGTATCCAAGAGAGGCATTGAAGTAGATATTTAAAAGGTAAAGGCTATACTGGAAATGACTGCCCCTACCAATATTAGGGAGTTGAGGAGCCTACAAGGCAAGATAGCATCCATCAAAATATTCATCATGTAATTATCAGACAAATGCAAACCTATGAATAGGTTGCTATGCAAGGAATTCCCCTTTCATTGGGATGAAGAATGCCATCAAGCCTTTGCAGAGATTAAAACTTATCTAGCAATGCCACCAGTATTGGCTCCACCAAGGCTAGACATACTAGTTTTACTATATATATCAGCTACTGATTTCGCATTGGGCACCATGTTAGCCCAAAAGAATGCACAAGATAAATAGCAAGCCATATATTACATTAATCGTACCTTGGTGAGCTATGAGCTAGGATATGCATGCATCGAAAAGTTATGTTTAGCAGTGGTCTTTGCAACTCAAAAGTTACGACACTACATGTTGAACCATACGACCTACATCATATCAAAACAAAATTCTTTGTAGTACATGATGAGCAAGATGTATCACAATACACGTATCACAAAGTGGATCATGCTATTGATAGAATTTGATCTAGAGTTCATAAGCCAAAAGTCCATCAAGCGATAAGTCATAGCAGATCAATTAGCAGAGGCACCTCTTCAGGAACAAGCCTCTCACCATAGAATTACCTGATGATGTGATATTTGCATTATCAGATCTGCCAGAACTCAAAGAACCTAAGAAAGAAAGAGACATATCATTATTCTTCGACGGTTCAAAGTGCGAACAAGGAGGTAGAGCAGGGATTGTCTTTATCACACTGCATGGTGCTCCATTACCCTTATCATTCAAACTAGACTTCCATTGCACAAATAACAATACAAAATATGAAGCATTGATCATTAGACTCCAAACATCCATAGCAATGGGAATTAAAATATTGAATATATTTGGTGACTTCTTGCTCATAGTAAACCAGGTCAAAGGACTCTTCCAATGCAAGTGCCCACTCCTAAAGACTTACAAGGAACTTTTTGACAATTACTTAGCCCAGCTGGAATGGTATGACATCGAGGCAATCCCTCATACGTCGAATAGATTTTAAGACACCATGGCCTCTTTGGGATCCTTAATCCCTCATAATCCATCTGCTAATTTTACAACCATTCATGTAAAAGTGCTTTCGCACTCAACAATACACCGTGAGGCTTTTGACAATCAAGAATCAGTCAACATGATCAACATCGAAACAAATCAGGATTGGTCCTTTACAGTCAGAGGTTTCTTGCAAACAACACCTTGGGGGTTATTGATCTCCCAAGGACCCATAGAGTGTGGTGTGACCATATACCATAGAGTTGTTCCTCAATTTGTGTTCACTACCTCAAAAATGCAGGAAGAGCAAGTTGTCTATTCTATAGAAGTTGTGGCCAATCAGGATTGGCTTTCCCAACTGCGAGACTTATTGAAGCTCATAATAATACCTCAAGGTTTATCGCATACTGAAAGGTGAACATTTAAACAGAGAGCAAAAAGATACATTTTACAAGGATAAATCCTCTACAAACAAGGATATGATGGAGTATTGCTCTGTTGTATTAAGCCCCAAGAAGCATCTTGGGAAATTTTGCAAGCTCACGATGGAACATGTGGATGCCATTTTAGTGGTATGGCCATCATTAAGCGCATCTTGAGAATGGGTTACTATTGGCCCAAAACAAAAAAGGTCTGCACTTACCATCGCAAGCTTTGTAGCCCATCCAGGCAGCATGGCCATTCTCATAGTGGGGACTAGACTTGATTGGGAAGATGTCACCTCTGTCCTCAGGCTGACATACATTCATCTTAATAGCCATAGAATACTTCACTAAGTAGGTAGAAGCGATCCCATTAACATCAACAATTGGACCAAGGATTGCGGAGTTTATACTCCACAATATCATAAGTCATTTTGGGGTCCCTTCTAAGGTAATATCAGATAATGAGCCATATTTCAAGAATAAAATCATGCATAGTTTAATGAACAAATACCATGTTCAACACAATTTTTCAACGCCTTATTATCCGTAAGCAAACGGGAAAGCAGAAGCCTCAAACAAAACAAAAGTCTCCATTTTGAGGAAGATAGTGCAAGAAAATCACAAGGATTGGCACATGCAGTTACCTCTTGCACTATGGGCATATAGGACTAGTATATGAACGCCCACTGGGGCAACACCGTTTTCACTAGTATATGGCACTAAAGCCATCATGCCTCTAGAGTTGGAAATCCTAACTCTACGCATAGCATTAAAGGACTTCATAGATGATGAAGCTGCACGACAAGGCCACCTTGATCAATTGATGCTTCTTGATGAACGCCAAGTCAATGCTTTAGAGCATCTCTATGTTTACCAAGGTCGCCTTGCGTGAGATTACAATAGTAAAGTCCACCTAAGGGAACTCAAGGTTGGAGATCTAGTACTCAAAGAAAACCAACATAATTCAAATCTGCCATCACATCTGCGAGATAAGTTCACGGTAAACTGGATAGGTCCATACATGATTTCACAAATATTTGGGCCTGGAGCATATCACCTTATATCATTAGATGGTTTTGAAGATCCAGAACCTCTCAATATCATTCATTTAAATGTATTTTACACATAAAACACAAAAACATTCAAATATGACATAAAAACACAAAAACATTCAAATATGGCATAAAAACACAAAAACATTCAAATATGGCATAAAAACACAAAAAAAAATCAAATATTTCATAAAATTCAAAAACATTTAAAAATGTGAAAATTCAAAACAAATCATAAAAACATAAAAATCAAAAAATCAATTCAAAAATCTCCAAGGGTAATTCATGCCGCTTGGTCAAAAATCAAGTCAAAAAGCTCCAAGGGTAATTCAAACCGCTTGGTCAAATCCCAATACAATAAAAAAGCTCCAAGGGTAATTCACACCGCTTGGTCAAGCATCAATTCAAAAGGCTCTAACGGTAATTCAAACCGCTTGGTAAAATCCCAAAACAATAAAAAAACTCCAAGGGTAATTCAAGCCGCTTGGTCAAAAATCAATTCAAAAAGCTCCAAGGGTAATTCATACCGCTTGGTCAAAATCAATTCAAAAAATCTCCAAGGGTAATTCATACCGCTTGGTCAAATCCCATCAAATCAAAAGCTCCAAGGGTAATTCAAAACTGCTTGGTCAAAATCAATAACAAAAGCCCCAAAGGCATCATAAGCCCTTTGGTCAAATAAATTAAAAATACAAAAACAACGTAAAATCAAAAATACAAAAACAATTGCATCTCACATTTTGCATCCACATCATTGCATTGCATTTTCATATCCACTACAATTGTATATGTCATGAGAGCCTTAAAAGTGATACTACAGTTTGTCGCATAAGTATTCATTTCCATACTTCCATCCACATGTGTGTAATTATATTTTTCAACACAACCATTATTTTTTGCTATATATAATATACTAAGGCTTTTCGGTTAATCAACCAAATCTAGTAATCTTATCAACTTTTGAGAAAAACAACTTTGATTAGTAGAAGGTAAGGCCTAGTTATGATAAAGCCTTGGATATTCAAGATCTCGTCACTAATTGAAACACTAAAATCTTAGCTAGTACAAGGAAAAGAGGAAAGCTGCAAAGCGGTCTAGGCTACCTTAAGTGAAAAGGATTATCCTTGCTTATCCCCCTGTGCAATCGGTTTAAAGGTGCTGAGAATTGGCAAAAGGAAAAGATTTACCCTATAAAAATCCCTTGCCTAAATCAAAATAAGCAAAATCCCAAATCAAAGTACATATTCAAAAGGCCAAGCATATAGTCAAGATTTCAAAGCAAAAATTCGATACACAAATCATATAATCAAAATACAAAAAAATCAAGCTCAAGAAAAAATCAATAAAAAATAAATAGTGATTTTCATCACTAAGAATGAGCAAAATAAACAGTGATTATCATCACTACAAAAATCCCCTCTCAAAGAAAAAAATCAATCAAAATAAGCAGTGATTTTCATCACTACATATGAGCAAAAATCCAAAGCCAAAAAGAAGGGAATAAAACTTGAATCTGTGGAATTCTCAGCATTGTACAAAACTGGAAGGAGAAATTCTTACGCATGACGATATGTCTATTACAATTTCTTCATGCATTTGTGTAGACCAATGTTTGAATGTGGATGAGCTAGCTTAGGTAACCAAATATTGCCTAGTGGTATAGTCCAACTAAGTCCAACATAAGGATGAGATGAACACTTGAGGATCCCTGATCTTAGCAATGGTCTGAAATAATCTTGCCTGAAATTTGAGGAAATGCTTGGGTTCTAACTCAAAATATATAATCACATGCACACACATAGATCATGAAAAACTAGGTCCATGGTAAAAGCCTTACCTTTCAAAAGCCTAAGTGGTAAGTAGACAGTTGTTGACAGGGGAACTAGAGTGTTTGAATCTCCGAAAAGCCCCAAACTATTTTTACATAGAAACAAATCATAACATCATTCACATCATCATATTATTTTTAAGATTCTATAAACTAGGGGGTATCAACATAGTAGGACATATACCGCATATATATTAGAAATAGTATATAAACGGCCACCGACTAATTTATATATTTTAATTTATAGAAACTTATTAAGAAAATACATTACACACCATTACATATATGAATACTTAATCAATTCTTATGATAGGAGTGATTATTTAAATTCATGATTATTTATTTACTTTCTGTGGTATCACCCATTAAGATTGTCAAAATCATATGCATTCCATATGTTTTAAGTGATTAGAGCATAAAGGCTCATTTATACCATTCCATCACATAAGTTAGATGCATATAATTAAAGCAAAAATTAAACATGCATTTAACAGTAACATTTGCATCCACAAAAACAAGTCATTAATCATCCATAAACCACATCATAAAATATATAGGCAATATCCATTTGCCTACAAAATCAATCATCATTCATCAGCAAAATACATCACATCATATCATCAAATCATATAAACATCTACACATCCATCTAAGCATCTTCAAATATCATCTATCATCTAGCATATTCATCAAATCATCATAATACCATCATCGCATCATATCATAAAACTAAATAATAACAAAAACATAAACAATAAACGATACACATAATAAGTCATAAAAAGCAAATCTATCATAAAATTATGTGTATCAAGTCCAATGGATATACAAAAATGCTATTGGGCTATAGTCATGTAGGTTAGTCGATCTCAAAAATGGATCAAGAACCAAGTAGAGCATTAATCAAATGTCGGGCCTAATCCCCCTACACCAGCTCCTCCAGTGCCACCTCCCCTGGTGGCGGTGTCATGAGTCGAGTGATGTGAGCCTGTAGGTTTCTCTGTTCGAGTTTGAGTCTATTGGCTAGGATGGGCGAAAGACTATCCCAAGGTAGAGTACCCATTGATCTACGAACCACCTGCACCTATTGGATATTTAGGGACAATCTCGTGCCTCTTGAGTTGCATCTAAAGGTGCGTAACATGATCCAAAAGTCCTCGAATCTACTCCTCGTGCTCATCCAACAAGGATTGAAGTCGTCCTATATCTATCCCTGAGCCTGATGCTGGAACCTCCTATGGTGTAGAAGTAGGAACAAAAAACTGCATCCTGATATCACCACCCCCAATAGTAGCCTGCAGAGCTTATATCTATGTTGTGAGCTGCTCAATCGTAGCATCTCATTATTGTACCTGGATCTTAGTAGCTCGAAGCTTAGCCTCGACCTCGTGCAACTGTGCTTTAGAGGAGAGTCTCTCTCCTCAGGCTCTAACTCCTCCTCCTCATCAAGAACATCAGGATCCTCTATTGCCACCTGCTCTATCTACTGGCCCCATACCTTGGTCCTAGCTCAAACCTTATGTTCTATCGGATCTACACCATCACCACCACCATCATCCTTGTCCCTAGATTTCGATGCCATGCCACATACGATCACCCCACCACTGAGAGTAGGCCTCTTTAACTCCCCCATCCACTGTAGGGTCTACGGTTGGGGCATCCTCCTCATCTGCAAGCTCTATGACCTATCGTGGAGGTAGGTACCTCTCTGCTATGAGGTGCCTATACAAGAATGGTACCAAGGGCACATCCTATTGTAATACATACTAACAAAGAACCCGAGAGTAGAAGAAATACTCTTGGATGGCAATCTTACGGCCAACAAGCCATTGCTTGCATTGTGTCATGGCAATAGAACTAGTTGGATCATCCCAAACTGGACACTCATAGTAAGGCCACCACACGACATCTTTGACCAATAGTCTGGTAAAATCATTAGTGTAGTGGAATAGAGCCTCTGTAAAAGTGTGGCTCTTACGCTCCTCATAATCTCAAGCCCATCTGGCAGTATAGCACTGTGTATAAGCCTTAATATATGTAATCTTAGTTGGGAGCCCCTTAGGATGATCTACCTTAATGTTCTCCCATCCCCAAACTTGTAAGAGCAAACTGTAATCAATGCTTATGCATCCCCATCGATGGATGTGGTACAACTCATCATAGAACTAAGCCAATAACGATCTACCCCATGCATAGATGATAGGCTCCTCACTATCCAATAGGTCCTACACCATCGCTAGGAGGTTCCAAGGGAACCTCAAAACTGAGCAGTCTAGGATAAGAACATTGTCGATCATCGTCAGCAACACAACATGCCTCACTGTGAAATATGAGCATCATAACAAGTCTTGATAGATACTCCTCTAGACCCAGTATCTCGGAGGGCCTGTTTAGAGCTTACTCCAAACACCCAAGCATAGACAACCACCTGATTAGTAGTGGTCGACGAAACAATGGGTACCCCATTGAATGGGATTCAAAAAATCCTATAAACATCCTCTGGCGTGATAGTCATCTCGTTGGGCAGAATGTGGAAGGTGTTGGTTCACGGGTCCCAACGATGGGCTAAGGCCGTAAGATAAGCCCGGTAGGCCATAATGAGGGGCAACTTGATAACATACTATAGCCCACGAGCCTTAAACCACTCCTAGTCAGTGTTATCAAATCTAGGAAGTAAGTCAAGCAGGAGCTTCGGGTCTCGAGCCCGAGCAGTGAGGATGTAAACAAAACAGAAGAAAAACAAAACATAACTACAATGCATATAAGGTATAATTCACAATAAACATGAAAACGATGCAAAAGAGTATGGGTTACTCTAAATCTAAGCAAGAGAAAAATAAATTGCACCTAATCAAGCAAAGCAAAAATTCAAAAAAAAAAATCATCATAAAAATCAATACACAAAATTCAAAAACAAGGCTTAAGCTTTAGCCGCTGTCGCCTACATCGGCCAAAACTTGGCCGCTGGAGGCAGTAGCGACCAAGACCCAATGATCAAATTTTTGACTGTTGGGATTCAAGCTTGGTTGCTCTGAGCGACAGTAGCTTAGAGCTACCCACTCTTAGCGATAGCGGCCAAGGGGCGGCACATAAAACTCATGAATCCTTGGCAAAAAAAAAAAAAAAACTACAATTTGACAAAATAGCTCCAATAAAACAACAAAGGGAGGGAAAGCAAACAAATTGGAAAGCAAATCCCCTACCCAAGCATCAAAACTAAGCTAAGTTTGAGAATGCCCAAAATTGCGGCAATAGGTGAATAATTGAAAATTTTCAAAAACCCTTGGCTAAAGCCACTGATAGATTGCAAAATTGGGGACCAACCCACTATAGCAAAAAGGAACCTAAGCCCAATTACGAATTTTGTTCATTGCCAGCAAGTTTAGTGATGTTCATTTTGCTCATTTCTTAGTGAAGTTCAATTTTACTTAGGCAAAGAAAAGAGAGCTAGGGTTTTGAAGAGAAATACCCAAGAAGCTCTAGCTCCTCCAATAGTTGATGTCTTGCCCCATGCAGCCATGTCCTCAGCACCAGCAAGTTTTGAAGTCACAACCGTCGCTGCTGCACCAGAGCTTTGAAAACATAATCTTCAATAGTAAAAATGATAGGTCAAAACCCTAGAATTATAAATTTTATATTTCCTTAATTATGCCTTGGCCGTGGTTGATGTCAGCAGCCCGAGCTTCTTGGTCGCTCAAGGTGACAGCAGCCATAGGCAAGAAAGCATAGGCCACTAAGCCTAACAGCGACCAGGCCCATAGATCAAAGTAAAGCAGTTCCTTAAATGAGGGAATAACAAAAACAACAAATAATCACACTTTGATGGTTTAGGATCATCAGAATATTCAAAATAACAAAAAAATCATATAAAATCACAATCTCAAGCAGGCCTCGTATCTAGTTACCTAATCTATCCACTCGACGATTGCAGTGATTTGCACTCCATGTATTTTGATGAGATGAGTAGGCAACCATAAGGCCACTCGGGGCAAAAGCAACTTATTTTGGAATTACGATATGTCACCCTTCAAACCTGAAGAAGATCAAGATGATCGTATTGCTCCATGGGTGCGAAGGGGTCATTCTAATTCCCCTATGACATCAAAAACATTAAGTCAAAGTGATACAATCTAGGCATGAACATAATCACTCATCCTAACTCCCTAAGAAGGCTATTGATAGCCGGACCGCTCCTCGGGATAGGGATGGATGATTATCATAAGAAATTGGAATCACACTTGGATGTGGGATTTCCCATTAAAAACAACAAATGCTAGAAAGGAACCAAATTAGTCATATTGGTCAAGCGACTTGTCGCTTCAATCATTGTCATTTCTTCACCAATTCATCGTGTGAAGAGGTAGTTTAAAACTTCAACATAATCATAATCAAAATCAACAAAAGATCACTTGATCATAGAAAAATCATGTTTGTCCTACAAATTATTGCATACAAAAATCACAAATTTCCCTTGTTTGCTAGGAACGTAAGCAGACATGACATATTCAATTGTAGCTCTCCTACCGATCGAAATTGTTGTAGTAGTTGAAGCTACCCAATTGAGTTTGAGGAATGAGTGCAATTTAACATACAAAATCCACTAAGCTAAGTCCTCCGAATGTTGAGGCAATGATTCAAGGGATGTGCACCATCTTGCATGATTGGGCCATTCGGCATTGATCAGACCATTGATCACCATACACCCTACAAATAGATCAGTCTATGTTTTTGCTCACCGTTGTGTTTTCCACACAAACGTCACAAAAAGGGGCATCTGTAGACACATAAATCATGTTATTCTTAGGGGAGATACTTACATAGACACATTCATAAGATCATAAGACATAATATTAGACTTTCCAAGCATCAACAGTGGTTTTCACCACTCATTTGGGGTCTTTTCAAGCCATTCAAGCTTGGTCACTCAAGCCAAGAGCGACTAGATTCTAGCCGCTCAAGCCTAGAGCGGCCAGACCTAGCCACTACATATAATAGTGACCAGATCTTGGCCGCTGCAGACGACAACAACTAAGCCATAAGAAGCGGTTTATCGATAAACAAGCCCAATCTCAGGTAGAAGTGGCAGTCTACATGCAATAAAGGTGAGCGGGAGTGACTTTGCATTCCTCTTCACGACCAATTCACATGGGAGGTTTAAGTTTACATTTAGACTTAATTTAATTGACCTCCAATCATAAAAAAAGGACAAAAGCTTCTCATGCTAATGACCAGTTCGCATAGAAGACTCGAGTGGGCAGTTAGATTTTAGTTATCTAGCCTTCAAATATAGACAATGGACAAAAACTTCTCATGCTAACTTGCACTACGCATTAGAAATTCATTTCTAGGGCTTGGACAGAGACCTAGGGTTTCACACTATAAAAGGTGTAAGCCTAAGAGCACCAAGACATATTGGATCTTTAATATTTAATATTTTATCACATCAGGGAGAGACATCCTTTTGAGGAGAGATTTCGAGACTTAGAGAGTTCTCTTTGAGATCACGTGTGCAATAGAGCTTTGACAAATTGAAGAGCATAATATCGCCTTTTCTTCAACATCAGATCATAGTCTTTGACCCATAGCTTTGGGACAAAGAGGGCAAGGTTTACTTTAGCGGTCGTTGTCTTGGACAGTGGCCCGCAGGCTTAGCTTAGATAGACATAACATCTTTTATTCTGTATTCTTATATCATTAGCATAGATTTAGATGATTTCATGGCATTGTATTATCATATTTCCATTACATTCTTTGATTACTAACAATCTCATTCGAGGAGGCAATCTCGAACGCCTAAAAGTGTGTTGTTGTTTCATTGCTTGCAGGGCCACAGGTACATTGGACGAAGATTACAACATACGAAAGCAAAAGGGATCCCTCTAGGGAACATACTTGGAGAAGAAGGCATCTGTAAACCTCATACATTTTTGTGTGCAAAACCGGGAAGATTTTATAAGCGCACCACCTCTTCACGAAAGGGACACTCCTTGCCCACTTGTAATCTATAGTATAAAAATGGGTAACCCTAAGAGGGACCGACATGTAACTGAGATTCAATATAAATAAAGAGATCCGTCTTTTGTCATTTCGTTTTATATGCTTTTTCCTCTTGTATTTCCATTTCATCTTTGGTATTTTAAATAGCATTGCAAGTAGGGTTTTCAGAAAAGGGACCAATGCACGCGTTCCTGGGGTCGCTATAGAGAGAAAATAAAAAATATATATAAAAAATTTCCAAATGGTTGAAAGCAGTCAAACTAAATTTATAGACCTTAGAAAATTACTAATACAACAAGAGGTTAATCTTCTTATTGACCAAGATTACAGAACAACCAAACCAGAGTGGGAAGCATTGTGTGAACGCATTGATTCTATCAGTGAAATATCAGATGAAATAAAGAAAATCAAGAGAATAAGTATAGCAAAAACTTTACAGGTAAATCATTCTTCACCTTATCAAGATCTTGGAATAAGTTATGGAAATTAGTTGTGGGATAGAAGAACAATAGTAAATCCAGTAATTTATCCCTAGAATCAATACCTTGAGGATTTCCTCACTATTCACAACTTCCTTGCAGATATAGAGAGGAAATAATTAGCCCTACAATACAATAAGAGATATTGTAGAATTCCTAGAGTTGTACATTTTAGATAATTGTGCCAAGAGTTACGTTATGAGCTACAATTTGGAATTCCTGATCCTATTGCAACTAAAGCTTACCTTGTTCAGTTGATTCAATTATTGGTAGAATATTTTAATTTTGAAGATGAACATTTTATGACACCATAACAACTTGATCCAGTCAACGATATTCATAAATTATTCAAAGAAGATTAGACATATTGGAAAAACAAGAAGTTTAGAAAATTCATGAGCAGACCTAGAGAATCTAAAGGAAGATTCATAAAAACTAACAAAACATAAGAAAAATAACCAAGATACTTTAGAATGCTCGAGATTTATAAACTAGTAAAAACTGAGGCTACATCATCAACCAATCAAGCTGAAATCCTAGATCAAGATCTCAATTCATATTTATTGTCCAATCTAGAATTTTACAACTACATAGATCCCTCTTCTATATTTACCGAACCTATACCTGAACCAATTCTTGAATTCTTATATTCAGGTATGTCTTATGAGCAAAGTGGTTTGGAAGGAGAAAACCATGGAGATGGGAGACAAAGGTAAGAGAACAGACAAAGAAAAATGTTCCCTTTACCAATATTACATACAGAAGGAACAACAAGAGAGCCTAAATCAGTTTCTATTTCTATATAACCTACATTTCATGGAAAACGCTATGAAGCTCTTGATGCTTTTCTTTTCCAATTTGAAGTAGTATGTCAAGCTTACTTATACACCACCAATGAGCAAAAGCTAATGTTATTTCCATCTACTCTTAAAGATGTAGCTTTAAGACGGTTTATGGGTCTAGGAGAAGGAGTTTGTAATCGTTGGGATGGAGAAAATGGATTAAAAAAGCTATTCCTTGAAAGATATCAAGATTATTGTAGAGTTAGGGATAAGAAAGTTGAGCTTTTTTATATGAATAAAAAAGAAGAAGAATATTTGGAGGATTATCTCAAATGATTTCAATTTGTAGGATCTAGAGTAAATATAGACCTTGAAGAAGAAATCCTAAAAGAAATTTTCTTGAAAGGGTTGAAGGAAGATGTTCTTGAGATTTTAAATCTTATGGAAAAAAGAGACATTCATATTATATCATTTGAGGAGATTATAAACCTTTGCAGAAATTATTCAAGAAACAAACCTCTAAGAAGTAATAAATATACATCCACAGGAGGAGTGACTAGAGATGAAATTGGAAATATGTTGCAAGGTTTAAAAACTAATTTGTTGAGTAATTTGACCTCATATTTGGACTTAATGGATAAAAAATAAAAATACACTGAAGAAATTTATTTCCATAGATGTAGGAAAAAGCACAATTCAAGAGAATGTCCTATCAACATAACAAATATATCCAATATCTCTACTTGTTGTCAAATTTGTGATAAGAATCATAAAACTGAAAACTGCAAGTATATCTCCGTTGTTAAAGCTGCCATAAAAGAACCTGAAGTGGAACAAGCATAAGATATTTATTTTATTGCTTAAATATGAAATGGTCCATTTAATGGTCCATCAAATTGGTCAAACCCTAATTATCCCAACCAACAAAGGCCTAATCAATGGTCTAATGCATCAAATTGGATAAATTGGAACTCTTACAATCAATACTGGAACATACCCCCATGGGCACAATTTATGTCTAACTCTTATAGAGGAAAACCCCCATGGAATGAAGGGACACAAAACTATAACATGTCTGGTTGGAATAATAGTGGCGAATATAATCAAGGTGGCACCAATTGGTCCCCAAATACACACTACAACAAAACCAATTTAGGGGATAAAACACTCCAAACCCACCTCAAAATAGACTTCTACCACCTCCAAAAAATAATACTAATCCTCCTAAGAAACCACCTCTTCCAGCTCAACCAATTCCTAACCCTAACAACAATAAAAATGTCCAACAAGTTTATGATACTAATAAAACATGTTCTATATATGTAGCACCATGTCAACAGATTCAATTAATATCAGGAAATGTGTTGGAAAATAATTTCACTCTCACTTAATGATCCTATTTCACATTTGGTTGAACAAGAAGATCGTAACAAAAAGAAAATAGAAAACCAACCAGAAAATATTCCAACAAAGCAACCATAAATCCAAATAAGGAAGGAAGTAGAAGTACCATTCCCTCAAATATTGGCAATACCAAAAGAACTATCTAAGCCAACCTTTAAATTCCTTCAAGAAATAGAAGGCGTTACTATTAAAATTCCTTTATTACAAGCTATCAAGGATATACCTATCTATATCAATATTATTAAAAATAAATGTTTAGGAAAGAAAAATAAGAATGAATTCTTAACTATTTAATTCATTGGACAATTGTCTGAGATAATGATAGGAGATAGGTTATTACCAAAATACACAGATCCTGGAATACCTATACTCATAGTACATATTGGAGACATAATATTACAAAATTTTTTGATTGATGTAGGAGCCGCTATTAATGTCATGACCAAAGAAGCATCAGAATCCTTAGGGATGCATAAACTACAATTAACTTCTATTGTGCTTCAACTCGCTGATAGATCTACTATTAAGCCAAAAGGAAAATTAGAAGACATTATGGTCTCAGTAAGTTCATGGGAATACCTTGTAGACTTTATAGTCTTACAACCCAAAAAGAAATTAAGGGGACATCCCTTAATACTAGGACACCCATGGCTTGCAACAACTGATACTTACATTAGTTGTAGAGCAAGAACTATGACTATTTCTAATGGTAAGGATACATAAGATCTTAGTTTATTCCCTGAATCACCAATAGAAGAAGAATTTCCAAAGTAGTTGTGGTATGATTTTCCTCATGAATATGATGATATCCAAACCTTATCAGTTAATGTTTTAAGTGAACAACTTGAACAAGAGGTTGAGGGACCCCTACCATTATTGTTAGAAAATCAACAAGAAAATCAAGATCAAGACAATAGTTGTTCATCTCAATCTTCCATTTATGAGGCAAGCACAAGTCAATCTCAAATGGAACCATATGGCTATGATTTAACTATTTTTGAACATGAGATAAATGAGATAGATGCAAATAAAAAAAAATGCAAAAAAATAGATATTATATCAGGAAAAACTCTTAACATTATTAATGAATTCACAAGCACACAAGAATATCAGTTAGTAGACATACTTAGAAAACATCAATCAACATTTGCATGGAACTATGAGGATATGACGGGTATTCACCCAAATGTTTGTACCCATCGCATATTTATTCAAGAAAGTTGTAATCCAGTAAGACAACCCCAAATACGATTGAATCCAACTATGAAGAAAATAGTTAAAGAGGAAATCATTAAACTATTAAATGCAGGATTTATATACCCAATTTTTGATAGCCAATGGGTATCATCTTTGGTGATAGTTCCTAAAAAAATGGTAAATGGAGAATTTACGTTGATTATAGAGAATTAAACAAAGTGACCAAGAAAAATTAGTTTCCCTTGCCATTCATTGATCAAGTCTTAGATACATTGTCCGGAAAGAAATATTTCTATTTTTTAGATGGTTTTAGCGGATATAATCAAATATCCATAGCTGAGGAATATTAGGAAAAAACAACCTTTACATGTCCTGTAGGAAGTTATGCTTATAACTTTCTACCTTTTGGACTATGCAATGCATCTGCAACCTTTCAAAGAGCTATATTGGCTATCTTTGCTAATTTAATTAATGAATGTGTGGAAGTTTATAAGGATGACTTCATCGTAAACGGTACTACCTTTGAAGAAAAATTATCAAGCTTGCAAAAAAATTTCGTAAGATGCCAGGAGAAAAATCTTTCTCTAAGTCATGAAATGCGGTATTGTTAGTTAAGTTGCTTTATGATATGAAATGAGGTATTTTTCTAGGACACTATATATCAGAATATGGTGTTAAAGTAGACCCTACGAAAATACAAGTTATTCAAACCCTTCAACCTCCAAAAATACAAACAAAGGTGAGAAGTTTCTTAGGACATGCAGGATACTACCGTAGGTTCATTAAATATTTTAGTAAAGTTGCTTACCCCATGCTTAAGCTCTTAACTAAAGATAGTGAATTCAATTGGACAAACACATGTCAAGAAGCCTTTGAAGAAATAAAAGAAAAATTGACTACTGCTCCAATCTTGAGAGGACCAAATTGGGAATTACCATTCCACATATATTGTGATGCTTCAGGTTATGCAACAGGAGCGGTATTGCAACAAATAGAAAATAAAATACCTTATGCTATCTATTATGTAAGCAAAAAATTGCATGGAGTTGAACTTAATTACACTGTTATAGAAAAATAATTTTTAGTTGTAGTTCATGCTCTCAATAAATTTAAACACTACATAACAGGGTATGAAGTATTTGTTCACACTAATCATTCTGACATTAGATACTTAATGAAAAAAGCAACAGTGGGTGGTAGAGTGATTAAATGACTTCTCTTATTACAAGAATTCAATGTCACAATTATAGATAAGATAGGAAAATATAATGTTATTGCAGATCACTTATCTTGCATGTAGATCTTTGATGATAACGAGTTAATTCCTGAAAATTTTCCAGACGAACACTTGTTTGCTATTTCTATTTTTACCCCTTGGTATGTTGATATTGTAAATTATTTAGTAACAGGAAAAATACCTCAAAATTTTACACCCCATGAGTGTAGGAAATTAATACATCAAATTATTCCTTTTACATGGATTCATGGAATTATATTTAAAAAATGTCCTGACCAAATCATCGGGAGATGTGTGCAAGAAAATGATGTAAATGATATTATCAAGGTAGCACATGAAGAACCTTGTGGAGGTCATTATGCCACCCAAAGAACAATTATGAAAATACTTCAAATTGGGTACTTTTGGCCTACTATAACTAAATATGTTCATCAATTTATTGATAGATGTGATGCTTGTCAAAGACCTAGCAAGCCCACACCTTCTATGGAAATGCCTTTGGTTCCACAGATAGCTCTTGAACCATTTGAAAAATGGGGAATTGATTTTTTTGGACCAATAGACCCTCCAAGTAATGCTAATAAACACATACTTGTATGTACAAATTATGTTACCAAGTGGGCTGAAGTTGAAGGTCTTCCTCGAGCTCAAGCTGAACCAATCGTCGATTTTCTTTATGAAAACATAATGCAACACTTTGGAGCACCAAGAAAATTAGTTTCATATCATTGACCTCAATTCACTTCTAACATCATTGATCATTTTGTTAATATATATCAAATAAAACACAAGAAAAACTCACCATATCACCCTCAAGCTAATGGACAAGTAGAAGTTACAAATAGGGAACTTGAAAAGATTATCATAAAAACTGTAACTATTAATAGGGGTGATTGGGATAAAAGATTAAAAGAAGTTGTATGGGCATATAATACAACTTGGAAAACTACCATAGAATTATCACCATATGAAATGGTCTATGGAAAACAAGCCATTATACCCATTGAATTCAAGATAGAAACCCTTCGCACCGCGGTAAAACTTGACATGAATTTGTATAATGCACAAAAAGAAAGGTTGGAAAGTTAAATATTTTGGATGAGAAAATATTAGAAGCATTGCATAGAACTGAAATAACCCAACAACAACGAAATAAATGGCATGATAAACACATTGTACCACGTACATTTCAATCAGGAGACTGGGCCCTATTATTTGATTCTCGTTACCAAGATTTTCAAGGTAAATTAAGAACAAGATGGCTAGGATCCTATGAAATTGAGAAAATATTTGGAAACGGTACAGTCAAGCTTAAGCCTATAGATGATTCAACAAGGAAAATACTAGTAAATGGACATAGGCTTAAAATTTATAAGAAGCCATTATATAAGGAAGAATTTATACATCAGTTTAGACAGCATTGATTTGCAATATATTTTTGAACTGCAATCAGTTATTATTCAATAAACTCTCTCTTTGAAAAGAATTTTTTTTTTTAAATAATATAATTATATATATCTATATATAAAAATTGAAAAAAATATATATATATATATATATATATATATATATATATATATATATATATATATATATATATATATATATATATATATATATATATATATATGATTATGCTTCCTTTATTTCATCATGAAGTATCTATATTCTTTTCCATTTTCAAGTCTTAAATGTTTTTAAAGATAACTCAAGGAAAAATTCTTTCTTTCAAACTTTGTAGAAAAATGATTATCACATGACACATAGTACCCTGTTGCTTGATGAAATCTAAGTATTTTTCAAATACTCAAACTATATCTAGTATTTTGGGTAAAATTTTCATTGGAACTGAAGCAAATCTTTTAAAATGTTGTGACTCCTATTTGATCAAGTTTCTCTATTTGACCACACACAATTACATATTTAAAAATATTGTGAAGTTTTGGAAAAATTAACTCATATGTTATTTTTGCCATAAGTGAAAAAGTTTCCCTTGCTTACTATTTTTACGCATGGTCTAGAGTACTAATGAATTGGCAAAAGGACAAGCTCGCCATTCACCCTTCAGAAAAAAAAAAATCTCGTGCTCCTCATCTAATCGAGCAAGTATCATAATAAATTCTTGTTTCTCCTCAAAATAAGAAAAACCCCAAAAAGTTAAGAAAATTTTCTTGCTTCTCCTCAAAATAAGCAAGAACCTCAAGCAACACTAAAAATCCCTTGCTAAGCAAGTATCCCAAATAAAGCATAAAACAAAAAGGGCAAAAAGAGCTTGATTCGAGGGAATTCTTAATACCATGGGGTATTCTTTCTTAAGGTATCCTTTCGTATTAGCAGTAAGTCTGGATAAGACCTCTAAATGCTTATAAGATCAACTAGCTTTTTGGCATATATAACACTTGTTGTTTTTTAATCCTTACTCATAATAGGAAATGGATCTTCACTGCACACACAGTTGGTCTTGAAAGAGGCTTGAAACTACTAGGACAACTTTGACACTATATTAATTTGTGAAAGAAGTAAATGAAGTTCAAAATTGCTAGGATGTTTGATGTCTTTGAAGAATAACACTAGAAACATCATATGCAGCTAAGAGTTCAAAGTACATCCTCATGAAAGTACTATGATTTCAGTTTTTTTTACAAAACCATGGCTTGTGTCCATCACATTTTATCCTTTAGAAGAAATCCATCTTCATATCCATTTTACTTTTTCCTACAAATTCAGATATCCTAGAAGGCTGAAATCAGATTTTATATAACATATTTTTCTATCTTTGGAAACTTCTTAATGACATACAGGAAGCATACTCATTAAAATTATAAATAAACCCCCATATTTAAAATCATTATTATCCATCAACATAAATAAGTACCCTTCCTTTTGTTTTGGCTATATAGCCAAAATTACAATTTGGGGGGAGGCTAAATAAAGGTATATATAGCTCATAATATAGTTTGGGGGAAGAAAACAGGTAAAATATTTCCTTAACCTTAATAGTGGTTTTGGTAGATGTCTTCCGTAAGTATCTTCCGTAAGTACATTCCGTAAGTATATTCCGTAAGTGTCTTCTGTAAGTAGCTTCTATAAACATCTTCCGTAAGTAGTCTCTGTAAGCAGTTTTCGTAAGAATCTTCTATAGATAATTTTTGTAAATATTTTTTTTACAAGCTTCCGTAATATCATTATCAGTAATACTATTCCGTAATACCATTATCAGTAATACTATTCCGTAATACCCTTTTGTAGTTATCATCCGTAAAAATTGCAAAGTCTAAAAATATATATATTTATATAATAATTAAAATATATATATTAATAATAATAATTAAAATAAAATATATTTAAAATTAGAATATGAAATAATATTATAAATAATAATACTTGTAATATATAATAATACTATATATTGTAATAATAATAATAAATATATTATAACTTTACCATATATACCTTAAACCATTAAAAGTAAATAAAAATATAATAACATATACATAATACAATGTATAATAATATTAATAATAAAATTAAAACTATATGATACAATATATGACTATAACATATTGTTGTGGGCTTTTTTCATAAGCCACAAATACACCATAAGTAAGCACGACACTTGCTCACTCCAGCCATGCGAGGTGTTAAATTAGCAGGACATGTGACTCTGCTCGACCAATCAGGAGAAATGACATGGATCAAAGGTTTTCATCGTCGATTAACACACGATTAAGGGCTGAGGTAGGAAAAAGAGGAAAAACATGGGTATCGCGATCGTGTTTGCGATCGATCAACGACACGTACCCCTTTCTTATCCAATCAAGCGACGAGCATGCACTATTTAATTACCATTGTCGATTAAAATAGGATCGACAAATGACATTGCCCCAAAACTTAAAACCCTAATCGTCATAGATTTTAGGGTAAATACCATCGTCGTCGATAGATTCTCAACATTTATCTACTGTCGATTATGTTAGGGTAATTTATCTCCATCGTCTAGAGATTCTCAACATTTATCTATTGTCGATGATGTTAGGGTAATTTATCTCCGTTGTCAATAGAAGGTAAAAGACTTATTTGCCACCAGATTAAATCTTACAATGCAGCATGCAGCCATGCAGAAGAAAATATCAACCTCGAATCGAATCCCGTTGTGAAATGTAGATGAGTTGCAAGGGTTTGTTTGAGTAAAAGGTTGATTTTTTGTAATTTTGTGTGTACTCATATAGAATTCAGATGATTTGAGGGGGCAGAAGGCGGAGGTGGTCGACGACGTCGAAAGGTGGCCAAATTTCAGTGATCGCGACAAGTAAACATTTTTATTTTTTCTTTTTCTTTATTTTTCCTATTCTCTGTATATACGCTAGAATAAAATACTTTACATTTTGAAATTTGGTAGAAATTAGGGCTAATTTTGGAATTAGGCAACGATTAGAGCTAACATTTGGAATATTGGCAGAGATTTGGTTACAATTATGAAAATTGGGTTTAGGGTAACAGTAGGGAAATATACACAATTTCGTTTTGAGCTAAAATTTGGAAAAAATCTGAAATTCTATTTTAGGGTAACAGTGGGAAAATATCCAAAATTTTGTTTTAAGCTAACATTAAAGAAAAAATTAAGACTGTATTTTAGGATAAAATTGGGAAAAACGACACAATTTTATTCTAGGGCAAAATTACGGTGATCCTTGTTACTGAAACTGTTTTTTTTTTAGAAAATCTTTTATTTTGTAAAGTTCTTTGAAATTATTTGGTAAAATTGTAGAAATTATATTTCTTTTTAGGAAATATCTTATTTTGTCAAATTACAGAGATTATTTGGTAAAATACCCTAGAAATTCGTATGAATTAAGGATTTTCTGGTACTCATCATCCGTAATGTGAGCATTACATGTGCAATTCATGTAAATTAGGGATTTTTGCAAATAAAGAAAAAAATGATAACAGTAGGATTTTAAAAGTTTAGGTATTATAAGTTTTACGTTTTCGTTTGTTTGAAGATATATGCTCAGTATTTACGTTTTTTTCTATTTGAGAATATATTGTATTTTATTTTTGTGGTAAAATAAAGAAAACATTCGAAATAATTAAAAATATAATAATTATAAAAAAACAAGACAATAAGTTTTTAAGGGTTTTGCCGACTTCTAAACAATACTTCTAATTATATATAAAATGCAAGGTTTTTTGTGAAAACTCATCTTCTCTCAACCCTCAGCCATCACCATGCCTAAACCTGTCTTTCAAAAGCGTAGTGAGTCGTCATCCATCGATACTCAAAACCCGAGCGACTCTATAATTGAACTGTTTGAAAACGCTCGATGGTGGGAGGCATTGACCAAATTTAGAGGCCATGACTTAGGGGTGGCAAGACAATTTATATTAAACTGTAACCCTGACACTATGCTCACCCATGTTGGAGGTTTGTAGTTGGAATTAAACCCGAGTCTAATTTCTGAAGTGTTGGGTTTACCTGAGGTTGGTTTACCCTTCTACAAAAATTTGAAAAGTGTGACCCAGTTGGTGACCAAATTTGGGGATAAATTTACAATCCTAAGAGATAAGGAAGGGTCAATCAAAGTAGATTCAACCTCTACACTCCACCTTCTATGGCAAGAGGCCGCTGTACTTATCATTAATTTTTTCACTCTTGAGGGACAAATGTCTATTTTATCAACCTATCACATTCGAATGTTAATAAATTTGAAATATCCAAATAAAACTGACTGTGTTATCAACCTCCCTTATTTTCTATTCCAATATTTGAAGTCAAATATTTTAAGAGTAAAACTCAGAAGTTCTTAGAAAAAACCTAAGCTGCACCTGATTGCTCACCATGGATTGATTAAATTAATTATTTTGTAAAAGTATTATGAAATGAAAGTGTCTTGGAATTATATCGTGGAAGAATCCAATGTACTCGAGTGCTCAAAATCCATTGAGTCTGAGGCAAAATAGTAAACAAAGGAAGAACATGATTCTGATAGCCAGGATGAAGATCTTGAAAGCCCAAAATGAAAATGTAAATCTCAGAAATTTAAATCTTGACCAAATATCAGAAGGCAAAAGAAAATTGTAGAAAATTCTGAACAAAAAGATGAACAAGGACCTGAACAAGAACTACCTATAAACAAGTCTACTATAGAGACCATGTCCTACCTTCGTTCACAAAATATAGTGCTACAAATGAAAATCAATAGGCTAAGAGAGGACTTTATAGAACAATCTAAAATTATCCAGTGAGCCTTTGTTGTTCAAATTGAATTAATTAAGCAACTTTTTAATAAGACACCTAGACCTGTGGACTTTGTCAATCGGCCACCACCTGTCGAAGTATCTCCATATGAGAGCTCTACTTATGGTAAAAAATCTAAAAAATCGGTAAACTTTAGTAAACAGGTGTACACTAATAAACCAATTATTTTTTAAAATATTCTCGAGGAGGATAGTTCCCAATAATTTTTTAGTATTATGCAACAAAATCAACCTACAAAACTGAATCTGCTCGCCAAGGAAGGAAATGCACTAAAAAGTCTTGTCTTGGATGTAGGGATGCCTTTGGAGCCTAATCCGATGATTAACAATGAGGAATTTGATCCTTCTCAGACCAAAGATGCAGAGCAAAAAGGAATCCCCTAGGAGGTTTAGTATATCAAAACGGTTATGGTGGAAACACCAGTTGTAGCAGCTGTAGCAGTTGTAGATTAGCAGGCTAAGGAATAGGTACAACCAGTAAAATGAGAGCGTAAATTACCAGAACCAAGACCACGATCATCCCAAATTTCTTCCCAAATTTCTTCTCAACACGCACCAGTTGGATGAACAATGAAAAAAACTATTATTTTATTAATTATTCAGACTTATATTTTTAACTATATTTATACATTTTTATAAGTTGAATATTTATATCTGTAGTATGTTTATGTAATATGTACAGTTAATATTTGTAGTATATTTTTTATCTGTATTTATAAGATGTTTTACAGTTAATATGTGAAATATTTTTAATGAATTAGTTGCTAATATAAATTGTTTATTTATAATTTTGTAAAATTTTTGATCTTTCGATAAATGAATTAATTGGTATTTTATGTATTTTAGATAACTGGTTATTTTCTTAAAGATACTTATCATACTCCTGATTAAAATAGTTGTATATAAACTGTTTTGAAAAATTCTGGCAAAAACATTTGCATGTTTCTATTGTTTTTAAAATCATTGTAGGTTTTGTAAACAGTATTCACTGAGATTCTAGCAATGATTATGATAACTTATGTTATTGATTTTCTATAAATTAGACTTTTAATTCTGAATATTTGATACATGCATAAGGCTGTTATATTTTTTTCATCATTATCTTTTTGCATGCATGAGAACATGCATGAACTTCAGTTTGGGGGAATGATGAATGGTTATTTGACACATTTTTTCGACCAGAATTGTTTCATTATTACAATTATATGATGATTATAATATATATTTTCTATGAATTATTATTGAATAAAATGTGATTTATTAGTAAAACTGATTAATTACCATAATCTAACAAATGTGTTTTATTTATATCAAAAAATTTCCGAGTTCTGAGAAAAATGCAGGAAAAAGATATGGATTATCGATGAAGAGATTGCATAGCTTTGGAGTGCACCTCAGATGAGAAGAGGAACCAACAGATTTCGGTGACAATAGTAATTGATCTTGTTATAGATGCTAATTATTGAAGTATGTTACTAAAGGTAATTACTGAAGGTAACTACTAAAGGTAATTATTGAAGGTAACTATTGAAGGTAATTACTGATGATAGTTATTGAAGATAGTTACTGAATAATGTTTTACCAGTAGTTACTAAAGGATAATAAAGTCTGTTGAATTCAACATGCCACATCAGACTTGGACGACACATTAATATGGATGACACATTAAGTTGGATGGCAATTGATATTTTCTACCTAGTAAAATATTCCATTTCTCGCATACTATCCGCAGGAATATTTCAAGTAGACAAAGTTATTATTTGTTTTATAAAGCTTGTAATCAATTTGTTTTAGGAAGTTTCAGATATAAACGCAAAATATTGTTAGACTTTCCTGGAATATAGGACATGAGGTCCTAATGTATATCCTGCGAGTCAGTAAAAATAACATTGTCTTGTTAGGATTATTAGTAGGTGCCACTTGGACCAGTAAAAATATTTATAAGTCCAAGTAAGAGTATGTATTATGATTAGGTTTTAGATTATTATTGATTAATATATAGTCATCAGTCCATAAAATTCACATGTCAAATACATGGAGAAGACTATTTAGAATTGTATTAGTCACAATATAAATTACATAGAAGACCTTGAAAGAGGTCTAGTTTGGACGTTACATTACATTACTCTACACTCTATTCTGCATCTATTGTTACATTACAGTTTGTTCTAAGTTTACAATTTGAAGGAAGCATGTACAACTGAAGTTCTAGTAATGAAATAGCACTTTGTTCTTCAAACATGGTAATCTGTATCAATTTCATGTGTTGTTTGATTTATGTTGTTTAAATTGTATTTATCTGTTGCTTGCATTCATAGGATAGACATAATGCTAGTATTAGTTATAAAATCTAGTTTCTAAGATAAGGTAAACTAGGGGAGAAAGACTTACACTGCTCTTTAGGAGGCAGGGCCCACTCCTATAGATAGTCCCTGAGCTCTCACCCCTGCATTAGGTTAGGATTAGTTAGTATTAAGTTAAACTGCATTTAAAATTACATAAAATAAGATAAATTACACAAGGATCCTCACAAATAAATTAGAACATATCATAAATAAATTAGCTTTCAAATAATTAGTGCATTAGTAAATTAATTCATGAGTAAAATTAAATCATCATTGCATTTATTTATCATACCTTGCATCATTCATTTATGCACAAATTTAATTTTGTTCATTTACTTTTCTATACATGTGAAGCTTGAAAAAGAAACTTGAGCTAATATTAGTATTAAATCCTATGATATAATCTATCTAACCTTGATTTCCTTCGGATTGATAAAATTAAATGTAAGATCTACAATCGATAAACATACATGGTTTTACATGGTATGAAGAGGATGTATGATCTCTGGTGCATCATTAGGCCATCAATAATTTATTTACCATGAACAAAACCACCTTGTAACTTTGAAATAACACTATCTAGACTATTTAGGGTAAAATATTCAATCAGGTCGGATGTTTTTCGTAGGACTGCACAAACTATCGAACTCGTTTCGGCCATATCTCGCTCATATGGACTTGAATTGAGCTAAAATTTTGAGGGTAGATGCATGAAAAACCCTAGAATGTCTCCACTAATTTTAATATCATTTGGAGCAACACATATCCTAGCACATACCTATGAGTGAAAGATATATTTGACAAGCATCTATGCGAGGGTTTCATCTGGTTTGAGTGCAAGCAGCTCTAGAGGTTGGTTTTTAGGGCCTTCAAGCCCTAGTGGCCAATATTTTTGTGGTTTATGCTCAATATTTTAGTAGGAAATATTGCAGGGGATCCAAGATGGGTTAGAAATTTATCTTTCAATAGATCATACTGTGAACTTGCATGACAACGACTTCCAATATGCTGCATAAAAGAAAAGTGAAAACCATACCTTTCCACGACGTCTAGGGCAAGGATTAAAGAGATCACAAAACAAGTTTCAAGTAGTTGATAAAAAATGGCTCATATCTCAAGTGAATCTGGTGCTAAGGTGCACCCACAAAATAATTCTACTATGAAAACCCCTATCAAGGGTAAGAATTTCGAAGACTTAGTCCCAAAAATAAATTTTAGAGATGCCCTTCAGGTGGATAGCCTCAGCCCAATGCTAATATCAATATTAGGGCTTCTCATAAACCTCTAAGAATGCCTAAGATTGATCCTAAGAAAACAGATTCAGGATGTCTTAAAGCAGCTGATGGAACTCCTATTGTTAAGCTTGATATGGGTAACATTTAGACTGGCATTGAAGATTTGGAAAAAAGAGGACTAATTTATCGGTTCATGGGTTTTTGTCCGAGTCTATCTGCTTTCAAATTTTGGGCTGCAAAAAGCTAGAAAACTAAAGGTGAGTTACAAATCTCTATTTATCCAAATGATTATTTTCTTGTTTTATTTGCTAATAACGAATCTGCTTTCAAATTTTGGGCTGCAAAAAGCTAGAAAACTAAAGGTGAGTTACAAATCTCTATTTATCCAAATGATTATTTTCTTGTTTTATTTGCTAATAACGAAGATAGAGAGAAAAATTTTCAAGGGGGTCCTTGGTTTTTTGGAAGGGCAGGTTTTTTCATGAAGCCCTGGCATACTAAATTTAAAGCCAAAGAAGAGATGCCTTCTATAGCTCCCGTGTGGGTGAGACTCTTTGGCCTCCCTATTGAATTTTGGAATCCTACTAGTTTTTCTTCAATTAGAAGCTGTTTAGGAACTTTTATGATGACTGCTGATTGTACTCAAAATTTTGAACATATTATTTATGCTCGAATTTGTGTTTTAATGTATTTTGACAAACCCCTACCTTAAAATATCACATTACAATTTGGGGAAGACACTTGGGAGCAAGTAGTGTACTATGAGAACATTCCTTTTCATTGTATAATTTGCCATGAATATGGTCATTAGGCCAGTGCTTGCCCAAATGAAATTCCTGATCAAAAGAAAGAAGCTATAAAATCAATAGGTTTCCAAATACCTAAGAAGAATAACACTCAGAAAAAAATAGTTATGAAGGATCAATCAAAGTCATATGCTAATAGGTTTGAAATCCTTTCCACAAATGATGTCCCAAGTGAGGAAGAGGAATTAATGGAAACTAAAATCTTAGAAACACAATTTAAATATGAAGGGAAGAACTTAGAGATAAACCAACAAATCAAAGGTTTTCAACAGAAAAAAAAAAGGGAGAAAAATTACACAAGAAAAACAATCTTTCAAATGTCAAAACTTCAAATAATGCAGGTCCCAATATAGACTCTGTTGAACCATCTGGTAAAATTTTGGCTATGTATGAGCATTCTTCAAGGTTATAAGCCATCTCAGATTGAATTGGAATAAGTCAAGAAATAGGTAAAAAAATTGAAGATGGATTCTAATCAAAAAATAGGTCGCAAAACCAATCAATATCATATGGTAAAAGAAGGTGAAAAGCTTGTAGAGGAAGGTAAGATTAATGCCCTTCCCAAATTTTTTATCCTTGGTATTAATGAAGATCATCACTTGGAATATTAGAGGACTCAAAGAGAGTCTTTCAAAACAAAATTAAATTAGAAGAATTATTCAGATAAATCATCCACATCTTGTTTTCCTTCAAGAAACAAAGATGTCAATGGAGGATATGGACTCAATTGCTAATAAAATTTGGCCAGCTGGAAAAGTGGTTTCCCTCAGTTCCCAAGGGACTTCTGGTGGCATTGCTTATATTTAGGACTCAAAAGAGGTAGTTATTCACCATATGGTTGGCAGTTGGGTTTTTTTGGCTATATCTATTCAAAGTAGAAATTCCAACCAAATTATACTCTGCATTACTATTTAAGCTCTGACTTCTTTGGAGGAAAAAATAAGACAGTGGAAGGATATTACTCATATTTTCTCTCATTTTCCTGAAGCTTGGATCTTGATTCGAGGAGATTTCAATACGATCCTCTCTTTGGATGAGAAAAGGGGGGGAAATAGAAATTTGGACAAAAACACTGACCTCATGAGCGAATATATTGCAAACCTCTATCTTATGGATATCCAACCAGATAATGTACTTATGACTTGGTCTAACAGAAGGTAAGGCTTAGCTTGTATAATGGAGAGATTGGATAGGTTTTTGCTCTCTAAAAATTTCTTAATCCATGGTCACATTCCTAAAGTGAAGACTCTTAATAATGTTGGTTTGGATCATTGGCCAGTCATGGTGGAAATGTGGAAAAAAAATGTGACTTTCTCTTCTTTTCATTTTCAATTAATGTGGCTTAGAGACATTTCCTTTAGAACTCGTGTGCAACAATGGTGGAAGGAATGTAAACCTAGGCATGGGACTAAGATGTTCTGTTTTTCCAAAAGACTACAATACATTAAATCCAAAATCAAGACTTGGAACTGGAAAGAGTTTGGGGATGGTCATAAAAAAAACATGAAGTTATTGCTCATCTTGAAAATTTGAATAAGAAAATATGTTTAGATGGCCTCATAGGGAAGAGAAGTGTAGATGAAATTAAACTCACAACTCAATTAGAGGAATGGGAAAAAAGAGAGGAAATGTTATGGAAGAAAAAATATAGAATTCAATGGCTCAAAGAAGGATATCGAAACATAAATTTCTTCCACGAATCTCTTCTAGCTCGAAGATCTCACAACTTTATTTCTTCCTTAAAATAAGATTCTGGAGATGTTGTTTATACTTGGGATGGCATGAACTCTATTGTTGTTGATTACTTTTTCAATCTTTTTTCTGCTACTCCTCTTGACTTAGCTTCACAACAAAATGTTCTTCAAGCAATCCCTTCTCTTATCACTTCTGAGGAGCACTCTATTTTGATTGCTCCTGTTACTATCAATGAGCTTCAACAAGTAGTTTTTAAAATGCAAAAATAGAAAACACCAGGTCCTGATGGTTTTCCCATTGAGTTCCACCAAGAGTTATGGGATATCCTTCATGTTGATTTATTAGAGGTGGTGGAAGAAGCCAGGAAATCCAAATTTTTTTTGAAGGTTATCAATAAAAATTATATTACTCTTGTTTCAAAAGCTCAAGAGGTTGATCATATCTCAGATTTTAGACCTATTTCTTTATGTAATGTTCTTCTCAAAACCATTACTAAAATCATGGCATAAAGGTTGAAGCCTCTTTTGCATAATATTATTTCCCTCGAGCAAGGGGGTTATGTGGAAGGACGTCAAATAGTAT
Source organism: Wollemia nobilis (assembly GCA_028583015.1). Lineage (NCBI taxonomy): Eukaryota > Viridiplantae > Streptophyta > Pinopsida > Araucariales > Araucariaceae > Wollemia > Wollemia nobilis. Next base: position 918,767 of record JAQPPZ010016911.1, on the reverse strand, counting down.
ATGAGATAGTTCTTTCTCAATAAGCCATCCATTCTATGGATATGCAAAAATATCCTTCCATGTTCATTCGGTTAGACTTATCCAAAGCTTATGACAGAGTGGATTGGCACTTCCTTATCAAACTTTTGAGGCAATTTGGTTTCTCTAAGGATTGGATGGATTGGATTATGGGATGTATCTCTTCAGTTTCCTACTTAGTTCTTGTCAATGACAGGTCTTCTCAGTCATTCCCAGTTTCCATAGGTATTAGGCAAGGTGACCCGCTATCCCCTTATTTATTCATCATTCTTGCTTAATGCTTGGGTAGGACTATAACCAAAAAGAGGGAAAAAAAACCCTTGAGGGAGTTACCATTGCTCATGGAGCTAGATCTATATCTCATCTTCAATTTTTGGATGACTCTACTCTTTTAGGTAAAGCTACAGTTAAGGAAGCTTCTAATATTAAGAAAATCATTAGCTATTTTTCTAAGGCTACTGGGTAGTTGATCAATGAAGACAAATATAAAGTTATTTTCTTTCACTAATATGCTAGATAGGAATCCATGGTCTTGGATAAATTAAGATATAAGAAGAACTCCCTTCCAATCACTTATTTAGGTATTCCCATAAATATTCAAAGGCAGAAAAATAAATATTGGAATTGGTTGTTGGACAAAGTCAAGAAGAAAATTGGAAAGTGGACCAACAATTGGCTTTCTTCTTGGGGTAGAATCACCTTGGTAAAATCAGTCCTTCAAGCTATTCATATTTATGTTTCTTTTGTTTTTAATATCCCAAAGGTTGTTCTTCAAGAATTAGATCAAATCAATCATCGTTTCCTTTAGAGTGGTACTAAGGAGAAAAGAAAATGGGCCTTGGTGAAATGGGATACTTTATGTCTTCCTAAGAGTGAAGGGGGGTTAAGATTCTAGTCTTTTATTAATAACAACAAAGCTTTAGCTGCTAAATTATATTGGAGGATGTTGCATAACCCCAATGCTCTTTGGTCCAATAATCTTCGTGCTAAATATACCGAGAACAAAAGTCTTGAAGACCTTATTTGCTATCAACTTCCTACCAAAGGTTCTGCCATTTGAGCAGTTCTTAAGACTGGTGAGGATTTGATAAAGAAAAATTATTTTGGATCATTCATAATGGTCAACATGTAAATTTTTGGATAGATTCTTGGGATGGTCACAAGCCTTTGAATGGGAAAAGGTGTTAGTTGAATCTGACTCTCAACTTATGATTAATCAATTGAAGACTCCTAAGTATCATAAGGTGGATTGGAGAATAAAAAGAATTATTGAGAAGATTCAATTAATCTAGATGGGATTTTTGAAAGTCGATTACAATCATGTTGTCAGAGATAAAAACAAGAGTTTTGATGCTTTAGCTAATTGGGATTTGAACAAAGGTGATCTTACTTGTTATGGCCACCCTCCTAGATGGTGGGCTTCTCAGATTAGGGAAGCTCTTCTTTCTATCATTTCTTTGGATGACTCCAGTTTTGAAGGTACCTAGTTTCTTCTTGTTTTTTTTTTTTTTGCTTCTCTTTGGTTCATTCAGTTTTTTTTAGTTCTGTAGCTCATTCTATTCTTTATTTTGTTTCCTCAGTTGATTCTTGCCTTAATAGTCTTCTGGTATAGATAGGTCATTGTTATGTTCAATTTTTTTTTTTCTTTTTCTTTTTTCTTTTTTGTTTTTCTTGTTTAGTTTTTTAAGGTGGGTGGGTTATTTTGTTTTGTTTTGTTTTTTTTTTTTGTGTTCTTTGTGTTGTTTTTTGTTGTTATTGTGTTTTTGTTGTTTTGTGTTTTTTTTTATGTTTTTTGTTATTGTTCTTGTGTTTTTTTTTCATTCTTGTTCTTGGGTTTCTCTTTGTTTATGTTAATTCAGGTTTTTATGTGTGACTGTTTTCTATGTTTTTTGTTTTTGTTTATTGTCTGTTGTTGGTTATTTTTTATTTTTATTTTTATTTTATTTTTTTTTATTTTTTAGGTTTTGGTTGTGTTTATTTCTCATGTTTTTTTGCTGGTTATGTCTTTCTAGTGTTTTGTTGTTTTTGTCTTGTTTGTGTTTTGTTATGTGGTTCTTGTGTTTTTCTATGTGGTTCGTGTTGTGGTTTCTTTTATCTTATTGCATGTGTTTGATTGTGCTTTTTTTTTTACACACTCAAGGAGCATGTTTTTTATTTTATTTTATTATTTACTTATTTTTAAATTGGTTTTGTGTGTTTTTTTGCTCCTTGAGTATGTCAAAGGTGGTAGGCCAGGTCCGAGTACTGGGTGTTTTTGGCGGAATGGATACCCCTGCCTCCTTGGGTCTTACCCGAAAGTGGTATCCATTTTGGGATGTTTTCCACAAATAAAAATAATAATTAAAAAAATTAAAAAAAAAACACAATCTAGACTACTTTTAACCTATTTGCCATAAGTTTTAAAATGATCTTATAAATAATATTACAAAGGATTATTGGATGAAAATTATCAAAATATTTTGTTTTACCTTTCTTTGGAACCAAAGTAATAAAAGTGGCATTGATCTCAATTATTATAGCCTTTTTTTTCCATGCCTCTTCAACCACAATAAACATTACTCTTTAATAAATTTAAAATTTTGAAATAAAATCGCAATTAATCTATTGAGTCTAGGTGCCTTGTTAGGATGAAGGAAAAAACTACTTCATGTAGCTTCTCCATAGATATATTCTTCATCAAGCTTTTATTATGCCCCTATGTGATAGTTGATGGAATATTTTGTAAAATCTTACCTTGTGCCCCCTTGCCCAACATTTGACAAAATATTCATGAAAAAATAATTATTTCCTTCTTGATATCTTCTTCTTTCTCAATATTTCTTCTATATGGAGTTAAAATATTTTTGATGCAATGAAAATAAATTTTTTTTTTTAAGCATAAAAGTATTTGGTATTTTTATTTCTTTTAGCCATGTTTCCTTAGTTTTTTATAACCACTATGAATTCTCTTTTTTAATGCATAATGATAATTAGATAGTAAATATTTTTCTTGAATATAAGAATATTGATCTATTCCATTGATTTCTATTATCTCCTACACATTTTTGAGTTTGAGTTCAATTTCCTTATTTTCTTTTAAAATATTACCAAAATATTTGCCATTCAAAATATTCAATTTTCCTTTTCTATAATTCATCTTTTGAACAAAACTATACAAACACTATCCTTCAAAATTTGCTTCATCCAACCATAACATAGCCATATGGAAGAAATGAAGATCTTGGAACCACATAATTTGGAAGCAAAATGGATTTGGATGATCATTATTGAATAAATCACAAGTCAAAAGGATGGGTTTATGATTTAATATTGCTCATAATAAAATATCTAAAGATATTTTATCCTTCATTTGCAACCATGTGTTGGATAACAAGAATATATCCAATATTTTTGCAATATAAGTTTTCCCAATGTGTTTGTATCCCATATTGAAAACTTCGACAAATAACATACCAAAGTCTTTGGAATTGATAAAAAAAAAAAAACTTGCATTGACTTAGGCCATCAATAAGTATCACTCTTCTTTTCCAAAGGAGATAGAACTATGTTGAAGTCATTTCCAAGAATCCATACAAATTATTTTGAATCATCCTTCCATATCTAACTATTTATTTTTCCCTTCTATTAAGACAAAATCAAGACTACAAAGATCTATTAATTCCCAAATAACTCTTTTTTGGGGTCTTATTCATACCCCTTATACTCCAAGATATCATTTTATTATCACTTTTTTTTTTTTTTTGTGGTATTAGCCCCACTTTTTGTTAACATTGTTGTCATATCTAATTGTCCATACTTGGTATAATTGTGCCTTGCATTGGAGTGACACAAGGTTCCACAACTAAGAGCATAGGGTTTGGATTAATCAAGGGCCTCTAGGAGTTTTTACAAGGTTGATTCCTTGTTAAGATGTGATCTTCAAGGCACTTGCTACTCTACCAAGGGAAAAAGAGGGTGCAAAAAAATAAGCAAACTTAACAAAAAAGGAAAAGGGGGCAATGTGCAAAGAGATTCGCTAATATTTCCCTACAAAAAGAGGTTTGAATGTTATGTGGAAATGATGAACACTTCCTCTCCTCAACATAGTGAAGAGCAATCATAATATGTCAGTTATATGCATATTTGAGTAGCCATGCTGGGGTAAATTAGTTATTACCTTATTTTATTCACCATGAAGATATTCATTGCCACGAATATCTTATGGTTAGTAGGTTAGTGTTATTTTCAATTATTTGTTAATTGTTAGTCATTAGCAAAATATTACATTTTATTGGCAATAACCTAGGGAGATATTATTTATGTATTTATTAAGGCTATCTTTAGCCTTAGTCATTTGTATAAATCATTGGCACTATCAGTATATTTTTCTAATGTTCACACTCTGATTTTGTCATTGGTATTAGAGTGATCATTACGTACCTGGGCAAGGTGAGATGAAGCAGGAGAAGGCAATATTTTTGCCTCTCATGGACTGGACCACGAGGGCAAAAATCCCGAGATGAGACCCCCCTTAGACAAAACATGCTTCCCAAGGTAGAATCTCTCAACATCTCCTCAACACAAAAATTGAGGTATCTTTGACAAACAATTTTTGGTTTGATTACTTGGAATTCAGTGTTACCAGTGAATTTTTGCAACCCTTGATGCAATCATCCAATATGACATGACTGCAATAGGTTGATATGATACCTCATGGACATTTGAATTCCATGGGTACTAAATTCTATAGGGCATTGAATTTTTTTAATGAACCGAACAGTCTCTTGTAGTCCTTGTAAGCGATAAAACCTATTAGCCATCACGATATATTTCTAATAGGCCAAACCAACACCACATGGTGGAAACATTAGAGCACAAAACTCCAAGCATGGTGAACCAGAACCTACGGTGGGTGAGCTAAGCTGACATGTATTTTTGACCATCGGACAATGAGAAATTCTACCTCTGACTGCTGATAGCGAACCTCGCACATGCAACTCTGACGTCATCCACAAAAATAGTTGAATCTAATGCACTTTGTTGACATCCACCCTAATAACCTAGCATGGAAACTAATAAAATTTTGACCTTGACAACACTAAAACCTTTGTTGCTAACGTCATCTGATTGGCACGCATCTCAATATGTCACTTAGGCAAACACATGGTAGAATCCTGTTGATGCTAACTTGGCATATTTTGGTTGGTTAGAGCACGTGGCAAAAAAATCCAAAGCTTACTGATTGCCCATAGACAATAAAGATTTAACAGACGGTTTGTTGTTTTTAAACAACTAATAGTGCAACATACACTGCATGTGGGACAAATAGTCCTAATTTATTTTTTAATCTAATTCACGATGGAAGCAAGAATAAAGGGAAATCATTCCCTTGTTCCTTCTAGTCAGATGCTCTAGTTTGATCAGTTCTTCGGGCCAGTGCTAAAATCCTCTCCATGAGGTCATGGGTTCAAGCCCCACGAAAACCTTTTTTTATTAAAAAATAAATAAAAGGTAAACTCTTTTACATAAAACAAAGGTAGCACGAAGACTTTTCAAGGTAAAATAAAATTTTTGCAAGTTTCTTTAAAGTTTTTTCATTTTTTTAATAATTTAATATTATTTTTTGTTTTAAAATCAATTGCTTTTATATCTAATTGATTTTATTTAGAAAAAAAATATTTTATTATTAATTAAATTAACTGATCAAATTTCTACAACTAAAACAAAAAAAGGAGACCATTTTTCGCAAACACTCAAAATAGTGCTTTTGTTTTCTCAATTTGGGAGATGTAACACAAAAACTAGCACATTTTTTTTGCAAATTATGGAGATCTAAAAACTTTTCAAAATATTTCTAAAACTTGTTAAGAGTAAATGTTTTTCTCATGAAGAATAGACCTTGGATCACCAAAACTCTTCATCATATAAGGATCAATCATCAAAGGAACGAACTCCGATGTGAGACCATAAGATCTAATTTTTATCGTATGCTTAGAAGGCATATAAAGAGTTTACCCCATTTTAATTCTCACACAGATACCTGGAAAGGTTTGGATCGCAACTTTGGTCCCATGAGGATTAGAGAGGCATTTAATCCTGATGCACCTCCCATTTTTTAGTATTGAAGAATTATGGGTCCGCTAATACCAAGTCGTGTGTCTATTGGTTTTGGATTACCTTTAAAATGTAGGTCATGTGTCAAATTGAATTGAAAGGTGTGTTACCTTGTTAAATTTGCAAAACAAAGGGGGGACAAGAAATTGTGATTCTTTTTTGCAAAATTTTAACACAAGGGGGAAGAAATTGAATATCAAAATTTTTGAAAAAATTATCATAATAAGGTGCATTTTTGATAGCATTCGACACATTTATTAAAATTGGCATTGATAAAATTAGGTAGATTATCGGTGGAATCTAACACCTAAATTTAAAATTTATGGGTACTTTTGTATGTTTATTGCACTTAATTTCCTATTTTCTGCAATTACATCTTAAGTTAAAAATCAAAAGCACATAAGACCCCAAATTTCAAACCTTTTTGTACAAATTTATTTGTGCAACAACGTTCATTATAAATGGTATTTTTAGCCCACACTTACATGTAATGCTATCGTGCCTTGGGGATAATATATCTACCACCTAAAATAGCTGCAACAATGACGTCTGAGCTTGTTCTCTATAAATCATTAAGGAGAAATAAGGTAGAGCCAAATTCACTTTTTGATATTCACTCCATAAAATTCCCTAATTCACTCTTCTTGTTTGACTTAAATTCCTCAAACTGATCATCCTTATTCAGAAGGGTTTTTAGGCAAATGCCATTACATATCAACTAGATTGAATTCTTTTTTAGTACTTCTTTGAGGGTATATCAAAAGAGAGACCATTTTGGTGCAATAAAGAACCTTCATAATGGCTACTATAAAAAAATATCTAAATGATACACTTTTTATTAAAGGTTCTAATTATTCTGCATCGAAAACCAAAATGAAGGCAATTCTTACTGTAGATAAATTGTGAGATATAGTGACAGACATTGTAAAAATACCCACTACACCAAGAGTAGATCAAAATGCATGGGATAAAAAGGATAAATGACTTTTCATGCTGATTTTGCTAGCTACTACTGATGAAATTCAACCTCACATTTGTAATGCTCAACATGGTATATATGTATGGGATACATTATCTATCTTTTTTGAAGGGAAGAATCAAAGCACAATTCTTAACCTTCAAATCCAACTTCATACTCTCCATATGAAGTCAGGTGAAACAATAGAGTTATTCCTCTATAGAGTGGCAGGACTGAATTCAAAAATAAATGTTTTGGGAGAATTGGTCATTTTAAGGGCTCTTCTAGATTCCTAAAATATGTTAATAAAATCCCTTCAAGTGTATCAAAGAAAAGTGACTTTTGTGAAGCTGGTAAATTTGCTTTATATTGAGGAGGAAAATTAGATTCAAAGATATGAAATGTCAAAAAATGAACTTTACTCTCACAAACAAGGTCCAAAGAAGAAGAATACATTTTATAAGGGGGATCATCTTCTAAAGATAAAGGAAAGCAACCTCAATCACAAAATAAGTTTTGCAAAAATTGTAATATGGACAACCATGATACCAATTGGTGTTGGTTTAAGAATAAACAAGACAAGAAGGGCAAGAACAAACTACAACGTAAAAATAGAAAATAAAGAGGACATGTTGCTATTGATAATTCTGATTTTTATTTTGAACTAGCACACAAGATGCTCATGATACATGCAACTTCTACTCAAAAGGATTTTGTGTGGTACATCGATTCAGGCACCAACAAAAACTTGACTGATGATAAGCAGTGGTTTGATACATTTGAGGCAAAGGAAGGCAAACCATTTAATATTGCTAATGATAAGACCTACCATATCCAGGATGAAGGAAATATCTCTATCACCCTTCCAGATGTAAAGTGCCACATTCAAAATATCCTTTATGTTCCAATATTGGCAAATAACTTGTTGTTAGTTTCCAAAATCCTACATAAAAACATGGTTGTTAACTTCAAAGTTGAGGAGGAGAAGAAACATTGCTATATCACAATTAAGGGGAAACACATAGCAATCTTACAAGCATGGCTTGTTTACATTAGATTTTGTTTCTACACCTCATGTTGCCATGGTGGTAAACGCGAAGGAGGCCACTTCTCTATGGCATAAGAGATTTGGGCATCTAAGTTCTGGATATTCACTTGAACTAAGTAAATATGAAATGGTGAAGGGCCTTTCCAACCTTTTATCTACATTGCCAGTGTGCTTGAATTGCTTAGTAGGGAAGCAAAACCGAGTACCATTTGAAGCTAGCTCTTCATGAGCTAAGAAACCATTGGAGTTGGTATACATAGATTTGTGCAGTCCTATACCACATAGTTTTGGGGAAAAGAGGTATTTTCCATTTTTCATTGATGATCACTCATGGAATATGTGGATTTTATTCCTACAATTTAAGTCAGAGGTATTTATGTATTTTTAGTAGTTCAAAAAATTTTTTGAGAAGGAATTGGGATGCTACATAAAGATCCTCCGCTCAGATCAAGGGAGGGAATATACCTCCACTAATTTTTCCTTATTTCTAAATGAACATTGGATTAGAAGGCAGATTACAAAATCCTATACTCCACAACAAAATGGAGTTGCTGAGAGAAGAAATTGTTCCATTATGGAAATGGTTTATTATATGCTTAAGGGAGAAAATATTGAGAAACGGTATTGGGCTAAAGCTGTCACAAAAACAATGTACCTCTTGAATAGAGCTCTCATAAAATATCTTAAAGTTATGACTCCACAAGAAGCATGGAGTGGTAGAAAACCTTTCATTTCTCACCTAAGAATTTTTGGGTGTAAGGCATTCAAGCACATACCAAAAAAAAAATAAAGAACTTAGATGATAAGACCTTGCAGTGTATTTTTCTTGGATATGATGAGTATTCCAAAGGCTATTGATTAATAGATCCTAGAACCAAGAAGATACACATTAATAGACATGTGGTGTTTGATGAACATTTCATACCAAATAACACATCTTCTGTATACCTGGATGAAGAGGAGCCTAAGAAAGAGTCTCCTCCCCCACAAAAAAAAATATTCCAAAATGGTATACAAGTACAATGAGATATTCAAATATGACCACACATCCAGATAATACTTTAGATCATCCTGGTAGTCGCAACATAACTTAGCAGAAGAGGGCACAAGCATTAACTTCAAAGGTTGATGATATTTTCCAATACTTTGAAGAGATTTCTATAAATCCAAAGGAAGATAGTATATAAGAGATGGAAGTTGATGATGAAAGAATTTACATGTCTTCATATGATGAACAAGAACCCACCTCAGTCGAAGAAGCACTTAGTGATCCATAGTGGAAGGTAGCTATGGATGCTGAATATAAATCTCTCATTAAGAACAATACATGGAAGTTAGTTGATTTACCTTCAGGAAAGAAGCTCATTGGATGCAAATGGGTTTACAAAGTGAAACACAATGCAAATGGAACTATAAATAAGCATAATGCCCATATTGTTGCAAATTTCTATGCACAAAAATAAGACTTTGACTACGAAGAGAATTTTGAATCCACTGTTAGAATAACTTTCATTCATATTCTTTGTGCTATGGCAACACAGTACGGATGGAAACTTCATAAAATGGATATCAAAAGTACCTTCTGTTAGTCTAAAAAGACTACCCCAAAGATAGCAAAGGTTTTGAAGGCTAAAACAGGTTTTGAAGATTCAAACACCAATTTTCCATTTTTGTGAAGTGAAGAGGCAGAAAAAACTAAGGCATGCAACATGTCATGATTTCATGACATATCAATGTTTCACGATCCCAAAGAAAATAAGAGACTAAGTCAGGTGAAATGTCATGATTTCATGACATGTCAATGTTTCACAAGCCCAGGGTAAAGAAGAGACTAAATCAAGTGTAATGTCACAATTTCATGACATATCAGTGTTTTACGAGCTCAAAACAAAGAAAAGACTAAGGCAGGTAAATTGTCGCAATTTCATGACATGTCAACATTTCATGGGATCAAAGCAAGAGAAATATCAATATCAACAAAATGTCATGATTTCACGACATGTCTAAATTTTATGAACCCAAGGTGAGAAAAGGACCAAGATGGATAAGATGTGATTTTGCAACATGTTGAAATTTCATGAGCTTAAAGCGAAAGAGGATATCAAGACTTCAGAATGTCACGATTTTGTGACATGATTGAATTATGTGAAACAAATATATAAATAGAATTTACCTTCAAAGAAACATGTCGAAAAATGATGATAGATCATGATTGAGTATCAAATCTTAAACTTCTACCATTAGTGATTTTATTACCTAACCGAACCAAAGAGAAGCCACGTAAAATATGATGATGCATTTGGAAGCACTTTTATTGTAATTTTTTTGTGTTAGAATTTGGTAGCTATCAAAACATGCTTGTTTTAGAGTATATATAGTAGGGAGCATACCCTGAATAAGGGTCAACCCTTAGACATTTACAAGACTCGATGCATGTACTCTGTATTCAAGCAATAAGATATAATTCTATTGGATTTTGGTTCACTATGTGCAAGTGTATTTATTATTATTTTATGTTTCTATTTACATTACTAATTTATATGTTGCATTCATTATATTATCTGGACTAGTGCATGATATAAACATTATTTCTAGAGCTGAAAGATTTGATGCATGTATGTATTAGATTAATATCTAAATCACATTAAAGAACTATGATTTCTATGTGAAGAAATATCAAATGCTTAGATCTTGAAGTTGTATGTATTCATATTTGTTGTTGTTTAAACCGCACCAAGAGAAAATATTTAACTACGACTATATTTCCATTTTTTTCAGTAAACCCTTCTCTCTCATTTCTCACAAAAAAACACCAAGGAATCAACCTTCTCTAGAGATTAGATGGAACCCTTCAAAACCAAGTCTATATACTCAATATTGGCAAGGTCATGGGCGTAAATCATAACCATAGGCTGATTTTACACCAACAATTTTTGGCACATTCAGTGGGACCCTAAATCCCACAATATTTTATAAGGTTCGGTGTTTGTATTTGACATGTTCAAGATCTAAATAAATCACTTGGCAACTGCATCCGAAAGTATAAACCTAAGATATACCTTATCTATTTGTCTAGTTAAAATTTGCAATCATTTACATATATGATAACTAGATCCAAAGTGAGAAACTCCGAAGAGCCCATTGAGTTCTTCGAGTTACACCTTGGTAGCCTTAGTATTCATCCAATTTTATCTGCTAGATCAAACCCACCTGCTACCAGTATCACTAACCTTGTACCTACTATTTCACCTAATCCCATTATCAATAAATCTTCAATTATAACTATTAGTAGTTCTGTAGTACAAGAAAACATAGTAGCTACAATGGCTGCTCCTCAACCAGCTTATCTTATATGGAACCATAGGGGTCTATTGAACCTGGTGGCTCAAAATCCAATTCTCGTAGAAGATTTAAAAGCATTGCATTCATATGACGAAACAAGAAAAATGACTTATGAGCATTGTTTGGATGTTGCCTATTTTGCAGCTATATACAATATTTCTTAAGAAGATGTAATGATTAGATTGCTATTTATTCCTTGAAAGGAAAAATGCTCTTTTGGTACAAAGCACTTCCTATTTAGGCCATCACAAATAGGGCCGAAATTGCTAGCAAGTTGGTAGATGAATTTAATCAACATGCAGATCCCTTCTCCCTACTCAAATAATTCAACATCATTAGGAAATATCCTCAAGAGGAAATTGTTGATTTTAACATTCGATTCAGTCACACTTGGGAAAGGGTGCTCGATGGAATGAAACCAACTAGCGAACAAGTTGTGTATTATAATTTGAGAGCTTTTGATTATAATATTAGTATGATTTTACGATAGTCTCGAGTATTCATCTTCCCTGCTATTTTTCAAGAATCATCCAAAGCAAAAAAATATCTCATTGCCACTAGAAGGTATCCACCAAAAGCAGTAATGCCAATTTTTCTAGATATTCCCCAAGCTCTCGGTGCTAGTTCTTCAAGTTCTTCCTAACTTCCAAGCATAGACCTTCCAAAATGGAATGGGCAACCATCCATTCCTGCAATACAAATATCTCATAATTTCTTGGTATTACCTCCTATTCTTGCTATTCCTACATTACCTACACCACCTATTTAGTCATATCAAGAAACTCAGCTTTTCATCTTGCTAGACATGCAATCAACGATAAAAAAATTGGCAAATGAGATGAAATCAATGAAAATAAGAGAGGCTGAAAGAATTTTTCAATCGAGAATGTTTCCCCATGTGACAAGGACAACAACTTCATCAAGTAACAGAGATCAGAAAAAATCAAACATCTTTTATGCGAATGATGATGAATAATCTGTAGCTTCTCCCACAAATTCTGATTACTGGTGTACTACATGTAACTACCTACATGGAGAAAGTTCATGTATGATTCATCATCACTATGTAAAAAATTTAGCTATTAAAAATACAAAGAAAAATATGAAAGGACATGTAAGCATGATTAGAGAAACGAACCATAATTTCATGATACCTTCGATTGAACAAGTTGTAGTCCTAACTAGATTAGGTAAAAAACCTCTGCAAGTAGATCCTTAGGAGCTCCAACCTCTAAGTTTTCCTCCAAATCCCAAAGCATTACCTAAAAGAGATACCTCCTATGAAAAGAAGCCTCAGGTTCCTACTCAAAGATCTAGAGTAGAAGTACATAAATAATTTATCCCACAAAAGGAATATGAAACTCAGTATCAGGCTAAGGAGAGGTTAAGATTTCCTTCTCTTATTGAAAAGACAGAGAAAAAAAGCAACTTAGGGATACAAAAATATATTTTACACCTTTACTAAGGAAATAGAAAATAATTTCGATTCATATTCTTTTAACATATTATAAGAAATGAATAAGACCCCCTCAAAAGCAAACATGTACGATGCCCTGCAGTTTCCTGGTCAAATTGATCTCTTGAACGAATATTTAAGGTAAATGAAAAACAAAGGTAGGAACACATCCTGCTCAAAAATAGTTTAGATAAATCTAACATCTACCACTATAAAAATTAGACCACCTCTGTTTTATTTATCTCTTCAGATGGAAGTATGGGTCATACACGATTGCATGATAGACTCAGGTGCTGCTACTATAGTGATACCAAAATTAGTGTGCAACATTATGGGAATGGAGTACACTAGAAGCAACCTAGGATTTCTAAATTTGGATGGCACTCCTGTCAAGACTGTAAGGGTAATTAAATATATCCCTATAAAGCTTCATAGGATGCCTCAAATTGTGGTCATACAAGAAGTGGTAGTTGTGGATTTAGGACCATACTTCAACATGTGCTTATATAGAGAGTTCATAACCAAGATAGGAGGATATCTATCTCTAGACTACTCACATTTGGAAATACATTTTAAGGGTAGGAGGGTTAATATATTTAATGAAAAACCATCTACTTTTCATATATAATATATAGAAGAGATCAGTACTATAAGTATGATGACCAAAGAGATGGAGGATCTAGATCTAATGGAAGAGACCTTAGAAGAGCTTCAAATAGAATACCAATTCTCCTTGAAGGGTTTTAATGTCATTATAGAAACTGAGATGGGAATTTATTCCATTGTAAAGAAAACAAAATAACTAGCACCTGATCCCAAAGAAGAGGAGTCTACCAGTCAGCTTTGGAAACTTTTCTTCAATGGAGCTAGATGCAAGAATGGAGCTGGTGCTGGAATAGTCTTAATTTATCCCGTAGGCAAAAAAAGAATTTTCTCTTATAGGCTAACATGGAGTTGCACCAATAATGTAGCAGAGTATGAGGTGCTTTGTCTAGGCATAAGAAAATTCAAGAAACTAGGGGTCAAATAGTTACAAATTTATGGAGATTCGAAACTTATCGTGAATCAAGTCATAGAAAAATATACAATTAAAGAACATTACTTAAAGGCATACGAAAATAAGGTGTGGGACCTTTTATAAGCTTTGAGGCTCTAAATATGAAGTATATTCCTAGAGAACAAAACACCCATGCTAATTTGTTGATGTCTGTAGGAGCAAAATTTTGTCCCATCAGCAATGTCATTCTGAAATATAAAATGGTTAGACTTATATATAGACCCTCCCTGCCAAAAAAAATATTTTCTGGCACTTTTTTGAAAATGATGAGTAAATATTAGATTTTTTAATCTACGAAATGAAATGCTTAAGTGAAAGAATGTTTCAAGATGAAGAAGAAGGATTGATTCAATTGAAAAATAATCACATTCCCAGAGGACTAATCACCCTTGAGAGTCTTTTTGATAACAATTATAGGGTAGTAGGCCATAAAATAAAAGTTGATAAACACCGGTATAAATAATTCCAGCTAGAACCAGGATAAATGATTAAGGTAGGAGTTAATTGTACAATAGAAGAGTTAAATCAAATCAAGGAATTGTGTAAGAAATTTCTAGATATTATTGCTTGGGTGTATAGTGATCTTAAATTATACATAAAAGAGGTTATACAACATACCATTGAGTTAGAGGAAGGTTCTAAACCTTTTAGGTAAAATAAAATGCATGTGAATCCAAATATAAAGGCCTTGATGAAGCAAGAATTGCTAAAACTCCTTTAGGCTAAAATAATGTACCCTATTAAACATTCTACCTGGGTGGCTAATCTGGTACCAATTAGAAATAAAAATGGGGACATTAGACTATGCATCAATTTTAGGAATCTAAATAAGGCTTCACTCAAGGATCATTACCCACTTCCACAGATAGACCTGATTTTAAACACAGTTGCAGGAGTAGAGAGATTTTACTTGTTGGATGGTTTATTTGGGTATAATCAGGTATCGGTTAGAGACGAAGATCAATATAAAACCACCTTCATCACCAAGTGGGGAACATTCACCTATCAAAGGGTGTCTTTTGGGTTGTCGAATGTAGGAGCAACTTTCCAACGGATAATAGATGTAGCCTTTAGTGAACTTGCTAATAAGATCATAGTCATCTATTTAGATGATATGATAGTTTTTATCACCATAAATAATATCATATAACACACCTTGAGAGGGTATTTGAAAAATACAAGGAATTTGGAATATCCTTGAACCCAAAGAAATCCATATTCACTGTAGAGGAAGGTAGTCTACTTGGTCATAAAATTTGAATTGGCTATAAATACTGATAGAGTGAAAGCACTCTCAGAAATACCCTTACCAACAACAAAAGGGGTTTGCGGTATTTCTTTGGACAAATAAATTTTGTATGCAATTTTATCCTATATTTTGCACAAATTATTAAACCAATGATAAAAATACTGAAGAAGTATGCATCATTCAAATGGACAGACCCAATAAAGAATGCTTTCAAATAGATTTTATAGGAAATAGATCAAGAACCAGTACTTGTTAACCCTGACTACTCTTGAGAATTTATCTTGTATGCTATTGGTGAGTAAGAAATCTATGCTACGGTTATCACACAAAAGGGATTTTCCAATGAAGAAAGACCTATAGCTTTCATGAGTGCCACCATGCATGATCACAAGGAAATATATAACTTTATTGAGAAATAAGTATATGCTGTCATGAAGTCTCTAAATAAATATAAAAACTTCCTATCACAGAGTAAGATCTTTTTTTATGTGATCCATCCTGGTGTTAGAAATTTTATAATACAAGGAGAACTTGGCAAGAAGAGAGCTGGTTGTGTGACAAAAATACAAGAATATGAAGTAGAGATACACCCAACAAAAAATAGTAAGAGGTAAAGTCCTATACCAAGACTTGGCTAAGAAGGGTTTGAATGATCATGTGGCTCACCAAAGCATAATTTTGAATGCAAAATCAGATCAAAATCTGGAGAATGCTGACTGGATTGTTGCTCTTGTGGAGTATTTTCAAATTGAAATATGTTTTGATAATAGGAATGCTTCATAGAGGATAAGATATAGGATCCAAGCATTGAGATACACCCTTTTATCAGAAGGTTATATAAAAAAATAGAGATGGATTACTACTAAAATGCATACAGGAGGATCAGAAATAAAAGGTGTTGAAATATTTTTGTGGAGGCCTCTCTAGAAGTCACTATTCAGGAAGAACTACTGCTTTGAATATACTCGGAGCAAGTTGCTATTGGCCTTCTATTTTTTTATATACTTTCAAAATAACCAAAATTTATGAGAAATGCCAGAGATACGTAGGAAGGAACGAAAATGCCCCTATTCCTCTAAAATCTATCCAAGTTGAAGAACCTTTCCAACAATGGGGGCTATATTTTATTGGTATAATAGAGCCTAATTCATCAACTAGCCACAAGTATATACTTACTACCACAAACTATTTTACTAAGTGGGTTGAAGCAATTCCCACTAAGAAGGTTAATCAAGAGGTCATGATTGAGTTTGTGGAAAGCTTGATTACAAGATTTGGTATACCATATTCACTGGTTATAGATAATGGTTCAACTTTCATTGGTACCAAAATGATTGAATTTGCTATCAAATATAGTATATATTTGAATAATTCCTCCAACTACAATCCATAGGGGAATGGTATAGCTGAGTCTACAAATAAAAACCTTCTCATAATACTGAAAATAACTTTACAAAATAACAAGAGGAGCTGGCATTCTTTGATAAACCAAGCATTATGGGCTGATAGGATTTCAATTAAGAAATCTATTGATACATCGCCCTATTACTTGGTCTATGGCAAAGAGGCTATTTTTCCTATACACATGGAAATACTATCTTTAAATTTAATCAAATTGACATTGAAGGAAGTCAACTGATTGATTCCAGGTTAATACAACTTTTACAACTGGAAGAATAGAGAGTAGGCCTATTATCAACACTAGAAACATGTGATTGACACAAAAGGATGGTTCAATAAAAATACTACCTTCAGAAAATTTAAGGTTGGAGACTTGGTTTTGAAATGGAATGATAGAAAGGCCAAGCTGGGGCAACACCAAAAATTTGATGCCTTTTGGGAGGGTCCCTTTGAGATAATTGCTAAAAAGCAATTTAATTCGTTTCAGCTAAAAAATCAGCAGGGTGTAATTCTACCCATAATAGTGAATGCTTTTCACTTAAATCTCTACTTCAAGTAAAATAAAAATAATTTTATGTACATTATGTATAGTAGTTTGTAAATATTTCAATGTTTATGGCTTATAACGACTTTTATCATCAAGGTCAACTAGGAAAAAGATAAAACTATAAAAAAAAAGGAGGAAAAGAAATAAAAGCGTCTTTTTGTTGGTATATAATAGTTCAAATTCAAAATCTGACATGTAGCCCTTTGACGATTGGTGGTAAGGCACTCCTTTCACTTATGATTGATGCCTTGAAGAGCACAAATTATCAGTTAATGCGGCTGTCAGTGATTGGTCTAAAAATTTAGCATGTGGGATGGTGTCAAAAATGATGTGCAAGAAGATTCAAGAAATATGGATGCACCAACCATATTTAATGCAACCTATGCATAATATTTCAAATCTATGTAAGAAGCCCTAATTTATTTTCAAATGAGTTTCTCTACAGTGATTTACTTGCTATTTTCATTCTTGAGCTCGAACCCAATACAAAAAAACTCTATAAGCGTCTTTCTATGTCTCCAAAGAAGAATACTCAAAAGGCAACAATGGTAGCACCATCTTCCATTTCCTTAGTATAAAGGTACAAAGATGAAGTAGGAGAATTGATAAAGATGCTAGAATTGGTGATACAGTTGTAACATGGAAAACTCTAGAGAAAATTCGAAGAGATATTAAAGAGAGAATGACTACAAGCATCACTACACTCTCTCCTACTATGTTTGCATTCAACTCTTTACTATACAGGTATGTTTATATTCCCGTTCATCCTTGTCCCGAGTTGATTAAAGCTATTGCTAGGTTTTATGAAACCATAGAAAATGCTATAAAAATTTCCCAGGGTGGAACCCTTTTCAACTTGAATTTTGAACCTTTTGTTAATGCTTTTGTCGCTGGTCATGTGCCTACTTTTGACCCCATCAACTAGGGAAAATATTTTATTCCCTTAGAGAAGATAAAAAATTTCTAGTAACGCAATTAAAGAAGCCACCTACTAGAGGGAACATGTGAAACCCCCTTTCCTCTAACAGATTTCAAAAATCCAGAACTATTTTCTATTTTGGCCATAGTAGTAGGTCTGAAGATAGATGAAAAGGTTTATGGGTGACAAATTGCACTGGTCAATTACCTATCAAACCCTAAAAATTGTGATTCTTTACTTATGGATTAGAGTGTTAGGCCCATGTTATTTGACAAGCCAAGATACATTTTTCGTCAAGTACATGAGGTTTTGTCTTTGATTAAAAGAGGATGTCAGTATTTTTTCAAGTTCTCATCATATTTAGTATGGGTTTTATTCTATTTTATGGATCAGGTTTTAGCTTTCATTTCTGTGAATGATAAATATGAGAAAGGAAGAACCCTGTGTGAATGGACTAATATTTTGTACAAAATAAAATTATATTATGATTTTAATAAGGAATTTTTGGGATCGGTCCTAAATATTATGTATGGAGAGATAAGTAGGTTAACCCCAAAAGTTGTCAATTTTTTACAAAATAAACATGCAAAAGAGGGTGAATGGTTTATCCTTACTCAGGTAATTGTCATTAGATTATATAGGTATACTAGTAAACCTTTCTTGCTTCCACTTTATTTCATCGATAGACTATTTGATTTGAAATATGTGAGACAAACTGAACAAATAAATTTCAAATACGGTATGGGTATAGGAAAAACTGGCACCTGTACCATGCCATTTCATTTTGAATTGTTTAAAAAAAGGGATAACATGAACACATTGCTCAAGTTATAAGGGAATTAGGATTGATATAAATGCCACAGTTATGGAGGTATGACCCCATCAAAAAAATTGTAGAAAGACAAGCTATTCTAAATAAAACCCCAGTAAAAAATTACCACATGTTCCCTAGGCAAGACATTGAAAATTATAGAAACAATACTGAGGATGAAGCGTTGTAATGGCATGTAGAGAGAATGCAACCACTGCCCCCATGGCATGATTTCTATGAGCATGTGGTTTATTATAATCCCAAGGATAATCCCAGAAATATACTGGATAAAAAAATAATCAATAAGATGTAGAAGAAGGGGGCCGAATAGATAGTAGAGAAAATTTACAAATGGTGGATAATGAGGGTTCAAACTAATATGATTGATTCTAGGTACTCTATTAACAATGATATTGATTTTTTGATCTTTTATGATCATTATCAAGCTACTTGGTCAGGTACTTTTACCAAAAAGGTACCCCAAGCGGTGGCAACAGTAAAGAGGTAAGCCCTAAAGCTGCTAAGAATACATAAACAAACCAGGGTAAAGGCAAGGAAATTGCCGTTGAGAAACAAAGATAATAGGAACAAACCAAGCTTAGATCCTCTAAAATAAAGCCCACTAAATTCATATTCATAGAGGAACAAAGAAAAAAGTATGAAAAAGCAACCCAAATAATGGTAAAAATGGGTTATGATGGTAAGGGACTAGGAAAATATGGGTAAGAAATCACTGAACCCTTGTACACAAAAAGAAGAGAAAATCATTTGGCGCTCGGCACAAATCCATCAAAAGGTAGATCCATATCTTTAAGAACTCTAAAATTCATTCTCCCTTCCAATTATGATATTTAATCATATGAAGTGCTTCTCAGAACTAAGAAAAGAAAATTGAAATCCCTGATAGGAGGCCAACAAAAAATAAGCAAACAAGTCAACACGACTTAGAAAGTTCTAGAAGGCATCCAAGGTAGTGAAAATCAAGAAAGGCTAGACACAGGTATTGTTGAAAATGTAATAGTTAAAATAGATATTGTTGAACACAACAAGAATCAACGTGGAGATATTTCCCTAAATGCTGAAATAATAGATTTAGAAGAAGATACATATGTTAAAGAGAATGATATTAGAGAAAGAGAAGTGATAGAAACCCCTCAACAAGGTGAAGTTGAAAATTATGTTGTTGATGAGGTTAACGAAGATACATAATGGAATATGAAAACCAACACATATTTTTTTATTAGATCAGGTATGGTTTCTTTATTTTCTCATTCTTCTCTTCCTACTCATTCTTGAATTAAGTCTCCTTCCACTTTTGTTCCAAAAAAATATATAGTGTTTCCCTTGAAATAATGGCTGATTTTAGAACCAATATCATCTTCACAGATTCAATCTGAAGTTGGTCAATCTTCATAATCACTCGCTCATCCTGTAGTTTCTTCTTTGGATGGGAGTATTGCTTTGGTATCAACCCCATTCCTCCCCAGTGTATGCATACTAACTATGAGATCCACCTCTGCTGCAACTATTGAAAACCATCCAAATATTTCAAAATTAAAGGATCTAAGAAGCACAAAAATTCTTTGGATTGGTGGACTTCTTGCTCTGTTGAAGCTTCTAAAGCTCTAGACCATATACAATAAATGATAGCACTTGATCCCACTACTATGCAATGAAAGAAGGTGAAAATAACCCCAAAAGTAAAAAATCCTGAGGGTGATATGTTGATATAAGATTATCAATTGGAAAACATAATTGAAGACATCCCTCAACTCCACATTCAAGATGAATGGAGAATGGCTTAGGCTCATCTGGGCACTATTTACTTACATGGAGAGTATTTTAAAGAAAAAATTATCAAAGAACAAGAAACCAGGAAGGAGTGTGAATCCGCCCTACAGGAGCAGAAACTAGTAGAAAAAGCCTTAAAAATGAAGGCTAAAATATGGGAGGATAGATTCAGTGAAGTTTCTAGTGAAGCAGCCAAATAAGGAATAACTTGAGAAAGTAACTACGCAAACTCAATCCTTGAGTCTACAAATATGGGAAATTCAGCAATAGGTTCAAGAAAATCAGAAAAAAGCACATGGTCTGTCAAAAGAAAAGGCCAAAGCAATAAGGAAAGAAATATTTGAAGATATTTTGATGCTTAGCCTGATAGCAAGGCCTATGTTGATATATTTGGCTAAATTCAAGGAAGTGCTTGAAGTGGTTGGAGATGATTTGAAATATTTAGTAAACTTTTTATAGAGAATATCAGATTCTACAACTAAAATTTAAATCTTGTCTAATAATATTCCTGAGATCGTTGCTACCAAAATCTGAAGTGCAGCCTGGTCTTAGGCTAAAATTGCAGCCAAAAGTTTCTTCAGAAGATTTTAACTTGTAAATCAAGGAGCAAAACGTCTTCATGAGTTGGAGGCTAAAGCTAAGGGACTGGTAAAACATTTAAACTTAGCAAACAAATGTAGACTTCTGTATCTTTGGGATGAGAATTCAAATGTTCTAAGTGAAGATGCACTCACAACATCCCTAAGATATTTTATTAATGATGAATTTGAGATAGAAGGCTAGGAAGAGCTTGTCGAAGAAGCACATGTGTTCACTATGATTCAAAATCTCACATAGATTAAGTCTTGTTTGCAAAAACTATTTTTGAGACATAAGATAGTACCTCATGATAAAGTGGAAGAGTTGCAATATGTGTATTAGCTATTCATGAAATCATCATATCCTAAATATGAAGAGTGAAAGAAGGTTTGCCTCACCTACAATGAAGTGATCAAGGTGATAGAAATCCATATAAAATCCAAGCAAGCTTATTAGAGACAGCTGACGGAGGGTGGGGCTTGTGGCCAGTCATAAAGAGTTTCAAAAAAATTTGAATTACTAAGATGTTAATGTAACATTAGTAAAATATGCATAAGTGTGTAAGAGGTAGTTTGAAATGTAATGTTTTACTTGTTTAAGAAATTTGTTTTTGATTTTCCAACACTTCCTCTTCCATAATATTTTGAATTTGTTTCCCAATGGATGAAGGTACTGGATTCTAATATTTTTGCAAATAAAATTCTTTAGATGGCACCAATAATTTTGTCTAAAAATACTACCCCAAAGATAGCAGAGGTTGCATAATACTGTGGCGGCCATAAAAGCTGGACAGTCTGCTCGAATTCGTGGCGGCTACCAATTCCACCATGTAAATTCAAAACAAAAAAAAACAACAAAAAAAAAAAAAAAGATAGCTGAGGTTTTGAAGGCTCGAACAGGTTTTGAAGGTTCAAACACCAATTTCCCATTTTTGTAAAGTGAAGAGGTGGAAAAAACTAAGGCATGCAACATGTCATGATTTCATGACATGTCGATGTTTTGCGAGCCCAAAGCAAAGAAGAGACTAAGTCAGGTGAAATGTCATGATTTAACGACATGTCAATGTTCCACGAGCCCAAGTCAAAGAAGAGGCTAAATCGGGTGGAATGTCACGATTTCATGACATATCAGTGTTTCGTGAGCTCAAAATAAAGAAAATAATAAGGTAGGTAAAACATCGCGATTTCACAACATGTCAGCATTTCGTGGGCTCAAAGCAAGAGAAATATCAAGATCAATAGAATGTCATGATTTCACGACATGTCTAAGTTTCGTGAACCAAAGGCGAGAAAAGGACCAATATGGATAAGATGTCACGATTTCATGACATGTTGAAATTTCATGATCTTAAAGCAAAAGAGGAGATCAAGACTTTAGAATGTCACAATTTCTTGACATGATTGAATTATGTGAAACAAAGATATAAATATAATCTACCTTCAAAGGAACATGTTGGCAACTGATGATAGATTGTGATTGAGTATTAAATATTAAACTTCTGCAATTAGTGATTTGATTACCTGACTGAACCAAAGAGAATCCACGTAAAATATGTTGATGCATTTGAAAGCACTTTTATTGTAATTTATTTTGTGTCAAAATTTGGTAGCTATCAAAACATGCTTGTTTTAGAGTATATATAGTAGGAAGCATACTCTGAATAAGGGTCAGCTCTTAGATGCTTATAATACTGGATGCATGTACTTTGGATTCAAGTAATAAGATATACTTCTATTGGCTTCTGGTTCACTATGTGCAAGTGTATGTTTTAATATTTGATGCTTCTATTTACATTACTAAATTATATGTTGTATTTGTTCTATTATATGGACTAGTGCATGATATAAATAGTATTGTTGGAGCTAAAATATTTGATGCATGTATGTATTAGATTAATATCTAAATCACATTAAATATATATTATTTATGCATGAAGAAATATCAAATTCCTAGATCTTGAAGTTGTATGTATTCATCTTTGTTGTTGTTTAAAATGCACTAAGATAAAAGCGCTAGCTACGACTATATTTCCATTTATTTCAATAAACCATTCTCTCCCATTTCTCACAAAAAACCACCAAGGAACCAGCATTCTATAGATATTAGATGGAACCCTTAAAAACCAAGTCCATCTACTCAATGTTGGCAAGGTTGTGGGCATAAATCATAACCATAGACTAATTTTCCACCAACACCTTCTTAAATGGTGATTTAAAAGAGGAAGTATACATGACTGAACTACAAGGATTTGTTGAGGAAGGCTAAGAGAAAAAGGTTTACAAATTGGTTAAATCCTTTTATGGGTTGAAACAAGCCCCATGAGCATGGTCTATAAAGATATACAATCACCTACTACAACATGGATTTAAGATAAGTCATTCGAATGCAAATCTCTATTTTATAAATATTGGTTCTGAAATAGTGATACTTGTACTCTATGTATATGATCTGATCATCACTGGCAGTTCAGATAAGTTGATTTATTTAGTTAAGGGTGACTTGAAAGAGTCATTTGACATGACATATCTAGGACTTCTCCACTATTATCTTGGTTTAGAAGTGGAATAGAAAAAGAATCACCTCAGGGTGACACAAATGAAATATGCTAAGATATTGATCAAGAAATATCACATGACTGATAGCAAACCTAAAGAAAATCCTATGGAAACTGGGCTATAGTTATCGTGATATGATAATTCTCCACTGGTAGATGGTTCTCTTTATTATAAGTTGATTGGGAGTCTTATATATCTGATCAACACTAGGTTAGATATTAGTTTTTTTCTGAATTATATTTTGAGGTTCATGCAAGAACCTAAAGTTAGCCACTGGAAAGTAGTAAACGAGTTCTCCACTATGTCCATGGTACTATTGAGTATGGTCTAGAGTAAAAGAGAAATGATAAGTTCTTCTTGCAAGCATACACAGACTCCAACTATGTTGGATCTAATGATGATAGAAAATAAACTTCAGGTTACATTTTTCATCTAGTATTTGGTCCTGTCTCTTGGCATAGTAAGAAGCAACAAGTGGTTGTTTTATCTTCAATAGAGGTAGAATATCATGCAACACGTGGATCAGTGTGCGATGCGATATGGTTGAGTCTTATTTTGGAAAGTATGGGTCTTCCCAAGAAACTTTCAATTCACTTGTTTTGCGATAACCAAGGTTTTTTAAACTTAGTCAAGAATCTAGTACATCATGAATGCACCAAACACATTGAAACTCAATGTCATGTTAGGGAAAATTAGTTATTACCTTATTTTATTCACCATGAAGATGTTCATTGTCATTAATATCTTATGGTTAGTAGGTTCGTGTCATTTTCAATTATTT
The DNA here is from genome assembly GCA_028583015.1 of Wollemia nobilis. Classification (NCBI taxonomy): domain Eukaryota; kingdom Viridiplantae; phylum Streptophyta; class Pinopsida; order Araucariales; family Araucariaceae; genus Wollemia; species Wollemia nobilis. The sequence continues at coordinate 894,162 of JAQPPZ010016911.1, read as the reverse complement.
GTTAGTTGTTAGTCGTTAGTGACATATTACAGTTTATTGGCAACAACCTAGGGAGATATTACTTATGCATTTATTAAGGCTATATTTAGCCTTAGTAATTTGTATAAATAATTGGCACTATCAATATATTTTTCTAATTCGCACTCTTATTTTGTCAAGGTAGGTCTCGTAGAAGAGCTAATATAATAAGTATCTCAGTCCAAAAATAGGTGTAGGCACCTCACACACATATACACTTTGCACACCTGATATTCATGTCAAAGATTACAAACATGCACACATACACTTTGCACACCTTATATTTATGTAAAATATTACAAACACACACATACACATCCATGGGTCTATAAGTAAAGATCAAAAAATAAACACATGATTTCGTGTATATATAAATGTAGGTGAAATTTTATATAGATTATGCTAGAAGTGGGGGTTTGAAATTGCCCATAAGTCGCTAAAGGGTTGTAATTGTTTTTATAGAGTTAAGTGAAAGGAAAGCCTACAAATACATGAAATGTAAACTTGTCAATAAACTTTACTAAGCTAATACTATTGCTATTTATAGATTTACAAGGGAGGATTTTCCCTCCAAAATTATCTAGAACTAGATCTAACAATCCTATCTACTTTTTATTAGGATTTTTATCATTAAATGATGTACTTCCTTGCTCATAATGAATAATCAACATAGGGTTGTTAGAGCCATACTTATTGAATGCACATCCTAGACAATAACGAAGGTCATATTTGGGTAGGTGGCCTTTGTATCTTCAATTGAGGAATTCATTAATTTGCTCAGCTGCCCTCATCACTTGATTTGACTTCAGTTATATGTGTATGCTTGGTCTTTCGATGTATCGCATAGATTGATCATGATTTTCCTCCATTGCATCCTACTATTGCTTGCCAAAACTTTTGTCATTAGGGTTTATCTCGAAGGTAGACTCCTTTGATGCTTTTTGATTGACTATCAAAACTTCCATTGAAGGGTTATTTTGAATAAGTCCTAATCATCAGGAGTTATTTTAAGCTCATTCTCCATGGACTTAGAAAAAAATACAATGATTGGTTATCAATATTTTACGTATCATAATCGAGTAGTGGTGAACCACTAAAGTTTTGGTGGTTCACAAGGGCCTTCTAGCTTGTTGGAAGAACTCAAAATTTCCTTTATCCTTAGGCCCAAAGTAAAAAATCCATGCAAAAGAAAACACAAAAAACTAAAAAGAGGTCAAACAAAATGGTGTTCTATTATGGAGAGTTCCAAAAGTGCTTTCTTGATTTCTCTTCATTCCTTATATGATGGACATTGAATATGTTTGAGTTGACCATATAGAACTAGAACCTCATGTTTATAATCCCTGGAGAATTTTTTGGTTTGGTTTATTGCTTCACTAATCAAAACTTTGAGTTTTTCCAATAAAAAAGAATTTGGGCTCTCTTCTAGGCAAAGGGGGACAGTCTATTTGTTTGAGTTAAGTAGAGATTCTTTAGTTGATATAATTATTTATAGATATTCCTCTTTTACATATAGATTACCACTTAGGCGATTCCATGGTGAAGGTATCTTTGCTACCATTAGAGAATTTATTTCTTCCAACATTCCTATAAAACTATATAGGTTATCTACTAATTTTATTCACTACTCGATTGCTTGCTTTATTTTGAAAATGTTGATTACCCTTTATGTCATGACTTCTCTATTTTGAATCTTGATAGTGAGAATCTCAAATTTGAGAGTTTTATCCAATAGAGTTATATAATTTTGGTCTTCCTCCATCTTTAGATTGATATTTTCTAGGTCAGCCTTTGGCTTTCCATCTATTTTTAGGTCTAACAAGGTTGTCAAATTCAAAAACTTGAGAACTAGGATTATCTTTAATGCCATGTCTCCTATATCTTTCCAATAAGCCTCTCAAGTTCATTTGATAAATTCTTGGATTTTTTGCAATTGCATTTCTATATTCTGTCTCTTGAAGTCCTTCAACTTTGTTAGTAAAGTCTCTTTCTCTTTTTCATACTGAGCTTGTTGCATGGCCAAATGACTAGATAATTATTTTAACTTCTCCTCTTATATTTCAGAATGACTTCAAACCCTCATTCTTTTAATTATATGGTCAACAAGTTTATATGATTCTTTAGGGCCTTGATCTCATTTTGTGAATACTCGAGGGTTTTTTTAGTTTGCTCAAGCTCTTTTTATTTTCTTTCTATTTTATGGGTAGTCAATGTAAAATCGTGCTCTACCATTTTGTTGGCATCCCTAGTGAGCCTTAATACATCTCAAGATTAAGCATATTTTAAATCTATACCTATTACTTATGTGTGCCAATAATGTTATCTCATTTCTTGCATTGGCTTGGACACTAGTGGACTTTTCTTGAAATTACTAATGCTCTTCTCTAAGGAGCAAAATGAAAGTACACTTCGGTGGTGGCAATCTACTAATATTATTGAGCTTGTTTTTTCTTGATTATATTGGGTCATATGTTGCTTGACCTTCTGAATCTCCTACCATGGGGTAAGGGCTTCTAGATTTTTTACTACTCCCTTCTACAATTATATAGGTAAGACAAATACCTCCATAGGATTTGTCAATCGAGGGAGATCTTTACAGTTTTTTGGTGTAACTAAGGATGAGGCTAGGGGAGAAATTATGTAAGAAGATATTATCTATCCTACCCCATGCTTTGGATAAGTAATTGAGTATGTCAGAGATAATGTAGTTTGCTTAGGTAGGGGGTTTTGGGTATTTTCAGTGAAAGTGTTCTTTATAAATTTTAGGAAATTTCCTTGGATGCATGGAGAGAAACATGTCTTGACCTCGATACTCCATTGTTATATGTTTCTCTTTTTGTCCCATCATGCCTCCTCTTCTTCATATTTTCATGTCTCTCTACCCATTACCCTTTTTTGTCCCTCTTCTTCTGGGGTGTTTAGATGGCGCTAGAAATGGTTGTTTTTGGATAGATGAAGAAGGTACAACCTTCTTCTATTGAGTGATATGGCTTGCAGTTTCTCCCAAAGATCCAGACAACAATTCTAAAATCTTCTCTTATTTTTTTTTGCCTCCCCTATTCTTTGGTGTGTTTCACCAGTTGTTCCTTCTTCACTGGACTTTATAGTAGCAGAGATTTCTACATTCAAATTTTATTTATTGTATATTTCACTAAACATTACATCTTATTTTATTGAGACAAATTTGGCTTCATTTTATCCAATGATCTACCTCATCCTCCACCATACCTCTATTTTGTGCATCTTCTAGTATCAATTTATTAATTTTTCAATGTCTTCTTGCTTCATCTTATTCCAAGGACTGAAAGTACCCTTAATATCATAGAAAAACTCATAAGAGTTTAGGGTAGATGGAGGCTTGGTTAATCCATTAAGAATATGGGTTGTTGTTTCATCCATAGGGATTCTGAATTTTTCAATTTTAGGCCTTTACTTATGCGTGAAATTTTACCCTTTTATCTCCTTAAGATATGTGTTAAATGTTTGCTTGGGGTTGTACTTCCAATTGTCTCTTATCAAATCTATGTTTAGCTTCTTCAAATTACCTTCTGCTAAGGAGGCGCCCTTTTTTTTGTGCACCATTATTCCCCCTAGGCTAAGAGGTTTGGTAATATGATGTCTTCTATTTAGTGCTACCATGTTTAAAGTATAGAGTGTCAATTTGTCTAAAGACTTCTAAGGTAAATACCCTATTAGGGACAAATCTTGGTAGTAGATAAATAGAGTATCTATGGCCATGCATCCTGACTAAAGTTTTCTCTTCAGCAAAAATACAGTCCTGTAGGATTGTTCCTTCTATACAATTTTTACATTCCTTTGAAATTCTAGGGACTTGAGCCCCTCTTAGTGCAAAAATAAATGGAGTAAAAAACTTATCTATAAAAATATAATATGAAGAGTCCTTCATTAGGTATTTGGACCAATTATACATTGGAAAGTCATTACACTTTGAATATTTACATTTTATTCCTAATTTAGGGAACATGCTCGAATGTCGGTATGAAATAAGGTATACTACGAATTAGGAATATTTGAATGATTATGTTGAGTGGAACCATAAGAGCCTTTATATTTGGCATGCTATCAATTCAATGAAATATATGGTCATTACTCCTTGCCTTATTCTGTGTAGAATACCTAATTGATTCAAATTTATGACTCTATCATTTTCTTAGTCTAGTAGGAATGCCATTATGTGTAATGCATATTTTGTAATTTCATCAAAATTATCAATGGAAATGAATTTATTTGAGACCAGATCAGCCTTTCCCCCTTCTCAAATTATGATCGTAGAAATGCCATTTTCTTGTTTTATGATATTTTATCAAAATTCATACTTTTTCTTCCTCATTGATGTGTATTTGGTCTTATGGTAACAATAACATTTTTTTGATGCTAAGGCCATCGGTTCTTACCCAATGTTTTTTCATGGCCCTAATTTCCTAGGCACTTGGATCATAACATTTTGCATATGCTCTTTCTAGTTCATAACAAGATTGTACCTTAGTGTCCATACATTACACCAAAAAGTTGATCCATATCTAGGCTCCAAATCTTGAAGGTCTACTAGCTCTGAAGCACTTATAAGTGTATGTTCTCAACTTTTTGGTTTGCTTGTAGACTTTAGGGTCAGTGTAATCTTTAGCTATGTTCTTCAAAACCTTGATGTTAGAGGAATATGTGGGCAAGGGTATTTGTTATGTTTCTTGTGCACGAAAAAATATTATCTTCATTATTCTAAGCTTGATATTGGCTTTTATCTTCTATTGAATAATAAATTGTATAGGCTCTTGTAAGGGAATGAAAATTGTTGTATTTTGGGACTACTCCTCTTATCCTACCCCTATTCATGATTCCTGACATGCCTTGCATTTATTGATTCTTATTTGCTTCCTATTTTAAGAATACCATATTATTCAAGGAGTTTCTAAATGCATATTCATGCCTTTCAAGGTTAAATTATTTACACATTCTTCTTTGTTAGTCTTTGTTCGCAAATGAGGTTTTATTTTGAGGTAACATTTAATGCATACCTTTTGCCCAAACACTAGCTTTCCTTTTCAAAACTTATTTGGCAAGGAAGCTTCTTGATTTTAAATTTTACCTGTTAATCTTATGGTTGGTGTACCTTGGATTTTATGCCACTATTCATGTCCCCATTATTTTTTTTACAATAAGACTAAATTTTTGACTAGTCAACACCTTCAAAATTCACACGTGTATTGCCTAGGGTCCCATGTTAGAATTGATCTTTGGTGCTTATGCTTATTGTAAATTCCAAGGACCATGGTCACTCTAGTTTCTGATTTGTCTTTGTCTTCTTTTCTTTTGCCAATATCATAGAGGATTTGTTCTACTTTTTTTGTCCTTTTACAAGATGTAGACTGAGTTTTTATTTAAATATTATTCAGCCCATAATAACATTTTTTTATAGGCCACTATAGGCGGGAAGAATAAATATTCTACCCTATTTTGTATGGATGTTGTCTCTATGGCCACCTTATGCTTGATCTATTCCATTCTCACACTTGAGTGACTTTACATGGCCACTTCTTCCATAATGCCACTCCACTCTTGTTCATCATTCTTTAGCCTAGGATATTTTGGATGGCTATTGTTCTCATTGTAATAGGTAGGGGAAATTATGTTCTCCTTCTTCTAGACTAGTATATTTTTTGTTACAATTGGCTTATTTGGTATGACAAAGTCATTCATGACCAATAAAGCCAATTGATCTCATTCTATGATGGAATGAGAAGGGAGAGACTCATATTGTTTTAGTGCTTCCCCTTTAAGAGATGCCACCAAAAATCCTAAGGCGACATCCTCCCCTACTATATTATGTGTTTGGTAGATGAATACCAGTTTTATTAGATGCTCTAGTGTAGTGCTTTGGCCTTCTCTAGTGTATTATGGTAATATTACCAATATATCTTAGGAAATCTCTTCAATATATTAGGTGACTTCTAAGGGATTGATAGGCTTAATCCTACCTTGTCTAAATGGACATGATCTAAGGGGGTAACCATCTAAGATATGACAATAGATTTCAATGGCATATTTTTTTTACATACCTTTGGACTTCTGTTGATGTGAAGTTGTTAGGTGAATGTAGCTCTTGATTCTCAAAAGAAAATAGAATGAGGTCTTTAGCCGAACCTTAGTTTGGTATTCTCAATAGTGGATTCTTTTTGTTAGCTTTTTTGGGAGGTAGTACAACCACAATATGTAAGAAAAATAATCTAAGATAACTATAAACTAATGACACAATAATATGTAGGAAAATAATGAGATGAACATCTACAAATAACTTAGAAATATGCCATTAATGAGAGTGACAAAAATAGTACAATGTTACATAATGGAGGATATGAACACTCCATGAAAGAATATGAAAGGACTACATTATGGCATACTACTAAAATATACCACACACTTTCTATACTTACTACCACACACTCTATATTTACTACTACACACTCTATATTTACTACTACATAGAAAACACTCACTATGAGGTATTTATATAGGAAGATAGATTCCTTGGCCCTTACTCTACCTAAGACTCATGTACATGTGGACTACATGCACATTTAAAACTTGCACATTGACACTTGTGTATTTATTATAATTTTTTGAAGTAACTAACTAAATTTAATCTAAAGTAAACTCCTACTCTAGTTATGTACCAAAGGTGGTACATTTACATGACCCAATTGATGTAATATACTCTAACATCCTCTGTATTATATTATTTCAATATTGAAGACTTTAGTATTCAATATGGATCTTTGGTCTTTAGATGTTCTTTAGCTCGATCTGGTCCTTTGTAATATCTTTAATTCATATTGCATTGTATACCTCCTTGATTTGGTTCCTCTTTTTCTTCTTATTTATTCTCATCTGTGGAGTCAGTACTTTCATAGGTGGATGTACTATCACATGATTCTTGTAAGAGTATCTTCTATTTGTCTTTGTCCTTTTTATCATTTTATAGGTTTTGTATAGAAGCTTTTCAACAAACACTTAAGACATCATGATAATATTTTGTTTTAGTAGAACTACCAATACTACATGAGGATTGAAATATCTTCTCTAGGTATGATTCATTCATTTCTATTTTTAGTTTAAGTCATTCTATCAATTCTCTTTGTTCTAAATTCTCATCCTTGTAATATTTGAATGTAAGTAGTGTCATATATAATATGCTATAAAATTCTAAAGGAATTTGAATGTCACTCTTTCCATTATCAATTGCTTCAGTGAGTCGATCATGTAGATAATATTCCATGGTTTCAAAGTTATATTTTAAAGCTTCACTATAAATCCTTTTTGAGGTAAGATCTAAGTCTCCTTCAGACATTGTGAGTAAATTCTTGATTCTATACTTTATGATACTTGAGCTTTCATTTCTAATAGTGTTTTTCATACCATTATCCATTGTATTATTTGAGGTAGAAATATTTCTAAGTTTTAAGTCTTTATATTTTAAGAACACTTTTGATATATCCTCTATAGTAGACTACCTTATGACTCCCTAGTTTAGAGTGTGTGAACCAATTTGATAAAACCTTTTAGATTTAGGTTTTGTAGGATTCCTTATGTCTCCCTAGTAATTTAGAATAATCTATAAGCTTAATAAAGTACTTTGTAAGTAATATTTCACATTTTGGGTTTATTTTGTAATGTTTTATAAATAACAATAATCAACTCCTATTTCACCTTATCTCTCCTAATGAACTATGGATTTATAATTTGAATTTATCTATGGTTGTATTTATTTTGTCCCTTTAAGATGAGTATGAGACAAGTGTAAGTAAATAATTCCAAATACTTTAAGTAAATAATGAACTTCCTTCTATAGCCCTTAATATCCAATAGATTAATATTTCTAAATTCCAATAATCTATGTTTGATGTAGTATACCCTATAACTCCCTAATTTGGAATGTTAGAAAATAATAATAGTGTTTGCAAATTAATATTCAAATTTACCGAGGCTGACAACCTTATATCTCCTACTTGGTTATTTGTAAATATCTCAATGTTTAAATATAAGCAATTTTATAATGTCTTCTAAAAAAATTTCCTTACTTCGTAAGGTTGTTGTTTTAATGAAATAATAACCAAAATTATACTTACCACCTTATAACTCCTTATTTGAGGAAAATAAATATAAATGATATAGAAATTTTACCTCCCTTCAACGTATGATGAGTGATCTTCTAAATTGATGATGGTCTTCTCCTATATAATGATGGTGGTCTTCCCTTCTCAACCTAAGTATTCAATGATCTATTTTATTGTTGGTCTTCACTCCTCGAATGGTGTTGGTTTCTTTCTAAGCATTCAATTCTCTATTTTATCATTGGTATTCACTCCTCAAACAACATTGATGACAATATTGTTACGCTTTGACCTCTACTGTGATGCTCCAATTTGCTTAGTGCTTTTACTTCATAATATACATTTTATTTTCTACGTAGTCTTCCTATGGTGGCTATTAATAAATTTACGATCTTGGAATAGGTGCCAAGTGGCACTTGATTTTTCTCAATACCTTATATCCTTTGCTTAGGTAATGCTATAAATGGCTCTGCAAACCATTACTCCACACTATGATAAGTCTTGAACATTTATCGATCATTAAATATCCTCCCTTCTTGAGCATTGAAGCAATGATGACATATATTACTCCTTTGAGAGCTCATTGAAGACTCTTGCAAGTGTTAGTAAAAATTGTTGTCTTTACCTTCTTCTATACCAAGTGACACAGGATTTTGATGTCATTAGGAAAAGTGGAAGCACTCCTTTACATGCACTCATTCTATCAAATGCTTCACCTATTATCTTTATGACTTTGCAAGTTCTGTCTAGGCTTTTTCAGTGTACATAAAACTTGTTTCCAACATAAGGTGCCTCTCTATGGTGATGTATCTTCCTCGATGCAATGGCACTAATTACTTTGGATGATCACTTACTTCTTCCAATATTTTCCTACGTAGGCTCAGGTAAATTCCAATGGTAATATTCCTCTTTGAATTTTTATTTTCCACATATGCTAGGTAACCTTAGTGTTGTCATTTTTTCTTGTTGTCACTTATTATAACTTCGATGTCTTACATAGATGTTTTGAACCAATGCAGGTTTGTTGGTATGAACTTTTATAGACTTTGAGTTGGCTTGGTTGAAACTGCACTAGGTGTCTTTGGATACTTTCGATGGAATGATATAGAGCCCTAGGATGGCTCTATTCTTTGTTGTTGGAGCTACTTCATTGGACTAGGTAAACTTCCCACTATGATGGTAAAATCATGGGCAATGCAATCTCCTCTATAGTGCATCTTTTCCTTGATGGGGTGGCCCCTTGTAGAATGTAATAGGCTCACTGTAATAGTGTCCTTAGACACTCTGGTTTGTGCACTTGATTGCTATGTAGAGTAGGGTGCAATGATGTAGATAAGTCACCTTGAATATACCAAATTTTAAGACTTCTATGGTCTATTTGTAAAGTTCTTCTTGCTTTTATGATGAGCTGATTTTCTTCTCCAATCTATGGAGATACTTTTGCCCTTTTGGTGGCTTCACCTTGCCATAAAATGCTATTTATTTAGTGAGATCAGTGGTGTCTCTTTTTTTTGGTAGATAAGATACTATAGCATTAATACCGGGCTTTACAGGTTGACCCAAAACCTTTTACAAAAATCATCCCAGGGCTATTGATGAACATGTCCTTACTAAGGATCCTATATATGTAAAATCTACATGCCGCCAAATCCATTACATCCGGTAAGGCACATAGCCTGTTATAAAAAAGAAACTTCCCAAACAACATTTTGGGTATACCCCAAGAAAATACACCTGCATCATAATTACAAAAAAAAGAAATAAACACGGATCCCTTCCTTGAAACAGTGGTGAAACAAAAAGCTGTAGAAACACATAGCAGATACTGAAAAAAATCTCCCACAAGCTCTGTATTGGACCACATCCCATCTTGGCCAATCAGCCTTGGAGAAGTGAACCTGTTGGCTATATTTATGGCGGTGGCTATCTGGTGGTCCACGTGGCTCTGGTTCAAAGTCTTATATTATCGTTTCTTTCCTGTCTAGTGATTATCAACCAACCTCAAATTACTAAGATGACTAGGATCCATGTTATCTGACATCTGATTATCCCCATTAGTCTTTGTGGTATTTCCAAGTAGCATCCACGAAGACTGACAACTCGAATAATTTTTATTGTGAGTCCAATTCAAAAAAGAGGCGGGTATACTCCTAGCCTTTGAACTTACAGTGCCTTCCATGTTGGTAAATTTTACTATCATTCTTGGCATTATTTTTGAATAAGCTCCTCTACTTCGCTCGAGAAACCGTATTCCCATTTGAAAAGTCCATCACCATCGACACCCAAATTGGCCAGCTTATCAGTAATTTTGTTAGCTTCTCGAAAGACATGTTGGGCTTTTTTGTCTTGTCTTCCCTAGAAAAGGATCCTAGCCTCTTCAACAATTGTTTTAATCCTCCAAGGAGGTGTTTTCCAATTATTGAGGAGATTTATAACATGCATAGAGTCTCCTTCTACAATCAAATTGCCTTCTAAGTCTTGAGTAATTTGAAGGCCTCTCCACATAGCTCTAGCTTCAGCTTCGTTGTTTGTCCTTGTTCCCAAATATTTAGAAAATGCAAGCATCATATTCTCATTATGATCTCACACAATGCCACCAGTGCCTGCTCTTCCAAGATTTTCCTTAGCCGCTCCATCAAAATTAAGCTTAAACCAACTTGTAGGAGGTGGGGACCACTTAACATTGGCTCTATGGTTGACTACCCTAGGCACATACTCATCTAACAAGATTAAGCTTAAATATTGAGCAATCATGGTCTCCTGCAAATGAAGTTTACGACTATCAAAAGGGATAAGATTCACATTATCGTTGGCAAAGTATAGGATCCTGGAAATGATAGTTTGATGATCATGGATAGACTCATTAAAGACTCTATGGTTCCTTTATAGCCACACCTGCCAAATATAGTGATTGAGACAATTTTTCTACATGTATCTAAGTCTTTGGCTTGGAAAGGGGTAAGGCCACTAGACAAAAAAATCAAGTACAATGGCTGGTTTAACCCAGGAAATATTGAAGGCCTAAAAAACCCCACTTAGGACAGTCAAGGAAAAAGGGCACTCAAGGAAAATGTGATAAATGGTCTCCCAATTAGCCCTGCACAGATAAAAATGATTAGTGATACAAATACCTTTACATATCATATTATCAATGGTTATAATTCTTCCTTGGATAACCAACCATGAAAAGACTACAATTTTTGGAATTAAATTTTTTATCCAAACTAAGTCCTTTTGGAGGAAAAAATCCTCGTCATCAAGCATAATCTTGTAAGATGATTTAACAATTAACTGCTCGTTTTCCGTAGGAACCCAGGTCACTTGATCTTCCTTGGGTCTCATGGGGATAAACTATTTTTTGAGAATGTTACAAAGATTATTTGATTCCACTTGAAATCCCTTAATCCTTATTTGTTTCCCCTTCATTCTGCCTCTGTTCTTAACCATATAATCAAAGACTTTTCTACCAATGAGTTATTTTGTGATATCTCTGATTTAGGCTAAGTTAGGATATTGCGTTAGTGGTTCGTCCTTAGCCCACCTGTCATTCCAACAATTTATCCTCTCACAATTGCCTAAAACCCATATTAAACCTTTTTTGATGATTTCCTTACAATTGAGAATTGCTTTCCAAAAATCAAAACCTCTGATTGGAACTGAGTCACTTAGAAATTTCATATTTTGAAGATACTTTCATTTGATGATAGTTGTCCATTCATTTTCTTCACCAGAAATGAGGCACCACGCCTACTTAGCTATTAAAGCTAAATTCATATGAGCAATTCTCCTCAGACCTAAGCCCCCATTTTCCTTGGGTCTGCACACTTTGGTCCATCCTACAAGGTGTATCCTTTTTTCTCCTCTGATCTAATCCATAAAAAATATTTTTGGAGTTTCTCAATTTTTTAGAAAACCTTCATAAGGGCTTTGAAAACAAAGAGGAAATAGAGTAGAATGCTCTGAATAGAGGCCTTAGTGAGGGTCAAATTTCCTACTTGAGATAGAAGATGGCCTTTCCATCCAACAAGTTTTTGTTGAATTCTTTCAATAACCATGTCCCACATTGACTCTCTCGGAGAACCAATGAAAAGAGGGAGACAAAGATACGAAGTGGGGAGGTTTGCTATATCACACCCTAAAAATTTTGTAATTATTCCTTACCTCTAAATGGGGGTGTTCAAGAAATATAACTCGCTTTTACTAAAATTAACTTTCTAACCAGCAACGTCCTCATAGAGTTGCAGGATGTATTTAATTCTTTTGACCTCAACCACTGACGTCTTAGTCAAAAAAAGGGTATCATCGACGAATTGTTGGTGAGAAATAGCCCTAGTGAGAGATGTTGCCTTGATTCTTGATATTAGCCTTGAAATGTAAGCATTTTTTATGGTTATACCTAAAGCTTCTACCACAATGATGAATAACATGGGGACGATAGGGTCCCCCTGTCGAATTCCTCTATGACTTTGAAAGTAACCAGTTGTTGTTCCATTAACCAAAATCAAGAACCATGCTTTAGAAATGCATTCTTTGATCAAATTAACCCATTGGTGGTGAAAACCAAACTTAAGGAGGACAACAATCAGAAAGTCCCAATTTATCTTGTCAAATACTTTGTTCATATCAAGATTGAGGGCAAAAATAGACCTGTTAGTCTTATGAGCAGAGTGCAGAGTTTCATGACCTGTGATAACTTTATCCAAGATTGACCTGCCCTAGACAGAGCTTCCTTGGCACGGATCTATGATGTGGGGTAGAACATATCTCATTCTATTTACAATGGCTTTAGTTAGGATCTTGTAAGAAACATTGCATAGACTGATTGGCCTAAAGTCAGCCATAGATTCAGTGGTTTTCTTCTTAGGAATTAGAGAAATAAAAATAGAGTTGAGACCTTTTGGGATATGATTGCTTGCTTGGAATTCTTTGACAGTATAAATTACATCCTCACTTACGATGTCCCAAAAATCTTGATAGAAATGAGGGGGAAAGCCGTCAGGTCCGTAGGCTTTGTCTGGCTCCATGCTAAACAAGGCTTCCTTAATTTCCTCATCAGAAAAGGGAGCTAGAAGCTTAAGGTTTATATCTGCATTTATTATGCTAGGAATGGATTACAAGAGAATATATTTGGCCTCCTCATTGCACTGCGATTCTTGACGAAGGACAGAATTGAAATAAGTTACTGCCTCCTTTTTAATTTCTGTTAAGTCCTGAGTAATAGAACCATCTGCTTTTTTAAAAAAAATTATCTTGCTATTGCTTCTGTTTCTAAGCGTGGTGACGTGAAAAAACTTGGAATTTGAATCTCCATATTTCAACCAAAGAGCCCTTGATTTTTACCTCCAATAGATTTCCTCATAGGCCAAAATGTTATGAAACTCTACTAGTTTTGTCCATTCCTCCTACCTAGTAGTTTCATCAGCATCACCATGTTGAATCCTCTGATCAATTATCTTCAAATTTTCAACAACTTGTTTTTTATAGTGGTGTCTCTAGACACTGAATTATCCTTTTTGATAAACTCTTAATGCACATTAAGAAACTTAAAGGGTAAAAAATATAAAGCCCAAATAATAACCCCAATTTTAATCTACTCGAGAATAGTTAGAATAGTGCAATTATTTGACCTTATCACTCCTAATGAAACTTAAATCATGCATTATTAATCTCTGCAGTTTAATGTAGTATTCTTTGTTTTAACTAAACAATAGGAATATATCTAACTCCTATTTTAATGTGCAGGTAATAACCTTAAAAGAAGCTCCCTTTTGCACTCTCTTGAATATTTTTAAAATGAATCCACTTCTTGCAACTTTTAAACTGATATGGTGCACTTTAATAAGTCGAAAAAAACTAAAGTTTAACTAATGAACCTTTTACACCCAAGTTTCTTACCTTTATGATATTTGAATATGGTGTATGTCTTGGTGATTCGATTCACCAAATTGTTTCCCTTAACTAGATAAACTTACAGCTATTCTTGGTTCTCCTAAAAAAAAATTTAACTCACCTTTTTGCAGCTCTAAAACCCCTCTAACTTGCTTCCTTTTAACTATAGTAGGTGACTTTGATTAACCTTAAGGATGGAATCTATAAATTCTAAAGTTTTGTAGCTAGTAATGTTGTCCTAATTATTTCCCTCTTGTGGTCAATTTTTGCACTAAAATGTTGTTCTTGAAACTCAAAAATTTGGTATGGAATTCTCCCAAATCATAGCTAAGTTTTCCTTCAAGAAACCTTCATTATTTTATTGTATATTCAGCAAACCCTTATCTTCGTATGAGCCTTCTAGCCTTCAAAGGATATATTCAAACCTTTTAGGTTTAGTAGTAATGTTAGGATCCTTTCTCCTTCAACCTCCTTGTCAAAGTGTGACTTCAATTTAGGCCTTCTTATCAAGAATATGAAATTCTTGAGGTCTTCACCAATTGTCTCTTAAATATGGAAAACTCCTTGCTAAATCCTTATTCCTTTGGTGGTAAATTTATCCAATGGGTTCTCCTAGGAACTGCTTTAATGGCCTTCCTTGAATTCTAAAATAAGGCTCTCCAAGCCTTCTCCTTGTTTCTTTTGAGACCTTACCAAGATCTTCAATATTGCAACTCTTATGGTCTTCCAAATGAGACATTTCCTTCAACCTTCTACTAAGGAAGTGTTGGTAATGAGATCTTCTTAGATCTTTGAAAACTACTACTTCTAGAATCTAGAACAAGATCTTTGCTGGTATTTCTTTACTTCTGCAATCTACAGGCTTTAATGGAGATTACCAACCTCCAATATTCCAAAATTGGGAGTTTTGTAATTGGACCTTCTAAGGTTCTATTCAACTTCTTTAGGCTGATTTCTTAAATCTATTATTTGTAATGTTTAATGGAGATCAGCAACCTCCAATATTTTTCTGGACTCTTCTTAGGAGTTTCTTGAATCAGTAGTAAGGCTACTGTGGCATTTTCTTCTTCTGCACTCTACAAGTCTACAATCTCTAGTAATGGGACCTTTTCTTCAAGCCTCCAAATCTTTGTTCTTCTATTTGCTGCTTCTGGTGCTGGATTGATTCCAAGGAAGATATTCTTCTTAGCTCTATGTAGGAAGCTTTCCCATTTTGAATATTCTTTCCCTACAACAAAGTATTAGGACTATAATGGAAGAAACTCTTAAATATAGATATGATGAATCTTCATTAGTTAATTTTTTAGTCTAGTGGAATCCAAGTTGAGTCCTAATCCTCACAAGTTTTTCTATAACCTTATGGAAAGACTCTAGCCAAATGTAATCTTAGAAATTATGTAAATGAGATTTCTAGATTTCTTTTAGTATCATTGATGGCTCTTCCTATTTTCTATTTGATCTACCATGTGCTCTGATACAACTATTAGCTTTTGATGAGAGGTAGTACAACCACAAGATGTAATATAACTAATATGAGATATCTATAAACTAATGGCACAATAATTTATAAGAAAATAATAAGATGAACATCTGTGAATAACTCAAAAATATGTCATTAATGAGAGTGAAGAAAATAGTACAATTATACATAATGGAGGACATGAACACTTAATGAAATAATATGAAAGGACCACATTTTACCATACTACTAAACTATAACCACACACTTTCTATAATTACTAGCACACATTCTATATTTACTACTACACACTATATTTACTACTACATATAAAACACTCACTATGAGGCCTTTATATAGAAAGATATATTCCTTGGCCCTTACTCTACCTAAGACTCATGTACATTTGGAATACATGCATATTTACAACTTGCACTTTGACACTTGTGCATTTATTACAATACTTTAAGTAACTAACTAAATTTATTCTAAAGTAAACTCCTACTCTAGTTATGTACCAAAGGTGGTACATTTACATGACCCAAATGATGTAATACACTCTAACACTTTTTATGATCATTCTAAAGCAAATTCACTAGGTGAGAGAGGTGCTTCAACAAGCGAGGAACATACTAAGATCATCACCAAGTATCAACCCTACTCCTTGTTAGGATTCTAGGACCAATGATGTATCACTGGGGTCCTATCGGGTATGCCATTAAATTGTTATTGTATTTGATTATCCTTGCCCAAGATAATCACACCTCATGTCAAAGCGAAACAATGGTCCATAGTCGATAGTATAGGGTTCGACTCAAGTAGGAGCCTCTAGGAGTTTTTACAAGGTTGAATCCTTGTTAATATGTGATCTTCAAGATGCTTGCTACTCTACCAAGGGAAAAGGAGGATGCAAGAAAATAAGAAAACTCAACAAATAAAAGGAAAAGGGGGCGATATGCCAATATATCCACTAAGATCTCTCTATAAAGTAAATTTGAACACTATGTTCCAATTATGAACACTTTATCTCCTCAACACAGTGTAAAATAATCATGATCTACCAATTATATACATATATGAGCAAGGAGGTCCCATAGGAGAACCAAGCTAATAAATGATCCAATCCAAAAATAGATACAAGTCCCTCACACACACATACACTTAGCACACTTGACATTCTTGTAAGATATTATTAAATACACACATACACATCCATGAGTCTATAGGCAAAGGCTTAAAAAAAAACATAGGCTTTCATATATATATAATTGTAGGTAAAATTTTACATAGATTGCGCACAAGTTGCTTAAGACCTGCAACTATTTTTACAAAGAGAAATGAAAGGAAAGCCTATAAATACATGAAATGTAAACTTGTCAATAAACTTTACTAAGTTAATACTATTGCTATTTATAGATTTACAAGGGAGGATTTTTCCTCCAAAATTATCTACAACTATCTTTGACAATCCTATCTAATTTTTCTTGGGATTCTGATCATTGAATGTACTTCCTTGATCATAATGACTTATCAACACAGGATTGTCAGAGTCATACTTCTTTAATGCACTTCTTAGACAATAACTAAGGTCATATTAGGGTAGGTGGTCTTCATCTCTTTAGTCGAGGAAGTTATTAATTTGCTCAACTACCCTCATCACTTGATTTAACTTTAGTTATATGAGTCTTCTTGATCTTTCGGTGTATCTTACATACTAATCAAGATTTTCCTCCATTGCATCCTACTATTGCTTACCAAAACTTTTGACACCAGATTTTATATTGAAGATGGGCTTCTTTGATGATTTTTGGTCGATTTTCAGGACTTTCATCAAAGGGTTCTTTTGAAGAAGTCTTGATTGTTGGAATTTATTTTAAGCTCATTCTCCACAAACTTAGACAAAACTACAATCATTGGTTATCGAGGTTTTACCTTAGTCACAATCAGGGAGTAGTGAACCACTACAAATACTTGTGGTATTTTTTTCCATATCGATATCCCTCTAATTTTATTTTTCTTATTATTTTTACTTTAAGTGTCTCCTCTCCTTTTTCATTCCCAAAGCATTTTTTCATCAATATTTATTATTCTTTGAAAGTTTTCGTAATGAGGTTTACCATTTATAATTTTATTCTACCTTGGAGGATGTAAAGTGTATATAGTAGCATAAACACTTTCTTCTTTATGTTGCCTTGAAAATCTAAAAGTGCAAGGAAAATCCTCCAACCAAGAAGTAAAGGTGAAGCCTCAAACAATCACGCACAAAAATGATGTCCTTATGTTTCTTCATCAGGATCAACACCAACCTCTTGAATATCCTCATTTGACATATCCATATCAGCATCCTTGTCCTTATCTTGGTCATCCCTAGGAGTGGAAGCGATCTTGACATCCTCTATAGGGGCTTTGACAACATCCTTAGAGAAGGATTTCTTGAAGAAAAATAGATTTAGTGCATTGCATAGGTCAACCAATTGAGAAATGTTATTGGAGACAGAATTGATGATAAACTGTTGCATGCACTGGTCAGGTGTATTATTTTCATCATCCTTCGACTCAATGATCAGTGCTTCCTTTTTTTGGGCCAAATTATTCAGACGGAAATAGGAGCAGATAGTTTTTGGTTCAGGCTCAGGGGATTCACTCTTGGGCTTTTTCCTCAGGTTACGGACTACTTCAACTATCTTTTGCTTCTTGGAAGAAAGCACAAGAGTACCCGAGGATTCAGGAATTGTTTGAGAAGAAATAGGCTTTATGGGGCTAGGCTTAGGAGCAAGATAAAAGATGATACCCTAGGGGTAGTGGATGAGCCAAGTTCTTATGGGAAGTCTCATAATACATAAAGTAGTGTCATGGAATTTTTATTGGTCAATCATGAAGCTATAAATAATTTATTTGGAGGTCCTATGTTAAAGGTCTAATCTTAACAAATTTAATAACAATTTTTATTTTATTTTATTTTGAGCATGTTTTATTTATTATACGATATATTTGAGTTGCTTTTAAACTTTATCATGCTACAAATAGATGATGTTTTTCACCAATATTATTATATAGAAAACAGGCATACAAGTTAACTCTTTCAAATATATAAATGTTTTAATCTCTGCAATATTTTTTTTGGTTCCTTAGATTTATGTATAGTAGTTAAATTTTAGATATATTTAAAGCATGGTATTTTTTTCAAGACATAAATTTAACACAAAATATATATAAATTTGTAGACACCTAAATCATGTAAATCAGATAATACTATCAGCACATCGCATATGCCCTCTTATCGACAACATATGGACCTATTATACACCCCTCTAGGCTAGCAAAAGGTTTCCAAAAGGCTCCAAAACTCATTTTGGAGGTTTCCTAGTAGTTTGGGGTAGTTTTGGGGCTCCTAATGGCGATTTTCCCACCAAGGGACGGTCACATTTGGTTACCGTCCCACCTAGGGATGACCATCCATAACCGTCCCTAGGTGGGATGACCCGTAACTGGACCCTTGAAAAATTCAAGGGACATGCTAAATGGTAATAAAAGACTGCCATTAGTGAATCCAATCACCCCAAATTGATTGGGGACCTGCTAATGGGCAGTGAGGTATTTTATTGGGATCCCCAAATGGGTAACCTTCCACTCATCAATCAATGAAGAGATTAGGACACATGGTGCCACCTGTCTCACATTTCCAAATATGCCATGTTGCCCTATATGCCCTTTTGGGTTATAAAAGGAGGTATAAACATCCATTTCAAAAGAGGATAGATTGACAATTTATGCAATGAAGTACTGCACAAATCAACCCTCACTATTTGCAAACTAAAACTCACCCTTTCCCTAGCATTGAAACCCTCTTCATTCGAAGGTGATTTCAAGGGCAATATGATCGATCCACCAATTCCAAACCTACAAAATTGAAGTGTTATTTGGCCCCATTCGTCGACAAAACCCCTACCCAAGTTTTGGACCAATTTCCATAGGCATAGGTAACAAAAATAAGGCAATTTTGTGACCACACCACCTGGGGGCGATTAGCAGTCTGTGTATGTCACACCTAGGGATGGCCACCAAATAGATTATAATTCTAGATAAATTCCTTCATAGACCCCTTGGTAATGTTTAGAGGAACCTCTAGTGCAAATTTGGGGTAATTTGGAGGAGTTTTGATGCAGGATTTGAGGTCCCTAAGATTGTAGGTCTATCTGGATCACCCAGGAACGGTCACTATTTATGCATTGTTTCACCTTTGAAATTTCCTTGTTTGCATTTAGAATAGCTTAAATTATGTTTATGTTGGATGTAGATCAGTTTTCATGCATGTAGATCACTTTTTAATGTTGTAGAATATGCTCTATTTTCATGGTTTAATGGATTTATTCTATAACACAGATGCTTTTAATCCCCTTTCAATCCCTTATCTTCAAGAATAGGAATGGTAGGCAAGAGGAGGAGCTAAGGAGGTATAAGCTTGTCAGCCCAAAACTAGCTCTCTATTGTGGGAAGTGATATTCACACAACTATTATTTATCACCTTAAAGGCCTCCTTCCAAGGGACTAGATCCCTTGGAAAATTGTAATGGAAATGTATCACATTTGTAAAGCCCTCAAGGGGATGTCTTGTAATCTAGTTTTGAAGCTATTTATAAATGAATAGAGAGAGAATTTTGATCATTTGTATTTCCTATGATGTTTCATTTCACTAGATTATAATATTATATCATATTTACTTTTGAATGCTTTATAATTGATATATATTGCAAGTAAATGTACTTAAGGCATCGTGGATTTCACTTCTTCAGTGGTGATCATTTGTCTCAGCCTCCTCCTAGTATAGGTAATCCTTGTAGGGTCTCCACTCAATATTTGTTACCCTGAGCCATGTAAATTCTTGTGCATAGTGCTCTACCTCCCCAGAATATAATTGACTATGTCCTACTCATGTGACTTCTTCCATAGCTCCCCATAGCCAATATCCTTGTCCAGTAGCTCTGATCGAGTGGTCCATGGTAGTCCCTATGGTCTCTCCACTACAATATACTACCAAGCCCAAGCCTGTAGTAGGAAGATGCAGCCCAAGCCCTTCCACCCATGAGAGTGGATCTCATACAACTCGTCATATAGTTGTTCCAATAAAGTAGGAACCCAAGCCATAACTATGGTATCATCCTCCGTGCAATCCACCAGAGTAAAAACCAGCTCTATTAGGTTCCATGGGAACCTAGCACCTAAAGAGTCAGGTAGCAACATGTTGCTGATCAAGGTCATAAAAAAATTGTGCCTAACGCCAAGCACACCATCTCGGTACCATCTAGCCACAAGAATCCCTTCGTTGAGAATATCAATCAATACATCCTCCCAACGCGCTTTGAAGTACCTTTGTACTATGACCTCTTGTTGCTTTGTTAGAGAAGATACTATCTGGCATCCCTCTATTAGAATATTTAGTATCTGATATACATCCTCTAGTTTCACTATCATCTCCCTCATATCTAAATATAAAGTGTTAGTACGAGGGTCCCATAGGTCTATCAAAGCAGTCAGATAGGCGCGGTCTCCCACCACGGGATCTAACCGCGTAACTTGCTTCAGATCGATGGCATCGAGCCAATGCTAGTTTGTAGTATTCAAATGGTCTCTAGTGACCTGAAAGAGACTCAATACCCTATAATGACTCCTAACTATCTACTCATGCAAATCAGGGTGTCAAAAGTGCCCTAAAATGGAAAATTTTGCTATAAAAATACCTAGAAAACTCAAAAAATAGGCCAAAAAACCACTAAAGACAAGGCAGAGTGGGCAAGAAAATGAGAGGGATAAATACTGAATCTATAATAATTTTGGATGTATCATAAGACTCTATTTTAGTCCTTAGGAAGACCTCCATGGCTGGACCCCTCCATGAGAATGAGATATTTGGCCTTTTGCCTCCAAAACTATTCATCAAAACAGTCGAAAATCACCTCCAAAAAGGTATTTAGTACCATGGTCAAAACATATATTTACCACAATTAAGTCATATGTGTCAAGCAACTCATTGTTTTAGAATTTTTCATTCCCTCATCGAATTATCACTTGAGGGGGTAGTCATAATAATGAATTCAAAAATTGAATGAACATTAAAACACTCATAAGTGTAAATTCCATGCATTCAAAATAATCTTGGCTAAAGATAAATTTTCAAGTCCATGTTGGGGCATATAATTAGCATAAGAAGTAAATAAAATAGGCTTGACCTCCTTGAAACCTCAGGAATTGACCCATGTAAAGGTTTACAAGAATACAAGGCACCAAGACCTAGTATGCCCTAAGCCCCATAAGACTATCATTACAACACGGTTGAAAGGTATACCTAAAATCAATCCTTCGACTATGTCAATAGAAAGGATTCCAAGAATGTATGCTTTTATACAATGGAATTATCCAAAGTTGATCAGGTTAATGAAAAACCTTGATCATTCGATGATTTAGTGATCCATTTTTACTCAACACTTTGTTTCACATCGTGCATCCCAAAAATGGGGTATATGTAGACACCTAAATCACATAAATTGGATAAGACTATCAGTGCATCGCATATGCCCTATTATAAAAAATATATGGCCCTACTGAACACCCCCCTATGCTATCAAAAGGATTCCAAAAGGATCCAAAACTTATTTTGGAGGTTTCTTACCAGTTTGGGGTAGTTTTGGGGCTCCTACTGGTGATCGTCCCACCCAAGGGGTCATAGTTGGTGATCGTCCCACCCAAGTACAACCATCCATAACTGTCCTTGGGTGGGACGACCCCTAACTGGACCCTTGAAAAATTCAAGGGACACGCTAAATGGCAATCAAATACTAACATTAGCGTGTCCAATCACACCAAATTGATTGGGGACCTATTAATGGACAGTGAGGTAGTTGATTGGGAGCCCCAAAGGAGTAACATTCCCCTCATTAATCAATGATAATATTAGGACACATGGTGCCACTTACCTCGCATGTCCAAACATGCCATGTTGCCCTAGATTCCATTTTGGGCTATAAAAGGAGGTCTTAACATCCATTTCAAAAGAGGAGAGATTGACAATTTATGCAATGAAGTGCTACACAAATCAACCCTCACTATTTGCAAACTAAAACTCACCCTTTCCCTAGCCTTGAAATCCTCTTCATTCAAAGGCTATTCTAGGAGCAATAGGCTCGATCAACCAAATTCCAAACCGGCCAAATTGAAGTGTTATTTGCCCCCATTCATTAAAAACACCCCTACCCAAGTTTTGGACCAATTTACATAGGCATAGGTGACAAAACTAAGGAAATTTTGTGACCGCCCCACCTGGGGACGATTAGTAGTCTGTGTATGTCACACCTAGGTATGACAATAAAATAGATTAGAATTCAAAAAAAAACATTCATATAACCCTTGCAAATGTCTAGAGGAACCTTTGGTCCAAATTTGGGGTAATTTGGAGGAGTTTTGATATAGGATTTGAGGTCCCCAAGATTGCAAGTCTATTTGGATCACCTAGGAACGGTCACTATTTCTGCATTCTTTTACCTTTGAAATTTCCTTGTTTACATTTAGAATAGCTTAAAATATGTTTATGCTTAATGTAGATCAGTTTTCATGCATGTAGATCACTTTTTAATGTTGTAGAATATGCTCTCTTTTCATGGTTTAATGGCTTTATTCTATAACACAGATGCTTTTAATCCCCTTTCAATCCCTTGTCTTTAGGAATAGGAATTCTAGGCAAGAGGAGGAGCTAAGGAGGCATAATATTGTCAGCCCAACACTACCGCTCTATCATGGGAAGCGAGATTCACACAACTATTATTTATCGCCTTAAAGGCCTCCTTCCAAGGGACTAGATCCCTTGGAAAATTGTAATGGAAATGTATCACATTTGTAAAGCCCTCAAGGGGATGTCTTGTAATCTAGTTTTGAAGCTATTTATAAATGAATAGAGAGATAATTTTGATCATTTGTATTGCCTATGATGTTTCATTTCACTAGATTATAAGCTTATATCATCTTTCCTTTTGAATGCTTTATAATTGATATATTGCAAGTAAATGCCCTTAAGGCGATATTATGAATTACACTTATTTAGTGGCGATCATTTGTGTCTCAACCTCCTTCCAGTCTGGATAATCCCTATAGGATATCCACTCGATGTCCACTGCCCTGAGCCATGCAAACACCTGTGCATAGTGCTCTACCTCCCTAGCATATCGTTGACTACAACCTGACTCGTGTGACTTCTTCCATAGCTCCCCATAGCCAATCTCCCTATCTGGTAGCTCTGCTTGAGTGGTCCATGGTAGTAACCATGGTCTCTCCACTGCAATATGCTGCCAAGCCCAATACTATAGTAGGAAGCTATAACCCAAGCCCTTACACCCATGAGAGCAGATCTCATACAACTCATCATATAGCTATACCAATAAATTAGGACCCCAAGCCATAACTATGGGATCATTCTTCGTGCAATCCACCAGAGTAAAAACCAGCTTTATTAGGTTCCATGGGAAACTAGCACCTGAAGAGTTGGGTAGAAACATGTTGCTAATCAAGGTTATCAAAAAAATTTCCCTAACGCCAAGCACACCATCCTGATACCATCTAGCCACTAGAATCCCTCTGCTAAGAAGATCAATCAATACATCCTCCCAGTGTGCTCCGAAGTACCTCTGTAATATGACTTCTCGTCGCCCTGTCGAAGAAGATACTATCTGGTTTCCCTTTATTAGAATATGTAGTATCTGATATACATCCTCTAGTGTCACTGTCATCTCCTTCGTAGCTAAATTAAAAGTGTTAGTACGAGGGTCCCATAGGTCTATCAAAGTAGTCATATAGGCACGGTCTCCCACCATGGGATCTAATCGTGTAACTTGCTTCCAATCGATGGCATCAAGCCAATGCCAGTCTATAGCAATAAAATGGTATCTACTGACCTAAAAGAGACTCAATACCCTATACCAACTCCTAACTATCTTCTCATACAAATCAGGGTGTCAAAAGTGCCCTAAAAATGCAAAAGTTTACTATAAAAATACCCAAGAAACTCAAAAAATAGGCCAAAAACCCACCAAAAACAAGGTAGAATGGGCAAGGTAGTTTTGGATGCATCATAAGACTATTTTTTAGTCCCCAAGAAGGCCTCCATGGCTGGACCGCTCCACGGGAATGAGATATTTGGCCTTTTGCCTCCAAAACTATTCATCAAAATAGTCGAAAATGACCTTCAAACAGGTATTTAGTACCATGGAAAAAATAAAGAGTTGCCCCAATTAAGTCATATGTGTCAAAAATTACAAATTTATATTAATATAAAAGTTTAAAGCTTGCTGCAGTGTTAAGGGCTTTGGCTTCTCTTTGAGAGGTCCAAAGGTTCAAATCCCACTCGATATAAGAGGACTAAAACTCCTCATAAAAATCTTATGTTGTATTTAATTTAATAAAATTACAAATGTATATTAATATGAATTAAAACAAGTTGTAAGAGGACTGAGACCAAAAAATTGTGTAAAAAATCTTCTTGTATTTGTTTTAATAAAATTACAAATGTATATTAATATGAATTAAAAAAAGCTGCAAAGCTTACTATAGTGGTAACTCGATATAAAAGAACTAAGACCCTCATAAAAATTTGTGTAAAAAAATATAAATTAAAGTTTTTTTTTTATTGGTGAAAAGGGGTTTTGAAAAGGTCTCGTAACTTTTTGCAATAGCTGAGAAATAACCAAAAGCTTCAAAGAGACAAGCAACCAATAGGTAGGTAACCCTACCATTACCCTAGAGAAACTACTACAGAATTACAAAAACATCCCTAAGTCCCATGCAAGGAAGGGCCTCAATGTTGAAAAGGGCCTGCCCAAGGGCAACAACATACTGCCAAAAAGTGCCTACGCAAGGACATGGCTTGAGAGCTGAAAAATAAAAAAAGCCCACGTAGGGGTAGACCACAAAAATAAAGAAACCACTAAAACCATAACAAAAAACATCAAGGGGAGGCCCCTATGGTCAAAAAAAAACCTACAACATAGATTAAACATTAGATCCTAGGCCATTACCCACAAGGCTCTCTCCAACAAAGCCTTTGAAATCCTCGAGGACTTCATACTAATCCTTATATTCCTCGAGGAGAGAGTCTACCTAAACCAAGAGGGAAGAGATAGTCCTAGCCACTCGACCAAGAGCTTTGAGGAGGTCCTGGATCTCTTGGATGTTCCCATGGTCGAAAAAGGTTTAGGAAGTGCATCACTTGAGAGTCCAGTAAGGGAGCCTGAGTAGAGGTCCCTTCGTTATGAATCAATATCCTTGTGAGTTGCCTTTCTTGGCCTTGAAGGAGAGGGAATCATCTGAAGCATCATCGATCATGAGCGAAACCTTCTACTTATTACACCCCACCTTGGCTCAGAGGGGATACCAATGGGGCTTAGATTTTTGGGAGCCCGGGGTATCGTCCACCTTGGCTACAGAGCTCAAAGTGTAATTGGGAGGAGGGGAGACCAATATCTTCCAGCTTCACCTTCGACGTTAGCAGGTTCTCCGGTAATGATAGCGAGCCCAGTAAGCACAGCCACCTACGATTCTGCTCTACCACCACATAGTTGAACAACACAAGATGGAGGCCCTAGTGGAGGGGGGAGGAGGAGACTCCTCTCTTCACACTCAAGATCGATCTCTCAATAGATCGAAACATATACTCGGGGATATTAATTGATTTTTCCCTTGAAGGTGATTCAAGAATGCTAGATGAAAACTTTGAAGGATAGTGTTTAGGTTATCGATGGTAAAATACTGTAGCACTATTACCATCACTGTATCTCATGGTTTAGCAATGTTTCCCTCACTATACCACCTTTTTCTTTTTCGAGAGACTCCTCTTTGTCCCTAAACAGGACCAATTCCCCTTGGAGGGAGTGTTTTTCATGATTAATAATTTCCTCATCATTGGGAAGGCCAATAACTTTTTCTAGAAGGTTCGTTGTGATTGTGAAGCCCATCCATATGATGACAATGTGCCATCCATTCCATGAGTGGATGAAGTCCATGGACACATCTAGTTCATTCTCGCTAAACCACTATAGAAATTTGAGGATACCATGGCCTCTGAAGATATCTTCGACTAGGGGAGTTAGTTGGAGGAACGCAGGTTCGATTTCAGCCATGATATAACAATAGATTTGATGCGACATACATGGATCGGAGAGGTAAAAATTATATGGAGGAAGGGTGGTGGAGTGGAAATAAAGCTACAAGAAAAATATAGATAAACCACCACCCAAGGTGGCTTGTGCTCCAAATCAACCAAATCAAATAAAAATCAAGGGATACGGGTGAAATGACACATCAAACAAGGGGGAGGGCCAAGTGGAGGGGAGTGAAGGTGGCACCAAGTCTGACTAAATGGGTGGACCAGTATAGGATATGATGAGGGGGTGAAAATCCTTATTGGATAGGTGGACATGCCGGGGACACTTGAAGGGGGTGATGAAAGAAACCACCATGGGGATGTTAAAAAGTAGACACACCATTAGGTCAACACTAAAAATGCACCTTGCCCAAAATGCACTAGAAAGGTCACAATAAGTCAACGATGATTGGATAAAAATAAGGAAGTGAATCAAAAGATCACTGGAATTGGGATAGCTGCATTGACCCAATCAAGGATACGGGTGAGGAAGGCAAAGCTTTCCAAGGTTCGAGCACACTTGCCGAAGCCAGATAGAGAGGTGATGTTATTCTCAAGGTGAATGCTCCCAATGTTGATGGTCTTCTGGTTCCATTGAATGAGGACTCATAAGTGTGCCACTAGAGCCTGGTTGATAATTGGTTGGTGCTATAGAGTCTCCTATTCTTGTAATTATTGGGGGGTTTCACCTGGGGAATTTTGATTTGAATAAGGCCCACACGTGAAAGATGACCAAATCTAGAACTCATGGTGCCATGATGAAGACTTGCTATGTTGGCTTTGGACTAAATATTCAACGTGCTTAGGTGGTTGTGGCCTTAAAATTGAAGAATCTGGTTTTTGACTTTGGCCCACATCAACTTACCAGATGATAACATCATCAGCATTGGTATCGATGATCGTTTGGGGGAAGGAGTCTTTCCAGACAGTGAGGTCAGACTCTAAAATTTTGATATTGGCTAACTGATCATCCGCATTATTTCCCTCCCCATAGGTGTGAGCCAACCTTATGCTCGAGAAGGAGAGTATCAGATGATTGAATTTTGTGATCATACTAGAGATGTTCCATGAAGTGGGGGAAAATCCAAAAGTAAGGCAGGAGATGATGTTTTTAGATTCGCCTTCCACCACGACATTAGGAACCTACAAGATGTGAATAAGGATAACACCTTCATAGAGAGCCTTTGCTTCAGTGAAGTGACTAGAGTTAAATCCCAACTTCTTAGCATAGGCCAGGATGATGTTTCCCTTGTGATATCGGATGATGCCTCCTACACTTGCAACTCCTAGATTTCCTTTGGCTGCTTCATCAAAATTTAGCTTAAGGAAGCATGGAGAGGGAGGAGTCCACCTGATGAGGGAGCGATTAGCCTTGGAAGAAATATTCTTGAGTATGCTTTTAAGAATTCTAAGAGAGGACGTTAGTAGAACTTCATATTGAGGCTTTGGATCACTTTTTACCTGGTTGATAGACACATGTTCAACGGTAGCAACTAAGATCCTCGAGAGGATGTGAATCTCATTATGGAAGGAATATTTGAAAGCATGGGCATTGCACTTTCGCCAAACCTCCCATAGGAAGTGGAGGAAGCAAAAGGACCAGAAAGTTTTCAAGCGATGACCCTTGAATGGATTTGACCACTGGACATAAATATCACTAAGCCAGAAGGGTGGGACCCAGGAGATACCAATATAAGAAAACGAAGAAGAAAGAATGGATTGGAAGAAGGGGTAGGAAGTGAAGATGTGCTAGGTAGACTCATAATTCGAGAGGCACAGGTAGCAAATATTGGGGATATATAGGCCACGATAATGGAGGTTTGTGATGGTGAGAATATTATTATGGATAGACAACAAAAGGAAAAACATTGACCTTAGGTATAATATGGGGCTTCCATATGATCTTGGAGGGAGACCAAGGAGGTCCAAGGTTCTCGAAAATGGCATAGGATGACTTGACAAAGAAGAGGCTAAAAGTTGTGGGAGCCCAGAGGATGGAATCTTCCACCAAGGAGGGGATAACACAAAGACAAATAAGATTAGAGATGAATATATAGGTAATATTTTGTTCTCCTAAAAGGGCATCAAACAAAAAGGGATTCGAAGAAGATCTCTCCAAGAGGAAGAAATTCCTTACCTTTGGCCCAAATAGGGTGTCATTCACTGGTCTGAGGCACGCAAGATACTCATGATCCTACAACAGACAATTACCCATCCGAAGATCGCTCCAGAAGTTGATCCTGGTTTCATTTCCTAACTTCCATATGATGCCCTTTTGAAGGATATGCTTAGTCATGAGGATTGAATTCCAAATCGTAGATAAATGGGTAACGGGCACTTGTTCAACATCATCTATCAGAGTATTTAATCGCTTTTCAAAATGATATACAGGAATCAACTTTCCATGGATAGCAATACAAAGATTATCGTTGATGTTAAACTTTAAAAAGTTGTTCAGTTCATTGACATTAATTAACGTATTCCAACTATCAAACTTGGGATCCTCAAAATGTTTATCGGATAAATAAATCTTGTCAATAACCATACATATTTGTTTTCTCATCCTCATGAAATTGACAATATAAATTGCCCTTTCTTGTGCAAGTTTAATCATAGTATTCATTTCTTGTAACATTGGTAGAATACCACATAATGTGATAAGAGTTTCCAAGTTAGTAATACAAAAAAGCAAATATTTTGCCTTGTCAACATCTCTACGATGTGCATACATAAACCTAACCAAGGATTGATATTCTGAAAATACCCTTTTTGCAGGAAGAAACAATGAAATCCACCTGGTTTCCACATCTTTTAACATTTTTCTGCCTTCCGTTACACCTAGAGAAAACTGTTGAAACTCTACAAACCTTTTTGGACTCCATGAAAAATATGAGTGTATATCATAGACGAGTTCTTCCACTCTAGCTACATTATCAAAATTGCTCACAATTTTGTATGCAAGATTCATTCGATGAGCCATGCGATGAATAGGATTCACATATGGGGCAATGGAAGTCTGAAGCCTAACACAAAGACCATTCCTTTGTCCTTACATTGTAGCTGCACCATCAACACCAACACAAATTAATTTTGTGGCAATTTCCTTTTCATCCATTCTGATAATAGCCTTTAAACTGGTTATAACAACATTATAAATGTTTTCCGCATTACAATTTTAATCATCTTATGTAGTGCTAGTAAATGAGGTTGTCTCAAATGATTTTTGAATGTGTAAACATGTATACAAATCCAAGATGTGTTGTCAACAACTGTTACCTCATCAATGGAAAGTGAAATAATTTGGCTTGTTTCACATTCTCTCTCAGGTCTTTCTTCTCAACCAGTGAGACATTTTGCCATTTCCCAACCACTTCGATCTGACCAATGTGAACTGGCAAGGTTTTGTACATTGGCTAGTTGAAGTATTTCCTTAAAAACAGCAAAATTAGACATGGGTCGACCTTTTTTAGAATACTATATACAATAGCAAACTACAATTTATTTGAGGCTAATAAAGTATTATTAAATTTTTGAAATTGTGCCTCGATTGTTCCACCCTTCTCAATGAGAGTTTGTTTTTATTTCATTGCTTTATCATATTCAAGAGCATATCTCACATGCACACATTTTTTTGCATCATTCCACCTATGAATTTTGTTAATTGTTCCATCACTTCGTATTTATTTGATGTAAACTTTCCCATAGTGTTTTTCTATTATTTCTTTCTTATTTTGTAATAAATGATATTTTCTCAGCTTCCATGTATAAATAATACATTTACACACATTCAGTTTCTCATCTCGCTCAATAAAGGGGTATAATCATGCCCATTTATTTTTAAAATCCCTTCCAATAGTCCATTCACTTATCTTTTGACGTTTAGATTTTTGACTAGAAGATTCCCCAAAGGTCTGAATTTAAACTGTACTGTCGTTTTCTTTTTCGATTGATGTGTCTGAATTTAAAATCTTCTGAACTGGTTGTTGAATGTCATTATTAAGAAAATTATCATGTGGTCTCATCTCATCTTCTGTAATATCTTCGAGTGAACGCACATTAGGGTCGACAATGTTAACTGCATTCAATGTTTGGTGTTCTCTATCATTTTTTGTTGTAAAAAAGGTACTATTTTAAAGAATTAACAGAATACAGTTTTAGAAAGCATTTAAAAAGAGGTAGATAAGAAGAAAACCATTTATCTATTAATAGAGAAAGGTTTTACATTTAAGAAGAACAAAAATTTTAGAAAACTGATGGTAAAAGGTGTATGTACCTGCAATTTGTCTAGAATCTGTAGAGATTGATGTCTCATTGCATTTTGGTGTAAAATATTTTAGAATTGTCTTTTTACAAGAAGATTGGCCTCCTTTCTTTCCATCTACAGTAGGTGACATTGTATCTGTAAAGAAAAACCTTCAGATGTTAGGAAATATATATTAATTTGAAGGAAAATAGCAAACATCCCTCAAGACGAACATATGATCCTAACACACAACATGACAAGGAATACTTATTGACCAAAGTTGTAGATAGTGCTTCTACACTGCGTATGAAACATACTCTAAGAGACAAGAAGCAGTCTCTAACAAAAGAAATACTTCTGACACACAACCAGATGACATTGATAGTTGTATACCACTGTTGCGTATAGTTCACCTACAGTGCTTATGAAACTATAGAAAAAGAGATTTGGACAAAAGAATAATGGAATAAGAATACTCTACCAATTTTCAATCATGAATCCTTTGCAACCGATACGCTTTTGCCGATAAACACTTCCTTGCAACCGATCGGCTTATACCGATCGATAGTCACTACAAGCCACATAATGCCGACCACACGTCCCTATAATCGATAGAGTTATACTAACAACACTACAACCAACAACCTAACTTTGATCGACGTGACCCTGCAATCGACAAAATAATGTCGATCGATACATCTACAACCGACCTACCAAGGTCGATCGGCACCTCTACAATCGATAGACGAATGTCGATCGACACTTCTACAATCGATCGACTAAATATGATTGAGACGGTTCTGCAACTGACATACCAATGCCGAGTGATACCTCTACAACTAATAGGTAAATACCAATCGATAAAATCTACAACCGATCGACTTATATCGACAGACACCGCTTTATAATCGATCATCTTATACTGACAAACATAACTCTGCAATCGATCGGCTTATGCCGATAGACATGACTGTGCAACTGATTAGCTTATACCTACAGACATAGCTCTGCAATCGATCGGCTTCTACCGAAAAACATGACTCTACAATCGATCGACTTCTATCGATAGACACAACTCTATAATCGATTGGCTTATGCCGATCGACACGGCTTTGCAATCGATCGACTTATGTAGACAGACACGGCTCTACAACCGATCGACTTATACCGACAGGCACGACTCTACAACCGATCGTCTTGCATCGATCGACACTCATCTGCAACCGATCGATTTATTTCGATAATCACAGCTCTGCATCTGATCGTCTTGTGTCGATCGACACTCCTCTACAACCTTCTCAAGTTTTTCATTGTTTCAGAGCTATTTTTGAGTTAGAGTATTTTCGATGTATGTTTATCGGTACCTAGTATAGTATATATATGCGTAGTATATGAGGCGATTTGGGCAGGAAAAATAAAATCATTTATAATTTGAAGGCGATTTGGGCGAAAAATATAAAATCATTTATAATTTGAATGCGAATTGGGCAGGAAAATCAAAATCATATGTAATTTGAAGTCGGCGAATTAAAATTAAGTTAGGTTCCTGATTATCAATGACGGGCAAATTTACCCCCAAAAAAATTTCATCCCGTAAATTTCGGGCGAATGGGCCCCAATGAAATGATCCAAAATTAGTTTTTTTCAAAATTTTGAAAATCCAAAATAAAGCCAATTTACGATATTTCGCGCTTGTGCATAACCCTGTCTTGAGTTTTTTCTCCATGTATCTAAAAATATTTCTAACCAAATATAAACATTATGTTTTCTAGTTTGTATTTTAATACACTTATGCAATTAGATGTAATGGAGTCATCCTATTCACAGGTTATTGTTCTTTTATGGGAATGCTTTGAGTTGTGCTAAGAAAATGTATGCATTTATTCTCTTAACATATAATATAAGTAAAAATTTTGGAATATGGAAGAACAATAAATCTTGATTTCTTTTTATTAGAGAAAAATTTTCAATCTACATTTCTTTCAAGAAACATGCTTATTTTGGTTTAATGTAGATAATAAGTCTTGTTATGTCTTAAATACCTTTCTTCTATATTAATGCATTGATGCAACAAGCACATATTTGGGAGCTTGAACCACTCATTCCATATAGTTTGTGTGCAATTCAATCTAGTTGAAAATTGAAATTATCATTCATAATATCTTTTTTAATGAACCATTATTTATGTAAATAATTAACTATATAAAAACCATTGGCCTCAACAAAATAAACAATAGTATATAAAAATTTAATACCTCCATTAATTAAAGAGGCCAAACATAACATATATAAGCCTTAATGTGGGTAGCCTCCAAAAGATAAACAATTTACCTATGTTATATATGAAAACCAAAAGGCTAAAATAAAAGTAATGCCCCAACATGGTAGGTTACTGACCACGTTTACCATAAAAGATAATATTTACTATCTATATCAAGATATCTTGAGTTCATAACTTCCCTACCATAATAGGCCTGATAAATTTCCTTTAACATCCACCATATTCTTAACTAGGTCATAAATTTTCTCTTTGATTCTAAACTTTATTATTTTTATTCTATTTTGTCTCCTACCATGCCTTCTTGCATTTTATTCTATTGTTATTAGAGTGTTTAGAGATCATCTTTCATACATAATAACTCATATTTATTGAAATTATTAGTCATTGATTATTGTAGTAAGAGGTTCAAGCTACAAGTAGTATAAAAAATAAAGGGTTAATCTCTTTAATCAAATACTACATAGCATGCAAACTTCTAGAATCTTTATAGACCAATACACCATAAGTCATTTAAAAAAAAAATAACAATTATGTTAATAGATTACTAAAGTAAGTTGAGTTGTAATTAAATTTTAAGACTTCCCAGAGGACCATGATCTTCATTTATTCCATGCATATACTTTCCATAAAGTTTTATATTTTAATTCTCAGTCATGGTATTACTTCACAATATTTAATATGCAAATGGAAAAATAGAAGCCCTTATAATTCAGCTAGGGCCACTTGATATAATTCTTGTAAAGCAACGGATTAAATATTTTTCTATGTCATGGACTATTGTTGTGCATCTTTAATTCAAAAGAAAAAACACATTTATATTTTTTATTTAGAAGGTTATCCATGGTTATAATTGAAGTCATTTGAATTAGATAAGCTCCATAACATAAAAGACAAATATAGATAGATAGATAGAGCAAAAGAATTTATCAATTTATAATACATCTAAAAAAGAGAAAATAATGTATAGCGTTTTTTAAGGAAAGGAAAATAATTTGTCAATTTATAATACATCTAAAAAGGAGAAAATAATATACAACATCATTATTATAACTAGAAGTATTATGTGATTATAAGACAACCAACTCTTAAATTTTATTCCACTTTTAGTGCATGTTCATCATAAAATATACTATTAACTGAATAGTTATTGTCATACCTTCAAAACATCATATTTTTCAGTTGAGTAATCAAAATATAAAAGGTAAAGAATAACAAAAGAACTTATCAATTTAAAAAAGAAAAGGAAAACAAAAAATAAAAATAAAACTAATTAGTCCAAAATCAATATTTCCTTGTTGCTAAAACAACTAAAGTAATAGAAGCAAATCCATATTTGCTTGTTGTTAAAACCATAGTTGAGAAATTTTACAAAAAATCTTGATTCGAATCATTTTTTTCCAATTCATAGCCTGATTGATTGAATCTGCATCATAATCCAATTTTACAAAAAGTCGATGAT
Source organism: Wollemia nobilis (assembly GCA_028583015.1). NCBI lineage: Eukaryota > Viridiplantae > Streptophyta > Pinopsida > Araucariales > Araucariaceae > Wollemia > Wollemia nobilis. The sequence goes on along the minus strand of JAQPPZ010016911.1, from coordinate 859,505 downwards.
TTTTTGAAAAAGGTCAACAAAAAATCTTAATTTTTTGCAGGTAGAGAAAACAACAAAAAAACATTGTTTTTTTTTCTCATTTTACTTCTTCTGAACTTGAGAGAGAAGTCTGCCTACCTGCTACCACAACAAACAAAACCCTAAAAAGCATCCTAACAATGAATTTTTTAGAGTTTGAATAAATCCAACAACCACTCAAATTGATTCATGTAAGGTAAGAAAGGAAGAATTATACCTTATGCGAAACAAACTTGACATTGGAAAAAAATATCCTAAAATGCAAAAAAGAGATCTGTAACTATGATCAAAGGAAATACAAGAGGTAACACATAGAAAAATCAGTAATCAGGAAGAAAACAATGTAAAGCAAAATATGGTGCAATAAGACCAATCAACAACCTGACTAAGAAGATACAAGTGCACACACACAAAAACATGAATGCATGTCATTCTTTGGTAGCATTCCCAAAAATAGCATATCTGTATGTGTATGAAGTAGCCAAGTTACTGATCCTAGGCCTTCTTGAAGATCATAAAGATGGCATGCATAAACCCACCATTTAACATCCTTGGAACTTTAAGTAGGAATAGGATATTTATAAATATTATAGAGCCAACGGACAAAGTTTTAAAAAGGCATCACATACTAAAATATACTTAAAAAGGTGTAGGTGTAGTAGTTTAACTAAATTGGTTTTGCTTGTTTATAGCAATTGTTATAGCTACCTATTGTTAACACTTGAGTCATTGCACAACCAAAGATTGCACAAAGTACAACTAATAAATGTAAACATGGAAAAACACAACATACGTACTAGGCATGTACGATTGCTTCCAAATTCAAGACTTGAAGATGTGCATTCCTTGTGCTGACCTAGATAAGGTGTTTCAAGCCTTTAATTCCTGTAGAGATTGTTTGCCTCAATGCATCAAAACCATTTCAATTGAAATATGAGCGAGAGTTAATTCAATATTCTTAGTTTGCTTTGACCCGACCATTCATCGTTATCATTTCCACTTATTGAACATTAATTTATTGTGATATGCATGAAAAAACATTTTTTAAATGAAAATTTGCATTTTCTTCTTATTTTTTTTTGTCGATTCCTAATTTTTTCCAATTCGTTTGCCTTACGGATTCCAATTTATCAAGTGTGGCTAAAACAATTAAAATATCAAAAGCTTTACTCATTGAACAATTTTCTCAAGTGTGGTTAAAATAATTAAAATAATAAAAGGTTTACTCATTGAAGCATCTTGAATACCTGGTTCAGAGTGATAATTTAACATTTAATTATGATATAGAAGATTTTGATGAAAAAAGAATTCCACTTTTAACAAAAATAACTAATGGGCTTGCAATATGTGGTAAATGTTCTATTGTTGTAGTTACACTCTAACCATAATATAGTCCTAACATAGCCCACTCCACGAATGAAAGGGGGAAAAAATGAACATCTTTATTTTACAACGTAGATTACAATATGGTAGAAGAAAATTAGTGCAAACCATTTACACTCAAAGCTTGTCTTCATACTTTAGATATATTGAATGCTATCTATTAGATTCCTGGAATAGGAATAATTTATCAGCACAATATACAACTATGACTATAAAAACATCTCCAAGTATCACAAACAACTGAATTGTTAATACATAGGTAACTAGGATAATTCAATGTAATATTTAGCACAACAAAGTACTTGTGTCTCCATCTCATTTTGAATCATAGTACTCCAGCCACAAGACCAAATATCAACCCAAAAATCAATCCCACTATCACTAACCACCATCTGTTCATCTCATCTTCATCTGCATCTGCCTTTGCCTTTGTATTATTCATCTCTTGTTGGCTCCCTCTCTAACAGCGACCTGACTCCAGCATCGTTGTATTGTCAAGAAGAGGCCTAAAGAACACAAGCCTATACTAAGAGGGGGGTGAACAATATAAGATAAAACTTTTCAATCCAAATGATAACAACAATACTATGAATGCAATAATAAAGCAATGCATAATTTCCATACACATAAGAGATAATGCTTTTACATGGAAACACCCCCTTTGGAGAAAATCATAGTAAAATATTGCTTTATATTTTTCTTCAATAAAATTCATGGGCACCAATCCACAGGAGACGCCAATATCCTATACAATTTTGTGGACACAAATCCAAAAGAGACACAAATCCCCTATACAAGTTTGTGGACATCAACCCACAGGAGACACCAATCCCCTATACAAGTTTGTGGGCAGCAACTCACATGAGACACCAATCCCCTATACAAGTTCGTGGACACCAATCCATAAGAGACATCAATCCCCTTGCTCAAGTTTATGGACACCAATCCATAGGAGACACCAATCCCCTTGCTCAATTTTGTGGACACCAATCCACAGGAGACACCAATCCCCTTGCTCAAGTTTGTGGACACCAATCCATAGGAGACACCAATCCCCTTGCTCAAGTTTGTGGACATCAATCCATAGGATACACCAATTCCCTTGCTCAAATCTTCTCCAAAACCTGCTCACAAAACCTACTCAAATATGCTCCAAAACCTGCTCACAATTACTGCTCAAATATTCTCCAAAACCTGCTCATAAACACTGCTCCAAAACTTGCCTACAAACACTGCTCAAATCTACTCCAAAATTTTATCAATAATGGCATCATGTTCTTCACATTTTCTTCAGTTTGCTTTCACAACTAAAAGCAATTCAGACATATTATATCCAGAATTCTTTTATCTTCATGAATATATAGAGAATGATATGCACTAATGTAGTAAGCTTCAAATGGCCAAAATATTCTTCATATTCATTAAGTTTGTTGCTTCCACATATCTCACATTTATTACATTTTAAAGGTAGCTCAAGTCTAGCTTAGATAACTTACTTGTGTGTTGAATTGGATATGTTAATACCTTACTCTTCTTCCACTATCATGTGTACCTTTTTTTCTTCTTGAAATGACTGATTTGTCCTTCCTTGTTAATTGAATGCTTGGGTGAATATGTGCACTTAATATTCTTTGATACCTTGACTTGTTCCAAATCTGCCTCAATAATGATGATCTTCCTCTTGCATGTGTTTTTCAAATCTGATCAATAATTCTCTTTTTCCCTTCTTGATTTAAATATCAAATCAACCACTTTAAACCCTTATCATTTTTTTTTAAAACATACAGAGTAAAGCTTAAAAATAACTCCTTATATCTCCCTTTTAAAACTTATAAAATAAAGCTTTATTCTAACAACATGACCCTTATATCTCCCTTTTATTAATTTGCAAAAAATAAAACTTTATACTAACATCATGACCCTTATATCTCCCTTTTATTAAATTGCAAAAATGAAACTTTATACTAACACCATGACCCTTATATCTCCCTTTTATTAAATTTAATAAAGTAAAACTTTATAATTACCTTGCACAATCGCGAATGAGATTCAATCCCTTGACCTCTAGAAGCGCAACACCCTAACACGGGCTCGTGGCCAACTGAGCTACCGTAGCAAATGAAACCAAAATACACAAGAAAATATTTAACTCCTTCGTTGTGTTGTCTCAAACTCTTCAACAAAATGGGTGTCAAAGAGATTTGATCCTCCAACATTCTGTATCGCAACACCCTAACATGGGCTAAACAACTGACTAGGCTAACCCAACGGATAAAACCAAAGGGGCATGATATAATATTTGACTTTGTCTTTGCGCTACCTCGAATAGCAAAAACCATAGCAAAACAAGCGTCAATGGGATTCAACCCTTGTACCTTCTGCACAACAACACTTTAACGTGAGCTAGGCAACCGATTGGACTACCCTAGCGGATGAAACCAAAGAAATACAACTGAATATATGGATCCTTCATCGTATGGTTGTCGTTGCACTTGCGCTCCTCTCCTCCCTTGTCTTCTACTCGTTGCACGCTCTCACTCGAAGGATAATCGAATTGCATACCATAGCCAAAGTGAATTAATGGTCTTGTTAATATGCTTTTGTCATTCGTGCCCAAGGAGGTCGACTCATTATTTGAATATTTGAATTTTTAAAATTTCTTTTGTATGGTGCGCTTAAGGAGGTCGGCCCATGCAAATTTAATTTTTTAACCTTTTATATATTTAAATTTTTTGATTTAAATATAAACCTTCCACTTTATTTAAACTTTTATACATTTAAATATTTAGATTTAAATATAAACCTTTCAATTTAATAATTAAATATTTCATTTAAATATTAAAACATATGAAATCACCTTTGAAGATATATCTATCTTTATTATCAATGACAACTCAACATTTTATCCTTGAAGATATTTTTGCCTTTGACATCAATGACAACTCAATATTTCTAACAAGGCCCACGTAGATTTAGATTCCTTGCAAAGGAAGATGCCTTAAAGGTCAAAAATTGCTTTCCTTGTGGTACTAGGCCAGAAAAGTGGTTGTCCGACAGATGCAAAACTTCAAGGAATGTGAAATTTACAATGTCATCATCAAAAGTTCCTCCAAACTGAGAAAGGTTACCCATAATAAGCCCTGGCTAGCTCTGGGATCCCATGTTCCAAGAGAATCTTCCCTGACAATTTGTTTTTTGAAATATCTAGAGCCTCCAATGGAGCCATGCCTCCTAGTGAAATTTGGGATTGAGTTGTTCAAATTATTTCTTGAAATGTTAAGAGAAATTAGACCTTTGAGAAATCCCATTTTCCAAGGAATATTGTCGGATAGCTCGTTGGAGGACAGATCCACGAACTTCAATTCTTTGAGAATATTTTTGTATGGAGTTACTTGCCCTTTTATCCATAACGTTACTTCGTCTATGAATACAATCCCACTGATGGGACCATAGGGATCAGATGCAAATCCCTACACTCCAAAATCCAAGCATTGGATATCATTGCTTTTGTTTTGATTGACCATAGTATGTTTTTGAAGAATCAATTATGTAAAGTGATTACGAGATAAATCTAAATCTGAAGATTTTGCAGGCTAATCACTTGAATGGAATAATGGCTTGAAAGTTATTTAAAATCAAGCTGAGGATTCACAACCCTCTTAATTCTCCAATCCAGATTGGAATGCTTCTTTCAAATTTATTATGTCCCACATCAAATACTTGAAAACCTGTGCAATTTGCAATGGACTAAGTAATAACACCTTTCAAATGGTTGACAATGAGATTTAGTGTTGAAAGCCTAGTCAAGTTTCCCATCTCTTTTGGTATCTCACATTTTCTTCAAGATTTAGAACACACAACCCAAAACATTTTCCCACATTTGGTGAAATCATACCAATGAGGTTCTTTCTCGACAAGACTAGATAATAAGCTTTTTTATTAAAAGAGAAAATGGAATGTGACATATCCAGAATAACTATGAAAATAGAAGGAAGATATCCCTGTAAACCATTTCTATTCAAATCTATTCTACTTATTTTAGTATAAGATGTGGACCTTAGCATGGACAGAGGACCCTCTAATTTGTTATTTGAAAGATTAAGCCGATAAAGATTGGGAAGATCCCACAACCAAGTAGAATATTTCCTAGAATGTTGTTATCTGAGAGGTGCAGACCATATAGGAGAGTATACAATAATGCAGGAAGATAACCTTCTATACGTTAGAGATTTATTACATCATAATGAGGTCAAGACTATTTAGCAAAACTCTGTTAGTTGTGATTTTTATCGCCAAAATTCACATAATTATTTAAGTTGCTCTATAATTGACAAGTAAATATCTCTTTAAACTGCTTTTGTTTTAGTGGAAATAAGCGCAGATTGTTCTTATCAGTTGAAGGATGGTAACATCCTTCACCTTGCTTATGATGCATTGAAGGAGGATGACATCCTTCACCTTCCTTTGTAATGAAAAAATTCAAACCTGTTTTTATCAGAGCGCGATGATCTATTGAAGGGATGGTGAGGATATCCTCACCCTGCTCCGTGGTGAAAAATTTCAAGCCTGTTTTTATCAAAGCAGATGGCCCATGGATGGTGAGGACATCCTCCCACCCTTATTCGTGGTGAAAAAAATTCAAGCCTGGTTATCTGCCTAGAGAGGTCTCCCCTGCGGTCAACAGAGTGGCGTTTTGCAGACCTTTAGCCGAACAACTCTTCTTCGGCTGGCTTGGCAAAAAAAAATGACGACTCAGAAATAGACATGATGACGAAGAATCTCTACCACTTATTTGCAGGCCGCACATTTAGTTTCGTTGGTCGCTCACAAACTTCACGGTTGATTTCATCTTCCCCTTTTCTTCGAACATTCTCAACCCTGGCAAAGGGCGAAAGTAACACCAGCACCATCGATACCAAATCCCCATTGCAAACCCTTTCTGCGGTGTTCACCGCCACAAAACTCAACATCTCTTCCGCTGACATCGCACGGATGATGAAAAGTGCGCCGTTGCTGCAGAGGCCCAAAACCGTCGAAAAGGCGGAGCAGGGCGTCGCAATGTTGCAGAGACACAGCTGCACAAATCCCCAAATTGCAAAGGTAATGAACACTCACTCCTCGCTTCTCACTACAAGTATTGAAAGAGTCGTAACCGAAGCTTCAACTGTTGAAATGCTGGGGCATTAAGGGCACCGGTCTCGCCAGAATTTTAACCTGCGACACAGGCATTATGGGCTCCATCCCCGAAAAAATGCTGCTTCCCACAATGAAGTTTCTGATAAATGTATTTCAGCCCCAGGATTTTGCCCTCAAGGCCGTGGTGGCTGTCCGTGGCTTTGTATTGGATATCAATTGTGCTTATGCATATTGCTCTGGCGGACGCGATCGGATTGGGAGGCTGTTTGGAAGCAGGCTCCCTTGTTTTTCTCTTCACCTAGGCAGAATGGCTAGAATCCAGATCCAGTGACGAGGCCCGAGCAGCCATAGCGTCTGTGATGAACCTGGCTCCCCAAACGGCAGTTATTGACGAAAGTGGTCTCAGAGTTCCTGTTCAGGATGTGGAGATAAACACTTTGATCTTTGTCAAGGAAGACGAAGTTATATCCATAAATGGAGTGGTCGTGTCGGGAAGGAGCTCGGTGGATGAAAACAGTTTGACAGGAGAATCCCTGCCTGTGGAGAGAAACATCGGGGTAAATATCTGGGCCGGTACCATGAACCTCACAGGCTATCTGAGTGTGAAGGCGGTGGCATTGGCATCGATAAAGCTGCCTGAAGAAGCACAAAACCAACGGTCCCCCATAGATCAGGTCGCAAATGCGGTATTTTACGAAATCTGAGGATTACTTGGCCCTCGGCGAAGATAGCGTGACTGTGGAATTTATTTACATGCGGTATCGGGAAGCCGACGTGCCCAGATGGAATATGGAACGGTTGGAGTCTCCCCACAGAGTTTTTCCCCAATTTTATTCAAAGAATTCGTGGGGTGTTTCGGTCCACACGTGGTAAATTCGCACAGATTTCCGGTATACAAGGTGATTACGGGTAAGAGAATTCCCAACAGCGTCCCTATTTTAATATTAATCAATCTTTTTGCCTCTCCACTGTCTTATAAGAATGCTTATATGCAGAGCATTTAGTTAGATTTCTTCTGGCGGTTTGAATTTATTTTGAAAAAAAAATGTAAAAGATAGAAGCTAAATATCAAAAAAGGGTGGATATTTTTTTTTTAATTATTTTGTTCTCATGTATTTCGAATACATCTGTGATGGTATCTAACATTTTTAAATATTGTGTACGAAAAGTTCACATTGGGGAAAGGAAATAGTATTTGTTCATTGTCTAAGATTTTGAAGATGATATTTGGTAAACACTATGCAAGCAAAGATCAATAATGTTGTGTTAGTAAGGGTAGTAAGGACCATTTGACTATCCAATTGATTGTATGTAGTAGCAAATGTCCATTTTGCACTCAAGGTGAATGGTTGTGTTTGTCGTCATTCGCAAGATGATTTAAATCAACAAGGCCCATTCGGTTTGATTGTTTTTTAATTGGTTGTATGTGTCCTATTTACAATTTTGTCTAGATAGTGTATGCGTCCCTATCTAGTTGTGTTGAAGAATTATGGATTGTCGAATGTGTCTCTATCTATGGTTAAGTGCTTAGTGAGGCCATTTCCATTGAAGAAGCATAGGTGATAAGAACATTCTCCTTACACTATTCCTTGTATTTGAAGAGAAAGAATATTTAAATTATAGTAACCTAAAGGATTGCCCTTGAATCTCCTTCACTCCCATAAAGAAAATCTATACTTGTGTACTATAGGATACTTAATCTCATTCTAAAGTCTCCATTGCTACTCTGCCAATGAATTTAGTTGTTGTCATCGTATTCTTGCCACCCTTCTTTCATACGTTCCTCCCATAATAATACCCCTTACACGAGTAACCAAACCCCTCACTAGAAGTAAATGCACCTTTCTATCTTCCTCTGCAGAACTTGTAACTTTGTAGGTTGACCCTTTTGTCAACTTCTACCAACAAAGCATACAAGGATACTCTAGTTGCAAATACAGTTTTATTTTCATTCTACTTATACTACTAATGCCACAACTAATGCTTGTCATTAATTATCCATGAAATGATATCCTTGAGGAAAAATAACATTGTTGCATATTTTTGCAAGGATAATTATAATATTTATTTTCATCTATTTTTAAATTTATTAGTTAATTTGCAACACTATTTCCAATGAGCCAAGATTTAGATTTTATATAGTCATTCAAAGTCTAGGAGGCTACAACATTGAGTTGATTAAACTGATACCTTCTTAAATATATCTTCTATATCCTTAAGTAGTCTCCATGTCATGTCACCACTAAGTTCGAAGAACACAAGCTTATATTGAGAGGGGGGTGAACAGTATAAGACCATTTTTTACTTTTCTTTCCAAATCAATATTATGCAATATATAGATAGCAATATCAACAACAATAATCAAAGCAATGCACAAATCATCATACACAATAGAGACATCACAATTTACATGGTTCACCTAATGTGGGCTACTCCATGGAGAAAATCTTTCACTAAAATTTTCTCAATCAATCTTATGGGAATCCTTTCCCTATTACAATGTTTATGGCCCTCTGTCCAAAGGAGATATCAATCCTCTAAATCAAGTTTGTGGATCTCTATCCATAGGAGAACTCCTTCTCCTCTGCTCTGGCTGGTGATCCTCTAGAAGACTACTGCCTCCATTGCACTGGCTTGTGGATCTCTCCACTGAAGACTCTTGTCCCCACTCAAAACACCTGTTCTCACTGCCCTGGTTGATGGATCTCTATCCATTGGAGACTATTGTCCTCTCTGCTCTATCACCTCTAAAGCTTTGTCTCAAATCTGCACTAAACATAGTCCTTCGATCTAGCACAAATATGCTCAATCTCTGTCTCTGGTCTGGCACAAACTTATCCTCAAATCTGCACCAAACTCTGCTCCACAAATCCACTCAAAACTTGCTCAATTTTGCTCAACAAGTCTACTCAGAATTTGCTCAATCTGCTCAACAAGTCCACTCAGAACTTGCTCAAATCTTCTCAACAAGCTCACTCAGAACTTGCTCAAATCTGCTCAACAAGCTCACTCATAACTTGCTCAAATCTGCTCAACAAGCTCACTCAGAACTTGCTCAAAAACTCATAGAAACGTAAAGAGAATTGTTAGAGACCCAATATATTTCAACTCAATGCTCAATCACTTTCTTAACTCAAATCAGAATATAGAACAATTTTTTTTATGGAACTTGAACAATCACTTCACACATCCACTTGACTAGGCTCAATCAACTCTACTCAACCAATCACTCAATGAAACAACCTTTGCTCACAAACCCTAGTCCAAGTATATATATCAACCAACTCAAAATGTTTCTAACAATACTTAACAAATCTCACATAACAATGATACTCATGTTCTTTTCAAACCATAGTTCAAGTTCTTTGCACAACAACTCACTTTAACAATAATGCTTATAAAACTATCTTCACATAACACTGATACTCATGTTCTTTTGGACAACCCTAACTCAGGTTCTTCACACAACCAATTGCTTCAACTACAATGCTTATAAAACAAGGTTTTAATAACAACTCTTTATTCCAGAAAACCTTGAAACAATTTCTCAAACACACTCAAAAGGAAACCCTAATCAAGTCCTTTTCACTCAAAACTCATTTTCCCAAAATTAACCAATCAACTCAACCAAGGAAGAATTTACCCATACCTTTTGCTTTACAAGGAGTAGACCACACAAATCTGCCACACTCACAATCACTTCTTTGCCAATCTCAAGAGAGGTTAGAAGATAATAATTCTCAATGAATCACAATACAAAATGATATCAAACAAAATACACCTTATCACTCCAACTTTAAAATAATATCCAACACCTTCATAATAATCTCTTTGGCAAAAATCCCTTTAAAATAAAATCAACACTCTTAAATTCTTAATCCTCCAATATGCAAATATAACAATTAAGACTTTATTTAAAAATAAAGTCAAACTCCTTATAACTCCAAATTTTATTAAAAACAATTTCCAACAAACACCAATTTTCAACTAGCAACCCTTTCAACTATTTTCAACTAGCAACCCCTTTTAACTCCCAAATTTAGGCAATATTAAAAATAATTAAAATTTAATTACCTTACCTTTGGAGGGATTCGAACCCTCAACACAGTACATGACCAATGCATTAGCCGCGACTCCAACCGTCGCGCGAGCTTGGAGTGTGGAAGCACCACGTGCTTCAAAAGTATCCTCGCCTTGTGTTTTGCAAAACATGTGCCTCGCCTTTGGCGCCTTCAACCCAACACAAATGCTCAGCACAGCCGCTGCGTTTCGAACGCTGGTCTCCTTGCGTCCAAGCACTCTAGCCACTGCCCTCTTGCCACTAGGCCACGCTACCCGGATGGATTCCAACTGATCTGCGCCTTTCCTTTTATATCTATTCACTGGCATAAACAAACACAAATTTCGTAATCTTTTTCACGAGCTCCAATTCACATGCAATTTTTCATTCGAGCAAGGATGAAAATTAATGCCCCTTGGGCATGGTTTATATAATAATTTCCACCTTTGTTTGAATACGTCGATGCTTTGAATTTTCTTTAAACCACGTGACATCGACGCTTCAAATTTCTTCCAACTATGGAACATGGGCGCCTTAGACTTTATTAATTTATAATTTATTTAAATTCTTTTGAATTTAAATATTATAAATTAATTATTTTAGAAACCTGTGGGTTTATTAAGTCCTTCTCATTGCATAACTTGGTATAAGTAACATTTATTTATAAAATTTAAATTCACATTGAATTTAAATAATTTATAAAATTAAAATATTATGGAGTCCTTTTGCCTTTAACTTTTGCACTGATTCTCTTGACCTTTGGTGTTATTTGAAGCTTCTTCCTGGATATCAAATGACAACCTTGACAACTTTGTTTCTTGACAAAGTCCTTGACATTAATGATGACTTCATCTGGTGACATCAATGATAACTTTGACTTAGGGACTTAAAATGTCCAACATAAGCTAAAGAAAAGGCACCCAATAAACAATTCCCAACACCTCCCACTCATGCCTAACAACACCCTTGGTAGCTACAGGGGATTTCTTTAAGCTCACCTTAAACCATGTGCATTATGGCATGTAAATAAACTTAAGAGTTATTAAATCTTATAGATTTCAAATGATGATCTAGACCTCTTCAATCCGTTTGGTAGTTTTCATTTCTTTCATGTGATATATCACTCCACTCAACCTTGCCTTGCTTGTAAATATTGCACCACCCTTTCAATCTATCATCCATTCAACACCTCAATGTCATATGAAGATTATGTACATCTCTCATATTGGTTGCTACCCTTTTCTACCTTTATTACCCTCAACTAAAAGGTCCTATAAATATTCAACATCTCTACCAAACAAAAGACTCATCAATTAGTTTTTGTTTATGAGCTCTAAAAAAAATCTAGATGCTTCCAATACTTGGTTGACCTTCATGTTAATAATGTGGATCACATATCCCGACACCTTGATCATCCATTTTAGATTCCACATCAAGTCTTTTAACAAGCATCAATAAACTAACCATCATCCAACTCGCTCCATATGTTTGATGTCCACAAGACCCTTTAATTAGTTTGTCAAGGACATGGAATTACAAAACCTTTCAAAGTCCCCAAAAATATATTCTTCCACTATCTTAGATGCCTTCCATTGCTCTTAATAGGCATGACATGTATCCTACCTACAACTACTCTACCTATGTTAACCATCAAAGAATCACAAAATTGGGTTTCATCTTCCCTTGCTTGGGCTTCTCACAAATTTATTTATTATTTATTATTTTTTTTTACTTGGTTATTGTGAGAAACTCTTCGTTTCTTCTTTATAGCTAATCACTCCACTCTATCCTTGTGATTATTAGAAGTCACTATGTAAATCTCCTATAAATATTCTATCAATGAATCCAAGTGTTCCACTAGAGTTCTTAATAAACATTGAAACACATGATTATTCGACCTTTCCTAGAAAACCATAGAAGCAATGTACACTTAATAAAGTAAATAATTCTCTAGTGCCTAATAAATTGTACATTGATAACTATATTGCTTCTTTGTATCAAGGGGACAACACAATGGTTCGGGCTTTGGCTCTTCTTCGAGAGGTCCAAGGTTCAAACCGTGGCGTGGACGAGTGTGTGAGGGGGTAGGTGTGTATGGTTAGGTGTTTGGATTCTATTGATAAGTTCAACTCTCCCATTATGAGAGGTCATGATGGGATGAGGATACCCAACCCTAAGCATCGGTCATAGGGGGTTCTCAGACTAACCAAATAATAATAATAATAACTATATTGCTTCTTGGATTTTTTTGTGGACATTAGCTCCATATAGTTTATCCAAAATTTAACATATTACAGGTATTTGAAAATTTAAAATTAGCAAAACAAATCAAATATGTTATCAATTACTTGTGGATTTTAAAATATTAATTTTAATATAAATTGCAAAGAAAAAATTTCAAACTCATTCATTAAACTCATGGTTTTATACTTTAAACTTTAATATAATTAGTAAGAAAATAAAAAGTCAAAGTCATCAAAATCAAAATGAATAAAATAATATTTTAAATGAAAAATAAAAATAATCTTTTTAATATGTTACACATTAAAATAATTGATTTTAGTTGTAAAGTTAGATCAAACATTTAGAATGGAAGAAATAAAAAGAAACTTGATGCTCACACTAACCAAATCCATAAAACAAAAAGAAACTTGATGTGTTTGGGGTGCATTTTGACCTAAAATTTGTAACACTAACCTACTATATATATTTAAAATAATTAAAACTAAAGAACCTGATTTGCATTTAGGATTTAATCTACAAATCGTGAAATTGATTATTATCATGTGAACGGAGTAACAATAGACTCAGAGCAATTATAAAATCCAATGGGTCTATTTATGAAGATATTGAGAAATTAGGGATGAAGCAGTGGCATACTTTAAAACCCTATTGTGTTCGAGAGAAGCTAGGGACCTTCAAGCAGAGGATAGGCTCCTATGAAATATTCCTGCTCTGGTGTCAAAAGAAATGAATTTGGAGCTAGATGTCCCCTTCAGTGATGAGGAAATAAAGACAACGAATTTCTCCATGGGTGGGATCAAGGCTCTAGGTCTTGATGGTTTCCCTCTAATATTTTTTCAAAGGTTTTGGCACATAGTGGGGAAAGATGTTTGCGAAGCATTGAGGGAAATACAGTTGATGAAGGTTATTCCATCAGACATTAAATCCACCTTCCTTGTGCTAATTCCCAAGACAAAAGGAGCTAAGGAATTCAAAGACTTTAGGTCCATAAGTCTTTGTAATATGTTGTTCAAAATTCTTACAAAATCCTTAGTGAATAGATTGAAAGCCCTTCTTCCAGAGATTATTGATCATCCTCAAAGTGGTTTTGTGGTGGGCAGATAAATCCTTGATGGCATTATCGTAGTTCATGAACTCATTCATTCTATTGATAGGAGTGGTAGGTCGGGCACATTCCTAAAACTCGACATGGATAAAGCATATGATAGGGTCTCATGGGGCTTTTTACTTCAAATCCTATCCAAGTTCATATTTAGTCCAAGTTGGATTAATTTGATTAAGGCTTGCATTTCCTCAACCAAATTTTCAAGTTATTATCAATGGATCCCCAATAGGCTACTTTCGTAGTTGCAAGGGAATTCGACAGGGGGATCCTTTATCCCCATATCTGTTCATTTTTCTAGCAGAATCATTAGGGAGGGCTATCAAAATTGATAGTACTTTAACAAGGATTAATCCAACAACTAATATAGACCTAATTATTCACCATCAGTTTCTCAATGATATATTATTGTCTTTCTTGGCCTCGATACCCCAAGCTAGAGTTGTGAAAGCCATTCTTTTAGATTTTGAGAAAGAAGAAGTTTAGAAAGTGAATCTTAGGAAAAGTAAAAAAATTCTTTAACACTCCTCTAATGAGGTAGAGGAAAATTACAAATATTCTAGGGTGTGAGATAGATTCCATCACTTTTGTATACCTAGGATTGCCAATGTTTAAGGGTGGAGTTAAAGCTTCTCTTTGGAATTTATTTGTGGAAAGAGTTCAGAGGAAACTCACTGGGTGGAAAGGGGTGCTCTTGAGTCAAGATGGTAAAGCCATGTTAGTAAAATCCACTCTTCAGAGCATTCCAGTTTATTTTCTATCCCTTTTTAGGTTGCTAGGGAATATCCTTTGAAAACTTGAGCAAATTCAATGTACATTTCTCTGGTCTGGATCACAAGACAAGAAGAAATTTTCTCTGGTCACTTGGGAAAAAATCTATAGCAAAAAAGAGTAGGGAGGTTTGGGACTGAGAAGAATGAAAACTATGAATCAATCACTTCTAGCCAAATAGGGATGGAGATTAGCACATAATGAGAATGTAAATTGGGTTCAAATCCTGAAAGCTAAATATTTAAACAATGAGGATTTTATCCTTTTTGATCTCAATCCATCACAAGGTTCTGCCTTCTAGAGAAGCATTGTTAAGAGTCACACGAATATCATGTTGGGGGGTGTTGGCTTTTAGGAAATGACCAACGTATTGATTTTTGGAATGATAAGTGGGTTGTTGATAGGCCCTTAATTTGTTTTCCAAATTTCATTCAGGCTAAGCCTTTTTTGAGATAGATATTTGGGTCGAGGGTCAATGATTATATTGAGGTGGTGGATGGTAAAAAGTGTTGGAAGTCACTTGAGTTCCTTGGATTGTCGCTGGAGGAAGACACGGCCTACAAATCCCTTCATGACCTTATGAAGTAGATAGTTTTACCTTTCGAAAATAAGTAGGATAAGATGATTTGGGGAGCTAAAAATGATGGTTTATTCTCTATTAAATTGACTTATGCCTTGTTATATGCTCATGATGATCGTTGGTTCCTAGCTCAAGATGTGTGGTGAAACAACCTTACACCTAAAAATAATATTTTCTTTTGGCTAGCGATTCAAGGGAAGTGTTTGATTTTGGATAATCTTCAAAAAAGAGGTCTAATGGTTCCTAATAGATGTTATTTGTGTGGTACAATGGAAGAATCTCCCAAGCACCTTTTTTCCACATGCAATTTTTATTGGGAAGTATTAAGTATGTTGTTGAGCTATGCAGGTTTGGATTGGGTATTCCCTAGAGAGTTGACTACTTTCATGGATCAATGGACTTCCCCATTCCTATCTCCTCAACTTCGATCCTTTTGGTCCTTTGCTCTACCACATTTTTGGTGGTGCATCTAGAAAGAAAGAAACTCCAAGGCTTTTAAGAACATCACCCATACTATGGATTCTATGTTTCTATGGGTGATAGTAGCTACTGTTGAGAATGTGGATCTCTTATCTTTGGATAAGGGTGGTTCTAGCAAGAAATTAGAGTTTGAGAAGATTCTAGGATTTAAGTCTCCTACTCTAGTTCCTAGGACTCACCAATATTCTAAGGTAGATACAATTTGGGAACCTCCTCCCTCAGTTGGGTGAAACTAAACTTTGATGGAGCATCCAAAGGAAATCCATGCCTGACAAGAGTAGGGGGAGTTTTCAAGGACTCCAATGGTCGAATCCTACTAGCCTTTGCTAAAAATATTGGAAGCCAAACTAGCCATGTGGTGGAAGCTAGAGCAATTTTCCAAGGTGTTTTGCAGTTGAGCTCTCTAGATTGCAAGCAAATTATTATAGAAGGTGATTCCCTTAACATTATTAATATGGTCAAAGGAAATCATCTTCCAACCTGGACTATTTCAAATTTGATAGAAGTTCACAAGATTACCCAAACTATGAAAGTTGTCTAGTTTAAACATGTGTTTAGGGAAGGTAATAGGTCTGCAAAATTCCTAGTTAATTTGGGATTATTTTAGGAAAGCTTGTCAATTTGGTTGAATAACTCCCCAGAGAGATTAACGCAATTAGTCAATGAAGAAAGAAGAGGATAATTTGGCTTTGCTAGCGTGTTCTGTCTTAGGGGTGGGCTTGTGTTGGTGCCCTAGTGTCATCTTCCTATGGTATATCCTCTATTTTTTTGGGTCTCTTTTATCTTTGTTTCCCCCTGCATGGGTTGTTTGATGGTCTTTCTCTCCTGTGTGGGATGGTAGATGCAGTTGTGTTCCTTTGTCTCCCTTTATTTTTAATTTGGAGTTTGTTGTTTTCAAGATCTTGGGTTCTCTCGGTGGCTTGTGTGCAACTTGTTTATAGTTAGGTTGGATGGATTCATTTTGTACAAGGTTTGAGGTCCCTTTTAAAACCCTTTCATCCACCTAATAAAAAAAATAATAATTATATTGGCTATCTAATCTAATTTCTAGCTCATTCTTAATTACATAATTAAGGTAAAATATCATAAACGTTGAAAATTTTTTACTATAACATTTGTAATATTAAATCTATCTCTTTCTTACCAACCGAGATGTAAAGCTTTTATTTTAGACTACACTATCTTCTCTATTGTCACTTGAAAATGTGCTAAAGCATATTGTGTCTTACACATAGCTCATCATCCAATCCATTCCATCTATTTTATAGGATGGGGAAATTATCAAGTGCATGTTGCATAAACTCTAATATTAAAATGATTGTTGCATTACAAACCTATTAATTAATTGTTCTCAAATACTACATGTGTTGCCTCACATATTTTCATCCATAATTGTTATATTCTAGCTAATTTGTATGTTACATCAAAATGTAACCACTTATTACCAAATATAAATATTAGTTTATAATTATGTATTAAAAATTGCATGTTTTGTCAAGTATAAATTTAATATGCACATATAGAAGAAACCAAGAAACACAATTGACATTAAGAAACTTGAATTAATATAAACTTGCATGTGAAGGTTGACATCTCATCAAGTAAAAAGTAATATCACTTGCAAATCTCTTATTCAAAGTGAAGTCTTTCTTGCATGTGCATCCCTCTTCTACCTCTTTAAAACACTTGTTTAGTTGGTTATATAAGGTTGAAAGGGAAAATGATAAACACTCAAAGTTTTTAATTTTTTGCATATATATATATATATATATATATATATATATATATATATATATATATATATATGCTTTTTAAATTTCAAGTATGATTGTAAGGTCTTTGGAGAGCGAGTGGGTAGCACTTGTTCTGAAACAGTTAAAGGCTAGAGTCATTTTGACACTCATGGTCTGATATATATATACCAAGAAGGTTTTGCAAGTATGAATTTTAATTAAAAGTATGTTCTAGGACTTTGCATCTAGTTTTGTAGGGTTGTATTCTACCCTTTGTTACTATTTTCAAGGTTATATTTTTTTTTGATTGGTTGAAAGGGTGTTGAAAGGTCCCTGAACCTTGTACAAGACAGCCGTGGGCCTCCGAAGAGGGAGGCAGAGGGGAAGAAAGGCGGCAGCAGAACGAGACAACCTGAAAACAACAAGGGCCACCTAAGGTAAAGGCGCCCAGAGGAACCAACAAGAAGAACTAACTAAAGGAAACCCTGACCAGAGGTTGATCAGAAAAGGGGAAGCGAAACTTAAACAGAAAATTCACCATTTGGAAGTGTTGTTGTTGCTCCACAACGTACCCCAAAATTGGGGCCCACCTTTTTGCATGTTTTCCAAGAAGTCCGAAGAAGCCCAATTGCTAAAGATCAAAGAAAAAGCAAACCACCACAAGGAGGAAAGTGTCGCGATATCGCGACATGTTGCATTTTCGCGGTCCAAAGCAAAGGGAGAAAGCAAGGAGGAAGAAGTGTCGCGAAATCGTGACATGTTGCATCATCGCGGCCAAAGGAGGAAGAGGTGTCACGATATCGCGACATGTTGCATCGTCGCGGCCGAAAGAGAAAGAGTGTCGCGATATCGCGACATGTTGCATCGTCGCGGCCAAAGGAGAAAAAGTGTCACGATATCGTGACATGTTGCATCGTCGAGGCCAAAGGAGAAAAAGTGTCACGATATCGCGACATGTTGCATCGTCACGGCCAAAGGAGAAAAAGTGTCACGAAATCGTGACATGTTGCATCATCGCGGCCAATGGAGGAAAAGTGTCACGATATCACGACATGTTGCATCATCGAGGCCAAAATATAGGAAGTGTCATGAAATCATGACATGTTGCATCATCGCTGCCAAAGGAGAAACAGTGTCGTGATATCGCGACATGTTGCATCATCACTGCCAAAGGAGAAAAAGTGTCGCGATATCGCGACATGTTGCATCATCGCTGCCAAAGGAGAAAAAGTGTCACGATATCGTGACATGTTGCATCATCACGGCCAAAGGAGAAAAGGTGTCGCGATATCGTGACATGTTGCATCGTCGCGGCCAAAGGAGAAAAAGTGTCGCGATATCGCGACATGATGCATCATCGCAGCTGAGGAGGAAAAGGTGTCACGATATCATGACATGTTGCAACGTCGCAGCCAAAGGAGAAAAGGTGTCATGATATCGCGACATGTTGCATCGTCACGGCCAAAGGAGAAAAAGTGTCACGATATCGCGACATGATGCATCATCGCAGCTGAGGAGGAAAAAGTGTCACGATATCGTGACATGTTGCATCGACGCGGCCAAAGGAGAAAAGGTGTCACGATATCATGACATGTTGCATCATCACGGCCAAAGAAAGAAGGTGTCGCGATATCACGACATGCTGCATCGTCACGGCCAAAGGAGGAAAGGTGTCGCGATATCGTGACATGTTGCGTCGTCACGGCCAAAGGAGAAAAGGTGTCACGATATCGCGACATGTTGCATCATCGCGGCCAAAAGAGTAAAGTGTCACGAAATCATGACATGTTGCATCGTCGCGGCCAAAGGAGGAAAAGGTGTCGCGATATCACGACATGTTGCATCGTCACGGCCAAAGGAGGAAAAAGTGTCACGATATCGCGACATGTTGCATCGTCACGGCCAAAGGAGGAAAAAGTGTCACGATATCACGACATGTTGCATTTTCATGGCCAAAAAGAGAGAAGTGTCACGATATCGCGACATGTTGCATTTTCACGGCCAAAAGAGAAAAGTGTCACGATATCGCGACATGTTGCATTTTCGTGGCCAAAAAGAGAGAAGTGTCGTGATATCATGACATGTTGCATTTTCACGGCCAAAAGAGAGAAGTGTCGCGATATCGCGACATGTTGCATTTTCACGGCCAAAAAGAGAGAAGTGTCGCGATATCGCGACATGTTGCATTTTCACGGCCAAAGGAGAAAAGTGTCGCGATATCGCGACATGTTGCATTTTCACGGCCAAAAAGAGAGAAGTGTCGCGATATCGCGACATGTTGCATTTTCGCGGCCAAAGGAGGAGAGAGAAAAAGTGTCGCGATATCGCGACATGTTGCATTTTCGTGATTCAATAGGTGCAGGCAAGCAGCCAATCCCCCTGACACCAGCTCACATTGTGCAAACATTGAATCTTGTAGGAACATTCCTTAGGTCAATGGGGAAGGAGTCTCGCCACACTTGAATGTCAGATTCGTCGACTCCCCTGTTAGCTAGCCAGTCCGCAGCTTTGTTTCCTTCCCGATACTGATGCTTAATGACTAATTCTGGGTAATTGCCAACTAGAGCCTTGCATTCTTGGAAAATCGAAGCAAGGGACCAGGGAGGCTTAGCAGTACCTTTGAGGCAGTTGATACATTGCAACGAGTCTCCTTCGATGATAAGTTTATTGATGGTCAACCCTTCCATGAGGATCAAACTTTGGAACAGAGCTCGAGCCTCTGCCATATTGTTGGATTGAATTCCCAGGTTCTGGGCGAAGGCCAAAATTATTTCTCCCCTGTGGTTTCTGAGAATTCCTCCTCCGCCAGCCGCTCCTGGGTTGCCTTTAGCCGCACCATCGAAATTGAGCTTGTGCCACCCAGTAGGTGGTAAACCCCACTTGATGACAGACCTGTCAACAGAATTACGAGGCATAACAGAGATGTTAGACAGATTGAAAAGTTTGGCTAGATCAGATTCTAAGCCAGGAGGGGGGGGTTTGGAGAAGAAACACGAGAGGCATTCTCCGCCGATAGGGCCAAGATTTTGACAATGATAATCTTCTTATCAATGGCTTGATTTTTGAAAATTTTGGCATTTCTCTCGAGCCATATCTGCCACAGGTAAAGGTGAAGGCAAGCTTGCCACATGAATTTTAGTTGGTTGCTCTTGAAAGGCCGGGGCCATTGCTTAATAAGGAGGGGAATGGAAGGTGGGAGGGCTGTGGAGATGCCAAAGGTGTTATGGACCTGGTTGAGAACTGCTAAAGAGAATGGACATTCCAAAAAAACATGCGAAATTGACTCACAGGCATTTTTGCACAGGATACACCAATTGGGAATGAGTAACCCTCTGATTATCAAGTTGTCAATGGTGAGGATTCTATTTTGGGTGGCCAACCAACAAAAGAATTTGACCTTAGGAATGATCTTGGGAACCCAGACCTGATTTGATAAGTCCCATCCATCAGTGGGAGTTTCTTGACTGTAGTAAGCTGATTTGACAAAAAAATTTCTAGATTCTTCAAGGTTCCAGACCATGGAATCATCTTTGTGGGAGCTCGGGATGATGCAAGTCCTCAACAAGTTTTGTAACCGCTTGAGAGCCTCGGTGATATGCCTGGGCCCGTTAAGAGCCAGGTGTTTCCATTTACGTCTTGTAGGACCTTGGGTAATGAAGTGACACACCTTATCTCCAAAGGTGGCTTCTGTAGTCGCCTTGAGCACTGTAAGATGCGGATCTTGGCTGAGAGGTTTATCGAGGATCCATGGGTCTTCCCAGAAATGGATGGTCATTCCAGTTCCTAGACTCCACCTTAAGCCTTCCATGATGATTTTCCTTGTTTTGATTATGCCATTCCAGAAATGGGATCCGATAGGGAGGTTGTGCTCTCCAAGAAATGAAAACTGTTGGAGGTACTTAGCTTTAATGATATCAATCCATGTGACTTTTTCATTGATGGTAAGTCTCCAGGCCTGCTTGGCAATGAGGGCCATGTTCATCCATTTGATGTCTCTGAATCCGAGCCCTCCATCCTTTTTCTTGGAACAGACCCTGTCCCAGGCGACTAGCAAAAATTTATTCTTGTTTTCATTTCCAGCCCAGAGGAATCTGCGTTGAATTTGTTCAATTTTTTGGCAGATGGTAGTTGGAGCTTTGAAGATAGATAAGAAAAATATGGGGATACTTTGAAGGCAGGCTTGGACCAGAGTGGCTTTGGCTGCCTGGCTGAGCATTGAGCTTTTCCACCCCGCTAGTTTCCTGTTGAGGCGATCTAAAATAGGGTTCCACATAGCCGAGATAGATCTGCCATGGAAAAGCGGTAATCCAAGATAAGTAGTTGGAAGACTCCCAATGATGCACCCAAGGATCTCAACAATCCTATTTTGTCTGTGATTGGGGGTATTGAGAAAGTACAACTTGCTTTTACGAAAGTTAACTTTCTGACCAGCCGCCTCTTCATAAGAATCAAGAATGTTCTTAATGATTTTTGCTTCGAGAACGGAAGCATAAGAGGTTAGAATAGTATCATCAACAAACTGTTGATGGGATATGGCTTTGGATGTTGAGGCTGGTTTGATCCCAGAAATAAGACCCCTGTTACAGGCAGCTGAAAGGGTTCTTCCAAGGGTTTCGACCAAAATGATGAAGAGAAAGGGAGACAGAGGGTCCCCTTGACGTATGCCTTTGAAACTTTGGAAGAAACCTGCGGGTGAGCCATTGATGAGAACAGAGAACCAAGCAGTCGAGATACATTCGCGAACCATCTGAATCCATTCTTTGTGAAACCCAAACTTTTCCAGGACTTCGAACAGGAATTTCCAGGAAACACGGTCAAAAGCCTTGTTCATGTCAAGCTTGAGGAACATGCTGGGTTTTTTATTTTTAGATGTCGAGTGGGCCAGTTCATGGATGGCAATCACTCCATCCGAGATGAATCTGCCTTTGACCGAGCTCCCTTGGCACTGGTCGATGATGGAGGGAAGGATGGCTTTCAACCTATTTGCCATAACTTTGGTGATAAGTTTGTAAATGACACTGCAGAGGCTGATCGACCTGAAATCAGAAAGGGAAGCGCAATCGTTGGACTTGGGGATTAAAACAATGAAAGTGGAATTGGCCTCTCTCGGCATCTTTTTGGCTCTCTGGAAGAATTTAACTGCAGCAACGACATCTTGGCCCATGACTTCCCAGAAGTGTTGAAAAAATCGGGGTGGGAAGCCATCGGGTCCGGGGGCCTTGTCAGGTTCCATTGCGAACAGAGCTTCTTTGATCTCATCTTCAGTGAAGCTTTCGAGCAATTTTCCATTATCATTGTTAGACACCATCTTTGGGATGTTCTGTAGCAGAGAACTTGAGGTGAGGGGATGGCAACCAGTGCTTGGTCCTAAGATTTCCTGGAAGTGGCAAACAACTTCCTGTCTGATTGCTTGGATGTCAGAGACAATGGATCCATCAGCCTTGGTCAGCTCAGTGATTTTATTAGAGCCTCTATGCCGCATAGTGGATGCATGGAAAAACTTCGTGTTGGTGTCTCCTTCTTTGAGCCAGAGGTTTCTGGATTTTTGCCTCCAATATGTCTCTTCCTTAGCCAGGGCATTGTGAAAATTTGAGAGGAGGCTCTTTTCTTCAAGGAAAATTTTGGCCCTCAGATCTCCTCCCTGAATCAGATTTTCCACCCTTTTCAGCTCGTCCATCAGATGCTTTTTCTCGCTAAAGAGGTTGTCGAAGACATCCCTGTTCCAGCATTTCAGCTTGAGTTTGACTGCTTTCAGTTTGAGGAACAGATTTGAGAGAGGGTTTGGACAGAAATCCTGTTGCCACCATTGGCGAATACACCGACCTATATCTGGATGAGTGAGCCACATCTTTTCAAACTTGAAAGGGGTTTTGAAGATTTGTTGGGGTTGAGTACAATCCAGAATTAAGGGGTTGTGGTCGGATCCGATTTTTGGGTGGCTATGAAGCCTGGCATCGCCCAAAATAGGAATGAGTTCTTTGGATAAGAGAAATCTATCAAGCCGGATTTGGATGTGGTGGATTCTCGATCGTCTGTTGCTCCAGGTGTAGTTGGATCCTTGGAGCGGCATGTCCATTAGCTCGTTGTGGTTGACAAAATCACTGAAATATTCTATGCAACTGCTGGTGATCGGATTGCCTCCTTGTTTGTCAAACAAATGGAGGGGAGAATTAAAATTGCCACATAACATCCATGGGAAGTCTTCAAAGTTATTACGCATTGCAGAAATGTTATCCCACAACAGTCTTCTGTTAAGGGGACTGTTGGGTCCATAAACATTGGTGGCGATCCACTGGAGGTGAGTGACTTTATTAGTAAATAGGATGTTGATGGTTCTGTCTGAGACTGAAAGAACTCTCCCTTCAATGGTTGTCGGATCCCATAAATAGAGGAGACCCCCGAGGCCCCTGTGGAGGGACAAAAAGCAAAGTTGTTGTTTTCCCAGATTAGCTTGCAGACTTGAATGTTGCACATCTCATCTAATTTGGATTCTTGAAGGAACATGATATTTGGTTTTAGATTTTTTCTTACTATTTTAACAGTTCTCTATTTTGCAGTCCCATTGAGGCCTCTGACATTCCAGGAGACGATCTTCATCGAGATGATTTGGAGTTTGCTTTGCGGCCTCTGCCTCTCCCTTGAGACGGAGTTAGTTTGGGTCTAACTTCATCCTCGTCTTGATGAGTTGAGTTGGAGTGGTCGAAAATGGGGCCCAAGATGGTAGGCACTGTGTCGTCAGCCATTTCGATCTCAGCTGCTTTGAAAAGTTTTTCTGCATTTGACGGTCGTCCCCTCCTCAGGTCTTTGTTGACGTCTGCTTTGGGTGTGGGATTGGGTGATTTCAGCGGGCTGGAGGAGTCAGCCCCAGGTGCGGGTCGATGGGGGGATGAAGAGCGGGGAGGCGGGCATAGGGCGACAGACTCTAGGGGTTGGGGAAGGGGGCTCTAGGAAGGGGGGAGGGGCGGGAAGGGAAGAGGAAGGTGTGAGGGACCGAAATCGGTGGGTGAGTTTGGAAAAGTCATTGCAGACTTTCCTTTGGACAAAGGGGACTGGATCAAATTGGTTGTGGACGTGACGGTTAGGTCTATGGGTAGGTCATCTGAAGTGTCCTCTCCAATGTGCAGGTTATTTAAGGGGGCAAAATGATTTGAGCGAGGAGGCAGAGCGCTAACCTTGTTGGGTTTGTCTAGATCTGAAGCAGAGGTCTTGGATGGGTCCACAGATCGGCCATGTCCACGGGCAGGAGCCTTTTTTTGGGAAGTCTGGATCTGAGTAGCCGTCTTACGGCCCGCATCACTATGGATTTCTTTTTTTTGAGAAGGGCATTGAGAAAGCAGATGGCCCTGTGAATTGCACTCCAAGAAAAATGTGGGCTTGTTTTCGTATTCAACTCCTTGGCGTCTCCTGTAGCTCCCGTAGTTGATACCAATGCAGGTAGGCAAAGTCGAGTCCAGATTTGCCATGACACAAACTCGAGCATAGGTCATTCTGGTTCTGGCTCGGGTAGCAGGGTCGATGGCGACCAAATCTCCAATCGGTTGAGTGATGCCTTTGAGTGCGTCGTTGTAGAAGAACTGGGGGGGAGCCCATGAAGTTTGACCCAAATCGGTGTGATATTGATAGACTGAGTATCGGGGTCAAAGTCTTCCCCCCATCTCCGCAGAAATAGGCTACGACGGCCGAAAAACCATGGCCCTCCGGTAAGGATGCGGTGGGTGTCAAGGGCATTATTCAGCCTTATCATGAAAAACCCTCTAGGAAAGGCCACAAGCTCCATGCTGCCCGAAAGCTTCCATTTGGATAGAGCCCACTCGCGGATTGTTTCAATATCAGGCCGAGCATCGACAAATTTCCCGATGAGAGAGATAGACTCTTGGAAAATCAGTGGCTCCATGTCTTCACGCGGGAAAGAGACTTCAGTGCCCGTTACAGAGAAGGACAGAGGAGTTTGGAAAGAGAAAGCGCCGGACAAAGACCGAACTTTGTCGGCAAAGGATAAAGACCAAGGAGGTGCTTTGGAAGGAGAAGAGGAAGAAACCCTAACGGTTTCAGAGCGGCATCCATCACCATCCATCGGTTTAACCCCACCGTTAGGGTCTTCACCAAGATTCCCGTCGAGTGGGCCAGACAACGAACCCTTAACAGTGCTTTGGTCGTTGATCACTCCGGACGCGGTAGAACCAGCAACGCCTGCAGATCCCAAAAACTTTGTTGCATCCGCTGCAGGTTATATTTTACTTTTCATTGTTATTTTTACTTAATTTTCAATGTTCAATCTTTTTGTTTTGATTCTTTATTTTAGATTTTTGTCTATAATTTTTAGTTTAAGTTTTTTTCCAAACTTTTGAATATCTTTCTAACCAATTATAAGCATTGTATTTTCTAATTTGTATCTTACTTCAATACATTTATCAATTAAACATAACGAAATCATCCTATTCACAAATTATTATACTTTTATAAAAATAATTTAAATTGTACTAAGAAAATATATATTTTCTCTCTTAATATAAAATAAAAATAAAAGTTTTGAAATATGAAAAAATTACACATCTTGATTTCATTTCATTAAAAAAGAAATCCATTCAAATTTTTTTTACCCAGTTCATAACTAAAATATAAAATACAAAGAATAAAAAAAATTATAATTTAGAAAAAAAAACAAACTTATATTGAATAATATATGTAATAGAATTAAATTCATATTTCCTTCTCGCTGAAATAAATAAAACAAGCTTTACTGATTGAAGCATCTTGAATACCTACTCAGAATAACAGTTGAACATTTAAATATTATATAGAAAAATCTGATACATAAAAAACTCCACTTTTGACAGAAGTGACTGATGGGCTTACAATTTGTGGCAAAGGTTCCTATTGCTACAGTTACACTCTAACCAGAATATAGTCCTTACATAACCCACTCCAGGAAGGAAAGAGGAGAAAAAAACATGAAAAATGAAGAGTATACCTATATAAAATAAACTTAAAGCTTGTCTTCACACTTCAGACATATTGAATGCTACTTATTAGTTTCCTGACACACGAATAATTTTTCAGCACAATATACAACTATGATCATAAAAACATCTCCAAGTATCACAAACAATTAAACTGTTAATACATAGGTAGCTACAATAATTAAGTGCAATGGATTCCTGTCCTCTCGCACCTTTTTGGACTCACCTTTCAAAGAGCCATGCCACAACACCATCCAGCACAGCAAAGTATTTGTTTCTCCATCTCATGTGGAAGCACAGCACTCCAACCACAAGACCAAATCCCACCCCAAAACCCAATCCCACTGTCACTGCCCACCATCTGTCCAGCTCATCTTCATCTGCATCAGACTCTGCCTCTGCCTCTGCTTTTGTATTATTCATCTCTTCTTGGCTCCCTCTCTGACTGCGACCTGCCTTCAGCGCCGTTGTATTGTCAAGGGGAGGCCCATGTAGTTTTGGATTCCCAGCAAAGGAAGATGCCTCAAAGGTCAAAAATTGCTTTCCCTGTGGTACTAGGCCAGAAAGGTGGTTGTCCGACAGATTCAAAACTTCAAGGAACGTGAGATTTACAAGTTCCTGGGGAATCTTCCCTGACAAGTTGTTTTTTGAAAGATCCAGAGCCTCCAGTTGAGCCATGCCTCCTAGTGATTTTGGGATTGAGCCGTTCAAATTATTTCTTGAAATGTTAAGAGAAATTAGACCTTTGAGAAATCCCATTTCCTCAGGAATATTGCCTGATAGCTCGTTGGAGGACAGATCCATGAACTTCAACTCTTTGATAATCTTTTTGTACGGATATACTTGCCCCTTCATCCACAGCGTTACTTCGTCTATGAATGCCATCTCAAACGTGGGATAATCTGACACTATCCACCACCCAAAATCCAAGCTTTGTACTTCATTACTTTTGTTTTGATTGACCATAGCATGTAAATTTGTCAGATTTTGAGGAATCAATCCTGAAAAGTGATTACAAGATAAATCTAAAATCTGAAGATTGTGCAGGCTAATTACTTGGGGTGGAATAGTGCCTTGAAAATTATTTGAAGTCAAACTGAGAATCTGCAGTGAGCTTAATTCTCCAATCCAAGCTTCAATGCTCCCATCAAGTTTATTATGTCCCACATCAAATACTCTAAGATATGTGCAATTTGCTATGGAGGAAGGAATAACACCTGTCAAATGATTGCTATTGAGATTCAGTGTTGAAAGCAAAGTTAAGTTTCCCAGCTCTTTTGGTATCTCACCTTGCAAATCATTTTCTGCAAGATTTAGAACTTGCAGGTGAGAACATTTTCCCACATTTGGAGAAATCGTACCAGTTAGTGTATTGTTTGACAAGTCCAAACGAGACAAGCCAGACCACCACAGAGAGTCAGGAATTCCTCCACTGAGGTTATTTTCAGACAAGACTAGATGGGAAGCCTTCCCCATTATAGCAGGAATGGAGCCGTTAAATTCATTCTGTGACAAATCCAGAAAATCTCCGGAAATAGAAGGAAGAGATCCGTGTAAGCCATTCCTATGCAAATCTAATATAAAATAAGATTTGGACCTTAGAATGGACAGAGGACCCTCTAACTTGTTATTTGAAAGATTAAGCATTTGAAGATCGGGAAGAGCCCACAGCCAAGTAGGAATATTTCCTACAATGTTATTATCTGAGAGGTCCAGAGAAGATAGGAAATACAGAGAAGAAAAAAATGCAGGAAGATAACCTTCTATATTGCACGACCTCAATCCGATGTAGTGCATGTCTGCAAACTGCGGAATCCAACTTGAAGAGATAGAGATGTTGACAGTAAACTGATTTCTTGAAAGGTCCAATAAGTAAAGACCAGTCTGGTTCTCAAACAACGAAAGAGTTACATTGCCTGTTAAACTGTTGAAACCGAGATTCAGCCTTTGTAAGCCACCCAGCTTCGAGAACGTATCTGGAATTGTTCCAGTCAGTTGGTTTTTGCTCAGGTCCAAATGCTTGAGGGATGAAAGTCCACCGACAGACGGTGGTATGCTGCCTTTCAGATTGTTATTTGAAAGATCAATCTCTGAAAGAGGAGACAGTCCCCCTAATGCACACCCAAACGGCGGCACATCTCCTGTTAAATTATTCCCTGAAAGATACAACTTCTCAAGTTTTGAAAAGTTTGAAATGGAGGGAGGAATCACTCCTTCTAGGATATACCCTTCATCATCCCATTCACTCCAAGCACCCTCCACGGAAAGGACAGTGAGTGAGGAGGAATGGTTTAGAATGAAAGAAAGGTTTCCTTTCAGCTGCAAGTTATGTGACAGCTCAATATTGCTAAGGCTTGAACGGTGCAAAAAATGTAAAGGGATAGAGCCTTGGAGTTCACAGCGAGAGAGGTCAATTGAAACCAAGGTCGAGACATTCTGAAACCATTCAGGAATTGGAAACGGAAAAGAATTACCTGAGAGATGGAGATGGGATAAATGAGTCAGGTTGAGGAGAGATGGAACACTTCCTGAAAGCCCACAGTATGAGAGGTAAACCTGCCTAAGACTGGGAAGACTTGTAAGGGCGTCACCCCAACGCTCAGAAGCCATTGTGAGGTTCACCCCCTCCATCGCCAGGTATTCCAAGCTTCTCAAATTTCTGACCCATCCAACAAAACTGCTACTCTTCAAATCATTTTCATAGTAAATAACTGAGAGATCCAGATGTCGCAAAGTTGATATATTTCCCAACTCCACAGGGATTTCACCGCCAAATCCAGAGTTGGACAAGCTGAGAAAAGTAAGCCTCTTGAGTTTTGCTAGTTGAGGGGGTATGACAGAGCCACTGAAGTCATTGTAGCTCAAATCCAACAACTGCAGATGCTGCAGATTAAACAGGGACGGATGAATCGTCCCAATCAAGCTATTTGAGCCTTCCTCCTCATCATAAAAATCATGATGACGGTTTTGCAGATGAAGACGAATAACATGGCCGGAGTGAGAGTCGCAAAGGATGCCGTGCCATTGGCAGCAGTTGTAGCCACTCCAAGACGATAAGCGATGAGTGTGATCTACAAGCCCCTCCTTGAAATGTAAGAGAGAAGTCCTTTCATTCTGGAAACATGCAGTTGTGGTGTGCATAGTCATTGCAATTGCCAAGGCAAAGGCAAAGGCCATACCCATCATCCAAACTGCAAGTTGATGCATTGTAGTCATATGCTTCTAATTTCCACCCTCTTGAGTTTGTTGTGTATGGAGTAAGACCTGAAATTGAGAATAAATAAACTTTGTTCTCTCACCCTCATCGCTCAAACCTCAAAGATATTCGCGATTGAATAGTCGTCCTCTGCTATGCTCTGACTCATCTTTTACGTGAAAAGTACGTATGTTCAACACTTTGAATTTTCTGTACAGCTTTTTTTTAGTTGTTTTCAACTTTGATTTTTCTTTCCACCTTTGTTACTGACGTCGGACATCGTGACTCGTACTACCTACCTCTTTGTAAGAATGGTTGGTTTCCAAGTCTATAAATCGATGTCGGGCTACTTGACTCGTGCTACCTACCTCTATGTAAGAAAGGTTGGTTTCCAAGCATATAAAGGTTGGTTTCCCAGCGTTCTTAGTGATGTCGGACATGTTTGTAAGAATGGTTGGTTTCTAAGCATATAAATCGCTATGAACGTTAATAGGATTTTATTAAATAATTTTTTAATCGTACACCTGAATATTTCTATGTTTCAAAACTAAATCAAAGAGAAATCTTTAACATTGTTTATTCGATATGTAATCGCTTGAGGATTGTAGCGTGAAGTTAGGGGCGAAGGGAAAGGGATTGCTTTGTCTTGTGTGGGATATTTTTATTTTTAGATGTCGAACGTCTTCGGAAATACCTTGTAAACAACGGAGGACAGACTTTTCAAAGGCCTTAGTGGAGACCAAAAATACGAGTCCTAATATTGCAATTTCTTATCAGTTAAATTAAAAGCTCTTCCTCTTCTCTTAATTAATTTTATAAGATTAAAATAAGTACTTTTTTATTACCTTATCTTATTTTTAACATTTAATTGGTTATATAAGATTGAAATACACTCACATATATGTATTATATAATTATTATTTTATCATCATATTTTAAAAATTATATATCTTAGATCTTTTTAGTGAGATCTTAAATTTTAATTACTCGTATATCATTCATTTAAAATGTTATACTCCTTACAAAGCCTCTTTGGTTTTAAATTGAGGTCGGGAGAGGGAAAGGAGGGTCTTGCTCCTTCTCCCTGATCCCCCTTCCTTGGTTTTTGCCCAATTTTTAATTTATCTCGGGTTATTCCACTCTAGGATTGCTTTTGTAGCAGATGATCTTTTTGGGGGGAGATCATTGCCCAACTTCTCCTCCTTTCCCAACAGTTTCGGGGTTTTCCTGCTTGAGTCCTTGGCCTGGTGTATTCCACGGTTCTTCTAGGGTTTCCTGCATGTTTCAGAGATCCTTTTTCCCGATCTCCCTCAAGCTTTCCCTTGGGGTTTTTTCATAGGTTTTTTTACTTGGAGCCGGTTCCCAGGGCTTTCTCGGTCTGTGGTGGTTGTAGGTTGGGTTTTTGACTGCTTCCTGGTACGTCTTGTGAGGTCCTCACTTATTCGGGGTTGGTCTAAGGGGACCAGTTTCCTCTTTGTCAGTGACTCATCTCTAGGATGCCTTTGGTTGCTAGTGGTCCTGTTCCTTTGTGTGGGGCTCTTTTTGGTTTCCTATTCAGAGGCTCTTCTTGTTGGATATGTTGTTTGGTGGACGCTAAGAGCATTTTCTTGGCCTTGGGATGGGCCTTCGTGTGCTTGAGTCATTCCCAGTCCCAGTTCCCTAAAGTTGTTCGTGAGCAAGGATGGGGGATTCATGATCCTTTTTGATGGGGTGCTTAGGGTATTCTGCTACATATCTCGATCTTGAGGGGGATCTGTGATCAATGCATGCAGACCCCTGGCTCCCTCAGTTTAGGCTTTCGATATATTTTTGCTTGTTGTCGCTTTCTACCTTGACTCTGTAGGTTTTTCATTTGGTTTCCTATTCGAGGGCTTCTGCTTTCTGGTCCTGCTTCTCGATGGAATCTCAAAGCATGTTCTTGACCTTGGGGGTGGGCCTCATCCTATTCCTAAGTTGTTCCCAGTCCTAGTTCCAATTCCTTGGATCTATTCGTGAGCAAGGATGGTGGGTTCCTAGTCCTTTTGTTGGAGTGCTTGGGGTTTTCTTTTGCATTTTCTAGTCTTTGGGGTGGAGACCGGTGCGCTTGCAGTTGTGGTCAGTCCTACCTCCTTCAGTTCTAGCTTCCAAATATCCTTTTCTTGCATGTACTGTTGTTGTCCTTGGCTCCTTCTAGCTTCCTCGTAGTTCAACTTGGTTTGCATGGGGATATCTTGGCTTGTAGATATCCCTAGTAGTGTTGTTCCATTTCACAGGCTCAAGCAGAGGCTTCCCATTGTTTTTTCTTTGAGGGTCCTGATACCATTTCCTAGGATGTCCCGTTGTAGCACCCTAGATTGTATCTCGTTGTTGCTTGTTGCTTTACTCGCGGGGTTGCATGTTGCTCTGCTACACCCTAGGTTGCATCCCGGGCCGTCCATGGACAGGGATCCTCTCCATATTTTTAAATTCAAATTCCCTGTGTCTATTTTCAGGGCAGGATATCTAATTTCAGGCCTTTTCGCTCTCCTTACTTAGGTCTAGACGGGAATGCTTTTTTGAATAAGCATTCTCGTCTAGACCCAAACTTCCATAAGGCTTGCTCACATGTAGTTGTGGTCTGATGGGGAGTTTTTTTTTAAGATCTAAGGTGCGCCGTATCCACCCCTAGGTGGATCCTAGACTGACAACAATGGGAGGATGGTGTTTTTTGGTGAAGTGGGTCTCACTAGTTGGTACTAGAATATGGTCTCTCTACTGGATCAAGGGTTTTTTCTAGTTTTTCCCTTTCTGTTTATGTTTATTTCCATGTACTAAGGCAATGCCTAAGAACTTGGTGCTACGACCCTTTTTGTTATAAGGTTTTGGGATCCTCTTAAAAAATCCAATTTGTATATAAACTTAACTTACCAAAAAAAATGTTATACTCTTACAAATACATAAATATAAATATTGTTTCATGTTGGTGATAGTTGTTAGATGTAAATATTGTTTTTTTTTTTTTTTATTTACATGGTGGAATTGATAGCCGCCACGAATCTAGTGAGGTTTTTCGACTTTTATGGTTGCCACAATATTCTGCGTTGTTTGTTTCGAAAACCGTCACACAGTTCTTCGTGTAATTCACCCGTATAACCACCATGCCACAATCACTTTAAACCTTTTACGTTGCTGAAAGCACTAGGAAAGAGACAAGCGTTCAATCCGAAAAGGCCCAAGATTTGAACCTTGGACCTCTGCATCTTTTACAGGGTTTTGGTTGAACCAATTGGTCTACACCTCGGACCTAAGATGTAATTATTGTTCAAATTTATATATTTTTAGAAAACATTCCAAAACAGACATTTACCACAATTGTATGTTAAAAAGAAGAAATTATGAGAAGATAGTAATAGTAAACAAAATAAAAAAATGAAAAGATACGAGAAGAAGTATAAGGTGGATGCCTATGAACACCCCAATATATCATATTTTATTCACATTTATGATACAAATAGATCTTCATTGAGGAATACTTATAATATTAGTTATCAAATTCATCGATTTTTTTAGATAAAATTCGAAATTCGTCAAATTCAAAACTTTAACGAATAAATTCGGTGAATAAACCCTAAATTCGGTAAAAAACCAAAACAAAAAAGAGATATAAAAAACCTAAAATCAGTCATTAACAGTTGAAAAATAAAACTCTTGACTTATAGAAAGTTCAAACAAAGTTACAATATAATAAATTCCTTACCTCTAAAATATAAAATAATATCAATGTGAAAGTGTTATAAAAAAATTCTTCACTTCCACCTCTTGCACAAATTATGTTGGATGCAACCATTTTCAATCTATTTTTTTAGTTCTTTATTATCACTTAAGAGATTGAACAACAATGATAGTTTTGTGTTAATATGCATGATCTTTTTTTAGAATGAATTTATCATGTGATTTTTTTATTATAATTGATAGAAACTTATTATTTATCTTTTAAATTTTTTTATTGATTTAAACGTTTGAAAGAAACCTTCTCATCAATTAAAAAATTACTATGTTTAAGTAAAGTTATAAAAATGTTTATATTTTTAAAAATATTTTAAAGTTTATATTTGAAAAAAAATTATTAAAATTAAATATTATAATTTTGTATATATGTTCATTGATAATAATCGAATTTTATTTCGAATTTTCAAACATGTCATTTTTTTTAACTTCAAGAGTGTCGAACTCGAATATGAACTCGAACATAACTAAGCTTATAATAATGTCAAATCTTGATGAGAGGTTAATCTTAGGTAGTCTTAACTTAACCTTGAGGTTACACTTACTAAAATAATATAAATTACATTTTTAAGCAATATAATCCATTAAGGTGAACTAACCAATATCATTAAGGTTGAAATATAAAAGAGACCCATAGATTTACATGAGCATGCCTATAGACTTACATAAATAATGAATGCCCGCAAACTAATTAATAGTGCTCATAAACACTTCTTTACACTTTTGACCTTGGCCTAAACAAGACGAAATTACACAAATTTTAACAAATAACTTATAGGTCATTATATATTAAAAACTATTAAGGTGAGAGTCTTAAGGTTGATGTATTATCATCTTCCATTTTTAATACAATTATTTGCTCAAACTTTATTTGATGAAATAACTAATCTCATGAAACCTTCTCTATATAAAATTGGTTGTCTTAATAGACAAGGACAACAATGTTTTTTCCACTTCAATTATTTTAGCTTTGAATTTATTTGTTTTAACTTTTAATGATAAGGATTGTGTTTTCTATAGGATATGATAATTTTATTTTAGCAACCATAGATTTTATATATTATCTAGGATTTAAAAATAATGATAATAAACCTATAGATTTTAAGAAAGCCATGTTCCATGTCCTAGCTAGATCATGATTTTTGTAGATTTCAATTCTGATTTGACTAATTAAATTGGAATTCAGAATTGACACTTTACAAAAATAATTGTTTTTTGCATTTTGTCTCATTTTGCTTGTTCCAAACTAGAGATAAAGCTTTGTCTACCTACTACCGCTTCAAGCAAAATACAATAGTGCATCCCAAAAACCTTTATTTTGCAATTTGAAGGAATTCAATAGCCACCAAAAACCACCCAAAGAATTTATCTAACGTAAGAAAAACTCTCGCAAACTTGTTTTTTTTTTGTCTTTTTCTATTTCAAGCATATTTTTTGCTTTTTAAAGACAAACCAAAAGCAACAACTACCCAATTGTTGCACTTGAGCTAGAATTTTGAAAAACTAGGTCAAAGTTTCAATTTTTCTTCTCTTTCAGTTGTTTTGTTTTTTCCTCCTTTTAAGTAATGCTTCATAAGTATTGTTCTCTGATAACTATGTATGCAAGCCCATATTTTTAGTTATCAATTTTTAAACTTTAAATTAGGGTTTAGGCTTTAGGTATTTTTAAAGTAATTGTTTGTTGTTACTTGTTATCATATGCAACCACAATAAAATATTGAAAAGAGATCCAACATGGAAGTATACAAGGGAAGGGGAAAAGAAATGAGAGGTTTATTGTAATTTTATGGATCTCTCATTCATGGAGGCATATACTGCCTCAAATTCCATTTGACAAAGCAATCAGGGCAAAATATCAAGAGATTCCCAAAGGCATCGATTGACGTTATGAGAGAATGCAATGACATCCTCTCTAACAAAAAGAAAAAACAAGAGCTCAAATGAAGACAAAGTGAGACCATGTCAACCCCCCATTCTCAACTTCATAGAGACTGTCTAAGCAACACCTTTAGTCAATTTTATAGATATCGAGTCAATCAGATACACACCCAAGGAGTGGGATGGATGAGTCCTATTTTACATAGCATTCTATTCTATGGGTACAACCCATGCTTGAGGGTATAGTTGCATGGAACTAGGAAAGGCACAAGGCAACAAGGAAGGTCATTGCTAGTTTTGGGATTTTTTTGACCTCCCATTTAATGTGGTAAGGTCTCCATGCTAGCAGGTCATGGTAAATGCCATCACAAGTTGCGATACAAGATTTAAGTCACCAACTTATGATGATCTTAGGGACCCTCTCCTTCATGAATTTGTGGATGACATTCAGGTTTTACTTAAATACCAACGCAGGGTGTGGAGGAAGAAGTGTTGCACTATCATGTGTGATGGGTGGACCGATGGGAGGGGAAGAAACTTAATTAATTTTTTTGTTGCTTCTATAGGAGGAATTGTATTCCTCAAATCAATGGATGCATCTACACAAGTTAAGAGTGCCAAAATGCTTGTAGGGTTGTTGAGAGAGGTTGTGTTGAAGGTTAAAGAGGAGAATGTTGTCCAAGTCATCATAGACAACGTAACGACGTATGTAACAATTGATAATATTTTGGAGGAAATATTCCCCACCATTTTTTAGATCTGATGTGTATTCCATTTTCTCGATTTGCTCCTTGAACACATTGGAAAATTATCTTAGGTGTCAAAGCTTGTATAAAAGTCTAGGGCTATCACAAAATCATCTACATCCATACATGGTTCCTCAACCTCATGAGACAATTTACTGTAGGAGGGATCTAGTGGGGGTTGGAGTTACATACTTTACCATAAAATTCATGATATTGTAAAGCCTCTATGATGCAAGAGGGTCATTGAAGCAGATGTTTGTGAGCAATGAGTAGAATTTTCAAACAAGCTGCTAGATAAAAACTCTCTAGTAAGGGGCAACGTGTCTATGATTATTTTTTTGAAGAGCCCTTTTGGATAGCCATGAACGAGGCCATCAAGGTACAATTTTTAAATTTGTTTTACTATTTATTTTTTTAACTTGAATTATTTTTCCATTTGTGAATCTTGTATTGTAGTATTTTTAATTGTAAAATATACTTATTTATTTATTTTTTCTTTTTTAAGATTTTAGAGCCTTTGGTGAGGGTTCTCCATCTTGTTAATGGAGAACAATTAGAAATGGCATATGTATATGAGACTATGGATAGGGTAAAAGAGGTAATTACCTCTATTTATGGGTATTCCACACCACATACGATCCTATTTGGTATATCGTTGACAACCAATGAATATTTAAGCTCCATAGCCCTCTGCATGTAGCAAGGTACTACCTCAACCCCAAATTGTTTGTCGATATATTTAATTTTAACTATGAAGTGATGGCGAGCCTTCTAAAATACATTGATTACATGTACCCTGATGAGAAAATATTCAATAACATACAATCTGAGATGCATTCTTAAAAAGGAAATCAGGGTGTCCTTTTTCCATGCTCAAAGTGTATTTGATAAAATTTAACTATGAGTCCAAGTAACCCTCATCAAATTATTATTTATTTTATCTTTTGATTTTGTTTTAAAAAATCTTAATTTACGATTTTAGATGTGAATTATTAAATTTTCTTTTTCTTCATTATTTCTAGATTTATGGTGGGAGGACTTTGGTGCTTATGTGCCCAATAAATAACACTTCACCATCAAAGTCTTATCTTAACCATGCAAATTTTAGGTTGTGAGTGCAACTAGAGTATGTTTAAGCACATGCACTCCAATAAGCGCAATAGGCTTACACAAAAATAAGTTGAATAATATTGTGTTTGTTCATTACAACCTTTGCCTCTACATCAAAAAGTTATGTGAACAAGTATTGAGGCCATTGACCTAGATGAGATTGATCCATCATCTAAATGGATCATAAAGCCACAATGGGAGCAATAGGAATAGTCTTTCTTCTCCATGGATGAATTTGAAAACTTAGCAGAGTTAGTAGCCAATGCACAAGAAGAGGTACATGCATAATAGGCGTAGGCATAACATCGAAAAGAGACTAAAGCTTCTACTAGGGGAAAGGGTAAAGGCATTCAAAGATCTTGAGGCATTGCATTTGTTATGACTCATGACATATTTTGTTATTTGTATCATTTTTATAAAAGCAATACAAGACTATTTATCACTTTTATGTGTAGTTTAAGTCTTTAAGCTTCTATCACTTGCCACTTTCATGTGTAGTTTAAGATTGTATCACGTACACTATTAATAATTGATTTACATAATATTAATTCATTATGAAATACATGAAAATAACTTTTTTCAATGAAAAATTGTATTTTCTTCCTTTTTTTTAACCTACTTTTTGTGGATTCCTTATTTTTTAATTTTTTTTTTCCAAGTCAATTTTGATTTGATTCTAATTTTCTCAACTATGTCAATTACAAAAGCTATTACATGCTTCACTCTTACCAATAAGTGTAATATTGTTATATGAACTAACTGGAAATGTAATATTGTTATATGAACTAACTGGAAATGTAATATTGTTATATGAACTAACTGGAAATATAATATTGTAATATTGTTATTATTTCACTAGATTATTTAATATTTAATTTAATAATCTATATATTAATTTAATAATGTTATTCTTTATTATATTTTATAAATACATGTCTTATGTTAAAATTCTTTGATATATATATATATATATATATATATATATATATATATAATTAATAATAGATAATCCATCAAGTAACATGAGCTCAAGTGATTAAAAAGTGGGCTTCCAATTGTTAACACTTGGACTTAAATTTTACCAAGATATAATTATTGGTTGTAATAGTATCATGTTATTTATGAAATGACATTAGCTTAGTTGATTAAATTTCTCAACGTTCAAGGAGGAGAGTGAGGCTCTAGGCTCTAATCTTGCCAAGTGATTAGGATAATATCCAAGTTGTTGTAATACCACTATGCGGTGATGATGTAGTATGGATGAGGTATGTTTAAATGCCATATAATCCATTGAAAAAATAGTATTATGTGGTTTGTTGAAATACTATGTGATTGATAGATTTTGTTTCAATATTATACAATAAATTTTTTAAAAATATATAATTTAATTTTTTAAATTTATTTGATTAAATTTTATCTTTATTTAAACATAACTAGTTTAGTTTTTAATAACATTTACAAATAATTTAGAATTTTAAAACTTAATAATTTTTTTTGGATTTGGTTATTGTGAGAAACCCCTATGATCGATGTACAGGGCTGAGCAGTCTCCTCCCAACCATGACCCCTCCTAAATTTGAGAGCTATACTTATCAATAAGGAATTTAACACAAATCCACCATACACCCACCCCCTCACACACTCGTCCATACCGCAGTTTGAACCTTGGACATCTCAAAGAAGAGCCAAAGGCCTAACTGTTGCGCTGCACCCCAGGTGCTATTATTTTAGAACTTTTTTTATTGAAATTGTTGTCAAATTCATATTAGTCAAAATATTAAGAGAAAAAATACAATATAAAGGTAAACCATGGTATGGGTACCTACATCTAGGGCTGAACACCTAACAACATCGAAACCACGATAGACTTCCTTCTAGTAGGGATAAAACAAACACAGGTGCATTCACAGGGCCATGTAGGGCACCCAACACCAGAAATAAGTACATCATAGACCACACACAGACCCCCACTATTGTATTACAATATGAGGCCATGAAGGACCAACACAGAGGAGAATTGATAAATATTATGACAGTTAGGACACCCAACTACAAGCATTGGAAGTGAACAACCACACAAATGATCCCCTAGTGATCCATGTTAAAAACTAAGATATCCCCAGTGGTTGTTATAGGGATGAAAAAACATGTCATCACCAAGACTCTAAAAATATGTGCTGAAAAGAAATTAAATGACTAGAGACTGTTGGGTTACTCCCTCTAATGGACAACCTGCACACTATCTGCTGAGAGGAGCCTACTGCATTACCAAAACCAAAAACTGCAAGGGAGATGCCATGTTGGGATAACATTTGCTTAAGGAGATCAGTCTAAGTGAACCTACTCCACCTAATGTTGTGATGGAAGCCTAATATGAGGACTGGAATGAGTTTTACTGGATTCTAATTCCACTTGACCCAAATGCTTCATCAAGTATGTCTGATTATACATCACCGAGCTATGTTGCTCAATTATTTCATCGACCACATTCTATAATCTATAAATACCATCTGATCTATGATCCGAGGTCTCACAGATACGCCTCTTAAGAGCTACGCTTTCTTCTTGAAGTGCTTTCTCCTTATATTTACCTGGGTGGGGTCAATCGGTGAACAAGAAGGTCGACAACCTAGGGAAGGCAGCTCCATTATTTTAAAACTTAATATTTGATTATTTTTTATTCTTTTAAAACAATAAAAATATTTAAAAACCTAAAATTATAATTTATTATATTAAGTATTTGTAATGAATAATAGTGCTTTTAGATAAATTTTGTAATATTAAAATATATTTTAAATTAAATATTTAAATTTTGAAAAATGTTTAGTATAAAATTTTAATTTGATAAACATTAGTTAAAGCATAATTTCTACTCTTTGATAATAAAAAAACTATATTTTTTTTAATTCATAGGAAAGTTGGTTACAACCACACTATTTTGAATAATTGTCAAGCATGCAAGTTCCACCTCGTTTTTATTGACCCGATGTGAAGGGAACCATTAGTCACTTGGGATTTGTATCTTTATTGTCGGTTTGGTGCACACTTAGAGGATTCATATTATACTACTACCTTTGTAAATAGGCCTTGGGAACCTACGTGTTTTCTTGGTAA
This sequence comes from Wollemia nobilis, assembly GCA_028583015.1. Taxonomy (NCBI): domain Eukaryota; kingdom Viridiplantae; phylum Streptophyta; class Pinopsida; order Araucariales; family Araucariaceae; genus Wollemia; species Wollemia nobilis. The sequence continues at coordinate 819,250 of JAQPPZ010016911.1, read as the reverse complement.
GTGCCTCGCCAACAAGCAAATACCAATCAACCTAGTCCTTAGCCCTAGAGGTAAAAGTATAAAAATAAGTTTAACACACTACATAATATTTTGTTTTACTTAAGAAAATCATAATTTTCTATATCTTTCTTAATATAAATTTAATAGATTTTAAAATAAATTTCAAATCTTGAGCAATATAGAAAACATATTAATTTGTATTTTTTAATTTAATTTATAAATTGATGAAAATAATAATCTATTTAATGATATTTTTAATTATATATATTTATATATTAATCGAGGTTAGTGTGAGAAACCCCTACAACTGATGCTCAGGGTTGGGCATCCCCATCCCAACCATGATCTTTGATAAGGGTGAGAGTTGATCTTATTAATAAGAGCCAAACACAACCATACACACCCCCACCCCCTCACACACTTGCCCATGCATGGAGAGAAACGATTAGGTCTAGCCCTCATTTATTAAAGAGGTCGGTAGAGCATGCGGAATAATCTCGATCGTGAGGAGCTCAGAAACGGACGACATAGCAAAGCGAAGCTATTCATGCAGTTCACATGGAAGAGCAAAGCCCAAACCATTTCAATGTCCCCCCTGGAAATTTTGATTGAGATTAGTGTGAGAAACCCCTACAACAGGGTAGGAAACTGCCATCCCAACCATGACCTCTGGTAAGGGTGAGCGCTGAGCTTATCAATAGGGACCAAACACTTGAATCGTTGTGTAGTCCCTCGAGACTTAACTATATCTTATTAATAGTTTATATTATTTTTTATTGATAGAATGAAGGGGTTTTGAAAGGCTCCTCGAGCCTTTTACAACTAGATATGACCCTCACAGAGGAACCCACAAAACAATTTCCTAAAAATAGAATGGAGGAAAACCTAAGACTTAATCAAAATAAGGGAAGACCCTAGAACTACCAAAACATGGAATCAAAAACCAAAAATATAGAGGCAAGGGAAAGCTCAAGAGATAAGGGAATTTGTCACGCCTTCAGTTTTTCTTCATGGTAGCTAGCAACTCACATTCTAGGAGAGGATCTTCAAATGCTAGGATTTGAGAATCTATTTTTCCAAAGACTTGGTTCGTGACCATGCCCAATTTTCTATCACTACCAATAGTTGCGTTCCCTAAATTTCAAAATTTTGAAGCATGGCGAGGAGTGCAATGCTTGTTGTCAGCTTTATGTTCTGAGACATTGACATTTGGAATTGGATCTTTCGAGCACAGGGACTCTTGAACATTTGGGATTGGGGAATTCCGAATGGATGAGATAGAGATAAAAACTAATGGAAAAATAAGATTTCCAATTGAGACTCCATGAATTACTTAGAGGTTGAGAGACTCTCCCACCACACAAGCAAAGGAATTTTCCTGCAAGAGAAAGTTATGAGGGCTTACTAAGGAAGGGTGAGGCTGAAAAAAATTGAAGCATGTTGGAAGTAGGAACAAATTCTGGAGGAATCTTGGCAGCTCTAAAGGGTGACTTCTTGGGAGTAGGAATGTTTTCATGAGGAGCGACTCTAGATGGCGACTTCAAGGAAACAAGAGCAGGTTCTTGAAGAGCGACTTTAGATGGCAGTTTGGAGCAAGTTTCTAAGGAGTGGATCTAAAGGCAGGAGAAGGTTCCTAAGGACAAACTCAAGATGTCGAATAGTTTATATTATTATTAAGATCTAAATTTAAATTTTTATATAGGAATACACATTTTTGAACACTTATGGTCAAAATATTTAATTCAAATAATTTAAAATATATATTTAAAAAAAACTTAATTTTTTATAAATGTATGTGATAATAATTTTATATCTTTTTGATTGGTTATATGAGATTGAAATGGACCCACCCTATTTAATACAAATAATTTAAAATATATGTATATAAAAAAAACTTTATCCTTTATATATGTATGTGACTCCTACATAGTGGTATTACAACAAAGCCATGATATTATCAATGCATCCCTTGACAAGATTTGAACCTTGGGATCCTTATTAAGTATTTTTATTGAGGAATCTAACCGATTGAATTAATACCACTACCATAATTTTATACTAAACACATCCAAAAATATAATCTAAAAATATAAATTAAAATAAATAATTAAAATTTAAATATAATAACTAGTTTTTAACGGCTAAAATTGTTTATATATATAATAAATGTTTTTTTGATTGATGGGAAAGAGTTTTGAAAGGACCTTGAACCTTTTACAAATAAAAAAGTGAAACAGGGTAAATCAACAAGATAAACCAAGAAGAAACAAAAAGAAAGGAGCAACTAAAACAAAATCTCAAACCAAATGGAGAGAGGAAAGAAATCCAAATAAACCCAAGCACAACCAGTTCCAAGAACTGCACAAAGATCAACACCAGTCAACCATGAAATGAGTCTTAATCACACAAACTAGCATCAAGGAACTTCATGTGAGTGATAGATCGATGAACCAAATGGAAATAAAATTTAGAGTAAACAAATATCATCATCCTGATTGGTAAACCTGAGATTCTGAGGAAAATCAACATGCCAAACCCAAAGGGTCTCTTCCTCGACTCCTCTATTAGCAAGTGAGTCAACAACTTTATTTTCTTCTCTTAACACATGTTGGATAATAACATTAGAGTACCTACTAAAAAGCCTTTTGCATTCATAAATGATGTTGGAAAGGCTCCACGAAGGGGATTGAGAAGCTTTGAGACAATTGATGACCAACAAGGAATCTCCTTCAATGATTAAGTTACTAAAGCTAGAGCCTTCTAGGACAAACGAACCTTGATAAAGAGATCTTGCCTTAGCCAAGTTGTTAGTTTGAACTCCAATATTCTTTATATAAGCCGTAATACTTTTTTCTTTATCGTCCTTGATTATGCCACCACTCCGAGCACTTCCAGGATTTCCCTTAGCCACTCCATCGAAGTTGAGCTTTATCCACCTTGTAGGAGGAGGGGTCCAAGCAATGCCTGATCTGTGAACAATAGGGCGATGAGATCCTACAACATAATTTGTTACATTGAACTTGCAAACAAGCGAGATTCAAGAGCAGGTTTTGGGGCCCTATTCGATGAGACAATGTGGGTATTTTCAGAGGAAAAGATGGTGATGTGAAAGAAGACATGTTGACGGTCTTTGGAAACACCTTTGAACACTCTATTGTTACGTTCTAGCCAAATCTACCAAAGGAAGTGGTGTAGGCATATGGACCACAAGAATTTTAACTAGGAATTAAAGAAGGGGTTAGGCCATTGCTCAAACAGAAGGACGATGGAAGATGATTGAACCCAGGTAATGTTGACCAAATCAAACAGGGAATTCAGAATGAAAAGAGAAAAAGGGTATTGCAAGAAAATATGGAAGGTTGATTCCCAATTGGACTTGCAAAGAGGGCAACAGTTGGGAATAAAAAGGCCTCTAATGATTAAATTATCCATAGTTAAAATTCAATTTTGAGATGCAATCTAGGAAAAGAAGTTGATTTTTAGAATTAGCTTTTTAACCCATATATACTTGGTAGGGGTCCATCTAGGTGAGGGGGTATCTTGAATATAGTAAGAAGATTTAACTGTGAACTTACCATCCTCACTAAGCTTCCATATGAGACTATCTTTTGATTGGTAGTTTGGAATAACAAAGACTCACAATAAATTTTGAAGGGTTCTAGTAGTAGAGGTGGAATTGAAATCCATATCATTGGTGGGAATGGATTTCCAGAGGCGTCGATTAGGAGACTGAGAAATGAAGTTAATCACTCTACTTTAGAAGGCTTAGTTCGTGAAGGACTTGAGAATTTCTAGATTTGGCTCAGTTATGAGGGGGTGATCCTTAAGCCAAACATCTTCCTAGAACCTTATAAAATTGCCACAACCAAGTTTCCATCTCATTCCTTTTTTGATAATGTCCCTACATTGAATGACAAAATTCCAAAAGCACGAACCTTGAGGGAGAGGTTGGCTATCCATGAAATAGGTTTGTTGGAGGTATTTCTTTTTTACTATATCAATCCAAGTAGATTGAGCCTCAATGACAATTCTCCAGGCTTGCTTTGCCATGAGTGCCAAATTTATTTTGTGGATTTCCCTAAAGCCTAACCCTTCTTGGTATTTTTTCTTGCAGATTCTATCCCAAGAAACTAAAAGAAATCTATTTTGATTTTAATTTCCAACCCAAAGGAACCTCCTTTGAATTTGTTCAATCTTATGGCAAACAAAAATAGGAACTTTGAATATTGACATGAAAAATACTAGAATACTTTGGAGGTACGCTTGCACAAGAGTAGCCTTAGTCGCTTGGCTTAACATTGTTTTTTCCACCCTGCCAACTTCTTTTTGATTTGCTTAATGACATTGCTCCATAAGAATTCTAAAGGATTGCCATGAAATAGAGGGAGCCCAAGGTAAGTAGAAGGAAGTTGAGAAATAGTACAACCTAGAATCCTAGAAATCTTAAGCTATCTGTGAATAGGAGTATTTAGGAAATAGATTATGCTCTTCACAAAGTTAATTTCCTGCCCAACAACTTCAAAAAATTTAGAATTATTTTTTATTATTTTGGCTTTAGGAACTAAGGATAGAGTTGCTAGGATAGTATCATCCACAAATTGTTGATGAGTAATGGGCCTGGAAACAGATGAGGGCTTGATATCAAAAAGAAATCCCAAAGAGAAAGCTTGTTTAAGATATCTGCCAAGTGATTTAGCCATGATGATGAAGAGAAAATATGACAAAGGGTCACCCTACTTGAGCCCTCTAAAACTTTTAAAGTATCCCATTACTAAACCATTAACAATGAATAAGAACCAGACATATGTTATGCATTCCTTGATTAAGGTGACCCACTCCTCATGAAAACCAAATTTCTTTAAAACTGCAAAAAAGAAAATCCTAACAAACCCTGTCGAAGGCTTTGCTAATATCAAGTTTCAGGAATAGGTCAGGTTTCTTACTCTTGGCAATAGAAAGAATACGTTTATGTATAGTAATTATACTGTGTTAAAAAAATGGAAGGTGCTTGAGAGGAGATCTAAGGAATTGAACTGAGGTTTAAGAAGCTAGGGTAGAGGTCTATCATTAGTAAGGATCACGAAAAAGAATGTGGGACATAGGTACTTTGGTATCAAATCTTCCAAATGAAGGAATCTCATTTTGGGATAAGCTATGTGGAACCCAAGATAGCTTCAACGACTATCAAACACAAGTAAAGAAAATCATAAACACCATAGGGAAGTGATAAAAGGAGGATTCTCTGCCTAGGAGGGTGAATGGATGTCTACCACAAGCAAAAGAAATACCAGTATTAGAAATAGGTAAGGATTGGATAGTTGAGGATTTTACTTATAAGTCAAAACACAACCTGATAGGTAAATTCATGGGTTTCAGACTGTTCGTGCACTTCCTCCACACGTGGATAAGGAAACAATGGCATCTGGAAGGAGAATACAAAATTCTAACTCTCCCAAATGGGTATTTTAATGTATATTTCACATTAGTGTTAGATCAACAAAAAGTATTTGAGGAAGGATCGTATCATCATGAGTCAACAAGACTATTCTTGCAGCCATGGAATATGGAATTCGACCCGAGGGTGGAACTGAATGCAATAAAAATATGGGTAAGATATTTTCTCTTTTCCTTGAATTTTGGAAAGAAGAGGTACTCGAGGCAATAGGCAACTTAATAGGGCATTATCAAGGTAGATCAAGAGAAACAATTTTAGGAGGATCAACAATGTTTGATAGGGTTTGTGTAGAAATGGACCTCATCAAACCTCTTCCAACAAAGATAAATAGGGGATTTTTTCTAGCACCAACAACTACATTATGATATTATTTCATTCACATGTCGGGTTGTGCCACGCTCATGGACATCTGGCTAGAATGTGCCCAATAGTTAAGGATCATCAATCTGAACAAGAGGGGACAAAAGTAAATATTAACATGGTGGGTTAATATCTTTAGAAAAAGGGAAATCAAAAAGAAGGGAAAGACCCAATAGACTCTAAGTGCTTTCAAAAAATAATGAGAAGGCCAAACAAAAGAAATATGCACAATAACTAGAAACAAGGAGAAAGAGTAGTAAGAAAAATCAACAGATATGAGATATTCAAATAATCGGAAATCTTAGAAAAAGAAGAGGATTTTCAAATAGAAGGGTTAGAGGAGGATACTTAGCAAGTCACACCAGTTGATCAGGAACAAAATTCCAATCTAGTGTCAGGGAACAAGCAAGGAGAAGAACCAGACACAACCTCTCTCATGGAAGAGGAAATTCAACCCACGAGGGAGACCATAGGAGGGGAAATACAACACAGGATAATTTTGACATAGGAAATAGATATGAAAGAAGGAAATAAGAAAAAATAAAGCCCTACTCTAGGGATTCATCAAGTGGAGAAGAAACAAAAATCGAACCAATCTGCAGGGAGGAATTCAAACAAGGAAAATATGGAGGAACAAAGAAGAGATTTGAGCCAGAACGAAAAGGTAAAATGAATGGTTGATTTTTTCTCTTCTAATTCTCAATGACATTAATCACTTAGAATGTGAGGGGTTTAGGAAGTCATCCCAGACAAAAGACAGTCAAAAATATTATCATAGATATGAGTCTTGATATAATTTTATTACAAGAAACAAAAATGCAAGGAGAAGAGTTATAAAAAATAAACAGAAGGATATGGCAAAAAGGAGAGATCCTTACTCAATCAGCACATGGGAAATCAGGTGGATTGGCCACTATGTGGAATCACCAATTATTTCTAAAGATAGGGGGAGCCTATATGAGAGGGGTGTTGATGGTCCGGTTACAAAATAGGGGAACTGGAAAAAATTGAACTATAGTTAATTTTTATGGAGCACAAATAGTTAGATTATAGAGGGATCAATGGGCAGCCATCCATGATTTTAGAGATAAATAATCAGAGGACCAATGGATTGTGGGAGGATACTTCAATGCAAATCTTAGAATAGAGGAACAACAAGGAGGCAGAGCCATGCTGGAGGAAAAGGACAATTGTGGACAATTGTTTTTCATCAATAACATGTCAAATGAATCTAATAGACATCCCAAATGTAGATAGATCTATGACCTGGACGAACAGAAGAAAGGAAGGGGAGATGGTCAAATCTTGCTTGGATCATTTCTTCATGGGGGAGGAATTATATTTGCATACCAAGCATCAAGAGAGGATCATAGATAGACTTGCTTCAAATCATTTTCCAGTAAGCCTAACCATAGAAGAATGTAATCATAAAGTTGTGGTGGTTGAAAGATGAGGATTTGGGGGATCGCATAAAGGAATGGTGGAAATTAGGGAAACCAATATTTGGGATAGCCCAATTCAAACTCCACAAACAACTGAAATATGTAAGGACCCAACCAAAGGAGTGGAGTAAACAGAAGAAGGAAATAACTAGAATCTAAAAGAACGAAATCAAGGATCAAAAGGAGAACATTGCTCATGATATAAGACAAGGAACTATTACAGAAGAACTGTTGCAATGTGAGGTAGAAATTATTATGAGAGAGGAAGCTTTGGAGGAAAAATAAGAAATCTATTGGAGGCAAAGAGCCATAATCACATGGTTAAAGGAGGGGGACCAAAACACAATATTCTTTCATAAGACAACAATAGCTAGGGTACAACAAAATAGAATTACAGGTCTTATAGATATGATGGGTCAGGTAAAAACCAATGGAAGTGAAATAAAAATTATAGCAAATTAGTACTTCCATACTCTTTTTAGTAGCAATGAAAATTTGAATGCAATATGGTAGGATAAGATACTAGAGGTAATTTCACAATTAGTCAAACCTGAACACAATAAATTATTAATTGAGGAAATTTCTTTGGAATAAACCTCGCAAATCATACAAAAACTACAAACAGGAAATACTCTAGGACCAAAAAGATTCTCCATTGAATTTTATCAGAATTTTTGGAAAATTGTGAGTCAAGCAGTGGTGGAGGCACTCAAGGAAATTAGACAAAGTAAGCAAATGTTAAAATCCTTGAATCTTACTTTATCACGTTGATCCCTAAGGGCCCACCTAGTGAGATAATTGATAATTATAGGTCTATGTGACTATGTAATATAGTATACAAGATATTAACAAAGCTTATGGTAGAAAGGTTAAAACATTTTTTTATCAAATCTAATTTCAAGTGAGCAAGGTGGTTTTGCTAAAGGTAGACAAATTCTAGATGGAATAGTAGTGGTCTAGGAGGTGATACACACAATGTCAAAAAAAAAAAGGTCCTAGGTATGTTTATTAAATTATATCTTTCTAAAGCCTATGATAGAGTAGACTGGTCCTTTATGCAAAGGATATTAGAAAAAATGGGCTTTGCATAGGGGTAGAAAGATTGGGTAAAATCTTGTACACAGACTACATCATTCTCAGTTCTAGTAAATGGTAGTCCTTCTCCCATGTTCACAGCTAGAAGGGGGTTGAGGCAAGAGGACCCTCTCTCTCCTTATTTGTTTATCCTTTACGCAGAGGGTCTTGGGAGACTATTATAAAAAAGGGAGATAATATGGGAGGCTAAGGGGCCTAAAAACATTTTCAAATTGAGATAAATCACCTCTATTTTATGGATGATACGGCTCTTATTAGTCCAGCCAATCTCATAGTAGCAAGAAACATAAAAAAAATTTAGATGAGTATACTCAAGCTATTGGGCAAAATTTTAATTAAACAAATATCAAATTATATTTTCAATACAACGAAGAGGGTGAGAGATAAAATTATACAATTGTTGAAATTCATTGAAAATCCTTTACCCATACAATATTTAGGAGTACCTTTATCTGTAAAGAAAAAAAAAAGCAAGAAGTGGAAAGGTTTGATGGACAAACTTCAAGCTAAGATGAGCAATTGGACTCACAAATGGCTAAGCTTAGAAGGAAGACTTACAATGATTAAAGTTCTGCTACAAGCTCTCCTAGTTTATAAATTTCTCGTACTTTAGGCTCCAAAGAGAATTCTAAAATATATTTACAAACACACAAGAAAGTTTTTGTGGTCAGGTGCAAGGGAAGAACAGAAAATTGCACTAGTGGGTTGGAAGAAGATATGTTAACCAAAAAAACAAGGAGGATTGGGGATAAGATCAACATCCCACAACAATAAGGTACTAGTTGGGAAGCTATATTGGAGATGGATTACAACTACTGGGGGTTTATGGAGTAGAATCTTACAAGCCAAATATTACCCAAAAGTGGTTGAGAAAAATATTCCAAGACACAAAGTGGAAGGAGAGGGATCTACAATATGGAGGACAATGTTAGCAGACCATGAGTTATTTAAGCCATACCTATATTGTAAATTAGGGGATGAAAAGGATGCTCTATTTTGGGAGGATTCATGGAATCAATATCAACCAATTATTTAGATATTCTCAAAGATGGAGAGTTGGAAAGTAGAGCTCCAAAAAGCAGGGTGGTGGAAAGCCCTTTACTATATGAAATCATGGAATCAACATGTGCCAGACTTACTATAGTGGAAACATCCTCGAGAATGGCTAGTGAGGGGAACAGAGGAACTAACAAAAAAGTTGTGGAGACATCTCCAAAATACCCAATTTAGGATGGTTCTAAGAGGGATATGCTCATATGGGGAGAAAGTAAGTTGGGAATTTATAAGGCAAAGGAGGGATACAAGGTAGTTTGTGGATATGATATTACACCAACACCACTTCCATGGAAATTTGTTTGGCAAAAGGAAGGATGACCTTAAATTAACATTTTTTCATGGTTGCTTAACCATAGAAAGTGGTTGACATTTGGGCCTTCCAAATGTGTTTTGTGTGGAAAGACAGAGGAGAGCTTGAATCACCTAATTTTTCGATGTTATTTTGCTAAATACATATGGATCAATTGGTGGAGGTAGATGAGATACCATTGGAAAGTTTTTGAGAGCCAACAAAGCTTTTATGAGAAATGGAAACAATGTAGATTTAGGACTAAAACAATTAAAATCACATAGAAACTGGGACCTAGCTTCATATGGTGGCAGTTATAGCTAGAACAAAATGCACGCATATTTAGAACAGAGAACAAAACAAGTGAGCAAGTATGGGAGAGGATTATGAGCAAGGTAACGAAAACACTATCTATCAGATTACAGGAGAAAACAAACATAAAAATGGAGGAAGTGATTATTCTACGGAGCCTTGGAATAACTGTAAAAGAGAAACAACCTAGGGATGGATACATAGATGATATCCCCTCGAATAATAGAGAATGAAGACCGTCTCCTAGAGAGTGGATGAAGGCAAACATAGATGGAGCTTCTACTAAAACCCTGTGAAAGCTAGTTTTAGTATTATCATGCACAATTGGAAAGGAGAACATGTGTACTAGAGAGCAAAAGGTATGGGAGAGGCAACAAATAATGAAGTGGAAGGACAAACAATCTTATCAACATCAGTGATAGTTGCAAATCTATAGTTATATAAGTTGTGGATAAATACAGAATCTCAGGTATGGGCTGGAATCTTGGATACAATAAGGCCCTTTCAGACGATGGAAATTGGAGAGAGAAGGAAGGTGGAAGCAGTTCAGAAGATTTGGAAATTTTTTTAAGATATTTTTATTACACATATCAAGTGATAGGGAAATAGGGTGGCAGACTATTTAGCAAAATGAAGAAAATATTTGGAGGAAGGGCAATATGTGGACTCTTAGATGGAAAATCAGATAAGTTGGTGCCAAAGAATCCAAGGGATGTGGGAGGTGATACAAGTAGATAGAAGAATAGGAAGAGCAAAAAATGAGTCTAATGAATCTATCAGATTTAGGCCACAAAGTAACACAACATGAAGATAAATAGATGGTTTATAGAATTCAGATAAATTATATAAATTAAAATTCAACTATGGTAGTGTTGAGGTGTATGGATATCTACATTATGTACGGTAATGTTTTATGGGTAATTTTGGAGCCATGAGGGACTGGAGGAGGATTTTATTTCTCCCTTGATGCCTGTCCAGCTCATTTTACTTTGTAATACATCTTTTATAAATATAACATATTTTCTATTTTTAGAAATTATACCATCTGTTATGAATTTTCCTGATAGAGCTCCCTTGGCAGTGATCTATTATGTCTGGAAGGATAACCTTGAGTCTATTGTCCAAAACCTTAGATATAATCTTGTAAATGACATTACAAAGGCTTCTTGGTCTAAAGTTAGAGATGGATTTGCTTACTCGAGACTTAGGGATAAGAACCAAGAATGTTGAATTAACATCTCTGGGAATGGATTTTGATTTCTAAAATTCTTGGACAACATTGGTTACATCGTGCTCAAAAATATCCCAAAAGTGCTGAAAACATCTAGGAGAGAATCCATCAGGTTTGAAAGCCTTATCAGGGTGCATAGAGAATATGACATCTTTAATTTCTTCTTTTGTGAACTTCTCAAGAAAATCAGCATTTGATTCTTGGGATATAAGATAAGGAATATTTTTAAGAAGAGCATTACAGGCTTGGAGAGAGGAAGGTGTGCTGGGTCCCGAATTATTCTCAAAATGAAAAACAACTTTGAACCTGATTTCATGAATGTCATTGATGCTTGAGCTGTCACTCCTGATGAGTTCCTTGATTCTGTTAGAACATATGTATATGAGCGTTGATGCATGAAAAAACTTAGTGTTGGAGTCCCCTTATTTTAACCATAATGCTCTGGATTTTTACCTCCAAAATATTTCTTCCTTAGATAGCAGATTGTGGAATTTTGCAAGAATGTTCTGTTCGTCTTGCTTGAGACCTAGGTCTGGATTCCTATTCAGAATACTAGTTTCAATATTCATCAGCTGCTCATAGATTCATTATTTGTCCTGGAAAATATTCCCAAAAACTTCTTTATTCCACTGCTTTAACTTAAGTTTTATAAAACGAAGTTTCTTGGCTAATTGGGTTAAGGGAGGCCCCGAGAAGCTTTCTTTCCACCAATCAGAGATGCAAGTTTGAAGGTTAGAGTGTTGAAGCCATATTGACTCAAATCTAAAAAGCGTTTTGAACTAGAGAGTAAGCTGCAAACCTTCAAATATCAGAGTAAAAAACATGAATTATATGGCATGATTTTTCATGTGATATTGTTATTGTCCTACTTTTTAAAGTCTTTTTCAGGGAAGGATAAGATAAGATGTATTTTAACATAAATTTTAATTTTTCATGTAACATTGTCACTCTCTTCTTTTTCAAAGTCTTTTTTCAAGTGAAGGATAAAATAAAATGCATTCTTGCATACCGCTTGATCTTTTATGTAACATTATTACCCTTTTATTTTTCAAAGTTGTTTTTCCATAGTAAAGGATAAGATAAGATGCATTTTTGCACACAACTTAACCTTTTGTGTGACATTGTCACTCTCTTACTTTTCAAAGTCTTTCTGCAAGATGCATTCTTGACCTTTCACGTGACATCATTATCCGTTTACTTTTCAAAAAAAATTCCACAATGAAAAATAAGATAAAATGCATTCTTGCACACAACTTGACCTTTCATGTGACATTGTCACTCTCTTACTTTTCAAAGTCTTTTTTCCAATGAAAGATAGACAAGATGCATTGTTGCATAAGGCTTGGCCTTTCATGTAACATCATCATGTTCTTCCTTTTAAAATATTTTTTTTACTCTTAAGGATTTTTCTTGCTTTTTAGAGTCTTTTTTTCCTGTAATATAGACAAGATGCATTATTGCATAAGGCTTAGCCCTTTATGTATCATCATCATCATCTTCCTTTTAAAATCTTTTTTCATAGTGAAGGATAAGATAGGATGCATAACCACCTTTAATTTTTTATGGACAATTTAGCCTTTTACGTGACATCTTCATTCTCTTACTTTTCAAACTTTTATTTTTTCCTTCAATTTAAAAAAAAAAAAAAAATTATTAAAATTTAACATTCAATTAAAAACATAGTAAAACCTATTACAATGATATAATTTTTAAAATTTTGGTATAAATTTATAAGTCCTATTAAATATGAAAAGATGAATAAAAAAATAACATTTATTATGATATACTTTTTTTCCCTTTAAATTTTTAAAAAATAAATTGATGGGTGTTTCTCTTTAAATACATCAATTCAACATTTTATTAAAAACATAGTAAAACCTTATGGATTTTTTAAATTTTGATATAAGTTTATAAGTACTATTAAATATGAATAGGTGAATAAAACAACAATATTTATTATGATAGACTTTTTTTTCTTTTAATTTTTTTTTAAAATAAATTCATAAATGTTTCCTCTTTAATTACATCAATTTAACATTTTATTAAAAATATAGTAAAACCTTATTACAATAATAAGATTTTTTTAATTTTGACATACGTTTCTATGTCCTATTAAATATGAATAGATGAATAAAACAATGATATTTACTATGATATACTTTTTTTTTTTTTAAATAATGGTGTTGATGCAGGAGCATCCATTCTAAAATCAACATGCTAGTCCTCAATGTATTGCTAGCTTAATTTTTATTTAGGTTGTGTGTTTAATCCAAATATTTGTCTCCCATATAGGTTTAAAAGTTTCTACCATAATACCATTATAAAATGTTGTTCAAATTTTAGAAATAAAGTAAATATTAACCTTGTGAATGTTCACAAAATTTATTATGTAAGTAGAGTAGACATTGTAAAACCATAGTGTTTGACATTGTCACACCTTTCCCTTTAAATAGCCAAACAATATGTTTATTGTCAAAGCATACATGCGGTTGTGTAGGTCAATATTACCCAGTATTTCAAACACTTTCGACGATATTTTGTCAAAACAGGCGGAGAACACCCGATAATCTGCAAATAGGAGTCGTTCTTCAAATAAAATGAGTTTAATGTCAAACTATATAGGCAGACACCACGATCAAGAGAAAAGAGCAAAAATTCAAAGGGGGTTTTCAAACGATGCAAGGTGGGGGAGATATAGAAACTAGAGATGTGAGACGTGTGAAAGCAAGGAGGGGTGTGATTGGGTTATTTTTTTTTTGAAGACTATGTTTGATTTAAGTCTTCATTTTGCCATCAAGCATTGGCATCAGTTCGTGGTGATTGCAACCTTCTAGTTGCGAAAGAATTGCTCCCCTGTTGAGGGAGTGTGCAATCTGTAGAATTTAGTTGAGACTGGCCTTTGTGTAAGCTCTTTGAGTATGAGGTTAGAAAACATTAAGATCGTCTCAGGAGTGGTTATCTTCCTCCTACAATGGTGAATGTAACTGAATATATCAATGGTTGTATTCTTGTTGAAATTGTTTTCTTAATTTTTTAAAATTCTTGTGTAGTTAATAAATTGGGTTTCAATCCGTACGGTGTTAGGTGTTTCCTTTCTAATTACATCAATTTAACATTTTATTATAAACACAGTAAAACATTATTACAATGATAGGATTTTTTAAATTTTTTTATTGATGGAGGGGTTTTGAAAGGACCCAAAACCTTTTACAGAGCTAAACCAGGAATCCAAAAGGGATCACCAAAAGAAACAAAAACCAACAGGCTGGAAACCAACACAGCTGAACAACAAACAAACAAAGGAAAAGCACTCCCAATGCACCCTCCTAAAGACAGACAACCACAAACTAAGCAGACATTGAAAGACAGAGACCTGAAAGCAAGATCCAGGTTACTTACACCATCTAATCAGGGTTAACATTTGCCTCTTCATCGCTGCCACCAAGATGAGAGTTTTTCGATTCTGGAAACTGCCAAAAAGACCCAAGATGCCACACCTTCCAAGAGGCAAGGGACAGACATGGAGCATATTTGGATGGCTGGTGGGCCTAAATAACTGACCAAGATTATTAACCATATTAAAGAAGATAAATTTTACCTCCACTGCTATCATCCGTGAGCCCTAGTGGAAAGTTGGTTTGCCACACATGGAAGGATTGCTCCATGACACCTTTGTTAGCCGACAAGTCAACCGCCTTATTACCTTCCCTGTACACGTGTTGAATGGTGACATTCAAATATTTGCCCAACATTCTCTTGCATTCATCGATGATGTTGTTGATGTTCCACAATGGATGTTGGTTTCCCTTAAGCCAGTTAATGGCAAGCAAGGAGTCTCCTTCAACAATGAGTTGGTCAATATCAAGATCACTTAACATCGTCAGTCCTTGGTGGAGGGCTCTCACCTCAGCCATATTATTCATCTGGATTCTGACATTCTTTGTAAATACCATGAGAATTTCTCCTCTATCATTTTTGATAATACCTCCACTGCCCGCCCTACCTGGGTTTCCTTTCGTTGCGCCATCAAAATTGAGCTTTGTCCAGCCAGGAGGAGGGGAGGTCCATTTGATGCTTGATCTATCCACTTGGGATTTGGGGGCCCTACCCAAAATGTGATTGAGTTTAAAGAAAGCACACAGATGGGTTTCAAGACCAGGTCTGGGACACTCTTCAGATGACACCATTTGAGCATTTTCTGACACAAAGGAAATGATACGGAAAAAACTGACTTATGGTCTCTACTACAATCATTAAAAATTTTGTTATTACGTTCCAACCAGACTTGCCAAAGGTAATGATGGAGGCAAATAGACCAAAGGAACTTGAGTTGGGAGTTGACAAATGGATTGGGCCATTGCTCAAAGAGGAGAGGAATGGAAGGTGGTTGGACCCAAGCAACATTGACAATCTCAAAGAGGGCATTTAAGATAGACCTGGAAAAGGGGCATTCCAAAAATAGATGTTGGATAGATTCCCAATTGGAGTTGCAAAGACAACAATGATTTGGAATGAACATACCTTTTTTATAAGGTTATCTGTAGTTAAAATTTTATTCTGGGATGTGAGCCACGAAAAAATGAGACTTTGGGAATCAACTTTTTGGGCCACACAAACTTTGCAAGGGGCCATCGGGCAACAAGAGGACCTTGGATGTAATATGTTGATTTGACTAAAAATTGCCCGTCTTCACAGGGATTCCAAACAAGGGTGTCTCTCGGTTGATTTCTTGGGATCACGTACACTCTGAGAAGATTCGCTAAGGCTACAACCATATTTTTGCAAGCAAGATTGAGATTGTCAGTCGAAATAGATTTCCATTGTTGGCCATTGGGATTTTGAGTGATGAAATTAGAGACTTGGCTGCCAAACAGGTGGTCCATGAAAGGCTTTAAAATTGCTAAATTTTGGTCTCTAATGAGAGGGAAATCCTTTAGCCATGGATCCTCCCAAAACCTTATGCTTCTACCATTGCCAAGTTTCCATCTTAGACCCCTTCTCAGAATGTCTTTAGTTTGGACAACCGAATTCCAGAAGTACGATCCATTGTGAACTGGGACCTCATCCATGAAGGTATTTTGATGGAGGTATTTCCCTTTGATTATATCTCTCCATGAAGATTGGGCATCTGAAGCAATTCTCCATCCCTATTTTGCCAGTAGAGCTAGATTCATTTGATGAACTCTTCTGAAACCAAGCCCTCCACTCTCTTTTTTCAACAAATTTTATCCCAAGCAACTAAAGGGAACCTGCTCCGATTTTCATTCCTGGACCACATAAATTTTCTTTGAATTTGTTCGATTTTTTGGTATATTGTTGCTGAAACTTTGAATATGGACATAAAAAAATTGGTATGCTTTGGAGACAGGCTTGGACGAGAACTACCTTTGCCGCTTGACTCAACAATACCTTCTTCCAGCTTGCAAGTTTCTTCAGAATTCTATCAATGATATTATTCCATAAATTCTCCAACATGCTACCCTGGAACAAGGGAAGACCAAGATAAATTGAAGGGAGGTTGGAAATATTACAACCAAGAATTCTCACGATTTTTATCTGCCTTCGGACTGGTGTGTTCAGAAAGAAAATTCTGCTTTTCTCATAGTTCACCTTTTGACCAGCTGCTACCTCATAGTAATTGAGGATGTTTTTGATAATTTTAGCTTCTAGAATAGAGGACAATGAGGCTAGAATAGTATCATCAACAAATTGTTGATGGGTGACAGCTCTGGACTGAGAAGAGGGTTTGATTCCAGAAATAAGACCGCGTGAACAAGCTTCTTTTAGGGATCTATCGAGAGATTCAGCCATGATAATAAAAAGAAAAGGAGAGAGGGGATCCCCCTATCTGATTCCTCTTGAACTTGGAAAATATCCTGCAATAGAACCGTTAACAAGGACATAAAACCATGTCGAGGTTACACATTCTTTGATTAAGGCTATCCAATCCTCATGAAACCCAAATTTGGCAAGGACATCAAAAATAAAATCCCAAGATACCCTATCAAAGGCTTTGTTCATGTCTAATTTCAAAAACATTCTTGATTTTTTGCTCTTGGAGATAGAATGAATGATTTCGTGAATAGTTATTATTCCATCAGTTATAAATCTGCCCTGGATAGAGCTGCCTTGGCATTGGTCAATGATGGTTGGGAGAGCTTCTTTTAATCTATTTGCAATGACCTTAGAAATGAGCTTATAAATAACATTGCATAAACTGATAGGCCTAAAGTCAGACATGGACCGGTTGTTGTGGGTTTTAGGAACAAGGGCCAAAAATGTGGAGTTAACATCCCTTGGAATTTTTTTGCAGCGTTGGAAGTCTTGGACAGTTGTAGAGATATCATGACCTACTATGTCCCAAAAATGCTAGAAAAATATGGGAGGGAAGTCGTCAGGTCCGGGAGATTTATCAGGGTGCATTGAGAACATTGCCTCTTTAATTTCTTCGAAGGTAAATTCTTTAAGGAGACCAACATTGAAATCTTGGGAAATCAGATTTGGAATGTTTTGGAGGAGAGTATTGCGCACCTGAGATGAGCATGGATGACAAGGGCCAAGAATATCTTCAAAGTGATTGACAACCTCTTGTCTGATCTCAAGAATATCTGAAGTGGATGCACCATCACTTCGAAAGAGCTCTTTGATTCTGTTATTACTTCTATGTCTGAGAGTTGATGCGTGGAAGTACTTGGTGTTGGAGTCTCCTTCTTTTAGCCATAGAGAACATGATTTTTACCTCCAAAAAACCTCTTCTCTGGCTAGGATGTTGTGGTATTCAGATAAGAGTTCTTTTTCCTTTTGCCTCATTTCAGGTTCCAGATTCCCATTTTGGATGTTGTTTTCAACTGCATTTAGCTGATCAACAATTTTTTGTTTGCACTGGAAAATATTGTCGAAGACCTCCTTGTTCCAGATTTTTAGATTTCCTTTGATAAAGTAGAGTTTTTTAGTTATTTGGACTAATGGTGAGCCTGAGAAGGGATTGCTCCACCAATCTGAAATGCAGCTTTTGAGGTCCTCATGTTGAAGCCACATTGATTCGAATCTAAATGGCATCTTAAATATTTGACCTTGTTGCTGCCATTCAAAAACTAAGGGGCTATGGTCTGAACCAATTTTTGGATGAGTGTGAAGAGTTGCATCTCCAAAGAACTGAATTGCTTCCTTGGATAATAGAAACCTGTCAAGTCTCAGTTGGATTAGTTGATTACCTATTCTTCTATTGCTCCAGGTGTATTTTTCTCCTTTCAATTGAATGTCCATCAGTTCATTTTGTTCAATGAAATCAACAAAGTCTTCAAGACACCTGGAACTGATGGTTTTTCCTCCTTTTTTTCTCTGACAGGAACATAGGAGTGTTGAAATCGCCAGCAAGCATCCACGTCTCATTTTGGAAGTTGTTCCTCATTTGGCTTAGATCATTCCAAAAGGCACTACAGCCCAACGGATTATTTGGGGCATAGATGTTTGATAGTATCCACTGAATTCGAGTGTCTTTGCAAAAAAATAACATATTGGTTACCCTATCAGTCTTAGTTATTAGTCTTCCTTCAACCTTGCTTGGGTCCCACATGCAAAAAAGTCCACCTAAAGAGCCCCTGGCTGGACTGAACACAAATTCACTATCCTTCCACAGGGATTTTGCTATTTTATCACTGCTATCCATATCTGTTTTGGTTTCTTGCAGGAGAATGATGTCGGGTTTTAATTCCATCCTCATAGACCTAACCAACCTTTGCTTGGATGGGCCATTGAGGCCTCTCACGTTCCATGAGAGGATCTTCATCTGTGATTTTTTGATGAGGATTTTTCCCCCTCCTCATTGAGATGAGGGTGGTTTGGGTCGCTTTTCTTCTTATTTCGGCATATCAGTGCTAGTTTGGTCCGCAAGAGATGATAGAATGGTGGTTTGAGTGCCATTTGCAATGTCATTCTCTGTCTCCTTCCTCCTAGCATCCTGGATGGATGGTCATCCTTTCTTTTTCCTGTTGCCCACATCAGCTGTTACAGATTTCTTTTGGCTTCGTGTGATTTGCTTTGGGGAATAGTAAGCTTCATCATAGGTAGGGGATAAAGCCTACTTTGGAGAACTGATTAGTTCCTCAAGAATAGGGGAATTTACCAGGTTAACTGGAATGTTTATTAAATCAATTTGAGATGGGGAATCAGAAGCTTGGTTTGGTGAAGCAATGGTCAAGGGAGGACATGAGGGTCCTGACTTTGAGGGAGAATGACCATCCGTAGTAGTAACCCCTAGACCTTCAGGAAGATTTCCTTGGGGTTCTGGGTTTTTGGGAATGTCCACTAGTGGATTTGGCTTTGACTCATTACGCATAAAAACCTCTACAAGGGAGGTGTTTGATGAATTTAATGGCAAAAAAAGGATTTGAATTGGCAAATAAAGATCTTACCGGATTTGAAGTGTTTCCAATTTGGAGTGTTTGTTTGGTGGGTGGTTATTGGTTGTTTGCCTTTGTCAAACTGCTTCTTTCTCTGGATCTGGTGGAAGACTTGACCATTACCATTGCCCATCGCTCCTCTTCCTTGATATCCATATTTCTTTGAGTCTTTTTTTAGTAGTGGGCATTGAACCCTTAAGTGACCCTATTTTTTACATTCAATACAATAAGCGGGTTTGTTTTCATATTCAACAGCTTGTCGTTTGTGGTACAAACCTAAAACCAGGTCAACATAGGTCAAAAGTTGAGAGTCTAGGTTGGTTGTGATGCAGATGCGAGCAAAAGTCAACCGAGATCTTGCCTTCGTGGCAGCATCAATGGCAACCAATTCCCCAATCGATTGGGCTATGGCTTTGAGAGTTCCTGGGTGCTAGAAGTGGGTGGGTAAACCTGGTAGCCTGACCCAAATCGATGCCATGTTAATACTTTGTGTTTCTGGATCAAAATCCTCTCCCCACCGACGGAGAAACAGGGCTCTACGACCAAAAAACCATGGACCACCAGTAAGAATTTTACTTGTGTCTTGGGGATTGTTCAGTCGGATCATGAAGAAACCCCTAGGGCATGCCACTAGCTCCATATTTTTGATAGGGCACCATTTTGAGAATGCCCATTTACGAACTGATTCGATGTCTGGTCGTGCTCCAATGAATTTTCCAATGAGAGACAGATATTCCTGAGAGATGAGAGGTGCCATAGCTTCAGGAGGGAAAATAACTTCGTGACCTGAGATAGTAAAAGGAATCGAGAGTTGAGTAACTGGGCCAAAACCCATTCCGTTGCGAACTTTATCCATGAAGGAGGAGTTAGGTGGGACGTTTTGAGGTGGGTCCTTCAGAGGAGGGCCCCAGAAATTCCTAATTTTTTCATGACCATCATCCCCATCAGCATCCTCTGTACCATCATCATTGAACTCCTCATTGCCTGTTGCATGACCACCTAAGGGATCCCCATCACCATGATTCCGACCATGCATTCCTGCAATGCTCCCGTGCCCATGAAGTTCAAATTTTTGAGAGTCCGCCATCGCTCAAAGGTTCTATTTTTTAGGATTTTTTAAATTTTAATTTAAGTTTATAAGTCCTATTAAATATATATTTTCTTTAAATAAATTGATAGGTGTTTCCTCTTTAATTACATAAATTTAACATTTTATTAAAAGCATAGTAAAACCTTATTACAATAATAGTATTTTTTAAATTTTGATATAATTTTATAAGTCCTATTAAATATGAATAGATGGATAAAACAATGACATTTATTATGATATACTTTTCTTTTCCTTTAATTTTTTATAAATAATTTGATAGTTGTTTCCTCTTTAATTACATCAATTTAACATTTTATTTTTTTAATTTAGCGAGAAACCCCTTGTGAGGCCACCTTGGTCTGAGAAACCACGACCATGGGTTCTACACCTTCAAAGCAGGTTCTACACCATCAAAATCATCGATACCGATAGTCACGCCTGGCCTTGATCGTACCAACATTATCAACTGGATTTTGGGTAACCGATATGCGTTTGGTAGGATAAAGATTCAAACCAAGGACCTCCCTTGGAGGATTGGCCTACCCTCTTCAACATCAAGTGGATCAATTTAACATTTTATTAAAAACATAGTAAAACCATATTCCTACATTATGGTAGATTTCATTTACCACATGTTTTATTTTTACCATTAGGTTATTTCATTATTTACTTTGATTTACTATTGTAAATACCTTTAACTATTATCGATGGTTAATGGTATGTTGGATTATTAACATTATAATGTGAATAATATTAGTTAGATGTTAGCGTCAATTTTTAAGGCTGTTAGCTACCTTAGGGGGGAGGGCAACCTAATACACGCTATGCTACCTTTTAGGTGGGGTAATCTATTTAGGCTATTCATAGCCTAACCTAATGTTTTTTAAACCCCATTGATATCAATATTAAACTTCTATGGTTTATACATATTTTATTCTATAGTGCATTTGCCAACATTGACATCAGAACTATGACTTACCTACCTGAGCGGGACTTGCAAAACTGGACAAGATGAGAGACCCTCTCGTTCCAATTGGACCAAGGGGCATGATTCCTGAGGCATGGTATCCCTTGGACATGCATGCATTCCAATGCAGCTCACTGATCTAGAACCTGCATGGATTTCGAGGTGAACACTCGTTGATCTGGAACCTACATTGAAATTCAAGAGGAGTTGACTACCTCTTAAAGGCAGTCTACCTCTCCTTCGACAGATCTGTCCACTACAACGAGCCCTGATTCATCACAGACCTCTGACCACCATGCAACTCCTATAGACCATGGTGACCTTTGACAGTTCCAATACCTCCGGTGCAGACCTACATCGATGTCGCCATCAGTGTGACCATCGAGATGGGCACTAATTTTGGATCTAACCTACACAAAACCCAAAACTGACATCGCACGTGGATCAAGAAACTATGACTCAAATATGATAGGCACTGATCTCGAGGGAGACACGTGTCAAGTGAGCTAGAGCTGATGTGGCATGCTGAGATGATGGGCACGAGGACCAAGGGGCATACATGGCAACCTCTGATTGGATCTTCGACACTGACATGGCTCAATTTGGTTTGCTGGAGCATTGTTGACTTGGCAGTGTGCGATTAGAGGTTCGGGCAGAAAAAGGGTGGTTGTGATTACCCAAAGGCAATCACTCCAAAAGGGGGAACGATTTGTTTTAAACCCATTTAGATGCCCCGTGACGTCAATGTGGGATAAAAGTCCCCGATAATTTTTTTCTCTTTTTGTCGAGCGAGGCCGAATAAAAAGCTCGGATTGGGCTTCTACTCCCAAGTGAACCAATGGCCTACTCGACAACTCGGGTCGAGCTAAGACTCCGACCTCGCGATCGCGAGTTTAACGCTCATCGGGCATTCAAAGGAGAATTTTTTTAGAAGAAAAAAAATGCGCAAAGGTAAGGGTTTTACAAAAAAAATATATATATATTTTTTTAAATTTAAAAGAATTTTTTTATATATATTTTTTAATAATTTAAAATATAATTTATGTTTTTAAAAATCACTTTTTAATAAATTGATTTTTTACTAAAACATTAATTTATTTTTATTATTAATTCAAAATTATATGATTAAATTTCTTTTAAATTTTGCACATTAAATTAAAGAAAAGGGGACCTATTTTTTGCAAATTCTATACAACAGAGTGTTGAGCAAGGTGCAGCAAAAGCATTTGAGAAAGTATTGTCATTGTTGTCAACACAGACAGATTGATGCGATTGATGCGATTCGAGGTCGATCGGATCAAGTGCGAAAGTTTCAAGCAAAACAAAGGTGACCCAGATTCAAAAATTGGCAGAAAGAGACAAGGAAGAAAACTGTCGCGATATCGCGACATGTTTTCTGTCGCGATTTCGTGACAAAAAGCAGGAGAGAGAAAATGCATGCCAAAATGTCGCGATTTCGCGACATGTCGAGTTTTCGATGAGGAGAGAGAAAATGTGTCGCGATATCGCGACAAAACAGAAGAGAGAGAAAATGTGTCGCGATATCGCGACAAAACAGAAGAGAGAGAAAATGTGTCGCGATATCGCGACAAAACAGAAGAGAGAGAAAATGCAAGGAAGATTGTCGCGATTTCGCGACATTACCGAGGAGAGAGAAAGTGCATGCCAATTTGTCACGATATCGCGACATGGCAGAGGAGAGAGAAAGTGAAAGGTAAACTGTCGCGATTTCGCGACATGCTGGCAGAGAGGGAAGCAAGGTGAAAAGATGTCGCGATTTTGCGACATAAATGGAGGAAAGGAGCTAGCAACGAAAAGTGTCGTGATATTGCGACACGTCGGGTTTTTGCGACCCGAAGAGGAGAGAGAATGCTCAGCAACAAAGGTGTAGCGATATCGCTACATGTTGAAATGAATGGAAACAAAGGTGTAGCGATATCGCTGCATGATGAAAATACATGGCACAAAGTTGTAGCGATTTCGCTACTGCATGAAACAAAGAGTGTACGGAAGCATTGAACGTCGCGATTTCGTGACATGTTCCGTTTTCGCTAAAGTTTGCAAGGAGGATTGTACGGAAGCCCAAAGTGTCACGATTTTGTGACATATTTCATTTTCGCTGTTGCTGGCAAAGGAGAGTGTACGAAAGCCAGAAGCGTCGCGATTTCGCGACAAGAAGGATGATGATGTCAGCAAAGGCCAAAAAGTGTCGCGATATCGCGACAAGATGCAAGGAAAGCTTTAAAAGACAAAATGGTCACGATTTCACGACAGCAAGGGCATGAAGTGTGCAACTTCAAAAAGTGTCGCGATATCGCGACAGGTAACAGTCTGGCAGGTAAAACCCGTAGGAGCATGCATGGTGACGCGTGTCATAAAAGACATCATGCAGCCAGTTACATAAAATGTAACTGATGTCAGATCTGCAGTTACAGATTGACAAGTGTCAGTCATGCATTCGAATAGCCGTTTGCATGTATTCGAATAATCAAATATAAAGTATCGAAAGGTTTTCGAAAAGTTTTTTTTACAGCTTTCGAACGGTCGCACTCATGGAATCGAACAGACATTTTGCTTGTATTCAAAGAGCCGAATATGAAGGATCAAGATATGCTTTTCGAGAAGATATGTTTGCAGCATTCAAAATAGCCATACTACAAGAAATCGAAACGCCGTATCGCGGGGTTTCGAATCGATCATTTTTGAACAACCACTTATTTGCAGGAGAAAAGAATTCGAACAGTTGGGTATATGATTTGATTGCATGCAGGATTGAAAGGTTATAAAAGAATAATCGTACAGAGAAGATATTGCTGCTGTTAGAGAAAAGCTGTTGCAGAAAGAGAAATATTGCTGTGAAAAGAGGGTTTGGATAAGAAAATTAGCAGAGCCGTGAGAGTGTGCAGAGTTGGATTAATTGTAGACCAATCAGGGTTGTGCATGAAGTGAAGACACTTTTATGTCATTCTAATTGATCAGAATTGTAGTCCAAGTTGGTGCTTGGTACTAGGGGTTGGTGCTCCATCTGTTGCAGCAGAAAATTACAGGGGTTGGTGCTCCTTCCAGTGGATGTTGGTAAAGAAGTTGTAAAATTGAAATTTTGCAAAGACTGGATTTGGATTGAAGTCCAAGCAGTTAATTTTTGAGGAGTAGCCAAATTGGTGAACCTCGTTATATTGTGTGTTGTGGTGTGCTCTCATTTTGTTCTTCTGTTTTTATAAGTTTTCCGTGCTTCGGTCTTTGAATGTCGCTTGTTTCAAAATTAAATAACTACACTCGATTCACCCCCCTCTCGGTGTCATTGTGTGAACATCAATTGGTATCGGAGCAAGGTTCCTTGTATAAGCTTAATCGGCTAAGGAGATCTTGGAAGAAACAATGGCAAAGGTGAAGGATTTTCATCCAACAAAGCTCCCTTATTTGATGGAACAAATTACACCTTCGGAAACTCGGAATGCAAACATATCCGAGTGCATTGGGATATGATATTTGGGATTTTGTAGATAGTGGATACACAACACCCACTACTCCTCCAACAGATACTATTGAGAAAAAGAAATTTGAGAACAACTCCAAAGCTAAGAATGCCATAATGTGTGGGCTTGTTGACAGTGAACTGATAAGAGTCATGAGTTGTAAATCAGCAAAAGACATGTGGGATAAAGCGAAGAGCATCCATGAAGGAGAGAGTAAGATTAAGGAAGCAAAACCGCAAACTCATCGAGCACGGTTCAAGCACTCGCAAATGAATGAAGATGAAAACATAGAGACTTATATGCTTGAGAGTCAACGGAATTATTAATGCAATCAGAGGACTTGGTGAAGAAATTGATGATGCAGTTGTTGTGAAAAAGGTTCTCATAACACTTCACAAAAGATTTAACTCCAAAGTCTCTGCAATAGAAGAGGCAAAAGATCTAAACAACTTCAACATGGATGAGTTGCATGGTTCCTCGACGACATATGAAATGAGAATAGGACAAACGAAGTCTACAGACAGAGAAGCGACTTTTAAAGCACACAAGAATGTAAAAGCTGAACATGAATCCGAGGATGAAGGAACACCTGGATGAAACAAAGCTAATTTTGTTCGAAAACTCACAAAAGGAAAAGGAAAATATAGAGGGAAGCTACCTTTTAAATGCTTCAATTGTGGAGGAGTCGGTCATTTTGCAGCCAAATGTCCAATGCAGGAGAGAACCAAAAATGGTGAAGGTTCACACCAAGAAAAAGGTGTCTGGAAGAAGAAAAAAAATTTCCATAAAGAACAACTTCAAGAAGAAAAGCTTCATAACCAAGAATGTCAGCAGTTCTAAAGAAAGCACAGATGAGGAGTCTGAAGAAGAAGGAGGTGAAGCTCTTTTCATGGCACTTGAAGAAGAAAGAACAGAGAAAAATCAGGAAGGTGATGAAAATTCCAAGGATGAAGTTGAAGTGTATTTGGAAGGAGAATTGGTTGCTGCACTTGAAGAGTTGAGTGCGAGAAAGGAAGAAGAATAAGAAATTTTCAAAGAAATTAGAGAATGCCACGAGACATAATAAACAATTTGAAAATACGAGACAGAGGAATTCAAGAAAATGTCCGAAGTTCTTGATGAACAATTAACTCGTAAAGACAGGTTGAATGCGACAAGCTAGAGGAAGACATTGTTAAGTTAAGGATGCAATTAGAGGAGATGAATAGAAAATTGAAGCTCGTTTTCATAAGTTTGAAGAAAGTACTATAAAGTTGGATAAAATGTTAAATAACCAAAGGCCTTCTGGCATAAAATTTGGTTTAGGCTTTGATGAAGGAGAATCTTCAAAGGATTCAAAGAACTTGAATATAGAACTCATAAAGAAAGAAGAAAAGATCAGGGTTGAACCAGAAAAACCAAATCTTGCAAAATAAAACAATAATGCCAGATTCAAGAAGAATACTTGACAAAGATGGATTCACAAAAGTCACACATCCAAGGAGGAGAAGAGTCATGGCTCCTACTTCAAACTGGCAAAGACCGGCACCCAGGTTTAATCATGCATTTTCTCGGTTATTGTTTTAAATGCAATGCTTATGGCCATAAGATTTCAGATTGCAGGCATAATGTATCTCAAAGGAATTTTACCAGCAGAAATGTTTTTTCTCCTTTAATGAATTATGCAGTTGAATGTTATAATTGTCATAATTTTGGACATATTGCTAGAAACTGCGAAGCACTTTTGCATCAAATAATTATCAGGGTAGAAAATCTCAGCCAAGTGGGTTGAAACAAAACCAAAAATTTCTGAAAAACGAGGCACATGCTAATGAAAGGACAAAGGCAAAACAAGTAGCAAAATATGCTATCAAACCAAAATGGAAAGAAAAGGAATCTTTGATTGTCCAGACCGCTTTTAAAGCTCAGAACAAATCAGCACCTTGGATACTTGACAGTGGTTGTTCCAGTCACATGACAGGTGACAAGCAAAAGTTTGAGAATTTACAGAATTATGAAGGTGGTTCTATGAAATTTGGAAATAATGATGGAGCAAAGATTGTTGGAAAGGGATTAGTCAAGATCAGTGATGGCAATATAAAATAAAAAGAAGTCTTGTTTGTAATTGTCCTGAAGCATAACTTGCTAAGTGTAAGTCAAATATGTGACAGAGGCCATGATGTAATCTTTAAGAAGGAGGGCTGTGAAGTAAGAAAGACAAAAAATGGAAAGTTAATAGCCATTGGACTGAGAAATTCTGAAATCAGTATACACTTTCGAAACTACGGAAGGAACATGCTTGATTGGACGAGAAAGATGAAAATTGGCTATGGCACAAGAGGCTTGGGCATATTAGTTTTGACAATCCGGAAAAAATCGGTTTAAAAAGAGCGAGTTAGAGATATACCAAACATTGGCAAACCCGTAAATAGCATCCGTGAGTCATGCCAAAAGGGAAAACAAACCAGAGCCACTTTCAAAGCAAAAGAATACTTCACTAGCAAGCCATTAGAACTAATTCACACCGATCTATGTGGACCCATGAGAACCGAAAGCATAAATGGACACAAATATTTTATGCTGTGTATAGATGACTACTCAAGAATGACATGGGTACTATTTCGAAACTCAAGTCGAAGCCTTTGAAATGTTTAAAACCTTCAAAAATCTTGTTGAGAATCAATCAGGAAAAAGAATTAAATGCCTAAGATCGGACAGGGAGGAGAGTTTATCTCCGAAGAATTTGCGAGATCATCGTCAAAAACATGGGATAAGAAGACAGATTTCAGCGACTAGGACACCTCAAGCAGAATGGTGTTGTAGAAAGGAAGAATAGAACAAGACAGAAATGGCAAGGACAATGCTGCGTGAAAACAAAATAGTCGATGATTTTGGAAAGAGGCGATTCATACTATAGTTTACATTCAAAACGAGTGCATCTTCGAGACCACATGAAAGCAAAACGAGCTTATGAGTTGTGGTTTGGCGGAAAGGCAACAACAAGACATTTCAAAGTATTTGGCGGCAAGTGCTACATAAAACGGATTGAAGATAACCTTGGTAAATTTGAAGATAGAGTCGATGAAGGTATCTTTCTCGGTTAATCAACAAAAAGCAAGGCATACACATGTTACAACAAGAGGTTGAAGAAAATTGTTGAAAGTGCTGATGTGAAAGTTGATGAAGGTAGAGAACAAGAAACTAATTATCAAGAAAACTACCCTATGTATGAAGAAGTCATTGAAGGTGATGATGAAAAAGAAACAGAGAAGAATAAAAAAATTGATCCAGATGGTGTAAAAGCGAATCGAAGAAGAAGAAAACAGGAAATTTAAAACAGTAACTGCGTGAAAAATCATCCAAGTGAACAGATTATTGGGGATCCCACGGATGGTATTCGGACAAGAAGAATAGCAGTGAGGAACTATTCTCTGTTATCTAGTATTGAACCTAAAAATGTTGCTGAAGCAAGCATTGATGAAAGTTGGATGAAGGCAATCAATGAAGAACTAGATCGGATAGAGAAAAACAATACCCGGGAATTAGTACCTAGACCAACAAATAAAAACATAATTGGCACTAAATGGGTTTTTAGAAATAAATTGAATGAAGATGGGCGAGGTTGTCGAAATAAGGCAAGATTGGTATGTAAAGGCTATGCTCGGGTTGAAGGCATTGATTTTGAAGAAACTTTTGCACGTGAGCGGACTAGAGGCAATCAGAATGTTTCGGCATTAGCGATTCATAAAAAATTCAAAGTATATCAAATGGATGTAAAATCAGCATTTTTGAATGGAAAACTAGAAGAAGAGGTTTACATTGAACAACCGGATGGCTTCCAACTTGGTGACAATCCAGATTTTGTTTGGAGG
Source organism: Wollemia nobilis (assembly GCA_028583015.1). Taxonomy (NCBI): domain Eukaryota; kingdom Viridiplantae; phylum Streptophyta; class Pinopsida; order Araucariales; family Araucariaceae; genus Wollemia; species Wollemia nobilis. The sequence continues at coordinate 790,224 of JAQPPZ010016911.1, read as the reverse complement.
TTAAAGAAAGCTTTATATGGATTAAAACAGGCACCCGAAGCATGGTATGCAAGGTCTGGATAATTATCTAATTAAACAAGGGTTTAAGAAAGGTTTGGTGGATAGCAACTTATTTGTCAAAACAGAGAAGGGTCATCTTATTGTTCTTGTTGTTTATGTAGATGACATAATATTTAGCGACAACATGGATGAATACTTGCAAAGACATATCAATTAAAATGAAAAAAGAATTTGAGATGTCAATGATTGGTGAACTTTCTTATTTCTTAGGTCTGCAGGTCAATCAAAATGAAAAAGGCATTTTTATTTCTTAAGTTAAGTATGTAAAAGAAATGCTGAAAAAGTTCACAATGGAAGACAATGAACTCGGTCGGCACTCCCATGACAACAGTACGCAAGTTGAGCAAGGATGATACATCTCCAGATGTGGATCAAACAATGTACTGGTCTATGATTGGAAGCTCGCTGTATTTAACGACTACTAGACCGGATATACTACGAGCAGTATGCATGGTTGCTAGATTTCAGGCAAGTCCCAAAGAAACTCATGTCACAGCTGTAAAAAGGATCTTCAAGTACCTCAAAGGTACCATGGATTATGGGTTGTGGTACCCAAAAGGCAAAGACTTCACTTTGATTGCATATTCTGATGTAGATTGGGCAAGGTGCATTGATGACCGGAAGAGTACAAGTGGAGGAGCATTTTATCTTGGAGACAGTCGATAGCATGGCACGAACAAGAAACAAGAATCGGTTTCTCTATCCACTGCGAGGCGAGAATACATTGCAACCACAACTTGTCTGTACACGGATATTATGGATGAGACAAACTTTGAAAGATCTTGGTATCCACTTCAAAGAGCCAATATCAATAAAATGTGATAACACTAGTGCTATCAACATATCCAAGAATCCGATTATGCATTTAAGAACCAAACACATTGCAATCCGATATCATTTTTTGAAGGATAAAGTTGCATAAGGAGAAGTCAAGTTGGATTTTGTTCCAACTACGGAGCAAGTAGTCGATATATTCACAAAACCATTGCCCAAGGATGTTTTTGAGTACCTTAGGAATAAGTTGGGAGTGGTCACAATTTCCAAGAACTGACTATCATTAGGGATCACATTCTCAATGGGTGCATGCATGCCTATACTTATAGTTTTGCTTATGTTTATGATTTTTGCTAACTATAACAATATTTTCCTGAGAATGGTGTACAGAGACTCAGGGGGAGTCTATAGCAGCCCTTTGGTATTATTGGCAAAGGGGGAGAAGAAGTTGAGCAAGGTTGATGTGTGTTGCCAACAATTCCAAAGGGGGAGATTGTTGAGCAAGGTGCAGCAAAAACATTTGAGAAAGTATTGTCATTGTTGTCAACACAGACGGATTGATGCGATTGATGCGATTCGGAGGTCGATCGGATCAAGTGCGAAAGTTTCAAGCAAAACAGAGGTGACCCGGATTCAGAAATTGGCAGAAAGAGACAAGGAAGAAAACTGTCGCGATATCGCAACATGTTTTCTGTCGCGATTTCGCGACAAAAAGCAGGAGAGAGAAAATGCACACCAAAATGTCATGATTTCGTGACATGTCGAGTTTTCCTTGAGGAGAGAGAAAATGTGTCGCGATATCGCGACAAAACAGAAGAGAGAGAAAATGCAAGGAAGATTGTCGCAATTTCGCGACATTGTCGAGGAGAGAGAAAGTGCATGCCAATTTGTCGTGATATCGCGACATGGCAGAGGAGAGAGAAAGTGAAAGGTAAACTGTCGCGATTTCGCGACATGCTGGCAGAGAGGGAAGCAAGGTGAAAAGATGTCGCGATTTTACGACATAAATGGAGGAAAGGAGCTAGCAACGAAAAGTGTCGCGATATCGCGACACGTCGGGTTTTTGCGACCCGAAGAGGAGAGAGAATGCTCAGCAACAAAGGTGTAGCGATATCGCTACATGTTGAAATGAATGGAAACAAAGGTGTAGCGATATCGTTGCATGATGAAAATACATGGCACAAAGTTGTAGCGATTTCGCTACTGCACGAAACAAAGAGTGTACGGAAGCATTGAACGTCGCGATTTCGCGACATGTTCCATTTTCGCTGAAGTTTGCAAGGAGGATTGTACGGAAGCCCAAAGTGTCACGATTTTGTGACATGTTCCATTTTCGCTGTTGCTGGCAAAGGAGAGTGTACGGAAGCCAGAAGCGTCGTGATTTTGCGACAAGAAGGATGATGATGTCAGCAAAGGCCAAAAAGTGTCGCGATATCATGACAAGATGCAGGGAAAGCTTTAAAAGCCAAAATGGTCACGATTTCGCGACAGCAAGGGCATGAAGTGTGCGGCTTCAAAAAGTGTCGCGATATCGTGACAGGTAACAGTCTGGCAGGTAAAACCCGCAGGAGCATGCATGGTGACGCGTGTCATAAAAGACATCATGCAGCCAGTTACATAAAATGTAACTGATGTCAGATCTGTAGTTACAGATTGACAAGTGTCAGTCATGCATTCGAACAGTCGTTTGCATGTATTCGAATAATCAAATATAAAGTATCGAAAGGTTTTTGAAAAGTTTTTTTACAGCTTTCGAACGGTCGCACTCATGGAATCGAACAGACATTTTGCTTGTATTCAAAGAGCCGAATATGAAGGATCAAGATATGCTTTTCGAGAAGATATGTTTGCAGCATTCAAAACAACCATACTACAAGAAATTGAAACGCCGTACTGCAGGGTTTCGAACAGTCATTTTTGAATAACCACTTATTTGTAGGAGAAAAGAATTCGAACAGTTGGGTATATGATTCGATTGCATGCAGGATTGAAAGGTTATAAAAGAACAATCGTACATAGAATATATTGCTGCTGTTAGAGAAAAGTTGTTGCAGAAAGAGAAATATTGCTGTGAAAAGAGGGTTTGGATAAGAAAATTAGCAGAGCCGTGAGAGTGTGCAGAGTTGGATTAATTGCAGACCAGTCGAGGTTGTGCATGAAGTGAAGACACTTTTATGTCATTCTAATTGATCGGAATTGTAGTCCAAGTTGGTGCTTGGTACTAGGGGTTGGTGCTCCATCTCATTGCGGCGAGAAAATTACGAGGGTTGGTGCTCCTTCCGGTGGATGCTTGGTAAAGAAGTTGTAAAATTGAAATTTTGCAAAGACTGGATTTGGATTGAAGTCCAAGCGGTTAATTTTTGAGGAGTAGCCAAATTGGTGAACCTCGTTATATTGTGTGTTGTGGTGTGCTCTCATTTTGTTCTTCTGGTTTTATAAGTTTTCTGTGCTTCAGTCTTTGAATGCTGCTGTTTCGAAATTAAATAACTACACTGATTCACCCCCCCTCTTAGTGTCATTGTGTGAACATCACAGAGTGCTTTTGTTTTCTCCAAAACTGGGGATATAAGACAAAGAATAGCACCTTTTTTTTTTGCAAGATTAGGGAACCCTAAAATCTTCTCAAACCTTGTCAATTTAGAAAACAATAAAGGATCAAACTTGAATTCTTTTTTTGCCAAATTGTAACACAAGGTGACACAAAAATTTGCAAAAATTAAAAGGGACATAGTGCTTTTGTTTTCTCACAAAAAAAGGGATATAAAACAAAGAAGAGCACATTTTTCTTGCAAAATTGGAGAACCCTAAAAACTTCTCAACATCTTGTTAATTTTGCACAATCTAAGGGGGACAAAATCAAGAAATTTTATTATTTCTTGCAAAATTGGAAAACAAGGAGATAAAATTTTGTAAAAATTCAAAGGCAAAATGTGCATTTGTTTTCTCCGAGGTATATAACAAAATGAAATTGCACATTCTATTTTTTGTAAAATTGAGAAGAAGTTGAAGACCTTGGGTCCATAAAAACTAAGTCGTATGTCGAATGGTTCTGGAAGCCTTTCAAATGTTGGTCGTGTGTCGACTTGCTTGAAAGGAGTGCTAATTTGTTAATTTTGCAAATCAAAGGAGGGAAGATAAGAAATTGAATTTCTTTGCAAAATTGTAACACAAAGTGAGGAGCACTTAAAAATCAAACTTGTTAATTTTGCAAACACAAAAATGAAAGGCCACATTCTTTACAAAATTGAAAAACAAGAGACATAAAATATCAAATTTTTGCACAACACAAATCCAAATTTTGTTGCAAAAATTAATAATAAAGGTGCATTTTCGATATTACTCGACACATTTATTACAAAATTGGTAAATTAGGTGCATTTTCGATAGTGATCGACACCTAAGTGATAATAATTTTGTGGGCACTCTTTGATTGATTACTGCATTAATTTCTTGTTCTTTACAAGTCATCAAAATCAAGAGCACTCAAAACCCCAAAATTTCACAAATAATTGTGTAATTCATTTGCACAAGTATAAGCCATTTGTAAAATTTATATTCTCTTCTTACAAACCCTAAAATTCACTCTTATTTGTTTGGATCAATATCCTCAAACTGATTATCCTCTTCAAGACGATTTTTAGGCAGATGTCATTAAATATATTTTTGACTGAATTCTATTTCACTTCTTATTTTTTTGGCTTAAATATCCTCAAACTGATCATATTTCTTAAAAGAGAGTTTTCAGGCAGGTGTCATTAAATATCACTGAAGAGTGAAAGAAAGATCATCTTTGTGCAAATTCTAGAACCTTCATCATGGCAACTATCAACAAATACCTAAATGATACACAATTACTTAAAGGTCCTAACTATTTAGCATGGAAAACTAATATAAAAGCCGTACTAACTATAGAGGAAATGCAGGATTTAGCAGATGGCATTGTAACAATACCCACATCATCAGGAGCAAATAAAAAAGTATGGGATAAAAAGAACAATCGTCTTCTCATGTTGATTCTCCTAGCTACTACTGATGAGATCCAACCTCACATAAGTGAAGATAAAAATGGTAAAGATGCATGGGATGCACTTAGTACCATTTTTAAGGCAAGAATCAATCCACTATTCTAAACCTTAAATAACTTCATACACTTCATATGAAGTTAGGAGAATCAGTAGAACTATTCCTCTGCAGAGTAGCAGAACTGAAGTTAAAGATGAATGCTTTAGGAGCAAAAGTAGAAGATACTATCTTGAATTCAGTAATATTGAGGGCTCTTCCAGAATATTACAAGATGTTAATAACATCCCTTAATGTATCTCAAATAATAGTCACCTTTGTGGAGTTAGTCAATTTGCTTCATATGGAGGAAGAAAATCAGCTCCAAAGAAATGAAGTGTCGAACAATGCACTTTACTCGAACAATCAGGGTGGAAAGAAGAAAGGAAACTTTCAAAAGGGAGGATCATATTCAAAAGGTAAGGGAAAGCAACCTCAAAAGAAGTTTTACTCACATTGTAAAAAGGACAACCATGACACCAATCGGTGTTGGTTTAAAAATAAGCAAAACAAAAATGGCAAAGGTACATCACAAAAGCAAAATAAAGGCAATGTTACTAGTGAAGTGTCAGATTTCGATTCTGATTTTGGTTCAGAAACAACACACAACGTGCTCATGGCTAAGACAATACTGTAAAGGGAAACAAATTTTTCACCTTAGGCAAGCACCATCTACACTCTCTTTTTAGGCTTCACAAATAGCATAAGTTTTTGTGTTTGAAGTACTTACAATAAAAGGGTGATTGTACCTCTTTTAGGCTTTATAAATAACAAACTCTTTTTTTTTGAAGTACTTGTAACAAATGGGGGAATTTTGTGGTGTAAAATTTTCCTAGGAGGCAATATTTGTAAAAGCCTTAAACAAAGCTTCATGAGTTGCACATCCTTTGCAATTAAGGGGGGATAAACATTTCTTTTCCTACTTCACACAATTTTTTGTAAAAATAGAAGAAGACTTATAAGGGTACATTTTCGGCAGCGGCCGACACTTTATTCACACTTCTTTCAAAAATTCCATTACAACATGTTTTGCAACAAGGGGGAAACTTATAAGGGTGCATTTTTAGTAGCGACCGATACCTTAGCTACCTTATCAAAATTTTTGCAAAATCATATTGTAACTGAATGAACTTCTTATGAAGTGATCTACTCTACTACACCTAACAGTTGCAGCGACTGGTTACCCATGTAATCCGGTTGGATGACAAGATTACAATAAGGACATTTGTTGACTTGAAGACAAAGTGAGGAATGACCCACATTTTACTTAGATAAGCCAGAGCACTATGACAAAGCAAGAGCCAACAGATCAATATCTTTTTCATTGTATTGGGACAGTTATATACATTACCCAAATAATGTAATAAGGGGGGATGTTAGAGTAATATTCCATTATTCATGATATTAACCATATTCCTACATTAGGGTAGATTTCATTTACCACATGGTAAAAAGTAACTTTTATTTTTACCACTAGGTTATTTCATTATTTACTTTGATTTACTATTGTAAATACCTTTAACTATTATCTATAGTTAATGGTATGTTGGATAATTCACATTGTAACGTGAATAATATTAGTTAGTTGTTAGCGTTAATTTCTAGGGCTATTAGCTACCTTAAAAGGTTGGGCAACCTAATACGCGCTGTGCTACCCTTCAGGTGGGGCAATCTATTTAGGTTATTCATAGCCTAACCTAATGTTATTTAAACCCAATTGATATCAATATTAAACTTCTATGGTTTATGCATATTTTATTCTATAGTGCATTTGCCAACACATAATTTAGTTAATATTTTTTTATAATTTAAAAAAAAAATTATGTTTTCTTTGTCGTATCAAATTAAATTGTTTATTTTTTTTGATGTAAAAAGGCCTAATTATTCTTTAATGGAATTTATTTCGCTCTTTTTCATTAAAAAAAATTGTTTGTTTTCGATAATAAATAGTTGAGTTATAACATAGAAGATAGATCTCTTTTATATATTTTAAAATATTTTAATAAAAAATATAAATCAATATATCATTTTAAAAACAAGTATACATGTAAATATAAAATAATGATTCATTTTTTTAATACAATATATTTTTTTAAAGAAGTTAAAAAGTGAAAATATTTCAAAAAAGGATATAATATTTGAACTATAGATTTTTTTAAAGGAAAACCACAAATATAATTTAATCTTAAAACTTCTATGATTTGAACTATATATTTTTTAAAAGGAAAACCAAAACTATAATATAATCTTAGAATTTCAAAGGAAGATAAAATCTACCCTAAAAAAAAAACCAATGGTGAGAGGAGCAAGAGAAATAGGAGGAACAAGAGGAGTAGCAGTCGAAAGCGATAGCGGGATCTGCTTAGGAGGATATTTGGATGACGCAGCAGGCCCAGGTAAGAACAGTGCAGGGGAATGGTTCTTGAGACCCCACCCTATGGACCCCCAGGACAAAGTTCCCCCTAAAAAACTCCTATGCCCAGGTTATCGGGGGCAGCTCCCAAACCCCGATAGGAACCCATCTAACCTAGGTCGGATCAGATATTGAAATCCTTGCAAAGGTCTTTTCCTCCTATGTGTCCAAGGCCTCCATTGCTCTAATCGATAAGTTTGTGGGAGGACAGTAGAACATGGAAACCATAAGGTAATGGGACTTTTCCAAATGGAAAACCTCTAGGAATATGAAGATTGTCACCATCTCATGGGGGTTCTTCATCATCAAGCCCTACAATAATGATGACACAAGCCGGATATTAATCGAGGATTCCTAGTTCCTAGGGAGGAGAAGCCTATTCCTCAGGCGATGGGCAGCAGATTTCAACCCCAAAATCCAGAACATCAACTACACCCCCATGTGGGTCCACCTCCTAGACTTGCCTTACCACCTTTGGTAGGAAGATGTCCTAAAGGTCGTTGCTAGGGCAGTAGGGGAGCTAGTGGTTATGAACTCAGCTACCAAAGCAGGATCCCACATGGTCCATGCGTGCATTTGTGTGAATACTAACCTAGAGAGGGAGCTATCCTCCTTTGTCAACTTGGTTTCAAGATCTTATAGGTGGCACCAGACCTTGGAATACAAGAACAAGTTGATCTTCTACGGGTGTTGCAACATGCAGGGCCACCTTTCGAATCAATTCCCCAATCAGGTGAAGAAAGATGTGGAAGACAACACCGAGGATCATGAAGAACATATCAAGCCCCAAAAATGGTTCTCCAAGCGGTGGAACTATATCCCCTAGAACCTTCCCGCCCATAGGAATCATGCAGTCCAAGAGAATCGTTCAGAGCAAGCCCTTCCAAAAATCCCAACTGTGCTTGAAAGTTAGGCAGATTATGGAGTGCAGGTGATTCAGGGTGACTAATCAGTCCATCCCACGTAGGAGGGAGCCCAAAGTTTGACCCCTCCCCAGGTAATCAAAGGACCTAGTAGAGCTATCTCCCCCCCATAAGTAGGTGCGAATCAGGTATGTTACCTAGAACCCTAGGTTGATTTATCTTGTGGAAACCACCTGGCATCCTCCCCATTAGTGAACCATCCCTCCCCCTTCCCCTCACCCCAGGCCTAGTTGACCTTTCATCAGGAATATTCTCCCAGATCTGCAAAACTTCCCTCCCAACATCACCTTGATCTAGCTTCCATCCACACTGACAGTGAAGATGAGGGCAGTTCGATCCTGTCCCAATCCTAATATGAAAGCTTCAGCCTAAAATAAAACCGAAGCAGAACTTCCCTTACTGATTTTGGGAGTGAGAAGAAAAGGGGTAGGTCATCCCTTGTGGACCAAAGTAGGAAGAAAGCAATAGACGACATAGCTAATGGGTCCCAATCCACTCTGCTAGATGACCATCTCAACATTCTAAGGGAAGATCCAAAGAACCCAAAACCTCTCATCCATCATGGAAAGGGAGGGAAAAACCCCTCAAAGGTTCAAGATGAAGCTCCTCACCTGGAATGTGAGAGGGCTTAATGTTGCTCCCAAGAGACGGATAGCAGTTGACCTCAAGAAAGAGCACTGCCCCACTATCTTCATACTTCAAGAAACTAAGATGAATGAAATATCCTCCCCGATAGTTGCCAAAGCTATCTGGCCCAAAAGTGAATTTATTTTCATTCCTACCCTAGGAACTGTAGGCTGACTTCTGTGTTTGTGGGATCCAACCCAAGTGGAAGGAAGGCTCATTTCTTCCTCCAATAGGATCATCAACTTCCTAGTTCAATGTAAGAGCAACACCAAGACATGGATCTTGTCTAGCATCTATGCCCCCAACAACCCCCTAGAGAGGGTTGTGTTGTGGAGTTCCATCAGCCGCATGAGGACTACTTTTGAAACAATCCCCTGGATCCTTGCAGGGGATTTTAATTGCCCCATGTTTCCTTCTGACAAATGGGGAGGCAATGGGGTAGACATGAAAAGAATGGAAGACTTCAGTGGATTTTTTTATGCGAATGAACTGATGGATGTTCAGTTAAAAGGAACTAAATTCACCTGGAGCAACAGAAGATCTGGTGCCAATCTTATCCAAGTTAAGTTAGACAAAGTTCTTCTGTCCTACGAAGCTATCCCCATTTTTGTTGATGCTACCCTCCAGGCCCTTCCTAGAATTGGCTCGGACCACAGTCCTTTGCTATTCTAAGAAGCCTTGGCCCCATCCTTCAAGAAACCCTTTCACTTCGAGTCAATGTGGTTCCACCACCCAAAATTCAAGAACCAAGTCTCCCAGTGGTGGCAGCGGCTGTTTTAGGGATCCCCTTTGGGACAGTTGTATCAAAATCTCAGGTTCTTAAAAGATCAGCTCAGAACCTAGAACAAAGAGGTTTTTGGCAACATTTTCAAAAGGAAAAGGGCCATCAAAGGGAATTTGGATGCTGTAGAGCGTCAAATTCAGGAAGGGCACCAGGACAACAACACCAAGATAGAGGAAAGACAACTCCTGACTGAGTACCATAATATCCTCACCAGGTAGGAAACTTACTGGAGACAGAAATCCCAAGCCTTATGGCTCAAGGATGGGGATTCAAATACCAAGTATTTTCATACTACCACTCTGAGAAATAGGAGCTCCAACAAAATTTTGGAGCTCACTACGTTCGATGGAAGGGTCATCAATGAGATTGCTAACCTCAGGGATGAAGTTGTTAATTTCTTCCAGTCCCTCCTGGGAACCTCCCCTAGAGGCCCCCCAGGATACTGAAGCCCTCCTAAGCAACATTCCCCCCTCCATTTCTGATGCCACTAATGATATGTTGGTTTCTCCTCTCTTAGTTGAATAAATCAAAGCAGCCTTGTTCTCCATGCAGGCGAATAAGGCCCCGGGCTTAGATGGTTTCCCTCTGCGCTTCTACCAGGGTTTCTGGGACCTGATTGGAAGTGAAGTGTGTGCGACAGTCAAGGATCTCCAGATGTCCAAATCCATCCCTAGGGGTATCAACTCAACTTTCATCGCTCTAGTTCCCAAAACCCCAGCTTGCAAGTCGCTATCCGACTATCATCCTATCAGCCTCTGTAATATCCTTTACAAAATCCTAACTAAAGCCATTTCTAGGGGGGTTTTTTTTTTTTTTTTTTGTTTGTGTGGGGGGGGTTTTTTTTTGTGGGGGGGGTTTTTGGGGGGATTTGTTGGGGGGGGGGGGGGGGGGAAATGTGCGGGGGTTGGGGCTGTTGTTCCACCTGTTTAATAAATAGGCTCAAATCAATCCTCCCCCTCATCATTGACCCATGCCAGGGGAGCTCAATCAAGGGGAGGATCATCATGGATGGGTTATCACTTTACACAAAGCTATTCACTCTGCCACCCTAGCGAAGAAGCCTGCCCTCCTCCTCAAGTTGGACATGAATAAAGCCTTTGATAGAGTCCGCTGGAGCTTCCTTTCTACCATCCTCCTCAAGTTTGGGTTCCACCCGACCTGGGTTAATCTAATCCACAAGTGCATATCTTCAGCTTGGTTTTTCATCTTGGTTAACGACTCCCCTGTAGGGTTCTTCCCTAGCTCTAGAGGTCTTCGGAAAGGAGATCCCCTATCCCCCATTATGTTCATTATTCTAGCCAAAGCATTGGGAAGATCCATCAAAGATACCACCAATAAGGGGCTCATTTCGGGGATCAGGGCTGCTCCTAGATCTCCTACAATCACTCACCAATAGTTTTCTTAATGACACTATCCTGACGACTTCATCTTCAGTTCCCCAAGTGAGAACCATCAAGCACATCCTGCACCTCTATGAAGAAGTCATCGGACAAAAGGTCAATTTTACCAAAAGCAAGGTCTATTTCCTTTTCACTCCTCTACCCCGTCTAGGTCAAGATCACTAGGATCCTAGGTTGCTCCTCTGAAGGGCTACCCTCAACCTACCTGGGGCTCCCTCTATTTTTCGGAAGACCAGCTGCCCCCATGTGGAACAATGTCATAGATAAAATCAGCAAAAAGTTAGCCTCTTGGAAAGGCCACCTCCTTTCCCAGGTAGCTAAAGCCACCCTTACCTCAGCTTACCTCCAAAGTATCCTGGTCTACTTTATGTCTATCTTCAGGATCCCTACCAAGGTTAGCTCCAAGATTGAGCAGATCCAAAAATGGTTTCTTTGGTCGGGAAGTGAAGACAAAAAAAGGATCCCATTGGTGGCTTGGGACAAGGTGTGTCACAATAAAGCCAACGGTGGTATTGGGCTTAGAAGGGTGGATCTCATGAACTTGGCCCTCTTGGGTAAGCATGCTTGGAGGATCTTCTCCAACTGCAGCACTAAGTGGATCAAAATCATCAAGGGGAAATACCTGCAGGGACACAGTTTCTTGGACAACCAAGGGCCCCAAAATGGATCCGCTTTTTGGAATGCCATTATCCAGACTAGAAGGCTCATCCAGAAAGGAACTGGTTGGATACTAGGGAACGAGAACACTATTGACTTTTGGCAGGACATGTGGATTCAAGAGAAACCTCTAAGCCAAAGTAGAGAGTTGGCGGGTCTGGCACCTTTCACCTTAAATTCCATGGGAAGCAAAGTGGGGGACTTCATATGTCATGGAGCAGGTCGACCAAGATGGAGAACCATTGAAGTGGAAAATTTCCCTAAGAAATATGCCACCCTATCCAGACTCCTCCAAGCTTACACCATCCCTTTGAAAGCTATCGAGGATAGGCCTATTTGGAAGGATACTGGTAGTGGAGCCTACACTATCAAATTGGCCTACTCTACCCTTAGGCCATCCCCAGTGTCGAGCATCCCTTTCAACCTGGTTTGGCAACCCAAGCTCATCCCCAAGATCAAGTTTTTTTTCTGGATAGCTATTCAAAACAAGATCCTCACGATCGAGAACCTATCCAAGAGAGGATTCATGATCCCCAATCGTTGTTATCTATGCCTCTCTTCTTGGGAAAACACTGATCATATATTTTGCTCCTGCAGGTTCTCATATGAAGCCCTTGGTCACATCCTCAATAGTTTCCAAGTGTAGTGGGTCCCACCCCAGACCATTTTCAACCTCTTCACTCAATGGCCAAAACCCTTCTCCAATTCCAAGCTCAGATCCCTATGGTCACTGTGTCTCTCCCACCTTGTGTGGCAGATATGGTTAGAGCATAACAGGAGGGCTTTATCGGGGCCACCCAGGGATCCCCTCTCGGTGGCATCCAAGGCCTTGGCCTTCTCTAGTGAGAACTCCCAACTTATTTCCTACCCTGGGCCTCCCTCGAGAGCTACGAAGCTAGCCATCCTCCATTCTCTCGGAGAGTCCCTAGAGGAAACCATGATGCTTCCTAAGGTGAACCCCAGGGACAAAGCTAGGTGGATTCCTCCCCCCAAAGTATTGATCAAGTTGAACTTTTATGGGGCTTCCAAAGGAAATTCGGGAAAGGCTAGGGCAGGAGGGGTCATTAGGGATCACCTAGGTTGCATCATTCTAGCCTATGCAAAGTTTTTAGGGCATCAATCAAATAATTATGCAAAAGCCTTGGCTCTCAATAAAGGATTGCAGCTGCTAAGAGAGGATCCCAGGGAAGCAATCATCGAAGGGGACTCCTAGAATATCATAAGTTACATGTCTAATGGGAAAACCCCATCATGGAAGATCTACAACTCTATCCTCGAATCCAGGAGGATCATCCATGATCATTTGAGAATAACCATCCGCCACATATTCAAGGAGGCCAATCATGTTGCAGACATCATGGCCAATCTAGCCACTTTAGACAATGGGCTCAGAATTTGGAGGGAGGATTGTCCCCAGGTCCTAGTTAATGCAGTGAATCAAGAAAGGGTGATAAGTCATTCTACCGATCATCGTGAGATAGAGAGTCAGTCAGACCATCTAGGAATATCCACAAGGGATCTAGAGTTACCTCAAGATCTCCCTCGTAGTCTGGACCCTTCTCATAGTGGATCATGTCAGAAAGAAGCTACAAGCACATGAAGAGCAGATCAAGAGACTTGGCCCAACATCCAAGCAATGATAAGCCATGGTGGTTCTCAAAGAATAGCGATCTTATGATGTGTGCCAACCATGAAGTAGGGATCCAAATCATTATGAACAATATCTATCCATGTGATGTGGATTATTGGTAGACCAAGAAGGGTTGGCCAACCATCATTTTGGGCACGTGGCACTTGCTTTGGTGTCAGTCTCAACAGGCCCTCATTACTCCCCCTCATCACCTGGTTTCCTTTTGCATCATCTTGAGTAGCATTTTAGAAGGTCGAGCCTACCTCGTATCCCATGATAGGTGTGGCTCCACTAGCTCGCTTGCTCCCTTTGCTCCCGGATTGGCCATTCCCCACCTTTCGCTCAAGCTTCTACAGCTGGCTCATTGTCATTTTGTCATCCACTCCTTACATGGTCCTTTGAGCTTCCCCATCATGCCCCTTCCCTTTCTTAAAGCTAAAACCTAGAGCAGTTTGGACTTCGTTTCGATTGCCTCCACCCTGTTTCTTGTGTCTTCTCCCTGGAATCTACAATTTTCCCACTAAGGTCGCTCGCCTCCATATCCTTGGACCCATCATGACTTATGTTGAGCCAGCCCACCTGCAATTGCATCCTGATGCCAAAAATTTTATGGATGCCAAAAAACTCACCCCTTTTCTGGCAAAATTCGTAGGAGTCGAGGACCCCATCACCGATGACTTCATTGCTTCCTGGAACCAAGGTGAGGTCACTGTCCAAGGCTTGCACTTTATAGTTTTTGTTGATATGCTAGCTTCTATTTTTGGTCTACCCCTATTAGGATGCCTTATCAGGCGTGATAGGCATAATTGGGAAGAGGAGCTCGATCAATTCCCCGATAAGGGGAAGAGCCTGGGGTGGGATAAAACCTCGTTGTATGCGTCTAGCCTCCCGAACCCATGGAAACATGCCATTATCCCCATCATGCAGTACATAACCTATGATGACCCAACCAAACCCCTGTGTAGCTTCCACTTGGGTTTTATCAATTACCTTCATGATAGTAGAGTGATCTGTGTCCCAGAATACCTCATGTACTCTCTCAATCTCACCCTGGAGAAGTGTCAAAATTTGGGCGGGTGACCCAGGCACTAGGGATTCCTTATTTTTCTATATAAGCATGCTCTAGTACACCAAACTTCGATGGAGAATATCCAACCCATGGCTGCCCATCACCCTCCAGAGAATCCCCCTTTCCCCGTCATGAGTCCCCTGGTGAACCCAGCCAGGTTGGTGGGCACCCGAAGCCCACACCAACCAGGAACGCCAAGAAAAATGAGTAAAAAGGTGGGGGCTTTGGCTCAAACTCCCATAGGTGGTAGGGCTTCAGCTAGGCTGAAGAAGCCCAAGACAGAGGTATCCTCCTCCTCAACCCAGGCAGTGTCGAAGGCCAAAAGTGAAAAGGAAGATCCAAAATACTAGTTGGTGTTGCAGCTGGTGGCATCCATCATCAACACAGCAGTGAAACAACTGCAGGAGACTTCCCGAATTCTAGGGAAGGCCACGGGATCCAGGAAGCATGAAGGTAAAGACTAATTTGTGGGGTCCTCGAGCGACGGGGGTTGGGTGTTGGATTGTGTGTGGTCCTACAGTTTTGTGGAATGTTGTCAGTAGATCCCAGTTTGGGGTAGGGCACCTAGTTAGGTGTCTGGTTACTAGTATGGGAGCTTTCCCTTGTAGGTCGGGGTGTATGGGTATGAAGTGGGGATGGGATCCCTCCTCTGGTGTCAAGGGGATTTTGTGTTTTGTGGGCAATCCCGCTGTAACTTTTTGTCTCAATGGCATAGTCACCAAGGCTACTATGTAATAAGGTTTTGGGTCCCTTTCAAAACCCATTTTGTAAATATTATTAACTTAGAAAAAAATGATCTTAGAATTTCTAAAAAGAAATCAAAACCTTTGTTGTCTCCACCAAAATAAATATTAAATGAACTCAAATATTTGACCCATACATCCACATCAGCACTCACTTTGTCTTTAATTTGAATATGGTAATAAGTCATCACTTTTATTTGCATGTCCTTCACTTCACGTTCAAAGGTTGTTTAAAGTTTTTTTTTTTTTTTAAAAGCAAACGATAATATATGATGTATAAAAAATTTTAATTTTTCATGTACGGCTTGACCTTTTATGTGGTCTTCCTTTTTTACTTTTCAAAAAAACATTAAAGTAAAATATACGATAAATAATTATCTTTAATTTTTCATGCACGACTATCAATTTTTTATTTAAAAAAAAAAAAATTATGTAAAAGCTAAAAATTTTATTCAAAAAATTTGATTAGCTTATATAAATTTATTTTGATATCTTATATTTCTTGGCAATATTCAAAATATAGTTTTTTGTTTTCTTTTATCTATCCAAGATCTCTGAATCCCCTGTTCTTTAAACTTTGCCTCCTTAATTGTATATGTCCTCTTCCAACAAATATTACTGAAGCCCTCTTTGTTATTTTTACTAAAAACCTGATATCTTTCATGTTGCATTTGATTCCATAGTTGTGCCCAAATGTCTTGTTTTACCTCTGTCATCGAAGATTCTTCCTGTCCTTTCGTCTGCACTGTTTCTAATAACTTCCTTAACATAATCCCCTATGTCCTCTCTTCTGAACTGAATTCCTCTTTAAAAATTATGTTGTTCTGTTCCAACCATATTTTCCAACAGATGAAGTCAATCCCTAAATTCCAAGTTGTGCTTAGTGTTTTGTATTTGAAGGTGTTATGTGACCAATAGTCCTAAAAATTACTACCATTAGGAGGATGCCATTATGTTTGGCTAAAGATGGAGTACCAAAAATTCTAGATTATGTAAGCATAGGAGTAATAAAAAAGGATGTGATTTATAGTTTCTATCTCTTGGAAGCACATTACACATCTACTGGGTCCAATGAACCCCTTTCTCCTCATTTTGTCCTAAGTCATAATGCTTTTGTGAGCAACCAACCATATAAAACCATTAATATTCGGCTAAACTTTTTGTTGTCATATTTCTTTCCAAGGATGTTGTTGTTAGGGTTGGTTCTTGCTACTTTGGTGAGCCTTACGGTAGCCTGCTTTCACTATGTAAGTGCCTTGTTTCTCATATCCCCATGCTAGTTTGTCAGGTCCATATTTCCATAGCCATATTCTTTTTTCTAGAATTTCTTTCAGCTCATGTTTTTTGGCTTCCCATTCTTCACCTAGCCACTGGTCCAAATTTTGCCATCTTCCTGAAGCTACTAGTTGTTGGCTTGGGGGGATGAGATACTGAGATATAAGAGTTTGGCCATGATTATGAAGAGTCTCTCTAATGCCACTAAGATGAGGGTATTTTTTGATAATAGAGGTGGGGGAGGGAATTCCCAAGAATCATTCCATAAATTGAATTTTCTCCCATCACCTACTTTCTAATGTAGGCTTCCTTAATTAGTGGGGCCCCTCTTCTGAGTGTTTTCCATATCTTTGATCCCACACCTATAACTAGAAATCATGGGACATCCTCCATTTAGTGTACAGGGTAATATTTAGCTTTTAGAACTTGATCCCATAACTGATCTGGCTTTGTGATCCACTGCCAGTATAACTTACCAATTAGTGCTAGTTTATTTGTTGTTGCAACTCTGATTCCAAGACCTCCCTCTTCCTTTGGTTGACAAACTTTCTCCCAGCTTACAAAAGCATTTTTTTTATTTTCTTGTGCTCTTGACCATATGAATTTTCTCATTAGTTTTTACAAATCTTTGAGTATGCTCTTTGGGGCTGCTAAAATGAAAATTTTTGTAAACTGGCATTGCTTGTAACATTGATTTCAAAAGTGTGACTTTGCATCCAAAGCTTAACCATCTATGAGACCAATGTGACAACTTTGAGAAAATTTTATATTTTATGGATTTCCAATATTTCTTTTTTAGGCTTTATTTTTCTTTCCCAAATAATCTAATGGACACGAGGCCATTGAGAACCTAAGAATGTTTGCTATTTTATCTCTGATTCTCTTATGTACATTAAAGAATATAACTTTAAAATTTTCTTCATTTAGAAGTTGGCCAGTGATTGCAGTGTAGCAGTCTAATATTTCTCTAATAATGATTGATTCTTTTATTGTTGCTTCCCCCATAATCCTATATCATCTACGAATTGTAGATGAGTGTTAGCTATATCTCTATTTATTTGAATTCTTGTAATGTTGGTATTTGCTTTTTTCTTCTGTATAAGTCTTTTAAGTTCTTTTACAAAATAATGAAAAAATATGGAGACAGAGGATCTCCTTGTCTAATTCCTCTGTTGTTCTTGAAAATTGGGGAGGGGGTTCCATTGATGAGCACTGAAAAGGAGACTGTGCAGATGCATTCAAGTATCCTTATTTAGGAGATATGATATTTGGTGATATAGATTTTAGTCAATTCGCTATTACCTTGGTGATGATCTTGTATATCACATTGCAGAGGGCTATTAGTCTGTAATTAGTTAGATTCTCCATATCTCCTCCCTTTGGAATCAAAGCTAGAAAAGTATGGTTGAGGAATTTGAGAATCCTACCAGTGGATCTGGCTTCTTCTATTGCTCTAGTTATATCTTCTCCCAAAAATCTTTGTAGAATTTTATTGGTAATCCATCAAGACTAGGGGCATTTCATGATTGCATGGAGAAGATTATTTATTTTACCTCTTCTTCTTTGATCTCTTTCATAAGCTCCTCATTTTTCTCTTGAGAGACTAGTATGGGGATACTTTCCAATATTTCCTCCTAGGATTGTTTTGACAGATGTGGATTTGTAGTAAACAAAGTGGAGAAATACTCATTTGCTACTTTTTGCATACCTAAAGTGGTGTTTTCTAGGAGTCCTTATGCATTGTTTAAAGCATCAATTCGATTATAGTGTTTTCTAATTGTGGTCGACTAGTGAAAGAACTTTGTATTCCTATCTTCTTCTTGAAGCTAAGTAATTCTAGATCTCCGCTTCCAATAGGTTTCTTCTTTCTTATCTAGTCCATCTTCCTCCTGCATTAAGATATTTTTATGGGAGAGTAATTCCTATGAAAGGGATTCCAGACGAATTCTTTTTGCAACTCCTTGCATTCTCTTGACTAGCTCTGCTCTTTGTTGCTGAAAATATGATTTTTGGAATTTGCTCCAATTTTTCAATTTATATTTGATATATTTTAATTTGGAGTGTAGCTGGAATTGTGCCTTTCCAAATGTTGGTTTCCCTTGCTGCTACCATTGCTGAACTAACTCTGGTAATTCCTAGTTTAGAAGCCAAAATTTCTCAAATTTGAAGGGTCGGCCATTTTTTTGATCGGTGTATTCTGTTTGTGATATTTAGATGTACCAGGAAATTATCGAAAGATAACAAGTTTATGATTTTTGAATGACAACTCCATAATTGGTGAATTTCTTCCTCTATTAATATCCTATCTAATCTTGATTTTATTGCTTGGTCTCCTTTCCTTTTATTGGTCCAAGTAGTACCACATCTTGGAGGTGGAATGCCAATCAGATTTAAATTATTAGCTTAGATAATAAGGAGTTTGTCCTTCTCACTGATATGTTTAGACCTCCCTCTTGGTCATTCACTGACATCTTGGTATTGATGTCTCCACCCACCAGAAACCTATATTCTGGGTAAGATTCTCTAATAGTCTGGATTGACTTCCATTGGGTTTTTTATTCTTGCACTTACTGCATCCCATAAAAGTTAATAATTAGCCAGACTGAGTCTGATTCTCTATCTCTCAATTTGGTCATCAAGATCCCTCTAGCTGATGCTACCTACCTACTGAAAAGTATATCTATTACACAAAGTGGCCATTCCTCTATAGAAACCATGGAAATATTGGACCTCATAGTCTCCATTCCTCCAACATCTCTTGGATATTGTTTACATTGCTTTTAGTGATGCTCTATTTTCCTATAATAAAACCACATTTGGATGGTTATCTTCTATCATGTTAATAGACAATTGTCTAGGGTGACCGTTTAATCCCCTTACATTCCATATGTGTATAATAATTGGTAACTCATGTTGTAGAAGTTGGCTATGGGTTTAACCATACCTTCCTCTCTCAACTGTTTTCCTTGTTGTATTTTTTATTTTTTTGTCTTTCTACCTACTCCTTGAGAGTTTGCACTTTTCAGCCTTTTCTCTATTTGGCTTATCCTAAGGGTTGGATTTTCTCTTTTTTTTCTTCGCTATTCCTATAATTACGTCCTTAGATGTATGTGGCTCTTTATTATACAGTACTAGTGCTCCTTTTATATCTGGTTGTGGCTGCTCTTTATATTCTATCTGTTGTTCTTTGGTTGATACAAATTGTACCTATATAGATTATCATTCTTCTACCCGTCTCATTACTTTTAGGTATTGTTGTATTTTGTATTTGTATGTTGTAGATGATGAATAGGTTTATGCATAAGGGGTTGGACTCAAAATATACTTGTAAAAAAATGGCAAATCCTAATAAAAATCAAGGTGAATCAAGGCGAATCCTAAGCAAATTAAATCAATCATCTTCACACCAAAATTTGGGGTATTTGAAACCCTAAAAAGTAAGGTCATATTTGGGGAATAATTTGACCTATTAAATCACCTTATAACTTCATAAAAACACCACCATTAGATTAGGCTTGAAAAGAGCTTTCCAATAAGTACAAATATGCCTATGTTTGGATATATATTGTGGCAAATTGACCCTAAGAAACAATTGGTCCTAAAAATTTTAGGCGAATGGGCCGATATTGAGGGTCCTCATATTTGCCAATTTCCAATTTTGGAAATTCTAATATTTACCTAGTTTGTGAATATTTACCACTTTGCATAACCCTGATGATGAACCTTTTCTGCTACCGATTTCTCTAGATTTTTGTGTGGTTTGATTGCGGTAGTTCCTCTCCTTCCATTAGATCATCTAGCTTGAGGGTCTCATATTTGTTGGATAGGGCCCTTCCTTTTTAGTGTTGATTTGTATTTCCTCCCTTATGTTGATTTCTTCCTCTTTCCTAGTAATTATTTTTTGTTCCTTTTCTCATAAGCGTCTCAAATCCTTGTTTGTTTTCTTTTTGTTGAGGTGGGTTTCCTAGGTTTGGATTCGCTGGATTTGTCTCTCCTTTGGCTAGTTTGGGGCAGTCTCTCACCAAATATTCATATTCATGACATGCTCTACATATGAAAGGCACCGATTCATAGTCTATTTGTTGTCTGCATATATTCCTTCCAACTTTGAGGTCAATTTTCACTGGCAATGGTTTTCCCAAGTCCATCTCCACACAAATTTTGGTATACGTTGTTGATCCTCCTCCCGCTAATTATCTTGATCTACCTATGTATTTGCCCAAGATATTACCTATCAACTCCAAAATTTCCTCTTTCCAATATTCTAAAGGAAGTGCAAATAATTTTAGCCAAATTGGAGCTGCCAAGGGTTCAGTTCTAGGATCAAAAGTGGATCGTCATGGTTGCTTGAATAGATATGTAGGGCCTATGTTATACGAACCTCCCTAAAAAGCTTTGTCCTTGTTAGATATCATTATGAATTCAACTACAAAGTATTTGTTTGGTAATGTGAAGATATCCAATTCCCCTTGTGGTTCCCAATGCTTTCTAGCCCAGGAGTACAAGAACCTTGCAAAAGGTCAGAGTCCCACAAACTTGCATATTAAGGTATGCTTGGATTTATACACAATCTCATCTACTACGAGTTCTTCTATAATTTCTAGCACTGGGATTGTTTCTATCTAAGGTAAAAATCCATTTCTTTTGGCTTGTTCAGCTTTAGTCTCATTTATTTTACCCGTGACTTGTAGGATTTTTTGGGCATGTTATCCTATATAATCTCTCTTTTCGTTACTGCCTCTAACTACTTTCGCAAAGGATTGTGTATTAGGTCCCTTGGGACTCTGAGTCCTTACCGCAAAAGTCTCCTGTGTGAACCCTCTTAACGAGGATTCTCCCATTGTATTCTCCTTATGTGAACCCTCCTTGCAACTGAAACTCTGAAAAAAACCCTTACTTTAATCCTAACAATATTTTATGCTAATTTTATAGTGATAAGGTTGGAACTATGTTCAGAATTTCGTTGTAAACAAGATAAATACATACATACTAGGGGTTTAGGGCTTGGCTCTTGGTTCTTGGATGGATATTCTTCCACTTGATGGATTGTCTTCCTTAGGTAGGGCATCGTATTTTATTATGATTATTCAAATAAATAAATTCTTTTAAGAGGATGTATATTTTTTTTGGTATGGTTTGATCTTTCATGTGATATTATCTTTTTTGTTTTGTTTTATAGGAGAGTTGGTTACAACCACATTATTTTTAGTAGGTAGAAAATGAAGGGTTCAAAATAAAGGGGGCTACATCCATCAAACCTATTCCACCTCGTTGTTTTATAGCTCGGTGTGAAATGGACAACCGAGTGATTGACCTTTCATGGGATATTGTTATTGTCTTATTTTTTAAAGTCTTTTTTAGTGAAGGTAAGATACGATGTATTTTACGCAAATTCGATTTTTCATGTGACATTGTCACTCTCTTACTTTCTCAAAGTTTTTTTTCTAAGGAGGATAAAATAAAATGCATTCTTGCATACTGCTTGATCTTTTATGCGATTAACCTTTTATTTTTCAAAATTATTTTTCACGATGAAGGATAAGATAAGATGCATTCTTACATACAACTTGACCTTTCATGTGATATTGTTGCTTTTCAAAGTATTTTTATCAATTTCTTGACCTTTCACTTGACATCATTACCTCCTACTTTTCAAAAAAAAAAAAAATCGCAATGAAAAATAAGATGAGCTGCATTCTTACACACAACTTGACCTTTGATGTGACATTGTCACTTTCTTACTTTTCATAGTCTTTTTTACTTTTCATAGTCTTTTTTCAAGTGAAAGATAGACAAAATGCATTCTTGCATAAGGCTTGCATAAGGCTTGAAAGAGACAAAATGCATTCTTGCTTAAGGCTTGCATAAGAGACAAAACACATTCTTGTATAAGGCTTGGCCTTTCATGTGACATCATCATCCTCTTCCTTTTAAAATATTTTTTTTTTCTACGGTGAAGGATAAGATAAGATGCATAACCACCTTTAATTTTTTTATGGACGGTTTAGCCTTTTATGTGACATCTCCATTTTCTTACTTTTCAAAAAAAAAATTCTTCGGATAGGTTTTTTCTCTTTAATTAAATCAATTTAACATCATATTAAAAACATTGTAAAACCTTTTTACAGGATTTTTTAAATTTTGATATAAGTTTTTAAGTCTTATTAAATATAAATAGACAATAAAACAATGACATTTATTATGATACACTTTAAAAAAAAATAAAAATAAATTGATAGGTGATTCCTCTTCAATTACATCAATTTAACATTTTATTAAAAACACAGTAAAACCTTATTATAATAATAAGATTTTTTTAAGTTTTAATGTAAGATTATAAGTCCTATTAAATATAAATAGATGAATAAAACAATCACATTTATTATTTTTATGGACGATTTAACCTTTCATGTGACATCTTTATTTTCTTACTTTTCAAACTTTTTTTCTTTAATTTTTTTTTTAAATAAATGATAGGTGTTTCTCTTTAATTACATCAATTTAACATTCTATTAAAAACATTGTAAAAAATTATTACAATGATAAGATTTTTTAAAATTTGATTGTTTATAAATCTTATTAAATATGAATAGACAATAAAACAATGACATTTATTATGATATACTTTTCTTTTCTTTTTCTTTAATTTTTTAAAATAAAGTGATAGATGTTTCCTCTTTAATTACATCAATTTAACATTTTATTAAAAACACAGTAAAACCTTATTATAATAATAGGATTTATTAAAGAATGATGTAAGATTATAAGTCCTATTAAATAGTTAAATTTTGAACCTTAAATATCTCACAAAAATCAAAACATTTACCATTGCAGTAAACTTACAACTTGATATACAAATAAATTAATTTTTTTTTATATTCTTAGAAAAATAAATTATTTTTTCTCTATCATGTCAAATTAAATTGTTTGTGTTCGATAATAATATTTAGTTACAACTGATCTCTTTTATATATTTTAATAAAAAATAAAACTCAATCTTTATATATCATTTTTAAAAACAAATATACATGTAAATAATTAGGGAGACATAATTAGAGTCTCCCTGGAAATTTCAAAGGCGTGTTGGCTGTTCTCTACTTCCCTTTATTTACCTACATTGTTAGATATTTTCCCTAAAATAAATCAACCTAGCGTTCTGCTCAGACCTGCAGAGCTTCTAAGAATTATCATCATTGACTTATATATGTTGTTTAATTTTTTAATTTCTTACTCTTTAATTTCAAATAATTTTTTTATAATATATGTTATTTTTTTTTTGTTTTAGTAATGAATTTATTTAAATAAATATAATGTTTTAAAAGAGTTTTTATCCTTCCAATGCGACTTTGCTCATCAATTCTGGTATTATTGGTGGGAAGTGTGGAATCAACCTTGTTGGCGTAGTTGATTTTTGAAGGAGTATGGGGCGACCTCCTGCACTAGCTTTCTTTTTACAAGTTGGGTGGATCATTGGTACTTCGTGCATTTTTTGACAGATTTGGCTTGAACGGAACCCTCAGATTTTCAAGGGAAGGAGTTAACTGCTTCTCAGGTCTGGCAGAGGATTTTACGAATGATCAAGGAAACTGTGTCTGCAAAATGTCAGATTATTTCTCCCGTGGACCAAGCGGAACGTCAGATCATGGAAATATTAGGTTTGTTGGTTAATGGTCCTAGTCCTAATGTCTCTTGTAGACGGATGGGTCACAGTAATCGGGTGCAGAGGGCTGGTAAATGGAATCTGCCTCCTCCGGGAGTGTTGAAGATCAATACGAATGGATCTTCCTGGGGTAATCCGGGTAATGCTGGTATTGGTGGTGTGGGGCGAGACAGTAGTGGTACTGTCCTATTTTTTTTTCTCTTGCTTTAAGAGATATCATTCTAATAACTTCATGGAAGCCCTTACGCTTTTATATGCTTTGGAACAAGGGTATGCTTTGGGTTGGCGTCGAATTTTTTGTGAATCTAATTCTCAGATTGTTATAAATTTGTTGAATTCTAGGGATAGTCTTCATGGTATTTGGCGGTTGAGTTGGATTGCTCGGCAAATTCTCAATATCTCTGCTCACTTGGAGTTCATTTCTTTTGTGCATATTCCCCGAGAGTGGAATGGGGTAGCGAATTTGTTAGCTAAATGGGCTTCTGAGTTTCAGGATGGTTGGGATGTTCAGAATTAGTCTCAACTTTCTTCTGATTGCTCTCAATCTCTCTCTTCTTTATTTAGAGCTGATATGTCTGAATAGCTTCTTCTTCTTCTTTGTATCTTGGATGTTTTGCTGAGTTAATAAATTTTTACCCTCTTTTTAAAAAAAAATGGTTTTTGTTCTTTTATAAGGTAAAATAAAGCTATTTAGGTATTAGAAATTATTTATAAGTTATTATTGTACCTTTTACAGTATTCAATTTTTTTTAAGACAAAGATTATAACTTGTGGCTAAGATTATTGTAAATATATTACAATTAGCTACAAATCACAATTAAAAATATTTCTATCATTTTTCCTAGTTGAATTAGGTTAGGATGAAAGTTATAAGAGAGGATCCATCTTTGGTCCTCTTCTCTAAGCACATCTCAATTTACCAACCAATCTGCCACAATGTTACCCCCTCTATAAGTGTCTGAAAATCTAAAATTCTCTAGAGATTTTAATATTTGTAGCGTGTCCTCAATGATACTTGATACTTATCAAATTATTGTAGCTTTCCCTTTCGAACAATTAATAATAATTAGAGTCTCCCTCTACCACAACTTCTTCACTCCTATGTTTATGTCTACCTTTACCCCAACAAGGGTTGCTCTAGCCTTACCCTTGTGGTTGGTCATAGTGCCTAGATATTTAGTAACGCCCTTCACTATAACATCACTGCTATTCCTAATAAATTCCCCTTGATTTACTTGGGTTACCTTTGGAAGCCTCATATGAAATTCAATTTTATCTATTCCTCTTTAAGGGGATGCCATCTAACTTGACCTCTAAAATCCATCCTTTTTTATTAAAGGGTTTAATATTCTACTTCAAGACTATATTCGCCTCCTCACCAAATTTAGGTTTTTCCTTTAGCTTTATAATCAACAAATTATCTACAATGGATCCTTAATGGTTTGAGTATTTATATTGTAGGTATTTTATCTTCTCTAGATAGTCTTCTATTTCTCTCTAACCAAATATCCTAAACATAATAAAATGAAATGAGATCCCAAATCATGTTTAATCTGCTACTCTTGAATGACCTTTCCAATTGTTGTAGCTAGTTTAACATGTTATGCAATAGGACCCAACTCGTTTCCATTTCTAGAATTATATCACTAAGAACCTTCAATGTGTACTTACATTCTAACATAATTTGTTTCAAATCCTTAATTAGCCTCATATAAGTAACATCTACTAAGGAAGTAGAAACATCATTTTTCAGATTGTCCACAATCAAAGTTTTATTTTACGATGCCAACCAAAGAAACATAACTATATTTGGAATAACTTTCTTACCCCATAATTTCTTCTATGGAAATACTCTACTCATTTTGCCAAGAGTAAATCATAGGCTGATTGACACTAAAGACATCCTCATGGTAATGACCTTAGATAATAAAATATTTCTCTAAGGATGAACACACATGAAAAGTTCTCAATTTATGATTGAGTTTATTAAGAGCCTCTACATTTTGTAAATTTCCTATTAATTTCTTCCATCCTAACCCTCATTCCTTTCTTTCTATGTAATCACAAACCAAACTATCATATTCATTCTCCAATTCATTCTTGATTTTGGACATTTTTCTATTCTTACAAAGTGAATGGTTTTCTAGCCAAGCATCCTCCCAAAAGTAAAAATTTAATCCTTTAACTATTTTTCATATGAAACCCTTCTAAAGTATGTCTCTACTTCTTACACAATGATTCCACAAATATGAGCCACTACAAGGGAATATAGTAGTCAAAAACCCTTTATGCATCTTGATTGTCCAAATACTTGTCCTTTATGATTCTTGCCCATAATGAATCCCCTTCGTTGATGATATTCCTTTACAACTAAATTTTTCTTACCTGAATTAGAAGATTACCCTTTCATCTTTCTAACTTTTGCTAAAATTTGTCTTGTAATGGGTCCCAAACATTATCCTTACATATACTATTAAACATTGATATACCAAGATAAACTAAAGGAAGAACTGAAATATTACATCCCAACAATCTAGTTATTCTCCTTGGCTTGTCCTTGGGAGTGTTCACACTTTGCCTTTTCCAAGTTAATCATTTGGTGAGACACCTTTTCATAAAGGTTGAGAATCTTTCTAAACCGTCTAGTTTTTGCTATAGAGGATATACCAAGGATAATCATGTCATCAATAAATCTCTAGTCGTAAATGTCTTTGATAGATATAGAAGCTTTCAATACACTTATCTTACCTGAATTTTGGACCACTTCAATACATCTTCCCAAAGCTTCTACTATAAGAATAAAATGGAAAGATGATAAGGGATCCCCTTTCCTCAATCTTGTGCTACTCCCAAAGAATCTTCTATTAAACCTAAAATTTATTGAGTGCTTTACCCAAGATGCTCTAAGAAACCCTATCATAAGCCTTATTCACATCTAACTTGAGAACCATATCTTATATTTCAAATTTATCCATGGAATATAATGTTTCGTGAAAATTTATAACCCTATCTAAAATCTCTCTCCTTTACAGCACCTCCTTGTTGCTTTGTTATGACTTGTGGAAGGATAATCTTCAATATTGATGCAATTACCTTTGAAATTATTCTATAAATGGAATTACAAAGGTTGATTGGCCTAAAGTCCTTGAAGCTTTTCAAGCCCTGTTTCTTAGGAATTAAGACCAAAAAGGTGTTATTATACTCTTTCGTAATATTTCTTGAAAGATGAGTGTTGCGGACTAGATTGTGTTCAACCCACACTTTGGGCATAGTGACCACCTGCTGCAGTTGTTGGACGCATCTAGTGCCCACACCTCATAGGGAGCATATATTCTAGGAATTCTGAGGAGCATGGGACGCAGATCCATGGATGACCTTGGGGTAATTTACAAAGATTAACCCCTTTATTGTGTGTCTTCTTGTTGCTTCTTTCTAACCTAGCCTAGTTTTATATTGAAAAATGGTTGAGAGGAAAACATTAAAGGAAAATATTGAAAACCTATCTATCCTAGACTAAAGGTGGTGATGCACCAAGAAAATAAAACTCTCTATGAATTACTAGAATAAATGACCACATGAAACATCCATGCCATGGAATGAACATGTCTCATCATAACACATACATTCTCTCTTATGAAACTTGTAGAAGTAAGGGGCATATACTAGCCACAAAGTTGCCACACAAATTTAAATACATACAAAAGAATAGGGTAGAAATAAAATTGCAACATCTTTCATATATTTTTTAAAACCAATGGAGTACATATGCTATAAAATAAAAGGGCTTAGAGGCCTATACATAGAATGACTTGGGGTTCAAGTCCAAAATACATAAAGAGGTGAGAAAAGAAGTCTAACTAGGCCAGATACTAGGCATGAGGATCTTTCATTCTTCTCTTCTAATTTTACAATGCAAAAGGTTAAGATATAGACAAAAACAAGGAACTTTTCCCTCCCATAATTCAAAATACCTCTTTCAAAATTCTTGCTCTTGATCTACCAAATTGAATGCAACTAATCTTAAGGTTTCTATATTTGGATTTAGTGTACGAAGGCCTGGATATTTTGGAGGTGAGACTATGTCACCTTCATCAGTTTTCCATGTTGGGAATCTATAATGATGAGACACAAAGATCTTAAATTAAGGTTATAAATATCATGTTCACTTCTTAATAGGATTCATACTAATGTATTTAATTTTATACTTCTTGGTAGGAGAAGAACCATACACTCAAGAAGACCAAACACCTTAGCACAGTGTGCAAGGTCTAGGATTGTGATCCCAAATGGGGGTTGTGGGGGGGCAACAACCCACCATGAGGGGGTTAGGGGGTTGGAGCTCCCAAAGAAAAACTTATCCTAAATTTTTAGAGCATAGTTATAGGTAGCCTAATCAAAGTTTGATTATCAATCATGTATGCACGATCTTCTTTTTACACCTTTATTGAGGTTATGAATTTTAGTTTCTTGGTTTGGTTGATGTTCCTCATGGTGATATTCCTTTGAATTTTTGATTAGAGTTTTGGTTATTACTAACGGATTGAGATTATAGATATTTTTATTTGGTAGTTGTGCCTAAGTTTTCTTTCTAGTTCTAACTATTCTACGCAAAAAAATATCTTGAACCTTCATTGAGACTTTGGTTGGCTACCTTGAGGGTATGTTTACTAGATATTTACACTTACCTTTTCCCAAGATCTTTTTTGGGAATCTTATTTTCTTTGTTTACAATCTTATCTTTTCGATGTCTCTTAAGATGTTGGGAACTTAGTCATGCTCTTTCTACATCTGATTTTTCCTCAATCTTTGGATAGTCTACCTTCTATCGGATCGATATTTTATTTTTTCCCAAGACATTACTTCATCTGAGTTTAGTGTGAATTCACTACAGTGAGACTCTTGAACCGTAGCCACCACATCATCTCTGGCTATAAGCCAAAATGCTAAAATAAAACCTACCTCAAATCCATCTGGCCTTGGTGCCTCTTTCTTTTCAAAGAGAAAATAACACATTTTTCTTCTTCCTCACTAACTTCACTCATTAGACTTCCATTATTATCCCTAGTTATTAATTTGTGTATGGGTTGTAATATATTACACATAGGTTTATCATCATCCTCTCCATATTTAGATAACAAAGACTTGAAATAATTTTTTTTACTTGCTTAATCTAGACTTCTTCCTTAGCTATCTCCCCATTACCCTATAAGATTTAAATTATTTTAGTTGCACCCCTATGCTTGAGAGTAGAAACATGAAACATATTTGTGTTTCTATCCCCCTCTATGAGCCATTTATTTCTAGATTTTTACTTCCAAAATGTTTCTTCCCTTGCTATCACAATATGTAATTTAGATTTAAGTTCTTGTTCTTTCTTAAAATGTTGAGCATCCATTTCATTCCCATTAATTTATTTCTCTAATTAGATACGTTCTGTTAGAACAATGAACAATTGGAGGTATTGTATTTAGCATATTAAATAAAGTTTACAATGTCGGGAATAGCACCGACGTAAACTAAACTATTACAGGAGTTGTAACAGTAAACCTAAATAATGTAATATAGAAAAAATATTACGCTAACATCCCCCCTTATTACATTATTTGGATAATTGAATAACTTCTAGCTATACTAACATCCCCCCATAACATTATTGTGAAATACATAGAGAGCTGTGAAATAATTCAAATTTGACACGTGCAAGTGCCTTAGTGAAAATATCTGCAACTTGAGCATTGGTGGAGATGTACTAAAGCTGAATTCGGTGTTTTGGTACTTCGTCTCGAATAAAGTTACATTGTGTGTCAATGTGCTTGGTTTTCTCATGATGTACTAGATTCTTAACAAGTTTTAAAACACCCTGGTTGTCGCAGAACAAGTATATTGGAGATTTTGATGGATGACCCATACTTTTCAGAATGCGACGCAACCATATCACTTCGCACATAGCTTCACGTGCGATGCAATATTCTACCTCTGTTGATGAAAGAGAAACCACCTGTTGCTTCTTGCTGTGCCAAGAGATAGGACCAGATCCAAGATGAAAAATATATCCTGAAGTTGACTTGTGATCATCATATGACTCGGCATAGTCGGAGTCCGTGTATCCTTGCAAGAAGAATTTGTTATTCTTCTTGTATTCTAGGAAATATTCCATAGTACCATAGACATAATGAAGAACATGTTTTGCTACTTTTTAATGTGTGGTATTAGGCTCGTGCAAGAACCTCGAAAGATAGTTGACAACAAATACGATATCTAGCCTAGTATTGGTAAAATATATGAGACTCCCAATCAACTGGCGATAGAGAGTACCATATACCTGAGGTGAATCATCATATCACGATAACTGAATTCCTGTCTCCATCGGAGTTGCCATTGACTTGCAATTAGTCATGCGATATTTTTCCAACAGTGTCTTGGCATATTTTTTTTGAGACACTTTGATGTAGTGCTCCTTATGGCTTACTTCTAGACCAAGACAATAATGTAGAAGTCCAAGATCTGACATCTCAAAATATTGACACAAGTCTCTTTTGACAGTAGAGATCATAGTTTCTGAACTCCCTGTAATGAGCAGATCATCAACATAGAGTACAAGCAACACTATTTCAGAACCTTATTTCTTAAAATAGAGGTTTGCATCTGAAGGATATCTCTTAAAACCATGTTGTAGGAGGTGATTATCCATTTTTATATACCAAGCTCGAGGAGCTTGTTTCAAGCCATATAAGGATTTGACCAATTTGCACACTTTCTGCTTTTGGCCTTCCTATACAAATCCTTCAGGCTAAGTCATGTATACTTCTTCTTGGAGATCACCATTTAGAAAAGCACTCTTGACATACATTTGGTGAACTTTCCACCCATACTGTGCTACCATGGCACAAATGACTCGAATTGTGGTCATCCGAGCAGTAGGTGCAAAAGTTTCCTCATAGTCAATGCCTTATTTTTGAGCATAGCCCTTTGCAACAAGACATGCCTTATGCTTATCAATTGTCCCGTCTGCATTGTACTTGACTTTATATACCCATTTGCAGCCAATGGGCTTCTTTCCTTGTGGCAGATCAACAAGCTCCCAATTTTTGTTCTTTTTCAGAGACTTGTACTCATCATCCATAGCATCCTTCCATTGTGGCTTGCTAAGAGCATCTTGTATAGAAACAGGTTCATGTTCATTCATTGAAGACATAAACACCCTATCATCATCTATATCCATATCATCTGTTTCTTTATGTGGAGTTACAGAAAGTTCCTCAAAATATTGACAAAGATCATCAACCTCACTAGTCTCTGCTGCTGCTCTTTCCCTTTGAGCCATACTGCGAGTACGAGGTCTATCCAAAGTCAAATTTGGTGGAGTGGATAAGTTTGTGTCCTTGATTGTACTTGTATACCATTTTGGATTCTTATTTTGTGGTGATAAAGAAGAGGTGGAAGGACCTCCTATTTGTGTTGACGAAGGAAACTTCTCTTCCTTAGATTCCACAAGATCTAGGTATACATTAGATGTGCTTTGTGATGTGAAAGCTTCATCAAAAACAACATCTCTACTGACATGAATTTTATTTGTCAAAGGATCTATCAAACGATAACCTTTAGAGTGCTCATCATAGCCAAGAAAAATGCATCTCAATGTTTTCTCATCTAGCTTCTTCCTTTTGTCTTTCGGTATGTGCATGAAAGATTGACACCCAAAAATACGAAGATGAGATATGGAGGGTTTACGACCACTCCATGCTTCCTATGGAGTTATTCCTTTTAGGGCCTTTATGGGTGCCCTATTCAATAGATATAATGAAGTGGTGACTACTTTTGCCCAATATTGTTGCCCAAGAGTAGCTCTTGTGAGCATACAACGAACCATTTCCATAATAGAACAGTTCCTCCTCTCAGAAACTCCATTTTTCTGAGGAGTGTAATCAGTAGTTAATTGTCTTGAGATTCCATGCTTAGTTAAGAATGCTGAAAATTATTTAGAGGTAAACTCCCCCCCTCGATCTGAGTGGAGGGTTTTTATAGAAGTCCCTGACTCCTCAATAGATTTCTTGAATTGCTAGAAGAAATCAAAAGCCTCAAATTTTAGTCGAAGAAAGAAAACCCACATCTTTCTTGAGTAGTCATATACAAATAACTGAAAGTACCTCTTCCCCCCACAAATGTTGGGTGTGAAAGGACCGCACAGATCGATGTGAATCAACTCCAGAGGTTTCTGTGCTCTTGTTGAGCTCTTCTCAAAAGGTACTCGATGATGCTTTCCTGCCAAGCAGTCAGAGCACACTAACAATATGGAAGAAATGGAAGGAAGACCCTTTACCATATCATACTTAGTAAGCTCAAGTAAGTAGCCAGAAGTAAGATGCCCATATCTCTTGTGCCATAGGGAAGTTGCATCCTTGGTAGAGACTGTCATGGAAACATGGGGAGTAGAGATAGCATCTAGAGAAAATAAGCCATGCTTATAGGAAGTTGCAATCTTCTTACCCTTACTGGTGATTGTACAACACTTGTTGCCATCCTCAACATGAAAGTTGACAACCATATTTTTATCCAGGATTTGTGTGATCGACAACAAATTGTTAGCCAATCCTAGAACATAGAGGACTTTGTCAATCTGACACTTGCCATCAGGAAGAGTGACTAAAACTGTACCATCTCCTTGAATCTTGTAGGTTTTGTCATCAGTAATAGTGACAGGTCTACCCTCTTTGGCCACAAATGATTCAAACCATGATCTGTTGCCAGTCATATGCTTACTAGCACCAGAATCGATATACCATACAAGATTCTTCTCCTTGGAGGTTGTGGTAGTCATGAGCACCTTGTGTACCCATTTAAAATCTGAGTCAGATTCTTCAACAACAACATTCACCTTGGGTTGCTTATTCTTGTTTTGTGGTTTGTTCTGGCCTTTTTGCTTATTCTTATGCCAACACCTGTTGGTGTCATGGTTGTCTTTATCACAAATTTTGCAATACCCCTTATTCTATTGAGGTTGTTTTCCCTTTCCCTTTTGAATCCTGTTGAGAATTACCTCCTTTCTAAAAATTACCTTTCTTCTTAGAACCCTGTCGGTTGGAGTATAGGGCTGTATTAGAAGAATCATCCTTGTGAAGTTGGCGTGCCTCCTGTTGTTGAAGCAAATTGACCAAATCAATAAAGGTAATATGTCATTGTGACAACTGAATGGAGGTGATCAACATATCAAAGGAATCAGGCAAAGCTCTCATGACTATTGAAGTGAGAATCTTGTCGTCCACTGTATCTCCCAAAGAATTCAATTTGTCTTTCAATTCAGAAACTCTGCAAATAAAGAGTTCAACTGTCTCACCTTGTCTCAAACTAAGATTGTGAAGTTTTTTTTTTAAGATGAAGAATGGTGGAATCATTCTTTCCCTCATAAATGGTTTGAAGGGCATCCTAGGACTCTTTACCACTTGCTTTGTCAGCTATATGAGGTTGAACTTCATCTAAAACAGCAAACAAAATGAGCACTTTTGCTAGACTGTCTTTCTTATCAAATGAGATTTGATTAGTAGTGAGAGCTGTGGATCCAACTGCTGGTGAAGGTCTCATTGGTGCTCCAGAAACATCCCATAAATCTTCCATGATGAGGACTAACTTCATTTTGTTTTTCCATGGTGTATAATTAGGACCTTTCAATAACTGATGAGCATTAGTCATTAACTTTGCAGCAGAAGCCATAGTGAAGGTTCCTTATATCACCAATTTGTCACCCTTTCTATATACATTAATGCCAGGCTGTTATACCATACAAAATACTCGCCCTTACATGAGGGAGACTAGGTATTTTGAAAAATTAGAAAAAATTGCCCGCCCTTATGTGAGGAAGACTATAGGTAATTTTTAAAGATTATATGATACGTGGTACTTAGGCGGTACTGAAAATGAATCATCTTGTTGATGGCACCTACCATAGAAAGTCATCAATCCTCATGCATGGGGCGTAAATTCCCCTAAACACTGTGGATGTCAGAACTCTCGTCAGGATTTATGCCTAAACACAAGAACGATTAGGGTAGTGGATGGAGTAAAAAAATAGCAAAATGACAAACTTATATCTCCCCGACGATTGATAGAGAACAAGCTCAGATGTTATTATGGCAACTATATTAGGCAACGGATACAGTAGTGCAAACACGATAGCTTTACTTGTAAGTGCTGGCCAGAGGTATCACAAATATCGAATGCTGCAGTGCAATAAATTTCATGGATGAGTTTTAATTATTCCGGGGACTTTGGGAGTGAATTTGATTTTTAAATTTTAATGAAGTAGTGCAAAATAGAAAGAAAATGCAACCTAAAACATAAAATTGCCCTCAAGAATTACCCGTAGGTGTCGGGTGCGGCCGAAAATGCACCTTTACAATAATGCCAAAAATTTGCTCTTTTCCAAAAAAAAAAATTACTCATTCCCCCCTTGATTTTCCAAAAAAAATCACTTCCTCACTTTGGATAAATTATTTTCACAATTTTTTTATAATTAAGGTTAAAAAAATACTTTTACTTAAATTTACCATAGTAAAAAAAAACTATGGAATAAAAAAATTAAAGTAAAAAAAAAAAAAAATTAACCTTAAATAAAAAAAAATTAAATGAAAAAAAAATTTACCCTTTTTTTTTTTGATGAGGGGGGTCAATGGGGCTTGAACCCATGACCTATGGGTTCCCAGAACCCACCACATGGATCAATTTCCAGTGATCCAGTGGGCTGATCTGGGTTCCAAACCCAGGCCCTACTCTTTGAGGCGCTAGATGCACCTCTCCGTTGCACGGCCGCCCTGGGTGGCGCTCAAGCGAGGCTCAGGCATGGGAGCCTAGGCGTCCTCTACTATAGGCGACGACAGGGCCACATATTCGTCTTCTATGGGTGGCGGTGGTGCCACGACTTCCTCTACTGCAGACGGTTGTCTGTAGCTATTGCGTGGCTGTTTGCATCGTGCAGCTATCGCATGGCTGCAGCAGGGGTCGCACGGCTACAATGGGGGTCGCGGGGCTTGGGTAGCCACAGGTAGCACGCGGGGGAGGGGGATGTCACGAGGGTGGTGGCGTGCGGGAGTGGGTGGTGCTGGTGTGGGGAGTTCACGCGGGGGAGCTCTCCAGCCCTTAAAAAAAATATTTAAAGCTTCCAGCCTTAAAAAAATAAATTTCTCCAGCTCGCTTTCGACTGCACTTCTTCGTAAAATTTTTGCCTCCTCTCAGACTGGCTCTGATGCCATGTTAGAAAAACAAACAATTGGAGGTATTGTATTGAGCATATTAAATAAAGTTTACAATGCCAGGAATAGCACCGGCGTAAACATAACTATTACAAGAGTTGTAACAGTAAACCTAAATAATGTAATATAGACAAAATATTACGCTAACACGTTCTTACCTCAAGATTTTCTTTTGTCTAAAAATATTTAAGAAAATAAGCTTATTCCAAACATTGATATCCTTCTTCACATGCTTAAGCTTACTTGCAACAATGAACATCTTAGAGCCTTGAATAGGGAGACTCTACCATTTTTCCATTTCCTCATAGATATTAGGATGATGCAGCCACATGAATTCGAATTTGAAGGGATTGTTTTTTATTTTGACCTCCAAGTTGTAGTAGAATAATGAAAGGTTCTATCCTTGGTAGAGATACTAATAAATGCTCAACATTTCTATCAAACCATTCCAGTGAGAGAAGCACTCTATCCAAACTCACTTGTATCAAACTATCCCTTAATCTTCTTTAGGTCTAGGTATATTTTCCCCATTCAACTCCACATAAAAAAAACTAGATCTTGAAATAAATTTCTAAGGTCTTCCATACTATCCAAAAAAGCCTTGAGAACCTTCTTTCTTTTCTCCCAACATTTGAAGAACATGTGCTTATGCTGAGGGGGGGTGAACAGTATAAGATACAACTTTTTGCTTTTTAATCCAAATAATAGCATCAACAATATTAAAGCAGTAAACATCACACAAAGCATCACACATGAGAGACATGATTTTACATGGTTCACTCAATGCGGGCTACTCCACAGATAAAATATTTCTTATAATGTTTTCTCAAATAAGTTCTCTTGGGAATACTTTCCCTAAAAATTTTATGGACCTATTTCCAAAGGAGATGCTGATCCCCTAAATCAAGTTTGTGGATCTATATCCACATGAGAACTCCTTCTCCTATTCTCTGGTTGGTTCTTCTCTAGAAGAATACTGCCTCCACTGCACTGGCTTGTGGATCTCTCTCCACTGAAAACTCTTGTCCCCACTTAGAATACATGTCCTCACTGCCCTTGTTGATGGATATCTATCCACTGGATACTACTATCCTCTCTACTCTATCACCTCCAAATTTTTGTCTCAAATCTATGCTAAACTCGGTCCTTTGGTCTAGCACAAATCTGCTCAATATCTATCTCTGATATGGCACAAACCTGTCCTCAAATCTGCACCAAACTCTGCTCCACAAGTCCACATAGAACTTGCTCAAATCTGATGAACAAGTTCACTCAGATATTTCTTAAATCTGCTCAACAAGTCCACTCAAAACTTGTCTAAATCTGTTCAACAAGTCCACTCAATTTTTTTTCAAATCTCATAGAAACATAAAGAGAATTGTTAGAGATCCAATATTTTCTATACTCAAAGCTCAATTACTTTCTCAACTCAAATAAGAATATAGAATAATTTGTTTTATGGAACTTGAACAATCACTTCACACATCCACTTGACTAGGCTCAACCAACTCTACTCAACCAATCACTTAATGAAACAACCCTTGCTCACAAACCCTAGTCCAAGTATATAAACATCAACTCAAAATATTTCCAACAATGCTCAACAACAATTCTCACATAACAATGATACTCATGTTCTTTTCACATCCTAGTTCAAGTTCTTCACACAACCAATGGCTTCAACGACAATGCTTATAGAACAAGGTTTTAACCACACTTATTAATTCCATAAAACCTTAAAGAAATCACTCAAACACACTTGAAAGGAAACCCTAATCAAGTCCTTTTCACTCCAAACTTATTTTCATAAAACCAACCAATCAACTCAACTATGGAAGAGAGTGCCCATAACTTTTTCGTGATGATGATGGAATCTCATAAATCTTCCACAACCATAATCACTTGTATGCCAAACTTAAAGAGGTTAGAAGATAAATATTTCTCACAATATAATATAAATACCTGCATGGGATTTCTTTTTAAAATTTGGGTGGAGAATTGGTCCTTCGTGTATTTTTTGGCATATTTGGATTGAATGGAACCACCGGATTTTCCAAGGGAAGGAGTTAATTGCTTCTCAGGTCTAGCAAAGGATTTTGCGAATGATTCAAGAAACTATATCTGCAAAATCTCAAATTATTTCTCTCGTGGACCAAGCGAAATGTTAGATCATGGAAATATTAGGTTTTTTGGTTAATGGTCCTAGTCCTAATGTCTCTTGTAGAAGGATGGGTCAGATTAATCGGGTGCGGAGGGCTGGTAAATGGAATCTACCTCCTCCAGTAGTGCTGAATATTAATACGAATGGATCTTCCCGGGGTAATCCGGGTAATGCTGGTATTGGTGGTGTGGGGCAGGACAATAGTGGTACTAACCAATTTTTTTTCTCTTGCTTTAAGGGATATCATTCTAATAACTTCATAGAATCCCTTACGATTTTATATGTTTTGGAGCAAGGGTATGCTTTGGGTTGGCGTCAAATTGTTTATGAATATGATTCTTAGATTGTTATAAATTTGTTGAATTCTAGGGATAGTCTTCATGGGAGTTGGCGGTTGAGTTGGATTTCTCAAAAAATTCTCAATATCTTTGCTCACTTGGAGTTCATTTATTTTGTGCATATTCCCCGAGAGTGGAATGGGGTAGCGGATTTGTTAGCTAAATGGGCTTATGAGTTTTAGGATGGTTGGGATGTTCAGAATTGGTCTCAACTTTCTTCTGATTGCTCTCAATCTCTCTCTTCTTTATTGAGAGTTGATATGTCTAAATAGCTTCTTATTTTTCTTTGTATCTTGGATGTTTTGCTGAGTTAATAAATTTTTACCCTCTTTTTAAAAAAATAAAAAATAAAACCATTTAATCTTCCACCATGAGTTTACCATAAACCCTCATAAAATATTATTTTGCTAATTTTTTCTTCAACTCTTCGCATTGTTCCTGGTGCTATTAATGGTGTGCTCCATGATATTAATGACATATTCATATGTTTACTTTGGCATCAATGACGACTTTTCACCTTGACATCAATGACAACTAAATAAGCTCAAAATGTCCAACATTAGGGGTATGTTAAAATCTCTAGCCACTACACATCTAAACCCTTTAGCATACTGAGAAATTTGTTTCAATTCCTTCCATGGATCCTTCCTCCCTTTACTTTAACTTGGAGCATATATATTTTTAGTTAAAAAAGAAAAGTTTGAGGATTTATAAGTTACCATGATAGTCCAAATTTCCTCCTTTGGAGATTTCTTCACCATCAAAGAAGGTTGAGTTCCATTAGGTTAAAATTCCACCTAAAGCCCCTTTGGCTTCTACCTAACAACTTAGATCCAATTAACTCTTTTTTTACTTATATTTTATTTATAATTATTAAGTTAATTAGTGTTTTATATTAAACATATTTTATAATATTTTTTATATAAATTTATTTAGTATTTTTAATTTTTTTAAATATCTATTATATTTAAAAAAATCATTAATATTTTGAAAAAACTGTATATAATTCATTTGGATGCTAGAAATTTAAATTACTTTGGTCAATCCAATTATATTTATGATTTATTTTCTTTTTTGTTTATAATTATATCATAAAATATTTTTTTAATGTTTAATCTTTGGTTGTTAATTTTAGCATCACTTTTACATGAATTAAAGAGATTTCAAAAGAATAGTTTATAATAAATTAATTAGTTTTACTTGTTTTGTAAAACATGCTATAAGCATACTCTTTCAAAAAGTGAATGTAAACCACCCATACCTTCTTTCTTATGTTGCTCTATCATCTATGTTTTTCTTATTTTTAATGAAATTTACTCATCGTAAGGACCTTTATCTTATTTCTTTTTTTATTCTTATTTATGAAAAATAGTGGATAGCTCATACAATTATGTATAAACCAAGAAACTTGAACTAATATAGCAAAGAAATACATTAATAATAAATGTTGAATTAGAATAATGGAGTATTCAAGGATAAAATACACCAAAATTATTTGCACAATGCTAACAAGCTAAGGTTAATCCTAATGCAATAAAATAATTTACTTGACACCTAAGGCATCAAGGATCATAACATTTAGAAAATAATGAAGCTCATTCCTACCCTATCCTACTTGTGACATTACCACAATAAGAAAAGAGAGATCACACATGGATTTTTTTTGCAAAGGGTTTGACTTGCCTTAGAAACTAGTTTTCAAGTGATAATCAATAACCTTTAGCTGTAAATCTTGGTAGAGTGCCTTGTTCTACTTCATGGAAGTGATTAAATCAATGGTCAATGGATTTGGTTGCATCTACAAGGACGAAAGAGAGAAAGATAGTGAAAGAGGGTGCATGATGTGATAGAAATAGAGACAAAGAGCATAAAATATTTTGTAATGATTTGGAGAATGTATGGTGATAAAAATAGGAAGTGAAAGAGATATTTATAATAGATAACTCTCCCTTAAGAGTAGATAGTTGATTTTCTCCCATTTTGTAATCATAAAATCATAATCATCAATCCAAGATGCATTGTTTGAACCTTAGGTGTAAAGAAATGTTAGCATCACAACTATGCATTAAAAACCCTAAAATAAATCAAACAACCAAACTCTCCACTTAAAGTGGTGATGTTGGCACCATCAATTTTAGGACATGTAATTTAGGGGATGCATGTCAAAAAGTCCCTTACCCATAATTATATCATTTTTTTTTTTTGGATAAGTTAGAAGGCCAAAACTATGAAATATAGCGAAAAATAATAATTAGATGAAGAAATAGAATCAAAACTATCTTCCAACATGGCTCGTTGTCATCCTACTCAAGGACTAACAAAATTAGCCCACCTCTATTCCATAACATGAGGAGGGCACTACCCACCACATACAAAGCTAGTTGTTAGTATTTGTTTTACAAATACATATTGTCGCTCCCTAAGGACCATGGGCGACACCTTATGAGATATCCAATTGTGATTCCATAGATAAAAATTTAAAAAGAAAAATATCCAATAGATGAAGAAACAAAAATATTAATTCTATACTACAAAATAAAAGCAAAAAGTTATACTTTTTTATTCTTCCATCTATGCAAAAATGCAAAATATATGAAATAAATAGTATAAATTATACAAAAGACAACCAAAAATACAAAATTAGAGGAAAACATACTTGATACTTACCTAAATATGTATCTGAGAATTTACACAAAAAATAATTTGATTTTTACTTACCTCATGTGGCTAGAAATGAATTTGGGTGAAAAAATGCCCGAAGTGATAAAAAATGCTAATAGGTGATAAATGATAAAAAAAGTGCGTAAATGAGTTTGGAGCATGCCAAAATCCTTAAAAGCACTATCTTTTTGCTATTCCTATCAAACATGTCAAAAAGTTAAATTTTTATAGTAAAAATTTGAAAAATATAGGATGATGGCCCTCAATGCCCCATTTATCGTATTGTATCTTGAATTTTTGATATATATATATATATATATATATATATATATATATATATATATATATATATATAACACACACATATGAGAGAGAGATTTATCATTAACTATAGCATATATTCTGTCTATGTGTGATTGACCTTTAGTTTATTTATTGTATTTTATGGCATATGTATATGAATTGTGTAGCATTCGATGACATGCCCATACTAGCTTGACAAAAAAACACTAAGAAATAAGAAAGCAAAGAAAAAAAATAAATAAAACAAGGAAAACTAAAGTTAAATAGTCA
Source organism: Wollemia nobilis (assembly GCA_028583015.1). Classification (NCBI taxonomy): domain Eukaryota; kingdom Viridiplantae; phylum Streptophyta; class Pinopsida; order Araucariales; family Araucariaceae; genus Wollemia; species Wollemia nobilis. The sequence goes on along the minus strand of JAQPPZ010016911.1, from coordinate 749,174 downwards.
AAATGATCAAGATAATTGCTTTTAGGTGTGATCACAATCAAACCAAAAGAGACCACTCAAAATGTAAAATAAAAGGCCAAGATCAACAAAAAATAGCAGAAAAGTTGAATGATTGAAATTACCACTTTAAGGGGAAATAATGGTCACAAGAGGAAGAGATAGCACAAAACATATGGAGATGTGCTAAACTAAAAATGCATAGGACTAAAACTCATAAATAGATATTCAAAGTAGTCAAAATGAAAAAACAAGGCACCAAACTCAATGGGAAATCCAAGCAAACACAAATACTATACAAATGGGTCAAAGAGAGCTATGCATAAAAATGTTTGACATGCATGAAATTGGTGGACTCATAAAACATAATTCTATTCATTGTTTGTAATTTTATTTTTGTAGACCCAAACAACTCTTTGATAATATATGTCCCAATCTATTTCTATATAAACTTGTCCTTGCAGTTCTTGTGCACATTATCAAGCTTGAGGACAAGATCCCGATATTGAAATCACAATGATAAAATTTATTATTATATTTCTTAGGAACATGACTCTTATAGGCCCTATTAAGATCAAGAGCATGTAGGCACCTCTCATCAAGAGTAGTAATCTCAACAAGATAGGACTCCCAATACTTTTTATGATCATAACTCTAATGGATTTTTAAACCTAAATACTACTAAAAATATCACAGGTTAAGTATCATGAGATTGTATAATATATATCCACAATATAATAAGGTCAAGATAATGATATGAGTAGAATAATATGAGCAAACTTAAAATGTATATCAAGGCTAATAATATATCAAATAACATTTAAAACAAACAACAATGTGAATTTAAATAGCCTGAATCATACATGTACTGAGCATGTAGAACAACTTACAATATTAATTTCTCAAAATGCACACAATCTTTATTACTCATATTTCTCTTACAAATATGATAGTGATATGTGATATGTGATATGATATGATATTATATAATCTCTACTATGGAATACTATTTCCATAATATAGCCAATAGTAATGTGACTCTTTGGATACTTGTCTATTGATTTTCATACACCAAGTCTCGTGACTCTTGGCTTACCTACATGACACTTGCATACTTGATGAACACTTGACACTATTATGTATGCAAACCTAAAAATGACTCTTTCACTTATACAACTTGCACACTCTAACCTAAGATGCATATGTACATATTTACATTACATATTTGCACTCTTATATATAAGAAACTTGTGCACATATACTCAAATTACACTTGCACACTAACTCACATGATACTTGTGCATTTCATGCATATTACAAATTTACATAACACTTGTGCATATCTTGCACATTCACACTTACATGAAAGGGGAAATAATATTCACACTCTCAACTATGATTCAACCCTAATCTAATATTTACAATTATACCATGGAGGTACCATGGGGGTATATTAGCATGTACCAAATAATGTAATATACTCCAACAAACTCAATAAATATTTTAAAGCAATATGAAAAGAAGGCAATTCAATTTCAAGCAACAAAACAAATTTAGTACCATAAACCAAAGAAAAAGTAGTTGCCAATATGGACATTAAACTATTGGTACAATATGCCCACAATAAATGACATAACTTTAAGTGCAATTTTTTCTTTCATTCTTTAACTATTTTTTTCAAAATATCTACCACAATTTTATTAATAGATTCAACTTGATCATTCCCTTGTGGATAGTAAGGTATAGAAAAAACAGTGCTAAATCCCTAATTGAAAAGTCAACTTTTGCATTTCTTTATTTTTTAAAAATGAGAGTGGAAAAGACACCAAAGCGACACATAATTTAATTAAACGTAATTTTGGATACAATGAGAGCTATTTGATTTTTCAATGGCATAATTTTCATGCATTTTGTAAATAATTCTATGGCTATAATGATGAATTTATATCCAAGGACATAGAATAAATAGGTCCTACAAGGTCAAGACCGCAAGAAGAGAAGGCCAAAGAGACTCAATTGGATAAAGAACCTAAGTAGGGATATGGATTTCATTTTCATAAAACTGACACCTGTCACAATATTTAATATACTTATTGGAATTAGCTTCCATTATTGGTCAAAAGCAGCTCATTTGTAATAGTTTATGGCTTGTGGAATGACCACTAAAGTGCTCTCCACAATCACTACTATGAACATCAAAAATATATTTGTATACCAATTATCTTTTATAAGGCATCGTAAGGGAATACCGTTGAGATTACTATAGTATAGGACCCCAATGAGAATTATATATCTAAATATCCTCTAAAAAATAAAATCCTTCTGCTTAGAATTAGTTATAAGTAGGTAGAATTCATCATAAAGGAATCATAAAATGTTGTTCTACCAATGATCATCAAGGAAGATTTAGAAATCAATAGCATTGACCTTGATTATATTAAATCCATTGGGCCATCAATGATAGAAATAATAGGTTCATCATGAATGTTTACCACAATACTAGTTTTTGAAAATTTCTCATGTAAAAATTTACTATATGAAGTGGCTAGGGAGTTAGCCTTAACATTATTCCACCATGGGGAACACCTAATAGAGAAGGAATCATAAGCATTGATCAAATTTTTAGCCACTTGATGGTATGGGAAAAAATAAGGAGCTTTGACAACATGTCTATCAATGATCTGATGAACAACAACTAGAGAATTACCTAACACTTTGATATGTTTGACATTCATATGTTGGATAGTCAAGAGTCCCAAAATTGAAGTCTCGTACTCTACAACATTATTAGTAATGCCAAAAAAAAATAATTGAAAGGCCATAAAAACAACTAGGTCATTTAAAGACTTGAGAAAGATACCAACTCCTACCCTAAACTCATTTCTTGCTCCATCAAAGTGAAGGATCCAAGTATCAGGGTGGAGGTTCTCTTTAGATTGTTGGGAAGAGGAAGGTGTGTTAGCTTTAGATTTAACCTTTGTTTCTTGATGCCTTTTAGCAGACTCACAAGACCTCAAGAGGGATTTTTCCTACTCAATGAGTTCATAGGGAGTAGAATTTTAAATGATGTTGGAGGTAATGAAGGAAATAAATATGACAAAGTCATAAGGAGTATAAGAGATGACCATTGTATCCTCATCATGCAATGAATTATTTAAGGGTTTTTAAACTAGATAAAATTTTTATACCAATCGATTAACAATTACCTAAGCTTTAATAGTTTTTTGTGTGATAATACAAAGATCAAATTATTGCATCATGGCAATCCACTTTCCATATCTAGTGTCACTAGAGATGTAAGACTTTTGTAGCAGGTATCTCAAGACATAAATTTTAATGACCACATTAGTTGTTTGATACAACATATAATTGCATAATTTCTCACATACAAAGTATATAGCTATGCAATCAGTGTATATTGAGTTTCTATTGGAAGCATTGTTTGACTAATATAGGATATAAACTGCTCCTTATTTTATCATCTTGTTCAGCAAGTACAACTCCTAAGGATACCTAAGTAGCTAAGATATACAATATGAATGATTTATCAAAGTCCGATGGGAAATGGGAAATGAGTTGGGGGTCATAGAAGAAATTTCTTAAATTTGAGGGAGGAATTATTACAAATTTCATCTTGCTTGAACTCTATATCTTTCTTAAGCAAGTGATTCATTGGATAAGCTTTGAAATCTAGCTCAAGGATAAATTAGCTAATGATTCCAAGCTTCCCCAAGAAGGATTTGATATATTTAAAAATTGTAGGGGGCATGGCATCGATGGATTTAATCTTGTCTTGATCAACATCTATACCTCTATGGGACACCATAAATCCTAGTAGCTTACCACTTGCAACCCCAAAATACAAACTTGTTGGAGTTAAGTCTAACCTTGTATTGATGTAATCACTCAGATATGACACACAAGTTGGTTGAGTGGTAAACCACTTCTTAGACTTACTCAAGAGGTCATCTACATAAGATTCCACTATCTTTCCCATTAAGTCATGAAAGACCATTGCAATGGCTTGTTGATAAGTAGCATCGATATTTTTCATTCCAAAAGGTATGCCAACATAACAAAATATATACTAGGGTATGGTAAAATATGTTTTACTTTTATTCTCAAAGACAATATAGATTTTATTATATCAAGAATAACCATCCATAAGGGATGATATTTTATACCATATGGTAGAATCTACAATCGCATTAATAGAGGGAAAAGGAAAGATATCCTTAGATGGATAATCTATATTGATGTTTCTAAAATCATAATACATCTAGATTACATTATTTTCTTTATTTTTGATAGGTATAATGTTAGACACATAACTCAAATACTCAACAGGTCTTTTAAAATTAGAATCTATCAACGTTTGGATATTAAATTTGAGCAGGGCTTGAATGAGTGGAGAGAATCTTCTTTGTTTTTATGGGATAGAAGCAACATCTATACAAGTATCAATGTTATCGAAAACCAATTCCTCATCCATCCTAGGCATGTTAGAATATTATCAATCAAAGACATCCTTACACTCCTTAAGCAAGACAATAAAGGTGGCTTGCTCTTTAGTAGATACGCTTACCCAAATTTTAACCATGCATGGTTGTTCAAGGGTGTCTATGTTAACTTTTATGGTAGGTCAAAAATTCTTGATATTGCCTTCTTAAAAATGGTTTGAAGTAGGAGGAAGATTCTCTAAATTTGAATTAATATCAACCCGATAAATATAGTCAAACCACTTATTCCTTCCCCATTTATGATTAGGTTCTTGATGGAACTGTTGCTTATGATATTGTTGGGGAAGTCTTTCCTCTTTAGCATGCAAGAAGTCTAGAATTGCTTCATCATTGGGCAATGATGGGAGAAATAAGGTACTATCCAAAATTTGAATTGTAGGTTATTTTGCATGCCCCTTGCCCCTGATATTGGAGAGGATGTGAGCATGGGATTAAGTATCAAGAAAGATAAAAGTGTGTTTACTAGGGTATGACTTTACTTACTTATATATTTTTATTAGAGCTTTCATGACAACCTTGATTTTTAGCTTAAGATACAATTTTGCATCGATTAGATGTTTTTCTAGAGAAGAGGATGAAGAATAAATCAAATCACCAAGCCACTTATCAGACAATTTATCTAAAAAAGAAAATATGTCTAGATTTAAAAATAGGCTAGTAGGGAATGCATGGGCATTCTCTATTTTTCAAAATTAAACAAATCTAATATTACCATATTTTTAGGTGATCATGACTACCAATAAATTTCATCAAAAATATTAAATAGTCTAGGTAGGGGTTTTACAAGTCAAATAGTCACCATGGACTAGGAAAATAATAGGAATATGCCTAGAAATAGGTGAAATGTAAGTATTTGCTAGGATTACCCAGGATTTGCTAGGGTTACCATTTTTAGTGGTGGTCTAGTTATTGCTAGAGAAAATTTAATAGGAAATAATCCACTAGTGAATTTTGGTTTAGTACAGATAAATATAGTACGGGAATTAACTATTTTAGAAATAAAATAGTTAATTGGTTTATCATTATGACAATTTTAAAATTGATAGATTTCAACCTTTGTTAAATATCTAGGAAAGGGAATAATTCTTGTTTCATCTAAATTATGCAAAAGTTTCAATGTAAAGATAATAAAAATATTAGCTATTCTATGACTACCTAGCCTAACTTTGTATTTATTACATTTAGAATTCTTAAGTATATCATAGAAAAACAAATCATTATTATCAATTGTATAAATATTTGTATCAAGTTGATCATAATAATATAAAATATGAAGTTCCATTAAATCTAAGTGGTAATTCCCCACACCTACCTCAAAAATAGGAGTATTAAAAGTAGCATTCTAAATTTCAATATTAAAGGCTTGATTAAAATTATTGTCTACATCATTATCAGTTTCCTCCCTCATGTTGTTATTATCTACATAGAATGCTACTTGGTTTAATTTGGCAACATCCTCATGAGCTTTATGTATTTTGGCCATTATTAGGTTTAAAAATAGGATCTTCTATCTATTTAGGTTTAAAATTTTTTGGTAATTTATCCACTACCTCTTGAGAAAAATGAGTAATGAAATCCATATTGGGTTGATTATCTCAATATTTGTACATGTCTTGGAGGTATTTCAAGTAAAATTTAGGATTCCCTTTGTATAACTTCCTTCTAGAAGCCCACTACGAATCATGTTCATAAATGAGAACTTTTTGTATTTCATCCATAGAAGAAATAACTCAACTATAATGAATTGGAGGAAGAGGTCCCTATGGATCTAAGTATCCTTCTATGGTGAAAACTTACCATTACAAGCATACTTAACCACTTGACAACCAGAAGAATCTATGGATCTCATATTACTAGTTTGAGGTCTACCTAATAGCATATTATAGTTTATCTAAAAATAAAATACCATAAACTTCACTCTTACTTCTTTAGGCCTAGTTAAAATTGGAAACCAAATGTAACCCATAGTATCTTGAGGTTTACCATTACAAGTGTAGAAACAACTTGTGGTAGAAAAGGGAATTTTATCAAGAGTTCTTTAGTTTATTTATCAAGAACAATGATATAACACATGTACCACTTACTTCATCAATAAAAGCCCTAGGGATCACCATATTGTTATAAACAATAGTTATCATCAATGGAGGATCATCAACTGTTGCTAAATAATTAGCAACAATCATATTTCTCAAAGGATTTTTCTTAACCAAATTAGGACTAGTATGTGCAACACTACAAAGGTTTTCTATGTGTGATTGAATATACTGCACTTCATAAGATCCTATAATGGTGGACATGGTATTAGATATTATTGGTCTAAGCATCTCTATCTCATTTAATCTCTCTTAACCTTTGCCATTGATAGGGAGATATCCCAAGTAATTCAAAATATAAGACTTTGTAAGGGATTATACTCAACACCTCAATAGTACCCATATTTTTTTTTTTGTGACTACTTTCAATAATGATTCTTTGGACTGGGTGGTATCCTATTATTTTTCTATTGTAAGTGTCAGGACGACCTCTTTAAGTGATGGTCGTGGTCTTTCATTGTTTTAAAACATAATAGGTTTTATAGACTGGATTGGAGCTTTTTCAAGAATGATTTCTACATTTTGGAATGTTTATGTGTTTATAGTAGGTTCCTAGATAAAAAAAGGAGGGTTTAAATTTTTATCAATTTTAGTAGGATTCAACATTTCTGGAATATGTTATTTTCCTTTTTCCTTCTTTGGAAGGTTGCTTCTTTTGTATTTAGATGCACTCCTAGATACAAATACAATTTTCCATTTTAAAAATGCAGGTGTATCCATTTGCACCTTTAGAATATTGACATACTAAGACACATTTTGTTGACTACATATGTATTCTCCATCTGGGCCATGCTAGAAAAATACTTGGTTAACTTGAGAGGTATTTTGAGAAGTGCTAGGTCTAGGATTTTGATTGGGAATAGTTACCATTCTAATTTTGATAATTTTAGCCCCCTCCCTAGTTTCCTTGATTAGAATTATATCCTTGATTTTGATAGTTTTGTTGGCAACCTTGATTAAACCATTGACCTTGATTTTGATTCATTCTTTTTGTTGATTAGGAACTTTCTGATCATGGTTGGGAATTAGGGTGTTATTTATATATAACCTTTGATTGTGAGGGTGATTAAACCTATTTTTAAGGATTTTTTATTTTCATGAAATAAAGCAACCCTATCATTGTTGTCTTGATCGATGTTAAAGGACCAAAGGGTTGCCTAAGGTAGAACTTGCATAAACCTATAAAAAGTAAAACTTATTGACATCATGCCATACAAGAGCTTTGAACTTATCATTGATGTGCTAGTTTTTTTAGTTTAGGAGGTGGGTAGATTTAAAAAAATATCTTCATGTGTCCATTAAGGCATCATATTCTCCAACCCCATATTTAGTTAATAAATGGAAAACAACTCTAGATATCTCTAACTCATGAGAGGTATCTTGGAAATCTACTTTGCAAATACCATTTCCTACAACATTTTTGGTAGGGTTTTTAGGTTTCAAGGGTTTTTAGATCTGCTTATTTTCCCAATGTTCAAGGATCTTAATAAAATGAATAACTTTTTCAAGCAAAGATAAACTAAAAGGGTTATGTTCCTAGATATTAGTTTGAAAAGAGGGCTAAGCTAGTTTATGAACACCATAGTAGCCTCTTTAGTTAAGTTAATATTTGCATGACATTTAATTATTTTCCATATTTTGTGAAAATTAATAATAGATTCATTAGGGCCTTGTTTTGCTTTTACAAAAACATCCATTACTTCCATTACAATCATATCATCGTCAAAATATTGTTTATTTATTTTTAACAAATATTTCTAGGGATTCAATGGAATGATTGGGTAAGGATGCAAAAAAATCAAGATCATTTCCTACCAAATCCCTAGTCATTAGTTTCTGAAAAGCTTTCTCAATGTGAACTCAAACCCTATATATGCCATGAAATAGTAATTAAATATTTGATATTTATTAGTCCTAGCATAAAGGAACTTAGGCACATGCCCATATAGGTCAATAAATTCCACATTATGGGATAGATATTGACCTTTATAATTTCTCAAAGTTGGATTAATTAATGTAGTCAAATCCTCCCAAGGGTTAGCTAAGGTAAGAGTAGCAGGAGAATTGACATTCATGATTGAGGGAGGAATGACAACGTGTTCTATATTATTTGATTAATATAATATAAAATACTATATTTGCTTGGTTTTTTTTTCCTTTTAGAAGCCTCCATCTCTCTCCTTGAAGCTTCTAACTACTTTTTAGTATCATGCCTATAAGTGTGTAGAAAACAAGTTAGAGATTCCTTAAGGATCATCATGTATGTAGCTAACTTTTCATAATTGATGAGGCCTAGAAATGCCTCATTATTACACTATTGTTGACATATAAAAACTACCATAATATTAAATATGACACAATTAAAGTGCCAATTAGTGATTAGAATATGTTATTTGTTACATGTTTGCATGATTTTATGTTTGGAACATTATACCTCTATTTTGCCTTTTTTTAGCATTTTATGCACTGTTTCAGTTGATTAGGTAGTAAATAAATCATGTATTGCAATTACATTCTGATGGCATGAATAGATTTCTCTCATCAAGAACTACAACTTTGCTTTTTGAAGCAAATAAATCCGAGTTGTAGATAAAAAGTTATGAAGGTTACATCGTTCCTGCGCTCATTGTTCATGCCTTAGTCTTTTCTGAAACTGTTAACAGGTGCAAATATGTGTTAAAGGGAACATTGGCAGATCTACTAGGAATGATCCAGAGTGAGTTAAGGTACCAAATTCATACCAATGGTACTTCATAATATAGAGAAAACATAGCAAAAATTTGAAGGCATATGGATAAGTAACCTGGAAGTTATGGGGCCTACAAAATGGTAGTTTCACACTTTTTGATAGTTGGAAATGCTGGTAAAAATCTGTGTTAAAGGCCAACTTGACAGCGATGCAAGGAGTAAAAAATAAGGAATTAAGAGTTGAAAATTTAACCCAATGTTGTTCATATAACCAAGAACACGTGGACATAATTTAGTAAAAAATGGAATTACGATGAACAAATTATGATCACTCCAAAAAGGCATCTGGGCATGTTTTGGCAGCTGGAACCAGCAGGTTACAGTCCATACAAATTCCAGCCACCTGTCACTTTGAAGGAAGGCATGGAATTTTTCAAATAAAGTAGAGGTAAATGCTTGGAAATAGTTGAGGGAGAATAGGCATGACTATTTCTCCACCTGACATCACTGCCAAGTGATGCAAATGGAAGCAACAAGTCAAAAGGCAAAATGTAGGAAATCTGGTAAATACAAGACATAGTCATGCAAATTCCAGCCAGCTGTACATATACAGCAAGGCTTGGAATCAGTCACTCCAGCACGTGCCACCAATGCAAAAAGGATGTACAAGATAAAGGAAAACATTCTAGGCGGTCAAATACTTCTTATCTACGCATTTGGAGCACAAAATAATAACTAAATGTCACTTCTTGTTATTCTGGAGCAGTGCAGGAATAATAACGTAGGAATAGGGAATAGCGCAGGAACAACAGAATATGGTCAAAAGGCGATAGATCGATAGAGGAAAGTATTGAAAATTGACCAAAAAGTTGTCCTAGCTCATGTTAACTGATTTCCTCAACGAATGCAACTTAATAAGGTTGAATAGATCAAGTTTGACAAAGCAAGCTCATGCATTCTAGGAAACAGTTGTGCAAACAATTGTAAATCCCTACAAATCAGTAATCAAGTATATCAGCATAATATTATAAATAAGAGAGCTCCCAGCACGATTGAGCATATAGAATATAGGCATATAGTCATATAGGAGACAGAGAAATAGAGAGTGTAGTTGTTTTTGTAGCAGAACAGTAATCTGTAGGTTTTTCCTACATTACTGTAATGCATTTCCAGATTGAATAAAAAGGCACAGTTTTTAGTTCTCAATTGGCATGTTAAGTTGATTATTAGTATTTATATTTTCTTAGCATAACTCTTCACCTTCATCTGGTTCTGGAAGCAAGGGCCACTTGCAGGACCAGAGGAAGGCATCTTATGACAGAATACATTGCTAATTTCGTGCTGTAGTAGGTTAGCAGAATTTTGCCAGTTTCGTTTCTTTAGTAGCTTTAAATTCAGATTTCAGTCTTGACAGCATTTTTCCATCATTCCATGCAATTTCAACATTTTTTCAGATTTGTAGCAATTTCAAGTTTTCTGTCATTTTCCAAATTTGCAGCAATTTCCAGTTTTTTGTCATTTTACTGCAATTTCTAGATTTGTGACATTTTCAGTTTTGCAATAGATGTTAGTTTGAATTTTTAGATTTAGAACATGCTTAGAGAAATGTAGTTAGTTTATTTTTTTGCAATTGTGTGATTTCAATTCTGCAATTTGCCTTTCTGACAATTTCAATTTAGCAATATTTCATTTTTTGCAATTTTAGATTATGTCATTTCATTTCCTATAATTATGTTTCTACAAAAGTAAATAGAAGTTAATTTCAGTTCTTAGGAGTTAGAGGTCACAACAAACTCCCCAAATGCTAACTGATCCATCAATAAAGCCTGTTTTCTGAATGAACTAATCTTTAACTTGTTGGAGCCTTCTTTCGTATATAGCCTTGGACACCGCCCTGGATTGACACACAATGATTAAATGATGAATGAACAATGAAACTCATCATTTTTGGCGCCGTTGTCGGTGATAGGTGTTGTTAAAAGAGGAAAGCAGTCCAATAATTGTTAGTGTGCTAAGTTGTGAACTTCAGAGTGAAATCTGAATGTAATAATTGACATAATTAATAGTTGTTGGTAAATTCCATTTCAGTTCATTTAGAGAACAAGAAAGTATGAATAGGTTAAAGGATGTGAAAGCACGATGTCAAAGTATGAAAAATCCTTTGCCTACCACAGGAAGAAAAATTTCACAAGAGGTTGAAAGTATGTCAAAGTTGTCAAAATTTATAATTCCCAAAACTGTTGGAACTTTCAAAGAATTACAATCCTCTATGTCCAAAACTGTAGCATCCTTTGAGAAATCATCACAAGGAGGAACAATCAATAGTTCAACACCTTTTTTTGTTGACAAATCCATACAATCAGTGTTAGCGTACTTTAATATTTTGTTAATTTGTTAAATTAACTTAGCAACTAGTTATTTTAGTTGCAACGGCATCCTGTTGAGATGCGCCCATTCCGGGCTAATCCAGGAAGTCCGTTTGTATTGCAGTCTTATTTAAACTGCACAATATTTCAATAAACAATTTGGTTCGATTTCCTAACATGGCATCAGAGCCAGATTGCTACGGCAATTTTTTTTTGCAGTGAAGGGTGAGAGTGAGAGAAAGCTGGAAGCGGAAGCAGAGAAGCGCAGGGGATTGCCAGGCGGAGAATTTTTTTTTGGGATTGCCAGGTGGAACGTGATGTTTTTTTAATCACGCCGTCGCGTGATTACTTTTAAAAAAAAAAAAAAATCGTGGAAGGCACCGCGCCCCCGCCCACCCTCTCTTGAATTAATTTTTTTTTTTTTTTGTCACGCGCAGACGTGCGACAGTCGTCGCGCATCCATGCGCAACTGAGGGAGGGGAGGCCCCCCATTCGAGACGCGCACGCAATTTTTTGTCGCGTGCAGATGCGCGACAGTCGTCGCGCATCCACGTGCGACTGAGGGAGGGGAGGCCCCCCATCCGCGACGCGGACGTGCCGCGCGCGTGCGCCCCCCCGCTGGACGCAGCGCGCAGCCGCTGCACGTGGACGTGCCGCGCGCGCGCACCCTCCCCCGCCCCCTACGTCCAGCGGGGGGGCGCGCGGGCGCGCATCCTCACCTGCCCCCCCTAGACGCAGCGCAGCGCTGCACGCGGACGCACCGCCCCCCCCCCCGCGGACGGGCCGTCGAATTTAAAAAAAAAAAAAAAAACGACTGCGGACGTGCGCGCGACTGTGGACGGTAGCCGCGACCAAGCAGCAGCGGAGAGCACGCTGCGGCCGCGATTTGCAGAGGAGTCCGCTGCGACAGACTGAGGACCCTCCTCAAATACGAGGGGGCCCCTTGATCCTTTCGGATCAGCCCCCCCGGCTCACGTGGTCGTGAGCCGTGCGGTAAGGCTCTGGGAGCCTGCAGGTCGAGGGTTCAAATCCCGCCGACTCCACCCCTTTCAAAGGTAAAAATTTTTTTCTCAAAGTTTTTTTTTAATTATTATTTTTTAGTTAAAATTTTTAATTTTAATTTATTTTCTATAGTTTTAAAGCTTTATAAATTAAAATTTAATTTTAATTTATTTTTTCATAAGTTTTTAAAACTATATAAATTAAAATTATTTATTTTAACTTTAAATACATAATAATTATTAAAATGCTTTGTTAAAGAGAATTTTTTTTTAGGGGGGATATTTTTTTTCAAAAAATCAAAGGGGGAATGTGAGTAATTTTCTGAAAAAAGCAAATTTTTGGCATTATTGTAAAGGTGCATTTTCGGCTGTGTCCGACACCTGGAGGGTTAATTCTTGTGGGCACTTTTTATGTTGTATGTTGCATATTTCATTTTTGCACTACTTCATTAAAAGTTAAAAAAAAAATCAAATACACTCCCTAAGTCCCCGGAATAATTAAAACCCATCCGTGCAATTTATTGCACCGCAGCGTTCGGTATTTGTGATACCTCTGGCCAGCACTTACAGGTAAAGTCGTCGTGATTGCGCTATTGTATCCGCCACCTAATATAGCTGCTACAACGATGTCTGAGCTTGTTCTCTATAAATCATCAGGGAGAGATAAGTTTGCCATTTTTGCATTTTTTTACTCCATCCACTACCCTTAATCGCTCTTGTGTTTAGGCGTAAATCCCGACGAAGTATTCTTCATAGTGTTTAGGGGAAGTTACGCCCCACGCATGAGAAGAATCTTCTATGGTAGGTGCCATCAACAAGGCGATTCCCTTTCAGTATCGCTTATGTTCCACGTATCGTATGATCTCTAAAACTCACCTATAGTCTCCCTCACGTAAGGGCGGGTGATTTTTGTTGATCTTTCTAAATACCTATAGTTTCCCTCACGTAAGGGCGGGTATTTTGTACGGTATAACGGCCTAGCAAAAGGTATATCGAAAGGGGGACCAATTGGTGTTATAAGGAACCTTCACTATGGCCGCTGTTGCAAAGTTGATGACTGATCCTCATCGCTTATTGAAAGGTCCAAATTATACACCATGGAAACATAAGATGAAGGCAATTCTCCAAATGGAAGATTTATGGGATATTGTTACTGGAGTAACACCTAGGCCTTCACCAAGGATCGGGATCCACAACTCCTACCGCCGATCGTATAGCTTTTGACAAGAAAGACAATCGAGCAAAGGTGCTCATTTTGTTTGTTGTTTCAGATGAAGTGCAACCTCATATAGCCGACAAAGCAAGTGGTAAAGAGGCATGGGATGCCCTTAAAACCATCTATGAGGGAAAGAATGATTCCACCATTCTTCATCTTCAACAACTTCATAACCTGAGTTTGAGACAGGGTGAAACAGTGGAACTCTTTCTGTGCAGAGTGTCTGAATTGAAAGAGAAATTGAATTCTTTGGGAGATTCTGTGGACGAAAAGCTTCTCATTTCAATTGTGATGAGAGCTTTACCTTCTTCATTTGATATGTTGATCACCTCCATCCAGGTGTCTCAACGACAAATTACCTACATCGAGTTGGTCAATCTGCTTCAACAACAGGAGGCACGCCAACTTCACAAGGATGATTCTTCCAATACAGCCCTATACACCAACAGCAGTGGTTCTAGGAAGAAAGGTAATGGGCAAAAAGGAGGCAACTTTCGTAAAGGAGGAAATTCTCAACAGGATATGAAAGGAAAAGGAAAACAACCTCAACAGAAGAAGAGGTGGTGCAAGATCCGTGAGAAAGACAACCATGACACCAACAAGTGTTGGCATAAGAACAAGCAGAGAGGCCAAAACAAACCACAAAATAAAAACAAGCAACCCCAGGTGAATGTTGTCGTTGAAGAATCTGACTCAGATTCTGAATGGGCACACAAGGTGCTCATGACTACCACAGATTCCACACAGAGGGATCCCGTTTGGTATGTCGATTCTGGAGCTAGCAAACATATGACTGGCGACAGATCGTGGTTTGAATCATTCGTGGCCAAAGAGGGCAAACCTGTCACCATTGCTGATGATAAAACCTACAGGGTTCAGGGAGAGGGTACAGCTTCAGTCACTCTTCCTGATGGCAAGTGTCAGATTGACAAAGTCCTCTATGTTCCGGGATTGGCTAACAATTTGTTGTCAGTCACACAAATCCTGGATAGAAATATGGTTGTCAACTTTCGTGTTGAGAATGGCAAGAAGTGTTGTACTATTACCAGGAAGGGTAAGCAGATTGCAACAACTTCATATAAGCACGGCTTATTTGCCCTAGATGCTATCTCTACTCCACATGTTGCCATGACTGTCTCTACCAAGGAGGCAACTTCCCTATGGCACAAGAGATATGGGCATCTTAGTTCTGGCTACTTACTTGAGCTCAGTAAGTATGAGATGGTAAAGGGTCTTCCTTCCCTTTCTGCCACATTGCCAGTGTGCTCTGACCGCTTGGCAGAAAGCAAACATAGAGTACCATTTGAGAAGAGCTCAACAAGAGCACAAAAACCTCTAGAGTTAATTCACACCGATCCGTGCGGTCCTTTCACACCCAACACTTGTGGAGGGAAGAGGTACTTTCAGTTATTCGTAGATGACTACTCACGAAAGATGTGGGTTTTCTTTCTCCAACTGAAATCCGAAGCTTTCGCATTCTTCCAGCAGCTCAAGAAATCCGTTGAGAAGGAGTCAGGAGCTTCTATTAAAACCCTCCGCTCAGATCGAAGGGGGGAGTTTACCTCTAAAGAATTTTTTGCATTCTTAGATAAGCATGGAATCAAGAGACAGCTTAACAACCGCCTATACTCCTCAAAGAAATGGAGTTGCCGAGAGAAGGAACCGTTCTATCATGGAAATGGTTCGTTGTATGCTCACAGGAGCTACTCTTGGGCAACAATATTGGGCGTAAGCCGTCACCACCGCAAGTATATCCGTTGAATAGGGCACCCACAAAGGCCCTAAAAGGAATGACTCCACAGGAAGCATGGAGTGGTCGAAAACCCTCCATATCTCATCTACGTATTTTTGGATGTCACGCTTTCATGCACATACCAAAAGAGAAAAGGAAGAAGCTAGATGAGAAAACACTGAGATGTATTTTTCTTGGTTATGATGAGCACTCTAAAGGATATCGTTTGATAGATCCTTTGACCAAGAAAATTCATGTCAGCAGAGATGTTGTCTTTGATGAAGCTTTCACATCACAGAGCACATCTAAAGTACACCTAGATCTTGTGGAATCTAAGGAAGAGAAGATTCCTTCGTCAACACAGACAGGAGGTCCTTCTACATCTTCTTCAACACCACCGAAGAAGAATCCAAAATGGTGTACAAATACAATCAGAGACGCAAATTTATCCACTCCTCCCAATTTGAACTTGGATAGACCTCGTACACGCAATATGGCTCAAAAGGAAAAAGAAGCCAAAGAAACTGGTGAGGTTGATGATCTTTGTCAATCTTTTGAGGAACTTTCTGTAACTCCACGTACGTAAGTAGAGGATATGGATATTGATGATGACAGGGCGTTCATGTCTACCATAGACGATCTTGAACCTGCATCAGTGCAAGATGCTCTTAGTGAGCCTCAGTGGAAGGCCGCTATGGATACAGAGTATGAGTCTTTGATGAAAAATAAAACTTGGAAGCTTGTTGATCTGCCGCATGGAAAGAAACCCATTGGCTGCAAATGGGTATATAAAGTCAAGTACAAGGCAGATGGAACAATTGATAAGCATAAGGCCCGTCTTGTTGCAAAGGGCTATGCTCAAAAGGAAGGCATTGACTACGAGGAAACTTTTGCACCTACCGCTCGGATGACCACAATTCGAGTTATGTGTGCTATGGCAGCACAATATGGGTGGAAAGTTCACCAGATGGATGTCAAAAGTGCCTTTCTAAATGGTGATCTCCAAGAAGAAGTCTACATGACTCAGCCATAAGGATTTGAAGTGGAAGGCCAAGAGCAGAAGGTTTGCAAATTGGTCAAATCCTTATATGGTCTGAAACAAGCTCCTCGAGCTTGGTATATAAAAATGGACAATCACCTTATGCAAGCATGGATTTAAGAGATGTCCGTCAGATGCAAACCTCTATTTCAAGAAACAGGGTTCTGAGATAGTGTTGCTTGTACTCTATGTTGATGATCTGCTCATTACAGGGAGTTCGTAAACTATGATCTCTACTGTCAAAAGAAACTTGTGTAAATATTTTGAGATGACAGATCTCGGACTTCTCCATTATTGTCTTGGTCTGGAATTCAGCCAGAAGGAGCACTCCATCAAAGTGTCTCAGAAAAAATATGCCAAGACATTGCTAGAAAAATATCGCATGACTGATTGCAAGCCAATGGCAACTCCGATGGAGAATGGACTTCAGTTATCGCGATATGATGATTCACCTCAGGTAGATGGTACTCTCTATCGACAGTTGATTGGGAGTCTCATATATCTGACCAATACTAGGCCAGATCTCGTATTTGCTGTCAACTATCTTTCGAGGTTCATGCAGGAGCCTAAGACCACTCATTGGAAAGCAGAAAAACGTGTTCTTCACTATGTCCGTGGTACTATGGAATATGGCCTAGAATACAAGAGGAACAACAAATTCTTCTTGCAAGGATACACGGACTCCGACTATGCCGGATCATTTGATGATCGCAAGTCAACTTCTGGATACATTTTTCATCTGGGATCCGGTCCTGTCTCTTGGCACAACAAGAAGCAACAGGTGGTTGCTATTTCATCAACAGAGGCAGAGTATCGCGCCGCACGTGAAGCTGTGTGCGAAGTGATATGGTTGCGTCGCATTCTGACAAGTATGGGCCATCCATCAAAATCTCCAATACACTTGTTTTGCGACAATCGTGGTGTTCTGAACCTCGTCAAGAATCCATTCCATCATGAAAGAACAAAGCACATTGACACACAATGTCATTTCATTCGAGATGAAGTTCCAAAGCACCGAATTCAGCTTCAACACATTCCCACCGATGCTCAAGTTGCAGACATTTTCACTAAGGCACTTGCACGTGTCAAATTTGAATTGTTTCGCAGCTCTCTTTGTATTGCAAAATGATGTAATCGTGGGGATGTTA
This sequence comes from Wollemia nobilis, assembly GCA_028583015.1. Taxonomy (NCBI): domain Eukaryota; kingdom Viridiplantae; phylum Streptophyta; class Pinopsida; order Araucariales; family Araucariaceae; genus Wollemia; species Wollemia nobilis. Next base: position 731,374 of record JAQPPZ010016911.1, on the reverse strand, counting down.
GTATAGCTAGTAGTTTATTAGTTATTACATTACCCAAATAATGTAATAAGGGGGGATGTTAGCGTACTTTAATATTTTGTTAGTTTGTTAAATTAACTTAGCAACTAGTTATTTTAGTTGCAGCAGCATCCTGTTGAGATGCGCCCATTCCGGGCTAATCCAGGAAGTCCGTTTGTATTGCAGTCTTATTTAAACTGCACAATATTTCAATAAACAATTGGTTCGTTTCCTAACAATCAGGACAGTTTAACAGGATATCTAATTGTGATTAGGAACCTATAAGGGTAGGCTCACAAGAGAATCTAGGGAGAGCCAGTAATGTGCTCCAACCTAGTGCAACTAGTACACCTGCCAAAACTTTTCAAAATCCCATCCAATTAGACCCTAATCAAAATGCTCCCATGAAGGTCATTTCACCTTTTGTGTTACCGAATTTTAAGGAAGTTACATCTGAAGACCCTGATTTATTTTCGTTTGAGTTTAAAATTGTGTGTCAAGCTCATGATTACACTAACGACAATCAAAAGCTCAAATTTTTTCCTTCCACTCTTAAAGAGTCAGCTCTACGATGGTTTATCACCTTAGCACCTGATTCAATTAGAACCTGGAATGATATGGAAAATATATTTTTGGAGAGATACCAAGAATATTGTCAAGTCAAGAATCAAAACAATAAATTGCTTAAAATGAAACAAAAGGAAAATGAAATCTTACAAGATTATGTAGACATATTTTCTTTTGTTCATAAGAGATGTGGTAGTGTTGAACCTGAAATGTGCAAAATTATATTCTTAAGGGGACTACAAGATGAATTTCGGGATGCATTGGATATTTTAGGAAGAGGAGATGCAAATGCACTTGAAATCCAGGAAATCATTCAACTTTGCAAAAATTATTCTCATTAAAGGCATAGAAAACCTAGAATTGGTAATGATAAACATGATTTGAAAGAATGCATGAAAGAGTTTGCTAAAGCTGATATTGTTGTACATCTTGATAAAATAGTAGATAAAAAGAGTAAATCTACTAAACCTTCAGTTATCTATTGTTCAAGATGTGAGCAACAACACTCTGTTCATGACTGTCCTTTGAACAAAACATTTATACCAGCTACATGTAGCATTTGTCAAAAAGGACATTCGACAAATCAATGTAGTTTATTGCCAGAACTCAAAAGTGTCTTTGAAAAACAACCTCAACCTATGAAAAAACTCAATTTTGTAGGACAAGGACAAGGAGATAATTTTCTTAAGTTTCCATATCATAATGCTTCTCAATTTCCTACACATTGGGGAAATAATCCTTGGTATATGCCATGGTATGCTTCAAGTCCACTTCAATAATGTTGGAGTCAACCACCGTGGGCATATTACCAAGAGTGGTCTCAACATGGATGGATGAAACAACAATGGAATCAACCACATCCACCATGGTTGCAGCCAAAACTGCAAAGATATCAATGGGGACAACAACAAAAATTGCACAAAGGGCAGCAACATTATCAAACACATAAATCAAATTTATTGCCCACTCATACCCATAGTTTCTCTCATGGACAACAATAACAAAATGAAAAACAACCTCTATTTTCAGCTCAACCTGTGGTCAGTCCAAACATTGTTAAACAGGTAACCCCTGTCTCTATGGCTAAATCAGAAAATACAACCATAAAAAATGCTGGTGACTGTCATAAAAATCAATTGTGTTTAGGAAAACCACTTCTTGAACATATTCCACTTACCAGTGTAGAAATAGGAGCTAAAATGAATGCACATAAAAACAAATCTGCACTAAAACAAGAAGAAAAAGAAAATCTCCCACAAAAAGAATCATATCTTGAACAGTTTGAAAAATCAAAACTAACATCTTTGAAATCAGATTTGATAAGGGAATTAAAACATTTAAATATTATAGTCCCTTTACTTCAAGCTATTAAAGATGTGCCAATCATTAATACAATTGTTCAAGAAATATGTTTTAACAAACCAAGAAAAAAGAAGAAAATATATCCTAAAAACATACAAGGCGGTGGTAAAAGAGTAAACTTGCTTGTAGGAAACCTTAGTCCACCTAAGTATGATTATCTAGGATGCCCATGGTTTCGTGAAACATATAAGGAAAATGAAATGGATATTTCAATTTTGGCCTCCATCGTTGTAAAGGATAATGTAGAAGAGATGGATTCATCTAAACAGTTTGTTTTTGATGAAAATGTTCAGAATTCAGATTTTAAAGATGAACCAATTATTGTTCAACAATTATTATGGAATGATGAAAAACAAAATTCTAAAAAATTTTCATCCATTCCAATACAAAACAATTTTCTTCACTTTTCACATGGATGTCATCATTTTTTCTCATCTTTTCCTTTCCATTTATCAAATTTAATTCTTTTAAGAATTGTTTTTGGTAAACATACACAAATTTTCTATTCTTTTCCACCATATCATTGTTCTCTTAATTCATTAATGCATCATTCTCCAAGAACTAATTCAAAACATCTTGGTACAAAACAAACTAAAATGCAGCCAAAACAACCTTTGAACAACAATAGTTGGTTGACTAAAAACTAGGAAGTAAATTTGTTTGATGTATTGATCCAACATCCTAATGCTCTACTAACACTTTATGCATCTTTAGCAGTTGGCATTGAGTTGTTGCAGGTACAAAAAAATAGATTTCATAGTTGAATGTAGTTAATGAACTTTGGTTGGAAGCACTTCATCAAATAGAGTTCATTCAACAAAAATGGAAAATGTGGCATGATGATCACCTTAAGAGCAAAAAGGATGAACCAGAAGAGTTTGAGAATGGAGTTGTTCAACTTTCTTTAGTTGATGATTCAAGAAGGACATTAGTGGTGAATGGACATCTTTTACAGTTGTACCGTAAACCACTCACATAGAAGGAATTTGCTCAACATTTCACATAGTCACATTTGCATATGATAGAAGAGGATTCCTCTTCTGACAAGGTTTCCAAATGATCACATTTTTTTTTAGTTTTGAAAAAAAAAAAAGTTGAAAAAGAAAAAAAAGAAAAAATAGAAGTTGGTTGAAAACCAGAAATGGCAGCCTCTTCTGATAAAAAAAAAAAAATGAAATGAAAAAAAATGAAAAAAAAAGAGAAGGAAAAAAAAAATGAATAATTCAGTAGTGAAAACCTTCTCGGAGGCGCTACTGAGTTGGCTTGCATGAAAACCGGTTTTTCGGCATGCATTGCATTGTTGATCCACCCATTATTACACTATTGTTGACATATAAAAAATGCCATAATATTAAATATGAAAAAGTTAAAGTGCCAATTAGTGATTAGAATATGTTATTTGTTACATGTTTGCATGATTTTATGTTTGGAACATTATACCTCTGTTTTGACTATTTTCAGTATTTTATGCACTGTTTCAGTTGATTAGGTAGTAAATAAAACATGTATTGCAATTACATTCTGATGGCATGAATAGATTTCTCTCATCAAGAACTACAACTTTGCTTTTTGAAGCAAGTCAATCCGAGTTGTAGATAAAAAGTTATGAAGGTTACATCGTTCTTGCGTTCATTGTTCATGCCTTAGTCTTTTCTGGAACTGTTAACATGTGCAAATCTGTGTTAAAGGGAACATTGGTAGATCTATTGGGAATGATCCAGAGTGAGTTAAGGTACCACTTGGAATCAGTCACTCCAGCACGTGCCATCAATGCAAAAAGGATGTACAAGATAAAGGAAAACATTCTAGGCGGTCAAATACTTCTTCTCTATGCATTTGGAGCACAAAATAATAACTAAATGTCACTTCCTGTTATTTCGAAGCAGTGCAGGAATAATAACACAGGAATAGGGAATAGCGCAGGAACAACAGAAGATGGTCAAAAAGTGACAGATCGGTAGAGGAAAGTATTGACAATTGACCAAAAAGTTGTCCTAGCTCATGTTAACTGATTTCCTCAACGAATGCAGCTTAATAAGGTTGAATAGATCAAGTTTGACAAAGCAAGGTCATGCATTCTAGGAAACAGTTGTGCAAACAGTTGTAAATCCCTGCAAATTAGTAATCAAGTATATCAGCATAATATTATAAATAAGAGAGCTCCCAGCACGGTTGAGCATATATAATATAGGCATATAGTCATATAGGAGACAAAGAAATAGAGAGTGCAGTTGTTTTTGTAGCAGAACAGTAATCTGTAGGTTTTTCCTACATTACTGTAATGCATTTTCAGATTGAATAAAAAGGTGCAGTTTTAGTTCTCAATTGGCATGTTAAGTGGATTATTAGTATTTAGGTTTTCTTAGCATAACTCTTCACCTTCATCTGGTTCTGGAAGCAAGGGCCACTTGCAGGACCAAAGGAAGGCATCTTCTGACAGAATACATTGCTAATTCCGTGTTGCAGTAGGTTAGCAGAATTTTGCTAGTTTCATTTCTTTAGCAGCTTTAAATTTAGATTTCAGTCTTGACAGCATTTTTCCATCATTCCATGCAATTTCAACATTTTTTCAAATTTGTAGCAACTTCAAGTTTTCTGTCATTTTTCAGATTTGTAGCAATTTTCAGTTTTTTGTCATTTTATTGCAATTTCCAGATTTGTGACATTTTCAGTTTTGCAATAGATGTTAGTTTGAATTTTTAGATTTAGAACATGTTCCCATGAAGGTCATTTCACCTTCTGTGTTACCAAATTTTAAGGGAGTTACATCTGAAGACCCTGATTTATTTTTGTTTGAGTTTAAAATTGTGTGTCAAGCTCATAATTACACTAACGACAATCAAAAGCTCAAATTGTTTCCTTCCACTCTTAAAGAGTCAACTCTACGATGGTTTATCACCTTAGCACCTGATTCAATTAGAACCTGGAATGAGATGGAAAATATATTTTTGGAGAGATACCAAGAATATTGTCAAGTCAAGAATCAAAACAATGAATTGCTTAAAATGAAACAAAAGGAAAATGAAATCTTAGAAGATTATGTAGACAGATTTTCTTTTGTTCATAAGAGATGTGGTAGTGTTGAACTTGAAATGTGCAAAATTATATTCTTAAGGGGACTACAAGATGAATTTCGAGATGCATTGGATATTTTAGGAAGAGGAGATGCAAATGCACTTGAAATCTAGGAAATCATTAAACTTTGCAAAAATTATTCTCATTCAAGGCATAGAAAACATAGAATTGGTAATGATAAACATGATTTGAAAGAATGCATGAAAGAGTTTGCTAAAGCTGATATTGTTGTACATCTTGATAAAATAATAGATAAAAAGAGTAAATCTACTAAACCTTCAGTTATCTATTGTTCAAGATGTGAGCAACAACACTTTGTTCATGACTGTCCTTTGAACAAAACATTTATACCAGCTACATGTAGCATTCGTCAAAAAGGACATTCGACAAATCAATGTAGTTTATTGCCAGAACTCAAAAGTGTCTTTGAAAAACAACCTCAACCTATGAAAAAACTCAATTTTGTAGGACAAGGACAAGAAGATAATTTTATTAAGTTTCCATATCAGAATGCTTCTCAATTTCCTACACATTGGAGAAATAATCCTTGGTATATGCCATGGTATGCTTCAAGTCCACTTCAACAATGTTGGAGTCAACCACCGTGGGCATATTCCCAAGAGTGGTCTCAACATGGATGGATGAAACAACAATGGAATCAACCACATCCACCATGGTTGCAGCCAAAACTGCAAAGATATCAATGGGGACAACAACAAAAATTGCACAAAGGGCAGCAACATTATCAAACACATAAATCAAATTTATTGCCTACTCATACCCATAGTTTCTCTCATGAACAACAACAACAAAATGAAAAACAACCTCTATTTTTAGCTCAACCTGTGGTCAGTCCAAACATTGTTAAACAGGTAACACCTGTCTCTATGGCTAAATCAGAAAATACAGCCATAATAAATGTTGGTGACTGTCATAAAAATCAGTTGTGTTTAGGAAAACCACTTCTTGAACATATTCCACTTACCAGTGTAGAAATAGGAGCTAAAATGAATGCATATAAAAACAAATCTGCACTAAAAAAAGAAGAAAAAGAAAATCTCCCACAAAAAGAATCATATCTTGAACAGTTTGAAATATCAAAACTAACATCTTTGAAATCAGATTTGATAAGGGAATTAAAAAATTTAAATATTATAGTCCCTTTACTTCAAGCTATTAAAGATGTGCCAATTATTAATACAATTGTTCAAGAAATATGTTTTAACAAACCAAGAAAAAAGAAGAAAATATATCCTAAAAACATACAAGGCGGTGGTAAAAGAGTAAACTTTCTTGTAGGAAACCTTAGTCCACCTAAGTATGATTATCTAGGATGCCCATAGTTTTGTGAAACATATAAGGAAAATGAAATGGATATTTCAATTTTGGCCTCCATCGTTGTAAAGGATAATATAGAAGAGATGGATTCATCCAAACATTCTGTTTTTGATGAAAATGTTCAGAATTTAGATTTTAAAGATGAACCAATTACTGTTCAACAATTATTATGAAATGATGAAAAACAAAATTCTAAAAAATTTTCATCCATTCCAATACAAATCAATTTTCTTCACTTGTCACATGGATGTCATCATTTTTTCTCATCTTTTCCTTTCCATTTATCAAAGTTAATTCTTTTAAGAATTGTTTTTGGTAAAAATACACAAATTTTCTATTCTTTTCCACCATATCATTGTTCTCTTAATTCATTAATGCATCATTCTCCAAGAACTAATTCAAAACATCTTGGTACAAAACAAACTAAAATGTAGCCAAAACAACCTTTGAACAACAATAGTTGGTTGACTAAAAACCAGGAAGTAAATTTGTTTGATGTATTGATCCAAAATCCTAATGCTCTACTAACACTTTATGCATCTTTAGCAGTTGGCATTGAGTTGTTGCAGGTACCAAAAAAATAGATTTCGCAGTTGAATGAAGTTAATGAACTTTGGTTGGAAACACTTCATCAAATAGAGTTCAACAAAAATGGGAAATGTGGCATGATGATCACATTAAGAGCAATAAGGATGAACCAGAAGAGTTTGAGAATGGAGTTGTTCAACTTTCTTCGGTTGATGATTCAAGAAGGACATTAGTGGTGAATGGAAATCTTTTACAATTGTACCGTAACCACTCACATAGAAGGAATTTGCTCAATATTTCACACAGTCACATTTGCATATGATAGAAGAGGATTCCTCTTCTGACAAGGTTTCCAAATGATCACATTTTTTTTTAGTTTTGAAAAAAAAAAAGGTTGAAAAAAAAAAAAAAAAAAAACAGAAGTTGGTTGAAAACCAGAAATGGCAGCCTCTTCTGATAAAAAAAAAAATGAAATGAAAAAAAAAATGAAAAAAAAAAGAAGGAAAAAAAAAATGAATAATTCAGTAGTGAAAACCTTCTCGGAGGCGCTACTGAGTTGGCTTGCATGAAAACCGGTTTTTCGACATGCATTGCCTTGTTGATCCACCCATTATTACACTATTGTTGACATATAAAAACTGCCATAATATTAAATATGAAAAAGTTAAAGTTCCAATTAGTGATTAGAAGTTATGGGGCCTACAAAATGGCAGTTTCACTCTTTTTGATAGCTGGAAATGCTGGTAAAAATCTATGTTAAAGGCCAACTTGACAGCGATGCAGGGAGTAAAAAATGAGGAATTAAGAGTTGAAAATTTAACCCAATGTTGTTCATATAACCAAGAACACGTGGACATAATTTGGTAAAAAATGGAATTACGATGAACAAGTTATGATCACTCCAAAAAGGCATATGGGCATGTTTTGGCAGCTGAAACCAGCAGATTACAGTCCATACAAATTCTAGCCACTTGTCACTTTGAAGGAAGGCATGGAATTTTTCAAATAAAGAAGAGGTAAATGCTTGGAAATAGTTGAGGGAGAATAGGCATGACTATTTCTCCACCTGACAGCACTGCCAAGTGATGCAAATGGAAGCAACAAGTCAAAAGGCAAAATGCAGGAAATCTGGTAAATACAGGACACAGTCATGCAAATTCTAGCCAGCTGTACATATACAACAGGGCTTGGAATCAGTCACTCCAGCACGTGCCACCAATGCAAAAAGGATGTACAAGATAAATGAAAACATTCTAGGCGGTCAAATACTTCTTCTCTACGTGTTTGGAGCACAAAATAATAACTAAATGTCACTTCCTGTTATTTCGAAGCAGTGTAGGAATAATAACGCAGGAATAGGGAATAGTGTAGGAACAACAGAAGATGGTCAAAAACCGACCGATCGATAGAGGAAAGTATTGAAAATTGACCAAAAAGTTGTCCCAGCTTATGTTAACTAATTTCCTCAATGAATGCAGCTTAATAATGTTGAATAGATCAAGTTTGACAAAGCAAGGTCATGCATTCTAGGAAACAGTTGTGCAAACAGTTGTAAATCCCTGCAAATCAGTAATCAAGTATATCAGCATAATATTATAAATAAGAGAGCTCCCAGCACGGTTGAGCATATAGAATATAGGCATATAGTCATACAGGAGACAAAAATAGAGAGTGCAATTATTTTTGTAGCAGAACAGTAATTTGTAGGTTTTTCCTATATTACTGTAATGCATTTCCAGATTGAATAAAAAGGTGTAATTTTTAGTTCTCAATTGGCATGTTAAGTTGATTATTAGTAATTAGGTTTTCTTAGCATAACTCTTCATATTCATCTGGTTCTGGAAGCAAGGGCCACTTGCAGGACCAGATGAAGGCATCTTCTAACAGAATACATTGCTAATTTCGTGCTGCAGTAGGTTAGCAGAATTTTGCCAGTTTCATTTCTTTAGCAGCTTTAAATTCAAATTTCAGTCTTGACGGCATTTTTCCATCATTTAATGCAATTTCAAATTTTTTTTAGATTTGTAGTAACTTCAAGTTTTTTGTTATTTTCCAAATTTGCAGCAATTTCCAGTTTTCTGTCATTTTACTGCAATTTTCAGATTTGTGACATTTTTAGTTTGCAATAGATGTTAGTTTGAATTTTTAGATTTAGAACATGCTCAGAGAATTGTAGTTAGTTTATTTTTCTGCAACTGTGTGATTTCAATTCTGCAATTTGCCTTTTTGACAATTTCAATTTAACAATATTTCATTTTCTGTAATTTCAGATTGTGTCATTTCATTTCCTGTAATTCTATTTTTGCAAAAGTAAATAGAAGTTAATTTCAGTTCTTAGGAGTTAGAGGTCACAACAAACTCCCCAAATGCTAACTGATCCATCAATAAAGCCTATTTTTTGAATGAACTAATCTTTAACCTGTTGGAGCCTTCTTTCATATATAGCCTTGGACACCACCCTGGATTGACACACATAATGATTAAATGATGAATGAACGACACTCATCATTTTTGGCACCGTTGCTGGGGATAGGTGTTGTTAGAAGAGGAAAGCAGTCCAATAATTGTTAGTGTGCTAAGTTGTGAACTTCAGAGTGAAATCTGAATGTAATAATTGGCATAATTAATAGTTGTTGGTAAATTCCATTTCAGTTCATTTAGTGAACAAGAAAGTATGAATAGGTTAAAGGATGTGAAAGCACGATGTCAAAGTATGAAAAATCCTTTGCCTACCACAGGAAGAAAAATTTCACAAGAGGTTGAAAGTATGTCAAAGTTGTCAAAATTTATAATTCCCAAAACTGTTGGAACTTTCAAAGAATTACAATCCTCTATGTCCAAAACTGTAGCATCCTTTGAGAAATCATCACAAGGAGGAACAATCAATAGTTCAACACCTTTTTTTGTTGACAAATCCATAGAATCAGGACAGTTTAACAGGATATCTAATTGTGATTGGGAACCTATAAGGGTAGGCTCACAAGAGAATCTAGGGAGAGCCAGTAATGTGCTCCAACCTAGTGCAACTAGTACACCTGCCAAAACTTTTCAAAATCCCATCCAATTAGATCCTAATAAAAATGCTCCCATGAAGGTCATTTCACCTTTTGTGTTACCGACTTTTAAGGGAGTTACATCCGAAGACCCTGATTTATTTTTGTTTGAGTTTAAAATTGTGTGTCAAGCTCATGATTACACTAACGACAATCAAAAGCTCAAATTGTTTCCTTCCACTCTTAAAGAGTCGGCTCTACGATGGTTTATCACCTTAGCACCTGATTCAATTAGAACCTGGAATGAGATGGAAAATATATTTTTGAAGAGATACCAAGAATATTGTCAAGTCAAGAATCAAAACAATGAATTGCTTAAAATGAAACAAAAGGAAAATGAAATCTTAGAAGATTATGTAGACATATTTTCTTTTGTTCATAAGAGATGTGGTAGTGTTGAACCTGAAATGTGCAAAATTATATTCTTAAGGGGACTACAAGATGAATTTCGGGATGCATTGGATATTTTAGGAAGAGGAGATGCAAATGCACTTGAAATCCAGGAAATCATTCAACTTTGCAAAAATTATTCACATTAGGAGACATATAGTCATATAGGAGACATAGAGAAATAGAGAGTGCAGTTGTTTTTGTAGCAGAACAGTAATATGTAGGTTTTTCTTGCATTACTGTAATGCATTTCTAGATTGAATAAAAAGATGCAGTTTTTAGTTCTCAATTGGCATGTTAAGTTGATTATTAGTATTTAGGTTTTCTTAGCATAACTCTTCACCTTCATCTGGTTCTGGAAGCAAGCACCACTTGCAGGACCAGAAGAAGGCATCTTCTGACAGAATACATTGCTAATTTCGTGCTATAGTAGGTTAGCAGAATTTTGCCAGTTTCATTTCTTTAGCAGCTTTAAAATTCAGATTTCAGTCTTGACAGCATTTTTCCATCATTCCATGCAATTTCAACATTTTTTCAGATTTGTAGCAACTTCAAGTTTTCTGTCATTTTTCAGATTTGCAGCAATTTCCAGTTTTTTGTCATTTTACTACAATTTCCAGATTTGTGACATTTTTAGTTTTGCAATAGATGTTAGTTTGAATTTTTAGATTTAGAACATGCTTAGAGAATTGTAGTTAGTTTATTTTTCTACAACTATGTGATTTCAATTCTGCAATTTGCCTTTTTGACTATTTCAATTTAGCAATATTTTATTTTTCGCAATTTCAGATTATGTCATTTCATATATTGTAATTTTGTTTCTACAAAAGTAAATAGAAGTTAATTTTAGTTCTTAGGAGTTAGAGGTCACAACAAACTCCCCAAATGCTAACCGATCCATCAATAAAGCTTTTTTTTCTGAATGAACTAATCTTTAACCTGTTGGAGCCTTCTTTCGTATATAGCCTTGGACACCACCCTAGATTGACACACATAATGATTAAATGATGAATGAACAACGACACTCATCATTTTTGGCATCGTTGTCGGGGATAGGTGTTGTTAGAAGAGGAAAGCAGTCCAATAATTGTTAGTGTGCTAAGTTGTGAACTTCAGAGTGAAATCTGAATGTAATAATTGGCATAATTAATAGTTGTTGGTAAATTCCATTTCAGTTCATTTAGAGAAAAAGAAAGTATGAATAGGTTAAAGGATATGAAAGCACGATGTCAAAGTATGAAAAATCCTTTGCCTACCAGAGGAAGAAAAATTTCATAAGAGGTTGAAAGTATGTCAAAGTTGTCAAAATTTATAATTCCCAAAACTGTTGGAACTTTCAAAGAATTACAATCCTCTATGTCAAAAACTGTAGCATCCTTTGAGAAATCATCACAAGGAGGAACAATCAATAGTTCAACACCTTTTTTTGTTGACAAATCCATAAAATCAGGACAGTTTAACAGGATATCTAATTGTGATTAGGAACCTATAAGGGTAGGCTCACAAGAGAATCTAGGGAGAGCCAATAATGTGCTCCAACCTAGTGCAACTATTACACCTGCCAAAACTTTTCAAAATCCCATCCAATTAGAACCTAATCAAAATGCTCCTATGAAGGTCATTTCACCTTCTGTGTTATCGAATTTTAAGGGAGTTACATCTAAAGACCCTGATTTATTTTTGTTTGAGTTTAAAATTATTTGTCAAGCTCATGATTACACTAACGACAACCAAAAGCTCAAATTGTTTCCTTCCACTCTTAAAGAGTCAGCTCTACGATTGTTTATCACCTTAGCACTTGATTCAATTAGAACATGGAATGATATGGAAAATATATTTTTGGAGAGATACCAAGAATATTGTCAAGTCAAGAATCAAAACAATGAATTGCTTAAAATGAAACAAAAGGAAAATGAAATCTTAGAAGATTATGTAGACAAATTTTCTTTTGTTCATAAGAGATGTGGTAGTGTTGAACCTGAAATGTGCAAAATTATATTCTTAAGGGGACTACAAGATGAATTTTCAGATGCATTGGATATTTTAGGAAGAGGAGATGCAAATGCACTTGAAATCCAGGAAATCATTCAACTTTGCAAAAATTATTCTCATTCAAGGCATAAAAAACATAGAATTGGTAATGATAAACATGATTTGAAAGAATGCATGAAAGATTTTGCTAAAGCTGATATTGTTGTACATCTTGATAAAACAGTAGATAAAAAGAGTAAATCTACTAAACCTTCGATTATCTATTGTTCAAGATGTGAGCAAGCAACACTGCTTCATGACTGTCCTTTGAACAAAACATTTATACCAGCTACATGTAGCATTTGTCAAAAAGGACATTCTACAAATCAATGTAGTTTATTGCCGTAACTCAAAAGTGTCTTTGAAAAACAACCTCAACCTATGAAAAAACTCAATTTTGTAGGACAAGGACAAGGAGATAATTTTCTTAAGTTTCCATATCAGAATGCTTCTCAATTTTCTACACATTGGGGAAATAATCCTTAGTATATGCCATGGTATGCTTGAAGTCCACTTCAACAATGTTGGAGTCAACCACCGTGGGCATATTCCCAAGAGTGGTCTCAACATGGATGGATGAAACAACAATGGAATCAACCACATCCACCATGGTTGCAGCCAAAACTGCAAAGATATCAATGGGGACAACAACAAAAATTGCACAAAGGGCAGCAACATTATCAAACACATAAATCAAATTTATTGCCCACTCATACCCATAGTTTCTCTCATGGACAACAACAACAAAATAAAAAACAACCTCTATTTTTAGCTCAACCTGTGGTCAGTCCAAACATTTTTAAACAGGTAACCCCTGTCTCTATGGCTAAATCAAAAAATACAGCCATAATAAATGCTGGTGATTGTCATAAAAATCAGTTGTGTTTAGGAAAACCACTTCTTGAACATATTCCACTTACCAATGTAGAAATAGGAGCTAAAATGAATGCACATAAAAACAAATCTGCACTAAAACAAGAGGAAAAAGAAAATCTCCCACAAAAAGAATCATATCTTGAACAGTTTGAAATATCAAAACTAACATCTTTGAAATCAGATTTGATAAGGGAATTAAAACATTTAAATATTATAGTCCCTTTACTTCAAGCTATTAAAGATGTGCCAATCATTAATACAATTGTTCAAGAAATATGTTTTAACAAACCAAGAAAAAAGAAGAAAATATATCTTAAAAACATACAAGGCGGTGGTAAAAGAGTAAAATTGCTTGTAGGAAACCTTAGTCCACCTAAGTATGATTATCTAGGATGCCCATGGTTTCGTGAAACATATAATCCTAATTCTCTACTACCACTTTATGCATCTTTAGCAGTTGGCATTGAGTTGTTGCAGGTACCAAAAAAATAGATTTCGTAGTTGAATGTAGTTAATGAAATTTGGTTGGAAGCACTTCATCAAATAGAGTTCATTCAACAAAAATGGGAAATGTGGCATGATGATCACATTAAGAGCAATAAGGATGAACCAGAAGAGTTTGAGAATGGAGTTGTTCAACTTTCTTCGATTGATGATTCAAGAAGGACATTAGTGGTGAATGGACATCTTTTACAGTTGTACCGTAAACCACTCACATAGAAGGAATTTGCTCAATATTTCACACAGTCACATTTGCATATGATAGAAAAGGATTCCTCTTCTGACAAGGTTTCCAAATGATCACATTTTTTTTTAGTTTTGAAAAAAAAAAAAAAAAGAAGTTCGTTGAAAAGCCAGAAATGGCAGCCTCTTCTGATAAAAAAAAAAAATGAAATGAAAAAAAAAGAGAAGGAAAAAAAAATGAATAATTCAATAGTGAAAACCTTCTCGGAGGCGTTGCTGAGTTGGCTTGCATGAAAACCAAATTTTCGGCATGCATTGCATTGTTGATCCACCCATTATTACACTATTGTTGACATATAAAAACTGCCATAATATTAAATATGAAAAAGTTAAAGTGCCAATTAGTGATTAGAATATGTTATTTGTTACATGTTTGCATGATTTTATGTTTGGAACATTATACCTCTGTTTTGACTATTTTCAGCATTTTATACACTGTTTCAGTTGATTAGGTAGTAATAAAACATTTATTGCAATTACATTCTGATGGCATGAATAGATTTCTCTCATCAAGAACTACAACTTTGCTTTTTGAAGCAAGTCAATCCGAGTTGTAGATAAAAAGTTATGAAGGTTACATCGTTCCTGCGCTCATTTTTCATGCCTTAGTCTTTTCTGAAACTATTAACAGGTGCAAATCTGTGTTAAAGGGAACATTGGCAGATCTACTAGGAATGATCCAGAGTGAGTTAAGGTACCAAATTCATACCAATGGTACTTCATAATATAGAGAAAACATAGCCAAAATTTTAAGGCATATGGATAAGTAACTTGGAAGTTATACGGCCTACAAAATGGCAGTTTCACACTTTTTGACAGCTGGAAATGCTAGTAAAAATCTGTGTTAAAGGCCAAGTTGACAGCGATGCAAGGAGTAAAAAATGAGGAATTAAGAGATGAAAATTTAACCCAATGTTGTTCATATAACCAAGAACACGTGGACATAATTTGGTAAAAAATGGAATTACAATGAACAAGTTATGATCACTCCAAAAAGGCATCTGGGCATGTTTTGGTAGCTAGAACCAGCAGGTTACAGTCCATACAAATTCTAGCCACCTGTCACTTTGAAGAAAGGCATGGAATTTTTCAAATAAAGAAGAGGTAAATGCTTGGAAATAGTTGAGGGAGAATAGGCATGACTATTTCTCCACCTGACAACACTGCCAAGTGATGCAAATGGAAGCAACAAGTCAAAAGGCAAAATGCAGGAAATTTGGTAAATACAGGACACAATCATGCAAATTCTAGCCAGCTGTACATATACAGCAGGGCTTGGAATCAGTCACTCTAGCATGTGCCACCAATGCAAAAATGATGTACAAGATAAAGGAAAACATTCTAGGCGATCAAATACTTCTTCTCTACGCGTTTGGAGCACAAAATAATAACTAAATGTCACTTCCTGTTATTTCGGAGCAGTGCAAGAATAATAACGCAGGAATAGGGAATAGCGCAGGAACAACAGAAGATGGTCAAAAAGTGACAGATCGATAGAGGAAAGTATTGATAATTAACCAAAAAGTTGTCCCAGCTCATGTTAACTGATTTCCTCAACGAATGTAGCTTAATAAGGTTGAATAGATCAAGTTTGACAAAGCAAGCTCATGCATTCTAGGAAACAGTTGTGCAAACAGTTGTAAATCCCTACAAATCAGTAATCAAGTATATCAACATAATATTATAAATAAGAGATCTCCCAACACAGTTGAGCATATATAATATAGGCATATAGTCATATAGGAGACATAGAGAAATAGAGAGTGCAGTTGTTTTTATAGCAGGACAGTAATCTGTAGGTTTTTCCTGTATTACTGTAATGCATTTCCAGATTGAATAAAAAGATGTAGTTTTTAGTTCTCAATTGACATGTTAAGTTGATTATTAGTATTTAGGTTTTCTTAGCATAACTCTTCACCTTCATCTGGTTCTGGAAGCAAGGGCCACTTGCAGGACCAGAGGAAGGCATCTTCTGACAGAATACATTGCTAATTCCGTGTTGTAATAGGTTAGCAGAATTTTGCCAGTTTCATTTCTTTAGCAGCTTTAAATTCAGATTTCAGTCTTGACAACATTTTTCCATCATTCCATGCAATTTCAACATTTTTTCAAATTTGTAGCAACTTCAAGTTTTATGTCATTTTCTAGATTTGCAGCAATTTCCAGTTTTCTATCATTTTACTGCAATTTCCAGATTTGTGACATTTTCAGTTTTGCAATAGATGTTAGTTTGAATTTTTAGATTTAGAACATGCTTAGAGAATTGTAGTTAGTTTATTTTTCTGCAACTGTGTGATTTCAATTCTGCAATTTGCCTTTCTGACAATTTCAATTTAGCAATATTTCATTTTTTGCAATTTCAGATTGTGTCATTTCATTTCCTGTAATTATGTTTCTGCAAAAGTAAATAGAAGTTAATTTCAATTCTTAGGAGTTAGAGGTCACAACAAATTCCCCAAATGCTAACTAATCCATCAATAAAGCCTGTTTTATGAATGAACTAATCTTTAACCTGTTGGAGCCTTCTTTCATATATAGCCTTGGACACCGCCCTAGATTGACACACATAATGATTAAATGATGAATGAACAACGACACTCATCATTTTTGGCTCCGTTGCCAGTGATAGGTGTTTTTAGAAGAGGAAAGCAGTCCAATAATTGTTAGTGTGCTAGGTTGTGAACTTCAGAGTGAAATCTAAATGTAATAATTGGCATAATTAATAGTTGTTGGTAAATTCCATTTCAGTTCATTTAGAGAACAAGAAAGTATGAATAGGTTAAGGATGTGAAAGCACGATGTCAAAGTATGAAAAATCCTTTGCGTACCACAGGAAGAAAAATTTCACAAGAGGTTGAAAGTATGTCAAAGTTGTCAAAATTTATAATTCCCAAAACTGTTGGAACTTTCAAAGAATTACAATCCTCTATGTCCAAAACTGTAGCATCCTTTGAGAAATCATCACAAGGAGGAACAATCAATAGTTCAACACCTTTTTTTGTTGACAAATCCATAGAATCAGGACAGTTTAATAGGATATCTAATTGTGATTGGGAACCTATAAGGGTTGGCTCACAAGAGAATCTAGGGAGAGCCAGTAATGTGCTCCAACCTAGTGCAACTAGTACACCTGCCGAAACTTTTCAAAATCCCATCCAATTAGATCCTAATAAAAATGCTCCCATGAAGGTCATTTCACCTTCTGTGTTATCGACTTTTAAGGGAGTTACATCTGAAGACCCTGATTTATTTTTGTTTGAGTTTAAAATTGTGTGTAAAGCTCATGATTAAACTAACGACAATCAAAAGCTCAAATTGTTTCCTTCCACTCTTAAAGAGTCAGCTCTACGATGGTTTATCACCTTAGCACCTGATTCAATTAGAACCTGGAATGAGATGGAAAATACATTTTTGAAGAGATACCAAGAATATTGTCAAGTCAAGAATCAAAACAATGAATTGGTTAAAATGAAACAAAAGGAAAATAAAATCTTAGAAGATTATGTAGATAGATTTTCTTTTGTTCATAAGAGATGTGGTAGTGTTGAACCTGAAATGTGCAAAATTATATTCTTAAGGGGACTACAATATGAATTTCGGGATGCATTGGATATTTTAGGAAGAGGAGATGCAAATGCACTTGAAATCCAGGAAATCATTCAACTTTGCAAAAACTATTCTCATTCAAGGCATAGAAAACATAGAATTGGTAATGATAAACATGATTTGAAAGAATGCATGAAAGAGTTTGCTAAAGCTGATTTTGTAGGACAAGGACAAGGAGATAATTTTCTTAAGTTTCCATATCAGAATGCTTCTCAATTTCCTACACATTGGGGAAATAATCCTTGGTATATGCCATGGTATGCTTCAAGTCCACTTCAACAATGTTGGAGTCAACCACCGTGGGCATATTCCCAAGAGTGGTCTCAACATGGATAGATGAAACAACAATGGAATCAACCACATCCACCATGGTTGCAGCCAAAACTGCAAATATATCAATGGGGACAACAACAAAAATTGCACAAAGGGCATCAACATTATCAAACACATAAATCAAATTTATTGCCCACTCATACCCATAGTTTCTCTCATGGACAACAACAACAAAATGAAAAACAACCAACCTGTGGTCAGTCCAAACATTGTTAAACAGGTAACCCTTGTCTCTATGGCTAAATCAAAAAATACAGCCATAATAAATGTTGGTGACTGTCATAAAAATCAGTTGTGTTTAGGAAAACCACTTCTTGAACATATTCCACTTACCAGTGTAGAAATAGGAGCTAAAATGAATGCACATAAAAACAAATCTGCACTGAAACAAGAAGAAAAAGAAAATCTCCCACAAAAAGAATCATATCTTGAACAGTTTGAAATATCAAAACTAACATCTTTGAAATCAGATTTGATAAGGGAATTAAAACATTTAAATATTATAGTCCCTTTACTTCAAGCTATTAAAGATGTGCCAATCATTAATACAATTGTTCAAGAAATATGTTTTAACAAACCAAGAAAAAAGAAGAAAATATATCCTAAAAACATACAAGGCGGTGGTAAAAGAGTAAACTTGCTTGTAGGAAACCTTAGTCCACCTAAGTATGATTATCTAGGATGCCGATTGTTTCATGAAACATATAAGGAAAATGAAATGGATATTTCAATTTTGGCCTCCATCGTTGTAAAGGATAATGTAGAAGAGATGGATTCATCCAAACAGTCTGTTTTTGATGAAAATGTTCAGAATTCAGATTTTAAAGATGAACCAATTACTGTTCAACAATTATTATGGAATGATGAAAAACAAAATTCTAAAAAATTTTCATCCATTCCAATACAAAACAATTTTCTTCACTTGTCACATGGATGTCATCATTTTTTCTCATCTTTTCCTTTCCATTTATCAAATTTAATTCTTTTAAGAATTGTTTTTGGTAAACATACACAAATTTTCTATTCTTTTCCACCATATCATTGTTCTCTTAATTCATTAATGCATCATTCTCCAAGAACTAATTCAAAACATCTTGGTACAAAACAAACTAAAATGCAGCCAAAACAACCTTTGAACAACAATAGTTGGTTGACTAAAAACCAGGAAGTAAATTTGTTTGATGTATTGATCCAACATCCTAATGCTCTACTAACACTTTATGCATCTTTAGCGAGTTGGCATTGAGTTGTTGCAGGTACAAAAAAATAGATTTCGCAGCTTGAATGCAGTTAATGAACTTTGGTTGGAAGCACTTCATCAAATAGAGTTCATTCAACAAAAATGGAAAATGTGGCATGATGATCACATTAAGAGCAATAAGGATGAACCAGAAGAGTTTGAGAATGGAGTTGTTCAACTTTCTTTAGTTGATGATTCAGGAAGGACATTAGTGGTGAATGGACATCTTTTACAGTTGTACCATAAACCACTCACATAGAAGGAATTTGCTCAATATTTCACACAGTCACATTTGCATATGATAGAAGAGGATTCCTTTTCTGACATGGTTTCCAAATGATCACTTTTTTTTTTAGTTTTGAAAAAAAAAAAGTTGAAAAAAAAAAAAAACATAAGTTTGTTGAAAACCAGAAATGGCAGCCTCTTCTGATAAAAAAAAAAATGAAATGAAAAAAAAATGAAAAAAAATGAAAAAAAAAGAGAAGGAAAAAAAAAATGAATAATTCAGTAGTGAAAACCTTCTTGGAGGCGCTGCTGAGTTGGCTTGCATGAAAACCGGTTTTTCGGCATGCATTGCCTTGTTGATCCACCCATTATTACACTATTGTTGACATATAAAAACTGCCATAATATTAAATATGACAAAGTTAAAGTGCCAAATAGTGATTAGAATATGTTATTTGTTACATGTTTGCATGATTTTATGTTTGGAACATTATACCTCTATTTTGACTATTTTTCAACATTTTATGCACTGTTTCAGTTGATTAGGTAGTAAATAAAACATGTATTACAATTACATTCTGATGGCATGAATAGATTCCTCTCATCAAGAACTACAACTTTGCTTTTTGAAGCAAGTCAATTCGAGTTGTAGATAAAAATTTATGAAGGTTACATCGTTCCTACGCTCATTGTTCGTTCCTGCGCTCATTGTTCATGCCTTAGTCTTTTCTGGAACTGTTAACAGGTGCAAATCTGTGTTAAAGGGAACATTGGCGGATCTACTAGGAATGATCCAGAGTGAGTTAAGGTACCAAATTCATACCAATGGTACTTCATAATATAGAGAAAACATAGCCAAAATTTGAAGGCATATGGATAAGTAACCTGGAAGTTATGGGGCCTACAAAATGGCAGTTTCACACTTTTTGACAGCTGGAAATGCTGGTAAAAATTTGTGTTAAAGGCCAACTTGACAGCGATGCAGGGAGTAATTTATGAGGAATTAAGAGTTGAAAATTTAACCCAATGTTGTTCATATAACCAAGAACACGTGGACATAATTTGGTAAAAAATGGAGTTACAATGAACAAGTTATGATCACTACAAAAAGGCATCTGGGCATGTTTTGGCAGCTGGAAACAGCAGGTCACAGTCCATACAAATTCCACCACTGTCACTTTGAAGGAAGGCATGGAATTTGTCAAATAAAGAAGAGGTAAATGCTTGGAAATAGTTGAGGGAGAATAGGCATGACTCTTTCTCCACCTGACAACACTGCCACGTGATGCAAATGGAAGCAACAAGTCAAAAGGCTAAAATGCAAGAAATCTGGTAAATACAGGACATAGTCATGCAAATTCCAGCCAGTTGTACATATACAGCAGGGCTTGGAATCAGTCACTCCAACACGTGCCACCAATGCAAAAGGGTGTACAAGATAAGGGAAAATAATCCAAATGGTCAACAACTTCCTCCTTATGCGTTTGGAGCACAAATAAGTAATGAATTGTCACTCCTCGTTATTCCGAGCAGGCGAAAATACGTAGGAATAGGGAATAGCGCAGGAACAATAGAATATGGTCAAAAAGCTATAGATCGGTAGAGGAAAGTATTGACAATTGACCAAAAATTTGTCCCAACTCATGTTAACTGATTTCCTCAATGAATGCAGCTTAATAAGGTTGAATAGATCAAGTTTGACAAAGCAAGCTCATGCATTCTAGGAAACAGTTGTGCAAACAGTTGTAAATCCCTACAAATCAGTAATCAAGTATATCAACATAATATTATAAATAAGAGAGCTCCCAACATGGTTGAGCATATAGAATATAGGCATATAGTCATATAGGAGACAGAGAAATAGAGAGTGCAGTTGTTTTTGTAGCAGAACAGTAATCTGTAGGTTTTTCCTGCATTACTATAATGCATTTCCAAATTGAATAAAAAGGTGCAGTTTTTAGTTCTCAATTGGCATGTTGAGTTGATTATTAGTATTTAGGTTTTCTTAGCATAACTCTTCACCTTCATCTGGTTCTGGAAGCAAGGGCCACTTGCAGGACCAGAGGAAGGCATCTTCTGATAGAATACATTGCTAATTCCTTGCTGCAGCAGGTTAGCAAAATTTTGCCAGTTTCATTTCTTTAGCAGCTTTAAATTCAGATTTTAGTCTTGACAACATTTTTCCATCATTCCATGCAATTTCAACATTTTTTTCAGATTTGTAGCAACTTCAAGTTTTCTGTCATTTTCTAGATTTGCAGCAATTTCCAGTTTTCTGTCATTTTACTGCAATTTCCAGATTTGTGACATTTCCAATTTTGCAATAGATGTTAGTTTGAATTTCTAGATTTAGAACATGCTCGGAGAATTGTAGTTAGTTTATTTTTCTGCAACTGTGTGTGATTTCAATTCTGCAATTTGCCTTTTCGACAATTTCAATTTAGCAACATTTCATTTTTTGCTATTTCAGATTGTGTCATTTCATGCAAGTTCCTATAATTTTATTTCTACAAAAGTAAATTTGATTTCTAGTTCTTAGGAATTAGAGGACACACAAAACCCCCAAAAATGCTAACTGATCCATCAATAAAGCCTGTTTTTTGAATGAACTAATCTTTAACCTATTGGAGCCTTCTTTCGTATATAGCCTTGGACACCGCCCTAGATTGACACACATAATGATTAAATGATGAATGAACAATGACCCTCATCATTTTTGGCATCGTTGTCGGGGATAGGTGTTGTTAGAAGAGGAAAGTAGTCCAATAATTGTTAGTGTGCTAAGTTGTGAACTTTAGAGTGAAATCTGAATGTAATAATTGACATAATTAATAGTTGTTGGTAAATTCCATTTCAGTTCATTTAGAGAACAAGCAAGTATGAATAGGTTAAAGGATGTGAAAGCACGATGTCAAAGTATGAAAAATCCTTTGCCTACCACAGGAAGAAAAATTTCACAAGAGGTTGAAAGTATGTCAAAGTTGTCCAAATTTATGATTCCCAAAACTATTGGAACTTTCAAAGAATTACAATCATCTATGTCCAGAACTGTAGGATCCTTTGAGAAATCATCACAAGGAGGAACAATCAATAGTTCAACACCTTTTTTTCTTGAAAAATCCATACAATCAGGACAGTTTAATAGGATATCTAATTGTGATTGGGAACCTATAAGGGTAGGCTCACAAGAGAATCTAGGGAGAGCCAGTAATGTGCTCCAACCTAGTGCAACTAGTACACCTACCAAAACTTTTCAAAATCCCATCCAATTAGATCCTAATCAAAATGCTCCCATGAAGGTCATTTCACCTTCTATGTTACCGAATTTTAAGGGAGTTACATCTGAAGACCCTGATTTGTTTTTGTTTGAGTTTAAAATTGTGTGTCAAGCTCATGATTACACTAACGACAATCAAAAGCTCAAATTGTTTCCTTCCACTCTTAAAGAGTCAGCTCTACGATGGTTTATCACCTTAGCACCTGATTCAATTAGAACATGGAATGAGATGGAAAATATATTTTTGGAGAGATACCAAGAATATTGTCAAGTCAAGAATCAAAACAATGAATTGCTTGAAATGAAACAAAAGGAAAATGAAATCTTAGAAGATTATGTAGACAGATTTTCTTTTGTTCATAAGAGATGTGGTAGTGTTGAACCTGAAATGTGCAAAATTATATTCTTAAGGGGACTACAAGATGAATTTCGGGATGCATTGGATATTTTAGGAAGAGGCGATGCAAATGCACTTGAAATCCAGGAAATCATTAAACTTTGCAAAAATTATTCTCATTCAAGGCATAGAAAACATAGAATTGGTAATGATAAACATGATTTGAAAGAATGCATGAAAGAGTTTGCTAAAGCTGATATTGTTGTACATCTTGATAAAACAATAGATAAAAAGAGTAAATCTACTAAACCTTCAGTTATCTATTGTTCAAGATGTGAGCAACAACACTCTGTTCATGACTGTCCTTTGAACAAAACATTTATACCAACTACATGTAGCATTTGTCAAAAAGGACATTCCACAAATCAATGTAGTTTATTGCCAAAACTCAAAAGTGTCTTTGAAAAATAGCCTCAACCTATGAAAAAACTCAATTTTGTAGGACAAGGACAAGGAGATAATTTTCTTAAGTTTCCATATTAGAATGCTTCTCAATTTCCTACACATTGGGGAAATAATCCTTGGTATATGCCATGGTATGCTTCAAGTCCACTTCAACAATGTTGGAGTCAACCACCATGGGCATATTCCCAAGAGTGGTCTCAACATGGATGGATGAAACAACAATGGAATCAACCACATCCACCATGGTTGCAACCAAAACTACAAGGATATCAATGGGGACAACAACAAAAATTGCACAAAGGGCAGCAACATTATCAAACACAGAAATCAAATTTATTTCCCACTCATACCCATAGTTTCTCTCATGGACAACAACAACAAAATGAAAAACAACCTCTATTTTCAGCTCAACCTATGGTCAGTCCAAACATTGTTAAACAGGTAACCCCTATCTCTATGGCTAAATTAGAAAATACAGCCATAATAAATGCTGGTGACTGTCATAAAAATCAGTTGTGTTTAGGAAAACCACTTCTTGAACATATTCCACTTACCAGTGTAGAAATAGGAGCTAAAATGAATGCACATAAAAACAAATCTGCACTAAAACAAGAAGAAAAAGAAAATCTCCCACAAAAAGAATCATATCTTGAACAGTTTGAAATATCAAAACTAACATCTTTGAAATCAGATTTGATAAGGGAATTAAAACATTTAAATGTTATAGTCCCTTTACTTCAAGCTATTAAAGATGTGCCAATCATTAATACAATTGTTCAAGAAATATGTTTTAACAAACCAAGAAAAAAGAAGAAAATATATCCTAAAAACATACAAGTCGGTGGTAAAAGAGTAAACTTGCTTGCAGGAAACCTTAGTCCACCTAAGTATGATTGTCTAGGATGCCCATGGTTTCGTGAAACATATAAGGAAAATGAAACGGACATTTCAATTTTGGCCTCCATCGTTGTAAAGGATAATGTAGAAGAGATGGATTCATCCAAATAGTCCATTTTTGATGAAAATGTTCAGAATTCAGATTTTAAAGATGAACCAATCACTGTTCAACAATTATTATGGAATGATGAAAAACAAAATTCTAAAAAATTGTCATCCATTCCAATACAAAACAATTTTCTTCACTTGTCACATGGATGTCATCATTTTTTCTCATCTTTTCCTTTCTATTTATCAAATTTAATTCTTTTAAGAATTGTTTTTGGTAAACATACACAGATTTTCTATTCTTTTCCACCATATCATTGTTCTCTTAATTCATTAATGCATCATTCTCCAAGAACCAATTCAAAACATCTTGGTACAAAACAAACTAAAATGCAGCCAAAACAACCTTTGAACAACAATAGTTGGTTGACTAAAAACCAGGAAGTAAATTTGTTTGATGTATTGATCCAACATCCTAATGCTCTACTAACACTTTATGCATCTTTAGCAGTTGGCATTGAGTTGTTGCAGGTACAAAAAAAATAGATTTCGTAGTTGAATGCAGTTAATGAACTTTGGTTGGAAGCACTTCACCAAATAGAGTTCATTCAACAAAAATGGAAAATGTGGCATGATGATCACATTAAGAGCAACAAGGATGAACCAAAAGAGTTTGAGAATGGAGTTGTTCAACTTTCTTTAGTTGATGATTCAAGAAGGACATTAGTGGTGAATGGACATCTTTTACAGTTGTACCATAAACCACTCACAAAGAAGGAATTTGCTCAATCTTTCACACAGTCACATTTGCATATGATAGAAGAGGATTCCTCTTCTGACAAGGTTTCCAAATGATCACATTTTTTTTTAGCCTTGAAAAAAAAAAAGGTTGAAAAAAAAAACAGAAATGAAGTTGTTTGGAAATTACCAGAAAAATGGCAACCTCTTTTCGATAAAAAAAAAAATGAAATGAAAAAAAAATGAAAAAAATGAAAAAAAAAGAGAAGGAAAAAAAAAATGGTGAAGAACCTTCTCTGAGGCGCCAGTTGAGTTGGCTTGCATGAAAACCGGTTTTTCGGCATGCATTGCCTTGTTGATCCACCCATTTTTTGTTATTACACTATTGTTGACATATAAAAACTGCCATAATATTAAATATGACAAAGTTAAAGTGCCAAATAGTGATTAGAATATGTTATTTGTTACATGTTTGCATGATTTTATGTTTGGAACATTATACCTCTGTTTTGACTATTTTCAACATTGTTTCAGTTGATTAGGTAGTAAATAAAACATGTATTGCAATTACATTCCGATGGCATGAATAGATTCCTCTCATCAAGAACTACAACTTTGCTTTTTGAAGCAAGTCAATCCGAGCTATAGATAAAAATTTATGAAGGTCACATCGTTCCTCGCTCTTTTTCTTCCTCGCTCATTGTTCATGCCTTAGTCTTTTCTGGAACTGTTAACAGGTGCAAATATGTGTTAAAGGGAACATTGGCGGATCTACTGGGAATGATCCAAAGTGAGTTAAGGTACCAAATTCATACCAATGGTACTTCATAATATAGAGAAAACATAGCCAAAATTTGAAGGCATATGGATAAGTAACCTGGAAGTTATGGGGCCTACAAAATGGCAGTTTCACACTTTTTGACAGCTGGAAATGCTGGTAAAAATCTGTGTTAAAGGCCAACTTGATAGCGATGCAGGGAGTAATTTATGAGGAATTAAGAGTTGAAAATTTAACCCAATGTTGTTCATATAACCAAGAACACGTGGACATAATTTGGTAAAAAATGGAGTTACGATGAACAAGTTATGATCACTCCAAAAAGGCATCTGGGCATGTTTTGGCAACTGGAAACAAGAGGTCACAGTCCATACAAATTCCAGCCACTTGTCACTTTGAAGGAAGGCATGGAATTTGTCAAATAAAGAAGAGGTAAATGCTTGGAAATAGTTGAGGGAGAATAGGCATGACTCTTTCTCCACCTGACAACACCTGCCAAGTGATGCAAATGGAAGCAACAAGTCAAAATGCTAAAATGCAAGAAATCTGATAAATACAAGACACAGTCATGCAAATTCCAGCCAGCTGTACATATACAACAGGGCTTGGAATTAGTCACTCCAGCATGTGCCACCAATGCATAAGGGTGTACAAGATAAGGGAAAACAATCCAAATGGTCAACAACTTCCTCCCTATATGTTTGGAGCACAAAATAAGAAATGAATTGTCACTTGCTTGTTATTTCGGCGTGCAGAAAATAACAAGAATAGGGAATAGCGCAGGAACAACAGAAGATGGTCAAAAAGCGATAGATCGGTAGAGGAAAGTATTGACAATTGACCAGAAAGTTGTCCCAGCTCATGTTAACTGATTTCCTCAATGAATGCAGCTTAATAAGGTTGAATAGATCAAGTTTGACAAAGCAAGCTCATGCATTCTAGGAAACAGTTGTGCAAACAGTTGTAAATCCTTGCAAATCAGTAATCAAGTATATCAACATAATATTATAAATAAGAGAGCTCCCAGCACGGTTGAGCATATAGAATATAGGCATATAGTCATATAGGAGACATAGAGAAATAGAGAGTGCAATTGTTTTTGTAGCAGAACAGTAATCTGCAGGTTTTTCTTACATTACTGTAATGCATTTCCAGATTGAATAAAAAGGTGCAATTTTTAGTTCTCAATTGGCATGTTAAGTTGATTATTAGTATTTAGGTTTTCTTAGAATCTCTTCACCTTCATCTAGTTCTAGAAGTAAGGGCCACTTGCAGGACCAGAGGAAGGCATCTTCTGACAGAATACATTGCTAATTCCATGCTGCAGTAGGTTAGCAGAATTTTGCCAGTTCCATTTCTTTAGCAGCTTTAAATTCAGATTTCAGTCTTGACAACATTTTTCCATCATTCCATGCAATTTCAACATTTTTTTCAGATTTGTAGCAACTTCAAGTTTTCTGTCATTTTCCATATTTGTAGCAATTTCCAGTTTTCTATCATTTTATCGCAATTTCCAGATTTGTGACATTTCCAGTTTTGCAATAGATGTTAGTTTGAATTTCTAGATTTAGAACATGCTCAGAGAATTGTAGTTAGTTTATTTTTCTGCAACTATGTGTGATTTCAATTCTACAATTTGCCTTTCTGACAATTTCAATTTAGCAACATTTCATTTTTTGCTATTTCAGATTCTATTTTCATGCAAGTTTTAATTCGTTTATTTTTTCAAGTAAATGTTGATTTTAGTTCTAGGAGTTAGAGGTCACAACAAACTCCCCAAATGCTAACTGATCTATCAATAAATCCTGTTTTCTGAATAAACTAATCTTTAACCTGTTGGAGCATTCTTTCGTATATAGCCTTGGACACCACCCTGGATTGACACACATAATGATTAAAGCAGTCCAATAATTGTTGCTTCCAATAATTGTTAGTGTGCTAAGTTGTGAACTTCAGAGTGAAATCTGAATGTAATAATTGGCATAATTAATAGTTGTTGGTAAATTCCATTTCAGTTCATTTAGAGAACAAGAAAGTATGAATAGGTTAAAGGATATGAAAGCACGATGTCAAAGTATGAAAAATCCTTTGCCTACCACAGGAAGAAAAATTTCACAAGAGGTTGAAAGTATGTCAAAGTTGTCAAAATTTATAATTCCCAAAACTGTTGGAACTTTCAAAGAATTACAATCCTCTATGTCCAAAACTGTAGCATCCTTTGAGAAATCATCACAAGGAGGAACAATCAATAGTTCAACACCTTTTTTTGTTGACAAATCCATAGAATCAGGAAATTTTAACAGGATATCTAATTGTGATTGGGAACCTATAAGGGTAGGCTCACAAGAGAATCTAGGGAGAGCTAGTAATGTGCTCCAACCTAGTGCAACTAGTACACCTGCCAAAACTTTTCAAAATCCCATCCAATTAGATCCTAATCAAAATGCTCCCATGAAGGTCATTTCACCTTCTGTGTTATCAAATTTTAAGGGAGTTACATCTGAAGACCCTGATTTATTTTTGTTTGAGTTTAAAATTATGTGTCAAGCTCATGATTACACTAACGACAATCAAAAGCTCAAATTGTTTCCTTCCACTCTTAAAGAGTCAGATCTACGATGGTTTATCACCTTAGCACCTGATTCAATTAGAACTTGGAATGATATGGAAAATATATTTTTGGAGAGATACCAATAATATTGTCAAGTCAAGAATCAAAACAATGAATTGCTTAAAATGAAACAAAAGGAAAATGAAATCTTAGAAGATTATGTAGACAAATTTTCTTTTGTTCATAAGAGATGTGGTAGTGTTGAACCTGAAATGTGCAAAATTATATTCTTAAGGGGACTACAAGATGAATTTCGGGATGCATTGGATATTTTAGGAAGAGGAGATGCAAATGCACTTGAAATCCAGGAAATCATTCAACTTTGCAAAAATTATTCTCATTCAAGGCATAGAAAACATAGAATTGGTAATGATAAACATGATTTGAAAGAATGCATAAAAGAGTTTGCTAAAGCTGATATTGTTGTACATCTTGATAAAACAGTAGATAAAAAGAGTAAATCTACTAAACCTTCAGTTATCTATTGTTCAAGATGTGAGCAGCAACACTCGCTCATGACTGTCCTTTGAACAAAAAATTTATACCAGCTACATGTAGCATTTGTCAAAAAGGACATTTGATAAATCAATGTAGTTTATTGCCAGAACTCAAAAGTGTCTTTGAAAAACAACCTCAACCTATGAAAAAACTCAATTTTGTAGGACAAGGACAAGGAGATAATTTTCTTAAGTTTCCATATCATAATGCTTCTCAATTTCCTACACATTTGGGAAATAATCCTTGGTATATGCCATGGTATGCTTCAAGTCCACTTCAACAATGTTGGAGTCAACCACCGTGGGCATATTCCCAAGAGTGGTCTCAACATTGATGGATGAAACAACAATGGAATCAACCACATCCACCATGGTTGCAGCCAAAAATGCAAAGATATCAATGGGGACAACAACAAAAATTGTACAAAGGGCAGCAACATTATCAAACACATAAATCAAATTTATTGCCCACTCATACCCATAGTTTCTCTCATGGACAACAACAACAAAATGAAAAACAACCTCTATTTTCAGCTCAACCTATGGTCAGTCCAAACATTGTTAAACATGTAACCCCTATCTCTATGGCTAAATTAGAAAATACAACCATAATAAATGCTGGTGACTGTCATAAAAATCAGTTGTGTTTAGGAAAACCACTTCTTGAACATATTCCACTTACTAGTGTAGAAATAGGAGCTAAAATGAATGCACATAAAAACAAATCTACACTAATTCAAGAAGAAAAAGAAAATCTCCCACAAAAAGAATCATATCTTGAACAGTTTGAAATATCAAAACTAACATCTTTGAAATCAGATTTGATAAGGGAATTAAAACATTTAAATATTATAGTCCCTTTACTTCAAGCTATTAAAGATGTGCCAATCATTAATACAATTGTTCAAGAAATATGTTTTAACAAACCAAGAAAAAAGAAGAAAATATATCCTAAAAACATACAAGGCGGTGGTAAAAGAGTAAACTTGCTTGCAGGAAACCTTAGTCCACCTAAGTATGATTATCTAGGATGCCCATGGTTTCATGAAACATATAAGGAAAATGAAATGGATATTTCAATTTTGGCCTCCATCGTTGTAAAGGATAATGTAGAAGAGATGGATTCATCCAAACAGTCCGTTTTTGATGAAAATGTTCAGAATTCAGATTTTAAAGATGAACCAATTCATCGTTCAACAATTATTATGGAAAGATGAAAAACAAAATTCTAAAAAATTTCATCCATTCCAATACAAAACAATTTTCTTCACTTGTCACATGGATGTCATCATTTTTTCTCATCTTTTCCTTTCCATTTATCAAATTTAATTCTTTTAAGAATTGTTTTTGGTAAACATACACAAATTTTCTATTCTTTTCCACCATATCATTGTTCTCTTAATTCATTAATGCATCATTCTCCAAGAACTAATTCAAAACATCTTGGTACAAAACAAACTAAAATGTAGCCAAAACAACCTTTGAACAACAATAGTTGGTTGACTAAAAACCAGGAAGTAAATTTGTTTGATGTATTGATCCAAAATCCTAATTCTCTACTACCACTTTATGCATCTTTAGCAGTTGGCATTGAGTTGTTGCAGGTACAAAAAAAATAGATTTCGTAGTTGAATGTAGTTAATGAACTTTGGTTGGAAGCACTTCATCAAATAGAGTTCATTCAACAAAAATGGGAAATGTGGCATGATGATCACATTAAGAGCAATAAGGATGAACCAAAAGAGTTTGAGAATGGAGTTGTTCAACTTTCTTCAGTTGATGATTCAAGAAGGACATTAGTGGTGAATGGACATCTTTTACAGTTTTACCGTAAACCACTCACATAGAAGGAATTTGCTCAATATTTCACACAGTCACATTTGCATATGATAGAAGAGGATTCATCTTCTGACAAGGTTTCCAAATGATCACATTTTTTTTTAGTTTTGAAAAAAAAAAAAAGTTGAGAAAAAAAAAACAGTTGGTTGAAAACCAGAAATGGCAGCCTCTTTTGATAAAAAAAAAAATGAAATGAAAAAAAAATGAATAATTCAGTAGTGAAAACCTTCTCGAAGGCGCTGCTGAGTTGGCTTGCATGAAAACCGGTTTTTCGACATGCATTGCCTTGTTGATCCACCCATTATTACACTATTGTTGACATATAAAAACTGCCATAATATTAAATATGAAAAATTTAAAGTGCCAATTAGTGATTAGAATATGTTATTTGTTACATGTTTGCATGATTTTATGTTTGGAACATTATACCTCTGTTTTGACTATTTTCAACATTTTATGCACTGTTTCAGTTGATTAGGTAGTAAATAAAACATGTATTGCAATTACATTCTGATGGCATGAATAGATTTATCTCATCAATAACTACAATTTTGCTTTTTGAACCAAGTCAATCCGAGTTGTAGATAAAAAGTTATGAAGGTCACATCGTTCCTGCTCTCATTGTTCATTCCTTAGTCTTTTCTGGAACTGTTAATAGGTGCAAATCTGTGTTAAAGGGAACATTGGCAGATCTACTAGGAATGATCCAGAGTCAGTTAAGGTACCAAATTCATACCAATGGTACTTCATAATATAGAGAAAACATAGCCAAAATATGAAGGCATATGGATAAGTAACCTGGAAGTTATAGGGCCTACAAAATGGCAGTTTCACACTTTTTGACAGCTGGAAATGCTGGTAAAAATCTGTGTTAAAGTCCAACTTGACAGCAATGCAGGGAGTAAAAAATGAGGAATTAAGAGTTGAAAATTTAACCCAATGTTTTTCATATAACCAAGAAAACGTGGACATAATTTGGTAAAAAATGAAATTACGATGAACAAGTTGTGATCACTCCAAAAAGGCATCTGGGCATGGTTTGGCAGCTGGAACCAGCAGGTTATAGTCCATACAAATTCTAGCCACCTGTCACTTTGAAGGAAGGCATGGAATTTTTCAAATAAAGAAGAGGTAAATGCTTGGAAATAGTTGAGGGAGAATAGGCATGACTATTTCTCTACCTGACAAAGACTGCCAAGTGATGCAAATGGAAGCAACAAGTCAAAAGGCAAAATGCAAGAAATCTGGTAAATACAAGACACAGTCATGCAAATTCCAGCCAGCTATACATATACATCAGGGCTTGGAATCAGTCACTCCAGCACGTGCCACCAATGCAAAAAGGATGTACAAGATAAAGGAAAACATTCTAGGCGGTCAAATACTTCTTCTCTACATGTTTGGAGCACAAAATAATAACTAAATGTCACTTCCTGTTATTTCGGAGCAGTGCAAGAATAATAACGCAGGAATAGGGAAGAGCGCAGGAACAACAGAAGATGGTCAAAAAGCGATAGATCGGTAGAGGAAAGTATTGACAATTGACCAAAAAGTTGTCCCAGCTCATGTTAACTGATTTTCTCAATGAATGCAGCTTAATAAGGTTGAATAGATCAAGTTTGACAAAGCAAGGTCATGCATTCTAGGAAACAGTTGTGCAAACAATTATAAATCCTTGCAAATCAGTAATCAAATATATCAACATAATATTATAAATAAGAGAGCTCCCAGCATTGTTGAGCATATAGAATATAGGCATATAGTCATATATGAGACATAGAGAAATAGAGAGTGCAGTTGTTTTTATAGCAGAACAGTAATCTGTAGGTTTTTCCTATATTATTGTAATGCATTTTTAGATTGAATAAAAAGGTGCAATTTTTAGTTCTCAATTGGCATGTTAAGTTGATTATTAGTATTTAGGTTTTCTTAGCATCTCTTCACGTTCATCTGGTTCTAGAAGCAAGGGCCACTTGCAGGACCAGAGGAAGGCATCTTCTGACAGAATACATTGCTAATTCCATGCTGCAATAGGTTAGCAGAATTTTGCCAATTTCATTTCTTTAGCAGCTTTAAATTCATATTTCAGTCTTGATAGCATTTTTCCATCATTCCATGCAATTTCAACATTTTTTCAGATTTGTAGCAACTTCAAGTTTTCTGTCATTTTCCAGATTTGCAGCAATTTCAGGTTTCGTCATTTTACTGTAATTTCCAGATTTGTGACATTTTCAGCTTTGCAATAGATGTTAGTTTGAATTTTTAGATTTAGAACATGCTCAGAGAATTGTAGTTAGTTTATTTTTCTGCAACTGTGTGATTTCAATTCTGCAATTTGCCTTTCTGACAATTTCAATTTAGCAATATCTCATTTTTTGCAATTTCAGATTATGTCATTTCATATCTTGTAATTTTGTTTCTACAAAAGTAAATAGAAGTTAATTTTAGTTCTTAGGAGTTAGAGGTCACAACAAACTCCCCAAATGCTAACTGATCCATCAATAAAGCCTGTTTTCTGAATAAACTAATCTTTAACCTGTTGGAGCCTTCTTTCGTATATAGCCTTGGACACCACCCTAGATTGACACACATAATGATTAAATGATGAATGAACAACGACACTCATCATTTTTGGCATCGTTGTCGGGGATAGGTGTTGTTAGAAGAGGAAAGTAGTCCAATAATTGTTAGTGTGCTAAGTTGTGAACTTCAGAGTGAAATCTGAATGTAATAATTGGCATAATTAATAGTTGTTGGTAAATTCCATTTCAGTTCATTTAGAGAACAAGAAAGTATGAATAGGTTAAAGGATATGAAAGCACGATGTCAAAGTATGAAAAATCCTTTGCCTACCAGAGGAAGAAAAATTTCATAAGAGGTTGAAAGTATGTCAAAGTTGTCAAAATTTATAATTCCCAAAACTGTTGGAACTTTCAAAGAATTACAATCCTCTATGTCCAAAACTGTAGCATCCTTTGAGAAATCATCACAAGGAGGAACAATCAATAGTTCAACACCTTTTTTTGTTGACAAATCCATAAAATCAGGACAGTTTAACAGGATATCTAATTGTGATTAGGAACCTATAAGGGTAGGCTCACAAGATAATCTAGGGAGAGCTAGTAATGTGCTCCAACCTAGTGCAACTAGTACACCTGCCAAAACTTTTCAAAATCCCATCCAATTAGATCCTAATCAAAATGCTCCTATGAAGGTCATTTCACCTTCTGTGTTATCAAATTTTAAGGGAGTTACATCTGAAGACCCTGATTTATTTTTGTTTGAGTTTAAAATTATGTGTCAAGCTCATGATTACACTAATGACAATCAAAATCTCAAATTGTTTCCTTCCACTCTTAAAGAGTCAGCTCTACGATGGTTTATCACCTTAGCACCTGATTCAATTAGAACTTGGAATGAGATGGAAAATATATTTTTGGAGAGATACCAAGAATATTGTCAAGTCAAGAATCAAAACAATGAATTTCTTAAAATGAAACAAAAGGAAAATGAAATCTTAGAAGATTATGTAGACAAATTTTCTTTTGTTCATAAGAGATGTGGTAGTGTTGAACCTGAAATGTGCAAAATTATATTCTTAAGGGGACTACAAGATGAATTTCGAGATGCATTGGATATTTTAGGAAGAGGAGATGCAAATGCACTTGAAATCCAGGAAATCATTAAACTTTGCAAAAATTATTCTCATTCAAGGCATAGAAAACATAGAATTGGTAATGATAAACATGATTTGAAAGAATGCATGAAAGATTTTGCTAAAGCCGATATTGTTGTACATCTTGATAAAAAAGTAGATAAAAAGAGTAAATCTACTAAACCTTCAGTTATCTATTGTTCAAGATGTGAGCAGCAACACTCTGTTCATGACTGTCCTTTGAACAAAACATTTATACCAGCTACATGTAGCATTTGTCAAAAAGGACATTCGACAAATCAATGTAGTTTATTGCCGTAACTCAAAAGTGTCTTTGAAAAACAACCTCAACCTATGAAAAAACTCAATTTTGTAGGACAAGGACAAGGAGATAATTTTCTTAAGTTTCAATATCAGAATGCTTCTCAATTTCCTACACATTGGAGAAATAATCCTTGGTATATGCCATGGTATGCTTCAAGTCCACTTCAACAATGTTGGAGTCAACCACCGTGGGCATATTCCTAAGAGTGGTCTCAACATTAATGGATGAAACAACAATAGAATGCAGCCAAAACAACCTATTTCACCATGGATGCATATTTTCTATTCTTTTTCACCATATCATTGTTCTCTTAATTCATTAATACATCATTCTCCAAGAACTAATTCAAAACATCTTGGTACAAAACAAACTAAAATGCAACCAAAACAACCTTTGAACAACAATAGTTGGTTGACTAAAAACCAGGAAGTAAATTTGTTTGATGTATTGATCCAACATCGTAATGCTCTACTAACACTTTATGCATCTTTAGCAGTTGGCATTGAGTTGTTTCAGGTACAAAAAAAATAGATTTTGCAGTTGAATGCAGTTAATGAACTTTGGTTGGAAGCACTTCATCAAATAGAGTTCATTCAACAAAAATGGGAAATGTGGCATGATGATCACATTAAGAGCAATAAGGATGAACCAGAAGAGTTTGAGAATGGAGTTGTTCAACTTTCTTCAGTTGATGATTCAAGAAGGACATTAGTGGTGAATGGACATCTTTTACAGTTGTACCGTAAACCACTCACATAGAAGGAATTTGCTCAATATTTCACACAGTCATATTTGCATATGATAGAAGAGGATTCCTCTTCTAACAAGGTTTCCAAATGATCACATTTTTTTTTAGTTTTGAAAAAAAAAAAGTTGAAAAAAAAAAAAACAAAAGTTGGTTGAAAACCAGAAATGGCAGCCTCTTCTGATAAAAAAAAAAAATGAAATGAAAAAAAAAAAGAAAAAAAAATAGAAGGAAAAAAAAAATGAATAATTCAATAGTGAAAACCTTCTCAGAGGCGCTGCTGAGTTGGCTTGCATGAAAACCGGTTTTTCAGCATACATTGCCTTATTGATCCACCCATTATTACACTATTGTTGACATACAAAAACTGCCATAATATTAAATATAAAAAAGTTAAAGTGCCAATTAATGATTAGAATATGTTATTTGTTACATGTTTGCATGATTTTATGTTTGGAACATTATACCTCTATGTTGACTATTTTTAGCATTTTATGCACTATTTCAGTTGATTAGGTAGTAACTAAAACATGTATTACAATTACATTCTGATGGAATGAATAGATTTTTCTCATCAAGAACTACAAATTTGCTTTTTGAAGCAAGTCAATCCGAGTTGTAGATAAAAAGTTATGAAGGTTACATCGTTCCTACGCTCATTGTTCGTTCCTGCGCTCATTGTTCATGCCTTAGTCTTTTCTGGAACTGTTAACAGGTGCAAATATGTGTTAAAAGGAACATTGGCAGATCTACTGGGAATGATACAGAGTGAGTTAAGGTACCAAATTCATACCAATGGTACTTCATAATATAGAGAAAACATAGCCAAAATTTGAAGGCATATGGTTAAGTAACCTGGAAGTTATGGGGCCTACAAAATGGCAGTTTCACACTTTTTGACAGCTGGAAATGCTGGTAAAAATCTGTGTTAAAGGCCAACTTGACAGCAATGCAGGGAGTAAAAAATGAGGAATTAAGAGTTGAAAAGTTAACCCAATGTTGTTCATATAATCAAGAACACATGGACATAATTTGGTAAAAAATGGAATTACGATGAACAAATTATGATCACTCCAAAAAGGCATCTAGGCATGTTTTGGCAGCTGAAACCAGCAAGTTACAGTCCATACAAATTCCAGCCACCTGTCACTTTGAAGGAAGGCATGGAATTTTTCAAATAAAGAAGAGGTAAATGCTTGGAAATAGTTGAGGGAGAATAGGCATGACTATTTCTCTACCTGACAGCACTGCCAAGTGATGCAAATAGAAGCAACAAGTCAAAAGGAAAAATGCAAGAAATCTGGTAAATACAAGACACAATCATGCAAATTCCAGCCAGCTGTACATATACAGTATGGCTTGGAATCAGTCACTCCAGCATGTGCCACCAATGCAAAAAGGATGTACAAGATAAAGAAAAACATTCTAGGCGGTCAAATACTTCTTCTCTACGCGTTTGCAGCACAAAATAATAACTATATGTCACTTCCTGTTATTCCAGAGTAGTACAGGAATAATAACGCAGGAATAGGGAATAGCGCAGGAACAACAAAAGATGGTAAAAAAGCGATAGATCGGTAGAGGAAAGTATTGACATTTGACCAAAAAGTTGTCCCAGCTTATGTTAACTGATTTCCTCAACGAATGTAGCTTAATAAGGTTGAATAGATCAAGTTTGACAAAGTAAGCTCATGCATTCTAGGAAATAGTTGTGCAAACAGTTGTAAATCCCTACAAATCAGTAATCAAGTATATCAGCATAATATTATAAATAAGAGAGCTCCCAGCATGGTTGAGCATATATAATATAGGCATATAGTCATATAGGAGACATAGAGAAATAGAGAGTGCAGTTGTTTTTGTAGCAGAACAGTAATCTGTAGGTTTTTTCTGTATTACTGTAATGCATTTCCAGATTGAATAAAAAGGTGCAGTTTTGAGTTCTCAATTGGCATGTTAAGTTGATTATTAGTATTTAGGTTTTCTTAGCACAACTTTTCACCTTCATCTGGTTCTGGAAGCAAGGGCCACTTGCAGGACCAAAGGAAGGCATCTTCTAACAGAATACATTGCTAATTCCGCGCTGCAATAGGTTAGCAGAATTTTGCCAGTTTCATTTCTTTAGCAGCTTTAAATTCAGATTTTAGTCTTGACAGCATTTTTCCATCATTCCATGCAATTTCAACATTTTTTCAGATTTGTAGCAACTTCAAGTTTTCTATCATTTTCCAGGTTTGCAGCAATTTCCAGTTTTCTATCATTTTACTGCAATTTCCAAATTTGTGACATTTTCAGTTTTGCAATAGATTTTAGTTTGAATTTTTAGATTTAGAACATTCTTAGAGAATTGTAGTTAGTTTATTTTTTGCAACTGTGTGATTTCAATTCTGTAATTTGCCTTTCTGACAATTTCAATTTAGCAATATTTCATTTTTTGCAATTTCAGATTGTGTCATTTCATTTCTTGTAATTCTATTTTTGCAAAAGTAAATAGAAGTTAATTTCAGTTCTTAGGAGTTAGAGGTTACAACAAACTCCCCAAATGCTAACTAATCCTTCAATAAAGCCTATTTTTTGAATGAACTAATCTTTAACCTGTTGGAGCCTTCTTTCGTATATAGCCTTGGACACCGCCTTGGATTGACACACATAATGATTAAATGATGAATGAACAATGACACTCATCATTTTTTGCATCGTTGCCAGGGATAGGTGTTGTTAGAAGAGGAAAGCAATCCAATAATTGTTAGTGTGCTAAGTTGTGAACTTCAGAGTGAAATCTGAATGTAATAATTGGCATAATTAATAGTTGTTGGTAAATTCTATTTCAGTTCATTTAGAGAATAAGAAAGTATGAATAGGTTAAAGGATGTGAAAGCACGATGTCAAAGTATGAAAAATCCTTTGCCTACCACAGGAAGAAAAATTTCACAAGAGGTTGAAAGTATGTCATAGTTGTCAAAATTTATAATTTCCAAAACTGTTGGAACTTTCAAAGAATTACAATCCTCTATGTCCAAAACTGTAGCATCCTTTGAGAAATCATCACAAGGAGGAACAATCAATAGTTCAACACCTTTTTTTATTGACAAATCCATAGAATCAGGAAAGTTTAACGGGATATCTAATTGTGATTGGAAACCTATAAGGGTAGGCTCACAAGATAATCTAGGGAGAGCCAGTAATGTGCTCCAACCTAATGCAACTTGTACACTTGCCAAAACTTTTCAAAATCCCATCCAATTAGATCCTAATCAAAATGCTCCCATGAAGGTCATTTCACCTTTTGTGTTACCGAATTTTAAGGGAGTTACATCTGAAGACCCTGATTTATTTTTGTTTGAGTTTAAAATTGTGTGTCAAGCTCATGATTACACTAACGACAATCAAAAGCTCAAATTGTTTCCTTCCACTCTTAAAGAGTCAGCTCTATGATGGTTTATCACCTTAGCACCTGATTCAATTAGAACCTGGAATGAGATGGAAAATATATTTTTGGAGAGATACCAAGAATATTGTCAAGTCAAGAATCAAAACAATGAATTGCTTAAAATGAAACAAAAGGAAAATGAAATCTTAGAAGATTATGTAGACATATTTTCTTTTGTTCATAAGAGATGTGGTAGTGTTGAAACTGAAATGTGGAAAATTATATTCTTAAGGGGACTACAAGATGAATTTTCGGATGCATTGGATATTTTAGGAAGAGGAGAGCAAATGCACTTGAAATCCAGGAAATCATTCAACTTTGCAAAAATTATTCTCATTCAAGGCATAGAAAACATAG
Organism: Wollemia nobilis; assembly: GCA_028583015.1. Classification (NCBI taxonomy): domain Eukaryota; kingdom Viridiplantae; phylum Streptophyta; class Pinopsida; order Araucariales; family Araucariaceae; genus Wollemia; species Wollemia nobilis. The sequence goes on along the minus strand of JAQPPZ010016911.1, from coordinate 692,010 downwards.
AATTCGTAATGATAAACATGATTTGAAAGAATGCATGAAAGAGTTTGCTAAAGCTGATATTGTTGTACATCTTGATAAAATAGTAGATAAAAAAAGTAAATATACTAAACCTTCAGTTATCTATTGTTCAATATGTGAGCAGCAACACTCTGTTCATGATTGTCCTTTGAACAAAAAAATTATACCAGCTACATGTAGCATTTGTCAAAAAGGACATTCGACAAATCAATGTAGTTTATTACCAGAACTCAAAAGTGTCTTTGAAAAACAACCTCAACCTATGAAAAAACTCAATTTTGTAGGACAAGGACAAGGATATAATTTTCTTAAGTTTCCATATCAGAATGCTTCTCAATTTCCTACACATTGGGGAAATAATCCTTGGTATATGCCATGGTATGCTTCAAGTCCACTTCAACAATGTTGGATTCAACCACCGTGGGCATATTCCCAAGAGTGGTCTCAACATTGATGGATGAAGGCATATGGATAAGTAACTTGGAAGTTATACGGCCTACAAAATGGCAGTTTCACACTTTTTGACAGCTGGAAATGCTGGTAAAAATCTGTGTTAAAGGCCAAGTTGATAGCGATGCAAGGAGTAAAAATGAGGAATTAAGAGTTGAAAATTTAACCCAATGTTGTTCATATAACCAAGAACACGTGGACATAATTTGGTAAAAAATGGAATTACAATGAAAAAGTTATGATCACTCCAAAAAGGCATCTGGGCATGTTTTGGTAGCTAGAACCAGCAGGTTACAGTCCATACAAATTCTAGCCACCTGTCACTTTGAAGAAAGGCATGGAATTTTTCAAATAAAGAAGAGGTAAATGCTTGGAAATAGTTGAGGGAGAATAGGCATGACTATTTCTCCACCCGACAAAGACTCGCCAAGTGATGCAAATGGAAGCAACAAGTCAAAAGGCAAAATGCAGGAAATCTGTAAATACAAGACACAATCATGCAAATTCTAGCCACTGTACATATACAGCAGGGCTTGGAATCAGTCACTCCAGCATGTGCCACCAATGCAAAAATGATGTACAAGATAAAGGAAAACATTCTAGGCGATCAAATACTTCTTCTCTACGCGTTTGGAGCACAAAATAATAACTAAATGTCACTTCCTGTTATTTCGGAGCAGTGCAAGAATAATAACGCAGGAATAGGGAATAGCGCAGGAACAACAGAAGATGGTCAAAAAGTGACAGATCGGTAGAGGAAAGTATTTATAATTGACCAAAAAGTTGTCCCAGCTCATGTTAACTGATTTCCTCAACGAATGTAGCTTAATAAGGTTGAATAGATCAAGTTTGACAAAGCAAGCTCATGCATTCTAGGAAACAGTTGTAAATCCCTGCAAATCAGTAATCAAGTATATCAGCATAATATTATAAATAAGAGAGCTCCCAACATAGTTGAGCATATATAATATAGGCATATAGTCATATAGGAGACATAGAGAAATAGAGAGTGCAGTTGTTTTTGTAGCAAAACAGTAATCTGTAGGTTTTTCCTGTATTACTATAATGCATTTCCAGATTGAATAAAAAGGTGTAGTTTTTAGTTCTCAATTGACATGTTAAGTTGATTATTAGTATTTAGGTTTTCTTAGCATAACTCTTCACCTTCATCTGGTTCTGGAAGCAAGGGCCACTTGTAGGACCAAAGGAAGGCATCTTCTGACAGAATACATTGCTAATTCCATGCTGCAATAGGTTAGCAGAATTTTGCCAGTTTCATTTCTTTAGCAGCTTTAAATTCAGATTTCAGTCTTGACAACATTTTTCCATCATTCCATGCAATTTCAACATTTTTTCAGATTTGTAGCAACTTCAAGTTTTCTGTCATTTTCTAGATTTGCAGCAATTTCCAGTTTTCTATCATTTTACTGCAATTTCCAGATTTGTGACATTTTCAGTTTTGCAATAGATGTTAGTTTGAATTTTTAGATTTAGAACATGCTTAGAGAATTGTAGTTAGTTTGTTTTTCTGCAACTGTGTGATTTCAATTCTGCAATTTGCCTTTCTGACAATTTCAATTTAGCAATATTTCATTTTTTGCAATTTCAGATTGTGTCATTTCATTTCATGTAATTCTGTTTCTGCAAAAGTAAATAGAAGTTAATTTCAGTTCTTAGGAGTTAGAGGTCACAACAAACTCCCCAAATGCTAACTGATCAATCAATAAAGCCTATTTTCTGAATAAACTAATCTTTAACTTGTTGGAGCCTTCTTTCGTATATAGCCTTGGACACCGCCCTAGATTGACACACATAATGATTAAATGATGAATGAACAACGACACTCATCATTTTTGGCTCTGTTTCCAGTGATAGGTTTTTTTAGAAGAGGAAAGCAATCCAATAATTGTTAGTGTGCTAGGTTGTGAACTTCAGAGTGAAATCTGAATGTAATAATTGGCATAATTAATAGTTGTTGGTAAATTCTATTTTTGTTCATTTAGAGAACAAGAAAGTATGAATAGGTTAAAGGATGTGAAAGCACGATGTCAAAGTATGAAAAATCCTTTGCCTACCACAGGAAGAAAAATTTCACAAGAGGTTGAAAGTATGTCAAAGTTGTCAAAATTTATAATTCCCAAAACTGTTGGAACTTTCAAAGAATTACAATCCTCTATGTCCAAAACTGTAGCATCCTTTGAGAAATCATCACAAGGAGGAACAATTAATAGTTCAACGCCTTTTTTGTTGACAAATCCATACAATTAGGACAGTTTAACAGGATATCTAATTGTGATTAGGAACCTATAAGGGTAGGCTCACAAGAGAATCTAGGGAGAGCCAGTAATGTGCTCCAACCTAGTGCAACTAGTACACCTGCCAAAAATTTTCAAAATCCCATCCAATTAGATCCTAATCAAAATGCTCCCATGAAGGTCATTTCACCTTCTGTGTTACCGACTTTTAAGGGAGTTACATCTGAAGACCCTGATTTATTTTTGTTTGAGTTTAAAATTGTGTGTAAAGCTCATGATTAAACTAACGACAATCAAAAGCTCAAATTGTTTCCTTCCACTCTTAAAGAGTCAGCTCTACGATGGTTTATCACCTTAGCACCTGATTCAATTAGAACCTGGAATGAGATGGAATCTATATTTTTGAAGAGATACCAAGAATATTGTCAAGTCAAGAATCAAAACAATGAATTGCTTAAAATGAAACAAAAGGAAAATGAAATCTTAGAAGATTATGTAGACAAATTTTCTTTTGTTCATAATAGATGTGGTAGTGTTGAACCTGAAATGTGCAAAATTATATTCTTAAGGGGACTACAAGATGAATTTCGGGATGCATTGGATATTTTAGGAAGAGGAGATGCAAATGCACTTGAAATCCAGGAAATCATTCAACTTTGCAAAAATTATTCTCATTCAAGGCATAGAAAACATAGAATTGGTAATGATAAACATGATTTGAAAGAATGCATGAAAGAGTTTGCTAAAGCTGATATTGTTGTACATCTTGATAAAAAAGTAGATAAAAAGAGTAAATCTACTAAACCTTCGGTTATCTATTGTTCAAGATGTGAGCAAGCAACACTGCTTCATGACTGTCCTTTGAACAAAACATTTATACTAGCTACATGTAGCATTTTTCAAAAAGGACATTCGACAAATCAATGTAGTTTATTGCCAGAACTCAAAAGTGTCTTTGAAAAACAACCTCAACCTATGAAAAAACTCAATTTTGTAGGACAAAGACAAGGAGATAATTTTCTTAAGTTTCCATATCAGAATGCTTCTCAATTTCCTACACATTGGGGAAATAATCCTTGGTATATGCCATGGTATGCTTCAAGTCCACTTCAAAAATGTTGGAGTCAACCACCGTGGGCATATTCCCAAGAGTGGTCTCAACATGGATGGATGAAACAACAATGGAATCAACCACATCCACCATGGTTGCAACCAAAACTGCAAATATATCAATGGGGACAACAACAAAAATTGCACAAAGGGCAACAACATTATCAAACACATAAATCAAATTTATTGTCCACTTATACCCATAGTTTCTTTCATGGACAACAACAACAAAATGAAAAACAACCAACCTGTGGTCAGTCCAAACATTGTTAAACAGGTAACCCCTGTCTCTATGGCTAAATCAGAAAATACAACCATAATAAATGCTGGTGGCTGTCATAAAAATCAGTTGTGTTTAGGAAAACCACTTCTTGAACATATTCCACTTACCAATGTAGAAATAGGAGCTAAAATGAATGCACATAAAAACAAATCTGCACTAAAACAAGAAGAAAAAGAAAATCTCCCACAAAAAGAATCATATCTTGAACAGTTTGAAATATCAAAACTAACATCTTTGAAATCAGATTTGATAAGGGAATTAAAACATTTAAATATTATAGTCCCTTTACTTCAAGCTATTAAAGATGTGCCAATCATTAATACAATTGTTCAAGAAATATGTTTTAACAAACCAAGAAAAAAGAAGAAAATATATCCTAAAAACATACAAGGCGGTGGTAAAAGAGTAAACTTGCTTGCAAGAAACCTTAGTCCACCTAAGTATGATTATCTAGGATGCCCATGGTTTCGTGAAACATGTAAGGAAAATGAAATGGATATTTCAATTTTGAACTCCATCATTGTAAAGGATAATGTAGAAGAGATGGATTCATCCAAACAGTCTATTTTTGATGAAAATGTTCAGAATTCAGATTTTAAAGATGAACCAATTACTGTTCAAAAATTATTATGGAATGATGAAAAACAAAATTCTAAAAAAATTTCTTCCATTCCAATACAAAACAATTTTCTTCACTTGTCACATGGATGTCATCATTTTTTCTCATCTTTTCCTTTCGATTTATCAAAGTTAATTCTTTTAAGAATTGTTTTTGGTAAACATATACAAATTTTCTATTCTTTTCCACCATATCATTGTTCTCTTAATTCATTAATGCATCATTCTCCAAGAACTAATTCAAAACATCTTGGTACAAAACAAACTAAAATGCAGCCAAAACAACCTTTGAACAACAATAGTTGGTTGACTAAAAACCAGGAAGTAAATTTGTTTGATGTATTGATCCAACATCCTAATGCTCTACTAACACTTTATGCATCTTTAGCAGTTGGCATTGAGTTGTTGCAGGTACAAAAAAAATAGATTTCGTAGTTGAATGTAGTTAATGAACTTTGGTTGGAAGCACTTCATCAAATAGAGTTCATTCAAAAAAAATGGGAAATGTGGCATGATGATCACATTAAGAGCAATAAGGATGAACCAGAAGAGTTTGAGAATGGAGTTGTTCAACTTTCTTCGACTTGATGATTCAAGAAGGACATTAGTGGTGAATGGACATCTTTTACAGTTGTACCGTAAACCACTCACATAGAAGGAATTTGCTCAATATTTCACACAGTCACATTTGCATATGATAGAAGAGGATTCCTCTTCTGACAAGGTTTCCAAATGATCACATTTTTTTTTAGTTTTGAAAAAAAAAAAAAAATGAAAAAAAAAAAAAAAAGTGAAGTTGTTTGAAACCCAGAAATGGTAGCCTCTTCTGATAAAAAAAAAAAAATGAAAAAAAAAAAAAGAGAAGGAAAAAAAAAAAAATGAATAATTCAGTAGGGAAAACCTTCTCGGAGGTGTTGCTGAGTTGGCTTGCATGAAAACTGGTTTTTCGACATGCATTGCCTTGTTGATCCACCCATTATTACACTATTGTTGACATATAAAAACTACCATAATATTAAATATGAAAAAGTTAAAGTGCCAATTAGTGATTAGAATATGTTATTTGTTACATGTTTGCATGATTTTATGTTTGGAACATTATACCTCTGTTTTGACTATTTTCAGCATTTTATGCACTGTTTCGATTGATTAGGTAGTAAATAAAACATGTATTGCAATTACATTCTGATGGCATGAATAGATTTCTCTCATCAAGAACTACAACTTTGTTTTTGAAGCAAGTCAATCCGAGTTGTAGATAAAAAGTTATGAAGGTTACATCGTTCCTGACCTCATTGTTCGTTCCTGCGCTCATTGTTCATGCCTTAGTCTTTTCTGGAACTGTTAACAGGTGCAAATCTGTGTTAAAGGGAACATTGGAAGATCTACTAGGAATGATCCAGAGTGAGTTAAGGTACCAAATTCATACCAATGGTACTTCATAATATAGAGAAAACATAGCCAAAATTTGAAGGCATATGGATAAGTAACCTGGAAGTTATGGGTCCTACAAAATGGTAGTTTCACACTTTTTGACAACTGGAAATGCTGGTAAAAATCTGTGTTAAAGGCCAACTTGACAGCGATGCAGGGAGTAAAAAATGAGGAATTAAGAGTTGAAAATTTAACCCAATGTTGTTCATATAACCAAGAACACGTGGATATAATTTGGTAAAAAATGGAATTACGATGAACAAGTTATGATCACTCCAAAAAGGCATCTGAGCATGTTTTGGCAGCTGGAACCAGCAGGTTACAGTCCATACAAATTCCAGCCACCTGTCACTTTGAAGGAAGGCATGGAATTTTTCAAATAAAGAAGAGGTAAATGCTTGGAAATAGTTGAGGGAGAATAGGCATGACTATTTCTCCACCTGACAAGACTGCCAAGTGATGTAAATGGAAGCAACAAGTCAAAAGGCAAAATGCAGGAAATCTGGTAAATACAAGACACAGTCATGCAAATTATAGCTAGCTGTACATATACAGCAGGGCTTGGAATTAGTCACTCCAGCATGTGCCACCAATGCAAAAAGGATGTACAAGATAAAGGAAAACATTCTAGGCGGTCAAATACTTCTCTATGCATTTGGAGCACAAAATAATAACTAAATGTCACTTCCTGTTATTTCGGAGCAGTGCAGGAATAATAACATAGGAATAGGGAATAGCGTAGGAACAACAGAAGATGGTCAAAAAGCGACAGATCGGTAGAGGAAAGTATTGACAATTGACCAAAAAGTTGTCCCAGCTCATGTTAATTGATTTCCTCAATGAATGCAGCTTAATAAGGTTGAATAGATCAAGTTTGACAAAGCAAACTCATGCATTCTAGAAAACAATTGTGCAAACAGTTGTAAATCCCTACAAATTAGTAATCAAGTATATCAGCATAATATTATAAATAAGAGAGCTCCTAGCACAGTTGAGCATATAGAATATAGGCATATAGTCATATAGGAGACAGAGAAATAGAGAGTGCAGTTGTTTTTGTAGCAGAACAATAATCTGTAGGTTTTTCCTGCATTACTGTAATGCATTTCCAGATTGAATAAAAAGGTGTAGTTTTTAGTTCTCAATTGGCATGTTAAGTTGATTATTAGTATTTGGGTTTTCTTAGGATAACTCTTCACCTTCATCTGGTTCTGGAAGCAAGGGCCACTTGTAGGACCAGAGGAAGGCATCTTCTGACAGAATACATTGCTAATTTCGTGCTACAGTAGGTTAGAAGAATTTTGCCAGTTTCATTTCTTTAGCAGCTTTAAATTCAGATTTCAGTCTTGACAGCATTTTTCCATCATTCCATGCAATTTCAACATTTTTTCAGATTTGTAGCAACTTCAAGTTTTCTGTCATTTTCCAGATTTGCAGCAATTTCCAGCTTTTCATTATTTTACCGCAATTTTCGATTTGTGACATTTCCAGTTTTGCAATAGATGTTAGTTTGAATTTCTAGATTTAGAACATGCTCAGAGAATTGTAGTTAGTTTATTTTTCTGCAACTGTGTGTGATTTCAATTCTGCAATTTACCTTTTTGACAATTTCAATTTAGCAATATTTCATTTTCTGCAATTTCATATTTTGTCATTTCATTTCCTGTAATTCTATTTCTGCAAAAGTAAATAGAAGTTAATTTCAGTTCTTAGGAATTAGAGGTCACAACAAACTCCCCAAATGCTAACTGATCCATCAATAAAGCCTGTTTTTTGAATAAACTAATCTTTAACCTGTTGGAGACTTCTTTCGTATATAGCCTTAGACACCGCCCTAGATTGACACACATAATGATTAAATGATGAATGAACAACGACACTCATCAATAATGAGGATCAAAATGACTATTGGATTTTATATAATGGTGTTTATCATGCATCATTCATGTGCATGTCTATATTTCTATGATTGCCATATTTTGGATAGATTGTGGTCATGCCATGACCACCCTAATAAGGGGTGGTTCAGGTTTGTCATGATGCTCATCATTGCTACCTAATGCCAAAGCTCCTATAGCTTTTTAGGACCCTACAATATATATATGGTTTATCAAATTTGATAATAGGGTAATTTTCTAATTTTGAGTCTAAATCCTTATTAATCCAATCCTTAAACCTAAGTTCATCGTCATAAGGAGGAAAAAAAGAATGGTTGATATAATTTGAAAAAGTAATAAAAGGAGGAATTTCCTATTCTATTTCTATAGATTTTGGAACATGTTTCTTCTTAGACCTAGTAGCCATTCTAATGCCCTTGGAAGAAGCTAAAGGAGCTATAAGGTTAAGTAGAAAATATATTCAATAGTAACTGCTTTTTTTTACCAAAATGTTCTTGTCAAGCAAAAAAACTATAAAAGCCCCTATAACAAATAAAATTTAATTTTCAGAGAAACCTTAAGAGAAAGAGGAAAACTATAGAAGTTTTATTCAACATACAGTAAAAGGCAACAACTAACACAAAACCTATGATAGCTAACCTACTAAACCCTAAGGGCTAAAAATAGAAAGAAATACCTCAAAATGTGGTGTCACATCAAGTTCACCAAAATATTTACGAGAAAAGAGGATGTCTCATACAATTATAAAAAACAAGATAAACCAAGAAACTTAAATTAACATAAAAATCTGTAATATTAACAATAAATGCTAAAATCTATCCTAATTCAAGTATAAATAAATTAGAGTATTCAAGGACAAAATACACCAAAATTATCTACAAAATACTAACAAGCTAGACCTAATATTGATGTAGTAAAAATAACTACTTGATATGTAGGGCATCACGGACCATAGTATTACCAACAGGTCCTTGGTTCAATAGTTGGTAAAAATAGTTGATGTAGCCCACACCAAGGTTCAAATTTTGACGACACCAAATAGCTCAATGTGACTAATTTAATGTAAAAGGAAAGGGTAAACCTTTCAAAACCTCACTTAAAAAATAAGGACCATAACATTTAAAAAATAATGTAGCTCATTCCTACCCTATCCTACTTGCAATGTTATCATAGTAAGGAGAGATCACACCTAAGATATTTTTTAAAGGGTTTGAACTACCTTGGAAACCAATCCTCAAACTACAATTAATGACCTTTGGCTATAAATCTTGGTAGTGTTCCATCCTCCTCCATGGAAGGTAACAAACTAGAGATCAATGACTTTGGCTATACCTACAAGGATAAGAGACAAATAAAGAAAGAAAAAGAGGGTGTGATGCAATAGAAACAGAGGCAAAACACATGAAAATAGAGTTAGCAAGAGCATAAATATTTTATCATAATTTGGTAAATATATGGTGATAAAAATAAGAAGTGAAAGAGGTATTTATAGTAAATAACTCTCCCTTTGGAACCAATAATTAATTTTCTCACTTGTGGGACTATAAAATCATAACCATCAGTCCAAACAATATATTGCTCAAACCCTAGGTGTAAAAAAATTCTAGCATCATGATCATGCAAAAAAAATCCTAAAATTAATTAGACAACCAAGTTCCCTCTTAAAGTGATGGTCTCAACACTGATGGTTTTAAAATGCATGATTTGGGGGATGCTCCCTTAATCATGAATTTATCCTCATTTTTAGATTTTGGGAAATTTAGGAGGCTAAAACATCATGGAAGATGGAAGCAAAATGAAAATTGTGCGAAGAAAGAGAACCAAAACCATTGACCAACATGGATAGTTACCATCCTACCCAAGCACTAACAAAATTAATACACCCCTATCCCATAAATAGGAGGGGACTCTTCACCATCTGCAATGTTTATCGTTAGTTCTCTTTGTAAAAATGTAGTTCTAAACTTATATTCTTCTATCTAATGAACTTTACAATACCCTAATATATGGAGACACCAAAAGAAATATTTTAAATTATGCTCTTGATTTCATAACTCTTCTAATGGTCTATGTTATACTATTTCTAATAAATCAAACAAGCAACCTCTTTTAAGTAATTATTGAACCTTGGTGTTTTTAACCTAAGGATAAGCTTCTATGACAAGTGTGAAAAATATATGTCAAAATAACATACAATCAAACTTGATGTCAATTTCACCAAATAGCAATTAAAGCTTGGTGATATCTTTATAAGCGAAAATTTCTCACTGGTAATAGTTTAACCCTATAATTAATTGTAATACAAGGTACCATATTTGATCCAAAGTTTTTAAATTGACAATTGAACAAAAGGTATTAAGAAAGAGAGAGATAAAAAATCTTAGCAAGGAGAGGTAGGATACCAAATTTGGTAGGCCTTGGAAAATGAAGCCCCTACTAATTTATAATGACCAAACAATAAGTAAAAGGGGTACCTAAAACTGTCTAAGTTTGAAAAGTGTTGATTTGTTGACTAGTGATTTGTTGACCAAACAATGATTCAATGATAATGTTGTTTTATTGGCTATAGAGTGATTCATCGATAACAATTAGAACTATAGAGAATGACGGTCTGAAACTGATAATTTATATTTTATATATAAATGTAAATATAGAAACATTTTTACTTAGGTGAAAGGAAGGGTTAATTTCTTGATGTAAATATGAGCCATAGGTTCATTTGTACCATATATTGGTCATTTTTAAAATGATAAGAGCTATGTTTTGTGATACCAATGAACCTCTAGGGGAACCTTGGAAAAGTTAGTGCAGGAGGAATTGGTAGACTTTTAGATGACAACTTGGTTTTCACTTTTGTTGAGAATTTGGATATCCTTTCCAATAACCTTGTTGAGGGGTATGGTATCCTCAAAGGCCTTCAAGAGACTGTTAAGGTTGGATGGGAAAAGTTGTTGTTTGAATCTGATTCTCAACTCATGATTAATATTTTGAAGACTCCTAAGAAGCATAAGGTTGATTGAAGAATAAAAATAATTGTTGAGAAGATTCAATTAATCCAGATGGGATTTTTGAGAGTTGATTACAATCAGGTGGTTAGAGAACATAACAGGAGTGTTGATGCTTTAGCTAATTGGGCAATGGACAAAGGTGATCTTATGACCACCCTCCTAGATGGTGGGCTTCACAAATTAATGAAGCTCTTCTTTTTATCCTTTCTTTGGATGGTTCAAGTACTAGAGGTACCTAGTTTCTTTTTTCTTTGTTTTTACTTCTCTTTGGTTCGGTCAGGGTATTTTAGTTCCCTAGCTCAGACATATATTTCTTATGTTTCCTCTACTAAATCTTGCCTTAAAAATATTTTGGACTAGAAAGGTCGTAGTTATGTTTTGTTTTTTTTTGTTTTTCATTTTTTTAGTTTTTTGAGAGGTGTGTGTGTGTTTTTTTTTTGTCATGTTTTGTTTTTGTTGTGTTTTTGTTGTTTTTGATGTTTTTACGTTTTTTTCTTTTTTTTTTGTGTTTTTGTTATTTATCATGTTTTTGATTTTTTTGTGTTTTTATTTTTTTAAGTGTTTGTGTGTTGTTTTGTTGTTTTTATGGTTTTCTTGTGTGTTTTGTTGTTTTTTATTTTATTTTTTTGAGTTTTTTTGTTTTTTTTTTTATGCTTTTATGTTGTTTTTGTTTGTTTTATGTTTCTTTTTTTGTGGTTTTTTGTGTGGTTTTTGTTTTTCTATTTGTTTGTCTATCTTTGTTTTTTGATTTAGACATGCTCTTTGAGTGTGCCAAAGGGTCCAGGCCAGGTGCGAGCCCTGTGCATTTTTGGTAGAATAGATACCCTAGCCTCCTTAGGACTTACCCAAAAGTGGCATCCCATTTGAGGTGTTTTCCACAAAAAAAAGAGCTATGTTTTGTGGTTGTAATTTTGAATTTTATAACAAATAGAAATCTATGCATACTATTTGTGTTTCAACTATATTTTTTCTTGACCTATTGATGATGTATGGATGAAGGGTGTTTGTATTGCTTCCTTCTCATCTTCTATTAGTCATATTTTTAGTTGATTTATACATTTAATATATGATAATTATGTTTTTGTTCTTTGACTGTATTTAAATGGCCTAATTTATCACACACTACCCTCACTATAATTTTGGTTGTATTTATTTTCCTACATTTTTCTTTCATCCCTTGCACCCTTATCTTCACTAATTTTATTTCTAAACTTTGACTAGGTTAGATTAACATAGGTTATTGGGAAGCTAGCTTGAATTTGAAGGTGAAGGAGACTTAAAGCTTCCATTTCATAAGGATAAGGATGTGAGATCATATGTCTAATCTCATATGAGTTAGTCCCATAGATCAATAATTCTTTCCAGCACACATGATGGTATGAATCCATTAGTCCTTGTATTTTTTATTTTTATATTTACACTAGTCTGCTATAAATTTTATTAGATCTACCAAAGTGTTGAAGATTGTAAATCAGATAAAATACAAAAACAAATTCCAACATACAATTTGCTCAACTCTAACTATTTTACACCTTTAGTCTTGAGACTTGGACAATTGTAAATTTTTCTAATTTGGGTTGGTGACATTTAACATTTAAACAAAGAAATATATCTTAAACTATTAATTAATCTTAGAGATATACTTATGTTATGAAAATTTATCTATTTGCAAGTTTGTTTCTCAATAAATCTCAAACATACCTCAAAATTATTCAAGTTTGTTCTTTAGCGATTCATCAATAGATTAACAACTCATTGGTTCACTATATAAATTTTGTTAAATCCTTTCATTTCTAAAATTTGTTCAAATCCTCAAGATACCAATTTGTTGACTTGACATATTATTTTTTAAATCAACTTCCAACATCATTACACCACTTTCTTTCTAAGACATTCTCTATTTTTCTATCATCTATTTGTTGATTTGTTGGCCAATGATTTGTCTAATTGGGCTGACATATAATGCTATCATTCATCCCTATCTAAATGTTGAGTCCCTAGTCGAGGGATTCATTGACTCATCCGACAATTCATTGACTCTTTCTTTATTTTTACAATTTCATTGATCTAGCCTACTTTTCAAGTGGTTTTCTTTATTGTAAGTACATCAAATATCAATCAAGGATATGCATTATTGGTATCTCTTATGAAAACAAAATCTAAGTTATTTGACAATAGTAACAAAGTCAAACACGTAAAATTGACTAAATATAAAAGAAAAAGAAATAAAGGAAAGAAACCTAGTACAATATTTTAGGTTAAAGGTTCAAAGTAAATTGCTTCAACAACTTTCACATGTGGAAAACCCTATTGGCCAAGGAAAAAGTCTTACACCCTCTTATTGGTCAGAATAAATAGGCATTCTCAATAATATTCTAGTATATGACCAGTATGCTAGGCATGGTATTGATCAGACATGGACCACAACTCCACTCACTATTCTAAATATAATTTTAAATCCCTTGTATAAAATATATTAGATATCATAAACCTTACATAATATTAACAGTACTCAATTTGTTGGTCCTATAATATAAGTAAACATGGATATAATAGCATGAGCTCCAGTTAATAAATAGATAAACCCACCAATATCTCAACTAATTTAAGGTATACAAGCTGAATCCAAACAATAAACAAAAACAAAACTACATCTTAGCTACTAAGAGGGTATTCCTAACAAATGATATAAATTCCTTCTACATTCCAAAACTCATAGGGATCACCAAACTCTAATGTATAATAGAGCTTATGAAACCCATTAATTCTTAGCACCTTGCAAGGTACATTGGGTCAATACCATTGAATTTACAACCAAATAAAAATAATACACATAATTAATATACCACTTTGACACCATTAGAAACTCAAATAATCATAAGAGCTACTCAAAACCTTATATTTCTCCTTGGTGGCCATCGTGCATAATATTTGCAACCACCACCTTTAACCAACCATTTCACTAGTATTCTAAGGATTTCCAAACCAACACATGGTGGCTAAGCAACCTTTGTTCCTAAATCCTTATCTTTAGAACCAAATGTCTCCTAATCTACTTTGGCTAAAACTCTTAATTAACACTATATTCTGCAACGACCCATAGTCCACAATACCTAATTATATCCCCAAAAAAAATATTTATCCACAAATATTAAATGAATTCATGACTTGTATCTCTCCTCGCACATTTCCATCAACATTCACTTTCATATTTGATGGTTTCATATATTGTGTCTTTTTTTTATTTGGTTATTATGAGAAACCTTTATAATCGACACACAATACTGAACAGTCTCCTCCCAACCATGACCCCTCATAAAACCGAGAGCTATACTTATCAAAAGAAAATTTATCAATAAAAAATTAGATAATGTATATTAATTTTTCTTGTATGGCCTAAAATTTGTATGACTTATTACTCTTTTACTTTTTAAATTATTATTCCTTCTTTTAATTTTTATGTACTTTTAATTTGTATATATAAACTGCTAAATATTTTCAATATAATGGTATCAGTCTAAAATTTCATTCAAAATAAAACAAAACTTCAATTTTTTTAAAATCATCATACAAATTTCATTTATAAAATTTATAATTTCTATTAAATTAATTAATTAATCAATAAAATTATTAAATATATTTGATCATTTGATTATACATTCAAACAAGGCTTAAATAATTACATGTAAATATTTTAGTTCAAAATTATTACCTTTGACGAAGCCTCAAAGGGAAACCCTGGTAGGGTTGGAGGAGGTGGTCTCTTCAAAAATAGTCAAGGTAAAGTCCTATGCGCATTTGTTGAGTCCATGGGAAGTCAAACCAATAATTTTGCTGAAGCTCGTGTGTTATACCTTGGCCTCCTCATTTGCAAGCGACTTTGGTTTGAAAGACTTATCATAGAGAGTGATTCTATGAACGTCGTTCGATACATCCAAAAATATCAGCTTCTTGCTTGAAGCATATTCAACGTTTTCCAAGAAAAATTGAAGATAATTGAAGGTATCAGACATGTTACAATTCAACATATTTATAAAAAATGAAACAAAGTTGCTAAACTTCTTGCAAATCAAAGAATTGAAGGATAACCTTTAAGTCTGGTATGACAATTTCCCTTAATCTATTGTGGCCTACACTAATGCAAATGGAAATATTAATATTTAACTGGTTGCTAGTACTGATGTGGTTGATTTGGGGCCTAGTGGCTAGACATGGTTTGTCTGACATAGATGTCAGCATATATCCCATTTTTCCTTAGGTGGTTGTAAAAATCTTAATCTTTAATTGGTTGCTGATGTTGATGTGGTTGATTTGAGGCTTAGCGGTTGGACATGGTTTATCTGACATGGACCAGAATTGAACCTCACTGAGTCAATGGAATAATCTTGGTTTCTTAATCTTTAACAGGTTGTTAGTACTGATGTTGCTGATTTGGGGCTTAGTGTTTGGACATGGTTTGTATGACATGGATGCTAGAACATATCCCCTTTTTCCTTTTCCATGATTTGGGGCCCATTGTTTGACATGGTTTTTCTGACATGGATGCCAGTACATATCCCCTAGAGCATGTTCAACGTTGTCCAAGAAAGCTTGAAGATAATTGAAGGCATCATACATGTTACAATTCAACATTTTTACTACGAGGGAAACAAAGTTGTTGACCTCCTTGTCAGTTGAACAAGATTACTTCCAAATCTGGTATGACATTTTTTCTCAATGTATTGTGGCCCACACTTATGCAAATAGAAATATTAATCTTTAACTTGTTGCTAGTGCTAATGTCACTGATTTAGGACCTAGTGGTTGGACATGGTTTGTCTAACATGGATGCCAACACATATCCCCTTTTTCTTTATGTGGTTGTGGAAATCTTAATAATTAAATGGTTGTTGGTGCTGATGTGGCTGATTTGGGACCTAGTGGCTGGACATGGTTTGTTTGACATGGACTAGGATTGAACCTCGTCGAGCCAATGCAGTAATCTTGGTTGGGCCTTTGATAAAAAAAAATTTCCTTTTGGGTACCATTGTTGTAGTTTGGACCCTTGTTCCTTTTTGTTTCTGTGTATGCCTTCTTTCTGGTTTAAAGTTGACTATTTTGTTCTCCTCGGAGATTGTTTGTTTTTAGTTTAGTTAGTTCACTTCTAATTAGTTGTTTTTGTTGCATTTGTGTAAAATATTTCAAAAGCTTTCAAAACCTTTTTTATCGACCAATCAAAAAAACTTATTACCTTTAATATTCTTAAAATTTATTTATTTATGGCCATATTCTTATGATCGTATGTAGTTAGGTTAGGTTATGACTCTTAATTTGTTAGCACCCCACTACTTGGAGAGCCTCTTAAGTCTCTTTAAAGTCCTTTCGTGGCCTATGAACGATTTTTATTCCATGGTTTGGACTTAAGCGCGACTTGTCTTGCATATACTTTTCAAACATGTATTCTCTCTCTTTCTACATGACATTGTTAGATATTTTAGTTTTGACATGATCAGCATAGTATAGCGTTCCATTCAGAATCCCATAAATCTTTAGGAATTGTAAATAATCATTGACTTTATATAAGATTTTAAAATTTTAATTTTTAGATGTTTTTAATTATTATTTTTTATAATTTATTATATTTGAATAATTTTTTTAAGTAAGGCTTAGGAAATATAATTGGGATCACACTTCTTAGGTGTATAGTAAAAAAGTTTCCTTCTGAATATAGTTTATCATAAGATGAAACACCAACAACATAAAATTAAAGTGTCCTAACAAAGACATTTTTACATAATTTTTAAATAAAATGTTAATTTATTTTTTAATTATATTTTATTTATAATTATTATTTTAATTAACGTTTTTATATTTTAAAATATTTTATAACATTTTGTTATATAAATTTATGTAAGTGATATTATAACTTTATTTTTAGTATTTATTATATTTAAAGTTTCACAGATATTTGAAATTTGGATGCTAGAGATTTACATTGTTTTGGTTAATCTAATTTTTTTATGACTTATTTATTTTATTTTCTTTCATGTTTATTTCTTTTAACTTTGAAAGAAATTGAATATGTTTAATATTTGGTTATTAATTATAGCCTTGTTTTTACATGAATTAAAAATCTTTCAAGAGAATAATTTATGATAAATAAATTGTTTGATTAATTTTGCAAAATCTATAATAAACATGTATTTTTTAAAAGTGAATGTAAATCATAGATATCATTTTTTTTCCATCTATCTTTCTTCTTTCTAACGATCTTTAATCATAGAAAGGACTTTTTTTAAAACTTTGTTCTTCTATCTAATGAACTTTAATCACAATGCACAAAACAATACCCTAATCTATGAAAACGCTAAAAAAATATTATAAAATATGCTCTTGATTTTATCTCTCTCCCAATGGGCTATGATATAGTGGTTCACATAAATCAAATAAGTATTGCTTATATTTTTAATTGGTTATATGGAATTGAAACAGGTCCCATAGTGTTATATAGTAACCATGTTGTGGTATTATAAAAACTTTACAATTATGCATATATTATTGGCAAGATCTCTTTGTGTTGCTCGTTGAACCTTAATGTTTTTAACCTTAGGCTAAGATTCCACGATAATTCAGGATAAAATCTATCAAAATAACATATAAATCAAACTTAATGTCAATTGCACCAAATAAGAATTGAACCTTGGTAAAATATTTAAGAGTGTAACTGTATTATTAGTCAAATTTTGACCTTGCAAGTAACCATTTTTAGTTTAAAATTTGCAAGCATATGAAAAACTATCACAATTATAATTTTTAACGTTTATTCTTTACCCTTTCGAACCTAAGTGCTTCAATATCATGATAAATATTTACAAGTTATTATCATCTAACTGCATAATGAAACCAAAATTTTTTATTGCTACATTCATATCATAAAAACAATATATAAAAGGTAACTGTAAGTAATATCTATCACACCTAATGTTAATATCAATTATTTTTATTAGATAAAATAATTTTCTACTTTTAAATAAACTTTTAAAAGTATTAAACTTTATAGAAATGCTATCTAATCTTGCATACAAAAATAATCATAAACAACAAGTCCCATATAAGTAAAGAGCATCTATCCTCCTAAACCAAGGGACATCACCCATTATTTGATTCTTGATTTTTTAAACTATAGAAGACTATGAGGAAAAATTATTGTACAAGAAAAATCATATAGTAGTTTGAATTTTACCCCACTTACACTTCATCCTTTTTTGAATCTCCAAAGAAATTGAAAAGTATCCATGGAACTTACATATTAACTCCATGTCATTAAGAGACATTATGTTATATTTGATCATCTTATCCTTGATAACCATTTTTTAACTCCATGTCATTAAGAGACATTATGTTATATTTGATTATCTTATCCTTGATAACCATTTCTGGTGTAACATCTACTACCTAGATAAATATTATCATATACTTTCTTTTCTCCTTGTTCCTAATTAGGGCATCCACACTTCTAGTTAGGGTAGGGCATCCTTATTTTCAGTTAAGGATTTCATAAATGTCTTTATTTTCATGCTACCTAGTTTTACCTCATAAGAATCATTTACCTTTTCGATCCCAAAAATCTAAAACAAGAAAAGGTGAATCTCATTTCTTGCTTGCACTCACTTCCTATGTTTTTAAAAAGACCTTCAAGAAAATACAAGGATCACACTCTTGTGCTTGCTCCTAACTAACTAAATATGAGTTTTTTTAATTGACATCATGTCTAGGGTTTAATCTTGATTAAATATGATTTTTAATTAACCCAAACATCTTTTAAAATTATTTATTATTATTTTTTTATGTTAATAAATTGAATTACATTATAAATCATAGTAAAAAATTATAAATTTTATAACTGATTATATTATTTTTTATTTAGTAAAACATTATAAGCATGCCCTTTCTAAAAGTGAATGTAAATCAACATATCATTTTTCTTGTTTTTTTTTTGATTGGTTGAAAGGGTGTTGAAAGGTCCCTAAACCTTGTACAAGTGTTTTTTACATGTTTTCCAAACCGACCGAGGAGGCCCAAGAGCTAAAGATCAAAGAAAAAGCAAAACACCACAAGAAGAAAGGTGTCGCGATATCGCGACAAGTTGCATTTTCGTGGTCCAAAGCATAGGGAAAAAGCAAGGAGGAAAAGGTGTCACGATATCGTGACATGTTGCACCGTCGCGGCCAAAGGAGGAAGAGATGTCGCGAAATCGTGACAAGAAGCAGCATCGCGGCCGAAGGAGAGAAAGTGTCGCGATATCGCGACATGTTGCAATGTCACTGCCAGAAGAGAAGAAGTGTCACGATATCGCGACAAGTTGCGTCATCGAGGCCAGAGGAGGAAAGGTGTCATGATATCGTGACATGTTGCATCATCGAGGCCAAAGAAGAAAATATGTCGCGATATCGCGACATGTTGCATTGTCGCGGCCAAAGGAAAAAAAGTGTCACGAAATCGCGACATGTTGCACCACCGTGGCCACAAGAGAAAAGGTGTCGCGAAATCGCGACATGTTGCATCGACACGGCCAAAGGAGGAAAAGTGTCACGATATCGTGACATGTTGCAATGTCACGGCCAGAAGAGAAAAGGTGTCGCGATATCGCGACAAGTTGAATCAGCGTGGCCTAAGGAGAAAAAATGTCATGATATCGTGACATGTTGCATCATCACGACCAGAGGAAAAAAGGTGTCGCGATATCGTGACATGTTGCAGCATCGTGGCCAAAGGAGAGAAAGTGTCGCGAAATCATGACATGTTGCATCATCTCGGCAAATGGATAAAAGATGTCACGAAATCATGACATGTTGCATTACCATGGCCAAAGAAGGAAAAGGTGTCACGATATCACGACATGTTGCATCATCGCGTCCAAAGAGAAAAAGTGTCGCGATATCGCGACATGTTGCATTATCGCGGCCGAAGAGAAAAGGTGTCGTGATATCGTGACATGTTGCATCATCGCGGCCAAAGAGAAAAAGTGTCACGATATCGCGACATGTTGCATCATTGCGGCCAAGGAGAAAAAGTGTCACGATATCGCGACATGTTGCATTATCGCGGCCGAAGAGAAAAGGTGTCGCGATATCGCGACATGTTGCATCATCACGGCCAAAGAGAAAAAGTGTCGCGATATCGCGACATGTTGCATCATCGCGGCCGAAGAGAAAAAGTGTCACGATATCGCGACATGTTGCATTATCGCGGCCAAGAAGAAAAAGTGTCGCGATATCGCGACATGTTGCATCATCGCGACCAAGGAGAAAAAGTGTCACGATATCGCGACATGTTGCATTATCGCGGCCAAGGAGAAAAAGTGTCGCGATATCGCGACATGTTGCATCATCGCGGCCAAGGAGAAAAAGTGTCGCGATATCGCGACATGTTGCATCATCGCGGCCAAAGAGAAAAAGTGTCACGATATCGTGACATGTTGCATCATCGCGGCCAAGGAGAAAAAGTGTCACGATATCGCGACATGTTGCATCATCACGGCCAAAGAGAAAAAGTGTCGCGATATCGTGACATGTTGCATCATCGCGGCCGAAGAGAAAAAGTGTCACGATATCGTGACATGTTGCATCATCACGGCCGAAAGAGAAAAAGTGTCGCGAAATCGCGACATGATGTAACACCGCGACCAAAGGAGAAAAAAGTGTCGCGATATCGTGACAAGTTGCAACCTCGTGGCCAAAGGAGAAAGAAATGTCGCGATATCGTGACATGTTGCATTTTCACGGCCAAAGGTGAAAAGTGTCGTGAAATCGTGACATGTTGTATTTTTGTTGCCGAAGGAGAAGAAGGAAGAAGTGTCGCGATATCGCGACAAGTTTCATCAGCATACCAAACCAATCCCCTGGCAACATCTCACATTGTGCAAACATTGAAACTTGTAGAATCGTTCCTTAGGCCAATGGGGAAGGAGTCTCTCCACACTTGAATGTCAGATTCGCCGACTCCCTTGTTAGCAAGCCAGTCCGCAGCTTTGTTTCCTTCCCGGTATTGATGCTTAATGACTAATTCTGGGTAATTGCCAATTAGGGCCTTGCATTCTTGGAAAATCGAAGCAAGGGCCCAGGGAGGCATAGCAGTACCATTGAGCCAGTTGATACAGTGCAACGAGTCTCCTTCGATGATAAGTTTGTTGATGGTCAACCCTTCCAAGAGGATCAAACTTTGGAACAGAGCCCGTGCCTCTACCATATTGTTGGATTGAATTCCCAGGTTCTGGGCAAAGGCCAAAATTATTTCTCCTCTGTGGTTTCTAAGAATTCCTCCTTCGCCAGCCGCTCCTGGGTTGCCTTTGGCCGCACCATCGAAATTGAGCTTGTGCCACCCAGTAGGTGGTAAGACCCACTTGATGACAGACCTGTCAACAGAAGTATGGGGCATGGCAGAGATGTTAGAAAGATTGAAAAGTTTGGTTAGGTCCGATTCTAGGCCAGGAGGGGGGGTTTGGAAGACGAAACAAGAGAGGCATTCTCCGTAGCAAGGGCCAAGATTTTGACAATGATAATCTTCTTATCAGTGGCTTGATTTTTGAAAATTTTGGTGTTTCTCTCGAGCCATATCTACCACAAGAAAAGGTGGAGGCAAGCTTGCCACATGAATTTAAGTTGGTTGCTCTTGAAAGGTCGGGGCCATTGCTTAATAAGGAGGGGAATGGAATGTGGGAGGGCTGTGGAGATGTCGAAGGTGTTAAGAACCTGGTTGAGAACTGCTAGAGAAAAGGGACATTCCAAAAAAACATGCGAAGTTGACTCACAGGCATTTTTGCACAGGATACACCAATTGGGAATGAGTAGCCCTCTGATTATCAAGTTGTCAATGGTGAGGATTCTATTTTGGATGGCCAACCAGCAAAATAATTTGACCTTGGGGATGATCTTGGGAACCCAGACCTGATTTGATAAGTCCCAACCATCTATGGGAGTTTCTTGACTGTAGTAAGCTGATTTGACAGTGAAATTTCTAGAATCTTCAAGGTTCCAGACCATGGAATCATCTTTGTGTGAGCTCGGGATGATGCAAGTCCTCAACAAGTTTTGTAACCGCCTGAGAGCCTCGGTGATATGCCTTGGCCCATTAAGAGCCAGGTGTTTCCATTCAGGTCTTGTAGGACCTGGGTTAATGAAGTGACACACCTTATCTCCAAAGGTGGCTTCGGTAGCCGCCTTGAGCACTGCAAGATGTGGATCTTGGTCGAGAGGTTTATCACGGATCCACGGGTCATCCCAAAAATGGATGGTCATTCCAGTTCCTAGACACCACCTTAAGCCTTCCATGATGATCTTCCTTGTTTTGGTAACGCCATTCTAGAAATGGGATCCGATAGGAAGGTTGTGCTCTCCAAGAAAGGAAAACTGATGGAGGTACTTAGCTTTAATGATATCAATCCAAGTGACTTTTTCATTGATGGTAAGTCTCCAGGCCTACTTGGCAATGAGGGCCATGTTCATCCGCTTGATGTCTCTGAATCCGAGTCCTCCATCCTTTTTCTTGGAATAGACTCCTATCCCAGGCGACTAAGAAAAAATTTATTCTTGTTTTCGTTTCCAGCCCAAAGGAATCTGCGTTGAATTTGTTCAATTCTTTGGTAGATGGTAGCTGGAGCTTTGAAGATAGATAAGAAAAAAATGGGGATACTTTGCAAGCAAGCTTGGACCAGAGTGGCTTTGGCTGCCTGACTGAGCATTGAGCTTTTCCACCCCGCTAGTTTCTTGTTGAGGTGATCTAAAACAGGGTTCCACATAGCCGAGACTGATCTACCATGGAAAAGCGGTAATCCAAGATAAGTAGTTGGAAGGCTCCCAATGTTGCACCCAAGGATCTCAGCAATCCTATTTTTTCTATGAGTGGGAGTATTGAGAAAGTATAGCTTGCTTTTACGGTAGTTGACTTTCTGACCAGCCGCCTCTTCATAAGAATCAAGAATGTTCTTAATGATTTTTGCTTCGGGAACGAAAGCATGAGAGGATAGAATAGTATCATCCACAAACTGTTGATGAGATATGGCTTTGGATATTGAGGCTGGTTTGATCCCGGAAACAAGACCACTATTGCAGGCAGCTGAAAGGGTTCTTCCAAGGGTTTCGACCAAAATGATGAAGAGAAAGGGGGACAGAGGGTCCCCTTGATGGATGCCTTTGAAACTTTGGAAGAAACCTGCGGGTGAGCCATTGATAAGAATAGAGAACCAAGCAGTCGAGATACATTCGTGAACCATCTTGATCCATTCTTTGTGAAACCCAAAATTTTCCAGGACCTCGAACAGGAATTTCTAGGAAACCCGATCGAAAGCCTTGTTCATGTCAAGCTTAAGGAACATGCTGGGTTTTTTATTTTTAGATGCCGAGTGGGCCAATTCATGGATGGTTATCACTCCATATGAAATGAATCTGCCTTTGACCGAGCTCCCTTGGCACTGATCGATGATGGAGGGAAGGATGTCTTTCAACCTATTTGCCATAACTTTGGTGATAAGTTTGTAAATGACACTGTAGAGACTAATCGGTCTAAAATCAGAAAGAGAAGCACGATCGTTGGACTTGGGTATTAAAAAAATGAAAGTGGAATTGGCCTCTCTCGACATATTTTTGGCTCTCTGGAAGAATTTAACCGCAGCAATGACATCTTGGCCCACAATATCCCAGAAGTGTTGAAAAAACCGGGGTGGGAAGCCATCAGGTCCGAGGGCCTTATCAGGTTCCATTGCGAACAGAGCTTCTTTGACCTCCTCTTCAGTGAAGCTTTGAAGCAATTTTCCATTATCATTGTTAGACACCAACTTTGGGATGTTCTGAAGTAGAGAACTTGCGGTGCGGGGATGGCAGCCAATGCTTGGTCCTAAGATTTCTTGGAAGTGGCAAACAACTTCCTGTCTGATTGCTTGGATGTCAGAGACAATGGATCCATCAGCCTTGGTCAGCTCAAAGATTTTATTAGAGCCTCTATGACGCATGGTGGAAGCATGGAAAAACTTCGTGTTGGTGTCTCCTTCTTTGAGCCAGAGGTTTCTGGATTTTTGCCTCCAGTATGTCTCTTCCTTAGCCAAGGCATTGTGAAAATTTGAAAGGAGGCTCTTTTCATCAAGGAAAGTTTTGACCCTCAGATCTCCTCCCTGAATCAGATTTTCCACCCTTTTCAGCTCATCCATCAGATGCTTTTTCTCGGTAAAGAGGTTGCCGAAAACATCCCTGTTCCAGCATTTCAGCTTGAGTTTGACCGCTTTTAGTTTGAGGAATAGATTTGTGAGAGGGTTTGGACAAAAGTCCTGCTTCCACCATTGTCGAATACACCGACCTAAATCTAGATGAGTGAGCCACATCTTTTCAAACCTGAAAGGGGTTTTGAAGATTTGTTGGGGACGGGAACAATCCAGAATTAAGGGATTGTGATCGGAGCCAATTTTTGGGTGGCTATGAATCCTGGCATCGCCAAAAATAGGAATGAGTTCTTTGGATAAGAGAAATATGTCAAGCCAGATTTGGATGTGATGGATACCCACTCGTCTGTTGCTCCATGTGTAGTTGGACCCTTGGAGTGGCATGTCCATTAACTCGTTGTGGTTGACAAAGTCGTTGAAGTCTTCTATGCAACTTGGTGATCGGATTGCCTCCTTGTTTATCAAACAGGTGGAGGGGAGAATTGAAATCGCCACAAAGCATCCATGGAAAGTCTACAAAGTTGTTACGCATTGCAAAAATGTTATTCCACAATAGTCTTCTATTAACAGGACTGTTAGGTCCATAAACATTGGTGGCGATCCACTGGAGGTTAGTGACTTTATTGGTAAACAAAATGTTGATGGTTCTATCTGAGACTAAAAGAACTCTCCCTTCAATGGTTGTCGGATCCCATAAACATAGGAGACCCCCAGATGCCCCTGTGGAGGGACAAAAGGCAAAATTGCTATTTTCCCATATTAGCTTGCAGACTTGAGTGCTGCTATTCTCGTCTAGTTTGGATTCTTGAAGGAACATGATATTTGGTTTTAGATTTTTTCTTACTGTTTTAACAGTTCTCTGTTTTGTAGTTCCGTTGAGGCCTCTGACATTCCAGGAGACGAACTTCATCGAGACGATTTGGAGTTTGCTTTGCGACCTCTGCCTCTCCCTTGAGACGGAGTTAGTTTGGGTCTAACTTCATCCTCATCTTGGTGGGTTGTGATGGAGTGTTCAAAAATGGGGCCCAAGGTGGTAGGCACTGTGTCATCAGCCATTTCGATCTCAGCTGCTTTGGAAAGTTTTTCTGCATTTGTCGGTCGTCCCCTCCTCTGTTCTTTGTTGACGTCTGCTTTGGGTGTGGGATTGGGAGATTTCAGTGGGTTGGAGGTTTGGAGGATGTCGGTGGAGTCAGTCCCAGGGGCAGGCCGATGGGGGGATGAAGAGCGGGGAGGTTGGCACAGGGCAGCAGACTCAAGGGATTGGGAAATGGGGCAAGGGGGTGGGAAGGGAAGAGGAAGGTGTGAGGGACCAAAATCGGTGGGTGAGTTTGGAAAGGTCATTGCAGACTTTCCTTTGGACAAAGGGGACTAAATCAAAGTGGGTGTGGTCGTGACGGTTAGATCTATGGGTAGGTCATCTGAGATGTCCTCTCCAATATGAAGATTATTTAAGGGGGCAAAATGATTAGATCGAGAAGGCAGAGCACTTACATTGTTGGGTTTGACATGATTTGAAGTAGAGGTCTTAGGAGGGCCTGCAGATCGGCCATGACCTCGGGCAGAAGCCTTTTTCTTGTTTTGTTATACCATCTATGTTGTTCTTCTTTCTAAAGAACTTAAATAATAGTAAGGAGATACTATTTTTTCTCTTTTTGTTCTAATTGTATATTCTTGTATCTATGAACTTTACTCACAATGTACAAAAATATATCCTAATCCATGGAGACACTAAAAGAAACATTATAAAATATGCTCTTGATTTCATAACTCTTTCAATGGGAAATGTTATAATGATTCACATAAATCAAACAAGCCACTCTTTCCATTGCTTATTTTTAATTAATTTTATGGGATTGAAATGGATCTCATCATATTATATCATGACCATATATAAAAACTTAGCAATAATGCATTTACCATTTGCCAAACCTATATATTCCTCTTGAAAGTTGAGGAATTTAGTTGGTTGAGATAACACCATTTGATCTCTTTTCATTGCATGTTGAACCTTAGCATTTCCAACCTTAGGTCAAGCTTACACAACAAATAGGAATAAAATATATAAAAAAAACATATAAATGAAACTTGATGTCAATTGCACCAAATAAGAATTAAAAATTCAACTGTAGTTTTTGAGAGTAACTTTCTTACTACTCAAGGTTTAATCCACGAGTAGCCATTTTTTAATTTACAATAATTACAATGCCATAATGAACAAGTTGTCAATTATTTTATAAGTATATAAATGATCATTCCAACAAGTATCACAACTATCATTTCCTTTTTTGTTCTTTAGCCTTTTGAACCTTAAGTGCTTCATTATTATCATTATATATATATATATATATATATATATATATATATATATATATATATATATATATATATATATATATATATATATTTTTAGCGAAGCGAGGCCGCCTTGGTCTAAGAGACCATGAACAGGGGGGTTCTACACCGTCA
This sequence comes from Wollemia nobilis, assembly GCA_028583015.1. Classification (NCBI taxonomy): domain Eukaryota; kingdom Viridiplantae; phylum Streptophyta; class Pinopsida; order Araucariales; family Araucariaceae; genus Wollemia; species Wollemia nobilis. Next base: position 665,281 of record JAQPPZ010016911.1, on the reverse strand, counting down.
AAGTCACCCGAGGGTCGTACCCGGCCTTACCGCACCAACATTATCAATTGGATTTTGGGTACCCAATTCAACTTTTTGGTAGGGTGGAGATTCGAACCTAAGACCTCCCTTGGAGGATTGCCCTCTCCTCTCCAACTCACATACAACACCTGGGTCATTATTATCATAAAATTATTATGATAAATATTTACTTATTATTATCACCTAGGTAACCATACAATGAAAAAAATATTTTTGTTATTGGCACATTCATATAATGAAAATAATATATAAAAGGTAAATATCAAGTATAGTCTATGATAGCTAATATTAGTACCAATTGTTTTGATTAGCTAAAATAAATTTCTATTTTTAAACAAACTTTACAAAGATGTTATATAATATTGAAAACAAAAATAAGAATATATAAGAAAAAGTCTCATTCAATTAAAGGCCATTTCTTCCCATAGACCATGGGCTATTACCCACTATATTATTCTTAATTTTCCAACTATCAAATATTACAAAGAAATATCATTTTAGAAGAAAATTCATTGAATAATTTGAATTAAATTTCACTTCCACTTCATCTCCAAAAGACTTATCAACTATCCATGGAACTTACATATTAACCATATGCTATTAAAAACTATTATATTATATTTGATCATCTCATCCTTGATAATCGCTTAAGGTGTAACATTTGCTATCTTGATAAAGATTATTATAAACTTGCTCTTGCTCCTGTCCTTAACTAAGACATCTACACTTTTAATTAGAGCATCCTTATTTCTAATTAGGACTTTTATAAATGAATTTTTTCATGTTATCTATTATTTCCTCATACAATTCCTTTATTTTTATTTTTTATTTTTTCAAAAATATAACACAAGAAAATGCGAGTCTTGCTACGTGGTGACACTCACTTTCTACTTTTCTACTAAGATCTTCAAGAAAAGGCAAGCCTCACACTCACTTGCTCTTGCTCTCAACTCACTAAATATGAGACTTATTTTATAAATACACGAAAGAATCAATAGTTGCCTTTACTATTGACATCATGTTAAGGGTTTAAATCTTGCTAAATATTAATTTTGATTAAACCTTATTCTTTTGTTTTAAATTTATATTATTTTTTATTTAATCATATAGGATTGAAATTGACCCATTATTGTGTGCTACGTGTTGGTTCTTATACTCTAAAAGCCCTACTTATTCTCGTAAATTGCATGAGTAAGTTAGCTTACAATTTGATATACACATGGAATTCATTTAAAAAAAAAAAATTAGGTATAAATAAAGATTTATAATTATTTATGATATAGTGTTGAGTTGCATATTTAAGTTATTATTATTTTTTTAATTGATAATATGGAATTGAAATAAGCCTCACCCATATTACATTATGACCAAGTTGTGGTATTGCAACAAGCTTGGCAAGATTTGAACCTTGGTCTTATTAAAAGCTGAATAATCTAAGCAATTGAGCTAATGTTATTTGATATTCAAGTTATTATTCTTAAATATAAGATAGTATTATATTTTAATAATTTTATTATATATTTATTTTTTATAGATTTTAATAGGATAATAAATAATTATTTTAACACTAAAAACATGATCATTGTTGAATCTCCAGAACTTCAACCAGTAAAAACAACCATGGAAAGTAGGGATTAGATCTAGATTGAAAGTTATTTCAATACTAGTCAGCTAATGGATTATAAGTTTAAGTAGTTTAAGAAGTTAGATGAGTGGCCAATTCTAATGCCTCCAAAATTGATACCCATCATAATTAAAATCTTGGTAGAAAGATTTCTCACAGGTAAATATGAGGAGGATGAATTAGCTTGGGGCTATGGGATCTTTGGAGTCTAAAAAATGAAGGATGGATATGATAAGATCCTTCCAGAACTTTCTCCTCATGATTATCAGGTTGAGAATTGGAGAAAGATTTGGTAGTCCAAGGATTGACCGAAAGTAAACTTCTTTGTCTTGCAGTTCATGCACAATGGAATTCTTATTTTTAATAATTTGAGACGCAGGGGAATCACTAGTACATCTCAATGTATTTTATGCTACAAGAGCGAGGAAACATTTGATCACTTGATGTTTGAGTGCTCTTTCATGCACCATATATGGAAGCAATGGTTTTTATCTCATATAATTTGAACCAATGGTGATTTGAATTGGATTAATATTTGGGAAATATGGAAGAGGGGTAGAATTACAATGAGATGTATATATTATACTCTTGTATAGGCCTTATTAAAAAACCCCATTAAGAGTTGTTCTGAACTATAAAATTTCTTTACATTTTATATCTTATAGTTAATAATACATATAAATATAATTAATGGTCTTGTATCCTATTGTGTAGTGCACTTGGTGAATATCTTGGGTGTTGGTAGAGGCCAACCCAAGATTTTCCATGCCTTCACCTTATGGATATGTGGTACAATTGGTGAATGTCTTGTGTGTTGGTGGAGGCCGATACAGGCTCCCCCACCCTGTGGATACTCAAAAAAGGAGGTTTATGTTTTACCTAAAAAAAAAATTAACTTTCAAACCCCACTTAATATGAGGGGACTAGGCTCCTCCTAAAAACTTGTGTAAACTCATTGAAAAAATTAACCTTTAAGTTATTATATCAAAAAAATATAACTATAAAAAATTAATTCAAGCATAATAAAACTTTTATATGTCATAGTTATTGACCCAGGTGTTGTAGGTGAGTTGGAGAGGAGAGGGAAATCCTCCAAGGGAGGTCCCAGGTTAGAATCTCCACCCTACCAAAAAGCTGAATTGGGTACCCAAAATCTAATTGATAATGTTGGTGCGGGCAGGGCTGGGTGCGACCCCCGGGTGACTTTGACAGTGTAGAACCCCATGTTCATGGTCTCTTACACATAGGCAGCCCCACAAGGGGTTTTTCTCTTTAAAAAAAAATGTCATAGTTATTGGTCCTACTAACATGAATAAAATCATTGCATCATTTTTTAAAAATAATTTTTTTACAACTTGCACAACCTAAGGTTCATATTTTATAATTATTTAGCATTGTAAATGCAAGTGCTAAGGTTTTGATTTCATCCATTAATTAGTTGATTTCATAATTTAGTTTGTCTCATCCTTGACTATACCTTAAAATGATTTTCACTCATTTTTGTCTTGGTTCTTTGAGATGTAGTATCTTTATAAAATTCAACCTTTATTATCTCATTTGTTATTTATTGTATCATCATATTCATTACATTTATTTTATAGCTTGATATTTATTGACAAAGTGGATTATCTTATCTTTATCAATATTTATTTTGATTTTTATTGGAGTGTATATTAATTTATCTTTTATATTAAATTTAATTTTGATTCTTTTAAAATAATATTTTTAATTTAATAATAAAATTTAATATTTTATACTAATATCAAAATAATATAAAATTAAATTATCCTTATTTTAATATCAAAATCTATTATAAATCATATATTTTACATATATTTATGATGATGTGTACACAAAAAAACTTAAAACCTACCTTACCCATATTCACACAATTCAAGATCCCATTGAGAAAGCGAACTATTTTTCTAAAACATTATGGTTGGCAGTTGTTGAGTCTTTTCCCCATACCACCCGCTATTTTCATCAGTCCCGTGGCCATTGCCCTCGTAACTCATGGTTTGACACAGAATGCAAAGCTTTACATAGTCTCACCCAGTCAGTAGGTCATCTTGATCCCTTGAATTACAAGCTAGCCCAAAACCACTACCGCTTTTTTCTTAGGAAGAAAAAGCATCAATTCTTATCAAGAAAAGACAAGAAATTATAGACATGCTCAAAATTAATCCCAGAAACTTTTGGCGTATTTTTCTACCCAAAAAAAAAACATATCCCATTTATGACCCTCACACTTGGTACACCTATGCTGGCTCACTCTATGATATCCCAAACCATACCCCAATTATCCCCAACCCACGGCCATCACATTATAAATTCTTTACTGATAAAATTATTTTTCATGCTATTCGTAAATTACATATTGGTAAAGCAACTAATATTGAAAATTTGAAGGTAGAATCTCTTAATCATAGCCCTGGATTCTTGGCGGTCCATATTGCCAAACTCTTCAATAATATAGTTACTCATGGGTTCCCACCCTCTTTGTCCTCAAATATCATACATCCCATCCATAAATCCGGAGATCCGCTAAATCTAAACAATTACAAAACTATTATGGTTGGTCATACTCTTGCAAAACTTTTTGCAACAGTTCTTGATGTTTTTATCTCTAATTTTGTTGAGGCTAAGAAACTTCGTGCAAAGTGACAGGCAGGTTTCAGAAGAAATAATCGTACCTGTGATAACATTCTAACTCTCAGAGCTATCATTGAAGAATCCAAAGCCAATAAACGCAGGGTCTATTGTTGTTTTGTTGACTACATGAAAGCATTTGATATTGTTCCCGGACAATTACTGCTTCAAAGGTTGAAGGATCTAGGAATTCCAGAGGATGTTACTCTGTTGGTTATGACCTTATATAAAAAAATCACTGGACATGTTAAAATTAGATCTCTCAAAACAAAAGATGTTCATAGTACTATTGGGATTAAACAGGGCTGCCCACTTTCACCTACACTCTTTGGATTGTATATTGATGAATTGGAGGTGCTCATTATGGACTCTCTGGCTAAGAGTACATGTTGCTTATTTTTTTATAGTGTTATTGCCATTTTGCTATTTTTTGATTACATTATCCTAATGTCACATACAACAGGAGGACTTCAACAACAGCTGGACATACTTGGCACATACTCTGACTTGCATGGATTAGAAGTCAATCTCCAAACAACAAAAATCATGACATTCAACCTAACCAAGAAAAATCTCTCTTCTGTTCACATCGCATATAAAGGAAAGGTTGTTGAGATTTTCACATCGTACACATACTTGGGAGTTCTTTTCATAGGACCTACCTTCAACTTGATCCCTGCATTTCAAGCAAAGTTAAACAAAGGTTATTTTGCCCTAGCCTCTCTGGATAAGCAATGCTTTCAGCTCCAGTTTTAGGACATCAGTACAAAGGTTAGAATCTTCCACACTCTTATTACCCCTACACTACTTTATGGCTGTGAAGTTTGGGGCCCTAGCCTCAAAAAGTTGGGTTGGTCTCATATTGAAAGGGTCCTCATCTCAATGTTGTCAAAGTTCATTCGTTCCAAAAGAACAGTTCCACATCCCATCATTCTAGCTGAGTTTGGTGCTCGTCCATTGCTTACAACAATATTTCTTGTTATCTCTTTACTACGTAGATTTTAGTGTATGCCGAACATGAGAAGATATCCATATTTAACACTACAATCCTCAATACAGTTGGTAAATCAAAGGTTCAGGAATTGTTGGTATGCTCAGACTACTACTCTACTTAAATATCTTGGCCTAGACATCATGAGACCTCCTCCTACTAAAGCATCAATCAATGCACCATACTCTAATAAGGATATTCGAGATAAGATTTACTCAGCATATATAAAAACTACTTGGAATGATCCAAAGGAACCTCTTTCACCAAAACTGCTCCAATACTCTCACTTTTATCTCCTACTAAAGAATGGATTGATCACTACTCCAAAATATAACTTGATACAGATGTCACACAGCCTCAGGTTTTCTCTAGATCAGCTACGATTTTTCTCCCACCAAGGATTCTAGAGAGGTATATAAGTTTTTGACCACCTTATTTAGGGTTTCTACTTAGGCTAAAAACCCATGTGCAAAATAATCTTGATTTATAGTCTCTCATACCCTTTTTGATATTGTCTCCTCATCTTGGATATCGATGGCTTTTAACTCTTGTTCCCTTGAAATGACAATCTAAACTTGGAAATTCTTTGCTTCATACATATTTTTAGACTCAATCGCTAGGGCATGTTCTATTTTTACATTAAATTAGGATGCTAAGATAATGAACTAAATTATTTAGGATATCAAAGCTATGGAATTGGCTATGTTTTCCCAATGTGAGGTGTAGTCATCTCAATTCAATATAGAAATGCTTTATTTTATGGTTTTAGAGTATCTCCTTTATTCTTCTTACAACTCCTCAAGTTCAATCTTATATATTTTGAGTTGGTCCTCTATGAAAAACAATTGGTCCAATAGCTTTAAAATTTTATTTTATTCTTCTTCAAGTTGGACAACCATATCTCGATTACTCACCACTTGGTCCATATGATTTTAGAGTCCCTTGAACTCATCCCAAGAGTCCCTGAGGGTATCCTTGACCTCTTGGAACTCCTTTTCCCTCTTTTACAATTTTCTCTCCAAGGCCATCAAATCATGTCTAAGTAGCTTTATCACATTATAAATTAATTTTGTCGATCTCCTAGCCCCAATTCATTTTAGGTTGATGGCCATAATGGTAAATTGATAATATTGAGGTTGCATTTGCCCTTCTAGGTTGGATACTTTTCAGTCCATGTGATCCAAGTCAAGAACTATTTCCAATAAATCAATCTAGCTCTGAAATTCCTTTTTCAAAGGTATGTTAACTCTCTTTGTCTCTTTGTTTTGTGTATATTTGGTGACCTAATTTTGAATATCTCCAAAGTATAGTAGATTTCTCAAAGAGGTGGTGAAGCAAACTATTCATTGCCCTAGTGTAGGGGTAGTCAGTATGAATTGGAAGAAGGGGCCAAAGGGAGGAAGTTGAGTAGTGGCATAGATGGGTAAAAATCCTCTAAATAGGGTGGGTTAGATGCCTACCTAAAGGGTGGTTGGGGTATAAGATATTGGTGTAAGGGATTTAGGTATTTGGAGTGGGAGCTCTGCATAGAGGATTAACATACTAGGTACTTGCAGGGAGGAAATGATTGCTAAGGTTACTAAAATAGAAGCTAGTACTTGTGGGAATAGTGATAAATATAGTGGAGATCTCACCTCAGGTAGAGAAAAAATATGGGCGTAGGGGACTAGTTTGACCACTTGGGCCATGGATACTTGGATTCTCACCTTTGAAGGATTTTTCTTCTTTTTCTTGATGAGCAAGGAATTGGTGCTATGAAAATGCTTCTTTCACTTAGGTTGTATCAGAGTGGATGCCTAAGCTAAAAAATATTGATCTGAGGAGTGTTGTTTGGGCATCACAACTAATGTACCTTCCAATTAGATCACTTCCTTCATCTATACCTCTATGTCTATTATTGCCTAGGTGATGGTTTCCACCACTTTTTCTTTGTTGCCTCTGCTTATGTTGGAGCTTTCTTCCTTAGTGTACTTCTTGTAAGGCTAAGCATTCCCATCCCAACCATAAACCATCAGAATTCTGAGAGCTAAGATTATCAATAGGGGCTAAACACACAACCATACACACACACCTCCTCACACACTCGCCTATCCCCTCACATATAAAATTAACAAAATTTTTATGTTTGATTATTTTTTTATTCATTCAAAATAATAATTTTATATAATAAATACAACATTTTAAATTTATTATACCATATATTAATTGTATTTCATAATAATTATTTTCAATAAATTTTATAATATTAAAAAAATTGAAAAAATTACTTAGAATAAAAATTTAATTATAAAATATAGGAAACTTAAGACATTGAGGTAATTCCATTTGATAGTTCGTGTCATTTGATACAAAAAATTTAATTTTTTAAAATTGTTTGTTGTATTATTTTTATCCTTTTTTTTTTTGTGAGGTTTTATAAATTCCACAGTGGGGGGGGGGCCCCTACTGGCGGATATTTTTATCCTTTTGTAATTCTAATAAATTATAAAATAGTTTTAAATTTTAATTATTATAATTTTGACTATACTCAATAAAACATATTTAAATTATTATTATTTTCTCAAAGTAAAAATAAGGTTTAAAACAACCCATATCCTTATACAAGGCAAAACAAGGTTAACTAGGTATTACATATTAAATAGGAATAGAGCTACCTAGAAACCAACAACCAACATAACACAAAAAGCAAAAAACAAGTAAAACACAAATTGAAAAAAACAACTCCAAAATGCTAAGACATTGATACATAAAGCTACATAAAAAATTCTTGAAAAATAATGACTCCAACAATTGATCACATAAAGATATCACTTCTCTTGGACTAGGTGGAGAAGACCTTAAATAGAGTCTTCTATAAAGGAGGTGAGAGCCAAACAATAAATCTTCCATGTCTAAGTGTGGAGCACCTTGCACTATAGGCTACTAACTGCTTCAAATTCATTCAAATCCACCAGAATTTACCCATAAACAAAATAAAAAGGATGTCTAGTCTTCCTAGACTATAAATTTTATTGAGATTAAACCTTTCCATTTCTATTTAAGTTGGATTCCTTTTTCCAATTAAAATTAAATCAGAAGGAAAATATATTTAGGAGATCCATCTCTTAACCTTCTCTCCAAAAGTGCCCCAATTTGCCAACAAATTTGTAGCATTATTTCCTTCTCTAAGAACATGGTATAAATCATATCATATACTTATTTTTTATTCTTTCTAGAGATCAAGGGGTTGTACTCGGGTCCCCTACCCTTGATAAATCACAACTCTCTCCTTTAGAGCTTGAGAGTTTACAAATAGATTCAATTCTCATCTCAATTTAGTTGCTATAGCTAGATACCTACATCCTTTTTCATAAAAAGTATGAATTCTTTATTTTCATTTTTTGGATCTTCATTTTTTGTGTGAATACAAATATTCCAAAATTCAACATCCATATTCTTGACATTTTCCTACAATAGCCTTCATAATATCAAAACTTCACCTCTATTATCTACACATTGCATCTAAGTAGAGTAATTTTTATAAAACTTTGCGATATCATAGTTCATTTCACAAGATCTGGATCGCTACTTTCCTTTCTAAAGAAATACTGCAACCACAAAAATTATAATAAATATTGTATATGAAAACATATAAATATTATAAATACAACAAATATTATGAATGGAAAACATTAAAGTAAATCTTAATCATTTGTTTAATTCAGATAGTCAATATTTTCTTTTTAGTTTCAGCTAAACTTACTACTTCCTCTAACCTTGGAAAAGAGAGTTCAACTTTACAATACTCAATTAAAATCCCTCTATTTTCTAGCTTATCTGCACATTTGTTTTCTTCCCTTAAAACGTGTAAAATTGATTTATTCAAACTCTACAACATGGTCTTGTATTTCCACAACTATCTCTTGTATATTCCATGAATCCTTTGCTTTCCTCAAAATTGTATTTATTACTATTAATGAATCACCTTCTATCCATACTCTATTACATCTCATTTGTCTATATATTTTTAACTCTTTCAAAATTGCCCAAGCTTCAAATTTATTATTTGTCTAAAATCCACTATTGAAAGCATAATGCAACAAAAAATCTCCCCTATTATTTCTAGCTATTCCTCCTCATATTAGTCCTAGATTTCCTTTAGATGCTCTATCAAAATTTAATTTGACTAACTCTACTTTTGGTGGTTTCCACTTTATATTATTTGTCTTCTTTTTATTTCTTCTTGTAACATCCAAAAAGGCTTGCACCTAATATTAAAATTGCTGAAAATAACATAAATAGGCATACACAAATTGACAAGAATGAAAAGAAACAAAATATGAGAATATTTTATTATCTTCAAATAAATTCAAGTTACAAATCCATCCCTCTTAGGGATACCCATTTGATACAACAATTACAATAGTGTCTAATCCCTCTCAAGGGTAGATGCATTCCAAATGCCTTTTAGGGTGACACAAAATGCTCCAAGGTATTGATGACCTTCTTCTCCATGATTAGAGGTATTTTTTTCCTTGCATATCAAACTTCTGTTAGTCCTATGTGCAATAAACAACAAGAAAAATTAATAGGAAAGAATGCCTCTCTTAATGAGGCTTTTTGAGGAAATTGTATGCAAAAGTGATATTACTAGCATATAATCAAGAAAATGCAAGAAAGCTAATAAACCTATGAAAAACATGAAAAGATGTTATGAAACATGTATAAGAAAAGCACATGCATATATCTAATGGCCTAATTATGAATTTGAAATCATGGAAGCATGAAAATGATTCACTAGTATCCTAAGTGTAATATTGAAAGCAAGACAACTAAACAACTAGTTCTATCGGTCAAAATTTCTAATAATACAAATAAACCTAAATATGCTTAGTATAATACCATTAAACACATCCTATGGATAGAAATCAAGGAAATCAGGGATAATATCTTGATCGTGGCTCTGTGGCACGGTGAGAACTGTTAGCCGCGATGGAGCCTGAAGTGTGCTTGTCCTCCAATTTAAGGGTTGAATCTCTAAATCCTCTTACCAAATTGATGGTCAAGGGTCACCTTTGTATCCTCTAAAAAATTTAGCGGTTGAATTGTTATGATTGCATGTGAAAAGGACGTAAATGAGTTTCTTGGCTCTCCTAACCTCCTAGGACCTCCATGTCTAGAATTGCCATTTCAATCTCTTAATCAAGAGCAAGAAATAAATATCACAATGCAATTAGGTGAGTGTTGAATTCAATAGGGCTTCGCTGCTCAAATTTACCTATGCATCTCTCATTTTCTCCCATTTTGGATGGGGTTATTATAGCCTCCTATAGGGCTATGTCCTAGCTTCTTGAGGAAGCCAAGATCAAGATTGGACATTTGGAGCAGTTAGAGGGAATATTTTGGATCTTTACATCCCCAAAATGATCTATTTTGCAACAAATTGGCCGTTGCAACCGACTTTGGATCGGCCAAGATCCAAATGACTTTGATTGCTAATCATGGCTCTGAGGCGCGATCAACTCTTCTAATCATGGTTCTCAGCCATGGCTAACGTTGATTAGGCCAAAGTGCCTAAATTAGTGGTTAGGACCACTACTATACCTTGGTATTTGTCCAAGGTCTTCCATATGGTCTTCTAGCATGTCCCATATTAGTAGTCGCCTCGACATGATGCATTTTAGGTGTCTACAGATGCCCCTTTTGAGATACATTGTGAGATTGAACAACATTGAGCAAAAATAGACCTCCTAAAATGATGTCATAGGTTGGATGATGATCATTAATCTGATCAACATTAGATACCCAAGTCCTGCAAAGAGGACGCACATCCTAGAATCATTGCTTCCAACTGGATAGAAGACTTAATTTTGAAACAGCTATGGCAAGCTCTAGCGGTGATCGGGTAGCTCAGGGATACTATAGGCTTCCACACCATATAGATACAAAAGGAGGAGAGATACTAACTTAACTATTATTTTTGCTTTTTTTCCCAATAAAGGGTAAGGTTATGATAGTCTTTGGCAATTATTCATAAGATGAATGTAATTTTAACAATATCAAGGGATCTACGATCAAGGGATATTCTATTGAATTTGATTATGATTATGATATTATGACTACCCCCTTAAGTGACGAGTCGATGAGGGTAATGAAAATTAAATGAAGCGATGAGTTGCTTGACTACTATGAATGACTTTGAACAATTTAAAGTTTAGCATTTGAATACTTAACAAGGCCTAGTCAGCTATGATTGCAACTATTACTAGTAATTTTACATCTCTATTCCATGGAGCGGTCCAATATCAAAGGTCTTCTTTGAGAATCAAGATGATAGCAATTGGAATTAAGCATGTATTGAATCACATAGTTCGATGATTTACTAAAAATATCATAGGATAATTACAATGAATACCTCATTCCCTTGGAGTAGTTCGGTTGTCTGGGCCTTCTTAGGGATTGAAATGAAGCATAACAATTCAGTAATGACTAATATGCCCCAAATGTCCTTATGGTAATTTACTCATCTCGCTAAATTGCATGGAGCGAAGTCATTGCAACTTCCAAGTGTATAGGGTAAATAACTAGTTACAAGGTGCATTTGGCTTTTGTTTTATCTATTTTTTTTGTTATTTTTTCAAATTTTTGGAATTTTGATCAGGTTGGTATTTTTAATTTAGCATTTTGGAACTCCACACGATGGCATTTAAGAGCATTTATTGTAGTTTTATGACCACACTTAGTAAAGGTAGCTAGAAATGTCAAATTGCTTAACCATAGGTCAAACTTGCAGGCAAAAAACCCTAATTCTAAGACTACGATTGTCAGGCACAGTCAGGGCTAAAATAGGAAATATTTAAGCATTTTGTGCAATTTAAAATTTTCATTATTTACTATTGCATTTGTAAATTGGAGATCTCTGAGAGGGGAGAAGACAAAACTGATACGGAATGCTGTTGCATTTCAAACTCCTCACTACCCAAATCAATGGCTGACCAACCTGAAGGAGTCAGTGCTTCTAAGGTAGAAGCATGCAACTCAACATTACTTGTTTTTACCAGTTTTTAAAATTAACCTCATTAAGTAATGGGCTAAATTAACCTTACTAAACTGTCGGTAATGAACCTCACCCTAGTTAGGAGTAGCTTATGTTAGCTTAGAAGGGAGGGATTTTAAATTTTTAGGTGCCTCGGGATGAGAAATGACCCTAAAAGGTCATTTCTCCTAGTCCTGACTGGATGGCATGGTCCTCATTTGGAAAATTGGGGGCTACAACTATCATCCATGGTGGGATTCAAATTCCAAAAGTCATAAATTTGACCGCCATCCTGATCGTGGGTCTGAACCGCGGTTCGACAACTTTAGATTTTTTTTTTTTTTTCAAATTTTATTTTTATTTTTAGTAGAATTAATTGATATTTTTGAATTTTTTAGTGCATTTTTCCATTGGTTTTGGTGTTTTGAAATTTTTACTTTTGTTTGACATTTTCAATCTTGTTTTTTGATGTTCATAATTAATTTTTGTTTTTATTTATTTTTTATTTATTTTTATTTCTATCAGAGCCTGACTACGAGGGTGAGGGAATCAAAGATCCTTCGCAACCTATGTGACACCATTTCTTAGGTGGATCAGGAGTGGTTCAAGGCTGTGGGATTCAGATATGTCTTACGCATCCCAACCATTAAGGCAGACCAAGCCTATATGACTACATTGGCCTAATGCTAGGATGCACAGACCAATACCTTTCACTTGTCGAAAGGTGAGATGGCTGTGACCTTGGAGGATGTCCATTACAACTTTTTTATCCCTCTATATGGCAAGCCCATAACATATTCATCGACTGAGGCAAATAGGACTATTTTTTATCAAATATTTTGACATCATAGCGAGGAGGCACAGTGACACTCAAACCATGGAAGGGTCCACAACAAGCATTGGTACACATCGTGGGTTTTCACTCAATGAGAAGCTGTCTTCATGAACCTGATTGTGTAGATCATATTGCCTAATTATTTTGGAGTGAGGTTACCCTGGAACCTCCTATATGGGATTTTGGATGTCCTCATGAGTCCTACTAATCATCCTCTGATCCTATCCTAGGGTAATGCCTTATTAGCATAGCTCTATAATAAGCTGTACCATATTACATAGAAGAGTAGAGTTGGCATTGGCTGCAACCTACTACTACATAAATGAAGATGACAACATATTAATATTGAGCATCCTACTGGCCTACCCCATAAAATTGGCACCATTACAAAGGTGGGATAGTGCTATGCAACATGCTGGCCTCACAAGCAAGAGGGATTCAGGAGTAGGTCTCATGTAGGGGACCTAGAGTACTACATTGGGTAGTTATCGAGACTACAAGTAGGGTAGGTTGACTTGTTCCCATAATTAGATTGTCCTCCATAGATGAAAGTTGATAATTGGCTATATCAGGCATGCAAATATAGATGGCTCCTCAAATTTAAGTCCAAGGTATGGGAGTTCTTGTATTTATCTCATGTTACCCATAATTTTGACATTAGGTGGGACATTCTAGAGCCACCTACCATCTACCATCGCCTCCACCTAGAGAGGGACTTGACCTGGCATAGGATTACTCCACTGGGTGATGAGAGCGACAGATTTTAGGAGTCAAGGCTCATAGATGTAGGGACTACTCTTGAATATGACACTTGGTGGACACTCAAGGTGTGGTGAGGTTTTTTATGGCCCCTTGGGTAGGTCTCTAGATGATGCAATAGAGGGTGCTGAGGGTATAAAGGTATATCTATAGGGGCATTGAGTTCATCAAAGGACTTGTGATGGATGGGGTGAGGCAATAGTGGAGGAGGTACCACCAGTTGAGGAGGATGGCAATGCTATGGAGGAGGGCAAGGTACCACCTAACAATAATATTGGGTAGCTCAGGGCCTAGATTGCCGACCTACAGACTTAGGTAGGCTCTCTATAGATGTAGCTCTTACATCAGGATACCACCATTACCACTTTATAGGCAAATTTTGGGGATCTCCCATTTTGAATAGAATCAGGTAAAGGTTAGGGACTTGTACGATCCTAAAAAGCATACACCCTAATCTAGTAACAATTGAAAATCACACAAAAGCATACAAGAATTGACAAAATTGAAATAACCAAAAGAGAGGTATCTTTTATTAAAATAGAATCAATTCATGGTTACAAATTTATCCCTCTTAGGGATACCCAATGTGATACAATGTTACAATCATAAGAAATCCCTCGCAAGGGTAGGTGTAATCCGTAGACTTTTTAGAATGACACGAACTGCTCCAGGTCAAGTATGACCTTCTTCTATCCTATGAAGAGGCATTTGTTGCCTTGAATGCATTGACTAAGAAGTCCTAAAAGTATTGTGATCAAGAAACAAAAAAAAACACATTAGAATCAAAGGTAGCCTCTCTTGATGAGGTCTTTAATGGAATCTAACACAAATGAAGACATGGAAATCAAGAAAGCATATAAATCCATTAAACTTTGCAAGAAACTATCAAATTACAATAAATCATGTAAAAGAAGCATAGATCAAATCATAAGACATCCTAATTAACCATTACAAAACTTACAAAGCATGGAATAACAAAAAATTAGTCTAAATGATGCAAACAAGGAAATGAAGTAAATCTACCTCTAAATCCTAAATTGATCGGTCAAATGTTTGCTAAAATTTTAATCTATGCTAAATTAAACTAATTACATAATTGGAAATGGAAATATACTGCTAAAATAGAGGAAAGAGAGCATCAAACCCTAGCCATGGGTATGAGGCGTAGCTAGAACTGTTAGCAGTGGCTGATAGCCATGACTACAAGAAAACTTCCCTTTCTCTTTAAACTAGGGCCAAAAAATCTCAAATCCACCAATGAATTGATGATCAAGGGTCACCTTGGTGTTCTTGAATAGATTGGTGGTTGAATTCACTGGAATTGGTAATGGAAGTGTGTCAATTATCAAGCTTGCTCCTCAAGCTCTTGAGATCTCCATTATTGCAAGGTTGATGATCAAATTGAATTTTGGCAGCATCTTGTTACTCTTCACAAGGTGCAATTGGCTCTCCAATTTTATAGGGCTTTGCTACATGCAATTCAGCTATTCTTCAGATCAACAATTTGGTAGCACTTCATTAGAGAAGACAACCAGGTAGAATAAGGGTTTTCTCTTTGAAATTGGGGTCTTAAGTAGACTCCCAAAATCCTTGCTCTAGCTTCATGGAGAAGACAAGAACAAGATTTGGCAGTTGAAAGGAAGCTTCTAGATGCTTACAAGCCCATACCATATTGAAAACCATTGCAAATGGCTATTTCAACTAATTTTGCTTGGATTTGGTCACCCGAGTTTGTTACAGGGATAGGCACGGGTCTCAAAAGTGGCTAAGAATCCTAGCCACAGGTGACACCAGTGGCTAAGGATAGATAGGCCAAAATACCTAAATTGAGTGGTTATAACCACTACTTTTGCCTTGAAGAGGTCCAAGATCATCATATGGTCTACAAGGATACCCATATGAGTAGTCCCCTACACATGACATGTTTTAGGTGTCTATAGATGCCCATTTTGGGATGCATTGTGAGAACGAACAACACTGAGCAAAAATAGACCTCCTAAAATGATGTTGTAGGTTGAATGATGATCATTGATCTGATCAACATTAGATGCCCCTATAATGAAAAGAGTATACATCATTGAATCATTACCTTCGATGAGTTGAATAACTTAATTCTAGAAAATTTAAGTCAAAATCCTAGCCATGGTGGAAATGAGGAGACAAGCTTAAGTCCAATCCTAGCCTTAGCGATAATTAGGAGATAAGCTTAAGTCTAATCCTAGACTTACAAACAATTAGGATACAAGCTTAAGTGTAATCCTAGCCTTGACGACAATTATGAGATAAGCTTAAGTCTAATCCTAGCCTTGATGATAATTAGGAGACAAGTTTAAGTCCAATCCTAAATTAGGAGACTAGCTACGTAGTTTGCTTGAATTTGATCTTGATATTTTTCTTATTTGCCCCAAGCGAGGAGGGTGCATGATTGTATTTGACAATAATTCTTGAATGAATGCACTTAGCAATGATTAAGCATTTAAATATTGATTTTTATTATTAATTTTATGAATTTGATTATGATTACCCCATAAAGCGACGAGTCGATGAGGGTAATGACAATGAATGAAGTAACGAGTCGCTTGACCTTATGATTGACCTGAACAGTTGAAGACTTTTGTACTTTGATATTACTTGGCAAGGCCTTACTCAACCATAATTTCAACTGTTAATAGTAATTGTACACCTCTATCTCGTAGAGTAGTTTGACCGTTGTGGTCTTCTTAGGGAATCAAGATGATAGTAATTCTAATTAGGCTTATGTTGAATCATAATGTTCGATGATATGTTGAATCATAATGTTCGATGATCTGTTGAATCATTGTGATTTTTATTTATTTAATTTTATTTGTTAATTTTGAAAATTTTGAAATTATGAACCTATAGGTATGCTTTAATGTCCAATATAAAACTCCTTATGGTGAGCAAATGTGCATTTATGACTTGAATGAAAAGACCAAAGATTTAGACTTCTTTGGAGCTTTTGGGGATTGATAATGATAATGCCCCAGTTGATGTTTAAAAATATTTTTTGTTTTTATTTTATGTTTATGAGATGCACGTGGATGCAATGCTTATTTGTTATGTTGATTTGATGCTATATGATGTGATGTATGGATGACATGCACTACCTAGATGATGGATTTAGGATTAGATATTGAAATCTAGATATGTAGATGGACTACTATGATGTATGCATATGGATGCACTATTTGATGTTAAATGCATGTTTAATTTGTTTTACTTGTATGCATATAATTTATGATGTTATGACATGGTGAATGCCATGTATGTGATACATTATTTGCATGATGATGATCTAATGTAAATGAACTTGTATGCTTTAATCACTTAAAACATAATGTATGAATGCAATATATGCTTAACAATCTAATGGATGACACCACAAAATGTATATAAGTCATGAACGTAAGTGATATATCTTATTATAAGAATTAATCAATTAGACATCCATATGTGAAATGCAATGATGTATCGTTTCTATTCATAAGATTTTGTAAATTAAAATAATATAGATAACATAGTTAGTGGCCATTTAAATATCATTTCTGACATCCATATGGTATCTAACCTATATTACAAATCATTCTAATAAACAAACTCTCATAAAAGAAATTGATTTTTGATGATTGCATGAAAATGATTGTTGCTATTTGGGAGTTTTTGAGGTTTTCCATGAGACTCAAACACCCTAGTTGACTTATCAAAAGTTGTATACTGACTAACTAGGATTTTGAAAAATAAAGCTTTCATTCTGAAAGACCAAGCTATTCATTACCCCTATGTGTGCAAATGAATATATTAGATAAAGCATAAGCATACCTCAGTACCAGGTGGGATTCATTCAGCCCATTGATGTATTGGATATCCTCAAATGTCTATCTGATCCTAGGTTTGAACTTAGTCAAACTAGACCACTAATAAATAGAAGCCATCTAAAGTTAGCTCATTTGTAAATTGTGTAGACCTACCCCAATGCCAGACGAGATTCATTTAGCCCATTGCTGTATTGGGGATCACTCTATGGCTTTCAAGTAATGATCATTCCAGGGATTCAATCTCCCCCCTTCTTTTCTTTAATTTATTGGGATACTTGCTCATGTATAGTGATAAAAATCACTATTTATTTTCTCTTTGTGACAATAATCATTGTTTATTTTAAATTTTTGTTTTTCTCTTTCTTTTTCTTTTGAGCAAGGGATTTGAAATTTGCTTTTGAATGTTGGGGTTTGATTTGAATTTTCAATATTTTTCTCCTTCATTTGTAAGCAAGGGATTTATTCGTGTAGAGGGGAAATGCTTGTCCTTTTTCCAATAACCACTACCCTAGACCATTGCACCTCACAAAATGAGCAAGTAACAAAACCTTTTGCCTAAGGTGACCAGGACCACTTCGTAGTGTTCATATTTCCTTGCCCTAAGTAGGATTGTTAAATGTGTTTGATTAGTGATAGGATTATGATATGCTAAGTGCTATCAAAAATAGACCTCATCTACAAAACCAAAGCAATATTTATACCAAACTCTTGAGGATACCACTAGGTATGGTTGAATGACCGAAAACCCTAGTATATTCTTCATAGCAACAAGATGGGTTGTGTTGAAAAACACAATTTCTCACAAGGGTGACGAATGATTATGATAATGCATAAATGCATGATTGAAACACAAACATGGTGTCGTTTGTAATATTACAAACACAACCTATCCTAATGCAAGGTGCAATGGATGGAAATGCCTAATGCAATGCAATTAAATGAATGGATGCAAAATGAAATGCAATGTTTTTAGAATAAAGTGCAAATGTTTTTGAATTTTATGTTTTGCAATATTTTTGGATTTTATTGCTTTTTGATTTTTATGGATTTTAAATTTTGACCAAGGGATTTTAAATACCATTGGTGCTTTTTGTGAATTGACCAAAGGGCTTACATATTCCTTTGGAGCCTTTGGGAATTGACCAAAGGGCTTACAGATGCATTTGGAGCCTTTTGTGAATTGACCAAAGGGCTTACAGATGCCTTTGGAGCTTTTTGTGAGTTTTTATGGATTTTGATGTTTTCCATATTTTTGATGTTTTGATATTTGAATTTATGATTTTTCAATTGTTTTTGAAATTTTTAAATGTTTTGAATGTTTTTGAAATTTTGATATTTTATGATTTTTTTCTTGTTTTTATGTTTTTAAAGGGGAAGGTATGCTACAATAAGTACCTCCAGTGTGTGTACCACTCAATGAAAGTGAGGAAGGTGTGATACCTTTAGAAGTCTCAATTTTATTCATTGTTTGTGATGTGGATTATGGGTAAGGTGTGACACCTTGAATATTCCTAATGTGCAATGTGTGTGATACACCATGATTGGCTTGGTTAGGAGTAGTAGAAATTGACCCCCCCTGTTGTGATGTGCAATTTTATGCATTTCCAATGTACCATTTAGATGATATGTGTAAAGGTGAAACATTGGATGATGCCACAGGTTGCGTAGATCGATTTTAATACTCCTGTTTCTCTATTACAACATTGATAATTCCCACAAACTCTTGGGAAGATTGATTAATGTGCACCTGATTAGGTTGCTCAAATTGATTGGCAAGCATTGTGTTTGCTTCATGTGCGGGCAAGGGGTCATGTAAGACTCCTATCAAAAGTTCTTGCCTCTCGATCATATCCTGTACTACATCTCTAAAGGGATAGCATGTCTGGATTTCATGACCCCTTTGTCGATGGTAAAATTAATATAATTTTTCTTTGTGCACCTTTGGTCTACGCTTATTAGGTTTCAACGGATGTATATTTGGAATATTGATTCTCCATGCCTCATATAATTGATCAAAGAGCGATGCTAATGTCTCTGGAAAATTAGTATATTGTCATTGTGGTTGAAATTGTTGGCCTTGTATTTGATTCTGTTGCATATGATTTTGGGCTAGAGGAGGATGAGCTTGGTAACTATGTTGCACTGGTAGAGGTAGTGCACCTTGGTTTGAGGATTCAAGGATACTCAAAACAACTTGATTGATTGGGGTCACCTTTTGTTGCATGTTTCCACCTATAATATTCTTGTTTGACCATTTATTTTTTTGGAGTTGAATATCACCCTCCTATATATTGATGTCTTCAATGACCTGGGCTTGTGCTAAGGCCTCCTCAAATGTTTGATATTATTGCAATTGCAAGAGGAGAAAGATTTATTTCAAACAAATTTTCATCTGTGGGTAGGGTGAAAGGTTGTTTTGAAATCACCTTCGTCAACTTATTACCATACTCAATTATTGGCTCATCGTCCAGTTGATGAAGGCTAACCAAGTCAGTCAAGTTTATCGTTTCCTTAGCACTAAAGGCAAAAATTTGGAAGAATGCATCAACCAATTGCTTAAAGTTGTATATACTATGATGTGGTAGATGATTAAACCACTCCTAGGCATCCCTAGCTAGTGTTGTAATAAATATTATTAACATCAAGGGGTCATTTTCTTGAATATATTAGCACATATTGATGAAGCTTGTCATGTGCTCTTGTGCATATTCATCATCTTTGAACTTTTCAAGTTGAGGCATCTTGAAATTTGATGGGTATGTTGGTGATGATACTGAGGGATGCAAAGGCTAATTTCTAAGATGCTTCAGCATGGGTTTTTGATAAACCAATCTTTGATTTTGTTTTTCGAATGCATTTATCCAATAAGCTAGCACTTTATATGGCCTTGATGAAATGATATGATCTTCATCTCATCGCCCTTGATTAGGCAGAGGAGGTCGATTTTGATGCTGAGGTGGATGATAAGTATGATCCTTAGGTACCTCATCATAACTGGATTCAGGGTAGGTATCTACTTCTTATTGATGTTCTCATTAGGACTCTACATATTATTCCTCATCGTGTTGATCTTGGTATTGTTGAGGAGTATGAGGTTCATGATGATAACCAGATAGCAACCTATGATGTTGAACATAATTTTTGCATGGCTGTGATGAAATATTCTGAGATTACACTGGTTATATTATGCATTGTTGCATCCTCTGGGTGCTAGGCGTAAGCACCAATTTATGCAATGCATTTTGCACTTGCTCTTGTTTTATATTTTGTTGATACAACCTTTGTAGGTGTGCTCGTGGCGAGTCCATCCGTTGTTAATTTGATTGTTGTTGATCGAACTGGGATTAATCTGTATGTTGTTGGTCAAGTTGTGGCCTCAGTGCATAATATGTATGATATCATTATTCAATTGTATGGGGGTTATATACCCTCATATTTGAAATACGGATGGCTTTATCATGTCTTTTCCCCTTAGTAGGATCTATTACTTGTTTTCCATGCTCCTTAAAGGTTGCATTGACTTGATATTTTGAGTTATGAGTGGGCTCTGTATTGTTTGATGATGTAGAGCCACAACGTGGTTGCCTCATGTACTCTTCACAAGAAGTAGGAGGATAAATTGGGTCCTCTTACTCATCTATAAGAAACAATGCATATTCAGGCTTAGATGTAAGCTCTATATATTCATATTGCATAGAATGCTCCCTATGAGGAGTAGGGGGATGACTTACTCGACCAAATGGGGTGGTTTGCTCACCCAATCTAGGCCATGGTGTATGTTCATGATTATTTTTTGACTGATATATAGATCAAGCTAGGATGTGACCATGCAAGATTGACCTACTAGGACCCTCGGTGGGTGGATTTTTCCTTATATAGAATTCTATCAAAGTTTTCCAGTCGAAAAGGTTTCCTGGAGGACCTGTGGATTCCTCTCTAATAGGGCTATCTCCAAGGTTTGACCCCCTATGGATGGTATTGATGTTATGATAAGACCTGGGATGCCATTCAGGGATGGCCATGTCCTCTAGACTGATTTGAATATGTTCAGTAGTTATGGAACTTGATTCACTCTCTAGATTGAAGGTCTTGTTCACCATGGAAGGTCCCCTGGCCATATAGATTATTTTGGCTTCCAAAAAAAATTGTAAGTATTATATATCAAAAAAATCAATGCGATGAGCTGATAACAATGAGCTATAAATCAAAAGAGCAATTTCTAGGTCAAAATTTAGCATTTTTGAAATAATTGGCCAACTAGGGCTCATGGGGAAATGCCCACTTTTAGGAATTTTTGGAAAATTTTGAAGCATGAATATTTAGGACTCAAAATTTCTGTGAGAGGTGCAAAAGGGTATAAATAAGACAAAAAAATTAATTTAGCAATTTTTGGAGTTGTCTAGACCATTTTATGACCATTTTAGTGCAATTTTTCCCTATTTTTGGCTTCAAAAATAGAGTAATCATAAAACCAAAATAATTTTTTTGTTATAGCTCCGATTTGCATGATTCTTGATCTATTGGATGCAAAATCAAAAAGTAGAATAAAAAAATTATTATTATTAGGGTTAGGGTTTGGCCCTAGATAAAGGATCTTATGTTGATTACCCAAATAATAAAAAAATACACAAAGTAGACAATATGATTATCTCTTTTAAGGATTAGATGTGTGTCCTAAAACTGGTTTAGTGTATTTGATTTGTTGTGAATATACTCTAAAATCTTATGATATTTTTCAAATGAGCCAACCAAGTGGTAATGACATCCACTATTGGTCTCAATTAAATGGGTTGGATGTGAGAGCCCAACACCACTGATGGAGAGGCAGTCTGATTTTGCTTACTTTCTTTGTTGTCTACTGCTAGCCGTGACTTTTGGCAACCAAAAAAACATAGCGAAAATTATTAGTGATTGTAATATTTTTGGGGTCCCACCGTGACCACCTTCTGTAACATCTAAAAAGGTTTGCACCTAATATTGAAATTGCTAAAAATAACACAAATAGGCATACACAAATTGACAAGAATGAAAAGAAACAAAATACAAGAATCTTTTATTATGTTCAAATAAATTCAAGTTACAAATCCATCCCTCTTAGGGATACCCATTTGATACAACAATTACAATAGTTTCTAATCCCTCTCACGGGTAGATGCATTCCAAATGCTTTTTAGGGTGATATGAACTGCTCCAAGGTATCGATGACCTTCTTCTCCATGATTAGAGGCATTTTTTGCCTTGCATCTCAAAATCCTATTAGTACTGCATGCAATAAACAACAAGAAACATTAATGGGAAAGAATGCCTCTCTTAATGAGGCTTTTTGAGGAAATTGTATGCAAAAGTGATAACACTAGCATATAATCAAGAAAATGAAAGAAATCTAATAAACCTATGAAAAACATTAAAAGATGCTATGAAACATGTAAAAAAAAGCACATGAATCTATATAATGGCCTAATTATGAATTTGAAAGCATGGAAGCATGAAAAATATTCACTAGTATCCTAAGTGTAATATTGAAAGCAAGACAACTAAACAAATAGTTCTATTGATCAAAAATATCTAATAATGGAAATAAACCTAAATATGCTTAATCTAATACCATTAAACACATCCTACGACTAGAAATAAGTGAAATCAGGGGTAATGCCCTTACCGTGGCTCTGTGGCGTGGTGAGCACTATTAGCCGTGGTAGAGCCTAAAGTGTGCTTGTCCTCCAATTCAAGGGTTGAATCTCTGAATCCTCTTGCCAAATTGATGGTCAAGGGTCGCCTTTGTGTCCTATAAAAGATTTAGTGGTTGAATTGTTCTGATTATACGTGAAATGGATGTAATTGAGTTTATTGGCTCTCCTAACCTCCTACGACCTCCATGGCTAGAATTGCCATTTCAATCTCTCAATTTGGAGCAAGAAATGAATATCACAATGTAATTAGGTGAGTGTTGAATTTGACAAGGCTTTGCTTCTCAAATTCACCTATGCATCTCTCCTTTTCTCCCATTTTGGATGGGGTTCTATAGCCTCCTCGAGGGCAATGTCCTAGCTTCTTGAGGAAGCCAAAATTAAGATTGGATAGTTGGAGTAGTTGGAGGGAAGCTTTCGGATATTTCTATCTCTAAACCACCCTATTCTGCAACCAATTGGCCGTTGCAATAAAATTTGTATCGACCAAGGTCCAACTAACTTTGAATGCTAACCATGGATCTAAGGTGTGGTTACCTCTACTAATCGTGGGTCTCAGTCATGGCTAATGTTGATTAGGCCAAAGTACCTAAATGAGTGGTTAGGAACACAGCTATACCTTGGTAGTTGTCCAAGGTCTTCCATATGGTCTTCTAGCATATCCCATATGAGTAGTCACCTTGACATGACACATTTTAGGTGTCTACACTCTTGTACCCAACATCATAATTTTATTTGATGACTTGAATCCATCTATCAAGGCTCTCTACTTCAAAATTAGGAATTGGGTGAGTTGATAGGGTTAGTTTAGACTCCTCTATGGCTAAAAAAATCTTCCTTTTTATTACCTCTAAAACTAATTTCCTTTCCTTTAAATATTCTTCTATTCCTTTTTAGCCATATAGTCCAAAGTATTGTATCTTTTGATATATCCCATATTGTTTGTAAAGCTTTACTTTTAAGTGTTCTTCCATTGCTTTATCCATTCTTCAATTCTACCATTCATCACCATGTATTTACCAAAAATATTAAGAATCCATTGTGATAGTAGCCAAACTATTGAGTAGTGTCCCAAGAGGTGATCTATACTCTTCTTTTTATATAGAACACATTGTGAGGGGCCATGAAAACTCCTTTTGATAAGGTTATTCTACGATAACAATTTTCTATACCGTACTAACCAAAAAAAAAAAAAAATAGGAATTCTTGGGCTATCCCAAATATCTCTCCATATTCTTACGGTATTCCTATTTTTTTGGTGCTTTACATTATATACACTTTTTTTGTGTATTCTCTTGAGCTATTCATAATTTGAGCTTAGAGATAAATAATTTGGTTTGGATTCTTGATTAAGTTATTGAAAGAGATGTTGGTAAGTTTGGAGATTGATGGTGTGATCAAAATTAGATGTATATGATTACCTATTTTTTATGGATTTATTGGATGATGAATGCATAGAAAACTTACATTGTTATCTAATTTTGAAATAGAAATATTTAGGCTTAGGATTCATGATGTAAGATGACTAATATTTTTAATTTTGTATTAGTTGATGATATTAATTTTTGTTTTTTTGACAACATTATATGTTGTCATGCCTCAGTTTTCCACTCAAGTTTTAGGGGGAAAATCAATTTGGACCTAGGAAACTTGAGATGACCATGATTCACATAGGTTTTATGATGAAATATTGAGGAAAAGTAGCAATAAATCATTTGGGAAGGGATGGGGGTAAAATGGTTAGGGGATAAAAAACAAATTATTTTTACTACAAATAAAAATAATCAAGAGCTTTGTACCCATGATTGTAGTAGAGAATTTGATGGATCAACACATGCAACCATCACACTAGGCAAATCACAAGTGGTAGGAGGACAACATGTTTAGCAAGGAACCTAAAAAATTACCCCTATTTTGGATTTGTTTCAAAAAACATATCCAAAAGAGAGGGCAATGTTTTCACAAGTTGGTGATGCTTTTGTACCAATACTTGCATAATCTAATGGTGCTTTTGTGCATCAATAGTGCTTTCACCATTTGGTAGCACATTTTCCATCTATATGGTGCTTTTATTGAGGGGTGGAATTTTTGCTTACCTTCATTTTTTTTTATTGTTGGTTGATTTTCATAAACTTCGAGGATAACATGTTGACTAATTTAATTTATTTTAGAAGTGACTATATATACTTGACTATAGAGAGACAACCTCATTCTTTAGAGACCATCCATGGGATGTTGGATTATAATGATTATGTATTATTAGTAGTAGTGGGGCTATACCACATAGCCCTAATTCCCAAGGTAAAGTTTGATAGAACATTTTTTATTTCCATGGAAAAGCATTAGTGTTCAAAGATAAATACCTTCTAGCTACCTTGTGATGAGTTGATCATCAGCCTAGAGGACATGGGGTAGATCCTGAGGGTGTTAATTAGAGGGGCACTAGTTTATATTCTCTAGGACTAAAGGAGTAGTCTATGGAGATTATAGGGGATGAAAACTTCCTAGCCATGGAGTAATAAATATTATCTATGGCAAGGTCACCTAGATCTATAAAGGAATGTAATGTGTACCTTGGTATCTGGAGTCCTTATCAACAACATGAGCAAGAGGGTTATCCAATGGAAATGAGATGAGGTAGTGGAAGACATGCTTGAGGAGCAAATATATTTTACCTAGGACCAAGTGATTTTGGAATTACTATGTCATTCATTGCATTAGGTCATTGTATAGAGGGTAAGAGTCTATCCTATTACACACTACTCTATGTGTGGTCCTAGAAGCATATCATAGTGATGAGACAACTAGGGATATTATGGTAGGTTGTAGATTTAGAGGTATCAGTAGTGTACCATTAGGCTTAACACTTTGAGGTTGGATAGGGGAGGCCCCACAAGATAATTTTAAGAGTGGCTAGGAAGAAAATTGATTATTTAAATTAGGATCAAGGCATATAGAATCCTTCCATATAGCTCATGTTTGGCAATTCAAGTGGCTAGTGTGACCACAAGGACATCGATAGCTCTTTCATTTTGATTGTATGGTTTACTAGTTTGGTGCATAATATGGGATCCTTGGAGGACAAGTGTGGTAAAAAAGGACCACACAAGATAGGGGATTTAGAATGTAGCTAAACTTAGATTCCTATCTTGAGGATGATATTAATGATTTGATGATCTTGAATCTTGACAACTATGACCTAGGGTTAGCAATGGTTACTAGGGGTGTACTAGAACATGTGACCCCAAGAGTAACACTCAATGGCCTACACATAGAAGAGTGGATGCAACCAAGAAAGTAGGAATCTAATGGTGTAGCGAGTAATATCACCCATAATGAGGTAATATAGAGATTATCATAGGTAGAGATAAAGGTAGAGGTAGAGGTATACAATAGTAGTAGTAGTGGTGGCATTAGAAATACCACTATCAATGACTTTAATAGACAAGGGAATCCTTAGTATACCATGAGGTAGAGAGATATGCCCTACCAAGATATGTAGCAAGCTCATAACTTGCATTAGAAATATCTTAGGAAAATAGGGACTAGACAATAAAGGCTATAGTAGTAGGAGGAGTTAACATTAGTCAACTAGTTTAGACCCTACTAGACCAGACTGCTATCTCCAAGTAGAGACACATGGAAGAGTTGACTTGTATTCAGGTAGTCCTGATGATAGAGATAGAACCATAAACCCACTACTATATTTTATACCATGTGATAATCCTATAAAATCATTGCCTTCTATCCCCCCTCCCCCCCCCCCCCCAGCTCCCCACCCACCTCCCCCCCCCCCCCCCCCCCCCCCCCCCCGCCCGCGCCCCCGCGCCCCCCCGCCCCCCGGCCGCCCGCCCCCCGGCGCGCGCCGCCGCGGCGCGCGGGCGGGCCTGGGCGCGCGCCGCCGCGCGCCGTGGGGCGGCCCGCGCGGCGCGCCGTGCGCGCGGCGCCGGGCGCGCGCGCGGCGGGCGCCCCCCCCGCCCCCGGCCCGGTGCTGCGGCCCTCCCGCTGTCGTGCCGCGTGTGCCCCTCCTGGGCGAGGTGGCGGGGGTGGGGCGGGGCGGGGGTGGGGGGCCTGGGGGCGGGGGGGGGGGGGGCCCGGAGGGGCCCCCGGGCGCGGGGGGGGGGGCCTGGGGGTGGCGGCCGCCCCCGCCCCTGGAGCGGGCGCCCCGCCCCGGGCCGCGGCGGCGGCCGGGAGGTTGGGGGGGGGGTGGGGGGGGGGGGGGCGGGTGGGGCGCCCGGGGCGCGGGCGGGGGGGGGGGGGGGGGCGCGGGGGGGGGGGGGGCGGGGGGGGGGGGGGGGGGGGGGGGGGGGGCGGGGCCCGGGGGGGGGGGGGGGGGGGGGGGGGGGGGGGGGGGCGGGGGGGGGGGCGGGGGGGGGGGGGAGGGGGGGGGGGGGTGGGGGGCGGGAGGGGGGGGGGAGGGTGGGTGATGGTGGTGGCTGGCACGGGACTCGTGAGGCTGGAGTTTTGGGGGGGGTTTGGGGGCGGGGGGGGGGGGGGGAATGGGGGGGGGGGGGGGGGGTGGTGGAGGGGGGGGCTGCGGGGCTGGGGTGGGGCGGTGGGTGGGGTGTTGGTGTTTGGTTGTGTTTTGTGTTGGTGACTGGTTAAGAGATTAATATAAAGGTGGAGAAAGAGAAATGAATAAATATGGGGGAGAGGAAGGGGGGGGGGGGGGGGGTGGGGGGGGTGGGGGGGGGGCGGGGGGCGGGGGGGGGGGGCGCGGGGGGGGGGGGCGGGGGGGGCGGCGCGGGGGGGGGGGGGGGGGGGGGGCGGCGCGGGGGGGGGGGGCGGGGGGCGGGCGGGGGGGGGGCGGGGGGGCGCGCGGGGGCGGGCGCCGGGGGGGGGCGGCGGGGCCCGGGGGGGGGGCGCGCGGGGGGGCGGGGGGGGGGGGGGGG
This sequence comes from Wollemia nobilis, assembly GCA_028583015.1. NCBI lineage: Eukaryota > Viridiplantae > Streptophyta > Pinopsida > Araucariales > Araucariaceae > Wollemia > Wollemia nobilis. The sequence continues at coordinate 636,972 of JAQPPZ010016911.1, read as the reverse complement.
GGGGGGGCCCGGGCCCCGGGGGGCGCGGGCGTGCCCCCCCCCCCGCCCCGGCCGCCCGCCCCCTCCCCAGCCCCCCGGGGGACCCCGTCGCCCGCGCGCGCGCGCGGGCCGCCGCGGCCCGCCGGGCGCGGGGGGCGCGCCCCGGGCGCGGGCGCGGGCGGCGCCCCGCCGCCGCCGCCCCCGCCCCCGGCGGCCCGCCCCCCCCCCCCGCCCCCCGCCGCCCCCCCGCCCCCCCCGCCCCGCCGCCCCCCCCCCCCGCCCGGGCCCGCCCCCCCCCCCCCCGCCCCCCCCGCCCGCCCCCCCCCCCCCCCCCCCCCGCCCCCCGCCCCCCGCCCGCCCCGCGCCCGCCGCGCCGGCCCCCCCCCCCCCCCCCCCCCCCCCGCCCCTCTTGTGCCCCCCCCCCCCCCCCCGCGCCGCCGCCGCGCCCCCCCCCCCCGCGCGTGCGCGCCCCGCGCCCCCGCCCCCCCGGCGCCGCCCCCCCGCGCCCGCCGGCGCGCCCCGCGGGCGGCGGGGCGGGCGCCGCGCGGCGCGCGCGCCCCCCGGGCGCCGCGGCGCCCGGCGCCCCGGGCCCCCGCCCCGCTCCCGGCGCCGCCGGCGGCCGGCCGCCGGCCGCGCCGCCCCCCCGCCTCCCGCCCCCGGCCGCGGCCGCCGCGCGCGCCGGGCGGGCGCGCGCCGGGGCCGGGCGCCCCCCCCGCCGGGCCCCCCCGGGGGCCCCCCGCCCGCCGCGCCCCCGCGCCCCCCCGCCCCGCGCCCGGGGCCGGCCGCCCCCCCGCGCCGCGCGCCCCCGCGCCCCGCCCGCCGCCCCGCGGCGGCGCGGGCGCGCCGCGCCCGCGCGGCGGCCGCCGGCGCGCGCGGGGCCCCCCGCCCGCGCCGGCGCCGCCCCCCCCGCCGCCGCCGCCCCCGCCCCCCCCGCCGCGCCCCGCCGCCCCCCGGCCCGCGCCCGCGCGGCCCCCCCGGCGGCGCCGCCGGCGGCGCGCGGCGCGCCGCCGGCGCCCGGCCCGCGGCCGCCGCCGGCCCCCCCCGCCCCCCCCCCCCGCCCCCCCCCCCCCCCCCCCGCCCCCCCGCCCCCCCGCCCGCCGCCCCGGCCCGCGGCCCCCGCCGCCCCGCGCGCCGCGCCCCGCGCGCCCGCCGCCGCCCGCGCCGGGCCCGCGCCGGGCCCGGGGGGGCGCCGGCGGGGCCCGGCGCCGGCGCCGGCGGCCCCCGCCCCCCGCGGGCCGCCGCCCCGGGGGGCGCCGGCGGCGCCGGGGGGGGGGGCGCCCGCGGCGGGCGCCCCCCCGCCGGGGCGCGCCCCGGCGCCGCGCGCCCGCCGCCGCCGCCGCCCGGCCGCGCGGCGGCGCCGCGGCGGCGCCGGCGCCGGCGCCCGGCGGCGCGCCGCGCCGGCGCCGCGCGCGGCGGCCCGCCGCGCGCCGCCGCGGCGCGCCGCCGCGGCGCCGGCGCCCCCCCCCCGCCCGCCGCCGCGGCGCCGGCGCCGCCGCGCCGGCCCGCCCGCCCCGCCGGGCCCCCCCCGCCGCCCCCCCGGGCCCCCGCGCCCGCCCGGCCGCCCGCGGCCGCCCGCCCGCGGGCCGCCGGGCGCGCGCGCGCGCGCGCGCGCCGGGGGCGGCCGGCGCCGCCCCCGCGCCCCGCCCCCCCCGCCCCCCCCCCCTCGCCCCCGCGCGCCGCCCCCGCCCCGCCCCCCCCCCCCCGCCCCCCCGCCCGGCCCCGGCCCGGCGGCGCCGGCGGGGGCGGGGCGGGGGGGGCCGCGCGGCGCGCGCGCGGCGCGCGGCGGCGGGCGGGGGCGGCGGCGGCGGGCGCGGGGCGCCCGCGCCCCCGCCCCCCGCCCGCCGCGCCGGCGCGCGCCGCGCCGCCCCCGGCGCCGGCGCCCGGCGCCCGCCCCCCCCGCGCCGCCCCCCGCCGGCGCCGGGGGCGCCGCGCGCCGCCGGCGCGCCCGGCCCGCCCGGGGCGCCCCCGCGCCCGCGGGGGGGCCCGGCGGGCGGGGGGGCGGCGGCGCGGGGGGGGCGGCGGCGGGGGGGCGCCGCGGCGCGGCGCCGCGCGCCGCGCCCCGCGCCCGCGCGCCCCGCGGCGCGCGGCGCCGCGGCCCGCGCGCCCCCCCCCCCCCCGCCGCCGCCCCCCCCCCCCGGCGGCGCCGCGGCCCGCGCGGGCGGCGCGCGGCGGCCGCGCCGGCGGCGGGCGCGGCGGCGCGGGGCGCCCCGGGCCGCGGGCGGCCGCGGGCGCCGGCCGGCGCGCGGGGCGGGCGGCGGGCGCGCGCCGCGCCCCCCGCCGCGCCCCGCCCCCCCCCCCCCCGCCGCCCGCCCCGCGCGCGCCGCGCGGCGCCCGCCGCGCCGCCCCGCGCGCCCCGCGCGCCCGCCCCCCGCCGCCCGTCGGGCCGGCCGCCCGGGGGGGGGCGGGCGTCGCGGGTGGGGCGGGGCGGGCGGGCGGGGGGGGCGGGGGGCCGGGGCCCGGCCCCCGGCCCATGCCGCCCGGCGCCCGCCCCCCGCGGCGCGGCCGGGGCGGCCCGGCCGGCCGCGCGGGCCGGGCGGCCCCCCGCCCCGCCCCCCCCCCCCCCCCCCCGCCCCCCCGCCCCCCCCCCCCGGCCCCCGCCCCCCCCCGCCCTGCGGCCGGAGTGGCCCGGCGCCCGCATCCCAGGTGCTTGCCTCTTTTTTTTTTTTTTTTGAGCCGCGGCGCGTCCCGGCGCTTTTTTTTTTTTTTTTTCCGGCGGCCGGCGCCCGGCCGCCCCGCCGCCCCCGGCCCCCGGCCGCCGGCGGCCGCCGTCGCGTCGCGGCGCCCCCCCCCACCCCCCACAAACATATATATATAATATAATAAATATAAATATAATATAATATAAAAAAAAAAAAAAAAAAAACAAAAAAAAAAAAAACAAAAAAAAAACAAGAAGCCACGGCAGCGGCGGCGCGCGGCCGCGACGCGGCGGCGCCGCCGACCGTCAGCCCGAGAACGACGCCGCGACGACGACGGCGGCCGCGCGGAGAAGACGACGGCGGAGGAGAGGCGCCGGGGGCGAAGGGGTGGAGGAGAAGGAGAGGAGGGGAGAGAAAGTATGGAAGAAAAAAGAGAAGAGAAGAGGGGAGGGGGAGCGGAAGAGGGGGGCGGCGGGCCGGGGCGGCGCAAAAAAAAGGGGAGGGGAGAAGAAGAGGAGAAAGAAGAGAGAGCGAAAAAAAAAGAGCGAGCGAGGGCGCGCGCACCCACCCACCCCCCCCCCCCCCCCAAAAAAAAGGGGGGCCCCCATTTGGGGGGGTGGGGGGGGGGGGCCACACCTTCCTTTGCTTATAGGGTCATGAGTGTGAACATAGACACGTTCAATACTTGTGATATAATTTATCTATCCTCATGATGACCAATTTTGGATAGTTGTTTGTATTTTGAGGCATTTGATGTATATGATTTTGAGATATCCAATGTACTTACTTATTTATATATACATACACACACATGCATATATGTATATGAGAAACCAATTGATAGATGTATGTACTTGATTTATGTGATGATTCATATTTAATGGTTTTGTTACTTTATGTCACTACACCAAAAAAAGGCTTTAACAGTGGTTATTAGCTACGCTTAAAGACCATTAAGGGTGGTTTTCAAACTACCATATTTGAGGGCATCATAAAAAGTCCATGTTATACAATGGTGGTTAAACACCGCCTCAAAAACCATCCTCTTAAGTTATAAGATGATGGTTTTTAACCATCGTATTAGTCTCCTATGATGACAATTTTTAGTTGTCATCTTAGATCTCTAAGACGATGGTTTTTAGCTCCCATATTAGAACCTAGGGTGGTTATTAACCGCCATATTAGACACATAAGACAATAGTTTTAGCTGTCCTCTTAGGTTCAAAGACAATGACTACATGTTGTCATCATAGGGGTCTAAGATGATGATTTTTAGCCATCATCTTAGACCTCTAATATGGTGGTTTTTAGCCATCGTCTTAGACCTCTAAGGCGATAGTTTTTAGCTGCCATCTTAGAGGCCTAAGCTAAAAAATATTTTTTTTGTGATTAGCCCCATTGATGTAATTCTTGTAAGTTGAAGTCAATATTTCTCAATGGTATGATAATGGATATTTTTTTCATCTTTGGATACAAATGACAAATTCAACAATAGATGACCAAAATAGTTAAACAAAAGTTAGAATTTTTATTTTTTAATAAGCTAAAAAAAATTAAGTTTACATAGGTTTTTATGAGGGATCCTGCTTCCCTCGTACCAAGTAGAATAAATACACTCAATATAATATCTTGGCTGGTCTATGTTGGGAAGACTATTATTCACCTTTATAGGTTTCAATAGAATGTAAAGGTAAAGGTGGGTATTTTACATCACAACCTACCCATCAAAAAAAGTGGGCGTACAAGATTATACTTTATATTAGATATCTTGTTCAAATTTTGCACCTCATATTCCAACCCTTTGATAAATTTCATGTTATAATGGGCTATCAAGCAACAATTTCTATCACTATTCTTATAATATTCCTCATTGTTGCTTTCTTGTTTCATTATAATATATATTTAGTGACTAATATATGAAATGAGATTTAAATTTCAAAATATTTATACCAATACCATATTATTAATACTCTTTGTGAAATTTATAGGGAAATTGTGGATAAATATATGAAATGAGATTTTAATTTTAGAACATTCATACCAATACCATATTATTAATACTCTTTGTGAACTTTGTAGGGAAATTGTGGATAAGTGCAATTCATAAATTAAGAATCTTGCTCTGAAGTTGTTGAATTTAATCGTTGAGACTCTACACTTGAAGATTAACTATTTTGAGCATTATTTTGGAAATACCTATCAAAAGATGCAGATAAATTACTATCCACCATGTTCAAGACCTGATATTGTTCTAGACCTCAACCCACATGCAGATAGATCTGGCATTACATTTTTGTTGTAGGACAACAAATTTGAAGGATTGTACATCCAGAAGGACAAAAAATGGGTGGTTGTCCAACCAATTCCTTATTCTCTAGTAGTCAACACTGGCAACTTGTTAGAGGTAAATCACCCTTCCATATTTATGCCATACAAACTCATATAGTTGTAATACATCAAATAAAATTTAAAGCATGTACATCAAATGAACCACAAGGATAGGAGGAAAATTATATTCTAGGAAGGGAAAAAATCTAACATCTCAGCCTTTGGCTCTATATATTTTTGAAAATAAATAATTTTGGTGCTAATATTTATGGCCATGCTCTTCTTAAAAAGAAAGTCAATCCATGCAAGTAAAGTGTACAAGTGTCTTTATAAATTTTTTCTAAGGAAATCTATTATATGCAACCTTATTATATCATTTTTTTTGGTTGAAGTAAGGTGAAGTATAATGTGGCACAAATGGGGGCCACACTCCTTGGAGGCACAACAAGGGCCTCCCTCCCCATGATTTGAACTTTAGTAGCCTAAATAATAGTTCAATGACATACCACTAGGATGTCCTTGTGGGACACTTATTATTATATATTTTTGCAACTATCTCTAATCATCTAGGTATCCCTTGAAAGAGGAACTTGCCAAAAGATAAGGATAAAAAATAAAATTATTAATTTAACCTATAACTATATTCAGAAAGTGCTAGTAGATGAGAATTTTCAAAAACATACCCTAATACATTATTCTTTTCTACAAACAATACATAATTTCAAGATATGCCAATTCCTTTCCACAAAGAGAGAGATGTAGATTTTGTTGAGTTTAGATTTAACCACTAAGACCTAATGAAGTATCAACCAAACCAAGGCTTTGGGTTTTAAGGTTCTTAATTTTCAAAAATACTAGAAGTAGTTTTGCCATTGTTCTTGATTTATCATGTTGAATTTAAAGGACATGAAGATCATAACAATTGAGAAATTTTCCTAAGATGATTGTGCCCTACCTTCCATACTTAACCTAACAATTCAACCAAAGTGAAATTAGTACATCAAAAGTTTAAATAAATATAAATGACATGGAGAGAACATTATAGTAAAAATTTGAAAGTAATATAAATGACATGGAGAGAACATTACCCCCAAGTGAGCATCTTACATGCTGGAGTCATGTTTCTATTATAAATTTGACAATAAAAAGCACATGAGAATCAGAGTCTAGAAGTCTTATATACCTACCTCCAACTATAATAAATTCAAGTATTATAGAAGAGTCTAACATATTCAAATGGTAGTCAGTCAAGGCTGTAAGTCACCATCACAATGGTTGGTAGATTATTACATATTTAAAAAAATAATATTCATCTGCTATGATAACAAGAAGCTATTCTTTACCTGCGGCCAAGGATGATGAAAGAAACAGTGTAGAACAATTTTTTGAACATCACATAATTAGCAAAAATATAAACTAAGTTTCCAAGAAGGGTGATGAATTCTTGTGCTTCAACAACATTAAAACAAGGTACTTGTGTCCTATTTTTTAAATTAGATAATGGTATCCGAATGATAGGTACCTTAATATTTGCATTGAATCCAAAGTCTATGGTGCTTTCAATTGATTAAGTGCAATAATTTAATATTCCTAAACACACAGGTGGACCCATGAAACTCTCACCAACGATTCAAACCTGCCATGACAAAGTAGAGGAAGAGTAAGTGAACAATTTGTACACATATTCCCATGGATACCTTTGACTAAGGCAACATAGGGTGAGTTATTTTGATCATGGAAGACTCTCTACACTCTCCACTATTGAGTGGAGAAGATCAAAGAGATGGTATTGAGAGGCAATAGGTTCACAGAAAGAGCACCATTGACATATCTCCCATTACCACATTGGAGGAGTTTGGGAGGGAGAGTTGTATTGAGTGCAAGAAGTTGTGGGGCATTGCTTTCCCCACAATTTTTGCTACTATGTGTGGTTATTCACTTGGAGCCTTAACACAGACCTTCACAGGACACTTGGGTACTATGGAGTTGGCCACTGTGGCAATAGTGAACTTTTTCATTGTTGGATTGGGCTTTGGTATCATGGTGAGTGCACCAAAATGTAAATTTTACAATTGAAGTCAATAACATATATTGTTTCCAAATTTTCACATGATAAATGTTGTTTGTGTTCTCTTTATTGGAATTTATAATATTGTGGTATCAAATTTGAAACAATATTCCAAACTTTGAATTAGTTCAAGATATTTTTTCCACTCTAAATGGGTGACTTTCTATAATTATGCATTGGTGATATAATCTAGATCCTACCAATATCTTGAACCATCTATAACTTAAAATTATTGGTGCAAAGAAACACTAACTAATTATATTAATCTTAAAATAAAATAATCTAAAAATCAAAGTCATGAAATATGGTTTTATGGTGGCATAAAACTAATTCTATTTTCCATCCCCTACAGGAACTCCACAACATGATTATTGATCCACCTTGTGTACAATTACCCAGATTGTCTGTTTCCACACACCATGGATAAATTTTATTGACACAATATTTGCTGCCATAAAAATTGTCTACCCCTAATTTATGAATTTATATATATATATATATATATATATATTATATATATATATATATATATATATATATGTATGTATGTATGTATATATATTAAGTTGCTAAGGGAAATGCTAGGACAAATTAGTATCCGAAAACATGTAATAAACCTCTTGGTCAAAAACACACAATCCTTATCGAACATGTAAACTACATTCTAAATATTTTTCTTGATCTGTAGGATGACCAATGGTCTCAAGTAGAAGCAAAAAAGAAAATGGAGGAGCACATCTTAACAACTCTATTTAGCAGTAAGTTAAATTTGGACAAAGGATGTTCAACATTGTAACTGCATTCTTTTAATGAGAGAAAATTCTTGATGTCCAAGATATTTTTACCTTGTGCACTCTAATATTTAAGATTTTTTTTTTGTTTTATTATCTTTGAACATGTATAATGAATGGTGTTGCAAATAATATATATGATTTATTTATATATAATTTGAGTTTAGCTCTAGCACCATCTTGTCACAACCTCTATTAGAAAAAGTTCCATCATCTTCAAGCAACATAAGATAACACAAGGGCTATGAACGAGTCACTTATAAAGACAAATGTCAACAACTAAAATAGGTAACATAAAATATAGAGTAGAAGTGTTTTTATCCATAAATAGAATATAAACCCTTTTAAAAAGGGAAGAACAAAACACTAATAAACAACTACATAAACCAAAATCAACTACAAAAATAATTAGCTCAATGTAAAATTAAATGAAATGAAAATAGCAGTTATGTAGATAGACCACGAAGGGAGACGTAAATGGAGAAAAGGCAATATATTTTGTAATCATTGATGTCAGAATTAATTCAAAGCATCATATAATATTGCTACAGCATAGTATGATTTATCTGTAAACAATATATGATATAGGCTAGGCAATGAAGGAGCCCACAACATCCTTCATTGTGTCCATCTCATCATTCTTTATAAAAGAGATTATTTTCTCTTTATAGGTGATGTGCACATTGAATTTGCAATAACCTTCACCCAAACATTGACCATGTATAAGATCTTTAGGGTCAATACTGATCATTGTGCCTTCAACCACTATGTTATCCTGATGGATCATAGTCAAGTAGCATTCTCTTCTCTTAGTTTGAGTGATCGGTGTCATTTTTAGTCCCTACATGGAAAATCAATAGCCCAGATAAATTCATTGCATAGTGTACAATATAAACTAAGTCAACTATTTTATATTTGAAATAATAGTCATACCATTGATGACTTTGACCTAGAAGGTATTGAGCAACTATCTATGCCTTGATCACCACCACCAATGTTGTGTCCAATTGTAGGCATAGAATGTAGTGTTGTTGCCTATGGAATTATATGCAAGGGATCATTACAACTTTAGGGGTGTGACATGTGAACATTTTAAATATAAAATCATGAAAAAATTGACACACCTCTATCTATGAAAGCCATATCAAAATCTCTTCAATATTTTTATCTTTCTCTGCAATCTTCTCTTTCATATTTTTTCTCTATCTACAAGCATATATTCTCACTCTTGATATTTATCTAACGTATGATCTTGCATCTGGTGCAACTTATGTATGTAACCATCACCAACAAACCGAGTAGTTGGCAATAATCCTTTACCGACACCTTGAACCTAACCTGTTTAGGTACTAATACCTTGGAGAGGATAAAATCCTTAATATATTGATTTACGAAGCTTGGATATGATATTGCATCATCCAATTTTTTTTAGCAAAATCACATGCATAGTTTATTGGTAACATGTTAAAAAATAATCGATATAACAATGGTTTTAAGTTTAATGTATTGCTATTTCCAAGGGAATGTCACTTACAATTGTCTCTGCAACTTCTAGTGAAATAGGAGCCCCATACTTCTTTCTATGAGCTTCTATCCACACAATTTTCTTTGGTAGTGGAGTTTTAGTATTTGGGTGGTTCTTCGTCTAAAAGATATATAGTTGGATAGACACAAGGATAAGTCATACGACAAAAAAATATAGCTATGCTTATCACATATAATGGATGAGTATAATATAATACCATTTCATCCTCCAATCGAGCATATCTTCTTCGACTACAAGTGTGCATGTTATATTGGTGAGATTTGTTTTGTTTATTTCTTTGCCTCACCACCTAGAACACAACAAAGAAATCAATATATAAGTTTATTAATGAGATCAAGATCAGAAAAATTCACATGAACATAGCAATGATAGAAACTACCATAGAAAAAAGTTGGTACTTGCCTTAAAGTCAACACTGCTCTTGCTAGTCTCAAAGGCTTTCCAATCCTTTTGTAATACATGAGGTGGGAGATTAGCAATTCTATCTGCATCATCATCATACTTATCATAGTGGTCTATCACAAGTTGATGCTTATGATAACACCATTGCTTGACCATGGTCGTGAAGACCCATTCCTTCATTGTGTTTGAAATGATATATTTTTGTTGCATCAAACCAGTATCTTATTAGATGCAACATTTATATAAGTATTCAAAAATAGACACTATGAACTCCATTGGCTAGAAAGTTACTGTAATATATCCATAACTAGTTTTTAAGTTCCACTAGGACTATTCTCCAGCCTATGTGGGTGATAAGGACAATCTCCGTTACAATCACCCACAAGTAAGATGTAAACTTAATAGATTTTTTTCCTATGGGTAGATTGCAAATTATCTCCATATTATCTATGTTGCTTGACTCTGTTGTAATATTGTTGGACCTCTCTTTCTAAGATATTTAATGTTTAAAGTGTGTGATGACCTAGCATCAAAACCTATAATGTTGGCACCATCCAAACATAATTATGCCATATAGTATGAAAACAACGAGTAAACAACATCACATGTAAATTTCTTGTGTGATCTACGTACCTTCTTCATTCATCAAAGCATTGTTAGCCTCATTTTGAGTACTATCACCATCAAATTCATTTATGTTAGGAATTGCATCCTTGTCTTCCTCATTCATTGAACTCTTTGGTTGGTATATTCTACTAGTTGCTACAATACACCATAGTTGACAAAACAATGATCAATTCTAATATGTCTAGATCAACCACTATTGAACAACACTCAAATTTAAAGTACTTACTAGTGTGCGAGGCCTCTATCTCTAAATTTTGATTTTTTTTGATAACCTCGATTGCTTGTGGTGTCTTTCTTAGTATTTTTTTGTACATATTACAAAAATGTGGAAAATAATATATCAAGATCACACATAACCTCTATAAAAAAAAATAAAAATAAAATAAAAGAAAACAACTTTGTACAATCTACTAGTAGTGCCATGGGGTCTAATATATACTTGATATATTCCTTACTCTTATGTCCATTTTAGTTCCAATTGTTAGTGATTATACAAGAGCAGTGCTATCTTCAAAAATGCATACCAAATACTACTCATAATGAAACAAATAATTAACTACCATATACATAAAACTTGCACTTGAATATGATTATACCAATTGAGGATGATTATACGATTATACCAGTTGAATATGATTATAGCAGCTAAAGAGATTACCCTATGAAGACTAAGGGATCCAAAAACTTTACATGATTTAGCATTAAGTTCTACCATAAATGGTATGTACAATACAAGTATCATGCCAATTACTCAATATGAATAACAAGCAGTGACATCTGTACTTACAATATAATATTTGACCTACCAACAAACTATTCAAACTTGATTATGCCTATTTTTGTGCTTGCTAAAAAGCATACACCAAGTGACCAAGTGATCAACACATGTATCCATAGAATTTCTTGATATGTGGATGAGAAATGAAGAGTATATTTAATAAAATTACAAGTTGGCTATAGTTTAATTCACCTGACAACAAATGTAATGTTCTATTATTTTGATAGGAGTGGCCCCCAATAGAAGCCATGCACAACTTATTACCATATGGTGGTGCTAAAAATAAATTTTCACACATTAGCATGGCAAAATTTTAATTATTTTTCATAGGTCCAAATATACTGATAGGAAGAGATTACCCTACAAAGACAAAGGGACCAAAAACTTCACCTAATTTAGCATTAAGTTCTGCCATAAATTGTATGTACAACACAAGTACATGTCAATTACTCAATACGAATAACAAAGGTCTAAAGATACTGATAGAAATAGATTACCCTACAAAGGACAAAGGACCCAAAACTTTACCTGATTTAGCATTAAGTTCTACCATAAATGGTATGTACAACACAAGTATCATGTCAATTACTCAATATGAATAACAAGTTGTTGGAAATATGAGCAGGTTTTGTTGTCATTGATGTCAAGAGTCAGTTTCAGTGAGCAGGGCAAAAGGAAGGATGTCAAGAATCAGTTTCAGTAAGCAATGTAAGAGAAAGAGTGCTTCTAGACCTAAGGGAAATAATATTATAATACCTCTTATTATAATATTAAAGGTGGTCAAATGAGGTCCAAAGAGCAATAGGAAGGCCCAAGAAAAATAATATTATAATATTAAAGGTCTAAGGTCAAGACCTAAAGATTTAAATTGATTATAATAATTTCATTGTAAATTAATTTATAACTTAATTTGATTGACTTCTAAAAGTTATTAAATTAATTATAAATTAATTATAATAATTTAATTATAAATTAGTTTATGATTTAATTTAAATAACCCTAAGGTTAGGGTTATAAGGGCACAAAGTTTAAATTAATTTGAATTAAAATTAAAATTTCAAGATCACCGATGTTTTGAGCACATGGCACATTGCATATAAAAAGGGGTAAGTTTTATTTCAAAACTTTATCCATGCGATCCATCGAATGCTATAGAAAATTGTGTGTAAGGTAAAGAGGAGAATCACATGTGTTTTAAAAGCATTAAAGAGGTAGATCTAGGAACAAGTAAGTGGGGAGCCCACTTTACATTGCAAGGCACTGGGTAGCATGGTTGGTAGCCAGGGGTTGCGCTAATACGTTCGCAAGTGTAAGGTTAAGGGTTTGATTTTCACGGTCTTCATTTTGTAAGAGAATAAGGTTTTGATCTACGCTGTCAGAGAGGAACAAAGGGAAGGTGCATACCTTTCCCTTTGCATGGAGGTACGTAGCCCACTTGGTGGGCGTGCGCTGTGCAAAGGCGCTTAGAAGGAGGGTTTTGTGTGTTCGAAACCTACAGAGGCTTTTTTTGTGGATTGACTATTCCTAAGGTTTAACATTGCATTCAAAAATTGCAAAGGTGGAAATTAATTTTTTAATTTCCTAAATTTTTATTAATTGAAAATTGCATATTTAAAAGGGTTTATGAGTTATACGAGGGAGATAAAAGGGTATGCAAAATTTTATTTTTGTGTTTGATTTTTTAGTGGTTAAAGTTTATAAAAGGAGTAATAAGGTCTACCAAGGGTGTTAGATATTTTGTTGAAATTTATTTGAAAGGAGAAATAAGACATAGTTGATTTTTGATATTTTGACTTGGTGAAATATTTTTGAAAGAAAATATTAAGGACAAATTTGTGTTATCTAACCTTTGAGATTGGCAAAGAGAGTGATTGTGATTAAGACAGGTTTGAGGTCATTTCTCCATAAAATAAAAGGTATGGGCATATATTCCTTGTGAGTGAAACATTGTTGGATATTGTGGATGCTAAGTTGAAGTGAAAAGGATTGTTTGATGAGCATTATTGAGTTTGGTTATGAGATATCTAATATTGATTGATGTGGGTTTTTTGAAATGAAAGTTGATACTAGAAACCTTGTTTGATAAGCATTATTGGAAATATTGAGTAAACTTTCATATGCTTTATTAGGGTTTGTGAAATATCATGGGTATCATTGTTATGTGAAGTTGAGAACTATCTTGAACTAGGGTTTGTGAAAGATCATGAGTATCATTGTTATGTGAGGTTTGTTTGATAAGCATTGTTGAATAAGATTTCATTGAGTGATTAGTTGAGTGGAATTGATTGAGCTTAGTTGATTGGAAGTGTTGGAGTGATAGTTCAAGTTTTGTGAAACAAATTATTCTATATTTTGATTTGATTTGGAAGAGAAATTGAAAGTGATTGAGTGTTTGTGAGTGTGAAACATATTGAATCTCTAACCATTCTCTATATGTTTTTGTGGTTAAGCAAGAGAGTTTAAAAGTGATTGAGTAATACTATGAATTGGTAACATATTGAGTCTCTAACCATTCTCTATATGTTTATGTGAGTTAAACAAGATTCTGTGTGAAGCTTGTTTGTGTGATTGAAGAAGTTTTCTATGATAGATTGAGTTAAGTTGAATAAGCTTTCGTTAAATCTTGAGAGAAAATTTGAGTAAGTCCTAGAGTGGACTTAAGGAAAAATTTGTGTGAGATTTTGTGGAAGCTTACAATCAGATTGGACAAGTTCTAGTGAGGACTTGTTGAGCAAATTTGAGGTAAGTCTTGGTGAAGACTTGTTGAGCAAATTTGAGGTAAGTCTTGGTGAAGACTTGTAAGAGATTGGACAAGTTCTAGAGAGCACTTGTGGATAGATTTGAGGCAAGTCTTAGAGTAGACTTATGAGTAGAGTTGATTGATTGATTTGTTCAAAATGTGAGTTAATATTTGGGGTAGATCTAGTAGAGTTGATTTATGATAGAGTCAAGATTTGTTTTAAGGCTTGAAGATATATCAAATATAGAGATTGAGCAAATTTGTGCTAGACCGAAGGACTATGTTTAGTTTATATTTGAAGATAAATATTGAGATATTTGTGCTAGATCAAAGGATTGTGTTTAGTGCAGACCAAAGATAGATATTGAGCAGATTTATGCTAGACTGAAGGACTGTTTTTAGTGTATATTTGAGATAGATGTTGAGCATATTTTTGCTAGACTGAAGTACTGTGTTTAGTGTAAATTTGAGACAGAGCTAAGAGTAAGCTTTAGAGGTAACTGAATAGAGGATAGTAGTCTCTAGTGGATATATATCCATTAGCCAGGATAGTGAGGATAGATATATTCTGAGTGAGGATAGAGTCTTCTGTGGATAGATATCCACAAGCCAGTGCAGTGGAGGCAATAGTCTTCTAGAGGATCACCAGCCAGAGTAGAGGAGGAGTTATCCTATGGATAGATATCCACAAAATAGCTAAGGATATTGGTATCTCATGTGGATAGAGATCCATGAAATTTATTAGGGTATTGGTGTCTCCTTTGGATAGAGGTCCATAAATATTGTAATAGAGAAGGATTCCCAAGAGATTTTTTGAGAAAAAATTAGTGAAATATTTTCTCCGTGGACGTAGCCCACATTGGGTGAACCACGTTAAATTTGTGTCTCTATTGTGTATGGTGATTTGTGCATTACTTTGATTACTATTTTTGATATTTCCATTAATATATTGGATAATATTATTTTAAAAAGAAAAGTAAAAAGTGGTCTTATACTATTCAACCCCCCTCTCAGTATAAGCTTGTGTTATTTAATTGGTATCATAGTAGGTTACTTCAAAAGAGTTTAACAGCTTTAAGTAAAACCTTACAAGAACATAGATGGATTATTAGAATGGATCATTAGGGAATTTAGCACCATTGTTAGATGGGAACAATTATGCACTATGGAGCACAAGGATGAAGTTTCATCTAATGGCACTTGGAGATGAAATATGGGAAGTAGTTGAGAATGGATACATACCACCAACAACTCGACCTACAAATAAAGATGGTAAGATTCTACTTCATTACAATTCAAAGGCAATGAATGGAATTTTGAGATGTTCACATGAAACAGAGTTTATAAAGGTTATGTATTGCGCATAAGAAAAGGAAATTTGGGATAAGTTGAAAGGAATATATGAGGGAGACAAAAAGGTCAAAAGGATAAAGTTGAAAAACTTCAAGAGAACATTTGAAGACCTAAATATGAAGGATGAGAAAAAAATTACTACATATCTACTTAGTGTGGATGAGGTTTTTAACTCTATGCAAGAACTTGGACTTAAAGTTGAAGAAACAAATGTTTGTGATAAGATTTTAAGGTCACTTATAAAAAGGTTTAGTCAAAATATTTCAGCTATAGAAGAGTCAAAAGATATTGAACTTTTGACAAGGGATGAATTACATGGCACTCTCATAGCTTTTGAGATGAGAATAAAAGAGAAACATATTTCCCAAAAAGAAGCAACCTTTAAAGCTACTAAGAAGACAAAGGGTAAGAATTCAGATTCAAGCAATGAGTTATACAATGATGAAGAAGAAAATTATGGTAGAAGGAACAAAGACTCAATAAAATATAAAGGTACAAAATTAGTTAGATGTTTTAATTGTGATAAATATGGTCACTATGTAACTGATTTTATAGAGGCTAGAAAAAATCAATGATGATGAGAAACAAGATCATAGGAAAGGGAAGCAGGAAAGCAAAGGTACCAAAATAAAAATAGGTATGGACAAGGTATAAATTTGTGAGAAGCACGAGCTAAGGAATATGAAATCAAATTTTGATATCTTTGATGGCTAAATGGTTAGAGTAGTTGTACGTAGGATACATGTCATGTCCATTAAGATAAATGGAAGGAATATAGCATAGTAAAAGAATGTGTTTATTGGGATTTGATATGGTTGGAAATACCATATCCTTGACAAAGTAACTAGAGGGGCCTACTAACACAAAATAGATGGAGTGTGTTGGATGGTGGTTAGTTTATTGAGGCCTATTAAAATAATTGATGTGGAAGCCAAAATGGATGATGGAGGTATTGGGGGAAGAGGTCCACATTGTTAACATGAAGGTAATTCAAGTATTAGAAGCATCTAGATTATTTATCATAGCTTTTAAAAAAAATATACTAATGAGTCTTTTAAAAGGTAGATATGTTGAGGATCCATGATATTTTATAGTTAAGGGAAATAAAAGTAGAAAAGTGTAGCAAAAAATCTAAGAGCATGCATAATCTTCATATGAAATTGAGATATCGAGTGGATGATATATTGAAAGTGTGGTAACATATTTGGAAGTGGGGCAAGGTTGAGTGGAGTGACACATTACATGAAGGGCATGTGAAATCACCCAAAATATTATAAATATTTATGCCATTAGCTTTAATAAATCTAGGTTAATTTGCATGGCATATTGCACATGGTTTAAAATGAACTTAAGGAAATCCCTCATAATTGTTAAGGATGTTGCTAGGCATATGTAGGATGTGCTAGGAAATGCATCATTAGTACTAAAGGACATAAAATATAGATATTTAAGATGGTAAAAGTTTAATTAACTCAATGTTGCAATCTTCTACACTCTAAAGTACTATATGAGAGCCAAATCTTGGCTCACAGAAAAGAATTTTGCAAATTAACTAGTCAATTTAGAAATATATGAGAACCTTGAATAAATATGTAAATCATGTCACTTTATAGATCAAGAATTTCATTTTATGGATACTTAATAACAATAATTAGTTGTGGTATTGGGAGTAGCATAATGAGAATGAAAAGAAAATTGAATTTAGAACTAGACTACCTTTACCCATATTCTTTGTTTGTAAATGTTAAAAAAGGGGTTAGTCTTTAAAGATATAAGCTAAGCAAGTGAATATATAAATATGCCTTTACTTCTAGTTAAGGGTTTAGAAACTTGTATGCAAAGTATTAATGCGGGAAAAAAATATGTGAAAGAAGGGTGGCAAGGATATGATGACAAGAAATAAATCCATGGGGTTAATTAAAGAGTAGCAATAGATACTTTAGGAGGAAATTAAGTATCTTATGGTAAAAAAGTATATATTATCTTTGGGAGTTAAGTATATCATCAAGAATAGTCCTTTGGACCACAATAATTGAAAGAATATGTCTTCAAATGTAAATAATGGTACAAATACTTTGACTAATAATATTTCTTATTCTTGGGAGAATATAGTGATTTCAAAATGAAGTTTAGAACCTAATGATCACTTGAAATATGATCATGCAAGATGAATATGAGTATAACTTGGTTGGAAATAATCATTGAAGACGATGGATGGAAGATGGATAAGCTTCATGGCAACCTCCATAGTTTAGTGGGAAAAATGACATAGAAGTCCCTAAGGCCTATAGTTTATGAGTTGTGGGGTAATTTGTAGAAAGTGATTACAAATGTTTGAGGAGCATTATCTTTGAAGTAGTCAAGACAACACTTTTTATAGCATTTTCAAGAGACTAAATGGAAAAGGTAGATCCTTTACTACATCCATGACTTGCTTTTTCTATTAATAATGGTAGCCATGGGCATTCTTGGGGCTACATGTGATGGGATTTGGTCTAAGATATAGTGTGCTTAGTTAAATTTGAATTATCTTGTTGCACAATTTGAATTATTTAGTTGTTTTTTTAAATATTTTTTATAAATAGTTATAGCCTATATATAGTAGTTATAAGTTATGGTAAAAATAAGTTATGCTTGCATCATGTGTGGTTTGGTATTATAATGGTGTATACTTTATTGATAAGTGATATGCTTATTTGTATTCATAGTGTTGTTGAAGAACCTTACTTGATATAGAGGAATTTTAAATAAATAAATAAATAGATGGATTGTAATGTTCATAAGGGCAAATAGATTATGTGATTATAAAGATATAGTTTTTCTAATCAATGTATATTATTTCATGTTATCCTTTATAAAATAAATAATATTATGTAAAATTATGATGTCTAAGCCAACATATTTTCCTTTTTTGAAGAAATTTTTTATTTCTAATTTCGATTGTAATATTTCCTCCATCTTCTATGTAATAAAACATCATCAAGAAAACAATATTTTTCATATCTTTAGCCAAAATATTTACAATAATTACTATAATATAAAGATCCCCCAGTATGATACTCCCTTGAACTCTAACCTAGCTTAGGATACTCCAAGAAAAAATCTAAGCTATATGAAGATTTAGCTCCTAGATAACTAACAAATGTCAACCCTTCACCAAATGTTTTAGGAATGATGAGGTCTTTTAATGGGATGTTGATTGTCAAACTACATTTTATGCTCTCAAACATTACCTATTGTTCCCTCCTATCCTTATCCCACCTAATCCTCGTAGAACCTTGTTTTTATACATAGAAGCCACCGACCAAGACTTAGGAGATATGTTGGCATAGTATGATGACCAACATAGAGAAATGGATATTTTTTACATTAGTAGGACTTTGGTCCATTATGAATTTTGATATACCCTTTTAGAGAAAACAAATTTAGCCATAGTGTTTACCTCTTAGAAGCTTAAAAACTACATGCATATCCATAAGACCTTTATCATCACAAGGGTTGATCCCTTACACTATCCCATGTCAAAAACTAACTTCTTAGGATAAGTTATTAAGTGGGTCATCATGCTTAGTGAATTTAGACTTGAGTTCATCAACTAAAATTCTATGAAGGGCCAATTCATTGTTGACCAACTAGTGGATACACCTTTAGAAGTTAGTCATCCCTTAGTGGTAAAATTTCTTGATGAAACAATATTCAATCTATAAGCATATCAAAAATCTTAGACTTTGTACTTTGATGGCACTAGATGTGTCAAAGGACCATGGGTAGGAGTCATCTTGGCAACTCCTCAACAACAACCAATCCTTTTATCCTTTAATATTAAATTTTCCTATAACAATAATAATAATGAGTATGAGACCCTTATCCTAGGGACATATATGATATTAGCTCTCTAGGTTATAATACTTTCTATCTTTGGAGACTCTTATCTAGTAGTTAATCAAGTTAATGGTATTTATAAAACAAAATATGATAAGCTCAAGTCATGCAAATATATTTTTGATAGACTAATGACTATATTTGACAATATCACCTTGATGTTATCCTCTAGATCTAGAAACCACCATGTCGATACTACAACCTTGGATACATCCCTTATTCCCTTAGAACCTGATGACAAATAATGTAGATTATTATTTAGTAAAAGAAGGTACCCTCAACCTTATAATCTATCTAGCTTCTTCTAGAAGTATTATCTATAGAATCAACTTCATCCCCTAATCCTTAGTACAAGGAATAATTAATTACCTTAAGGATGATATTTTTCTTAATAGTTTGAACTATAATGAACACAAAAACCTTGAGCAAATATCCTATAGGTATACCATCATTGACAATATATTATACCACTACATCCTTTATATCATTATACTTAGATACCTGGACTCTCGAAGCTCAAATAGTTTTCAATAAGATCCATGATGGGATATTATAGGATCCCCATGCAAAAAGACTCTTTTGACTATATCAAGATGTATGATAAATATTAGAAGCATGACAAACTTATCCACACTAAATCCCAAGATCTTTAATCCTTAACCTCATGATGACCTTTCTCCATTTGGAATTTAGATATCATCGGGAAGATAAACCTCATATTATCTAATGGGCACAAAGTTATCATCATAATTGTTGAGTACTTCACTAAGTGGGCCAAAGATATACCTTTAGCTTCAATAACTAGATTCTAAATCTCCAAGTGCATCCTTAATAATATCATTAGCTACTATAGCATCTCTTCTATGCTAATATTAGGCAATAGGACACCATTCAATAACAAGGATCTTTAGAAAATTTATACTAAATACAAGATACAAGACAAATGATCTATGTCTTGATATCCTCAAGGAAATGACCAAGCTAAATCTTCTAAAAAGACAATTGTTAAAATCCTCAAGAAACTCATCAATAAAACTGGTAGATATTAGCATCTCCAATTGTATCCTACTTTATGGATCTATTGCACGAGTGTGAGAAATCCCACTAGTGTGATCCTTCCTCTATAAGTGCCTTCCTTGTGCATTTTGTTTTAAGTTTCCTCTATAGGAGACAAATACCATCTCACCTGCCTGCCTAACTAAAACTACCTAGAAGAAAGAGGATCATTTCTTTAGAGCACCTAAGGGTCTACTGGTAGAGGATTAAACATGCCTATAGAAAGAAGGTATGATCCTAATCCTTTGGAGTTGATGATCTTGTCCTAAAAAGAAATAAGAAAAATACCAATGATAAATTTGATCTCAAAGGTAAATTTGGTCCCAATTATCTATGTTCATATATCATAACCACCAACTATTTTTTATAGGCTTATTTCCTCATCATAATTTATAAAGAAGCACTTAAAGAACTAATGAGCATAATACATCTTAAATGATATATATCTGAGTCTGCATTGGCTACCTATTTGCTTTTAGCTACCTATCACCTATTTGTATATATCTAAATTCATATCTACCTACATGCATGTGCCTGAAAACACGAGATTTCGAAAACAAAAAGGATAGACTAAAAATGCAATGTAAACGAAACTAAAATAACGCTTAAACCCTATATTATTGAGAAATGCGTAAAAAGAAGGAACATGAACACAAGATATCAAAGCAATATAAAATACGGCCCTTTTATTGATATGCTTTTCAAATTTGTGTTACAATGCGTCTCCTTCCTTTTGAGGGGATAGGAGCATTAAATGTTGGTCTTTTACAACTTGTTTCAGAATTCCTTCTTCCGCGTGCCCACATATAAGATGGGCGAACCAAAACGTTGCCGCCGCTTGTGTTGGTAAAAGTAGATTCCTCGCTGCTCCTCTAATGCTGCAAATCTGCGTTCAAAGAAACAAACAAAGAATCAATAGCACCTGTGTATGAAAAACGAAAGATAAATATAATGATGGTTAAAATGAGTCTAAATAAACTAAAAATTTGACAGAAGCATAATCATGTAACTAACAAAATACTGCAAAAGAAATAGTCACCAAACGCAATAAGGTGGGGGGTGCCCGAAGGCAAACCACCCGCGGGTGAAACTTTGTTTCGACACCAATCCGCTTGGGATGGGTCCGAAACCTGTTGTGATGGGTTGTCGACAAATTGGTAGGATATTGTGGTTAGAAAAATTGGGTTTTTGGTTCTTGATTCGTGCCTCCAAAGTCACCCAATAACCTCCTTTTCGATTAAGAGATTATGGATGTGAAGCACAAATCGTAAGTAAGTAAATTAGCAGCACTTCGTCGCTCAAAATGCTCCTTCTCTGTATATCTTTTGGGTGAGGAAGCTCACCATTTTATAGACCCAAGGGGTCTCTTTGAATTAACATGCAGAAGTGCTACTTTGCATGAATGCTTTCTTGTGAAGAGAAGACTTCTTCTTGATCAAGGGCTTCTTAACTGCCTCTGTGCATGTCTTTGTATGTTTAGAAAAGCTCACTCACACTCCCATGCAATGAAGGGATAGCTAAGTGGCAAATCTGAGTTGTCAAAAGAACTTACTCGCACTCCTATGCCCTAAAGGGGGAGCTAAGTGGCAGTTCTGAGTTGTCATGCATCGAGGTTTGACTTTTTGTCAGTCAAACCTGGCGTTCGTCCCACCCAGAAGCGAGCGCTGATAATCGTCTCTGGGTGAAACGAGTACTAGTCTGCACTCGTCCCTGGGTGGAGCGAGTACCAGTCTGCACTCGTCCCTGGGTGGAGCGAGTAAGTAGCAAAGTGCCTAAAAGGTGCCAAATTGATCTCTGACTTGTAAAACTATTGTGTGAGTGGTTAGAACCACTGTTTAACCTCTGGGGGCTGCCCTAGGGGCTGTGTGTGTTAATGCGATCAGTGTTTGCAGTCACATAATCGGATTGGTGCTGTTTTGGTGTCTATAGATGCCCCTTTTTGGAAAGCGCTGCACATGGTGCAGTGCTGAGCAAAAATAGATAACCAAAGCACTAATGATTAGGATTTCTCAGTAATCTAACCAGCTTTGGATGCCCCAAGTATGGAAAGGGCATGCATTCTTGAATCCTTGCTTCTGACGAGCTAAGGAACTAATGTCAAGTGTTAACCTTGTTTAGTGAGGTGTTACTTGAGCTTGGACATTGATCAATCATGAATAGGCAAAGGGCGCAACCTTTTGTCTGTGGGAACCTTGAGTTCATGATTCACGAATGCCAAGTGTTTAATTAGTTTGTGATTGTTGCTTGTTTGCTGCCCCAAGCAGGAGCGTGATTGTCTTTGTCAATGATTCTTTGAATGCATGCCATTGCCTTGATTGGGTGTGTGTGTGTTGATTGATAACTAAGTGTGACTACCCCCTCAAGCGACGAATCGATGAGGGAATGACCAACATGAGAAAAGCGACGAGTCGCTTGACCCAAGATGACTTAAGTGAGGGTGCCTTTAGATGTTTTTCCATTGAATGCTTAAGCAGTTTTCCGATTTTGGACCTGTTTTTGGTGGGTGTGAACCCATTTGGGGATGCCATTTGGGGTTAACATTGGCGAAAATCTGATCTCTCATGGAGCAGTCCGGCCATGGTAGCCTTCTTTGGGAGACAGAGAATGACAATGTAAAACCCCGACATCTATTTTTTGATGCCAAGAGATTAAGTACAAGAGCACTTGGTCCGGCAATTTTTAGTGGTTTTGTTGTGGTTTGTCATTTTTATATTTTGGTTTTTGATGATTGTTTTTTTTTTTGGTATTCGTTTGGGGGGAGACGAACTCTATTATGGTACTCGTCCCGGGGTGGGACGAGCGCTTCTCGAGGAAAAAGTGCTCGTTCTAGGCAGGGACGAATACCAACAAGCAAAAAATATAAATAGGCAAAAATGATGGATTTGGCTCATTTGCACTGTTCATCGATTGCGATTTGGAGCTCTGAGGAGGAGGAAGATTTTTTGACGCGAAGCGCTGCCAAATTTTCCCGCTACCATGAGTGCACAAACCGGGTCGTCAAGCGGCGGAGCCGAGGCGAGACCAGTAAGTGAACTATCTCCTCGAGTTTTAATTTGAAAAGTGCAAATGTGTTTTTATTATGTTTTTCTTTTGTGTAAGACATGGAACCCTAATTAATTAATTTAAAAGGGGAATGAATTTGATTTAAAGACCATGAAACAAAATGAAACGTGTATGCAAACCGATGGAAACCTGGATGGAAAACCGTAGAATAAACCCAAATGAAACTTAGAGTAACACCTTAGGGTAACCACAGTTACAAAAATATTTTTTTTTATGTGAATGGTAAAACGTAGGTCGAAACCGTAGGTAAACCATGTCACTTTTTGTCTGTTTTTATGATGAAACCCTAGATTTTAAAAAAAATGGATGAATTTTTTTTTTGTTGGAATGGTAAACTTAGGTAAAACCGTAGGTAAACCATGTCAAATTTTTGTTGTTTTTGATGAAATGTAAGATGAAAACTTGATGAATTTTTTTGTTTTGAAATGGTAAACTTAGGTAAAAACCGTAGGTAAACCATGTCAAATTTTTGTTGTTTTTATGAAATGTAAGATGAAAACTTGATGAATTTTTTTGTTTTGAAATGGTAAACTTAGGTAAAAACCGTAGGTAAACCATGTCAAATTTTTGTTGTTTTTATGAAATGTAAGATGAAAACTTGATGAATTTTTTTGTTTTGAAATGGTAAACTTAGGTAAAAACCGTAGGTAAACCATGTCAAATTTTTTGTTGTTTTTATGAAATGTAAGATGAAAACTTGATGAATTTTTTTGTTTTGAAATGGTAAACTTAGGTAAAAACCGTAGGTAAACCATGTCAATTTTTTGTTGTTTTTATGAAATGTAAGATGAAAACTTGATGAATTTTTTTGTTTTGAAATGGTAAACTTAGGTAAAAACCGTAGGTAAACCATGGTAAACTTAGGTAAAACCGTAGGTAAACCATGTCAAATTTTTGTTGTTTTTATGAAATGTAAGATGAAAACTTGATGAATTTTTTGTTTTGAAATGGTAAACTTAGGTAAAAACCGTAGGTAAACCATGTCAATTTTTGTTGTTTTTATGAAATAATAAAATTATATTTTTAAAGGTAATGAAACCATGTCAATTTTGTGTTTTTTTTTTTTTTTGTATGTTTGTAAATTGTAACAGATGTACATGTGAATGAATGTTGTTATTGTATATTGATGCATTTTTGAATATGTGATGGTGATTTGATGCATGTTTTTGATGTGTTTATGTTTTGTGATATGCAAGTGGTGAAGAGTCGGCATCGGGTACCGACTATTTTTTCTAGTGCCCGCGAGGCGTTGAGTGCGGAGGACTGGGAGTGGCTTGACGCCTTGGGGCTCAAGCATGTGGCACGATTGGAGGCAGTGGTTGGGGATCGGGCGTACTTGACAGCTTTGATCAGTCTGTGGGATGTTCGGACGAACACCTTCCATCTCTCGATAGGGGAGATGACAGTTACCTTGGAGGATGTGTATCGAATTCTTCGGATTTTGATAGACGGGGTGCCCATCCGGACGATGCCACGAGGCCAGAGGATGGTTGTATTGACCCGATGCTTTGGACATGGGGACTTGGATGGGGAGGACGTGGTGCAGAAGGCAGAGGAGGATTGTCAGGTGGGTGGTATCCTAGTGCGGTGGTGGTATGAGAGGGGAGTGTTGGGAGTGAGGCATGCACTACTCATGAGCCTCATTTCCAACATGTTGTTGCCAGACTCCTCGAGGGTGAGGTTCCCATGGAACCTACTGGAGGTGGTGTGGCAGTTAGTGGATTGTCCTGTGACAGAGCCGGTGATCATGAGATGGGGCCAGACGCTGTTGGCTCAACTATATGATGAGTTGTATGAGGTCCACTGTCAGAAGCGAAAGGGGATTGGCTGCAGTTACTTATTGCAGTGTTGGGCCTGGCAGCATATAGCCGTAGAGCGACCACGAGGGCTACCCTGGACTACACGGGTTGACATGGTGGATAGAGACATTGGTTATGGGGCTTTATGGTATCGAGCTGAGGAGCAGGGGCAGAGTCGGCGGTTTGCGGGAGACGTGGACCATTACGTAGATGCATTGGCCCGACTGACTCTAGGAGATGTGGTGTGGAGGCCATATCGGGATTGTCCCGCATGGCCAGAGGTTGATGAGTGGCTTCGGCGGGTCCGAAGGGGGAGGTGGGTCATTGGACGACACGAGACAGAGCAGGAGTACTTCCATTATCTCCGAGTGACACGATAGTTTGGGGTACGCCAGGGGTTGCCTAGGGAGCCCTTAGTCTATCGACGTCGGAGCGATGAGAGGACTCTAGCTACGTCGATCCTCGAGCCGCTAGGGGAGGAGGTGGATATAGTACTGGACACTCCAGACGTGGATGACGTTGGAGTTACTGTCGAGTACCAGGAGTGGTGGACGCTCCGACAATGGCGAGGTGAGGGGCCATTGGGAGGGGATGAGGCAACGGGAGGCGGAGAGGGTGCAGAGGCACCAGGAGAGGGTTGGGGAGCTCCTGCTGATGTGGACATGGTGGAGGTGGCAGATGCGGGAGAGGACTTTGGTGAGGAGGAGCAGCCAGAGATGCAGGATGCTCCGGAGCAGGCCGATGCGCCAGAGAGGCCGATGCAGCCGATCGTGCCGGGGGATACAGAGGCGGGGTTGCACGCTGAGGTGGCATGGTTGACGGAGGTGCTACGGAGGCGAGATGGGGAGCTATGAGAGGATTTGCAGGAGAGAGATCTCTTGCGGACTTAGTTGGTAGAGTGGGAGAGCACAGGGGTCATCTAGGAGGGTGTGTGCAGGAGAGGGATATTTTGCGGGTGTAGCTAGCATAGCGTGACGATGTAGTCGCGTACTACCATAGGTGGGAGGTAGAGTGGAGTCGACGAGATGCAGATTGGTAGTGGCATTGGCTGGAGATGGAGTGAGGGATTATCCACCTTGGTGGGCAAATACCAGAGCCTCCTGGGGGTGGCTCATCGTCTCGAACGAGAGACAGCGGGACGAAGCAGTCAGCATCATCCCATCACAGGCGATGAGATGAGGGAGGCGCTAGTGGGCAGGATGCAGGGGCGAGCAGTCGCCCTGAGAGGTCTCAGAGGACCGATACTGTAGGGGGTAGTTCTCGTCGCATCGATCCTGTGTGATCATGGTGGCCGACGCCCTAGGCTAGGGGTTTTTGAGTTTTTGGATTGTGGGAGCGAGGTCCGAGGACCGGTTCATTGTAGCCTACGGGCAATTTTGTTATGATATATATATATATATGAGACTCTTTTTGGTGTTTATACATTTTTCATGATTTATTTTGATGTACATGTTTTTACATTGATGTATGCATATGCGATTATGAATGCGATGGGTCTAATTTGTATGATGTATGCATATGGAATGAATGAAATGAATTGTTGATGATTTGTCGATGCACCATAGACTGTACAAGATTTGACTGACTTGCTATAGTAATGGGATAACTTTGTGGAATGCTTGTGCATGTGAAAACTTTGTTTTTGTATTTTGTCTATTTTTTGATGGTGATGTACGGAATGAAATGTACTAGTTGTTTGAAAATGTAGTTAAGCTTTTCTGAGATGCAGATATTTTAACTAACTAGCCAAGACCGTACATTTATCTCGCGAGACTTTTGAACAAGGTCTAAATCCGACTTGAATTTAACCAAGTTATTTCACATCCCTGTGTGTGCAATTGAGTTCGTTTATGTGGTATTTGTCGAGATACCGCCAGTGCCAGATAGGCTATCAACCAAACTCGTACTGAGGATCACCTAATTAGCTCCACTAACTCCGTTGTTGTATTTAGCAAGATTAATCCACGTGACAATCTAAGGTACCAAAAGCTAGCTCATCCACATGCAAACATTGGTCTGTACACACGCAAAGCTAATGTGACGGACATATCGTCGTGCGGGTAGGATACCACCATTGCCAGGTAGGCTATCAACCAAACCTGTAATGAGGATCACCTAGATGGTTTTTGAATGCTGAGAATTCCAGGGATTCAAGTTCAGGTTATTTATTGGCTGAATGATTTGGGAGACTTGCTCGTCGATATAGTGATGAAAATCACTGTTTATTTTTCTATTTATTTATTTATTTTTTTTTTTTTTTTTGAGCAAGGATTTTGAATAGTAGTGATAACCACTGTTATTTGATTTTGTATTTTGAGCTTTGTAAGTTTGAACTTGTGAATGGCCTTGATCCTTTTAGGTCTTGGGGATGACTACCCATCCTTGGCAGGGACGTGTAGTACGAATCCTTACGACTTTGGGAACCAAGGGGATAATGGAGATGATGAAGTAAGGGCATTGATCTGTTAGGCCTTGGGGATGACTACCCATCCTGGTTAGGGGCGGATAGTATGAATCCTTACAACTTGGAGATCAAAGGGATAATGGAGAGTATGAAGTAAAGGCATTGATCTGTTAGGCCTTGGGGATGACTACCCATCTTGATTAGGGGTGGATAGTACGAATCCTTACAACTTGGAGATCAAAGGTGAATGGAAAGGTTAGGATGATGGTTCGTTGGAATTTTGTTTGTGAAGGGCGTTGATCCTTTTAGGTCTTGGGGATGACTACCCATCCTTGGCAGGGACGTGTAGTACGAATCCTTACAACTTTGGGGACCAACTATGATTTGGATTTGTGGGAGTGGTGAAAACCACTGTTTATTATGGTGAATGGATGGGGAAGAGCTCGTCCTTTTGTCAATTCTCAGCATTCTAGAACCATTCGCACGGGGGGATGAACAGGCTAATCTTTCACTTATGGTACCCGAGACTGCTTTGTAGGTTTCTCTTGCGTTCACACAACTTAGGAATTATTTTATGTGTGTTAATTTGTGTTGGAATGCTATGTAACAAGACATGATCCAAGTAAAACTTTTCCCGTGTAAAATCCGTTTAACTATGTACAGTTTTGGCTAGAAATTTAAAGACAGCTGAATGACGAAAACCCTATATACATTAGGAGACAATTGACGATGCTAAAAAAAAATGGCGATGGTGCTATTCTAGATGTATGCGTTTATGAAAATGGATTTGATGTGGAAAATGATGGAATTGCCAAGTGATGACAGTCTATGGTGCGGTTGACTTGTATGACCTAGCGAAGTATGCAATGTATGGATGCAATGCCTAATGCAACCTATATTTTTGTATTTTGATTTTTATGAGAATGCAGGAAATTGAAATGCAATTGTTTTTGTGATTTTTTTTATTGATTTTTTTTTTTTTTTTGAGTATGCATGGAATTGAAATGCAATTGTTTTTGTGATTTTTTATTTTTGTATTGTTTTTGTTTATTTTTGAATATTTATTTTGACCAAGCAGTTATTGGAATGCAATTGGAGATTTTGGTGTTTGACCAAAGGGTTTATGGATATCTTTGGAGCATTTTGGGGTTGACCAAGCGATTATGAGAATCCTTGGAGCTTTTGGCTTGACCAAAGGGTTTATAGATACCTTTGGGGCATTTAGGGTTGACCAAGCGATTATGAGAATCCTTGGAGCTTTTGGTTTGACCAAAGGGTTTATAGATACCTTTGGGGCATTTAGGGGTTGACCAAGCGATGATGAGAATCCTTGGAGCTTTTGGCTTGACCAAAGGGTTTATAGATACCTTTGGGGCATTTAGGGTTGACCAAGCGATGATGAGAATCCTTGGAGCTTTTGGCTTGACCAAAGGGTTTATAGATACCTTTGGGGCATTTAGGGTTGACCAAGCGATGATGAGAATCCTTGGAGCTTTTGGCTTGACCAAAGGGTTTATAGATACCTTTGGGGCATTTAGGGTTGACCAAGCGATGATGAGAATCCTTGGAGCTTTTAGTTGGACTATGGCTCTCTAGACGTGGAACGGCCTCAAATGACTGATGTTCAAGGGTTCTTTTTCCTTGATTCCTTCAAGAGAGGCAAGCCGGTATGTTCCAGGTCCTATTCTACTATCAATGACATAAGGACCTAACCAGTTTGCCGTGAACTTGTCCCGTAGATGGGACGACAAATTAGAATTCTGTTGGTTCTCTTTTAAGACCAAGTCACCAACCTAAAATTCCCTGAGGTGGACTTTCATGTTGTATGCTCTCTTAAGTCGCTCTTGATAGATACGCAAATGCTCAAGAGCATTAACGCGTCGTTCATCGAGCAACGTCAGTTGATCTAACCAGGCCTGCCATGCAGTGTCATCATCGATGAACTCTTGCATTGAAATGCGTAGGGAAGGGATTTCCAACTCAAAAGGCATGACTGCCTTGGAGCCATACACCAACAAGAATGGAGTTGCCCCAGTGGGCGTCCGAATGCTGGTGCGATAAGCCCATAGGGCAAGCAGGATCTGAATGTGCCAGTCCTTATGATTGTCTACAACTATCTTTTTAAGAATGGCGACTAGCATTTTGTTGGACGCCTCTGCTTGCCCATTTGCCTGTGGATAATAGGGTGTTGAAAAACTGTGCTAAATTTTGTACTTTGTGGTCAAAGCACGCACATATTTATTCTTGAATGGTGTCCCATTATCTGACAGGATCTTGGATGGAATACCAAAACGACATATGATGTTATGCAAAATAAACTCCGCAATGCGGGATCCAGTCGTAGAGGTTAGCGAAATCGCTTCCACCCACTTGGTGAAGTACTCTATGGCCGTTAAAATAAATGTGTGATGACCAG
Organism: Wollemia nobilis; assembly: GCA_028583015.1. NCBI lineage: Eukaryota > Viridiplantae > Streptophyta > Pinopsida > Araucariales > Araucariaceae > Wollemia > Wollemia nobilis. Next base: position 607,101 of record JAQPPZ010016911.1, on the reverse strand, counting down.
ACGACGCAGGAGAGATCTTTCCAATTAAGTCAAAGCCCCACTACGAAAAAGGCCAAACCGATTGGATCGACTGCAAGGCCTGAGAAGGTACGTGTGTCAAATTAGCATGGTGCTGACACTTCATGCACTTCTTCACATATGCACAACAATCTCGCTCTAAAGATGGCCAATAATAACCCATGCAAAGAATGCGCTTTGCAATGGCCATACCACTGAAGTGGCCACCACATGTACCATCGTGAGCTTGGGTGATCGCCCAAGCGGACTCTTGCTGGTCCAAACAATGAAGGAGGATTCCTTCATAATTTTGATGATACAAAATGTCTCCTAACAAGACATGCTTTGCCGCTTTCTATTTGAATGATCTTTTCATGGCTTGTGTCAATCCAAGTGGGAGGTTACCTAGCTTGAGGTAATCCCGAATGGGTGTGTACCAATCCTGCTGATCAGAAACCTCGATAGTATGAACGGCCAATCCCTCTTGAAGTCCATCCCTAACAAAAGCTGAGCAGGAAAGAACTTGTAAAAACAACGTGGTGTTGCTATTAAGAGGGGTCAGGGAGAACAAGGACCCCCAATTGGCTTGAGTCAAACAATCTCGAATTCGAGAGAACTTATCCGAAGATGGTTCAATCTGGATCAGGTGGATTCCTGGCGTCAGATCAAAGCTTGCACGCTCCATCGTAGATTGCGATAATGTTTTAACCTGAATGGTTGTCATTTCACCAGAAGGGTCTTACGGGATTAGTGACCCCAAGGAGGCCATAGTATCCGCAAAATAATTTGATGATCGAGGGAGTGCCTCGATGTCATACCATTCAAGTTGTGCCAGGAATTTGTCCACAAGGGCTTTGTAGGCCTGTAGAACTAGACATTTACATTGAAAAATCCCCTTCACTTGATTGACAATCAACAACGAATCACCAAAGATGTTTAGACATTTAATGTTCATGGTGATTGTTGTCTGAAGACCTATGAGCAAGGCTTCGTATTCTGCATTGTTGTTGGTGCACGGGAAGTCTAATTTAAATGACAAGGGCATTGGAGCACCTTGCGGAGTGAAGAATACAATTCTCGTGCCACCCCCTTGCTCACATTTAGAACCATCGAAGAATAGGGTTATGTCAGCCTGTGACTCAGGCTCATCAGGATCTGGAGATTCTGAAACATGGAAGACCCCATCATCAGGTAGTTCAAAAGTCAGAGGCTGATCGTCTTCAAGAGGAGCCTCGGCTAGTTGATCGGCGATGACTTGACCTTTTATGGATTTTTGTCCAATGAACTCTATGTCAAACTCCATCAACAACATGATCCATTTCGTCGTGCGGCTACTATGATAAGTACGACTCATCATGTATCGCAATGGATTCTCCTTAGACACAACATACGTCTTATTACTGAGCATGTAGTGGCATAGCTTTTTGGTAGCAAACACCACTGCCAAGCAGAGCTTTTCAACGTATGCATAGTTAAGTTCATAAATGACCAGGGTTTGGCTAAGATAGTATGTAGCCTGTTCTTTGTGAAGTTCATTTTTTTGGGACAACATGGCGCCCAAGTGCCACCTCAGTAGTCGAGATGTATAAATAGAATGACACTCCTGGTCTAGGTGGTGCCAATATCGGCGACGAAGCCAAGTACTATTTAATGTCATCAAAGGCTGATTGGCACTCGTCATCCCAATGAAATGTGACCCCCTTATGCAATAATTTATTCATGGGTCGGCACTTGTCAGATAACTGCGCTATGAAGCGCTTGATCGACGCAACCTTTCCCTGTAGACTCTTGAGCTGCTTGATGGTGGTTGGGGGAAGCATTTCAAGGATTGCCTTGACTTTGTTTGGGTCTACCTCAATTCCTCATTTGGAGACTATGAAACCCAAGAGCTTTCCAGATGTGATGCCAAAGACGCACTTCTTGGGGTTTAGTCTGACTTTATGTTCAATGAGGCGATCAAGGACCTTGCTCAAGTCACCGAGGTGATCTGGGCGCAAAAGAGATTTGGCCAACAAATCATCCATGTAATCTTCCAAAGTCTTGTGCATGTAATCATGAAAGATGTACGTCATGGCACGTTGGTAAGTGGCGCCAACATTTTTAAGGCCAAAAGGCATGACCTTATAGCAAAATGTCCCCCAAGGCATTGTGAATGCCATTTTTAGTTGGTCCTCGGGATTGATACGAATCTGATTGTATCCTGAGAAACCATCCATAAGGGAAAGCATTTCGTGGCCCGCTGTGGTGTCTACCAATGCGTCGATGCTTGGCAAGGGAAAATCATCCTTAGGACTCGCTTTGTTAAGATCTCAAAAATCGGTGCATATGCGAATCCTCCCATCGGGCTTCTTGACGGGAACCATGTTAGACAACCATGGAGGATAATCCACACAGATGACAAACTGGGCATCCAACAACTTTTGTAACTCATATTTTACCATTAAGGCCACTGTTGGGTGCATCTTGCATAGTTTTTGCTTTACTGGCTTGATTGTCGGATCAAGCGTTAAATTATGCGTGACTAGCTATGGGTCTAGTCCCGGCATATCCTTGTATGACCATGCAAAAACCTCCTTCTTTTCCTTAAGAAGGGCAACATAATCGGCTTGCTCTTCGGGGGAAAGACTTACCCCTAGCTTGAGAATTCATGGATTCATTGGATCTGTGTCGATGTCTACATCAGTCGTTGCCTCGACCGACATGTGGGATCCGTCTTCCAACTGATGTGGAATGGGGATCAGATGGATATCATTTGCTGAATTAAGATCATCATTAGGAACGTCAAGTTCCTCTTCAACATGAAAGACATCCCGAGTCCTGTCCTGGAGTGAAATGAAACATCCCACCGCAAGGCCAATACTCTGATGGGGATGGTGGTGTGTCAACGTGATCCCAATCTATAGCCTCTATGTCTAGATGCAATGATCATGTGGGATTGGCTGGATCATGGATGGGGGTGGTCAAGTCAATGGAGATCATGTTGATGAAATGAGGGTAACCTCCATTACCATAGATGTGATAACTCTGACATTCGGGATGCTCTTGATGCGTTGGGTCTGGCTCTGTAGGCACTGGCACAAAGGGATCAGCCCTATGCATGGACATGCAAATAGGGTCTGCCCTAGGCACTGATGGTTTGATAGGGTCTCCAGGCGAAAGATGCTCACTGTGTACCTAGAGTGGCGGGTGCAGTAATTGCTATAACTACGTCGGGTTGAGGTGCCACCTATGTCTTGGACCCATGTGCAAATGTTCAAACATGTCATCTATGTCCAAGGGATAATGTTGTTGCATTTGTTGCCTTTGTTGCCTTTGTTGCATTTGTCGCATGTGGTTGAGATAAGCCATCTCAGTTTCATCTTTCGACTCGCTGTCGGAGAACCACAGGCCTTCATTGGCTCCAATTACTGCTTGCGACATGGGAAGCTCATCTTGCTCGAGCAAATTAATATGGTCCCAACGAGGTTGTGCCGCTCTCTATGGGGGGACCAGATTATCTTGAAGTGGCATGTGCTCAACTGGAGCAGCCAATGGGAACATCGTCAGGAAGCTTTCCTGATCATCATTCATTGGATATTCGTGAGAATGATCGTACTCCGACTCATCTTCGAAAGACCCTTCTTGGTCTTGTCCATCTTCCCCTTGTGGGTGAGTCCGTGAGGTTTCTCCTTGTTCGGCCGAAGGGAAAGGGTTGTTGAGGTCAACAAGGTTGTTTGTTTGTAATGGGAAATAATCCCCCAATGTATAAGTTGTATTTGGATTGGCATATGGATCCGATGCCAACCCATCCTTGTTGCCTATCCCTAGGCCTTGCATGTTTTTGACCAAGATGTCGAGGGGCAAAGGGTGATTAAACCCTACTCCCAACTTGTCATAAGGCATTTGGTATCTTGGTTGGCACAAAACATGCACTCCTTGTTCATACCTGCCCAACCCGTATCCATGCCAATTGCATTGGCTAAGATATCGTAATGCGAAGTTTGGGTTAGACAGATAATTGACATCTTCCACAAAGGGCTCTTCATCTTCCTCTTCTCGTCGGGAAGGTTCAACGCCATGATCCAGGCCCCCAAAAATAAAGTTTGTCTGATTAGGTGGGTAGCCTAAAGGAACCACGGAGCCTATGGGGAGTCGAGGTCTTCCCATGTCTTGCATAGACTGAAGTGTGGGCGTTGCTACAACATTGCACACTATATACTCCCCCATGCCTGTGGTAGACATCTCAACAGTAATCATTGGCAATTGAGAGGAAGCGAATGGGAGTTCTCCCTGAGTCCACTCCATGTGGGGTGAACTAGGCATCTCGACTTCCATTCTATTAGGCGTCTCTTCTATCGAGATGTTGGAGACTAAGGGTGGTTCCGCTTCCAGGGGCTTCTTTCCTTTGTCTGTTGGTGTGGCCACCGTAGGTGGCATCGTTGTGGGAGGACTAGATGAAGAAGATGAACCTGCCTAGGAATTTGATTGATTTGGAGATTCTTGCTTAATCGGACCCCTCTTAGATGGATTTAACTGGAAATCCACGTGCGTTGAAGGAAGGGTCGACTGCGGCATGATTTGCACTGAGTTGCAATATTTAAAAGGTTCCAAATCTACGGGGACCACGTGCACTTGTCCTTCAAATGTATACTTCAAACATTGATGAGCAATTGAAGGGACACACTTCATATCCTGGATCCAAGGCCGCCCAAGCAAGATATTGTAAGCCATCTCACCTTCTAAAATGTGGCACAACGTATGAATGGTCTTTTGTCCCACTTGTATGGGCAGGACAATTGTGCCAACTGTCGAGCATATCGCATCATTGAATGCTCAAAGGGTATAAGTGGAAGGTACAATGTGAGAGGCTGGCAGCTTCAAATGTTTCAGTGCAGTGGTTGTAATAATGTTACTGGATGAACCAATGTCTACCAACACCCGCTTATACGGAGTCCCATTGACCCATGCAATAACGTGCAGGGGTGGATCCGCTACATCCCCAGTCACCATTTTTAATTCATCTTCCCTAAAGGTGATGACTGGTTCAGTACACTATTTGACATGCCCCACAAAATTGTTGAACGAATCCGCTTCGTGGGGTTGCAGCTCAATTGCCTTTAATATCTCCATGAGAGCTTCCCGATGGGGTGCCGATTGTTGAATAAGCTCATAGATGGAGAGCCTAGCCGATGTGGTCCGTAGACTTTGAGTAAGTCTAGTGCGAATCGTGGCCACTGGTCTAGGCGGGGGAAGCTATGCAGGATTCACTTGAGGTTGTGACATGGGTGGAACTTCCCTTGTGGCTATCATGGGGGCAGCCCCTGAGTGTCTCTTGTTCCTTGTCACAATGTTGATCATCCCAACATACCCCTCCATGGGGCAATTCTGTTGCACTTCGTTGACATGAAGAGGTTTTGCTTGTGCATCATGTGTGGGTAAAGGATCTTTGAAAACACCCATTTGTTGGTTGTTGGGTGCGATGGGGTTATCCACTACCAATGTATTATTGTCAATGAGGTCTTGCACTAAACCTTTGAACGTCCAACAGACATTAAGGTCATGCCCTTTCCTTCTATGGAATCTATAGTAAAGATCCTCTCTGTAGCCCTTAGGCTTGGGCGCATTAGGATCGATTGTTTGAATCTTCGGCAGATTAATCAAGTTTGTCGCTGACAAACGGTCAAACAAAGATTCCCTGGACTCGGTGTATGGTGTATATTGCCACCTAGGGTGATGCTGCTGATTGTGATCCTATTTTTTATTATCTTTCTCATAGTTATTGTGAGGCACCGCCTGATAATTAGCCTTTGGAGGCTGTGTTTCTTGGGCAGGCTTAGGGGCATTGATAGCAACTTGATTGACCGTGACGGGTTTCTGTTGCGTATTCCCTATTTTGGTGCTCTTGTTCCACTCCTTTTTCTTAGGCTTGGCAATTTCACCATCCTGTATTTTGATCTCTTCGATAACTCTAGCTTGCGCCAGAGCTTCTTCTAAAGTGGCGTATTGTTGTAGCTGCAATAGCATAGAGATCGATTGCAAACAGCTCTTTGCGAACATTTGAGTTAGGTCGAACATAGGAGGGAGGTAGGATAGCTTTGAAAGCAACGTCCTCCACCGATTCCCATATGCCACCATAGATTCCTCCTCATACTGCTTGAGGCTAGCTAGATCATTGAGTGACACCTTTTTCTTTGTGTTGAAAGCAAAACGTTCTAGGAACGCGTCCACTAGTTGATCCAAGTTGTAGATGCTATGCTTCGGTAGATGGGTAAACCAATCCGAGGTAGGTCCTACGAATGTGGTTATAAAAGTTCTTAATAGCAATGCATCATTGTCTTGTATACCGAAGCATTGGCTCAAAAATTGAGTCACATGCTCTTGAGCATCTTCCTCCCCTTTAAAGAGTGCCAACTGGGGCAGCTTAAAATGTTCGGGGTATGGAGGTGCTGGCACTGATGGATGCACAGGATGACTACGGAGTTGGCGTAAGGTAGGCTTTTGGGGCCCAACAGTCTTGAGTTCCATAGTCTCTAAGCATTCTAACAACACTTTGTATGCATCGGAGGACGTAATCTCCTCCTCCTTGGTTTGCTCCCATTGTGGGTTGCGGGGAACTTGAGGCCTTTGGAGGGGTAACTGGGTAGCACCCCTCCTACCTTGATAGGGCATTTCAGCCCACTCTTCTTCTTCATAATCCTCATAAGCTTCTTGAGGAGTGTTTGGCCTAGGCCTATAAACATTGATGGGTGCCCACGGAGGATGCCCATCACGGTTGCGGGAGTGGCCTCCCGCTCAGGTCTAGGAGGTCTTAGAGGTAGTGCTTGATGAAGTCGCGGAGACCTGTCTCGCACTAAGGGGTTGTGCCTCACATACATCTCAGATTGTTGCGCACGAGGGACTGGGGCCTTCTCAGGTGCATTGTTGTGAAGCAATTCAGCTGTCTGACGCTGAATGCGCTCTTGATTAAGGTGACACAAATGTTCTAATTGCTGTTGGTCTTGCCTAAGCCATGTGATTTGCGCTTGGCGGGTGGCTAGTTTGGAAAATGCCAAGTCATTTTGTTCCATCGTCTCTTGTTTAGGGGGCCTAGATGCCTCCCCTACATATCTGTCTTGATCCTGGTACTCTGAGACCCCTATATGTTGCTTCCCTCTATCGAGGTTGGCAACATTGATTTGAAGCTCTGGTCTCAATGAGCAATCTGGATATAAAGTGGGTGTAGACGTGCATCGTTCCCGTGCTAGGTACTGTCCTTGAGGAACGTATTGATCTTCCTCACATTCTCTATTATATTCATAAAAGGTGCGGGCAGAATTGCCCTACCCTGTCGGGAGAACCTGATATTCTGGATATGGTTTCGTGTGTCTGACATTGATCAGGGGTAAATTAGGAGTAACAAAATCATATGGTTCCTCCTTGTGGACCCTTTGTTGTTCAAGCACTTCATCACTAGGCCACCCATAACGAGCTTCCAAGGGAGGCCTTATATCTAGGTCAAGTGCTACATGTTGGTTGTTTTCTTGAAAGGATCTTTGTTGCATGGGAGTACCCCCTAAGGAGGTGCCTCTATAGTCCTGTCTAGTGATGGCATGAGTTGGAGTGCCCCTCAAGGAGGTGCCTCTAAAGTCATGTTCTGAGAACTGCATGGTGTGGACTAACTTGTGTACCCTACCGCCAAGGTGGGATGGCCAAGTCTTTAGGGCTATATCGGAGGCGACTTGTCCCCCTTGGTGCATTCTCTGTAGCTTCTGCCCGTGATTGGGCTTGGCTACGAGTGAATACCATGGTAATGACTCTCTACAAGCTACATAGATTTTTATGATTTTGTTACACTAAGTAGAAAAGAACATACACACACAAAGCAATGATTATCTCTTTTAAAGATTAATGGTGTGTCCTAAACTGGTTTTAGTGTGTTTTGTTGTTTGTTTTTTTTTTTTGAAAGCTTTTTATGAAAACTATTTAAATGCAATTATGAAGGCTCTTGTGACTCCCAAAATGGTCGCCCCTTCAATATACCATTGTCGGACCGATATACCAACCTCTCTATATACCCGCCCTTACGTGAGGGAGACTATAGGTACGTGAGAGCAGATGATACGTGGAACATAGGTGGTACGGAAGGGGGATTGTCCTGTTTATGACACCTACCATAGAAGACTTATCCTCGTACGCTGGGAATCACCCCAACGACACTCGGTCAGCTTTCGTCAGGATTTACGTCGAGCAACAGTGACAATCAGGGTAAATGAATGCAAATATCCAAGCCAACGTGATAATGGAATCCACTATTGGTCTTGCTCAAGGGCTGGGGTTTTATGACCAGCTCCTTGGTTTAAGTAACCACGTGATGTGTGGGGTTCATTTTAATTTGCAAAAATTGAAATAGGCAAACGAAAAGGAAACTTTCCCTAAGCCATACAAAAACTGAAAACCAGAAATCAGAAAACAAAAATTTGACAGAGGCTTGTTAAAAACCCCTACCTCTTCTCTGCTCGAAAGGATGTTTCTGATTGGCTGCTCTGAAAAATGCATAGAATGATACTCATCCCTGGGTGAGGTGAATATCAGAACAGTATTCGTTCTAGGGTGAGACGAATGCTTATTCGTCCCTGGGTGAAACGAATCCCAATTCTGTAATCGTCACTGACAGAAACGAATAACAGTCTGATGATTGAAAAATAGGTACCTGTAATCAAAACAAGCAATTTCAGATCAGAAATCTAACCTAAAAAAAAATAGAGGACAGAGGTCCCACCGTGATCGCCATTGAAAACACGAGATTCCAAAAACAAAAAGGATAGACTAAAAATGCAATGTAAACGAAACTAAAATAATGCTTAAACCCTATATTATTGAGAAATGCGTAAAAAGAAGGAACATGAACACAAGATATCAAAGCAATATAAAATACGGCCCTTTTATTGATATGCTTTTCAAATTTGTGTTACAATGCGTCTCCTTCCTTTTGAGGGGATAGGAGCGTTAAATGTTGGTCTTTTACAACTTGTTTCAGAATTCCTTCTTCCACGTGCCCACATATAAGATGGGCGAACCAAAACGTTGCCGCCGCTTGTGTTGATAAAAGTAGATTCTTCGTTGCTCCTCTAATGCTGCAAATCTGCGTTCAAAGAAACAAACAAAGAATCAGTAGCACCTGTGTATGAAAAATGAAAGATAAATATAATGATGGTTAAAATGAGTCTAAATAAACTGAAAATTTGACAGAAGCATAATCATGTAACTAACAAAATACTGCAAAAGAAATAGTCACCAAACGCAATAAGGCGGGGGGTGCCCGAAGGCAAACCACCCGCGGGTGAAACTTTGTTTCGACACCAATCCGCTTGGGATGGGTCCGAAACCTATTGTGATGGGTTGTCGGCAAATTGGTAGGATATTGTGGTTAGAAAAATCAGGTTTTTGGTTCTTGATTCGTGCCTCCAAAGTCACCCAATAACCTCCTTTTCGATTAAGAGATTATGGATGTGAAGCACAAATCGCAAGTAAGTAAATTAGCAGCACTTCGTCGCTCAAAATGCTCCTTCTCTGTATATCTTTTGGGTGAGGAAGCTCACCATTTTATAGACCCAAGGGGTCTCTTTGAATTAACATGCAAAAGTGTTACTTTGCATGAATGCTTTCTTGTGAAGAGAAGACTTCTTCTTGATCAAGGGCTTCTTAACTGCCTCTGTGCATGTCTTTGTATGTTTAGAAAAGCTCACTCGCACTCCCATGCAATGAAGGGATAGCTAAGTGGCAAATCTGAGTTGTCAAAAGAACTTACTCGCACTCCTATGCCCTGAAGGGGGAGCTAAGTGGCAGTTCTGAGTTGTCATGCACCGAGGTTTGACTTTTTTTCGGTCAAACCTGGCATTCGTCCCACCCAGAATCGAGTGCTGATAATCATCTCTGGGTGAAACAAGTACCAGTTTGCACTCGTCTCTAGATGGAGCGAGTACCAGTCTGCACTCGTCCCTGGGTGGAGCGAGTACCAGTCTGCACTCGTCCCTGGGTGGAGCGAGTAAGTAGCAAAGTGCTAAAAAGGTGCCAAATTGATCTCTGACTTGTAAAACTGATGTGTGAGTGGTTAGAACCACTGTTTAACCTCTAGGGGCTGCCCTGGGGGCTGTGTGTGTTAATGCAATCAGTGTTTGCAGTCACATAATCGGATTGGTGCTGTTTTGGTGTCTACAAGTGCCTACCTCTACTTGGAATGTCAGTTGCATATCGATCCAAGGATGCACAATAACATGCAAATTATGGTCCTAGTCAGGATATATTATTTTTATTTTACTAGGTGGTTGATGCATGTGGATCCTCCTAATCCCATATTTTAAATCAATCATGGTTTACACAACATAATTATCATTCTTAACTACTTATCTATCTTCTTAATCCCTTGTCACATGATGAATACTATGAGGTTCATAGGTGCTGGTGGTAAGATCAATCATATCAAGCATTCCATCCAATATAAATATTATATCCCATCACTTCTTACCACATGATGAATACGGTAAGATTTGCAGGTGTTGATGGAAATATTAATCTTATCATCCTATGTAGCACCGTGCTTAGGGGTAACAATTTAATAATAAATCCTTCCAATTGGGGGTATGATCTATTGTCACATCAATCTCTAAATATCCTCTACGATATATATCTTTAACCCTAATCAATCTAACACTAATTTAAAAGTCCTCTAAGAAAACCTAAATCAAAAGTCCTTTGGGTAAAGCAAATCAAAGTTCCTCTAAGATAAATCAAATATCCTTTTGGTAAAGGAAATCAAAGTTCCTCTAAGATAAATCAAATAACCTTTGGATAAAGCTAAATCAAAATTCCTTGTAAAGCTAAATCTAAATCCCTCTATGCCAAGCAAAAGTCCTTTTGATATTTGTTTTAAGAAACATATATTGTATAGATTTAAATAAATCATAAAATTCTCCTTAGGCATTTAAAAAATATATTAATCCCTTGTGCCATAGCTAAAGTCCTATGGGAAATCTTCTAATATTTATTTATACATTTCTGTATATAGTTATACATATCTCCGAGCTAACTAAAATTCCCCTAGGCAAATCCCTATTTGTATGTAAATATATATAGTTTAGAATATAGCATTACCTCATGACATCATCCAAATTTTCCATGAACACTACTTTCCATTATTTATTATCCATCATCTCGCATCATATCAAGCTAAACATCCAAGCCTATCAATAGCACATACAACATCAACTAAATAAATCCAATCATTAATCATTGTCACTTTAACAATCACATCATATAAACTAAATATCATCAATAAAATCATACGTAATTCATCAAATTAATAACTAATCATCATAGCATAATCATTTAACACTCACTAAATTATTCACTATCTATCACTTAAAATTAGTGATCATAAAATTAAACAATAACTACATCATCCATCATAAGACACTACAAAAAAGGGCTTTAACGGTGGCTGAATTAAGGCAGTTTTTTATGGCGGTATAAAACCACCCTAATAGACCCTATAAGGATGGTTTTAAATTACCCTCTTAGGGTAGCCGCCCTCTTAGGACTAATACAATGGTTTATAACCGTTATCTTAAAAGAAAATTAATTAAAATATGATGATTATAAACTACTATCTTAAAATTTGAAATATCTTTAAATTTACTTCAATTTTACCCTAATGAGAGTTTTTAATGTCACTAGAAACAAACATCTTGTATAAACATCATATCATCACATGAACTAGTTAAAAGTAAGTGGACCAACACACATGCGACTTGATGTTAAATAATTTATAATTTATTATTGGTAGATTTTAGATTCATGGTTTCTCATATTTATATTTCAATTGGTATGTGTATCGGTATGTGCATACACATATTACTAGTTGGCTCATAGTGTAAGTTCCACTTGTCTATTGTTGCCTGCCTAGAAGAGTTGCTCGCTCCATTATTTCCCACCTAGAAGAATCACTTTCTCCATAGTGTTGTCACACATGATAAGTGATGAGAACAAAAAATGCTCATATTTATACATGGATTTCTAAAATATTATACAACATTATTATTATAGTATATTTTATAAAAAAATTATATATATTTATTAGTAAATTTTGTTTTTGGTAGATAAGATACTATAGCATTAATACTGGTTTTTACAATTTGACCCAAAACCTTTTACAAAAATCAGCCCAGGGTTGTTGATGAACATATCCTTACTAAGGATCCTATATATGTAAAATCTACATGTCGCCAAAGCCATTACATATGGTAAGGCACATAGCCTATTATCAAAAAGAAACTTCCCATACAACATTTTGGGTATACCCCGAGAAAACACACATGCATCATAATTACAAAAAAGAAACAGACACGTATCCATTCCTTGAGACAATGGAGAAACAAAAAGCTGCAGACACACATAGCAGAGTACTGAAAAAAACTCCCACAAGCTCTATATTGACAATTACTCTTAATAATTCTTTGGTAATTGCTTTCTTCCGTATATGACATGCTTTGGTACCACATACTATCTTGGCCAATCAACCTTGGAGAAGTGAACCTGCAGGCTAGATTTATGGCGGCGGCTATCTGGTGGTCCACGTGGCTTTGATTTGAAGTTTTATATTGTCATTTCTTTCCTTCCCTATGATTATCAACCAACCTCAAATTACTAAGATGAATAGGAGCCATGTTATCTAACATGTTACTGTCCCCATTAGGCTTTGTGGTATTTCCAAGCAACATCCACGAAGACTGACAAATCAGATAATTTTTATTGTGAGTCCAATTCAAAAAAGAGATGGGAATACTCCTCGCCTTCAAACTTACAATGCCTTCCCTGTTGGTAAATTCGACTATAATTCTTGGAATTCTTGTTGAATAAGCTCATCTACTTCACTCGAGACACTGTGTTCCCATTTGAAAATTTTGTCACCATCGACACCCAAATTGGCCAACTTATCAGCAATTTTGTTAGCTTCCCAAAAGACATGTTCAGATTTTATGTCATGTCTTCCCTGGAAAAGGATCATAGCTTCTTCAACAATTGTTTTAATCCTCCAAGGATGTGTTTTCCAATTATTGAGGAGATTTATAACATGCATAGATTCTCCTTCTATGATCAAATTGCCTTCTAAGTCTTGAGTCATTTGAAGGCCTCTCCACATAGCTCTAGCTTCAGCTTCTTTGTTCGTCCTTGTTCCCAAATATTCAGAAAATGCAAGCATCATATTCCCATTATGATCTCGCACAATGCCACCAGCACTTGCTCTACCAATATTGTCCTTAGTTGCTCCATCATATTTAATAGTAAATTATGTATATTATCTAATATTTATTTTTAAGTGAATTGTGTACAAATTTAGTGGTTTTTATAGTATTTTAGCATGTTTACATAAAGGTACCATTTGGACCCGAAAATTTCAATTTTATGAAGGCAAAACATCTATAGTACACCAGTAAGAAGTGCTAAGTTAGGTGCCTGATTCCCTTTGAAATGTTTGACTTCTGTTTGACGCTTAATTGATGAGCGCTTGCTTCCCGTTAGGTGCCTATTTCCCGTAGGTGCCTACTTCCCGTAGGTGCCTAATTTACGTTAGGTGTCTACTTCCCATAGGTAAATACTTCCCATTGATACAGAACTATATCCTGACTCCCATTGATGTAAAACTATAGTGTGACCCCTATTGTCGTTAGAACAGAACATGGATTTCAGCAATAGATGTGAATGATATTTCAGCGAGGGATGTGGATGAAAAATAAATTCAAAACCATATGGCATCTATTTTCCAAAAAATACGTAAATTTCAATGTAAATAGATAAAATATAAAATCAAATGTATTATGTTCTGATAAAAATAGAATACCTTAAATCAGTTTGAATTAATTTTTTTTCTTTGTTTCCCTATTTCTACGTATTTTTTGTAACCATAAAATCAAAAATTTATTTTCTCTCAAATGTAACAGGGCATGGTTGCATATCTTATAAATATGTAGGCCACCCCTGATAAAGATATCCTAGATTTCAGATTTGTTGTATAATTTTCTAAAGTTGCAATATATTCATTTGAGTGTTTTTATTAATCTCAAACTAGCGTCCGGTGAATGAATTGATCAGGCGGAAGACTGCTAGAGCTCGGTCCCACTCTAAAAAATACTCCTCCCCCTTTTACCTTGCTTTATATAGTTAATTTATTTACTATTTTTAGATTATTAAATTCCTATAGTTTCCCCTCTTTTCTGTAATTTTCCAGCAAGTGCATGTTTTATAGGTTTATTTTTAGTTTTGTCTATTTTTAATTTATTATTTATTTTTTTGCACTTAATTCTATTGAGTTTGGATGAATTGAAAATACACAAAGAACACCCCCACCAAACCAATAGGCACAAAGGGACTCATTCCTTGCACTACAGGCATATACTGTGCATGATACTCACAAGTTTACGAGCTACCCCAGGTTGATAATTCAATGGAGGTAATTAATTGAACTGTAGAAAACTAACTAATGTTTTGCCCAACATTTTGGTGTCGTTGTTGGAGAATATCACAACTATAGTGTATGATCCATAGATCAGTTAAGTTTGAAAATAAAATTCAGATTTTATTGTTTGTAGATCATCTACCTACAAAGCATGAGTCCACCAAGAGCCTAAAAAAAATCCAATGGATCAATTATTGAAAAAAATAGAAAACACCTCAAGCTTAGAATATTCTAGAAATAGTTATTAAAGATAAAATCCCATCCATTTGAGTCATCTTATCACAAAAATTCATTTTACGAAATTTAGTGACTAGGATGGGGAAAATTCAACAATTATTTCAGAAGTATTCCAGCAAAAAGGAAAAACTACCAATACGAGGAATAACCTCCATAATTAAAATAAATATAGGAACATTTTTTAACTATGTTAAGAGTGAAATTTTATATCTTTCTTTACAGTCAAACACATTCCTAAAGAAGAAGCAATAATTTGAAGCAATGTCTATCTTTTTCTATTCGAGGTGTAGAAAAAATCATGAAAAAAAATAAATGTCCAGAGAATACAGAAGAATTTTATGAAAATTGTCACTTAGATCATCAGATCATGTTGTATCCACAAATTATAAAATAAAATCTAGAAGAAGTAGAAACTTACTTCATTGATTTAGCTCCACAAACACAACTATCAAAAAATCCTAGCTTACTAGTTTTATCTTCTACCAGGCCAAAAAAATTGTTGGCACCACCAGAGTCGAATCCCAATAGAAATTGTTTAAATTCACTGGTTGATCAAGGAATTATGGGAATAAACCCAATGTGCCATAATATTGTAGAAATAAATCATGTTGTTGAACGATAAAGTAAATAAGGACTTCCACCGTATCCCAAAAGGTTATAGAAAACCAGAGAAATGACACCACCTAAGTTTGATATTATGGAACAATTAAGAAATATTACTGATATCATTCCTCAAACTATCAGGTATGTGCCTATTTACACTGAATCCATTAGGGAGGTATGCCTCAAGAAACCAGAACATATGGTAAAAACTATAAATTTAACATTTTCCAACACTTTGGTAAAATTTAACACTGACATTAGATGTAGAACAGGAAAAATGATAGTTAATGAAAAATTGTAAAAACAATAGTCATCCACCTGCCTGCACAATCTGCTAATGAGTTGGATGAATCTAGTTTTGAGGTAATCCAAGAAGATTCTCTTTCCATGCTACAATGTATCATAGAATTGAATAGAGAAGTGTATGGGACAAATGAAGTATTAATTGTATCAAATTTTAGACACAAATTAAGATCTTATCACAAGCCCTAAATTCTAGAGGCTTGCTCGATTGTAGACATGGGGGAGATCCCACCTTCAATGTTATCACCCATAGCACGATGAATGCTATTATAGAATTCAATTAAAAAAATTATTTAGAGATTTTTTTAACACCATTAATTTAGGTTTTTCTTTTTATTTTGTTATGTTTTGCAGATAGCAAGAGGCTTAGTGAAGATCATAGGCATCCAAGGCAATATGACCTACCAGCGTGTGCTGCTCCATTCTATTTTTTGAAAAAAAAGGGTGTAGTCCATGGGACTTCCCAAGTGGTCATCCATGTTAGTTCTACTCTATACCATTATGCTTAACTTTAGATATTTTATGGGATCTACTGCCAAGTTCTCAATAAAATACATCATTTTCATATGGTTTGGCACCACGAACAGATGTACAACACTTGACCATGGTAGCACCAGCTGTGGCAGACAAAATATGAGCTCAAATGGTTCACAAAATTTTGTTGAGCAGCACATATTTGCTATATATATATATATATATATATATATATATATATATATATATATATATATATATATATATAAGAGATATATATTTGACTATGAAGATTTCACAAAGTGAGGGGTTTTTACGGGAAGTCTGTAACAAAGATACAAAGAAACAATATGAGTAATAGTCAATGGGTTCCATTTACAACCTTTCCATACACCTCATATTCATGAGATTCAATCAAACACAAGGATGGGGGGGACTCAATCTTTTTAAATCCATACTAGCCATTTGACAAATGCTCATGTAATCATCATAAAAAAAGGGAAAGATGACATGGAACCTATTTTGCTTAACATAGATTTTATTTTATTTGTGTTTTTATGTTGCAGGTATTATACTCTAAATGCAATAAGTAGGAAACTTGGGAAACCTAGGTCTATCAGGCATAGACTCCATGAGCCTATGTTGTATTGCTTTAAAGTTTTGATTTGCAAGAATGATGTCTTTAGTGCAATCGTTCTGCAGCCTAAGAAATATAGATGTAATAGGGACAAGATCCATGAACCTGTGCATTTCCAGATTTCTAAGAGGAGTAGCTCATCCCCACTCAGAGGGGGATACTATACCTGAATACATAAAAGGGTGTTTGTTCTGGTCTTCATGAAGAAATACACCCCAATGCTGGTTCAGATAGTGGATGCTAATTTTGTCCTTGTTTTTCAAACCAGAACATTGAAGGCTTGATCAACTGTAGGTGTACACTAGTGGACACATAAAAAGATGTTAAAATAAAGAAGAAGCATTTGTCTTCCATTTTCTATAAGAGAATGTGCCTGATTCCCATTTTCTAAAGCAGAAGGCACCTAATTCTCATTTTTACGGTGGAAGGTGCCCGACTCCTATATTGCAAGAAAAAGACACCCGACTCCCATTCATCAGAAGACTGATGCTTAATTCTTATTTTTACCAAGGAAATGGAGCGTGACTTCCATTTTTTGAAAGGATGACACCTAAGTTCCTTGGGTAAAAAAAATTATTTTGTATAAAGTTTTCTTTACATAAGGTACCCAATTGCAAGCAAGAAGCACCCGATTTCCATTGTTAAGTTTGGTATCTGATTGCAAGCAAAAGGCGCATGTGTCCTATTTTAGAAAAGCCCTTGTATCCCGTGAACCAAAAGAAGGTTCCTAATTCCCATGTAAAAGGCACCTCCTTTATAGTTCAACTGACGCTTGTGCCACGTGTGAATAATCTTCATCATTCAAAAAATGGCCCATGCCATGTCAACTGACCGCTCATATGCACAAAGTCAAATCTATCATGGATGAAATTATTTTAATTTTTTCCGTTAAAGAGATTGTGCACATTCAAAAAATGAAAAAGCTATCAACAAAAAAATTTTGAGGAGATGTTTGTCATCCCATGAAGACATTTTTTAAATATTTTCTTGAATTTTTATAGGAAACCTCAAATGAATAAATTGCAGCAACCAAGAACCAATCATCCGGAGGAAAATTTTTATCACATGGGAAAATCACCCATCATTCTTTGTTCCAGTACACATGGTCATCATAAAAAATCTAATGCAAGTGCACCATGAACGTTTGTATTATACATGCAAAAAACATAATATAGGTGTGTACTTAATTTTATGTTTTGTATATATATAATTTTCATAGAAATATATTTTTATAAAATAGTGTTAGCACAATCCCCATTAAATTGTCCATCCAACCATTTAGCCCCATTTGGTATTTTTTCCACATGCAAATATTATGTTGGGAGAACACTCATGGTCATCATCCACTTAAAAATCCATCACATGCTTTACAAAATAGCAGAGTTACCAGATTAAAAAAAAATCAGAAAGCAAAAAAAACAAAGAGATTTACCATGGGGGAAATCCACAAATCATTTGCTAAATAAGAATGAGTTGCCATAGCCAGAAAAAGGAAAAATAAAAACAGACCCTATTGGACAAATGTTGCTAAAAATAGAAATTATAAGCATCGGGTGTCACAAGAGCGTGCCCCTATTTAAGCATGGGGATGTCACGAGGACGTGTCACTCTTTTAAGCATGGGGGGATGATGAGCACCAAAAATACTCATATTTATTAATGGATTTCTAACATATTATATGACATTATTATTATAGAATGTATATTTTATGAAAGTTATATATATATATATATAATAGCAAATTACGTATATTATCTAATATTTGTTTTTAAGTGAATTGTGTGTAGATTTAGTGGTTTTTATGGTATTTTAGCATGTTTACGTCAAAGTCCCATTTGGACCTGGCACTTTCAATTTGATGAGGGCAAAAAATTTGCAGTGCACCAATAAGAAGTGCTAATTCAAATGCCCGATTCTCTTTGAAGCACCCGACTTTCGTTTGGCACTTAACTGACGGCAACCTGCTTCCTGTTAGGAACCTGCTTCCCATCATGTGCCTTATTCTCATTAGACACCTGCTTCTCATTGACACATAATTAGAACCCGACTCCTGTTGACGTAAATTTACAATGTGATCCCTATTATTGATAGAACAAAACATGGATTTCAGCGATGGATGCGGATGATATTTCAGCAAGAGATGTGGATGAAATTAAAGTTGAAAACCATATAGCATCTATTTTTCAAAAAATACGTAAATATCAATGCAAATAGATAAATCATAAAATAATATGTATTTTCATCTGATAAAAATAAAATACGTTAAATCAGTCTAAATTAATGATTTTGATTTGTCTCCCTATTTCTACATATTTTTTATAACCATAAAATCATAAATTTATTTTCTCTCAAATATAATAGGGCATGGCTGCATATCTTATAAATATGCAGGCCACCATTGATAAAGATATCTCAGATTTCAAATTTGTTGTATAATTATATAAAGTTGCAATATATTCATTTGAGTGTTTTTATTAATCTCAAACTAGCATCCGGTGAATGAATTGATCGAGCGGAAGACTACTGGAGCTTGGGCCCACTCTAAACAATACTCCTCTCCCTTTTATCTTACTTTATGTAGTTAATTTATTTACTATTTTTTTAGGTTATTTAATTCCTATAGTTTCCCCTCTTTTCTATAATTTTCCAACAAGTGCATGTTTTAATTTTCATAGGTTTATTTTCAGTATTATTTATTTTTAATTCATTATTTATTTTTTTGCACTTAATTCTATTGAGTTTGGATGAATTTAAAATACACAAAGAATACCCCCACCAAACCAATAGGTACAGAGGTACTCATTCCTCGCACTACAGGCATATACTTTGCATGATACTCACATATTTATGAGTTATCCTGGGTTGATTAAATGGAGGTAATTATTGAAATGTAGAAAACTAACCAGTATTTTGCCTAACAATAAGCACAAATCTAAGGGTTTTAAGAGCGAGCTCACTGAACGTTTAAATTTACCCAATGAGTATTTTCAAATGCGACATTGCTAGTGAGATTTGAGGGTTTTAAGAGGGAGCTCACTAAATGCTGCTTTAGTTTACCTAATGAGAATTTTCAAATGTGACATTGCTAGTGAGATTTGAGGGTTTTAAGAGTGAGCTCACTAAATTTTGCTTCAGTTTATTTGATGATAGTTTTTGAATGTGACATTCCTAGTGATAATTGAGGTTCAAAGAAGTATTACTTTAAGAGAGAGCTCACTGAATGCATTGACGGGCCTTTATATCTTGAGATCTCACCCTGAAAGGTTCGTGAAGTTAGAACTCGACAAGAATAGATAGAAAATGCTAGTTATTAAGAGAAGAGCAGCCTACTAACAAACATTATAGAATTTTTGAGGGTTTGCATGACGAATTAAGGAACACGATATTTACTGTAACTTTTAAGGTTTACAATTTCACATTATTTTTGGTATTTACTATATTTCCATATCCTTTTAGGGTTTGGAATTATCAAGTTTGTAAAGTTTAAACCCTAGATTACCTTAATCCTACCAAGAAACAAAGTTTAGTTTAAAATCCCAAGGTGATTGTATGATCTAAAATTTAAACCTTAGGGCTAATCTAAACCGTTCATTTCTTTCCTCCATTTCAATAAATTGTAAGTTTAAAAAATTCTAGCTTTCATGTATTTTTTTATCTATTTCTTTTGGTTATGTGCCTCTATAATTATTATTATTCTTGTTTTTCCCTTTTGTTCTTTAAGTGCCTATAAAAGGTTTTCATTTTTATATTGGGGTTTGCTACCCGTTGTTGAGTAGAACATAATGACTGAATGTGTGAGGGTGTTGAAGACTTCGATTTATAATTCCACCTTGTCTAGAGGACCTACAAAATATAATTATTATTTTTATGTCTTGATTTTGCTGTCTTTTTTCATATATATCAAATCTAACCCTATCTGGAGGACCCTTCCTCTTTTATTTGTGGAATAGCTAAAATTTGAAGGAGTGCTAATCTTAGATCTAAAGTATCAAGAACTGGGTAGTGTCTTAATTTATGGAAACTTTTATTTGGTCATTTTTTTCAGGAAATTGATTCCTGAAACACCCATTTTCCAAGCATCGTGTAATTGAACCTTGTTGGCTCTTTGTGAGTCAAACGTTTTCATCAGTCATATTTCAATCCGATGGGAATTGTTGTCACATTGGTAATTTTTTTACTTACTACCAATATTTATGGAAATGAACATAAAGAGCATGACAACATGGTTTAGAGAGTATACAAAATCACGATTAAAACAATCAATGTATAGGAAATAAGAAACTAAAGCACAATTTTTGTTTGTCAAAGCCCTTTTCTTTCCATGGTTTTTTTCCCTCAAGACTTATATGAAGTTTGATGATATATTTTTAATTTCCTAATCCATCGAGCAAAAAAAGAGTACTAAGTTTTGTAAGGAGAATAATGAATGTATGATGGTGGCATTATTCAAAACAAATAAAACATATGGAGAACTTTGGATATAAGTTTTGTCACCTATCTGAGTAATAAATTGCTTTGATTTTGAATATTCCCATTTAAAATTTGTCTCTCTTTATTATTTATTATTCATTTGAAGTCTTGTGCAAATTCAACTTTCAAAGATGGTGAGAACTTTCATATTGAGTAATTGACATGATACTTGTGTTGTACATACCATTTATGAAAAAACTTAATGCTAAATCAGGTAAATTTTTTAGGTCCCTTGGTCTTTGTAGGGTAATATCTTCTTGTTAGTATCTTTGGACCTATGAAAAATAATTAAAATGTTGCCACGCTAATGTGTGAACAATATTTTTAGCACTACCATATGGTAATAAACTATACATGGCTTCTATTGGGGGCCACTATCAAAATAATAAAACATTACATTTGTTGTGAGGTGAATTAAAGTGTAGCTAGCTTGCAATTTTATTAAAGATACTCTTCATTTCTCATCCACATGTCAAGAAAGTCTATGGATACATGGGTTGATCACTTGGTCACTTGGTATGTGCTTTTTAGCAAGCACACAAATAGGTGCAATCAAGTTTGAATAGTTAGTTGGTAGGTCAAATATGATATTGTAAGTATAGATGTAACTTCTTGTTATTCATATTGAGTAATTGACATAATACTTGTGTTGTACATACCATTTATGGCAAAACTTAATGCTAGATCAAGTGAAGTTTTTGGATCCCTTGGTCTTTTTAGGGTAATCTCTTCCTGTCAGTATCTTGGGACCAATGATAAATATTTAAAATGTTTCCATGCTAATGTATGAAAAATATTTTTTAGCACCATCATATGGTAATAAGTTGTGCATAGCTTCTATTGGGGACCACTCTTGTTAAAATAACATAACTTTACATTTTTTGTCAGGTGAATTAAACCATAGCTAGGTTGTAATTTTATTAAATATACTCTTCATTTCTTGTCCACATGTCAAGAAAGTCTATGGATACATGGGTTGATCACTTGGTCACTTGGTGTATGCTTTTTAGCAAGCACACAAATAGGTGCAATCAAGTTTGAATAGTTTGTTGGTAGGTCAAATGTGATATTGTAAGTACAGATGTAACTGCTTGTTATTCATATTGAGTAATTGACATGATACTTGTGTTGTATATATCATTTATGGTAGAACTTAATGCTAAATCAGGTGAAGTTTTGGATCCCTTGGTCTTTGTAAGGTAATCTCTTCCTATCAGTATCTTTGGATCTATGACAAATAATTAAAATATTGCCATGCTAATGTGTGAAATTTTATTTTTAGCACCAGCATATGGTAAAAAGCTATGCATGGCTTCTATTGATGGTCACTCCTATCAAAATAATAGAACATTACATTTGCTTTTAGGTGAATTAAACTGTAGCCAATATGCAATTTTATTAAAGATACTCTTCACTTCTCGTCCACATGTCAGGAAAGTTGTGTTGATCACTTGGCCACTTGTTGTATAATTTTTAGAAAGAATACAAATAGGTGCAATCAAGTTTGAATAGTTTGTTGGTAGGTCAAATGTGATATTGTAAGTACATATGTCATTGCTTGTTATTCATATTGAGTAATTGACATGATACTTGTGTTGTACATACCATTTATGATAGAACTTAATGCTAAATCAGGTGAAGTTTTTGGTTCCTTGGTATTTGTAGGGTAATATCTTCTTGTTAGTATCTTTGGACCTATGACAAATAATTAGAATGTTGCCATGCTAATGTGTGAAAATTTATTTTAGCACTACTGTATGGTAATAAGTTGTGCATGGCTTTTATTAGGGGCTACTCCTGTCAAAATAAATAATATTACATTTGCTATCTAGTGAATTAAACCATATCCAGCTTGCAATTTTATCAAATATACTCTTTATTTCTCGTCCACATGCTAGGAAAGTCTATGGATACATGTGTTGATCACTTGGTCACTTGGTGTATACCTTTTAGGAAGCACACAAATAAGAGCAATCAAGTTTGAATAGTTTGTTGGTAGGTCAAATGTGATATTGTAAGTACATATGTAACTGCTTGTTATTTATATTGAGTAATTGACATGATACTTGTTTTGTACATACCATTTATGGTAAAACTTAATGCTAAATCAGGTGAAGTTTTGGATCCCTTGGTCTTTGTAGGGTAATCTCTTCCTGTCAGTATCTTTGGACCTATGTTATTCATATTGAGTAATTGACATGATACTTGTGTTGTACATACCATTTATGGCAAAACTTAATGCTAAATTAGGTGAATTTTTGGGTCCCTTGGTCTTTGTAGGGTAATCTCTTCCTGTTAGTATCTTTGGACCTATGGCAAATAATAAAAATTTTGCCACACTAATGGGTGAAATTTTATTTTTAACACCACTATATGGTAATAATTTTTGCATGGCTTCTATTGGGGGTCACTCCTATCAAAATAACATAACACTACATTTATTGTCAGGTGTATTAAACCATATCTAGCTTGCAATTTTATTAAAGATACTCTTCATTTCTTGACCACATGTCAGGAAATTCTCAGGATACATGTGTTGATCACTTGGTCACTTGGTGTATGTCTTTTAGCAAGCACACAAATAGGTGTAATCAAGTTTGAATAGTTTTTTGGTAGGTAAAATGTGATATTGTAAGTACATATGTCATTGCTTATTATTCATAGTGAGAAATTGACATAATACTTGTGTTGTACATAACATTTATGGAAAATATTAATGCTAAATTAGGTGAAATTTTGGGTCTCTTGGTCTTTTTAGGGTATTCTCTTCTTTTTCGTATCTTTGAACCTATGATAAATAATTAAAATGTTGCCACACTAATTTTTGATTAAATTATTTTTAGCACCACCATATGGTAATAAGTTGTGCATGGCTTCTATTGGGGGCCACTCCTATCAAAATAACATAACATTACATTTGTTGTCAGGTGAATTAAACCATAGCTAGGTTGAAATTTTATTAAAGATACTCTTCATTTCTCATCCACATGTCAGGAAAGTCTATGGATACATGGGTTGATCACTTGGTCACTTGGTGTAATATTTTTAGCAAGCACACAAATAGGCACAATCAAGTTTGAATAATTTTTTGGTAGGTCAAATATGATATTTTAAGTATAGATGTAATTGCTTTTTATTCATATTGAGTAATTGGCATGATACTTGTGTTGTACATACTATTTATGACAAAAATTAATGCTAAATGAGGTGACATTTTGGGTCCCTTGGTATTTGTAGGGTAATGTCTTCCTGTTAGTATATTTGGACCTATATTATTTATATTGATTAATTGACATGATACTTGTGTTTTACATACCATTTATGGCTGAACTTTGAAGAACACAAGCTTATACCGAGAGGGGGGGGGTGAACAATATAAGACCTCTTTTTACTTTTTTCTTTATACTTCAAAATAGTAAAGCAATATACCCAAAGCAATATCAAAAAAATGCACAATATCATCCACAAAGTGACACCAATTTTAACGTGGTTCACCCAAAAATCCTGGGCTATGTCCACAAAACTTTTCTCTAAAAGTTATCTCAAAGTTCTTTGGGAAACCTTCCCAATTACAATGTTTATGAGCCTCGTCCCAAAGGAGACACCTTCCACTAATCTAAATTTATGAGCCTCTGCTCAAAGGAGATGCCCTCCCCTCTGCTCTGGAAATGATCCCTCAGAAGATCAACTGCCTCTACCTCTTGCCAACACGTGGAACTCCTTTCCATCGAAGAACCTCCTATCCTCAATTCTTAGCCTAAGAGACCTCTGCCTTCTATGATCATGTCCATAGTAGCTCAGCTACCTGTACCAAAAACAATCAGTCGGTCTAGTACAAGTCTTCCTTTGTCTGTCAGATCTGTCCAACTCTTTGGACAAATCAATCTTCTGCACACAAGCCTTCTCAAAGACTTGCAAAATCTGTCCTCAGGTTCTTCTCAAAGAACCAATGCACCTCTGTCCTCAATTTCTCTGATAGAACTCTCAAAAAATCAGTTCACAAGTCCTCTGCTAGGACCTGTCCAAATCTTCTCACAAGTCCCCATCGAAACCTGTCGAAAACCTGCTCACAAGTCCCCACCGGAACCTGTCCAAAACCTCAGCAAGCTCACCAAGAAAAACTTGCTTAACATGAACCCACAAAGAGAATTGTTAGAGACCCAATGTGATTCATAAACCTCATATAAGCATAAAGAGAATTGTTAGAGACTCAATATGTTTTATACTTAACTCCCAATCTCAATCTCAAATCTCATAGAAACATAAAGAGAATTGTTAGAGACCCAATATGTTCTATACTTAACTCCCAATCTCAATCTCAACTCAATCTCAATCTCAAAAGAATAAAATAGATGTAGTATGCTTTTCTCAAGAATATGAAACACAACCCAATAATTGCCAACCATGCAATATCTCATATAACAATGATACTTATATTATTTTCACCAACAACTAGGGTTTCATCATCTCAATGCAAGTAGCAAGACTTACTAACATAAACCCTAGTGCAAAAAATGCTTCCTCTTCCTCAACCAGAATTAGGCATTCACCCAAAAATTCATCAATGACTTTAATGCATAAACAATCTTCAATATCCAAAAAATAAGATTTACACCAAAAATACCTAGTAGACAACCTTTTCACTTCAAAATCAATTTCAAAAAATATACCATAAACAACATACATGGAAGAAGTTGCCCATACCTTTACTTTGATGAAGAAGGAGAACTCAAAATCTGTCACAACACTAACTCTCAATTTGCCACCAATTAGAGTTAGCAACTATACAATAATACACAATAATAAAGATCCAAAATAACACCTTATTTCTACAACTTAGTAAAAACCACCAAAAGTATAATATACATACAAAGTAAAACCTCTTTACACCTTATTACTCCACATAAACATTAAAAATCAATAAAACAATGTCAAAGCAAATATGATACCTTAACCTTATACCTCTCGCGCATTCACAGCCACTATCCTTTGCACACCACGACCAAAAGAAAAATTACCGATGAAGAGAATTGAACTCGGCACCTTTGCCTTCTAGAACTTTTGCTTAAACACCACCGCCGTTGGGTCACAAGTACCCAACAAAGAAATACAACACTGCCCTCTCTTTTATCTTCCTTTGACACCAAGAATCTGGAAAACATAAACGTATTCCACAAGCCACATGCAAACTAGTGAGCGCTATCCAAAACGTAAGTCACTGAATGCTTGCATTAATCATCTCATAGCATAGTCTGGAAAAACAGAGTTTAGGTACAATTTCCAATCCACTATCATCAAGCAAAAGGTAAGGATGCAGCCCAAGCTCAAATCCGAGTACGCCAAGCATGGTTTCCAAGACACAGAACAAGCATGATTTCAAAGACATCAATCAGAGATTTGAAGACACAGAGCAAGCTCAAATCGAAGACACCAAGTGCTATTCGAAAGATATAGAACAAATGCAAATCACAGACGCCAAGTGCAAATCGAAAGATACAGAGCAAATGCAAATTGCAGACGCTAAGCGCAAATCGAAAGATACAGAGTAAACACAAATCACAGATGTCAAAATTAATCGGGGGTGCTCACTTTAGAAAATCATCCCCACTTATATAGCCATTTTTCCTTAACTGTTTGACGTCGGTGATTCTCCAACGATGGCAACAAATCGGTGAAATAATTCTTTTTTTCGTCTGTCGCTTAAGGGTTGAAAGACCCTTTAATAATAATTAAAATAATAATTATTATTATTTTATTAATAATAAATTAAACTTGGACCTTTGACAAAGGTTTGAGTTAATTTAATTATTAATAATAAACATGGACCTTTGCATTAAGTTAAGCTTGGTTTTAATAAAAACCCTTAATGAGTCCAAATGGTTTTAAGAAAAACCTTTAACCTTGTCACCATGGTTTTAATAAAAACCCTTTAACATAATGAAGCTGCTCAAGATATTCTTGACATCACACTTTTTTGATATCAACACAAAAATACCTTTTGACATCAATGGCAACTTATCCATTTGAGCAAAGGCAATGTACCCAAAGTACCCAAAATTGCCAAAAATCTCCCCCTTTGTCATTGATGGCAAACCTTTACTGAAAACACTTCTCAAGAGCCAAAACTGAAACCAACTGTGCTAACAAACTGAGAATCTTCCTTTGAAGTTTTGCTCCCCCTGATTTGAATCTTTCCTCTTCACTTTGAAGCTCTCCCCCTTACTCATATCTCTCCTCCTTTGTCATCAATGGCAAAGGGCAACCTTTGGGGCTCAAGACTAAGAATTAGCCTCATAGCTTAGTCCCTCCCCACCTCCTGATGAGGTGATTAATTCTGGGGTGGGAGTAAAATACCCATTAGGCACTGATCATCATCAGTGTCTATAACTTCCTTGTCGGGCCTTCTCTTGAACTCTTTGTCCATATTCTTGTTCCTATCACTGTTCTTGTTCTTGTTCTCATCCTTGTTCTTATCCATGCCTTGATCCTTGGACCTGATCATGCCACTGTTCATGTTCCTGTATTCTAGAATTTTAGCTCTACACTGTCTGACTGTGTGACCTTCATTGTTGCACTTATAACAAGTAACAATGTTATTTCTTTTAGGCATACCTGTTCTTTGGATCCACCAGTTCTGACCAAACCTGTTTTGACCAAACTTGTTTTGACCAAACCTATTTTGGCCAAACCTGTTCTAACCAAACCTATTCTGACCAAACCTATTCTGATCAAACCTGTTCTGATCAAACCTGTTCTGATCAAACCTGTTCTGATCAAACCTGTTCCTAATATTTGCCTTGCAATAAACTGCCTTGTGCCCAAACTATTGACAAGAGTAGCAATACCCTTGAAAGAAATTACCACCTCTGAAACTGTCATTTACCTTCTTCACTTGAGCCATGCAATGTGAACCTATGTGACCAAACCTATGACAAGCAAAACATCTGCCTTGAAACTTTCCTTTATTTGACCTCTTAGGTTTTGAAAACTTCTTCTTCTCATTCTAAATTCTGTTTTCTATTTCTGTGCATCTATCATTTAATGACTCATGATCTAAAATACTTTCCCCATCAAAACTCTCTTCCTTTTGGAGTCTCTTACTAGACTCTCCAACTTGTTCCTTGTGAGGCTTAACAAAACCAAGGCCTGTTTTATCTGTTGTCTTTCTTTGACCTTTGATGAGAGACTTAACCTTTTTGGAGCTATCTTGAAACCTATGAAGCTTATCCTTGTACCCTTTAGTTTCCTCTTTCAAAGAAGCCATTTTCTGTTCTAACTCACTATACTCAAGAACCTTAGACTCTAATTCATCCTTGAGTTCTTGTGTCTTAGCTATAGAGAAGTCAAGAATTTTTATAAGATCATCTCTCTCCATACAACATTCATCCAACTTATCCTTGAGTCTAGAATTCTTCTTTCTTTCATTTTTCAAAGCACTAAGAGCACTAATAAGTTCACCTTTAAGATCTACTTCACCTTCCTCTATATGTTTGCTTTTAGAATCATCAAAGCCTTTTTTAGATTTCTTATCACTAGAGGTGCTACCCTTTTCAAAAACCATACATGCATCTTCCTTATAGTTTTCTGAAGCATCCTCATACATACTAGAAACCAAATCATTATTTGTGCAATCATCCTCAAGGTGACCAAAATTTTTACATCTAAGACATTTCATGATAATGAATCTATGTTTTGGTTCTTCCTCTTTTTATGATATGAACAACATCTCATTTTCATTATAACTTGAAGAACTTTCACTATCACTAATAGAACACTTACTTGCTTTGTCTAGGTAGAAACTCTTCTTGTGTTTGTGAGAATACCTCTTTCCTTGATTGTTGTGCTCATATTTATTTTTCCTATGATGCTTGTGCTTTTCAGAATCCTTGCTCTTACAGTCCTGTTTATCTTCATCACTTTCATCCTTGGCAACAGGATGATCAGTAGCATAATGACCAAACTTTCCACAATTGAAACATCTTACGTTTTTCATATTTTTGTGCTTTCTAGAGAACTTGCCTTTCTTGCTGTAATATGCCTCTTCATCACTCTCTTGAAGTTGTTTACCTTTGGATTTCTTGGTAGCCTTGAAAGATGCCTCCTTCTTGACATCAACCTTCACTTGAGTTCTTAACTCAAATGCTGCAAGTATACTATGGAGCTCATCCTTTTTCAACTTATCCAAATCTTTATCTTCCTCAATAGCAAAAATATTTTCACTAAATATATTAGGAAGAGATCTTAAAATCTTATCACAAACATCATTTTTAGTAAGCTCAAGACCTAAGTCTTTCATGGAGTTAACAACCTCATCCATATGAAGCATGTAGTCACTAATATTTTCATCATCATTCATCTTGAGTTGTTCAAACATACCTTTGAAGTGTCTCAACTTTGCCTTTCTGACATTTGTATCACCTGTATGAACCACCTTCAATTGATTCCACATTTCACTAGTTGTCTTACAGTGAATCACTTTGGTGAGATCTGCTTTCTGTAAGCCTTTTAGGATTGCATTCATTGCTTTTGAATTGCTATGATGTAGGAGTCTTTCTTATTTAGTATAAGGACCATGTTCAGGAATAGTGTACTCATCTTCAATCACTTCCCAAACCTCATTCCCAAGTGCCATTAGATGAACCTTCATCCTTGCACTCCAAAGACCAAAATCCGACCCATCAAGAATAGGTGTTGCATTGCCACTTGAATGATCCATTGTGTTCTTTACTAGCTTTTCCTTCAAGTTGTTAAAATTTTTGAAGGCACCCGCTCTGATACCAATTGAAGAACACAAGCTTATACTGAGAGGGGGGGTGAACAGTATAAGACCTCTTTTTACTTTTTCCTTTATACTTCAAAATAGTAAAGCAATATACCCAAAGCAATATCAAAACAATGCACAATATCATCCACAAAGTGACACCAATTTTAACGTGGTTCACCCAGAAATCCTGGGCTATGTCCACAAAAATTTTCTCTAAAAGTTATCTCAAAGTTCTTTGGGAAACCTTCCCAATTACAATATTTATGAGCCTCAGCCCAAAGGATACACCTTCCCCTAATCTAAATTTATGAGCCTTTGCTCAAAGGAGATACCTTCCCCTCTGCTCTGGAAATGATCCCTCAGAAGATCAACTACCTCTACCTCTTGCCAGCATGTGGAACTCCTTTCCACCGAAGACCTCTTGTCCTCAATGCTTGGCCTAAGAGACCTCTGCCTTCTATGATCACATCCACAACAACTCAACTACCTGTGCCAAACACAGTCAGTCGATCTAGTACAAGTCTTCCTTTTTATGTCAGATCTGTCCAACTCTTTGAACAAATAAATCTTCTGCACACAATCCTTCTCAAAGACTTGCCAAATCTGTCCTCAGGTTCTTCTCAAAGAACCAATGCACCTCTGTCCTAAATTTCTCTGATAGAACTCTCAAAAACTCAGCTCACATGTCCTCTACTAGGACCTATCCAAATCTGCTCACAAGTCCCCACTGAAACCTGTCCAAAACCTGCTCACAAGTCCCCACCAGAACCTATCCAAAACCTCAGCAAGCTCACCAAGAAAAACTTGCTTAGCATGAATCCACAAAGAGAATTGTTAGAGACCCAATGTGATTCATAAACCTCATAGAAGCATAAAGAGAATGTTTAGAGACTCAATATGTTCTATACTTAACTCCCAATCTCAATCTCAAATCTCATAGAAACATAAAGAGAATTGTTAGAGACCCAATATGTTCTATACTTAACTCCCAATCTCAATCTCAACTCAATATCAATCTCAAAATAATAAAATAGATGTAGTATGCTTTTCTCAATAATATGAAACACAACCCAACAATTTCCAACCATGCAATATCTCATATAACAATGATACTTATATTCTTTTCACCAACAACTAGGGTTTCATCATCTCAATGCAAGTAGCAAGACTTACTAACATAAACCCTAGTGCAAAAAATGCTTCCTCTTCCTCAACCAGAATTATGCATTCACCCAAAAATTCATCAATGACTTTAATGCATAAACAATATTCAATATCCAAAAAATAAGATTTACACCAAAAATACCTAGTAGACAACCTTTTCACTCCAAACTCAATTTCAGAAAATATACCATAAACAACATACATGGAAGAAGTTGCCCATACCTTTACTTTTATGAAGAAGGAGAACTCAAAATCTGTCACAACACTAACTCTCAATTTGCCACCAATTAGAGTTAGCAACTATACAATAATACACAATAATAAAGATCAAAATAACACCTTATTTCTCCAACTTAGTAAAAACCACCAGAAGTATAATATACATACAAAGTAAAACCTCTTTACACCTTATTACTCCACATAAACATTAAACATCAATAAAAAAATGTCAAAGAAAATATGATACCTTAACCTTATACCTCCCGCGCATTCACAGCCACTATCCTTTGCACATCGCGACCAAAAGAAAAAGTACCAATGAAGAGAATCAAACTCGGCACCTCTGCCTTCTAGTGCTTTCGCTTAAATGCCATCGTTGTTGGGTCACAAGTGCCCAACGAAGAAATATAGCGCTGCCCTCTCTTTTATCTTCCTTTGATGCCAAGAATCTGGAAAACGTAAACATCTTCCACAAGCCACATGCAAACTGGTGAGCTTTGTCCAAAATGTAAGTCACTGAATGCTTGCATTAATCATCTCATAGCACAGTCTGGAAAAATGTAGTTCAGGTGCAATTGCCAATCCACTAACGTCAAGCAAAAGGTAAGGATGCAGCCCAAGCTCAAATCCAAGTATGCCAAGCACAATTTCCAAGACACAAAACAAGCACAATTTTAAAGATGTCAATCGAAGATTCAAAGACACAAAGCAAGCTCAAATCGAAGACACCAAGCGCTATTTGAAAGATATAGAGCAAATGCAAATCGCAGATGCCAAGCGCAAATCGAAAGATACAGAGCAAATGCAAATTGCAGACGCCAAGTGCAAATCGAAAGATACAGAGTAAACACAAATTGCAGATGTCAAAATTAATTGGGGGTGCTCACTTTAGAAAATCATCCCCACTTATATAACAATTTTTCCTTAACTATTTGACGTCAGTGTTCCTCCAATAATGGCAACATATCGGCGAAGGAATTCTTTTTTCTTCCATCGCTTAAGGGTTGAAAGACCCTTTAATAATAATTAAAATAATAATAATTATTATTTTATTAATAATAAATTAAACTTGGACCTTTGACAAAGGTTTGAGTTAATTTAATTATTAATAATAAACATGGACCTTTGCATTAAGTTAAGCTTGGTTTTAATAAAAACCCTTTAACATAATGAAGCTTCTCAAGATATTCTTGACATCACACTCTTTTGATATCAACACAAAAATGCCTTTTGATATCAATGACAACTTATCCATTTGAGCAAAGGCAAAGTACCCAAAGTACCCAAAATTGCCAACAAACTTAATGCTAAATTAGGTGAAGTTTTGGATCCCTTGGTCTTTGTAGTGTAATCTCTTTCTATCAGTATCTTTGGACCTATGACAAATAATTAAAATGTTGTCATGCTAATGTGTGAAAAATTATTTTTAGCACCATAATATGGTAATAAGTTGTGCATGGATTCTATTGGGGGCCACTTCTATCAAAAGAATAGAACATTACATTTTCTGTCATTTGAATTAAATTGTATTCAGCTTGTAATTTTATTAAAGAGACTCTTCATTTCTCATCCACATGTCAAGAAAGTCTATAGATACATGTGTTGATCACTTGGTCACTTGGTGTATGCTTTTTAGCAAGCACACAAATAGGCACAATAAAGTTTTAATAGTTTTTTGGTAGGTCAAATGTGATATTGTAAGTATATATGTAACTGCTTGTGAAGAACACAAGCTTATACTGAGAGGGAGGGGTGAATAGTATAAGACCACTTTTTACTTTTCTTTACCAAACAATATTATGCGATAAATCAATGGCAATATCAACAACAGTAATCAAAGCAATGCACAAATCACCATACACAATAGAGACACCAATTTAACGTGGTTCATCCAATGTGGGCTAGGTCCACGAAGAAAATATTTCACTAATTTTTTTTCAAAAAATCTCTTGGGAATCCTTCCCTATTACAATTTTTATGGACCTCTGTCCAAAGGGGACAACAATCGCCTAATCAAGTTCATGTATCTCTATCCACAAGAGACACCAATTTCCTTAGTTGGTTTGTGGATCTCTATCCACAGGAGAACTCCTTCTCCTCTGCTCTGGCTAATGATCCTCTAGAAGACTACTCCCTCCACTACAATGGCTTGTGGATATCTATCTACAGAATAATCTATCCTCACTCAAAATATCTTTACTGTCACTGCCTTGGCTAATGTATCTCTATTCACTAGAGACTATTGTCCTCTACTTTGTCACCTCCAAAGCTTACTCTTAGCTTTTTTTCAAATTTGCACTAAACATAGTCCTTCGATCTATCTCAATCTACACTAAACATAGTCCTTCGATATAGCACAAATATGCTCAATATATATATCTAATTTACACTAAACACAGTCCTTCGATCTAGCACAAATTTTCTCAATATCTATCTTCAAATCTGCACTAAAAACAGTCCTTCTATCTAGCACAAATCTGCTCAATATCTATCTATGATCTATCTTCAAGCCTTAAAACAAATTTTGACTCTATCATAAATCAACGTTGCTAGATCTACCCCAAACCTTAACTCAAGGTTTTAATAAATCAATCAATCAACTCTGCTCACAAGTCTACTCAAAGACTTACCTCAAATTTGTCCACAAGTCCTCTCTAGAACTTGTCTAATATGCTCAACAAGTCTTCACCAAGACTTATCTCAAATCTGCTCAACAAGTCCTCACTAGAACTTGTCCAATATAATTGTAAGCTTCCATAAAAGAACACATAAATCTGTCCTTAAGTCCACTCTAGGACTTACTCAAATATTCTCTCAAGATTTAACAAAATCTTATTCAACTCAACTCAATCTATCACAAAAAATGTCTTCAATAACACAAACAAGCTTCACACAGAATCTTGTTTAACTCATAGAAACATATATAGAATAGTTAGAGACTCAATATGTTACTCATTCATAACACTACTCAATCACTTTTAAACTCTCTTCCTTAAACATGAAAACATATAGATAATGGTTAGAGATTCAATATGTTTTAGACTCGCAAAAACTCAATCACTTTCAATCTCTCTTCCAAATTAAATCAAAATATAGAACAATTTGTTTCATAGAAATTGAACTATCACTCCAACACTTCCAATAAACTAATATCAATCAACTCCACTCAACCAATCACTCAATGAAAGCTTAGTCAACAATTCTTATTAAAGAAACCTCATATAACAATGATACTCATGATCTTTCACAAACCCTAGTTCAAGATAGTTCTCAACTTCACATAACAATGATACCCATGATCTTTCATAAAACCTAATCAATCATATGAAAGCTTACTCAATGTTTCCAATAATACTTATCAAACAATATTTCTAGTATCAACTTTCATTCCAAAAAAACCATATCAATCAATATTGGATATCTCAGAACCAAACTCAACAATGCTCATCAAACAATCCTTTTCACTTCAACTTAGCATTCAAAATATCCAACAATGTTTCACTCGCAAGGAATATATGCCCATACCTTTTACTTTATGGAGAATGAACTCAAACCTATATTAATCACAATCACTTTCTTTGCCAATCTCAAAGGTTAGATAACATGAATCTATCCTTAATATTTTCTTTCAAAAATATTTCACCAAGTCAAAATATCAAAAATCAACTATACCTTATTTCTCCTTTCAAATCAATTTCAACAAAACATCTAACACCCTTGGCACACCTTATTACTCCTTTTATAAACTTTAACCACTCAAAAATCAAACACAAAAATAAAACTTTGCA
Source organism: Wollemia nobilis (assembly GCA_028583015.1). Lineage (NCBI taxonomy): Eukaryota > Viridiplantae > Streptophyta > Pinopsida > Araucariales > Araucariaceae > Wollemia > Wollemia nobilis. The sequence continues at coordinate 571,975 of JAQPPZ010016911.1, read as the reverse complement.
TACCCTTTTATCTCCCTTGTATAACTCATAAACCCTTTTAAATATGCAAATTTCAATTAATAAAACTTTAGGAAATTAAAAAATTAATTTCCACCTTTGTAATTTTTGGATGCAACATTAAACCTTAGTAATTTGAGTGAATACCTTATTCAATCCATAAAAAATGCCTCGGTGGGTTTCAAACATGCAAACTTCTCCTTCCAAGCACCTTTGCATAGCACGCGCCCACCAAGTGGGCTACGTGCCTCCATGCAAAGGAAAAGGTAAGCGTCTTCCCTTTGTTCCTCTCCGACGGTGAAAACTAAAACCTTATCCTCTTGTAAAATGAAGACCATGAAAATCAAACCCTTAACATTACAACTGGGAACGTCTTAGCACAGCCCTTGGCTGCCAACCGCACTACCCAACACCTTGCAATATAAAGTGGGCTCCCCACTTACTTGTTTCTAGATCAGCCTCTTTAATGCTTGTAAAACACATGTGATTCTCCTTTTTACCTTGCACATAAATTTCTATAGCATTCAATGGATCACATGGATAAAGTTTTGAAATAAAATGTGCCCCTTTTTATATGCAATGTGCCATGTGCTCAAAATGTCGACGATCTTAAAATTTAAATTTTAATTTGAATTAATTAAAACTTTGTGTCATTATAACCCTAACCTTAGGGTTATTTAAATTAAATCATAAATTAATTTATAATTAAATTATTATAATTAATTTAATAACTCTTAGAGTTAATCAAATTAAGTTATAAATTAATTTATAATGAAATTATTATAATTAATTTATAATTAATTTAAATCTTTAGGTCTTGACCTTAGACCTTTAATATTATAATAAAATATTATAATATTATTTTTCTTGGGCCTTCCTATTACTCTTTAGACCTCATATGACTAGCTTGAATATTATAATAAGAGGTATTATAATATTATTTCCCTTAGGCCTAGAAGCACTCTTTCTCTTGCACTGCTTACTGAAACTAATTCATGACATCATTCCTTTTTCCCTTCTCACAGAAATTGACTCTTGATATAAATGATAACAAAACCTGCTCATATTTCCAATAATATTCCCCTTTGTAATTGATGGCAACCCATTTACCTTTTATCATTTCCTTTACCTCTTTCTTTTCTGCTCCCCCTAAGAAACTGCTCCCCCTGACTGAATGTTCTCCCCCTAACTCAAATCTCTCCCCCTTTGTCATAAATGGCAAAGGGTCACCTTTGGGGCTTAGGACTAATAATAAGACTTTTAGATTAGCCCCTCCCCCACCTCCTCTTGAGGTGGTTAATTTTTGGGTGGGAGTATTTCTACTCCCATCATGCACTGATCTTTGCCTTTGTCAACTTTCTTCCTCAACTGATCTTTATGATTCCTTTGACTGTTCTTGTTCCTGATTGTCTCTAGAATTTTTTGTCTACACCACTTTGTTGTATGTTCATTATTATTGCACTTATAAAACTTAATGTTGTTATTCCTTAAATATGCAAATATTTTGGGGTTTATCTTGATGAAACCATATCCATTCCTATCATGAACCCTGCAAGCCTTGTGCCCAAACTGATTAAGAGTATCAATACCCTTGAAAAAGTTGCATGTTTCTAAAATTCCTATATTCCTGTCTTCCATGTGTCTTGAACTATGTAGCATTGTGACCAAACCTATGACATTATAAGCATTGTCCATTGAAACTACCTTGCCTTGACCCCATTGGTCTCTTAGTCTCTTTTACTTGTGTTGCTTCATGTTCCATTTGTTCCTCATTTGTGCATTGTTTCTTTCCTTGTTGAACTGTCTATTGTTCAACTCATTCTCAGAAGTCTCACTATATCTTACACTCTCTTATTTTGAATCTTCTTCTTCTTTGGATATTGATATTGACTCCTCACCTTGTTTCTTTTGTACCTATTCAAAACAAGATCTGTCTTATTTTATGTAGGTTTTTGTGTCTTGATAATCTTATCCAATTTTTTGATCTTATCCCAAACCTGTGTAGCTTATATTTAGACTCTTTTACTTCCTTCCTTAGTGAAGCTATCTCATGCTCTAAATTTTCACATTCCAAAACCTTAGCTTCTAACTTCTCTTTGAATTTCCTTGTCTGAGCTATTGAGTTAGATCCTCTATAAGCTTTCCTTTCTCTTAATCACATTCTTGAAATTTAAGCTTGATTTTTGAGTTCTTCTTTATTACCTCTCTTAATGCATCAAAGGCATAAATAATCTCACCCTCAATATCAACTTCTCCTTTCTCTAATTCTTCCTCTATTTTTTTTCCTTTAGGATCATCTTCATTCCTTTCTTATTTATTTCCACTAGAAGTACTCCCTTCTTCTTCTATTTCCATAAGAATATTTTCTTCTCTTGGACCTTCACTAGCATCTTCATATTCATCTTCACTAAAATAGAATCCACTCCTTGTACAACTATCTTCAAGATGACCAAATTTACCACATCTAAAACACTTGAGAATCATTGGTGTCCTTTTTCTAACATCATCTTTTTCTTTTGCTAGAAATAGAATTGTGTCTTGTTCATTACCTGAGGACCTGTCGTCACTATCACTTGAACTCTTACTTGCCTTGTTTGCATCTCTTCTTATGCCTTTGGAAAAACTTAATTTCTTGTGTACTTCTTCTTTGCATGTTCTTTATAGCTCATTATTCCATTCTATCCTCATGATTGTTGGAAGTCATTAATATAAATCTCCTATAAAGTTTCCATGAAGGAATACAAGTGTTCCACTCGAGTTCTTAAAAATATTAAAACATATATTTGTTCAGCATTTCTATAAAAACCATAGAAGGAATGTGCACTCAAAAGACCACATAAATCTATAGAACCTAATAAACTATACATTGATAATTATATTGCTTCTTGGATTTTTTGAAGTCTTATAAACTAGTTCTATATAGTTTATCCAAAAATTAATATATTACAAGTATTTAAAAATTTACAATTAGCAAAACAAATTAAATATATTATCATTATTCATCGCCTTATAATCTAAAATTTTAATTTAACTACCAAAGGAAAAATCATTCATTAAAGTAAGTATTAATATAATTAGTTTTAAAAAAATCAAACTTATTAAACAAAAGCTGATAATTTAAATGAAAAATAGAAGATAATCATTTTAATATGTTACATATCAAAACAATTAAGTGTGGTTATAGATATGGTTTAGACAGTTAGAATATAATAAATAAGAAGAAACTTGATGTGTTTTGGGCTTCTATTGTCCCAAACTTTGTAATAGTAGCTAACTATACATACTTAAAATAATTGAAACAAAAGAATCTGGTTTGCATTTTGAATTTAATCCACAAATGTTAAAATTCATTATTATCATGTGATTTGTAATTATATTGGCTATCTAATCTAATTTCTTGGATTAAACAAAGTTTATATTTAAAAAAATTAGTACCACTTGGTTCTTTCTTAATTACATAATCAAAGATAAAATGTCATAAATGTTTAAAAAATTAACTATGGTATTTGTAACATTAGCTCTTTATCTCTATTACTATAAATAAAAGAGAGTTAAAGCCAACCAAGCTATACAAATTTTATTTTAGACTACACCATTTTATCTATTATTTCTTGAAAATATTCTAGAGCATATTGTGTCTTGTAGCTCATCATCCAATCCAATCCATCTATGTTATAATATGGATAACTGTCAAGTTTGTGATACATAAATTCTAAGGTCAAAGTGATTGTTCCAATACAAAGTACCTAACAATTAATTGTTCTCAAATAGGGTGTTTATTGCATTGCATGTTTTCATCCTTAATTATTATATTTTAGTTAATTTATATATTACATCAAAGTAGAACCACCTATTAGCAAATACAAATATTAGGTTATAATTACATGTTTTGTCAAGTATAAAACTTTATCCACACATGTAGAAGAATCCAAGGAACACAATTAACAGCAAGAAACTTGAATTGATTTAAACTTACATGTGAATATTGGCATCTCATCAAGTAAACAATCATATCGCTTTGAAATCTCTTTTTTAGAGTGAAGTATAAGATTAAAATATGCTCAATGATTTCTTGAGAATCCCTTTTTGTCTAGGTAAAATATTTCATTCTTGATGGAACCTGTAGTTTTAATTTTGTTTTGATTTTTGATAATACATTTTATATGTTCGTTTGTATTTTTTAATTCCATTGTTTATCCTTTTTGAACTGATTTGGCATTCGAGATAAGATTAGTTGATAATTTAAGAAGATATAAAACATAGTCTAGCACAAAATCAGAGAATGGTAAATTAGGTATTACTTTTCCAGCTTCTTGAACATGATAAATCTTATCATCTACAATTTTTAGTGAAATATTGTTTTTCATTTCCAAGGATTCAAACCAATCTAAAATTTTAGTCATATGACGACTGACACCTGAATTTATATACCAAACATCTTTTTTCTCTTTGTATTTTTTGATTAGATTCACATGATGCTATTTTACATCCATGATGAGAATTTTGATAAGCTCTTTTATGATCTCGCCCATTGAATTCAAAAGATTCATTTTGATAGAATTTGCTATTTTGACATCTTTCTCTCAGAAAGTATGGTCTTGTACTTAGAGATTTTCTCCTATGATGTAATGCTCATGTTTTCCTATGTCATTTATCTATTTTTCAAATCTATTAATTCCTTTGAATTTGAAATCCTTTTTACTCCAAAGTTTAATCAATTGCAATTTCAAAAATCAATACCTTTCTCAAAAATAAATTTGCAAATTTAAAATTTTCAAAATTTCAAATTCTTTGAAGTAGCAAACCTTTTATCTACCAACTAAATTTACAAATTTAAAAATCTTCAAATCTCAAATTATCTAAATTCAAAACTACTAAATCTTCAAATTTCAAAAACCAAAATTTTCTAAATCCTATTTGAAGTAGAAAACCTGATCACCCCAAAATTTAGAAAACTTAAAAATTGAAATATCAATTTACAATATATAGTAGATGTCCTTATATCTCCTACCTAAATTTTCTTTTTCCAAAATTTTGTATTCCTTTTAGACACCACTTAATTATTAAATTTCCTAAGATTCAAAACTTTAAATAATGCATCACTTAGGACTTTAATTAATCAATCAATAAAGGTAATGTTACTAACTTTAATATCCACCTTCCAACATTAAAATAATGGTCACACACTAATGAATGTTGTCTAGGGATGGACGTCATGCCTATTGAAGTAACGCTCAAGCATATGTTACTATGTGTCTTGAATATGAAAAAATTATTGTGTAGGAAAGATTCTTCCTTGACTATTTCTTTGCTTTCAAAGCTTTCTCATGCTCATCTATACCATATTGATTCTCATGAGGTGCTACTTTATCCTTAGGAGGCACTCTATCAAATCGAACTTATTCAAGCTACTTTATTAGGTCCAAATAGAAATTTTATGACATGCTCTTCTAGATCATACTCATATTTTCTAGTTGCTTTGGATTACTTAGTCATGGTCCTTAGGTTCACTTAGTCATTGGTCACTCTGGTTTACTTATCCACTAGCTCCTCATGTTCACTTAGTTGCTTCAGTCGGTTTTAATCTATTGTATGCTTACAATGGATATTTTGCTAAGTTTTATGTGCTCTATGGTATGCCATAGATTACCTAAATTTCTTAGGCACTTGGTTGCTATTATATTATACTTACTTTGGCTCACCTTGCTTTCTTAATAGTTCACTTTGCTTGCTTTCTTTCCTTAAACTCTTACATTCCTACCTTGCTACTTTTGAAAAATATATGTATATTTTTAAAAATAATCTTTCAATATTTTGTAGAAATCCTTAATGCTTTTTGTTTCTTCTTTCTACTTTACTCAGGATATTTACACAAGTTCTCTCTTCCTTTATATCTCTTCTCTCTCTCTGAGAGGTTCTAGGCTAAGTGATTCAATATATTTCTTTTTTTTTTTCCTTTTTTATTTCTATGAGATTATTCTCTTTTTTCAAGAATCCAAATTACTATCAAGGTGACTTTGAATGTTCCCTCACATTTAAATTTATTCAGAGTTGGCCCAATTGATATTTTTTGGTTGAGTCCTTGCCTTCATTGATTTTTCTTGAACCGATAGGATAGACCCTAGCATTTAAATCAAGGCAACTTTTATTTGTCCTATCAATATATCTACTCTCCAAGCCTTTGAATGGATTCCTAGTCTTCACTTCATTTATTGTGGAAAGAGCCCGACTGAGGACCTTAATCAAATATCAATATATTGATTAATATATAAATTTAAGATTTACAATAATCACATCGAATACTTCATTTGATGGTATCAATAGAGAATACTTGTAGATCTAAATATGACAATGGCTTTGATACCACTATTGGATTTTAAGTCATATTATCATAGGTCCCAATAGAATATCACAAGTCCTAATATTCTTAATCAAGAGTAGATTTAAATATAAGAGAAATTAAAGTAAATATTGGCTAATATAAATAATCATAGAATTCAAAATAACATCAAATATGAATGTAAATGACCAAAATCATTCAAATAATAACATGGATAATACTTACAATAGAATTGATCAAAATATATATACATGCTTTAATATTATCAATGCTTGATGTGGTGATTTTAGACCATTTTCCCAATTCCATGTATGGAGCTTTGTCTCCATAATATAAACATAGAAAGGTGACTCTTCAATACTTGACTATTGCACTCCTCACATATTTAGGAGTTGCAACCTTTTCTATTATTTACATAAGATAAGACTCTCATGTCCTTTGGATTCTCATCTTACCACTTGTATACAAGACTCTTGACTCGCTACTTACAAACTTGAATCTATGACAATTGCACACTTCTACATGATACTTATACTTGTACATGCACATCTAATACATAAAACTTGTGCACATCCTCACATTACATATTTGCACACTTAATTACATAACACTTGTTCACATTCTCTCATTACATACTTACATGAAACTTGTGCATATCCTGCACATAGACACTTACATAAAGGAAAATATAAATCACTTATCTAAACTATAGCCTCAAACTCTATTCTATTATTTATATGTGTACCATATGTATCATGGGAGTACATTTTCATGTACCAAATAATGTAATGTTCCTCAAAATCGTATAGAACTAATATATAATTGTGTTCCATAAATTATTGCACAACTCAAACCATAGGCTTTAGAGACTTCTATGTTTTTTGTTTGCCACCAAACTATAGAAGTTCCCATGAAGCTTATCCAATTTAGTCTCTTCCAAACTGTGATAGACTCCATGGTCATCTTGCAAGTGACCATTAGGTCCTAAAATTCCCTTTGCAATCATTATATTCCACCAAGAAGAAGCAACATTATTAGTCAAAGTACTTGCACTATTTCTTGGATTTGAAGAGGAAGAGTCTTTCAATTGTTGTGGCCCAAAGTAATATCCTTGCCAATATCCACTCCCATAAAGGTAACATATACTTATTTATTATACGATACACTCTCCTCCTAAATTATTGATTGCTACTCTTCAATTGACCCCATGAACTTAGTTGTTGTTATCATATTCTTACCACCATTATTTTGCAAATTTCCACCCATAATAATACCGCTTATAAGAGTATCCAAACCCCTCACTACACCACAAAAGGGCTTTAACGATGACTAAAATAAGGCATTTTTTTACGATGATAAAAAACTACCCTAATAGATCCTAAGGAATGATTTGTAACCACCCTCTTAGGATAACTTCCCTCTTAGGGCCACCCTAAGAGGGCAACTATAAACCGCCCTTGTAGGATTAAGACAACAATTATAAATTACCATCTTAGGGATCATACTAAGATGGTGATTATAAATCGTCGTATTAGGGTGATCTATAAACTGCCCTCTTAGAGGAACCTAAATTTATTTGGGTGCCCCAATAAGGGTATTTATAAATCACCCCCTTATCCTTAAGAGGGTGGTTATAAACCACCTTATTAGAGGTGATTTAGTTTTTTTTTAATAAAGGGCTTAAACCCTCGTGCGATGACATTATTGTTTCTTCAAAGCTTCATGAATAGATAGTCCATTTACCTTAGCTACTAAAATCTCCATACCGTACCTTAGCTACTGCAACCTCCACATCATGCATACAACCTCCACACCATGACTTAGCTAGTACAATATCCACACCATGCACACAACCTCCACACCATTTCTTAGCTACTGTAACCTCCACACTGTGCACACAACCTCCACACCATGCCTTAGCTACAACAACCTCCACAATATGCACACAACCTAGGGCTCCCAGGATTTTATTCATGTTCATTTTTTGGTTGGGTTTTACCCTCAAATTTCTATGAAACTTTTAGGGATCCCAAGATTTGATTCGTGCTATTCATTTTTTGGCTAGGGTTTGCCCTAAAATTTCTCAAAAACTTCTACTAATTTACCCAAAAATGGTGAGAGATGAGGGTCTAAGTCGAAGGCACTAGGGTTATGCATAGTGGCTAATCATAATTAATTAATGAATATTTTGATTTTTGAAATTTGAAATTGGCTAATATTGGGGACCCTTGATCGGGACCCCTTAGCCCAAATATTTTGGGTAGATTTACCCTAATTTTATAATAATTGGACCATTTTAAGTTTAAATGTCCAATATTACCCCTAATAATAGGGGACCTTTTCACCTTGAAATTATAAAGAAAATTATATTTTAAAACTGATTCGCCACATTTTTATAAATACATTTTAGGGCCAACCCCTTATGCATAACCCTGGAAGGTACATAATAGGTCATGAAGATAAATTTAATACTGGACGAGACTAGGTTAGTTAGGTTCAGTAAATTTTGCATTACTTCAGGTAGTTTTACAATTAGGATTTAGAATTTTTTAGTTTGTAATGTTGTGTTTACACATGATATTTGTAAAATTTAGGCCACTTGTCATGAGGGATTTTAAGGGAGTAGAATTTTCCTTTGAAGAAATTGATTTGAGGGAAATTTTGGTGCACCATACATAGAACCCAATAGCCTCAGATGAGCCAAATAGAACCCTAGCAATATTTCACTTTGTTCTCGCTTCAAATTTGAGTGCCCAGTTCTCTGCCCACTATGACACTTAGCCACATTTTGTATTTTTTACTAGCAGGATTTTGGACAAACACTTTGAGACCAATAATTTCCTATCTCCCTATCATTCAGTGACAAAATTTAGGTTTCTGCTCGATGTACCATAGAAAATCATTCCTCTTCCCTATTTGACACTTAACACTTTTTTCATGGCCTTGAATTTTTATTTCTACTTAGATTATCAATGGGTAGGGTAATAGGTTCTTGTTTTACCACCATGCTCCCACTACCTATATTACAACTCGTAAATCCTCCAAAAGGGTCCACCAAGGCTCCACTAGATACCAAAAACTCTTCCTCAGCCTCCACCACCCAATGCTCACTAGTTTGGCTCCAAAACTTTAATTTACTAATATCCATCATCTTGTTCATAAAAAGGAAAGAGTGGGTCGTGAATGTGCTCAGACCCTTATCAATGTAAAATGTTTACCAAATGACAACCTTAGCAAGGTTTATAAAACAATTTATTATCATTCCAATTGCCAGGTATTGTAATGCTCTATAATTAGAGAACAATTTGACACAAACCTTTAGATATGATATTGATGTTCCTATTTCATATTGCCATCTAAATATTTTGGTCATATAGAGACAAAAAGTAATTATTGTCTTCCAAAGTATATTTATTAGAGGTAACCATATTGGATGAAGAAGAACAATCACATTTCATATGCTAATCAAAGTTGAGGTTTATAATAAAATAACCCAAAAAATATGTATTACTAACCAAACCAAAATTCAAAGTTAAAATTATAGGTTGGTAGGGTACATGAGTTACAGTAGAGACAACCTATGGTATGAAGTTCTTAAAATCATAGCCTCTACATTTACAATTGCTTTAGATAAACTATCCATGGAATCCTCAACCACATCAATGCAACATCCAAGATCACCCTTTTCATATTCTTCCTTCGACTCAACCATGCATTCATGCACTTGGCTAACCAATTCCTTGCAATCATGAAACTCCATGACCGATTTTTGAGACTGTCAAGTACTCTTCTGAATAAACTTGGTGTATCTCATGGTAAGGTCCAGAGAGGGTGCAACACTTTATATCTATATATATATATATATATATATATATATATATATATATATATATATATATATATATATATATGTGATTATTTTCATCATCCACTCTCCTTTTTAGATGTAATTTTATTTACAAATATTGTTATTTAATATGTAGTGAGGTTGGTTGGTGATAAGAAGTGTTGAGGTAATTTTGTAAAATGTGGATAAAGTTGAGGTTTAACATATAGACACCTAATATTTGAATATGATCAAGGTTGGGTATACACCATTTTTGGAAATGAATTTTTAATAATAAGGTACCAATTTTTTTTTTTTGAGGCTTATGAATGTTTGGTAATCCTCTTTGGATATACAAGTAATATATACAAACTATACAAGTAATATATCAACTACAAAAAAAAACTTATTTATGACAATAATTTATAAATAAAATTTCTTTAAGTATAGCATGTTATGGAATCTTGAAAATAAACTATAAGACTTTGCACAATTTTGTACATTGTAATATGTGTTTAGGATGTTTAAAAAATTTATTATTAGTTTTGATGAGTTGCGATGAAGGGGAAACAACTTGTTAGTTTAAGTTCTAGTTCTACCAATATAACACTTATATCTCAATTTTCTACAAAATTCATTTTGTTAGTTTAAGTTCTAGATCTACGATTTATGTAGATTTAGAAAAATTATGAGATATTTTACATACCCTTACATCTAGTTGTTGTCTGATAGTCCATGTATGAATATTCCTTGCAGAATTACTTTCCAACAAAATTATTTTTATCTACTGGGAATTAAATTATTTTCATAGATTTGATTTATCATTTATTTTTGCAAAGCATTCTTTAATCTAGATGGGGCTTATGTATATGATGGTGCTTGGTAAATTTTTTAAGGCTACCTAGTTAATGAAAATATCCTATTAAAAATGTATACATATGTAAAAAATTTTGTGTCATATCTTTTTTATTTTCATATATTAAAAATATATGTTTTTTTTCTAATGTTGTATCCAGCCTTATCCATATTAGATTTGGAAATTTTTTGGTATCCATATTTGATTCCTTACCAGATATCATATCCATTTCCATCCAACATAGACATTATCATTAAGATCTACCCACAAAGGCACAACCATATAGCACTAACCAAATTTCAATGAGCTCTTTCATGTAAGATATCTAGTTGTGCTTCTAGAGCAACTGTTAGCACATCCTTGATAAATTCAGTAAATTAAGAACCATATATTTCCAAATGAGCAATGAATTCATTTTAAAATATTAGCAGGTTAATAATATTAACATTTTACCACTGAGTTGTTTATATTTGCATTCAAAATATTAAGGGGTTCAAGGCTATGATATGGTCAAGAGCCTTTAGAATTTTACTGAATGAGATAAGATGACCTTAAGAAATTTTAGAGATAACAATTCTTTCAGCTTAGAATTATACCATTTTGCAACCATGTATAACAAAGACATATTTTCAAACCTTGAGGACATCAATAATATTCACAATTAAGTCAGCATTTTAAGTTTTATTTCATCTTGTTCATGACATTGCAATATGAAATCTTATTTCTTTACAAAACAAACTCAGAAATAAACTAATTATTGTAGGACAAAAAAATACACACTCTTCTTTGTGGTTTTAGTGTAAACAGAAATCACCTACTTACTATCTCCATACAAGAAATATCCGCATATCATTATAGATTTGGGATTATATTCTCTTGGTCTACTGTGGTCAATGACACAGGACTAATTAATTAGCAAGTTCTTTTGCTATTTTTTCCATTGTTTCAGATGGTAAGAACCTATTTTCTATGTTTTATTTGTTTAACGATAAATAATAAGGGTGATATATACATAAATTCAAATAATAACAAGATATTTTACTGCTTCCAATCCCTACACAAGAGCAATCAAGTATGCTTTGTTGTTGGTAGTGGTATATTATTTATTTTATCCATTGTATATGACCTATCTTCTTGTATCATTATAAGGTAAATACCACAACAGTTGGAAATCAATTTTCTTGGCTTGCTACAATTTATAAAGTCCATGCATGAATCATTTTATAGTTGGTTATAACTAGGACCTTTAAAACATCATAAACTTTAATTATTGAGAAATAAGCCATACTTCTTTTATATTATAATATCATGCTAAAAGGTTAACCTCATCACAAGTGAATAAGATCAAGAAAAGTGCTAGAATTATTTAGGTTTCTAAATTTACTTTAGAAGCAAGGATTTTGTGGCAAGTAAAAAAGAGAAAATATTCATAGGTATCCATAGAGGAAAAATTCATAAAAATGTTGATATTTATAAGTCATACTAGTGTCTTAAGATGCTCTATAAATCTATAATACACATTTGTGACAGTGATATATGACACTCAAAAAAATAATACTTTTTTATAGGGCTTGTGTAGCATATTTGACCTTTATAAGACCTCTAAAATTATTGTTTGCTTAAATAAATTAAACTTCCAGTAGATTTATAGATACAAATGTAATAACATAGTTGTATTTTATACCTCATACTAAGCCAATATGAATCTAGTGCTACGAGAAAATATCTCCATTCATCATCTATTGGTTGAATTTATTTTTCAAATCAGCAAGCTCTTGGAGTGCCTGTGTTCTTAGATTTCCTACTACTCAATTCACTTTACCAACTGAAGGATTTCTCCGAAACTAGATTATAATTAGCTTTCCTTTTAACACACACTGATGTGCCATTTTAAATCCATGGTCTACGAGTTCTGTAGATGAGAAAGTTACAAATGCTTGGCCCCTCATCCAACCCTCCTACATTAAATTTATGCAAAGTCCAGATTTGGCTTCCTCCACACTTTTGAAAAGGGACCAAAATACGAAGTGTAATTAATACACAATAATATCTTTTACCAAGTTCTTAATATATAAAACAGGAGCTGGAATTCTAGGAGTATAATTCTTAAATATTGGAAGGGCTAGAATCTCAGTAGGAGGCAGCTTGCCAGCTTCTATATAGAAACCTAAGATTTGGATATGATCAAGGTTAGGTATACACCATTTTTGGAAATGAATTTTTAATAATAAGGTACCAATTTATTTTTTTGAGGCTTATGCATTTTTGGTAATCCTCTTTAGATATACAAGCAATATATACAATTTATACAAGTAATATATCAACTACAAAAAAAAAATCTTATTTATGACAATAAGCTAAAAATAATATTTTTTAAAATTATAGCATGTTATGGAGTCTTGAAAAATAAACTATATGAGTTTGCATGATTTTGTACATTGTAATATGTTTTTAGGATGTTTAAAATATTTATTATCAATTTTTATAAGTTGCAATGAAGGGGCAACATTTTGTTAGTTTAAGTTTTAGGTCTACCAATATAACACTTATATCTCAATTATCTAAAAAATTCATTTTTTTAGTTTAAATTCTAGGTCGACAATTTATGTAGATTTAGAATAATTACGAGATATTTTACATACCATTACATATAGCTATCATTTGACAGTCCATGGATCAATATACCTTGTAGAATTACTTTCCAACATAACCATTTTCATCTCCTGAGAATTAAACAAATTTCCACATATTTGATTTGTCATTTTTTTTTTAGAGAATTCTTTACCTTAGATGGGGCTTATGTATATGATGGTGCATAGTGAATGTTTTAAGGCTACCTTACTCCAATGTGATAAAAAATAGTATTTTTTCACAATCAATCCTTTGTTATTTGGTTACATGAGTATTTTAGAATGTCATTTGATAAAATCCATAAGGACTGGAAAAGGATGAGCAAAGAGAGAATATTATGATAGTGCTCGAGGAAGTCACATTGTAAAGTAAATAATAATAATTTTCAAGGTGTTTATCACTTCCTATGTTTCTTTGAGTGTATTCAGTTCATTTCAAATTTTTCTCCTACTAAATTTGATAAAACAAGGGCTTTGATTACTACCAAATGTTGTCCATTAGATAAATGTGTATGGGATTATTTTCTTAATTAGAAGCCTTTGTTCCAAGATTAGTTTAAGAAATTAATTTCAAATATATATATATATATATATATATATATATATATATATATATATATATATATGATTATTTTCATCATCCACTCTATTTTTTAGATGCAATTTCATTTACAAATATTGTTATTTAATATGCAATGAGGTTGGTTGGTGATAAGAAGTGTTGAGGTAGTTTTGTAAAACATTGATAAAGTTGAGGTTTTACATATAGACACATGATATTTGAATATTATTAATATTGGGTATACATTATTTTTGGAAATGACTTTTTTTTGTTGGTAAAAAATTTCATTAAAAGTGGGTTTTGAAAGGGGACCCAAAACCTTTTTACAAAAGGTCAAAAAACCATTAAGAAGGCCAAAGGGCAGACCTTTTGAGAAGTAAAAAGAGCATAGGAAGACAGTTTTTAAGGGACCATCACCAATAGTTATTACGAAATGGGATGTGGGAACAACCGGTACGCAGGAACAATCTGAACGTGGGATCAAACTGGGATGCAGGATCTACCCGTACAAAAAATAAAAAAATCCTACCAACAAGCCCATGAATTAAAAAGGAGAATCCCATGCAAGGAAGGAAATTTTAAAAAATCCCACTTAGGGTAGGAAAAATATAAAATTAAAAATCATGTCCAAAGGAAAATCAAAAAATTTAATCCTACCAAGGAGAAATCAAAAGTTGAAACCACCTAAAAATAAAATCCATCCTGGGAGAGACAACTAGACCAGAGAAAACCATCAGTCAAATTTGTATGGGTCATCCCACCGAAGCAGGGTTGGGACTAACATGTGCAAACAAAAAACTAGAATCCCGCCCATGAAAACTAGAAACCACTACAGGAAAGTGGAAATAGATAAAATTTGAAAATCAAAACTAGGATCCCACCAAAGGATAGCCTAGGAAGGTAGTTCAGGAAGCAAAATCTTGCACAGAGCCTGGAGAATGGATCAACAAGTCTAAGAATATCCACAAGCCATGAGATTTCCTTGCATGTGAGGTTAAGCTACAAGAATAACAAAATAAACCAAAGGATGCAACAGAAATAAAACCACCAACCACAAGTAAAGGGGTGGGAAGATTCCAAGAAATCTGATCTAAAGGATCCATGGGGTGATCAAATCTATAGGTGATAAGAATAGGTCCTCCTCCAATATTGAAATATGCAATTGATGACCCCAAGAAACTAAACAAATAAGAAATACGAGAACCCTCCAACCCCACACATGAATGACTTTGGGAAACAAAATTTGGAAAAACAACAATATAATCTCAACAATAAGCAAAAAGCACAAGGCCCCCTCCAAAGCTGAGAAAGATGCACTAAGAATCCACCATGTGGAATAGATCCAAGAAACCCAAGGAGAATTTTCACTGGAGATAAGGTATGTGGTCCCCCCAGACTAGAAGGATGCAGTGAAAACCTCTCGAGAAGCACAAGGACAAAGTTGAACCCCCATTCCAAATCCATGAAAATATACAACCAAGGAAAATATGGAATCTGACACCAAGTAGAAAACATACACAAAACCTAGAAAATATTTGAGAGTAGCCGAGAAAGAGGACCTCAAAATCTCAACAGGAGACCCAAGGGAGATTCCAGAGATGCACCAAGTCAGGGGCACATGCAAAAATTTCTTAATCAGGCTAGGAATGGAGCAGACAAGTGGATCAGGGACCTCCCAACCAAAGGAGATCATCTACAACATCAGCAATCCTAGAGAGAAGGATATAGGATGTGCCATGAAACTAGGGTAAAACCAAGGGAGGGGGAAGCAAAAAAGCAGAGCGAGACATCCCACGTAGAGCGGTAAGTCTCCTACCTTCCCCCTCGTAGGCCTTGAAAGAAATGAATTTTTAATAATAAGTTACCAATTTATTTTTTGAGGCTTATTCATGTTTGGTAATCTTCTATGGATATACAAGTAATCTATCAACTACAAAAAAAAGATCTTATTTATGACAATAAACTATAAATAATATCTCTTTAAGTATAGCATGTTATGGAGTCTTAAAAAACAAACTATAAGACTTTGCATGATTTTGTACATTGTAATATGTTTTTAGGATGTTTAAAATATTTATTATCAATTTTTATGAGTTGCAATGAAGGGGCAACAACTTGTTAGTTTAAGTTCTAGGTCTACCAATATAACACTTATATCTCAATTGTCTACAAAATTTATTTTGTTAGTTTAAGTTCTAGGTCTACGATTTATATAGATTTAGAACAATTATAAGATATTTTACATACCCTTACATCTAGTTATCATTTGGTAGTCCATGGATCAAGATGCCTTGTAGAATTATTTTCCAATAAACCATTTTCATCTCCTTAGAATTTATTTATTTCCACAAATTTGATTTATCATTTATTTTTTCAGAGCATTCTTTACCCTAGATGGGGCTTATGTATATGATGGTGCCTGGTGAATTTTTAATAGTACCTTACTCCAGTGTGACAAGAAATAATATTTTTTCACAATCAGTCATTTACTATTTGTTTGCATGAATATTTTAGAAGGTCATTTGATAAAATCCATAAGGATTGGAGGCTTAACACAGTCTCATTTCCACAGTCTATAGCATAGGTGAAAAGACTAGCAAAGAATGAGCAAAGAGAGAATATTATGATAGCACAGAAGAAAGTCACATTGGAAAGTAAATAATAATATTTTTTAAGGTGTTTATCACTTCCTATGTTTGTCTGAGTGCATTGAGTTCATTTTCATTTTTTCTCCTACTAAACATGATAAAACAAGGTCTTTGATTACTACCGAATGTTTTCCATTAGATAAATTTGTATGGGATTCTTTTCTTAATTAAAAGCCTTTGTTCCAGGATTAGTTTAAGTAATTAATTTCAAATATATATATATATATATATATATATATAGATATCTTTGATTATTTTCATCATCCACTCTGCTTTTTAGATGCAATTTATTTGGCTCTCATATTTACTCTTGCCTCTATCCTTGAGATTCATTGTATACTCAAATAAATTTCATTATCCAAGTTTTTCTTGGGATTCTTAGTTCTTGATTGTGTACCTCAATAATTTTAACTAGTTCAATATCCTTGAGGGTAACAAAAACTAATGCTAATGGAGATAGATTTAACCATGACTCTTTCTTTTGTTCTTAAACCAGTTATTTTCTTTCAACTGACTCCTCTAGTTTTTTTTTAGCTTACAGTTCTACTTTTTGTTTTAGAAGAGTCAATTGAAAGAAAATAACTAGTTTTAGAACAAACATGTACTAGGTTATGCAAATAAGTTTTTTTTTGCAAAACTCATTGGAATGACAAATATGCATTGAACACATGTTCTACCACTAATGAGTGTCCAATTATCAAATATTTTCAATATGACATCATTGGAATGGTCAATGACGCATATGGGTTGTTCAATGAAAATTGCTCAAAGAGTGGACAAGAACTACAAGATAATGATATTGAGTTCTAATCATTTTTTTCTATTTTCAGAAAACACTAGTAGATAATTAATGGGAAGCCAAGCTAGGAGTGAGGCAAGTTGGTCAGTTAGACACTAGAAGGTAATTTGGTATAAAAAAGAGAGAATACAAGTGTTTCTATGGCATAGGATTAAGAGTATAATAATGCATACATGTTTTAATGTGTTGAAATTAAGGTTTATTGTGTTGAGTGTGTGTTAGTTATAAAATTGATGTTTCATGTTTGATTCTTAGTCCTAGTCCTTAGCAGTATTACTTGATTTATATAGATGGATATTTATGTATCTAACGGAAGTCGTAGGATACCCTCTTATCTCATATTTGATGGTTGGGGTGGGTAGGGATGTTTAGATATATGTCTGTTATATGGAGAGATTAGGTTTTCCATTCACCTATATCTATAAATAAGAATTACACTTGAAATATAATCATAACTAATTTTGCACTTGAAATAAGAAGTTTCTATTCAATTAGAATTCTTACAATCATTTTTTCTATTTATTTATTTTTTACAAACCAAGAAAATACAAAGAAAGAGGTCATAGGTAGTTGAGTTTATCATAATAAATTAGGAGTCAGTGACACACACCTTGCATGCTAGTATGTACTTAAAATTTATAGCGTTGTTCAAAAGTGGTTGACCTAGGCATATTAGAATTGATCATGGTTTTATCATCGACTATGGTGTATTGTAGAAAATGTTGGATGATACTAGCTATGTTGTTTCTTTAATGAGGAAGATAAGGAGGTGACCTATAACATAAATGAATCTGATGCTGAGAATACTTAAAATGAGGCTGACAATGATTCGACTAGTGAATGTACCTAGACCGCATAAGGAATTTCATTATGATGTTGGGTTACTCGTTGTTGTCATACTATATGACATTAAGATGTTTGGATGGTGTCACCATTATAGGTGTTGATTCCAGGTCATCACACACTTTTAACACTAAATATCATAGAAAAAGAGGTCCAACAAGATGTGCAACAAAGTCAAGCAACACATATAGGGTGGAGATCATTTGCAATCTAAATGGACAACCCGTAGGTCCAAATTATATTATATTTTCATCGTACTTGTGGGTGATTATGAGGGATATTGTCCCTATCACCCATACATACTGGAGATAAATCCTAGTGGAAGTTAAAAAATAGTTATGGACACTCGTTACGGTAACTTTCTAGCAAATGTAGTTCATAGCTAGTATCCATTTTTTTAAATACTTATATAATTGTTGCATCTAATAAGATATTTGTGTGATGTAGCAAAAATATATCATTTTAGACACAATAAATAAATGTATCTTTGCAACCATGGGCAAGAAATGGCATGAATATAAGAATTGACTTGTAAAAACCACTATGACAAGTATGATAATGATAAATATAGAATTGTTAATCCCCCATCTTGTGTATCACAAAAATATTGGTAAGCCTTTGTGAATGGTAGGAGCAACACTGAGTTTAAGGTAAGTACCAATCAATCTACTATGGTAGTTCATATCATTGTTATGTTCATGTGCATTTTTTTGACCTTGCTCTCCCAAATGAATTAATTATATATTGGTTTCTTCATTGTATTGTAGGTGGTGAGGCAAAGGAACAAACAAAATAGATCTCACCAATCCATCACACTTGCAGTCAATAAAGATATGATCAATTGGAGCATGAAATGGTATTCTATCATACTCATCCATTATGTGATAAACATAGCTATATTTTTATCATATGACTTATCCCCATGTATCTCCAACTATATATATTGTAGAGGAAGATCCAACCAAATACGGAAACTTGACTACCAAAGGCAATTGTGTGGATGGGAGCTCATAGAAAGAAGGATGGGGCTCTTGTTTCACCAAAATTTGTAGATACAATCGTAAGTCACATTCCCTTGGAAATAGCAATACGTTGATCTTCAAACCATTGTTATATCAATTGGTTTTTTAACATGTTACCTATTAACTATGCATGTGATGTTACCATAAAATATTGGATGATGAAATATCATATACAATATCCATAGATAAATCTATTAAATATGATGCTCTTACAAATTTTTTAGGAGCTAAAAGACTAGATCGGGTTTGGGGTGTCGACAAAGGAGTTTCGCCAACTACTCTATTTTCTAGTGAAGGTTACAGAAGTTGCACTAGATGCAAGAGCATATGATAGAGAAGGAGCAAAAGTGGGAAGAGAAGCTTGTAGAGAGAGAACAAAATATGGAAGAGAATTTTTTAGAGAGATAAAAATATTTATGAGATTTTGACATGGCTTGCATAGCTAGAGGTGTATCAATTTTTTCATAATTGCATATTTGAAATGTTTATATGTTGCACCCCTAAAGTTGTAATGATCCCTTGCATATAATTTTATAGGCAACATCACTAAATGTGATGCAGGAGAATACAATGGTTTAAGAACAATATTTCATCACCAAAAATAAAAAAATTGCATTTTATCTTTTGGTTGTAGGTTTATTTAGTTGTTTTAAAGTCCATGATGACACTTGAGAGGTGTAATTCAGTCCAAGGACCAAAAAAGCAAAAATTAGTCACTAACTATTTTTAGTAACATTTTTAGAGATATTAAAGTTTTTGTCTCGAGAAATCCTACCAATAAGGTTTACAATAAAATTAGAAGACCATAGAGGCCCCGAAAAAGAATGAAAATTTTATGAAATGATATATGATTTAACCATTGTAGATCTCTTTGCAATATTTCCAATGATATATTATAATAGCCAATCGAACACCGAGTCAAAAGTTATAGTTTCAGGAAGTGCCACCAAAATTCAAATTTAGGTAGGAAAATGAAAATTCAAATTTCAAATGAATATCTTCCTGGGTGGGAAAAGGGGAGTTATGCTTTCCAAAAATTTCTATGGAATTTATTAAAAGGGGGAATAGGGATCACCAAGCGCTATTTGGTATGACAGATCGTGGCTCCAGCTTGCAGATTTCCAATCGATTTTTGTTGTGATAAAATCGACCTTGTGGTCATAGCATTGTAACTCTAATTATGTATTTCCATTTCATTGAAATAATATCAGATGTTGTGTTTCTTCTAAATTTTTCTATGATTTGAGTATTGTGTGAATGTTGGGTGGAGTAGCCCTTCACCAACATGCTACCCCTACAAGTGGACACAACATTGGTGGTGGTGATAAAGGTATAGGCAACTGTTAAATACCTTCTACGCTAGAGTCATTAATGGTATGACTATTATTTCAAGTATAAAATGGTTGACTTATTTTGTATTGTACGCTATGCAGTGAATTTATCTGGGCTATTGATTTTCCATGTAAGGACTAAAAATGACATCTATCTCTCAAACTGAGATAAGGGAATGCTACTTGACTCAGATCCATAACGATAACGTAGTGGTTGAGGGTATGGTGATTAGTACTAACCTTGAAGACCTTATACATGGTCAAAATTTGGGTGAAGGTTATTACAAATTCAATGTGCATGTCATCCATAAAGAGGAAACAATATTGTATAGAAGGAATGCTGAAATGGCCATAATGAAGGATTTTATGGGCTCCTTCATTGCCTAGCCTATATAAGATATTGTTTAAAAATAAATTATACCATGTTGTAGAAATATTATATGATGCTTTGAATTAACATCTAATCAATGATTACAAAATATATTGCATTCTATCCATTTACTTATTCCTTAGTGGTCTATTTGCATAACTGTTATTTTATTTTCATTTAAGCTTGCATTGAATTAAGTGTTTTCGTAGTTGAATTTGGTTTATGTAGTTGTTTATTAGTGTTTTGTTCTTCCCTTTTCAAAGGGATTTATATTATATTTATGGATAAAATCACTTCTACTCTATATTTGATGTTAATGGACATCTAATCTAGGAGTGAGGTGAGTAGGTATCTTGAGCATGAGGTTGGCCAATCAGATACAAGAAGGTAATTTGAGAAAAAAAAAAGAGATAATACAAGTGCTACTAGGGAATAGGATTAAGAGTCTAATCATGCATGCATGTTGTAATGTATTGAAAAGAAGGTTTATTGTGTTGAGTGTGTGTTAGTTATAAAATTGATATTTCATGTTTGACTCTTAGTCCTAGTCCTTAGTTAGTAGTAGTACTTGATTTGTATAGATGGATATTTATGTATCTAATGGAAGTCTCATGATACCCTCTCGCCTCATCTCTGATGGTTGGGATGGGTAGAGGTGTTTAGATATCTACCCGTTATATGGAGGTCTCAAGTTGTCCATATGAGTTTGCTTTGAACTGAGTGTTTTTGTAGTTGATTTTGATTAATGTAGTTGTTTATTAGTGTTTTTTTCTTCCCTTTTCAAAAGGGTTTATATTATATTTATAAATAAAATCACTTCTACTCTATATTTGATGTTACCTATTTTAGTTGTTGACATTTGTCTTTGAGTGACTCGTTCATAGCCCTTGTGTTCTCTTATGTTGCTTGAAGATTATGGAACTTTGTCTAATAGAGGTTGTGACAAGATGATGCTAGAGCTGAACTCATTCAAGCAATTTTGGTTTAAAATGCTGCTATTTTTTTTTTTTTAATTATAAAACAATGGTAGTATTTTCACACAACAGTGATGAGAATTTTTTACAAATGTTCCTATTTTTCCTATGAAGAAATTTTGGATATGAAATTGATAGTGTTTGAGGGAAGATATTTTGGTCATAAATTTAACCAAAGAACGGAACACCTAGGGCTATCATTGTTTCAAAATCCATATCTCAAAAATTTGTTATTTCTTCGTTCATTTCTAAATTGCAACAAATGAATGATTAAATTAAACATGTACCCCAAAATTCTATATTTTGATTTAGTTATCTGATAGTTTATGTTCTATCGGATGAATTTTAGTCAACTGGTGAAACTTAGAGTATATAGCACTGAGGTAGTTCTCCAATGTAAATATTGTTTGTTCTTTACTAAATTTCAATGATAGGCTTATTTTTTTTATTTTTTATTTTTTAAATTACATGGTGGAATTGGTAGTTGCCCCGAATTCGAGTAGGTTGTTTGGCTTTTATGGCCACCACAGTATTTTGCATTGTCCACACCATAAGTTGCCACACAGTTCTTCATGCAGTCCACCCCTATAACCACCATGCCATAATCATTTTAAACCTTTGACACTGCTAAATTCACCAAGAAAAGGATAATCATTCAGTATGACAAGGCCGAAGATTTGAACCTTGGAACTTTGCCCGCCTTACGAGGCTTGGTCGAACTAATTGGTCTACACCTCGGACCTTTCAATGATAGGATTATTACAATATTTCCTTTTATGTTTAGAAAGATGAACTATTTGTAATTTTTTGTTGACAATAGTTGATGAATCTTATTTTTGTATAAAAAAATCTTTAAAAGACCCTAATTTTTACTTTTGTAATTTGTAATTTAGAATCGGTGTTGGCTTCAATGTTAAGTGTGGTGTTATTAATGGTAATGATAAAAGACTAACACTATAATATGTAATTCCAAAACTAACACCTAAAAGGGACTTTAACATTGATGAAGAATTTTAGACTGAGTGTCTTAATCATTATAAGGAAATGGTGGTTATATTGTGAGGAAATCCTACCTAGTCTTGATATATGATACTAATTATCACAATCATTTGGTTGCATATTCTTGCATTTTGTTTGGAACTTCATATTTATTTCATTCTTAATACATTATGTCCTCACTACAAGGTATTAGTCCTAGAGAGTATTTTATAGGGATGCCTTGTGGTATGGAAATTTATTTACTGCTACATACAAGGTGATGGAATGATGAGAAGCAAGAAGAATTTAATTTTGCAATTTTTTTTAGAATTTTAAGATATTTGTTTTTAGGCTTGAAGAACTTTGACATGTTTTTGCATTTTCTTAAGAAGAAATTATCATGTTTTATGTTAGATGGATTGAACAAAACCTGTAAGTGTATCTTTTTTATCTTTATATTTTTGATAAACTTACCTATGGACTTGTTATTATGTTCTTGTTTGTGGTATTATTATAAATCACATTACTATTTGGCCTAACTTCTAGTCCCTATAACATAGATTGTCTCCTTTATATTTTTTCCAATTGCAGGTATGTGTTGTTTTTCTATCTGCTGGTCAATATACTTTGAAGCAACATAAACCATAGTTTCTTACTTCTTATTTAGGACTGCTTGACCATATGTCAGGATCTGGTACTATTATTTTGGCTTGTGAAAATCAAAGGCTTGAGAAAATAATGTTCATCAGGATGCTTCTATCCTAGAACATGATAGTATGTTGCATGTGTTGTTTTTCGAATTTTTGAAGAACTAATATCTATGTTCCATTTACAAAGAGACCCTTTTGGGTAAGAGACCACCTGAAATGATGGTTGAAAGAGTCTGTACACTGCTGGAGCTCTATATTTTGCATCGAAGGAGTTTATGATAATGCTAATTGATGCAGAGGAATCAAACAATGGTCCAAGGTACATCATAAAAATATATTGAGTTATTGAACATTCCCTAGAATTGTCATGATTTTGTTATTTCTTATCTTTGGCTATTAGCCAATTATGTAGGAATCATGTCAACTATTCTATTAATTGAAAAAGAGAATAAACTATTAAATTCTTCTACATTATAATTTTTATATACATAAAATATTGAAGTTTGAAGTTTGAATACAAAAAGGTGGAGGTGGCAAGAATAGAACCTATGACTCTTTATTCAACTTTGTAATAGACAATAATTTTGTTTGCCAGCATAAGCCATAAATACAAAATCATCACAACACTGGCATCAATTTTAATTCTTAGCAGCTTTTGGACATACTAATATTCTCCATGCTTTTGCTAAGTTCCATTTTGATATTGTCAAACTAGACTGTAAAGTTTGTGCATCATGTAAAACTTTATTTGTTCAATGTATGTTCTTGTTCCACATGACTAGTTCACATTCCCTTCATAATAGTATTTATATTTTTAGGTTTTACAAGTATATGTCCATAAGTAGGTCCTACAAACTTATGGTTACAATCTTAAAATTGTTGAGGTAGCACTCATTAGATGTGTAATGGAATTTCACCTCACACCCCAGTTTGTACATCATGTATGAGTTTACAAACATGAAAAGGATAAGTGGTTGAAGAAGGAGCATTCGATAATTTGGTTTTAAAAAACTTCAAAATTCCTCTTCAACTGAGGAAGATCTCAGGTCAATGCCTGGAGGATGCTCCACACCATGACCTATACACTAGTCAAGTGAAAGGGTATTACAAAAATTTATGGCAGCTTAATTAGGTACAAATTGAATATAACTAACTTACTATGTTCTTGTCATTATTGTTTGGTATGCCATGAAGTCAATAAAGGGTTTGAATAAGCAAAAGAATACAAGAGAGAAGATATGGCAACTAGTATCAATAAATTTTATTCATTTCATTCGTTCCCATAAATTTTGAACTAATTTTCCTTCATATGAGGTGATGGACATGTTTTTCCTTGTGCAAGTAGTGGAAAACTTAACGTAAGTGAAATATCCTACTTTTGGTGTACAATCATTGTTTATGTTGAGGATATGATTGTACCTTAGGCTTAATTATAAGACTAAGTTATTATTTTATTATTATTTTCTATTCTTGCACTTTGTATTCACGTGAGGCATAGTATGCCAATGTTGGAAATAGTTTTTAATTGGTTAGGATATTAAGTTAGACTGTTAGATTTGTCCTTTATCTTCTAGCAGTTAGTTGGCATCCTTGTTTAGCAGATTGTTATCTGTTAGTTAAGTGGTTGGCCATGTTTGGAAAATTGTTACAACCACTTAACCTACATGAATTATTTGTAAGACTATATATTCTACTACCCCTAATGAATAATCAACTTCACTTTTGGTATTTCCATATCAGTGGTAATCAGAATCGAAGGATAATTTGTTTTGCAAGAAGGGGGCAAGTTTGCCACTTCATTGCTAGGTGTCTAGTTGGGTTTTGCAACTAGTGCATCAGATCCTAGGTAGGTGCTTGTATGAAATTGGCTTGAGGTCTGTTAGAATTAATGTAATGTGCACTATGCCTTCCTTGACACTTGTCAGTTTCACTTGACAAGTGTCATGTGTTTCATATAGGCTTATGCCTATATATTGTAACCCTGTTTTATTTGTAAAATATCCCATCTTGTTCATTTCAAGTTCAGTCCTAACATTTGGTATCAGAGCTCCAGGATTTATCTGGCCTTGTGATCTTGAGGGGGGATTTCCCTCATGGAAATCCTCCCTCCCCCCCAATCCTTTTCCCCCATTTTTCATTTTTTCATTTTTCCCCCCATTTTTTTTACCGAGGGAGTATGCTCTCCATATTTTGATGGATCAGAAACCAGATGGATAAAAAAAAAATTAGTTTTTTTTTTTTTAGTGGTTATTTTTCCTCTGTCATTTTGAATCCTTAGTTGCTGGAGTTTACGATGGAGGAGAAATATTATATTGGGTCACTTCTTTGTAACTTGCTCACGAAAATATTATATGGTGTTGAGGCTCACGGAGAGATCTGTATCTGCATCAGTGCAGTTCTATCACAAAGAAATGTGATGTTTTGTCTACATGGCACTAGAGGGAGGGTGAGCGACATTTTTGGATCTCTGCCTGCATTTCTACCATCAACACAGCCCGAGGGCAGCTCTTTTGAGGGCTATATGGTGAATGGTCTCTTCCAAACATTTGAAGATGTTGTAGGGCACTGCCTACTGCTCACGATCGGTGTACGGTCATAGCCATTACACGAAGTTTTGGTTGAAGAAGATTGAGACAAAAGACGAGCAAGCTCAGTTGTCGTATTCAAAACATGATTCGTTAGAAAGTTTTGGCGATAGAATTTACTGGGGAGGAAAGTGTTTGACTGATGTGAATTTTTCGTCGAATGATGTGAATTTTTCACATTTGGAGATGAGAAGCATGAATAGGCTGAATGTCGGCATTCTAGATTTTGGATCTGGCAGAAAAATGTTCCATTCTTTCCTAGAGGAAATCCATAGCCAAATTTAGGACTGCGCTATTTCCATTGGCATGCAGACGCCAAGTAAAGAAGCGAAAGAAGAAGAAAAGGTGTACTCTGTCATCCATAATTTTGAGAAAAAGGAGAGTGTTTGTAATCTCCAGAAAGGCAAGGAAGCCTGGACTTCTAATAAGCCCCTTGAATTCTATCGCCTAACATTAATGGCACCCATTGAACCATAACTCTACTTCTAGACACACCCTGACTTCTACCCGTGCCATCGTCGATATGTCCTGTCATAGCTAAATGGATCCATGTTCACAGGATAATACAGATCTACAGGACCTGCCAAAAAGTTGCATATGCCTCATTTTTTCATTTACAACTCCATCAGATGGATGCAAGCTCTCAGCCGTCTCCAAACTATTCATGTCGGTGGCACACTCTGATGCTGCTTTTTGGGAGAAATGGCTTCCTCCTTGTTACAACAAAGTCCTCTCCCAGGCCGTCTCTCTCATTCCCTTCTCCTCTAAGAAGGAGATCTATCTCTATTTCTGTGAACCCATTGTACTCCATGGCGGTACAAAGAAATTTTGGCTTCACTGCTCCACTGCTAGAATTTGCTACATGTTATCTGTGAGAGAAATATCAATACAAGAGCCTGATTAACCGCTACAGTGGTGCTGGCATCCTAGAAATGTATGGTCCTCTAGATTCAAGGAAGTGGTTAAATTGATAAGGGTTTCTCATTTTGAAATGCGAGGGCAATTCGACTACCAGTATTTATGTCCAAATATAGAGTATACTTTGTCATTTTTCATTAAATTTGGGGTCCGCTCTATAGGGTGGAGTGCATCGTCGGTGGAAAGATGCGAGTATCGATCCAAATATGAAGATTCGAAGGCAGGAGAAATTTTGGCGACAATGGCATCCACTGCATAGGGCAGAAAGCTTACACAGTCTTTCCCAGCGGTGTTTATGACAAGCTAATGGTCATGGGATCCAATCATAGCACGGTGATTGCGATGAACCAAAATTTCTTTCATGTCAAAGAACTGCTACAGACTTCCTGTTCGTTGTGATGTGGATTGATTTAGAAGCATGATGGCCTCGATCTCTGATTAATTTTTCCATTCTGTCAGATAGCTCAAAGTGTAGCTGCAGTATACACTCGAGGCTACATCATTCGACCATTATAGCTTTGATTCCATGTCTCCTTTGTTGTAAGAGTGACTGGGAGTTGGCGTTATTATCTAGCCGATTGTTAATGCTGCTTGTTACAATCAATAACGGTCATGTTGGTAGCTACCCAAAAGGTAGCAGTTGATTGTTACTGACTATTTTACTTTATTTTTCTTCATATTTAAAAATGAGAAAGGGGCATTGCTTTTTTTATAAATTTGAGGCACCACTTTAATGTATGAGCATTTTTTTCTCCACATGGAAGTGGAGGGCCACATGGCCATTGTAATTTCCCTCGAAGGGAAATATTTTTAAAAAAATGAAAGTGGCTGATAGTAAAACTTAATTGGCCTATTTTTTTCCACATAGGAAGTGGAAGTGAAAGGATTGATGGCCCATGTAATTCCTCTACGAGGGAAATTTTAAGACTATTTTTATTCCACCTGAGAGCAATGCCGCCATTGAGTGATGTTGTCTATTTACTGCCTAGATAGGCATGGTATTGGTTTCCACATGTTGAAGGCCCCATTCAAATACAAGTATAGGGGTATTTATAGTCGTTGGAAACGGTTTTTCATGATGGACACATTGGTAGTGTCCATTTGTACTTCTAAGGCTATTTTAATTGAGTTTTTTAGCCTCAAAGTTTTTTTTTACCTTGGAGTGCACTTTCGGTTGTACCCAACACTCCCAAGGTACTTGTAAGTGAACCTAGTATCTAGTATTCACCTCTATCTACTTGGTGGATGCAACGGCTGGTTACCCATGCATTCTGGTAAGATGAGGTGACTACCATAAGGACACTTATTATAGGGACTACAGACATAGACACCCTAGACTCTATCCGAGGTTTTTTTTGGATCTACTTCTGAAAACTACAGATGAAGACACTTTAGAATATTCTCTTCTATTTTTCTTCTTCTCCTCTATATTTGGCTTCTATGGCTCATTTTATTGTATTTCATGGCTCATTTTTTCTTATGTATTAAGGTGCATTTTCGGTAGAGACCGAAACCTTCTAGATTGAGTTCACCATGAGGAGGGATTTGATATTTATGGTGGAGCTAGTCAGTGACCTACGAGAGGCAACATCCTCTAAGGATGACCTGTAGAGGCAACAGACCCAGAAGTGGCTAACCCTGAGGCACCCATGATGACCTTGAGGCACTTAGATGGATGACCCAGTGGCAACAAACCCATGGAAGTGGTTGACCCTGAGGTAACAGACCGAGATGTATACACAGTGAATCTAGCATTATTCACAGTTGGAGAGCCAAGAGCAAAGAGCACAAGCCTAGACCAAATAAGCAATAAAAGAGGATGATAGGTTGCTTTTAGAGAAGTCAACATTAAGTTTTCTTTAGTTAGGATAGTGCACATTAAGGGGGAATGTTAGAATTAATGTAATGTGCACTATGCCTTCCTTGATACTTGTCAGTTTCACTTGACAAGTGTCATGTGTTTCATATAGGCTTATGCCTATATATTGTAACCCTGTTTTATTTGTAAAATGTCCCATCTTGTTCATTTCAAGATCAGTCCTAACAGAGGCCAGCTGCAACATTAGTTTGTGAAGCTCAGGAGGTGGCAGAGGGTAGAATTTACCCCTACACTGAATACCCTTGGCAAAAAACCAGAGGGTAAACCTACTTGCCTTGTGAGGGCAAGAAAAAATATTGTTGGAGAAATTGTCTTCTTTGAATATTAGAGAGATCAGAAGATATTTGAGGAGTTGCATAGATTTTGAGGCCAAGAGGAGGCATTGGAATTCCTTGTTGAGAGAGCACCAAGTTGGTATAAATGTGCACAAATTAAGTGTACAAACTTAGAGGAGTCTAAGGGTTTCAACAGATAACTAGTAGAGTGATTTTGGCATAAATTTACCCTTGTTTTCCCCTTTCCAAATAAACCCCTTCTAAAGTCAGTCAACCACCTTGCTGATCGACCACCTCAACCGATCGATCGAGGTCAGACAACTTTTGCCTGCTCCTTATCCCTCCATTTTTTCCACTTTGTACACTCCCTTAATCTGCCACACCTCACCCCTCCAAACTATCTCCTCCCTCATACCTTACCCCAGTGCCCCATGATTCCACCATTGATTAGCTGTTTAGATGCTCTAGTGATAGTCAAACATCATCGCCATAGGGTCATAACATAGATGGTGGTCTACCACCATCGCCATCCTAGGGCTCCTGTGCATAATGGGTGTCTCTTTTAGTCAGGATTTATATGAAAAAATTGAGGATTGTAGCCTTCCATGCAGATGATTGTGCAGGTGGAACAAGATACGTAGAAGGAAAACTATTCTCAACAAGAAAATTAATCGTATGTTCTAAGGTTTAATAACCAACCAATAGAAGGTAAGATTCAAACCCAATAGCATTTACAAATCGAAGACTACCACATGACATCATGCAAAGTTATGGAGAATCTAATCATCCAATCAGTTTGGGATAGGTGGTAAGTGATGTCTTGACATTTTTTGTTCACAAATTTCTAGCAAAAATTCAATTTTTGACATTCGTAATCATGATTCTAGTGATTTTGGCAACTTCCTAGCATATTTTGTAGTAGTTTGGTGAAAACAAATTCCTGATCAATTTATGCATTTTGAAAATGTTGTTGGCAGTCTGGTAGGGTCCATACACTCAACATCATTTTTTTCTAGTAAATTCAGTACGAAATCCCTAACTGTCCAACTCATGAAGAATTTTACCAATAAAGAAAACTTGCAAGCTCAGTGATTTGCATAGATTTCCATGATGATGTGGAATTTTCTTTGATGATATTATAGTTTTTCCAACGAAGTGTTTCACAATTTCGACAACACAAGAGATTTTTATTAGAATGAGTGGAATTTTGGTTGATCTTTTCGTTAACCAATGCAAATTCCAATTTTTGGCTTTGATAGGTAATTTTTGGTGATGCTAGTTGTTTTCCATCTGGTGATGACCTCCTTTGGTAGACAAAAAACACAAATATTAGAAATTTATTTGTGGGTTTAGTTCCACATTGCCCATACTAAGGGCAAAGGAGGAAATAAAGGTGCTTATGTGCACAATAGGAGTTGACAACCTCTTAGTGGTCACCCTTGTTGTGCTCATGCACAACAACACTCGATGGTTGGGTGCATAGCCTTCGAGGCCACCATTGACTTTGCACATGGTTTTTCACTCCACTCAAGGCCATTTAAGACTCACACCGGTGGTTGGTGTGTGTGGTTGGTGGACCATTGGATACTTGGTGGGTGTGTTACTATTGGTTGATTTCAGTTTTCTAATCGTGATCCCTGTCATGGACTATTTTATTGAGTGGTTGACCACAGTTGATCGACAATTTAGCCATTCAAAATTTAAAAAAAAATTGGTGCCAAGACAATTTTTGCCGTCATTTTTCAAAAATTTAAAATTTAAAATTTTATCACCAAAAATAGAGATGGTGAATTTTTCTGCAATTTTGTACAATTACAAAAATTCGTTTTGCAAATTTTTAGCAATTTTTGCAAAATTTATGAATTTTTACCTTCAACCAGCTATTTTTTTGTAATTTAAGGGCTAGATATTGCAATTTTTAGTGTTATTTTTGTAATTACAAAATGATGCAATTTTTGTAAAAGCACTTAAATTAGCCTCTTTTTTTGTAATATTGGAAGGCAAAATTTTTGTAAAAATCTAGGCAAACTTGTGCATTAGGAAAACCGTAAAATTTGTTCGAAAGCCTATATAGTTCTTGCAAACATTTTTTAATCCTCCTAGTATGGCATATACACGTTAGCACATGGCTAATGACCTCAAATAAAATACGAAAAATAGTATTGTTGTAGTAGATATTTTGGTGGATAAGGTAAAATATATTTTTGTGCAATTTACTCCTAGTGATATCAAAATTGATCACAATCATGCCAACAAAGCTAAATGTGAGGTCAAATTGTATGACGGATCAAGGGATCCTGATGTCTTGTCTACATGGATTTTAGATATGTAATCTTGGTTTTCTTATGATGAAATTCCTAGATATGACCAAGTTGCTTTTCTCGCAATCAAAATCATAGGCTTAGAAAAAGTCTTAATTGTAGAAAGACAAAGCCATAATGCTGCCATGACTTGGAAATAATTGATCCAAATTTTGAAAAATACATTTTTTCCACCAAAATACCAAAGTGACCTCACAACCAAGTGGTATATATTGAGGTAAGCCTATAGTATGTCTATTGCTGACTACATTTTTCAATTCAATAGGCTAAGGGTGCTTTGAAATATTTAGAAGAGGATTTGATTAACAAATTCACTCGTGGATTGCAAGATCATATTTTTAGGGAAATCAAGTTCAATGATTTTCTCACTTTGGATGTGGTATTCAAGCATGTCATTCTCATAGAGGAGAAAGTTGGTGCCTCTCACATATCTCGACAGGACAATAGTTCCAAAGGTGTAAATCAACATCAACAAAAGGTGAAGAATAATTCTCATTCTTCCCCTCATTATTATTCTCCTCGCACTTCTCCTAAAGCACATTCTTCTTATTCTCAATATAAATATCCTTCTTCTTCAACAATGTATTATGATTTTTATAAAAATCAAAGTCATACAAAAGCTAAATTTTATACCTTTCAAAGAGTGAAGAAGAAGAAATCCTTAATTGTAAAACCTTAAAACAAGTAATCACATGATGGTCCCATTGTGACTACAGGTATAGAAGAAGAATATCTTATTTTGAAGGGTAAACTAAACAAAGTTACCCTCATGTCGAATATTTTTGCTCAAGGGGGTCATGACCATTTGTTTGTCACTAGAGCCCACCTTACACATGATTTTTATGTGTATTGTATCATCAAAAATGGCTCACAGAATAATCTCATCACGAGGTCCATTGTCGAGAAGTTGAATCTTCCCATAAAGCCACATCACCAACCCTATGCACTTGGGTGGAAGGATGTAGACTCCACATCTAACATCACACACACTTGCACCTTGAATTTTGCTTTTGGTGATAATTTTATGGATAAAGTAAGATGTGATGTCACTAAGATGGATTATTGTGGACTATTGCTTGGTAAACCCTATCAATTTTATAGGAATGCATCGTATCATGCTAAAAAGAACACATACACCTTGGATTTGCATGATAAAACATATTTGATACAAAGCACTACACCCACATCAAATTTTATGCTAATTTGTAGGCAAGTTTGTAAGCCATTAAGTCAAGAACTTTTTTTAGGGCCTACTTGCATAAGTCCCACACAAAATGAAGAACAAGCACCATCAAAGGCTTATGATAAAGAAGAAGCTTTACTTCCACAAATTGAAAAATCACAAGAGCTCATGGTTAAGGAACCCATCACTCCCACTCAAGAGAAAGATACCAACCATTCTATTTGTATCATTTTGGGTACACCTATGGACACACAACCACATGCTCCATAGAAGTTACCTTTGTCTTTGCCCTCTTCTACCATTTCACATACGAAGAATAAAGCTAAGGTCACTTAATTCATCACTGACATAGCCTTCAGGATAATATAACACAAGACTTGTAGGAGACTTAGTAGGAGTAGACGAGAGTGATGCACAAGCATCATAATACTCACTCATTTTTGGTTGGATGGCTTCCTTTGGATAAGAGATGTTTTCCAAATACACCTTTTTAGGATCCTATTTTGGTACATGAACATATCATTAACCCTATAGAAGTAGTGGCACCTAATTATCAGCTTCCACTCACTACAGATAGAGTTTTCAAGATGAAGACTCATCACACTCGACAGGGTTCTTCCACTTCTTACCTTATCGTCCACCATGGTCACTTTCCATATATGGCTTGTTGGATTCTTCACCATTATATGGCTCATGAATTTCCACATTTTTTGAGAGCATTGGGGTCCAATGCTTCTATGGTTGGGAGGAGTGTTGAGGATATGATTGTACCTTGGGCTTAATTATAATTCTAAGTTATTATTTATTATTATTTACTATTTCTTGCAC
The DNA here is from genome assembly GCA_028583015.1 of Wollemia nobilis. NCBI lineage: Eukaryota > Viridiplantae > Streptophyta > Pinopsida > Araucariales > Araucariaceae > Wollemia > Wollemia nobilis. Next base: position 538,160 of record JAQPPZ010016911.1, on the reverse strand, counting down.
TTTGTATTCACGTGAAGTATAGTATGCCCATGTTGTAAATAGTTTTTTATTGGTTAGGATGTTCAGTTAGACTATTAGAGTTGTGCTTTGTCTTCTAGTAGTTAGTTGGCATCCTTATTTAGCAGATTGTTATATGTTAGTTAAGTGGTTGGCCATGTTTGGAAAATTGTTACAACCACTTAACCTACATGAATTCTTTGTAAGCCTATATATTCTACTACCCCTAATAAATAATCAACTTCACTTTTTGTATTTCCATATCAGTTTATTATAGTTATGTTTACATTTTTAAGAGAATGTTTTTGGTAATAATGTAGAACATTACCTAGAATTATCATGATTTTTCTAATTTCTTGTATTTGGCTACTATCCAATTATGTGGGAACTATGTCAGGTATTCTATTAATTGAAAACAAAATAAACTATTGAATTCTTCTACATTATAATTTTTTTGCACATAAAATATTGAAGTTTGAAGTTTGAATACAACTAGGTGGAGGTGGAAGGAATAGAACCTATGACTCTTTATTCAACTTTGCAATAGATAATCATTTTATTTTCTAGCACAAGCCATAAATACAAAATCATCACAACACTGGCATCAATTTCAATTCTTAGCAATTTTTGGACACAGTAATCTTCTCCACTTTTTTAAGTCCCATTTTGATGTGATCAAACTGGACTACAATGTTCTTGCATCATATAAAATTGTGTTTGTTCAATGTACGTTCTTGTTCCACATGACTAGTTCGCATTCACTTCATATTAGTCTTTATATTTTTAGGTTTTACAAGTATATGTCCATAAGAAGTTCCTGTAAAATTATGATTACAATCTTGAAATCATTGAGGTAGCACTTATTCGATGTGTAATGGAATTTCACCTCACACTCTAGTTTGTACTTCATGTATGATTTTACAAACATGAAAAGGATAAGTGGTTGAAGAAGGAGCATTCAACAATTTGGTTTTAAAAAACCTCAAAATTCCTCTTCAACTGAGGAATATCTCAGGTCAACACCTAAAGGATGATCCACACCATGTGCTATTAAGAATAAACATGCACTGATAGAATTATTTCTACTAAGAGAGTATTGAATAAAGAGTCATTGAATCTTTATAATCAATGGCATAACTTATATGATAACACTATCACTTAAATACACAATTGTTAATTCAGTACCTTTCCATTTCGACTTTTCCATTTATTGATTTTAGTGCCTATAAATTTTCTATTATATGAGTAAGTACAAAAATAGTAAACATTAATGGTAATTTCAAAAGCCAAATTATAGGTAAGGAAAATTAAAATACCCATTATCACTACAATTTTTTCATGAGCCTAACTTTTTGGTCTAACTTCTAGTCCCTCCAACATGGATCATCTCCTTTGTATTTTTTTTAGGGTGGTACCATAAGAGGGTGGTTATAAACCACCCTCTTAAGGCTAAGAGGGTGGTTTAAAATAGCCCTCTTAGGCTCTAAGAGGGTGGCTATAAACTGCCCTATTAGGGCTAAGAGGGTGGTTTAAAACCACCCTCTTAGGCTTTACGAGGGTGGCTATAAACCATCCTCTTAGGCCTAAGAGGCTTAACCCTAAGAGGGCAGTTAATAATCACCCTTTTAGTCCTAAAATGATGGTTCAAAACTGCCCTTGTAGTACTAAGAGGGCAGTTTTTAACCTTCTTATTAGACCCTAAGAGGGTGGTTGTTTGAGGCGGTTTTTAGTTGACATTGTATATCACAAACTTTTTATGATGTCCTCATAGATGGTGACTGAATAACCACATTTAAAGGTCTTTAAGGGTGGTTTATAAGCATTTTTAAAGCCCTTTTTTTGTGTAGTTTCTTACTAGAAGTAAAGGCATATTTCTATCTTGACTAGCACAACCAGGGTTATGCATAACGGCTATTTATAGCCAATTGGCTAAAATTAGGATTTTTGAAATTTGGAATTGGCTAATATTTGGGACCCTTGACCAAGGCCCATTAGCCAAAAAATTTTTGGGTGCAATTTTTTTGGGGGGTCGATTCACCCCAATTTTATAATAATTTGACCATTTTAAGTTTAAATTTCCAACATTAACCCTATTAATAGTTAACCTTCTACATGCGTTTTGATATTATTTGCCTGGATTTTGAAACTAATTCGCCAAATTTTTATAAATACATTTTAGGGCTGACCCCTTATGCATAACCCTGAGCACAACTTGTAACTTTGTATATTGATCCCTTTGTCAAATTCTACCAACAAAGAATACATGTAAGGGTAGTCTAGTTTTAAATATATTTTTCTTCATTCCTCTTATACTACTACCAATGCCATAACCAATTCTTGTCATTAAGATTCCATGAAATGAAATTCTTAAAAAAATAACATGATTTGCATATTTATGTAAGGGTCATTAGCATATTTGCTTTCATCTCTTTTTAAATTGACAATTTATTTACATAACTCTTTTCTATAAGCCAAGATTTGTCTTTATATAGTCATTTAGAGTCTAGAAAACTACAACATTAAGTTTATTAAACTTATACCATCTTAAATTCCTATCTTATATGTCCTTTAGTAGTCTCCATATCATGTCACTATTAAGCTAAAGAATATACACCCAAATATACAATTCCTAACACCTCCCACTCATGCCTAACAACATCCTTGGTAGCTACGAGGGATTTCCTTGAGTTCACCTTAAACCATGTGCATTATGGCATCCAAATAAACATATAGTTATTAAATATTATATATTTCAAATGATGATATAGATCTCTCCAATATTTTAGGTATGTTTCACATGTCCTTCATGTGATATGTCACTCCACTCAACCTTGCATTTCTTACAAATATCACACCCCCATTTCAATCTATCATCCATTCAACACCTCAATGTCATATGAATATTATGTACATCTCTTATATTGGTTGCTACCCTTTTCCACATTTATTACCCTCAACTAAAAATTATTAGGAATATTCAACATCTCTACCAATCAAAAGACACGTCAATTATTATTCGTTTAAAAGTTGTCATAGAGAATCTAGATGCTTCCAATACTTGGTTGACCTTCATGTTAATAATATGGACTCCATATCTCAATACATTGATATTCCATTTGGGATTCCACATCAAGTATTTTGATAGGCATCCATAAAGTAATCACCATTAAACATGTTCTATTTTTTTGGTGTTCATAAGCTCCTCTAGTTAGTTTATCAAGGACATGGAATTGCAAAACCTTTCAAAGTCTCAAAAATACATTATTCTACTATGTTAGATGTCTTCCAATGGTCTTAATTGATATTACATGTATTCTACCTATTGAGTGTGCAAATGACACATTGTCAAAGATAAGCCAACATACTTGGAATAGAGTATGTTCCCTCTTGAAATAAAATTTTTTTTCCCCCAAGTTTTGTGTATGTCAAGTCTTGGATGATGCTAATAAACTTAGAGGTTATTGATAGTTATTTAAAGGTACCTTTGTTGGTATGACTTGTAGATAAATTTCTTGAGCACAATGCTTTAAATCCAAAAACTTAATTGCTTGAAAATAATTATAATATATAAGAGCCAAGAAGAATTTAAACTACTACATAATGGAAATAAATTTAAACTGTGCAATATGAGATTGCCAACTTAACATACATTACATTCAAATGATCAAATTGTAATAGAAATTAAAATTGGCACAACAAAAAACCAACTTCAAAGCTTTAAAACTAAAATTAATCTAATTTTAATATAAATGATCTCAAAATAAAGATCAAATATTTAGGGGTAAGAGAAAATTAAAGAAAACAAGCTAATACTACCTTGAACTTCAACTCCAATATGATAAAGCGAAAAATCTACTTTAAACCAATCTCAGGTCGACCAATATTCATACAATCTAAAATCTCAAATGGTGTAATATTCAAAGGGGAAAAGACTTCAAAATATGATGAGTACAACCACCATTAACATGCATAGATTAAACCAAAAAAAAAATCACAAGCCTTGTATTATAAATATCTTTATTAATTACATTTGTTTCAGATTTGCTCACTTTGGTGGATTACAAAAGTAGAGCTCAAAACAATAGTAGCTTGGTTTAGAAAATCCATCCAAATACCAATAGGAAAAGGTAAAGAAAGAAGAAATCTTGACATGTTATTGGATGGATTCTGACCTTTGTACAAACTAGTGAGCCCATATTTATACTATTTGATGATGCTTCACATAGTGTTACTATTACAATTAATTGCTCTTCATTTCTAGGGTGTGCTTTGTGGGATTACTTTCGGCCATACTTTGGGCATGTATCATTAAATTTATATTTGCATGGTTCTTAGGGTCTTTGTAATGGCCATACCTCATTAAATATATAATACTCTACCAACTCCAAGTTGACCCTTAATTTCACCACATTAGCTGCCCATTATGTTTGTACTTGCCCAATCAACATTAAAATCTTATGTTCGATGTCTATAATTTTTGAAAAACTCTACAAAACAACGTAAAATTTAATAGGCATTAGAATTTATTTATTTTTTAATAAGCTATGTGTGGCTTCTCTTGGGATCCACTCCCATTACAACAACAAAACATTACATTACTCTCATTACATTTCTAACAAATTGATGAAAGCATATATATAACTTTGGATTCTCTTGGGGGCCACTCCCATTACAAAAACAAAACATTTCATAGCTCTCATTACATTTCTAACAAGTTAATTAAAGGCATATCCAATTTTACTTTTCTATCAAAGATATTCTTCATTTACCTTTCTATCAAAGATATTCTCCATCTTCCTCAAAGTGCTAAGTTTCCACAATCAACTCCTTTCATATTAGATGCCTTCCAAAATTTAAATTTTTTCAAGATAAATTCAACATCACGAATGACTAAAATATTTTTTCCTAGCTTTTGTATCTATAAATAACTTGTCTATAACAACCTCACAATTTTGTAAAACCTTTTTTTAGGATTTTTACTCATTTCCATGATATTCTAGGATATTATTTTTATTGTTATTTTTTGTTTTTATTTGTAGGTTTAGTCCCACTTCTTGAACAAACATTATAATTTATTATTATTATTAACATTTTTAATTTTTAAAATTTATATTTATATTTATATATATGTGTGTTTTTTATTATTTTTTTAATAGGTTATATGTGGCTTCTATTTGGGCCACTCCCATCACAATACCAAAATATTACATTTGTTGTAGCATACATTTTTATCATGACTTTTTCATTTCTTTTTTCTCCTAAATATATTCTTCAACTTCCTTAAAGTTTTGTTTACACAATCAACTTCTTGACATCATTTTTATTAAGACATAAAATCTCACTTGGCTAGTTGCCTTCTAAAATTTGAATTTCACCAAGATGAATATCAACACCATAATTCACTAATTTATCTACTACTTGATTTCCTTCTCTATAAATATACTCACACTTCCAAGAGATTACCTCTAGTAATAGACAATGAACATCTGTAATAATACTATTTTTTTATCGTGTCTCCACATCCATTTTTGTTAATAGCATTGATGATAATTTGTGATTCCCCCTTAATTGAAATATATTTCCATCCTTTTTTTGATGCAATTTTAATCCCTGTAAGAAGTTCCCTAGCATTTGCATAGTTGTTAGTTGAAGTTCCATATGATTCTAAATAAGTGAGAAGATTTTTTCCTTTACTATTTCTAACAACACCACCTCCACCAACTTTTCCTGGATTTCCTTTAGAAGTACCATCAAAATTAATTTTGATAAACCCAATTTCTAGAAATTTCCATTTTACCATAAATCGAATTAGATCCTTTGTTTTAATTATGTTATTAGAAATGACTCTTTCATGTATGTGCAAATCATATAGCCAAGTTATTAGCACCTCTTTTTCTTTTTCTGCAATTGAGACTTCCCATGATGAGCGCCATATTTTTAGACATTCTACAAGAGAGGCACTTATACGTCTTCAAACTTGGGTATGATTTTGATATTTATTTTTAAAAATTCTATTATTTCTTTCAAGCCATAAATTCCAAAAATTCATGGAAAGGCCAATCCTCCAAATAATACATAATGCTTTAGCTTTATTATAATTTATCTAACATTTTATCAACTTTTTTAATGTTGATGGAGCTACCCAATATAATATCATATTTTTATAAAAGTAATCCCAAATGGTGTGAGCAAATAGACAATGAAGAAGTAAGTGGTCTAAAATTTCTAAATCGTTCTCATATAAGGCACATTTAAAGGCTCCATAATATCCTCTTCTTTGTAGACTTTCTCCAGTAAGAATCTTACATTGAACTGCTAAGCAAAGAAATATTGAAGACTTAGGGAGAGCCTCTAATGACCAAAAATTCTTCCAAGGAAAATCAATGGGAGAAGAAAAATTTGATTGTTCTAGATCCTCATATCCCAAATTGATTGAGTATCCACCATCCTTTGATAAATTCTAAACCAAATCATCCTTTTGTGTAAAAATTGGTAAATAAAACTCTTGAAGCATATTTTGAAGTTCATCTACAATTTGTTTGAATTCCTCTCCTTCAACCAAGTTACTAAAATAAATCTACATTCTGGAGTTTTTTTTCATAATAATATAACCTTCAACCTTTGGATATTTACATGTTATGCATGCTTGAGCCAATTATTTTATTTAAAAGTCGAAGATAAGATAATAAGTCTTCAACCAAGCACAAGACCAAAAATTTGCATAACTACCCTCATTGGATGACCATATAATATGTTTCTTTCTCAAATGTAAACTCTCTGATATGAAGTTCCATGTTGATGATCCTTTGGGTAGAGTTATTTTACTAAATAATTTCATTGCATCAAGAGAACCTATATATTTTTGAAGTAATATTTTTTCCTAATTCTTTTTTGATCTCTGAATAGTCTCCATCCAAGCTTTGCTCCTAATTCCAAATTTATAAGTTTGCAATTTTGCAAGTCTGCTCCTCCAATTTTCTTTCCTTTGCAAAAACCTATCCCACTTACAAAGAGGAAACCTAAATTTTCCTCACAACCTTACCATTGAAAGTATTTTTGAATTTTATCCATTTCTAATGCAATACCTGTTGGTAGTCTTGAAAGTGATATCATATAAATAGGAATGGATTGTAAAGTAGTCTTTATGAGTTGTAGCCTTATTACCATGGTTAAGAACTTACCTTTCCAAACTGCCAAGAAAGCTTTCATTCTATCCAAAAAAGAGATCCAAAGCTCCTTTTTATTCCCTTTATTAGACAAAGGAATACCTAAGTAGGTTGATGGAAATTTTTCAACTTTGAACTCTAAAATATTCACAATAATTTATTGTAAATCTAGGGCAGTATTAATGAAAAAGATACTAGATTTTGAAGTATTTACCAATTATTGAGTAGCCTTCTCATAACATGATAATATTGATTTGATCTCCATGGCCTCACTAACTGAGAGATGGCCCAAAAGAAAATTATCATCAATTAATTGGAGATGGGATTTTAAGGGAAATTTTTTTTGCAACTTGAATACCCTTGATTTTTCCTTCCATTTTTGCCTTTGAAAAGGCTCTCCCTAATGCTTTTGCTAGAATAATGAATAGATAAGGAGAAAGAGGATAACCTTGAAAAATTCCACAAGATGACTTGAAGTACCCATCAGGAGAACCATTGATTAAAATAGAAAAATTTACAGTGCTATAACAATATTTAATCCATTCACACCAACTATAATCAAAGACAAACTTTTTGAGAATAGCATGTAGAAAGTTCCAGGAAACCCTATCATATGCTTTGTTCATATCTAATTTCAAAAGGATACATAGTTTTTTTATAGAATGAAGAGAATGTATGGAATCTTGTGCAATAGTTATACCATCAAGAATTTATTTACCCTAAACAAATCCACCTTTTTCCTTTGATATAAGACACCCTAGAATTCCCTTTAACCTGTTTACCATAATTTTTTAAATGATCTTATAAATCATATTACAAAGACTTATTGGATGAAATTTATAAAAATATTTTATGTCATATTTCTTGGGAGCCAAGGTAATAAAAGTATCATTGATATCACTTATTATAGCCTTTCTTTTTCGAGCCTCTTCAACTGCATCTAACATATCATTTTTCAATAAATCCCAAATTTTTTGAAAAACATTTGTAGGAAGTGTGTCAGGGCTAGGTGCCTTGTTAGGATGGAAAGAGAAAACTACTCCATGGAGCTCCTCCATAGAAATATTCTTCATTAATATTTCATTTTGTCCTTGAGTGATAAGTGATGGAATATTTTGTAAAATTTTGTCTTGGGCCTCCTTATCTTACCTATAATATGACAAAATATTTTTGAAATAATGTATTGCTGCCTTCCTTATATCTTCTTCATCCTCAATATTTCTTTCATATGGAGTAATAATATTTTTAATGTGACAAACACAATTTTTCTTTTTGCTGTAGCATAATTTTTTATTTTATTTCTATCTCCTTCCTTGATCCATTTCTCTCTAGATTTTTAGAACCAATATAACTCCTTCTTCAATGCATTATGATAATCATAAAGTAATTTTTGTTCTTTCACATAAGAATCCTGGTCCATTCCATTAATTTATACTATATCTTGTAAATTTTTGAGCTTGGATTCAATTTATTTTTTCCTTAAAAAATGTTACCAAAATATTTGACATTCCATATCTTTATTTGCTCCTTCAAATATTTCAACTTTTGAACAAACCTGTACATACATGATCCTTAAAATTTTGACTCATCCCACTATAACATAACCATATGGATAAAATTAGGGTCTTGGAGCCACATATACTGGAAGTGGAATGGATTTGGATGACCATTGTTAGGTGACTCATAAGTCAAAATAATGGGTTTGTGATCTGATCCTGCTCACAATAAAATATCTGAAGAGATTGTATATTTTATTTGCAACCATTTATTGGATAACAAAAATATATATAGTCTTTTTTATTTTTTCCAATGAATCTATTATCCCATGTGTATTGTGAATTAGGGGAAAAATGGTGCACCTAATGAAGCTAAACAATATGCATCTATCGCTAATGAGTGATGAGCATCAAAATGGAAGCATTCAAGTAAGCATGGAAAGATAACCAAAACACATGAAATGAAGTGAAATGAAGATTTCTTATATTATTTTGATTGATAAAAACCATGGTTACATAAATGTCCCCTTGAGGGCTCTATATTGATACAATTGTTTACAAAATTATGGGTGCCCAAGGATCAAGTCCTTTCAAAGTAGCTCGCGTGCACTTCCAATGTTCTTCCTCATACCCACAATCGAAGTGGGTGGGCCTATGATGCCGCCGCTTTGTTCTATGATCTTGTGCTCCTTCCTTGTATGTTGTATAACCTGCACCTACACACAAGGAAACCAGAATCGTTAAATAGCAAGTGCGTATATTGAAAACATGCAAACCCCATAGGCACTAAAAGGCTAGAAAACATGAATATGCAATATGCCTATCTAAAACAACTCCAAATGACTTGAAATTGCATAGATATGTAAAATAGATGATTTTGGGAAGATTTAACCAAAAATAGAACAGAAATTGCATCCGAATCCTTGTCGCATTCGCGGTTTACCTACAAAGCCTGCAAAACCCAAAACAAGCAATTTTTAGACCAAAACACATCCAAATAAAATGAAACTTGGAAAGTATGCATAAAATATTATTTTAAGAGAACCCATATGGTCATATTTTCAAAATAAGTAACAGTTTCATGTGCATCTTTAGATGGTCCCCGAAAGCCTACAAAACACTAAAAATGCAATATCTCGCTCAATATGACTCCAAAATGCATGAAATTTGGACAGGAGATTCATATGCTACTCTAGAATATGCCTAAAAAATAATAGTAAAGAAATAATGCACATATATTCCACCATACCTTGCAGGGATGGTGGTGACTATCACAGAATGGGGACCATCCTGGGGTGGGATGGCCACCAATTCTACCCTTATTTTACCACCAATTCCTCTATGAATTGGTTAGGAACCTCCTCAATAGTGTTGTCATCAAATTTGGTGGTGAAATTCACTCAGATGATTCAGTTTTACAAATAAATTGTGCCTCCTAGATCACTCACAAACCTCCTTCGCTAGGTAGAGATTTCGAGGGAAAAAGGCACAAAAAGGTGAGGGGAAATCTTGGCAGCACTTCGTTGCTATGTCTCAAAAATCCTCTCTATGATTTGTGTGGAAAATGGATCCACTTTATAGCCAAAGGGGGCCTTTGGGTACAAAGGCATGCGAGGGCATGCATGGCAAGAGGTGCCACTTGTCCAAAATTGAGCATGCATTGGAGGGGGAAGAGAATCTCCCCTTTTGGCCTCCCTCATGCAGCATGTCATAAGGATTTTGCGCCCTCTAACCTGCATGCTTGAATAGGTAGGATAAATGGTAGTTTTTGGGTGCCATTTATCCGTATTTTGACTTTTTGGGGGTCAAAGTTCATGGTCGTCCCACCCAGGGATGGCCACACATGTTGTCCTTGGGTGGGATGACCATGAACTATGGCCATCCCTGGGTGGGACGGCCATGCCTACATGCCCCAAAACTTCCCAAAAGTGGGGTAAAAGCTCCCAAAAGTGGTTAGGACCACTATTAAACCTCTGAGGGTTGCCCAAGGGGGCCATATGATGTCAATTAACCAATGCTTTCGATCGCCTAATCGTATTGACATGATTTTAGTGTCTATAGATGCCCCTTTTTGAGATGCGTTGTGTGCAACACAATTGAGAAAAAATAGATGACTAAAATATTGAATTATTAGGGTTATTCAATAACCTAACCAAATTTAGATGCCCCAATCATGGAAAGAGCATGCGTTCTTGAATCCTTGCTTCTAACTCGAGCTAAGGAACTTGCTTGGTTTCACTTCAACCTTCCAGGTATTCTCGGGGGACTTATAACCCTAGTTGTTAGAAAATACCAAGTATTTGGTAACTTTTGAGGTGTACCAATAGGCAGGTTCATTTGCTATATTATGTGTTTAGTTGAAATTTTTTCTTGTTTTCTGCCCCAAGCAGGGGCGTGATTATCTTTGTCAATGATTCATTGAACGAACACAATTTGCATGATTGAGTGTTTGATTGTTGATTTTGATTATGAATTTATTAAGTATGACTACCCCCTCAAGTGACGAGTCGATGAGGGAATGACCAGTGATAAAAGTGATGAGTCACTTGACACATATGACTTTGTTAGGGTTTCCTCCAATTTTACTCATTGAAAAATGGAGCATTTTTGAGAGGATTTTGGTGACTTTGTTGATGTTTCATGGAAGAAAGGAGTTGAAAATTCATTCCCATGGGGTGGTCCAGCCACAATGGCCTTATTAGGGATTAAATTAAGGACTTTTCCATTTCTCCATGAGCAATTTAGGTTCATCTTGATGCCAATTGAATTTTGACCAAATTTGAGCTATTTTTGGTGGGTTTTGGACCCTTTTTGGTGCATTTTAAGTTGTTTTGATGAAAATTTTTGGTGGCCATCCTAGGGTGGGATGGTGGCATAGTTTATGACCATCCTAGGGTGGGATGGCCAGCCAATTATCCACTCATCCCACCCAGGGATGGTCAGGGCCCTAGGAGGGTTATTTAAGCCAAAAATGGGTCATTTGGGCTCATTTGTGCATTTGCAACTTTGCAGCTTGAGAGGTGAGGAGGAGGAGAAGGATTATATGTAGTGGAGTGCTACTAAAATCATCCTATAGTCACCATGATCCAGCATGCAGACTCATCCAGCGATGGAGCCGGTGCGAGATGGGTAAGAGTTGAATTTCTTACTACACTATGCTAGTGTTAAAAGTGGAATTATTGCTTATTTTTTATTTTTGGTAGAGCACACTAAATCCTTAGTAATTGAACCTAATTAGGGATGCCCTATAATATTTTATACTTTTTTTTGTGTTTTTATGCAATTTTATTGCTTTTTAGGGCTTTTAGATTGCTTAATTTTGCTATTTTTGGTGGCCTAAAAGGCCCAATTTGGGGGTCGTCCCTGGGTGGGATGGCCATCTTGGGCTATTGAGTGGCCATCCCTAGGTGGGATGGTCATAGATTTGGGGTCCATCCCTAGGTGGGACGGTCACAAACTGGCCTAAAAAATGGGCCATTTTTGGTCTTTTTTTGGTATTTTTGGGTCATTTTGAAGCTTGTTTGATGCTTATTATTGACCAACCTATCTCTGCCAGGTGGTTAAGAGTCGGTATCAAGTTTTGAATCTCTTTGAGACCATGAGAGACTTATTGACTGAGGTATACTAGGAATGGCTTGATGCCATTGGCCTCAAGCATGTGACATGGTTAGAGCCCATGGTGGGCGACCATGCCTACTTGACTACGCTTATTGACTTATGGGATCCATGCACCAACACCTTCCACTTGTTAATAGGGGAGATGATAGTGATGTTAGAGGATATCTATCAGATATTATGCATTTTGATAGAGGGGTGGTCGATCGAGTCTACTCATCGTGACTGGAGAGATGCAGTGATGGAGAGGTACTTTGGTAGGGCCATGGAGGAGGTGATAGATGACTCTTTTAGTGGAGGCATATTGGTGGGGTATTGGTATGAGGCTAGGGTATTGGGTGTGAGGCATGTTTTGTTAATGATGCTAATCTTGAATATGCTACTACCAGACTCATCGGGTGCCAGGTTTCCTTGGAACCTTCTAGAGTTAGTGTTTACTCTAGTAGGGTGCACTATGGAGCAACCACTAGTGATGGCATGGGGGATGACACTACTAGCATAGTTGTATGATGAGCTGTATGAGATCTACTCCTAGGGGTGGAAGGGATGTAACTTTCTACTACAGGTTTGGGGATGGTAGCATATAGTTGTGGATCAACTAGAGGGATTGCCTTGGATGACATGGGCATAGCTAGCAGGATCGAGAGATTGGCTATGAGATCCTATGGTAGTGAGCCTAGGAGGTAGGGTAGAGTCATTACCTCACTAATGATGTGGACCATTATACCTAGTATTTTGTAGGACTCAGAGTAGTTGATGTGTTCTGGAGACCTTACAAGGATTACCCAACATGGTTCGATGTTGAGGTACAACTCCACTAGGTGAGGTGAGGTAGATGGTTGGTTGGCCAACATGGGATGGAGTGGGAGTTCTTCCCTTATGCTCAGGTTATGTGGTAGTTTGGGCTATGACAGGGGTTTCCCAGTGAGCCAGTGGTCTATCGGTACCATGGGGATGAGAGGACACTAAGGTGGCCGATAGTGGAGGTGGTAGGAGAGGAGGTGGATCCTGTAGTAGACATTCTAGACTTGGATGATGTTAGGACTATAGAGGAGTATGACTCCTAGTGGGTGATGCGCCAGTGGTAGGGAGAGGGACCACTAGGGGGAGATGTTGCAGGGGCAGTAATAGAGGCTCAATAGGCCATTCCTAAGGTGGGATAGGGAGAGGTAGGTAAATGGGTTGTCACATGGTAGATGAGTAGGTAGACCTCCTGGACTTAGGAGATCAGGGTGACTTTGGGGATGATGACATTGGGGATCAGGGGGTGTAGGCATAGCAGGTTGCATAGGGTGACACAGAGATTGAGCTATGAGAGGAGCTGATTAGGGTCAGGCAGAAGAGAGATATCCTTCAGACACATGTAAAAAATGCTTAGGTAGAGATAGTAGCTCAATGAGCATAGGTACAAGGTTCTTAGGTAGAGATAGTAGCTCTATGAGCATAGTTGTGATCTCAGAGCCCTAGGTAGGAGGGACCTAGCAGTGGGGAGATGGCCAGGCTACGAGAGGAGGTGGTACAACTCTAGGGCTTAGTGGAGATATACTAGGTGAGATATCGATAGGATCAAGCTTTTACTAATGAGTTAGAGGATGAGATAGTGCACCTTAGGGGGCACATACCAGCCCATCCATCTCCTAGTGGGTCACACCAGAGTCGATGGAGTGGTACAGGATAGTCTTCGATGAGGATGGAGGCACCTGGATCTACATAGAGGATGGATAGGTTAGGGGGTAGTAGGTCTGGGAGTTCTTGGTGAGCTCGACCTAAGGGTAGGGGTGAGAGTCATAGTACCGATCCTGCATGACCATGGTTATTGAGACTCTGATGGCTCTTTTTGGTATTTTAGATTTTTGGTATTGTGAGGTTGGAGGACCCACTTTATTGTAGCCTACGGGTAGTACTATGATGTATCTTTTTACCCCATATACATATATATATATATATATATATATATATATATATATATATATATATATATATATATATATATATATATGAGCTTTTATGTTTTATCATCATGTGTTTATTGCTTTATGAGATGTATGCAATGTATTTATTTGCTTTATGATATGATGATGGATGTCTATCATGTATGCATATGTTGTGATTTGATTTGATTTGATGATATGTATTTGCGTGGATGCATAGTGAGATGGATGATTGATTGATCTAGATGATGAAATGTGTATACTATATGACATACTATGTTAGCACCATAGACTGTATAGAATTCATCAATTCATGTGTAATGTTGTCATGAGACTATGTAATGGATTTGTGATATAATGGTATGAAATGGAATGTGGTAAAAATGGAATGAATGTTATAGAATGTCTATGAGGTTTTCATGAGACTCAAACACTCTAGTCAACTGATCAAAAGTTATATACTAACCATGCAAGACTTTTTGACAAGGTATGAATCTGCTAGGATGACCTAGATACTCAATATCCCTGTGTGTGCAAGTGAGTTCATTTTTGTGATACGCATAAGATTACCCTAGTGCCAAATAGGATTGATGCATCCCATCTATATTGAATATCACCCTATGAGTATCATGATCCTAGGTTTTGTACTTAGTTGGATTAGACCACTAGGTAGTATAGGCTACCAAAAGCTAGCTCATCCACATGCAAACATTGGTCTACACACACGCAAAATGCTAATGTGATAGACATATCATCATGTGTAAGGATACCACCATTGCCAAGAAGGCTTGATGCCACCTAACCTGTAATGAGGATCACCTAATGGTTTGTCAAATGTTGAGAATTCCAGGGATTCAAGTTCAATACTCCCTTCTTTTCTTTTATTTGATTTTAGGGATACTTGCTCATACTTAGTGATGAAAATCACTATTTATTTTGTATTTTTTTTTCTTTGAGCAAGGGATTTGGGGAGTGGTGATAACCACTATTTATTTTGCTTTTGATTTTTGCTTTTTGGGATTTTTATTATTGATAGTGGTGAAAACCACTATTTATTTTGGGGAATTGGGTAAGGAGGAGCTTGTCCTTTTGTCAATTCTCAGCATTCTTGAACCATTCGCATAGGGGGATGAGCAAGATAAAATTTTCACTTAAGGTAACCTAGACCACTTCGTAGGTTTCATATTTCCTTGTGCAAAACTTGGATTTATTAGTGTGAAAAATGTGTTGGGATTTTGATGTATACAAGGTACAATCTAAGCAAGACTCTACCTCCTAAAAATCAGGATAGCTTTCTACAAAATCTAAAAAGAAAACTAGAGATGGTTGAGTGACCGAAAACCCTAATGACATTCTAGAACAAATGGCTAGGTGAAGGGAATGGACACAAATATGAAAAGTTGGAAATGTAGGTGGAAATGATAAGTGAAATATGAAATGATGTGAATGATGACTTGAACAACATTGATTTTGAATGATGACTAGTGTACAGTCTCAGTGCTAGACATGTATGAGCAACTCTAAAATGCAAAGTGCAATGATGAGTATACCTAATGCAAGTGATGATATAATGCAATGGTATGCAATGTGATGTAATACAATATTTTTGTATTTTTTATGTTTTGATGATATTTTTAGATTTTTGATATATATATGTATATACAAGTTGACCAATGGGCTTAGTAGATGCCATTGGGGATTTTTGGGTGACCAAAGGGCTTATAGATGCCTTTGGGGAATTTTGGATTGACCAAGTGGTTTGTAGAAACCCTTGGAGAATTTTTGGGTGACCTAGATGGTCATAGACCACCTAGGAGCATTTTGGGTTGACCAAGTGGTATGTAGATACCCTTGGAGCATTTTGGGGTGACCTAGATGGTCATAGACCACCTAGGAGCATTTTGGGTTGACCAAGCGGTATGTAGATACCCTTGGAGAATTTTGGGGTGACCTAGATGGTCATAGACCACCTAGGAGTGTTTTGGGTTGACCAAGTGGTATGTAGATACCCTTGGAGCATTTTGGGGTGACCTAGATGGTCATAGACTACCTAGGAGCATTTTGGGTTGACCAAGTGATATGTAGATACCCTTGGAGCATTTTTGGGTGACCTAGATGGTCATAGACTACCTAGGAGTATTTTGGGTTGACCAAGTAGTATGTAGATACCCTTGGAGCATTTTGGGGTGACCTAGATGGTCATAGACCACCTAGGAGCATTTTGGGTTGACCAAGCGGTACGTAGATACCCTTGGAGCATTTTGGGGTGACCTAGATGGTCATAGACCACCTAGGAGTATTTTGGGTTGACCAAGTGGTATGTAGATACCCTTGGAACATTTTGGGGTGACCTAGATGGTCATAGACTACCTAGGAGCATTTTGGGTTGACCAAGTGATATGTAGATACCCTTGGAGAATTTTGGGGTGACCTAGATGGTCATAGACCACCTAGGAGTATTTTGGGTTGACCAAGAAGTATGTAGATACCCTTGGAGCATTTTGGGGTGACCTAGATGGTCATAGACCACCTAGGAGTATTTTGGGTTGACCAAGTGGTATGTAGATACCCTTGGAGCATTTTGGGGTGACCTAGATGGTCATAGACTACCTAGGAGCATTTTGGGTTGACCAAGTAGTATTTAGATACCCTTGGAGCATTTTGGGGTGACCTAGATGGTCATAGACTACCTAGGAGCATTTTGGGTTGACCAAGTAGTATGTAGATACCCTTGGAGCATTTTGGGGTGACCTAGATGGTCATAGATTATCTAGGGATATTTTGGGTTGACCAAGTGGTATAGATACCCTTGGAGATTTTGGGGTGACCTAGATGGTCATAGACTCACTAGGTGTTTGGGTTGACCAAGTGGTACGTAGATACCCTTGGAGAATTTTGGGGTGAGCCACAACACTCTAGGCATGGAAAGGCCATAGATGAAGGATGTTCAAGGGTTTAGGATCCTCGATTCCTTCAAGGGAGGCTAGGCGGTAAGTTTTGGGTCCGATCTGACTAGTGATGATGAAAGGACCTAAAACTTTGCCGTAAACTTGTCCCGTAGATGGGGTGGAAAATTAGAATTTTGTTGGTTCTCTTTTAGAATGAGGTCACCAACTTGAAATTCTCTATGATGGACTTTCATATTATAAGCTCTCTTAAGTCACTCTTGATAAACGTGCAGGTGCTCAAGAGCATTGATCCATCGTTCATCAAGCAACGTAAGTTGGTCTAAGTGAGCTTGTTGCATAGTGTCATCATCGATGAACTCTTGCATGGATATGCATAGTGATGGGATTTCCAGCTCTAGAGGTATGACTACCTCGGTGCCATACACTAGTGAAAATGGAGTGGCCCCGATGGGTGTCCAAATGCTAGTGTGGTAGGCCCATAGAGCAAGGGGTATTTGCGTGTGCCAATCGGTGTGATTTTCTTTAACTATTTTCTTCAGAATGGTAATCAATATTTTGTTTGATGCCTCTACTTGCCCATTTGCTTATGGATAATAGGGCATCAAAAAGCTATGCTGGATATTATACTTTGTTGTCAAAGCATGCACATCTTTATTCTTGAATGATGTCCCATTATCAAAAATGATCTTGGATGGAATACCAAAATGATAAATGATATTGTGCAATATGAACTCCGCTATGCGGGGTCCTATCATAGTGGTAAGGGGAATTGCTTCCACCCATTTTGTGAAATACTTGGTAGCCATAATGATGAACGTGTGATGGCTTGAGGAGGTAGGTGAGATTTTCTTGATTAAATCAAACCCCCATTGCGAGAATGACCAAGCCGATTGAATCGGTTGTAAGGCTTGAGAAGGTACGTGTGTCAAGTTAGCATGGTGTTGACACTTTATGCACTTCTTAACATAAGTGCAACAATATTTCTCTAAGGTTGGCCAATAATAGCCCATGTGAAGAATGCACTTAGCGATAGCCATGCCACTGAAATGGCCACCACATGTACCATCGTGTGCTTGGGCGATTGCCCAAATCGACTCTTGATGCTCTAAGCAATGAAGGAGGATCCCTTCATAGCTTCGATGATACAAAATGTCTCCTAGCAAGACATACTTTGCCACTTTTTATTTAAATATCCTTTTGGTGGCATGTGACAACCTAGGAGGGAGATTACCAAGCTTTAGGTACTCCTTGATTTGGGTAGACCAGTCCTGTTGTGAGGAAGCCTCGATTGCATGAATTGCCTATCCCTCTTGAAGTTCATCCCGAGCGAATGTTGATTGGGAAAGAACTTGTAAGAATAGCATTGTACTGCTATCAAAAGGGGTTTGAGGGAATAGAGTCCCCCAATTGGCATGATTCAAGTGCTCATGAATTTGTGAGAACCTATCTTGATGAGGTTCAATCTAAATCAAGTGGACTTCTAGTGTGGATTGAGTGCTCTCATACTCAATCATAGATTGTGATAGCATTTTGACCTGAATGGTTGTCATCTCATCATCAGGGTTCTATGGGATCAAGGACCCTAGGGAGGCCATTGTATCCACAAAATGATTAGATGATCGAGGGAGTGCCTCGATATCATACCATTCAAACTTTTCTAGGAGTTTATCCACAAGGGCTTTATAGGCTTGTAGAATTGGACACTTGCATTGGAAAATCTCTTTGACCTAGTTTACGATGAGCAAGGAGTCACCAAAAATGTTGAGCTTGGTTATTTTCATGGTGACAATCATTTGAAGACCTATGAGCAAGGCTTCATACTCGACATTGTTGTTGGTGCATGATAAAATCGAGTTTGAATGATAGGGGTATAGGAGCCCCTTGAGGTGTGAAAAATATAATCCCTATGCCACCCCCTTGCTCACACTTGGAGCCATCAAAGAATAGAGTCATATCGGCTTGTGACTCAGGCTCATCAAAATCAAGTGATTCTGATATTTGGAAGACTCCATCATCGGGAAGCTCCATGCTAAGAGGTTGCTCATCCTGGAGGGGAGCCTCTACGAGTTGATCGATGATGACCTAACCCTTAATTGATTTTTTTCCGATAAATTCTAGGTCAAACTCTATCAACAACATGATCCATTTTTTCATGTGACTATTGTGATAAGTACGACTCATCATGTATCACAATGGATTCTCTTTTGATACAACATACATGGTATGACTAAGCATGTAATGGCATAGCTTCTTGGTGGAAAAACCACTACTAGGCATAACTTCTCAATGTATGCATACTTGATTTCATAGTTGACCAAGGTGCGACTAAGATAGTAAGTAGCTTGTTCCTTATGCAATTCATTGTTCTGGGCTAACATGGCACCCAATGCAATCTCAGTGGCTGAGATGTATAAGCGGAATGACACTCCTAGTCTAGGTGGAGCCAATACTGGTAAAAATCTAGATATTGTTTGATTGCATCAAAGGTAGCTTGACACTCATCATCCCAATGGAATGCGACCCCCTTATGCAATAACTTGTTCATGGGTCGACATTTATCCGACAATTGTGCTATGAAGCGCTTGATGGATGCGACCTTACCCTACAGGATTCGGAGCTGCTTAATGGTAGTCGAGGGAGGCATCTCAAGGATTACCTTGACCTTGTTGGGGTCCACTTCGATGCCTCATTTAGAGACTATAAATCCCAAGAGCTTTCCAGATGTGATACCAAAGACGCACTTCTTGGGGTTCAGTCTCACGTTATGCTCAATAAGGTGATCGAGGACTTTGCGCAAGACATCAAGATGCTCATGGCGTAATAAGGATTTGGCCAGTAAGTCATCCATGTAATCTTCCAAAATCTTATGCATGTAATCATGGAAGATGTATGTCATGGCACATTGGTAGGTAGCACCAACATTTTTAAGGCCAAAAGGCATGACCTTATAGCAAAATGTCCCCCAAGGCATTGTGAATGCCATTTTGAGCTGGTCTTCCAGATTGATATGAATCTGGTTGTATCCAGAAAAACCATCCATGAGGGATAACATTTCATGGCCCGCTGTGGCATCTACCAGGGCATCGATGCTCGACAAAGGAAAATCATCCTTAGGACTCACTTTGTTTAGGTCTCAAAAGTCGGTGCAAATGTGAATCCTCCCATCGGGCTTCTTGATGGGAACCATGTTGGACAACCATGGTGGATAGTCTATGGAAATGATGAACTTGGCATCCAACAAAGCTTCTGTAGCTCATATTTAACCATTAAGGCTACCTTCGAATGCATATTTCTCAGCTTTTGCTTAACCAGCTTGGCCTTGGGGTCAAGCGTCAGATTGTGCGTGACTAGATTTGGATCCAGTCCTAGCATGTCTTTGTAGGACCATGCAAAGGCCTCCTTCTTCTCTATGAGAAGGGCTATGTAATCAGCTTGCTCTTCGAGGGATAGACTTTCCCCTAACTTGATATATTGTGGATTCTCGGGATCTGAGCCGATATCTTTGTCAATCATTGGCTCGATTGACATATGCGACCCCTCCTCCAACTGGTGAGGAGTAGGGATCAGGTGAATGTCATCTACTGGGTTTAGATCAGCAATTGGAACCTCAGGTTCCTCCTCAGCATGGAAGACATCATGAGTAGGCCTTGGAGAGAAATGAAATGGTTGTAGCATCTCATCGCAAGGCCAATACTTAGAAGGCGATGGGGGAGAATCTCCTCGATCAAAGTCAATTACCCCCAAGTCAAGGTGCAATGGCTTCAATGGGTTATTTGGATCTCGCATAGGGGCTCAAAGAGGTCTATGGAAATCATGTTTATGGATGGATGATTTCCCCTAGGTGGTTGGTGGTGTCTATCAACATCGAGATGTCACAAGACCTGAGGAGGTGGTTGCGATGGAGGTTGAATGATCAGAGGTGGTCGGTGTGGTTGTGGGTGGAATTGCCCTTCTATAGGTAGGAAATGGTGCCAGATAGGATCATTCAATGGGAACATACGTAGATAGCCCTCATGCTCATCATCCAATAGGGACAATCCATGCATACTCTCCATGCAGACCTAGAAGAGTCAATGGATGCCACTCCATAATCTGACTCATCATCAGATGTCCACTCATAAGGAGACCCCTGATCTTCTTCCTCACTATCATGTGGAAGGGTGTGCAAACTTTCACCTCTCTCGTAAGATCGGTTGACCTCACAATGTATCTCTTGGTCACTCAAGGGTGTAGGGAAGTAGTCTCCCAGTGAGTAGACTTGATTGGGATTGGCATAAGGATCACGTGCAAGCTCATCCCTAAAGTTGAGAGTCATGCGCTCTAAGCTATCCATGAGGACATCGAGGGGCACAGGCTTGTTGTGTCCCAAACCAGACTTGTCATAAGGCATTTGATACTACAACTGGTAAGGAACTCGGGTGCCTTGCTCATACAAGCCCAACCCATAACCGTGCCAATTATAGAGATGAAGATACCTCATGGCAAAGTTAGGGTTGGACATGTAGTTGATGTCCTCGAAAAAGGGCTCTTCATCCTCTTCCTGTTGTTGATAAGGCTCGATGCCATAGTCGAGACCCCCATAGATGAAATTTGTCTGATTAGGGGGAAGGCCAAGAGGCACGATAGTACCTATGGGAAGATGAGGTTGACCTATATCTTGTAAGAGTAGTTGTGACATTCCTAACCATGTACTCTCCTAAACTAGTAGAAGCTAGGTGCATTGTGACCTATGGCTATGGAGAAGGAGGAGATAGGAGTGAGGCTTGAATTGATTCAATGTTTACCTCATGAGGTAGCTCCTCATCCACTGGGCTAGGAGTCTTGCTTGTGGAGATGGTGGATATGGTCGGAGGGCTCTCATCAATAGGCCTCTTCCCCATGTCCCTTGGTGCTCGATTCTTCAATGATGAGGGTACATATAGGGGTGCTGAAGATGAGGATGGTATGGCATGAGATGATGATGGATTGAATGAAGGTGATGGTGAAGGATTCAGACCTTGGCTAGATTCATTCGATTGAAAATCTAGATGGGTGGATGGCAAGGTAGACTCAGGGATCTGTTGCACCATGTTGTAGTACTTGAAGGGTTCTAGGTCTATGGGGATGACATGAACTTGCCCTTCATAGGTGTATTTTAGGAACTGGTGAGCAATGGAAGGGACACACTTCATGTCCCTGATCCAAGTCCTACCCAGCAAGATATTGTATGCCATATCACCCTCCAAGATGTGGCACAGTGTCGGTATGGTATTTTGTCCTACCTGAATAGGTAGGACTATTGTACCAACTATTGAGCATATGGCATCATTAAATGCTTGAAGGGTGTAGGTAGATGCAACAATATGGGATGCCGGGAGCTTCAGATGCTTGAGAGCTATTGTAGTGATGATGTTGCTGGAAGAGCCAGTGTCTATCAACACTCTCTTGTAGGGTGTTCCATTTACACATGCGATGATGTGCAAGGGAGGATCCACCATATCATTTGGAACCAGTTTAAGCTCATATTCTCAAAAGGTAATCACCGGTTCTGTACATTGCCAAACATGCCCCACAAAATTATTGAAGGAGTTAGACTCCTAGGGTTGTAGCTCAATTGCCTTAAGGATCTCCATTAGAGCTTCTCTATGAGGTGGAGATTGTTGAATGAGCTCATAGATGGAGAGTCGGGCAGATGTTATTCTCAGGATCTAAGCGAGCTTGCTCTTAATTGTGACCATAGGCCGAGGTGGGAGGCTCGGCACTGGAGGAAGTAGAGGCTGCGACGTCGAAGGAACATCACTCTGAGCTGTAGGTGGTGCAACTGGACTTGGGTACCACCTATTCCTTGTTACAATGTTGATCATGCTGACATACCCTTGCTGAGGGGGTGCATGATGAACCTCATTCACCTAGGGCGTTGGCTTGGCCTACTCTACGTGGGTAGGCAATGGGTCTTTAAAAACACCCATCTATTGGTTGTTTGGCATGATAGGGTTGTCTACTTGAAGGGCGTTCCTATTGATCATGTCTTGCACCAAATGCTTGAACTTATAGCATATTTGCATGTCATACCCATTTTGCCTATGAAACTTACAATATAGGTCTTCTCGGTATCCTTTGGGCTTCGGTGCATTTGGATCAATAGGTCAACTCTCGAGCAGATTGATCGAGTTAGCCACTAAGAGGCACTCAAAAAATGAGTCCATAGACTCTGCAATGGGCATGAACTATCACTTGGGGTGATGCTATTGATTTTTCCCTTGATTATTTTGGTTGTCCTTGTTATAGTTCCCAGGTGTGGCCTGATAATTAGGCTTTTGAGGTAGCACGGGTTGCACTGGCCCTGGGATGCTAATGGCAACCTGATTGACTCATTGCTGGCTTAGGCTGTGCTGGAGTATTCTTAGCATTCTTGTTCCACTCCTTGCGAGGCTTCACAATTTCTCCCTCTTGAATCTTGATGTCTTCAATTGTTCTAGCTTGCGCTAGGGCATCTTCAAGAGTCGGATATTGTTGCAGTTGCAACAACAAGGAGATCGGCTTTAGGCAACTCTTGGTAAACATCTGAGTCAACTTTGACATGGGGAGTAGATAAGGCAGCTTGGCAAGCAATGCTCACCACCTATTGCCATAATTTTCTATTGACTCATCATCATATTGTTTCAACCCAATGAGATATGGCTAATGTTGCCTTCCTCTTGGTGTTGAAGGTGAAGCATTCTAGGAATGCATCTACAAGTTGATCCAAATTGTGGATGCTATGCTTTGGGAGTTGGATAAACCACTCCATGGCTGGGCTAGAGAGGGTAGTCACAAATATCTATAAAAGCAAAGCATCATTATCCTGGATGCCAAAGCATTGGCTTAAGAACTTGGTAACATGCTCTTGCACATCTTCCTCTCCCTTAAAGGTAGCCAACTAAGGCATCTTAAACTACTCTAGATAGGAAGGGACAAGCATCGAAGGATGAAGGGGTTGACTACATAGCTGGTGCAAAGTGGGATTTTGAGATCCAGACCTAGAGGTCTTGTTCTCTACTGACTCTAAGTGCTCTAGCAGTACCTTATATGCATTATAGGATTTGATCTCCTCTTCTTTGCTCTAAGTGCTCTAACAGTACCTTATATGCATTATAGAATTTGAGCTTCAGATGCTTGAGAACTATTGTAGTGATGATGTTGCTAGAAGACCCTGTGTCTATCAACACTCTCTTATAGGGTGTTTTGTTTACACATGTAATTATATGCAAGGGAGGATCCACCATATCATTTGGAACCAGTTTAATTTTATCTTGTCAAAAGGTAATCATTGATTTTGTACATTACCAAACATGCCCCACAAAATTATTGGAGTTAGACTCCAAGGGTTGTATCTTGATTGCCTTAAGCATCTCCATCAGAGCTTCTCTATGTGGTGGAGATTGTTGAATGGGCTCATACATGGAGATTCAGACAGATATTTTTCTTAGGATCTGAGCGAGATCTCTCTTAATTATGATCGTAGGCCTAGGTGGGAGGCTTGGCATAGGAGGCGGTAAAGGCTATGACATTGAAGAAACATCACTCTAAGTTGTAGGTGGTGCGATTGGACTTGGGTACCATTTATTCCTCATTACAATGTTGATCATGCTGACATACCCTTTTTGATGAGGTGTATGATGAACCTCATTCACCTGGGGTGTTGGCATGACCTGCTTTGTGTGGGTAGGCAATGGGTCTTTAAAACCCCCATTTGTTGGTTTTTTGGCATGATAGGGTTGTCTACTTGAAGGGTGTTCCTATCGATCATGTCTTGCACCAAATGCTTGAACTTATAGCATATTTGCATGTCATACCCATTTTGCCTATGAAACTTACAATATAGTTCTTCTCGATATCCTTTGGGCTTTGGTACATTTGGATTGATAGGTTGACTCTCAAGCAGATTGATCGAGTTAGCTTCCAAGAGGCACTCAAAAAATGAGTCTATAGACTCTAAAATGGGCGTGAACTATCGCTTGGGGTGATGCTATTGATTTTGTCCTTGATTATTCTATTTTTCCTTATTATAATTCCCAAGTGTGGACTAATAATTATGCTTTTGAGATAGCGCAGGTTGCACTGGTCCTAGAATGTTAATGGCAACCTGATTGAATGATTCTAGCTTAGGCTATGCTCGGTTATTCTTAGCATTCTTGTTCCACTCCTTGCAAGGCTTTGCAATTTCTCCCTCTTGAATCTTGATGTCTTCAATTGTTCTATCTTGTGCTAGGACATATTCAATAATTGGATATTTTTGTAGTTGCAACAATAAGGAGATTGGATTTAGGCAGCTCTTGGAAAACATCTAAGTCAACTTCGACATGGAGAGTACATAAGGCAGCTTGGAAAGCAATGTCCACCATCTATTTCCATAATTTTCTATTGACTCATCATCATATTATTTCAACCTAGTGAGATCTACCAATGTTGACTTCCTCTTGGTGTTGAAGGTGAAGCATTCTAGGAATACATCTACAAGCTGATCCAAATTGTCGATGTTATGCTTTGGGAGTTGGGTAAACCACTTCATGGTTGGGCTATAGAGGGTAGTCATAAATATCTACAAAAGCAAAGCATCATTATCCTAGATGCCAAAGCATTGTCTCAGGAACTCGGTAACATGCTCCTCACATCTTCCTATCCCTTAAAGGTATCCAACTAAGGCATATTAAACTACTCTAGATAGGAAGGGACAAGCACCAAAGGATGAAGGGGTTGACTACATAATCGGTGCAAAGTGGGATTTTGAGATCCAAACCCAAAGGTCTTTTTCTCTACTGACTCTAAGCACTCTAGCAGTACCTTATATGCATTAGAGGATTTGATCTCCTCTTCTTTGCTCTTATCTTGCAATGGAGGACAAGGATCCTCACACCTATTTTGGGATGGTGGAATGTCACCCCCTACCTTGTTAAGGTGTTTCCAAATATTCTACTTTTAACTCATGCTCAGTGAAAGACCCATATGGCATATCTTGATCTATTCTATAAAGAGGGGTAGCTTCCTGCTGTGGGCACCCTATATTTGGCCTAGGAGGTAAGTCCCAATATGGTCTAGGAGGTCATGGAGACAACATTAGATAAGGCATAGGAGACCTATATTGAATGAGCATGGGTTGCCTCAGGTGGAATTCCTATTTATATGTTATAGGGGTAGGGACCTTCTCACTTAAATGTTTTTGGAATAGCTTGTTGGTCTATCATTCGATTCTTTCTTTCTCAAGTTTATGGAAGCGACCTAGTTGCTCTTTATCTCGTCAAAGTTGCTTTAACTGCGCTTGGCATTCCACATATCTTGCAACTTATTGATTAATTTTTTTCAATGTACGAGGCCTAGGAGGCCTGGGAGTCTCACCCTAAGGCCAACCCCATTCAATATAATCTGTCATATCCATCGTGCACTTCCCTCACTCGAGGGTAGTTACATTTACTTGAGGTTTGGGCCTAGGCATATGCTCTTTATACTCAATGGGTGCAGAGGCACATCATGCTTGCATGGTATACTACTATTGAGGATAATCAAGGATTTCCTCATGCCTTCCTTCATGGATGAGGAAGGGAAGGGTAGAGTTTTCTCACCTTGAGTGATGAGTATCATACTCATCCTATTGTCTAGGCTGCCAGAACCTTTCAGGGTGATCTAGAGGCAAGGTATGATCGACCTGCTCTACCCAATGTTTGAAGTCATGCTCTAGGCCATAAATGAGTGTGTCAGATATATCAAGTATGTGGATGCATGGAAATTCTCTATTTACTTACGTCTCAATGCATTATTGCCTCTCATCGAGGAAGGTATGTGATGTGTCTATGTATTGGGAACACTCTCCCAGATAATATCCATCACCCATAGGGGTTTCCTGCATAGGTATCCCTTGTAGGTGTGGTTCATGTCTTGCTGTTCTAGGACTGGGGTGAGTAGAGGCTCACCAAGGAGGTATGACCAAATCCTTGGGTCTAAATTAGAGACGACTCATGTCTCCTAGTCCACTCTCCATAACTTTCACCCATGATTAGGCTTGGCTACTAGTGCACACCATTTTGACTCTATACCAACCCTAGTTGATTTTCTCCTTTACAAATTCTTAATGAAACAACACACAAGAAAGGAAAACACTCAATAAAGTAAGTGATTATCTCTTTTAAGTTTTAGATGTGGATCCCTGAACTATTTTGCATGTTTCATATATGTTATTTTTAATGATGACCTTGTGTTATATATTTGAAATCTTTTTGGATGTTAATATTATGTTTAATTGGATTTCACTTGTATGCTCGTAGCTCGACAACCGAAAATAAAAGTCATGATCACATAAACCCCTTGAAATGTGGAGATGAAACCCACACTTGAGTAAGGAGCATAGGTCTTACTGAATCTCATCCAACACCCCATGCGTAATGATACACCCATCCAAAGATGAATGCATGCTATTTTGGACAGTTAAGATAGATCTTGGAGTCTGTATTGGTAAAGAACAAGGGTTCATGGGATTTGAGGTAACGGATGGAGATGAAAGCCATCGTCGTTGACCTCTCCTAGTAGTTGGTGATGAAATCCAACTCACTAGTGTTCAAGTGGAATATGGTGTGTGTGGTTCCTTTTATGCCCAAAGAAATTAAACAATGAAGTATTCGATGAACATTTACTAATTGCAAGCAGAAAGGTACATTTTACTTTCAAAAAGCTAGATAAAAAGTAACCTAGAAGATGCAAAACCCTAAATGATGGCCTACCCATTAGGTAGCCTACATGCAATACAAGGGCATCATTACTTAACTTCTTTTTATTTGCTATTTTGCATTTATAATAAAATAAAACCTAT
Organism: Wollemia nobilis; assembly: GCA_028583015.1. Lineage (NCBI taxonomy): Eukaryota > Viridiplantae > Streptophyta > Pinopsida > Araucariales > Araucariaceae > Wollemia > Wollemia nobilis. The sequence continues at coordinate 510,227 of JAQPPZ010016911.1, read as the reverse complement.
ATTTCTACCTTTCTAGCAAACAAAGCATGCAAGAAAAACCAATTTTGGACAACTTTTGATTGTATAGCAAAAAATAGAGAGTTCAGACACTTATCTTATCAGCCCAAGAACCTAATGTTTCTAGAAATTTGAGCCTAAAAGGCTCTATTTTATGGCCATCCTAGGGTGGGACGGCTGCTAGTTTGATGGCCATCCCTTGGTGGGATGGTTGTGTGGCCATCCCAAGGTGGCACGAGGAGCAGTCCAGAGGTTGTTTCAGGCTAGAACAACCAATACCTACAACAGATACCAAGCAAAAACAAAGGTTAAATCTTAAATTAAAGTAATAGATATAGGATCCCACCATGATCACCATTGAATTAGGGTAAAAATAGTGCACCTAATGAAGCTAAATAATATGCATCTATCGCTAATGAGTGATAAGCATCAAAATGGAAGCGTTCAAGTAAGAATAGAAGGATAATCAAAATGCATGAAATGAAATGAATATTTCTTATATTATTTTTATTGATCAAAACCATTGGTTACATATATGTCCCTTTGAGGTCTCTATATTGATACAATTATTACAAATTGGTGCCCAAGGATCAAATCCTCAAATTAACTCGTGTGCACTTCCAATGTTCTTCCTCATACCCACAATCGAAGGCCTACGATGCCCTTACTTTGTTCTATGATCTTGTGCTCTTTCCTTGTATACTGCATGACTTACAACTACACATAAGGAAATCATAATCATTAAATAGCAAGTGCATATATTGAAAACATGCAAACCCCATAGGCACTAAAAAAATAGAAAACATGAAATGCAAGACACCTATCTAAAACAACTCTAAATGACTTGAAATTATAGAGGTTGTTAGCATATATGTCTTACATTATTGAAGCAAAAGGGTAGCGCACATAGGCGCTCTCTAGGTTGGTTTAATAACCACCAAGTTGGTTTAATAAACCAACTTATTGTAACCACATTGTAATCTTTATAATTGATATCAATCGGAATGAATAATTGCTTCGTGAAATTCTTCATGGTACCAGAGCTAGGGATGATCGCAGACGTTGGGTAAGGTGGTTATTATTTCTAACTACTCCAACTTCCCTACCAGCCAACCAGACTGAAGGATACTGACGGATGCAGACAGAATACTGGAGGACACTGACATACGCAGACAGAGGAGACACTGGACACGCAGACAGAAGACTGGAGGACACTGACAGACGCAGATAGAAGACTGGAGGACACTGACAGATGCAAGACAGAGTAGACGTTGGACATGCAGACAGAGGCACATAGACTGGGTGACAGTTGTGGAGGCAAAAGGGTGGGGTGGTTGCCCGAAGGCAACCGAAAGCTATTGTAGCTTTCATTTTTTTAAAGAACCCCACAGTGGCAGCATAGGCCATGTGGGATTATATTTTTTTTCTTCCCTCTTCACACCCGATGTTCCTAACATACGCTTGCTTCATGTTGGTTCTCGTCGGGCCCTCTGGCTCACGTGGTCTGCGTTGTGATTGTTAGATGGAAGGTCATGGGTTCAAGTCACTTCGGGGAGGTATAAGGGGTTTTGATAAAAAAATTTCTCTCCTTCTCAGCATCTGATGTTGCTAAGATGCACCTGTCTCCTGTTCGTTCTCGTCGGGCCCTCTGGCTCACGTGGTCTACGTTGTGATTGTTAGACGGAAGGTCATGGGTTCCATTCGCTTTGCATGCTGTGACGGCGGGTGGATTTTTTTTATGCCCCGTGCACGCTGTGATGGCGGGTGGTGTTTTTTTTATGCCCCGTGCAAGCTGTGATGGTGGGTGGTGTTTTTTGATGCCCCAAACTATCCTGTTGATGCCTGCCAGTGCTCTATTGATGCCAACACTTCATTTAACGCCTATGCAGTCCAAATTTGACACCTTAAAGGCTTCCAACAAAATTTTTTTTTTTGGAGTTAAGGTACAATTTTTTTTTCTTCCTTATCTATTTTGCAAAACGAAGGGGGGAAATCTCAGTCTTCACATGATTCATTTGCAAAATTGTAAGATAAATGGGGGAAATCAAACCATTTGGAAGTGAATAATTGCTAGATTTGTAATAGGTGCTTAAATTTGTGGGCATTTGTGATTGTTTCTTTTGCATTTAAATATTTTGTTTTTCTTGCATTAACAATCATAAATTACAGAAAAAAATAAGACCCCAAATTTATACCCTATTTGTGCAATTTATTGCATAGCAACATTCGGTATTTGAGATACCTCTGGTCCACACTTACAGGTAATGTTGTCATGCTTTGGACTACTGTATTCGCCGCCTAATATAGCTGCAACAACGACGTCTGAGCTTGTTCTCTATTAATCATCGAGGAGAAATAAGGCAAACCAGATCTATTTTTTTCCATTTCATACCCACATCGTGATTGTTGTTAGGCGTAAATCCTGACGAAAGTTTTTTTCCCAAGTTTTTTAGGGGAAGTTACGCCCCACGCATGAGGAATAAAACTTTCTATGGTAGGTGTCATTAACAACACGATGCCCTTTCAGTATCGCCTATGTTCAATATATTGTGCTTCTCATATGTACTTATAGTCTCCCTCACGTAAGGGCGGGTACATATTGAGTAGTATACTGTTCATATATACCTATAGTCTCCCTCACGTAAGGGCGGGTATATATTGAATGGTTACGATATAAAGATCTGGCAGGTATAAAGAAAGGGAGACCAATTGGTGATATAAGGAACCTTCATAATGGCCACAATTCACAAGTATCTCTCAGATTCATAGTTGTTGAAAGGTCCTAACTTTGTTCCATGGAAAACAAAGATGAAATCCATTCTTTAGTTGGAAGATTTATGGGATGTAGTGACTGGCACTGCAAAGCGCCCTCAGACAACAGGAATAGATCAAGATGCTTGGGATAAGAAGGACAAGAAGAGTCTCGTGTTTATCTTGCTTGCTACTACAGATGAGGTGCAGCCTCATATTTGTGATGCAAAAACTAGTAAGATAGCTTGGGATGCCTTGATCACAGTATATGAAGGAAAGAATCAATCCACTATTCTAAACCTTCAAACTCAACTACATACTCTCAGTATGAATTCTAGGGAAACAGTTGATATATTCCTTTGCAGAGTGGCTGACTTGAAAGCCAAATTGAATGCCATGGGAAAACCAGTGGATGATGATATCTTGAAATCTGTCATCTTGAGAGCATTGCCATATTCCTACAAGATGTTGATCACTTCTCTCAATGTTTCTGGTAGACAAGTATCATTTGTGGAGTTGGTAAATTTGCTTCAGACTGAGGAGGCAAATCAGGTTCAAAAAGATGACGTGCTAGATAATGCCCTTTCCACACAACAAAGTGGTAAGAAACAAGGTCAGTTTCAAAAAGGGGGTCCTTCTTCCAAAGGAAAAGGGAAGCAAAATCAGTAGAAGGATAAAAAATATTGCAATATTTGTGATATGAATAACCATGACACCAACAGGTGTTGGTTCAAAAACAAGCAACAAAACGATCAAGGTCCTAAGAAGAAGGGCAAAGACAAACAGAAATACAACAAACATAAGCAACCTAAAGGCCATGTTGCTTATGCTGACTCCAACTCAGACTCAGATTCTCCTGGGTCCGATTCAAATTTTGACTCTGAAAGAGCACACAAGGTGCTCATGACCCATACTTCGTCTTCCCAGATAGATGTTGTATGGTATATTGATTCAGGAGCTAGCAAACACATGACTGGGGACAAATCATGGTTTGATACTTTTGCGAAGAAAGAGGGTAAGCCAGTCACAATTGCTGACAATCAAGTCTATCAAGTAAAGGGAGAAGGGGATGTTTCTGTGTCCCTTCCTGATGGTAATTATCAAATTGAGAAGGTTCTCTATGTTCCAGGATTAGCCAATAATCTGCTCTCAGTCACACAAATGTTGGATAGAAACATGGATGTCATGTTTCGAGTTGTCAAAGGCAAGAAGAGATGTTTTATCACCCACAGTGGTAAACATGTTGCAACCGGATCCTACAAACATGGCTTGTTCATTCTAGATGCTCTTTCAACTCCTCATGTTGCTCTGGCTGCAACTACAAAGGAGGCCACCTCTCTCTGGCATAGACGTTATGGGCACCTCAGTTCAGGATATTTGCTTGAATTACATAGATATGGGATGGTGAAAGGTCTTCCTCCACTCTCATCTATCTTACCAGTGTGCTCGGATTGCTTAGCAGGGAAGCAACACAGAGTACCTTTTGAAACTAGCTCCTCTCGAGCTACAAACCCTTTAGAGCTGGTACATACCAATTTGTGTGGTCCTATGCCAACCAGCTATGGTGGAAAGAAGTATTTTCAACTATTTTTTGATGATTACTCATGGAAGATGTGGGTTTTCTTTCTTCAGTTGAAATCAGAAGCATTTCTCTACTTTCAACAATTCAAGAAACTTGTCGAGAAGGAGTCGAGTTGTTTCATAAAAACCCTCCGCTCAGATCGAGGGGGGAATACACCTCTAAAGAGTTTTTAGATTTTCTTAAGAAACATGGGATCAAAAGACAACTGACTACAGCCTATACACCTCAGCATAATGGAGTTGCAGAAAGGAGAAATCATTCCATTATGGAAATGGTTCGATGTATGCTAAAGGGAGCACATCTTGAGGATCAATATTGGGCAGAAGTAGTAAACACAACATCATACCTCCTAAATAGAGCACCCACTAGAGCTCTACAAGGGAAAACACCACAAGGAGCTTGGAGTGGTAAGAAACCCTCCATTTCTCATTTAAGGGTGTTTGGATGTAAAGCATTCATGCACATTCCAAAATAGAAAAGGAGGAAGTTGGATGAGAAAACCCTGCAGTGTATCTTTCTTGGCTATGATGAGTATTCAAAAGGTTATCGATTGATTGATCCTAAGACCAAGAAGACACACGTAAGTAGAGATGTTGTATTTGATGAAGCTTTCACATCAAAAGACACATCTACAGCTGTATACCTAGATGAAGAAGAACCTAAGAAGGAGGTTCAACTTCCACAACAACAACAAAAAGTCCCAAAATGGTATACTAGCACTTTGAGAGATGCTAAGTTGAATTCCCTTCCAGATCTATCTCTAGATAGGCCATGTACTCGCAGTATGACTCAACAAATGAGAGCAGAGGAATCTACTTCAGAGGTTGACGAACTTTGTCAACACTTTGATGATTTGTCAGTGGGTACAAAAAATGATAGAGAAGAAGATGAGGATGAAGAAAATATTTATATGTCTACATTGAATGCAAATGAACCCACAACGGTTCAATATGCACTTGATAAACCACAGTGGAAAGAGGCCATGGATGTAGAACATAAGTCTCTCATAAAAAATAATACTTGGAAGTTAGTCGATCTGCCAACAGGAAAGAAACCCATAGGCTGCAAATGGGTGTTCAAAGTGAAGTATAAGGCAGATGGATCTATTGATAAGCATAAATCCCGACTTGTTGCGAAGGGTTATGCTCAGAAAGAAGGCATAGACTATGAAGAGACTTTTGCCCCTACTGCAAAAATGACTACCATTCGAGTACTTTGTGCCATGGGAGCTCAGTTTGGGTGGAAGTTGCATCAGATGGATGTTAAAAGTGCTTTCTTGAATGGTGACTTACAGGAAGAAGTATACATGACTCAACTAGAAGGATTCGTGGTCGAGGGGCAAGAACAAAAAGTATGCAAGTTGATCAAATCCTTGTATGGGCTCAAACAAGCTCCTCGAGCTTGGTATATCAAGATAGACAGTCACCTTGTGCAGCATGGATTCAAAAGAAGTCCTTCAGATGCAAATCTCTATATTAAGAAAAATGGTTTTGATATAGTGATTCTTGTACTTTATGTAGATGATCTGATCATAACAGGAAGCTCGAAAAGAATGATTGACTTAGTGAAAAATGATTTGAAGCAATCATTTGAAATGACAGATCTAGGACTTCTGCACTATTGTCTTGGTTTAGAAGTTACTCAGAAAATATTTCATATTAGAGTAACACAAAAGAAATATGCCAAGACTTTAGTAGAAAAATATCGGATGACTAACTGTAAGTCAAAAGCAACTCCAATGGATCAAGGACTTAAGTTATCACGATATGATGAATCACCTCAGGTAGATGGTACTCTCTATCGCCGATTGATTGGGAGTCTCCTATATCTGACAAATACCAGGCCAGATCTCAGTTTTGTTGTGGGCTATCTTTCAAGGTTCATGCAAGAGCCTAAGATGAGTCACTGGAAAGCAGCAAAAAGAGTTCTTCATTATGTTCATGGTAGTACAAATTATGGTCTGGAATACAAAAAGAATAATAAGTTTTTCTTACTAGGATACACGGACTCGGATTATGTTGGATCCATTGATGATCGTAAATCCACTTCTGGATATGTTTTTCATCTGGGATCTGGACCTGTCTCATGGCACAGTAAGAAGCAGCATGTGGTTGCTTTATCTTCTACAGAGGCAGAATATCATGCAGCCAGTGAAGCAGTCTGCAAGATAATGTGGTTAAGTCACATTCTTACAAACATGGGTCTTCCAAAGAATCTTCCTCTTCATTTGTTTTGCGACAATCAAGGTGTTTTGAATCTTGTCAAAAATCCAATTTTTCATGAACGTACCAAACATGTTGATACCAGATGTCATTTCATTCGAGATGAAGTTCCAAAGCACCATATACAACTTCAATACATTCCTACTGATGCACAAGTTGCAGATATCTTTACCAAAGCACTTGGGCGTATCAAATATGAAAAGTTTTGAGATACTATTGGAATTTGCCAATAATGTAATAAGGGGGGATGTTAGCATATATGTCTTACATTATTGAAGCAAAATGGTAGCGCACATAGGCGCTCTCTAGGTTGGTTTAATAACCACCAAGTTGGTTTAATAAACCAACTTATTGTAACCACATTGTAATCTTTATAATTGATATCAATCGGAATGAATAATTGCTTCGTGAAATTCTTTAGAGGTATGTAAAATAGATGGGTTTGGGAAGATTTCACCAAAAAGAGAACATAAATTGCCCTCGAATCCTTGTCACATTTCCAGTAGACCTACGAATCCTGTAAAATCCAAAATAAGCAATTCCTATGCCAAAACAAATCTAATTAAATGAAACTTGGAAAGTATGCATAAATTATGATTTTAAGAAAACCCATATGGTCATATTTGCAAAATCAGTAAAATATGTATGTGCATCTTCATATGGTCCTTGAAAGCCTGCAAAACACTAAACATATGATATCTTGCTCAATATGACTCCAAAATACATGAAATTTGGACAAGAGTCTCATATACTACTCTAGAATATACCTAAAAAATAATAGTAAATAAATAATGCATTTATCTACCACCATCCCTTGTAGGTACGGTGGTGACTGCAACAAAATGGGGATCATCCTAGGGTGGGATGGCACCAATTTTACCCTTATTTTGCCATAAATTCCTCTATGAATTGGTTAGGACCCTTATCAATAGTGTTTTCATAAAATTTGGTGAATGCACTTAGTGATAGCCATACCACTGAAATGGCCACTGCATGTACCATATTATGGTTGGGTGATTGCCCAAATAGACTTTTGATGCTCCAAGAAATGAAGGAGAATCCCTTCATAGCTTCAATGACACAAAATGTCTCCTAGCAATACATACTTTACCACTTTTTTTTAAATGTCCTTTTGGGAGCATGTGACAACCTAGGAGGGAGATTACCAAGCTTTAGGTACTCCTTGATGTGGATAGACGAGTCCAGTTGTTAGGAAGCCTCGATTGGATGAATTTCCTATCCCTCTTGAGGTTCATATTGAGTGAATTCTAATTGGAAAAAAAAAATAGAAAAGCATTGTACTACTATCAAAAGGGGTTTGACAGAACAGAGTCCCGCAAGCGGTATGATTCAGGTGCTCGTGAATTTATGAGAACCTATATTGATGAGGTTCAATATGAATCAAGTGGAATTCTAGTGTGGACTAAGTGCTCTCATGATCAATCATAGATTATGATAGCATTTTGACCTGAATGGTTGTCATCTCATCAGTATGGTTATACAGGATCAAGGATCCTAGGGTTGCCATTGTATCCTCAAAATTATTAGATGATCAAGGGAGTGCCTCGATATCGTACCATTTGAACTTTTCTTGGATTTTATCCAAAAGGGCTTTATAGGCTTGCAAAATTGGATACTTGCATAGGAAAACCCATTTGACTTTGTTTATGATGAGCAAGGAGTCACCAAAAATGTTGAGTTTGGTTATTTTCATAGCAATAGTTTTTTGAAGACCTATGAGCAAGGCTTCATACTCAACATTGTTGTTGGTGCAGATAAAATCGAGTTTGAATGATAGGGTTATAGGATCCCATTGAGGTCTGAAAAATAAAATCCATGTGCCACCCCCTTGCTCACACTTGGATCCATCAAAGAATCAAGTCATATCGGCCTATGACTCATGCTCGTCAAAATCGGGTGATTCTGATATGTGGAAGACTCCATCATTAGGAAGATCCTTACTAAGAGGTTGCTCATCCTGGAGGGGATAATTTCATCTTATCAAAAGGTAATCACTAGTTCTGTACATTACCAAACATGCCCCAAAAAATTATTGAAGGAGTTAGACTTTAAGGGTTGTAGCTTGATTGCCTTAAGCATCTCCATCAAAGCTTCTCTATGAGGTGGATATTGTTGAATGATCTCATATATGGAGATTCAAGCAGATGTTATTCTCAAGATCTGAGCGAGATTTCTCTTAATTGTGATCCTAGGCCTATGTGGGAGGCTTGGCATAGGAGGCGGTAAAGGCTGCAACATTGAATAAACATCACTCTAAGTTGTAGGTGGTGCAATTGAACTTGGGTACCATTTATTCCTCATTAAAATGTTTATCATGCTGACATACCCTTGTTGAGGGGGTGTATGATGAACCTCTTTCACCTGGGGTGTTGGCATGGCCTGCTCTACGTGGGTACGCAATGGGTCTTTAAAAACCCCCATCTATTGGTTTTTTGGCATGATAGGGTTTTCTACTTGAAGGGTGTTCCTATTGATCATGTCTTGCACCAAATGCTTGAACTTATAGCATATTTGCATGTCATACCCATTTTGCCTATGAAACTTACAATATAGGTCTTCTCAGTATCCTTTGGGCTTTGGTGCATTTGGATCGATAGGTCAACTCTCAGGCATATTTATCAAGTTAGCCACAAAGAGGCTCTCATAGAATGAGTCCATAGACTCTGCAATGGGCGTGAACTATCACTTGGGGTGATGCTATTGATTTTTTCCTTTATTATTCTAGTTGTCCTTGTTATAATTCCCAGGTGTGTCCTGATAATTAGGCTTTTGAGGTAGCACAGGTTGCACTGGTCCTGGGATGCTAATGGCAACCTGATTGAATGTTGTTGGCTTAGGCTGTGCTCGATTATTCTTAGCATTCTTGTTCCACTCCTTGCAAGGCTTTGCAATTTCTCCCTCTTGAATCTTGATGTCTTCAATTTTTCTAGCTTGCACTAGAACATCTTCAAGAATTGGATATTATTACAGTTGCAACAACAAGGATATTGGCTTTAGCCAGCTCTTGGAAAACATCTGAGTCAAATTTGACATGGAGAGTAGATAAGGCAGCTTGGCAAGCAATGTCCACCACCTATTGCCATAATTTTCTATTGACTCATCATCATATTGTTTCAACCCAGCGCAATATGCTAATGTTGCTTTCCTCTTGGTGTTGAAGGTGAAGCATTCTAGGAATACATCTACAAGTTGATCCAAATTGTCAATGTTATTATTTGGGAGTTGGATAAACCACTTCATGGATGGTCTATAGAGGGTATTCATAAATATCTATAAAAGTAAATCATCATTATCCTGGATGCCAAAGCATTGGCTCAGGAACTTGGTAACATGCTCCTCGCATCTTCCTCTCCCTTAAAGGTATCCAACTAAGGCATATTAAACTACTCTAGATAGGAAGGGACAAGCATCGAAGGATGAAGGGTTTGACTACATAACTGGTGCAAAGTGGGATTTTGAGATCCAAACCTAGAGGTCTTGTTCTCTACTGACTCTAAGTGCTCTAACAGTACCTTATATGCATTATAGAATTTGATCTCCTCTTCTTTGATCTTATATTACAATGGAGGACAAGGATCCTCATGCCTATTTTGGTATGGTGGCATGTCACCCCCTACCTTCGTAAGGCATTTCCAAATATTCTACTTTTAAATCATGCTCAGTGTAAGCCCAATAGGGCATCTCTTGATCTAGTCTATAAAGAGGGGTAGCTTCCATCTATGGTCACCCTATGTTTGGACTAGGAGGCAAGTACCGATCTGGTCTAGGAGGTCATGGAGGTAAAATTGAATAAGGCCTAGGAGACCTATCTCGAATGAGCATGGGTTGCCTCAGGTGGACTTCCTATCTATATGTTCTAGGGGTAGGGACCTTCTCACTTAAATGTTTTTGGAATAGCTTGTTGGTCTATCGTTTGATTCTTTCTTTCTCAAGCTTATGCAGGCGACCTAGTTGCTCTTTGTCTCGTCAAAGTTGCTTTAACTGCGCTTGGCATTCCACATATCTTGCAACTTCTTGATTGATTTGTTTCGATGTACGAGGCCTAAGAGGCCTAGGATTCTTACCGTAATGCCAACCTCATTCAATATAATCTATCATATCCATCATTTTCTTCCCTTGCTTGAGCGTAGTTGCATTTACTTGAGGTTTGGGCCTAGGCATATGCTCTATATACTCAATGGGTGCATAGGCACATCATGCTTGTATGGTATACTACTCTTGAGGATAATCAAGGATTTCCTCATGCCTTCCTTCATGGATGAGGAAGGGAAGGGCAGAGTTTTCTCACCTTGAGTGATGAGTATCATACTCATCCTATTTTCTAGGCTGACAAAACCTATCAGGTTGATGTAGAGGTAAGGTATGATCAACCTGCTCTACCTAATGTTTTAAGTCATACTCTAGCCCATAAACGAATGTGTCTGATCTATCAAGTATGTGGATGCATGGCACTTCTTTGTTTACTTATGCCTCAATGCACTATTGCCTTTCATCAAGGAAGGCATGTGATGTGTCTACATACTGGGAACACTCTCCCAGATAAGGTCCATCACCCATAGGGGTGTCCCGCATAGGGCTCCCTTGTAGGTGTGGTTCATGTCTCGCTATTCTAGGATTGGGGTGAGTAGAGGCTCACCAGAGAGGTATGACAAAATCCTTGGGGCTAAATTAGAGATGACTCATATCGCCTAGTCCACTCTCCATATATTTCACCCATGATTGATCTTGGTTGTGAGTGCACACCATTGTGACTCTATACCAACTCTAGTTGATTATCTCCTTTACAAATTCTTAATGAAACAACACACAAGAAAAGAAAACACTCAATAAAGTAAGTGATTATCTCTTTTAAGTTTTATATGTGGATACCTTAACTATTTTGTGTGTTTAAAATATTTTATTTGTAAATATGACCTTGTGTTATATGTTTGAAATCTTTTTGGATAATAATATTGTGTTTAATTGGATTTCACTTGTATGCTCGCAGTTCGACAACTGATAAGAAAAGTCATGATCACATAAACCCCTTGAAATGTGGAGATGAAACCCACACCTGAGTAGGGATAATAGGTCCTACTGATCCTCATAAAGCACCCCATGCATAATGATGCACCCCTCTGAAGATGAATTCATGCTATTTTGGGCAGTTAAGACAGATCTTGGAGTCTATATTGGTAGAGAACAAGGGTTCATGGGATTTGAGGTAACAGATGTTGACCTCTACTAGTGGTTGGTGATGAAATCCAACTCACTAGTTTTCAAGTGGAATATGGTGTGTGTGGTTCCTTTTGAGCCCAAAGAAAGTAAAAAATGAAGCATTCGATGATCATTTACTAATTGCAAGCAAAAAGGTACATTTTTCTTTCAGAAAGCTAGATAAAAAGTAACCTAGAAGATGCAAAACCCTAAATGATGACCTACCCATTAGGTAGTCTACATGCAAGAAAATCATACAAGGGAATCATTACTAAATTCTTTTTATTTGCTATTTTGCATTTATAATAAAATTAAACCTATATTTCTACCTTTCTAGCAAAAAAATCATGCAAGAAAAACCAATTTTGGACAACTTTTTATTGTATAGCAAAAAACAAAGATTTCATACACTTATCTTATCAACCCAGGAACCTACTATTTCTAGAAATTTGAGCCTAAAAGGTTCTATTTTGTGTCCATCCTAGGGTGGGATGGCTTCTAGTTTTATGGCCATCCCATGGTGGGATGGTTGTGTGGCCATCCCAAGGTGGAACGAGGAGTAGTCCAGAGGTCGTTTTAGGCTAGAACGACTAGTACCTGCAATAGATACCAAGCAAAAATTGAGGTTAAAACTTAAATGAAATCAAAATATATAGGATCCCACCATGATCAAAATTTAAGTAGGGTAAAAATAGTGCACCTAATGAAGCTAAATAATATGCATCTATCGCTAATGAGTGATAAGCATCAAAATGGAAGCATTCAAGTAAGCATAGAAGGATAATCAAAACACATGAAATTAAATGAAGATTTCTTATATTATTTTGATTGATCAAAACCATTGGTTACATATATGTCCATTTTAGGGCTCTAGATTGATACAATTGTTACAAATTGGTGCCCAATGATCAAATCCTCAAATTAACTCGCGTGCACTTCCAATGTTCTTCCTCATACCCATAATTGAAGTGGGTGGGTCTATGATGCCACTGCTTTGTTCTATGATCTTGTGCTCTTTCCTTTTATACTACATGACCTACAACTACACATAATGAAATCATAATCATTAAATAGCAAGTGCATATATTGAAAACATGCAAACCCCACAGGCACTAAAAGACTAGAAAAAATGAATATGCAAGACGCCTATCTAAAACAACTCCAAATGACTTGAAATTATATAGGTATGTAAAATAGATGGTTTTGGGAATATTTCACCAAAAATATAACATAAATTGCCCTAGAATATTTTTCACATTTGCAGTAGACCTACGAAGCCTACAAAATCCAAAATAAGAAATTCCTGTGCCAAAACAAATCTAAATCAAATGAAACTTGGAAAGTATGCATAAATTATGATTTTAAGAAAACCCATATGGTCATATTTGAAAAATCAGTAACATATGTATGTGCATCTTCATATGGCCCTTGAAAGCTTGCAAAACACTAAACATATGATATCTTGCTCAATATGACTCTAAAATACATGAAATTTGGACAAGAGACTAATATACTACTATAGAATATACCTAAAAAATAATAGTAAATAAATAATGCATACATATACCACCATACCTTGCAGAAATGGTGTGACTATCACAAAATGGGGATCGTCCTAGGGTGGGATGGCCACAAATTTTACCCTTATTTTGCCACCAATTCCTCTGTGAATTTGTTAGGAACCTTATCAATAGTGTTTTCATAAAATTTGGTGAATGCACTTAGCGATAGCCATACCCCTGAAATGGCCACCGCATGTACCATCGTGTGGTTGGGTGTTTTTCCAAATAGAATTTTGATGCTCCAAGCAATGAAAGAGAATCCCTTCGTAGCTTCAATGACACAAAATGTCTCCTAGCAAGACATACTTTGCCACTTTTTTTTTAAATGTCCTTTTGGCATTATGTGACAACATAGGAGGGAAATTACCAAGCTTTAGGTACTCCTTGATGTGGATAGACTAGTCCTATTGTTAGGAAGCCTCGATTGCATGAATTGTCTGTCCCTCTTGAGGTTCATCTCGAGTGAATGCTAATTGGAAAAAAAACATATAAGAATAGCATTGTATTGCTATCAAAAGGGCTTTGAGGGAATAGCGTCCCCCAAGCGACATGATTCAGGTGCTCATGAATTTATGAGAACCTATCTTGATGAGGTTCAATCTGAATCAAGTGGACTTCTAATGTGGACAGAGTGCTCTCACGCTCAATCACAGATTGTGATAGCGTTTTGACCTGAATGGTTGTCATCTCATCAGTAGGGTTCTATGGGATCAAGGATCCTAGGGTGGCCATTGTATTCTCAAAATGTTTAGATGATCAAGGGAGTTCATCGATATCATACCATTCAAACATTGCTAGGATTTTATACAAAAGGGCTTTATAGGCTTGCATAATTGGATACTTGAATTGGAAAATCCCTTTGAATTGGTTTACGATGAGCAAGGAGTCACCAAAAATGTTGAGCTTGGTTATTTTCATAGCGACAGTTGTTTGAATATCTATGAGCAAGGCTTCATAATAAACATTGTTTTTGGTGAAGATAAAATCGATTTTGAATGATAGGGGTATAGGATCCCTTTGAGGTGTGACAAATACAATCCCTATGCCAACCCCTTGCTCGCATTTGGAGCCATCAAAGAATAAATTCATATCAGCCTGTGACTCAGGCTCGTCAAAATTGGGTGATTCTAATATGTGGAAGACTCCATCATCACAAAGATCCATACTAAGAGGTTGCTCATCCTGGAGGGGATCATCTACGAGTTTATCGACGATGACCTAACCCTTCATTGATTTTTGTTCGATAAATTCTATGTCAAATTTTATCAACAACATGAACTATTTTTTCATGTGACTATTATGATAAGTATGACTCATCATGTATCACAATGGATTCTATTTTGATACAACATACATGGTATGAGTAAGAATCTAATGTCATAGCTTCTTGGTGGAAAAAACCACTACTAGACATAACTTCTCAATGTATGTATACTTGATTTCATAGTTGACCAAGGTGTAGCTAAGATAGTAAGTAGCTTGTTCCTTATGTAATTCATTGTTCTGGGCTAACATGGTGCCCAATGAAATCTCAGTGGCTAAGATGTATAAGTGGAATGACACTCCTAGTCTAGGCAGAGCTAATACTAGTGACAAAACCAGATATTGTTTTATTACATCAAAGGTAGCTTGAAACTCATCATCCCAATGGGATTCAACCCCCTTATGCAGTAATTTGTTCATGGGTCAACATTTGTCCAAGAATTACACTATGAAGCATTTGATGGATGTGACCTTACCCTCCAGGATTCAAAGCTGCTTAAAGGTAGTCGAGGGAGGCATCTCGAGTATTATCTTGAACTTTTTTGGGTCCACTTTGAGGCCTCATTTAGAGACTATAAATCCTGAGAGCTTTCTAGATGTGACACCAAAGACACACTTCTTGGGGTTCAGTCTCATGTTATGTTCAATAAGGCGATCGAGGACTTTGTGCAAGACATCAAGATGCTCATGGCGTAACAATGATTTGGCCAGTAAGTTATCCATGTAATCTTCCAAAATATTATACATGTAATCATGGAATATGTATGTCATGGCACATTGATAGGTAGCACTAGAATTTTTAAGGCCTAAAGGCATGACCTTGTAGCAAAATGTCCCCCAAGACATTGTGAACACAATTTTGAGCTAGTCTTCCAAATTGATACAAATCTGGTTGTATCTAGAAAAACCATCCATGAGGGATAATATTTCATGGCCTGTTGTAGCATCTACCAGGGCATCTATGGTCGAAAAAGGAAAATCATCCTTAGAAATAACTTTTTTTAGGTCTCAAAAGTTAGTGCAAATGTGAATCCTCTTTTTGGGATTCTTGACGAGAACCATGTTGGACAACCATGGTGGATAGTCTATAAAAATGATAAACTTGGCATCCAACAACTTTTGTAGTTCATATTTAACCATTAAGGCTACTTTCGAATGCATCTTTCTCAAATTTTTCTTAATCAGAATGATCTTGGAGTCAAGCGTCAGATTGTGTGTGACTAGATTTGGGTCCAGTTCCAGCATGTATTTATAGGACCATGCAAAGGCCTCCTTCTTCTCTATGAGAAATGCTATGTAATAAGCTTGCTCTTTGAGGGATAGGCTTTCTCCTAACTTGATATATTGTTGATTCTCAGGATCTGATCTGATATCTTTGTCAATCATTGGCTCGATTGACATATGTGATCCCTCCTCCAACTAGTGAGGATTAGGAATCATAGGGATGTAATCTACTAGGTTTAGATCAGCAATTGGAACCTCAGGTTCCTCCTCAACATGGAAGACATCTCTTGGAGAGAAATGAAATGGTTGTAGCATCTCATCGCAATGCCATTACTAAGAAGGCAATGGGAGAGAATCTCCCCAATCAAATTTAATTGCCCCCAAGTCAAGGTGTAGTAGCTTCAATGGGTTATCCATATCTTGTAAGGGCTCAAAGAGGTCTACGAAAATCATGTTTATGGATGGATGATTTCCCTTAGGTGGTTGGTGGTGTCTATCAATATTAGGATATTGCAAGATCTGAGGAGTTGGTTTCGATGGAGGTTGAATGATCAGAGGTGGTCGATGTGGTTGTAGGTGGGCTTGCCCTTCTACAAAGAGGAACTGGTGCTAGATAGGATCATTCAAGGGGAACATATGTAGATAACCCTCATGCTCATCATCTAATGGAACAATACATGCATACTCAACATGCATACTGGAAGAGCCAATGGATGCCACTTCATAATATGACTCGTCATTAGCTGTCCACTCATAAATAGACTCTTGATCTTATTCCTCACTATCATGTGGAAGGGTGTGAAAACTTTCACCTATCTCATAAGATCGGTTGACCTCACAATGTATCTCATGGTCACTCAAGGGTGTAGATAAGTAGTCTCCCAATGAGTAGAATTTATTAATATTGGCGTAAGAATCACGTGGAAGCTCATCCCAAAAGTTGAGAGTCATGCGCTCTAAGCTATCCACAAGGACATCAAGGGGCACATGCTTGTTGTGTTCCAAACCACACTTGTCATAGGGCATTTGATACTACAACGTGCAAGTAACTCGGGTGACTTGCTCATACAAGCCCAACCCATAATCATGCCAATTACAAAGATTAAGATACTTCATGGTAAAGTAAGGACTGGACATGTAGTTGATGTCCTCGAAAAAGGGATCTTCATCCTCTACATATTGTTGATAAGGCTCAATGCCATAGTTGATACCCCCATAGATGAAATTTTTCTAATTAGGGGGAAGGCCAAGAGGCACGATAGTGCCTATAGGAAGATGAGGTCAACCCATATCTTGCACCGAATATATAGCAAGAGTAGTTGTGATGTTCCTAATCATGTACTATCCTAACCTAGTAGAAGCTAGGTACATTTTAACCTATGGCTACGGGAGGAGATAGGAGTGAGGTTTGAATTTATTCAACATTTGTCTCATGAGGTAGCTCCTCATCTACTGGGCTAGGAGTCTTACTGGTGGAGATGGTGGTTATGATTGGAGGGCTCTCATAAATAGGCATCTTCCTCATGTCCCTTGGTGCTAGATTTGTCAATGAGGAGGGTACATCTAGGAATGTTGAAGATGAGGATGGTATGGCATGAGATGATGATGAATCGAATGAAGGTGATGGTGAAGTATTTAGACCTTGGCTAGATTTTTTTGATTGAAAATCGAGGTGGGTGTATGGCAAGGTAGACTCAAGGATCTAATGCACCATGTTGTAGTACTTGAAGGGTTCTAGGTCTACAAGGATGAATTAAAATTTCCCTGCATAGGTGTATTTTAGAAACTAGTGAATGATGGAAGGGACACACTTCATGTCCCTGATCCAAGTCCTGCCTAGAAAGATATTGTATGCCATCTCACCCTTCAAGATGTGGCACAGTTTTGATATGGTTTTTTATCCTACCTAAATGAATAGGACTATTTTACCAATGGTTAGGTATATAAAATCATTAAATGCTCGAAGGGTGTAGGTAGACACGATAATATGGGATGTCGAGAGCTTCAGATGCTTGAGAACTATTGTAGTGATGATGTTGCTAGAAGACCCTATGTCTATCAACACTCTCTTATAGGGTGTTTTGTTTACACATGTAATTATATGCAAGGGAGGATCCACCATATCATTTGGAACCAGTTTAATTTTATCTTGTCAAAAGGTAATCATTGATTTTGTACATTACCAAACATGCCCCACAAAATTATTGGAGTTAGACTCCAAGGGTTGTAGCTTGATTGCCTTAAGCATCTCCATCAGAGCTTCTCTATGAGGTGGAGATTGTTGAATGAGCTAATAGATGGAGAGTCAGGTAGATATTGTTCTTAGGATCTGAGCGAGCTTGCTCTTAATTATGATCATAGGCCTAGGTGGGAGGCTTGGCATAGGAGGCAGTAAAGGCTATGACATTGAAGAAACATCACTCTAAGTTGTAGGTGGTGTGATTGGACTTGGGTACCATTTATTCCTTATTACAATGTTGATCATGCTGACATACCCTTTTTGATGAGGTGTATGATGAACCTCATTCACCTGGGGTGTTGGCATGGCCTGCTTTGCGTGGGTAGGCAATGGGTCTTTAAAACCCCCATTTGTTGGTTTTTTGGCATGATAGGGTTGTCTACTTGAAGGGTGTTCCTATCGATCATGTCTTGCACCAAATGCTTGAACTTATAGCATATTTGCACGTCATACCCATTTTGCCTATGAAAGTTACAATATAGTTCTTCTCGGTATCCTTTGGGCTTTGGTACATTTGGATTGATAGGTCGACTCTCAAGCAGATTGATCGAGTTAGCTGCCAAGAGGCACTCAAAAAATGAGTCTATAGACTCTGAAATGGGCGTGAAATATCACTTGGGGTGATGCTATTGATTTTGTCCTTGATTATTCTAGTTGTCCTTGTTAAATTCCTAGGTGTGTCCTGATAATTAGGCTTTTGAGGTAGCACAGGTTGCACTTGTCCTGGGATGCTAATGGCAACCTGATTGACTGTTGATGGCTTAGGGTGCACTCAGTTATTCTTAGAATTCTTGTTCCACTCCTTGCAAGGCTTTGAAATTTCTCCCTCTTGAATCTTGATGTCTTCAATTGTTCTAGCTTGCACTAGGGCATCTTCAAGAGTTGGATATTGTTGTAGTTGCAACAATAAGGAGATTGGCTTTAGGCAGCTCTTGGAAAACATCTGAGTCAACTTCAACATGAAGAGTAAATAAGACAGCTTGGAAAGCAATGTCCACCACCTATTGCTATAATTTGCTATTGACTCATCATCATATTATTTCAACCCAACAAGTTCTACCAATGTCGCCTTCCTCTTGGTGTTGAAGGTGAAGCATTCTAGGAATACATCTACAAGTTGATCCAAATTGTCGATGGTATGATTTGGGAGTTGGGTAAACCACTTCATGGTTAGGCTATAGAGGGTAGTAATAAATATCAAAAAAAGCAAAGCATCATTATCCTGGATCCAAAGCATTGGCTCAAGAATTTGGTAACATGATCCTCACATATTCCTCTCCCTTAAAGGTATCCAACTAAGGCATATTAAAATACTATGGATAGAAAGGAACAAGCACTGAAGGATGAAGGGGTTGACTACATAACTGGTGCAAAGTGGGCTTTTGAGATCCAAACCCAAAGGTCTTGTTCTCTAATGACTCTAAGCGCTCTAGCAGTACCTTATATGCATTAGAGGATTTGATCTCCTCTTATTTTATCTTATATTGCAATGGAGGACAAGGATCCTCACACCTATTTTGGGATGATGGCATGTCACCCTCTACCTTGGTAAGGCATTTCTAAATATTCTACTTTTAACTCATGCTCAGTGTAAGCCCCATAGAGCATCTCGTGATCTAGTATATAAAGAGGGGTAGATTCCTTCTGTGGGCACCCTATGTTTGTACTAGGAGGCAAGTCTCGATCTAGTCTAGGAGGTCATGGAGGTAACATTGGATAATGCCTAGGATACCTATCTCGAATGAGCATGGGTTTCCTCAGGTGGACTTCCTATATATATGTTCTAGGGATAGGGACCTTCTCACCTAAATGTTTTTGGAATAGCTTGTTGGTATATCGTTCGATTCTTTCTTTCTCAAGCTTATGCAAGTGACCTAATTGCTCTTTGTCTCGTCGAAGTTGCTTTAACTGCGCTTGGCATTCCACATATCTTGCAACTTCTTGATTGATTTGTTTTGATGTACGAGGTATAGGAGGCCTAAGAGTCTCACCCTAAGGCCAACTTAATTAAATATAATCTATCATATCCATCCTGTGCTTCTCTTGCTCGAGGGTAGTTGCATTTACTTGAGGTTTGGGCCTAGGCATATGCTCTTTATACTCAATGGGTGTAGAGGCACATCATGCTTGCATGGTACACTACTCTTGAGGATAATCAAGAATTTCCTCGTCTTCCATCATGGATGAGGAAGGGAAGGGCATAGTTTGCTCACCTTGAGTGATGAGTATCATACTCATCCTATTGTCTAGGCTACCAGAACCTATCAGGATGATGTAGAGGCAAGGTATGATCAACCTGCTCTACCCAATGTTTGAAGTCATGCTCTGGCCCATAAATGAGTGTGTCAGATCTATCAAGTATGTGGATGCATGGCACTTCTCTATTTATTTACACCTCAATGCACTATTGCCTCTCATAAAGTAAGGCATGTGATGTTTCTACATATTGGGAACACTCTCCCAAATAAGATCCATCACCCATAGGGGTGTCCTGCATAGGGCTCCCTTGTAGGTGTGGTTCATGTCTCGCTGTTTTAGGACTGGGGTGAGTAGAGGCTCACCAGGAAGGTATGACCAAATCCTTGGGGCTAAATAAGAGATGACTCATATCTCCTAGTCCACTCTCCATAGCTTTTGCCCATGATTGGGCTTGGCTATGAGTGCACACCATTGTGACTCTATACCAACCCTAGATTATTATCTCCTTTACAAATTCTTAATGAAACAACACACAAGAAAGGAAAACACTCAATAAAGTAAGTGATTATCTCTTTTAAGTTTTATATGTGGATCCCTAAACTATTTTATGTGTTTCAGATATGTTATTTGTAAATATGACCTTGTGTTATATGTTTGAAATCTTGTTGGATAATAATATTATTTTTAATTGGATTTCACTTGTATGCTCGCAACTCAACAACTGATAATAAAAGTCATGATCACATAAATCCCTCAAAATTTGGAGATGAAACCCACACTTTAGTAGGGAGCATAGGTCTTGCTGATCATCATCTAGCACCCCATGCGGAATGATACACCCCTCCGAAGAGGAATACATGCTATTTTGGACATTAAGACAGATCTTGGAGTCTGTATTGGTAAAGGACAAGGGTTTGAGGGATTTGAGATAATAGATGGAGATAAAAGCCATCATCGTTGACATCTACTAGTGGTTGGTGATGAAATCCAACTCACTAGTGTTCAAGTGGAATATGGTGTGTGTGGTTCCTTTTAAGCCAGTATAAATTAAACAATGAAGCATTTGATGATCATTTACTAATTGCAAGAAAAAAGGTATGTTTTACTTTCAGAAAGCTAGATAAAAAGCAACCTAGAAGATGCAAAACCCTAAATGATGGCCTACCCATTAGGTAGCCTACATGCAAGCAAAACATGCAAGGGTATCATTACTTAACTTATTTTTATTTGATATTTTGTATTTATAAGAAAATAAAACCTATATTGCTACCTTTCTAGAAAACAAAGCATGCAAGAAAAACCAATTTTGGACAACTTTTGATTGTATAGCAGAAAATAGAGTTCACACACTTGTCTTATCAGCCTAGGAACCTACTATTTATAGAAATTTGAGCCTAAAAGGCTCTATTTTGTGGCCATCCTAGGGTGGGATGGCTGCCAATTTGATGGCCATCCCATGGTGGGATGGTTGTGTGGCCATCCCAAGCTGGCACGAGGAGCAATCCAGAGGTAATTTTAGGTTAGAATGACCAATACCTGCAATAGATACCAAGCAAAAATTAAGGTTAAACATTAAATTAAAGTTATAGAGATAGGATCCCACCATGATCACCATTGAAGTAGGGTAAAAATATTGCACCTAGTGAAGCTAAACAATATGCATCTATCGCTAATGAGTGATAAGCATCAAAATGGAAGCATTCGAGTAAGCATAGAAGGATAATCAAAACACATGAAATGAAATGAAGATTTCTTATATTATTTTGATTTATCAAAACCATTGGTTACATATATGTCCCTTTGAGGGCTCTATATTGATACAACTATTACAAATTGGTGCCCAAGGATCAAATCCTCAAAGTAACTCGCGTGCACTTCCAATGTTCTTCCTCATACCCACAATCGAAGTGGGTGGGCCTACAATGTTGCTGCTTTATTCTATTATCTTGTGCTCTTTCCTTGCATACTACATTACCTGCAACTATACATAAGGAAATCATAATCGTTAAATAGCAATTACATATATTGAAAATATGCAAACCCCACAGGCACTAAAAGACTAGAAAACATGAATATGCAATATGTCTATCTAAAACAGCTCTAAATTAATTGAAATTTTAGAGGTATGTATAATAGATGGGTTTGGGAATATTTCACCATAAAGAGAACATAAATTACCCTCGAATCCTTGTCACATTTGCAGTAGACCTACGAAGCCTGTAAAATCCAAAATAAGCAATTCCTATGCCAAAACAAATCTAAATAAAATGAAACTTGGAAAGTATGCATAAATTATGATTTTAAATAAACCCATATGGTCAGATTTACAAAATCAGTAACATATGTATGTGCCTATTCAGATGGTCCTTGAAAGCCTGCAAAACACTAAACATATGATATCTTGCTCAATATGACTCCAAAATACATGAAATTTGGACAAGAGACTCATATACTACTCTAGAATATACCTAAAAAATAATAGTAAATAAATAATGCATAGATATACCACCATCCCTTGCAAGGACGGTGGTGACTGTAACAAAATGGGGATCGTCCTAGGGTGGGATGGCCACCAATTTTACCCTTATTTTGCCACCAATTCCTCTATGAATTTGTTAGTACCATTATAAATAATTTTTTCATCAAATTTGGTGAATGCACTTAGCGATAGCCATACCGCTGAAATGGCCACCACATGTACCATTGTGTGGTTGGGTGATTTTCCAAACAGAATTTTGATGCTCCAAGCAATGAAGGAGAATCCCTTCGTAGCTTCAATGACACAAAATGTCTCCTAGCAAGACATACTTTGCCACTTTTTGTTTAAATTTCCTTTTGGAATCATGTGAAAATCTATGAGGGAGATTACCAAGCTTTAGGTACTCCTTGATGTGGATAGACTAGTCCTATTGTTAGGAAGCCTCGATTGCATGAATTGTCTATCCCTGTTGAGGTTCATCTCAAGTGAATGATAATTGGAAAAAAACATATAAATATAGCATTGTAATACTATCAAAAGGGGTTTGAGAGAACAGAGTCCCCCAAGCGGCATGATTTAGGTGCTCGTGAATTTATGAGAACCTATCTTGATGAGGTTCAATCTGAATCAAGTGGACTTCTAGTGTGGACTGAGTGCTCTCACGCTCAATCACATATTACGATAGCTTTTTGACTTGAATGGTTGTTATCTCATCATTAGGGTTCTACATAAACCCCTCGAAATGTGGATATGAAACCCACACCTAAGTAGGGAGCATAGGTCCTACTGATCCTCATCCTGCAACAGATACCAAGCAAAAACTGAGGTTAAACCTTAAATGAAAGCAAAATATATAGGATCCCACCATGATCACCATTTAATTAGGGTAAAAATAGTGCACATAATGAAGTTAAACAATATGCATCTATCGCTAATGAGTGATAAGCATCAAAATGGAAGCATTCAAGTAAGCATAGAAGGATAATCAAAACGCATGAAATTAAATGAAGATTTCTTATATTATTTTGATTGATAAAAACCATTGGTTACATATATGTCCATTTTAGGGCTCTATATTGATACAATTGTTACAAATTGGTGCCCAATGATCAAATCCTCAAATTAACTCGCGTGCACTTCCAATGTTAT
The DNA here is from genome assembly GCA_028583015.1 of Wollemia nobilis. Taxonomy (NCBI): domain Eukaryota; kingdom Viridiplantae; phylum Streptophyta; class Pinopsida; order Araucariales; family Araucariaceae; genus Wollemia; species Wollemia nobilis. The sequence goes on along the minus strand of JAQPPZ010016911.1, from coordinate 486,343 downwards.
TCCTCATACTCATAATTGAAGTGGGTGGGTCTACGATGCCACTACTTTGTTATATGATATTTTTCTCTTTAATTTTATACAACATGACCTACAACTACACATAAGGAAATCATAATCATTAAATAGCAAGTGCATATATTGAAAACATGCAAACCCCATAGGCACTAAAATACTAGAAAACATGAATATGCAAGACGCCTATCTAAAACAACTCCAAATGACTTGAAATTGTATAGGTATGTAAAATAGATGATTTTGGGAATATTTCACCAAAAATATAACATAAATTGCCCTCGAATACTTGTCACATTTGCAGTAGACCTACGAAGCCTATAAAATCTAAAATAAGAAATTCCTGTGTCAAAACAAAGCTAAATCAAATTAAACTTTGAAAGTCTCCATAAATTATGATTTTAAGAAAACCCATATGGTCATATTTGAAAAATCAGTAACATATGTATGTGCATCTTCAGATGGCCCTTGAAAGCTTGCAAAACACTAAACATATGATATCTTGCTCAATATGACTCTAAAATACATGAAATTTGGACAAGAGACTAATATACTACTATAGAATATACCTAAAAAATAATAGTAAATAAATAACGCATAGATCTACCACCATACCTTGCAGAAATGGTGGTGACTGTCACAAAATGGGGATCGTCCTAGGGTGGAATGGCCATAAATTTTACCCTTATTTTACCACCAATTCCTCTGTGAATTTGTTAGGAACCTTATCAATAGTGTTTTCATAAAATTTGGTGAATGCACTTAGCGATAACCATACCCCTAAAATGGCCATCGCATGTACCATCATGTGGTTGGGTGTATGCCCAAACAGAATTTTGATGCTCCAAGCAATGAAAGAGAATCCCTTCGTAGCTTCATTGACACAAAATGTCTCCTAGCAAGACATACTTTGCCAATTTTTTTTTTAATTTCATTTTGGCATCATGTGACAACCTAGGAGGGATATTACCAAGCTTTAGGTACTCCTTGATGTGGATAGACTAGTCCTATTGTTAGGAAGCCTCGATTGCATGAATTGCCTGTCCCTCTTGAGGTTCATCTCGAGTGAATGCTAATTGGAAAAAATCATATAATAATAGCATTGTATTTCTATCAAAAGGGCTTTGAGGGAATAGCATCCCCCAAGCGGCATGATTCAGGTGCTCATGAATTTATGAGAACCTATCTTGATGAGGTTCAATCTGAATCAAGTGGACTTCTAATGTGGACAGAGTTCTCTCATGCTGAATCATAGATTGTGATAGTGTTTTGACCTGAATGGTTGTCATCTAATCAATAGGGTTATACAGGATCAAGGATCCTAGGGTGGCCATTGTATCCTCAAAATAATTAGATGATAAAGGGAGTGCCTCGATATTGTACCATTCCAAAAGGGCTTTATAGGCTTGCATAATTGGATACTTGCATTGGAAAACCCATTTGACTTGGTTTACGATGAGCAAGGAGTCACCAAAAATATTGAGCTTTGTTATTTTCATAGTAACAGTTGTTTGAAGACCTATGAGCAAGGATTCATACCCGACATTGTTGTTGGTGTAGATAAAATTGAGTTTGAATGATAGAGGTATAGGAGCCCCTTGAGCTGTGACAAATACAATCCCTATGCCACCCCGTTGATCACACTTGGAGCCATCAAAGAATAGAGTCATTTCGACCTGTGACTCAGGCTCATCAAAATCGAGTGATTCTGATATGTGGAAGACTCCATCATCGGTAAGATCCATACTAAGAGGTTGCTCATCCTGGAGGGGATCATCTATGAGTTTATCAACGATGACCTAACTCTACATTGATTTTTGTTTGATAAATTCTAGATTAAATTTTATCAACAACATGATATATTTTACCGTGTGACTATTATGATAAGTACGACTCATCATGTATCACAATGGATTCTCTTTGATACAACATATATGGTATGAATAAGCATCTAATGTCATAGCTTCTTGGTGGAAAAAACCACTGCTAGGCATAACTTCTCAATGTATGTATACTTGATTTCATAGTTGACCAAGGTGCATCTGAGATAGTAAGTAGCTTGTTCCTTATGCAATTCATTGTTCTGGGCTAACATGGTGCCCAATGCAATCTCAGTGGCTAATATGTATAAGCAGAATGAAACTTCTAGTCTAGGTAGATCCAATACTGGCAGCAAAGCCATATATTGTTTGATTACATCAAAGGTAGCTTGACACTCATCATCCCAATGTAATGCAACCCGCTTATGTAGTAATTTGTTCATGGGTCGACATTTGTCCAAAACTTGCGCTATGAAGCATTTGATGGATGCGACCTTACCCTCCAGGCTTCAAAGCTGATTAATGGTAGTCGAGGGAGGCATCTCGAGGATTACCTTAAACCTTTTGGGGTCCACTTTGATGCCTCATTTAGATACTATAAATCCTGAGAGCTTTCCAGATGTGACACCAAAGACACACTTCTTGGGGTTCATTATCATGTTATGTTCAATAAGGCGATCGAGGACTTTGAGCAAGACATCAAGATGCTCATGGCGTATCAACGATTTGGTTAGTAAGTCATCCATGTAATCTTCCAAATATTATACATGTAATCATGGAAGATGTATGTCATGGCGCATTGATAGGTAACGTCGGCATTTTTAATGCCTAAAGGCATGACTTTGTAGAAAAATGTCCCCCAAGACATTGTGAACGCAGTTTTTAGCTAGTATTCCAAATTGATACGAATCTAGTTGTATCTAGAAAATCCATCCATGAGGGATAATATTTCATGGCTTGTTGTAGCATCTACCGGGGTATCTATGCTCGAAAAAGGAAAACCGTCCTTAGAAATAACTTTGTTTAGGTCTCAAAAGTTGTTGCAAATGTGAATCCTCTCGTTGGGCTTCTTGATGGGAACCATGTTGGACAACAATGGTGGATAGTCTATAAAAATGATAAACTTGGCATCCAACAACTTCTATAGTTCATCTTTAACCATTAAGGCTACCGTCGAATGCATCTTTCTCAGCTTTTGCTTAATCATATTGATCTTGGGGTCAAGCGTCAGATTGTGCGTGACTAGATTTGGGTCTAGTCCCAACATGTCTTTGTAGGACCATGCAAAGGCCTCCTTCTTCTCTGTGATAAGGGCTATGTAATAAGCTTACCATTTTTTTCCACTTACCTTGTATATTTCATTCTTGGGTCAGACATTATTTATTTATTTATTTTTATTTTTTTCAATAATTTTTTTGCACTTCTCACCTTGCAATTTTTATTTGGGCCTCGACTTAGCTAATTTCCAATTGCCTAGTAAAATATCCAATGGTTGGTCTTATTTTCATTTGTTGAGGCATAATTTCCAATTGTTGGATTTTAACTTTGCTGCTTCTTATTCTTCCCCATAGGCCTTTAAGTTTCTAGCAGAGTTTTTTTCTTTATTTAAGCTTTCAAAAAACATGTTAAAGCTAATTTCCAACTTCCTCTTAATTCCCTGTAAGTGTCCTAGGATTCAAGTAATTTCCTATGTCTACCAAGGCTCTGGCTTCATTGGCATTTTAAAATAGTTTTTCTTACCTCATCTTGGAAAAAACCTCAGGGTTTAGGATTTTTGCTTCCCAAGTCTAGGCTTTGGTTTCATTGGATTTTTTATTTTCCCCTTAGGTGTCGGAGATTGACAATTTCAAGATTTTTAAACTCTCATGCTTAAGCCATCTTGGAAAGACCTCAATTTTGGGATTTTTACTTCCTTGTTCCATGCTTGTCTATGCTTTGGCTTCATTGGCTTCTCTAATTCCCCTTTGGTTGTCTCATATTGACAATCCCATGATTTTCAAACTCTTATTCTTATGTCATCTTGGGAAAACCTTGGTTTTGGACTTTTTTCTTTGAGTCTGGGAATGATTTCCAATGGCTTGGGATTCATTTTATTTTTTTCTTATGAAGGCAAGGTATAGCATTTTAAGTTGTTAGTAGTATTAACTTAGTCTGCTCTTAAACCCCTTGATTGGCCAGAATTCTAACCAAGGTGATTTCCTCACTTAGTTTCTAGACTTACAACCATTTTCTTATATTTCCTTAGGAGTGACCTTGGTCGTAACAACTTGGATAGCTTACAAAAAATGATCAATTTTAAGCCTCAAATCTCCTCAAAACATAGGTAAATTTATAATTTTTGGAAAGTTAATTTCATGGGCATTCTAATGGAGGTGGTTTTATAATATTTCATTTAGTATTGCAAGATATATATGGCTTGAAATTGAGGGTTGTGTGATTAGGCAATAATTTATAGGTAATTAGGGTAGCTAGATAACTTACTAAAAATGAGCTATCTGGGAGGTGAATTATTATTGAAACATTGGTAAGTTTATACTTTTTAAAAATCCATTTTTGAAGAGCATATAATGGAAGTGGTTTCATAAAATTTTATCAATTATTGCAAGAGATATGGGATTTAAAAGTGGGAACTACATGATTAAACAAGCATTTGCAAGAACTTAGGGCAGCTAGATAGCTTTCTGAAAATAAGTCATTCAAGAGGTCAATTATTCTTAGAATATAGACACATTTATACATTTTGAAAATTATTTTTTGAGGATCATCTAATGGAAGTAGTCTCACCAAATGGTATTGAGTATTGGAGGATATATGGGGCCCAAAAGTGAAACCATTTGTGTTGTCAAGAGAAAATTCAACTCTATAATATTTTATTTTAAGCAATTTTAAGGTGTTAAGGCTATGGAAACATAGGCAAGTGGCTAGTTGATGGAAAGATTATTTTGAGCTCGATCCAATCTGGTAGAAGAAATTATTTACCATTTTTAAAATACTTATCATATATATAAATGGCAATAAGCATTGCAACAAAATTGGAAATCTATGATTAAAAACTTTTAGCTAAAAACTTGAGTTTTTGAGATGATTTAATATCATGCTCAAGCCTAAGAAAACAAGATAAAAATTACCAAAATTAAAAAAGTGGGTCCTCAGTCCATGTAGACTAGGGGCATGTTGTGCAAACGCAACAACACTACCTACAACTACTCTACTTGTATTAGCCATCAAAAAATCATCAAAATTGGATTTCATCTTCCCTTGCTTGGGCTTCTCACATTTTTTTTCTTCTTTTCTTCTTCTTTATAGCTAATCACTCCATTCTATCGTTGTTATTGTTAGAAGTCACTTTATAAATATCCTATAAAGATTCCATTAATGAATCCTAATGTTTCGCTAGAGTAATTAATAAATATTTAAACATATAATTGTTTGTCCTTTCCATGAAAACCATAGAAGTAATATACACACAATAGAGCACATAAATCTCTAGTACCACATACATTGCACATTGATAATTATATTGCTTCTTCAAATTTTTAATGTCATAGAAACGAGTTCCATATAGTTTATTAAAATAAAATAAAAAAGCATACAAGAAGTATTCAAAGTTTAAAATTAGCAAAAAAAATCAAATATATTATCATTACTCATGAATTTTAAGATTTTTAATTTTAATATAAATATCAAAGAAAAAAAGTTCAAACTCATTCATTAAACTCATGGTTTCACACTTTAAACTTTAATATAATTAGTAAGAAAATTAAAATTCAAACTCATCAAATGAATAAAATAATAATTTAAATGAAAAATAGAAAACAATATTTTTAATATGTTACATATCAAAATAATCAATTGTAGTTACAATTTTGGATCAAACATATATAATGGAAGAAATAAGAAGAAACTTGATGTGTTTGGGGCGCCTCTTGTCTAGAATTTTGTTAACACTAGCCAATTATTTATATTTAAAATAATTGAAATTAAAGAACCTAATTTGCATTCAGGATTTAATGTACAAATATTGAAATCAATTGTTATCATGTGAGCTATAGTTATTTTGGCTATTCAATCTAATTCCTTGGATTAGAATAAATCCTATATTTAAAAAAAACTTAGACTAATTAGTTCATTCTTAATTATATAATTAAAGGTAAAATATCATAAATGTTGAAAATTTTAACTATATTATTTGTAATATTAGCTCTATCTATTTATTACTATTAATAAAGGAAAACTAAACCTGACCAAGTTATAAACCTTTTATTTTAGACTACAATATTTTCTCTATTGTTGCTTGATATTGTGCTAAAGCACAATGTTTATCTAATCCACTTCATCTATGTTTTAGCATGGATTAACTATCAAATGTGTGTCATATAAACTCTAAGATCATAGTGACTATTCCATTACAAAGTACCTATCAATAAATTGCTCTCAAAGAGGGTGTGTGTTGTATTGCATATTTTCATCCATAATTGTTATATTCTAGCCAATTTGTATGTTCCATCAAAATGCAAGAACTTATTAACAAATACAAATATTATTTTATAATTATATATTAAATTGTATGTTTTGTCAAGTATAGGATCTTATTTGCACATCTAGAAGAAGCCAAGAAATAAAATTTGAATTAGTAAAAAACTACATGTGAAGGTTGGCATCTCATCAAGTAAAAAGTAATATCACTTGCAAATCCCTTATTCAAAGTGAAGTATTTCTTGCATGTGCATCCCTCTTCTACCTCTTTAGGACATTTGTTTAGTGGGTTATATAAGGTTGGAAGGAAGAATGTACTATCTTGATATTTTTTATTTTTTTATGATACCATGCATGTGCATGGGGACCTTAGACCATGAGGGACATTGGCGAGTTTTGAGAAGACTCAAACCCTTGATCTCTTTTAAAATAAGTGTTACCCACTCACTCGTCTACAAGGATCTTGTAGTCATACATGAAATTTAATAAGCATACTATATATATATATATATATATATATATATATATAGTATGCTTATTAAATTTCATGTATGACTACAAGATCCTTGTAGACGAGTGAGTGGGTAACACTTATTTTAAAAGAGATCAAGGGTTTGAGTCTTCTCAAAACTCGCCAATGTCCCTCATGGTCTAAGGTCCCCATATATATATATATATATAAGATTTTGCAAGCATAACCTTTAATAAAGAATTATTCTAGAACTTAGCATTTAGTTTTGTAGGGTTGTACTCTACCTTTTGTTGCTATTTTCACTCAATTTTCAATATTCAATATTTTTGTTTTGGTTCTTTGTTTTAGATTTTTGTCTATAATTTTTATTTTTTAGTTTTTTCTTCATGTATATGAAAATCTTTCTAACAAAAAATAAGCATTATGTTTTCTAGTTTGTATTTTAAAAACAATTATGCAAGTAGACATAATGGAGTCATCCTATTCACAAGTTATTGTATTTTTATGGGAGTGCTTTGAGTTGTACTAAGAAAATGTATGAATTTACTCTCTTAACATAAAGTACGAGTAAAACTTTTTGAATATAGAGGAACTAGAAATCTTGATTTCTTTTCACTCGAGAAATTTTTCATTCTATATTTTTCTTAAAGAGATATCCTTATACTGTTTTCATAGATAGCATAGGTTTTATGATGTCTTGAATACCTTTCTTCTACATTAATGCATTGATGCAACAAGCACATGTTTGGGAGCTTGAACCACCCATTCTATATGTTTTGTCCACAATACATTATGGCTTAAAATTGACATTATCATTCATAATATCCTTTTTAATGAACCATTATTTATGTAAATAATTAACTATGTAAAAACCACTGTCCTAAAGAAAAAAACACAATATATAAAAACTTAATACTTCCATTAAGTAAAGAGGTCAAACATAACATATGTAAGCCTTAATGTAGGTAGCCTCCAAAAGAGAAATAATTCACCTATGTTATAGATAAAAACCAATTCAAAGGCTAAAATAGAAGTAGCACCCCAACATGGTAGGTCACTATCCATGTCTACCATATTTGATAATATTTATTATCTATATCAAGATATTTTGAGTTCACAACTTCTCTACTATAATAGGTATATTATATTTCTTTTAACATCCTCCATATTCTTAGCTAGACCATAAATTTACCCTTTGATTATCAACTTTACCATATTTATTCTATTTTATCTCCTACCATATCTTCATGCATCTTAAACATTGTTATTAGAGTATCTAAAGATCATATTTCATACATAATAACTAATATTTATGAAAATTATTAGTCCTTGATTATTGTAGTAAGAGGTTCAAGCTGCAACAAGTATAAAAAATAAATGGTTAAACTCTTTGATAAGAGACTATATAGCATGCAGACTTCTATAAGCCTTTAATACCAATAGACCTTAAGTTGTTTTAAAATAAAAACAATAATGTTAAGAGAGTACTAAATTAAGTTGAGTTGTAATGCAATTTTGAGACTTCTCAAACATAGTTGCATGAAGCAAAAGGACTTGATACATAATCATGACCTTCATCTATTCCATGCATTTACTTATTTTTTGTTTATATATATAAAGATAAACTTAAGAGTACAATACAAAACTCATATAATCTAGCCTTTTGGCTATTAGCCAAGTAGAAATCCAAATAAAACTACAAAGGCTTGCACAAAAACTGTCTGAAGAATTGCACAAGTACTACTACCTAAAGAACTGCACAAGAACTACCTAAATAACTGCACAAGAACTGAAGAACTGTACAAGAATTGCCTGAAGAACTGCACAAGAACTTAAGAACTGTACAAAAATTATCAAAATAACTCCACAAAAAAAGCCTAAAGAACCATAAAGTTTTATATTTTAATTCTTGCTTATCTTCAATATGCAAATGGAAAATTAGTAATCCGCCCATGTAGAAGAGTTGGAGAGCAAGTGGGTAGTTAAACCTCTCTAGTTGCTAAGAGGCCCAGGTTCAAATATCTCGCCTCACATGTTGCGGATATGTTATGTAATGGTTCCCTCGTGGTCACAGTCTGTTTACCCCTTGTGGCCACCACCAAAAAAAAAAATGGAAAATTAGTAGCTCTTATAATTCAACTAGGACCACTAGATCCACCCATGTTGAGGAGTTGGAGAGCAAGTGGGTAGTTAAACCTCTCTAGTTGCTAAGAGGCCCAGGTTCAAATCTCTCGCCTCACATGTTGCGGATATGTTATGTAATGGTTCCCTCGTGGTCACTGTCTGTTTACCCCTTGTGGCCACCACCCAAAAAAAAAAAAAAAAATTCAACTAGGACCACTTAAAATAACTCTTAAAAAAATGGATTAAATGCTTTTTTATGTTATAGAGTACAGGTATCCAACTTTATTTTAAAAAATATCAAAATAAAATATTTGTTATATTTTATTTAGAAGGTTATCCATGGTTATAACTGAAATCCTAGTAAACTCTACAATATTTGAATATCAAAACAAAATATTTCCATGATTAAATCCTTTAAATTTGGTAAGTTCCATAATAAAGAGAACAAACACATTTATCACTACATAAAAAAAATGCATAATGTTTTATAAGAAGAACGAAAGAATTTATCAATTTATAATACATTTTAAAAAGAAAAAATAATGTGCACCGCCATTATTATTATTATTTTTTTTTATAATAATGTACATCATCATTATTATATGTTATGTAATGGTTCCCTCGTGGTCACAGTATGTACACCACCATTATTATAACTACAAGCATTTTGTAATTATGAGACCGTCAACCCTCGAACTTTATTCCACTTTCAAAATCAATCTTAAAATATAATAACTGAATAGTGATTGCCATGCCTTTAAATTAGAAAATTAAAAGATAGCAAATAAAAAAAATATGGAAAAAATATATACAGTTCAAAATCCATTTTCTTTCCTGCTAAAACAACTAAAGTAATAGAAGCAAATCCGTGCTAAAAACAAAAGTAACAGAAGCTTTACCAATTGAAGCATCTTGAATGCCTGGTTGGTTCAGAATAACCATTGAACATTAAAATATAATATAGAAGATTACGATACAAAAAGCACTACACTTTTGAACGAAATGACTGATGAGCTGGCAATTTGTGGCAAAGGTAGGTTCCTATTGCTGCAGTTACACTCTAACCAGAATATAGTCTTAACATAGCCCACTAGGGGAAGGAAAGAAAAATAAAATAAAAAATGACATCTTTTACAAGCCATATTACAATCTGCAGAAGAGCGTATAAATAAATAAATAAAACATATGCAATCAACCAGTGCAAGCCATTTTCATTGAAAGCCTAATGAAGTTTCACAGCTCTATTGGTATCTCATTTGGCAAATCATTTTCTGCAAGATTTAGAGCACGCAGCTCAAAACATTTTCCCACGTTTGGAGAAATCATACCAGTTAGTGTATTCTCCGACAAGTCCAAACCAGACAAGCAATTAGATTCAGAGAGTCCGGAATTCGTCCAGTGAGGTTATTTTCTGACAAGTCTTGATGGTTACCATAGTTCCCCATGATAGCAGGAATGGAGGCGTTAAATTCATTCTGTGGCAAATCCAGAAAATCTCCGGAAATAGAAGGAAGGTGTAAGACATTCCTATGCAAATATGTTATATAATAATTTTTGGACCTTAGAACGTACACAAACCCTTTAATTTTGTTGGATGTGTTGTATATTTTGCATGAAAAAAATAAATAAATAAACAGTGGATCTAATTTTTGGGTGTTATGTGATAATTATATTTAGTTATTTATTGTAATTGTTTTGTTAAAAGAATATATATGAATAAGAATAATAAGATCATAGTAAGAGGTGTGGTTTTAAGTTTCTTTTGGATTGTCTGCATTTTTTTTCTCTTCTATTTTACGATTTTGTTTGTATTAATAATTTTAGAGTATGTTTATCAATCTTTTCATTTGGTGTCAGATTTGTTTGTATTAATAACTCTAGAGTATGTTTATCATTATTTTCATTTGGTTTCAGAGAATGGTTATTGGTTTCAAGGGGATGTCTTTGTTGTTAAGGTTTGTTATTAAGGTTTAGCTCGGTTTAAGAAGAGAAAGGGTATTTTGGGTCTACCATAAACCTGTTTTTGAGTGGGAGTTTTGTGTTGGTGAATTCAGTGTGAAGGAAGGATGGTATGCTTGTTGCTCTTGTATGATAGGAGGAAGTGCTAAAAGAAACGGTGACATGGTTTTGGTGTCTTTTTCTTGTGTTGTGCTAAGTATGAGATGCTTGCCCATGTACCGATATGGAGGAACTATGAGATCAAGTTTACCTTGTCTTTGTAAGGTGCTATTGGACTATGGTATGGTGGCACTTGGACAGTGTCAGAGGAACTATGAGGGCATGCTATTGGGTAGTCATTGAATATCCTCAACTTTTGTGCAGTGAGTGTGTTGTGCTCGAAGGAGTTGTGTGTTGCTCTTGTGTGACAAGGCAACATGCTAGAAAGAGTAGTTGGCATTGTGTGTACACTTTCTGGGAATGTTCCTACTCTTATGTGATGGTGTGTTGTACTGTAAAGGGCAACGAGCATGGTTGGTGCTTTGTTCCTATGTTGTGTGAGGATAAAAGGATGGCTTTGGATCCATGGATAATTCAAGGATCGCGAGTCCCAAGGTTCTTGGATGGCAGGAAGGGGACTGTGTGGGTTCTATGATAATGTATTTTGCTCTTGTGTGGCTAGTATGCTATGCTAGAGGGATAGTGAATATTGTGGGTTGAACTCAAATGTTATGTGCTTGTTCGTACTAGGAGTGCCTGGAGTAGGCGGTTGGCATTGTGGCTTCTTTAGTGTTTGAGGAATTTGAGTTATGTTGCTCTTATGTACATGAGGTGTGCATGAAGAGGGTAGTAAGCATGAATGAAGGTTCATTGTTCTTGTGTGATAGGACATGTTGGAGGAGCAGAGGATCTTGTGATGGACAGTTTATTGGGCTCAAGGCCTACATGCCTAGTTGAGACCTAGAGAATGGATTGTGAGCTAAGTCCTAGAGAAATATTGTCTATGTTGTTATCAAGTACTCATTAAGCATTATCGGTAGATCCTACCTTGGCATGGTTGTAGCCTTGGGGATGACGATGGTAGTTGCCACAATAGCAGGTCATAATGGATAAACTCAAGATGAATATTTTTCAATTTTGTGCGGCAATGTGTCGTACTAGAGGAGTAACTAGCATTGGTTGTCAGAGTTGGAGATATCGAGGAGGAGATCTTATCCGTTAGAGGAAGTGTGACAAGACTATAAAATAGAGTTTGGTGTCTTTGACTAAGTTGTGGAAAGAGGTAACTTTATGTAAGCACTATTGTGTACATTGAGTAGGCATCACGGTCCAATTATTATACAATCAAACTATCAAAATATGGACCCACAGTGTTGAGTTGGAGCATGAGTCAAGCATCTTTTGGGAAACTTCTTCTAGGATATGGGAGAGTGCCTAACAAGTTTGGGAAGATTTCCAAGAGCATAATAAATGCATATATCAACATGGTACTTGGTGTAGATAACTTGGGTTTGGTGGAGAAACCTGGTTGACAATCTGATGATTTGTGAAATCATAGGGAGTGTGGATTCTTGGAAGGAGCTTGGAGCAATAAGTTCCAACCTGGTATACGAAGTAGCTGACAATGACCATGGCCTAGGATGAATCTTAGAAGTCATAAATTAAAGATGTCAATGGAGCTATTACTATGGCAAAAATATTTGTGGGCTTCAAGGAAGTGGGGTCTTTGATGGATACTTAGAACCTTGATAGCTCGATGGAGTGAGTGTGTAAAGTGAATTGTGTTAGTATTCTAGAACATCGAAGGGTGGGACCCAAGGTGTGAAGGTGACTCAACAGTCATATCAAGGAGAATCCATAATGAATGTGGGTATCGATAGCTCAACTAGTTGAGTTGGATGATATGGGTGATTGAAGATGGGTTTCATCCATGAGATCAATGTCAAATAAAAGGATTGATTCGAGAGTGAATGTTGCTTTGGTTAAATTTTTTGATGGTTGTGATCAAGGGAATGAAAACCATGAGGTTTTTGGACATCGATGCTAGTCACAATGATGATAGAATTCAAAGAGTCAAAGTGAATTGAGCCTCTAGTCCTCTAGAGGTGCAAAAAGGTACAAAGGAGTCAATTCACCCATTATGGATACCATTGGATCTGTACCGAATGTGGAGGTGCATATAGGCCAATGAAAGGATAAGCTTGATCTGTTGGTGGTCAAGATGTAATTTAGAGCTTATGATGTTTTGAAAGAATGGTCCTTGATCCACAAAGTTGATGTGTCACATGGGATTGTGGTACATGGTGGGCAAGGTTGTCCATAAGATAGGATTGCTCTTTGGTATGAGGTGTACCTAAAGAGAGTAGTCTACATTCTTGTCACTCTTATGTATGGTGTGTGCTTGGAGAGAGTGGTAGGTTGAACTAGTATGTCTTGGGTGTATGGTAATACTGGCAAGGTGGATAGAGATAGGTGGCTTCTCAATCTTGTAAAGTGCAAGTGGAAAAGGGTGGCAAGCATAGTGGGGTGATTTTATCTGCTTTCATGTCTCAAATCTCATCAAAATCCAATGGTTAAGCATAATTGGTAGCAGTAGTGTTAGGATGGGTGACTTCCTAGGAAGTCTTGGTGGTGCACCTACTTTACTTATTCTCGAGCATGAGATATTATACTAGAAGGATGGATGCTCTTTTTTCTTGTGTTGTAGATACATTAACTAAACATATGAGTACTAAGAATTTTTTTTGGTGCAAGAAGACAGTGGGCTTAGTTGTACCAAATAGTTGAAGTTGTGATTTGTATAGGCTCCATTGCAAAGTATTCAACAAGTGGAATACTGTTAGATGTGTTGTATCCTTTGCATAAAAAAACAAAAAAAAAAAGTAATGGGAAGTCTTAGTTTTGGATGTTGTATGATACTTATATATATTGTAACTATCTTTCTAAAAGAGAAAACAAAATATGTATATGTATAAGAACAATAAAATTAAAGCAAGAGATAAGACTCTAAGTTTTTGTTAATTTTTCATTCAAAAATTTTCAAGATAAATATTTATGTTCAATATATATAATATTATTTTTCCTAAAGTTAAAAAAAAAACTTTAAAATAAGTTTACCAATCTCTTTGAATTTATTATTTTATAGATTAAGCCAATAAATATTAGGAAGATCCCACAACCAAGTAAGAAAATGAGGTCCAAACCATATATGAAATATTGTGTAGACAAAAATGAAGGAAGATAACTTTTCTTACATTGGAGATTAATTACTTCATTATAAAGTAACGAGGTTAAGTTGAGCTATCAAAACTAATTGAACATTACTTTATAATTGTTATCATAGAGTCATTTACGTTGCTTTATAATTGTAAAATAAAGGAATGATTAGTGGAGAGATTTCTTGGATTCAATGCCACTCCTAAACTAGTCAGACCTGTTGTACCTTTGAACATAACTAGGGTTAAGTGGGAGCCATCTCCAATTGGTTGGCCAAAGTTGAATTTCGATGGTGAATTTAAAGGGAATTCGAGTCCTATAGGTATTGGAGGGATTGTAAGAAACCATGACAACTTGATAATATTAACCTTTGCTGATAATCTGAGCCATCAAACTAGTCCCTTCATCAAATCCAAGGCCCTGTTCCAAGGAGTTTCTCTATTAGATTCTGTAAGTTGCAAGAAACTAATCATTGAAGTGGACTCTCTTAATACTATATATATAGAAAGAGGGACTCAATCTCCTACCTAGACTATTTTGAACCTTCTTTTGGAAGTTCAGAGATACATCCAAACTCTAGAAGAGGTTCATTTTAAGCATATATATAGGGAATGTAATAAAGCGATCAATCTATTGGCTAAAAAAGGAGTTATTAAAAATGGTTTAGTGGTGTGGTGGAATATTTTACCAGTGGATATTTCTTCTATCGATGATGACCTCATACACAATTAGCCTTTGCTCCACTTTGGTCGAGTTGTTTTTGATGACTTGGTTGCAAAACTTGGGGGTGCTTGTTGATTTTGGGTTTTTGCACCAAATTTCATATCTCCAAGTTATTGTTTCCTCCCTGCAAGCCACAATCTCCAATGCAAAATAAAATCTTGCCTTTATGGACTAGAAGGCCTAGGAAAGCAATGACCTCATGGGGAATAATGGGACTAGTGCATGGCTCGGTTCATGGTGCAGGTCCTGCTACTGATATGTGTTTGGTTGGTTATCTCTAACATCTTGATTTGGTTTCAATTTGTTTTAAGTTTTAAATTATGTATGGTTTTACCTATGTATTGGTTTGGATTTGGAAGGGGTAACTATAGGAAGCAAATGCTCCTCTCAGAAGAAGAGAAGTGATCAAAGGGATTTTCTCAGTTTTGATAGTTTTGACGATTTTGGCAGTTTGCCCAAGTTGTGTAAACCATACAGTAAGGGATAAATCATACAAATGGAATGGAAAACCATACAAGTTAGTGGAAAATTGTATAGGGTGCACTAAAATGCATCCAAATGCATGGCAAATGTAATTTCATGGTGAAATGACACATATTTACCAATTAAGGTGTTAGACTTAGTCAAATTCTAAATTAAAGCAATCCGTTGTGCATGGGTAGTTGTAAATTAATAAATGCCTCAGGAACCACTTTGGAATGGCCTAGGAAACATTATATAAGGTCCCATTTTCAAATTTATAGACCTAGTAGAATTGCTAAGTATTTACTCATTAGAATCCGAGAGATTATTGTTTTTGAGTTATTGCAATTATAGTGAAACATTATCCATACTGTAATTGAATCTATGATATAATAATATATAAATGAGCATAATGATGTTTATATATGATTGTGTACAATCCTGACATTTTTGATATGTATTTTCTATTGATTATTTTAGGTTAGTTTTATGCATTGTTGCAACTTATTGGTAGAATCTACCACTGGTGAAACCTGAGGAATGATATGTGAGCATGGAAGCATTAAGGAATATGTTATGAACCTTTATGCATGATTTTTGGACGTATTTAGTTGAATGGAATCTCTCACAAGCCCCGTTAGGAAGTTTTGCATGTTATGGAGACTAGATTAATTGGCATATTAAATCCTTACAAAACTGATCAAAGAGAGATTGGAAAATTAAAGCATATGATTTTGCACCTGAATGTACCTTAATTTCATACAAATTGTACACCATAGTTCGTACAAATTGTACAAGGAAAAATTGCCCTATTTGGCAAAATAGATGATTGAGAGAAACTTACCCGATTTGGCAGTTTTGGAAAATCAACTTGAACAGTTACAAAACTATGTAAGTAAGACTCCAAAACTGAATTTGTCAGTTTTATTGAGTGTAAAATACAAGCCATGTCATTGTATAGTTTGGGATTGTACAGTGTGTGAAACTAACTTTCGTACAAGCTGATCATTGGGCATAAAAGGGTAGTTTGTCTAGTAATGTAAAAGGTAGACACCTAATACTATGTAATAGTTGCAATAAAGGAAAATCTATATTCATACAAAAATTGACAATAAATAACACATAAAAAGAAATTTATCTTCCATTAATATTGAAATCAAATCATGTTACAATTCCATCCCTCTTAGGGATACACATTTGATACAACAATTACAATATTTGAAATCCCTTGCAAGGGTAAGATGTCTTTAAGTACATTCTACAATGACACAAAATACTCTAAGGTGGATATGGCCCTCTTCTCCATGATTTTATGGAATGGGATGCTTTATCTCCTTCAATACATGTTCCTTGCGGTCAAGAAACAACAAAAATGCATTAAAAGCAAAGGCAACCTCTCTTGATGAGGCCTTCTGAGAAAATTGAAAACAAAGATGCCATAACAAGAATACAATCAAGAAAATGCATAAATCATAGTAAACCTATGTAAAACATGAAATAATGCCATTAAATATGTGCAATAAAATGAGTATTATCTATATACTAGATCAATTTATCAGATACATAGCATAAACACATGAAATAACAAGAATTACACTAATTGCTAAATTGACAAAATGAAAACAAATCTATCCTAAATGCCTACTTTGATAGGTTAGACATCTCTAAAAAACAAACTAAACCTATGATAAGCCTAATTTAAGCTAACTAATTAATCTATGGAAAAGAGAGTAAGAGGATCAAAAATCACCTGCTAACTGCAGGTCTGATTAGAAGTTGGCATTGTTAACCATGGATGACAGTCGCGATGGAGTCTTCGGTAGGTTTACCCTCTAAATAAGGGTCTGATATCCGATCCACCCTACCAAATTGATGGTCAAGGGTTGCCTTGGTGTCCTTTGATAGGTTTGGCAGTTGGATTGCTGAAATGGGCCTTCGCTTATCCAAATTGGCATTTCTTGGAATTTCTAGCTCCTTAGGGCATCCATGGTTTGATTCGTCATGATGCTTAGCAAGTTGATGGCAACAAATATCTCAATTGTACTCAGGTGAGTAGTAAATTTGATATGGCTTCACCACTTAAACTCTCCAATGCTCATTGATAGTTTACCCTAATTTGGAGGGGTACTTATAGGATTACCCAAGGGCTAGGAGTGGCTTCATGGAGAAGCCAAGATCAAGAATGGGTAGTTAGGATAGTTGGATGGAAGCCTCTACAATATTCTATGCATTAACCACCTGCATTCTAGAAGCAATGGTATTTTCAATCGATTTGGGGTCGAATGAAGGCCAACTGAACTTCAGTCCTAACCACGGCTAACAGACATGGTCAAGTCTGTTAACCATGGGTGTCAACAATGGCTAAGACTGATTAGGCCAAGGAGCCCAAATTGAGTGGTTAGAACCACTGCTATATCTTGGAATCTATCCAAGATCTTCCATATGGTCTTGTAGCATATCCCATATGAGTAGTCACCATTGACATGACACATTTTAGGTGTCTATAGATGCCCCTTTTATGATGTGTTGTGAGATCGAACAACGCATGAGCAAAAATAAACCACCTAAAATTATGTCGAAGGTTGCATGATGATCATTAGTCTTATCAACATTAGATGTCCTAGGTCCTACAAAAGGATGTGCATCCTAGAATCATTGCTTTCAACTGGGTGAAAGGCTTAAATTTGAAAATCTTGTGCCCATATCTTCTCATTCGATGCATCTGTGTGTTCCATAGGTATATTTTGACCCATAGATATGAAAGGAGGAGAGCAACAAACAAAATCATCATAGTTGCTATTTACCCCAAGCAAAGGGGTAAGCTTATGATAGTTGTTGACAATGATTTGTAAGACAAACACAATTTTGACAAGATCAAGGGATCTATGATCAAGGGATATGTTGACTTTGATTATGATTTAATAGTATGACTACCCCCTCAAGCGATGAGTCGATGAGGGTAATGACAATGAATGAAGCGACGTGTCGCTTGACCACGATGAATAATCTAAAAAGTGTCAAATTTTAGCATTTAATTACTTGGCTAGGCCTAGTTTAACTATGATTACAACTACTAAAAGTAATTGTACATTTCTATCCCAAGGAGCGGTCATGCCACAA
Source organism: Wollemia nobilis (assembly GCA_028583015.1). Taxonomy (NCBI): domain Eukaryota; kingdom Viridiplantae; phylum Streptophyta; class Pinopsida; order Araucariales; family Araucariaceae; genus Wollemia; species Wollemia nobilis. Next base: position 467,980 of record JAQPPZ010016911.1, on the reverse strand, counting down.
TGGCCTTCTTAGAGAATCAAAATGGTAGCAATTCTAATTAGGCTCATGTTGAATCAATTTGTCGATGATTTTCTGAAATAATGTCATAGGAGAAATGACATGAATGCCTCGTTCTCGTGGAGCGGTCCAGCCTCAAAGGCCTTCTTCGGGATTGAGAAGAATCATATCAAATCAATGATGACTATTTTTACCCCAAATGTTCTTATGGTTATTTACTCATCTCGTCGGATTTCATGGAGCGTCAGTCACTGCAACCGTCAATTGTCTACGGTAAATAACTGAATATGAGGCACATTTGGCTTTTGAGTTTTTTTTTTGTGCTATTTTCAAATTTTTGATTGATCTTGGTGCTTGAGAATCACCAAATATGCTCAATTAATTTCTCTTATTGCAATTCTGGTCTGGTAGGAATCATTAATTTGGCAATTCTGAACTCCTCATGGTGGGGTTTCAAAGCATTAAATGCAATTTTCTAACCATGCATGCTAGAAGCGGTCAAAAAATTCAAATTCAGGGACCGTGGCTCAAAACTGTGGGCACAAAACCCTAATTTAGGGATCGCGTTTGTTAGAAGTGGTCTGACCAAATTCAAAAAAGTATATAAGATTTTCCCCTTTAAAAAATTGTCATTATTTTCCTAAATGTAACTAGAAAATTGAGAGCTCTGAGAGGTGAGGATCCCAATTTGATGCAAAGTGCTACCAAAAATGAGACTTATTACCTCCTACCTATCCCTATGGTGGACCAGATGCAAGCCTCAACCAGTTGAGGAGTCAATACTGGCAAGGTAACTCAAAAATCGAGACCATGCAAGTAACTTATCGGATAAAAATTAACCACACTAATTAATGGGTTAAATGAACACACTAAACTACCGATAACGAACCTCACCCTAGTTAGGATTAGTCTAGGTTAGCTTAGAGGGGGGTTTAATTTTTGGGAATTGAGGAAGGAAGTGACCCTAAAAGGGTCACATTCCTTAACCATGATTAGCAGACGCGGCTCCCAATTGGCAAATTGGGGACCATGGCTATCATTCATAATGGGATTTAAATCCCAACGGTCACTTTTTTTACCGTTATATGGACTATAGCTTCGACCCACGGCTCAGGAACTTTAGAAAAAAATTTAATTTTTTAAATTTTTTTAATTTTCTAGGAAATTAATGCCATTTATTGCATTTTTTATTTTTTTGAAATTTTCCATTATTTTTTTGCATGTTTTTGTATTTTTATGAGTTTTTCAAATTTGTTTTGACATTTTTGAGCTATTTTTTTAGTTTTTTAGTTGCTTTTTAAATAATTTTCCATTTATTTCTTAGTTTCATCCAGACTCTGACTTCTAGAGTGAGGGAGATAGATCTCCTTAGGTCCCTTCACTAGATTCTCATTTATGGGGAGCGGGAGTGGCTTGATGTTGTGGGGTTTGGTTATGTCCTAGACCTTCCCATGATTAGATCAAATCAGGCCTATATGACTATGTTGGCCCAATGTTGGGATGCGCAAACCAACACCTTCCATCTATTTATGGGAGAGATGATCATCACTCTTGAGGATGTGTACCACATTTTTAGGTTTCCCATCGATGGTTATCATATCACTTCTTCTCCTACCATGGTGAATAAGGTTGTGTTTGACACGATTTTTGGTAGGCGAAGCTTAGAGGCACAGGGCTGGATTCACCATGGAGGTGTCCATGTCGAGGAGTGGTATGAGGCCCAATTAGTTTCCTAATGGGAGGCGGTCTTCATGCATCTCATTTTTTAGATTATACTACCAGACTCATCAGGAGTGAGGTTCCCTTGGAACCTCCTAGCTAGGACCAAGAAGGTGATGTATAGTTTGATGCAATAGCCCCTTGTTCTAGCATGGGGGAGCACATTATTAGTACAACTCTATCATGAGCTATACCAAATCAATTGCAAGAGTAGGGTAGGCATTGGTTGCAGCCTCCTATTATAGATTTGGGGTTTGCAGCATATTCAGATAGAGTGCCCTATAGATCTACCCTTAAATATTGCAAATATTGATGATGAGCACCAGTGCTATGCCACGTGCTAACCTTAGGAGCAAGAGGGATTTCGAAGTAGGTCCCATGCAAGAGATATGGACTACTACATTGGCAGATTCACACAACTCTATTTCGATGATATTGACTGGAAACCTTACATAGATTGCTTGACATGGACAGAGGCAAAAATGTACCTATGCCAGGTGTGTAGAGATAGATGGGTTATCGGACGTAAGGCCGATATTCAAGAGTTCCACTATTTCTCTCGTGTCCTAAGACAGATTGAGATTATGCAGGACATCTTGGCCATGCCTACGATCTATAGACACCTAGTCCTTGAGAGGGACCTGAATTGGCCCCAAGTGACTCCCCTGGGTGATGATGAAGATTACTTCCAAGAGTCAGGCCTAGCAGACACAGGCACAATAGTAGAGTATGACACCTAATGGACCACCAAGCAGTAGCACAAATATAGAACTCTTGGTAGGACCACTTATGGTGCAAAGGTCGAGGCTAATCTTGAGGTACACAAGGTCCGCCAACCTACAGAGGGTGCATGGGGAGTAGGATCAGCAATAGTGGAGGACCCACAGGTTGAGGCTGAGGAGGAGCCATACGATAAGGGTGAGGGACCTTAAAATAGTGAGATAGGGTAGCTCAGGGAACAGGTGGGCACCTTGCAAACATAGATTAGGACTCTCTAGAACCAAATTCTAGGGAGAAGTATGACTATTTCTACCCTAAATTCTCCATTATCTCATGGATAGGGCCAATGGTAAGGTTTTGCGAATGATAGGGCAACTCTCTAGGCCTAGGTGATGATAGTGGATGCAAAGATATAAAAGGTCATGGGACAATGTGATCTTCTACAGGCCTGACTTAATGCAGTTACTGCATAGAGGGATGCTCTCAGGGGGGCAAGGGGAGGACCCTTATATACATAGATTGTTATGGCACCTCATATGACTCTAGCTACACAAGGATCCATGGGATTAGATCCACAAGTAGAGATCCAATGGCTACAAGGCATCATACAGGCTCATATTAGCCATCATGCCTTGGATGCAGCTCACATTGCTCACCTAGAGGGCAAGGTCACACTTAGGGGTGGTACAATGTCTTCCAGGTCCAATGCCACAGAGTCGTAGAGGACCAGGACCCGAGAGACTGGTCAGTCTGCAACGATATCCTTAGCATCCCATGTGCTAGGTATGATTGGCATAGCTCCATCACTAGCTCCACAACAAGATCTAGGAGAGGGTCCAAGGGATACAACATAGGGTGGTGGAGAGAGCTCCAAGACAGGTGGTGCAGGCCAGGGCTAGGCACGTGTGATACTGATATTACTGTTTGTATGTACCATTTTTGGTGTAAGGTATGAGGACCTACACAACATGTAGCCTACAGGAATTTTGATGTACCCCTATGTACTCATTTTTGACACACACACACACACACATTTATATATATATAATATGACTATTCATGACTCATTATGTGTACTTGTCTTTTTGTGTGTTTTATGTTTTATGTTTATGCTTATGAGATGCATATGGATGTAATGCTTATATTGATGTGATGCTATATGATGTGATGTATGGATGACATGCACTAGATAGCTATGTGATGTATGATTAGATGCAGTGATCTAGATGTGTAGATGGACTACTTATGATGGATGCATATGGATGCGATGTTTATTTTAAATGCATGTTTAATTTTGATTTATTGTTATGCATTTAATTTATGATGATGTTATGATATGATAATGCAATGTATGGTAATGCACTATGTACATGATCATGATCTAATGTAAATGAACCTGTATGCTTTAATCACTTAAAACATAAGGAATGAATGCAATATGTGTTTAACAATCTAATGGATGACACCATAGAATGTATAATAATCATGAAAAATAATTGGTAATCCTTATAATAAGAATTAATCAATTAATCACCCATATATGAGATGAGATGATATGATTATGACATAAATGATTTAATGTATCTTATTATAAAATTTTGTAAATTAAAAGATATGCACAACATAGTCAGTGGTCATCTAAATATCATTGTTGACATCCATCCGGTATCTAACCTACATCATGAACACCTCATAATAAATAAACTTCCATAAAAAGGTTTTAATAATTTGATGGTTTGATGATAGATGATATTAGTTGCTATTAGGGAATTTTTGAGGTTTTCCATGAGACTCAAACACCCTAGTAAACTTCTCAAAAGTTGCATACTAACTATACTAGGCTTTTGATTGATAAATATTTTCATTATGAAAGACTCAACTATTCATTACCCTTGTGTGTGCAAATGAATATATTAGATAAAACATAAGCATTTCCTCCGATGTCAGGCAGGATTATTTCAACCCATTTCTAAGATCGGGGATCCTCAAATGTTCCATCATCCTAGGTTTAGACTCGATTAGACTAGACCACTAGGCATTCCTAGACACCTAAAGCTAGCTCATTTTGCAAATTGTTTCAGAATTACCCCTCCAATGATAGGCGGGATTCTCTCAGCCCATTGTTGAGATTGAGGCTCACTCTATAGGACTATCCCATCGATGATAGGTGGGACTCTTTCAACCCATTTCTGAGATCGAGGTTCATCCTATGGCTTCAAGTAGTGAACATTCCAAGGATTCAAGCTCTCACCCTTCTTTTCTTCACATTTATTGGGATACTTGCTCATATTTAGTGATAAAAATCACTGTTTATTTTGACTTAATTTTTTTATTTTTCTTATTTTGAGCAAGGGATTTATGTAGTGATTATAATCACTATTTTATTTCTCTTTTGAACTTAGGATTTTGCTCATTTGTGTAAGCAAGGGATTTTCGGGTAGGGGAAAATCTTGTCCTTTTGCCAATGTTCACCACTCTAGACCACTACTCCTTGCAAAATGAGCAAGTAATTAAACCTTTCGCCCTAGGCACCTAGGACCACTTTTGTAGCTTTTGTCCTCCCTTATCTTAGTTAGGAATTTTAGATGTGTTGATTAGTGATGGGATCTTGATATGCTAAGTGCTATCAAAACTAGACCTCATCTACAAAAGCAAAGCAAGCTTTCTACAAAATCTGAGATGAACACTAGGTATGGCTGAATGATCGAAAAACCCTAGTATATTCCTTATAGCAACAAAGGTGTTGTGTTGAAAAACATAATTACTCACATGGATGATAGGTGGTAATAATGCATAGGTGCATGATTGAAACACAAACATGGTGTCATTTGTAATATTGGAAACAAAACCTATCCTAAATGTGAATGCAATGGATGGAAATGCCTAAATGCAATGCAATTAAATGAATGCATGTGCAAATGCAAATGCAAAATGCAAATATGTTTTTGAATTTTATGTTTTGCAATATTTTTGGATTTTATTGCTTTTTAATTTTTATGGATTTTAAAGTTTTAAATTTGACCAAATGGCTTAGGAATGCCTTTGGAGCCTTTAGGGGTTGACCAAGCGGTTTTGAAATACCTTTGGAGCCTTTTAGGTTGACCAAGCGGTTTTGAGAAACCCTTGGAGCTTTTTGGGTTGACCAAGCGGTTTTGAGAAAACCCTTGGAGCTTTTTGGGTTGACCAAGCGGTTTTGAGAAACCCTTGGAGCTTTTTGGGTTGACCAAGCAATTTTGAGAAACCCTTGGAGCTTTTTGGGTTGACCAAGTAGTTTTGAGAAACCCTTGGAGCTTTTTGGGTTGACCAAGCAGTTTTGAAAAACCCTTAGAGCTTTTAAAATGCCTTAACCAAGTGGTTTTAGGAACCCTTGGATATTTTATCTTACTTGACCAAGTGGTTTTAGAAACCCTCAAAGCCTTTGGGTTGACCAAGTGGTTTTGAGAAACCCTTGGAGTTTTTTGGGTTGACCAAGTAGTTTTGAGAAACCCTTGGGGGTTTTTGGGTTGACCAAGCGATTTTGAGAAACCCTTGGAGCTTTTAGAATACCTTGACCAAGCAATTTTAGGAACCCTTGGAGCTTTTAACTAACTTGACCAAGCAATTTTAGAAACCCTTTGAGCCTTTGGCTGACTTGACCAAGCGGTTTTAGGAACCCTTGGATCCTTTGGTTGACTTGACCAAGCGATTTTAGGAACCCTTGGGGCCTTTGGTTGACCAAAGGGCTTACAAATGCCTTTGGAGCTTTTAATATGCTTTCAAGCATAAAACACCTTAATATGGATGATGTTGAGAGGTTCAAGCTCTTCAACACCCTCTAGCGATGTTAGGCGATAGGTACCCGATCCAATATTTTTAGATATGATATAGGGACCTAACCAATTTATCATGAATTTATCTCGCATATCTGACGATAAATTAGAGTTCTGTTGGTTCTCTTTCAACACAAGATCCCCAACTTCAAAGTCTCTTAGATGGACTTTGCTATTGTAAGCTCGTTTTAAGTGCTCTTGATAAACATGGAGATGCTCAAGGGCATTCATGTGATGTTCATCAAGCAACGTCAATTGATCTAGGTGAGCTTGCCACATGGTGTCATCATCGATGAACTCTTTCAATGCGATGTGCAAGGTTGGAATTTCCAACTCTAAGGGCATAATGGCCTCAGTGCCATATACTAGTGAAAATGGCGTTGCCCCAGTGGGCATCCAAATGCTAGTCTTGTAAGCCCATAATGCAAGGGGTAGCTGGATATGCCAATCTTTGTGGTTTTCATGGACCATATTTTTCAAGATAGCCACCACTATCTTGTTTGAAGCTTCAGCTTGTTCATTTGCCTATGGATAATATGGAGTTGAAAAGTTATGTTTAATCCTGTATTTGGACGTCAATGCCCTCACAACTTTATTCTTAAAAGAAGTTCCATTATCTGACACTATTTTGGATGGAATCCCAAAACGACATATGATATGCTCAAGTATAAACTTCGCTATACGTGTTCCAATTGTCATTGTTAAGGGTATTGCTTCCACCCATTTAGTGAAATACTCAGTAGTCATAATAATAAATGTATGTCAACCCAATGATGGAGGAGAGATCTTCTCGATGAGATTGAATCCCCATTGAGAAAATGGCCAAGCCGCTTGAATGGGTTGTAAGGCCTATGATGGCAAGTGCATAAGATTAGCATGATGTTGACATTTAACACATTTCTTGACATACACATTGCAATCCTTCTCCATAGTGGGCCAATAATAACCCATTCGAAGGATGCGCTTGACGATGGCCATGCCACTAAAATGGCCACCGCATGTACCATCGTGAGCTTGCAAAATTGCCCAAGATGATTCTTGGGGCTCAAGACAATGAAGGAGCACTCCATCGTAACTTTTTCGATACAAAATATCTCCTAACAAGACATATTTTGTCACTTTCTACTTGAATGTGTATTTTGTGGCACATGAAAATCCCTCAGGGATTAAACCAAGCTTTAGGAAATCTTGAATTTGCAACATCCAGTTTTGATAAGCCTTACCTTCGACTTCCAAGATGACTTGCTCCCCCTACGACTCTACATGTGTGAATGCAGAATGGGAAACAACCTTGTGGTGAATGGTAGTACCACTCCTCGTGGGACTCTATGAGATCAATGACCCCCAAGGTGCCTTCTTGAGAAAGTCTTTAGCTCTACAGAACCATTCAGCTCTTGGTTCCACATGAATCATGTTGATAGACTCTTTATTATCAAAAGCTTCATGTTGTGCTACAGGATGTGAGAGCATTTTGACATGAATGGTAGTAAAATAAGTAGAAGGATTCTAAGGGATTAAGGATCCCAAAGATGCCATGGTATCTATGAATCTATTTGATGAACAAGGGATTGCCTCGATGCCATACCATTCCAAATTTGCTAAATATGTATCAACAAGTTCCTTGTAGGACTTCAAAATGGGACACCTACATTGAAATAATTCCTTCACTTGATTGACTATGAGAAGGGAATCGCCAAATATGTTTAACCTTTTAATCTTCATGGTGATAGTTGTTTGAAGGCCCAAAATTAGGGCTTCATATTCAACATTATTATTGGTGCAAGGAAAATCTAATTTGAATGACAAGGGCATTGGAGCTCCTTGCGGTGTGAAAAACACTATTCCTACACCACCCCCTTGCTCACACTTCGAACCATCGAAGAACAAGGTCATATCAGCATTATTTTCTGGTTCTTCGGGTTTGAGGAGCTTTGATACAATGAAAATTGCATCATCAGGAAGCTCAATGGTAAGAGGCCTACTATTTGAAAGTGGTGCCTCTACCAGATGATCAGCTATGACTTGTCCCTTGATGGACTTTTGGCTTATGAATTCCAAATAAAATTCTGTTAATAGCATGATCCACTTTGCAGTACGTGTATTATGATATGTCTTGCTCATCATATACTACAAAGGATTTTGTTTTGATATGACATACATCATATGACTTAGCATATAATGTCATAATTTCTTGGTAGCAAACACCACTACTAAACACAACTTTTCTATGTATGCATATCCTAGCTCGTAACTCACCAAAGTTTGGCTAAGATAATATATGGCTTACTCTTTATCTAATGCATTTTTCTAGGCTAACATGGTTCCCAGTGCAAACTCAATCGCTGATATATAGCAAGAAAGGCACATCTAGCCTTGGTGGCTCTAGTATTGGTGGTGTTTCTAGGTATTGCTTAATGTTATCAAAGGTCTTCTGAAAATCCTTAATTTGGAGGAGTTCCATGTAAGTTGGAGGGGGAGGATTAACCAAATGATAGATTTGATCCAAATTCAATCGTCTCTCCCTTAAGTGAGGACCAACATGCAACTGACAATAAACCTTGTCTATATCAATGGGTTGATGATGATATCATAAATAGTGAGGCCCAAGATAAGCTCTCTTAGTCTCATCCTCATAGTCACTATCATCAATGAAAAATCCTTCATTCATCCCTATAGTAATGGGATGATATGGCAAATGTGGCCTCATATAGGTTATCTCCTTATCGCTAGCATCATTGTTCGGTTATACCAGGTATAGATGCCACAAATATGAAGGCTATAGATAGGCCAAATTAGTTTCATCATTGGATTGATCATCGGGTGAAGAATCACTGTCATATCCTAAATTGCAGCTTGGTCCACCTCTCTCAAAAATGGACTGTGCTATGTATTTGTTGGAATGCTCTTTCAACTCAGAATCTATTGCTATGATAGCATTTTGACCTTGCATGCCTGTGTCATCGACCACATAACGGATTTGTTGATCCAAGTTGACTTTTGGAAATTTCTCTAGGGTACTTTCCATAAGGATACCCTCATGGTATATCTCCGGTTGCTCAATGGTGACAAAAGATACCAGTGGATTATTCCTCCAAAAAGTTGAAGGATTAGGATTATAAGTATTGTAATACACATCCTCCCCTAGAATAAGGTACAGGTGGTCTAAATATACCATGAGTAAATAATATTGACCTTGTAATTGTAATACTAACCTGAATCTATCAGTTGCTAACTAATATTATGGCCAAAATGGAGTTCTACATCCTTGTTCAAATAGTCCAAGGCCATACCCATGCCAATGATAGCGCTCAAAAATTTGCATGGAATACTTCGAGTTAGAAAGATAATGAACATTTATGGTGAATGGTTCATCATCATCTTCATCTATGTTCATACGAGTAGGACGCTAATCAAGCCCTCCATAGATGAATTTTGTATGATTGGGTGGAATTCCCAGCGGTACCACCGATCCTATGGGAAAATTATGAGCTTGAGGTTGGCCCATCTCTTGTGTTGTTTTGATTATTGGTCTAAACATGACGTTCTACACGATATATTCCCCTGATCCTGTATTGGCTAGATGAACAGTCACTTGGGGTGCAGATGACCCTACTGATGATGCAAGCAATGTCGGCTAAGGTACCTCCTCAACTTTGTCTTGTTCATCCTCTACTTCCATAGGAGTAGGGTCATCAATGTTAAATGGTTCAAGCACTTTATTCTTATCTTTTTCACCCATTTTTGCATTTAATTTCTTATCCTCATGAAGAATTACGGATGCATTCGGTCTGGTATAAGATGCAGTCGTGTGCTCTGATCTGTGAGATGCAGACGTCAACGATTTAGCACACACTTCTTTTGGTTTACCTCTTTGTTTCTTGATTTGTGATGTTGACCATACATCTAGGTGCATTGAGGGGAGTATGAAATCCCCTAACAAATCGGCTAGGTTTATGTATTTAAAAGGTTCTTCATCAAAAGGCACCACGTGAACTTGTCCCTCGTGTATGTAATTTACACATTGATGTAATATCGAAGGGATGTAATGCATTTCTCTGATCCATGGCATCCCTAAGAGGATGTTATAATTCATAGAACATTCTATCATGTGACACATCATAGGGATGGTATTTAGTCCTACCCGAATAGGTAGAATGATAGTACCAACCGTCAAGCATAATGCATTGTTAAACGCTCTCAACGTAAATGTGAATGACACAATATGTGATTTCAGCAACTTTAGGTGTATCAATGCCTTGGTCATAATTATGTTGATTTATGAACCAGTTTTAGTAAAGACCATATTTAATGGTATGTGATTAACACATGTGATGATATGCAATGGTGAGTCAGTCATATCAGTAGAAACCATCTTGATCTCGTGATCATGAAATTGCATCATCGATTCCTGACACTGTTGGACATGTCCCAAAAAATTAGTAAATATTTTTGCATCCTGGTACTGTACCTTGATGGACCTCAAAATATCCATGAAATTCTCTCTGTATTTGGGAAACTGCTAGATCAGCTCATATATCAACAACTTCGTAGGAGTTGTCTATAGGTTCTATATTAACCTACTTTGAATGGTCACCATCGATCTAGTTGGTGGGCCTAGAATATTTTGTGCTAGCCATTGAGGTGGCGCAGCTTGAATCCTAATGGGATCTCAAGGTTGATTGGGTTATTCATACCTCCCATGTCTAGTGATGCCTATGGATTATCCACTAGAAGCCTTCCCTTCTCAATCATGTTTTGCACAATGTGTTTGAAGGATCAACATAGCTCGATGTCATGGCCCTTCATGTGATGATAGATGCAAAACAAGTCATATCTATACCTCTTTGGATTGGGCTGGTTAGGATCTATCAACTTAACTTAGGGCAGATCTATTGCATTGGCCTTGCATAATTGATGGAAAATTGACTTCAGCAATTCCAAAAAAAGCATGAATTGGTGAGGTGGGTGTTGTTCTTTATTCTTGCCCTTATAATTATTCTTGCGTTGTCAGTATTGTGCAAGAGGAGGTTGGTCCTGATAATTCTACTTTTGTTTCCCCTTATCCTCTTTTAGGAGGTTTAGCACCACCTGATTAACATGGGCTTGCTTGGCTTGTTGTTTCATGGAGCTCTTCTTGTTCCCCTCCTTCCTGTTCCTGAGCTTCAAGTTACCCTCTTTTAACTTGATATCGTTAATTAAATTGGCTTGCATGAAAGATTCTTTGAATGTTTGGTACTTCTATAGTTGCAACAATAATGATATGTGCTTGGCACAACTTTTTGTAAATATTCGGGTCAATTCTGTTACAGGAATGGGGAATGGCAGCTTTGCCATTAATCTCCTCCATCACTTTCTATATTCTGCTATCGGGTCATCATCATGCTGCATCAGAGCAACAAGATCAAAAATATTTACTTGTTTCCTGATGCCAAAAAAAAATTGTTCAAGAAAAGCATAAACTAGTTGTTCAAAACTAGTAATATTGTGCCTCTTCAATTGGTTGAACCACTCTCGAGTTGGGCCCAAAATGGTCATAATGAAAATGTGCAAGAGCAAGGCATCATTGTTTGCGATATGAAAGCACATGTACAAAAATCTCATGACATGTTCTTGTGTGTCTTCATCACCTTTGACTTTATCGAACCTAGGTATTTAAAAATGCTATGGATTAGCTGGAATAGGCACCTAGGGGCTCAGAGGCTCGTTATGAATCTTGTTCAAATTCAGCTTTTGAAAATTCATGTCTTGCCTCTTTATTGCTTTGACCTTCTTTGCTAAGGCCTTGTAGGTCTACAAGGATAAGAAGTCCTCCTCCCTAAGATGTCTCGAGGTTGGTCTTGGAGGTACGTTCCTCCTCTATCTAGGTGGAGGACTTGGCTCTTCATCCTCCTCAACTTGGGAGATCTTAGGGTATTATTGATCAAGTTTCTCTCCCAATTCTTCCTCATATTTTTTATACCTCTAATGATCGAGTTATGGGGTTTGCTCTCTTTGTTGGGTTGTAATATGAGTACGAGTGTCATTATGCTTATGGTAAAAATTAGGCTGTGAAACAAACCATCTATATGTGCACTCTCTATACTCACTATGAGGGAATAATCCAGTATTGGCTAACCTATCTTCTTGTTCAACTTGCTCCTTTTGGGTAAGGATGCATTCCTCATGCATGCGCTGCTCATATAATCATTTTCTAATGAGCCTTTGCATATGAATATTCTCACATTCAAAGCACTATCTCTCTGTGTGAGTATCCTCTAATTGATCTTGAAGGAGTTGGCATCTCTACTATGACACCAGTCTATAGGATCTATCAATATAATCGGTCATAAGATCCACTAGTGTGTGCACTTAGTGCAAGTGACTTTGTGGGTGTGGTACCCTTCAAACTGATTTACCATGCTCTTGCATTTGTCTATGAAGATGGCATTTGCATCAGGCTAAGGTTTGTACTATGTGCCACCATGCATAGATGGTGTCTGTAAACCATGAGGGTGCTTGGAGCATTACCCATGTTCTCTAGCAGTCCTAATAGTCCTACCACTATGATCACTTGGAGCACGAGTGGGTGGAGTGAAAGGCTTATAGCCTAGGTGATCAAGGATCTGCTCCAAACCATCTAACAATTTGGAACACCATAGCTGATGTGACAACATACCATTAGCTCCCACCTTGGATAGATCAATAGTGATCTTACAATGTTTACTTCTAGCAAGAGTCTAATTAGGCCTATGCTCAAAAGTGGGCCTATCTACCTACCCCTTATTGGGCAAATCCTACTCTCGTCTATGCTCTAAAGGTGGAGGCCTTGACCCCCCTATAGACCTAGTGCGAAGGGGCACCAACTTGGTCCCCTGTATGACAAACTCTTCGATAAATCTAGTGGATGCATTGGGTGTGCAATATCGATAATGGTGTCCAAGTGGAAGACCTCCATGTTGAGAGGTTTTGTGTTTTGTCTTATGTCTCAAGGAGTCTACTAAAGCTCCTCTATCTGGGGTATGCTCAATAGTATCCCCACGTTTCAAGTTATCCCCTCTCATACTCATCGAATGACATTCAGGAGGATCAAGTGGACGAGGGTTCAACACCCGTTGCTGTGCATCATATGGAGCATGGGTATTGACCATGGTCTGATTCCCAGGTCTACCCCTTCGTGTAAACACCATAGTGTATATATCATCTAGATTCAATTTTTATTAAGAAAACAAGGTATACAATGATGATTATCTTGAATTAATTTTTATTTGTGAGCCATAAACTGTTTGATGTTGTTTTTCAAATGTGGTGTATCAATATAGAAACACTCATCGTGTTTTGTAAAGCATTGGATGATATACTCATTTAAAATGGATTTTATCGGTATACTCATAGCTTGACAAACTGGGCATGAATCCAGGTTGCATAAATCCCTCGAATATGGCAATAAAAGTCCACACTCGGACAAGGAGCACTAGTATTGCCAAACCCTTACCCAATTTCACCCAGTCAGCATCATACCCTTTGAAGATAAGTACATGCAAAGTTTTTGGGCTATGAACGACTGTTGGGTTCGGCCTTGGTCTAGTAACACAAGGTTCACGGGATTTGGACCAATGGATGGAAATAACTGCCATCATTGTTGACACTACTAGTGGTTGGATATTAATTCCAACTCACTAGAATTTAACTTGAAATGTGGTGTGTGTGTTTCTTTTTAATCTTGCATGAAAGGAAGATGCATAGTACAACATTCAAATGACTTTTCTACATGCAATGCAAAAAGAACATTTAATTTTTATAGAAATGCACACTATGCTATGCGATCTTTAGAGAATACTAGTATGAATAATTGGGCACTGATGAGGCCTCATGCAAGCAAAATCTAACATTCAAATTTCCTAGAACATTGGAGACTAGGGCAGGTTGCACTCAGAGGCCCAATGTTCCTAACAGCGACTAGTAGAAGCATAAAATAGAAACCCTAAGGACCTAATTCATTTTCTTGTTCTTTTTATCATTATCCTAATTAGGTTTCATTTTTAATATTCTTTAAAAACACAAATATAGAATATAGAAACAAAGAATGTCATAAGGGCCTACCTCAAGTCCTCATCTGATGTGGCTTTTTCTTTCTGATTTATGGTTATTTTGTTGCTAACCGTATCTCTGTCGTGATGCTACGACTGTTACTCGTGCCTGTCACAGTGGGATAACTTTTTGATCATGGCTATCAACCACAGTGAGTACTTGTTGAGTGGTATTTTCACACACTTGTGAAATTACACTCTTCCTTAGGATTTGGGCTCCAAATCCCCTCTTGCAAAGAAGTTAAACAACCAACTTCTCCAAGGTCTCCGCTGTATTAGCATTTGCAAACTGTGTATTAGTAATCTCAAATAAAGATATTCAATTTAAATGCTTGGAACACCTTAGTGATTGCAAGTAACTGTAAACAAGGGGCAATGTTGGTTTATTTCACCATGAAACATTAGTGATTGTTCATTATTTTATTTTTTTTTAGATTTTGTAATTGTTCATTTTAACTAAGTTGAACCTTCTGGAAAAATAAAATAAAATGAAAAGAAATGCAGAAAATAAAAAATTGAACACGTTCAGTCTAATGCTATCCTATTCCGACAAAATCAGATATGTGAGAGTTTCGTACATGCAACCTAGCCTATTTGACCTACAAAACAAACACAATCAAAGTAAACTAGGTGCTTGCTCCTAGGGTTTAAAATAATTTTCAGATTGCAGACATTCACATGAAATCACCCAAAACAATGGCATGAATTTCATTTATAAATCTAAAATCTGAAAGGAGAAAAATAGAACAGTTAAAATGAAGCATGCAAAAAATTTCTCATCCTTTCTTGCCCATAAAATGCAAATTTTTGAACAATTCTGCATTAATAAAATATGTCCTGTTATAATAGCAGAATCTCTGGTTTTTCTCTAAACCGAGTAAAAGTGGAAGAAAAGCACTCCACAGCAGGCTCAAAATGGCTAATCACCATCAACTCTGCAACCCGCTCATAGCGGTTTTTGACCTATGTATCAATCTGTGCCTCTGCATTTTATACTTGCTGGTATGGTTCTCTGCTTCATTCTGCGATGCTTCATTTCACCTCCCAGATTGTATCGTTTTGTATTCCCCGCATTTTCATTGCTTTTGACTTTATGTTCGATGTCGAAACGTTCGATATTCTCTGTTAACATGTAACGCTTCTGCAACCCTAACACTTGTACTCCACGTGTTTCGCACTTTTTTGCATGTTCTGTAACGGCCCCATGTAAATCGTGACATTTTTATGCATGCAGCTTTGCTCCTTTGCTTTCACCGTGAAAACGTGACATGTCGCGATATCGCGACATTTTCCTACCAATAGCCTTGTCCGCCTTCATGCACAGCAAAAATGAGACATGTCGCGATATCGCGACGTTTTTCTATCAGCAGCTTTGTTTCTCCTCATGCATCGCGAAAATGATACATGTCACGATATCGCGACATTTTTCTGCTTTGGGCCGCGTGGATGCAACCTGTCATGAAATCGCGACGCTTTTCTCTTTCGGGTTGTCTCGCTGCTTCCTATCACGAAATCGTGACGTTTTTCTGTTTCAGGCTGTTTTGTTGCATTTGGCCGCGAAAATGCGACATGTCATGAAATTACGACATATTTTCCTTCTGTACGCCTCGATCGCAACCTATCATGAAATCACGATGTTTTTCCGTTCTGGGCCCCTTTGTTGTTTCTTGTCGCAATATCATGACGTTTTTCTGCTTTGTGCCCCTTTGCTGCCTTTTGTCATGAAATCACGACGCTTTTAGTGCCTTGCCCTATTTGACTGGTTTAACTGTGATTTTGTGACATGTCACGATTTCGTGACTAGTTTCCATTCTGTATTTCTCTCTCCTCTTTGGACCGTGATTTCACAACACGTCGCGAAATCGTGACAATTTTTGATCAATGCCTCTTCCTGCTTGCCTGGGTCGCGAAAACGTGACATGTCGCGATATCGCGACACTTTTTCATTTCTGCCAGCGATGGAGCAACATGTCGCGATATCGCGACACTTTTTCATTTTGGCAGCGACGGAGCGACATGTCGCGATATCGCGACACTTTTCTTTTTCGGCAGCGACGGAGCGACATGTCACGATATCGCGACAACTTTCAGCTACGACAGAGCGACATGTCGCGATATCGCGACACTTTTCTCCTTAGTGAAATTTTTGCTCTTTTCTTGATTTTTTTAGCATCTGGGCAACTGCAGTTTTCTTTGAAAGCATGCAAAAAAGGTGGGTCCCCAATTTTGGGGTGTGTTGTGGATCAGCCACAACAAATGGCGACTCTACTATCAAATGCTCTTGAGCATTTTGGTGAGAACCCAACCTGAAACATACAAGCTTAGATACAGGCATCAGCACATAGAAGATAAACAAATACCGACAGATCAAAAATACATGAAACATCATAATCATTAAGTATCAGCTCAATGTGTGCAATGTGCTTCATTCCCTATCATTTGAACTTGTTCAACATTCCATTGTCAGTTTCACTTATGATTTGTATGCAAGGCTATGAATGATTTGTGCAGGATTTGATGCATGATGAAGATGCTAGAGATGTAACAACTTGCTTTATAAATGCTCAAACCTTCTTATATCATGGACAAACATATTAAAGATGTCAAACCCTCTTAGGACCAAATATATGTATATTGAATTAAATTTACTAGATCCCAAAGTTGGTTATGTGTCACTACCATCTTGAACCCATGTGCAAGTGTGAGTGAAATCAGAACTTTGGGGAATAGGATTCCCAACCTAAGCGAGATGGGAATTTAACCCTATCCTTACTATTCTGATTTGGAGTTCATTACCTCATCTTGAACAAAATAATTTAACCTGTTATGGATGAAATGGTCAGGCTAGTCTATCCATATGAGCAATCAGTGGTCTTGCTTTTAGACAAGACATGTTGCCACGCATGAGCATACTTAACCCCATAATCCATGACTTGGCTTTCATTCATTCTTTTCTCTCTCTTTTTATTTGGACCTTTGGGATGACTACCCATCCTTGCTAGGGACATGTAGTATGATCCCTCCAATCCAATATTAATGAAATGGGAAATATTATATTTTATCTCTTGGACCTTGGGATGACTACCCATCCTTTGCAGAGGACACGTAGTACAATCCTTTCAATCCAAGATTGAGATGAAATGGAAAAAATTAGTTTTACTTTTATTGCTTGGACCTTTGGGATGACTACCCATCCTTTGCAGAGGACATGTAGTACGATCCTTCCAATCCAAGCTTTATGATGAAATGGGAAAAATGGAAGCTTTGGGGAATCGGATTCTCAACCTAAGCGAGATGAGAATTAAGTCCTATCCTTACTACTCCATGTAGGTCAAATCAGAGCTTTGGGGAGTTGGATCCTCAACCTAAGTTCGATGAGGATTTAACCCTATCCTTACTACTCTAGTTTTAGGCTTTAAGCTTGATGGAAATGGTAAAAACCACTTTTTTAAGGATTATGTTGCATGATAGGACAAACATGAAATATTCTTTTCACCTCACCCTTTCATCCAAGTATGGTTTTAACCATTTTGCTCAAGACTCCCTTTAATGTGCATGGAATGTGCTTGGTTCAAGATAGCTTGGGCAGCAGTTCCCAACCTTAGGATCCTTTTAATATATGTTATGTAATAATCCTAAGAGGCTTCAACACCTTCTCAATAATTGCCCATGGAATGAAAATGTAACTCAGATGACATGTATATGCAATGTGGAATATGACATAAGATATGAATGCACTGCTTCCTTTGGAATATATCATCTATTTTACCATAATATGCCAAAACTAACTTCATGCCTCACAAGATTCAAATGATACTATTTAAATGTTTGTGTTACTTGTGGAGCTTTCTTCAACATAATTCCAATGTTTCATATTCTCCTGATTTTAGGCATAAGTTGACATCTCAAATTTTCTTTTTTTTTTTTTTTTTTTTTTATCAAAACAAACCAAACACATCAAATGAAATCAAACACACAACTTAAATCCTAATCCAAATAGCAATCCCAAAATGAAACTTGAAAACACAAACTCAAACCAAAACCAAAATTTATATACAATATAGTACAAGATGATGCCAAGCTTGGACTATTACTTTCCTGGATCCCAAACATGATTAGAACATTTCCACAAAAATATAACATGATATGCCTGCCAAATGTTGTGGGCATCCAACAAAAACAAGACTAGACCAAACAATGCAACCCACTTCAACTTTCTTCTCTCACCCCACCAATTAAATTTAGTTCCATTAGTATTCTCATAGGTGAGATTCAAATTTTCAAATTGATTAGACAACGATTGATTTTCAATTTTATCATGTCTATTCTTTAAAATGCAAGTTTCATCATTCCACTCATGATTTAGAAGTAGGCTTTCCTTTTCAAAAGTGAGATATTGCAAACAAGAGCCTATTTCTAAAAGTCTTGAATTCAAATTATTTTTCAAGATTTTGAAGCAATCAAAATTAATCAAAACTTGACAAACATCACCAATATTTGACATTTCATCATCAATGACATTAGCATCCAAAGGGATATCATGTAACCCATCACTTAAAATTTTTGTGGCTACTACCAAAGGTAAAGATTTCACTTTGTCACCCATACTCAACCCATCATGATTAGAATTTATCACAACTTGATGAGTGTTAGTAGCTTTTTCTTTTTCTTCATTGTCTTCTTCATCATCCAACACTTGTTCAAAAACACCAAAGTTAGGCACCCAATCAAACATGCATCCATATTTTTCAAAACAAGAGCCTAGTTTTTCAAGATATGTGTCACGTGACACCTTTCCATGATCAATGGCTTGAGTTGCCTCAAAATTCATATTTTCATTAGGATCATCAATAGTATCAAACCCACACCACTTAGGCTTTGTAATTTCATCATTTTGAGATGGCATAGACATTGTAGAAACAATAGGTGGATCAAGATTTTTGATTCCTTGCCCCTCAAGGGGAACAAAAACAATTGATTCTCCTTCTTCATCCATGGTAGTAGAATCATTATCCTTCTCCAACCTTTGATGAGATTCCAACCCTTCTTCCAAAACATTCTCAGATTGTACAGGACTTGTAATATCCTCATATGAAAGGGCAATTGTATTATCCTGCATATCAATAGGCACACAAATTTCATCAAAAGGTTTGGAGTGAGCATACTCTTCCCAAGAATCATAATGATCATCTTTCAAAGTCAAATTGTGATGCTCAATTATTTCTTCATCATCTTTTAATTCATCAACATGTTTCTCATCAAATTTACCTTCACCTTCCTTAGATGGTTCAATTACTTCCAAAATTGGGTTATTGCTTGTATTCAAATTGATAAGGCTATCATAATCCAAATTTGTAACCCATGATTCAATTTTATCACAATTTGGAAGGTGTGGATTTTCTTGGCCATCATTTTCAACAATGTCATCCGAAACAGATTCATCCTCATAGAATTCATCTTTTGGTGAGTCAAGGGTTTCCAATTTGTCACATGTTTCAATACTAATTGGATCTAGTACTCCTCCCTTGCCTAAAATCATATTCTTATGAAAATCATTAAAATTGATTTTAGAAGCATCTTTTGAATCAAGATGAGTATTTTGAAGTTGATTCATACTTAAGAAAGATGGTTGATCTTGCATAGTAGGTTGAGGATTTTGAAATTGATTGAAGCTTGGGAATGATTGTTGATTCTGAAATTGATTCACACTTGAATTTGGTTGAGGTGGATAAATCATTGGGTGGGTAAAGGATGTATTAAATGATTGAATATTATACGATCCAAAACCCCCACCATAATTTTGACAACTCAATTGTTGCTCAATTGCCATTGCTTGAGTATAGGCTTGTGACAAAGATGTGATTTGAGGCATCCCTCGCAAATATGTGGAAATGAGTGGGTCAAGAGCATTTACATATATTTGGAGAGCCATTTCTTCTTGAAGAGCATAAAATGTCACTAATTGAGCATATAATCCAAAGAATCTTTCAGAAAATGACTTCACATTTTCACTTGGTCCTTTTTTAATAGTGAAAAACTGCTCATACATGCGGATTGGGTCAACTTGCTTTTTGTTGAATTGATTAAGAAATGCTGCCTCTAGTTGAGCCCAAGAAGTGATAGATCCTAAAGGCAGACTTGTAAACCAATCAAATGCCACTTTGTCCAAGGTGTAAGGGAACATTTTACAAACAACATCATCATGCCAAATTGTTAAGTGATTCACAACAAATTTGAATGCTTGAATGTGTTCTCCTGCAATATTTGTCCCGTTAGACAAAAATCGAGGAAGACATCTCTCAAAACCAACGGGCAAATAATGTTGAACTCCTGGTATGTTCAATGGGCTACCTGTCATCCACGGTGAAAACATAGCCATTAGTGAATCTTAAAGAATATAACTTTAATATCAAAATATATATTTTTTTATTTTTATTTTTATATTTTTATATTTTTTAAATTAAATTAAATCACATTATTCTTGTATGAACAATCAAAGCGTTAGAACAATGCATAGCAATTCATGTCCTCCTTTTAACAGTACAATGTTGTATTGTTAAAAGAGGTTTAAAGATAATAACCAATAGGGCATGAAAATATTCAAAATTTAAATCCCTATAGCATTTAAATCAATCTGAAATAAACCGGTTCAGGCCCTCCTTCTAGCGCCAAAATGTTGAGTGGTATTTTCACACACTTGTGAAATTACACTCTTCCTTAGGATTTGGGCTCCAAATCCCCTCTTGCAAAGAAGTTAAACAACCAACTTCTCCAAGGTCTCCGCTGTATTAGCATTTGCAACTGTGTATTAGTAATCTCAAATAAAGATATTCAATTTAAATGCTTGGAACACCTTAGTGATTGCAAGTAACTGTAAACAAGGGGAAATGTTGGTTTATTTCACCATGAAACATTAGTGATTGTTCATTAATTTTTTTTTTTTTAGATTTTGTGATTTTTTTAGAATTTCATTTTAAATAAGTTAAACCTTCTGGAAAAATAAAATAAAATGAAAAGAAATGCATAAAATAAAAAATTGAACACGTTCAGTCTGATGCTATCCTATTCCGACAAAATCGGATATGTGAGAGTTTCGTACATGCAACCTAGCCTATTTGACCTGCAAAACAAACACAATCAAAGTAAACTAGGTGCTTGCTCCTAGGGTTTAAAATAATTTCCAGATTGTAGACATTCACATGAAATCACCCAAAACAATGGCATGAATTTCATTTATAAATCTGAAATCTAAAAGGAGAAAAATAGAACAGTTAAAATGAAGCATGCAGAAAATTTCTCATCCTTTCTTGCCCATAAAATGCAAATTTCTGAACAATTTTGCATTAATAAAATATGTCCTGTTACAATAGTAGAATCTCTGGTTTTTCTCAAAACCAGCAAAAGTGGAAGAAAAGCACTCCATAGCAGGCTCAGAATGGCTAATCACCATCAACTCTACAACCCGCTCGCAGCGGTTTTTGACCCCTGTATCAATCTATGCCTCTGCATTTTATACTTGCTGGTACGGTTCTCTGCTTCATTCTGCGATGCTTCGTTTCACCTCCCAAATTGTATCGTTTTGCATTCCCCGCCTTTTCACTACTTTTGAATTTATGTTCGATGCCAAAACGTTCGATATTCTCTGTTAACATGTAACGCTTCTGCAACCCTGACACTTGTACTCCATGTGTTTCGCATTTTTTTGCATGCTTTGTAACGACCCCATGTAAATCATGACATTTTTATGCATGCCGCTTTGCTCCTTTGCTTTCACCACGAAAACCCGACATGTCGCGATATCGCGACATTTTCCTGCCAACAGCCTTGTCCACCTTCATGCACAGTGAAAATGAGACATGTCACGATATCGCGACGTTTTTCTATCAGCAGCTTTGTTTCTCATCATGCATCACGAAAATGATACATGTCGCGATATCACGACATTTTTCTACTTCGAGCCGCGTGGATGCAACCTGTCGCGAAATCGTGACGCTTTTCTCTTTCGGGCTGTCTCGTTGCTTCCTGTCGCAAAATCGTGACGTTTATCTATTTCGGGCTGTCTTGCTACATTTGGCCGTGAAAACGCAACATGTCACGAAATCATGACATATTTTCCTTCCGTACGCCTCAGCCGCAACCTGTCACGAAATCGTGACATTTTTTCGTCCTGAGCCCCTTTGCTGTTTCCTGTTGCGATATCGCAACATTTTTCTACTTCATGCCCCTTTGCTACCTTTTATCGTGAAATCGTGACGCTTTTAGTGCCTTGCCTTTTTTGACTGGTTTGACCACGATTTTGTGACATGTCGCAATTTTGTGACTAGTTTCCATTCTATCTTTCTCTCTCCTCTCTAGACCGTGATTTCACAACACGTCGTGAAATCGTGACAATTTTCGATCAATGCCTCTTCCTGCTTGCCTGGGCTGCGAAAACGCGACATGTCACGATATCGTGACACTTTTTCATTTTTTCCAGCGACGGAGCAACATGTCGCGATATCGCGACACTTTTTCATTTTGGCAGCGACGGAGCGACATGTCGTTATATTGCGATAAATTTTCTTTTTCGGCAGCGACGGAGCGACATATCGCGATATCGTGAAAACTTTCGGCCACGACATAGCGACATGTCGCGATATCGCGACACTTTTCTCCTTAGTGAAATTTTTGCTCTTTTCTTGATTTTTTTAGCATCTGGGCAACTGCAGTTTTCTTTGAAAGCATGCAAAAAAGGTGGGTCCCCAATTTTGGGGTGTGTTGTGGATCAGCCACAACAAGTACCTACCATAAGAAAAATACAGGGGTTATATTCTTGAGGCACAAAATACAGGAGGCCCACCGTGATTGCCTGCTGTAGCAATATAAAAGGCAAACACCTAATACTATGTAATAGTTACAATAAAGGAAAATGGGCATTCATACACAAATTGACAAGAAATAACACATAAAAAGAAATGTATCTTCCATTAATCTTGAAATCAAGTCATGTTACAATTCCATCCCTCTTAGGGATACCCATTTGATACAACAATTACAATATTTGAAATCCATCGCAAGGGTAAGATGTCTTTTAGTGCCTTCTACAATGACACGAACTACTCTAGGGCAAATATGGCCCTCTTCTCCATGATTGAAGGGAATGGAATGCTTTATCTCCTTTAATACCTATTCCCTGTGGTCAAGAAACAATAAAAACACATTAAAAGCAAAGGCAACCTCTCTTGATGAGGCCTTTTGAGAAATTTGAACACAAATATGCCATAACAAGCATGCAATCAAGAAAATACATAAATCATAGTAAACCTATGTAAAACATGAAATACTACCATTAAATATGTGCAATAAAACGAGTATTATCTATCTATAAGACCAATTTATTAGATACATAGCATAAATGCATTAAATAGCAAGAATTACATGAATTGTTAAATTGATAAAATGAAAGGAAATATATCCTAAATGCCTACTTTGGAAGGTTAGACATCTCTAAAACACAAATTAAACCTATGATAAGCCTAATTTAAGCTAACTAGTTAATCTATGGAAAATAGAGCAAGAGGATCATAAATCACCTGCTAACCGCAGGTCTGATTAGTGGCTAACACTGTTCACCACAATTGGCAACTGCGGTGGTGAGTAAGTTTGCCCTCCAAATTAGGGTATGATCTCCAATCCACCTTGCCAAATTGATGGTCAACGGTTTGCATTGGTGTCCTATGATAGTTTTGGCGTTTGGATTGCTGAAATGGGCCTTTGTTTACTCGAATTAGCTTTTCTTGGTGTTTCTAGCTCCTTAGGGCATCCATGGCTTGATTCATCATGATTCTTAGCAAGTTTATGGCAACAAATCTCTCAATTGTACTCAGGTGAGTAGTCAATTTGATAGGGCTTGACTTCTTAAACTATCCAATGCTCCTTGATAGTTTACCCTAATTCAAAGGGGCACTTATAGGATTACCCAAGGGCTAGGGGTGGCTTCATGGAGAAGCCAAGATCAAGAAAGGGTAGGTAGGATAGTTGGAATGGAAGCCTCTGTAATATTATGCCCTTTAACCATATTATTCTAGAATCAATGGTTGTTTCAACCGATTTGGGGTCAGATGAAGGCCAACTAAACTTCAGTCTTGACCGCGGCTAACAAGCATGGTCAAGTCTGTTAACAACGGGTGTCAGCAATGGATAAGACTGATTAGGCCAAGGAGCCCAAATTGAGTGGTTAGAACCATTGCTATCTCTTGGAATTTGTCCAAGATCTTCCATACAATCTTGTATCATGTTTCATATGAGTAGTCACCATCGACATGATGTATTTTAGGTGTCTACAGTTTGAGGGACTGTACGGTTGTACAAATTGGCAACCAAGTTGGGACTTATACCTTGATAATTCCTAGCCTAAGAAACACCTCCCCGTTGGGAATACTCCACCCCTATGATAAATTTAGCACCATTGCCTTATCGAATTTGGCATTTTTGTTAAAATGGGTCAAATTGATGAAGTGTGAATACTGCAAAATTAGAAGTGAATTACAAGCACCAGTGCATGGAGCAATGGGATATGGATAGTACGATCAAAAATTCTAGTAAAAAGGAGTAAAAGGATTGCTTAGAGATAAAACACAAGTAACTCAGACCATAGTACTCAAGATCAAGAAATAGAGTAAGTTTGGACATTGAAGGATGGAGACTTTGAGGTATTGTTGATCGAGATAGAAGATGAGGAAGTAGAACCATCTAGAGTTGACAGAGAAGAAGTGTAGAAGGATAGAGAGTGGATGGTGACACATGATAAAGCGATGGAAGAGTTGCAAGGGAGTGTAGAGGATGAGATTCAGGCACCAGAGAAATAGGATGTGAGGTCTCAGGAAGATAGACCAGGACCACCTCCATCACATTAGAGAAGGAGGTCCTTTAGTGAAGACACACAAGAGTTTGGTCAACGAGTAGTGGGGCAAAACAAGACACCTCAAATTTATACTTCTGATGACAATGAGAGTAAGACACCCCTAAGGAGGAATAAATTGAAGATTCCATGACATACCTCAAGTGACAATGATAATTCTCTGAATATGGCTAATAGAGTAGCTAAGCAGAGATGTCCACCATTTTTAAGTGAGGTTAGGGAAGACGCCACAAGACACATTGGAACTTGCATAACCATTTGGAGATAAAATGGTGTAGATAGACCAGATGATTGGGTAACTCTATTTCCTACTACCTTGATAGGATTAGTGATTTATTGGTATTTTAAGAGATAAAATATACCAAATTTTTAGTCTTGGACCGAGGTAAAGGAATAATTCATTGATGAATTTAGACCCTTAAAGGATGATGGAGACATTGTTATGAAACTGTGTTCAACAAAGTCAAAAACCGATGAAGACGTGAATTCATACAACCATAGGTTAAAGCAGTTAGTTGATAAGATACATATGACATTGGTAAATATCTTGGTGAAGTGGTGGTTTTTAGATGAATTACTCCCAAAGTACAAGAAAAATATGAAGGGAGTGCCATAGAAAACATATGAGGAAGCAATAAAGCACACAAGGAATTTTGAGAGTGAATCAAAACAAACGTACATAGGAATTTTATCTCATCCCAAGTCTCATGATTCAGATAGTGGAGAAGAAGACACTATATAGAGGATAGTAGCATATTTCCATCATGAGTTCGACAAGTTAATGAAGGAACATAAGAACAAGCCTGATAGGAATGACATATGGTGCACATAGTGCAAGATGAAAGGTCACACAATTTTGAAATGTCCATGCAATTATTATTTCCACATTTGTAATGTGATGAGACATGAAGTAGTGCTATGTCCATATAATACAAGAGTGCATCCACAAGTCTTGTCAATCCAGGAGCAGGAAGATAAACTAAAGGCCCAAGGGAGTAGGCAACAAGCAATGAATGGCAGTTATAGGAATAGTCGGTGAGGTGGCAGACATAATCAGGGAAATCAATAGGGTGGACAAATTCATTTGCAGTATGACTCAGATGGGAGATCGATTATACAATGTCACAATTGTCAATAATGGGGGCATCTTACAAAGAATTATCCTACACATCAATGATAGGAAACACCGCAAGCTAATAATACACATATGTGTAAGTGGTGTGGTCCAGGAAACGATAAGGAAGCAAATTTCCCAAAGAAAGTAAGTTTGAGTAACTCATAGAACATGAGTTATCTAGACATTGAGGTTACTCAAGTTAAATAGGAAACTCAAGAAGTATTAGTCGTGTCAAGAAATCATGCTAAAAAGGATAAGTATCCAGAGCTAGCAAAGGAAAAGCAACACTGGCAAGCGGCAAATAAAATATTGTAAGATGAAGCACTAAAGGCGAAACAAGTAGAAGAAGTAGCCTAGAAAGAACCAAAGAAACCATCAGAATAGGAGTCAATTGTGTAAATTTTGGCAGCGCAAGTATTAGATACCACAATAGGAGTAAATGTGGCAAGATTATTGGAAGCCATTCCATAATTACCAAAAGTAATGGTGGAAGAGATTCAACCACATAAGGTGATGGAAGTACAGAGACAATCAGTTTAGGAAAAGGAGTGAAAATATCAATTCATGGATCCAACCATGTTGTTGATCGATGTAGGGAAGAAACCTACATTGGTTCATATGGATATCCTAGGGCAAAAATTGACACAAGTCATTATGGATGGAGGATCCAGTGTCAATGTGCTACCTGAAAGAACTTAGCTAGAATTAGGAGATCCATCACTATGGACATCGAGCTTCTGATTGTATGGTGCTAACTAGAATGGTATTGACATCAAAGGCATATTGATAGCACAACAAGTGACAATAGTTGAGAAAGAATTTATCTTAGATTTTGTTGTGATTACCATGCATAAGCTTGCATACGACGCTCTATTGGGGAGATGATGTCTATGAGTAGCCAAAGTTAATCACAACTGGGGAGGGAATAAGGTCACCTTCAAGAAAGGATAGGCTAAGTATATGATCAATCTAGACAACCAGAAGGTTAACGAGGATGTGGCTACAACTGATGAATCAAAAAAATCATCAAGATATGAAGGATATGAACCTTATGGAGAAGGGATGTTGTACCTAGAAGAATGTAGCAAATATGAGGTAAGATTTCATAGCAGACGTCTTCACTGGAAAATGGATGAATATGAGATTTTTCAGCCCAACTATCCCTGCATTAAGTCAGAGGAGATCAAAGAAAACTAAGACAAATCGAAAGCTAGCAAATAACCCAAGAAGGAGGTGGAAGAGAAATAGACATTCCCAAAGAGTTTTATGGAGTATATAGTAGGAGATGTAGAAATTGATACGAGACTAGCACACCCAAGAAATGTAGAGAAGGAAGTAAGTGAGCTAGACACTATCAAGTATGAAGGACCTTGGATAGTGGATGTCAATATAGGAATGGAAGAAGAGCCTAAGATGATTCACTGTGGCGATGATTGGAATCTCATACTGAAAGTAGTAACTTTTAAGATGTTCTTGGAATATAAGGATGTCTTTGCATGGACGTATAAGGATTTGAAGGGAGTACCACCTGAGTTATGTGTCCATAAAATCACACTAATGCCTAGAGCACAACCCGTAAGGAGGAGACTGTATAGAATGAATCCAATGTATGCTACATTAGTGAACTTAGAGATCGAGAAGATGCTAGATGCTGGAATTATATTTTGGGTGATGAAAAGTGAATGGGTATCACCCATCGTAGTGACTATCAAGGACCGCTTTCCTATTCCCTTTACAAATTTGATCTTGGAGGAAGTCGTAGGACATGAAATATATTCTTTTTTGGATGGATTTTTGGGATACAATCAAATCATCATAGCCGAGGAGGATAAGATGAAGACCACATTCATTGTGGAGAATGGCATCTATGCATATAATCAAATGTCATTAGGGCTATGCAAGGCCCAAACTACCTTTCAATATATCATATTGTCTATATTCGACCAATTGGTAACGAGGAATTTTAAGGCATTTTTTGATGACTGATCCAGTTATGGGAAGATCAAGGATAATCTTCCCATCCTTAGTGAATGCATGAGTAGGTGTAGAAATGCACAGATATCACTGAACACTAGGAAAAGTTTTTTTATGGTATCATATGGGAAATTGTTGGGACACATAGTATGCAGTGAAGGATTGAATATTGATCTTGATAAAATTCATGTAATTTTGCACATGGAAGAACCATTTGATGTGAGTTCACTTAAAACATTCCTTGGATTGATGGGGTATTATATAGAAGGTTTATCTTTCCTACCCATTGGATTATTTGACGAAGAACGTTCCTTTTATATGAGTAGAGGAGCACCAAGGAGACTTTGAGGAGTTGAAGGCTAAGCTTGTAAGTAGTCCAATTTTGGTTTTTTTGAATTGGGATAAGGAATTCCATGTCCATATTGATGCTTCAAAATTTGCAATTGGATGTGCATTAGCACAAGAAGGACAATTCAGGCTAGATCAACCTATTTTCTTTGCAAGTCGCATATTGTTGAGGGTGGAGAGAAATTATAGTACAATAAAGAGAGGCTTTGGGAATGGTATATGCAGTATAAAAATTTAGGCATTACCTATTGGCCAATCCCTTTGCTTTTTATGTGGATCACAAAGCCTTGTACTTGATAAATAAACCAGTGATACAAGGATGGGTTAGTAGGTGGCTCGTCACCCTTTAGGAGTTTGTATTTTGAGTAGTGGTAAGACCTGGTAAGAAGCATGTGATTGTAGACTAGTTGTCTCGGATACGATCGGGTGAACCTACAGGAACAGGAGTTCCTGATGAATTTCTAGATGCACAATTATTTGCCATCAATATTTTTCTATCATGGTACAAGTTAGTTGGCCAATATCTATCCACATGAGGGTTGCCACAAGAAATGATGATAGCGGATAAAAAGAAAGTGATAATGAAATCAACACATTTCCAAGTGATATAAGGATTATTGTATAAAATAGGAAGTGATGGTATTTTACAGAGATGTATGATGGAAGAGGAAGTTAAAGTAGCATTGAAAGAAGCTCATGCAGGCCTAGAAGGAAGACACATGGGACCGAATGCAATCGCAAGGAAGATATTGCTAGTTGCACTATGGTGGCCCACACTATACAATCATGTAAAGGAGTATGTGAAAGCATGTGATACTTGCTAGAGAGCAGGGAAGCCGGTGAAGAGGGACTTCATGCCTTTACATCCATCCCAACCCTAGGAATTGTTTGAACGATGGGTATTAGACTTCGTAGGACCATTGAAGACATCTTGAAGGAGGAAATGTAGATATATTGTAGTGGAAATAGAATACTTAATAAAGTGGGTCGAAGCAAGAACATTACTTGATAACTTAGCTAAGACTACAATGAAATTTTTATATGAATAGGTAATCACAAGGTTTGGTATTCCACTACAAATAAAAAGTGATCGAGGAGGGCACTTTGATAACAAGATTATCAAGATGCTGACTATGAAGTTTAGGATTGCGTAATCATTATCCAGTATGTACTATCCTAGAGAAAATGGATAGGCGAAAGCTACGAACAAATTCCTGGTGTCAACTTTGTATAAAACCTGTGGAATCGAAGGAGCAAACTGGGAGGAAATGTTACCATATTTTTTGTGGGTATATAAAAAAAAATTTAAACCAACAACAGAGAATACACCTTTCTAGTTGATGTATGGTCAGGAAGCAGTGGTTCCAGTTGAGTTCTTGATACCAATTCTAGGGGTTGCAGTGGAGCACCACTTAGGAGATCAAGAATGCTTGGAGGAGCGACTGACATCACTGATTAATCTAGATGAAAGAAGGGTCATGGCATAGTGGGTGATTGAGGTAGCCTAAAAAATAAGGAAGTTTTGGCATGACAGGCATATGAGAAAGTTAGAGTTTAGTCCAGGGGACTGGGTTCTAAAGTTCAATGGAAAGAGGGAAATCAAGCCTGGGAAGTTGAATGCACTATGGATTGGATCCTATAAAGTGATCAAAGTAATGTATAACAAAGCAGTAAAGTTGTAAAACTTGAACGGGATGAAGGTACCCGATATTGTAAATGGCTCAAAGTTGAAGCCCTATAGAGTACAGTGTTTATTCATTTCTTTTAAAGAGATAAAATGTAGAGAGTGAAAATAATATCAACAAAGGGCTCGGAGGGAGCCATTTCCATCACAAGAGGAGCCTGATATAGGACTTGCATGATTATTTGTAGATTGGTAGGAGACAACCAATAGTAGAATAGTAGGAGTTGTCACCTCGACCCAAAGAAAGAAGAAGATTATGAGTACATGCCAAATTTGTATATGGGACCGAACGAGTTATAGAAGAAGAAGAGTGGATTACTCCAAATGAAAGAGGCTATCAAGAGATAATGATATTACCTAAAAGTATGAACATGAGTTATCCTTGAGTAGAACATAGGAAACTACCTCAACAAACTAAAGGATGAAGAAGAATAAGGTTAACAGTATGCCATGGCGACATAGTGGACACATTCGAAATGGAAGTTCCAAAGGATTATAGGGATGAAACCATAGATGAAGAATTATATGGACTTTATCCATTAGCTTAGATAGGGCTATTATAGCAGAGGATGTGACTGCAGACTCAACAACTACAGGAGGAGTATCAAATATTATAGAGTCATAATGCAATATTGAGGGAATAACTCATCCAATAGTTGGATGGTAACATACAAAGGCTAGATGAACAAAGAGTAGCTAGATTGCAAGATATTTAAAGAGAACCTGAGGAGGCTAAGGTACTAACTCCAAGAAGTGATGGAGGAAATTAAGGTGCAAGCATAATTTTACCACCCCCACCAAGTGAATCACTAATGACAAATGAAGATGCATATATTCTTTGGTGAGACATAGATAGAGGAGGAAACCACATCACCAAAATCATAAGGTAACATACTGGTAGGAATGGCCAATTCCAATGATGAAGGAATGTCATGGTTAGTAAGGGAGCCTAGCATGAAAAGTAGCGATGATGATGAGCCAGGGAATCCCCATAATCCTCAGGGAGATTTGACCCTCCAGAAAGTGCATCAAGACAAAGGCAATTAGGGAGAGCTCAAGGGAGGATACCCAATGTTGATCCGCAAGCCTATATAATAGCTCATCAACAAATGAGAATACAAAGAAGGGAAGTAAGGAGATTGGATAGATTGATGAATTTACCAACTGATTGGGTAGAACAGAGGGAAGATGATCAAAATGATTCTAGATTTGAGATAGATTTCTCTGATACATACAAGGAAGTCTTGACATCTTCACCTCCATAGAGATTCTTCAAGAAAATAATATGGAGATTTCTCTTAGCACATGTTGATATGAGAATCAGAAATTTATGATAATTATCACATAATTGAAGTCCACTAGCTGGCATTGAGTTGGTAGAAATTACTCCTAATAACCAAGGAATGAGAGGAAGGTTTGGACAAAGACTTCTAAGGCTTCAGCCAGGAAGGGGAGGAGGTAGTCGACCAAGAAACAACCTAGAGCAATATGATGTTATAAATAGAGGAGGTAGAGGACAAGGAAGGTTTCGACCCTCTACTCCTATATGGTTAGGAAATGACACATTAGCATGTATGAATTGGACAAGGAATCTGCGAGGTATACCAAGATTGATAGGAGTCTTGTTGAATCATGTAAGGCGATAGACATGGGGACAACCATCACTAATTTGGCAAGGAACTCAACAAGTGATGGGTGGTAGATGATTAATCCAAGGAAGGTAGGAATCACCACTAGCATAGAGGAACCTGATGCTAAGAGGAATTGGATGGGGTAGACATTCATGTGATAGAGGCCTTGATGGAAGAGTAAAAGTATACTTTATAGAGGAAAGAAACTTAGGCCAACAAAGGATCCGATCATCAAGTTTTGATCCAAAATTGATCCAAGGAGATAGGCAAAGTAGTCACTCAAATGATAGTGGATTGGTTAGGACACCACTACCATAGGATCAATCACTTATATGATAAGGGGAAGGACCACCAAGTGAGGAAACTCCAACTTTTAATTGTACAATTCCATATTGTACACATTGTAGAGGAAGGCCTGAGAATGCAGTAACATCACAATCAAAGACAAGTCGACCAAGGGAACAAGTGGTGCTAGAGAACATAATTACTTAGAATGTTACAGTCAAACCTCCCAGTGAAGATTTACATAGAATCGTATAAGTGAATGTCATTGTGCGATTTCCAAGAAAGTAAAGTGTAAATAGATGAGGAAATGAAAAAAAGGAAAATAGAAAAAAAGAAATGAAATTTTTTTTACCGTAGTTGTGAAAATCCCTCGAGATGCAATTAAGAAGGAAGTGGTTGAAAACTGGAAATGACTTCCTCTTCAGAGAGAAAGAAAATTGAAATTTTCTCTAAGTATAAAGATCGTACAAAGTGAAATTGAAGATGAAAAAAGCAAGATTAAGAGATCATACAAGAAAAATTGACAAAATGACATGTATGATTTAGGTTGTCCTTTGTACGATTTTGGGTATGTTGTACGATTTTCAACTACCCATTTAATGCGGCATGTGAGAAAAAACAGCGATTGGAGGAAAAAAAGAGGAAAAAGACATTTTTTTTCAAATTACTACTCAGTTGTCAATCATCTAAGTTAAGAGGATGAAAAAGCATGCAAGGTGGCACATTTTAGGAATTTAGGTGGTTAGGGTTTAATTAGGGTTTTGGAATTTCCTTAAATGGAAAAAAAACTTGCAATTTCATTAAATCATACAAGTCAGAATTCAAATTCTTCAGGATGACGAAGGTGGAAAGCATACAATTGAATAGAGAAGACCACATGGGCAGAAAATTTCATCAGCAATCTGAATTTAGAAGGACCCATTTTAATTAGCACCAAGGAGTAGTTTTCATTTTCAAAAGAATCAACCTGGAGACGGAACGAAAGAGGAAAATTAGGGTTTTACTCTATGAAAAGGAAAAATTTGAAGTGCAGATAGAAATAGTAGGAATATACAGTATAAGGAACCCAAGTACAAACTTAATGGTGAAAAATGGCAGATTGGGGTTCGAGAAAGTGAAAAATTGGATTCGAACTATAGGAATTGCAAGAAAAGTGAATATCTAAACCCTAAAATCGATGAAATATGACAAAAAGTGAGATGGAAAAGGCATTGGAAGGTAGGAGAAGTCCGTACAGCCAACAAGTATAGCCAAAAATTCATGAGTTGAATATAAATTACTCCAGAGACGGAGAAGTTGAGAAATTGCTCCTGGAAAGCATTGAAACGAAAGATCAGGGCAATCCGACAAATGGGTTGGTAAAAGATTCAACAAAGGAGGTCACAATTTTGAATTTTTCATAGCATAGGGTTTGAAAAGTCGTACTGTATGATTTTTGGGGTAGAGTTTACAATTTCCTGAGAATATAGTACAGTTCTATGTGATTTTTAGGCCATTTTTGGCAATTTTCAACAGATCATACAAAATCATATAGAATTGTACGAATTCCAAGGGAAAAGATAGTTAAAAAGCAACATTGTATGGAGTAATATCACACTATATGATTTTAGGTTGCAAATGTATTATTTTGGGAAGTTATGGCAGTTTGAATACTGACGGGTTGAAAATCATAATGTGGGAAAGAGAGATTAGTGTGCGATCTAGAAGCGACTGGTGAAGGTGAAACCATACAAGAAGACAAAGAGGAGCATACTGTATGATTTACAATAAATTGTATGATTTAAAGGTACTTTCAATTAAAAAAATGGTGATGTTAGGGTAGCTAGTTAACTGGAGGTATGGTAGAATAATGATCTCGATAGAAGAGTTCAAACATTGATTATGGTGGATTGTAACCAATAGAGTGGAAAGATCACCAGGACCCAAAACGTAGAAGGCATCACCAAGTGCATCAAGTATGATTGGGGCACCTATCTCAAAAGAAAAATGTATGAGGTACTAAAAAAAAGGTCGAAGACCTTTGGAATGAATTTCCATGCCATTGGATTGTTGTTAAATACTATTATTGAAAAGGAGATGCAATTTCTAGGGTTGACACCACCTCGAGAGGTCGAGGTAGGACAACCAACTATATTAATATGGGTGAAGTCAGTACCCATACTGAAGTTTAATCCAGAGAGACCTCAAAAAAGAATCTAATAATATGTCACCAAAGTTCGAGAGGACACTCCTCAAGATGATGAGGAAGATGTACATCATAGGAGAAAAATGCCTAGAAGTTTAGAACAACAGTTGGAGCAGCAGCACCTAGGCAACGGTAGCATGAGATGACATCCATTTAGAAAAGAGAGGAGAGGCCAATAATTCCAATACAAATGAGAATAAGAAGGTAACATAAAATAATGACCAATAAACCAATTTTTAAAGTACAAGGAGAGCCTACACAGGAGGAAAAATAGAAAGAAAGAGAATAGTTAGAATCTAAAAGAACAAAACTGGATGAGATATGTTGTATGGAGGTAGAAATAATAGTGGTATCACCATAAATATTTCAACAAGATGAACTTGAGCAGATGGACATTTTTGAATTTTTTAAAGTGTAGACACCTAAAACGCGTCATGTCAATGGCAACTACTCATATGGGACATGCTACAAGACCATATGGAAGAGCTTGGACAGACTCCAAGATAGAGCAGTGGTTTTAACCAATCAATTTGGGATCCTTGGCCTAATAAGCTCAAATTGTTGTGGAGACCTATAATCTACAGTCTGAACCACTGCTGACACCCACAACTTATAGTCTAGACTGCAATTTTCACCCACAATCTAGAACTAAAATTCAATTGGCCTTCATCCGAGCCAAACCGGTTCGAATGACCGTTTGTTCAAGAAGAAGGTAGTTGAAGGATGAAATATTCTATAGGATTCCAATCCAACTATCCCAAACACCTCTTCTTGATCTTGGCTTCTCCATGAAGCCATCCATAGCCCTTGGGTAATCCTATAAGTACCCCTCAAAATTAGGGCAAACATATAGAAGTAGGTATTGAGATTAAAGCAGCGAAGCCCTATCAGAACGTAGACTCACCTGAGTGTAATGAGAGATTTTTATTTCCATTCATTTGCCAATTCATCAAGCATCATGTCGATTTGTGTCATGGATGTCCTAAGGAGTTAGAACACCAAGAAATGCAAATTTAGGGAAACAAAGGCCCAACTGTGCAATTCAACCACCAAACCAATCAGAGGACATCAAGGCGACCCTTGACCATCAATTTGACAAGGAAGATCAAGCCCACAACCTTTGATTTGAAGGGAAAAACTACTTTGTTTCTTGTTACGGATGACAATCGCGATGTGCAGTTCAGACCACTCATTTGAGTCACTATTTGCAATCGGTGAAAGATCTCCTTACTGCTCTTTTTGCATTGTATTTCACTAGGTTATATTGAGCATCTTAGTGGTTTATTTAGAATTTTAGAGAATCTAACTGATAGAATTATATATTTCATAAAGTTTATTTAATTATGGAAAATAAGACATAATTAGCTCATTTTCATGTTATTCTTCATTTCATGCAATCAATCCATTAGATAGATAGTTGTACTTTTTAGTCACATGTTTCAATTAGTCTTTTCGAGTATTTTATAGGCTTAACATGCTTGATCTATTTTCTTGATTTTATTAGTGTTATGGCATCTTTATGTTCATATTATTTAAAGGGCCTCATCATGAGAGGTTTCCTATGCTATTAATACTCTTATGTTGTTTATTGACCACAAGAAATAGATTCGAAGGAGACTCAACCATTAAATTCCTCCCTCAACACAAAGAAGAGGTTAAACTCCACCCTAGAGTATTTCGTGTCACCTTAAAGGCTTAAAACTCCCATTCACCCTTGAGAGGGAACATTTATTTTCCTATTGTAATAAGAGTATCAAAATGGTATCCCTAAGAGGGATGTAACTGTAAATGAAATTGGCTTCTTTATAGTGGAATAAAAGTGTTTTTTCTTCTTATCATTTGTTGTCAATTTCACATGCATCTACTTTGTTTCTCTTATTTCATTTTACATAATATGAAGCATAAGTGTGAGGTCATTTTGGTGGTCACATATGGCGATCACGGTGGAACTCCGCATTTTTAGCCTTTTATTTATAACCTTTTGTGTTTTTGATAATAGTTGCAAACCGCTTTTGATAGCAATGGCCTCATTGTTGTTTTACACCTTCAAGTCATGGTATACAGTAGCAACCATGCATTAGAGCCATGGTTAGTAGCAGATACATCATAGAGTAGGGATTTAAAGCTAAATTGGATGAGGACCCGAGGTAGGCCCTATTTTCACTCCCTGTGTATTGTTTCTTTGTCTGTGTTTTTCCAAAAACAAAAAAATGAAAGTTAAGTAGGATAGTCATGAAAGAAGGTTAAAATGAACTAAGTCCTTAGGGTTATACTTTTCTTAATTTTTTTTGGGCACTACTAGGAATAGTGGATCTCTGATTGCAGCCTGCCCTAGACTCCAACATGCTAGAATATTTCATGTGGTGGTTTTGCATGCTTGAGGCCTAAATAGAGGTCATTTTCATCGTAAAGTTGCATTGTCAAAATATCATGTAGGATGTAGCATGCATATTTCCTAAATTTAAAATGTTATTTTTATGCATATCATGTAGGAAATGATAATGTGAATGTTGTATTATGCATATTTCCTTTTTATGCAATCTAAAAAGAACCACACATACCACATTCCAAAGTAAACGCTAGTGATTTGGGAGTGACATCCAACCACTAGTAGGGTTTCAATGATGATGGAGGTGATTTCCATCCATTGGCCCAACTCCCACGTACCCTATGTTCTAGACCAATACCAAATCCAAGAACCTTTCATAGCCTAGAAAATTTGTATATACTCCTCTTCGAAGGGTATGATGTTGATTGGGTGAAAACGGATGAGGATCTTGGAGGACCTATGCTCCTTGACCATGTGTGGGCTTCATTACCACACATTATAGGTTGGATTACATGACTTGGATTTCATTTCCAAGTTATCGAGCTATGAGTATACAGGTTAAAGCCATTAAACAATTGATAAATTCATCAACGCTTTGCAAAACATGTTTAGAGTTCCTTTATTGATACAACACATTTTTCAAACACATCAAACAGTTTAGGATACACAAGTGAACTTTAAAGAAGATAATCATTACTATGTACTTTGGTTGCTCTAGAATAATAATTCACCTAATAGATAATTCAATGGTGTGAACATGGAGGGGTCGATCCGAGCATAGACCCAAGATCGAAGCCCAAGCTCCACTTGCTGCATAGCACAATGTAGAACCCTCTCAACCACAAAATTCTCCCGAACGTCGTTCGACAAGTATTAGAGGAGACAACTCTACACGAGGGGATTTCGTTGTGAACACCCCAATTAGAGGGAGTGTTAAACATCCTTCTAGGTATAGATCAAAGCTTGGGGCTTCCCAACATGGGGGTTCCCAACATGGTAGCATTTATCATGATCACATTTCGCTTTCATCCATGGGCTCCACTGAGGAAAAACATGTCTAGAGTTCCTTTACTGATACAAAACATTTTTCAAACATATCAAATAGTTTAGGATACACAAGTGAACTTAAAAGAAGATAATCATTATTGTGTACTTTGCTTGGTCTAGAATAATAATTTATCTAATAGATAATTCAATGGTGCGAACACGAATGGGTCGATCTGGGCATAGACCCAAGATTGAAGCCCAAGATCCACTTGCTGCACAACACAATGTAGAACCTTCTCAACCATAATATCCTCCCAAATATCCTTTGATAAGAATTAGAGGAGACAACTCTACACGAGAGGATTCCACTATGAACACCTCAATTAGAGGGAGTGTTAAACATACTTTTAGGTATGGATCAGAGATTGGGGCTTCCCAAAATGGGGGTTCCCAACATGGTAGCATTTATCATGATCACATTTCGCTTTCATCCATGGGCTCTACTGAGGAGTATGTCATTGAGGGATCCAAATTGGTACCCCCTCGACCTATAGCAAATGGAGGCTCACAACCTCTGCCATCCAAGTATAGATAGACTTGAGATCCACCCATTCAGGGGTAAGTAGATGGGGGTAATTTCAAGCACAGACCCAACCAGACTCCCTACAGAGGTGAACCCTACAAGATCACTATCAATATATCTAAAGTAGGAGTCAATGGCATGCCACCCCATGAACCTTGGTATAGCAAGCAACTAGATGGTTTAGATAGAGTCCTAGGATAGTTAGGCTACAAGCCTAATCTTGCACCTTCTTGCCCTATGAGTGTGCATAGTGGTAGCACTATAAGAACTATCTGAGAACCTGGAGAATGTTCCAAACATTTTCATGACATGCGTGCCCTGCATCTTATGTAGGCACTGAGTATACTATATAGCTTGACACGAATGCCATCCTTCTAGATACATGCAATAGCATGACACACCAGTCCACTAGGACGCACACACATAAATTTGCTTGAACAAAGTGCATGTATCAAAGGCTTCACATGGCCAATCATACTGACATAGCATAAATATTGGTGTCAAAAAAAAGGCATCGAATCTTCCAAGATCAATTGGAGGATGTTCGTGTAGAATGAGAACATCTCGACCATGAGAACACTCAAGGGCAAAGGCTTTTGAGACAATGCTTTTATGAGTAGCGTATGCATGAACAACACATCCTCAACCAAAAGGAGTGCATCGAGATGGAGGACCTACTAGCTAGCATCAATTTGTATCCTCACAAAGAGACTAGGGAGCATGTTGAGAGATGACATGCTTCATTACCTGATCCATGCCTTGAGTATGTGATTCCACCTACTCGTCATTCATCACCACAGTGAAGTCAGTGCCCAACATTCAAGTATCACATAAGTAGTGCGAGGAATAAGTGGGAGAGAGAGTAGATCAAGAATATCCAAAAATATCCCTAGTTGAGGAGGATGGCGATCCTAGTCCCCCACCTCAATAGAGAAGGAATCTGCCTTCAAAGCCACCTCTAAGGCGATTTCAAGAAGAGGATATCATTTCATCGTAAGCTTTCAAGGCCTTAGCTAAAAAGGTCCAAGCCATAGAGAAGCAAGGGATGACTTACCAAAAGCTAACTTTGAAAAAAATTCACAATGAACCTCTATGCACGTCAGTGCCTACTCCAACATACCCTAAGAATTTCAAGATGCCTAGGTTGGAGAGGTTTCAAGGAGAGGAAGACATGCAAGAGCATGTGACTAGTTTCTTGGATATATGCTTTCATATTGGAAGCAATGACATCTTGATCTTACAAAACTTCATCATGACCTTCTCGGGCCTAGCTTGAGAGTGGTTTAATCAATTACAAAGGCACAACATCACTAGTTTTAGTCAACTAGCTGATGCATTTCTTGAACACTTCTTCTTTGGCATTAAGAAAAAGGATAATCTATCAAACCTGGTAGTTTTAATGCAACACGATGACAAGTCAATGATGAATTACAAGAAACGATGGAGGAGAATGATGGTGAAGTTGCCATTCCCCATACCATCCTCAAAATTGACCTGAATGTTTATGAAGAGTTTTACAAAGCATATTTCATTATTACTATAGTTGCAACAATACCAGGCATTCAAGGAGGCTTTGGTGCAAGCCAAGGTAATAGAGGACATCAAGTTATAGGAGGGTAACATGAAGTTAAGGAAAAAAAAGAAGTGGAATAAGAAAGGTTCTAAGCGACAATAGGCCATGCCAACCCACATCAATCAAGTAGTGTTAAAACTCTAGAAAGGGGATAAGGAGCAGTAAAATGATAATTATCAGGCCCAACCTTCTCCTATGTAATATGAAAATCGCAACAACAACTACAAGTGTAAAAACAAGGAGCAACGCCCTCCTTTTATATCCATACCATTATCAGAGTCATTGACTTCAATTTTTCATCAGCTATGCGAGGCAAAGGCCATACATTTACCTGAGATCCCATTAGTGGATCCTAATCATCCTAAGCCAAAATGCTATAAGAATGATCAATATTTCATATTCCATAGAGTGAAGGGCCACGATATCGAACTATGTTGTTCATTCAAACACCTTGTGCAAAACATGATTGAGAGAGGTACACTTCTCATTGATAATCCACAAGTGACAAATAACCAGAATATGGGGATTTATAAGAATCCTCTACCTAACCAAGAGGTACCGAGGAACAATGTTGGTCAAGTCAACCAAGTGCATATCAAACCACCCACCCAGGGATTCGTTGGCATGGTCAATGTTGTCATGAGGAACATGAGGTATGAATGTCCTGCTAACCCCCGATACCTATTAGATTGCATGTTGTGTTGCCTCCAAGGCCAGCCCAAAATATTCTAGGCCCACCAACTAGACTGGCAGTGACCATCAAAAGTAGGTTGGTTCAAAAATTATAGATAACTCCATCAAAGTTGTTGATATATTGATGCAGAGCAAAAAATTGCACACCCCAAATCCCAAATTTCGTTCAACACTTGGAAGCAATTTTATAACAACAGCCCATAGGCTTTACAGAAACTAGCACACTGGCTTAGTTTTCTCTATCCTCTAGTGCAATTCCCTAACTCTCCATCCCTATCCTATTACGATATTTGGGTTTTTTTATAGAGGCCTCGACCCTCTATCACAAAATGGTGGAGTACAATGTAGCCGCCCACACATTGATCCTTTGAGTCTTCACTCCTGTTCACGAAACTGCCAACTACCACCTGGGTCAAATGTGGAAAGATGCATTGATGAGCCGTCTGCATGTACTTGGCCTCTAGATGTCATGCGACGCGAATGGCCATCATGATCTTTGGGATCTTTTACAGAGACTGATGCTTTAGTTCTAGTTGCTAAAAATGTGCAACAAACTTTTCGGGCATGAAACCATGTGTTTATGAGGCACTTTATTGCCTCAAGAAATACCTATCTCGAAATGCGTGCCCCCACTTATGAGTTGTGAACCAGTAGTATGTCATGATATCATGACATCTTCTCCATCCTACTCTTCCTCTTCTCTTTCGGTCATGATATCGTGACTTCCTCACTTCTCTTCTTCTCTTCGGGTCACAAAATCATGACATGTCATGATTTCATGACCTGAAGGAGTGAAAGAGAGCAAGAAGGGAAGATGTCGCGATATCGTGACATGTCACGATTTCGTGACCCAAAGAAGCAAGAGAGGACAGAAAGGAAAGATGAAACTAGCACATTGGCTTAGTTTTCTCTATCCTCTAGTGCAATTCCCTAACTCTCCATCCCTCTCCTATTACAATATCTAGGTTTTTATATAGAGGCCCCGACCCTCTGTCACAAAATGGTGGAGTACTTTGTAGCTACCTGCACCTTGATCCTCTGATTCTTCACTCCTGTTCACGAAACTGCCAACTGCCACCTAGGTCAAATGTGGAAAGATGCATTGATGAGCTACTTGCATGTACTTGGCCTCTGGGCATCATGCGCGAATGGCCGTCATGATCTCTGGGATCTTCTGCAGAGACTGATGCTTCAGTTCTAGTTGCTAAAAATGTGCAGCAAACTTTTTGAGCACGAAACCATGCATTTATGAGGCACTTGATCGCCTCGAGAAATACCCATCTCAAAACATGTGCCCCCCTTTTGAGTTGTGAACTAGCAGGATGTCATGATATCGTGACATCTTCTCCATCCTGCTCTTCCTCTTCTCTTTCGATCGTGATATCATGACATGTCACAATATCATGACACTTTTCTTCCTCGCTTCTCTTCTTCTCTTCGGGTTGCGATATCGCGACATCTTTCCTTTTTGTCCTCTCTTCTTCGGGTCGTGAAATCGTGACATGTCACGATATCGCGACATCTTCCCTTCTTGCTCTCTTTCGCTCCTTCGGGTCATGAAATCATGACATGTCATGATTTCGCGACATCTTCCTTTCCTGCCTCCTCTCTCTTCTTCAGGTCACAAAATCATGACATGTCACGATATCGCGACATCTTCTCTTTTTGCCTTCTCTCTCTTCTTCATGTCATGAAATCATGACATGTCGTGATATCATGACATCTTCTCTTTTTGCCTTCTCTCTCTTCTTCATGTCGCGAAATTACGACATGTCACGATATCGTGACATCTTCCTTCCTTGCTTCCTTTCTTATCTTTCGGTTGCGATTTCGTGACATGTTGTGATATCACGACATCTTTTCTTCCTTGCAAAAACATGTCGCGATATCATGACAGTTTTCCTCCTTGCCAAAACATGTCACGATATTGCGATAGTTTTCTCCCTTGCCAAAACATGTCGCGATATCGCGACAGTTTTTCTCCTTGGCAAAACATGTCGCGATATCACGACATTTTCCTCCCTTGTCTTCTCTCTCCTCATTTTGGTCGCAATATCGCGACACTTTTCCTATCATGATATTGCGACACTTTTCTTCCATGCTTTATCTCTCCTCATTTTGGTTGCGATTCCACGAAATGTCGCGATATCACAACATTTTTCTCCCTTGTCTTCTCTCTCCTCTTTTGGTCGTGATTATGTGATATGTTGCGATATCGCAACATTTTCCTTCCTTAGCCAAATTTTCAAAGGTGGCCCTTCTACCACTGGATGCTCCTGCATCAGATGCCACTGGATGTGCCTACATCATGTATGAGCTTATTCAAAAGTCTCCTAAGCACAGAGAGATGCTTATGGATATTTTGAGGTCCATTGTAGTTCAATCCTAGGATCCTAAATCATTCACACACTTTGTAGAATATGTGAAATATTATAAGGAACCGATCATTCAATTTCATGACCATGAATTCAAGATGGTTTCATATGTTATAGCAGATTTTCCACTGCATATCATTGCATGCATAAATCATAAACCATTCAAATGGGTTTTGATTGACACAAGGTCATCAACCAATATTAGAATAACCAAGGTTTTAACTCACTTAAAGTTACCTAAGATGCATATTATACCTTCGACCTTCACGTTGAGAGCATTCAATGATGCATTATGCTCAATTGTAGGGACTATAGTTCTACCTATCTAGGTAGGACTGAAGACCATCCCTGTGATGTGTCACGTTATCAAAGGTACCATGCAATACAATATACTTTTGGGTAGGCCTTGGATTAGAGAAATGTGTTGTGTCCCTTCTATCTTACATCAGTGTATTAAGTACATTCATGAGGGACAGGTCCATGTGGTGCCTTCTTATGAAGAGCCCTTCAAATATGTGAACCTAGACGATTTTCCAAGGGAATTCATACTCCCTTCAATGCACCTGGATGTGCGACCATCATCAATAATTAAAGAACTAGGAGGCAATATTGAAGAAATGTGTGCCAAGTATGCAATGTCTATATCTTAGATATTAGAGCGCACGATTTCTACTTCCACTAGACCGTCTACGTCCATGATGCATCGGGATGATAGGAAGCTTAAAGCTAATATGGTCAAGCAGGAGATCAAATCAACACCCAAGCTAGTCATTTTTGAGTCCCCTACTCCCATGTAAGTAGAGGAAGCTCAAGGAAAATTCAAAGAGGCACCTCAGCCTACTTCGTGTG
Organism: Wollemia nobilis; assembly: GCA_028583015.1. NCBI lineage: Eukaryota > Viridiplantae > Streptophyta > Pinopsida > Araucariales > Araucariaceae > Wollemia > Wollemia nobilis. The sequence goes on along the minus strand of JAQPPZ010016911.1, from coordinate 424,156 downwards.
CATCTTCAACAAGGTCATCTGCGCTGCAGGTGACCATACATTTGGTTAATCCCATATTAGGGGAGTACATTATGCAGAACATGAAGTTCACTCCTATTATTGAGATAGCATGAGATGTGGGCCGACCACGAGCCCATCGCCTCCTTGTTAGGGATGGTGGAATCTTTCAGAGTATCGCCCAACCAAACAAACTTCATCTATGTAGGGTTAGATCAGATTACATCTCCTACATCCATGGATGAATATGAGAATGAACCATTCGCTGTAGATGTTCCTTATCTCTCTAACCCAAACTATAGTTTGTGATACTTTAAATTGTTGGATGTGTCTCATTCTTTGCAAGAAAAGAATTGTACGACAGACAGTACAACGCCAAAGACGATGGGTAGGGGGGGTCTAGGGGGGCCGAAGGCCCCCAAGGACCCCCGAATATGGTAAAGGTGCTTACGTAATAGGCGATGGCTCAGGGTGTGTAGGGGGGCACCCTCGGACCTACTTTTATCACTACTTTTCACCTACTTTTATTGTGCCCAAGTTATTAGCCATAGGCGAATGCCTTTATTGATAGGGTTTAAATCTGTTTGAAGAAGACCTAGGGTTTCTAGGAGTGAAATAAAACCTATTATAGAGTGGGAGTTACGCAGAAGTATTTTGAATGAAAAAATGTCAGGAAATCATTCAAGGATAGAGATCGAGAAATTTGACGGCAAAAGTTTTGAGCTATGGAAGTTAAAGATGGAAGATATGCTCATGGACAGAGATCAGTGGGCACTATTTTAGAAAAAACAAAACCTATGGGTACTTTCAATGAATATTGGGAGGAGATGAATCGAAAAGAAAGGAGTCTGATTCGACTGTGTCTTGCAAATTTGATGCTCATCAATGTTTCAGGAGAAGCTACAACAAAGGATCTCTGGGAGAGGTTAGGGGCTTTGTATCAATTGAAGTCCCTAGTGAACAAATTATTCCTTAGAAAGAAACTGTACAATATTAGGATGCATGATGGGGATTCGATTGCAGATCATTTGAATGCATTCAATACAGTGGTAAGTCAACTAACATCTATAGAAATTAAGTTTAGTGAGGAAGATAAATGCATTACTTTGTTATGCTCTTTACCAGATTCATGGGATAACTTAGTAGTAGCAATTGGTAGTATAACTTCATCTACATTGAAGTTTGAAGATATAGTGGCATCTCTATTATCTGAGGATATGAGGAGAAAATCCATGGAGGGCACATATAAGGAAGCCCTAACAGTGAGAGAGCATGCCAAGGAGAAGGAAAAATCTAGATATGGTGATAGGTCTAAGTCTAAAGGTAGATCCAAGTCTCGGGGGAAGTTTGAGAGAAAATGCTAGAATTGTGGCAAGCCTGGTCATATGAAGAAGGATTGCAGATCAAAGAAAGCTAAGTCTAGAAAAAAGTCTGATGAATCAACTTCCACAGAGATGAATAAATCCATTGATGAAGCAGGGGATGTATATCTGGCATCCTGCTCATCGTGCTCCACACGATCAAATTAAAAATGATTGGTTGATTGATACTGGTGCCTCTTCTCATATGACTCATAGAGGGTGGTTCAGTGAATATGAAAGATATGATGGAGGGGAGGTACTGTTGGGATATGATTCACCAATCAGAATCATGGGTCATGGAAGAGTGAAAATTTTGCTACAGGATGGTAGGGTTAAGACCCTACCAGGTGTGATGCATATTCTGGGACTTGCTAGAAATTCTATTTCGATAAGCAAAATTGCCGATGTAGTAGTGAATGTCAGTTTTGGTAGGGATTCATGCAAAATGGTTCGTGGATCAATGGTGTTGGCAAGGGGAGTTCGTATTGGAACATTGTATAAGGTATTGGGAAGCACTATGACAAATGAGTGCAATAGCTCAACTATTCCTGAGGTTGATTCTGATAAAAGCTCAACACTCTGGCATCAAAGGATGGGACATATTGGAGAAAAGGGATTGCGTACACTGTACACAAAAGGTATGGTTCATGGTATCCCTAATTACTCAATGTCTTCCGAGTTTTGTGAACATTGTATTTATGGTAAATAGAATCGGGTTAGTTTTCCATATGGTGCCACAAGATCTAGTGGGGTACTAGATTTGATCCACAGTGATATTTTTGGTCCTGTTCCTATGCCGTATCTTGGAAAATCATGGTATTATGCTTCCTTTGTTGATGATTTTTTAAGATATGCATGGATTTACTTTCTTAAGAGCAAATATGAAGTGTTTGAAAAAATTAAGGAATTTAAAGCACTTGTTGAGAATCAAACTGATAAAAGGATTAAGGTGTTGAGGTCTGATAATGGAGGGGAATATTGTTCTAATATATTTGAGAAATTTTGTAAGCAATGTGGCATTTCAAGACAGAAGACTACTCCATATACACCTCAACAGAATGGAGTTGCAGAGATATTGAACAGATCACTGATGGAGAAGGCTAGAAGTATACTCAGTGGTGCAGGTTTGGCACGAGAATTCCAGGCGAAGCAGTGAGTGCAGCATGCTACTTGCGAAATTGGTCACCTACATCAGCATTGTCGGATCAAACTCCATTTGAAGCTCTATTTGTTAAGAAACCATCTATTTCACATCTCAGAGTTTTTGGCTATGATGCATACATGGATATTCCAAAGGAGAAAAGAAATAAGCTAGATAATAAGGCTGTTAAATGTATCTTTATTGGTTATAAATATGGTGTTAAAGGATATAAGATTTGGAATCCAAAAACTAAAAGTATAATGTATAGTAGATATGTGGTGTTTAGGGAGATGATCAGTGATTCCAGGAAGGTAGTTACAGAAGAGGAACTTGGAACGGTCCAATTTGATCTCATGGAAAACTATCAGACAGTAGAGGATCTGGAAGAGGAGCATACATATGAGGATATGGAAGAGGAGCATACAGGTGAGGATCTGGAAGAGGATGAAGAAGAGGTTCATACACCTATGGTAAGGAGATCAAAATAGGAAAGGAAGCAACCTGAAAGGTACAGTCCATCTACTTTTCCTACTTCTTTTTTACTATCTGTTACTGATGAAGATCCTAGAACAGTTAGAGAGGCTATTAATTCTGGAGAGGTAAACCGTTGGGAAGAGGCCATGGATGAGGAAATGATGTCCCTAAAAAAGAACAGAACATGGGATTTAGTGAAATTACCAAGTAGTAGGAAAGCAATAGGTTGCAAGTGGATCTTTAAGAAGAAGAAAAATGTTGAAGGTAAAGTGGAGAAATATAAAGATTGCCTGGTTGCTAAAGGTTTTTCCCAGGTTGAAGGAATTGATTATGGTGAAGTTTTTTCTCCCATTGCAAATCTAACATCAATTAGATTTATGTTAGTTGTGGCTGCTGCATTTGATCTTGAAATAGAACAGATGGATGTGAAAACTGCATTCCTTCATGGAGATTTGGAGGAATAAATCTATATGAGGCAGCCTGAAGGTTTCACTGTTGTAGGAAAGGAGGATCTGGTATGTAAGTTAAAGAAATCATTGTATGGACTGAAACAATCACCTAGAATGTGGTACCAAAAATTTGATACTTATGTTTTAGGAATTGGTTTTGTTCATAGCAATGCTGATCACTGTGTGTATTCAAAGAAAATTGGTAATGTAATTGTCATTATAGTTCTTTATGTTGATGACATGTTACTAATTGGAAATAGCAAGAAACTGGTCAAGGAAGTAAAGTCTTAGTTGGCATCATAGTTTGACATGAAGGATCTTGGCCCTGCAAATTTTATATTGGGTATGCAAATAAAAAGAGATTGCTCTAACAAAAATTTGTGGTTGGATAAAAAAAAGTATGTTGAGACAGTGTTGAAAAGGTTCAATATGCAGGATTGCAAACCGCTAAAGGTACCTATTTCTTTAGGTGAAAAATTGTCTGCTAAACAATGTCCAAAAATAGAAGAAGAGGTAGAGAAAATGTCACATATTCCTTATGCAAATGTTGTAGGTAGTTTAATGTATGCCATGGTTTGTACTAGAGCAAACATTGCCCATGCAGTGGGAGTCTTAAGTAGATATATGTCTAAACCTGGTAAAGAGCATTGGACTGCTGTGAAAAGGGTTTTCAGATATTTGCGTGGCACCTCTGATTTTATAATCTGCTATGAGGGTATAAGTAAAGAAAATATACAATTGTATATAGAAGGGTTTGTTGATGCAGATTGGGCTGGATATCTAGACAGGAGAAGATCTACTAGTGCTTATGTATTCAATTTGTTTAGAGGGGCCATTAGTTGGATGAGCAAGAGGCAGATTATTGTTGCTCTTTCAACTACTGAAGCTGAGTATATGGCATCCACTGATGCAAGTAAGGAAGTTGTATGGCTACAAAGACTATGTGCTAAAATTGGGTTCTTTCAAGGAGCTGTGAAGATAAACTGTGACAGTCGAGTGCCATATTTTTGGCAAAGAACCCTGCTTACCATTCAAGAACAAAGCACATTGATACAAAGTTCCATTTCTACAGGGACATGCTTGAACAGAAGAAAGTGTTGCTGGAAAAGGTAGACACCAAGGAAAATGTTGTAGATGCTTTAACCAAGGCTGTAAGCACTAAAAATTTTAGATTCTGTACAATTGAAATGGGTCTAGCAAAGTATTCAACAAGTGGGAGAATGTTGGATGTGTCTCATTCTTTGCCAAAAAATAATTGTACGACAGGCACTACAGCACAAAAGACGACGGGTAGGGGGGGTCCGAGGGGGCCGGAGGCCCCCAAGGACCCCTAGCTATGGTAAAGGTGCTTACGTAATAGGCAACGGCTCGAGGTGCATAGGGGGGCACCCTCGGATACGGTGAAAGCGATCGAAGCCGACGCCAAAATTTTCACCTACTTTTATCGCTAATTTTGGAGTGACCCTCGAGATTCCTACGGTTGGTGGGTGGTTGGTGGGTGTGGGTGGTTTAGCCCATGGTGTTGTATCCACGGTACCCTAATACCACTTGGTGGTTTAGGGTTGTAAGAGTTTCCTTATATAATTATTGTAATGTCTCGTTTTAGGGACAAGAGAGAGAATAATATATCAAGAAGGATAGAATATTTTTTGCTAGACTAGCCCAAATTGGGTGAACCAGGGTAAATCTTGTGTATCATATGTGCATTGAATGGTGTTATTATTTCCTTAGTTACTTTTATGCTTTATTTCTAGAATATGTTTCTGTAAATTCTCTTCACAAATGTTACCATAGGCATGGTTACATACTTGAGATATTTGAGTAGGGGTGTAAAAGGCCATATGAACTGCACTATTAGTTGCCAACTGATAGGTTCAGGTTAGGCTATTACAGTAGCGAACAGGCTAAAATCCTCGCAGTATCTCTAGACCACTTGTACCTCAATTTGGGGGGTGAAGTGGACTTCAACCCGTATCATCCTAATATTTTCACCTTTTGGAGGGATAACTGGTTGGTGTCCTGCATCACTATAGAACCACCTAGAAGATACCGTGAAGACATCTTGATGGCGGTCGATATTGAGCAAATTCCAAGAGCCTACTTGGACAATCAAAGTCATGGAGCTACCTACGATATTGGTATGCATTTCCAGAGTCTAGATACAAATATGGACACCAAATCAAAAGTTGCTTCTGAGGATGTGCATGTAGTATCTATCACCAAAAGTGATGGACCAGAGTATGATGTTGGAATAGATGACAGTGAGATACTCTCAAACAATGAGCAATATGAAGATGAAACTGAGTGGGCTTACCTTGAGCCTCATCTTTCTGATCTTTGAATTCCTATGAGTAGGGTAGAGGGATCCATGTACGATAGTAGTCATGGTGATAGAACTAAGTTGGCCTATTTAGATCCTCTCAATTTGCATCATTTATTACCTATGGAATCAATGAATACGAACGAAGATCCCCTCAATGATGATGATGGATATCAAGAGAAAACCTACATGGGGCATCATTTGGAACATTTTACGATCCCATTAGGTAGGGTCAAAGGTCTATATTATGATAAGTATGAGGAAGATGTAATAGAAAGGGATTGTTTAGGACCTTCGTACCTACATCAGTGTAATGCACCTTATACATTTGAGAAGATGTACAGAGAGATTAATCTCCATTTGGGAAGACCACTAAATTTTGATGTGATATATCACGTGGTGTTTCTCGATCCACCTACGTAAATGAAGCTCCATGAGCCCAATGATCCCATCTGACAGTCTATTCATGGACTAAATCCAGAGATTCCCATACCCTCATAACCACATCTCGGGGATGGAAGCTTCACAAATTTTAAGTCACTTGCACATTGTCTTGGGGACATGATCCATTTTATCAATATGATCTCCATTGATTTGACCACTCCACTCCAAAATCCAACTAATCCTACTAAACCTCTGCACCTAAATGTAGATGTTATTGATTGGGATCGTCCTAATTCACCCCTAGAGCCTAAATATTTCTTCCCTAATGAAGAAATTCTACAACCATTTCACTTTGCATTAGGCTATGCACATGATGTCTATCACGCTAAGGATGCTTCCAGTGCGGAACTCATAAACCTAGTAGATGACATCCACCTGATCCCTACGCCTCACCAACCTGAGGAGGGATTCCATATGTCAGTAGAGGAAACCTTCAAAGTGGATATCAGTGATGATCCCACCAACCTAAGGAAGGCCAAATTTGGAGAGAGTCTTACTCCTAATGAACGCGCCAACCTCATCCCTCTACTAAGAGAGAGACATTATCTCTTTGCTCGAACTTACAAAGACATGCCAGGTCTAGATTTGAAATTGGTTACTCATAACCTTTCTCTAGATTTGTCAAAGAAGCCAGTCAAGAAAAAACTCAATAAGATACATCCAATAGTATCCTTAATAGTTAAGGACGAGTTGTAAAAACTATTGGATGTAGGGTTTGTCATTTCCATCGACTATCCAGAATGGGTATCTAATATGGTGCCTATTAGAAAACCTAATAGAAGGATCCATATTTGTATAGATTTCAAAGACCTAAATAATGCAACACCAAAGGATTCATTTCTATTTTTGAATATATATGATCTTGTAGACGTGACTGCAGGTCATGAGATGCTCTCCTTGATGGACAATTTTTTGGATACAACCAAATTTGGATTAAGCCTGAAGACCAGCATAAAATCATGTTCATAACGCCATGGGGGAAATTTTATTATAAATTTATGCCATTCAGTCTTAAGAATGCTGGTGCCACATATCAGTGGGATATGACATATATCTTTCATGACTATATGCATAATATCTTAGAAGACTACATGGATGACTTATTGGTAAAGTCATTATTGTGTTCTGAGCATGCGAAGGTCCTAAAGAAAGTCTTTGATCGCTTGATAGAGCATAATGTCAGGTTGAATCCTAAGAAGTGCATATTTGGTGTAACTTTAGGAATAATATTAGGATTCATTGTTTCAAAGCGAGGTATCGAAGTTGATCCAATGAAGATCAAGGCCATTATAGAAATGTGTCCTCCCATAAACATCAAGGAATTAAGAAGCCTTCAAGTCAAAGTAGCATCCATAAAGTGATTTATCACACAATTATCGAATAAATGTTGAACAATGAATCGACTGCTACACAAGGGGGTTCCATTCAATTGGGATGAAAATTTTCAAGAAGCTTTTACTGAGATTAAACAATACCTGGTGATGTCACTAGTGCTAGCTCCACCAAGGCCAGATGTGCCATTTTTATTATATATATCATTGATCGACTTTGCATTGGGAACCATGTTAGCCCAAAAGAATATGCAAGGCAAAGAACAAGCCATATATTATATTAGTCGAACCTTGGTGAGTTACGAGCTAGGATATGCATATGTGGAGAAGTTGTGTTTAGCAGTAGTGTTCACTACCAAAAAATTATGGTACTATATGCTAAGTCATATGACATATGTCATATCAAAACAAAATCCTTTGTAGTATATGATGAGCAAGACATATCATAATACACGTACTGTGAAATAGATCATGTTATTGATAGAATTCGACTTGTTATTCATTAGCCAAAAGTCCATTAAGGGACAAGTCATAGCTGATCAACTGGCTGAGGTGCCTCTAGAAAATAGTAGGTCCCTCACCATTGAGCTTCCTAATGATGTAGTCTTTGCTTTATCAGAAGCGCCTGAACCCAAGGAACATGATAACAAAGCCGATATGACCTTGTTCTTTGACATTTCAAAGTGTGAGCAAGGGGGTGGTGTAGGAATAGTTGTTAACACCGTAAGTTGCTCCAATGCCCTTGTCGTTCAAGTTGGATTTTCCTTGCACTAATAATAATTTTGAATATGAAGCCCTAATTTTAGGACTCCAAACAGTTGTTTCCATGAATATTAAAAGGCTAAATATCTTTTGTGACTCCCTTTTCATTGTTAATCAAGTTAAGGGACTATTTCAATGCCAATGCCCGATATTGAAAGCTTACAAGGATCTTGTTGACATTTATCTAGCTTGACTAGAGTGGTATGACATCGAGGAAATCCCTCATTCATCCAATAGATTCACAGACACTATGGCATATTTGGGATCCTTAATCCCTTAGAATCCATCTACCGATTTTACTACCATCCATGTAAAAACACTGTCACATTTTTTTATACAACATGAAGCATTGGATAACAAGGAGTCAATCAACATGATCCATGTGGAACCAAACCATGAATGGTTCTATAAGACTAGAGACTTTCTCAAGAGAGCATCCTGAGAGTATATAACTTTGTAGGATATGACAGAGAGTGGTACTACCATTCACCATATGGTTGTTTCCCATTCTCCATTTTTAAATGTGGAATCATAGGGGAAACACGTTGTCTTGTGTCAGTCGATACCGAAGCTTACCAAAATTGGACATCATAGATATAAGACTTCCCTAGTCTTGGTTTAATCTCTTGAAGATTGCCACATACCACAAGACATACATTTAAACAAAAAGCGACAAAGTATGTCTTGTTAGTAGACATCCTGTATCACAGAAGCTATGATGGAGTTCTCATTCATTATCTTGAGCCCCAAGAGTCATCTTGGGCAATTTTATAAGCTCATGATGGTATGCATGAAGGCAATTTTAGCAACATGGCTATCATAAAACGCATTCTTCACATGGGGTATTATTGGCCCACGATGAAGAAGGATTGCAATGTGTATGTCAGGAAATTTGTTAAATGTTAGCATCATGCTAATATTATGCACTTGCCATCATAGGTCTTACAACCCATTCAAGTGGCTTGGCCATTTGATCAGTGGGGATTTGATATTATTGGCAAGATTTCTCCTCCATCATCAGGCCGCCATACTTTTATTGTTATGGCTACTGAGTATTTTATAAAATGGGTGGAAGCCATTCCCTTAAAAATGACAACTGGAGCGTGTATTGTTGAGTTTATAATCACCAATATCATAAGTCATTTTGGTATACCATACAATATAGTGTTGGATAATGGAACGTCATTCAAGAACAAAACTATGAGAGCTTTAACGTCTAAGTATATAATCAAACATAGTTTTGCGACTCCATACTATCTGCAAGCAAATGAACAAGCTAAAGCTTCGAACAAGATAGTGGTTTCCATCTTGAAAAATACAGTACAAGAGCACCACAAATATTGGCACATCCAACTACCCCTTGCATTATGGGCTTATAGGACTAGCATTCGGACACCCACTGAGGCAACTCCATTTTCACTAGTATATGGCACTGAGGCCATTATGCCCTTAGAGTTGGAAATTCCAACACTGTGCATCACATTAAAATAATTCATCGATGGCGATACCGTACGACAAGCTCACCTAGATCAATTAATGCTACTTGATGAACATCACGTGAATGTTCTCAAATACCACCACATTTATCATGAACATTTAAAACGAGCTTACAATAGCAAATTCCATTTGAGAGACTTTGAGGTTGGTGATCTTGTGTTGAAAGAGAACTAACAAAATTCAAATTTACCTCTAGAAATGTGAGACAAATCCGTGGATAATTGGTTAGGTCCTTATATGATCTCTGAGAATATTAGACCTAGGACGTATTGCTTGATACTGCTTGGAGGATTTGAGGAGGCTTAACCTCTCAACATCCTTCATATTAAAGAGTTTTACACCTAGAACCATCCAAAAGGCTCCAAGGGTTTCCAAAAACTGCTTGGTCAACCTCAAAAAGTCCCCAAAGGCATCTGTAAGACCTTTGGTCAAGTCCAAAAAGGCTCCAAAGGTTTCTTTAGCCCTTTGGTCAAAGCACAAAGGCTCCAATAGTTTTTAAAATCCCTTAGTCAAAATATAATAAAATATAAAAACATTGTAAAATAGAAAACTCAAAAATATTTTGCATTGCATTTTCATTTACATATTGTATTTTAGTCACAATATTTGCATATCATTCACATTCTATGTCATTGCATTGCATTAGGCATTTCCATCTGTCACACAGTGCATTAGGGTAGGTTGTGTTTGCAATCTCATAAAGGACACCATGTGTGTATTTCAATCATGCATCTTTGCATTTTCACCAGTAATCACCCTTGTGATTAAATGTGTTTTCAACACAACCCATCTTGTTGCTAAGAAGGATAAGCTAGATTTTTCTGGTCATTCAACCATACCTAGTGGACTTATCAAGAGCTTAGTAGAAAGCTTGCTTTGTTTTTGTTAGGTAAGGCCTATTTTTGATAGCACAGGGTATATCAGGATCCTACCACTAATTAAATACATTAAACAAATCCTATTTAGGGCATGGAAGGACGAAAGCCATGAAGTGATCTAGGTCACCTTGGGTGAAAGGTTTTATTACTTTCTTATCTTGTGAGGAGCAATGGTCTAAGGTAGTGGTCATTGGCAAAAGGACGATCATACTCCTCTACCTGAATAAATCTCTTTCTTGTAAATAAAGGAGAAATATCCTAGAGTAACATCCTAGATCAATATCAAAGGTTGATATCCCACATCGATACCTAAAATCGATATCCCCAATTGACATCTCAAAAGTCAAAACCCCCAAAATTCAAATCAAAATTCAAATAAAATTTCAAATCAAAGATCAAGTGAAGATCAGTATTCAAATCAAAATTCAAATCCCTTGCTCAAGAGAAAAATTAAAACTCAAAACAAACAGTGATTATTGTCACTAAAAATAGAAAATAAACAGTGATTTTTATCACTATATATGAGAGCAAGTATCCCAATATAAGAAATAAAAGAAGGGGGGGGAACTCAAATGCCTAGAATGATCAATACTTGAAAGCCATAGGGTGATCCTCAATGATAGCAATGGGTTGAAAGAATCTCGCCTATCATTGAAGGGGTAGTTCTATGCAGGGTTATGTGTAAGGGGTCAGTCCCAAAATATATTTATAAAAATTTTGCAAATCGATTTCAAAATCCAGGTGAATAGTTTCGAAATACATGTAGAAGGTTCACTATTATTTGTAGAAATGTTGAAAATATAAAATTAAAATGGTCAAATTATTATAAAATTTGTGCGAATTGACCCAAAAAAAATTTACGCCCAAAATTTTTTGGCTAATGGACCCTAGTCAAGGATCCCAAAAATTAGCCAATTCAAAATTTTAAAAATCCTAATTTTAGCCAATTTTACGAAAATAGCCACTATGCATAACCCTGGTTCTACACAATTTACAAGTGGTCTAACTTGGGGTGGCCTGGATCGACTAGTGGTCTAGTTTGACTTAGTTCAAACCTAGGATCGAATAGAAATTTGAGGATCCCCAATACAACAATGGGCTGAATGAATCTCGCCTAGCACTAGGATATGCTTATGCCTTATCTAATACATTCACTTGCACACATAGGGGTAATGAATAATCTGGTCAGTTGAAGTGAAAGATTTACTTTTCAAAAGCCTAATTAGTTAGTATACAACTTTTTATAAGTCAACTAGGGTGTTTGAGTCTCATGGAAAGCCTCGAAAATTCCCAAATAGCAACAATCAAATTTCAAGCAATCATCAAATGTCAATATCCTTTTATAAGAGTGTGTTTATTAAAATGAATTTTCACATATATTAGATACCGTATGGATGTCATACATGATATTTAAATGGCCATTTATTATGTTACTTATTGTTGAGTGGTATTTTCACCCAATTGTGAAAGTACACTCTCCTTTAGGATTTGGGTTCCAAATCCCCTCTTGCAAAGAAGTTAAACAAACAACTTCTCCAAGGTCTCCGCTATATTAGCATTTGCATATGTGTATTAGTAATCTCAAATAAAGATATTCAATTTAAATGCTTGGAACACCTTAGTGATTGCAAGTAACTGTAAACAAGGGGCAATGTTGGTTTATTTTACCATGAAACTTTAATGATTGTTCGTTGAACCAAAATAAAGCAAATGTGAATCGGCCATCATTGCCCGTTTTGTTGTGTTTTTGTTGTACTTGAGAAATGTTTGACCTAAAATGGAAATTTTCTATTTTTAGGTTTTCAAAAGTCTACAATAAAACAACCACTTCAGTGAATTTTTAAAAATACTAAACAACTCCGAAAATGAAATTTTAAAATGCGTATTTGAAGTATGCAATATAACCTATGCAATGGTGAAACTATTTTTGGATTTTGAAATTTTTTAATTTTTTATTTTAATGCCTATAAATTAAAATAAAGTTAAAATTTCTGGAAAAAATAAAGTGCAGAAAAATGAAAATAAAATGCAAAAGAAAAAAATGAAAATAAAATGCATTCAGTGTGATGCTATCCTATTTCGACAAAATCGAAGATGTGAGGTTTTCTTGCATGCAACCTAACCTATTGGACCTGCAAAACATGCACAATCCGGATAAGTTAAGTGCTAGTTCCTAGGGTTTTGAATGAGGTTTTCAGATTTAAACATTCGCATGAAGCAACCAAGAAAACTTGCATAAACTCCATTTACAAGCCTAAAATCTGAAAAAGGGAAAAATAGACATTTAATCTTGCATGCAGAAAATGACTCCTCCTTTCTTGTCCATAAGATGCAACTCTCTGAAATTTTTCGTATTAAAAATTTGTCATTTTACAATAACAAAATTTTCTAGTTTTCCCAAAACCAGAAAAAAGTGGAAGAAAAACACTCCAAAGCAGGCCCAGAATGGCTTCTCTCACCTTCAGCTCTGCAACTCTGCTCGCAGCGGTTTTTGACCCTTGTACCTGTCTTTGCTTCTACTTTTAAACTTTTTGGTATGGCTCTCCATTTCCATTTTGTGACGTTTCGTTTCATTTCCCAGATCCTTTCGTTTCGCTTTCCCCCGCCTCTTCGTTGTTTTGGCTTTTTGTTCGGGCCTCGAAACATTTTTTTCTTTCCAATGCTTGGTCTTCGTCGCTAACTGTAATCGTTGGTCATGAAGCGTTACACCATAACCCTTACACCTTTGTGCCACGTGTTCAGTGTTGCCACTGTAGACTCTGTAACGGCCCCTTTTGAATCGCAAAAAAGCAACATGTCGCGATATCGCGACATTTCTATGTCTTCAGCTTCTTTTGTTGCTTTTGGCCGCGAGAATGCAACATGTCACGATATCGCGACACTTTTTCTCTTTTGGTCGTGAGAATGCAACATGTCGCGATATCGCGACACTTTTTCTCTTTTGGTCGCGAGAATGCAACATGTCGCGATATCGCGACACTTTTCTCTTTTGGTCGCGAGAATGCAACATGTCGCGATATCGTGACACTTTTCTCCTTTGGTCACGAGAATGCAACATGTCGCGATATCGCGACACTTTTTCTCTTTTGGTCACGAGAATGCAACATGTCGCGATATCGCGACACTTTTTCTCTTTTGGTCGCGAGAATGCAACATGTCGCGATATCGCGACACTTTTTTTTTTTTTTTTTTTTTTTTTGGTTGTGAGATTGCAACATGTCGCGATATCACGACACTTTTTCTCTTTAGTCACGAGAATGCAACATGTCGCGATATCACGACACTTTTTTCTTTCGGCCGTGAGAATGCAACATGTCGCGATATCGCGACACTTTTTCTCTTTTTGTCGCGAGAATGCAACATGTCATGATATCATGACACTTTTTCCTTCATGCTCTTTCTCTTTGCTTCGGACCGCGATAATGCAACATGTCGCGATATCACGACACTTTTTCCTCCTTGCTCTCTCTTGTTGCTCTCAGCCATGAAAATGCAACATGTCATGATATCGCGACACTTTTACCTCTTAGCCGTGAAAATGCAACATGTCGCGATATCGCGACACTTTTTCCTTCTTAGCCACAAAAATGCAACATGTCACGATATCGCGACACTTTTTTCTTTCTTGCTTTTTCTCTGATCTTTAGCATATGGGCCACTTCGGTCTTCTTGGAAAGTATGCAAAAGGTGGGTCCCCAATTTTGGGGTACGTTGTGGAGCAGCCACAACAAATGGCGACTCTGCTGGGAAATGCTCCTGAGCATTTCGGTGAGAACCTAACCTGGAAATATACAAACTTAAATACAAGCGTTAGCACATATCCAAAGAATGCCAATAGATCAAAAATACATGAAACATCAGAATCGTTAAGCATCAGCTCGGTGTGTGCAGTGTGCTCCATTCCCTATCGTTTGAAATTGATCAACATTCCATTGTCAGTTTTACCTGAATGCATATGTGAGGTTATGAATGATTTGTGTAGGATTTAATGCATGAAAAATATGCTAGAGATATAACAACCTGCTTTGTAAAGGCTCAAACCTTCTAGTACCATGAACAAACATTTTAAAACTGTCAAACCCTCTTAGGATCAAATATGTGTATATTGAATTAATTTATTAGATCCCAAAGTTGGTTATGTGTCACTACCATCTTGAACCCATGTGCAAGTGTAAGTGAAATCAGAGCTTTGGGGAATAGGATTCCCAACCTAAGCGAGATGGGAATTTAACCCTATCCTTACTACTCTGATCTAGAATTCATTACCTCATCTTGAAAAAAATGATTTAACCTGTTATGGATGAAACTATCAGGCTAGCCTGTCCGTTTGAGCAGTCAGTGGTCTTGCTTTTAGACAAGACATGTTGCCACGCGTGAGCATACTCCACTATCAGTCAGACGTCTATAGCCCCGGTGGATATTAACCCCATAATCCATGATTTGGCTTCATTTTTTATTTCTTGGACCTTGGGGATGACTACCCATCCTTGCAAGGGACATGTAGTACGATCCTTCCAATCCAATATTAATGATGAAATGAAAAATATTTGCTTTGGAATTTCATGTTCTAGAAGCTTTGGGGAATCGAATTCTCAACCTAAGCGAGATGAGAATTATGCCCTATCCTTACTACTCCATGAAGGTCAAATCAAAGCTTTGGGGAGTTGGATCCTCAACCTAAGTTCGATGAGGATTTAACCCTATCCTTACTACTCTGATTTTAGGCTTTAAGCTCTATGGGAGTGGTAAAAACCACTGTTTTAAGGATTATGTTGCATGATAGGACAGACACGAAATACTCCTTTCGCCTCACCTTTTCTTCCAAGTATGGTTTTGACCATTTTGCTCAAGATCCTCTTTAATATGTATAGAACGTGCTTGGTTCAAGATAGTTTAGGCATCAGTTCCCAACCTTAGGATCCTTTTAATATATGTTATATAATAACCCTAAGAGGATTTGACACCTTTTCAATGATTGTACTTGAAATGTAGATGCAACTGAGATGGAATGTATATGCAATGTGGAATGTAACATGAGATATGAATGAATGCATTGCTCTTTCTAAATTGCGGATGGAGTATACCACCTACGTTGCCATAATTTGTAAAACTGACAACTTCATGCATCACAAGTTCCAAACGATATTATTTAATGTGTTTGCGTTACTTGTGGAGCTTTCTACAATACAATTCCAATGTTTCATATTCTCCTGGTCTTAGTCAACATTCATAAGGGCATAAGTTGACATCTCCATTTATTCTCCTTTTTTTTTTTTTTTAAACAAACCAAACATGTCCAAAGGACCAACACACAAAACTTAAAACCAAACCCAAAAAGCAATTCCAAAAATGAACTTGAAAACACAAACCAAAACCAAAAACCAAAATCTATATACAAATGTACAATATAATACAAGATGGTGCAAAGTTTGGACTATCATTTTCCTGGATCCCAAATACAGTTAGCACATTTTGAAAGACATTGAACATTATGTGCATACCAAGCTTTGAAAAAATGCATGAATAAAAGATTAGGCCACACAATCATGACAATTCCCATTTTGCCTTTCTCACCCCGCCAACTTGCTTGGATAACGTTAGCAATTTCATTTTGAAGTTTTGATTCATTGAATTGATAAGACAATAAATGGTATTCAATCTCATCTTGTCTATTCATGAAAGTATCCATTTCATAATTCGATTCATGATTTAAAATTAGGCCTTCCTTTTCAAATGTGAGATGTTGCAAACAAGAGCCTATTTCTAAAAGTCTTGAATTCAAATCATTTTCCAAGATTTTAAAGCAATCAAAATCATTCAAAACTTGACAAGCATCAACAAAATTTGACATTTCATCATTAATGATATTAGCATCCAAAGGGACATCATGTAACCTATTACTTAAAATTTTTGTAGCTACTACCAAAGGTAAATATTTCACCTTGTCATCCATACTCAACCCATCATGGTTAGAATTTACCACAACTTGATGAGTGTTAGTAGCTTTTTCTTTTTTCTCATTGTCTTCTTCATCATCCAACACCTGTTCAAAAACACCAAAGTTAGGCACCCAATCAAACATGCGTCCATATTTTTCAAAACAAGAGCCTAGTTTTTCAAGATATGTGTCGCGTGACACCTTTCCATGATCAATGGCTTGAGTTGCCTCAAAATCCACATTTTCATTAGGATCATCAATAGTATCAAACCCAAACCACTTAGGTTTTGTAATTTCATCATTTTGAGATGGCATAGACATTGTAGAAGCAATAGGTGGATCAAGATTTTTGATTTCTTGCCCCTCAAGGGGAACAAAATCAATTGATTCTCCTTCTTTATCCATGGTAGTAGAATCATTATCCTTCTCCAACCTTTGATGAGATTCCAACCCTTCTTCCAAAACATTCTCAGATTGTACAGGACTTGTAATATCCTCATATGAAAGGGCAATTGTATTATCCTGCATATCAATAGGCACACAAAATTCATTAGAAGGTTTGGAGTGAGTGTAGTCTTCCCACTTCTTCCAAGCATCATAATAATCATCTTCCAAATTCAAGTGGTGACGTTCAACTACTTCTTCAACATCTTCCAATTCATCAACATGTTTCTCATCAAATTTACCTTCACCTTCCTTAGATGGTTCAATTACTTCCAAAATTGGGTTATTGCTTGTATTCAAATTGATAAGGCTATCATAGTCCACATTTGTAACCCATGATTCAAGTTTAACATAATTTGGAAGGTGTGAATTTTCTTGGCCATTATTTTCAACAATGTCATCCAATGTGTCATCCAAGAACAAGTGGTGAAATTCTATCATATCTTCGAATTTATTTATTGATTTTCTTTCAAAATCACTTTCAACCACTTGTGATGGCCTAGGATTTTCTATAATTAGATCCACTTTTACATTCTTATTTTCATGATCATCCCAATCTTCCTTTGTGGATAATGATTCCAAATCCTTATTACCCATCCATAGTATTTCTTCCTCAAAATCTTTAATACCATCATGTGAATTCACATCCAAATTTTCCTTATTCTACATATCAAAGGAAGTTTCATCAATAGGGGTGTGAGACATAAATGATTCTTCAGATTCCTCTATCGAATACTTTTCACCTTTATCCACCTTTGAGGATTCAATTTCAAAAGATTCATCCTCATAAAATTCATCTTTTGGTGAGTCAAGGGTTCCCAATCTATCACATGTTTCAATACTAGTTGGATCTAGTACTCCTCCCTTGCCTAAAATCATATTATTATGAAAATCATTGAAATTGATTTTAGAAACATCTTTTGAATCAAGATGAGTATTTTGAAGTTGATTCATACTTAAGAAAGATGGTTGATCTTGCATAGTAGGTTGAGGATTTTGAAATTGATTGAAGCTTGGGAACGATTGTTGATTCTGAAATTGATTCACACTTGAACTTGGTTGAGGTGGATAAATCATTGGGTGGGTAAGGGAGGTATTAAATGATTGAATATTATATGATCCAAAACCCACACCATAATTTTGACAACTCAATTGTTGCTCAATTGCCATTGCTTGAGTATAGGCTTGTGACAAAGATGTGATTTGAGGCATCCCTCGCAAATATGTGGAAGTGAGTGGGTCAAGAGCATTGACGTATATTTGGAGAGCCACTTCTTCTAGAAGAGCATAAAATGTCACTAATTGAGTGTATAGTCCAAAGAACCTTTCAGAAAATGACTTCACATTTTCACTTGGTCCTTTTCTAATAGTGAAAAACTGATCGTACATGAGGATTGGGTCAACTCGCTTTTTGTTGAATTGATTAAGAAATGTTGCCTCTAGTTGAGCCCAAGAAGTGATAGACCCTAAAGGTAGACTTGTAAACCAATCATATGCCACTTTGTCCAAGGTGTAAGGGAACATTTTACAAGCAACATCATCATACCAAATTGTTAAGTGATTCACATAAATTTTGAATGCTTGAATATGTTCTTCTGCAGTATTTGTCCCATTAGACAAAAATCGAGGAAGACCTCTCTCAAAACCAAAGGGCAAATAATGTTGAACTCCAGGTATGTTCAATGGGCTACCTAGCATCCATGGTGTAAACATAGCCATTAGTGAATCTTAAAGAATACAACTTTAATACCAATTTTGTTAGTCAAATAAATATCTTGCAAATAAACATGAAATGACTAACAAATATCAAATGAACAAATCATCACACTCATTCATTATAATGCATGAATAAAACCATAACAATAAAGAACATTCTCCAATTTGTAATAAGGTTAGCATTAACACATCATCAAATAGAGAATGTTAGAAATGAAAGTAATCATATGGAAATAAAATCTCGTTAGTCAAAACCAATGCTTTTCAAATAAATCAAAACACATTATTCCTATATGAACAATCAAAGCATTAGAATAATGTACATGAATTGCTTAGCATTTAAATCACAATAAAATAAACCAATTCAGGCCCTCCTTCTAGCGCCAATCTGTTGAGTGGTATTTTCACCCAATTGTGAAAGTACACTCTCCTTTAGGATTTGGGTTCCAAATCCCCTCTTGCAAAGAAGTTAAACAAACAACTTCTCCAAGGTCTCCGCTATATTAGCATTTGCATATGTGTATTAGTAATCTCAAATAAAGATATTCAATTTAAATGCTTGGAACACCTTAGTGATTGCAAGTAACTATAAACAAGGGGCAATGTTGGTTTATTTTACCATGAAACTTTAATGATTGTTCATTGAACCAAAATAAAGCAAATGTGAGTCGGCCCTCATATGACCCGTGTACTTCATAATGGATTGTGAATGCCTAACTACTCCTTCTGATTGGTATGGTACTCCTGGAAAAAACAATGAATGCCTAACAATGGAAATTTTCTATTTTCGGATTTTAAAATTCTGCGTTAACACAACCACTTCGATGAATTTTTAAAAATACTAAACAACTCCAAAATTGAAATTTTAAAATGCGTATTTGAAATCTGCAATATAACCTACGCAATGGTGAAACTATTTTTGGATTTTGACATTTTTTAATTTTTTATTTTAATGCCTGTAAATTAAAATAAAGTTAAGATTTCTAGAAAAATAAAGTGCAGAAAAATGAAAGTAAAGTGCAAAAGAAAATAAAATGAAAATAAAATGCATTCAGTATGATGCTATCCTATTCCGACAAAACCGAAGATGTGAGGTTTTCTTGCATGCAACCTAACCTATTGGACCTGCAAAACATGCACAATCCGGATAAGTTAAGTGCTAGTTCCTAGGGTTTTGAATGAGGTTTTCAGATTTAGACATTCGCATGAAGCAACCAAGATAACTTGCATAAACTCCATTTACAAGCCTAAAATCTGAAAAAGGGAAAAATAGACATTTAATCTTGCATGCAGAAAATGACTCCTCCTTTCTTGTCCATAAGATGCAACTCTCTAAAATTTTTTGTATTAAAAATTTGTCATTTTACAATAACAGAATTTCTAGTTTTCCCAAAACCAAAAAAAGTGGAAGAAAAACACTCCAAAAGCAGGCCCAAAATGGCTTCTCTCGCCTTCAGCTCTGCAACTCTGCTTGCAGTGGTTTTCGACCCCTGTACCTATCTTTGCTTCTGCTTTTAAAATTTTTGGTATGGCTCTCCGTTTCCATTTGTGACGTTTCGTTTCATTTCCCAGATCCTTTCGTTTCGCTTTCCCCCGCCTCTTCGTTGTTTTGGCTTTTTGTTCGGGCCTCGAAATGTTTTTTCTCTCCAACGCTTGGTCTTCGTCACTGACTGTAATCATTGGTCATGAAGTGTTACACCATAACCCTTACACCTTTGTGCCATGTGTTCAGTGCTGCCACTGTAGACTCTGTAACGACCCCTTTTGAATCGCGAAAAAGCAACATGTCGCGATATCGTGACATTTCTATGTCTTAGCTTCTTTTGTTGCTTTTGGCCGCGAGAATGCAACATGTCACGATATCGCGACACTTTTTCTCTTTGGTCGTGAGAATGCAACATGTCGCGATATCGCGACACTTTTTCTCTTTTGGTCGCATGAATGCAATGCAACATGTCGCGATATCGCGACACTTTTCTCTTTTGGTCGCGAGAATGCAACATGTCGCGATATCGCGACACTTTTCTCTTTTTGTCGCGAGAATGCAACATGTCGCGATATCGCGACACTTTTTCTCTTTTGGTCGCGAGAATGCAACATGTCGCGATATCGCGACACTTTTTCTCTTTTGGTCGCGAGAATGCAACATGTCGCGATATCGCGACACTTTTTCTTTCTTGGTCGCGAGAATGCAACATGTCGCGATATCGCGACACTTTTTCTCTTTTGGTCGCGAGAATGCAACATGTCGCGATATCGCGACACCTTTTTCTTTTGGTCGTGAGAATGCAACATGTCGCGATATCGCGACACTTTTTCTCTTTTTAGTCACGAGAATGCAACATGTCGTGATATCGCGACACTTTTTCCTTCTTGTTCTTTCTCTTTGCTTCGGACCGTGATAATGCAACATGTCGTGATATCACGACACTTTTGCCTCCTTGCTCCCTCTTGTTGCTCTCAGCCGTGAAAATGCAACATGTCGCGATATCGCGACACTTTTTTTTCTTTCTTGCTTTTTATCTGATCTTTAGCATATGGGCCACTTCGGTCTTCTTGGAAAGCATGCAAAATGTGGGTCCCCAATTTTGGGGTACGTTGTGGAGCAGCCACAACACTTATATTCCTTTTAACTTACAAAAGCCTATAAACTAAAACATTACATCATTGCATCTCACATAAGGGTGTACAATTCATCAAAATTTTACAAGTATATAGCAATTATAACTCATGATTGTCATACTTTTGTGGTGTCATCCATTATATTATCAAATTAATTTACATTCATACATTATGTTTTAAGTGATTAAAGCATACTTGTTCATTTGCATAACATTCATCATAAAATATATGCAATAAATACATGGTATAAACTATGTCATAAGCAACATAAATTAAATCCATACAAGAAAGGAAACTATACATGCATTCAATATCAAATATTGTATTTGTATACATAACATCATGAAGTAGTCCATCTACACATTTATATCATAGCATTTAAATCATACATCCATAATATAGCTAATGCATGTCATCCATACATCACATCATATAACAATAAATCAATACACGCATTGCATCCATGTGCATAACATAAACATAAAATACCAAAAATAAAGTACACATGTAATGAGATGAACTATCATATCATATATATATATATATGTGTATCAAAGAGTAAAAAGTATCAGGGTACACCAAAATGCCCACGGGCTACAATTGTGTAGGTCCTCGACCTAACACTCAAAAATGATACAAAAAGCAAAATATGTACGTATCAATATAGTAGCTCTACCCTGTAATCCTTGCTCAACTAGCCTAGGAGCCATATCTGCTTGCCTCAGCTCC
Source organism: Wollemia nobilis (assembly GCA_028583015.1). Taxonomy (NCBI): domain Eukaryota; kingdom Viridiplantae; phylum Streptophyta; class Pinopsida; order Araucariales; family Araucariaceae; genus Wollemia; species Wollemia nobilis. The sequence goes on along the minus strand of JAQPPZ010016911.1, from coordinate 402,053 downwards.
ATCTCTAGGAGCCTGCTTCAAAGTATGATCTGGTGCCTACTGTATGGCCTTCTAAGGATCCTATGTTTGGCCCAAATCAAAGAGACCCAGTCCACAAGAAGCAACCCCCTCTATCCTATGAGATCTATGGCTTGAGCTGGTGGAAGACTACCCCATATCCCTAGTCCTAGTCCTAGATCCACTTTTGTGGGTCCCTGTACTATGGGTATCCTCTGGTACCTCCCCACCTATCAGTTTGATGTAGCCCATCAGCTAGGAGATGTGAGCTATGTACGCATCATGTTGCTCGTTACCCTCCTCCACAAGGGAATGAAGCATCTTGATCTCTAACATGGGGTCATGACCTACTAGTAGTATAGAATATGGTGTTATAGGATGTTCAATGATAGACTATTATTATTATGAGCCTCCCATTGATACCCTTAACAAATCCCTCTCAGTGGTGATGACAACCAACTATTCCTATGCAAGATCATGCCTATCGATGATCCTCCTAATATCTATATCTACTAATGCTACCTATGCTTAGAGAGTAAACCTTTCCTTCTTGTAGCTATGCCACTCTTATTTTTCGTGAGTGAGCTTTGCCTCTATTACAATGATAGTAGTGTCTCGTTGCAAAATCTGAGTCTGCAACCTCCCAACCTGACTCTAGAGTTTAGAAATATGGGCTCTTACTTGCTCAATATCATTGTTTGGATGTGCCTCACCCTCCTCTATCACCTCCTCCTATATATCTACCTATGGGCCCTCCTCTATAGTGGCCCATCTACCCCATCCACCGTCGGTACGTTGGAACACCCTACGCCCATATAGATCAACCTCTACTCTATCATTTGTTTGATCTATGGAACCCTCTCCTTGCCACTGTAGAAGTGACCACCAAGTTTCATACTCTGTGATGGTGCTAGCCTTGTCCATGCTTGACTCCTACAATTCATCATCCTCATACCCTTTTGGTTGGACCCATGGTAAATCTCACTCTAGTACTAGGCACCTATAGATAATAGGAAGCACCAAAATATCTTGAACAATCCCAAACTGGCGCAAGACACGTGAGTAGTACTGGTACTCATGAATCATGACCTTGTGACCAAGTAGCCATCGACCCTTCCTCACCTAGTGTAGCCACTCGTCAACCTCTGGCCACACAGGGTAGTATATATATGGGCACCACTCTACATCATCCACCTGGAGCTATGCAAATCTAGAAATGTAATGATCCAGGTCCCCAACGTGGGACCTGCTCTAGAACCCCTCCTCCTCAATGGTTTGGCATTCCATATAGCACTAGTGTGCAATAGGAATAGAAGTAATCCTAAGTGGCAGGTCTATGGGCTGCTCAATCTGAATATGTTGTCAACCCTAGATCTTAAGCAACAGGATGCAACTAATGTTGTCCTAACTCCTATGAATAATTTGATACAACTCCTAATAAATCTAAGCTAGCAGTGTGCTCCCCCATGCTAAGATCAAACGCTACTACTTAGAACTCTGAGTAACTCTCCTGACAATTTCCAGGAGGTTACAAGGGATCCTCATGCCCGAGGAATCTGGAAGCACGATCTAAGTAACCAAGTGTATGAAGACGGCCTCTCGAATTGAGAATATGCCCTCATCATGCCAATATATGACATGGATGCCTCCATGATCAATCATGTTTAGAGAATCCTAGCTATGCAAATATGGCATTAAAAATAGCTCCTCTACTAGTGAATGGAGTGGAGGTGATGGACTCCCCATCGATCAGGATCCTAAAGATCCGATAAGCATCCTCTAGTGTCATAGTCATTTCACCTATGGGCAGGTGAAATGTGTTGGTCTGTGCATCCCAATGTTGGCCTAACACAGTCATGTATGCATAGTATACCCTGATCGTGGGTAGATCAAGCACATATCCAAAGCCAACTACACCAAATCACTCCCGCTCATGTCTAGTGAGCTGTCTACGGAGAGTGCGAAGGATATCTATCTCCCTGGCTCTCGAGGTCAAGGTCAGAGAAGAAGCAATGCATAAGGGAAAAGGTGACTAAAAATAACTAAAAAATAAAAATTGCTAAAAATACAAAAACATACCAAAAGTGATCAAAAATTTCAAAAAAAAAATAAAAAATGCATCTTAGAAGTGCAATAAATGGCATTAATTGCCAAGAAAAATTAAAAAAATAATTTTTTTTAAAGTTTTGGAACCGCAGGTCAAATCTGCGGTCCACGTAACGGTAAAAAAATGACCATTTGGATTTGAATCACCCCACAGCTGAGAGTCGCGGTTCCCAATTTGAAAATTGGGAGTCGCGTATGCCAGGTACGGTCTAGGAACATAACCCTTTTAGGGTCACTTCCTAGCTTGGCACCCAAAAATTAAAAAGTCCTAATCTAGCCTAAACTAATGTGAGGTTCATTACCAGCAGTTTAGTGAAGTTAATTTGACCCATTACTTAATGTGGTTCATTTTTTAAGCTAGTAAGGAGTGTGAGGACTCAGTTTCCAGTTACCTTTCTCGCACTAATGCCTCTACTGGATGAAGGTTGCACAAGGTCTACCATCAGGATGTATGGGAGGTCGTAGGTAGTTGTTTCAGTAGCATTTCACATCAAATATTGCTTCCTCACCTCAAAAATCTCTCTAGTTGTAGTTGATTTTAGGGAATAATAATGAAATTTTAAAATGGGAAAATTTTATATAATTTTCATAATTTTACTGGACCACAACTGACAATCGCGATCCCAGAATTAGGGTTTCCTAACTGCAGTTATGAGCCATGATTCCTGAATTTGATATTTCCAACTGCTGCCCATGTGCATAGTTTGCAACTAGAATTAAATGCCCTAAAATCCCACCGTGGGAAGGTTTTAAATGATAAATTAATGATTCCTAATGGATCAAAATCTCAATAAGAGCACTCAATTTAGAAAATTAGGTGATTTTCAAGCACGAGGATTAATTAAAACAAAATCCAAAAAAAATCAAAAGCCAAAAGCACCTCGTATTCAATGATTTACCCTAAACACTTGGTGGTTATAGTGACTGATGCTCGATGCAATCCAACGAGATGAGTAAATAACCATAAGGACATTTGGGGTAAAATTGTCATCATTGATTTGATATGCTTCTTTTCAATACCAAAGAAGGCCTTTCGAGGTTGGACCGCTCCATGGGAATAAGGCATTTCATGTCATTTATTCTATGACATATTTTTAGTAGATCATCGATAAATTGATTCAAAATAAATCTAATTAGAATTGTATCATTTTGATTTCCTAAGAAGGCTATTACAGCCCGACCGCTCCATGGGATCGAAATGCGCAATTACTATTAACAGTTGAAATCATAAGCTAAACTAGGCCTAGCCAAGTAATTAAATGCTAAATTTTAAGTCTATTCAGACCATTCATAGTGGTCAAGTGACCTCGTCGCTTCATTCATTGTAATTACCCTCATCGACTCATCACTTGATGTGGTAGTCATACTTTCAAATCATAATCAAAATCAGCAGAAGATCCCTTGATCTTATCAAAATTGTGTTCGTCTTTGTGAATCATTGTCAACAACTATCATAAGCTTCTCCCTTTGCTTGGGGTAAATAGAAAATATGATAGTTTATTTGTAACTCTCATCCTTTTAGATTGATAGGTGCGAAAGCCTACTTGGCATTGATGCTATCTGAATGTCTGGTGACGAGTACAGACCCTTCAAATGTAAGTCTTTCACCCAGTTGGAAGCAATGATTCTAGGATGTGCGTCCTTTTGCTGGACCTGGGGCATCTAATTTTGATATGACTAATGATCATCATGCAACCCTTGACATCATTTTTGGTGGTGTATTTTTGCTCAGCGTTGTTCTATATCACAATGCATCTCAGAAGGGGCATCTGTAAACACCTAAAACATGTCATGTCGATGGCGACTACTCATATGGGACATGTTACAAGACCATATGGAAGAGCTTGGATAGACTCCAAGATAGAGCAGTGGTTTTAACCACTCAATTTGGGCTCCTTGGCCTAATAATCTCAAACCATTTTGGATACCTATGGTCTACAGTCTGAACAGATACTGACACTTGCAGTTTACAATCTAGATCACAGCTGTCACCTGCCTTCTAGAACTAAAGTTCAGTTTGCCTTCATCCGAGCCAAATCGGTTTGAATGGTCATTAGTTCAAGAAGAAAGTAGTTGAAGGATGAAATATTCTAGAGGCTTCCAATCCAACTGTCCCAACCACCTCTTCCTAATCTTGGCTTCTCCATGAAGCCATCCCTAGCCCTTGGGTAATCCTATAAGTACCCCTCAAAATTAGGGCAAACACATAGAAGTGGGTATTGGAGATTAAAGCAGCAAAGCCCAGTTGGATCATAGACTCACCTGAGTGTACTGAGATATTTTTGTTGCCATTCATTTGCCAATTCATAAAGCATCATGTCAATTTGTGTCATGGATGCCCAAAGGAGTTAGAATGCCAACAAACACAAATTTGGGTAAACGAAGGCCCAACTGTGCAATTCAACCGCCAAACCAGTCAGAGGAAATCAAGATGACCCTTGACCATCAATTTTATAAGGAATATCAAGCCCATAACCTCTTATTTGGAGGGAAAAACTACTTTGTTGCCCGTCGAGGCTGACATCCACAGTGTATAGTGCAGACCACTCATCTGAGTCATGGTTTGCAATTGGTGAAATATCTCCTTACTATTCTTTTTGCATTGTATTTCACTAGGTTATATTAAGCATCTTAATGGTTTATTTAGCATTTTAGAGACTCTAAATTATAGAATTAGAGATTTCATCAAGTTTATTTCATTATGGTAAATAAGACATAATTAGTTAATTTTCATGTTATTATGCTTCATTTCATGTAATCAATCCATTATATAGATAGTTGTACTTTCCAGTCACATGTTTTAATTAATATTTTTGAGTATTGTATAGGCTTAACATGCTTTATCCGTTTTCTTGATTTTATTAGTGTTATGGTATCTTTATGTTCATATTATTTAAAGGGCCTCATCATGAGAGGTTGCCTATGATATTAATACTCTTATGTTGTATATTGACAACAAGAAATAGATTTGAAAGAGACTAAACCATCAAATTCCTCCCTCAACGCAAATAAGAGGGTCAACTCCACCCTAGAGCATTTCGTGTCACCTCGAAGGGCTTAAAACTCACATTCACCCTTGAGAGAAAACATTTCTTTTCCTCTTGTAATAAGAGTATCAAAATGGTATCCTTAAGAGGGACGTAACTGTAAATGAAATTGGCTTCTTTATAGTGGAATAAAAGTGTTTTTTTCTTCTTCTCATTTGTTTTCAATTTCACATGTGCATACTTTATTTCTCTTAATTCATTTTATGTAATAGGAAGCATAGGTGTGAGGCCGTTTTGGTGGTCACATAAAGGACTTGAGGTATATCAGAAGGAAACAAACACTACTCAGTAGAAGGCAGAAATGAGAGTAGATACCTCGAAGGTAGAGTCCAAGAAAAAGAAATGTTACAAGTTCATGATGGGGAAAGGTCCAAATAAGAGTGATGCACCGAGAAACATGGAGGGACCACAAGAGCAGAGAACTTTTGTTGAACAGGTCACTGCAATGGAGATCCAAAAATATTAGGAAGAAAAAGTGGTGGAAGAACAACAAGTGGACATTGTGGAACCAAAAATAGCTCAAGAAATGACAAAGGAATAATATGTGGGGCTTAAAAAACAAAAATAAGCACAAGAATATATTGAGCAACAACAATATCAATAGGTGATTGTGAATATACCAAAGATTGTAAATATACTGAAGGATGTGGATATAGAGAAGATTGAAGAATAGGCTCCACCAAGAGAAAAGATAAATTTAGAGAGAGCACTGCAAGAGCTTAGGATAAGCTCTGGCCACCATGCAAAATAAGAAGGTGAGAAAAATCCTACATAAGAGGAACTATAGAGGATACAGATGAGTTATCTTCTAGAAGTATCAAAATTCAATAAGATCGAGACCAAGGAGGATGCACAAGGAGTGGAAGACAAGGTGGACCACTTCTTATCTTAGTTAAGCCATGTGATAAGCAGTTCCAGATTATAGTTTTGTGTTGGTCATGTAGGAGAATTGAAGTTGTGGGAAGAGTAGGTGTCTCTCAATTTGGATAATATAACGAAGTGGGTGAATAGTACAAAGCATATAAATAAAATCATAGAGATTCACGCACAACATCCATGGAGGTTACCTAGGGAAGAGATAAAAACGATGTTGGGTAGAGAATATTGTCTAGTAGAGGTGGTCACAAATTATAGGAAATATCCAAGGATGCACTTGGATAAAGCCAATTATTTGACCTGTCCCATGAACATGATAAAGTTAGAATATAAGAGAGTTACTACAGGATTGGCTATCACCTTGAGGAAGTTCAATTTTCTAACACATTGGATAGAGTTGTTGAGCATTGGGTTGGAGCAAATGTATCAACTCAAGGAGACTCAGAAGGAGGAGACATAAGCCATTTGAAGGAAATTCATCGCAATAGAATACAAACTACAAAAAAGTAGAGCTATGGCAGGAGAGAAGATAAGAAAGCTAGAAGAATATTTGTCGAGTTTAAAAGCTAAGTCTAAATCCAACCTTAACACACTTGAAGAGGAGAAATGACAAATCTCACAGACAATAGAGGATAGGATTAAGGAGTTGGAGGCACAACTCAAAGCTAATGAGGATTAGATAACAACCCAATTGAATGAGAAGAGTGATAAAATGGTGGCACAAGCTAAGTATATAGAAGAGTTGACAATGGATAATAAGAGGCTCAACGATATGGTCTAGGAAAAACAATTACAATTGAAGACCAAGGAAGAGACTATTTGTGGTATGGAGGCTGAAATTTATCACCACCTGAATACCATCATAGATAATAATGAACAGCTTCAGGTAGTAGCTTGATCAAAAGCTCACTCATAGGAGATTTTGAAGAAGAGTGCCTTGGACCATGAAATGAAGATGATGTAATTCTTTAATACTACCGAGGAAAAGGTAAACTTCCATGAGGCAAAAGTAGTAGAGATGGGAAGTTACGTAGCCAAGTTGAGGAATGAGTGATAAATGTATAAGTCATAAGTGAAGGACTTAGTGGCAATGGTGGCGAAATATGAGACTCAGTGGAAGTAGCATCAGATAGAGTCGACGAGGACACCAACCAAAGTAAATAGGAGGGCAAATGTAGGCAATAAATCCTCCTCCCATAAGAAGAGAAGTTATCAAATGGATTTGCTTAGTTTTGATAGTTTTGACAATTTTGGCAATTTTACCAAGTTGTGTAAATTATACAATGAGGGGAAAACCATACAAGGCAGTGGTAAATCATACAGGGTGTGATGGGTAGTCATTATACCATCATTAAATCTCAAAGATCTTATCAATCCGGGGTGGTGTCCAAGGTTATCTACGATAGAAAGTTCAAGCAAGGTTGTAGTTCAGTTCATTTGGAAGCAAGCAGGTCTTATTGGTGGAATTGATTGTGTGGGGGTTTTGTGTCACTTCTACCCCTAAATTGCATAAATTTAACTTTAATCTATTTGCAAGAATGAAAAACTAATTGTTGTCTACAGAAATAAAGTCCTAATTACAATTGCTAAATTGAGACTTAATTGATTTGCAGAAGGAAAATCCTAATTACAGTTGCTAAATGAGAAACCTATTTACTTTTGCAATGATGAGATAAAACAAGTAATCAACTTCTGTCAATACTCTGAAATAGAAGGTCGTCAATCTTCTGTGTAGTGTTTGACAGCAAAAACAAGAATGCAGGAAATTATAGAAAACTTGTAAATTGTTGGAAATGTAAATTGCAGGGAATTGGAAAATTACTGAAAAAATAAAGAAACTGATTATATCTATTGTTGATTACATCACAAATGTAAAATAGATGGATAAAAACTAAAACAAAAATCAAATACCACAAAATGTTGAAATTGACAAGTTCCACTACTTATTCTGCTGCAGCAAAATCAGGACTGAAAACCTATCTGTTAGTCCTTCTCCTAGATTTGAAAGTGGCTGGCCTCCTTTTCCAGAAGAAGGTATAATTTCTTCTCTAAGTCTTACTCACACTCAGACATAACAAAATAAATGAAATGAAAACTACACTTTTATTGCTTCAAAAACATAATTACAATTCTGCTAAAATCTATTACAGATCTACAATCTATTACAGGTCTATTATCTCTAATATGTCTAATCTCTAATCTAATATTTCTAATATCTAATATATCTCAATCTGGACGGGAGCCATCTTTTATAGATGCCTAAAATCTAATTATAAACATAAAATATGTTGTTCCTAATATCTTGCAAAATTTCTTGGGTTTATCCTAGAATAGGATCAACCTGATATTTTCCATAAATGGTGGCTTTGGATGACAAAGTTAGATGGGAGATATTTCCCTTAACTTTCTCAACCTTCTTATCCCATTTTTCATCACCAAAAGTCAGTCAACAAGTCAAAAAGTACATTCTATTTTCATTCCAAAGATAAGTGGCTCATTTCGAAGATACTGCAATTCTCATTCTGAAGATCCGCTCATTTCGAAGATACTGCAATTCTCATTTCGAAGATCCGCTCATTTCGAAGATACTGCAATTCTCATTTCAAAGATCCACTCATTTTGAAGATACTGCAATTCTTATTTCGAAGATCTGCTCATTCTGAAGACACTGTGTTTTCTCATTCCGAAGATATTTGTTCATTCCAAAGACACTGTGTTCATTCCGAAGATCTTTAGAATGACCAACTGTGTTGACTCCAAATGGTTTTGGCTGCATTTATTAGGTGTATTAGACCTCAGGATCAGATTGCAATAGTCTTCATTCTTCCTTGGATGTGAATTCCATGCCTTGCCATTCATTGGTAGCTTGCTGGAATTTATATGGAAAAACCAGTTTTTGCTGCATAGTAATAAGTCTTTGTACTATTTGCTGAATTTAGAGAAACTAATGCTTAATGATCATCAAAATAAGACTACTGAAATGTTGTTGTCAACCTAAGCATGAAAATATAACATAAAACTATACAAGAACTGTTAAAAATCAGAATATAATGTCCTTAATACTTCAATCATGCAAACAGTTAATACACAGCATATTAAATCAACTTAACTAGCATATAAGATAATTCACAAGAGTTTTAGGCGTAGAGTTTTAACTATTTAAAACATGCTATAAATGAGGCTTATTCAGGCCTCATCATTTCCCCCCAACTTATATTAATGCATGCCCTCATGCATTGCAGTGGGCTATGGAGTCACAGATGTCCATACTCATATTCCATGTTTCATAGAACAATTTAGTGCCTATGTAATTTCTCATGAAGGTTTCTTAGTCATTATTCAAACTGATCATCTGGTTGGGAATCCTCTTCAAAATAGGAGGAAACCAGAGTAATGATGGTTGGAGGCCTGAATTTGAGACCTACCCAATAATGTTGCATAAAGGTATTTCTCTGGATTGAGAAGGCAATGCCTTAGAATGGAAGGGCACTGCTTCAAAGTGGAGGGGAACTACTTCAGAATGAGAACCTGTGTCTTCATCTTCCCTAGATAATCCAAGCAGTAACTGAACCAAATCCTCCTCTTTATCTGATGTAATCAACATGTGACAGCCTACTTTTTAGTTTCTCCACTTTTTGCTATAATTCTCTAATTTTCTTTTCATGTTTTTCAATAACATATTTTCTTTCCTCAATCCATCTCATTTGTATTTTTATAACACTCTTGGCTGCTGTCAGTTGTTTTGTGATGTCCACCTCCTCTTCTTTGTTTGACTCAGAACCTAATACTGACAAATCAACTGCAGTTTGCTGCTCAACAATGATCTCATCCTCTACTTCATACCCCTACTCCTATACAGGAGGTTCCATGAAATTATATATGCTTACATCCAAATTCTCAGTGGCTTGTTGCACTTCTATGACATCAGGGCTATCCTGTTTGGTCTTCTCTTCAATCATTTGTTCTTTTATCTCTTTTTGTTGGAGTCTTGTAGACCTCCTAGTCCTTAATGTATATTTTCTCTTCTTGCCCTATTTTCTTGTGGTAACAAGGGCTGTAGGGATAGCTTCAGGCTCTTCACTGGGAACTTCACTCTCCTATTTTGACAGATAAATAACATCTTTAGAAAAATGAACCCTCTTCTATTTTTTTTTTTTGTTAGTTTTAGACCCTCTTTTCTTAGTCTGTGAGTTTGATGGTTCTGTTGCTGTTGCTGGGTGCATTTTTTTTTTTTTTGCAATAGCCTCTGTAGTAGTTCCTATTTCTTCTTCTACAACAGCCTCTGCAGCAACTATTTCTTCTTCTCGCAATGCCTCTGCGATAGTTGTTTCTTCTTCTGCAACAACATCTACAGCATCTATTAGGTCACTGATTTCTGGTTGCTACAGGGTTTGCTCTTGTTCTTCTTTAGAAAGAATAATTTTTTTTTTTGTAATCATTAGCAAATATGTCTTCAAAAATAAAATATGGCACATTTCCTTATTCTATGCTCTGAACTCCTGGCCATCAATCATTGGACATCCTTGCCATCAAATTTTCTTTACTATTTTTAGCTCCTCCATTCTGCATGCAAATTTTCCCACATGAGTGGTTATTAGCAATGAATGGTGGTGGCATGTTTGTTGGTTATTTTCCTTGTGATTCTTGTACTTCCTTGATGGGTGCAAAAGATGAGATGAATCTAACCACAAGCCAGCTGACCTGTGTCAATAATCACATGGAGTAAAAACAATTCTACTGACTATGTCTTTTTCTCCCTCCTTGGATGCCACGTGGAAATAGACTGTTAAATCTTCATTCCGAAGATTATGTTTCATTCCGAAGACTAAGATGGGCATTTAATTTGAAGATAACCTCATTCCGAAGATAAACCTTCATTCTGAAGACACACCTTCATTCCGAAGACAAACCTTCATTCCGAAGATACCACGGTTATTTGAAGATACAACAGTCATTCTGAAGACAGTAGAAACCAACATTTTTCTCTTTCTCCAAGCATGTTTTGTTTATGCCAACTCTTATGAACACTTTTATACTAATGGTTAATTGTCATATACTATATATCAAATATTTACAATGAGAAAAGTGCAAGAAACATATATACCTGGTTAAAACAAGTTAATGCAAGTTTTGAAAGATGATTGCTTCTGTTGATATTCTGTTGAGGCTTCCTGCAACACTTCAAAAACAAGTGCAGTTGGTGAATTTGTACAATGATGACTCAGAACTTTCAAGGTTATGCATGCCAGAAAACTGGTTTTCATGCATACCAACTCAATAGCACCTTAGAAAAAGGTTTTCATTGCTGAGCTATTCATTTTCTCTCTCCTTTTTTTTTTTCTTTAACCTCTCCTTTTCTCTCTTTTTTTCTGTGTCTTTTTTATTCTTATTATGCCCATGAAGGAATTCATGACTTCCCTAAAATCATGCCCATGAAGGAATTCACAACCAGAATTTATTCATCTTTTTGTTTTCTATTTTTTTCTAATTTTTTTTCTTTTTATTTTTAAGATTCAAAGATATGATCATTTGGAATCTTCATCAGAAGAAGAAGCCTCTTCTATCAAATGTAACTGTGTGAAATACCGAGCAAATTCCACCTTTGTTAGTGGTTTATGGTACAATTGTAAAAGATGTCCATTCACCACTAATATCCTCCTTACATCATCAACTAAAGAAAGTTGAACAACTTCATTCTCAAACTCCCCTGGTTCATCCTTGCTGCTCTTAATGTGATCATCATGCCACATTTTCCATTTTTGTTGAGTGAACTCTATTTGGTGAAGTGCTTCCAACCAAAGTTCATCAAATGCATTCAACTACAAAATTTGTTTTTTCTATACCTGCAACAACTCAATGCCAACTGCTAAAGATGCATAAAATGTTAGTAAAGCATTAGGATGTTGCACCAATATATCAAACAAATTTGCTCCCTGGTTTTTAGTCAACCAACTATTGTTGTTCAAAGGTTGTTTTGGTTGTGTTTCGGCTTTGTTTTGTACTAGGCTTATTTGAATTGGTTCTTGGAGAAACATTTTTATTTACACCAATGGAGGCCAAAACTAAAGTATTCTTTTCATTTTCCTTATGTGTTCTAAGAAACTGCGGGCTTTTCGTACAATCATACTTAGGTGTAATAAGTTTACCTGAAAGCAAGTTAACTAATTTTCCACCTTTTTGTATGGTTTTAGGATATACTTTCTTCTTTTTTCTTGGTTTTCTAAAACACATTTCTTGAACAATCCTATTAATTATTGGTACAACTTGAGGTAAAGGGATTGTAATAGTTAAATTTTCTAATTCCTTTATCAAATATGATTGTAAAGATGTTGTTTTTGATATCTCAGACTGTTCAAAATATGATACTTTATTTGATGAGGTATCTTGTTCTTCTTGATGTTGTTTTAGTGTGGATTTGTTTTCATGTTCATTCTTTTTAACTTCACTTTCTACACTGATAAGTGGAATAGGTTCAAGAAGTGGTTCACCTGAACACAACTGAGTTTTAACATAGTCACTAACATTTATTAGGGTTGTAGTTTCTGATTCAACCACAGAGACAGGGGTTACCTATTTAACATGATTTGTACTGACCACAGGTTGAGTTGAAAATAGAGGTTGTTTCAATTTTTGTTGTTGTTGTCCACGATTGAAATTATGGATATAATTAGGCAACAAATTTGATTTTTGTTTTTGACAATGTCGCTGCCCTTTGTACTGATTTTGATGTTGTACCCATTGATATCCTTGTAATTTTGGTTGCAACCATGGTGGATGTTGTTGATTCCATTGTTGTTGCATCCATCCATGTTGAGACCATGCTTGGGAGTATGCCCATGGTGGTTGACTCCAACATTGTTGAAGTGGACCTGAAGTAGACCATGGCATATACCAAGGATTATTTCCCCAATGTGCAAGAAATTGAGAAGCATTCTGATATGGAAATTTATGAAAATTATTCCCTTGTCCTTGTCCTAAAAAATTGGTTTTTTTCATAGGTTGAGACTATTTTTCAAAGACACTTTTAAGTTCTAGCAATAAACTACACTGATCTGTGGGGTGTCCTAATTGACAAATGCTACATGTAGCAGGTATAAATATTTTTTTCAAAGGACAATCATGAAGAGAGTGTTGCTTTTTACATTCCAAACAATAGATGGCTGAAGATTCAGTAGATTCATTTTTTTCATCTAATGTTCTATCATGTACTAAAATATCAGCCTCTTTCATGCATTCTTTCAAATCATGTTTTTCATTACCAATTCTGTGTTTTCTATGCCTTGAATGAGAGTAATTTTTACAAAGTTTAATAATTTCCTTAAATTTAAGTGTATTTGCATCTCCTCTTCCCAAGATATCCAATGCATCCCTAGATTCATCTTGTAGTCCCCTTAAGAATAAGACTTTGCAAATTTCAGGTTCAACACTTCCACATCTCTTATGAACAAAAGAAAATTTGTCTATATAATCTTCTAAGATTTCATTTTCCTCTTGTTTCATTGTAAGAATTTCATCATTTTGATTCTTGACTTGACAATATTCTTGGTATCTCTCCAAGAATATGTTTTCCATATCATCCCAAGTTCTAATTGAGTCAGGTGCTAAGGTAATAAACCATCGTAGAGCTAACTCTTTAAGAGTGGAAGGAAATAGTTTGAGCTTTTGATTGTCATTAGTGTAATCATGAGCTTGACATACAATTTTAAACTCAAACAAAAACATATCAAGATCTTCGGATGTAATTCCCTTGAAAGTTGGTAATGCTGCAGGTGAAATGACCTTCATGGGAGCATTTTGATTAAGATCTAGTTGGATGGGATTTTGAAAATTTCTAGCAGGTGCACTAGTTGCACTAGGGTGGAGCACATTGTTGGCTCTACCTTGATTCTCTTGTGAGCCTTCCATTGTAGGTTCCCAAAAACAATTGTAAATCTTGTCAAATTTTCTTGATTGTATGGATTTGTCAAGAGAAAATGGTGTTGAACTACTTAATTTTCCTCCTTGTAATGATTTCTCAAAGGATCTTGCAAGGTCTTTGGAAGTGGATGATTGGGATTCTTTGAAAATTCCAACATTTTTGGAAATAAAAAATTTAGACATTTTGGACATAATTTCAACCTCTTGTGAAATTTTTCTTCTTGTGGTTTCTTGCTTATTTCCTAAATGGACTGAAATACAATTTACCAATAACAATTACTTATACCAGTCATTACATTCAAATTTTACTCTAAAATTCACAACTTAGCATATTTAATAATTATTGGACTGCTTTTCACCTTCTAACAACACCGTGTTCCCCGATAATGGTGCCAAAATGATGGGTAGTCGTTATACCATCATTAAATCTCAAAGATCTTATCAATCCGGGGTGGTGTCCAAGGTTGTCTACGATAGAAAGTTCAAGCAGGGTTGTAGTTCAATTCATTTGGAAGCAGCAGGGTCTTATTGGTGGAATTGATTATGTGGGGGTCTTGTGTCACTTCTACCCCTAAATTGCATAAATTTAACTTTAATCTATTTGCAAGAATGAAAAACTAATTGTTGTCTGCAGAAATAAAGTCTTAATTACAATTGCTAAATTGAGACTTAATTGATTTGCAGAAGGAAAATCCTAATTACAGTTGCTAAATGAGAAACCTATTTACTTTTGCAATGATGAGATAAAAAAAGTAATCAACTTCTGTCAATACTATGAAACATAAGGTCGTCAATCTTATGTGCAGTGTTTGACAGCAAAAACAAGAATGTAGGAAATTATAGAAAACTTGTAAATTGCTGGAAATGTAAATTGCAGGGAATTGAAAAATTACTGAAAAATAAAGAAACTGATTATATCTATTGTTGATTACATCACAAATGTAAAATAGATGGATAAAAACTAAAACAGAAATCAAATACCACAAAATGTTGAAATTGACAAGTTCCACTACTTATTCTGCTGCAGCAAAATCAGGACTAAAAACCTGTCTGTTAGTCCTTCTCCTAGATTTGAAAGTGGTCGGCCTCCTTTTCTAGAAGAAGGTATAATTTCTTCTCTAAGTATTGTTTAAACGGGGCTAAGGTTATTTCTTCTCTATCTTACTCACACTCAGAAATAACAAAATAAATGAAATGAAAATTGCACTTTTATTGCTTCAGAAACATAATTACAATTCTGCTGAAATCTGTTACAGATCTGCAATCTGTTACAGGTCTATTATCTCTAATATGTCTAATCTCTAATCTAATATTTCTAATATCTAATATATCTCAATCTGGACGGGAGCCATCTTTTATAGATGCCTAAAATCTAATTATAAACAAAAAATATGTTGTTCCTAATATCCTGCAGAATTTCCTAGGTTTATCCTAGAATAGGATCAATCTGATCTTTTCCATAAATGGTGGCTTTGGACGACAAAGTTAGATGGGAGATATTTCCCTTAACTTTCTCAACCTTCTTATCCCCTTTTTCACTGCCAAAAGTCATTCAAAAAGTCAAAAAGTACATTCTGTTTTCATTCCGAAGATAAGTGGCTCATTTCGAAGATACTGCAATTCTCATTTCGAAGATCCGCTCATTTTAAAGATACTGCAATTCTCATTCCGAAGATCCACTCATTCTAAATATACTATAATTCTCATTCCGAAGATCCGCTCATTTCAAAGATACTGCAATTTTCATTCCGAAGATTTGCTCATTCCGAAGACACTGTGTTTTCTCATTTCGAAGATATTTGTTCATTCCGAAGACATTGTGTTCATTTCGAAGACACTGTGTTCATTCCAAAGATCTTTAGAATGACCAACTATGTTGACTCCAAATGGTTTTGGCTGCATTTCTCAGGTGTATTAGACCTCGGGATCAGATTGCAATAGTCTTCATTCTTCCTTGGATGTGAATTCCATGCCTTGCCATTCATTGGTAGCTTGCTGGAATTTATATGGAAAAACCATTTTTCTGCTGCACAGTAATAAGTCTTTGTACTATTTGCTGAATTTAGAGAAACTAATGCTTAATGATCATCAAAATAAGACTACTAAAATGTCTGTCGTCAACCTAAGCATGAAAATATAACATAAAACTATACAAGAATCGTTAAAAATCAGAATATAATGTCCTTAATACTGCAATCATGCAAATAGTTAATACAGAGCATATTAAATCAACTTAACTAGCATATAAGATAATTCACAAGAGTTTTAGGCAGTTTTAACTATTTAAAACATTCTATAAATGAGGCTTATTTAGGCCTCATCAGGGTGCACTGAAATGCATCCAAATGCATGGGAAATGTAATTTCAGGGTGAAATAATTCATAGATTTTCCAATTAAGGTGTTAGACTTAGTAAAATTCTAAATTAATGCATTCCATTGTGCATGGGTAGTTGTAAATAACTAATTTCCTTAGGAACTACTTTGGAACAACTTGGGCAATGTTATATAAGGCCCCATTTTCAAATTTGTATGCATGGTGGAATTGCTAAGTATTTACTGGTTAGAATCTAAGAGATAGATTATTGTTTCTAAGTTATTGCAAATATAGTGATAAATTATCCATACTGTAATTGAATCTATGACAAAATAATACATAAATGAGCATAATGATGTTTATGGATGACTGTGTATGATCCTAGGATTATTGATGATGAATTATGGATGAATCTTGTTGATATGTGTTTTCTATTGAATATTTTAGGTTATTTTTATGTAATGTTGCAACTTACTGGCATGAATATGACACTGGTGAAACCTGAGGAATGATCTATGAGCATGGAATCATTAAGGAAGACATTATGAAACCTTTTGTATAATTTTTGGACGTAGTCAGTTGAATGGAATCTCTCACAAGCCCCATTAGGATGTTTTGCATGTTATGGAGAATGGATTAATTGACATATTAAATCCTTATAAAACTGATGAGAGAGACATTGGACCATTAGATAATATTATTTTTCACCTGACTACATATTAATTTCATATAAATTATACACCAAAGTTCGTACAAATTGTATAAGGAATACTAACCCAATTTGGCAAAACAAGTGATTGAGAGAAACTTACCCGATTTGGCAATTTTTGGAAATCGACTTGAACGGTTACAAAACTAGGTGTAGACACCAAAACAGCACCATTTCGATTAAGTGATTACAAACATTGATCACATTGATATCACAGCTTTTAGGGCAGCCCTTAGAGGTCAAATAGTGGTCTTAACCACTCGCACAGCAGTTCGGAAGATCGGAAAATGAGCAGAGCAAAGTCGGTCGTTCTAGAGCAAACTTCAAACTTCTTAGCCTTCTTCAAAACCTTCTTTAAGCCAAGCCTTTTGTCAAAAACCAAGTGGGCCCAAAGTGTCGCGATATCGCGACACTTTGGGCCCCGACCCCAAGCGGGCCCAAAGTGTCGCGATATCGCGACACTTTGGGCCCCGACCCCCAGCGGGCCCAAAGTGTCGCGATATCGCGACACTTTGGGCCCCGACCCCAAGCGGGCCCAAAGTGTCGCGATATCGCGACACTTTGGGCCCCCACCCAAGCGGGCCCAAAGTGTCGCGATATCGCGACACTTTGGGCCCCGACCCAAGCGGGCCCAAAGTGTCGCGATATCGCGACACTTTGGGCCCCGACTCAAGCGGGCCCAAAGTGTCGCGATATCGCGACACTTTGGGCCCCCACCCCAAGCGGGCCCAAAGCGTCGCGATATCGCGACACTTTGGGCCCCGACCCAAAGCGGCCCAAAGCGTCGCGATATCGCGACACTTTGGGCCCCGACCCAAAGCCGGCCCAAAGCGTCGCGATATCGCGACACTTTGGGCCCCGAGCCAAAGCCGGCCCAAAGCGTCGCGATATCGCGACACTTTGGGCCCCGAGCCGACACGTCACCAGTCAAAAGCATGCAGTCAACTATCTAAGGAACGACCGCCACGTGGCACCCTCTACGTGTCCCTTCTCGAAGAAAACCCCGCGGGTCTGTAGAACGGCGGATTCAACGGCGAACATTAATGAGACGAGCGGTTTTAAAAATATATCCGATCCGAGGCCACGCCTCATAACTGCGATCTGTCAGTGCGAGCCATGTCCCATAATGGCCCGATAAGGATCAAATCTGAGCGGCCCTTACGGATTTAGGGTTTCGAACATTAATGTTCCCAGAGGCCGAACCCTCTATAAATAGAACCGGCTCGATACGTAAAGGGGACGAAGTATTTTTCTAGAAACGTAACGAAGTGCTGTTAAACTGAATATCCGACTGTATTCATCTGAACTTGCATTTCCGGCATTGGATTACCATAATCCATCAATTTGCCGACAACACATTATCCTGGACTTTGAGCCAATTCCTAGTGGATTGGCGCCGAAGTCGGATTTTTACAGGGCGGCCCGCTTGGGCATCCCACATATGTTCGTAGTGCTAATTCAATTTATGCTGTTTCGAATGGATTAAAGTCGTTTACGTTTCGTATATGCTGTTTTCAAACGTATTAAAGCAACAGTTCATGTTTTTATAATGTATGCTGTCTTCGAATGCGTTAAATAACAGTTTACGTCTTATATTTGCGAATACATGTTGTTTCGAATGCCTGTTGTTCTCTGTTCTTTATAAAAGTAGCAGGTTACGTAGAGTTATTTAACGTATGCATTTAATCAAATGTTTGCATACATTATTCATTGTTTCACAAAGACAAACGTTCCGACTTCTTGCTGCAAGTGCTATTAACCGTTTACTGTTTCTTTTACAAAGAAGGACAGCAGCAAGGGAACTCATCATCATTAAACATCAAGCGGCGGCAACACTACAGCCCGCCCATTTATCATGTGGGCATGCGGAAAGAGATCACCGTTCATCCGTTGTAACTCAAAAAATCACGACATTTATTGTAACCGAGCTGGAATTAAGTAATAAAAAGGCGTGTGCTCTTACCCTTTTAATTTAATTCTATCCGTGTTATTACATGCATTAAACTAGTTCTATTTTTATTGCATCTCGGTGTTTTAGGGGCAAATAAAGATGACTTGTTTATTGTGCTTAACAGGTACTTCTTTTTAACCGGAGGTCAGAAACAGCAATTTCGGGCAGAAAGGAGGTAACGATTCTAGCCGTCCATATCATTTTCTGTTGCGAAGTTTCGGGTCATTTCGTTTACTGACATTTTTAATTTCTTTTAATTATTACCGTAAGGTAGAGAAATTTTTTTTAAAAAATTTTCTTGCTTTATTTAATTATGTAGTTATCTGCGTAATTATTCATTTAATAATTAAATCTTTTTAATTATTAAAATAAGGTAGAAAAATTTTTCTTAAAGATTTTTCTTGCTTTATTTAATTATGTCGTTATCTGCGTAATTAAAAAAAAAAAAATTTTAAAAGGTAGAAAATTTCTTTGCAATTTTTACTTGCTGTTTTCAGTTAGTATTATCTGTCTGGCATAGGGAAAGATTTCTTTTTCAGTTTCCTGTTTCAAATTTGCAAAGTAAAATGAATCCCACACACCACGTGGTACTTTAAACCAAGGCGTTGGTCGTAAAACCCCAACCCTTGAGCAAGACCAAAGGTGGATTCCATTATCACTTTGGCTTGAGATATTGCATCCATTACCTCGATCGCGATCGTTGCTAGACGTAAATCCCGACGAAAGCAGACCGAGTGTTGCTGGGGTGATTCCCATGCACGCGAGGATAAGTCTTCTATGGTAGGTGTCATAAACAGAAGCGATTCCCCTTCCGTACCGCCTATGTTCCACGTACCATCCGCTCTCACGTACCTATAGTCTCCCTCACGTAAGGGCGGGTATATAGAGAGGTTGGTATATCGGTCCGGCAATGGTATATTGAAGGGGCGACCATTTATGGGAGTCATATGAGCCAACATTATGCATTTAAACGTTCTTCCAAAATTGCAAAAACAAAACAAAACATCAAAATGCACTAAACCACTTTAGGACACACTATCAATCCTTAAAAGAGATAATCACGGTTTTGCGTATGTGTGTGTTCATTTCTGCTTGGTGTGCACAAAAAGACAAATCATCATAAATGAGATAAAATCTGCTTAGATAGTAGCGACACATCACAATGGTGTACACTCGTAGCCAAGCCCAATCAAGGGCAGACGCTATGGAAGGTACACAAAGAGAGGGCGCTAGTCGCCTTCGCTTTAGCCCTGAGGACCTAGCCAAACCATCTTGGCAGTCTGGCCTACAACAAAGTCCACATCAGGCCACTTCAAGAAGGAACTATTGGGAACCTCCTCATTGGAATACACCCGTTCAACGCACCCCCTTTCGGGAAGATGGTTCACATGCAGATCTCAATATAAGTAGACAACTGCCTCTTGAGGCTAGGTTTGAATGGCCACAACGCGATGAAGCGCTAGAGAGGCATACTGTCCATTTGGAGGGGCAACGTGGATATGGCGTCCCTTATTTACCTCCCATCAGAACAGAAAAACAACATCCAGAGCGCAGGGCTCTTTACACAGGGCTAGCTAACTCCGCCCGCCTCTCTCACACCCATAAAATGGAGTACGAGGAAGATCATCACATTCCTCGAGAACAACAAACAGCGTGGGAACCTTGTGTTTCTGCACCTGCCAGATATCATAATCACACATCGAGGCCATAACCTCAAACAAATGTCGCTTACCCCGACAAAGGGAAGCAACCCATTGAAATTCTCGACCATCAAGATCGAGGCAAACACATGGGCAAAACATTCAAGCCTCCTCAACAAAAGAGGGCAGACCCAGTTGACCCGACAGTCGCCAGACATGCCGCTCGTCAAGCCCAGATCATGCGGCTTAAACAAAGTCATCAGGAAATAGAGTATCGATACCGCTTGGATAGAGAGCGCATGCAACGCGAAGCGGATGAGTTACGCTATGAAATACCTGAGAGGGGGCCAACCCCTCGCATCCAAAGAGCACAACAGTATGAGAGGCACAACCCATTGGGGCAGGACAGGTCTCCGCGACCTCGTCAAGCTTTGCCTCCGAGACCTTATAGACCCGAAAGGGAGGCCACTCCCCGAAACAATGATGGGTACCCTCAGCGGGGACTCGATCAAGGTTATAGGGCTCGCCTAGAGACTCCTCAAGAGTTTTATGAGGAGTATGAACCAGAAATAGAATGGGTCGACACGCCCCATCAAGGCGGGAGGGCTGCCAATCGGCCACCTCCCCATAGGCCTCCAGTCTCCCTTGACCCACAACGGGAGCAAACCAAAGAAGAAGAAATAAAATCTTCCGATGCATACAAAGCGCTATTAGAGCGTTTGGAGTCTGTGGAGATAAAAGCTTCTGGGCATCAAAAGCCCACACTACGTCAACTCCGCAGTCATCCGGTGCATCCCTCAGTACCCATACCTCTTTACCCTGAACATTTCAAGTTGCCACAATTGGCAGTCTTTAAAGGGGAGGAGGACGCACAAGAACATGTCACGAGGTTCCTGAGTCAATGCTTCGGCATCCAAGACAATGATGCATTATTGCTTAGAACTTTCATAACCACATTCGCGGGCCCCGCCTCGGATTGGTTTACACAATTGCCCAAACACAGTATCAACAACTTAGATCAACTAGTGGATGCATTTCTTGAACGCTTTGCTTTCAACACAAGGAAGAAGGCATCACTAAGTGATTTGGCCAGCCTCAAGCAAGATGAGGAGGAAACAATAGCAACATACGGGAACCGATGGAGGGCTTTGCTTTCCAGGCTACCGTACCGTCCCCCTATGTCTGATCTCACTCAGATGTTCGCACGGAGTTGCTTAAAATCAATCTCTGGGCTATTGCTGCTACAGCAATACGACAGCTTAGAAGAAGCCTTGGCGCAAGCCAGAGTCATAGAAGAGATTAAAATAGGCGAAGGCGCAATTGCCAAGCCTAAGAAGAAAGAGTGGAATAAAACCACTAAGACTGGGAATACGCAATCACAACCCGCAGTGGTTAATCAAGTTGCAATCAATGTTCCCAAGCCAATGCAAGACACGCAGCCTCAAAATGCCAATTACCGTGCAAAGGCTCTCCTAGTTATGAGAAAGATAACAAGAAACAGGAGCAGAATCAGCAGCGTCGCCCTAAGCGACAATTCACCCCCTACACGGAGTCTAGGGACTCCTTATTTGACCGCTTGTCAACGGCAAATTTAGTAACCCTTCCAGAGATCCCGACTATAGACCCTAACGCTCCTAAACCTAAGGGATATAGAGAGGAACTATACCGTAGATTTCATAGGCGAAGGGGACACGATTTGAATGGATGTTGGAAGTTCAAAGGTCTAATCCAAGATTTAATCGAAAATAAAACGTTGGCCGTGGACAACCCCATAGCGCCAAACAACCAACAAATGGGGGTATTCAAAGACCCCTTGCCTGCTCACGAGACACAGGCAAAACCTCTCCAAGTTAATGAAGTACGCCAGAATCTTCCCATGCAAGGATTTGTGGGAATGATTAGCATAGTGACGCGGAATAAAAAATACTCAGCAGTTGCCCCCGCGGCAGCCACAAAGGAAGTTCCGACAACGTCACAGCCTCAACAACACCCTATACAATCACCTCCGCCTAGACCAGAAATCACGATACGGTCCAAACTCACGCAGAGTTTGCGGACCACATCGGCTAGGCTGTCCATTTACGAGCTTATTCAACAATCAACACCTCATAGAGAAGCTCTTATGGACATTTTAAAAACCATCGAATTACAGCCCCAAGAAGCAAATTCTTTCAACAACTTCGTGGGACACGTAAAACGATGTACTGAGCCGGTCATCACCTTTAGAGAGGATGAAGTCAAAGCAATATCGAATGACGCGGCTGATCCACCCCTACATGTTGTTGCGCGGATCAACGGGATCCCGTATAAGAGAGTGTTGGTAGATACTGGCTCGTCCAGTAATATTATTACCACTGCAGCCCCGAAACATTTGAAGCCGCCAGCCTCTCATATCACAGCCTCCACGTACACACTACGAGCCTTCAATGATGCAATATGCTCGACAGTCGGCACGGTTGTTCTACCTGTCCAGGTAGGACAAAAGACAACACCAACATTGTGCCATGTGTTGGAAGGCGAGATGGCCTACAATATACTGCTAGGGCGGCCTTGGATTCGGGACATGAAATGTGTCCCTTCCATCGCTCACCAGTGCTTAAAGTATGCTTTTGAAGGTGAAATACACGTAGTCCCAATGGACCTGGAACCCTTCAAGTATTGCAATGCGGTACAACTAATGCCTCAATCGACCCTCCCTTCAACGCATTTGGATTTCCAATTAAATCCATCTAAACAGGGTCCAATACCGCAAGCACCACTGATGACCGAATCACCAAAACCCCAGCCAGGTGAGACTTCATCATCTGCTCCTTCATCATCAACGCCACCCGTCATGGCTACAGAAGGACAAGGGAAAACAAATCATGGAAGAGGCTCAGCCCTTAGAAGAGGGGTTGCCCACAATATCAACGGTATCAACAGAGGAAATATCCAGCACAACGGAAGCTGAGACCCCAAACCTACCAAACATGGAATGGACTCAGGAAGGACTCCCGTTCCCTCCCTCCGAAGCATCAACAATCACTGTTAAAATGGCTAGTACAGGCCTGGGGGAGTACATAGTGCAGAATGTTGTGGCAACGCCCGCATTAGAGTCAGTCCAGGATATGGGAAGACCTCGCCTTCCCATAGGAACAGTTGTTCCCCTAGGTCACCCACCCAACCAGACAAATTTTGTGTATGGGGGCCTTGATCATGGTCTTGAACCATGTCAGCAAAAGGAAGCAGACGAAGAACCTTTTGTTGAAAACATCAATTATATGTCAAACCCACAATTTGCCCTCAAATATCTCGGCCAATGCCATTGGCATGGATACGGGCTAGGCCGATATGAGCAAGGGATGCGTCTCCCTTGCCAACCAAGATATCAGATGCCATATGACAAGTCCGATATAGGGTTCAACCACCCCCCGCCCTTGGACATCTTGGTTGAAAATATGCAAGACCTAGAAATAGGCAACAAGGGGGGATTGGCACTAGATCTCTATGCCAACCCAAAAATAGAATTTACATTGGGAGATTACCTCCCATGGTCACCAAACACCCTTGGTAACAGCAGTAATCCCTCTCCTTTGCCAGAGAGAGGCGAAAGTTCGGATACCCATCCCCAAAAAGAATATCAATGGTGTCCGGACATCTTTTCAAAGTCGTTCCCCTTAGAGATTCCAGTTGAGTCAGCACAATGTCAAGAGAGTCAGGTCCCTCCACCAAAAGTGGAACAACCGCGATGGGACCAGATTAACTTATTGGAGCAAGGAGAGTCCTCAACATCGCCAGCAATAGTCGCTGAAGAGAATGAACATTTTCGAATCTCCGAAAGTGACTCAGAAGATGAGACTGAGATGGACTATCTCAGACATGCGCGACGACATTATCGTGCTTTAACTCATGAAGATCTAATGGGACAGATGGGCATACGATTAGGGCATGAATGGTGGGTCGACCCAGCAGGGTGGGACCTGATCTTGGATCCATGGCTCCACATTCACGATGAGCACCGTCCACCTCGAGACCCTATCATAACAACAGTGCCGAGGGAAGACCCTGTCCTCCATTTGGCACATAGGGCCGATCCGTTCGTGCCCGTTCCCATAGAGCCAGATCCAGAGTATAGGGAATATCTAGAAAAATCAAGTTATCATACCCGCGGTAATGGAGACCAAATTCATTCCATCCACATGATCTCCATTGATTTGACCGCACCCATCCGCAATCCGGCCGATCCAACACGGTCATTGCATCTCGACATAGATGCCATCGACTGGGATCGCGTCAATTCACCCCTATCACCAACAGAGTACTGGCCTTTCGGTGAAATGCCTCATTTTACCCCAAGGACAACTCAGGATATTTTTCAAGCTGAAGAGGAACCTGAGGTTCCAAACATAGATCTAAATTCAGCTAATGATATCCATTTGATCCCGACTCCACATCGCTTGGAGGACGGATCCCACATGTCAACCGAGGAGACGACTGACATAGACATCGGCACGGATCCAATGAATCCACAGATTCTCAAGTCAGGGGTAAGTCTTTCCCCCGAAGAGCAAGCCGATTACATTGCCCTTCTCAAAGAGAAGAAGGAGGTTTTTGCATGGTCGTACAAGGATATGCCAGGACTAGACCCGCAGCTAGTCACGCATAATTTAACGCTTGATCCGACAATCAAGCCTGTAAAGCAAAAACTACGTAAGATGCACCCACAAGTGGCCTTGATGGTCAAAGATGAATTACAAAAGTTGTTGGACGCACAATTTGTCATCTACGTGGATTATCCGCCATGGTTGTCCAACATGGTTCCCGTCAAGAAGCCCGACGGGAGGATTCGCATATGCACCGATTTTTGAGACTTAAACAAAGCGAGTCCTAAGGATGATTTCCCCTTGCCGAGCATCGATGCGTTAGTAGACGCTACAGCAGGTCACGAAATGCTCTCCCTAATGGATGGTTTCTCGAGATACAATCAAATTCGTATCAATCCCGAGGATCAACTCAAAACGGCATTCACAACGCCTTGGGGAACATTTTGTTATAAGGTCATGCCTTTTGGCCTTAAAAATGCCGGTGCCACCTACCAACGTGCCATGACGTATATCTTCCACGATTACATGCACAAAACTTTGGAAGATTACATGGATGATTTATTAGCCAAGTCTCTCTCGCGCTCAAATCATATCGCTGACTTAAGCAAGATCCTCGATCGCCTCATGGAGCATAAAGTCAGACTAAACCCCAAGAAGTGCGTCTTTGGCGTCACATCTGGAAAACTCTTGGGTTTCATAGTCTCAAAACGAGGAATCGAGGTGGACCCAAAGAAAGTCAAGGCAATCCTTGAAATGGTTCCCCCAACCACAATCAAGCAGCTCAGAGTCTGCAGGGGAAAGGTCGCGTCGATTAAACGCTTCATAGCGCAATTATCTGACAAGTGCCGACCCATGAACAAATTATTGCACAAGGGGGTTACATTTCATTGGGATGACGAGTGCCAATCAGCCTTTGACGAGATCAAACAATACTTGGCTTCGCCGCCGCATTGGCACCACCTAGGCCAGGAGTGCTCGTTCTACTTATACATCTCAGCTCATCGAGGTGGCACCGGGCGCCATGCTAGCCCGGAAGAATGAACTTCACAAGGAACAGAGCTACATACTATCTTAGCCGCACTCGGTCGGGCTACGAACTTAACTATGCATACGTTGAGAAACTTTGCCCGGCAAGTGGTGTTTGCTACCAAAAAGCTACGCCACTACATGCCGAGCAACACTACGTATGTTGTGTCTAAGGAGAATCCATTGCGATACATGATGAGTCGTACTTATCATAGTAGTCGCACGGCGAAATGGATCATGTTGTTGACGGAATTTGACATAGAGTTTATTGGACAAAAATCTATCAAAGGACAAGTCATAGCCGATCAACTAGCAGAGGCTCCTCTTGAAGACAATCAGCCTCTGGTCATAGAACTACCCGATGATGGGGTCTTTCATGTCTCAGAATCGCCAGATTCCGATGAGCCTGAGTCACAGGCCGACATAACCCTATTCTTCGATGGTTCTAAGTGTGAGCAAGGTGGTGGTGCGGGAATTGTATTCTTCACACCGCAGGGTGCTCCAATGCCCCTGTCATTTAAATTAAACTTCCCGTGCACCAACAACAACGCAGAGTATGAAGCCTTGCTCCTAGGTCTTCAGACAACAATCGCCATGAACATCAAAAGACTAAACATCTTTGGTGATTCGCTGTTAATAGTCAATCAAGTCAAAGGGGTATATCAATGCAAATGCCCAGTTTTGAAGGCTTATAAAGCCCTTGTGGACAAATTCCTGGTAAAACTTGAGTGGTATGACATCGAGGCACTCCCTCGATCATCAAACCATTTTGCGGATACAATGGCCTCCTTGGGGTCATTAATTCCGTAGGACCTTTCTGGTGATATGACAACCATTCAAGTCAAAACCTTATCGCAATCCGTGATGGAGCGTGCAAGCTTAGACTCGACGCCAGGAATCCACATGATACAAATTGAACCATCCTCGGATAGGTTCTCTCGAATCCGAGATCGTCTGAAACACGCCAACTGGGGGTCCTTGTTCTCCCCTACTCCCATTAATAGCAACACAATACTATTCTTGCAGGTTCTATCCCATTCAAGCATTTGCTAGGGATGAACTTCAGGAGGGATTGGCTGTTCATACTATCGAGGTTTCTGATCAACAGGATTGGTATTTACCCATTCGAGACTACCTCAAGTTAGGTAGTCTCCCACTTGATTTGACTCATGCCGCAAAACGAGCACTCAAGCAGAAAGCGGCTAAGTATGTCTTGATAGGAGACATCTTGTATCGTCACAGCTATGAAGGAATCCTCCTTCGTTGCTTGGACTATTAAGAGTCCACTTGGGCAGTCGCCCAAGCGCACGATGGTACATGTGGTGGCCACTTCAGTGGAATGGCCATCGCAAAGCGCATTCTTCGCATGGGCTATTATTGGCCATCTTTAGAGCGAGATTGTTGCACCTATGTCAAGAAGTGCGTGAAGTGTCAACATCATGCCAATCTAATGCACGTACCTTCTGAGGCCTTGCAGACAGTCCAGTCTTCTTGGCCATTTTTGCAATGGGGCTTTGATCTCATTGGAAAGATCTCCCCTGCGTCGTCAGGCCGTCACACGTTTATCATAACGGCCACAGAGTACTTCACCAAGTGGGTGGAAGCAATTCCGCTTACCTCTACGACAGGACCCCGCATTGTGGAGTTCATTTTGCATAACATCATATGTCATTTTGGTATTCCATCCAAAATAGTCTCGGATAATGGGACACCTTTCAAGAACAAAGACGTGCGTGCTTTGACCACAAAGTACAAGATTCAGCACAACTTTTCAACACCTTATTATCCGCAAGCGAATGGACAAGCAGAGGCGTCAAACAAAACGCTAGTTGCCATCCTTAAAAAGACCGTCGCAGACAGTCATAAGGATTGGCACATTCAAATCCCACTTGCCCTATGGGCCTATCGCACTAGCATTCGGACGCCCACTGGGGCCACTCCGTTTTCGCTCGTGTATGGCTCCGAGGCAGTCATGCCTCTAGAGTTGGAGATTCCTTCCCTGCGCATATCAATGCATGAGTTCATAGATGATGATTCCGCGCGGCAGGCCCGGTTAGACCAGCTTACGTTGCTTGACGAACGACGCGTTAATGCTCTCGAGCATTTACGCATTTATCAAGAGCGACTTAAGAAAGCTTACAACATGAAAGTTCACCTTCGGGACTTTCGCGTTGGTGATTTGGTTTTGAAGGAAAATCAACAAAATTCCAGTTTGCCATCCCACCTAAGGGACAAGTTTGCGGCAAATTGGTTAGGTCCGTATGTCATTGATAGCAAAATCGGACCCGGACATACCGGCTAGCTTCTCTTGATGGTATCAAGGAAACAGAACCCTTGAATATCAGTCATTTGCGACCATTTCATATCTAAAGAGAGCCATATCCCAAAAGGCTCCAAGGATTCTTGCAATCGCTTGGTCAATCCCCCAAAATGCTCCAAGGATTATCGCAATCGCTTGGTCACCCCAAAGGCTCCAAGGATTCTTGCAATCGCTTGGTCACCCCAAAATGCTCCAAGGATTATCACAATCGCTTGGTCAATCCCAAATGCTCCAAGGATTATCACAATCGCTTGGTCAATCCCAAAGGCTCCAAGGATTCTTGCAATCGCTTGGTCAATCCCAAAAACGCTCCAAGGATTTCCATAATCACTTGGTCAAAAATCATGAAAATTCAAAAAAACAACAAAAATCACCAAAAACAACAAAAATTTGCATCTCATTTCTAGGCATATTCAAATTCATCAAATAGATAGTTCCTCTCGCAATTCATCTTCATATTCACCAAAATCAATCCATCAAAAATACAAAAATACATAGCTGCATCCAAGCATTGCATCCATACATTGTATATTCATGGTCGTATAGGTCAAAGGCACCATAGGCTGTCATGGTTCTACTAGTCCATCTTGTTCCACACTGTTCCATTTTACAAAAACAGCAAAACATCATGCACTTTACCACACCAGAGTCAGTGGTCTCTTAATGTATCAAGAGTTTTTCGTGATTCAGTCATCATTTTGCTCTTTAGCAATGAAATGTATCAAGTCAAACAGATTTTACGAAGGTAGAGTTGCACTTGCAATACACCTTGTTACGTAACATCCCAACACAAATTAAAACACATAAAAATTCCCGAGTTGTGTGAACGAAGGATGAAACCTGCACAAGTAATCCAGGTTACCATAAGCGAAACGGTTATCTTGCTCATCCCCCCGTGCGAATGACCCCAAGAATGCTGAGAGTTGGCAAAAGGACAAGCGTCCTCCCTACCCAATTCCCTAAGAATCCCAAAGTTGCAAAACGTCAAAAATTTGCAAAATGTCAAAACTTCAAAATTTGACACCCTACAATGCACATCTCAAAAAGCACAAAGAATAGTGATTATCGTCACTCCATATCCCTTGCTCAAGAGAAAAGAAAAACAAATCAAAATAAAAAGTGATTATTATCACTATAGCAAGCAAGTATCCCAATACAATTGAAAAAAAGAAGGGAGTTGACCTTGAATCCCTGGAACTCTCAACATTCTGACAGGTCATGAGGCAAGCCTCAGCATCGGTTTGGTTGATAGCCTATCGGTCATCGGCGGTAAACTTCTCGCATGACGATATATCCGTCACATTAACTTGTGTACGGATCAATGTTTGCATGTGGATGAGCTAGCTTATGGTATCCTGGAGAACACCGCAGATTAATCTAACTACATACAA
The DNA here is from genome assembly GCA_028583015.1 of Wollemia nobilis. Classification (NCBI taxonomy): domain Eukaryota; kingdom Viridiplantae; phylum Streptophyta; class Pinopsida; order Araucariales; family Araucariaceae; genus Wollemia; species Wollemia nobilis. The sequence goes on along the minus strand of JAQPPZ010016911.1, from coordinate 372,175 downwards.
CAAAGGAGTTAGTGGAGCTAATTAGGTGATCCTCGATACAGGTTCGGTTGAAAGCCCATCTGGCACTGGCGGTATCCTGACAAATACCACATAAATGAACTCAATTGCACACACAGGGATGTGAAATAACTTGGTTAAAAACAAGTCCGATTCATACCTTGTTCAAAAGTCTTGTAAGATAAAGTACAGTCATGGCTAGTGAGTTAAAACCGTCTGAGTCTCAGAAAACCTTTGCTACATTGCTAAACCAATTGCACTGCTTTTCATCCTTGCAATACCATCAGAAAATACAAAAAGAAGAAACACCACATTTGTACATAGCAAAGTAATGGAGTTCTAAACAAGTCTATGGTGCCATAACCAACTCTCACCAAGTCCATACATCCATTTCATTTCTGCATATCACATGCATTTGCATTCATCATGCATCCATCAAACTAAATCAACATACAACATTGGTAATTATCATACCATATGCATCCATCCATATCAAGTAGCATGCATCCACCAACATCAATCATTGTGCATAAAATCATGACATATACGTAAAGAAAGAAAATCAAAACAACAAAAACATCACAAAAATGCAACACAAAAAGAAGCAATAAGCATTGCCGGACACGAGTGCTCTTGCACTCAACCTCTTGGCATAGAAAATCGATGTCGGGGCTCAAATTCTCATCCTCCTACTTTCCTAAGAAGGCTATCATAGCTGGACCGCTCCACGGGAAGACGGGTTTTTGATGATTTCACCCCATTATGGCATCACCAAAAGGGTTAACACCCACCAAAAATAGGTCCAAATGTCGGGAAATTGCACGTGCTCAAATGGAAAAACATCTAAAGCCACCCTAACCTAAGTCATCTTGGGTCAAGCGACTCGTCGCTTTTCTCACGAAGGTCATTCCCTCATCGATTCGTCGCTTGAGGGGGTAGTCACACTTAGTCACCAATCAACAAGCACACACCCAATCAAGGCAATGACATGCATTCAAAGAATCATTGACAAAGACAATCACGCTCCCCGCTTGGGGCAATAAACAAGCAATCATTAAATTGATCAAATACTTGGCATTCCCGAGCATGAACACAAGGTTCCCTTGTGGATAAAAGGTTGCGCCCTTTGCCTAATCATGACCGATCAATGTCCAAGCTCAAGTCACACCTCACCAAAATAGGTTAACACTTGAAATCAAATTCCTTAGCTCGTCAGAAGCAAGGATTCAAGAATGCATGCCCTTTCCATACTTGGGGCATTAAAAGTTGGTTAGGTTACCAAGAAACCCTAATCATTAGTGCTTTGGTCGTATATTTTTGCTCAGCACTACGTCACCCGCAGCGCTTCCCAAAAAGGGGCATCTGTAGACACCAAAATAGCACCATTTCGATTAAGTGATTACAAACATTGATCACATTGATATCACAGCTTTTAGGGCAGCCCTTAGAGGTCAAATAGTGGTCTTAACCACTCGCACAACAGTTCGGAAGATCGGAAAATGAGCAGAGCAAAGTCGGTCGTTCTAGAGCAAACTTCAAACTTCTTAGCCTTCTTCAAAACCTTCTTTAAGCCAAGCCTTTTGTCAAAAACCAAGCGGGCCCAAAGTGTCGCGATATCGCGACACTTTGGGCCCCGACCCAAAGCGGGCCCAAAGTGTCGCGATATCGCGACACTTTGGGCCCCGACCAAGCGGGCCCAAAGTGTCGCGATATCGCGACACTTTGGGCCCCATAGCGGGCCCAAAGTGTCGCGATATCGCGACACTTTGGGCCCCGACTCAAGCGGCCCAAAGTGTCGCGATATCCGACATGGCCAAGGGAGAGGATGTGGATACGCGACACTTTGGGCCCCGACAAGCGGGCCCAAAGTGTCGCGATATCGCGACACTTTGGGCCCCCGCCCAAAGCGGCCCAAAGTGTCGCGATATCGCGACACTTTGGGCCCCGACTCAAACCGGCCCAAAGCGTCGCGATATCGCGACACTTTGGGCCCCGAACCAAAGCCGGCCCAAAGCGTCGCGATATCGCGACACTTTGGGCCCCGAGCCGACACGTCATCAAAGACAAAAGCATGCATTCAACTATCTAAGGAACGACCGCCACGTGGCACCCTCTACGTGTCCCTTCTCGAAGAAAACCCCGCGGGTCTGTAGAACGACGGATTCAACGACGAACATTAATGAGACAAGCGGTTTTAAAAAAATATCCGATCCGAGGCCACGCCTCATAACTGCGATCTGTCAGTGCGAGCCATGTCCCATAATGGCCCGATAAGGATCAAATCTGAGCGGCCCTTACGGATTTAGGGTTTCGAACATTAATGTTCCCAGAGGCCGAACCCTCTATAAATAGAACCGGCTCGATACGTAAAGAGAACGAAGTATTTTTCTGGAAACGTAACGAAGTGCTGTTAAACTGAATATCCGATTGTATTCATCTGAACTTGCATTTCCGGCATTGGATTACCATAATCCATCAATTTGCCGACAACACATTATTCTGGACTTTGAGTCAATTCCTAGTGGATTGGCGTCGAAGTCGGATTTTTACAGGGCGGCCCGCTTGGGCATCCCACATATGTTCGTAGTGCTAATTCGATTTATGCTGTTTCGAATGGATTAAAGCGTTTACGTTTCGTATATGCTATTTTCAAACATATTAAAGCAACAGTTCATGTTTTTATAATGTATGTTGTCTTCGAATGCGTTAAATAACAGTTTACGTCTTATATTGGCGAATACATGTTGTTTCGAATGCCTGTTGTTCTCTGTTCTTTATAAAAGTAGCAGGTTACGTAGAGTTATTTAACGTATGCATTTAATCAAATGTTTGCATACATTATTCGTTGTTTCACAAAGACAAACGTTCCGACTTCTTACCGCAGGTGCTATTAACCGTTTACTGTTTCTTTTACAGCAAGAACAGCAGCAAGCAGGGACTCATCATCATTAAACATCAAGCGGCGGCAACACTACAGCCCGCCCATTTAACATGTGGGCATGCGGAAAGAGATCACCGTTCATCCGGTGTAATAAAAAAATCAGATTATTGTAACCGAGTTGGGATTAATATAAAAAGGCGGTGCTTTTACCCTTTTGATATGATTACATCCGTGTTATTACATGCATTAAACTAGTTCTGTTTTTATTGCATCTCGGTGTTTATTTTCCGGAATCTCATGCTTTCACTAGGTATGATAGCCTCTAAAACTGAATGTATCAGTTTGGTTAAGTTTAAAATCATACAATCCATGTCACTATACTATTTGTGATCGTACATTGTGTGAAATTGACTTTCGTACAAGCTAATCATTAGGCATAAAAGGGTAGTTTGAGGGACTATATAGTTGTACGATTTGTCAACCGGGTTGGTACTTGTACCTTGATCATTCCTAGCTTGAGAAACACCTTTCCATTAGGTATACTCCACCCCTATACTACAGTAACTTCTATGATTAGTCATTCCTCAATTATTACCAAATTTAAGTAATTTTCGCTCATTCTTTTTTAACATGTCTTAGTCTCTTATGAACAAGGTTTGGAGATTCTTTCAAAAATCCTTCGTCTTACTGTAATAATATATATATATATATATATATATATATATATATATATATATATATATATTGCTTTTATTTGTTCTTATCACTACTATCATAGTAAATCCATTGAAGGTATGGTGGGGGTGAGGACATCCTCCTATATTATTCAATGGTGAAAAAATGCAAGTGTAGTTATATGCCTAAAGAGATCTCCACTACAATAAATAGAGTGGCATTTTGCAGACCATTAGCTATACAAATCTTCTTCGGCTTGCTTGGCGATAAAATTATGACTCAGAGATATAGACATAATAATAATGAAGGATCTCTACTATTTATTTCTTGGCCACACATTTATTTTTGTTGGTTGATCACAAACTTTACCATTGATTTCATCTTTCCGTTACCACCAGCACCATCGATACCAATTCCCCATTGTAAACCCCTTCTATGGAGTTCCCTACAATAAAACTCAACATCTCTTCCGTTGATATCACATGAATGATGAAAATTGCAACATTGTTGTAGAGGCCCAAAACCCTCAAAAAAGTGGAGCAATTCATCGTAATGTTGCAGATACATGGTTGCACAAACACCCAAATTGCAAAGGTAATGAACACTCATCTTTTGCTTCTCACTACAAGTATTGAAAGAGTCATAAAACTAAAGCTTCATTTGTTGAATTGCTAGGGTATTGAGGGCATCGCTCTAACAAGAATTTTAACTTGAGACACAGGAATTATGGGCGACAACCCAAAAAAAGTGTTGCTTCTCGCAATGAAGTTTTTGAAAAAATTATTTCAATCCCAAAATTTTGTCCTCAAGGTTGTGGTGGTTTTTTATGGCTTTGTATTGGAGATCAATGTGCTTATGCATATTTCTCTGGCATCCACGAACGAATTGGGAGACTATTTGGAAGAAGGCTTCATTGTTTTTCTCTTCACCTTGGAAGAATGGATAGAATCCAAATCTAGTGATCAAGCCCGAGCAGCCATAGCTTCTATGATAAACCTGGTTTCCCAAATGATATTTATTAATGAAAGTGGTCTCAGAGTTCCTATTTAGGATGTAATATCATCTTACTTGACAAATATCATAGGGTATGAAAGCATTTTGACAGGGGAATACCTGCATGTGGAGAAAAACATCGGGGAAAATATCTGGATCGATACCATGAACCTTACAGGCTATTTGAGTGTTGAAGACATGAATTATGAATAAAATTTTCAATGTGACAGTAGCATTGAACATATAATGGCACATAATGAGAATAGTCTTTTATGGATTTGCAGATGCAAAGGGTTTAGGGTTTGGGGATGCTACTGTAACCAGTTAATTAACGATGTGTTATGTTAACTTAAGGGAGGATGCAAATTTGGATTATGAGATTTATTTTTAAATGATGGTTATTTTGGAAAATAGAATTTAGAGTTGTTCTTACATGGAGAACATTTATAGTAGTTTTGTTCTTGTTTTATTTGAGTAGTTGCATTGTATCTATGTTATTGTTTTATTTGTTTCCCATGTGTTTTTAATGGATTGAATAGATGAAGCAACAACTATAATAATTGGTGACTTGAATTGCTCAGTGGCAATGTTATCATTTTCATATCGAACCATATCCTATGGCAATATAAAAGCTTTGTTTTGCTTCCAAAGGTCTATTCTTTTTATTTTATCTATAATTTTTCCATGGCCAATGGGTTATGGTTTATTGTTAAGGGGAGCAATTGCCATGATGATGGGTTGAAGTGTTGCTAGACATGTTAAAGCCAAGTGAATTTAGAGGGATAGAGCCCAACCCAACCTTAAGGTATTCTAAGGTGGATGGTGTATTCCCTATTGTGTAATTCAACCATAGTAGGTGAGTGTTACAATTTACCTTGTTGGCAACCATGGAAAAAGAGATTGATTCTCTTCACAATATCAATCCTCAAGATTCAATACAATGGGTGCATGTTGTATATAAGACCCTGCCAATAGGATTGATATAACAACAATTTTTTAATGTTATTTACCTTCCATTAGAATATGACAAGAAAAATATATGGAAACAAAAATTTAACTCAAATGTGAAACTTTTATCTAGTTGAGGTTGGCATCCTAAAAAGTAGAACTTGTTGTGCATGCTTAGTGCTTGACTCCTTGTTGACCCTTCGCTTCTTATTTGTTCCAGTGTGTTTCTTTGGATCCTATTTAAAATGGTTCATATCCATCCTTGATATTAAAGAATTTGCTTGCATGTTTTCCTTCTCATTGCTCTATTTAAAATGGTTCATATCCATCCCTGAAATTAGAGTAGCTGCATTGTATCTATGTTATTGTTTTATTTGTTTCCCACGTGTTTTTAATGGATTGAATAGATGAAGCAGCAACTATAATAATTGGTGACTTGAATTGCTCAGTGGCAATGTTATCATTTTCATATCGAACCATATCCTATGGCAACATAAAAGCTCTATTTTACTTCCAAAGGTCTATTATTTTTATTTTATCTACAACTTTTCCATGGCTAGTGGGTTATGGTTTATTGTTAAGGGGAGAAATTGCCATGATGATGGGTTGAAGTGTTGTTGGGCATGTTAAAGCCAAGTGAATTTGGAGGGATAGATCCCGACCCGACCTTAAGGTATTCTAAGGTGGATGGTGTATTCCCTATTGTGTAATTCAACCATAGTAGGTGAATGTTACAATTTATCTTGTTGGCAACCATGGAAAAATAGATTGATTCTCTTCACAATATCAATCCTCAAGAGTCAATACAATGGGTGCATGTTGTATATAAGACCCTACCAATAGGACTGATATAATAATATTTTTTAATGCTATTTACCTTCCATTAGAATATGACAAGAAAAATATATGGAAACAAATATTTTAACTCAGATGTGAAACTTTTATCTAGCTGAGGTTGGCATCCTAAAAAGTAGAACTTGTTGTGCATGCTTAGTGCTTGACTCCTTGTTGACCCTTCACTTCTTATTTGTTCCAGTGTGTTTCTTTGGATCCTATTTAAAATGGTTCATATCCATCCCTGATATTAAAGAAGTTGCTTGCATATTTTCCTTCTCATTGCTCTATTTAAAATGGTTCATATCCATCCCTAAAATTAGAGTAGTTGCACTATATCTATGTTATTGTTTTATTTGTTTCCCACGTGTTTTTAATGGATTGAATAGATGAAGCAACAACTATAATAATTGGTGACTTGAATTGCTCAGTGGCAATGTTGTCATTTTCATATCGAACCATATCCTATGGCAACATAAAAGCTCTGTTTTGCTTCCAAAGGTCTATTCTTTTTATTTTATCTACAACTTTTCCATGGCTAGTGGGTTATGGTTTATTGTTAAGGGGAGAAATTGCCATGATGATGGGTTGAAGTGTTGTTGGGCATGTTAAATCCAAGTGAATTTGGAGGGATAGAGCCCGACCCAGCCTTAAGGTATTCTAAGGTGGATGGTGTATTCCTTGTGTAATTCAACCATAGTAGGTGAATGTTACAATTTACCTTGTTGGCAACCATGGAAAAAGAGATTGATTCTCTTCACAATATCAATCCTCAAGAGTCAATACAATGGGTGCATGTTGTATATAATACCCTACCAACAGGATTGATATAACAATCATTTTTTTAATGCTATTTACCTTCCATTAGAATATGACAAGAAAAATATATGGAAACAAAAATTTAACTCAGATGTGAAACTTTTATCTAGTTGAGGTTGGCATCCTGAAAAGTAGAACTTGTTGTGCATGCTTAGTGCTTGACTCCTTGTTGGCCCTTCGCTTCTTATTTGTTCCAGTGTGTTTCTTTGGATCCTATTTAAAATGGTTCATATCCATCCTTGATATTAAATAAGTTGCTTGCATGTTTTCCTTCTCATTGCTCTATTTGACCATATCTTCTTTATTGGGTCATTGAATTATCAAGTTCTAATGGTCATATAAGTGTACAATTTATTTTTTGTAAGGTTTCAGCTCCTTTTTTCTCTTACTGGCTCTTAATTTTTTGGCTCCATCTCTTGTATTTTTTCTTTTCCTTTAGTTGCTTCGTTGTTTGGAAGTTGCCTTGCTTTTTTATAGATAACACACTTTCTTTGGTGATTTTAAAGGAGTTGCTTTATTTTAGCTGGCTTTGGGTAGTGTGATACCTCTACCAGATCTCAAAGGCTTCAGTTCCACAATATCCCCTTGATGGCTATTTAGGATAGGCCTGCTCTTTGAGGTGTGTGATAAGCTTGAACAAAGATATAAGGTCCTTCACTAGAGTAGGCTACCAAACAAATATCACACTCTTCTTATGCTTGGGAAGCATTTTTTCATCCATTTAACACTTAAGAAAACTCCTTACATCTTCTAGAGGGTTTAGGGTTTGGGGATGCTATTGTAACCAATTAATTAATGATGTGCTATGTCAAATTATATCTATGAGTTAGAATCTACTCCATCTTGCTATGTATTGCTAAAAAGCTTCAAAACTCCTGATGTACTAAGGAGTTTCACTATTGTTGTAATTATTTCAGATATGTTGATTTGAAATTAAGGGAGGATGCAATGTATTTCCTTATTTGTCTTGTGAGATTTTTATTTTTTTAAATGATGGTTATTTTGGAAAATGGAAATTAGAGTTGTTCTTACATACTTGGAGAACATATTTGGTTGCTTTGTTCTTGGTTATGCTCGTTGTCAAGGTCTATGGACCTGCCAAGCCCATAAAGAGAACGTGGATGTCCCAAACTTGACACTTAGCATGTCAATCTATCTCTCCACTATAGATGATTTGGTTGTTTGTTGAAACTCTCTTTATAGGGCATGTTGGTTTCTAGTATAAAATATTGGTAAGAAGGATATGGCAAAGTTGTTGAAGCCATGAATTATGAACAAAATTTTCAATGTGACAGCAGCAATGAACATATAATGGCACATACTGAGAATAGTCCTTTATGGGCTTGGGGATGCAGAGGGTTTAGGGTTTGGGGATGCTACTGTAACCAGTTAATTAATGATGTGCTATGTCAAATTATCTCTATGAGTTAGAATCTTCTCCATCTTGCTATGTATTGTTGAAAATATTGAAAACTCTTGATGTACTAAGGAGTTTCACTACTACTATAATTATTAGGATGCAATGTATTCCTTATTTGGTTTGTGATATTTTTTTTAAATTATGGTTATTTAGGGAAATGGAAATTAAATTTTGTTCTTACATACTTGGAGAACATATTTGGTTGCTTTGTTCTTGGTTATGCTCATTGTCAAGGTCTTAGTAATAAGTTGCATAAGAAACTCCACTTACCTTGTGCAGGTTGTGCTTGGGTAGCAAGATTATTGTCTTTACTTTCAATAATTGGATCATCCTCAAGACTCAGAGCACCAACTCTAGCCAGGTCAATTAGATCAATATTTTTTGTCCATCAAGTATCATGGACAAAGCTTGGCTAGGAGCAGCTAGGTATTTCAACTATGTTATCTCCATTAATGAAGAAAAGTTGTGCTTTCGATCAGATCTACCCATATAACTATACTTTCTTATTTTTTGGGGGGGTCTGTTTGTAGAAATAGTGAGGACTATTATTGTGGGGTTCACCAATTCCTAGATTTTTTAAGAAAGAATTCAACGAACCCTGAAATAACTAGATGTCCATGTCGAAAGTGCTCAAATATGGAAACTCTTGGTTTTTTAGAGGTTCATGACCACCTAATTTGGCACGAGATTGACAAGACATATATCGAGTTTGTTTTGCATGGAGAACAACCCTCTAGTTTTGATAAATATGCATCGAGCATGTGCTCTACCACTGATGAGGGTCCACTTACCAAAGATGTACAAGATGACATCATTGGAATGGTCAATGATGCATACAAATTGTTCAATGTCAATTACCTAAAGAGTGGACAAGAACTACGAGATGATGTTCCTATTGATGAATATTGTATCTTGCTCGAAGATTCCAAACGACCATTATATCTTGGTTGTACAAAGTACACAAAGCTATCAGTGATTACTAAATTGTATAATCTCAAAGCAAAACATGAATGGTCAGAAAAAAGCTTTGGCGACTTACTGGTTTTGTTGAAAGATATGCTCCCAATCGACAATACAATTCCAGAGTCCACATATGCGGTGAAGAAAATGATGAGGCCATTGGGATTAGATTATGTAATGATACATGCATGCATCAATGACTATATTTTATATTGGAAAGATCATGAAAAGAAGCAAGCTTGCCCAACATGTGGTGCATCTTGATGGAAAGTTGACCCTTGTTCACAAAAGGTATGCATTAATATTCCTGTGAAGGTGTTGAGGTATTTTCCCATTATACCAAGGTTGAAGAGAATGTATAGGTAAGGGATTTTATTATATCATTAGCTTTGTTGTGTTTGTTTCTTTCAACATTGTTAGATGTGATTGAAGTGAGTTGCTTTCTTCTTGTAGCTCTACAAATGTTATGGAGAATATGAGGTGGCATTCCCAACATAGGAGTTCAGATGGCAATATGCGATATCCAGTCGACTCCCCAACATGGAAAACTATAGATGTTAAGTGGAAAGATTTCATCGATGATCCACATAGTGTACAACTTGCAATGGCAACCGATGGGTTCAACCCTTTTGCTGACTTTAGTACTACTTACAGTTGTTGGCCCGTTGTGTTGGTCACTTACAACCTCCCACCATGGATGTGGATGAAGAGGAAATATTCAATGCTCACCTTGTTAATACCTAGCCCCAAGCAACCAGGAAATGATATTGATGTTTATCTACAATCGTTGGTTGATGACTTGCATGAACTATGGACTAAAGGAGCAAAAATGTATGATGCATTTTCCAATACTAAGTTCAATATGAGAGCAATAATGATGTGGACCATCCATGACTTTCCTGCTTATGGAAACCTATCAGGATGTATGACAAAGGGAAAGGTAACATGTCCAATATGCAGGGAGAACACCTATGCAGAATATCTTAAATGTAGTAGAAATATCACTTACATGGGCCACAGGAGATTCCTTCCTCTAGATCATCCATTTCATCGTCAAAGGAAATCTTTCAATGGTAAACAAGAGCTTGATAAACCACCCAAACCTTTAAATGGGACGGAAATACTAAAAATAGTACAGGAAATTCCACCAAATTAGGGAAAGAGCAACTCAAATAAAAGGAAACACAACACGAATGAGGATAGCGTGATTGTTCATGTAGCAAGATGGAAGAAGAAATCTATATTCTTCAATCTACCATATTGGGAGGTATGACATGCAACTTTATTTTTGTATCTATTGGTATATCTCTCAATGTCAAGTAATTTTTGTTTGATGTTATCTATGAACATCTTCTAGTTTGTCACAACTTGGATGTGATGCATGTGGAGAAAAATATCTACGAAAGCCTATTCAAAAAATTGCTAGGTATCGATGAAAAGTCAAAGGATGGCAAAAACTCCCATGAGGATTTAAAAAATATGGGTATTAGGAACACATTATGGCCAGTAATGGATAGAAACAAGACATATCTTCCACCAACACCCTACAATCTATCGAAGGTTGAGAAAGAAATGTTTTGTCGTACACTATACAATATGAAAGTATCAGATGGATATAGTTCAAATATTAGAAAACGTGTCTCTATGGAAGAACTTAAGATCCATGGACTAAAATCATATGATTGTTAAATTCTCATGCAACAAATTATTTTGGTAGTACTATAACATTTTCTTGATAAGCCGGTGTGACAAACCTATTATCGATTGTGCATGTTTTATTGGGATATATGCACTAAAGTGGTGGATCCCGTAAAAATAGAGAAATTATAAATAAAGGTCATGGAGACGTTATGTTTTCTTGAAAAGTACTTCCCCCTTTATTTTTTGATATCATGGTGCACCTAATTGTTCACTTGGTGTGGGAGGTACGTCTATGTGGACTTGTACAATATCGATGGATGTACTCTTTTGAGAGGTTTGTATGTATTCATCAGTTTCATAAGCCACCATTTTTGTAATTTTTATAGTTTCTCATCTAATCAAAGTTTGTTTCCTTTATTAGAACTATGAATATTTTTAAGGGCTATGTAAAGAACCGAGCTAGACCCAAAGGTTGTATTGTTGAGCATTATCTTGTCAAGGAATATATTTCATTCTCTGAGGAATACATGAGAGGTACGAAAGTAATTGATGATCACCTTGGTTGCAATGAGGTATGGAGTGATGAGGAAGAAGAAACTATAATCGATGGGAGGCCTTTATCCAGTGGTGAAGACTTTGATTTGGATGAAACTTTTTATGAGCAAGCCCATCGATGCATTCTCTTTAACATGGATGAAGTTCAGCCTTGGGTAGAGTAAGTAGATGTTTATTTGTTGTTATATATATGGTAAAATATTAATTAGATCCAACTAAGCTTGACAAACTTTGGGTCAAATCAGGAAGCACCTAAAGAGTATCAAGGAAACCAACCCTCATGTAGCGAGAGATGAAGGGATGTTGCAAAAAATCCATAATCAAACATTCATCACTTGGCTATGAGATTAGGTTATTGTTTGCTCTCTTGAATATGATCTTCAACATTTATACTAATTGTCATGTATTGAACGTCATGTAATGTTCTGCAATCATATTTAAACTATTCTTCTTTGATGAGGATAAAATATTCATGTTAGATTTGGTTGTTAATTTGTTAGCTCAAGTTAGCTAACTGTTGCATTTTTATTTTGTAATCTACGTTATTTGAGCACATCTACATAATATGAACACAATTTGATGTGATTTCCACATCAATTGGTATCAGAGCCTTATGGCTTCTAACCTATGAGGGGAAATTTCCCTTGTAGAAATTCTCCCTCCCACACTTCTAGATTCTATTTTCTTAATTCTTGTTTTATCTGGTTGAATGTCTCTATTTTGGGATGTTTTAGTGTCCCCATATTTTTTTTAAATTTATCATCTTTATCTAAGGAAAAATAGTCGGCAACCCCTTTCAGCAATGACAACTCATTTGTGTCCTCCATTGATCAATGCCTTCTATTGTTTCAATACAGAAGCCTGATTAGGGCCTGAGATTGGATTCCAACACAAAAGATCAAGAGGATAATCATTGGATGACAACTGAAGGTTTGATGTCAATCTAACCCTTCATCTATGTTTGGGTATAATTTCATTAAATTCTTCCCTATTCGATGACCAAGGGATATCTACAAAGGTACCAATATTGTGGTCAAAGAAGAAGAAGAGACACCTAAGCACATTTTTGCTATGTATCTACATCTTGGAAGCTCATGCAATCGAAGTGTGATGTTAGGAATCTACTATTTAAATAAATCTCACACACATAAAATACTGAAAGATGACTAAAATACATGCAATAATAGAATACTACTATGCATAAAGTAATTGTAGAATTGAACAATCTCACAAAAGAACCCAGAATCACAGGCCTCTTCCATGAGGCAACCTCCTTCAATATTTCATTAACTTGCAAAAGGATGATTCGTACAAGGCTTCATAGTTTTTTAAAGAAAGAATTCATGCAAACCCTAACCCTAGGCTCAAGATTTGGCTTACATAAAAAATGCCACTCAAGCTAGAATATTCTACCAAATGTCGATTACAATCTTGATAACAGTTACATCAAATGGCCCCACTTGCCTAGGAGCATAACATGCCACGTACATCACAAAATAACATTATATGGGATCCCCCACATTGGAAGTGGGTCATTACATAATAATGAGAATTACAAAATAAAATTAGGATGGGATCCTAACATGTTCTTCCCCTTCAAAAAGCTTTGTACTCAAAGTTGAAGGTGAGGAAACTGGTGTTGGAGCTGATGGAGATATTTTTGGCTAAAATCCATGCCACTGAATAAGAACTTCAGTAATGGTGCAATTATAAAGAGTGCAAGTTTGGCGATCCAACATTTGTTCAGGTTTAAGAAATATAGAACCTTCTTCATATAACTTTGGGACTGTAGATTGAACCTGTACCTAATTTTCCACCACATTTTTTAGAGCATAAACTTGAAAAACAAGATGGAGATTGGATGTAGATGGAAGGTCCAATTTGTATGCTGTGGCACCAATCCGCTGTAACACCTGATATGGCCCATAGTACTTTGTATCAAGATTTTGGCATCTATGAATCTAGAGGGACAACTATTTGTACGATTGTAAGAAAAGGAAAACCATACCACCCACATCAAAACTATGCTCATAATGGTGTTTATTAGCATGTTGATGCATATGATTCTAGGCTTCCTCCAAATTCACCTTCAATTGATGGAGGATATCAGCATGCTGACTGAGAGTGGTGTTGACTACATGGACCTTGGAGCTACCTAGAATGTAGGCAGAAGACGTTGGTGGAGGGGCCATAAACCACCTCAAAAGGGATAATCTTGGTGGTTGTGTGATAGGAAGTGTTGTACCGCCACTCAATCAAAGGAAGCCAGCTCTCCCAGTGTGTAGGATGATTTGAGGAAAAGCAATGAAGGTAGGTCTACAAAAATTTATTGAAAATATCTATCTAGCCATCCATTTATGGATGATATGTTGAACTGATCTTGAGTTGAGTCCCCTGAAACTTAAACAATTCTTGCCAGAAGTGACTAGTGAAGGTTGGGTCATGATCGGACACAATGGAGGAGGGTAGACCATGAAGGCAAAATATAGAATCAAGAAAAATTTGGGCAATAGTGGAGGCTGTGTAAGGATGGGAGAGGGAACATAAGTGAGCATACTTCGAAATACGATCCACTACCACAAAGATAACATATTTTCCACCCAAATTAGGTAAGCCTTCAATAAAATCCATAGAAATATCTGTCCAAACCTGGTCTGAAATGGGTAAGGGTTGAAGAGTACCTGGAGAATGCATTATTTCACCTTTCATCTACTGACAGGTATCACAAGATGCCACAAATTCATGAATATCCTTTTTCATACCCTTCCAAAAAAAGTGTGTTTGAGTCGTTCATATGTTTTGAGAAATATTGAATGACCTGAAGATGGAGTAGCATGCAATTATATCATGAGAAGTTTTTGTAGTGAGGACTTGTGGGGAACAACAAGGTGTTGGTGGTAATACAAATCTTGGCCATCCCAAGTGTATCTTGGAGTGGTTAGGAAAGCAACCAAAGTCTGTAATTCAAAATATTGAAGTACCTCATGGCATAAATAATTGATCAATTGAGGGATCAATAATGAAATGGCACAAAACATACTAAGGGCTTCAAATTGGTGAGAGAGAGCATCGGCCACAATATTCTCCTTACCCTTCTTATAGGTGATATCATAATGATAGCCCATGAGTTTAGAGACCCATTTTTGTTGTTCAAGGGTGCCAAACCATTGCTCCAAAAATTATTTGAGACTCTGATCATCTATTTTAATGGATAAATGATGCCCAATGAGATATGGTCACCAATAGGTTATAGCATGCAGAATTGCCATCATATCCTTGGCATAAGTTTATTTTTCCAAATTACAACTGGAGAGAGCTTTACTAGTGAAGGCCAAGGGTCACCCTTCTTGCATCAACATTGTCCCAATACCATGACCTAAAGCATCACTTTCAATAACAAATTATTTGGAAAAAATTGGCATGGCTAAGATAGGTGTTGTGGTCATGGTATGCTTCAATTCTTGGAAAGCCTATTCAGTGGGTCTTGTCCAAGTAAAAGAGTCCTTATTTAGCATGGAAGTGATGGGAGCTACAATTTTACCGTAGTTATGAATAAATTTATGGTAATAACCTGTAAGCCCTAAAAATCCTTGAAGACCTTTGAGAGTGTGAGGTTTTGGCCATTCCTGAACAGCTTGGATTTTATTGGGATCAACTTTAATGCCCTCCTTAGTGATAATGTGTCCCAAATATTCTACTTTTGTCAACCCAAAAGAACACTTGGAATGCTTAGCATAGATTTGATGTTGTGCCAACAACTGGAGAGTCTGATTCACATGAGTAAGATGCTCTTCCCATGAGCGACTATACACTAGAATGTCATCAAAGAAGACTAGAATGAAATTTTGAAGGAATGGACGAAAAATGTTGTTCATGAGGCTTTGGAAGGTGGAAGGGGCATTATTCAAGCTTAATGACATTACCAAAAACTCATAGTGACCTTCATGAGTATGAAAGGTAGTCTTGGGAATATCCTCCTCTTTGAGTCAGATTTGATGGTACCCCAAGTGAAGGTCAAGTTTGGAAAAATACATAGTCCCATGAATTTCATCCAATAATTCACCCACCACCAGAATAGGAAATGTATCCTTGATGGTGAGTTTATTGAGATCTCGATAACCAATACACAACCACCAAGATCTATATTTCCTACGTACCAGTAAAACTAGAGAAGAGTAAGGACTATTGCTTGGCTGAATGACACCAAATTTTAATAATTCTTGTACTAACTTCTCAATTTCTAACTTAAGAGCATGAGGATACTTGTATGGTCTAATGTTGGGTGGTGCATTACCAGGTAACAATGGAATAGAATGGTCATGAGAGCGACAAGGTGGTAATTTTGTTGGCTCAGTAAAAATAGAGTTGTACTTGGTCAAAAAAAGTTGCAAATCTTCAAGAACAAAATCCTCCTCTGAAGAATACGGTTGGATCACAAAAATCTGAGCTATGACACCTCGGGATGATTTTTTTAACAACTTCTCTGTTTGTTTGGAACTGATAATCTGTAATGGACCTAATTTTAAGTCATGAAGAGTGTAAGACTGTCCATTCTATGATAATTGCATCCAAAGCTCACCAAAGTTCTAAGCGATGACTCCAAATGTGACCAACCATTGATGTCCCAACATAATATCACATCCCTCTAATTGAAGTAAAAACATATCTTGTTTGAGCTTGTAGTCCCCAATATTGACCTTAATATTATGAAATTTTCCCTTGCAAGGTAAAGTCCCACCATTTGCTACCATAACCTCAAAGTAATTACATGTGTGTACATAAAAATTTGCCTAATTGGCGATATGGGGATAAATAAAATTGTGTGTACTACTAGAATCAATCAAGATGGTAAGTCGCAGGCCTTTGAAATAACCCACAACTTTTATAGTTTGGGGTGTAGTAATGTCAACAAGAGCACGAAAAGAAATTTCAGCCTGTGATTCATCTAGGTTTTCATCCTCTGGTTTAGGTGGTTCTTCTACTAATTTAGTGTCATCATCACTATGGTCACTAGTGTTAGGCTTATCAACATCAATGAGGAATAATTTCTTTTGGGTGCACCTATGACCACGAGAAAAATTTTCATCAAAATTGTAGCACAACCCTTGGGTGCGTCGTGCATCTATTTTAGTAGTGGTCAAACGTTTGAGTGTATCAGTGGGTGCAACAGGTTTTTGTTCATGTTGATAGTGTAATATAGGAGGAAAAGAGGTTTTAGCCTATGGAAATTTAGATAATCACCTCTGAGCTAAAAATTTGGACTTGTCCAAATGAGCCAACTGGATAGCCTGCATCATGGATTGTGGTCTAAACATTTTGACCTCGGCTTGGAGATATTCCCGTAAACCACTAACAAAACAACTCATAAAGAACCCTTCATTCATTCCTATAGATTTTTTGGCTAATCTCTCAAATTGTATTTGGTAATCTCGAACTGTTGAAGTTTATTTCAGCTTTGTCAACTGTCCTGTAAAATCATCATACTCACTAGATCCAAAGCGAGTGAGTAACTGGGACTCAAATTCTACCCAAGAAGGATTAGGGATAGTTTTTTACAACCATTGGTACCACTTTAAGGCTTCAGATTCCAAATTGAAATAAGCCATTTGAACTCAATGATAAATGGGGACATCATGGAGTCTAAAGAATTGAGCAACATGACATAACCATCCATCAACATCCTTCCCATTGAACTTAGAAAATTCTAGTTTTGGCATCTTGAAGGGAGTATCACGATCAAAGAAAATGTGAGAGTCATATGTTCCCATTTCGTGATGATACTCAGACTTGATTGGACCATCTTGTATTTTAGACTAAACATTTGCTAGGTGTTATTCTATGCGAATTTTGGAGGTATCTTGGGCAACTTTGAAAGTTTGATATTCTTTTGTCAAGAGTTCAGTTTTTTTTTTTGCAATACAATAACAACACTTACTAGGGTATCCAAAATTGAAGTAGTGTTTTGTTCTACCTCTTTTTGATGTCCATGAGTGCCACTTTCCATTTGAGATAGCTTTGAACCTCTTTACTCAATTACTAAAAATAGATGTGGGATTTCAGGAGTTACTATTTTTCGTAAGGATCTAAAATTTAATTTTGGAAAATGGATTGCAACATAGATTTTAGGCTAGGGTTGACTTCGGTGGTTGTTTTATTTGAACACTCAATGAAGAGATATACTGAATTTCTTAACTTTTTGTGAGCTTCGGTTGGTTGCAAGGCGATGTCAAGGTAATTTCCTCCACTTGGACTTAAAATTTCACTAGTGAGTCCTTGAGGGTCTTTGATGCAAAATAACAAGTAGATTATATTCCCAAAAATTTGGATCAATCTGATTGACCGTTGAAAAGTTATGGCCTTAGTAAGAAAATTTAAAAAATGCTATTTTTGGAAAATGGGTACAAATTTTGACTAGGGGCTGCCAAGGACAATTTTGTCTAGAATAGAGTGTAGAATTATCTACTAAATTTTTGAGTCAATATGAGATCTGTGTGAAGAGATATCCCTGTTTTAATAAAATTTTAATGAATTTTTTTGGCTCTAGATCACAAGTGGGAAAACTGAATCAACTGTCTTGGATCTGTTAATTGATCACCCTATCACTGTCCTGTCACCTATACTGTAGTTACAGACACTGACATTTTTGTTTCGACCCTAACCACCTATATTTTTTGACTATTATAGTTGATTGTTACTATTTTGATTGTTACTGTCACTGACCGAACTATTACTGCCACTCACCTAACTGTTACTAGAATATTGCAGATTGTTACAGACACTTGCAAACTCTATCCTAACTATTGGTGCATGCAAGGTGTATTCTTTTGTGATAGGGAAGTCCTCCGTATGCTCACTTTTTGGGATTGTGAAAGCAAGTTTAGTAGAATAGGAAGATGTGTATTTTTAACAAAACCAAGGTATGCTAGGTAAAGGAGTATGTAACACCCATAGGCCCTCTGTTATACCACAGTGATGAACAATAGTGCTCAAACCAATATTTTAGGCCACTACCCAAGGAGGATTCCACACATACCCTTGAGCACACTATCTGCTAGTACGAGAGTGTAATCGTCTGTGATGTTGTGTCCTGTAGACTATGGATGATACAAGGCCAAAAATATTCCTATTGGATAAAACTTTGTTAACCCTAGAATGGTCTCCTAATACACCCAAAGATGTGTGGGAGCTCCATTTTATGCCCGAGTGCTATCTAAGGCCTGGGTATTGGATCCTGATCACCCCTCACTTCACTAGATGCTTTATGGGCTATCTAGCTTAGCCAATAATGACAACTACTTCATGATATTTTAAAACCCCCAGCACATGGTTTCTAACCTACATAACTATTGAAATAGAAACTGTTTATTTTTTTTTGTATTTTTTGGATTTTCTGGTAAAAAAAATGAACTGTATTTTCTTGGATTTTTAATGAAGGAAAAATAGAATAAAAACACAAAAAATTATACCTAATAGGTGGAATGGATGGCAATAATCATTGCAGTTGCAATAGAAATCGACCCTGGAAAGTAATCTGATACCACTTGTTAGGAACCTACTATTGAAATGAATCTCACACACAAAAAATACTGAAATATAATTGAAATACATGCAATAACAGAATTGCAAAATTTAACAATCTCACAAAAGAACTCAGAATCGCAGGCCTCTTTGAGGGGGCAACCTCCTTCAATATTTTATTAACTTGCAAAAGGATGATTCGTACATGGCTTCATAGCTTTTTAAAGAAAGACTTCATGCAAACCCTAACCCTAGGCTCAAGAGTTGGCTTACATGCAAAATGTCACTCGATCTAGAATCTTCTAAAAAATGTCGGTTACAATCTTGATAATGGTTACATCAAATGGCCCCACTTGCCTAGGAGCATAACATGCCACGTACATTACAAAATAACATTATATATGGGATCCCCTATGTTGGAATTAGGTCATTACATAATAATGAGAATTATAAAACAACGTTAGGATGGGATCCTAACATGTGAACGTGTTATCTCAAATTTTACACAAACATGATTACAATAGAGATATGAGATTGTGTTATAATATGGATATGGTTATAAGAAGGATGAATCATTGTTTTCACCTGCATCATCTAGAATTTTGTAGGCTCCAGATTTACCTTCAGCTTAAGGCTTGTATCAGTAAATCCCTACCTTGTTATTTTTCTACTACATTGCTAATCAATGATGTTAACCATCAAAAACACACGTGGAGATAACACTACAACCTACAACGACCTACTACAACAATGATCATTGATCCACACCCTCCATTATTTTTATCTATAATATTTTGTATCCTATGATGGACCCTTGCACCTATTATGGGCTACCTCTCGATGTCATCATAGTAGAGCTATGATGGTTGTTTCTCTTGATATCGCTCACTATGAGAAGCTTCGAATCGATGATGAAAGTCATCATCCCTATCACGATGACCCCCACAAAAAACCATGTGTGGATCATTTGCATGATTTTGGTTGGTTGTGACCCTTTAATCATAAAATTTGACTCCCTATGTCTGTGCAATCCACCTAAACTCTATTTTTTCTCAATAATTTTCTTGTTGTGGTGCTAGGATTGAGTTTTGGTGATTATCTTGTATGCCCAATTTATTTCTAAAAATTATTCTTTGTGATCCCATCCTCAATGCTTGGTGTTGATGTGCATCCTCTCATCTAAACATGATTGCACTAAGTGCCCCTGTAAAACTTGATCATAGCGGTGAAAGTTTGGCACTAGTTGTTTCTGATTTCACATTGAATATGCATTCCATGGAGTCCATCAAGACCATTTATGTATTTTTGGTGCCCATGGAACTGTTGGTCATCAAATCCTCCTAGGTAAGGGTTTTCAGTAATTTTTATGCGCCTTAGACCTACGACCAATGTTGAAATTCCAAAGGGAAGAGATGCCCCTCGTGCCAATCTTTGGAGAAAGGCCGGCTCCTATGCTAATCTACTTTTGGGGTTTTGAGATAAGAGTGCAGGAAAGAGATAAAGGGAGTAAGGGTTAGAAAAAGAAATAAAAAAGGAGTAAGGGTTAGAGAAAGAAATAAAAAGGAGTAAGGGTTGGAGATTAATGATTCAAAGTGGGGAAGAACAGGAAGCACGATCACTCACTAATAACTCGAATAGCAGCAAGGAACACCAAGAATAAACAAAAGAAACGTGATATCAATTTCCCTATGTATCCTCTGGATGAGTTCACAGGATTCTACTTCTCCCTCTCGCAAAAATTTAGGGTTCAGAGTAAAGGCGATTAGAACAAGTGAATTTAACAAAAATCACGACCCACCAGACAACATAAAAGAAAGCAATATGGCATTTTTCCTCCCCTATGTATCCTTTAGGGTGAATTTCAGGGTACCATCCCCAATCGCACACTGAATTCAGGATTCAGAGTCTCGGTATACGAATGAATAAAGACAAAAGAATTAAGCACAGAAGGTAGCATAAAAGAGAGAAATAAATCTCAAAGTCTTTAGTATTAATCGCAAGACATCAAGTTACAGCAGATTTCTAGCAGAAAGTTCCCCCCCCACCCTTTTCCATTACAATGCCTGGGTTTTTATAGAGGACCTGACCCTCCGAATCATTATCATACAGCATGGCGGAGCACACCCTCGAGCCCTAAGAAGTCAGATCCTCGTTGTTCTCATGATTGAACTTTCAAATCCTTTACCAGAACTAGCAACTGCAACCAGGTCAGCTGGAGAAATAATCATTTAATGAACCATCAGAATCATCCTCAGCCTCTGGGTGCAGTGCTCGAGTGGCCGCCATGATCATCGGGATCTTCTTCAAAAATTGATACCTCTTTTCCAATTGCCAAAAATGTGCAATGAGCTTATCGGGCATGAAAAGATGTATTTATGAGGCACCTCGAGAAAATACCCGGCTTGGAGCACGTGTCGCTTTTGAGTCGCAAAAAAGCAACATGTCACGATATCGTGACATTTCTCTATTTCAGCTTGGTTCTCCTTGTTGCATCACAAAAATGCGACATGTCACGAAATTGTGACATTTCTATGTCTTCGGCTTCTCTTGTTGCTTTGGGCATGAAAACGCAACATGTCATGATATCATGACACTTTTCCTCCTTTCGCCACGAGAACACAACATGTTGCGATATCGTGATGCTTTTTCTTTCTTGTGCTTAGCCTTCTCTCTCTACCGTGAAAATATGACATGTCACGATATCGCGACACTTTTCTATCTTAGGTCGTGAGAGCACAACCTATCGTGATATCGTGACGCTTTACTGCCTCCTTGCCTCTTCTTCTTGTTTTCAGCCATGAAAAGGTGACATGTCGCGATATCATGACACTTTTCCATTCTGGATCTTCTTGTCGCTCTCGGCCACAAAATGGCGACATGTCGCGATATCGCGACACTTTTTCATTCTAGCTCCTTCTATCGCTCTCAGCCATGAAATCACGACATGTTGCGATATCGCGACACTTTTCTTCCTTGCCTCTTCTTCTTGCTTTCAATCGTGAAACCGTGACATGTCACGATATTGTGACACTTTTCTTTTCTTGCGGTGAGGTTAAATTCTTTGGCTTGTTCGGCAGTGAAGCTCTTCCATCTTCATTTTATGTGCAAGGGGGTGGCAGAGAAAGCCAAAATTGCTGCAACTTACAACTATTTTCAAAAAGAAACAACAAAAGAAATACTTCACAAAACAGAAACACTGTACAAAATTTTGATTTTTCTACCCCTTGTGCAATGTGACAAAATTGTCAACATTCTTGGTGGCTCGCGGGGCATTTAGCTCATCTGAATGCAGAGATCCTAGGCCTTTATCCATTGGGCAATATAGTCATGCCTTTATCCATTGGGCAACAGAGTCATTCCCATTGTCTTCTTCTTTGACTATCCACAGACAGCAATTTTTTTTTTTTGTGCCTAAGCTCCTAAGAAATAGTTAGCGCCCTCGAAACTTATTTACTAGTCGAGCTATTTTCAGTATTTACATAAAAATTTGTGGCATGATAGGTATACCGCCATCATAAACTTAGTTTCGGGTGTCTATATAGTGAACCTGCAGTGTCTAGACCAGATCATATTGAACTTTATTTGATCTTTGAAGTCCGATTGGCTTCTCCCCGAAGTTGTCCATGTTGAAAACAAGGAGCAACATGGTGGGTCGTCGCTCCCACCAGTACCCATATTACTAATGTAATATGTGGCAAAGAAGTTCGCCACGTGAGGGCCTTCTTGGGGTACTAGTTGGAGTGCTGGCTAGAACCAATACCAAAATACTGATGAATCTAGTAACTATGGGCTGGGTACGGGTTTCTCCATCCTCTTGATATGGTAATAGGGCTCCTTCGACAAAGAGCAATCTTCTAGGATCTCTTCAGGCTCAGCTTCTTGATGGGACATGCTTGTTGATTTCTGGCTGAGTATTTGTGTGCTATGTTTTGGGATTCAAAAAGAGTGCAAAGATGTGCCCTCTTTGTTCTTAGGCTCTACCACTTGAGCCTGCTCCTCTTCTTGGCCCGTCCTCTAATGGTGATTGCAAGCAACCGTATTGTTCATCTATGGGGCAAAGCTTGCATATTCCCATTGTTGGACCTAGATGGTATTTGTCTCTCAAGATCCACATGACTGCATCTCAGGCTTCTACTCAGTATGAGGAGTCTACCATGAAGAATATTATGTTGGACAGACAGGAGCAGCGATTATCAGAGAAAGTGATGGAGTTTCTCCCCACTGCCACTTTCCCGATAGGAGCTGTTCTACTCGTACTGCTTCCTCAAACATTTGAGGGAATATTTGTTTACCTAATCATAGCAATAGGATGCCTATGTTCGGGTGAAAAGCCTAAACATAGTAGAGGTGGGCTTGGGCGGGCATTGGTTGGATCTCCCCTGGAATTCTCCTCCAGATTCTTCATAATTGGACATTGAAGTCCATGATGCTCTCCAAAGATGCTCTCTTGATGGTGGAGAGGTACGTCAAAATCTGGAAGGGGTCCTGGGAGCCATCAAATGTTTTGATCAGTGCTTCCCCTAAGTCATCCAATGAACAGATACTTTTAGGCCCGAGCAGTCTGTACCACTGCAGTGCCCTTCCTTCCAAAGAATAGACCAAAAGTCTGACCATGACATCTTCATGGATTATGTCATAGAGGAAAACTAAAGCAACAACAACTTCAAGGTGCTCTCGGGCCATTCCTATGGTGCCATCGTATGTTGTCAATGTCTTCAAGGCACCTTCGAGAATCTTGTGGTAGCTTTGAAGATTCAAGGGGCCTCGGTCATCCCAGCTAGGGATAGCTTACCCCTGCCATTATAGCAGCGGTCTGCAGAGATCATGATTATTGCCACTAAGTTAGAGTCACCAGGTGAACATTCTTTCTCCGCTTGTGAGGTCAAGGCTGCTCATCAAACCTTGATTCCTTCAGGATATCTTCTTTCAATTTTTTTTTTTAAAAAGTGCCTACAATCAGGAAATCTGGATCTTCAGCTCAACAGAGTCGCCAGGTGATTTTGCTAGATGAAGACAAGCCAGAGATTCACCAAACTCAAGCTCTCTTAAAACATGAGGAATTTTGGCATTAAGGCATAGGTTTAGGTATCGATCTTTACGACTTAGAGATTTTCAAGTTGAACAAAGTTGCCAAATGCTAAGAGACTTTCAGTAATAAGAGCATCAGTTCTCACTATTACTCAAGGGATGAGACTGACCGGATCTCATCAGGACTGTTAGAACTATTGGCTCTAATGAAAATGGGTTTAAGTTTTCTCAAATATGGGACCTTCGGTCCCACTGGGCATGCCAAAAATTGTTGGTCATAAAATCCGCCTAGGTAAGGGTTTTCGGTAATTTTTATGCGCCCTAGACCTGCGACCAACGTTGAAAGGCTGAAGAGAAGAGATGCCCCTCGTGCCAATCTCCGGAGAAAGGTTGGCTCCTATGCTAATCTACTTTTGGGGTTTTGAGATAAGAGTGCAGGAAAGAGATAAATGGAGTAAGGGTTAGAGAAAGAAATAAAAAAGGGTAAGGGTTAGAGAAAGAAATAAAAAGGAGTAAGGGTTGGAGATTGATGATTCAAAGTGGGGAAGAACAGGAAGCATGATCACTCACTAATAACTCGAATAGCAGCAAGGAACACCAAGAATAAACAAAAGAAATGCGATATCAACTTCCCTATGTATCCTTTGGACGAGTTCACAGGATTCTACTTCTCCCTCTCACCAAAATTTAGGGTTCAGAGTAAAGGCGATTAGGACAAGTGAATATAACAGAAACCATGACCCACCAGGCAGCATAAAAGAAAGCAATATGGTGTTTTTCCTCCCCTATGTATCCTTCAGGGCAAATTTTAGGGTACCATCCCCAATCGCACATCGGATTCAGGATTCAGAGTCTCAGTATACGAATGAGGAAAGACAAAAGAATTAAGCACAGAAGGTAGCATAAAAGAGAGAAATAAAGCTCAAAGTCTTTAGTATTAATCATAGGACATCAAGTTACAGTAGCTTTCTAGCAAAAAGTTCCCCCCCCACCCTTTTCCATTACAATGTCTGGGTTTTTATAGAGGACCCGACCCTTTGAGTCATTATCATACAACATAGCGAAGCACACCCTCGAGCTCTGAGAAGTCAGCTCCTCATGGTTCTTGTGACTGAGCTTTCAAATCTTTTACCAGAACTAGCAACTACAACCAGGTCAGCTGGAGAAATAAGCATTTAATGAACCATCAAAATTATCCTCAGCCTCTGGGTGCAGTGCTCGAGTGGCCACTATGATCATCGAGATCCTCTTCAGAAATTGATACCTCTTTTCCAATTGGCAAAAATGTGTAGTGAGCTTATCGGGCATGAAAAGACGTATTTATGAGGGACCTCGGGAAAATACCTGGCTTGGAGCGCATGTCGCTTTTGAGTCATGAAAAAGCAACATGTCGTGATATCATGAAATTTATCTATTTCAGCTTGGTTCTCCTTGTTGCATTGCAAAAATGCGACATGTCATGAAATCACAACATTTCTATGTCTTCAACTTCTCTTGTTGCTTTGGGCATGAAAACGCAACATGTCGCGATGTCGCAACACTTTTCCTCTTTTGGTCGTGAGAACACAACATGTCGCGATATCGTGACGCTTTTTCTTTCTTGCGCTTAGCCTTCTCTCTCCGCCATGAAAATATGACATGTCGTGATATCGTGACACTTTTTTGCCTTTGGTCGTGAGAGCACAACCTGTCATGATATCACGATGCTTTTCTGCCTCCTTGCCCCTTCTTCTTGCTTTTGACCATGAAATGATGACATGTCACGATATCGTGACACTTTTCCATTCTGGCTCTTCTTGTTGCACTCGGCTGTGAAACGGTGACATGTCGCGATAACGCAACACTTTTTCATTCTAGATCCTTTTGTTGCTCTCAGCCGTGAAACCGTGACATGTCGTGATATCATGATATTGCGACACTTTTCTTCCTTGCATCTTCTTGCTTTCGGTTGCGAAACCGTGACATGTCATGATATCGTGACACTTTTATTTTCTTGCGGTGAGGTTATCTTCTTTGGCTTGTTCGACAGTGAAGCTCTTCCATCTTCATTTTATGTGCAAGGGGGTGGCAGAGAAAGCCAAAATTGCTGCAACTTACAATTATCTTCAAAAAGAAACAGCAAAAGAAATACTTCACGAAACAGAAACACTATACAAAATTTTGATTTTTCTACCCCTTGTGCAATGTGACAAAATTGTCAACAGGAACCATATATGTACACGACACATGGTAAATATTCTTGTATTTTTATTTAAAGCAATCAACTACGTAGTGTGGTTCAGGTGCGGGTTAGGTTGGTAGTAAATATTGTAAGTTTAGTTTGGGGTTAGTATTCCACATGTTCTACGGGATGGTGCCTATTGCACCTTAATAAATGGAAGACTCCCCTTATGTTTTTACCATCAGTTTGTGGTCAAGGATCCTCCAATGGGATGCCACTTGGAAGTGACAGTGGTGGCCACTAGAGCTCCTACCATGCTTGGTGAACTTGCCACGCATCGTTCAATTGATTTTTTTATGTTGTGGACTAGTGCAATTGTTGAGCACCATTAAACTTGACCTTCCTACCATGAGCGTTGAAGTTTACTGAGCATCGTTGATCTTCTTGCTAGGAGCGTCGAACACATTTTTCTTTAGTAAAACATTCCAAGGAAATATTTTATTTTAAAATTTCCTTTCCAAATTGTAATGGGCCTTGTACCTTTTATTTCTCTACCTGAGAGTTTACTATAGTTTTTGAGGTTTATTATTATTTTTGCAAGTATAGACTTGCATATAGTCCATGGCCCATTAACCTTGATCTTCATGCCATGAGCGCTCAAGTTTATCGACCACCATTGATCTTCCTTCCATGAGCATCAAACACATTTTTCTTTTGCAAAAAATTTCAAGGAAATATTTTGTTTTTAAATTCCCTTTCCAAATTGTAATGGGCCTTGTGATGCAGGAGCATCCAACGGAAAGCAAAAATGCCGCAAAGAAGAGAAAGTTTGGTGATATCGCGACATATTGGCAAAGAAGAAAAAGTGTCACGATATCGCAACATGTCGCATTTTCGTGACCAAAGGACGAGAGAAAGAGCAAGAGAGAAAAATGTTGTGATATCGCGACATGTCACATTTTCGCGACCAAAGGACGAGAGAAAGAGCAAGAGAGAAAAATGTCGTGATATCGCGACATGTCACATTTTCACTACCAAAGGACGAGAGAAAGAGCGAGAGAAAAATGTCGCAAGATCGCAACATGTCGCATTTTCACGACCAAAGGACGAGAGAAAGAGCAAGAGAGAAAAATGTCACGATATCCCAACATGTTGCATTTTCGTGACCAAAATAGGAGAGAGAAATCAAGGGAGAAAAGTGTCATGATATCGCGACATGTCGCATTTTCATGACCAAAAGAGGAGAGAGAAAGCAAGGGAGAAAAGTGTCGCGATATTGTGACATGTCGCATTTTTGTGACCAAAAGAGGAGAGAGAAAGCAAGGGAGAAAAGTGTCACGATATCGTGACATGTCGCATTTTCGTGACTAAAGAGAGAGAGGAGCAAGGGAGAAAAAATTTCACGATATCACGACATGTCACATTTTCACGACTAGAAGAGAAGAGAAAGAGGAAGAGAGAAAAGTGTCGCGATATCGCGACATGTCACATTTTCATGACTAGAAGAGAAGGGAGAGAGTAAGAAGGAAGAAGTGTCACGATATCGAGATATTTCGCATTTTTGTGACCAAAAGAGAAGGGAGAGAGTAAGAAGGAAGAAGTGTCACGATATCGCGACATGCTGCATTTTCAGGGGTCGTTACAGAGTGACAATGTGATAGTTAACGAGAGTCAATACGACAGTTACAGAGGTTGTTATAAAATAAAATCATGCAGCTGAAATAAAAAAATGTGATAGTGAACGGAGGTCAGACGATGGTTACAAGGGTCATTATGGAGTGGAGTCATCGAGCGGTGGTTATACTGAACGTCATCAGACGAAGACCAAGAGTCGGAAAGAGAAGCGTTTCAAAAACCAAAACAATGAAGAGGCACAGGAAAGAAAAATGAAAGGTTGGGGAAGTGAAACAAAGGGCCACTAGATGGAAGATGGAGAGTCACACCAGAAAGTTTAAAAGAGGAAGCAAACATGTGCACAAGGGGTTGGAAAACGACCGCATGCATGGTAGCAGATTTGAAGGTAGAGGGCCATTCTGGACCTGCTTGTGCTATTTTTCTTCCAGAGAGAACTGAAGGTTCCTGAGAGTGTAAACAAACCGCCGAACGTGAGGCAGTTTACACCAAGATCCGTGGGGTCAAAAAAAAATTGTGAAATAGAGTTGCAGACGAGAAGGCACGAGAGCCATTTTGAACCTGTTTGGTTGTTTTTCTTCCAAAGAGAGCTTAGGGTTCCTATGTGTGTAAACAAATCACCGAACGTGAGGCAGTTTACACCAGGATCAGTGGGGTCAAAAAATTATGGATACAAATTTGCAGATGAGAAGGCACAAGGGCCATTCTGGACCTATTTTGGGCATTTTTTTTCTTCCAGGAGGGGGGATGGAAATTGTAAATGTAAAAAAAAATATATTGAAAATTAAGGCTACGACTATTTTCTGTAAATATTTCCAAATTGTTGAATGAGAATTTGGTTCTTGTGTTTTTTGCAATTTTTCAGTCTCCATCAAGTGGTATCAAAGCGGGAGTTCCTGAGTGTGTGAGCAGATTGCCGAACATGAGGCAGTTCGCACCAGGACCTATGGAAAATTTGTGAGAAGAGAGAGTGAGAGTTCTTGAGTGTGTAAACAGATCGTCGAACGTGAGGCAGTTTACACCAGGAGCTGTGGAAGGGGTTGATTAGAGAGAGTTTGAGTCCTTGTGTAGTACCTGCAGTACTAGCATCAAAGAAGGTGACAAAACAGTATAGAAGTGAAGGTCACTTCTCAATCCACCTCAGTTGTCTGATGCAGGAGCATCCAATGAAAAGCAAAAATACTGCAAATAAGAGAAAGTGTCACGATATTGCGACATATTGGCAAAGGAGAAAAAGTGTCACGATTTTCATGACCAAAGGACGAGATAAAGAGCAAGAGAGAAAAATGTTGTGATAACGTGACATGTCGCATTTTTGCGACCAAAGGACGAGAGAAAGAGCAAGAGAGAAAAATGTCGTGATATCGCGACATGTCACATTTTCACGACCAAAGGACGAGAGAAAGAGCAAGAGAGAAAAATGTCGCGATATCGTGACATGTCACATTTTCGTGACCAAAGGACGAGAGAAATAGCAAGAGAGAAAAATGTCGCGATATCACGACATGTCGCATTTTCGCGACCAAAAGAGGAGAGATAAAGCAAGGGAGAAAAGTGTCACGATATCACGACATGTCGCATTTTTGCGACCAAAAGAGTTGAAGAGAAAGCAAGGGAGAAAAATGTCGCAATATCACGACATGTCGCATTTTCATGACCAAAAGAGGAGAGAGAAAACAAGGGAGAAAAGTGTCATGATATCGCAACATGTCGCATTTTTACGACTAAAAGAGAGATAAGGAGCAAGAGAGAAAAATGTCGCGATATCGCGACATGTCGCATTTTCGCGACTAGAAGAGAAGAGAAGAGAAAGAGGAAGAGAGAAAAGTGTCGCGATATCATGACATGTCGCATTTTTGCGACTAGAAGAGAAGGGAGAGAGTAAGAAGGAAAAAGTGTCGTGATATCGTGACATGTCGCATTTTTGCGACCAAAAGAGAAGAGAGAGAGTAAGAAGGAAGAAGTGTCTTGATATCGTGACATGTTGCATTTTTAGGGGCCGTTATAGAGTGATAGTGTGACAGTTAACGGGAGTCAATACGACAGTTACAGGGGTCATTACAGAATGAAATCATGCAACTAAAATAAAAAAAATGTGACAATGAACGGAGGTCAGACGACGGTTACAGGGGCCGTTATGGAGTGGAGTCATCGAGCGGTGGTTATACTAAACGTCATCAGACAAAGACCAAGAGTTGGAAAGAGAAGCGTTTTGAAATCCAAAACAATGAAGAGGCATGGGAAATTGAAATGAAAGGTTTGGAAAGTGAAACGAAGGGCCACCAGATGGAAGACGAAGAGTCATGCTAGAAATTTTAAAAGGGGAAGCAAATGCATGCATAAGGGGTTGGAAAACAATCATAGACAGGGTAGTAGATTTGAAGGCAGAGGGCCATTCTAGACCTGCTTGCGCTATTTTTCTTCCAGAGAGAACTGAAGGTTCTTGAGCATGTAAACAGACTATCGAACGTGAGGCAGTTTACACCAGGATCTGTGGGGTCAAAAAAATGCGAAACAGAGTTGCAGACGAGAAGGCACGAGGGCCATTCTGAACCTATTTGGCTGATTTTCTTCTAGAGAGATCTTAGGGTTCCTGAGTGTGTAAATAGATCATCGAACATGAGGCAATTTACACCAGGATCTATGGGGTCAAAAAACTATGGAAATAGAGTTGCAGACGAGAAGGCATGAGGGGCACTCTAGACCTATTTTGGGCATTGTTTTTCTTCCATGAGGGGGGCTGGAAATTGTAAATGTAAAAAAAAAATATACTAAAAATTAAGGCTGCGGCTATTTTTTGTAAATATTTCCAAATTGTTGAATGAGAATTTGGTTCTTGGGTTTTTTGCAATTTTTCAGTCTCCATCAAGTGGTATCAGAGCGAAGTTCCTGAGTGTGTGAGCAGATCGCCGAACGTGAGGCAGTTTGCACCAGGACCTGTGGAAAAGTTATGAGAAGAGAGAACGAGAGTTCTTGAGTGTGTAAACAGATCGTTAGATGTGAGGCAGTTTACACCAGGAGCTGTGGAAGGGGTTGATTAGAGAGAGTTTGAGTCCCTGTGCAGTACCTGTAGTACTAGCACCAAAGAAGGTGACAGAACAGTACAGAAGTGAAGGTCACTTCTCAATCAACCCCGGTTGTCTGATGCAGGAGCATCCAATGGAAAGTAAAAATACCACAAAGAAGAGAAAGTGTCACGATATCGTGACATATTGGCAAAAGAGAAAAAGTGTCGCGATATCGCGGCATATCGCATTTTTGCAACCAAAGGACGAGATAAAGAGCAAGAGAGAAAAATGTCGTGATATCACGACATGTCGCATTTTCACGACCAAAGTACGAGAGAAAGAGTAAGAGAGAAAAATGTCGTGATATCATGACATGTTGCATTTTCGTGACCAAAGGATGAGAGAAAGAGCAAGAGAGAAAAATGTCGTGATATCGCGACATGTTGTATTTTCACGACCAAAGGACGAGAGAAATAGCAAGAGATAAAAATGTCATGATATCACGACATGTCACATTTTCGTGACCAAAATAAGAGAGATAAATCAAGGGAGAAAAGTGTCGCAATATCGCGACATGTCGCATTTTCACGACCAAAAGAGGAGAGAGAAAGCAAGGGAGAAAAGTGTCGTGATATCGCGACATGTCGCATTTTCATGACCAAAATAGGAGAGAGAAAGTAAAGGAGAAAAGTGTCACGATATCACGACATGTCACATTTTCATGACTAAAAGAGAGAGAAGGAGCAAGGGAGAAAAAATGTTGCGCTATCGCGACATGTCGCATTTTTGCGACTAGAAGAGAAGATAAAGAGGAAGAGAGAAAAGTGTCACGATATTGTGACACTGTCACATTTTCGTGACTGGAAGAGAAGGGAGAGAGTAAGAAGGGAAAGTGTCGCGACATCGTGACATGTCGCATTTTTGTGACCAAAAGAGAAGAGATAGAGTAAGAAAGAAGAAGTGTCGCGATATCATGACATGCTGCATTTTCAGGGGTTGTTATAGAGTGACAGTGTGACAGTGTTACAGTTAACGAGATTCAATACGACAGTTACAAGGGCCATTATAGAATGAAATCATGCAACTAAAATAAAAAAATATGACAGTGAACGGAGGTCAGATGATAGTTACAGGGGCCGTTACGGAGTGGAGTCATCGAGCGGTGGTTATACTGAACGTCATCAGACGAAGACCAAGAGTCGGAAAGAGAAGCGTTTCGAAAGCCAAAACAACGAAGAGGCGCGGGAAAGTGAAATGAAAGGTTGGGGAAGTGAAACAAATGGCCACCAGATGGAAGACGGAGAGTCATGCCAGAAATTTTAAAATGGGAAGCAAAGGCATACATAATGGGTTGGAAAACGATCGCAGGCAAGGTAGTAGATTTGAAGGCTGAGGGCAATTCTGGACCTGCTTGCGCTATTTTTCTTCTAGAGAGAACTGAAGGTTCTTGAGCATGTAAATAGACCATCGAATGTGAGGCAGTTTACACCAGGATCCGTGGGGTAAAAAAAAACTGTGAAATAGAGTTGCATACGAGAAGGCACGAGGGCCATTCTGAACCTATTTGGCTATTTTTCTTCTAGAGAGAGCTTAGGGTTCCTGAGTGTGTAAACAGATCACCAAATGTGAGGTAGTTTACACCAGGATCCATGGGGTCAAAAAAATATGGAAATAGAGTTGCAGACGAGAAGGCACGAGGGCCATTCTGGACCTGTTTTGGGCATTATTTTTCTTCCAGGAGGGGGGTTGGAAATTGTAAATGTAAAAAAATATATACTGAAAATTAAGGCTATGGCTATTTTCTGTAAATATTTCCAAATTATTGAATGAGAATTTGGTTCTTGGGTTTTTTGCAATTTTTTAGTCTCCATCACCTTGTACCTTTTAATTTGCTACTAGAGAGGTCACTATTTTTCTTAGTTTTTGAGGTTTATTATTGTTGCAAGTATAGGCTTGCATATAATCGTTGAAAATCTCTTTTCAATTCAGTTTCAATAAGACTATCATTTTTCTATTTTATAAAGGTCTAATTTGAAATTTATTGGCTCAAATCCATTTGTAAGCTTTGTAAGCTTTTTTCCTCATGGATTTTTAATATGGAGTGCATGATTGATAGTACCCACACTCCTCATACAAGTGAACCTCGTAAGTAGTAATCTCCTCTATTACACTTGGTGGTTGTAGTGACTAGTTATCCATGCAATTCAAGTAAGATGGGAAGATTACCATAAGGACACTTGGAGGATTTGTGCCCTTGTTATTTTATTCTCTTGTTGCAATTTACCCCATAATAACTCAATCACAATACTCAGATGTTTGTTTGATAGGAGGGTAGAGGTTGCTAGTTGAGGAGCATGCTTCAAGTCATAGGGGGGTTAGCAAGAAGGTGTGGCAAAAATTGACCAACTTTATTTGTTGCCTAGTGCTTAGTTTTGGGTTATTGCCAACTAAAGCACAAATTTTGTGGCTAGGTGATATGTTGGATTTTGTTTCAAGCCAACTTGTATCACCATATTTTTGGAAGCATGATTGATGTGAGGAGCAGGCAATATTTTGAGAAAGAATAAAATAGCCCTTGGACCATAATTTCCTTTGGGTACTTTTGCAGGAGTAGTATTGATTCCTTGGTGACAATTATTGCTTATTATGAAAGAGCAGAGCCTTTCCAAAGGATCTTCATTTTCTTCATCAATTCGAGGACTATATTTTGGGCACTTGTACACTCCCATGTTCACTCCCACCTTCTTGTAAAAGCATTGGAGTCCAATGCTTCTATGGTTGGGAGGAATGATGAGGATATAATATATGTTAGATTTGGTTGTTAATTTGTTAGCTCAAGTTAGCTAATTATCACATTTTTATTTTTTAATCTATGTTATTTAAGCACTTCTAAATAATACGAACATAGTTTGATGTGATTTACACATCATTCTTTGTTTCAGTTTCATAGATATGGAATGCAACATAATGACAACAACTCCAACACAATAAAATGGTTGGCATGTGGTCTGATAAAAGCTACAACCAAACATTCAGGCTATTTGATCAATGGTTATAGATTTCATATCAAATACAAAGAGGACCAGAGAACAACTTGAAACAATGGTGTATCTCGATGCTACAACTTAGTGCAAAGCAAGCACAAAATACAAAACCAATGCTTCAAACAATCACATATTATGGTGTTATTAGGGAAATAATCTTGTTGGATTACTATCAATTTGGATACCCCCTATTCAAATGTGACTGGGTGAATATTATTGATATGAGGAATGGATATAGAAAGGATGAAATGGGCTTCACACTGGTCAAAATGAATATATTACTTGACTAGGATAGACTAAAATATGATCCATTTATCCTAGCATCGCAAGCCAAACAAGTATTTTATGTAAATGATCCACTTGATACCAGTTGGTATGTGGTTCTCACATCATCTCTAAGAGGGATCAAAGACATTAAAGCATACGAGGTAGAATTTGTCAATGTTTTCAGAGCAACATATTTTTTTGGACCTAAAAATGCACAAGATGAAAACATAAATGATGACAACATTCAATATATCCTTGAAGAATGTGACAGTACATGGTTGGAAGCCTAATTATTGTACTTCAAAAGTAGTTATAATTAATTAAAATAATTAACGAGTGTTGTTAGATATTTTTTGTTCTATTTTTAGAAAAGTAGTAGTAGAGAATTAATGGGCAGCCAAGCTAAGAGTCAGACGAGTAGGTATCCCGAGCATGAAGTTGGCCAGTAAGATACAAGAAGGTAATTTGGTCAAAAAAATGAGAGATAATGCAAGTGCTACAAGGGTATTATGATTAAGAGTATAATCATGCATGCATGTTGTAATGTGTTGAAATAAAGGTTTATTATGTTGAGTGAGTGTTAGTTATGAAATTGATGTTTTATGTTTGACTCTTAGTCCTAGTCCTTAGCAACAATACTTTATTTGCATAGATGGATATTTGTGTATCTAACACAAGTCTCATGATACCCTCTCGCCTCATATCTAATGGTTGGGATGGGTAGGGATGTTTAGATATCTACCCATTATATGGAGGGCTCAAGTTGTCCATTCACCTATATCTATAAATAATAATTGCACTTGAAATAAGAATTTTTCATTTACATATATAATCATAACTAGTTTATTTATTTCTTTCTTTTGTACATGTAAGAGGTGCAATAGATCATTGTTGTTCATAAATAATAACTTGGTTTTCATCCAACAATCTAAGAGAAAATAATAACTTGGTTTGCAACTTCTTTTCAACCATACTTCTAACTCACTTTGTCCAATGTGTGCAAGGTATTGAGCCAACTTCTTGATTTTTGTCTTTGTTTTTGTTTATGATTATATCATATTTCTATTTATTTCTTGCACAATTTCAACCAACTTAAGATGGTGATTTGATAATTTGGTTAACACAATGTTTAAGTGAAAACTGGTAGTTCAGAGGCAAGGTGTATTGTAACTATATTATTGAGTATTAAGAGAAGTTACCATCCAATAATACTTTGCTTTTATGCATTGCTTTAGCAATTTCAATAAAGTTTTTCAATATGTTTATTGTTCGTTGTTGGAATTTGATATATTTGCATGTATTAAATTGATTTATGATCGGATATTATTATCATGTGAAAATTACAGTATTTTGCAAATATGTTTTGAGAGTAAAATTGTAATTATATTTATTTGGAAAGTAAATTGTTCATTTTTGAAGTTTGATATATGTACATGTATTGAATTGATTTATGATCTGGAGATTATTATATTTTGAATATTACAGGATTTTATTAATATTTTCTTAGAGTAAAACTATATCTTTTGTTAATATGTATGATTTCCTCATTGCTCAAAATATAATGTTTTCCCTAAAAACATGTTTGGAACATGGCATGGAGTTCTTTGTCCTATGCATGATACCTTTAGAATATATTATTGAATATATCACATGGTAGGCAAAAAGATTCTTAAGTTGAGAAAGGAATGTACCAAGTGCATATGTTGATAGTTTTTGTCTCAAATCGTTGTTGCAAATCCAAAAAGGCAAGTATTAGTGCCAAGCTAAGTCAATGAATTAAGTCTTATAATTATCTTTGTGGTACCTTAGTCCACATGAACTTTGGTTTAGGTCTTCCTTTTCTTACTAAATTTAAGTTTCATGATGGTTGTTGCAGATCCAAAAATGCAAGTATTAGTGCCAAGATAAGTCAATGAATCAAGTCTTAGAATGCACTTTTTGGTACCTCAATCCACATAAAATTTGGTTTGGCTCTTTCTTTTCTCACTTAATTTAAGTGTTCTGATGGTTGTTGCATATCCAAAAAGGCAAGTATCAATGCCAAGATAAGTCAATGAATCAAGTCTCAGAATGCTCTTTGTGGTACCTCAGTCCACATGAACTTTGGTTTGGCTCTTCCTTTTCTCAAAATGGGATATCATTGGCAAGTTTTAGCCTATTGAAATTAAGATTATTTTGACTAACACTATCTACAAATTGTAAAGAATTTCCAACACCCAAGGATTTGTATGATTGCTTATCATGGTCTTTTATACATGCATACATTTTTTATTGCCATGTCCCATAAGATAGTATGCATGTGGTCATCTATCAAGTGTAAAAGTATTTGTAACATGGTATGCCTAGGACCACATTGGTTGTATGCATTTATAGTATTTTTCTATTACTAATATTTTTCTATTGTTGTTTATTTTTATAGTTGTTAATATTTTGTTGTTTATTGTTATTATCACCTTGTGTTTACATACATATTTTAACTTTTTATTTTTTCTATTATTTTTAATTATCCCTATTATTATTTAATAGCTATTAACACTTCATTTTTATTGGATTTTTTTTGTTATATGACCTATGCTTGTCTTATTGTGCTTAGTTTGTTAATATCATATTACCATAACCATTGAAACACTTATGTGTTTAGGCATATTATCTAGTTGTTATCACTGCTCATTTCCTTTTTTGTTATATATTTTATTGTTTAGTTTAGATATTCTCACAACATATTTATGCATTAACTAGCATATTGTAACATAACACTTTGATCTAGTCCATTACCTTTCTTCTTTCTCTTATTTTTTCCTTTGATGTAGGATTATTGGAAACTTTTTGTTACCTGACCTCTACTTGTCTTATTGTGCTTAGTTTGTTAATCTCATATTACCATAACCATTGAAACACTTTTGTGTTTAGGCATTTTATCTAGTTGTTATTGTTGCTCATTTCCTTTTTTGTTATATATTTCATTGTTTAGTTTAGATATTCTCACACAACATATTTATGCATTAACTAGCATATTTTTACATAACACTTTGATCTAGTGCATTACCTTTCTTCTTTCTCTTATTTTTTTCCTCTGATGTAGGATTACTAGAAACGTTTTGGTACTGACCTCTGCTTGTCTTATTGTGATTAGTTTGTTAATATTATATTACCATAACCATTGAAACACCTATGTTTTTAGGCATTTTATCTATTTCTGCTCATTTCTTTTTTATTATATATTTCATTGTTTAATTTAGATATTCACACACTACATATTTATGTATAAACTAGCATATTTTTACATAACACTTTGATCTAGTGCATTACCTTTCTTATTTCTCTTATTTTTCCTTTGATGTAGGATTACTAGAAACGTTTTGTTACACTACACCAAAAAAGAGCTTTAATGATAGTTATAAACCACCCTTAAAGACCTTTGAAGGTGGTTATTTGACTACCATTTATTAGGGCATCATAAAAATTCTACAATATACAATGGTGACTAAAAACTACCTCAAAAAATTGCTCTCATAGGGTTTAAGATGGCAGTGTAAAATCACCCTCTTAGGGCTATGAGGGCAGTTCTCAATCATCATCTTAGGACTAAGAGGGAAGTTAAAAACCACCCTATTAGGTTTAATACCTCTTAGACATAATATGGTGGTTTATAATCATCCTCGTAGACCCTAATATGGTGGTTTAAAACTGCCCTCTTATGATCTCATTCTAAAAAAAATATAAAGAAGGTGATCCATATTGGAGGGACTAGAAGTTAGGCCAAATAGTAATGTAATTTACAATTATACCACAAACAATTTGTATGTAGTTTTCCTTATTCTAAATTATATGTAGTAGTATAAAAAACTACATTGTGCAGTTGTATATCTTTTTACCTAGATTCAACATCATAATTTGCATGTGAATAGCATATGAGCTTACTTACCATCACGTCTAATTTTCCAACCTTATATATATATATATATATATATATATATATAGAGAGAGAGAGAGAGAGAGAGAACAAAGTAAGCATTACTTGGAGAGTTACAAATAACATATGCAATAAAAATAAAACTTGTCTACAAACAAAATGTCTAATAAATATTGCCAGATAGAGTGAACCCGAGGATGACAGAAGGATGATTCCTTCAATGAAGAAACAAGCAATAGCATATGATCAATTATGAATAGATCCCCCAAACTATTAATAGGTGGTAAGATTTTGCATAAATTTCCCATCTCTAAAGGAAGCTTGTCATAAAGCTTTAAAGCCAACAATAATGCATTTGGATTTCCATTTCCATGTAAATTCCAAACACAAATTCAAGCAACATCCACTGTACGGATATTCACATCAAGCCTTTATGTCTCCAAATAGATAGTCTCAGGTTATAAAATAACTAAAATCAACACCATATTTCAACTTGTAATTTGAATAGTTGAGTGGTAGATCCATTTTTTTAGCATCTAGATATAGGCAGAAAAGGATTTTAATAACTTATCGGTCCTAAGAAACTAGATTTATTAGTCAAACTCATATTCGTATTATTTAAGAAAGAATTTTTTATCTTCCTTCCCAGTTTTCCAACCTTACATTCATATATCTATCTATCTATCTATCTATCTATATATATATTATCTATATATATATATATATATATATATATATATATATATATATATATATAATAGAGAAAGCATTGCTTGGAGAGTTACAAATAACATATGCAATAAAAATGAAACTTGTGCAAATGTACTCTCTCAGATTAACTCCTACAATATGGTATAAACCGATGTAAAACTTAAATTCAACCTATTGATTAAAAAATACAATTAGTAAAATAACTCTTTGTCCAAAGCATTTCAATTAGAAGCTATTAAACTATTTGTTTGTTTTTTCAACTTCTAACTTTCTAGTAGAATAAAAGATATATCTTTTTTAAAATGGTTGACTTGAGAGACAATTCCAGATATAAGGACATCTAACTGAAGGATGTAGATGCATCCAAGTGCATGATAATTTAGATTGTACAGGTTGTTTAGATGGTAAGAAATCTATCACATAAACTAAAATAATGCCAATTGGAGGACCTAATAGTTTACATGTATTTTAAGTTATCATTCAACCATGTTTCGATAATCGGAGTATGGTTGGACAACCATATATTACATAAACAACATCCTCCATAAGGATCATGGATATTAAAGACTACTTTACTTTTACTGATTTTATAGATAGAATATTTTTCTTATAGAAGCTTCTTGTAAGATCTCTAATTTTTATAGTGTAATATTTGAAACATTTTTAAAACAAAAAGAAAAGATAACCAAAATGATGCAAATACAAACAATAATTTTACATTTAGCAAATTCTAATAACTATTTAGAAAAGGCATTCCAGTCATCTACAGTATGTGATTTCCTTAGTGGGTCAATGTTGTAAGTCTACTCCCTAAAAATTTTTAGACATGGAAAATCTTGTTTGTTCAAAATCCTCAAATCTTGAACGTCCTGCTAAGCATTCTCTATAACAAATTAAAATAAAATTAACAATATGAGCCAATTATATATGTGTTTCAATTCATAAAAAATGAATTTCCAAAGTGCGAATGATTAGGGTTTTTTCTTGAAAATTATCTCATCTTTTAGGAGCCATATCTTCTTGAAGAGTTATCCGATTCAGCTGATTCTTGGACCAACTTGTGCAGAATTTGAATAGTTTTAAAATGAGTGGTCATATGCAAAAAACCAAGCAATACTAAGGGAGATACAACCCTATGAATTAAACCATTTGGAACAAGGGTAGTGATGATTTTTAAAGTCGTGAAAAACAAATTTGCAAAGTACGAAGGATTAGGGTTTTTTCCTAAAAAAAACATCTCATCTTTTAGGAGTCATATCTTCACGAAGAGTTATCTTGTTCAGATGATTCTTGGACCAACTTGTGCATAATTTGAATAGATTTAAAATGAGTGGTCATATACAAATATCTAAGAAATATTGAGGGAAATATAATCCTATGAAGTCAACCATTTGGAATAAGGGCAGTGATGATTTTTCAAGTCATGAAAAATGAAATTGTACATATTTGACAACTAGGGTTCGAATTATGGGAAGAGCAATGAAGTGTTAGGAATTCAACAAGTCAAGATATTCTATCTGGATAAAGAATTTTTTAGCTGAGTTATTTTTCCCTTTCTTTATCTTATAAATTGTGCATGAAAAATTTATAAATTTTTTATCAAATATTATATTTGTTATAGGAATTTCAGATAAATTTCATTAGATTTTAAGTTTCCTTTCCATTATCGATTTATA
Source organism: Wollemia nobilis (assembly GCA_028583015.1). Taxonomy (NCBI): domain Eukaryota; kingdom Viridiplantae; phylum Streptophyta; class Pinopsida; order Araucariales; family Araucariaceae; genus Wollemia; species Wollemia nobilis. Next base: position 331,494 of record JAQPPZ010016911.1, on the reverse strand, counting down.
GGTAAATCCTTAGAAACATCCCTAGTGGTATATATTAGTGAGAAAACCCCAAAGAGATCCTCATTGCTCCAATATAGGGAAATTTTTGGTAAATTTAATGGGTATTGGTCAGGGGCTTTAGCCTTGAGAAAATGGATTGATAGGAGTTGGACGTCTCTAGGAGTGATTCTATCATTTATTCACAAAGGTTTATTCCTAGCGATTTTTTGTTCTAGGGAATAAAGAGAAATAATCCTAAAATGGGGTCCTTGGATTATGGGAAGATCAGGGCTCTTCCTTACATGCTGGTATGAAGGTTTTTCACCTAAAAATGTTAATTTATCCCTAGTACCAATCTAGGTTAGGATGTTTGGGTTGCCCATTGAATTTTGGAAAATAGATACCTTCAAGGCAATAGGAAATACTCTAGGAGAATTTCTTGAGATTTTAGATACAACAAAAGATGGTTTTTTAGCTATTTATGCTTGTATACTGGTCATGATTGATATAAGTAAACCTTTACCAAAATCAATCATTCTTAAGTATGGGAATAAGATGCGGATTCAAACTATAGATTATGAAAACATATCATTTAGATGTATAAGATTTCATAAGGTGGGGTATATTAAGATATCATTCCCTAAGAAGAGCCCAGCGGAATCATCTGTAGAAAATTATAAGAGAAATTTACAAATGGTTATGGATAAAGATGGTTTTCAACTTCCAAAAAATAGATCTAGAAAAAAAATGAACAATGGATACCAATAAGGAAGGATATTGGAAGAAATTCCAATTATTTTGAGGTTTTAGCTAATGAAGAAAATGTAGATCAAAACTTAGAAGACACAATACAACAATTTCAATATATTAGCAAGGAATCGTCTATTCAATATGATCCTAATTTAAGGAAGAACATTCTCAATGAATCTAAAATGAATCTAAGGAATGTGTCTCATTAGATTTTGAAGACTCTCTTGAAGTACCATGCACCATTCAGGAGAAAATAACTGGTAAAGAAAATGCAGTTTTAGAAGTTAATACATCTGCCATTAATAAGGAAATACCATAAAATGAATAGGAAAAGTCAAAATCTTCTATAATAGAGCCAAGAGAGGATAAATATGTTGAAAATAAAATTTTGAAAGAATATTGAGGAATAGAATAAGACCTACTCCTGATATAGGAAAGGCAAAAAGAGGAAAACCCTCAAATTATCAAGCAAGATCCAGGGAAGCAAGAGCTAACATTGAGAAAGGAACACAAACTAAGTTGGTTGAACTTCTCTTCACCAAAAAAAAAAATAATATTGGTAATACGCAAGAGGGGCCAAAATACCCTAATGAGACATGATTATCATCTCATGGAATATAAGGGGTGTTAATGCCCCCTCAAAGCATAGGTGTATTAGGGACCTATGTTTAAGTAATAAACCTAATATTCTCTATATCCAGGAAACTAAAATGACAAAAGAAGTTTAAAAAACTATGAAAGTAGTTTGGACAAGATGTGAATGGGATGTTTTGGATTCTGAAGGAACAACAGGGGGAATTCCAACTTGTTGGAATCCTTCTAGACCCTCTTGTGTAACCATTCATAAAACTAGGCTTTGGATAGCCCCTTTAGCCACTTGCTACTTTGTAGATATTCACTTCATCCTTATCAATGTCTATGGATCTACAACTTATTTAGGTAGATTAGAAGTTTGAAGTGGGATTAAATCCTTTATGAGAAGTAAATACCAAGTAACCTGATTCATGATCATTGGAGATTTTAATGCCATAGCCAAGCTAGAAAAAAAAATTGAGGGAATTAGTAAATTGATCCAAAGTATGAAAAATTTCTCAATTTGTATTCAAAACAACAATCTATGGAAATTTGAGTTTGAAGAAGATAACTATTGGTGAATGGTTACTCCACCCAACACTGACACAATACTTAAAATCACTAAAAAAATTAATAGAAACCCCACATCTAGTATTAAATCATAGAAGGGAAGTCCTTCTCCGCTTCCATGAAGCCCATATTTGGCCCTATCCCAGATCCCTGGTCCTATCCCAACTCCCTAGCACCTCCTTTGCCCTTCCTCCTTGGTTGGTAGATGTTGCAGATGATCTCCTTGGGTTGGGAGGTCACTTATTCTCTTGTCTGCCCCTTTTCATGCCTTCTAGTGGGTTTTTCTTTTGGTGCCTATGATTTGGGATGTCCTTGGGGTATTCTAGGAAATTCTTGGGTTCATCCTAGTTTCATTTTTTGAGTTTTAGGGAATCCTTTTCCCTTCTACCTTTTGGGACGTCCTTGGGTTTGTCCCAATTTTTTTATTTTTATGCTTTAGGGATTTTTATTTTAGCTCTTTTGGTTGTTCTATATTTTTGTAGGTGTCCTTCATGGTGCGGCTCAGTTTCCTATTCATTGGTGCTTCCTAAATCATTTTCTTGGTTGTCTTTGGTTGCAGACAATCTCCTTGGGGCGGGAGATCACTTCTCCACTTGTATACCATTTTCTCATCTATTTCGAGGGTGTCCTTCCTACACCTATGTTCGAGGACACCCCTGGGTCCCTCCCTGGGTTTCTTGCATTGCTTCTGGGATGGGTTTTGTTGCAAGTCTCTATTTGGAGCCTATTTTCAGTGGTTTCCAATTGGGGCACATCTCTTCTCCTGGTTGCTACTATTTGCTTTGTTGCATGAGGATTTCATGGCCTGTGGAGATCCTCAATTTGCTGATCCAATTTCTAGGCCAATGCGGGATGTTGTTATGATAGTTTTCTAGCATCACTATTTATTTTTTGCCCTTCCCTAGGTGAGGTCGTCCTCCTCTAGTGGTTCCTCTACTCCGTCCTTCTGTTCAGGGTGGTTTTGCATTTCAACTCTGGGTTTTTGGTGTTTTCTTGCTAGATTCTAGTTTTGATCTTCAACTGCATTTTGGACCTCCTTATGCAGGATATTTTAGTTGTAGGCGGGATGGCCCTGTTTTATTTTTCCATCTATTTATGTGGGAATGTTTTGTTTAATTTTCTCGCTTTTTGTATTTTTAAAGTGTGGTGGGTGGGATGGCCCTGTTTCAATTTTGAGTTGGGTGAGATTAACTTGTTTTAAATCCTCTTTGCATGTGTTATCCTTTTTGCATGTGTTACTTGGAATTTTTGGGTGGGGTTGCCCTATTTCGGGTTGTAAAAAAAAATTATGTCATGTAAGGCTATCCTTTAGCCTATTTTGTAAGGCTATCCTTAGCCTATCCTATAAGGCTATCCTTTAGCCTATCCTGAAAGGCAATACTTTTGTCTTTCCTTTGGGTTTTCTGTTGTTCTTTCCTACGACATTTTTGTGGCCTTATTTATTTGGTCTTTTGACTTTCTATAATCAGGTTTTGGTTCCCTTGATAAAAACCCACTTTTAATTTAACCGATCAAAAAATATTAAATCATACAAAAATTCAACAAAAATCTCACATCAAATATTTCTTCAATAAAACAAAATAAGAAATTATAATGTATGACCATAAGGCCGATTTTATTACGAATACTAGAGATCTACAAATTGGAGCCATGATTTGTGATACTGAATTGCCTTCGGGAATATCTATTCCCCCTTTTAATAACTTTCCAAAGAATGTCTTGGAAATTATAACTCATTTTCTCGTATTTCATTTTCCCACCCAGGAAAATATTCATTTGAAATTTGAAGTTTTATTTTCCTACCTAGGAAAATATTCACTTGAAACTTGAATTTCCAACATATGGGTCTAAACACATGGGTCTAAACATATATGGGTCTAAAAATATGGGTCTAAACACATGGGTCTAAACATATGGTTCTATACATATTGGTATAAACATACATGTTTAAACATTTTTTTTTTTAACATATGGGTCTATATATATATATATATATATATATATATTATTTTTTTGTTGATGCAAGATTTCCCTTACACCATTGGATGCTCATGCCTCAAAAACATAGGGTAAATTGAGAAGTGACCTTCTGTAGCACCCTAAAATTGGCGCAGTGAAATCTTAATAATTACATTCATCCTAGTAAATAATTTAAATTCAAATTTTAACCTCCCAAACCGCCTGTTAACCGCTGGTTAATCCGTTTCCCCTTTTCCCGCACCATTTTTAGCGATCGTTTTGACCGTTTGACGATATTGCCCCAGATCTGATGATTTCATCTGGGCTAGGAAATCCAGACGATCTTGTCCCTAAACTGATTTTGCACAATTAGCTTCTGTTCCAACGGGTCTCTAATCTGAGCAGAAGCGTGTATGCACCGTTAGAGATCCTCCCTCATTGGAGATCTCTCAAATAGGGATGATCTCCAACCTCCTAACCTCCCTCCTAAGCCTATTTAATCCTAAGCCCTTCCCTTAGAACACCCTTGGCTGATAATTCTCTATAAATTGACTTCTCATACGATAAAACATCCTAAGTTTCTATTTTGCAGTAGTTCTATACAATTTTGTTGTAGGTACCTTATTTTTTTTCAGCCAAAGCAAGCTTACATCATCACCGACGATCCTATTCAGATCGGAGGTGATCCTGTCAAATCAGAGACGATTTTGTACCAATGCGAGACAATTTCGACTACAGTCCACATTGAGGCAATCAATGCCTAAAGTTTGCATTTCTCTATCTTTTCTCTGTTGTTTTATCCTACAATTAGATAGCTTATTCAGTATTTTATGCTATTCTGCATTTTGGAGTTCACCCATCTAGATCAATGCATAATTAAATCATAATTATTATCTAATTAGCATAATTCATTCCTTTTTCTGTTTTTAAGTTTCAATTTGATATTGTTGTTGTCATTTTACATTGTTTCCCTCTGTTAGGATAGTTGTAATTTTTGTATTTTGCGCCTATTTCTCTGTTTGTAGGTCTTTGACGAATTCGTCAGATCTCAGACGATCCTGTCGAATTCCAGATGATCCTGACTGCTTCAAGAATCAGAATCTTCATCAGATGTCCGGATCAGGTATTGTTCTTGTAATATTCTTTAATTTCTTTGTTTTTCTGTCCTATTCTGCTTTTTTGTATTCATTTAATCTGCATCTTCATATAGAATAGCTTAGACGCATTTTGGCCAAACCTAGGATTTGAATGCTTAAGGCTAAAATGAACACATAAAACACATTCCCAACCTAGGCATGGAAACTGCCATTAAATGTTTCCTGGTGAACCCACCATCCATAAAAAAATCACCAATATACACCTCCCTTGAGAGGCGGGACCTTCGCAAGTCCTCTCAATCCGAGGCACCGCGCCATCCTTTTCACATCCCTCTTCCGGGCACAGATCCTATAGCCTGAAGGTAAGGGTGTGAAAATTTTGGAGCGATACATTTTGGTGAACTCGACGTGAATGCATTGTAAACCTTTTAAAAACAAAAACAAAAACAAAATAATAAAACAACTAAAACATAGATGCATTTCAAATCGTTTCAAATTAATAAGTTGCATATTAGATGGTAGCTCCTAAGAAAATATTAGCAGTTACTATAAATGTAGAAAACCAATTGGCAGCCATAGAAATCAATTTTGTGCTTAGTGTGCCTAAAACAGATAAAAATCAACTTTTGTGGGATGAACTTGATAGAAGGCTTAGTGTCATCTCATCTAGGTCAACAAAACTTAAACAGATCAAGAGGCTTATCCTAGATAGAATCTTGGATCCTCATCAACTTGTCTTTTATCATGAACTTCAGAGAGCCTGCCATAGATGGTTAGCTTATAGGAGAGCTCTTGGATCTTCAGAATTTTTCACCTTCGAGGAATACCTCGAGAACGCATCCATTGTACACCAATTCCTAGGTCTTGTAGAAGACCAAGAGGTTGTTCTTACAGATAGGGAAATATGGAATAGAGTTCCTCAAGCTGTGTTATATCGAGAGTATTTCCACGAGCTTTACTTCTATCAACCAAAGATCTGAGACAGATAATATCACTATAGCTCTTTTCATTAAATTTTAATAAGAAAACTTTCAATTTGAAGAAGAACACTTCATGACTCCTGAACAACTCGAGCCCATTAATGATATTTATAAGTTGTTTATAGAAAACTAGATCATTACTTTCAGTATTATTTCTTGCATTTATTGTATTGTTTGTCATCTTTACAATATTATTTCAAAAACAAAGAAAAAAAGAAAAACATAGCAAAAAACCAAAAAACATTTCATTTCAAATATTGTAGTAGGTATATAATTAATATATACCTCTTAAGTTTGTTGCATATATATATATATATATATATATATATATATATATTTGCTGAAATCAAAATTAAGCACCATGCCTAAACTTAGGAATGGTAAAGAAACTATAGGAGAAGAAGAAGATTGGTTACAAGATAGAACTAGAGACCCAAATGTCCTTCCTGAAGATCAAATTTCGGAAGGAGAAACTCTAGATCAACTAGAAGATGACCTAGGTGAAGATAATGAACAAGAAGGAAGTGTTAAAGAGGATGGATCCTCATCCCCTAGAGTAGCTCCGGATGGAACTATTGCTTTTGACAACGTAGATCATTTTCAGAAATTTCTCAATGATAACATTGATGCCCTTAATGTGGCAGTTCGTATTGATAAAGGGAAAATTAGTGACACTCAAGCAGCCATGGAACATGCATTTGATGTATGCACTAATCCCTTGTCTTTCATTGATCAAGAAAGTGATAAGGCTGGGCCATCCAATACAGATATGGTCACTATGGTTCAAAACATGTCAAAACAGTAGGTTACCCAACCTCCTAAGGAACCTGTTATTCAACCTAAAATAATTCCCACACAAAAGAAAACTTCCTTCACTACTTTATTTCGCCAAACTATTGAGCAATATGCTTCAAGTAAACAAAAACCTAAAACGAAGCCAAACACCAATTTTCAACAATCTGGAATACAACATACTACCACTTCAAAATTCCTTCATAACACCTTTCCTACCAATAATTTACACAATAGCAACATAGCATCTAATATTCATGTCCCTCCATCATATGCTCACAAAACCCATATTAATGCCCTACCGAACCAATATGGTGGGCAAACTAGTAATCTGGAAGCCATGGTGAAATAGTTAGCTTCACGTATGGACCAGATAGATCCCTACCGTCCCTCGTACAATTATCGAGAGATATGTAGTCAACCTTTGGATCCCATAGTTGTAGCTCAACCATACCCTAAGCATTTTCCCATGCCTATCTTGCCTATATATAAAGGAACCGAAGATCCCATAGAGCATATTCGCATGTTTAGGATAGCATGTCATGATATATCACATGATGACTTGCTATTACTAAAAATGTTCCCAAAAATTTTAGGTGGAATGGCATTAGAGTGGTACTATCAATTGCCCACTCATTCTTTGAGAAACTTTGAAGAAACAGCTGAATCATTTGTCCATAAATTTAGTGCCTACATCGAGAGGCATGTAACCATTAAAGATCTATACAACTTAAAACAAGACAAGGATTAATGTTTTGCCGATTTCTTAGCTAGATGGAGGCAATTGATAGGAAAACTGCACTTTGTGCTACCTTATAGGGAAATGTTGGACATTTTTATCAATAATTTACAAGAACAAATATCTTATGAGCTATCAACTGCTACTTTAACTACCTTCGACCAGGCTATAGATCTAGCTCGACGAGTCGAAGATGCCCTCATTAGAAGAGGCCAAATTAGGAAGAAGGATGATGAGAAAACATCCATAAATCAATATAAAAACAAACAAGTTGTCGGTGACGGAGTCACTGATAGCAAAAATGTTGCTAATATCAATGCAACGAAAACAACAGAAAAAATTATATTGAAACCTCCTGATAAGCCTCCCCGAGAATTTACTAGATTGAATCAACCATTGTCAACTATTTTACCTCAATTACTCGAAAGAGGTTTGATCCAATTACCACCTATCCGGAACCCGATACAACTATACCCGGATACGTAGTTGACTTACACTGTGATTTCCATAGAGGACCTGGACACTCTACCAACGCTTGTAAAAGGTTGAAACATAAAATATAGGATTTGATTGATAATAATGAAATGGAGGTGCAAGCCTTCCAACCTAAAAAAAATGCTCCTAATAATACTCAAAATACCATTCCCCAAAATCAAAATCAAAATGCTAATCAAACATTAGACATATTTCAACACCCTTTACCAAGACATGGTAAAGAGGTAGCCAATTAAATCGAACATCATAATGTTCCCCCTCCTACCCGATATGTAGAAACCATTAACGGACAATTACCTGTTCAGGATCCTCAAATATTTGACACAACCTTATCCCTGGTTACGACCAGGCCCTTACATAATTTTAAAATTTTTGATTCTAGTGATATAGAATTAGATACTGAAAGTGAAGTGGACATCACTTCAAACCAATCGAATAGTTCTAAAAACGAATCAGATCCTATTCAACCCATCACAGATGTTATGGTTCCAGAAGAACCATTTCCTAGAAGAATTACTACTCGACCTTCTTCTAATCAATTCCTTCCAAATGAACAAGCCATAAATGCAAGACCGAGACCAGTTCAGCATCCTCAATATAACATTGTAGGTACCATTAGAGTCGTTACTCGACAACAGGCTCAAAATTCTCAGCAAGAACCAAATCAGAATGATGGATCAGCTCCATTCGTTTTGAAAAATCCCAATTAAGGGAATCATGCTCCTAATGTTCAACCTAAACCCCCTTACAATATTAATGAGAAATTATCCAATATTACAGCTAGAATTTCCCTTTTTGGATTTGTTAAGATCATCTCCCACCCATAGGGATGAGTTGATGCTTACATTAAGCCAAATGATGGTACCTCAAAACATTCAACCTGAAGCTATGGCCAATACTATCATCACTTGAGAAGTTGATTGTATTGACTTTCGGGATAAAGATATCCCACAACACAGTTTACATAAGGATAATCCCTTATATATTACTACTCTAATTGGAGATGTAGCTGTCAAACGAGTCCTGATTGATAATGGCTCATCTCTAAACATTTACACTTTTGACTTCTACCAAAGATTTGGCTTTAGAAGTGATGAAATGAAGAAAAATGACATGATTATCAAAGCTTTCAATGATGAAACACAAGAAACGTGTGGAGTTATTACCATCCCATTGCAAGTTGGTCCTAGAACTCTAGATACCACCGTGTTTATTGTACATTTCCCAGCATCGTACAATATACTTTTGGGTCGCCCTTGGATCAACGCAATGCAGGCTATCCCATCAACTTTACACCAATGTGTTAAATTTGAATTTAAAAATCAGTTGGTCACTATCCATGGTGACCCTAGACCCTTTGATATGTGTGCTTTGGCAGAACCTTTTGGAGTGCAATTTTGCCCTGCTCTATCATCCACACATCCTAATTCTTATTTTTCATCCAAAACTGTGAAACACACACCCATAACTTCACCTACTTCCCCTCCATTAATTTCATCCTCCTATATAGATCAACAATCTTCTAAACAAATCACTCTAGAACCTCAAAAAGATCTTCAATCTACATCCAATCCTTCATGTTCTATCCCTATAATTTCAAAACCTATAGACCCATCTATTAACAATTCCACATTATCAACATCTATCATGCCTTCCACATCTAAAGATATAGGGAATAATCCTTCTACATCTTATGCTCTTTCTGATGAAATTTTACCAGATTTATCCACAACCTTAATATCAGAAAAAACAAATGCTTTCATGCGAGATTCAATTCTTTTAAATAACTTGCCGCCATTTCCTCGTACTTTGGGCCTCCCACAACCTATGGGAAGTACTTACCAATTTGGGAGTTGCACCTTCATTTATAAAGGATATGACTGGGGAAGAATCCCTTGGAACATTAAAACTCATCATGAGGGATACGCTCGGTGTTATTTTACCAATGATTATATTAAAGCTAAACCCATAATGATTAAAATGGGATATAAAGGGAAAGGCTTGGGACCTTTCCAAAATGGCATGAAAGAACCTTTCGAGGTAGAACCGTGGCCTGCCCGCTGTAGTGTGGGCCTATTTCCTAGTAAGGGTCAACCCTTTCCTTTTGAAGATGATGATCACCTCATATGTTATCAAGATTATTTGGATAGGCATGTTGATTTGCCTCTAAAAAATTAGTCATTTACATGTAACATGCTATCCATAGCTTACCCTGAAATGATTGTTGACCCCGATGAAGAGTTGGAAGGAGATATCTTCCATGATGTCTCCGTTGTGAAAGCATGAGATTCCGGAAAATAAACACCAAGATGCAATAAAAACAGAACTAGTTTTAATGCATGTAATAACACGGATGTAATCATATCGAAAGGGTAAAAGCACCGCATTTTTATATTAATCCCAACTCGGTTACAATAATCTGATTTTTTTATTACAACAGATGAACAGTAATTTCTTTCCGCATGCCCACATGTAAAATGGGCGGGCTGAGAGTGTTGCCGCCGCTGGTGTAAGTGAATCTTTGCTTGCTGCTGTATTTCCTACGGTCAGAGAAACAATCAACTGTTAGTAGCACCTGCGTAAGAAAACGGAACTTTTGACTTTAAAATCCATGAGAAATACACGTAAATACGTGAATAAAACAGTTCTACGTAACCTCGCAACTTTCACGGAAAACAACCTACATAATCGAAAACAGCATATATCATGGAATCATAGACTGTTTTAATTATATTTGAAGGTAGCATGTATTCTGAAAGCATTAAAACTTGAACTCTGCTTCAATATACTCGAAAGATATATATTTTAAAACATAAGCATAAGCTATTTTAAAACTTCCGCAAACAGCATATATCGCTTTTAACCAAAGCATGCGAAGAAATACGTAGGATGCCCCAAGCGGGCCGACCCGGTAAAGCTTGATCTCGGCGCCAACCCACTGGGAATGGGCCCGAAATCTCTAAAGCAAAAGTTGTCGTCGAATTTAATCATGGACTGTTGCGGCCAACCCATGGACTGTTTTAACATGCATTCGAAATTAATCAAATAACGTATATAGGGCTATGCTTTAATATATTCGAAAGATGCATATTTTAAAACATAAACGCGAGCTATTTCAAAACTTCCGTAAATAGCATATATTAAATTAACGAAAACATGTGCGGGATGCCCAAGCGGGCCGCTCCCGTTAAATCTTGATCTCGGCACCAATCCACTGGGAATGGGCCCGAAATCTCAAAGGAAAGAGGCATCGTCGAATTGATGGATTGAGGTAATCCAATGCGGGAAATGCAAGTTCAGATGAATACAATCAGATATTCAGTTTAACAACACTTCGTTACGTTAACAAAATACTTCGCAGTTGTTTTTTACGTATCGAGCCGGTTATATTTATAGAGGGTTCGGCCTCTGGGAACATTAATGTTCAAAACCCTAAAATCGTAAGGCCGCTCAGATTTGATCCTTATCGGGCCATTACGAGACATGGCTCGCACTGACAGATCGCAGTTATGAGGCGTGGCCTCGGATCGGATATTTATTAAAACCGCTCGTCTAATTAATGCTCGCCGTTGAATCCGTCGTTGAATCCGTCGTTCTACAGACCCGCGGGGTTTTCTTCGAGAAGGGACACGTAGAGGTGCCACGTGGCGGTCGTTCCCTAGATAGTTGACTGCATGGACTGGTGACGTGTCGGCTCGGGGCCCAAAGTGTCGCGATATCACGACACTTTGGGCCGGCTTTGGCTCGGGGCCCAAAGTGTCGCGATATCGCGACACCTTGGGCCGGTTTTGGCTCGGGGCCCAAAGTGTCGCGATATCGCGACACTTTGGGCCGGCTTTGGGTCGGGGCCCAAAGTGTCGCGATATCGCGACACTTTGGGCCGGCTTTGGGCGGGGGCCCAAAGTGTCGCGATATCGCGACACTTCGGGCCGGCTTTGGGCGGGGGCCCAAAGTGTCGCGATATCGCGACACTTCGGGCCCGCTTTGGGCGGGGGCCCAAAGTGTCGCGATATCGCGACACTTTGGGACCGCTTGGGGTCGGGGCCCAAAGTGTCACGATATCGCGACACTTTGGGCCCGCTTAGGTTTTTGACAAAAGGCTTGGTGCGGAAGGCTTTGAAGAAGGCTAAGAAGTTTGCTAAAGGCTCTAGAACGACCGACTTTGCTCTGCTCATTTTTCGATCTTCCGAACTGCTGTGCGAGTGGTTAAGACCACTATTTGACCTCTAAGGGCTGCCCTAAAAGCTGTGATATCAATGTGATCAATGTTTGTAATCACTTAATCGAAATGGTGCTGTTTTGGTGTCTACACGTTGAAGAGATGTTACACAATGGATTTTATTTTGATGGTTCTATACCAACTCTAGCCCAACTTGAGTCCACTAATCCTCAAGATGAATTATCCAAATTAACCTTACAAGAATTACAAGAACTAGGCGTTTCACCCGCCCCACCCAATTTTGAAAGAGATCTACACATGGAGGTAGAAAACATCATTAAAATTAATATTGGAACTGAGGATAATCCTCACATAATCAATATTGGATCAGAATTAAGTCAAGAAAAACAAGAGCAATACATTGCATTCCTTAAAGAGTAAAAAGATGTTTTCGCTTGGACATACAAATATATGCCAGGTCTAGACCCTTCTATAGTCATGCATCACCTAGTGGTCCATCCGGATGCTAAACCTGTTAAACAAAAACTTAGAAAAATGCATCCCAAAGTGGCTCTGCTAGTCAAAGGGGAGTTACAAAAACTCTTGAATGTTGTTTTTATACAAGCTATTGATTATGCTGAATGGATCTCAAATGTAGTTCTAGTCACCAAGAAAGAAGCTACCAAAGTTAGGGTTTGCACAAATTTTAGAGATATTAACGTTGCATGCCCTAAAGATGACTTTCCTCTTCCAAACATGGATCAAATCATTGACTTTACTATCAGAAGTGGGATGATGTCCTTAATGGATGGATTCTCTAGTTATAATCAAATCAAGATAGCTCCTGAAGATCAGGCTAAAACAGCCTTTATTACCCCCTGGGGTACCTTTTGTTGGAAAGTGATGCCATTTGGCTTAAAGAACGCAGGCGCAACTTATCAATGAGCTATGACCTACATTTTTCATGATATGATGCATGATATCCTACATGATTATGTAGATGATATTATAGCTCACTCTATTATTGAAGACAATCATTTAGATGATTTGAGAAAAGTTTTTAATCGATTACGAGAATATCTCATTCGATTAAATCCAGAAAAATGCATATTCGGAGTTAAGTCCGATAAACTATTAGGGGTTTTAGTTTCTTTACGTGGTATTGAAATTGACCCTCTCAAGATTGCGGCTATCACTGATATGCTCGCACCTACTAATATATCTGAGTTATGAAGTTTACAAGGTAAGCTTCAAGCTATCCATCGCTTCATCGATAAGCTGGCGGACAAAACTGGTCCCTTTCTTAAACTCCTTAAGAAGGATGTCCCTTTTAATTGGGACGACGAATGTCGAGAAGCTTTCAAACTTCTCAAACAATACCTCCTTAATCCATCGATGCTTTCACCATCGAAACCTGATCGCCCATTTCTCATGTATATTTTAGCTTCAGATTCTGCCTTAGGAGCTATGCTAGCTCAGCTTGATGATGACAAGAGAGAACATGATAATTATTACATTAGTCGAACCTTCATCAGTTATGAAACCTGCTACATAGCATTGGAAAAACTATGTCTAGCGATCATGTTTGCTATGCAAAAATTACGACATTATATGCTTAGTCAGAAAACTTATGTCATTGCCAAATATGATCCCTTAAGGTATTTCATGAGTCAACCTTATTTATCAAGTCGCACAGCCAAGTGGGTTCTTGCTCTAAGCGAGTTTGATCTCACATTCATAGGATAGAAGTCTGTTAAGGGTCAAATCATAGCAGATCAATTAGCTGCTGCACCCTTAGAGTCTACCCATCCCCTCATCATCGATTTTCCTGATGAATGCCTTCAATTAGAGGCAGACCATATTGAACAATGGTCCTCATACTTTGATGGAGCCCGATGCATGAGTGGGGCTGGTGTGAGTATTATTTTAATATCCTCGTAAAAACATCTTATTCTTCTGTCCTTCAAATTAACATTTGCTTGCACCAACAATACTGCTGAATATGAAGCTCTAATCCTTGGATTACGAGTTGCCTTGGCACTAAAAATTAAACATCTATTAGTTTTTGGTGATTCTCAACTGGTTATAAACCAAATTAATGAAGTTTATCAGACCAGAGATGATAAAATGTGCCCATATAAGGCCTATGTTTTACAATTAATGTCTCTATTTGATCAAGTTACCTTGGAAGCTATTCCTCGAACTTGCAACCATGTAGCTGATGCTATGGTTGTAGCTGCATCTCTCCTGCCCTTGGAGTTAGATGACGAATATGCCACTATCATTATTCATCGACTTCAGGAACCCGCTTCCAATAAATCATGCTTAGAACCTTTGGATGTGTTTCTAATCAATGAAACTACTCCTGAACCTTGGTATACAGATATATTTGATTTTCTCCAAAATGGGACTTTCCCTGCCAATTCTAATAGAAACCAGCATCGGTTATTACGTAGACGAGAAAGTCAATTTGTAATAATTGGCCATAATTTGTATAGGAGATCTTTTGAAGGTATCCTATTAAGATGTTTAAATTCAGAAGAATCTAAATTAGCCTTGAGTGAAACCCACGATGGATCTTGTGGAGGACACTTCAGTGGTAGTGTCATTGCTAAAAATCTCCTTCGAATAGGATACTTTTGGCCTACCATGGAAACGGATGCACATGAGTATGTGTGCCATTGCGACAAGTGCCAAAAACATGCTAACCTTGTCCATGCACCTGCATAAGAACTGTAGGCTATTTCATCTCCTTGGCCCTTTTCAAAATGGGGTTTAGACATTATTGGCAAAATCAATCCTGTTTCATCTGATGGACACAAGTTCATCATAACCACCACTGAGTATTTCACGAAGTGGATTGAAGCTATGCCTTTAGCTTCCTGCACTGGTACACAAGTCTCTAAATTTATTTTTAATCAAATCATTTGTAGGTTCGGAATTCCTGCAAATCTCATCTCTGACAATGGAACTTGTTTCAAAAATAAAGATGTTAGAAAATTATGCCAAAAATATAAGATTCAACATCGCTGGTCCACTCCCTATTATCCTCAGGGTAATGGTCAAGCAAAAGCATCTAACAAAACCTTAATTAAAATCCTTAAAATATTGGTCAATAAAACTGGTCGTGACTGGCACATTCAGTTATATCCAGCCTTGTAGGCCTATCGAACTAGTGTTTGAACCCCCACTGGAACTTCACCTTTTGTTTTGGTGTATGGTTCTAAAGTCGTTTTTCCCTTTGAATTAGAAGTTCCTTCTTTGGCTCTGCTACTTCAAGATACCGAAGTAGGAGATGAATATCGAGCTGGCAGACTCAGTCAGTGGAACTCCTAGATGAAAAATGCATCAATGCTTTGGAGCATTTCCGTGCCTACCAAAACAAGATTAAAAGATCATATGCTAAAAAAGTGCTTCATCGATCCTTTGAGATTGATGACCTTGTTTTAAAAGAAAATCAAAAAAATACTAATGCAATTAAGGACCTTAAAGGTAAATTCGAGCCCAACTGGCTTGGACCATACATTATCACTGCTAAATTTGAATCGGGAGCATACAAATTATCTACCTTAGATGGTAAAGAACTTAAATAACCAATGAATATTTTGCATCTTAAACGTTACTATGTATAACTTTGGTCATTTTATCCTTGTATATATTTGTTTAAAATATTTCAAATTCATTATCTTGTATTTCTTTCAATTTATAAATTCAAAAACACCAAAAACATTCATAATCATCAAAATCTTCAAAACTATTTGTTGTATTTATTTATGGCACTTGTTAATTTTTTTGTTCAAAAACAAAAATCAAAACAAACAAACAAAAAAATGATAAAATAAGAACAGCAATATTCTTGACTCTTTCGAAACCAAAACAAAATAAAGAAGAAAGAGAGAGTCAACATTCTCAAAACTTCTCAAAAAATTATTTATATATATTTTCTTACAAATATTGCAGTTATATGTTTCAAATTATTTTGGATAAATTAGCATTTATTTGGAATCCCTCACTTGCACACTCACAAAAATAAATATCTTGATTTTTATCTGCCATGATTACTAATCTCTCTTATATCAAAATTCATAAAATTCAATTAAATAAAGTTTGAGCGCAGAGAATTGATCTTGTTATTTACTTAAACCAAGCACATATTTTCACAATAAAATGATTATATTTGTAATTTCTATGCTTTGCTACATAGTAGAAGTGGTTTCTTGAGCGAAAAGTTTCCCTTCCTATCCTATCATGCAATGGTCTAAAATCTTTGAGAATTGGCAAAAGGACAAGCTCACCCCTACCCGGAATAAAAATCCCTTGCTCTAAAGCTAATCCGAGCAAGTATCCCTAGCATAGAACAAAAGGCAAAGTTCAAAAAAAAGAGAAAAATAAAAGGACAAAAAAATGTTATTTTATATCATTACAACAATATTTCAGGCACTATCTCAAAAATCAAGCAAAAATACAAAAAAAAAAAGAAGCAAAGTTCAAAAGAAAAGAAAGCAAAAGCAAGAAATAAATAATATCCCTTTCCCTACCCTTTGAAAAGAAAAGAAGGGTTGATGAGCTTGAATCCCTAGAATTCTCAATTATTCGAAAACTATGAGGTAAGCCCCATAACAGGTGGTTTGTGCCAAACCCGCTTGGCCTTGGGTAACTCCTAGCGTGGCGATATGTCTGTCACATTAGCGACCTTCTTTTGTACAGACCTATGTCTGATTATGGATTAGCTAGCTCTTGATAATCCGACTTACATAGTAGTCTAGTATAGTTATATGCATCTACATCATGGTTAATGAACACTTATTTGGTTCATTCAAATCACTTGTATCATATTATCTTGCTCAAAACTGGTAAATGAACAATACAATTGCACACACATTTGTATTTAAGAGATTTTGTGTATCATTATGATAAATCAATATTGGAAATGAACTCACATATGCACATGGGATTCCTTATAAATCTAACTTTTGTCTTCAAAATACTTTGAAATATTCTTTTTGCAACTTGTTTGGAATAATTCATTTTCTTCTTTCAAGTACAGTTGTTTAGCATAAAGACAACTATATAATAGAAAAATCAAAATTTCTTTCAAAAATATACAATCAAAACATATATATCTGGTTGACTTTCGCGACGATGGTATAGTTCCAAAACCAAAATTGGAATTTTATGCCTAGCGCCAGTCCTTATCTTCATATTTTATGTTGTTAATCAATCATGCAATAAAACTATCTCTTTTTGGATTTTCGTGATGATGGTATAAGTCTATACCTACATATTCTATGCCTAGTGCAAACCATTGTAACAATTTTTATTCCCCATTTATTTAAAAATCATAAAAAACCATATGACTTAAATCATTATGTTACACAAATTATGCTTTTAAAAAGCAAACACATTTTCATTATTTCATGTCATTATGTCAACCTTCAAATTTTGCAATGATGGTATAATTCCTAGGGAATTATCCATAAATTTTCACACTTAGGAATTTATGCCTAGCAAAAATCATTATTTCATGCATACTATTTTTTATGAAAATCTGAAAACAAACCATCATCATCATCATTTTCACCATTGTATCAAAGTCTTAAGACAGTCTCTTAAGCACTCTTTTACTTTTAACAATATTTCTATATTGGTATTAGGTTGACGACCGAGTGAGCGGTGACTCCATGAAATGGTCTATAATAGCGACAATGTCCTTTGAAATTATTGCTAGAAGTCTCTTTTTATTTTTTATCACATTACATCACAAACAACCAATTTGTTACATCAGATTATTTCATTTAAATTTTACAAGCATGACATTCAAAATCATAATATTTCCAATGATGTAATTACATGAATCATCAAATCATCAAATCAAACATAAAAGCATCATAAAAGTACACAAAACACAAGTCATATGATCAAAAACATATCTCATCTCATATATATATCAACAATATGTACATCATCAAAACTAGATTGGTATGCCACAATCTGTACCTCGGCATACTCAATCCTCTATCTAAAAAAAATAATAATATATGCTATCATATCAATCTGTACAATGTCGTGCAGTACTCTAGCCTCGAGAACCCCTTGAGCTCTCAGCCTCATCTCCTCCCCCACCCTGAGGTGGACGAGATGGCCCCATCAGAGTATGTGTAGTACTGCGAGTCCTAGTCGTTGATCGGGATGAAGTCCTCGATGACCCAATCCTGATCGGCTCTGTGATGTTAGCTAGCAAGGGTAGTCTATCCTCCTTTGGCACCAGCTGATAGTACAATGTCTAATAGAAATTAATTTGGGCAATAGCCCGTGTCAGCTCCCTAGTGCTCGCCCCTCCGCCCCGTGCCCTAAGGTGTGCAATCTTGTCTTGGAGTTGTGTCACCTCAGATCAGTGTCGTGCCGCCTCCTCCTGTAGGGTTTGCACCTATTCCTAGAGACAGATCGTCTCCACTCGAAGAGTAGCTATCTCACTACTCTCCCCTATGTCGATACCCTTGCCCCTATCGGGCGATGGTGGCCTCTCTCTCTGTGGAGAAGGGGGTCTTGCCTCCCTCCTCTCCCATTGTCACGACCTCCCCTGCGCCTATGGCCTCCTCAGCTCTCTCCCGCCATGACCCTGGGCTGCCTCCATAGCTGCTTGGAATCACCTCCCTATTCGACGCACAACCGCGTGTATCAAACCCTAAGCCCTCGTCATTTGAGGAGGGTAGATTCCTACGTACCAGGCATCGTAGCCATCGGCTACCCCTACGTCATCCCCATCCACTGGCTGAATGGGGGCATCGTCTGCATCCTGACTCTAGAAGTGCTACATGTCTGGAGCCCCGCTCACTGTGGTGTTATCCCAGACAGTTTGAGAAAACTCATAATCCTTGAGATATGGGATCCCCTGCTGTAGACTGAACTGTCGTAAAACTTGGTCATAGCGGTGGAGCTCCACCTCTCCCCTCTCCATTTGTAGCTAGCAAACTCGCTTAACATGAGCCAACTCCTGTCCGTCCTTGGCCCACCTTGGGTGCTCTCACCATGGCCTCTAGGTGATCTGGTCTGGGACTAGGTCATCTAGTAGTCTTCGGGACATCGAAAGGTCGATCCGCCACTATGACCCTCTCTGGAGCCACCAGTAGAAGACTCGGGGCCTCTCCCCGTCAATCCCTATCAGAGGAAGCCCTATCGACCTCCGCATTGCAATGTGCTCCCAGCACCAAACCTTTAGGAGCGATGTCATCACCAGACATCGACCGCCCTTGTACATGACCCCATGCAAGATCCTGTATAGTCGGCATAGCATAAAGCTACCCCAAGAGAACCTGTAGCCATGGTCTCGCATATCGTAGATCACATCTGCTAGCATCCATGGCACCCTGCACCCGCTTTGGTGGCACATCAGAAGTCCACCAACCACTCCAGCTAAAACCTATGTGAGTCTAGATGCCCCAGGCATCTAACGCAGTGCCTTGATGTTAACTTCGCCCTTCTCTAGGGCGAAGCTCAGGTCACCACACAACTGCCCCATAGCATGGCCATGATTGGTCGTAGGAGTGATCAACCGTCCTTGTGTGGGGATTCTTAGAATCCTCCATACATCCTCTAAAGTGAGAGTCATCTCCCTTGTAGGTAGCCAAAAATAGAAAGAACCCGGATACCATCTCTCTGCTAGGGCTGTCAGTAGCCCCATGTATGTAGACACTTGTGGCATCTCTGCCACATGCTGTAAGCCAGCTTGTGCTAGCTGATCCCGCTCTGCCTATGTAAGAGCAGCCAAGTCATCTCTCAAACCTCCATATTTCTATTCCCTACTCTTTAGCAAACCTCTCTACAACATAAACAACAAACAATCATTAATAACAAACTCAAGTGATTAAAAATGCAAGTTAAAATAAGTTCAATTTTATGCAATTGATGATATCGTCCACTATTGGACGATATCGTCCCAAATTTGAGCATAATCGTTTCTGATTTCGTAGGTCGAAATCGTCCCTAATTTAAAGAATTCGTCCCCCTTTTGTCGATTTCGCCCTTGGACGAAATTGGTGAAATTGAGACAATTTCATCGAAATCGGGATGATTTTGTCCCGACGACGTCAACGGCCCAAAAACGGCCGCGATGCTCAAAAATTAATTAAAATTCACCTAAAAAGCATGTAAAATCAAATTAAATCATTCTAAGTTAAGTCTAGACTCTTACCCGTAGCCCGCATCGGACCTCTGTTGATCTGTGCGCCGTCTCCACCATTTTTGCTTCCAGAGCTCTAAAACCAATAAAGATGAACAGTAAAAATGAATTAGGGTTTTACCCTATTTTTCTTAATTTTATTCAAAAATAATTTTTATTTTCCGTGTTTTTACCTCAAACGTTCGATTTGGGTAAAAACACGGAGGGGGCACCATAGTAAGCTGTCGTACGATTCGACCAAGAATCGTCGCCTAAAAATAGGAATAATTTTTGCTTTCTCGTAGATCAAGAAGAACTCATATTTAATGCATTTTCTTTGAAAATTTTGCTAAATAGGGGGCAAAATGTAGCACCCTAAAATTGGCGTAGTGAAATCTTAATAATTACATTCATCCTAGTAAATAATTTAAATTCAAATTTTAACCTCCCAAACCGCCCGTTAACCGTCGGTTAATCCGTTTCCCCTTTTCCCATGCCATTTTTAGAGGTTGTTTTGACCGTTTGACGATATCGTCGTCGATCAGACGATATCGCCCCAGATCTGACGATTTCATCTAGGCTAGGATGTCCAGACGATCTTGTCCCTAAACTGATTTTGCACAATTAGCTTCTATTCCAACGAGTCTCTAATCTCGGTAGAAGCATGTCTGTGCCGTTAGAGATCCTCCCCCATTGGAGATATCCCAAATAGGGATGATCTCCAACCTCCTAACCTCCCTCCTAAGCCTATTTAATCCTAAGCCCTTCCCTTAGCACCCCCTGGCTAATAATTCTCTGTAAATTGACTTCTCATACGATAAAACATCCTAAGTTTCTATTTTGCAATAGTTCTATACAATTTTGTTGCAGGTACCTTATTGTTTTTTAGCCAGAGCAAGCTTACATCGTTGTCGACGATCCTGTTCAGATCGGAAGCGATCCTGTCTAATCAGATATGATTTCGTACCAATGTGAGACAATTTCGACTACAGTCCACATTGAGGCAATCAGTGCCTGAAATTTGCATTTTTCTATCTTTTCTCTGTTGTTTTATCCTGCAATTAGATATCTTATTCAATATTTTATGCTATTCTACATTTTGGAGTTCACCCATCTAGATCAATGCATAATTAAATCATAATTATTATCTAATTAGCATAATTCATTCCTTTTTCTGTTTTTAAGTTTCAATTTGATATTGTTGCTGTCATTTTACATTGTTTCCCTCTGTTAGGATAGTTGTATTTTCTGTATTTTGCACCTATTTCTATGTTTGTAGGTCTCTGATGAATTCATCTGACGAATTCGTCAGATCTCAGACGATCCTGTCAGATCTCAAACAATTCTATCAAATTCCAAACGATCCTGACTGCTTCAAGAATCAAAATCTTCATCAGACATTCGGATCAGGTATTGTTCTTGTAATATTCTTTAATTTATCTATTTTTCTGTCCTATTCTATTTTTCTGTATTCATTTAATTTGCATCTTCATATAGAATAGCTTAGATGCATTTTGGCCAAACCTAGAATTTGAATGCTTAAGGCTAAAATGAACACATAAAACACATTGTCAACCTAGGCATGGAAACTACCATTAAATGGATGGTGAACCCACCATCCATCGAAAAATTATCAATATACACCTCCCTTGAGAGGCGAGACCTTTGCAAGTCCTCTCAGTCCGAGGTACCACGCCATCCTTTTCACATCCCCCTTCCGGGAATGGATCCTATAGCCTGAAGGTAAGGGTGTGAAAAATTTGGAGTGATACACCTTCACTTCTCTAGTGTTGGAGAAAAACCAAGACGGTCAACCTCTACCTTGGACAACCATGATAAATCTTCAATAGGCATTCATTTCCACCTAACCAAAAACTCTTCATACTGCATGTTTCTTGTACTTCTGCCCATATGACTATCTAATATTTCCTCTATATTTTCTTTCTCTAGAGTAGATGTTGGAATATTCCACTGTTCTTCTATTGGTCATTTATCATTATCTCCTTCATGATACTCTGTCAAGTCAAAAATGTTGAACACAAATGATATGTTAATTCCACTTGGTAATTCCACCTCATATGCATTTCCTAAATCATGTTTCTTTATGATCCTACATGGTCCAAACTTCTTCATTTTCAACTTGTTATATGTTTTAATAGGATATCTTTATTTTCTTAGATGAACTACAAATTCATCTCCAACCTGGAATTCATTAAACCTCCAAATCTGGTCTGCCTTTACCTTGTACTAAGTATTCATCTTGTTAACAACATCATTGATTTTTTGGTAGGGAATAAAATGTATCATCTTAGAAAACCTATCAACCACCACAAATATTGAGTCATGTACTGCAGGTACTGCACATGGACTCAAACTCTCTCAAATTAATACTTTCTTTAATAGCTCTTGAACTTGTCTATTCAGCTCCTCATTCTCTATGGGAATCATTCTATGGGCTACCTTATTTGTTAAATTGGCTACTGGTATCAAATCCATCTGGTGACTAATATTTCTCACTAGTGGTAAACCTTCAAGTACATTATCTAACACAATATCTTGAAATTATTCCAATGGATTTGAGGCTTCTACTTGTATCAAAGTTACAATGCTATGGCCACAAATTTGATTTTATCAAAAATAAAAATTGACTCAAAATCTGCAAGCTAGAGCTACAATTATGTCTTCCCTCGGGCTGCCTCTTGGTGATCCATATTACCATTTAATAACTACCATCGAAAATTATAGAAAGCGTAACTCCCCTTTTTCTCGCCCAAGAATATATTGATCTAAAATTTGAATTTTCATTTTATGTCAAAAAAATATATCCAAATTTGAATTTTAGTGGCATAGCTTCCCAGACCTATAACTTTTGACTTGGGTGTTTGATTGGCTATTATAATATATCATTGAAAAGCTTGTGAAGGAATCTATAGTGTCTCAATTGATGGAAATCGATTGAGGTCAATTTTAATCCTTCTTCGGGGCCTCTAAGGCCTTCAAATTTTATTTTCAAACCTTATTGGCAAGATTTCATGGGATGAAAACTTTAATATCTCTCAAACCTTTTAGGCTCTTGGGTGATTCTTTCACCATCAAATATATTTTTTAATATTACTCCTTAGGATAAATTTTCAAATCCATATGTATCCATTTGGGTCGACTTACCAAAAATAGCCAGTGACTATTTTTTACATTTTTGGGCATATGACTGACTTATACCTCCCAAGTGTCATCATGGACCTAAAAACCACTAAATAAACTTACAACCAAAAGAGAAAATGCAATTTATTTATTTTTGGTGATGCAAGATTACCCTTACACCATTGGATGCTCTTGCATAAAACACCCAAGATAAATTGAGAAGTGACCTTCACTTCTCTAGTGTTGGAGTAAAATCGAGATGAGCAATGTCTGCCTTGGAAATCCATGAGGAATCTTCAACTAGCCTTCCTTTCCACTTAATTATATATTCTTCATACTACATGTTTCTTGTACTTCTACCCATACTCTTTTCTCCTTTTCCCATATTTTTCAACTCAGAAGCATTCCTTGGGTTGCTCCCATATGTAATATGGAATGGGAATTTACTAGCACTCCTATTGACAAAGATGTTGTAAGAATATTCTGCTTGTGGTTAAATTAAATACCATCCCTTGGGCTTAATTCCTACTAAGCATTTCAGTAGGTTATCCAAACTCCTACTCACCATATTTTTTTATTCATCATTATGCAGATGGTGTGCAAAACTAGACTTCAAATTTATCGTCAACTTTTTCCATAAGGTCCTCCAGAGATAACCAATAAATTTTATATCTCTATAGACTATGTAGTCGTACCACCTCTTTGAGAAATAACCCTGCAATGTGAACTGTACACATTCTCTATTCTCCATATTTCTTTGGTGCTAGTATTGTAGGTATCGCACATGGACTCAAAATATCTAGAATCAATAATTTCTTCAATAGCTCTTGAACTTATCTATTCAGATCCTCATTCTCTGCAAGAGTCATTCTATGGGAAGCCTTATTTGGTATTAGATCAATATTTACTGAGTGTGTAAATAAATTATGGAACATGAGGTAGTTTTTACCAGGACCTACAGTTGACGTTATGAGAAAAGTGATCAGAATACCTCCACAAAGAAATACTATGGTTACAGGAGAGGGTTTTAGAGCCTTACAAAGATAATTTCAAGCACTACAAGAGGATTTGTATAGAGGGTTTGATTCAAGAATATAAGAGTAAAGTGAAGATGATGTTGAGGAAGAAGAATCTAATCTTGAAGAAGAACAAGAGGTCATCGATCCTCCATAATTCATATTGGAAAAAGGCCAAATATTAATGTTTCTACATATTCTAGAAATATTAACCCAAAAGAGTTGATCGATTGGATCAATTATATGGAGGTGTAATTTGAGTATGAGGAAGTGGAAGATCTTGAGAGGGTCAAATTAATGAAGACCAATAGAAAGGGTCACACTAATATATAGTGGAGGGAAGTAGAACTAGATAGAAATAGAAGAGGAAAATAAAGAATAATAATATGGGATCAGATGGTAGAAATGTTAAAGAGACAGTTCATTCAAGTTGACTACGAGCTAGATCTACTAAATAAAATATAGGATTTGAGATAGACAAGTAAATATGTCAAAGAGTATATAGAATAATTCTACAAGATCATGATCATAACGGGCCATTTTGAGGCCAAAAAGGAGAAGGTAGCCCATTATTTAAATAGTTTAAATCTAATTATTCAAGAGGAGCTAAGTTTGGTCAAAATGAATATCATAGAAGATTCTTATCAGTTTACCTTGAAGGTAGAAGAGAATATGAATAGAAGATTTGAAAAGAAGAGAGAAATAGGTTGTGGTGGAAGGACTGACGGAGGACCATATGAAGGAATAAATGAAGAC
This sequence comes from Wollemia nobilis, assembly GCA_028583015.1. NCBI lineage: Eukaryota > Viridiplantae > Streptophyta > Pinopsida > Araucariales > Araucariaceae > Wollemia > Wollemia nobilis. The sequence goes on along the minus strand of JAQPPZ010016911.1, from coordinate 306,330 downwards.
CTAAAGGAGAATGGAGAAGTTAGTAGTAGTCAAAACCAGTAAGGACATAATGCCTACCACCCCTGTGAGTAAAATAATGGTGACCAAAGAAGAAGAGGAAGGTTCGAATGAGTACTTGCAAGAGGAGTATTTTGGGAAACATATTTATAATGTGGAGAAAAAGGACATCGAGCATGCGAGTGTCCACAACATCAAGAAAGGATGAATAGGATACCTAAAGGTAATGCACGAGTTGCTTATGCAGATGAAGGTGTTGAATCTAAAGAGGCAGAAAGAGGAGAAGTTCTTATTGCAAAAATAAACTTGCTAAATGAGGAGAAAGATCCAGTTTAGAGGATTTTATTTTACAAAAGGTTCAAATGTGAAGGTAAATTTTGTACTTTTATCATTGATAATGGTAGCACTAATAATCTAGTTTCAAAGGAGATGGTTAACAAATTACAGTTGGAGAGAAGGAGGCATCCAAATCCATATCGAATTGCATGGTTGTAGAAGGATCTCAAATAAATATGAAAAATCACCTCAATGATCTTTAGGTAATTGAGGCATTGTAGATATCTTTGTAAGCTTTCCAATGATATATTATGGAAATCGATCAGACCCTCGAGTCAAAAGTTATAGGTACAGGAAGCTGTGGCACTGAAATTCAAATTTGAATATCTTTCTAGGCAAGAAAATAAAAATTCAAATTTTAGATGAATATCTTCCTGAGTGGGAAAAAAGGATTTACACTTTCCAAAATGTTCTTTCAAAGTTATAAAAAGAGAGAAGAGGGATCACCGAGGGGCAGTTCAGTATCACATATCATGGCTCTAATTTGTAGATCTTCAGTATTTTTAATAAAATTGACCTTATGGTCATACATGATAATTCTTGATTTTGTTTTATTGAAGAAATATTTGATGTGGTGTTTTTGTTGATTTTTTTATGATTTTGAGTACCGTGCAAGTGTTGGATTGAGTAGCCCTTCACCAATTTGTATTAAAGTGGTAGTTCCTGAGTGTGTAAACATATCACCGAATGTGAGGTAGTTTGCACCAAGACGTGTGGTTATGGGTTGTGAGAAAAGTGATTATAATACCTCCACAAAGAAACCGTGGTGGTGGGAGAAATATTGTGGTACCAAAAAACTATTTTTGATATTCTACAAATACAAGTTCAAGAACTGCAAGAGGAGTTACGTAGAGGGTTTGAACCAATAATAGAATATGAAAGTGAAGATAAAGTTGAAGAAGACCTATTCAAAGAAGAGGATGCAGTAGATCCTGAGTAAGTTAGATTATTTAAAGCCATCTCCAATATTGGAAAAAGACCAAAGCTTGATGTTTCTACAATTTTTAGAATCTCAACCCAGAAGAGTTGATCGATTGGATCAATTATATGGAGTACTTTGAATATGAGAAGGTGGAAGATCTTGAGAGGGTCAAATTTGCAAAGACCAAGCTAAAGGGTCACACTAATATCTAGTGGAAGGAAGTACAACTAGATAGAAATAGAAGAGGAAAAGAAAGAATAACAATATGGGATTAGATGGTGGAAAATTTAAAGAGATAGTTCATTCCAATTGATTACAAGTTAGATTTGCTGAAGAAAATCCAAGGTTTGAGGCAGACAGGTAAATCTGTAAAAGAGTATACAGAAGAGTAAACATATATGTCTAAATATATTTTTTTAAACACATGGGTCTAAACATATATATATATATATATATATATATATTTCTTTATTTCTTTTTGGTGATGCAATATTGCACTTACACCACTATATCCTCTTGCATCAGAAACCCAGGGTAAATTGAGAAGTGACCTTCACTTCTCTAGTGTTGAAGGAAAACCGAGATGGTCAACCTCTACCTTGTAAAGCCATAAGGAATATTCAACTGGCCTTATTTTCCACTTAACTATTTATTCTTACTATCTATTTCTTGTACTTCTACCCATACTCTTTTCTCCTTTGCCCATATTCCTCAACTTAGAAACATTTCTTGGGTTGCTCCCATATGCAATATGGAATGGGGATTTACCAGCACTCCTATTGATAGATTTTTTGTAAGAAAATTCCATCTATGATAAAATCAAATCCCATCCCTTAGGCTTATCTCCTACTAAGCATTTTAGTAGGTTTCCCAAACCCCTATTTACTACCACTATTTGTTCATTAATATATGGATGGTGTGTAGAACTAAACTTAAAATCTATCATAAACTTCTTCCATAAGGTCCACTAGAGATAACCAATAAATTTTGCATCTCTGTCTAAAACTATGCTCCTTAGTAGACTATGTAGGCATACCACCTCTATGAGAAATAACTTTACAATGTGAACTATACACATTCTTCATTCTCATTCTTTCTTTGGTGCTAGTACTACAGGTACAACACATGGACTCAAACTCTCTCAAATGAATCCTTTCTTCAAAATCTCTTGAACTTGTCTATTCAGCTTCTCATTCTCTACATGAGTTGTTCTATGGGCTACCTTATTTGGTATCAAAGAAGGATTTCTTGAGTGTGTAAACAGATCATCGAACATGAGGCAATTTGCACTAGGACATAGAGTTGAGGTTGTGAGAAAAGTGATCAAAATACCTCCATGAAGAAATACTGTGGTTATAGGAGAGGGTTTTAGAGCCATATAGAGACAAGTTCAAGCACTGCAAGCGAATTTGCATAGGGGGTTTAAGCCAATAAGAGAAGAGGAAAGTGAAGACAATGTTGAGGAAGAATAATCTTAGCTTAAAGAAAAATATGAGGTCACTGATTCTACATAAGTCATATTATTTAAGACCATCTCTAAGATACAAAAAAAGTGTCAAATATTTATATTTCTATGTATTCTAGGAATCTTAGCCTAGAAGAGTTGATCTATTGGATCAATGATATGGAGGACTCTAAGTATGAGGAAGTGGAATATCCTGAGAGGGTTAAATTTATGAAAACCAAGATGAAGGGTAGTACAACTAGATAGAAATGGAAGAGAAAAATAAATAATAACAATATGGGATCATATGGTGGAAAGTTTAAGAGACAATTCATTCCAATTGACTACGAGCTAGATTTGCTAAATAAAATGCAGGGTTTGAGGAAGACGGGTAAATCTATCAAAGAGTATATAGAATATTTCTACAAGGTCATGATCAGAACGAGCCATTTTGAGGCCAACAAGGAGAAGGTAGCCTATTATTTAAATGGGTTGAAGCTAATTATTCAAAATGAGCTAAGTTTGATCATAATGAATACCATAGAAGATGCTTATCAGTTTTCCCTGAAGGTAGAAGAGAAGTTTACTAAAATATTTGAAAGTAAGTAGAGAGAAATAGTTCGTGGTGGAAGGACTTGTAGAGGACCATATGAAGGATAAAATAAAGACCAAAAGGAGAATGGAGAAGTTAGTATAAGTCAAAAATAGAAAGGGGATAATGCCTACCGCCCTTATGAGCAAAATAATGGTGACCAAAGAGGAAGAGGAAGGTTCAAACGAGGAATTGGAAGAGGAGAAATTTGTGCAACCTATTTCTAATGTGGAGAATAAGGACATCAAGCATATGAGTGTCCACAACATCAAGGAAGGATGAATATGAGGCTTGAAGGTAATGCACAAGCTTCTTATGCATATGAAGATTCTGAATTTGAAGAGGCAAAAAGAGAAGTTCTTGTTGCGAGGAGAACCTTGCTAAATGAGGAGAAAGATCCAGTTCAAAGTATAAGTTTATTTTTCCCAAGGTGTAAATGTGAAGGTAAATTTTGTAATATTAACATTGATAATGGTAACACTGATAATCTAGTTTCAAAGGAGATGGTTAACAAATTACAATTGGAGAGAAGGAGGCATCCACATCTATATCGGATTGCATGGTTGAAAAACAACATTGAACAATAATGAAAATAACCTTAATGACCTTTAGGTAATTGAGGCATTGTAGATCTCTTCATAATATTTCCAACGATATCTTACAAAAGCTAATCAGACCCGAGTCAAAATTTATGGTCCAGGAAGTTGTGCCATAGAAATACAAATTTGAATATCTTTTTGGGTGAAAAAATCAAAATTCAAATTTCAAATGAATATCTTCTTAAGCAAGAAAAGGGAAGTTACACTTTCTAGAATGTTCTTTGGAAGTTATAAAAATGGAGAAGAGGGATCACTAAGGGGTAGTTCGGTATCATAGATTGTGGATCCAATTTGTAGATCTCCAGTCTTTGTAATAAAATCAGCCTTATGGTCATACATTATAATTTTTTATTTTGTTTTATTGAAGAAATATTTTATGTGGGGTTTCTATTGAATTTTTTTATGATTTAATATTAGATGTGGGTTTTTGTCGAATTTTTTTTGTGATTTTGAGTATTATGCAAGGGTCGGGTGGAGTAGCCCTTCACCAAGTGGTATCAGAGAAGTAGTTCTTGAGTGTGTAAACACATCGCTAAATGTGAGGCTGTTTGCACCAGGATGTGTTGTTGTGGGTTGTGAGAAACGTGATCATAATTCCTCCACAAAGAAACCATGGTGGTGTGATAAATATTGTGGTACCAAAAGAGGATTTTAGAGCCCTAAAGAGATAAGTTCAAGCACTGCAAGAGGAGCTATGTAGAGGGTTTAAGCCAAGCAAAAATGATGAAAGTGAAGATGAAACTGAATAATAAACCCAATTCAAATAAGAAGAGAATGTAGTAGATATTGAGCAATTCAGATTATTTAAATCCATATCCAAGATTGGAAAAATACCGAAGATTGATGTTTCTACATTTTTTGGGAATCTTAACCCAAAAGAGTTGATCAATTGGATCAATGATATGGAGGAGTACTTTGAGTATGAGGAGGTGGAAGATCCTAAGAGGGTCAAATTTGCAAAGACCAAGCTAAAGCGTCACTCTAATATCTGGTGGAAGGAAGTATAACTAGATATAAATAGAAGAGGAAAAGAAAGAATAACAATATGGGATTGAATGGTGGAAAATTTAAAGAGACAGTTCATTCCAATTGATTACGAGTTAGATTTATTGAATAAAATGCATTGTTTGAGGAAGACAGGTAAATCTATCAAAGAGTATACAGAAGATTTCTAAACATATATGGGTCTAAATATATATATATATATATATATATATATATATATATATATATATATATATATATATATATATATATATATATATATATATCTTTATATATATATATATATATATAAATTCTTTATTTTTGGTGATGCAATATTGCCCTTACACCACTGGATGCTCTTACATCAGACACCTAGGGTAAATTGAGAATTGACCTTCACTTCTCTATTATTGGAGGAAAACCAAGATGGTCAACCTCTTCCTTGGAAAGCCATGAGGAATCTTCAATTGGCCTTCCTTTCCACTTAACTAGATATTCTTCATACTACCTCTTTCTTGTACTTCTACTCATACTATTTTCTCCTTTACCAATCTTCCTCAACTCAGAAGCATTCCTTGGGTTTCTCCCATATGAAATCTGGAATGAGGATTTACCATCACTCATGTTGATAGAGTTTTAGTTAGCAAATTTTATCTATTGTAAAATCAAATTCAATCCCTTGGGTTTATCTCCTACTAAGCATCTCAGCAAGATGTTTCCCAAACCCCTATTCATCACCTCTATTTGTTCATCAGTCTATGGATGGTGTGCATAACTAAACTTCAAATTTATCTTCAACTTCTTTCATAAGGTTCTCCAAATATAACCAATAAATTTTATATCTTTGTCTAAAACTATACTCCTTGGTAGACTATGTAGTCATACCAACTCTTTGAGAAACAAATATGCAATATGAACTGTACACATTCTCCATTCTTCATATTTCTTTGGTGCTAGTACTGCAAGTATTGCACATGGACTCAAACTCTCCTGAATCAATCCTTTCTTCAATAGCTCTTGAACTTGTTTATTTGACTCCTCATTCTCTACATGAGTTGTTCTATGGGTTTTCTTATTTGGTATCAGAAAGGGAGTTGTTGAGTGTGTAAATATATCATCGAATGTGAGGTAGTTTGCACCAGGATCTAGGGTTGAGGTTGTGATAAAAGTGATCATAATGCCTCCATGAAGAAATATTGTGGTTATAGGAGAGGGTTTTAGAGCCCTATAGAGACAAGTTCAAGCATTACAAGAGTATATACACAAAGGGTTTGATCTGAGAAGAGAAGATAAAAGTGAAGATGATGTTGAGGAAGAAGTATCTCAACTTTAAGAATAACAAGAGGTCACATATCCTACACAATTTAGATTATTTAAGGCCATATCCAAGATCAAAAAGGCAAAATATTGATGTTTCTACATATTCTAGGAATCTTAACCCATAATTTTTGATCGATTAGATCAATGATATGGAGTACTTTGAGCATGAGAAAGTGGAGGATCCTGAGAGGGTAAAATTTTTGAAGACCAAGCTGAAGGGTCACGCTAATATCTGGTGGAGGGAAGTAAAACTAGATAGAAATAGAAGAGTAAAAGAAAGAATAACTATATGGGATCATATGGTGGAAAGGTTAAAGATACGGTTCATTCCAATTGACTATGAGCTAGATTTGCTAAAGAAAATGTAGGGTTTGAGGCAGACAAGTAAATCTATCAAAGAGTATACATAAGAGTTCTACAAGGTCATGATTAGAACCGGCCATTCTAAGGTTAACAAGGAGATAGTAGCCCATTATTTAAATGGGTTGAAGCTAATTATTCAAGAGGAGCTAAGTTTAATCAGAATGAATACCATAGAAGATGCTTATCATTTGCCCTGAAGGTATAAGAGAATTTGAATAGAATATTTGAAAGCAAGCAAAGAGAAAGATATCATGGTAGAAGGACTGGAGGAAAACCATATGAAGAATGAATGAACACCAAAAGGAGAATGGAGAAGTTAGCAATAAACATAACCATAAAGGGGATAATGCCTACCACCCTCATGAGAAAAATAATGGTGAAGAAAGAGGAAGAGGAAGGTTCAAATGAGGACCTGGAAGAGGAGGATTTTGTGGAACATGTTTCCAATTTGGAGAAGGACATCAAGCATATGATTTTCCACAACATCAAGGAAGGACGAATAGGAGACCTGAAGGTAATGCATGAGTTTCTTATGCATATGAATATGTTGAATATGAAGAGGCATAAAGAGGAGAATTTCTTATTGCAAGGAGAACCTTGCTAAGTGAGGAGAAATAACTAGTTCATAGGAGTTTATTTCACACAAGGTGTAAAATGTGAATTTTGTAATATTATCATTGATAATGGTATCATTGATAATCTAGTTTCAAAGGATATGGTTAAAAAATTATAGTTGGAGAGGATGCATCTACATCCATATCAAATTGCATGGTTGTAGAAGGACCCTGAAGAAGGATGAAAAAACACCTCAATGGTCTTTAGGTAATTGAGGTATTGTATATCTCTTTGTAAGCTTTCAAATGATATCTTAAGAAAGCCAATCGGACCCCCAAGTAAAAAGTTATGAGTCCAAGAAGTTGTGCCACCAAAATTCAAATTTCAATATCTTTCAGGGTGGGAAAATGAAAATTTAAATTTTAGATGAATATCTTCTTAAGTGGGAAAATGGGAGTTATGCTTTCTAGAAATTTCTTTTGAAGTTATAAAATGTGAGAAGAGGGATAACCAAGGGGAATTTTAGTATCACAGATCATGGCTCCAATTTGCATATCTCGAGTCTTTGTAATAAAATCAGTCTTATGGTCATACATTATAAAATTTTATTCTATTTTATTTAAGAAATATTTTATGTAGGGTTTCTATTGATTTTTTTTGTGATTTAATATTAGATGTGGGGTTTCTATTGAATTTTTCTATGATTTTGAAAACTGTGTGAGTGTTGTATGGAGTGGCCCTTCACCAAGTGGTATCATAATGGTAGTTCTTGAGTGTGTAAATAGATTGCCAAACGTAAGGTAGTTTGCACCAGGATGTGTGGTTATGGGTTGTGAGAAAAGTGATCAGAATGCCTCCACAAAGAAATTGTGATGGTGGGAGAAATATTGTGGTGTCATAAGAGGATTTTAGAGCCCTACAAAGATAATTTCAAGTATTGCAAGAGGATATTCCTAGAGGGTTTGAAAATATAAGAGAATATGAAAGTGAAGATGAAGATGATGAAGAAGCCCGGTTCAAAGATGCAAAAGAGGATACAGTAGATCCTAAGCAAGTTAGATTATTGAAGGCCATATCCAAGATTGGAAAAATACTGAAGCTTGATGTTTCTACATTTTCTAGGAATCTTAACCCAAAAGAGTTGATCAAATCGATCAAAGATATGGAGGAGTACTTTGAGTATGAGGAGGTGGAGGATCTTGAGAGGGTCATGCTAATATCTCGTGGAAGGAAGTACAACTAGATAGAAATAGAAGAGTAAAATAAAGAATAACAAGATGGTATTGGATGGTGGAAAATTTAAAGAGATAGTTCATTCCAGTTGATTACGAGTTAGATTTGCTAAAGAATATGCAAGATGTGAGGAAGACATGTAAATATGTCAAAGAGTATACAAAATATTTCTAAACATATATGTCTAAACATATTTTTTTTAAACACATGGGTCTAAACACACACACACACACACACACACACACACGCACACACACACACACACACACACACACACACACACACACACACATATATATATATATATATATATATATATATATATATATATATATATAGATATATTTCTTTCTTTCCTTCTTGGTGATGCAATATTGTACTTACACCATTGGATGCTCCTGCATCAAATACCTATGGTAAATTGATAAGTGACCTTCACTTATCTACTGTTAGAGGAAAATCGAGATGGTCAACCTCTACTTTGGAAAGTCATGAGGAATCTTCAAATGGCCTTCCTTTCCACTTAACCAGATATTCTTTATACTACTTATTTCTTGTACTTCTACCCATACTCTTTGTAGCGACCTCGGGGAAGTGGTGCACCGTCCACTACTCTATTTGCAAATATTATTTGATAAATTTAGACTTAATCATGCATTAAAATAAATATACAACCAAGATACAAAGAAATGAATAGATAATGCTTTTTATTGTTTTTTCTCAATTTCGATTACATATAGATCCCTCTGAGGGATTCCCTTCATTTGATACAGATTTTACAAAATAGGGTAGCATATGTATGGTATCCCCTCGCAAGGGAAGATGCGCTCTCGCAGGATTCCTGATGATGCACATAGAACTATATGAGGGCTTATAGATGTATCCTTATCCAAGTCTAATTCCTAGAGGGATCCTCTTGATTTCGTATGTTGATAACCTATCCAGTGAACCTATAGTCCTGCAAGCATGAAAATAATAGCAAACACTCAGTTGTCTGAGATTACCTCCCTGGACGAGGTTCTTAGCAATAACCCTAATGATAAACAGAAATATGCTCAATGATAATAGAAACTAATGCTATGAATGCAAATAAATGAAAGAAAATAGATCTATGCTAATGGCATGAAAATATGTAAAAAGCTAAATAAAAGGAACTAATGCTTAGAACCCTAGACTAGGCCTGTGGGCCAATGTTCGAGACAATGGCTAGCAAGATGAAAACCTGTCTCTATTGCTCCAAAGCTATGGATCTAGTCTTGCTGCTAATGTGAAATAATTGTCATTTATGTTCGATGTATTGAATATCCTATAGGTGGTAACCTCTTAGTCGGCTAGCACTTTGTTTCTCCTTAAGGGTGCTCCAATTTGCTCTCCGATCCGATAGGGCTTCACTGTAAAAAAAAATATCTCCAAGGGAAGCTCTCCAAGCCTCCAAAATATCTCCTTAATGATCCAACCTATTAAATTTTTGATCTTTGGTGCTCTTAGGTTTGCACCTTATATTCTGTTTGAAGTCCTAGGTCAATGTTCAAACCCTAGGACTAAATCCTACATGCGCACTGGATGTTAACATGAGAAGTTTTGTCTTTTTCTGTGCTTGAAGGCCAATTAAATTGATGTCTAAATCTGGACTTGAGTCTCTCATGTAGACTGGTCGTGAGGAGGAGTGCAAAATTATCCTTGCTCGACTTTATTGCATGCAAACTACCACTTCCACCTGAGATTAGGCTAATTTTGTGGTAAGTTGTTATTTAAGTCTTAGTCGTTGTCGTCTGCAATGGCTAGGGCTGGCCACTCTAAGCTTCAACGGCCAATATCCAACCACTTTGGTTCATAGCGGCCAGGCTTGGATGAGCTAAGACTGCCCCAACTGAGTGGTGAAAACCACTTTTGGCACTTGGAATATCCCAAGGTTTAGTCACATGACCTATGAATGTGCCCATGTGAGTAGTTCCCCTAAACACAACGTGTTTTAGGTATCTAAAGATGCCCCTTTTTGGGATGCACTGTGTGGGAAAAACATAGCATAGAGCAAAAACGTAGACTATGATTTTTGTAGGGTGTATGATGATCATTGTTTTGATCAACACTAGATGGCCCAATCATGCAAGACGACGTGCACCTTTGAATCATTACTTCAGCATATTGGAAGGCTTAACTTAGCACAGGGCTTGTACATATTCACTTGCACTCATTCTTGAAACATAATCGGGTAGCTTTTGTCACTACAATTAGATCCGATCGGAGGAGAGCTACAAACTGAAAATATCATATTTTTCTTATGAACCTAGTAAATAGGAGGAATTTTTGTAATAGTTGTCTGCAATGATTCGTAGGATGAATGCAATTTTGATATAATCGAGTGATCTTTGGTTGACTTTAATTATAATTATTTGAAGGTTTGAACTACCCCCTCACATAATGAATTGGTGAGGGAAGGGAAATGAATGAAGTGACATGACTAATTTGGTTCCTTTCTTGTGCTTGTTCTTTTAATGGGCAATCCCCCATCCAAGTGTGATTCCAATTATTTAGAATGATCATTCATCTCTATCCAGAAGAGTGGTCTGACCATAAATAGCCTTCTTAGGGAGTTAGGATGGGTGATTCTATTTAGGCTTTGTGTTGAATCACTTGGCTCAGTGTTTTTATGTCATAAGGGAATTAGGATGATTCTATCGCACCCATGGAACAGTCTGACCATATTGGTCTTCTTCGGGATTGAGGTGGCACATCATAATTCCAAAATGAATTTTTTGCTCCAAGTAGCCCTATGGTAGCTCACTCATATCACTGGATTGCATGGAGTGCAAATCGCTACAACCGTCGAGTTGATAAAGTAACTAGATACGAGGCTTACTTGAGATTTTATTTTTATATAATTGTTTTTGTTATTTTGATCATTATGATGATTATGAACCATCATAATGTGCTTATTTGATTTTTTTGCTATCTCTCATAGAAGGAATTTGTCTGATTTTATCTATGTTGTTGGCCACTATCAAATCCAGTGACTCCCAAATGCCTATTTTGGCCGCTCTCAACCTCAGTGGCCAAGAAGTGTGGGCCGCTGATGATAGCAACGATCAAGGCATAACTTGGAAAATATAAAAGTAGCCTAGGGTTTTGAATTTTCATTCTTCTAGCTGGCGATTTGCTTTTTAGAGCTTTGGAGAGAAAGTGACATCTATGACTTGGAGTGCTTTTCATCGAGGATTATGGTTGTGCAGGGCAAGGCATCTACGAGTGGAGGAGCTGAAGCTTCTCGGATATTCTTTTAAATATTAACCCTACTTGTTTCTTTGTGGGTAAAACAAATGAACCACACTAAGTAATCGGTAAACGAACCTCATTAAAATTTATGGAAATGAACAAAACCTGTAGATAGACTTAGTTTAAGGTTTTTTTTGGTGGGCTTGTCCCCTTTTTGTGATTTTGCAATTTTTTTGGTGTCTTTGGCCTAGGGCATATGCGGTTTTCAGGTCACCCATCGATTGTTGTCGCTTAGAGCGGCCATTTCAGCCTACATCTTTGTCGCTATCGATGGTAGCGGCTGGTTCAAATACCAACGGTCAAAAATATTACCATTGGGGCTTGGCCATTGCTAGCCTCAGTGGTCGATTTTTACTCATTGTAGGTGAAAGCGGCCAGGAACCTTAGGCAAATTTTTTTATTTTTTTTTGCAATGATTAATTGATTTTTTTGAAATTTTGAGTTGCTTTTCTAAAATTTACTGCATGATTAGGTGCATTTATTGCTCTTTCACTTAGACTTAGGATAGTCTATCATTATTTGCATCGTTTTTTTATGTTTTATTGTGATTTATGCCTTAGATTCATTGTAGTTATACATTGATTTTTTTCCTTAGATTCTTACTTCTCGGGATTGGGACTCGAAGCTCTTGAATGACCTCCTTCCATGTATGGATGCTATAGACTGGGCCTGGTTTAAGGCCCACGAGCTACAGTATGTGACTAGGCTACCCTAGATTATGTCAAATCAAGCCTACCTCATGACCCTGATTCACTGATGGGATCCTCGGATTAATACCTTCCACCTCCCTATCGATGAGATGACTATCACACTGAAGGACATGTACAAGATTTTTTGGAATCCTTTTAACGAAGTGGCCATTATCTCTTCAGTCATTAATTATCGTGAGGAAGTATTTTCTTGAGTGTTTGGGAGGCATGCTACAGACGCCTTCAAGGACATAAAATTTGGTAGTGTATCTATTTTGTGATGGTACAAGGTGAGGTTATTCTTTGATAGGTATGAGATGTTGCTGATGGTCATTAGCAACATTCTTATCCCAGACTTCTTAGGTTTGAGGTTCTCATGGAACCTCCTTGCGATGGTTTAGGATTTGGTGGATAGCGATGAGCCTATCATCTATGCATGGGGGAGGTCCTTGCTAGCATAGTGCTATGATGAGTTGTATCACATTCACCAATGGGATCATGTCAGCATCGCTTGCAACTTGCTCCTATAGATATGGGGATGGGAGCATATCTGTATAGATCATCCTAGAGGGCTCCTTGTTGATATTATAGTTATAGATGGTCGAATGCAGTGCTATGCTGCTAGATGGGATCGAGAGCGTGAGGAGCACAAGAGCCATTATTTTATGGGGGAGCTCCCCCATTACATTGCTACTTTCATTAGTTGTACGTCAGAGAGATCATATGGCATCCATACCATGATTTCCCAGCTTGGGATGATCTAGCCAATTTTATAGCTAGGACGCGGCGTGAGTGGTGGCTCATTGTTCATAAGGTTAGCATCAGAGAGTATTTCTTCTACTCCTAATTTCTTCACCAATATGGATTATATCTGGATGTGCCACTTATCCTGATTTTGTACAAGCACCTTGCAGCATAGAGAGACCTTTCCCTGCCATGGATTATTGAGCTTACTGATGAGGAGGATGCCCTAGTAGTTGACATAGGTGTCTCTAGGGGAGTCACATGCATTCACGTAGTAGTGTGGGGATCAATTATGGCATGGTGATGGCAGCCTAGGCCATGAGGATGATAGCAGTGATGGGGACGCAGATCCAGTAGGGCATAGAGTCTGAGCTAGGACTGAGGGATGGGTCTAGCCATCAGAGTAGGTGGTAGTGTAGGATAAGGAGGCTTCTAAGGAGGAGGAGAAGGAGGAGGAGATAGATACTTAGGAGAGATATTCTCCTCTTAGGGTGCAACTGCATGAGGTAGAGGTTGAGCTCTAGTCAGCCAAGATCTAGGTACAGTAGTGAGATGCCACTATAGCACAGCTCACAACACAGATACATGCTTTTCAGGATGCTATCAAGGGTGGTGCTACTAGGATGCAAATTATTTTTGATCCTCCTATATCACAAGGTGTTATAGATGCAAACCCAGAGGCAGATATTAAGTGCATGAAGTCCTTTATAGATGAGTATGAGGGATAGATTTTTGATAATACCTCCTACATCACCTCTCCAAATACATATCAGGAGGCTAGGAGCTATTCCTAGGGAGATGCTAGGTGCAGGTGGATCATAGGTTAACGAATGCTCCACCTTAGGGAAATCTTCCATCCAACCTAGCTAGAGGACCCAGACTCATACAAAGAGACTAGTAGGCTCACACCACAACACTCAGGGTCTAAGAGGTGATGCAGGGGGTGTAGGCCCCATTTGATTGATGATGCACTTGGATTTTATATTTTGAGGTCAACTTGACCTATATGACTGCAGTCCACGGGTATTTTTGTACATCGATGTGCTTGATACACACATTTATATGATATCTTTGCATTATGACTCATTATGTGTATCCTTTACTGCTCATTTTTTTATTTATTTATGCAATGTGATGATGGTATTATGATGAGTTGATGTATGTGTTAGATTATAGGTGATATTTATGATGATGTAGATATTTAGATGGATGTTTATGTAGATGCTTATATGATCTGATTTTTGTGACATGATGTGATGTATCATGAGTTGACTCAATGATGGATTTATGCTTGTATGCATAGGCGGATTATAATGTATGCATATATGGATACCTATATGGTTTCACGTGCTTTGACTATGGCTATATGATGTGGTAATATGGACATGATGTAATGATGTGATTTTAAGTGTAGATGGATGATTGATGATCTATGTATTTATGGATGCAATGTTATTGTTAAATGCATGTTTAATTTTGCTTTAATTGTATGCATCTAACTTATGTTATGATATGGTAACTGTAATATGTGTTAATGCATTATCTACATGGTTTTTGATCTAATGTGAATGAACCTATATGCTTTAATCACTTAAAACATAAGGAATGCATATGATATGAGTTTAACAATCTAATGGGTGACACCACAGAAAGTATATTAGTTATGAATGTAAATAATCACTCTTATCACAAGAACTAATTATTTAAACATCCATATGTGAAATGTAATGGCATGAGATGCATGTACTTTCTTGATAATATTTTGTAATTTAAAAGATCCAAAATAAATAGTGGTCATGTAAATGTCATTTTTGACATCTATCCGGTATCTAGCCTATTTTGTTAACACCCCTTAATTTACAACACCTCATAAAGAAAATTGATGGTGTGATTGATGATATGATTTGTTGCTATGTAGGAGGTTTGAGTTTTTTTGTGAGACTCAAACACTCTAGTTACCCTATCAAAAACTATGTATTGACCATACAAGGCTTTTGAAAAGTAAGGCTTTCATCATGGACCTAGATACTCATTATCGCTATGTGTGCAAATAAATATATTTAGATAGAACTCAAGCATTTCTACATTTGTTATGCGGTATTCTTTCAGCCCATTGCTAAGATCGAGGATCCTCAAGTTTTCATCTGATCCTATGTTGGACTTAGTTGGACTATACCACTAGGCAGTATTGGGTTATCCAAAGATAGCTCATCCACATGCAAACATTGGTCTACACAAATGCAGGATGCTATTATGATAGACATATCGTCATGCATAAGGGTATCAACATTGTCAAGCTGGTTGTACACCAAATCTATAATGTGTATCTCCTTATGATTTGTACAATGCTGAGAATTCCATGGATTCAACCTCCATTCCCTTATTTTCATTATTTTATTTGGGACACTTGCTCGTGCTTAGTGATGAAAATAATTGTTTATTTTTTATTGTTTTTTTTTTAATTTTGAATTTTGACTTTTTGTTTTTCTTTTGAGCAAGGGACCTATTTTTGCTTGTTTTGGTAAAAGCAAGGGATGTAACTAGGTAGGGCAGAACTTGTCCTCTTACCAATTCTCAGCACCTTTGAACTAGTCACATAGGGGGATAAGCAAGGAAGACCCTTTTTGCTTAAGGTAACCTAGACCACTTTTGCAGCTTTCATATTTCCCTTGTTCCAACTAGGATTTTAGTGTTTTTAATTAGTGATGGGATCCTAAAATATGCTAGGCACTATCATTACTTGACCTTACCCTCTACTAATCAAGATGGATTTCCACAAAAGTTGATAAGACCGGTATGGTTGAATGACCAAAAAACCTTAGCCTATTCTGTATAGAAACAGGAAATGGTTGTGTTGAAAAATATAGTTACACACATGGGTGAATGGATGAATATGGACTTGAGTATTTGTGGTTGTGATACAAACTATGGCATCATTTACAAGATCGTGATCATAACATATGCAAATGCAATGGATTTGTGTAGACACTAAAATCTATCACCCTTTAGTTCACATTCGCCACCTCACCATCAAACCCTACATAATAAAGATATATGCTTAAGTTCTAACTTAGGTATATAAAATCCTGCATGTCATTATACTTTCCTAATTTATTTAATTAGGAAAATCACCCTAGGATACCCTGTCTACCAATTGGACATGTGTCCTAGACACTTCATCCAACACCCATGCCACATCTTACCCACTCCTGTCCCCTTTGTCCTTGCACATGAGATAGATTCCCAACACCCATGCCACAACTCCTTTGTTGTTGTCCCCTTGTCCCTTCACATAAAATAGCATCCCACATCCCACTCCACTTAGAGCCACATCACCCCAATTAAGTGAGCCATATTGAGTGACTCACTATAACTGCCCCTTCCACCTAGCAGTCCAGATTGGCCACTTGGCAGATCAGGCTTGCCACCTCACATTCCTCTCCAAAGCTCCAGTCAACCTATAAAGACACCATCAGTCCACCAAATAGAGGGAGTTGAATCTGTATATCGAAAGGCTACTGAATTAGATCTGGACCTAAAGAGAAGTTGAGGGTGCAAGCCAAATTTTGAATGTTGGCTCAAATTCTAAGGCAATCTTCCATTTAGTCGAAACTGCCCATCTGTGGTTCCATAGTCGAGAACATGCATCCACATTTTCACAACTGTAGGTCTACAGTTTCCAACCTATAACCATTCTTCTGTGGTTCCACAGTCCCAAGAATAGAAGCAAGTTTCATCGACAGAGATTAGCGATCCGAGTAGTAAGCAAGGTTTTATTTGTTAATTATTTTGTGTTATCTGCTATTCATCCATATCGGTAATAGGTTTTATGTGTAGCATTGGATTTATTGTTTGAATATATGGGTGCTACTATCCCCTTTGCTATTTTACATGCGTGCAGGTAACAGGTATCTTGGATAGGCTACTAAATCTGGAGTGGTCCCGTGCTGGATACCAAAGCCCACTAACCTTTTGAAGCTACAACTAGATACGAGGAGAGCATTGTACATTGCGGAAGATCTGGAAAACTCCTAGAGAGAAATTTGTATCACATTGAGGCCAAGATTGTAACATTGTATCCAAGATACTTGGGGTAATACGAAACATTGTAAATCTGTATCGCGAGAGTCAATATATAAAGGATTTCATTATTTTGGGCAATCTCTTTGTGTCTGTGTGATTTTATATTACAAGTGCTCAAGTATTCTAGTTACAATAAGAATGTTTAATGTAATGCAGCTATATGGATGCAGATGTAAGATGCAAATGTTTTTGTATTTTTGATATTCGTGTTGTTTTTGTGCTTTTGATTATTTTGTATTGTTTTGTATTTTTGACTATTTTGTATTATTTTTGTATTTTTGACTATTTTGACCAAAGGGATTTTTGTACCTTTGGGGCTTTTAGGGGTTGACCAAGTGGCATGAAAATACCATTGGAGCATTTTAATTGAATATTGACCAAGCTGCTTGGATACCCTTGGAGCATTTTGATTGAATTTTGACCAAATGGCGTGAAGATACCCTTGGAGCATTTTTGATTAATTGGACCAAACGACATGAAGATACCCTTGCAACATTTTTTATTGAATTTGACCAAGTGGCTTGGACACACTTGGAGCATTTTGATTGTGGTTACCAAGTGGCATGAAGATACCCTTGGAGGTTACCAAGCATCATGAAGATACCCTTGGAGCATTTTTTATTAAGATTCTTAACCAAGCAGAATAAAGATACCCTTGGAGCATTTTTGCTTTTGAATATTTTAATGTTTTTATGATTTGTTTGTAATTTTTTACATTTTTGAATGCTTTTGTGTTTTATGTATATTTGAATGTTTTTGTATTTTATGTATGATATTGAGAGGTTCATGCTCTTCAACATCTTCCAATTATGTGAGACGATATGCTCCAGGCCCAACCCTTTTTGAAATCATGTAGGGGCCTATCCAATTTGCCACAAATTTCTCTCATAGGTGTGGCGATATATTTGAGTTTTGTTGGTTTTATTTGAGCACAATATCTCCAACTTTGAATTCTCTCAAGTGGACTTTACTATTGTAATCTCATGCAAGGTGATCCTGATAAATACGAAGATACTCCAAGGCATTGACTCGACGTTCATCAAGAAGCATTAATTGATCAAGGTAGCCTTGTTGGCAATTTTGGGTTTGAGATCCTAGCTTCTTGTCTATGAGTTGTCATTGATATCAAAAGGAAAATGGCATTAATGTTAAGAGGATGTGTTGGCTTCAAATGTGGAAGATTCCAAGAGAATATTTTTAAGAGAATCCGGAGAGATTCCATTGGCAAGGGTTTTTCATTAAAACCAAACCGGTTTTTATTAAAACCAAGTTGGATAGGGTTTTTATTAAAACCAAGTTAAATGGTTTTTATTAAAACCAATGGAGGTTCTCTTTATTATTTATTTAATTATTATTTAAAACCTTTCAAGGTTTTAATTAATTAATTATTTAATTAATTAAGGGAGAAATTATTTTAATTTATTAAAAATATCTAAAGGTTTTTAACCTTTTTCATTTTTAATTTATTAAAATTATTTAAGGGTTTTTAAACCCTTTAGAAAGCAAATTTCGATTAAATTTGAAATTACTTTTCTTTGCAGCCGACGTGTTCTAAAGTCCACGTATGGACTATAAATATGAGAAGGTTCCTAAGGTTAAACCCACCTAAAAAATCGAAGGCAACTACTTGGTTTGGCTGTGATCGAATGTTCTGTTTACGCTGCGAAAGAGGAGAGCTCGTGGTTTGAAAAGCTTTCGAAAAGCTTGACCGTTTATGTGGAAGGAAGTCCATCTTGGACTTCATAATCCCCTTGTGGGCTAGTGGCAGTGAAGGCTACGTTTGGGCCTTACGTAGGCAGAGGTCTGAGTTTCGATCCCCGCGGAGGGAGCTATGCATGGATTAGGCACCTTTTTATTAAAACATGTTTTGTGCCGCGAATTTCGGATTCTTCAAGGGCAGCCATTATAAGGTGTGATTATTTTCTTGATATGATTTTTAGCATTTTTTAGCATTGTTTAAAATACATATGATAAATAAGGGGATATTTCTTTGGTTGTATTTTTGAGATTAGTCTTTTGCTATGCTAAATTTAAAAATGGAGATATAAGGTGTAAGTGTTGGTTGTTGTGTTTTTGGATTCTTTGGTAGTTGTTTTTAAAGAAGAGGAGTTAAAAGGTGTATTAAGGAAAGTTTTTATATATGCTCATTTATCTTGGTTCTAACCCTAACTTGGTTGGAAGTTTGAGGGTTGTGTGTGGTGACAACTTTAAGGATCAATTTTCTTCTACTCCAAAAAGGTATGGGCACATTTTCCTTATGAGTATGATTGGTGTATGTTTTTCTGAAATAAGGTTGGAGTGAAAAGGTTTTCAACTAGGTTTCCTTTGGTTGGGTGTAAATCCTATTTTCTGGTTTGTTGAAGACTTCTTATGCATTGTTATCCTTGATGAGAGTTTTGGTGAATGCATAATTTTTGGTTTGAGATAGTGGAAGCTTTGTGCACCAGGGTTTATATTTGTGAGTCTAGCTACTTGCATTGAGTTGGTGGAACCCTTGGTTGGTTTTTTTGAGTTTGATGGTTGAGTTGCTTCCATAGAGGTTGTTTGATCAAGTTATTTCTTTACTTGATTCATGATATTGGGCTTACTTCATTGAGTTGATTTGACCAAGTTATTCTTTGCATTTGGTGATATTATGTTGGTGGCTATTTTGTTCAAATATCTTTGGAGGGAAAAGGATTTCTACTTGTTTCCTTTTCTTGTGATGATTGGTTGAATGCTTCAAGGTTGATGTTGAGTTGAATGGTGTTGGTTGACTAAACCTTGTTTGATGAGCATTGTTGTTGAAACCCTAATTTATGGTGAAAAGAACATGAGTATCATTGTTATGTGATTCTTTGCATAGTTGGCAATTGTTGGGGTTTCATGTTCTTGAAAGAAAACATTCTATCCTATCCATTTCAGATATTGAGTTGAGTTTTCAAATTTGAGATTGAGATTGAGCTGAGTTGAGTTTTGAGATTGGGATTTGAGTATAGAACATATTGAGTCTCTAACAATTCTCTTTATGCTTCTATGAGTTTGAAAAATCACATTGGGTCTCTAACAATTCACTTTGTGATTTCCTACTAAGAAATTTTTTCTTTGTGAGCTTGCTGAGTTTTTGGACAGGTTCCAGTGGGGACTTGTGAGCAGTTCTTGGACAGGTTCCAGTGGGGACTTGTCAGTAGTTTTGGACAGGTTCCAGTGGGGACTTGTGAGTAGTTTTGGATAGGTTTCAATGGGGACTTGTGAGAAAATTTGGATAGGTCCTAGTAGAGGACTTGTGAGCTGAGTTTGATAGTTCTATCAGAGAACTTGAAGACAAAGGTGCATTGGTTCTATGAGAAGAACCTGAGGATAGTTGGCAAGTCTTTGAGAAGGTTTGTATGCAAAGGATTGATTTGTTCAAGAGTTGGATAGATCTGATAGACAGAGGAAGAATTGTACTAGACCGACTGACTGTGTTTGGTATAGTTTGCTGAGCTACTGTGGACATGATCATAGAAGGCAGAGGTCTCTTAGGCTAATCATTGAGGACAAGAGGTCTTCGATGGAAAGGAGTTCCACATGCTGGCAAGAGGTAGAGGTAGTTGATCTTTTGAGGGATTATTTCCAGAGTAGAGGGGAAGGTATCTCATTTGGGCCGAGGCTCATAAACATTGTAATTGGGAAGGATTCCCAAATAACTTTGAGATAACTTTTAGAGAAAATTTTTGTGGACGTAGCCCAGCCATTCTGGGTGAACCATGTTAAAATTGGTGTCACTTTGTGGATGATATTGTGCATTGCTTTGATATTGCTTTGGGTATATTGCTTTACTATTTTGAAGTATAAAGGAAAAAGTAAAAAGAGGTCTTATACTGTTCACCCCCCCTCGGTATAAGCTTGTGTTCTTCAAGCCTTGTCGTGCGGTGTCATCATCTATGAAGTCCTTCAATGTTATGCGTAGGGTTGGAATTTCCAACTCTAAGGGCATGATGGCTTCAATGCCATATACAAGTGAAAATGGTGTTGCCCTAGTGGGCTTCCACACACTAGTCTTGTATACCCATAATGCAAGAGGTAATTGCAGATGCCAATCCTTATGATTATCTTTCACCGTCTTCCTCAAGATTGAGACTACTATCTTGTTTGAGGCTTTTGCTTACCCATTTGCTTGCAGATAATAGGGTTTTGAAAAACTATGCTGAATATGATATTTGTTCATCAAAGCATGCACATTTTTGTTCTTGAAAGATGGCCCATTATCCGATATTATTTTTGAAGGGACCCCAAAACAACTTATGATATTATGGAGTATAAACTTTGCAATCCTTGGTCTAGTTGTCGATGTCAAGGGGATCGTTTCGACCCACTTGGTGAAGTACTCAATGTACATTATGATGAACATGTGTCGGCCTGAGGATGGGGGTGAGATATTCCCCACTAAGTCTAGTCCCCACTATGAGAAGGGCCATGCTTCCTGGATGGGTTGCAAGCATTGTGATGGCAAGTGTGTGAGGTTTGTGTGATGCTAGAATTTAATGCATTTCTTGACATACTCGCAACACTATTTTTCCATGGTGGGCTAATAGTAACCCATTCTCAAGATGTGCTTAATGATAACCATGCCACTAAAATGACCGCCACATGTATTGTCATGAGCCTGTGAAATTTCCCAAGATGCTTCCTACAGCTCAAGGCAACGAAGGAGCATTCCATAATAATATTTTCTATAAAGAATCTCTACTAATAAGATATACATTTTTGTCTTCTACTTAAATATTCATCTCTCAACATGCGACAAGTCTTACGGTACAATTCCAAGATTTAAGAAATCCTGTACTTGAGAAAGCCAATCCTGATAAGCCACAACTTCTATAGAGAAGATGACATGTTTTTCCTACATTCTAGAAATTGTGAATACAAATTGAGAAACAACCCCAGGGTGAATGGTTGCACCATACTTCGTAGGATCATGAGAGATCAAATACCCCCAAGGTGTCATATGTAAGAACTCTCTAGCTTTGAAGGACCTCTCTTGATTTGGTTTGATATTTATTATGTTGACTAATTCTTGATTATCAAATGCCTCACATTGTATCACTAAGTGTGATAGCACCTTAACATGAACGGTTGTGAAATCAACAGATGTATTCTAAGGGATTAAGGATCCCAAATATGCCATGTTGTCTACAAATCTATTTGAAATTCGAGGGATTGCCTCAATGTCATACCATTCCAGTTGGGCTAGATAAATATCAACAAGCTCCTTGTAAGCTTTTAGGAGTGGGCACCTGCATTGGAACAATCCTTTGACTTTATTTACTATGTTCAAGGAGTCACCAAATATATTCAATATTTTAATGCCTATTGCAATGGTTGTTTGGAGTCCCAATATAAGGGCCTCATACTCTATGTTATTGTTTGTGCAATGGAAGTGTAGTTTTAATGAAAAGGGCAATGGAGCACCCTATGGTGTGATAAGAACAATCCCTACTCCACACCCTCGCTCACACTTCAAACCATCGAAGAACAATGCCATATCTCTTTATTTCTTAGGTTCTTCAAGTTTTTATGGATCTGATAATACAAAGACTACATCATCAAGAAATTTTATGGTGAGAGGCTTGTTGTCCTAGATAGGTGGCTCTGCTAATTGATAAGCTATGAATTATCCCTTGATGGACTTTTGGCTTATGAACTCTATATCAAATTCTATCAATAGCATGATCCACTTTGTGGTACGTGTATTGTGACAGGTCTTGTTCATAATGTACTATAAAGAATTTTGTTTGGATATAACGTAGGTCGTATGGCTCAACATGTAGTGTCACAACTTTCTAGTTGCAAAGACTACTGCCAAACATAACTTTTCTACATATGCATACCCTATCTCATAACTCACCAAGGTGTGACTAATGTGATATACGGCTTGCTCTTTATCTTGTGCATTATTTTGGGTCAACATGGTGCCCAAAACAAAATCAATAGCCGATATGTATAGTAAAAAT
Source organism: Wollemia nobilis (assembly GCA_028583015.1). NCBI lineage: Eukaryota > Viridiplantae > Streptophyta > Pinopsida > Araucariales > Araucariaceae > Wollemia > Wollemia nobilis. The sequence continues at coordinate 283,218 of JAQPPZ010016911.1, read as the reverse complement.
GGTACATCTGGCCTTGGTGGAGCCAATACTGGTAGTGTTTCCAGGTAAGTTTTGATCTCTGCAAAGGCTCATTGGCACTATTTTTCCCAATGAAAAGGAACTCCTTTATGTAGCAATCGATTCACGGGTTAAAATTTGTTTGATAACTAAGCAATGAATTTTTTTATGGATGCTACCTTGCCTTGTAGGCTTCTTAACTCCCTAATGTTGGTAGGGGCAACCATTTCCAATATAGCCTTTACATTTGTAGGATTGACTTCAATGCCTCTCTTAGAAATGATGAACCCTGAGATTTTACCAGAAGTTACTCCAAACACGCACTTCTTAGGATTCAACCTAAAATTGTGCTCAATGAGGTGATTGAAGACTTTTGTAAGGATTTCAGCATGCTCTTACTACAACAAAGACATGGCCAGGTCTTCCATGTAGTCCTCTAATATTTTATGCATATAGTCATGGAAGATGTATGTCATTGCCCACTGATATGTGGCACCAACATTATTTAGGATAAATGGCATAACCTTGTAACGAAATTCCCCCCATAGAGTAATAAAAGTGGTCTTATGTTGGTCTTCAGTTTTGATTCAGATTTGATTGTATTTAGAAAATCCTTCCATTAGGGAGAGAATCTCATGGCCTGCATTGGCATCAACTAGAGCATCTATGTTTGGCAATGGGAACAAATCCTTTGGAGTTTCCCTATTCAAGTATCTGAAGTCTATGTAAATACGGACTCTTCCATTAGGCTTTCTCATGGGCACCATGTTCGAGAGCCATTCAGGATAGTCAATAGGAATTATGAAAACCACATCCAACAATTTTTGTAACTCATTCTTCACCATCAAAGAGATGGTTGGATGCATTTTCCTCAGCTTTTGCTTGATAGGCTTCTTTGTGGGATCCTATGAAATATTGTGAACAACTAATTTTGGATAAAGACCTGGCATATCTTTTTAGGTCCAAGCAAAAAGGTTTGGCCTCTCCTTAAGGAGAGGAATTATGATGGCTTGTTCCTCTGGAGATAGATTTTCTCCGAACATGACTTTCTTTGGTTGAGTAGGATCATCACTAATATCCACCTCAAAATTTACTTCTATAGTCATATGTAACCCATCCTCAAACTGGTAAGGTGTGGGTATTAGATGAATATCATTTGTGGGATTTATAGGTCCTACTAACTCAGTATCCAAATCAACATGGAATACATCATATTCATAGCCTGATGCAAAATGAAACGGTTGTAACATCTCTTTGTTAGGGAAAATATCTTTAGGCTCTAGAGGTGAATCAGCATGATCCTAATAAATAGCATCTACATCAAGATACAATGGTTTAGTAGGATCTACTAGGTTATGAAGTGGAGTGGTCAAATCAATGGAGGTTGTGTTTATGGATGGAATGAAATCTCCAGGATCACATGGGTGAAATATTGTCTTAGGGGTTTTCCCTCCATACTCATGATGAGGCTCTAGAGAAAAATAAATCTCCGAATCAATACCATGAATAGGGTGAATAACAAAATCGTTGGGTTCCAAGAACTTCCTAAACATAGGCAGAGGGGGATTGATTGCATAGTAAATGGAACCTAAGTCGATAGACATCCCCAAGAATCGTAAGCCAGGATCTATAGCATGAAGTGCTACTTCTCTTTCTACCAGCATGTTGACTTGTTGTAAGTGGCAAATCCCAAGATACACCATATCGGTCTCGTCTTCATAGTCATCGTCACTTATCCAAAAACTAGTAGCATTGGTATGCGGTCCCGAGACAAGGGGTTTGTGTCTTAGCCCCAAGTAGGCCATCTCTGTCTCATCCTCATATTCTTCATCACTTATGAAGATGTTGTTTGTATTAGTTTATTTCCCCAAGCTATGGGGCCATTGTCTCAGCCCTAGGTAGGCTCTTTTTGTTGAGTCCTCTGACTCATAGCCACTTTTTTCCAATATGTATCCACTCTCGTTGTGGCTGGACAAGGCAAGATTTTATAAATAGTGAGGCCCATAATAGGCTAGGTTTGTTTGTGCTTCATCATAACTTGCCACATATCCATTTTCTTCTTGCTCTTCATCCCACAAGATGCAACCTATTGGGGTGTCATCAATTGAGAAGTTCAGATGATGTCTTTGGTGGTGGTATTTTTACCACGACCACTTGTTCGTTGACTAGATGTCTTGTACTTGGGGGATGATAAGGAATAAAATTGATGTCTTCTCCTAACCCCAAGCTTAATCTGTCTAAGGCTATTTATAGAGAGTCATATTGGTCTCTGATGTAGTAACCTAACCTAAACCTGTCAATGGGAAGCTATTATTATGGCTCGTATAGCCTTCTACACCCCTGCTCATATATACCAAGACCGTAACCATGCCAATGGCAACGTTCAAAGTAGCTTAGAGAAAATTCAAGATTATAGAGGTAACGAACATTAACAGTGAATAGTTCATCATTGTCTTCTTCTACATCTTAAGACTTATGGGCGTAGTCTAGGCCAACATAGATAAATTTGATTTGGTTGGGAGGGATTCCAAGTGAAACCACTGTTCCCACTAGTGGTCTTAGGACTTTTAGCCATCCCATATCTTGTGTCAACTCAATGATGGGTGTGAATGTTATATTCTACACAAGGTACTATCCTATCCCTATACTTGCTAAGTGTATTGTCACATGTGATTTGGATGACCCTATAGATAACACTGGTGAAATAGGTTCTAGTATTTCCTCGACCTGATCCTAAATATCTTCTTCTTCCATGGGTCTTGGGATTTCTGTAATGGCTATAGTTTTCAATTCCTTGGGATTTTCTTCCTTGACTAAAGGTACCTTTAGCTTATTATTATCTTTAGGTTTAGACATTAATGGCCTCTTAGAAGCATTAATTTTTTTTGGTGCAAAAGGAGGTGTTGATGTGGATGGGTCTTTCTGTACCCCTTTGTCTCTGTCATCTAGTTGTGTAGTTGGATATTAATTTCCTACATATAGGTGGGTAGAAGGAATCATAAATTCTCTTGGAAAATCCACTTGATGGACATATTTGAATGTCTCTTCATCAACCAGAACCACATAGACTTTGTCATTGTGCACATACTTGACGCATTGGTGTAAAATCAAAGAAACACACTTCATGTACCTTATCCAAGGATGCCCTAGGAGGATGTTGTATTACATAGCCCCTTCCAAGACATGATACATCACAGGGATAGTCTTATGCCCCACGTTAATGGGTAGTACTATCATTCCCACAGTAGTGCATAAAGGATCATTGAAATCTCTTAGTGTGTAGGCTCTTGGAATGATATTGGATTTAGGGATCTTGAGGTTTCCTATGGCTATTTTTGTGATGATTTTAATTGATAAACCTGTATCTATAAAGACCCATTTAAAATTTAAATCATTTACTAACACAACAATGTGTATCAGAGGGTCTGGTAAGGCAGTAGATACTATCTTAAACTCATGATCATAAAATTAAATTACATGTTCTTGGCATTGTTGTACTTGTTCCACAAAATAAGTGAATGCATTTGCATCTTGTGGTTGGAGCTTAATTAATCTCAAGATATCCATCAAAGTATCCTTGTGCTTTGGGAACTATTGTATGAGCTCATAGATAGATAACTTGGAGATTTTTTTGTAAGTTTTGCTCTAGTATACTCTGAATAGTTACCACATGTCGGGTTGGTGGTCCTCTAAGGTTGTTTTACCCCTACCTCTACCTAGAAGTAGCTAGGAAATTAATGGAAGTCGTAGGAGGTTGTGGTTGACCATATCATCTACTCTTAGTTGCTATGTTAACAATTTCAATCATCCCAATGCATCCATGAGTAGGTATATCAATTCTGACCTAATTGAATTGATCACCTTGCCATCTAGGGACCTCATGGTTTGGCAGCAAGTTTTTTTAAATGCCCATATTTGTTATCGAGATCCAATGGGTTGTCAATTTTAATTTTTCCTACTTCAATCATATTTTCCACTTGGTTATTGAAACCAACGCACACTTCAATGTCATGTCTCGGTATTCTATGATAAGGGAAAAACTGGTCATCCCTATATCCTTTTGGCTTAGGATGATTTTGATCTACAAGAGGTATGTCAATTAACTTGATCTTCCCTATCTTGCTCAACTGGTTAAATATTGATTGCATTTATTCTGATAGAGGCATATAATAGCGAGGTTTCCTACATTCTTTGTTTCACCCTTGATTATTATTTTAATCATAATTTTCTAGTGGGGGATATGCTTGATAATTTTAGGGTTGTTGCACAGCCCCATCCTTTGGTGCAACTAATACGACTTGATTAACTGGAGCAAGGTTGCCCTACTTTTGCTTGTATTTGTCATTCTTGCCATTCTTTTTCCACTCCTTCTTGGTTTGGAGCTTAATGGTTCCCTCATCTACTTTTATGTCCTCAATGAGTTTGGCCTGTTCCAAGGCTTCCTCAAATGAAGTATATTTTTGAAGTTGTAGCAAGAGAGAGATGTGTTTAGAACAACTCTTGGTGAACATGCGAACAATATCTTCTATGGGTACAGAGAATGATAACTTTGCCATAACCTTTCTCCACTTATCCCCATACTCCATGATTGGCTCATCATCATACTCCTTAAGGTTAGCCAAGTCTGAAAGTTTCACCTTATTTCTAGCACCAAAGAAAAAATGTTTTAGGAAAGTGTTTACTAGTTGTTCAAAATTGGATATGTTGTGCTTGGGCAGTTGGTTGAACCATTGACTGGCAGCACCCAAAAATGTCATAATGAAATTTCTCAGCATAAGAGCATCATTGTCTTCAATATGAAAACATGCATTGATGAAATTGGTAACATGCTCTTGTGCATCCTCTTCACCCTTGAATTTTTTTAACCTAGGCATCTCAAAGTGCTTAGGATATGCAAGGCCAAGAACTGATGGGCATAATGGCTAGTTGTGTATTTTACTCAGGGTTGGTTGATTCCCAACCATCTCTTGCTTCTCAAAGAACTTCATCTTTTCATTGAGTGTCTGGAATGCCTTTGAGGCAAGGATTTCCTCTTCTTGCAGGCCCACTCACGGTGGTAATAGAGGTAACCCTTTATCCACTTGACTTGTTCTATTCTCTTCCCTCCTATGAGAGGATTCAGGATGCATTTGATCCTAATATATCATGTTTACACTTTTCCCACCAGTTTGATTTTTTTCATGATTTGAGTGGTGGTTTTGTTGTGGGTTGTCTTCTTGCCTAGTGCACCCTTTCTTTGGTGAGTCAGTGCATTTATTTATTTTGTGGTCATCACCATTTTCTTGTAAATTGATCCAAGATAGATACTCAGGTTGCTCTCTTAAATGCTACTCATGTTGGAGCAAAAGCCTTTCTCTTTGTTTATCATGTTCGATAACTTCTAATAGCTCTTAATTTTTGTGTAATGCATTTACCTAACCGTTGCATGTGGTCAGATTGCATTGTTATATAAGACTCATGTTTTTTTTACTCTATTCTTGTGGTTTTGATTCATATATTCCTCAAATAGGTTTTCGTTGTTTCTTTGCTCTTGCTAGCTAATGTAACTTATTCAGTGTGTTTATAAGTGCCTCTATGACCAGAATTTGTATGTGTACTATGGGTTCACTCTGAAGCATTCTCATGTTGAGAGGTGCATCTAGAAGATACGCTTCATGAACTTCCAAATGCAAAATTCTCTGTAGCTATGGTTCTTGGAGTTGGCCTCGAATAAAACCGATCCAACTCATCTAGATGTCTTGTTTTCCATGGATGATCCTGTGGGGTGCCATTTACTCCAATGAGGTCATAGTCTATTGGAATTATTCCTCTTGTATGAAGGGTATCTTCTATTTGGTTCCTATAACTGGATGTAACTCTAGTCTCATGCACCTCAGTAGGTAGATCTATTCTATGTGTCTCATGTGAAGCTTGATATGTTGTGACTCGTGTATGTCTTTTTTGTGATGATATATTTGTGGCCCCACCTTTTCTCCATGAGGATGGATATGGGGAAAACTTGTCATCCCTATGTGAAGAGTGAGGTCTAGAACCTCTTTTATGTCCATTTGGGGAGGAAGTCCTTGAATCCTCCTCATGTCTTTGAGAAGTTTCTATGTGTTTGAAGGAGGGCCTTGAGGCCTCCTCATGTATTTTTGATGATGATGGTCATGAAGCCTCTTTGTGTTTTTGTGACTTGGTCCCATAATGTGAATCCCTAGATGGGGTTTCTTGTAGAACCCCCAAGGGTTGAGTTATCACCCCTTAGGCTCACAAAACTATGGCCCATGGTCTTATGAATAGGTGGTTCAATATTACTATGACTTCACCTATGGGGATGTGTTGCTTCAGATTCTCCCTCAGTATTGGACGGAGGATGTTTACTTCTGGTTTTGACCATTGTGTATGTGGATTAATATTTTGTGTTGCAATTAAAGATAGCCAAGCAATATCAAGCAAGTTTTTATATTGATTACCAATTTAAGTGTGCCCTAACTATTTGATGTGTTTTGATGTATTGTTATTCTTGTTTTCTTGCTTTTGTTTTGGATTTAGAATGATGAGACTCATCCATAGTGGGAATCAAGAACACCTATGCCAAACATGATTTTCTCAAAAAGATACTAGGGTACACCACTTAAATCCTAATGGGAGATTTGCCTAGTTCTTCCACTTTGAACCAATGATTGTTCCAATAGTGGGAGACAGTTTGAACACAAGTAACTTAGTACCACTATAAATAAGTTCCCTATTCCATTCTAGGAGAATATAGGGGCAAGATGGTGGAAGGATATGAATACCAATGTCACAGGACTAAATTGAGGTTTGGTGATGAAATCCAACTCCCCAATGTTTAAAACATATGTTCGTGTGTGGGTTTCATTTTAATTTTTCATAAATTAAAATGCATCATACATCAGCAATGAATCTTTCCTATATGCTTGATATAATTGACATTTCAGTTTTCATAGATATTCATAAACTAATATGAGTTTCATGAACGCACTCTATTTTGTGTAAATATGGCCTCTAGTAGGGCCTCAAAGTAAGCAAACCAACACACGATTTCTAGTATGCTATAATCTAGGGTGGACTTTACAATTATTGTTCCTAACAACGCCTAGTGGAAATCTAAAAACCCTAAGATGTGCAAGATGCAAGTTATTTCCTTTCCATTCCTTAGTTTCCAAATCAAAATGTGTTAATTTTTCACTGTTTAGGAAAACGAAAGCAAACAGAAAACCAAAAAATATCAAAAAAGTGTACCAACCTCTAATCCAACTCAAATAACAAAGATTATGTCCTATGCTACACTCTATTTTTAGTCGCTGTCAACCAGAGCGGTTGATTTTTGGCCACTATTAGTAGGAGAAGCTAAGACTGTGGGTCGTTGTAGACTAGAGTGGCTAAAACTGTACACAAAAACCTGAGTCAATAATTCAAAATAAAATAAAATAAAAAAACTTGGCGGGGGTCCCACCATGATCGCCATCTGTAGCGATCTCGGGGAAGTAGCGCATCGTCCACTACTCTATTAGCAAATATTATTTGATCAATTTAGACTTAATCATGCATTAAAAGAAAGATACAACCAAGATATGAAGAAATGAATAGATAATTCTTTTTATTGCTTTTTCTCAAGTTTGGTTACATATAGATCCCTCCGAGGGATTCCCTTCATTTGATATAGATTTTACAAAATAGGGCAATGGATGTATGGTATCCCCTTGCAAGGGAAGATGCGCTCTCATGGGCTTCCTTGTGACACACATGGAACTATATGAGGTATTAAAGATACCTCCTTCTCCAGGTCTAATTCCCAGAGGGATCCTCTTGCTTTTGTATATTGATAACCTATCCAGTGAACCTGTAGTCCTGCAAGCATGAAAACAACAACAAACGCTCAGCTATCTAAGATTACCTCCTCGGATGAGGTTTTTAGCAATAACCCTACTGATAAGTGGAAGTATGCTCAATGATAATAGAAACTAATGCTATGAATGCAAATAAATGAGAGAAATCATATCTAAGTTAATGGCATGAAAACATGTAACAAGCTAAATAAAAGAAAATAATGCTAAGAACCCTAGACTAGGCTTGCGGGCCACTATTCGAGATAGTGGCTACTAAGATGAAAACCTGTCTCTATTGCTCCAAGGCTATGGATCTAGGCTTGCTGCTGATGTGAAATAAATTTGTTTGTCTGATGTATTGAATAGCCTATAGGTGGTAACCTCATAGTCGGTTAGCACTTCGTTGCTCCTCATGGGTGCTCCAATTTGCTCTTTTATACAATAGGGTGTAGCTGTAAAAAAATGATCTCCAAGGGAAGCTCTCCAAGTCTCCAAAAGATCTCCTTAATGATCCAACCTGTTCAATTTTCGATCCTTGGTTCTCTTAGGTTTGTACCTTATATTGTGTTTGAAGTCCTAGGTTAATGTTCAAACCCTAGGACTGAATCCTACATGTACACTGGATGTTAGCATGAGAATTTGTCTTTTTTTATGCTTGAAGGGTAGTTAAACTGATGTCTAAATCTAGACTTGAGTCTCTCATGTAGACTAACCATGAGGAGGAGTGAAAAGTTTAACCCGCTTGGCTTTATTACATGCAAACTACCATTTTTTCTTGATATTAGGCTAATTTGGTGGCTTGTTGTTATTTAAGGCTTAGCCACTATCATTTGCAGTGGATAGGGTTGGCTGCTCTAAGATTTAGTGGCCAATATCTAACTACTCTGGTTCATAGCAACCAGACTTAGATGGGCTAAGACTGCCCTAATTGAGTGGTGAAAACCACTTTTGGTACTTGTAAGGTCCCAAGGTTTAGTCACATGACCTATGAATGTGGCCATGTGAGTAGTTCCCCTAAACATAATGTGTTTCATGTGTCTACACTCTTTTCTCTTTTCCCCATCTTCCTCAAATCATAAGCATTACTTGGGCTACTCCCATATATAATATAGAATGGGTATTTACCAGAACTCCTATTGACATAGTTATTGTAAGCAAAATTTTCCTATGGTAAAATCAAATCACATTCCTTGGGCTTATCTTCTACTAAGCATCTCAACAAGTTGCCCAAAATCCTATTCACCACCTATATTTTTTCATCAGTCTATGAATGGTGTGTAGAACTTAACTTCAAATGTATCTTCAGCTTCTTCCATAAGGTCCTCTAGAGATAACCAATAAATTTTATATCTCTATCTAAAAATATACTCCTTGATATACTATGTAGTAATACCATCTCTCTAAGAAACAACTCTGCAATGTGAATTATACGTATTCTGCATTCTCTATATTTCTTTGGTTCTAGTACTATAGGTACTACACATGGATGCAAACTCTCCCAAATCAATCCATTCTTCAATAGCTTTTGAACTTATCTATTTGGCTCCTCATTCTCTGCAGGAGTCATTCTATGGGCTGCCTTATTTGGTATCAAAGCAAGAGTTCTTGAGTGTTTAAACAAATCACTAGATGCGAGATATATATAAATTTCTTTCTTTTTGGTGATGCAAGATTACTCCTACACCCAAGGTAAATTGAGAAGTGATCTTCACCTATCTAGAATTGGAGGAAAACCAATATGGTCAACCTCTACCTTGGAAATCCATGAGGAATATTCAATTGGCCTTCCTTTCCACTTAACCAGATATTCTTCATAGTGCTTATTTCTTGTACTTCTATCATACTCTTCTCTTCTTTGCCCATATTTCTCAACTCAGTTGCATTCCTTGGGCTGATCTCATATGCAATCTGGAAATGGGATTTACTAGCACTCTTGTTGATAGAGTTGTAAGCAAATTTTGCCTATAATAAAATCAAATCCCATCCCTTGGGCTTATCTCCTACTAAGCATCTCAACAGGTTACCCAAACCCTTATTCACCATCTCTATTTTTTCATCATTCTATGGATGGTGTGCAGAACTGAAATTCAAATTTATCTTCAGCTTCTTCCATAAGGTCCTCCAAAGATAACCAAAAAAATTGATATCTATATTTGAAACTGTACTCCTTGGTAGACTATGTAGTCGTACCACCTCTTTGAGAAATAAATCTACAATGTGAATTGTATACATTCTGCATTCTCCATATTGCTTTGGTGCTAGTACTGTAGGTACTACATAAGGACTCAAACTCTCCCAAATCAATCCTTTATTCAATAACTCTTGAACTTGTCTATTCAAATCCTCATTCTTTGTAGGATTCATTCTATGGGTTGCCCTATTTGGTATCAAAGTGAGAGTTCCTAAGTGTGTAAATAGATCACTGATTGCCTCCACAAAATAATATTGTGATTATAGGAGAGGATTTTAGAGCCCTATAGAGATAATTTCAAGCACTGTAATAGGAGCTGCACAAATATTTTGAGCCAAAAAGAGAAGAGGAAATTTAAGACGACGTTGAGGAAGAAGAAAATCAACTTGAATAAGAACATGAGGTCATTGATCCTGTGCAATTCAAAATATTTAAGGCCATCTCCAAGATCGAAAAAAGGTTGAATATTTATGTATCTACATATTCTGATAATATTAACCTAGAATAGTTGATCAATTGGATCAATGATATGGAGGAGTACTTTGAGTATGAGGAAGTGGAATATCATGAGAGGGTCAAATTTACAAAGATCAAGTTGACGGATCATGCTAATATTTAATGGATGGAAGTACAACTAGATATAAAAAGAATAGGAAAAGAAATATAACAATATGCAATCGAATGGTGGAAAGGTTAAAGAGACAGTTCATTCTAGTTGACTATGAGCTAGATCTACTGAAGAAAATGCAGGGTTTGAGGCAGACAAGTAAATCTGCAAAAGAGTATATAGAAGAGTTCTACAAATTCATGATCAAAACAATCCATTCTAAGGCCAACAAGGAGAAGGTAGCTCATTATTTAAATGGGTTGAAGTCAATTATTTAAGAGGAGCTAAGTTTGGTTAGAATGAATACCATAAAATATGCTTATAAGTTTGCCCTGAAGGTAGAAGATAATATAAATAGAAGATATAAAAGAAAGCAGAGATAAAGAGGTCATGATGTAAAGACAAGTGGAGGACCATATAAAGGATGAAATGAAGACCAAAAGAAGAATGGAGAATTTAGAAGCAGTCAGAACCATAAAGGGAATAATGCCTACCGCCCCCATGAGCCTAATAATGATGACCAAAGAGGAAGAGGAAGGTTTAGATGAGGAATTGGAAGAGGAGGATATTGTGGAACATTTTTCCAATGTGTAGAAGATGTACATCAAGCATACGAGTGTCCACAACATCAAGAAAGAAATAATAGGAGATCTAAAGGTAATGCATGAGTTTCTTATGCAGATGAAGATGTTGAATCTAAAAAGGTAGAAATAGGAGAAGTTATTGATGTGATATGAACCTTGCTAAATGAGAAGAAATATATAGTTTAGAGGAGGAGTTTATTTTGCACAAGGTGCAAATATGAAGGTAAAATTTGTAATTTACTCTTTCTAGAATGTTCTTTGGTAGTTATAAAAATGGAGAAGGGGTACCAAGGGGTAATTCAATATCACGGTTTGTGGCTCCAATTCACAGACCTCTAGTCTTTGTAATAAATTGGTCTTATGGTCATACATTGTAATTTAATATTCTATCTTATTGAAAAAATATTTGATGTGGGGTTTTTTATGATTTTTTTTGTGATTTAATATTAGATGTGTGGTTTTCGTTGAATTTTTCTATGACTTTGAGTATTGTGTGAGTGTTGGGAGAAGTAGAACTTCACCAAGTGGTATCATATTGGTAGTTCCTAAGTGTGTAAATAGATCACTGTACGTGAAGTAGTTTGCACCAGGACATGTGGTTGTGGGTTATGAGAAAAGTGATCAGAATGCCTCTACGAAGAAACTATGGTGGTGGGAGAAATATTGTGGTACCAGAAGAGTATTTTAGAGACCTAAAGATACAATTTAAAGCACTGCAAGAGGAGCTACATAGAGGGTTTGAACCAAGAAGAGAATATGAAAGTGAAGATGAAGCAAAAAAATAGGACGATCTAGTAGATCCTAAGCAAGTCAAATTATTTAAGGTCATATCCAATATTGGAAAAAGACCGAAGCTTGATGTTTCTATATTTTTTGGTAATCTTAACCAAGAAGATTTGATCGATTGAATCAATGATATGGAGTACTTTGAGTATGAGGAGGTGGAAGATCTTGAGAGGGTCAAATTTACAAAGACCAAGCTAAAGGATCATGCTAATATCTCATGGAAGGAAGTATAACTAGATATAAATAGAAGAGGAAAAGAAATAATAACAATATGGGATCATATGGTGGAAAATTTAAAGAGACAACTCGTTCTAGTTGATTACGAGTTAGATTTTTTGAAGAAAATGCAAGGTTTGAGGAAGACAGGTAAACTTGTCAAAGAGTATACAGAATATTTCTAAACATATATATTTTTAAACACATAGGTATAAACATATAGTTCTAAACACACACACACACACACACACACACACACATATATATATATATATATATATATGTTAATTTCTTTCTTTTTGGTGATGCAAGATTGCCCTTACACCAAGAGATGCTCCCGCATCAAACACCCATGGTAAATTGAGAAGTGACCTTCACTTCTCTAGTGTTGGAGGAAAACTGATATGGTCAACCTCTACCTTGGAAAGCCATGATGAATATTCAACTAACCTTCCTTTCCACTTAACCAGATATTCTTCATACTACATATTTCTTGTACTTCTACCCATACTCTTTTCTCTTTTATCCATATTCCTCAAATAAGAATCATTACGTGGGCTACTCCCATATGTAATATATAATGGATATTTACCAAAACTTTGATTGATAGATTTATTGTAAGAAATGTTTTCCTATGGTAAAATCAAATCCCATTCTTTGGGCTTATCTTCTACTAAGCATCTCAGCAAGTTGCCCAAACCCCTATTCACCACCTCTATTTGTTCTTCAGTCTTCGAATGGTGTGTAGAAATTAACTTCATATCTATCTTTAGCTTCTTCCATAAGGTCCTCCAGAGATAACCAATAAATTTGATATCTCTATCTAAAACTATACTCCTTGGTAGACTATGTAGTTGTACCACCTCTCTGAGAAACAACTCTGCAATGTGAATTGTATGTATTCTACATTATCTATATTTCTTTGGTGCTAGTACTATAGGTACTACACATGGATGCAAACTCTCCCAAATCAATCCATTATTAAATAGCTTTTGAACTTGTCTATTTGGATCCTCATTATCTATAGGAGTCATTCTATGGGCTGCCTTATTTGGTATCATAGCAAGAGTTCCTGACTGTTTAAATAGATCACTAGATGCAAGATATATATTAATTTCTTTCTTTTTGGTGATGCAAGATTGCCCTAACACCAAAGGTAAATTTAGAAGTGATCTTCACTTCTCTAGAATTGGAGGAAAACTAATATGGTCAACCTCTACCTTGGAAATCCATGAGGAATATTCAACTTGCCTTCCTTTCCACTTAACAAAATATTCTTCATAGTTCTTATTTCTTGTACTTCTACCATACTCTTCCTTTCTTTGCCCATATTTCTCAACTCATAAGCATTCCTTGGGCTGCTCTCATATGTAATCTAGAAATGGGATTTACCAGCACTCCTATTGACAGAGTTGTAAGCAAATTTTGCCTATAATAAAATCAAATCCCATTCCTTGGGCTTATCTCCTACTAAGCATCTCAACAGGTTACCCAAACCCTTATTCACCATCTCTATTTTTTTATCATTCTATGGATGGTGTGCAAAACTAAACTTCAAAATTATCTTAAGCTTCTTCCATAAGGTCCCCCAAAGATAACCAAAAAAATTGATATCTCTATCTGAAACTGTACTCCTTGGTAGCTATGTAGTAGTACCACCTTTTTGAGAAATAAATTTACAATGTGAATTGTACACATTCTGCTTTCTCCATATTTCTTTGGTGCTAGTACTTTAGGTACTACATATGGACTCAAACTCTCTCGAACCAATCCTTTCTTCAATAACTCTTGAAATTGTCTATTCGGATCCTCATTATTTTTAGGATTTATTCTATGGGTTACATTATTTGGTATCAAAGTGAGAGTTCCTAAGTGTGTAAATAGATCACTGAAAGCCTCCACAAAAAAATTTTGTGATTATAGGAGAGGATTTTAGAGCCCTATAGAGATAATTTCAAGCACTACAATAGGATCTGCACAAAGAGTTTGAGCCAAAAAGAGAAGACGAAATTGAAAACAATGCTAAGGAAGAAGAATCTCAACTTGAATAAGAACATGAGGTCATTGATCCTGTGCAAGTCAAATTATTTAAGGCCATCTCCAAGATCAAAAAAATGTCGAATATTTATGTTTCTACATATTCTGAGAATATTAACCTAGAATAGTTGATCAATTAGATCAATGATATGGAGGAATACTTTGAGTATGAGGAAGGGGAATATCCTGAGAGGGTCAAATTTGTGAAGATCAAGTTGAAGTATCATGCTAATATTTAATGGAGGGAAGTACAAAAAGATATAAAAAGAAGAGGAAAAGAAATAATAACAAGATGTGATCGGATGGTGGAAAGGTTAAAGAGACAGTTCATTCCAGTTGACTACAAGTTAGATAAACTGAAGAAAATGTAAGGTTTGAGGCAGATAGGAAAATCTGTCAAAGAGTATACAAAAGAGTTCTACAAATTCATGATCAAAACAGGCCATTCTAAGGCCAACAAGGAGAAGGTAGCTCATTATTTAAATGGGTTTAAGTCAATTATTTAAGAGGAGCTATGTTTAGTCATAATTAATACCATAGAAGATGCTTATAATTTTATCCTGAAGGTAGAAGAGAATCTAAATAGAAGATATAAAATCAAGGAGAGAGAAAGAGGTCATGGTGGAACGACTAGCGGAGGACCATATGAAGGATGAAATAAATACCAAAAGGAGAATAGAGAAGTTAGCAGTAGTTAGAACCAAAAAGGGAATAATTCCTACAGCACCCATGAGCAAAATAATGGTGACCAAAGAGGAATATGAAGGATTTTGTGGATCCTGTTTCCAATGAGTAGAAGAAGTACATCGAGCATACGAGTGTCCAAAACATCAAGGAATGAATAATATGATATCTAAAGGTAATGCATGAGTTTCTTATGAAGATGAGGATGCTGAATCTAAAAAGGCAGAAAGAGAAGAAGTTCTTGATGTGAGATGAACCTTGCTAAATTAGGAGAATGATATAGTTTAGAGGAGGATTTTATTTTGCACAATGTGCAAATGTGAAGGTAAAATTTGCAATGTTGTCATTTATAATGGTAGCAATAATAATATAGTTTTCAGAGGAGATCGTTAACAAATCACGGTTGGAGAGAAGGAGGTATTCGCATCCATATTGGATTGCATGGTTGTAGAAGAACCCCAAAAAAGGATGAAAAATTATCTCAATGACCTTTAGTTAATTGACGCATTGTATATCTCTTTGTAATATTTCCAAAAATATCTTACAAAATCCAATCATACCATCCAGTCAAAAGTTATGGGTCCAAGATGCTGTGCCACCAAAATTTAAATTTGAATATATTTCTGGGTGGGAAAATGAAAATTCAAATTTTAGATGAATATCTTCCTGAGAGGGAAAATGGGAGTTATGCTTTCCAAAATGTTATTTGGGAGTTATAAAAAGGGAGAAGAGGGATCACCAAGGGGTAATTCGGTATCGCAGGTCATGGCTCCAATTCGTAGATCTCTAGTCTTTGTAATAAATTTCTCTTATGGTCATACATTGTAATTTATTATTCTGTCTTATTAAATAAAATTCGATGTGGGGTTTTTTATGATTTTTTTTGTGATTTAATATTATATGTGGGGTTTTCGTTGAATTTTTCTATGATTTTGAGTATTTTGTGAGTGTTAGGTGGAGTATCCCTTCACCAAGTGGTATCATAGTGGTAGTTTCTAAGTGTGTAAATAGATCACTGAATGTGAGGTAGTTTGCACGAGGATATGTGGTTGTGGGTTATGATAAAAGTGATAATAATAGCTCCACAAAGAAACCATGGTGGTGGGAGAAATATTGTGGTACCAAAAGAGTATTTTAGATACCTACAGAGACAAGTTCAAGCACTACAAGAGGAGCTACGTACAAGGTTTGAACCAAGAAGAGATGATGAAAGTGAAGATGAAGCAAAAAAAGTGGACGATGTAGTAGATCCTAAGCAAGTCAGATTATTTAAGGTCATCTCCAATATTGGAAAAAGGCCGAAGCTTGATGTTTCAACATTATTTTGTAATATTAAACCAAAAGAGTTGATCAATTGAATGAATGATATGGAGGTGTACTTTGAGTATGAGGAGGTGGAAGATCTTGAGAGGGTCAAATTTGCAAAGACCAAGCTAAAGGGTCATGCTAATATCTCATGGAAGTAAGTATAACTAGATAGAAATAGAAGAGAAAAAGAAATAATAACAAGATGGGAAGATGGTGGAAAATTTAAAGAGACAGTTCATTCAAGTTGATTACAAGTTAGATTTGTTGAAGAAAATGCAAGGTTTGAGGAATACAGGTAAACTTGTCAAAGAATATATAGAATATTTCTAAACATATATATTTTTAAACACATAGGAATAAACATATAGGTATAAACACACACACACACACAAACGCATATATGTATTAATTTATTTCTTTTGATGATGCAAAATTATCCTTACACCACGAGATGCTCCTGCATCAGACACCTATGTTAAATTGAGAAGTGACCTTCACTTCTCTAGTTTTGGAGGAAAACCGAGATACTCAACCTCTACCTTGGAAAGCCATGGGGAATATTCAACTCCCCTTCCTTTCCACTTAACCAGATATTCTTCATACTGCCTCTTTCTTGCACTTCTACCCATACTCTTTTCTCTTTTATCCATATTCCTCAAATAAGAAGCATTACTTGGGCTACTCCCATATATAATATAGAATGGGTATTTACCAGAACTCCTGTTGACGGAGTTATTATAAGAAAATTTTTCCTATGGTAAAATCAAATTCCATCCCTTGGGCTTATCTTCTACTAAGCATCTCAGCAAGTTGCCTAGACCCCTATTCACCACCTCTATTTGTTCATCAGTAGTCGAATGGTGTGTAGAACTTAACTTCAAATATATCTTTAGTTTCTTCCATAAGGTCCTCCAAAGATAACCAATAAATTTGATATCTCTATCTAAAACTATACTCCTTGGTAGACTATGTAGTCATACCATCTCTCTAAGAAATAACTCTACAATGTGAATTATATGTATTTTGCATTCTCTATATTTCTTTGGTGCTAGTACTGTAGGTACTACACATGGACACAAACTCTCCCAAATAAATTCATTCTTCAATAGCTTTTGAACTTGTCTATTTGGCTCCTAATTCTCTATAGGAGACATTCTATGGGCTACTTTATTTGGTATCAGATCAAGAGTTCCTAGGTGTTCAAACAGATCACTAGATTCAAGATATATATTAATTTCTTTCTTTTTGGTGATGCAATATTGCCCTTACACCCAAGGTAAATTGAGAAGTGATCTTCACTTATCTAGAATTGGAGGAAAACCAATATGGTCAACCTCTCTCTTGGAAAGCCATGAGGAATATTCAACTGGCCTTCCTTTCCACTTAACCAGATATTCTTAATAGTTCTTATTTCTTGTACTCCTACCATACTCTTCTCTTATTTGCCCATCTTTCTCAACTTAGAAGCATTCCTTGGGTTGCTCTCATATGCAATATGGAAAGCGGATTTACTAGTACTCATGTTGATAGATTTGTAAGCAAATTCTACCTATAATAAAATCAAATCCCATCCCTTGGGCTTATCTCCTACTAAGCATATGAATAGGTTACCCATATCCTTATTCACCATCTCTATTTTTTTATCATTATATGGATGGTGTGCAGAACTAAACTTCAAATTTATCTTTAGCTTCTTACATAAGGTCCTCTAAATATAACCAAAAATTTGATATCTCTATCTGAAACTATACTCCTTGGTAGACTATGTATTCATACCACCTCTTTGAGAAATAAATCTACAATGTGAATTGTACACATTCTACATTCTCCATATTTCATTGGGGTTTTCGTTGAATTTTTCTATGATTTTGAATATTTTGTGAGTGTTAGGTGGAGTATCCCTTCACCAAGTGGTATCATAGTGGTAGTTTCTAAGTGTGTAAACAGATCACCGAATGTGAGGTAGTTTGCACGAGGATATGTGGTTGTGGGTTATGATAAAAGTGATAATAATAGCTCCACAAAGAAACCATGGTGGTGGGAGAAATATTGTGGTACCAGAAGAGTATTTTAGATACCTACAGAGACAAGTTCAAGCACTACAAGAGGAGCTATGTACAAGGTTTGAACCAAGAAGAGATGATGAAAGTGAAGATGAAGCAAAAAAAGTGGACGATGTAGTAGATCCTAAG
Source organism: Wollemia nobilis (assembly GCA_028583015.1). Taxonomy (NCBI): domain Eukaryota; kingdom Viridiplantae; phylum Streptophyta; class Pinopsida; order Araucariales; family Araucariaceae; genus Wollemia; species Wollemia nobilis. The sequence continues at coordinate 264,784 of JAQPPZ010016911.1, read as the reverse complement.
CAAGTCAGATTATTTAAGGTCATCTCCAATATTGGAAAAAGACCGAAGCTTGATGTTTCTACATTATTTTGTAATATTAAACCAAAAGAGTTGATCAATTGAATGAATGATATGGAGGTGTACTTTGAGTATGAGGAGGTGGAAGATCTTGAGTGGGTCAAATTTGCAAAGACCAAGCTAAAGGGTCATGCTAATATCTCATGGAAGTAAGTATAACTAGATAGAAATAGAAGAGAAAAAGAAATAATAACAAGATGGGAAGATGGTGGAAAATTTAAAGAGACAGTTCATTCAAGTTGATTACAAGTTAGATTTGTTGAAGAAAATGCAAGGTTTGAGGAATACAGGTAAACTTGTCAAAGAATATACAGAATATTTCTAAACATATATATTTTTAAACACATAGGAATAAACATATAGGTCTAAACACACACACACACAGACAAATGCATATATGTATTAATTTCTTTCTTTTGATGATGCAAGATTATCCTTACACCACGAGATGCTCCTGCATAAGACACCTATGTTAAATTGAGAAGTGACCTTCACTTCTCTAGTGTTGGAGGAAAACCGAGATACTCAACCTCTACCTTGGAAAGCCATGGGGAATATTCAACTCCCCTTCCTTTCCACTTAACCAGATATTCTTCATACTGCCTCTTTCTTGCACTTCTACCCATACTCTTTTCTCTTTTATCCATATTCCTCAAATAAGAAGCATTATTTGGGCTACTCCCATATATAATATAGAATGGGTATTTACCAGAACTCCTATTGACAGAGTTATTATAAGCAAATTTTTCCTATGGTAAAATCAAATTCCATCCCTTGGGATTATCTTCTACTAAGCATCTCAACAAGTTGCCTAGACCCCTATTCACCACCTCTATTTGTTCATCAGTAGTCGAATGGTGTGTAGAACTTAACTTCAAATATATCTTCAGTTTCTTCCATAAGGTCCTCCAAATATAACCAATAAATTTGATATCTCTATCTAAAACTATACTCCTTGGTAGACTATGTAGTCATACCATCTCTCTAAGAAATAACTCTACAATGTGAATTATATGTATTTTGCATTATCTATATTTCTTTGGTGCTAGTACTGTAGGTACTGCACATGGACACAAACTCTCCCAAATCAATTCATTCTTCAATAGCTTTTGAACTTGTCTATTTGGCTCCTCATTCTCTATAGGAGACATTCTATGGGCTACTTTATTTGGTATCAGATCAAGAGTTCCTAGGTGTTCAAACAGATCACTAGATTAAAGATAGATATTAATTTCTTTCTTTTTGGTGATGCAATATTGCCCTTACACCCAAGGTAAATTGAGAAGTGATCTTCACTTATCTAGAATTGGAGGAAAACCAATATGGTCAACCTCTCTCTTGGAAAGCCATGAGGAATATTCAACTGGCCTTCCTTTCCACTTAACCAAAAATTCTTAATAGTTCTTATTTCTTGTACTTCTACCATACTCTTCTCTTATTTGCCCATCTTTCTCAACTTAGAAGTATTCCTTGGGTTGCTCTCATATGCAATATGGAAAGGGGATTTACTAGTACTCATGTTGACAGATTTGTAAGCAAATTCTACCTATAATAAAATCAAATCCCATCCCTTGGGCTTATCTCCTACTAAGCATCTGAATAGGTTACCCATATCCTTATTCACCATATCTATTTTTTTATCATTATATGGATGGTGTGCAGAACTAAACTTCAAATTTATTTTTAGCTTCTTACATAAGGTCTTCTAAATATAACCAAAAATTTGATATCTCTATCTGAAACTATACTCCTTGGTAGACTATGTATTTGTACCACCTCTTTGAGAAATAAATCTACAATGTGAATTGTACACATTCTACATTCTCCATATTTCATTGGGGTTTTCGTTGAATTTTTCTATGATTTTGATTATTTTGTGAGTGTTAGGTGGAGTATCCCTTCACCAAGTGGTATCATAGTGGTATTTTCTAAGTGTGTAAACAGATCACCGAATGTGAGGTAGTTTGCACGAGGATATGTGGTTTTGGGTTATGATAAAAGTGATAATAATAGCTCCACAAAGAAACCATGGTGGTGGGAGAAATATTTTGGTACCAGAAGAGTATTTTAGATACCTACAGAGACAAGTTCAAGCACTACAAGAGGAGATATGTACAAGGTTTGAACCAAGAAGAGATGATGAAAGTGAAGATGAAGCAAAAAAAGTGAACGATGTAGTAGATCCTAAGCAAGTCAAATTATTTAAGGTCATCTCCAATATTGGAAAAATACCGAAGCTTGATGTTTCTACATTATTTTGTAATATTAAACCAAAAGAGTTGATCAATTGAATGAATGATATGGAGGTGTACTTTGAGTATGAGGAGGTGGAAGATCTTGAGAGGGTCAAATTTGCAAAGACCAAGCTAAAGGGTCATGCTAATATCTCATGGAAGGAAGTATAACTAGATAGAAATAGAAGAGAAAAAGAAATAATAACAATATGGGAAGATGGTGGAAAATTTAAAGAGACAGTTAATTCAAGTTGATTACAAGTTAGATTTATTGAAGAAAATGCAAGGTTTGAGGAATACAGGTAAACTTGTCAAAGAGTATACAGAATATTTCTAAACATATATATTTTTAAACACATAGGAATAAACATATAGGTCTAAACACACACACACACACACACACACACACACACAAACACATATATGTATTAATTTCTTTCTTTTGATGATGCAAGATTATCCTTACACCACGAGATGCTCCTGCATCAGACACCTATGTTAAATTGAGAAGTGACCTTCACTTCTCTAGTGTTGGAGGAAAACCGAGATACTCAACCTCTACCTTGGAAAGCCATGGGGAATATTCAACTCCCCTTCCTTTCCACTTAACCAAATATTCTTCATACTACCTCTTTCTTGCACTTCTACCCATACTCTTTTCTCTTTTATCCATATTCCTCAAATAAGAAGCATTACTTGGGCTACTCCCATATATAATATAGAATGGGTATTTACCAGAACTCCTATTGACAGAGTTATTATAAGAAAATTTTTCCTATGGTAAAATCAAATTCCATCCCTTGGGCTTATCTTCTACTAAGCATCTCAGCAAGTTGCCTAGACCCCTATTCACCACCTCTATTTGTTCATTAGTAGTCGAATGGTGTGTAGAAATTAACTTCAAATATATCTTCAGTTTCTTCCATAAGGTCCTCCAAAGATAACCAATAAATTTGATATCTCTATCTAAAACTATACTCCTTGGTAGACTATGTAGTCATACCATCTCTCTAAGAAATAACTCTACAATGTGAATTATATGTATTTTGCATTCTCTATATTTCTTTGGTGCTAGTACTGTAGGTACTGCACATCCACACAAACTCTCCCAAATAAATTCATTCTTCAATAGCTTTTGAACTTGTCTATTTGGCTCCTCATTCTCTATAGGAGACATTCTATGGGCTACTTTATTTGGTATCAGATCAAGAGTTCCTAGGTGTTCAAACAGATCACTAGATTCAAGATATATATTAATTTCTTTCTTTTTGGTGATGCAATATTGCCCTTACACCCAAGGTAAATTGAGAAGTGATCTTCACTTATCTAGAATTGGAGGAAAACCAATATGGTCAACCTCTCTCTTGGAAAGCCATGAGGAATATTCAACTGGCCTTCCTTTCCACTTAACCAGATATTCTTAATAGTTCTTATTTCTTGTACTCCTACCATACTCTTCTCTTATTTGCCCATCTTTCTCAACTTAGAAGCATTCCTTGGGTTGCTCTCATATGCAATATGGAAAGCGGATTTACTAGTACTCATGTTGACAGATTTGTAAGCAAATTCTACCTATAATAAAATCAAATCCCATCCCTTGGGCTTATCTCCTACTAAGCATCTGAACAGGTTACCCATATCCTTATTCACCATCTCTATTTTTTTATCATTATATGGATGGTGTGCAGAACTAAACTTCAAATTTATCTTTAGCTTCTTACATAAGGTCCTCTAAATATAACCAAAAATTTGATATCTCTATCTGAAACTATACTCCTTGGTAGACTATGTATTCGTACCACCTCTTTGAGAAATAAATCTACAATGTGAATTCTACACATTCTACATTCTCCATATTTCTTTGGTGCTAGTACTGTAGTTACTGCATATGGACTCAAACTCTCCCGAATCAATCATTTCTTCAATAACTCTTGAACTTCTCTATTCAGATCCTCATTCTTTACAACATTCATTCTATGGGTTGCCTTATTTGGTATCAAAGTGAGATTTCCTAAGTGTGTAAATAGATCACTGAATGCCTCCATAAAAAAATATCGTGATTATAAGAGAGGATTTTAGAGCCCTATAGAGATAAGTCCAAGCGCTACAATAGGAGTTGCACAAAGGGTTTGAGAAAAAAAGAGAAGAGGAAAGTGAAGACGACACTGAGGAAGAAGAATCTCAACTTGAATAAGAACCAGGTCATTGATCCTGTGCAAGTCAAATTATTTAAGGCCATCTCCAAGATCGAAAAAAGGCCGAATATTTATGTTTCTACATATTTTGAGAATCTTAACCTAGAAGAGTTGATAAATCAGATCAATGATATGGAGGAATACTTTGAGTATGAGGAATGGGAATATCCTGAGAGGGTCAAATTTGTGAATATCAAGTTGAAGGATCATGCTAATATTTAATGGAGTGAAGTACAACAAGATATAAAAAGAAGAGGAAAAGAAATAATAACAAGATGTGATCGGATGGTGGAAAGGTTAAAGAGACAGTTCATTCCAGTTGACTACGAGCTAGATAAACTGAAGAAAATGTAAGGTTTGAGGCAGACAGAAAAATCTGTCAGAGTATACAGAAGAGTTCTACAAATTCATGATCAAAATAGGCCATTCTAAGGCCAACAAGGAGAAGGTAGCTCATTTTTTAAATGGGTTTAAGTCAATTATTTAAGAGGAGCTATGTTTAGTCAGAATTAATACCATAGAAGATGCTTATAAGTTTATCCTGAAGGTAGAAGAAAATCTAAATAGAAGATCTAAAAGCAAGGAGAGAGAAAGAGGTCATGGTGGAATGACTAGCGGAGGACCATATGAAGGATGAAATAAAGACCAAAAGGAGAATAGAGAAGTTAGCAGCAGTTAGAACCAGAAAGGAAATAATTCCTACAGCACCCATGAGCAAAATAATGGTGACCAAAGAGGAAGAGGATGGTTTAGACGAGGACTTTCAAGAGGAAGATTTTGTGGATCCTGTTTCCAATGTGTAGAAGAAGTACATCGAGCATACGAGTGTCCAAAACATAAAGGAATGAATAATAGGATATCTAAATGGAATGCATGAGTTGCTTATGCAAATGAGGATGCTGAATCTAAAAGGGCAAAAAGAGAAGAAGTTCTTAATGTGGGATGAACCTTACTAAATGAGGAGAATGATATAGTTTAGAGGAAGATTTTATTTTGCACAATGTGCAAATGTGAACGTAAAATTTGCAATGTTATCATTTATAATGGTAGCAATAATAATATAGTTTTCAGAGGAGATCGTTAACAAATCACGGTTGGAGAGAAGGAGGTATTCGCATCCATATTGGATTGCATGGTTGTAGAAGAACCCCAAAAAAGGATGAAAATTTATCTCAATGACCTTTAGTTAATTGACGCATTGTATATCTCTTTGTAATATTTCCAACAATATCTTACAAAATCCAATCATACCATCCAGTCAAAAGTTATGGGTCCAAGATTCTGTGCCACCAAAATTTAAATTTGAATATATTTCTGGGTGGGAAAATGAAAATTCAAATTTTAGATGAATATCTTCCTGAGAGGGAAAATGGGAGTTATGCTTTCCAAAATGTTATTTGGGAGTTATAAAAAGGGAGAAGAGGGATCACCAAGGGGTAATTCGGTATCGCAGGTCATGGCTCCAATTCACAGATCCCTAGTCTTTGTAATAAATTTAAATTATGGTCATACATTGTAATTTATTATTATGTCTTATTAAATAAATATTCAATGTGGTGTTTTTTATGAATTTTTTTGTGATTTAATATTAGATGTGGGGTTTTCGTTGAATTTTTCTATGATTTTGAGTATTGTGTGAGTGCTAGGTGGAGTAGCCCTTCACCAAGTGGTATCATAGTGGTAGTTTCTAAGTGTGTAAACAGATCACCAAATGTGAGGTAGTTTGCATGAGGATATGTGGTTGTGGGTTATGAGAAAACTGATCAGAATACTCCACAAAGAAACCGTGGTAGTGGGAGAAATATTGTGGTACCATAAGAGTATTTTAGATACCTACAAAGAAAATTTCAAGCACTACAAGAGGATCTACGTAGAGGGTTTGAACCAAGAAGAGAAGATGAAATTGAACATGAAGCAAAAAAAGTGGACGATGTAGTAGATCTTAAGCAAGTCAGATTGTTTAAGGTCATCTCCAATAGTGGAAAAAGACCGAAGCTTGATGTTTCTATATTATTTTGTAATCTTAACCCAAATGAGTTGATCGATTGAATCAATGATATGGATGAGTACTTTGAGCATGAGAAGGTGGAAGATCTTGAGAGGGTCAAATTTGCAAAGACCAAGCTAAAGGTTCATGCTAATATCTGGTGGAAGGAAGTACAACTAGATAGAAATAGAAGAGAAAAAGAAAGAATAACAATATGGGATCATATGGTGGAAAATTTAAAGAGACAGTTCATTCAAGTTGATTACAAGTTACATTTGTTGAAGAAAATGCAAGGTTTGAGGAATACAGGTAAACTTGTCAAAGAGTATACAGAATATTTCTAAACATATATATTTTTAAACACATAGGAATAAACATATAGGTCTAAACACACACACACACACACACACACACACACACACACACACACACACACATATATATATATATATATATATATATATATATATATATATATATATATATATGTATTAATTTCATTCTTTTTGATGATGCAAGATTATCCTTACACCACGAGATGCTCCTGCATCAGAAACCTATGTTAAATTGATAAGTGACCTTCACTTCTCTAGTGTTGGAGGAAAACCGAGATACTCAACCTCTACCTTGGGAAGCCATGGGGAATATTCAACTCCCCTTCCTTTCCACTTAACCAGATATTCTTCATACTACCTCTTTCTTGTACGTCTACCCATACTCTTTTCTCTTTTATCCATATTCCTCAAATCAAAAGCATTACTTGGGCTACTCACATATGTAATATAGAATGGATATTTACCAGAACTCCTATTTACAGAGTTATTATAAGCAAATTTTTCCTATGGTAAAATAAAATTCCATCCCTTGGGCTTATCTTCTACTAAGCATCTCAGCAAGTTTCCCAGACCCCTATTCACCACCTCTATTTGTTCATCAATATTTGAATTGTGTGTAGAACACAACTTCAAATCTATCTTCAGTTTCTTCCATAAGGTCCTCCAAAGATAACCAATAAATTTGATATCTTTATATAAAACTATACTCCTGGGTAGACTATGTGGTCATACCATCTCTCTAAGAAATAACTCTACAATGTGAATTGTATGTATTCTGTATTCTCTATATTTCTTTGGTGATAGTACTGTAGGTACTACACATGGACGCAAACTCTCCCAAATCAATACATTCTTCAATAGCTTTTGAACTTGTCTATTTGGATCCTCATTCTCTATAGCAGTCATTCTATGGGCTGCCTTATTTGGTATCAGATCAAGAGTTCCTGAGTGTTCAAACAGATCACTAGATTCAAGATATATATTAATTTCTTTCTTTTTGGTGATGCAATATTGCCCTTACACCCAAGGTAAATTGAGAAGTGATCTTCACTTATCTAGAATTGGAGGAAAACCAATATGGTCAACCTCTTTCTTGGAAAGCCATGAGGAATATTCAACTGGCCTTCCTTTCCACTTAACTAGATATTCTTAATAGTTCTTATTTCTTGTACTCCTACCATAATCTTCTCTTATTTGCCCATCTTTCTCAACTCAGAAGAATTCCTTGGGTTGCTCTCATATGCAATCTGGAAAGGGGATTTACTAGGACTCTTGTTGATAGAGTTGTAAGTAAATTCTACCTATAATAAAATCAAATCCCATCCCTTAGGCTTATCTCCTACTAAGCATCTCAACAGGTTACCCATACCCTTATTCACCATCTCTATTTTTTAATCATTATATGGATGGTGTGCAGAACTAAACTTCAAATTTATCTTTAGCTTCTTACATAAGGTCCTCTAAATATAACCAAAAATTTGATATCTCTATTTGAAACTATACTCCTTGGTAGATTATGTATTCATACCACCTCTTTGAGAAATAAATCTACAATGTGAATTGTACACATTTTGCATTATCCATATTTCTTTGGTGCTAGTACTGTAGGTACTGCATATGGACTCAAACTCTCCTAAATCAATCATATATTCAATAACTCTTGAACGTGTCTATTCGGATCCTCATTCTTTGCAAGATTCATTCTATGGGTTGCCTTATTTGGTATCAAAGTGAGAGTTCCTAAGTGTGTAAACAGATCACTGAATGCCTCCACAAAAAAATATTGTGATTATAGGAGAGGATTTTAGAGCCCTATAGAGATAAGTCCAAGTGCTACAATAGGAGCTACACAAAGAGTTTGAGAAAAAAAGAGAAGAGGAAAGTGAAGGCGACGCTAAGGAAGAAGAATCTCAACTTTAATAAGAACATGAGGTCATTGATCCTGTGCAAGTCAAATTATTTAAGGGCATCTCCAAGATCGGAAAAATTTCAAATATTTATGTTTCTACATATTCTGAGAATCTTAACCTGGAAGAGTTGATCAATTGGATCAATGATATGGAGGATTACTGTGAGTATGAGGAAGTGCAATATCCTGAGAGGGTCAAATTTGGGAAGATCAAGTTGAAGGATCACGCTAATATTTAATGGAAGGAAGTACAACTAGATATAAAAAGAATAGGAAAATAAATAATAACAAGATGCGATCAAATGGTGGAAAGGTTAAAGAGATAGTTCATTCTAGTTGACTACGAGCTAGATCTATTGAAGAAAATGTAGGGTTTGAGGCAGACAATTAAATATGTCAAAGAGTATATAGAAGAGTTCTACAAATTCATGATCAAAATATGCCATTTTGAGGCCAAAAAGGAGAAGGTAGCTCATTATTTAAATGGTTTGAAGCCATTTATTTAAGAGGAGCTAAGTTTAGTCAAAATGAATACCATAGAAGATGCTTATAAGTTTACCCTGAAGGTAGAAGAGAATCTAAATAGAAGATCTAAAATCAAGGAGAGAGAAAGAGGTCATGGTGGAATGAATAGCAGAGGACCATATGAAGGATGAAATGAAGACCAAAAGTAGAATGGAGAAGTTAGCAGCAATTAGAACTAGAAAGGGAATAATGCCTACTGCCCCCATGAGCAAAATATTGGTGAGTAAAGAGGAAGAGAAAGGTTTAGAAGATGACTTGGAAGAGAAGGATTTTGTGGAACCTATTTCCAATGTGTAGAAGAAGTACATTGAGCATACGAGTGTCCACAACATCAAGAAAGGAATAATAGGATATCTAAAGGTAATGCATGAGTTGCTTATGCAGATGAAGATGTTGAATCTAAAAATGCAAAACAAGAAGAAGTTCTTGATGTGAGATGAACCTTGCTAAATGAGGAGAAAGATATAGTTCAGAGGAGTTTATTTTGCACAAGGTGCAAATGTGAAGGTAAAATTTGTAATGTTATCATTGATAATGGTAGCACTGATAATCTAGTTTTAGAGGATATGGTTAACAAATTATAGTTGGAGAGGAGGCATCCGCATCCATATTGGATTGCATGGTTGCATAAGGACCCAAAATAAGGATGAAAAATCACCTCAGTGACCTTTAGGTAATTGAGGCATTGTAGATCTCTTTGTGAAATTTCCAACAATATCTTACAAAAGCGAGTCAGACCCCCAAGTAAAAATTTATGGGTCCAAGAAGTTGTTCCACAAAAATTCAAATTTGAATATATTTTTGGGTGGGAAAATGAAATGAAGACCAAAAGTATAATGGAGAAGTTAGCAACAATTAGAACCAAAAAGGGAATAATGCCTACTGCCCCCATGAGCAAAATAATGGTGACCAAAGAGGAAGAGGAAGGTTTAGACGAGGACTCGGAAGAGGAGGATTTTATGGAACCTATTTCCAATGTGTAGAAGAAGTACATCAAGCATATGAGTGTCCACAACATCAAGGAAGGAATAATATGATATCTAAAGGTAATGCATGAGTTGCTTATGCAGATGAAGATGTTGAATCTAAAAAGGCAGAAAGAGGAGAAGTTCTTGATGTGATATGAACCTTGCTAAATGAGGAGAAATATATAGTTCAGAGGAGTTTATTTTGCACAAGGTACAGATGTGAAGGTAAATTTTGTAATTTTATCATTGATAATGGTAGCACTTATAATCTAGTTTTAGAGGACATGGTTAACAAATTACATTTGGAGAGAAGGAGGCATCTGCATCCATATTGAATTGCATGGTTGCAGAAGGACCCCAAAGGAGGTTGAAAAATCACCTCAATGACCTTTAGGTAATTGAGGCATTGTACATATCTTTGTACGCTTTCCAAAAATATATTACAAAAGCCAATCAGACCCCCGAGTCAAAAGTTATGGGTCCAATAAGCTGTGCCACCAAAATTTAAATTTGAATATATTTTTGGGCAGTAAAATGAAAATTCAAATTTTAGATGAATATCTTCTTGAGTGGTAAAAGGGGAGTTACGCTTTATCGAATGTTCTTTGGGAGTTATAAAAAGGGAGAAGAGGGATCACAAAGGGGTAATTCGTTATCGCAGTTCGTGGATCCAATTTGTAGATCTCTAGTCTTTGTAATAAATTGGTCTTATGGTCATACATTGTAATTTATTATTCTGTATTATTGAATAAATATTCGATGTGGGGTTTTTTATGATTTTTTTGTGATTTAATATTAGATGTGGGGTTTTTGTTGAATTTTTCTATGATTTTGAGTATTGTGCGAGTGTTGGGTGGAGTAGCCCTTCACCAAGTGGTATCATATGATATCAAGTAAGTGTAGAACAAATAAAATGTGCTCACAAAATAATAAACTTGATTATTAACCTAGGAATAGGTTAGCCTATAGTTTATATAGGCATACAATAATATCACTAACTTATTAGGAGAAACTAACGCTAACTAACGCGCTCAAGGATGAGGTGATAAGATAGAATAGTTACCCTAGGATATTTAGGACTAACCAATAGTTACCATTAGATATTTGTAACAGTAAATATCTTACATGGTAAGTGGTAAAAAGTAAATGTAATAATTTAACTAGTATAATGCAATATACTACTATTTTACCCTAACATCCCCCCTTTATTATAGTACTTTGCTATACAAAGTGTACTTCTGAACAACTCAAATTTGACACGTCCAAGTGCCTTTGTGAAGATTTTTGCAACCTGTTCACCTGTGGGAATGTATTGGAGATTGATGTTGTGTTTTGGAACTTCGTCACGGATGAAATGACACACTGTGTCAATATGCTTGGTGCGCTCATGATGAATTGGGTTCTTGACTAAGTTCAAAACACCCTGATTGTTGTAGAACAAGTGAATAGGAAGTTTTTTGGGTAAACCCATACTTGCCATAGTGCAACTCAGCCATATCACTTTGCACACTACTCCTTGTGCTACACGATATTTTGCCTCAGTGGAAGATAAAGCAACCACCTGTTGCTTCTTGCTATGCCATGAGACAGGTCCAGATCCTAGATGAAATACATATCTAGATGTTGACTTTCGGTCATCTAATGATCCAGCATAGTCAGAGTCTGTGAAACCCTGCAAGAAGAATTTATCATTCTTCTTATACTCTAAACCATACTCCACACTACCATGGATATAGTGGAGAACACGCTTTGTTGCTTTCCAATGAGTAACCTTTGGTTCTTGCATGAACCAAGAAAGATAATTCATAGCAAATGTGATATCTGGTCTAGTGTTTGTTAGGTATATAAGGCTACCAATAATTTGATGATAAAGCATGCCATCAACCTGAGGTGAATCATCGTATCGTGACAATTGAAGCCCTATTTCCATCGGTGTTGCTTTTGGCTTGCATTCAGTCATACGATACTTTTCTACTAATGCCTTGGAGTACTTATTTTGAGTCACCTTTAGATGATTCTTTTTATGTTCAATTTCAAGACCAAGAAAATAGTGGAGAAGTCCCAAATATGACATATCGAATGACTTTCTCAAGTCATCTTTCATGGCTTCTATCAATGTCTCTAAGTTTCCAATGATGATCAGATCATCCACATAGAGTACAAGTATCACTATCTCAGAACCAATGTTCTTAACATAGATATTTGCATCTGAAGGACTTCTCTTAAATCCATGCTGCTTTAGGTGATCATCTATTTTTGTATACCATGCTCTTGGGGCTTGTTTCAACCCATACAAAGATTTAACCAATTTGCAAACTTTTTGCTCATGGCATTTCTCCACAAATCCTTGTGGTTGAGTCATGTATACTTCTTCATTCAAATCACCATTTATAAAGGCACTTTTGACATCCATTTGATGAAGTCTCCATCCAAATTGTGTTGTTGCCATAGCACAAATTTCACGATTGGTGGTCATCCTTGCTATGGGTGCAAAAGTTTCCTCATAATCAATGCCCTCCTTCTGAGCATAGCCCTTTGCCACAAGACGGGCCTTATGCTTATCAATGGTTCCATCTGCCTTATATTTGACTTTATAAACCCATTTGCAGCCTATGGGTTTCTTTCCTTTCGACAAATCAACCAGTTTCCATGTATCATTTTTCATGAGAGATTGATGTTCTACATCCATAGCTACCTTCCACTGAGGCTTACTAAGTGCTTATTTGACCGTGGAGGGTTCATGTTCATCATACAAAGACATATAAACCCTCTCATTATCAATCTCCATATCTTCTCCACTATCAATCTCTTTGTCAATAGAAAGCTCATCAAAATGTTGGCAAAGGTCTTCAACCGAATTTGATGCTTCTGCTCTCTTCTACTGAGTCATGTTGCGAGTTTGAGGACGATCAAGAGTAAGATCAGGAGGTGAGGTCAACTCTCATCGTACTTGTATAACATTTTGGAATTTTTGTCTATGGTGGAGGAGTCTGTGTCTGAGGCTCCTCATCTTCCAGGTATACTGAGGATGTATTTGATGTGAAAGCCTAATAAAATACATCTCTACTAGTGTGTATCTTCTTGGTGCTTGGGTCTATCAATCGATAGGATTTAGAATATTCATCATATCCAAGTAAAATACACTGCAAGGTCTGCTCATCTAGTTTCTTTCTCTTTTCTTTAGGTATATGCATAAATGCTTTACACCCAATAATCTAAGATGAGTAATGGAGGGTTTTTTGCCGCTCCATGCTTCTTGTGGAGTGATACCTTTAAGAGCCTTTGTGGGTGCTCTATTTAAAATATATACTGATGTTGTGATAGCTTCAGCCCAATATGTTTGCTCAATATTTTCTCCCTTAAGCATACATCGAACCATTTCCATAAGGGAATGATTTCTTCTTTTAGCAACTCCATTTTGCTATAGAGTATAGGCTATTGTGAGTTGCCTTTTGATCCCATGTGTCTTGAGAAATGAAGAAAATTATTTTGAGGTATATTCCCCCCCTTGATCTGAGCGAAGGGTCTTTATGAAGCATCCAAAATCTTTCTCAACTAGTTTCTTGAACTGCTGAAAGTACTCAAATGCTTCAGACTTCAATTGCAAGAAGACCCACATTTTCTGTGAGTGATCGTCAACAAACAGTTGAAAGTACCTCTTTCCTCCATGACTGTGTGGCATAGGACCGTACAAATATGTGTGCACTAACTCCAATAACTTGTTAGCTCTTGAAGAGTTAGGTTCATAGGGTACTCGATGTTGCTTCCTTGCTAAGCAATTTGAGCACACTGGAAATGTAGATGAAATATTAGGAAGACCTTTCACCATTTTATACTTACTTAGCTCAAATAAATATCCAAAACTGAGATGCCCAAATATCTTATGTCATAGAGAAGTGGCCTCTTTTGTAGTTACCACCATGGAAACATGAGGTGTAGAGACAACATCTAGTGTGAACAAGCCATGTTTGTAAGAACCCGTTGCTATGTGCTTTCCTTGCTTTGTGATATAACAAAGTTTCTTGCCTTTTTCAACTTTGAAGTTAACAACCATGTTTTTGTCCAAGATTTGAGGAACTGACAAAAGATTATTTTCCAAGCCTATAACATAAAGGATATTTTGGATTTGACACTTTCCATCTGGAAGGGAAACAGATACATTGCCTTCACCCTAAACCCGATAGGTCTTATCATCAGCTATGGTAACTGGTTTGCCTTCTCGAGCCTCAAATGTCTCAAACTATTGCTTATCGCCAGTCATATGTTTGCTAGCACCTGAATCTATGTACCACACAACATCCTTTTGAGTTGACGATGTATGAGTCATGAGCACCTTGTGTGCTCATTCAAAATCAGAGTCAAAATCTTCAATAGCAACATTGCCTTGTGGTTGCTTGTTCTTCTTCTGAGGTTTGCCTTTCCCCTTTTTCTATCCTTGTTCATTTTGTTTATTCTTAAACCAACATCTGTTGGTGTTATGATTGTCCATATCGCAAATCTTACAATATGTCTTCTTTGATTGTTGAGTCTGCTTGCCTTTATTTGTGGAAGATGACCCCTTCTTTTGAAAGTTACCCTTTTTCTTTCCACCTTGTCTTTTTGAGAAAAGAGCATTGTTTGATGCCTCATCTTTCTGAATTTGATGTGCTTCCTACATTTGAAGAATATTTATCAATTCTACAAAGGTGTAAGTCCTTGCTGAGACTTGAACGAATGTAATGAATACATTGTAGGAATCTGGAAGAGCCCTTAGAACTACTAAATTTAAGACCTTATCTTCCACCTGTTCTCCTAAAGCATTCATTTTTTATTTGAGTTTTGCCACTCTGCAGAGGAATAACGCTACTGTTTCTCCTAATTTCATATGTAGAGTATGGAGTTGTGTTTGAAGGTTTAGAATCGTGGATTGATTCTTGCCCTCAAAAATGGTAGAAAGAGCATCCCAATCTTCTTTACCATTTTTAGCTTCACTAATGTGAGGTTGGACCTCATCAGTAGTAGCTAACAAAATCAACATGAGAAGTCTATTATATTTCTTATCCCATGCTTTTTGATCTGCTCCTATTGTTGCGGGTCTTTGAGTAGTACCAGTCACAATATCCCACAATTCCTCTACATTGAGAATGGCTTTCATCTTAGTTTTCCATGCAAGATAGTTAGAACCTTTAAGCAATTGTGTATCATGTAGGTATTTGTTGATAGTTGCCATGATGAAGGTTCTATGTATGTAACCAAGATGATTTCTATGTTCACTCTAATTGATATTTAATGGCACCTGCCTAAACACCCCTTTTGGAATAAGTATGAGTAGTTGGAGGATATTAAGCCAAACAAAAAGTAATGAAAGAGAATTCATTCTAATTGATATTTAATGACACATGTGTAAACACCCTTTTTGAAGAAGGATGATAAGTTTTAGGAAATTAAGCCAAACAAGAAGAGTGAATTGAGGATGATTGATGGGGTGAAGATCAACAATTGTAAATTGGCTTTAAACATGTGCAATGGATTTACACAACTAGTTAAAAATGTGGGGTTTGAGTGCTCTTGATGTTGCTGACTTATAATTACAAGAAACAAGAAATTAAATGCAATAATCAATCAAAGAGTACCCACAAATTATTACGATTTAGGTGTCAGATGCAACCAAAAATGCACCTAATTTAGCCAATATTGAGAAAATGTGTTGAGTACAATCGAGAATGCACCTTATTATACTAATTGTTCCCCCCTTTGTATTACAATTTTGCAAAAAAGAAACACAAAAGTGTGCTTTTAATCCTTCTTTTTGTTTTACAAAATTAACAAATGAGCATATCTTTTAACACAAGTCGACACACGACAAGCATTTGAAAGACCATCCAGAACCAGTTGACACATGACTTGGTTTTCTATCTCCCATAATTATTCAATACTCAAAAATAGGAGGTGCATCAGGATAAAAGGGTTCTCTAATCCTCATGGGACCATAACTTCGATCCAAACCCTTCCAAGGATCAGTGTAAGTATTGAAACGGGGTAAGCTACTTCGATGCTCTCTAAGCATATGGCAAAAATGAGATCTTGTTGTCTGGCATCTAAGTTCGTTCCTCTTTCGAATAACTCTTAGACGACGAAGGGCTTTTGTGATCCAAAGCTTTTTCTTCATGAGACAAATTTGTTCTCTCAAAACAATTGATTAGAAAATTTTGGAGAATTAAAAATTATTAGGAGTCTCAAAGCTGCAAAAGAAATTTGGTTCAATGATTGTCTCTTGTCTCCCTCTGTTTGATTAGGAGAAAACAACACAAAACTTTTGCCTTTTTTTTTTTTTAATTTCAATGCATAAATTTAACTTAATTTAGTATAATTTAATTAATAAAAAAAATTGATAGAAAAATCATCTAATTTGTTAAAAAAAATGATTTTTATAGCAAAATAATTAATTTATTAATTAAAAAAACTAAGAAAAAATTTAAAAAAATGCAAAAAAAAAAAATTAATGTTTTACCTTGGGCGCCTTGCAAAAGGTCAATTTTTGGCCCCGTCGGGAGTTGAACTCCCAACCCCGTGGTCGAAAGCGCTCCGACTGGTGCTCCTGCCAATCAGGCTATGCCACCTGATAGGAAGGGAAGGGAATATCCTTCCCTTTGTTTCCTGTCGACGATGGGAAGCCCAAAAACAAAATTGGGTTTTAATCCCACATCGCCGTGGTGGGTGATGTTGAAGTGGGATAAAAGGGGATATGCACCCCTTTCCTTTCGATTTCCTTCGGGAAATCGACACTTTGAAGATGACCTTTTTTCTATCCAACCAATCGCCAGATGACACGTTAGCACTAAAGGTCCAATGCGCACACGCACCACGTGTTCATGCGGAGGATTCGCCACGTGTTGACTCGAAGAGCATGCCACATCAGTAGTCATGCCTCAGTTTGCATGCAAGGTTAGCAAGTCCTGCTCCTTGAGATCCATGCATCTATAGGCTATGCCACATGGATCCTTAGGATGCATGCCTCTATGGGCTGCTCCATGATTTTCGTGTAGGTTGATCCTCAAGATCCACAGCAGGTCAGATGGTGCTCCACCTCGAGATCCATGCTGGTCAAGCATCACCTCGATATCTATGTAGCTAGAACAGGATGTCACACCCGCCTTTTCCAGGGCTGCTGCTACTGCTCCAAGACCTTTGGTGGCACTCTGGTGGTTTCCATGGCTCAGATGCCAATGATATCAAGTAAGTGTAGAACAACTAAAATGTGCTCACAAAATAATAAACTTGATTATTAACCTAGGAATAGGTTAGCCTATAGTTTATATAGGCATACAATAATATCACTAACTTATTAGGAGAAACTAACGCTAACTAACGCGCTCAAGGATGAGGCGATAAGATAGAATAGTTACCCTAGGATATTTAGGACTAACCAATAGTTACCATTAGATATTTGTAACAGTAAATATCTTACATGGTAAGTGGTAAAAAGTAAATATAATAATTTAACTAGTATAATGCAATATACTACTATTTTACCCTAACATCATAGTGGTAGTTCCTAAGTGTGTAAACAAATCACCGAACGTGAGGTAGTTTGCACGAGGATATGTGGTTGTGGATTATGAGAAAAGTGATCAGAATACCTCCACAAAGAAACTATGGTGGTGGGAGAAATATTATGGTACCAGAAGAGTATTTTAGATACCTGTAAAGACAAGTTAAAGCACTACAAGAGGAGCTACGTAGAGGGTTTGAACCAAGAAGAGAATATGAAAGTGAAGATGAAGCAAAAAAAGTGGACGATGTAGTAGATCCTAAGCAAGTCAGATTATTTAAAGTCATATTCAATATTGGAAAAATACTGAATCTTGATGTTTCTACATTATTTTTTAATCTTAACCCAAAAGAGTTGATCTATTGGATCAATGATATGGAGTACTTTGAGTATGAGGAGGTGGAAGATCTTGAGAGGGTCAAATTTGCAAAGACCAAGCTGAAGGGTCATGCTAATATCTGGTGGAAGGAAGTACAACTAGATAGAAATAGAAGAGAAAAAGAAAGAATAACAAGATGGGATCGGATGGTGGAAAATTTAAAGAGACAGTTCATTCAAGTTGATTACGAGTTAGATTTGTTGAAGAAAATGCAAGGTTTGAGGAAAACATGTAAACTTGTCAAAGAGTATACAAAATATTTCTAAAAATATATATTTTTAAACACATAGGAATAAACATATAGGTCTAAACACACACACACACACATATATATATGTATTAATTTCTTCTTTTTTTATGATGCAAGAATACCCTTACACCACAAGATGCTCTTGCATCAGAAACCTATGTTAAAATGAGAAGTGACCTTCACTTCTCTAGTGTTGGAGGAAAACTGAGATGGTCAACCTCTACCTTGGAAAGCCATGATGAATATTCAACTCACCTTCCTTTCCACTTAACCATATATTCTTCATACTACCTCTTTCTTCTACTTCTACCCATACTTTTTTCTCTTTTATCCATATTCCTCAAATCAGAAGCATTACTTGGGCTACTCCCATTTGTAATATAGAATGGGTATTTACAAAAACTCCTATTGACAGAGTTATTATAAGCAAAATTTTCATATGGGAAAATAAAATCCCATCCATTGGGCTTATCTTCTACTAAGCATCTCAACAAGTTGCCCAGAACCCTATTCACCACCTCTATTTGTTCATCAGTAGTCGAATGGTGTGTAGAACTTAACTTCAAATCTATCTTCAGTTTCTTCCATAAGGTCCTCCAAAGATAACCAATAAATTTGATATCTCTATCTAAAACTATACTCCTTGGTAGACTATGTAGTCATACCATCTCTCTAAGAAATAACTCTACAATGTGAATTGTATGTATTATGCATTCTCTATATTTCTTTGGTGCTAGTACTGTAGGTACTGCACATGGACATAAACTCTCCCAAATCAATCCATTCTTCAATAGCTTTTGAACTTGTCTATTTGGCTCCTCATTCTCTATAGGATTCATTCTATGGGCTACCTTATTTGGTATCAGATCAACAGTTCCAGAGTGTTCAAACAGATCACTAGATGCAAGATATATATTAATTTCTTTCTTTTTGGTGATGCAAGATTGCCCTTACACCCAAGGTAAATTGAGAAGTGATCTTCACTTGTCTAGAATTGGAGGAAAACCAATATGGTCAACCTCTCTCTTGGAAAGCCATGAGGAATATTCAACTAGCCTTCCTTTCCACTTAACCAGATATTCTTAATAGTGCTTATTTCTTGTACTCCTACCATACTCTTCTCTTATTTGCCCATCTTTCTTAACTCAGAAGCATTCCTTGGGTTGCTCTCATATGCAATCTAGAAATGGGATTTACTAGCATTCCTGTTGACAGAGTTGTAATCAAATTCTACCTATAATAAAATAAAATCACATTCCTTGGGCTTATATCCTACTAAACATCTCAACAGGTTACCCATACCCTTATTCACCATCTCTATTTTTTTATCATTCTATGGATGGTGTGCATAACTAAACTTCAAATTTATCTTCAGCTTCTTACATAAGGTCCTCTAAAGATAACCAAAAAATTGATATCTCTATCTGAAACTATACTCCTTGGTAGACTATGTATTCATACCACCTCTTTGAGAAATAAATCTACAATATGAATTGTACACATTCTGCATTCTCCATAGTTCTTTGGTGCTAGTATTGTAGGTACTGCATATGGACTCAAACTCTCCCGAATCAATCATATATTCAATAACTCTTGAAATTATCTATTCATATCCTCATTATTTGCAAGATTCATTCTATGGGTTGCCTTATTTGGTATCAAAGTGAGAGTTCCTAAGTGTGTAAACAGATCACTAAATGCCTCCACAAAAAAAATTTGTGATTATAGAAGAGGATTTTAGATCCCTATAGAGATAAGTCCAAGCGCTACAATAGGAGTTGCACAAAGGGTTTGAGCAAAAAAGAGAAGAGGAAAGTGAAGACGATGCTGAGGAAAAATAATCTCAACTTGAATAAGAACATGAGGTCATTGATCCTGTGCAAGTCAAATTATTTAAGGCCATCTCCAGGATTGGAAAAAGGTCAAATATTTATGTTTCTACATATTCTGAGAATCTTAACCTAGAAGAGTTGATCAATTGGATCAATTATATGGAGGAGTACTTTGAGTATGAGGAAGTGCAATATCCTGAGAGGGTCAATTTTGCGAAGATCAAGTTGAAGGATCATGCTAATATTTAATGGAGGGAAGTACAACTAGATATAAAAAGAAGAGGAAAAGAAATAATAATAATATGCGATCAGATGGTGGAAAGGTTAAAGAGTCAGTTCATTCCAGTTGACTACGAGCTAGATCTACTGAAGAAAATGTAGGGTTTAAGGCAGACGGGTAAATATGTCAAAGAGTATATAGAAGAGTTCTACAAATTCATTATCAAAAAAGGTCATTTTGAGGCCAAAAAGGAGAAGGTAGCTCATTATTTAAATGGGTTGAAGCCATTTATTTAAGAGGAGCTAAGTTTAGTCAAAATGAATACCATAGAAGATGCTTATAAGTTTACCTTGAATGTAGAAGAGAATCTAAATAGAAGATCTGAAAGCAAGGAGAGAGAAAGAGGTCATGGTGGAACGACTAGCGGAGGACCATATGAAGGATGAAATGAAGACCAAAAGGAAATGGAGAAGTTAGAAATATTTAGAACCAGAAAGGGAATAATGCCTACTGCCCCCATGAATAAAATAATGGTGACTAAAGAGGAAGAGGAAGGTTTAGATGAGGACTTGGAAGAGGAGGATTTTGTGGAACCTATTTCCAATGTGTAGAAGAAGTACATAGAGCATAGGAGTGTCCACAACATCAAGAAAGGAATAATAGGATATCTAAAGGTAATGCATGAGTTGCTTATGCAGATGAAGATGCTAAATCTAAAAAGGCAAAAAAAAAAGTTCTTGATGTGAGATGAACCTTGCTAAATGAGGAGAAAGATATAGTTCAGAGGAGGAGTTTATTTTGCACAAGGTGCAAATGTGAAGGTAAAATTTGTAATGTTATCATTGATAATGGTAGCACTGATTATCTATTTTTAGAGGATATGGTTAACAAATTATAGTTGGAGAGGAGGCATCCACATCCATATTGAATTGCATGGTTGCATAAGGACCCCAAATAAGGATGAAAAATCACCTCAGTGACCTTTAGGTAATTGAGGCATTGTAGATCTCTTTGTAAGCTTTCCAACAATATCTTACAAAAAACGAATCAGACCCCTAAGTCAAAATTTATGGGTCCAAGAAGCTGTGCCACCAAAATTCAAATTTGAATATATTTTTGGGTGGGAAAATGAAATGAATACCAAAAGGAGAATGGAGAAGTTAGTACCAGAAAGAGAATAATGCCTACTGCCCCCATGAGCAAAATAATGGTGACCAAAGAGGAAGAGGAAGTTTTAGACGAGGAATTGGAAGAGGAGGATTTTATGTAACCTATTTCCAATGCGTAGAAGAAGTACATAGAGCATACGAGTGTCTTACGAGTGTCTTATTTTATGGAACCTATTTCCAATGGTTTATACATTGTAATTTATTGTTCTGTATTATTGAATAAATATTCGATGTGGGCTTTTTTATGATTTTTTTTGTGATTTAATATTAGATGTGGGGTTTTCATTGAATTTTTCTATGATTTTGAGTATTGTGTGAGTGTTGGGTGGACTAGCCCTTCACCAAGTGGTATCATTGTTGTAGTTCCTAAGAGTGTAAACAGATCACCGAATGTGAGGTAGTTTGCACCAGGAAATGTCATTGTGGGTTATGAAAAAAGTGATCAAAATGCCTCCATGAGGAAACCATGGTGGTGGGAGAAATATTATGGTACAAAAATATTATTTTAGAGACCTACAGAGACAAGTTCAAGCACTACAAGAGGAGCTACGTAGAGGGTTTGAACCAAGAAGAGAATATGAAAGTGAAGATGAAGCAAAAAAATAGGACGATGTAGTAGATCCTAAGCAAGTCAGATTATTTAAGGTCATCTCCAATATTGGAAAAATACCGAAGCTTTATTTTTCTACATTTTTGGTAATATTAACCCAGAAGAGTTGATCAATTGAATCAATGATATGGAGGAGTACTTTTAGTATGAGGAGGTGGAAGATCTTGAGAGGGTCAAATTTACAAAGACCAAGCTAAAGGGTCATGCTAATATCTCATGGAAGGAAGTATAACTAGATAGAAATAGAAGAGGAAAAGAAATAATAACAAAATGGGATAATATGGTGGAAAATTTCAAGAGACAGTTCATTCCAGTTGATTACGAGTTATATTTGTTGAAGAAAATGCAAGGTTTGAGGAAGACAGGTAAACTTGTCAAAGAGTATACATAATATTTCTAAACATAAATATTTTTAAACACATAGGAATAAACATATAGGTCTAAACACACACACACACACACACACACACACACACACACACACACGCATATATGTATTAATTTCTTTCTTTTGATGATGCAATATTATCCTTACACCACGAGATGCTCCTGCATCAGACACCTATGTTAAATTGAGAAGTGACCTTCACTTCTCTAGTGTTGGAGGAAAACCGAGATACTCAACCTCTACCTTGGAAAGCCATGGGGAATATTCAACTCCCCTTCCTTTCCACTTAACCAGATATTCTTCATACTGCCTCTTTCTTACACTTCTACCCATACTCTTTTCTCTTTTACCCATATTCCTCAAATCAGAAGCCTTACTTGGGCTACTCCCATATGTAATATAGAATGGGTATTTACCACAACTCCTATTGACAGAGTTATTGTAAGCAATATTTTCCTATGGTAAAATGAAATCCCATCCCTTGGGATTATCTTCTACTAAGCATCTCAGCAAGTTACCCAAACCCCTATTCACCACCTCTATTTTTTCATCAGTCTTCAAATGGTGTGTTGAACATAAGTTCAAATCTATCTTTAGCTTCTTTCATAATATCCTCCAGAGATAAGCAATAAATTTGACATCTCTATCTAAAACTCTACTCCTTGGTAGACTATGTAGTTGTACCATCTCTCTAAGAAACAACTCTGCAATGTGAATTGTACATATTCTGCATTCTCTATATTTCTTTGGTGCTAGTACTGTAGGTACTACACATGGACGCAAACTCTCCCAAATAAATCCATTCTTCATTAGCTTTTGAACTTGTCATTTTGGCTCCTCATTCTATAAAAGAGTCATTCTATGGGTTGCCTTATTTGGTATCAGAGCAAGATTTTTTGAGTGCTTAAACAGATCACTAGATGCAATATATTTATTAATTTCGTTCTTTTTGGTGATGCAATATTGCCCTTACACCCAAGGTAAATTGAGATGTAATCTTCACTTCTCTATAATTAGAGGAAAACCAAGATGGTCAACCTCTACCTTGGAAAGCCATGAGGAATATTCAACTGGATTTCCTTTCTACTTAACCAGATATTCTTCATAGTGATTATTTCTTGTACTTCTACAATACTCTTCTCTTCTTTGTCCATATTTCTCAACTCAAAAGCATTCCTTCGGCTTCTTTTTTATGCAATCTGGAAAGAGGATTTACCAGCACTCCTGTTGACAGAGTTGTAAGAAAATTCTACCTATAATAAAATCAAATCCCTTCCCTTGGGCTTATCTCCTACTAAGCATCTCAACAAGTTACCTAAACCCTTATTCACCATCTCTATTTTTTGACCATTCTATGGATGGTGTGCAGATCTAAACTTCAAATTTATCTTCAGCTTCTTCCATAAGTTCCTCCAAAGATAACCAAAAAAATTGATCTCTATCTGAATCTATACTCCTTGGTAGACTATGTAGTCGTACCACCTCTTTGAGAAATAAATCTACAATTTGAATTGTACACATTCTGCATTCTCCATATTTCTTTGGTGCTAGTACTATAGGTAGTGCATATGGACTCAAACTCTCTCGAATCAATCCTTTCTTCACTAACTCTTAAACTTGTCTATTCGAATCCTCATTCTTTGCAGGATTCATTCTATGGGTTGCCTTATTTGGTATCAAAGTGAGAGTTCCTAAGTGTATAAACAAATCACTGAATGCCTCCACAAAAAAATATTGTTATTATAAGAGAGGATTTTAGAGCCCTATAGATATAAGTTCAAGCACTGCAATAGGAACTGCACAAAGGGTTTGAGCCAAAAAAGAGAAGAGGAAATTGAAGACGATTCTGAGGAAGAAGAATCTCAACTTGAATAAGAACACGAGGTCATTGATCCTATGGAAGTAAAATTATTTAAAGCCATCTCCAAGATAGTAAAAAGGTCAAATATTTATGTTTCTACATATTCTGAGAATCTTAACCTAGAAGAGTTGATATGGAGGAGTGCTTTGAGAATGAGGAAGTAGAATATCTTGAGAGGGTCAAATTTGTGAATATCAAGTTGAAGGATCATGCTAATATTTAATAGAGGGAAGTAAAACTAGATATAAAAATAATAGGAAAAGAAATAATAACATGATGCGATCGGATTGTGGAAAGGTTAAAGAGATTGTTCATTCCATTTGACACGATCTAGATCTACTAAAGAAAATATAGGGTTTGAGGCAGACAGGTAAATCTGTCAAAGAGTATATAGAAGAGTTATACAAATTCATGATCAAAACAGGCCATTCTGATGCCAACAAGGAGAAGGTAACTCATTATTTAAATGGGTTGAATCCAATTATTTAAGAGGAGCTAAGTTTTGTCAAAATAAATACTATATAAGATGCTTAAAGTTTTCCCTGAAGGTAGAAGAGAATCTTAGAAGAAGATTTGAAAGCAAGTAGAGAGAAAGAGGTCATGGTTGAACGACTAGTGGAGGAGCATATGAAGGATGAAATGAAGACAAAAAGGAGAATGGAGAAGTTAGCAGCAGTCAAAACTAGAAATGGAATAATGCCTATCGCCCCCATAAGCAAAATTATGGTGACGAAATAGGAAGAGGAAGGTTTAAACAAGGAATTGAAAGAGGAGGATTTTGTGGAACCTATTTTGAATGTGTCAAATAATTACATCGAGCATACAAGTGTCCACAAGATCAAGGAAGGAAGAATAGGAGATCTAAAGGTAATGCATGAGTTGCTTATGTAGATGAAGATGCTAAATCTAAAAATGTGGAAATAGGAGAAGTTCTTGATGTGATATGAACCTTCCTAAATGGGTAGAAAGATATAGTTCAAAGGAGGATTTTATTTTTCACAAGGTGCAAATATGAAGGTAAAATTTTTCATGTTATCATTGATAATGGTAGCACTAATAATCTAGTTTCAGAGGAGATGGTTAAAAAATTACAGTTGGAAAGAAGGAGGTATACGCATCCATATTGGATTGCATGGTTGCAGAAGGACCCCAAAGAAGGATGAAAAATCACCTCAATGATATTTAGGTAATTGAGGCATTGTATATCTCTTTGTAAGCTTTCCAACAATATCTTATGAAATCCAATCAGACCCCCGAGTCAAAAGTTATGGGTCCAAGAAGTTGTGCAACCAAAATTTAAATTTGAATATATTTTTGGGTGGGAAATGAAATTTCAAATTTTAAATGAATATCTTCTTGAGTGGGAAAAGCGGATTTACGCTTTCTTGAATGTTCTTTGGGAGTTATAAAAATGGAGAAGAGGGATCACCAAGGGGTAATTCGGTATCACAGGTCGTGGCTCCAATTCACATATCTCTAGTATTTGTAATAAATTGGTCTTATGGTCATACATTGTAGTTTATTATTCTGTCTTATTGAATAAATATTCGATGTGTGGTTTTTTATGAATTTTTTTTATTTAATATTATATGTGGGGTTTTTGTTGAATTTTTCTATGATTTTGAGTATTGTGTGATTGTTGGGTGGAGTAGCCCTTCACCAAGTGGTATCATAGTGGTAGTTCCTAAGAATGTAAACAGATCACCGAACGTGAGGTAGTTTGCACAAGGACACGTGGTTGTGGGTTATGATAAAAGTGATCAGAATGCCTCCAAGAAGAAATCGTGGTGGTGGGAGAAATATTATGGTACCAGAAGAGTATTTTAGATACCTACAGAGACAAGTTCAAGTACTGCAAGAGGATCTATGTAGAGGGTTTGAACCAAGAAGAGAATATGAAAGTGAAGATGAAGCAAAAAAATAGGACGATGTAGTAGATCCTAAGTGAGTCAGATTATTTAAGGTCATCTCCAATATTGGAAAAATACTGAAGTTTGATGTTTCTACATTTTTTGGTAATATTAACCCAGAAGAGTTGATCGATTGGATCAATGATATGGAGTACTTTGAGTATGAGGAGGTGGAAGATCTTGAGAGGGTCAAAATTGCAAAGAGCAAGATAAAGGGTCATGCTAATATCTCATGGAAGGAAGTATAATTAGATAGAAATAGAAGATAAAAATAAAGAATAACAAGATGGGATCATATGGTGGAAAATTTAAAGAGACGGCTCATTCCAGTTGATTACGAGTTAGATTTGTTGAAGAAAATGCAAGGTTTGAGGAAGATAGGTAAACTTGTGAAAGAGTATACAGAATATTTCTAAACATATATATTTTTAAACACATAGGTATAAACATATAGGTCTAAACACACACACACACCCACACACACACACACACACACACACACACACACACACACACACACATATATATATATATATATATATATATATATATTAATTTCTTTCTTTTTGATGATGCAAGATTGCCCTTGCACCACAATATGATCCTGCATCAGACACCCATGGTAAATTGGGAAGTGACCTTCACTTCTCTAGTGTTGGAGGAAAACCGAGATAGTCAACCTCTACCTTGGAAAGCCATGAGGAATATTCAACTAGTATTCCTTGCCACTTAACCAGATATTCTTCATACTGCCTCTTTCTTGTACTTCTACACCCATATTTCTCAAATCAGAAGCATTACTTGGGCTACTCCCATATGTAATATAGAATGGGTATTTACAAGAACTCTTGTTGACGGAGTTATTGTGAGAAAATATTTCTTGTGGTAAAATCCAATCCCATCCCTTGGGATTATCTTCTACTAAGCATCTCAGCAAGTTTCCCAGACCCCTATTCACCACCTCTATTTGTTCATCAGTAGTCGAATGGTTTTTAGAACTTAACTTCAAATCTATCTTCAGTTTCTTCCATAAGGTCCTCCAAATATAACCAATAATTTTGATATCTCTATCTAAAACTATACTCCTTGGTAGACTATGTAGTCATACCATCTATCTAAGAAATAACTCTACAATGTGAATTGTATGTAATATGCATTCTCTATATTTCTTTGGTGCTAGTACTATAGGTACTGCACATGGACATAAACTCTCCCAAATCAATCCATTCTTCAATAGCTTTTGACTATTTGGCTCCTCATTCTCTATAGGAGTCATTCTATGGGCTACCTTATTTGGTATCATATCAACAGTTCCAGAGTGTTCAAACAGATCACTAGATGCAAGATATATATTAATTTCTTTCTTTTTGGTGATGCAAGATTGCCCTTACACCCAAGGTAAATTGAGAAGTGGTCTTCACTTATCTATAATTGGAGGAAAACCAATATGGTCAACCTCTATCTTGGAAAGCCATGAGGAATATTCAACTGGCCTTCCTTTCCACTTAACCATATATTCTTAATAGTGCTTATTTCTTGTACTCCTACCATACTTTTCTCTTATTTGCCCATATTTCTCAACTCAGAAGCATTCCTTGGGTTGCTCTCATATGCAATATGGAAAGGGGATTTACTAGCACTCCTGTTGACAGAGTTGTAAGTAAATTTTACCTATAATAAAATCAAAATATTGGAGAGGAGGCATATTTAAGAGGAGCTAAGTTTTGTCAAAATAAAACTTAGCAAGTCATATTATTTAAAGTCATCTCCAATATTGGAAAAATACCGAAGCTTGATGTTTCTATATTTTTTGGTAATATTAACCCAAAAGAGTTGATCGATTGAATCAATAATATGGAGGAGTACTTTCAGAATGAGGAGGTGTAAGATCTTGAGAGGGTCAAATTTACAAAGACCAAGCTAAAGGGTCATGCTAATATATCATGGAAGGAAGTATAACTAGATAGAAACAGAAGAGGAAAAGAAAGAATAACAAGACGAGATCAAATGGTGGAAAATTTAAAGAGATAGTTCATTCCAGTTGATTACGAGTTAGATTTGTTGAAGAAAATTCAAGGTTTGAGAAAGACAGGTAAACTTGTCAAAGAGTATACAGAATATTTCTAAACCTATATATTTTTAAACACATGGGTATAAACATATAATTCTAAACACACACACACACACACACACACATATATATATATTAATTTCTTTCTTTTTGGTGATGCAAGATTGCCCTTACACCACGAGATGCTCTTGCATCAGACACCCATGGTAAATTGAGAAGTGACCTTCACTTCTCTAGTGTTGGAGGAAAACCGACATGGTCAACCTCTACCTTAGAAAGCCATGAGGAATATTCAACTAGTCTTCCTTTCCACTTAACCAAATATTCTTCATACTACCTATTTCTTATACTTCTACCCATACTCTTTTCTCTTTTACCCATATTCCTCAAATTAGAAGAATTACTTGGGCTACTCCCATATGTAATATAGAATGGGTATTTACCAGAACTCATGTTGACAAAGTTATTGTAAGCAAATTTTTCCTACAATAAAATCAAATCCCATCCCTTGGGCTTATCTTCTACTAAGCATCTCAGCAAGTTGCCCAAACTCCTATTCACCACCTCTATTTGTTCATCAGTCTTTGAATGGTGTGTAGAACTTAACTTCAAATCTATCTTCAGCTTCTTACATAAGGTCCTCTAGATATAACCAATAAATTTGATATTTGTATCTAAAACTATACTCCTTGGTAGACTATGTAGTCATACCATCTCTCTAAGAAATAACTCTGCAATGTGAATTGTACGTATTATGCCTTCTCTATATTTCTTTGGTGCTAGTACTATAGGTACTGCACATGGATGCAAACTCTCCCAAATCAATCCATTCTTCAATAGCTTTTAAACTTGTCTATTTGGATCCTCATTCTTCGTAGGAGTCATTCTATGGGCTGCCTCATTTGGTATTAGAGCAAGAGTTCCTAAGAGTTTAAATAGATCACTAGATGCAAGATATATATTAATTTCTTTTTTTTTGGTGATGCAAGATTACCCTTACACCCAAGGTAAATTGAGAAATGATATTCACTTCTTTAGAATTGGAGGAAAACGAAGATGGTCAACCTCTACCTTTGAAAACCATGAGGAATATTCAACTGGCAATCCTTTCCACTTAACCAAATATTCTTCATAGTGCTTATTTCTTGTACTTCTACCATACTCTTCTCTTCTTTTCCCATATTTATCAACTCAGAAGCATTCCTTGGGCTACTCTCATATGTAATCTGGAAAGGGGATTTACCAGCACTCCTGTTGAAAGAGTTGTAATCAAATTATGCCTATAATAAAATAAAATCCCATCCCTTGGGCTTACCTCCTACTCAGCATCTCAATAGATTACCCATACCCTTATTCACCATCTCTATTTTTTTATCATTCTATGGATGGTGTGCAGAACTGAACTTCAAATTTATCTTCAGCTTCTTCCATAAGGTCCTCCAAAGATAACAAAAAAAATTGATATATATGAAACTATACTCCTTATTAGACTATGTAGTCATACCACCTATTTGAGAAATAAATCTACAAAATGAATTGTACACATTTTGCATTCTCCATATTTCTTTGGTGCTACTACTGTAGGTACTGCATATGGACTCAAACTCTCCCGAATCAATCATTTCTTCAATAACTCTTGAACTTGTCTATTCGGATCCTCATTATTTGTAGGATTCATTCTATGGGTTGCCTTATTTGGTATCAAATTGAGAGTTCCTAAGTGTGTAAACAGATCACTGAATGCCTCCACAAAAAAATATTGTGATTATAGGAGAGGATTTTAGATCCCTATACAGATAAGTTCAAGCATTGCAATAGGAGCTGCACAAAGGGTTTGAGCCAAAAAGAGAAGAAGAAAGTAAATACGTCACTGAGGAAGAAGAATATCAACTTGAATAATAACATGAGGTCATCGATCCTGTGCAAGTCAAATTATTTAAGGCCATCTCCAAGATCGAAAAAGGGTCGAATATTTATGTTTCTACATATTCTGAGAATCTTAACCTAGAAGAGTTGATCAATTGGATCAATGATATGGAGGAGTACTTTGAGTATGAGGAAGTGGAATATCCTGAGAGGGTCAAATTTGCGAAGATCAACTTGAAGGATCATGCTAATATTTAATGGATGGAAGTACAACTAGATATAAAAAGAAGAGGAAAATAAATAATAACACAATGCGATCGGATGGTGGAAAGGTTAAAGAGACAGTTCATTCTAGTTGACTACAAGCTAGATCTACAAAATAAAATGTAGGTTTTGAGGTAGATAGGTAAATCTGTCAAAGAGTATATAGAAGAGTTCTACAAATTCATGATCAAAACAGGCCATTCTGAAGCCAACAAGGAGAAGGTAGGTCGTTATTTAAATGAGTTGAAGCCAATTATTTAAGAGGAGCTAAGTTTGGTCAAAATGAATACCATAGAATATGCTTATAAGTTTACCCTAAAGGTAGAAGAGAATCTAAATAGAAGATTTGAAAGCAAGCAAAGAGAAAGAGGTCATGGTGGAATGACTAGCAGAGGACCATATGAAGGATGAAATGAAGACCAAAAGGGCAATGGAGAAGTTAGTCGTCGTCAGAACGAGAAAGGGAATAATTCCTACCACCCCCATAAGCAAAATAATGGTGACCAAAGTGGAAGAAGAAGGTTTAGACGAGTACTTGGAAGAGGAGGATTTTGTGGAACCTGTTTCCAATGTTTAGAAGAATTTGGAAGGTGGAAGGTGATACCTTCTCTATTCCTCTACGTTAATAGTAATTAAACTAGATCATGCAGTTTTACACGATATTAATTAAATAAACAAATGAATACGCAATGATAACTGGAAACAATAACAAGTAAATGATTCGCCACTTAAGGTGGGCTCTCCCTCATGCGAGAACGTAGATGATAAATTGAGAAGATGAAAAGATGATCTTTAAGAACTACACATTTGGATAGCTAAATAATGAAACTACACCCTTGGATAATATTTGTAGAACATAGCCGATGCTATGTTATTTGGTATGTAACATGACTTCCCTCCTCGAAAAGCTTTGTCCACAAAGCTAGAAATGTCTGGAAAATACTTTCAGGTTCCCATGTAGCCTCTTCATCTTGTAGGCCCTACCATTTGATGAGAAATTCTTGGATACGATGAGAGCTCTCTATGTGTGTTCTGCTTTGTAGAATTGCTTCTGGATAGAGATATATACGCCCTTCTGCATCTAGTATTGGTAATTCTGACTGAGATTTCACTTTTTGGCCGATCACCTTCTTCAGACACTGTTTGGCATGGTCATGGGATCTTTTTGGAGGTAGCCCCTTTGGTTCTTGGAAGACCTCTTCGTAATGTGCTACGATGTCCCGTAAATCTAGAGCGAAAATACCTGAAGTTTCTCGAGATTGCTTTTCCAAACAATTAATTTGAGCTATGAATCCATATCCACCCTTTTTTAATATTTTCTCCATACTATGAGCTCATAATGTGTGATGGGGGAGTAGTAATACCTTGTAAGTGAATGACCCGTTCATTTTCCTTCCATTCCACAAATAATTTTTTGAAATTGAATCTAACCTTATCTAATGTTTCCAACCATTCGACTCCCAAAATGACATCAGAGTTCCCTAAATTCATTACGAAGAGAGATCCATACCATGTATAAGTTACCATTTTAATGGAAACTTGAGATGTTCTCCCAATACATTGAGCATTCACCCCGTTGGCTACTAGAACCTGGAATTTGTCTTTGTTGGAAGAGTTAATGAATAAATTCAAAGCTTTTGCTATTTTGATGTCGATAAAATTATGGGTACTGCCTGAATCAATTAGCACATTCACCTTTTTCTAGCAAAGAAATCCTAGTACCTTGATTGTATGGTGGGCTGTTAACCCCATGAGGGCATGCACGGAAATAGCCATTGTATCCTCTTCCTTCTCTTCTAGAACAATCGATAGTTATTCTTGCATAGGTTCTTCATGGTGGTATGCTTCTTCCTCTTCTCCTTCATATTAATCGCATTCAATATGAAAGTTTTGTTTTTGTGCACATGTTTGTTCTCTGGGATGGTGATTGCGACACTTATAGCAAAAGTATCTTGATGGTTGATCATTTCTGCAAAAATATTTGTTGCAATACAAAGGATGACTATAAGTTTCATGTCATGTAAACATTTGAACTCTCTTCTCAGCCAGCTTGGCTATTCTTATGCAATCATTCAACGAGGTTGGATTTTGAATGTCCACCTCAACCTTAATATTTTCTTTCAATCCATTGCAAAAAGATCCTACCACTGTGTCTAGATTGAGGTGTAATGCATACGATAGTAAATTGGTGAATTTCGAGATGAACTCACTAACCGATCCTTCTTGTTTAAGAGATAACAGTCTTACTGTGTATGATGATGTAGCTCCTTCATCAAATCTTTCTAAACAATAGGTAGTGAAATTATCCCAGTAAATAGTAGCTCCTTTCTTGTGTTTAAGCCATACGAACCATTGGTAGGCCTCAGTGCCTAATTTTGATGTCGCTAAAGGGACTTTCTCATAATCCCTAATTTGGTATAAGTCCAGAATGCCATCCATCTTTGCTATCCAACCACGAGGATCATGACCTTCAAAAGTGAGCATATCAATGCATGGAAAATTATTAGGGCCTCTCGGTTGGTGATAACCCATATCCCTATCCTGATCCAGGTTATATCTCTGTCAATGAAAGCGATTCCTGTAATTATCCGAATTGCCTCTTTGCTGCTCTCAATTTTCATCCTAGTCATTATTTTCCTCATTCCTTTGTTTGTGAGAGTGATTTTGGGAATTAGTGTTGGGATTAGGTCGATTTTGTGTGTCCAACAGTTTAGCTATGTTGATATTAAGTTGGACCATACCATCTAGTAAGTGTTGAAGAGCTTCATCAGTGGTAATGGCAGAGTTTCCTGATTCTCCTTGTGTGACGTTGTCATGAGTTGGGGGAGGGTTAGCAGCCATGGGGTCAATTAGTGGATGACTCGGATTATAACTACCAATTTTAAGAGGAGAAGGAGAATTTTTTGTACCTTGGCTTCGATGAGGTCTTCTTATGTCTTTGTTGGGTGTATTCGAGCTTGATAGTCGACCGTCAGATCCTTTGGTCCACTTTTTGCTCATGCACCTTCCAAAATCTCCTACTTAACAGCTTTCAATCTTTTATCTCTCGCAAAATTTGGAAAAAAAAATTGTATTTCGCTTCAACTGTCGCTCCAACTATGATGCAAATTTGAATTTGGGTGGCCTCCTTGACAGCAACTTTTAACAACTTTTCAATTTGGACAATTTCAACAACTTTGACAATAACTAGACTGGGACTAACCCTAAGATGATAGAGAACAAAATGCAAGATAGTAACATAATGACACGACAAGACACAAGGACAATGGAAAGCGAGGACACAGGTGATAGACAACGAGGAACGAACGTAATGACATGACACTGACTTGACAAGACATGAGGACGACGAATAGCGAGGACATAGGCGATAGACAGCAAGGAATAGACATAATGACAGGACACTTGACAGACAACGAGAATACGACACTAACTCAACAAGACATGAGGATGACGAATAGCAAGGACATAAGCAGACTAGAAAAAAAGGATGACAGACATGACAGACAAACCCGACAGCTGGACGGTGGAAAGCAAAGACGACAGAAACGATAGATGGGACAACGTGCACGAGAGAGAAGCCAAGAATGTGACCGAAGTCACATTTCAATAGACCCAAATCGTGTCTTTTAAATTACTTCGATGCCTCCCCACACTGAATGTGGGATAATTCCCTACCACGAAATTATATATATATATATATATATATATATATATATATATATATATATATATATATATTTTTGACACTAACCTTAGGAAATATCCATGAATTTTTTAAAACTGTGAACGTTGATTGGTTGACGGTTACGGACTGCGGAAGTTGAATTCGATGGATTCTCTACAGTGGTTTAGAATGGGAAGTGAGGCATTTTGAAAATTCTCCCATGCTAATACCTTTCAGCTACCACACATAGAGAGATTGGACGTGAGATTTTAATAGATTTGTTTGGATCAAACGCCCTCTAATATTCGCCCAATGCTACTGTGTGATGCAACGACTGTTATGCTTTCGAGAATGGATTCCCCATGTTGTTTCAATGATGTTTGCTTACCAAGTGTATTCCTCAATGCTGCAGCGAAAGTATGATCCCCAGCCTTCCTACGAACGCAACTATTGATACCACATGGAAGGTGATACCTTCTCTATTCCTCTATGTCAATAGTAATTAAACTAGATCATGTAGTTTTACATGATATTAATTAAATAAACAAATGAATGCGCAATGATAACTGGAAACAATAACAATTAAATGATTCACCACTTAAGGTGGGCTCTCCCTCATGCGAGAACGTAGATGATAAATTGAGAAGATGAAAAGATGATCTTTAAGAACTACACATTTGGATAGCTAAATAATGAAACTACACCCTTGGATAATATTTGTAGAACATAGTCGACGCTATGTTATTTGGTATGTAACAGAAGTACATTGAGCATACAAGTGTCCACAACATCAAGGAAGGAAGAATAGGAGATCTAAATGTAATGCATGAGTTTCTCATGCAGATGAAGATGCTGAATCTAAAAATGCAGAAAGAGAAGTTTTTGATGTAATGTGAACCTTGCTAAATGAGGAGAAATATATAGTTCAGAGGAGGAGTTTATTTTGCACAAGGTGCAAATGTGAAGGTGAAATTTGTAATTTTATCATTGATAATGGTAGCACTTATAATCTAGTTTTAGAGGATATGGTTAACAAATTATAGTTGGAGAGAAGGAGGCATCCACATCCATATTGGATTGCATGGTTGCAGAAGGACCCCAAATAAGGATGAAAAATCACCTCAATGACCTTTAGGTAATTGAGTCATTGTAGATCTCTTTGTAAGCTTTCCAACAATATCTTACAAAATCCAATCAGACCCCCAAGTCAAAAGTTATGGGTCCAAGAAGCTATGCCACCAAATTTTAAATTTGAATATATTTTTGGGTGGGAAAATGAAAATTTACATTTTAGATGAATATCTTCTTGAGCGGGAAAATGGGAGTTACGCTTTCCAGAATGTTCTTTGGGAGTTATAAATAGGGATAAAAGGGATCAGAAGGGTTAATTCGGTATCGCAGTCCGTGGCTCCAATTCGCAGATCTCTAGTTTTTGTAATAAATTGGTCTTATGGTCATACATTGTAATTTCTTATTCTGTATTATTGAATAAATATTTTATGTGAGGTTTTTTATGATTTTTTTTGTAATTTAATATTAGATGTGGGATTTTCGTTGAATTTTTCTATGATTTTGAGTATTGTGTGAGTGTTGGGTGGAGTAGCCCTTCATCAAGTGGTATCATAGTGGTAGTTCCTAAGTGTGTAAACAGATCATCGAACGTGAGGTAGTTTGCACTAGGACATGTGGTTGTGGGTTATGATAAAAGTGATCAGAATGCCTCCACGAAGAAACCGTGGTGGTGGGAGAAATATTGTGGTACTAGAAGAATATTTTAGAGACTTACAAAGATAAGTTCAAGCACTACAATAGGACCTACGTAGAGGGTCTGAACCAAGAAGATAATATGAAAGTGAAGCTGAAGCAAAAAATAGGATGATGTAGTAGATCCCAAGCAAGTCAGATTATTTAAGGTCATCTCCAATATTGGAAAAATACCGAAGCTTGATGTTTCTATATTTTTTGGTAATCTTAACCCAGAATAGTTGATCGATTGAATCAATGATATGGAGGAGTACTTTGATTATGAGGAGGTGGAAAATCTTGAGAGGGTCAAATTTGCAAAGACCAAGCTAAAGGGTCATGCTAATATCTCATGGAAGGAAGTACAACTAGATAGAAATAGAAGAGGAAAAGAAATAATAACAAGATGGGATCAGATGGTGGAAAATTTAAAGAGACAGTTCATTCCAATTGATTATGAGTTAGATTTGTTGAAGAAAATGCAAGGTTTGAGGAAGACAGGTAAAATTATCAAAGAGCATACAGAATATTTCTAAACATATATATTTTTAAACACATGGGTATAAACACACACACACACACACACACACACACACACACACACACATATAT
The DNA here is from genome assembly GCA_028583015.1 of Wollemia nobilis. Taxonomy (NCBI): domain Eukaryota; kingdom Viridiplantae; phylum Streptophyta; class Pinopsida; order Araucariales; family Araucariaceae; genus Wollemia; species Wollemia nobilis. Next base: position 228,204 of record JAQPPZ010016911.1, on the reverse strand, counting down.
ATATATATATATATATATATATATATATATATATATATATATATATATATATATATATATATATATATATATATATATATATTAATTTCTTTCTTTTTGGTGATGCAAGATTGCCCTTAAACCACAAGATGCTCTTGCATCAGACACCCATGGTAAATTGAGAAGTGACCTTCACTTCTCTAGTGTTGGAGGAAAACCAAGATGATCAATGTAACACAGCGGTGGAGTATTCCCAGTGGGGAGGTATCTTTCGATGGTCATAATAATCCCTAGGATGAGCTTGATCTTAAATACCAAATTGAACAATCTTCCAAGTACCTAAACTACCCTCGTATGAACTGTAAATCTCTTGTACAGCCTTCCACACATACATTGTACGATCTGAGATCGTACAGTGGCCAAGATGGTATGATCTTGCACACAAAAAAATTGACGGATGTTGTTTTGGAGGCTATCATACACAATTTTGTAATCGTTCAAGCTGATTTCCAAAACTGCCAAATCATGTAAGTTTCTATCAATCGCCTGTTTTACCAAATCGGGTAAGGATTATGTGTACGATGTATGATATGTACGATCCAAAGGTATAAAAATATAGTATTTGCAATGCTCTTCTGCTCCAATCTCTCTCTAGAATGTTTTGTAAGGTTTTAACAGTCCAAACAAGATGATTCCACACACAAGCAAAGCATCCAATTCGGGATTATAAGTGATTTTGTTCAAGAAATTATGCCAAAAAATCGTACAGTCTACTTAAATACGTCCTTGAAAATTTCCTCATGCCCCTAAATCATTCTCCATGATTCCCACCAGTAGCAATCTGCTCACAACCTGCAATGAAGCCTAAAACTAACATATGACAATAAGGAAAAAACTCAAATCACACAATAATCATCCACAATGCATCAACCATACACATAGGATTGTACATTGTCATCCATAATGTCTATTCTTTATTATTAATGGTGATCAACTCAGTATCATGTGGAAACTCGATCAATACTATGGCAATAACTCAGAAATATGGCTAACTCTCTATCCTAGCAACTATGAACCAGTAAACTAGTAGCCAACCTCATAAATTCAAAAATGGGGCCTTATATAACATTCCCTAGGGAATTCCATAGTGGTTCCTGAGATAATCCGTTATTCAAAATTGCCCAATTACAACTAAATACATTATTTTGGTCTTTTCCTAAGTTTACACCCTAGGTTAGCAAATCCATGCGACATTTCATCCCAAAATTGTATTTCCTTTGCATCTCATTGCATTTCGGTTCACCTTGTACAATTTGCCACTACTCTATATGGTTTGCCACTTCAGTTGTATGGTCTTATGTAAAATTTGCTCCCTACTATACGATTTCACAAAATTGGAGCAAATCATCTCCAAAAAAATCAAAACTTTAGCAAATCACTTCTTCTTTCTCTGGGAGGTGTATTTGCTACCTACGGTCAACCTCTACCTTAGAAAGCCATGAGGAATATTCAACTGGCCTTCCTTTCCACTTAACCAGGTATTCTTCATAATGCCTATTTCTTGTACTTCTACCCATACTCTTTTCTCTTTTACCCATATTCCTCAATTTAGAAGCATTACTTGGGCTACTCCCATATGTAATATAGAATGGGTATTTACCACAACTTTTGACAGAGTTATTGTAAGAAAAATTTTCCTATGGTAAAATTAAAACCCATCCCTTGGGCTTATCTTCTACTAAGCATCTCAGCAATTTGCCCAAACCCCTATTCACCACCTCTATTTGTTCATCAATATTCGAATGGTGTGTAGAACTTAACTTCAAATCTATCTTCAGCTTCTTCCATAAGGTCCTCCAGAGATAACCAATAAATTTGATCTCTATCTAAAAATATACTCCTTGGTAGACTATATAGTCATACCATCTCTCTAATAAACAACTCTGCAATGTGAATTGTATGTATTCTACATTCTCTATATTTCTTTGGTGCTAGTACTTTAGGTTCTACACATGGACGCAAACTCTCCCAAATCAATCCATTCCTAAATAGCTTTTGAACTTGTCTATTTGGCTCCTCATTCTCTACAGGAGTCATTATATGGGCTGCCTTATTTGGTATCAGAGCAAGAGTTCTTGAGTGTTTAAACATATCATTATATGCAAGATATATATTAATTTCTTTATTTTTGGTGATGCAAGATTGCCCTTACACCCAAGGTAAATTGAGAAGTGATCTTCACTTCTCTATAATTAGAGGAAAACCAAGATGGTCAACCTCTCTCTTGGAAATACGTGAAGAATATTCAACTGGCCTTCCTTTCCACTTAACCAAATATTCTTCATATTTCTTATTTCTTGTACTTCTACTATACTCTTCTCTTCTTTACCCATCTTTCTCTTGGGATGCTCTCATATGTAATCTGGAAATGGGATTTACTAGCACTCCTATTGATAGAGTTGTAAGCAAATTTTACCTATAATAAAATCAAATCCCATCCCTTGGGCTTATCTCCTACTAATCATCTCAACAGGTTACCCAAACCCTTATTCACCATCTCTATTTTTTTATCATTCTATGGATGGTGTGCAGAACTGAACTTCAAATTTATCTTCAGCTTCTTCCATAAGGTCCTCCAAAGATAACCTAAAAATTTGATATCTCTATCTGAAACTATACTCCTTGGTAGACTATGTAGTCGTACCACCTCTTTGAGAAATAAATATACAATGTGAATTATACACATTATGCATTCTTCATATTTCTTTAGTTCTAGTACTGTAGATACTGCATATGGACTCAAACTCTCCCAAATCAATCCTTTCTTCAATAATGTCAAATATTTATGTTTCTACATATTCTGATAATCTTAACCTAGAAGAGTTGATCAATTGGAATAATGATATGGATGAGTACTTTGAGTATGAGGAAGTGGAATATCTTGAGAGGGTCAAATTTGTGAATATCAATTTGAAGGATCGCGCTAATATTTAATGGAGTTAAGTAAAACTAGATATAAAAAGAAGAGGAAAATAAATAATAACAAGATGCGATCAGATGGTAAAAAGGTTAAAGGGATAGTTCGTTCTAGTTGACTATGAGCTAGATCTACTGAAGAAAATGTAGGGTTTGAGGCAGATAGGTAAATCTATCAAAGAGTATACATAATATTTCTACAAATTCATTGTCAAAATAGGCCATTTTGAGGCCAACAAGGAGAAGGTAGCTCGTTATTTAAATGGGTTGAAGCCAATTATTTAAGAGGATCTATGTTTGGTTAGAATGAATACCATAGAAGATGCTTATAAGATTGCCCTGAAGGTAGAAGAGAATCTAAATAGAATATCTGAAAGCAAGTAGAAAGAAAGAGGTCGTGGTTGAACGACTAGTAGAGGACCATATGAAGGATGAAATGAAGACAAAAAGGAGAATGGAGAAGTTAGTAGTATTCAAAACCAGAAAGGGAATAATGCCTATCGCCCCCATGAGAAAAATTATGGTTACCAAATAGGAAGAGGAAGGTTTAAACGAGGACTTGGAAGAGGATGATTTTGTGGAACATGTTTCCAATGTGTAGAATAAGTACATCAAGAATACAAGTGTCCACAACATCAAGGAAGGAAGAATAGGAGATCTAAAGGTAATGCATGAGTTGCTTATGCATATGAAGATGCTAAATCTAAAAAGGTAGAAAGAGGAGAAGTTCTTGATGTGATATGAACCTTGCTAAATGAGGAGAAAGATATACTTCAAAGGAGGATTTTATTTTGCACAAGGTGTAAATGTTAAGGTAAAATTTGTAATGTTATCATTGATAATGGTAGAACTGATAATCTAGTTTCAGAGGAGATGGTTAACAAATTACAGTTGGAGAGAAGGAGGCATCTGTATCCATATTGGATTGCATGGTTGCATAAGGACCCCAAATAAGGATGAAAAATCACCTCAATGACCTTTAGGTAATTGAGGCATTGTATATCTCTTTGTAATCTTTCCAACAATATCTTACAAAATCTAATTAGACCCCTGAGTCAAAAGTTATGGGTCCAAGAAGTTGTGCCACCAAAATTCAAATTTGAATATATTTCTGGGTGGGAAAATGAAATTTCAAATTTTAGATGAATATATTCTTGAGTGGGAAAAGGGGAGTTACGCTTTCCATAATGTTCTTTGGGAGTTATAAAAAGGGAGAAGAGGGATCACCAAGGGGTAATTCGGTATTGCAGGACGTGGCTTCAAGTCGTAGATCTCTAGTTTTTGTAATAAATTGGCCTTATGGTCATACATTGTAATTTATTATTGTCTTATTGAATAAATATTTGATGTGGGGTTTTTTATGATTTTGTTTGTGATTTAATATTAGATGTGGTCTTTTCGTTGAATTTTTCTATGATTTTGAGTATTGTGCGAGTGTTGGGTGGAGTAGTCCTTCACCAAGTGGTATCATAGTGGTAGTTCCTAAGTGTGTAAATAGATCACCAAACATAAGGTACTTTGCATCAGGACATGTGGTTGTGGATTATGAGAAAAGTGATTAGAATGCCTCTACGAAGAAACCATGGTGGTGGGATGAATATTGTGATACCATAAGAGTAGTGTAGAGACCTATAGAGACAAGGTCAAGCACTGCAAGAGGAGCTACGTAGAAGGTTTCAACCAAGAAGAGAATATAAAAGTGAATATGAAGCAAAAAAGAGGATGATATAGTAGATCCTAAGCAAGTCATATTATTTAAGGTCTTCTCAAATATTTAAAAAACATCGAAGCTTGATGTTTGCACATTTTTTGGTAATCTTAATCTAGAATAGTTTATTGATTGAATCAATGATATGAAGGAGTACTTTGAGTATGAGGAGGTGGAAGATCTTCAGAGAGTCAAATTTTCAAAGACCAAGCTAAAGGGTTATGCTAATATCTCATGGAAGGAAGTATAACTAGATAGAAATAGAAGAGGAAAAGAAAGAATAACAATATGGGATTAGATGGTCAAAAATTTAAAGAGATGGTTAATTCCAATTGATTACGAGTTAGATTTTTTGAATAAAATGAAAGGTTTCAGGAATACAGGTAAACTTGTCAAAGAGTATATGAATACTTCTAAACATATATATTTTTAAACACATAGGTATAAGCATATAGGTCTAAAAACACACACACACACACACACACACACACACACACACACATATATATATATATATATATATATATATATATATATATATATTTTTTTTTTTTTTTTTTTTTTTTTTCTTTTTCTTTTTGGTTATGCAAGATTGCCCTTACACCACGAGATGCTCCTGCATCAGACACTCATTGTAAATTGAGAAGTGACCTTCACTTCTCTAGTGTTGGAGCAAAATCGAGATGGCCAACCTCTACACTGGAAAGCCATGAGGAATAATCAATTGGCCTTCCTTTCAACTTAACCAGATATTCTTCATACTGCCTATTTCTTATACTTCTACCCATACTCTTTTCTCTTTTACCCATATTCCTCAAATCAGAAGCATTAATTAGGCTACTCCCATGTGTAATATAGAATGGGCATCTACCTGAAATCCTATTGATAGAGTTATTGTAAGTAAACTTTTCCTATGGTAAAATCAAATCCCATCCCTTGGGCTTATCTTCTACTAAGCATCTCAGCAAGTTGCCCAAACCCCTATTCACCACCTCTATTTGTTCATCAGACTTCGAATGGTGTGTAGAACTTAACTTCAAATCTATCTTTAGCTTCTTACATAAGTTCCTCCAAAGATAACCAATAAATTTGATATCTCTATCTAAAACTATACTCCTTGGTAGACTGTGTAGACGTACCATATTTCTAAGAAACAACTTTGCAATGTGAAATATGTGTATTCTGCATTGTCCATATTTCTTTCGTGCTAGTACTATAGGTACATCACATGGACTCAAATTCTCTTGAATCAATCCATTCTTCAATAGCTTTTGAACTTGTCTATTTGGATCCTCATTCTTTGCATGAGTCATTCTATGGGCTGCCTTATTTGGTATTAGAGAAGGAATTCCTGAGTGTGTAAACAAATCACTGAACATGAGGTAGTTTGCACCAGGATCTAGGGTTGAGGTTGTGAGAAAAGTGATTAGGATGCCTCCATGGAGAAATACTATGGCTATAAGAGAGGGTTTTAGAGCCCTACAAAGACAGGTTCAAGTGCTTCAAGAGGATTTACACAATGGTTTTGAGTCAAAAAGAGAAGAGGAAAGTGAAGATGACATTGAGGAAGAAGAATATTAACTTGAAGAATAACAGGAAGTCACCGATCTTTTGCAAGTCATATTATTTAAGGCTATATCCAAGATCGAAAAAAGGCTGAAGATTGATGTTTCTACATATTCTAGGAATCTGAACCTAGAAGAGTTGATCGATTATATCAATGATATGGAGGAGTACATTGAGTATGAGGAAGTGGAATATCCTAAGAGGGTCAAATTTGCAAAGACCAAGCTAAAGGGTCATGTTAATATCTGGTGGATGGAATTACAACTAGATAGAAATAGAAGAGGAAAAGAAAGAACAATATAGTATTAGATGGTGGAAAGGTTAAAGAGAGTTCATTCCAATTGACTATGAGCTAGATCTATTGAAGAAAATACAAGGTTTGAGACATATAGGTAAATCTATCAAAGAGTATACAAAATAGTTCTACAAGGTCATGATAAAAATAGCCATTGTGAGGCCAACAAGGATAAGGTAGCCCGTTATTTAAATGGGTTGAAGCCAATTATTCAAGAGGATCTAAGTTTTGTTAGAATGGATACCATAGCATATGCTTATCAGTTTGCCTTAAAGGTAGAAAAGAAGTTGAATAGAATATTTGAAATTAAGCAGAGAGAAAGAGGTCATGGTGGAAGGACTGGTGGAGGACCATATGAAGGATGAAATGAATACTAAAATGAAAATAAAGAAGTTAGCAGCAGTCAAAACTAGAAAGGAGATAATGTCTACTGCCCTTGTGAGCAAAATAATGGTGACCAAAGAGGAAGAGGAAGGTTATGACAAGGACCTGGAAGAGGAGGATTTTGTAGAACCTATTTCTAATATGGAGAATAAGGACATTGTGCATACAAGTGTCCACAACATCAAGGAAGAACAAATAGGATACCTGAAAGTAATGCACAAGTTTCTTATGCAGATGAAGAGGTTGAATCTGGAGAGGAAGAAAGAGAAGTTCTTGTTGTGAGGATAACCTTGCTAAATGAGGAGAAAGATCCAATTCATAGGAGGATTTTATTTTTCACAAGGTGAAAATGTGAAGGTAGATTTTGTAATGTTATCATTGATAATTGTAGCATTGGTAATCTAGTTTTAGAGGAGATGGTTAACAAATTACAGTTGGAGAGGAGGTATCCCTATCCATATCGAATTACATGATTGTAGAAGGACCCCAAATAAGAATTAATAATCACCTCAATTACCTTTATGTAATTGTGGTATTGTATATATATTCGTAAGATTTCCAATGATATCCTATGGAAGCCAATCGGACCCCCGAGTCAAAAGTTATGGGTTCGGGAAGTTGTGCCACCAAAATTAAAATTTGAATATATTTCTAGGTAGGAAAAGAAAAATATAAATTTTAGATGCATATCTTCTTGAGTGGGAAAAGAGGAGTTACACTTTCTAGAATTTTCTTTGGGAGTTATAAAAAGGGATAATATGGATCACTAAGGGATTGTTTGGTATCGTAGATCGTGGCTCCAATTTGCAAATATCTAGTCTTTGTAATAAAATCAGCCTTATGGTCATACATTATAATTTTTTATTCTTTTTTATTGAATAAATATTGTATGTGGGGTTTCTTTTGATTTATTTTATGATTTAATATTAGATGTGGTGTTTCTATTGATTTTTTTGTGATTTTGAATATTGTGCAAGTGTTGGGTGGAGTAACCCTTCACCAAGTCGTATCATATCGGTAGTTCTTGAGTGTGTAAATAGATCATCGAACATGAGATAGTTTGTAGTAGGATGTGTAGTTTTGGGTTGTGAGAAAAGTTATTAGAATTTCTCCATGAAGAAACCATGGTGTTGGGATAAATATTATGGTACCAAAGGAGGATTTTAGAGCCCTATAGAGATAAGTTCAAGCACTGCAAGAGGAATTGCGTAGAGGGTTTGAACCTAGAATATAAGATGAAAGTGAAGACAAAGCTGAAGAAGAAGCCCAGTTCAAATAAGAAGAGGATGCAGTAGATCCTACGTAAGTCAGATTATTTAAGGCCATCTCTAATATTGGAAAAAAATTGAAGCTTGATGTTTCTACATTTTTTGGTAATCTTAAACTAGAAGAGTTGATCGATTTGATCAATGATATGGAGAAGTAACTTAAGTATGAGGAGGTGGAATATCCTGAGAGGGTCAAATTTGCAAAGACCAAGTTGAAGGGTCACACTAATATCTAGTGGAAGGAAGTACAACTAGATAGAAATAGAAGAGGAAAAGAAATAATAACAATATGGGATTGTATGGTGGAAACTTTAAAGAGATAGCTCATTCTTTTTTATTATGAGTTAGATTTGCTGAACAAAATGCAAGTTTTGAGGCAAAAACATAAATTTGTCAAATAATATACAAAATAGTTCTAAATATATATGTCTAAACATTTTTTTTAAGCACACTGGTCTTAAAATATGGGTGTATATATATATATATATTAATTTCTTTCTTTTTGATGATGCAAGTTTTCCCTTACACCACTAGATGCTCCTGCATCAGACACCCAGGAGGTAAATTGAGAAGTGACCTTCACTTCTCTAGTGTTGGAGGAAAACTGAGACGGTCAACCTCTACCTTAGAAAGCCATGAGGAATATTCAATTGGCCTTCCTTTTCACTTAACCATATATTCTTAGTACTACCTATTTCTTGTACTTTTAGCCATACTCTTTTCTTCTTTGCCCATCTTCCTCAACTCAGAAGCATTCCTTGGACTACTTCCATATGCAATATGGAATGGAGATTTACCAGCACTCCTTTTGATATAGTTGTATGCAAATTCTGCCTATGGTGAAATCAAATCCCATCCCTTAGGCTTATCTCCTACTAAGCATCTCAATAAGTTACCTAAAACCCTATACACCACCTTTTTTTGTTCATCATTATGCGTATGGTGTGTAGAACTGAACTTCAAATATATCTTTAGCTTCTTCCATAAGGTCCTCCAGATATAACCAACAAATTTGATATCTATATAAAACCATACTAGTTGGTAGACTATGTAGTCATACCACCTCTCTAAGAAATAACTCTCTAATGTGAATTATACACTTCTCCATTCTCCATATTTCTATGGTGCTTGTATTGTAGGTACTACACATGGACTCAAAATATCCCAAATCAATCCTTCTTCAATAGCTCTTGAACTTGTCTATTCGGCTCCTCATTATCTATAAGAGTCATTCTATAGGTTTCCCTTTTTGGTAAACTAGATCTTGGTATCAAATCCATTTAGGGACTAGTCTTCCTCACTTGTGGTAAACCTTCAGGTATATTATTTGATACAATATATTGAAATTCTCCCAACATATATGAGGCTTCTACTAGTATATCTTCACATTTTTCTCATTAACTCTAGGAATCAATGCAGAGCACATATTTTCATGCATCATATCATCCAAAAATTTTCTACCATCAACTAAACAAATTCTTGCACTACTATATAGATTTTCTTCCACATCCTTCAAGGGCTTCAACTTGTGGTGAAATCCATCCTTCTTTAGGGAATAAGTGTTGGAATTTCTATAATATATTGCACTTTGATCAAATTACCATGACCTCCCCAATAGCATATGACAAGCATCCATAGGCATGAATTCACACAATACCTCATCAACGTAACCCCAATATTGAACTTCAATAAACATTGTTCATTATCCAAAGCTCTATGGTCCTTCTACAACCATGCAATCTGATATGGATGTGAATTCCTCCTTTTCTCCAACTATAATTTTTAACCATCTCCTCTGAAACTAGATTATCAGTGCTACCATTATCAATGATAACATTACAAACTTTACCTTCACATTTGCATCTTGTGAATAAAACTCCTCCTTTGAACTAGATCTTTCTCCTCATTTAGCAAGGTTCTCCTCACAACAATAACTTCTCCTCTTTCTACCTCTTTAAATTTAGTATCTTCATCTGGATAAGAAACTTGTACATGACCTTCAAGTCTCCTATTCATCCTTCCTTGATGTTGTGGACACTCGTATGCTCAATATACTTATTCTCCACATTGGAAATAGATTCCATGAAATCCTCCTCTTCCAGGTCCTCGTCTAAACCTTCCTCTTTCTCTTTGATCACCATTATTTTGCTCATGGGGGTGGTAGGCATTATCTCCTTTCTAGTTCTAACTTCTAGTAACTTCTCCATTCTCCTTTTTGTCTTCATTTCATCCTTCATATAGTCCTCCACCAGTACTTACACCACAATCTCTTTCTCTTTGCTTGCTTTCAAATCTTCTATTCAACTTCTCTTCTACCTTTAGGGAAAACTGATAAGCATCTTCTATGGTATTCATTCTGACCAAACTTAGCTCCTCTTGAATAATTGGCTTCAATCTATTTAATTAATGGGATACCTTCTCCTTGTTTGCATCAGAATGGCCTATTATGATCATGACCTTGTAGAACTCTTCTACATACTCTTTGATAAGTTTACTTGTCTACCTCAAACCCTACATTTTTTTTAGTAGATCTAGCTCGTAGTCAACTGGAATGAATTGTCTCTTTAACCTTTCCACCATCTTATCCCATTTTGTTATTCTCTCTTTTCCTCTTCTATTTCTATCTAGTTGTACTTCCCTCCACAAAATATTAGCATGATCCTTCAGCTTGGTATTTGCAAATTTAATCCTCTTAGGATCTTCCACTTCCTCATACTCAAAGTACTCCTCCATATCATTGATCCAATCGATCAACTCTTCTAGGTTAATATTCATAGAATATGTAGAAACATCAATCTTCAACATTTTTTTGATATTGAATATGACCTTAAATAATTTGACTTATGCAGGATCAGTGACCTCCTGTTCTTCTTCAAGTTGAGATTCTTATTCCTCAGTATCATCTTCACTTTCTTCTCTTCTCAGCTCACACCCTCTGCATAGCTCCTCTTGTAGTGCTTGAAATTGTCTATGTAGGGCTCTAAAACCCTCTCCTATACCCACATTATTTCTTCATTGAGGTATTCTAATCACTTTTCTCACAACCTCAACCCTAGGTCCTGGTGCAAATTACCTCACGTTCGATGATCTATATACACACTCAAGAACTCCCACTATGATACCAATTGGTGAAGGACTACTCCACCCAACACTTGCACAATACTCAAAATCACAAGAAAATTTAATAGAAACCCTACATCTAATATTAAATTATAGAAAAATTCAATAGAAACCCCACATAAAATATTTCTTCAATAAAACATAATAAAAAATTATAATGTATGACCATAAGGTCAATTTTATTACAAAGACTTGAGATCTGCATATTGGAGCCATGATCTATGATACTGAATTGCCTTTGGTAATCTCTATTTCCCCTTTTAATAACTTACCAAAGAATGTTCTGGAAAGCATAACTCCTTTTCCTACCTTTCATTTTCCCACCAGAAAAATATTCATTTTAAATATGATTTTTCATTTTCCTACCTAGGAAAATATTCACTTAAAACTTGAATTTTCAACATATGGGTCTAAATATATAGGTCTAAACACATGGGTCTAAACATATATGGGTCTAAATATATTTGTCTAAACACATGGGTTTAAATATATGGGTCTAAAAATATAGGTCTAAACATATATGGGTCTATACTTACACCATTGGATGCTCCTACATCAACTATACTTGGACCAACAACAAGAGAGGCCAAAATCTAATAGCAAAAAAATTAGATAGATGCATTCTCTCAAATAATTTGCTTGATTAAGAAACTTGTGCTAAAATTAATACCTAAACAAGTATTGGTTTAGATCATTGGCCAATAAGAGTTAAAATGGTGGTAAGTAAATTAAAAAAAAAATCATATTTTAAACATGAGCAGATGTGGGAAGACCATCGTCAATTTTTTGATATGTTAGCTCAAACATGGAATTATTTAGATAATGGTGGGTTGTATGCTCTTCTAAACCAAATTAAAGCTATGACAGCTAGATTAAAATAATGTAACAAGAACACCTTTGAAAATATTTTTGAGAAGAAATAAGAACTAAAAGATAAACTTTCAAAATTCTAAAAAGGTGGTGAAAATAATACAATATCAGAGGAAAGGGAGTTTCTTAGTGAATATCATTAAATTTTGAGTAAGGAAGAGAAATTCTAGAGATTAAAATCAAGACAAACTTGGTTAAAAGAAGGAGATAAGAATACAAAGTTTTTTCATAGGATGGCTATAGTACAAATATCATATTCTAGAATTAATATAATTAAATCAATAGAAGGGGTTTGGATTGAAGATCATAGTGAAATTAGAAAAGAGGAAAAGTCATTTTATCAAAATATTCTAGGTTCAGAGGAGACCGAAGTTCTTAATGATAAACTTCTTCAAGATGTTCCTTCAGTTATAACAAATGAAGACAATAGGAAACTGATGGAGCCTATTACTCTAGAAGTTCATTTAGCTTTTCTCTTTTAATAAGGATAAATCCCTAGGTCCATATGGGCTCTTTGTAGCTTTTTACCAACATAATTAGGATATAGTAAAGGATTCTTTATTGATGGTTGTGGAATAGTCTAGGGTAATACAATACATTCCTTATAAAATAAATGCAACTTATCTTACCCTAATTCCAAAAAAGAAGGATGTTGATTTGTTTGATTATTTTAGACCCATAAGCCTATCTAATATGGCATATACAATTATTTTCAAAGTGATGGTGAATAGATTAAGGACTTTGTTAGACAAAATCATTTCAGAAGAGAAAGGATGATTTGTGAAAGTGAGGCAAATTCTAGATGGGATCATAGTAGCTCATGAACTTATACATTCAATAGCTTCAAGAAGAGAGAAAGCTATGATCTTAAAACTTGATATGAGTAAATCCTATGATAGGGTTAAATGGGATTTTCTTTTTGTAGTTTTAGATAAGTTTAGTTTTAGGAAGAAATGGGTTAGATGGATTAAATCTTATGTCTCTATAGTTTCTTATTCAATGTTGGTCAAGGGTTAGTGATAGAATATTTTAAATCCATGAGAGGGCCTTAGACAAGGAGATCCTCTATCTCCTTATTTGTTCATTTTTATGGTAGAAGTTTTGAGTAGGAACTTAAAAAATACTTACAAATATGGGGTTATTAATGGACTTAAGGTTAGTAATAACATCAATAACATCACCCATCAATAGTTTGTATATGATACAACCCTTTTTGGAATTAAAATGATAAATGATGCCAGAGCTTTGAATAACTTTTTAAAAGAGTACAAAAGAGCTTTAGGGTAAATAATTAATAGGACTAAATCCAAATTTTACTTCCTTAACACTCCTCCTAATATCAAAGAATTTTTTTTTAGGTTGATTCAAATGGAGGAGGAAAATTTACCAACAACTTATCTAGGGATGCCTTTATTTGAGGGGAGAATGAGGATAGATTTATGGAATCCAGTTATTAGTAAAATTCAAAATAAACTTCCAACTTGGAAAGGTAGATGGTTATCGTTAGCAGGAAGAGTGTAGTTAATTAAGTCAGTCTTATAAACCATTCCAACATATTATATGTCATAATTTTCTATGCCAAAATCAGTTGAAATTTTTTTAATCTTTATTATGTGATCCTTTTTATGGTTAGGTTTACATGATAAAATAAATTTTCCTTTGGTGAAATGGAGCAAGTTTTATGATTATAAAACTATGGGAGGTCTTGGTTTAAGAGCTCTTACAAATGAAAACTTAACTCGTAGGGGAAAATTTATATGGAGATTGTACAAAGAGATTCAAAGACAATGGGCAAGAATTATTCTAAGTATGTTGATCCCAATGACCCAAGTTTAATATTTACTACATTCTCTCTCCCAAATGATTCTGCTCTTTGGAATGGTTTAAAAAAATCTATTGATCTTATTATTAAAGGTTTAATATGGGTGGTGGGAACTAGAGAAAAAATTCTATTTGGATGGATACTTGGTGTGATACAAAACCACTCAATTTAGATCTAGATTTGAAACCTTGGATGAGATTACTTCAAGACAAATACGGTGATAGGGTTTCAAACATTTTTTACAAGGATAGAGAATGAAGATACAATTGGAAAGATGATTTTTTTATAAGTATACAAGACATTGATGCTAGGAGGGAATTCAGTAGAAAGATAACAACTATGAGTATTTTTAGGGGTGCCATGGATAAATTAATTTCGGAGTTGAATATCTTAGGAGATTACATAATAATAAGTGGATATAATATTCAAAACCAACATAATAATAATATCAATAGATATGGAGAGATATTTGGGATAGCCCAAGCATTCCTAAATTTAAAATGTTTGTTTGGGTAGTAGGTCATAGAAGAATTTTATTTGGGATAACATTGTGAAAAGTGGGTTTCATGGCCCCTCTCAATGTGTTTTCTGTAATAAGGAGGAGGAGAGTATTGACCATCTCTTGGGATATTTATCAATAGTTTAGAATCTATGGCAATGGATTATTAATATGTTTGGTAAATGCATGGTGATGAATAGCAGAATTGAATATTGGTTAAAGCAATGGCATAGCACTTATAAAAGTGAGGATTTACATATAATATGGGATATATCAAAAGATACAATACTCTGGACTATATGGCTAGAAAGGAATAGAAGAATATTTAAAGAAAAGAAAATTAGTTTAGAGGTAATAAAAAAGAAGATATTTTTAGCCATAGAGGAGTCTAAACCAACTCTATCAACTGACCCAATTCCTAATTTGGAAGCAGATAGTCTTGATAGATAGAGTCAATTCATTAAATGAAATTATGGTGTTGGGTACAAGAGAAGCCAAAATAAGGTAAAGAATATAAAGTGGAAACCACCAGATATGGAGTGGGTTAAATTTAATTTTGATGGAGCATCTAAAGGAAATCCAGGACCAGCAGGAGAAGGAGGAATAATTAGAAATAATAGAGGAGATATTTTATCTCATTATACTTTCAATAGTGGATTTAAGACAAATAATGAAGTTGAAGCTTGGGAAGCTTTATAAGGGTTCAAAATATATAAAAAAATGAAATGTAATAGAGTATGGATGGAAGGCGATTATCTCATAGTAATTAATGCAATTTTGAGGAAAGACAAGGCTCCATGGAACATACAAGAGATAATTGTGAAAATTCAAGATCATGCTAAATATTTTGAAGAAATTAGGTTTACACATATATTAAGGGAAGGAAACAAATGTGCAAATAAGCTTTCCAATAGAGGGGTTCTTTTTAGGATCGTGAAGTTAAATTATCCTTTCCATGGTTAGAGGAAGTAGAAAGTTTAGTTGAAGCTAAAAAAAAAAAAATGATTGCTTAAATCAATTAATGATTAATTTTTACTTTAATGTTTTCCATTGGTAATATTTGTCTTATTTTGTAACAATAATGTATGAAGAACACAAGCTTATACTGAGAGGGGGGGTGAACAGTATAAGACCTCTTTTTATTTTTTCCTTTATACTTCAAAACAGTAAAGCAATATACCCAAAGCAATATCAAAGCAATGCACAATATCATCCACAAAGTGACACCAATTTTAACATGGTTCACCCAAAATGGCTGGGCTACATCCACAAAACTTTTCTCTAAAAGTTATCTCAAATTTCTTTGGGAATCCTTCCCAATTACAATGTTTATGAGCCTCGGCCCAAAGGAGATACCTTCCCCTAATCATAATTTATGAGCCTCTGCTCAAAGGAGATACCTTCCCCTCTGCTCTGAAAATGACCCCTCAGAAGATAAACTGCCTCTACCTCTTGCCAGCTCGTGGAATTCCTTTCCATCAAAGACCTCCTATCCTTAATGCTTAGCCTAAGAGACTTCTTCCTTCTATGATCACGTCCACAGTAACTCAGCAACCTGTACCAAACACAGTCAGTTGGTCTAGTACAATTCTTCCTCTATATGTCAGATCTATCCAACACTTAACCTTGAACAAATCAATCCTCTACACACAAGCCTTCTCAAAGACTTGCCAAATCTGTCCTTAGGTTCTTCTCAAAGAACCAGTGCACCTCTGTCCTCAAGTTCTATGATAGAACTATCAAACTCAGCTCACAAGTCCTCTGCTAGGACCTATCCAAATCTGCTCACAAGTCCCCACCGAAACCTATCCAAAATTGCTCACAAGTCCCCACCGGAACCTGTCCAAGACTGCTCACAATTCCCCATCGGAACCTGTCCAAAACTCAGCAAGCTCAACAAGAAAAAAAAACTTTCTTAGTAGGAAATCACAAGGTGAATTTTTAGAGACCCAATGTGATTTTTCAAACTCATAGAAGCATAAAGAGAATTGTTAGAGACTCAATATGTTCTATACTCAACTCCCAATCTCAAAACTCAACTCAAATCAACTCAGCTCAAACTCAATCTCAAATCTGAAAACTCAACTCAATATCTAAAATGGATAGGATAGAATGCTTTCTTTCAAGAACATGAAACCCCAACAATTGCCAACTATGCAAAGAATCACATAACAATGATACTCATGTTCTTTTCACCATAAATTAGGGCTTCAACAACAATGCTCATCAAACAAGGTTCAATCAACACCATTCAACTCAAAACACAACCTTGAAGCATTTCACAATCAACATCAGAAAAGGAAACAAGTAGAACTCCTTTTCTCTCCAATATTGTTTGAACAAAAAGCATCCACCAACTCAAATCAACAAGAGCACACACAACTTTTCAAATCATCAACAAAGGAGTAATCCCAAAACTTTAACCAAGTAAAGAATAGCTTGATTATTACCAATTTAATGAAAGCAAATGTCAATCTCAAAGCTGAAAACTTAAGGTTTCACAACTTCACACAAGAAGCAATTTTAACCTTAAAACATCATGCTTTCATTTCCATAATCAACCAAAAGCACTCTCAACATTACAAGAAAAATTTATCCCTTATACAACTTATTTCTCCCTTATATTCTTATCAAAAATAAAATTTATCTCTCATAAGAATGCAATAAGATATTTCAAACAACACCTTCCAAAGAATATTTTATCAAAATAAAACAAGCTTTAAACTCCTTATAACTCCTAAGCTGTTTTTCCCTCTAATAAACTTCCTCCATCCGCAAAATACACTTAGCAAAAATTAATTTCGAAAATACCTTGGCCAACATCAAAAATCATGCTATGGAGAAATTGCGCACGAATTCTAACACCACTCGCTGCATCCACTTCACAATGAAAAACCCTTTTGTATTATTCGAACACAAAACCTCCCGTTCGGGTAGCGTGCCAACAGCCTAGTCGCTACCGATGCACCAAAGGCGCCCGGTGAGGTTTGTGAATGGTGAGCACAAACAGTAAATTTGCATTAACAATAATCATAAGGTTACATAGTTTAAATAAACGTTAAAATAACCATTTGAGAGAAAAGGGGGGAAAGGAGAGATTAGGGGAGAAGAAAATAAACTCAACTTCTCTTGCCGCCCAAATGCTGTCGTCCACTGCCGTCCAGGTAAGGTAAAAGGTAAGTCAACTTTACCCAAGGTAAAACACATTTTTAACCTTTTACTAATGGTAATTTTCCAACATTCTCCCCCTTAAAGTTGAGAGGACTGACTATATAGTCTCTCAACTTTATAAATTGAGCTTTAGCCATGCCTTTGGTGAAGATGTCTGCTAGATTATCCAAAGTGCTATAGTATTGAAGCTCAACTGTCTATTGTTCCACCATATCTCTTATGAAGTGATACTTCATATCAAAATGTTTTGACCTTTTGTGGTGGATCGGATTATATGCCAACTGTATGGCACTGATATTATCACAATTTAGTTTGGTTGGACCAATTTGTTTTTTTGCCAATCTCTTCAAGGATTTTCCTCAACCGGAGGATTTGAGTACTAGCATGAGTAATGGCTATATACTCGACTTCCGTAGATGATAATGCTACAACAGATTGCTTCTTGGAACTCCAAGTTATTAGTCCCGAACCTAGACTAAAACAGTTCCCTGATGTAGATTTTTTGTCATCTATATTACGCCCCAATCGCTGTCACTATAACCAATTAACTTCACAGAGTTAGACTTGTGGTAATGGATTCCAAAATCCAATGTACCTTTTACATATCGTAAAATTCGTTTGGTTGCTTGAAGATGCAGCTCGGATGGGCATGCCATAAACCGTGATACAAGAGAAACAACATACTGTATATCTGGCCTAGTGTTGGTGAGAAACATTAAACTCCCAACCATGCTTCTGAAATTGGTCAAGTCAACTTTTGGTGCTCCATCTTCTTTGCTTAGCTGGATTCCATGTCCGGTTGGTGTTGCAGCTGATTTGCACTGCTTGCATAGCAAATTTCTTGATCATGTCATGAGCATATTTCTATTGACATATGAAGATCCCATTCTTTGATTGATGTACTTCCATTCCTAGGAAGTATCTCATTAATCCGAGATCCTTCATCTCAAACTGATTCATCATGGAGTTTTTGAACTCCATATTCATTTTATTATTACTACCCATAAATATTAGATCATCCACATATAAACAAACTATGAGGATATCTACTCCATTCTTCAGGTAGTATAGTGTTGGTTCACTCTTGCTTTTTGTGAAACCATATTTGCTGAAATAGCCATCAATTCATGAGTACCATGCTCGTGGTGCTTGCTTGAGGCCATAAAGTGCTTTTTTCAATTTATAAACAAGGTTCTCTTTTCCTGGTTCTTGGAAACCTTGAGGTTGTTGAACATACACCTCTTCCGTCAGGTATCCATTTAAAAATGCACTTTTCACATCCATGTGTTGAATGTTCCATCCTTTATGGGCTGCCAAGGAAAGAACAGCTTCCGATTGTTTCTTGTCGAGCAAGCTGGAGCAAAGGTTTCCTCATAATCTATTCCATATTTCTGAGTAAAACCCTTAGCTACTAATCTTGCCTTGTGCCTTTCAATGCTTCCATCAGCATTGAATTTGGTCTTATAGACCCATTTACATCCAACACATTTTTTTCCCTTGGGAAGCTTCACAAGCTCCCAAGTATCATTCTTTTTAATTGAGGATATTTCCTCTTCCATGGCATCTTGCCATATACTTTCAATGCATGCTTTTTCATAGCTAGATGGTTCTAGCTATGCAGCAACCAACAAAGCATAATTGACTACATCACCCCTTGGTTCATGAGACTCATCATCTCCTGACATTTGAAGATTTTCAAGTCTTGACAAAATGTCGTCCATCTCACTAGCTTGACTCCTAGTGTATCTTTGTTGGAAATTCCTATCCAACATTTGAGAAGATGGATGACTCTGTAGTATGCGCTTTCCTTTATTTGTCTCTTTCCTTTGAGAAATTGGATCTATCTCCATCGGACTTGGAGCGCTTACAGATCTATGAAATCATTTTGGAGAATTTGGGGGTGCCAACAAGGAAGTCCCTCTTGGACTTGGTGTACCACTTGATGTACTTGATGAAGATTCCTGATGTGGAATTTGTGGAGGAAGACTTTTTCCATTGCTTTTCTTGGGTTGTACAAATGTGGGAGGTACTAATGTGGAACTGTCCGAATTAGAGTCAAAATCAACAAATTTTTTATGACCCCATTCTCCCCCTTCATCAAAAATTACATCCCTGGAGATAATGATTTTATGTGTCTTGGGATTGTACAATCTATACCCTTTGGTTGAATCACAATACCCTACAAAAACACATGCTTGACTCTTTGGATCAAGCTTCTTTCTCTTCTCCTCAGGAATGTGTGCATAAGCTAAAGAACCAAATACTCAGAAATGTTTGACATTTGGTTTCTTACCGTACCATCCTTCATAAGGAGTGATACCATCTAAACTAGAAGTCGGACTTCTATTTAGAATATATGCACTAGTTTTCACTGCATCTCCCCAATAGCTGTATGTGAGATGCTTTGTCTGAAGCATTGTTCGTGCCATTTCAACAAGGGTGCGGTTCTTTCTCTTGGCCACACCGTTCTACTATGGGGTATAGGCAGTGGTGAACTACCTTTTTATCCCATTTTGCTTACAATAATGTAAAAATTCATTTGAGGAGTACTCTCCTCCTTTATCAGTGCGAAGACATTTGACATAGTAGTCACTTTGCTTTTCTACATTATTTTTGAAGTCTATGAAGCAATCAAATGCTTCATCTTTGTGTTTCAGAAAATAGATCCAACACATTCTAGAATAATCATCTATGAATGTTAGAAAATAAGAATTATTTCCAAGGCTTTTTGTTTGCATTGGACCACAAATGTCCGAATGTACTAGTCGAAGAGGATAGCTTGCTCTCCATGCTCGGCCTCTTGGAAACTTCGTTCTGGAGTGCTTTCCCAAAGCACATGCTTCGCATACCTTCTTATGTTCTAGAATTTTTGGTAGTCCTGTCACCATAGCTTGTGATGTTAACATTTTCAAGCTAGCGGAATTGAGGTGACCATATCTCAAGTGCCACAATTCACTTGGATTTGTAATAGCAACGTTTGCAAGTTGAACTCCCCCTGGCTCACCAAATTTTAGAGGGAATAACCTATTCTTTGTCATAGGTACTTCTGTGATGACTCGGTTACAATTGTTTTTATCAAAGATTGTACATTTTCTTTCATCAAAAACTAATTTGTAATGCTTCTCCATCATTTGGCCAACACTCAACAAATTGTGTTGTAGTCGTGGAGTATAGTATATGTCATTCACATTTTTAAGGCCTTCTTTTGTTGGAACTTCCATAGCTCCTATGCCTTCAACTTGCAAAGATTTATTATCCCCTAACTTAACATGGGATTTGAAATTTGAATCTAATGTAGCAAAGAGATTTTCTTTGCCACTCATGTGGTTGGAGCAACCAATATCTAAAATCCATGTATCTTTAAGATTTTGATCTGGCTGTCCATAAGAGAGAAAAATATTTGATGGACCTTCTGCTTCTCCATAGAATGAGCCATATTGACTGCTTTGATCTTTTGAAGTCTTTGACCAGCAGTCACGAGCGAAGTGGCCTTGTTTCCCACAATTGAAACAAGTTGTTTTAGTCTTGTTACTTCCTCGTCCTTGATTTCCACGGCTTGCATTGCCGCTTTGGTTCTGATTGGCTCCTCTGTTTTGATTTCCACCTCTGTTTTGATTTCCTCCTCTGTAGGAGTTGCTTTGGCCTTTGCCTTTTTGTTGTTGTCCTTTGCCTCGGCCTCTTCCTTGTCCTCGTCTTGTAGTTTCATTTGAAGTGAAGGCTTTGTCATCATCTCCATAGCTTGTTGAAGGTGCTCCTTGAAGTCTCTCTTCATGTGATGTTAATGATCCAATCAAACTATCAAATGTAAGAGTAGAAAGGTCTTTGGATTCTTCAATTATGATGGCAATGTGATTCCACTTAGGAAGAAGTGTTCTCAACACTTTCTTCACAATTGTTTCATTTTTTGTGTCATCACCTAAAGTTTGCATCATATCAACTACTGCTTTGACTCGTACACAATAGTCTCCAACTCTTTCATTTTCCTTCATTCTGAGATTTTCAAAATCTCTTTTTAAGGTCTGAATCCTGACTTGCTTCACTTTATCACTTCCTTGGAATCCTTCTTTCAAGGCATTCCATGCATCTGTAGCAGTTAAGTAAGATGCAATTCTTGGAAAGATACTTGGATCTAATGTTGATTGAAGATGGTATAAGGCAAAAGAATTATTTTTCTGTGCATCTTTGAAGATCTTTTTGTCATTTGCACTTAAAGTAGTCCAATCTGTTGGAGCAGTGTAACCGTCTTCAATAATATCCCATAGTCCTTTTTCGATGAGTAATGTCCTCATTTTGATGGACCAGTACTCATAATTATCCCCACTGAATTCTGGAATTGGTAGATTATTATGTGATCCCATTATTATCTACTAAAACAAGAAACCTCTCTTATATAGTCTTATTTCAAAAAATACTTTACAAACTATCAAGCCTTGCTTGATTTACAATCATAAACAACTCATTCTTGTTGTTCAAGCAATTACAAAATTTTCGACGACTTGTTCATCATCGTCACCGATCAATATTATTTTGGGAGAAGGAGTTTGTAGGATTTCAACTGAATTACTATAATGAGAATATTTAGATCCTTGTGAAGTAATTGCCACTGTGTCGGATTGTTCAAATCTACTTCCAAAGGAGTTATCTTCTGAATCTGCTTTGTATCCTAGATCAGGATTTCTCTGGTGTGCAATAACCGTGTTTTGCAACTGTGAAAAAACTGTATTAATTCCTAGTGTTTTCACGTGCCTATCAAAGTTTTCAGCGTTTGTTCTCAGTAACAACCTGCAGAGGGCTTGGTAACATCCTTCCGATCTTATCATTTAAGAAAATTTCCCAAAAATTTTCTTTTACAAAGATTTCCTCTTAGGAAATTTTTTTTTTTTTTAAATTTAACTTTCAAAGTTTTTTTTTTTTTTTTTTAAATTTACAACTATTTCCTCTTAGGAAATGTCTAATATCAACTTTAAATAAAACTTTGCAAAAAAAAAAATTTAAAATTGTACAGTTATTTCCTCTCAGGAAATTACAATAAATAATTTTTTTTTTAAAAGATTTAAAATTTCCTTATAGTTTTTTTTTTTGAATTTTTTTTTTAAACTATTGACCCCACCGAGGATCGATCGTGCGACCTCGCGGGCGTCAAGGCAAAGGGTAGCCGCTATGCTACCGGGCAGATCCGGGAGCTAAAGCGAGCTCCCTGCCCTTGTTGCTATCGCTAGATCATGCGAAGCAAAAAAATGACCCCGTCGAGGTTCGATCGTTCGACCTCGCGGGAGTCAAGGCAAAGGGTAGCCGCTGTGCTACCGAGCAGATCCGGGAGCTAAAGCGAGCTCCCTGCCCTATAGCTGTCGCGTCGAACATGAAGCTATTATTGGCTTCGTGCTTCGACGCGAAGCTAGTTTATTATTTTTGGGACTTTAGTCCCACATCGTCGCTGCGGCGATGTTTTAGCTCTTTAAAAAGAGCGAAGCACACTTAGTGCTTTGATTTCCTGTGGGCAGTCTATGACAGTATAGACCACCTTTTGCCTCGGGCCGTGCATGGGTCACACCATGCCACATCACCATGCCATGTCAACGAGCCTCGGGCCGCATGTAGATCACACCACGCCACGTCGCCATGCCACGTCAACGAGCCTCGGGCTATGTGCAAGTCACCACGCCATGTCAACAAGCCTCGAGCTACGTGCAGGTCACCATGTCATGTCAACGAGCCTCTCCAACGCCTTGGGAATCATGTCGATCTGCTCCTGTGGGCCGCCTCGTCCAGCTCCACCAGCGCCTCGAGAATCGTGTCGATCTGCTCCTATGGGCCACCTCGGGATTCATGCTACCTCGGCTCCTATAGGGCTGCCTCGGGATCCGTGCCATCGCCTCGAACTACGGGCCCCATCGCCTCGGGATTCGGGCCAATCTCGGCTCTCGGCTCTGATACCAAATGTGAATGGTGAGCACAAACAGTAAATTTGCATTAACAATAATCATAAGGTTACATAGTTTAAATAAACGTTAAAATAACCATTTGAGAGAAAAGGGGGGAAAGGAGAGATTAGGGGAGAAGAAAATAAACTCAACTTCTCTTGCCGCCCAAATGTTGCCGTCCACTGCCGTCCAGGTAAGGTAAAAGGTAAGTCAACTTTACCCAAGGTAAAACACATTTTTAACCTTTTACTAATGGTAATTTTCCAACAAGGTTTAAACCTCACACTGTTAGCCTTGTTCCTTCTATGCCAGGGATTAAATAAAACAATAGTGCCTCCCTTTCTTCTGACACGAACACGAAGACGAAAACCTTACAGCGGATTTACGATAAATAGTGAGTACAAAAAAAAATGAACAGTGGATTCATTAAAACGGCGAAGACACAGTCGAACAGTAAGTTTACGAAAATGACGAAGACACAATCGAACGACGGGTTTACAAAAATGACGAAGACACAATCAAAGAAGAAATCCGAACAGCAGATCACAAAATCACAACAAGGAAGAAATCGAACAACAGATCACGAATTCACAGCGAGCAAATATTTTCAAAATGCATATGGGATAATTCTTGATTTTCATCGAGGGAGATTTATATGCATTTTTACCATAAGCTCTTGACGTCGGCGAGGATATTAACACATTGACAGAGGTCTTGGCTAGCGCCCACATAGTTAAGACATTTGTGCCATGGGTTAGGAGAACCCATTGCAAACAATAATTTAATATTTATTTAAAAATAATTAAAGGGAACCTTAACAAGGTTTTTAATTATTTAAATAAATACTTCCTCCTAGACCCAAATGCATTAAACTAATGCATCCACCTGTAATCTTTAAACCTGCCAACTTGGGGTTTACAAAAGACCTTTGAAACTTGTCATGCCATAACCTTCATCAAAACAAATTATTTGACATCAAATCAAATTCCTTCAAGAGCTTCTTGACATCAATGACAACTTATACACTTGAGCAAAGGCAATGTACCCAAAGTACCCAAAATTGCCAACAATCTCCCCCTTTGTCATTGATGGTAAACCTTTACTGAAAACACTTCTCAAGATCCAAAAACTGAAACCAACTGTGCTAACAACTGAGAATATTCCTTTGAAGTTTTGCTCCCCCTGACTTGAAGCTCTCCCCCTTACTCATATCTCTCCCCCTTTGTCATCAATGGCAAAGGGTCACCTTTGGGGCTCGGGACTAAGAATGAGCCTCTTAGCTTAGTCCCTCCCCCACCTCCTGATGAGGTGATTAATTTTGGGGTGGGAGTAAAACTCCCATTGGGCACTTATCATCATTAGTGTCTATAACTTCATTGTTGGACCTTCTCTTGAACTCTTTGTCCATATTCTTGTTCTTGTCACTATTCTTGTTCTTGTTCTCATCCCTATTCTTGTCCATGCCTTGATCCTTGGACCTGATCATGCCACTGTTCCTGTTCCTGTATTCTGGAATTTCAGCTCTCCATTGTCTGATTATGTGACCTTCATTGTTGCACTTGAAACACTTGACGATGTTGTTTCTCTGAGGTAAACATGATCTTTGAATCCACCTATTCTGACCAAACCTATTCTGACCAAACTTGTTATGCCAAACCTATTCTGGCCAAACCTGTTCTGACCAAACCTGTTCTAGCCAAACCTGTTCTGGACAAACCTGTTCTGACCAAACCTATTTTGATCAAACCTGTTCTTGTTATTTACCTTGCAATAGACTACCTTGTGCCCAAACTATTTACAAGAGTAGCAATACCCTTGAAAGTAACTAGCACTTCTGAAACTATCATTTACCTTCTTCACTTGAGCCATGCAATGTGAAGCCATGTGACCAAACCTATGACAAGAAAAACATCTGCCTTGAAACTTTCCTTTATTTGACCTCTTGGGTCTTGAATACTTCTTCTCATTCTGAATTCTGTTTTTTGTTTATGTGCATCTATCATTCAAGGACTCCTTTTCTAAAATACTTTCCTCATTAGAACTCTCTTCCTTTTGGAGTCTCTTACTATACTCTCCAACTTGTTCCTTGTGTGGCTTAACAAAACCAAGGCCTGTTTTATCTGTTATCTTTCTTTGACCTTTGATGAGTGACTTAACCTTTTTGGAGCTATCTTGAAACCTGTAAAGCTTATCCTTGTACTCTTTAGTTTCCTCTTTCAAAGAAGCCATTTTCTGTTCTAACTCACTATACTCAAGAACCTTAGACTCTAACTCATCCTTGAGTTCTTGTGTCTTAGCTATAGAGAAGTCAAGACTTTCTATAAGATCATCTCTCTCCATACAACATTCATCTAACTTATCCTTGAGTCTAACATTCTTCTTTCTTTCCTTTTTCAAAGCACTAAGAGCACTAATAAGTTCACCTTCAAGATCTACTTCACCTTCCTCTATATCTTCCTCTATTTGTTTGCTTTTTGAATCATCAAAGCCTTTTTTAGATTTCTTATCACTAGAGGTGCTACCCTTTTCAAAAACCATACATGAATCTTCCTTATAGTTTTTTGAAGCATCCTCATACATACTAGAAACCAAATCATTATTTGTGCAATCATCCTCAAGGTGACCAAAGTTTCCACATCTAAGACATTTCATGATAATGAATCTATGTTTCGGTTCTTCCTCTTTTTCTGATATGAACAATGTCTCATTTTCATCATCACTTGAAGAACTTTCATTATCACTACTAGAAAACTTACTTGCTTTGTCTAGGTAGAAACTCTTCTTGTGCTTGTGAGAATACCTCTTTCCTTGATTGTTGTGCTCATCTATGTTCTTCCTGTGATGCTTGTGCTTTTCAGAATCCTTTCTCTTAGAATCCTGTTTATCTTCATCACTTTCATTCTTGGGAACAGTATAGTCAGTAGCATAATGACCAAACTTTCCACAATTGAAACATCTTATATTTTTCATACTTTTGTGCTTTCTAGAGAACTTGCCTTTCTTGCTATAATATGCCTCTTCATCACTAGAAGACTCATCATTATCTTGAAGCTTTTTACCCTTGGATTTCTTGGTAGCCTTGAAAGCTGCCTCTTTCTTGACATCAACCTTCACTTGAGTTTTCAACTCAAATGCTGCAAGTATACTATGGAGCTCATCATTTTTCAACTTATCCAAATCTTTAGCTTCCTCAATAGCAGAAATATTTTCACTAAATCTATTAGGAAGAGATCTTAAAATCTTATCACAAACATCATTTTCAGCAAGCTCAAGACCTAAGTCTTTCATGGAGTTAACAACCTCATCCATACGAAGCATGTAGTCACTAATATTTTCATCATTATTCATCTTGAGTTGTTCAAACATACCTTTGAAGTGTCTCAACTTGGCCTTTCTGACATTTGTATCACCTGTATGAACCACCTTCAACTGTTTCCACATTTCACTAGTTGTCTTGCAGTGAATCACTTTGGTGAGATCTGCTTTCTATAAGCCTTTCAGGATTGCATTCATTCATTTTGAATTGCTGTGATGTAGGAGCCTTTCTTCTTTAGTATTAGTACCATGTTAAGAAATAGTGTACTCATCTTCAATAACTTCCCAAACCTCATTCCCAAGTGCCATTAGATGAACCTTCATCCTTGCACTCCAAAGACCAAAATCTGACCCATCAAGAATAGGTGTTTCGTTGCCACTTGAATGATCCATTGTGTTCTTTACTAGCTTTTCCTTCAAGCTGTTAAACTTTTCGAAGGCACCCGCTCTGATACCAATTGAAGAACACAAGCTTATACTGAGAGGGGGGTGAACAAGTATAAGACCTCTTTTTATTTTTTCCTTTATACTTCAAAATAGTAAAGCAATATACCCAAAGCAATATCAAAGCAATGCACAATATCATCCGCAAAGTGACACCAATTTTAATGTGGTTCACCCAAAATGGCTGGGCTACATCCACAAAACTTTTCTCTAAAATTTATCTCAAAGTTCTTTGGGAATCCTTCCCAATTACAATGTTTATGAGCCTTGGCCCAAAGGAGATACCTTCCCCCAATCAAAATTTATGAGCCTTTGCTCAAAGGATATACCTTCCCCTCTGCTCTGAAAATGATCCCTCAGAAGATCAATTGCCTCTACCTCTTGCCAGCACATGGAACTCCTTTCCACCGAAGACCTCTTATCCTCAATGCTTAGCCTAAGAGACCTCTGCCTTCTATGATCACATCCACAGTATCTTAACAACTTATACCAAACACAGTCAGTCAGTCTATTACAAGTCTTCCTCTGTCTATCAGATCTGTCCAACACTTAAGCTTGAACAAATCAATCCTCTGCACACAAGCCTTCTCAAAGACTTGCCAAATCTATCCTCAGGTTCTTCTCAAAGAACCAGTGCACCTCTGTCCTCAAGTTCTCTGATAGAACTATCAAACTCAGCTCATAAGTCCTCTGCTAGGACCTGTCCAAATCTGCTCACAAGTCCCTATCGGAACCTGTCCAAAACTCAGCAAGCTCAACAAGAAAAAAAAAACTTTCTTAGTAGGAAATCATAAGGTGAATTGTTATAGACCTAATGTGATTTTTCAAACTCATAGAAGCATAAAGAGAATTGTTAGAGACTCAATATGTTCTATACTCAACTCCCAATCTCAAAACTCAACTCAAATCAACTCAACTCAAACTCAATCTCAAATCTGAAAACTCAACTCAATATCTAAAATGGATAGGATAGAATGCTTTCTTTCAAGAACATGAAACCCCAACAATTGCAAACTATGCAAAGAATCACATAACAATGATACTCATGTTATTTTCACCATCAATTAGGGCTTCAACAACAATGCTCATCAAACAAGGTTCAATCAACACCATTCAACTCAAAACACAACCTTGAAGCATTTCACAATCAACATCAGAAAAGGAAACAAGTAGAACTCCTTTTCTCTCCAATATTGTTTGAACAAAAAGCATCCACCAACTCAAATCAACAAGAGCACACACAACTTTTCAAATCATCAACAAAGGAGTAAGCCCAACACTTTAACCAAGTAAATAATAGCTTGATTATTACCAATTTAATGAAAGAAAATGTCAATATCAAAGCTGAAAACTTAAGGTTTCACAACTTCACACAAGAAGCAATTTTAACCTTAAAACATCATGCTTTCATTTCCATAATCAACCAAAAGCACTCTCAACATTACAAGAAAAATTTATCCCTTATACAACTTATTTCTCCCTTATAGTCTTATCAAAAATAAAATTTATCTCTCATAAGAATGCAATAAGATATTTCAAACAACACCTTCAAAAGAATCTTTTATCAAAATAAAACAAGATTTAAACTCCTTATAACTCCTAAGCTGTTTTTCCCTCTAATAAACTTCCTCCATCCGTAAAATACACAGCAAAAATTAATTTTGAAAATACCTTGGCCAACATCAAAAATCGTGCTATGGAGAAATTGTGCACGAATTCTAACACCACCCGCTGCGTCCACTTCACGATGAAAAACCCTTTCGCATTATTCAAATGCGAAACCTCCCGTTCGGGTAGCGTGCCAATAGCCTAGCCGCTACCGGTGCACCAAAGGTGCCCGATGAGGTTTAAACCTCACACTGTTAGCCTTGTTCCTTCTGTGCTAGGGATTAAATAAAACAATAGTGCCTCCCTTTCTTCTGATGTGAACATGAAGATGAAAACCTTACGACGGATTTACAACAAATGATGAGTACAAAAAAAAATGAACAATGGATTCATGAAAATGGTGAAGACACAATCGAACAACAGGTTTACGAAAATGGCGAAGACACAATTGAACGATGGGTTTACGAAAATGATGAAGACACAATCGGAGAAGAAATCTAAACAACGGATCACGAAATCACAGCGAGGAAGAAATCAAACAGCAGATCACGAATTCACAGTGGCAACTCTTTTCAAAATGCGGATGGGATAATTCTTGATTTTCATCGAGGGATATTTATATGCATTTTTACCATAAGCTCTTGACGTCGACGAGGAGTTTAACACGTCGACGGAGGTCTTGGCTAGTGCCCACATAGTTAAGACATTTGCACCATGGGTTAGGAGAACCCATTGCAAACAATAATTTAATATTTATTTAAAAATAATTAAAGGGAACCTTAACAAGGTTTTTAATTATTTAAATAAATACTTCCTCTTGGACCCAAATGCATTAAACTAATGCATCCACCTGTAATCTTTAAACCTACCAACTTGGGGTTTACAAAAGACCTTTGAAACTGTCATGCCATAACCTTCATCAAAACAAATTATTTGACATCAAATCAAATTCCTTCAAGAGCTTCTTGACATTAATGACAACTTATACACTTGAGCAAAGGCAATGTACCCAAAGTACCCAAAATTGCCAACAATGTATTTTCAATTAGACTATTTATTATAATTTTTGTGGTTGCACTTGTGTTTTAGGAAGGAAACTAGCAATCCAGATTCGATAAAGTAGACTATGATAGTGTGATATTTAGGAAATATTACTCTACTAAGATGCAAGGCGTATATAGTAGAGGTGGAGTTTTGGCATTATGAAGGCTGCTATAGGAAAATGTCAAGAAATATGCTAGATTTTGGAGTAATTGTATTCAAACAGAGATTTGAAAAGATCCTGAAAATGAAATTCAAGAATTCGGATATATTATGTAAATGATGTAGGTTTCTAGCTATAGCATCTCAATTGAGATGAGAAGTGTATCTATTTGTAAACTCTCAAACACTAAATAAGAAAGATGTAATTTTTCAAGGGTGGGGGACCCGAGTACAACCCCTTATTATCAAGCAAAAAAAATTATATATGTGTTTGAATAATCATGCAAATGTCAATTTGCATAAAAGAATATATGTATTATTTCTCTAGGATATTTTGGAGAACATAATAACAATTCCACAAACAAGTTTATCAAAAACATAAAATATAAAAAAGACACACTTACAGGGTTTTTTCAATCCATCTAACATAGAACATAATAATTTCTTCTTATGTAAATGCAAAAATATGTCAAAGTTCTTCAAGCCTAAAAAAAATATCATAAAATTCTAAAATTATTTGTAAAATTAAATTCTTCTTGCTTCTCATCATTCCATCACCTTGTACATAGCAGTAAATAAATTTCCATGCCATAAGGCATCCCTATAAAATACTCTCTAGGACTAATGCCTTGTAGTGAGGACATAATGTATTAAGAATGAAATAAATATGAAGTTCCAAACAAAATGCAAGAATATGCAACCGAATGATCATGACGGTTAGTATCATATATCAAGAATAGGTAGGATTTCCTCATAATATAACTGTATTTTCCTTACATTGATCAAGATAATTAGTCTCAAATTATTCATCAATATTAAAGTTCCTTTTAGGTGTCAGTTTTAGAATTATAGATAGCAGTTTTAGTCTTCTATCATCACCATGAATAACACCACACTTGACATTGAAGCCAACACCGATCCTAAATGACTTCACCTAACACAAAATATCAAGTGGATTGAAAACTAAAAACTCAATCCTACATATCATGCTCATACATATTTAATGTCAAAACTAAAAACTCTATATTTACCACACATTTTGCAAATTATAACTTAACCATATTTAATCCCTTCATCACCTCATAATATCTTCTCCAGTAAGTCACAAATGATGCTCTTGGTGGTCTATAGTATTTCAAAAGAAGTTTAATGTAGAAAATCTCAATAATTTTCTTGATAACTCGATCAATCTCCAAACACATTTTTTACTGGATTTTTGATAAACTCTTTTACAATTTGAACTTAACGCACAATGTTTTGTAATTTTGAATCTTAATAATTTACCTATAAAATTATCCTATTCTACACCAAACTCCTGACCATAATGCTCCCCACATTTAGTAAAAGAAAACAACTTTGTACAATATACTTGAACACCCATGCAAATAATGTAGGTGGCCAATGTTACATACCATTTCCAATTGTTGTGCAAGAAAAACATAAGGACCACACCATGTTGCATACAATTCCACCACTAAGGATCACAATAATCACATGTATGAGGATTGGAACCTAATAATAATTTTGTTACATGACAAACATACTATGGCATTAGAGACATGAAGCAATATGGATACAGGCTTGAACTAAGAAACAAATGTTCACTGTTTTAAAATAAGAAAAAATTTAAGGTATTTTAAATATTTTCTTATGCAGAAGTAAGATTCATCAACTGTTGTAAAAAAAATTACAAATATTTAATATTTCTAAATATAAAAGGATATATTGTAATAAGCTTTGTCATTGAAAATTAGTAAACAACAAAAAATCTTTACATTTGAGAACTACCTTAGTGCTATATACTCTAAGATTCACCAGTTGAATGACATCCATCAGTTGGAACATAAACTATTAAAGAGATAAATTAAAATATAAATTTTTTGGGAGGCATGTTTAATTTAGTCAGTCATTTGTTGTAAGTCAAAAATGAGAGAAGTGAACAATGTAGTGGGGGTGAGGGAAGAAAGTAGAGAGGGGAGGGCTCTGGTCCCTCCCTTGCTCCCCCTCCCATGGCTCCTGGTTCCTGCCCAGTTCCTGGCTCAACCCAGGTCATCCCTCCCGGGGAGTGGTTGTTTGCAGATGATCTCCTAGGGGAGATCCTTCTCCACTATCTGTGCCCCTCCCGGTCGGCTAGGGTTTCCTTGGTTGCTTTTTCGGACTGGTGCTTCCCAGGGATCCCTGTTTGGTTAGGGATCCCTTCCCTTTTTCCCTCAGGCTTCCCCCTGGGGTTTTTTGCAGGTTATTCGCATGGATCTGGTCCCCTGTGTTTCTCGGTGCGGTGGAGGTGATGGTTTAGGGTTTGGACAGCTTCCCCTTTTTCTTGTGAATCCTCGACGGGCTCTGTGCTTGGACGAGATTCTTGGTCCCTGCTGCTGGGATCCTCTTCTGTTTTCTCGAGGCGGGTTCTTTGTGGTGCAACTCTTTGGTCACTTCCTGATGGGTTGGATCCTTTCTGTGCTGGTTGTCGGCTTCCTGCAGGATGGCTCTCGCTGAACGGAATGTTTTCCCGATGGGCGGGATGGTTTCTCCACAGGGCGGGATCCGCCAAATCCGCCAGTTTTCCCGTGAGGCGGGATCCTTTCTTTTCTGCTGGTTTCCCGGATGGCGGGATTTCCCTGTTGCTTCCCGCTAGGCGGGACTGTTTGTGGTGGTTTTGACTGCTTCCCGCGAGGCGGGATTTTATTGTAACGGTTTTTCTTTGCTTCCTGCTGGGCGGGATCTTCTCGATGGTGGTTTTTGGCTACTCCCCACTGTGCGAGATCTCCAAAACTACTTCCTTTCTTATTTGTCTGTTTCCCGCTGACAGGGATTGTTTCATGCTTACTGTTACCATTGGGCGGGATTTCTGTTTTGGTGTTCAGTTTCAAGGGATTGATGCCCTAGGCCCATTGCTTATGTAATCAGGTTTTTTTTAGGGGTTACGTTTTCTGTAATAGGCTTATACATAAAGCCAGGAGGCATGATGCAAGGCTGATTTTGTACATAAGGTTTTGGGATCCTCTATAAAAACCCTTTTTTAATCTACTATAATAATTACCAAAAAAAAATGAATGAAGAAATAACATTTTTTGAGATATGGATTTTGAAACAATGATAACCCCGAGTGTTCCATTATTTGGTTAAATTTATGCCCAAAATATCTTCCCTCAAATAGAACTAAGCATTCTCAACTTCATATCCAAAATTTCTTCCTAGGACAAATAGGCACATTTGTAAAACATTCTCATCATTGTTGTGTGAAAATACTACCATTGTTTTATAATATAAAACTTCTTTCAACAACATTTTAAACCAAAATTACATGAATGAGTTCAACTCTAGCACCATCTTGTCACAACCTCTATTAGAAAAAGTTCCATCATATTCAAGCAACATAAGAGAACACAAGGGCTATGAACGAGTCACTCATAAAGACATATGTCAACAACTAAAAGAGGTAACATAAAATATAGAGTAGAAGTGATTTTATCCATAAATAGAATATAAACCCTTTTGAAAAGGGAAGAACAAAACACTAATAAACAACTACATAAACCAAAATCAACTACAAAAATACTCAATTCAATGCAAGCTTAAATGAAAATAAAATAATAGTTATGCAGATAGACCACTAAGGGAGAAGTAAATGGAGAAAAGGCAATCTCTTTTGTAATCATTGATGTCATATGTTAATTCAAAGCATCATACAATATTGCTACAACATGGCATAATTTATTTGTAAACAATGTCTGATATAGGCCAGGCAATGAAGGAGCCCACAACATCCTTCATTGTGGCCATTTCATCATTCCTTCTATACAATATTGTTTCCTCTTTATGGGTGACGTGCACATTGACTTTACAATAACCTTCACCCAAATTTTGACCATGTATAAGGTCTTCAGGGTCAGTACTGATCACCATGCCTTTGACCACTATGTTATCATTATGGATTTGAGTCAAGTAGCATTCCCTTCTCTCAGTTTGAGTGATCAGTGTCATTTTCAGTCCCTACATGGAAAATCAACAGCCCAGATAAATTCATTGCATAGTGTACAATACAAACTAAGTCAACCATTTTATATTTGAAATAATAGTCATACCATTGATGACTCTAGCCTAGAAGGTATTGAGAAGCTTCTTATGCCTTGATCACCACCACCAATGTTGTGTCCACTTGTAGGGGTAGCATGTAGTGATGCTACCTATGGAATTATATGCAAGGGATCATTACAACTTTAGGGGTACAATATGTAAACATTTCACAATATGTAAACATTTCAAATATAAAATCATAAAAAAACAAACACACCTCTATTTGTGAAAGCCATGTCAAAATCTCTTCAATATTTTTATCTTTCTCTACAAGATTCTTTGCAATATTTTTTTATTCTTTGCAAGCTTCTCTTCCCACTTTTTCTCTTTCTCTGTCGTATGCTCTTGCATCTAGTGCAACTTCTGTATGTAACCCTCACCAGAAAATAAAGTAGTTGGCGATACTCCTTTGTCAACACCCCAAACCCAACCTAGTATTTTAGGTCCTAAAACCTTGGTGAGGGCATCATCCTTAATAGATTGATTTATGGAGCTTATAGATGATATTTCATTATCCAATTTTTTTGGAAACATCACATGCATAGTTAATTGGTAACATGTTAAAAAAATAATCAATATAACAATGGTTTGAAGTTCAATATATTGCTATTTCCAAGGGAATGCCACTTATGATTGTCTCTACAACTTCTGGTGAAACAAGAGCCCCATCCTTCTTTGTATGAGCTACCATCCACACAGTTGCCCTTGGTAGTGGAGTTTTCACATTTGGTTGGATCTTCCTCTACAAGATATATAGTTGGAGAGACATGGGGATAAGTCATATGAAAAAAAATATAGCTATGTTTATCACATATAATGGACAAGTATGATAGAATACCATTTCATGCTCTAGTCGAGCATATCATGTTTGATTGCAAGTGTGCATGATGGATTGGTGAGATCTATTTTATTTGTTCCTTTGCCTCACCACCTACAATACAATGAAGAAACCAATATATAAATTCATTAGGGAGAGAAAGGTCAAAAAAATTCACATGAACATAACAATGATATGAACTACCATAGTATATTGGTTGGTACTTGCCTTAAACTCATCGTTGCTCTTGCCATTCACAAAGGCTTCCCAATATTTTTGTGATACACAAGGTGGGGGATTAGAAATTCTATCTTCATCATTATCATACTTATCATAGTGGTTTTTCACAAGTCGATGCTTATGTTCATGCCATTGCTTGTCCATGGTCGTGAAGACCCATTTCTTCATTGTGTTCGAAATGATATATTTTTTCTGCATCAAACCAGTATCTTATTAGATGCAACATTTATATAAGTATTCAAAAATGGACACTATGAACTGCATTGGCTAGAAAGTTACCATAATGAGTGTCCATAACTAGTTTTTAACTTCCACTGGGACTGCTCTCTAGTCTGTATGGGTGATAGGGACAATCTCCCTCACAATCACCCCCAAGTAAGATGTAAACTTAATAGAATTTTTTTCTATGGGTTATCCATTTAGATTGCAAATGATCTCCACCTTATCTATGTTGCTTGAATCTGTTGCACATCTTGTTGGATCTCTTTTCTATGATATTTAGTTTTTGAAGTATGTGATGACCTGGCATCAACACCTATAATACCGACACCATCCAAACATCATTATGCCATATAGTATGACAACAACGAGTAACCCAACATCACAAGAAAATTTCTTGTGTGGTCTATGTACCTTCTTCATTAGCCAAAGCATTGTTAGCCTCATTTTGAGTATTCTCACCATCGAATTCATTTATGTTATGGTTCACCTCCTTATCTTCCTCGTTAATGGAATGACGTAGCTGGTATCCTCCACCAGTTGCTACAATACACCATAGTCGATGATAAAACCATGATCAATTCTAATATGCCTAGTTCAACCACTATTGAACAACACTATAAAATTTCAAGTACTTACTAGCATGTGAGGTGTGTGTCACTGACTCCTAATTTATTATGACAAACTCAGCTACTTGTGACATCTTTCTTGGTCTTTTTTGTACATATTGCAAAACTATGGGAAATAATATATCAAGGTCACACATAACCTCTATAAAAGAAAAAGAAAACAAAAGAAAGCACACAATTGGTTTAAATGCATGTAATCTACAGCTACCAAGGTTGCCATAAAAATATTGATAAATTAGATCTTGAAGCTTAGCATTATACATAATTTATTTTGAATAATATATGGAATATTTTCTCTTAGATTGTTGGATGAAAACCAAGTTATTATTTACGAACAACAATGATCTATTGCACCTCTTACATGTACAAAAGAAAGAAAGAAAGAAATTATATTATGTCCAAGAGTGACCAAAGGAGGTAAATGAAATTCAAAGACCACATCCGGTTAGAATATTTAAGTACTAGGGCAAAAAGAACCCAAGGAGCTCAAGAAGTGACTAAGAGATAAAATAGTAAACCATTGTAAATATAACCACAATGGGAAAATCCAAAGTGGATAAACCCTAATTCTACAAATCAAGTACAAATACAAACAACCATATGAGAGGGATCCCCTCAAGGTAAAGCAACAACAAATGAAGGCCAATAGTGGAGACTAAGGACATAAATAAGAATGTGTTTATGCCTAGTGGAGAAATAGAAAGCATGATTGTAAGAATGCTAAATGAATGGAAAATTCTTATTTCAAGTGCAAAATTAGTTATGATTATATATGTAAATGGAAAATTCTTATTTCAAGTGCAATTCTTATTTACAGATATAGGTGAATGGACAACTCTGAGCCCTCCATATAATAGGTAGATATCTAAACATCCCTACCCATCCCAACCATGAGATGAGGTGAGAGGGTATCCTAAGACTTCCGTCAGATACATAAATATCCATCTATACAAATCAAGTACTACTGCTAAGGACTAGGACTAAGAGTCAAACATGAAACATCAATTTCATAACTAACACACACTCAACACAATAAACCTTCATTTCAACACATTACAACATGCATGCATGATTAGACTCTTAATCCTATGCCCTAGCAACACTTGTATTCTCTCTCTCTTTTTTATACCAAATTACCTTCTTGTATCTGACTGGCCAACCTCATGCTCAGGATACCTACTCACCTCACTCCTAGCTTGGCTGCCCATTAATTATCTACTAGCATTTTCTAAAAATAGAACAAAAAATGTCTAACAACACTCGTTAATTATTTCAATGAGTGGCAGAGCATGTGTTCAATGCATATTTGTCATTCCAATGAGTTTTGCAAAAAAAACTCATTTGCATAACCCAGTACATGTTTGTTCTGAAACCAGTTCTTTTCTTTCAACTAACTCTTCTAAGACAAAAAGTAGAAGAAGCTGCTACAAAACAAAAGGAATAACCCTTAGCTAAACAAAAACTAGAAGAGTCAGTTGAAAGAAAAGAACTAGTTTCAGAACAAAAGAAAGAGCCATGGTTAAATTTATCTCCATTAGCATTAGTTGTTGTTACATCAATGCTTTCAACTACAAAAAGTTTTAGAGCACCACAAATGAAGACTACTTCTTCATCAAATAGCACATACACAGTCCAACATGCACACATGGACATAGACATAGATGACACACCTTTAGGGTCATATGTGTCAATATTTGGAGAAAAAAATAGTTGCAGAATAAGCATGGTAGCCTTTGTAGAAAACTAGTTGTAGATAGACCTTCACTTGTTTAAAATTTCAAGTCTCATCCCATGTGCAAGAATAGTGAAGGTGGAAAATGTAAATCTTGAAGACCAAAGGTCCAGGATGCAAAAACACCAAAGACCTTACCAATAGGAGTTTCACACATATGCCATTGTGTAGTATGCAAGTAAGTAAAACAAACCCTCAGGGATATTGAACTAGTTAAAATTATTGAGGTACATAGTCAAGAACTAAGAATCCCAAGAAAAACTTGGATAACAAAAGTTATTTGAGTATACAATGAATCTCAAGGATAGAGGCAAGAGCTGATATGAGAGCCAAATAAATTTTGCAAGCACATATAAGCATGTTTTAATTATAACAATGACAAAGTACTCCTCTATGGATAGAGAAGCAAGTCAAATGATAAATATTAGCCAAAAAAAAATTTAAAATGCAGTTGCAGTATTTCACATAGTAAGCCAAGGTTCCAATCCCATGAGTGAACCTTAATAATTTTACAATCCCCAGGGGTGCCATGATAATAAAGTTTGTCATATTCCTACTATGTTGTTCATTGAAATACAGAGGTAATGCAATCATGAAGTAATATGGGTAGGGCCCATTTCAATCCCATATAACCAATTAAAAAAATGGTAGTTGCAGTACAAGAAAGTAGAAAAAGATAGTACAAATATTCACCTTTTTATAACTATGGTGAGCTTCATGTGCCACATACTCATAAGGTAGTTCATTCAAAAACAAACACTCAAGATACCTGACAACATAAATAGTATGCTTAACTTCCAACCAAAGGGTTGATAACGTCTAACAATGTTGTAGTCTCTTGTAATCTTTGCTTCTGCAATCCCATCATGCAACTATGAACATGGTCCATGTTTTAAAGCATGTTGTTGTTTTGTTTTACTTTTATCTTTTGATTAGACATTAAATGTAATGCCACAAGACTTTTCAAGTAAGGTTCCATTTACTCTAAGTTTACTAACAAATAATACCCATCAGAGGGATGATCTTATAGCATGACATAAAGGTATGATATACCTAGAAAGTGAAAAATATGACCCCTACAAATCTAATAAAAAGTTTAACAATTAAATTTTTTGGAAACCTTTCAGGCTAGATGACTTAAAAATAGTCTTTGGTAATGCCAAGACTTGACCTAGTATGTTTTTATGCCCATGCCTTATGTTTTTTGCATGTTACTTGTGTGAAGCTAGTTTCTTGAAGACTCAATAAACTAGAAATGTCTTACCATTTGCTTGAGGAACTTTGATTATTGCTTTTCTTTTGGTTGTTACATCCACACACAGTGCATAGGAAAAGGAGCTAATGCCTTACCATTGGCATAGCTTTAACACATACAATACATAGGAAAATGAGCTAATTCAAAAGCACAACTCTTGGTTAAATGAAGAGTTGACATCTAAAGTGAACACAGTTCTACAACAGTGCCAAACTAGTGTTGAAGTGGAAGCAAAGCTTTTTGCTAAACTTTCAGAGATAAGATTTTAGTTTTGATTGCTCCTAACCTTGTTGGACCTTGCAATTTTTTCTGAGTTATGTCTAACCTTTTCTAGGATGAGAAGAAAGGGAATGAGACTATAGGAGCATTACAGAGGAGTAAAGAAAAAGTGAAAGAACTAGAAGAAAAACTAGCATCAACAAGAGAGGTAACATATGGACTTTCAGTGTGTTCAATGGTCATTTTTATTTACATTTATTTTCATAAGTAGATTGTCCTCATTTTATGTTTCTATTATGTAAAGGAGCTACAATTTACTAAGCAAGATGTTGCTGCCAAAGAAGAGCATTTTACGATGGAAGTTGCAATTGTAAGTCTCAAATTGCAGATGCATATTTTGTCACCCTTCTCTTTTATATTGATTTAATTATATTTGCATAGGAAGTATTTTGGGAATGGAAATAATACCTACAAGTTTAAATTATCTAGATATTAGAAAGTTCATGTTATTATCCCTGCTTTACTTGAAAAGGAAGAAATAATTATGATAGAAGTTGATATTGGATTTTAATGAATTTTAAAGATAGAAATTTGTTTAGACAATTGAGATATAAGTGTTATATTGGTAGACCTAGAACTTAAACTAACAAAATGAATTTTGCAGTCAATTTTTTGTCTAACATAAATTTTATCCACTACAATTTTGACAAGTCTTAATCAAACCAACCATTCTTAAAAATGTGCATCCTTTTAAATATTTCCCAACTTATGTATTTTCTTTTAGTTCACTGGAAATGGCTTAATCCTTCCTATCAAGTAGACCAATTTTTAGGGTTTCATATGAGGGCATTGTGTAACCTTTTCCAAATTCATGACTGCATCTATGAAAATTTTGAAATGTGATGAATAAATTGCATTGTAAAGGATTGTTTCTGCATAAAAAATTCTAGCTGCTAACCTGTTTACTTCATGTTTTTCTTTGGATTTCCATAAATACTTAAGGAAAACCTGCAAACCCTTTCCTTTGGCACTTCCATTGAGAAAATAGTGATACAGAGTAGCTCTTTGTGGCCTTCGACCAATTTGTGAACTATATAAACCCCAAAGCCAAAAGCAAGGCCAACCTATGGCAAGGCCAGGGATTTGTATATGTGTCCTACCACTAACAAGTATGTCAAAATAATCAAGTTTTCCTTTTTCCTGAAGCAAAGCTTTCATAAACAAGCTTTTCCCTTCAATTCAAGTCAAAAACTAGTCTGAAACAACTAGTTGGTGGTAAAAAAAGGACTCTAATTAATATGTATATTGAAGGACTAGAAGATGGGTAAAAAGGCTGATAGATGTATAGTCAAAGAAAGAGAGATAACTAAAAGTAGGGGCAAAAAAGAATGAAATCTCAATCTGTATTAATGATGAGATTATGTAAAGCAAGTGGAATATGGGGGTAAATCAAGGACCCACATGCTCAATGCCC
Organism: Wollemia nobilis; assembly: GCA_028583015.1. NCBI lineage: Eukaryota > Viridiplantae > Streptophyta > Pinopsida > Araucariales > Araucariaceae > Wollemia > Wollemia nobilis. The sequence goes on along the minus strand of JAQPPZ010016911.1, from coordinate 187,396 downwards.
TCTCTTTTATAATTCAAAAGCATGATCAATCAACACTGTGGATACCCAAAAACTTAGAGATTTGGATCCTAATGCATTGATATGCCTTAGATACTTGTCAAGCACCTAAGCATCACCTATGTCAAACTATATATTTATGTCAGATTTCATCTTTTTTCCATCACCAACTAAACAAGTCCCACACAAATATTTGAATGCCCTTCCATTCAAAAAGGTGATGTTGCTTTACATTGTTTAAGAGAATACTATTGTTTAGGACTGTGTCACCCTGCCAAGACTACCATGCTTTTAGAGTTTTCTACTTCATGATTGTTCGATGCTGAATTCTTTTTTGTTTAGTGATCTTGGGTTTTGTTCCTGAATAGAACAGTGCTTTCCAAAATGCCTATGTAATCATAGCTTTGAATTTATCTTTCCAAGAACATGTGTATTATACAGTTAGTTTTAGATGTTAGAATCCAAGCAGTTTGGGCTGGCCTTTGCTTAGTGTACATATAGGCAAAACCCAGCTCATTTTAATACAAGTTTGATTGATGAGAGTTTGTATTCAATTGGTATGAAAAGACTGATCTTGGGCTTATACATGTGAATTTACAGTATCTGGAATGTGGGTATTGTGTCCTATCATTTTAGTGCCTATAGTTATGAATTTTATAGTGTGATTGGCCCTTGGCCCCCTTTATGATAGCATTGGATTGGTCCTACCCATTTCTTCTACTGATTTCTAGGTACATGTGGTTAGGAAATTAAAAACAAGGGGATTCTAGTCTAAACGATTACAAAATTCAAGGTATTGGGTCCTTGGTACCGACCTATATGATTTCCTCATTACTTGTGAATTCTTCATATTTCTAGGAGATCCAGATCCTATAGGATCCTCTACATCTATACACCACCTAGAAATACAATTGATGAAGTGTTTAATGGATTCAAAGATACAAATTTTGTTGTAGTCTAGCTTTAGTTATGATGTCATTTAAAGAGCTATATGTTATTGATATAGCTTTATGCATGCAGATAATGATAATAAGCATGACAGAGACAATTGTTATAGTATGAAAAACTGGTCTTGAATAATAATGCTTTGAATCTATGTGGTTACATGGTAGTCTTTGTAGAAAACTAGTTGCAGATAGACCTTCACTTGTTTAAAATTTCAAGTCTCATCCCATGTGCAAGAATAGTGAAGGTGGAAAATGTAAATCTTGAAGACCAAAGGTCCAGGATGCAAAAATACCAAAGACCTTACCAATAGGAGTTTCACACATATGCCATTGTGTAGTATGCAAGTAAGTAAAACAAACCCTCAGGGATATTAAACTAGTTAAAATTATTGAGGTACATAGTCAAGAACTAAGAATCCCAAGAAAAACTTGGATAAGAAAAGTTATTCGAGTATACAATGAATCTCAAAGATAGAGGCAAGAGTCAATCTGAGAGCCAAATAAATTTTGCAAGCACATATAAGCATGTTTTAATTATAACAATGACAAAGTACTCCTCTATGGATAGAGAAGCAAGTCAAATGATAAATATTAGCCAAAAAAAATGCAGTTGTAGTATTTCACATAGTAAGCCAAGGTTCCAATCCCATGAGTGAACCTTAAAAGTTTTACAATCCCTAGGGGTGCCATGATAATAAAGTTTATCATATTCCTACTATGTTGTTCATTGAAATACAGAGGTAATGCAATCATGAAGTAATATGGGTAGGGCCCATTTCAATCCCATATAACCAATTAAAAAAAGGTAGTTGCAGTACAAGAAAGCAGAAGGAGAATACAAGTGAGAGATTCTAGAGGGAGACCTAGCAATATATTAATGGCACAACCACCCTAGCACTAGAATCATGGCTACAAAATTCATCAAATCTTGCAAACAATTAAATTTATTAATACTTGAATGTTATATAAATGTATAAAATAAATGCATACATATCAACTAGTTATATTTTTTTATTTTTTTATAATATTTTTTTTGTAATAATTTTTTAATTAAATAAAAATAAATTTTTTTTTTTTTTTTTTTTTTCTTATATAAAAAAAAAAATTTTTTTTTTTTATTTAATTATTATTATTTATAATTTAATTTTTTTTAATAAATTTTTTTTAAAAAAAAAAAAAAAAAAAAAAAAAAAAAAAACCCCCAAAAAAAAATAAAAAAAAGGGTGAAACCTATAACAAGTGAGATATTCCATATGGTTTTATTATAAATGGTATCTCTATCTCTGTTTTACTCCATGAATCGGACTCTGAATCATAAGTTTGTAGCAAAAGAGTTGTGTTTTCTAAATCATAATCAACAGTTACAATGCCCAAAAGTAGAGTAAAATGACAATTGGAAGGATGACAAGTCATTGCCGTAAACAACCCAACAACCTCGTTCAGGTACTTGGATTATATATCCAAAATTGGTTTAAAAAATGATGAACAACCCAACAACCTCTTCTAGTTCAGGTACTTGGATTATATATCCAAAATTGGTAAAAACCATCCCTTGCTAGCTTTCCATAATAGTAGATACTTTTGCAAGTGAGTGCCACATATGACCTACCTATGTAGTCATTATGATTGTTCACCACAAAATCAGGCATAAGTATTTTCTAGATATTTCCTTCTACAGATATAACCCATGAGTTTTGAGAATCTAGCTAAACTAAAAAGGTAGGGATATGACTGACAGGGATATACCAAGGAGAAATTTTTGTAAAGGTATCTATAGATGATAACAAAACATTCCATGGCTTGCAGACAACCTTCATATGGACAAGACATTTAGGTAATCTAGGGTTTAAATTTTTAGAGAAATTTTAGGGCAAACCCCAACCAAAAAATGAATAACATGATTAAGGTAATCTAGGGTTTAAATTTGATTTCAAGCCCTAAGGTTTAAGATATAAACTAATATCACCCCAAGGTTTAAACTATATTTCAAAAGGGTATTAACATCATCCTAGGGTTTAAATTTTACAAATCTCATGCGTAAACACAACTTTACAAACTAAAAAATTCCAAACCCTAAAAGGACATGGGTTCACAAAAATACCAAAAATAATGTAAAATTCACTGAACCTAACTAACCTCATCTCTTCCAATATTCAATTCATCTTCATACCCCATTTTGTGCCTTTGGCTTCTGCTTTGACCCTCATATCTCGCCATTTTGGGTTACAAATTTATTCAATGGAGTGAAGAACCAGGGGTAAAGTAGCAGATGTCACAGTTTTTGAGAAATTTCAAGGCAAATACTAGCCCAAAAATGAACACAAAATTCTTTATCTTCTAAAATAAAATAAAAAAAACACATGTCTTTATATCAAAGGAAGTCACTCTCAAGGTTCTTGCAAGCGTATCTTTTTTAAAATAGAGAGGGTATAGCCTCAATCAAAGCCCGAGAGCCCTAGTATGATAGATGAGATGAGGCTTGGTTTGAGCGGTGTGGTGTATGGGTTGTATCTATTCACGTAGTATCGAGAAGCTAAGCCAATTCAATATGTAAGGATTGTTGAAAGAAAAATGAAAGCTTTCAACCCAGTAGAAAGAAGAAACAATAATGTCAGTGGGGGTTTAACATGGTTTATCACATACACCAACCCACCTTTTAAAAGGTTTCTTTATAACCCTAAGAGGGTGGTTATAAACTACCCTCTTAAGGATAAGAGGGTAGTTTATAACCACTCTCTTAGGGGCACCTAAAAACCCTCAAGAGGGTGGTTATAAAACACCCTCTTAGGTCACCCTAAGAGGGTGGTTATAAATTGCCCTCTTAGATCACCCTAATATGGTGGTTTATAATCATTGTCTTAGGGTGACCTAAGAGGGCGGAAATGAACCACTCTCTTAAGAATAAGAAGGTGGTTTATAACCACCCTCTTAGGGTCACCCTAAGACAACAATTTATAACTTCCATATTAGTCCTACGAGGGCAATTATCCTAAGAGGGTAGTTTCTTACCATCATAAAAACCACTTTATTTTAGTTGCCATTAAAGCCCTTTTTTGGTGTAGTGTTACCTAACCTTTGCTTGTCTTATTGTTCTTAATTTTTTAATCTCATATTATAATAACCATTGAAACACTTATGTGTTTAGGCATTTTATCTAGCTTATATCACTACTCATTTTTTTTTTTTTTTATATCTTTCATTGTTTAGTTTAGATATTCTCACACAACGTATTTATGTATTAACTAACATATTTTTACATAACACTTTGATCTAGTGCATTACCTTTCTTCTTTCTCTTATTTTTTTCCTCTAATGTATTCCTATTGCATTCGGGGATACTTACTCCTCTAGAGGGATTCTTACATACTTAACCTCACATTTCAAAAATTTCTTGTCATTTGTCTATCGGTTTATTTGTAGGAATAGACTATTGTAGGATTACATAACAAGCATTTTATATTTTCTTATTCATTTACTGTCAATTTTTCATACTTTATTAAATTAATAAATATTTGGACTTCATAAGAGAAAAATGGTGCATTGTGACTTCATACATACTCTCATGCTTCCATGGAAAATTCTATCTCTTTGAAGCAGTTTAGAATTTTATTTCTCTTTGTTCCAATGGAAAATTACCTTGTCCATGAAATGACCATGAGAAATAAAGGACACCTCAACTGAAACAAAAAACCACTATTGAGTGCTATGATATTTTAGCTGGGGCATGTTTTATATATATTTTTAGATGAGACCCTAAGAGGATGGTTTTAAACTATCCTCTTAGGGTGACCTAAGAGATCTTAACCCTAAGAGGGTCATTTTTATCCACCCTCTTAGACCTAAGAGGGCAGTTCCTAACCGCCCTCGTAGCCCTAAGAGGGTGGTTTAAAACCACCCTCTTAGACCTAAGAGGTCTTAACCCTAAGAGGGTGGTTTTTATCCACCCTCTTAGACCTAAGAGGGCAATTCCTAACCGCCCTCATATCCTTAAGAGGGTGATTTTAAACCGCCCTCTTAGACCCTAATAGGGTGGCTTTTTGAGGTGGTTTTTAGTCGTCATCGTATGTCATGGAATTTTTATGATGTCCTCATAGACAACGGCTAGATAACCACCTTTAAAAGCCTTTAAGGGTGGTTAATAACCATTGATAAAGCCCTTTTTTGGTGTAGTGTTACTAACTTTTTTAGTTCCTATTGGATATTTTGAAGAAGTTAAAATTTAAAATATATATATATATATATATATATATGTATATATATATATGAAAAATATAGAAGTTATATATTTAAAAAATAAAAAAGGACAGCACAATAGTTTAGGCTTTGGCTCTTCTTCGGGAGGTCCAAAGTTCAAACTGTAGTGTGTGTGGTTGTGTTAAATTTTCTATTAATAAGCTCAACTCTCCCCTTATGAGAGGTCATGGTGGGATGGGGATACTTAGCCCTAGATGTCGGTCATAGAGGTTTCTCACACCAACCAAATTGTTAGCTTTTGAAGCTTTAAACTTAAATGAAATGCAACCACAAGTATGGAAATAAGCATGCAATGTTATAGAAATGATAATGGCTAACTAATATGCATGAAAATATGATAGAAAACTTGATACAATGCTCTAGAAATGCTCATATATGAAAGCTCACAAAAATATACAATGCTCCTCTAATGGAGTTTACAACCTCTCCATATTAACAAAATGGAGCTACATTGTGTCTACTACTACTCAACCTACACACTCCAAAAACCTCTCTTACTTATATTCTATGAAGGCCTATTTATAATGAGATGCAACTCTTTGCCTTCAAGACACCTCACTATTCTATTCTAAGACTCATGTACATGTGGACTTCATGCACACTCACAATCATTGCACATTCTTACACTTGTGCATTTATTACAATACCTTAATAAAACACTTAACTCCTAATATACTCCTAACCTAAATATGTACCCATGATGGTACATTAGTAAAGAACCAAATAATATAATATATTCCAACACAAATTATATATATATATATATATATATATATATATATATATATATATATATATATATATATATATAATTATTTTGGTCTTATGTATTTGAAACACATCATCGATGGTATTCAAATATTTTAAATATTGTTTAAGAAAAGTTCATATTAAGGGGAAGGAAATATTAAAATTTTCAATGTTCAATGTGTCCAAAATTGTGAAAACACTAGATGACCCAAAAAAGATAATATTGAGTTGGCAAGAGTAGTAAGGACCATTTGACTACCTGATTGATTGTATGTAGTAGTGAAGGCCCATGACACACTCAAGGTGAATGGTTGTGTTTGTCCCCATTCACAAGATGATGTAAATCAACATGGTTCAATCTGATTGATTGTTTGTAATTGGTTGTATTTCCAATCACAATTGTTATAAAAATGTATTGTGTTCCTATTTGCAACTTTATCTAGATAGTGCATGTGTCCCTATCCTATTATGTTGAAAAATCATGGATAGTCAAGTGTGTCCCTATCTATGGTTAAGTGCTCAATGAGGTCATTCCCATTGAAGAAGCATATGTGATAAGAATAATATCCTTACACTATTCCTTCTACTTGAAGAGGAAGAGTCTTTTAATTGTAGTAGCTCAAAGGACTATCCTTCAATCTCCTTCACTCTCATAAATAAACCATGTACTTGTTTACTATAGGATACTTAATCTCCTTCTAAAGTATCCATTGTTGCTCTTCAATTGACCCCATGAATTTAGTTGTTGTCATGATATTCTTGCCACCCTTCTTTCACATATTTCCTCCCATAAGAATGTCCCTTATATGAGTATCGAAACCCCTCACTAGAAGTAAAGGCACTTTTCTATCGTCCCTTACACAACTTGTAACTTTATGTATAGACCCCTTTGTCAACTTATACCAACAAAACATACAAGGACAGTCTAGTTGCAAATATAGTTTTCTTTTCATTCTCCTTATACTACTAATGCCACAACCAATGCTTGTTATTTATTTTATGAAAAATATTCTTGAAGAAAAATTAGCATGATCTACATATTTATGCAAGGGTCATTAGCATATTCTATTTCATCTCTTTTTAAATCTACTAGTTAATTTGCAAAACTCTTTCCTATGTGCCAAGATTTAAATTTTATATGGTCATTCAAAGTCTAGAAGTCTGCAACATTGGGTTGATTAAACTAATACCATCTTAAATACCTATCTTCTATGTCCTTAAGTAGTTTCCATACCATGTCACTTCTAAGCTAAAGAAAATGCACCCAAGATACAATTCCCAACACCTCCCACTCATGCCTAATAACACCCTTGGTAGCTACGAGGGATTTCCTTGAGCTCGCCTTAAACTATGTGCATTATGGTATGCAAATAAACCTAGAGTTATTAAGCATATAGATTTCAAATGATGATGTTGATCTCTCCAATCCTTTTGGAATATTTTCATATGTCTTTCATGTGATATATCACTCCACTCAACCTTACCTTGCTTGTAAATATTACACCACCCTTTCAATCTATCATCCATTCAACAACTCAATATCTTATGGAAATTATGTACAACTCTTATATTGGTTGCTCCCATTTTGCACCTTTATTACCCTCAACTAAAAGGTCTTATAAATATTCAACATCTTTACCAAACAAAAGACTCATCAACTAGTGTTTACTTAAAAGCCCTCATAAAAATCTAGATGCTTCCAATACTTTGTTAACCTTTATGTTAATAATATGGAACTCATATCCCAACACCTTGATCATCCATTTTGGATTTCACAAGTCTTTTAACAAGCATCAATAAACTAACAATCATACAACTTGCTTCATTTGTTTGGTGTCCACAAGTCCCTCTAGTTAGTTTGTCAAGGACATGGAATTCCAAAACCTTTCAAAGTCCCAAAAAATAAATTCTTTCACTATCTTAGATATCTTCCATTGCTCTTAATGGGTATGACATGTGCAACTACTCTATCCATGTTAGCCATCAAAGAATCATCAAAATTGGATTGCATCTTCCCTTGCTTGGGCTTCTCACAAATTTATTTTCTTCTTTTCTTTTTCTTTATAACTAATCACTTCACTCTATCCTTGTGATTATTACAAGTCACTTTCTAAATCTCCTATAAAGATTCCATCAATGAATCCAAGTGTTCTTCTAGAGTTCTTAAAAGACATTGAAACACATGATTGTTTGGCCTTTCTTGAAAAAAAAAATAGAAGCAATGTACACTTAATAAAGTAAATAATTTCCTAGTACCCAATAAATTGTGCATTGACAATTATATTGCTTCTTGGATTTTTTGTAGAAACAAGCTCCATATAGTTTATCTAAAAATTAGCATATTACAAGTATTTGAAAATTTGAAATTAGCAAAACAAATCAAATGTATTATCATTAATCATGGATTTTAAAATTTTAATATAAATAGCAAAGAAAGAATTTCAAACTCATTAATTAAACTCATGGTTTCATACTTTAAACTTTAATATAATTAATAATAATAATAAAAAAAATCAAACTCATCAAGATGAACAAATTAATAATATACATGAAAATAGAAAACAATATTTTTTTATATGTTACACATCAAAATTATTAATTTTAGTTATAAAGTTGGATCAAACATTTAGAATGAAAGATATAAGAAAAAATGTTGTGTCTGGGACGACCTAAAATTTGTAACACTAACATGAACCTCATGTGCATTTAGGATTTAATCTACAAATATTGAGATTGATTGTTATCATGTGAGCTATAATTATTTTGGCTATCCAATCTAATTCCTTGGATTAAAATAAATCTTATATTTAAAAAAAAAAAAAAAAAGTTAGTACCAATTAACTCATTCTTAATGACATAATTAAAGTAAAATATCTTAAATGCTGAAAAACTTATCTATATTATTTGTAATATTACCTCCATCTCTTTATTGCTATGAATAAAGGAAAACTAAACCAACCAAGGTGTAAAGGTTTTATTTTAGACATCACTATTTTCTCTATTGTTGCATTAAAATGTGTTAAAGCATATTGTGTCCTACACATAGCTCAACCAATCCACTCTATCTATGTTATAGGATGAGGAAATTATAAGTGTGTTGCATAAACTCTAAGATCAAAATGATTGTTGCATTGCAAACTTATAAATTAATTGTTCTCAAATAGTGCATGTGTTGCATTCCATATTTTTATCCATAATTATTATATTCTAGCCAATTTATATGTTACATCAAAATACAATTGCTTATTAGCAAATACAAATATCAGTTTGTAATTATATATTAAATTCCATGTTTTATCAAGTATAAAATTTAATCTGCGCATATTAAAAAACCAAAAAAAATACAATTAAAAATTAAAAAACTTGAATTAATACAAACTTGTATATGAAGGTTGACATCTCATCTAATAAAAAATAGTATCACATGTAATTCCATTATTCAAAGGAAACTCTTTCTTGTACGTGCTTCCCTCTTCTACCTCCACAAAGTTGAAAAGGAAAATGACACACGCTCACTTTTTTAATTATATATATAAGGTTTCAGTGTGAATGCATGATATTATAAAAAATTAATAATTTTCTCTTCAACTTATATAGATAGATATAACTAACAAGGAGATTTTGCAAGCCTAGCCTTTAATTAAAAAATGTTTCACTACTTTTGTGGGGTTAAAGATTTGCAAGCCTGGCCTTTAACTAAAAAAATGTTTGCATCTACTTTTGTAGGATTAAATTCTTTGTTGCTATTTTCTCGTTATATTTTACTTTTTGTTGCTATTTTCATTTAATTTTTAATGTTTATTTTTTTTATTTGATTTTTTGTTTAGATATTTGTTTATAATTTTTATTTTTAATTTTTATGTACCAAAACATATTTTTAACCAAAAATAAGCATTAAGTGTTTTAATTTATATTTATTATATTCATGCTTTTATAAAAATAATTTAAATTATATATAAAAAATAATATTTATTTTTTAATATAAAATTAAATTAAATTTTAAAATATGAAAAAAATTACTTGATTTCATCTCATTAAAAAAAATCATTCTAATTTTTCTTTACCCATTAACTAAACTATTAATATATATATATATATATATATATATGAATTGATCTTATATTCAATACTCTAAAATCCATATTTCCTTCTTGCTAAAAACAACTAATGTAAAAGAAGCAAATCCATATTTCTTTCGACTTAACTGATTAAAGCATCTTAAATACCTGATTCTGAGTAACTGTTGATCATTTAAATATAATATAGACGATTCTCGTACCAAAAAGAACTCCACTTTTAACCGAAATGACTGATGGGTTTGCAATTTGCGCCAAAGGTTTCTATTGGCGCATTATATATATATATATGAATTGATCTTATATTCAATACTCTAAAATCCATATTTCCTTCTTGCTAAAAACAACTAATGTAAAAGAAGCAAATCCATATTTCTTTCGACTTAACTGATTAAAGCATCTTAAATACCTGATTCTGAGTAACTGTTGATCATTTAAATATAATATAGACGATTCTCGTACCAAAAAGAACTCCACTTTTAACCGAAATGACTGATGGGTTTGCAATTTGCGCCAAAGGTTTCTATTGGCGCATTAGACTCTAACCACAATATGGTCCTAACATAGCCCGCTGCAGGAAGGAAGGGAAAACAAATGAACAATCTTTATTTAACAAGGTAGATTACGATCTCCAAGAAGAGTATATATATATATAATTTCACTCAAACCTTACATATTGAATGCTGCCTATTACATTCCTGGAATTGCTCGGTGCAATCTCCTACAAACAACTAAACTGTGAATAAATAGGTAGCTATAATAATTCGGTGCAATTGCTTCCTGTCCTCTCCCACCTTTTTGGACTCAACTTTCAAAGAGCCATGCCACAACACCATCCACAACAGCAAAGTATTTGTTTCTCCATCTCACGTGGAAGCAGAGCACTCCAACAACAAGACCAAATCCCACCCCAAAACTCAATCCCACTGTCACTGCCCACCATTTGTCCATCTCATCTTCATCTGCATCAGACTCTGCCTCCGCCTCTGCCTTTGTATTGTTCGTCTCTTGTTGGCTCCCTCTCTGACTGCGACCTGCCTTCAGCGCCGTTGTATTGTCAAGGGGAGGCCCATGTAGATTTGGATTCCCTGCAAAGGAAGATGCCTCAAATGTCGAAAACTGCTTTCCCTGTGGTACTAGGCCAGAAAGGTGGTTGTCCGACAGATTCAGAACTTCAAGGAAATTGAGATTTACAAGTTCCAGGGGAATCTCGCCTGACAACTTGTTTTTTGAAAGATCCAAAGCCTCCAATTCAGCCATGCCTCCTAGTGATTTTGGGATTGAGCCGTTCAAATTATTTCTTGAAATGTTAAGAGAAATTAGACCTTTGAGAAATCCCATTTCACAAGGAATATTGCCTGATAACTCGTTGAAGGACAGATCCATGAACTTCAATTCTTTGAGAATCTTTTTGTATGGAAGTGCTTGCCCTTTCATACACAGCGTTACTTCGTCTATGAATACCAGATCATGGTCGGGACCATCTTCAGAACCAGACCATCCAACATACAAGCTTTGTATTTCATTACTTTTGTTTTGATTGACCATAGCATGTAAATTTGTCAGATTTTGAGGAATCAATCCTGAGAAGTGATTACTTGATAAATCTAAAATATGAAGATTCTCGAGGCTAATCACTTGGGGTGGAATTGTGCCTTCAAATTTATTTGAAGTCAAGCTGAGGATTCTCAGAGCTTTCAATTCTCCAATCCACGGCGGAATGCTCCCTTCAAATTGATTATGTCCCACATCAAATACATGAAGACCTGTGCACTTTGCAATGGACGAAGGGATAACACCTGTCAAATGGTTGCCATTGAGATTCAGTGTTGAAAGCCTAGTCAAGTTTCCCAGCTCTTTTTGTATCTCACCTTGCAAATCATTTTCTGCAAGATTTAAAACCATCATCTCAAAACATTTTCCCACAACTGGAGAAATCATACCAGTCAATGTATTCTTTGACAAGTCCAAAACCAGCAAGCCAAAGTATTCTGTGCAGAGAGAGTCCAGATTTCGTCCAGTGAGGTTATTTCCCGACAATTGTAGATATTGAGATTTGCCCATTATAGAAGGAATGGAGCCGTTAAATTCGTTCTCTGACAAATCCAGTAAATATGCGGAAATAGAAGGAAGAGATCCCTCTAAGCCATTCCTATGCAAATCTATTATAACATAAGATCTGGACCCTAGAATGGACAAAGGACCCTCTAATTTGTTATTTGAAAGATTAAGGAAAAGAAGATTGGGAAGATCCCACAGCCAAGTAGGAATATTTCCTACAATGTTGTTATCTGAGAGGTCCAGATCTTCTAGGAAATATTGAGTAGACAGAAATGCAGGAAGATAACCTTCTATATTGCAAGAGCTCAATCCGATGTACTCCATGTGGGCGAACTGCGGAATCCAACTTGAAGAGATGTTGACAGTAAACTGATTTCCCGAAAGGTCCAATGTTTGAAGACGAGTCTGGTTCTCAAAGATGGAAAGAGTTACGTTGCCTGTTAAACTGTTGAAAGAGAGATCCAGCCATTGTAAATCACCCAGCTTCAAAATTGCATCTGGAATTGTTCCATTCAGTTGGTTATTGCTCAGGTCCAAAGTCTTGAGCGATGAAAGTTCACCAACAGACTGTGGTATGCTGCCTTCCAGTTGGTTTTGGCTCAGGATCAAATCCTCTAGGGATGAAAGTTCACCGACAGACGGTGGTATGCTGCCTTTCAGTTGGTTTTGGCTCAGCCACAAAATCTTGAGGAGTGAAAGTTCACCGACAGACGGTGGTATGCTGCCTTCCAGTTGGTTTTGGCTCAGTTCCAAATACTTGAGGGATGAAAGTTTACCGACAGACGGTGGTATGCTGCCTTCCAGATTGTTAAATGAAAGATCAATCTCTGAAAGAGGAGAAAGTCCCTCTAATGCAGATCCAAACGGCGGTACATCTCCTGTTAAATTATTCTCTGAAAGATACAACTTCTCAAGTTTTGAAAAGTTTGAAATGGATGGAGGAATCACTCCTTCTAGGATATATGGAGGCTCAGAACCCGACAGCGAAAGGACAGTGAGCGAGGAGGAATGGTTTAGAATGAAAGAAAGGTTTCCTTGGTTACCTGACATCTCAATATTGCTAAGGCTTGAACGGTGCAAAAAATTAAAAGGGATAGAGCCTTGGAAATCACAATAGGAGAGGTCAATTGAAACCAAGGTCGAGACATTCTGAAACCATTCAGGTATTGGATACGGAAAAGAATTACCTGAGAGATGGAGATGGGATAAATGAGTCAGGTTGAGGAGAGATGGAACACTTCCTGAAAGCCCACACTCTGAGAGGTAAACCTGCCTAAGACTGGCAAGACTTGTAAGGGCGTCACCCCAACGCTCAGAAGCCATTGTGAGGTTCACCCTCTCCATCGCCAGGTATTCCAAGCTTCTCAAATTTCTGACCCATCCAGCAAAACTGCTACTCTTCAAGACAACATTTTCAAAGTAGTAGCCAACTGAGAGATCCAGATGTCGCAAAGTTGATATATTTCCCAACTCCACAGGGATTTCACCGCCAAATCCAGCGCTGGACAAGCTGAGAAAAGTAAGCCTCTTGAGTTTTGCTAGTTGAGGGGGTATGACAGAGCCATTGAAGTCATTGTAGCTCAAATCCAACAACTGCAGATGCTGCAGATTAAACAGGGATGGATGAATCGTCCCACTCAAGTTCTTTAAGCCCGGCTCATCATCTAAATCATGATGACGGTTTTGCAGATCAAGACGAATAACATGGCCGGAGTGAGAGTCGCAAAGGATGCCGTGCCATTGGCAGCAGTTGTACCCACGCCAAGACGACAAGCGAGCAGAGTGATCTACAAGCCCTGCCTTGAAATCCAAGAGAGATCTCCTTTCATCCTGGAGACATGCACTTGTGATGTGCATGGTCATTGCAATTGCCAAGGCAAAGGCCATACTACCCATCATCGAAACTGCAACTTTACTCATCATTGTAGGCATATGCTTCTACTTTCCACCCTCTTAGTCTGTTGAGTATGGAGTGAGAGCTGCAATTGAGAATAAATAAACTCTGTTCTCGATGAAAGATATTCGCAATTGAATAGTCGTCCTTGCTACGCTGTGACTCTTCTTCTTTTACGTGAGTCGTACTTATGTTCATCTTAGACTTTTCTTTCCAGCTTTCTTAGTTGTGTTCAACTTTGATTTTTCTTTCCAGCGTTCATCTTGACTTGTGATTTTTCTTAGTTTGTAAGAATGGTTGGTTTCTAAGCATATAAATCGCTACGAACATTAATAGGATTTTCATTTAATAATTTTTTAACAGTAAATCTAAATGTTTCTATATTTCAAAACTAAATCAAATAGAAAGAGATCTTTCACCTTGTTTCTTCGGTATGTTATTTGCTTGAGGATTGTTGCGTGAAGTTAGGGGCGGAGGGAAAGGGATTGCTTTGTCTTGTGTGGGATATTTTTATTTTTAGATACTTTATAAACGACAGAGGACATACTTTTCAGAGGCTTTAGTGGAGACCAAAAATACGAGTCCTCTTAATAATTGAAAGAATATTGCTCGTAAAATATGAACAATTTTTTATAATCAAAGCAGAGCATTCTAAGTATAGTTAAAATAAAAGCTTCTCCTCTTTTCTTAATTAAATTTATAAGATTGAACAATTTTTTATAATCAAAGCAGAGCATTCTAAGTATAGTTAAAATAAAAGCTTCTCCTCTTTTCTTAATTAAATTTATAAGATTAAAAAACATAGGCTTTTTCTTACACCGCTCATTTTTATAATTTTTTTTTTTTATAAATATAAGATTTCTTTAATTTTTAATTGGTTATATAAGATTGGAATTTATTCACATATCTGTATTATATAATCATCTTTTTATCATCATAGTTTAAGTATAATATATTTTAGATCTTTTCTTTAGTTTTATCATCATATTTCAAGTATCATATATTTCAGATCTCTTCTTTAATTGATCTTATATCATTTTTTTTCTTTAATTATTTGATCTTATACCATTTATTTAAAATGTTATACTCTTGTTAATACATAAAAATATTGTTTCACCTTGGTGATAGTTGTAAGATGTAAATGTTGCTTAATTTATGTATTTTTTAAAAACATTCTTAAACATGCATTCACCACAATTGTATGTTAAAAAGAGGAAAATAACTACTAAAATATAGTAATAGTAACTAAAATAAACAAATGAAGAGAGGCAAGAAAAAGTATAAAATGATGCCTATGGACACTCTAATATATCATATTTTATTCACACTTATGATACAAATAGGTCTTCATTGAGGAGGTACTTATAATACTGTCAAATCTTCATAAGACGTTAATCTGAGACCGACATAACTTATCCTTGAGGTTAACCTTAATAAAAATAATAATTACCCTTTTAAGCAAGGTTATTCATAAAGGTGAACTAACCAATACCATTAAGGGTGAAATATAAAAGAGGCATATAGGTTTACATGAACATGCTTGTAGGCTTACATAAATGATGAATGCTTGTAAGCTACATTGATAGTGCACATAAACACTTCTTTACACTTTTGACCTTCTAAACAAGATCAAATTACACAAATTTTAACAAATAGTTTATATGTCATTATATATTTTAAAAATTTTAAGGTGATAGTCTTAAGGTTGACATATTATCATCTTACTTTTTTAATATAATTATTTGCTTAAATTTTATTTGATGAAATAATTAATCTCATGAAACATTTTCCTAATAAAAATATTTTCCCTAAGACTGAGGACCACAATTCTTTTTTCACTTGGATTATTTTAGCTATGGATCTATTTGTTTTAACTTTTAATGGTAAGGATTGTGTTTTCTATAGGATTTGATAATGTTATTTTAGCACTCTATAGATTTTATATATTATCTAATATTTATAAAAACTAGAATAAAACATATAGATTTTAAGAAAGCCATGTTCCGTTTATTATTATTAAAATACTTGGGGATCATGCTTTTAAAAGAAACTATATAAAATATAAGAGACAATAAGAGATTTTTCAGTTGCAACTAATTTAGTTTTGTTAAAAAATGAAAATCCTTGTAATTATGTTTAATATTAACTTTGAAAAATGTCTTTCAAAATATTGGTACTAGAATAATTTGAAAATACTTCTAAATTTACAAGTGGAACAGTGCAATGGTAAGGGATTTGACCTCTTTTTGGAAGGTCCAAGGTTCAAACCACGACGTGTGTGCATGTGTAAGTTTGTGCGGTTCAAACTTTGGTTCTCATGTACATCATGAAAAACTACCCCTTTCAACAAGATGATATGTGTTGTGTGTCTTAACCACTATATAAAAAGAACCGGGATTGGAAGAGGTGTCAGGACCCCCTCCATCTCATTATCGAATTCTTGCGGAGCTATTGATTACTACAAGAAAAAACGACCTCTAATAAGGATTTTAAGAGCCTTTTAAAAGAAAATCCTCTTGGAGTTTTTGGAGAGGGCTTCGGTGGGGAATATTCATTTCCACCATCCTCGAATGAGATTCGGCCGGAGGAAATCGGTGCATGGGGAGGAAGCACACGCATCTCCGGCATCATAAGTGTCCCACCCACATAGATAGAAGGATTCAGAGGAACAGCAAGCCTCTTAAAGAGCTAGAAAGTGCACTGAGAAGAGTCTTGGACTAGGGGGGCAAAACCCCTCTATGAGTGAAAAGCTCGTTTATTACTCATTCTCTGAACATGGGTAGAGTAGTTCCAGCCGGAATGGAATGACCGCACCCATAATGAGTAGTTCCGGCCGGAATTAAAAGGCCAGGCCTCTTTAAAGGGAGAAATGAATGAAGATTTCCCCTCTCCTCTCCTCTCTATTCTAAAATAAAACAAAATTGGAGAACTTTAAGATCATTAAGGCGTACTCCTTTGAGGGGTAGAGCCTGGGGGTAGGGTGGCCCAAAGCAAGCCTGATGAACCCTGGCATTGTTCTTTTTCCCTCTTAGAAAGCATCCCCGGGCAGGAGATCCAAAAGCTCCTGTGCTCCCTTTTCCCCCCGGAGCAAGAGCGGAGCAACAACTCTTCTTCACGCCCACCCCGCCCATTGATCGGCTTTTAAAAAGGTGGGCGGCTCAGTTTTGAAAAAAGAGGGCCTCGAGGTGAATTCATTCGGGAGTGGAGTCAAGTTACTATACTATAGATGGAACTGGGGCCCTATTTATCAAGCCCATTCAATCATTCGTCTCTGGAATAGAGAGCCATCTCAACACACCGGCTGACGACAGCCATGCAGCACCTGTATGAATATGATTTCCCTCTCTATTTAAATTACGCACCTATAGTATAGATAGAGAGCGTCGCTTTGTTCTCAACTGCTCCCTAGAAAGAATGGAACCGATATAGGTAGAGAGCCCTCTCAACGTTTCCCAATGACTTGATAGCCGGTTTAGAGAGGTTGAATCCTCCTCTCTCTTATATATAAGGTTCGAGCGAGTAGTAATTAATATGACTGCTGCCCAAGTTTTTAAACTCGCTCTTTAATTTCATTTAAGCTTGCGCCCTGATCTGCCTTTAGCAAGCATCTGATTACCCGTAATATGACTGACTTAACCGAACTACTTAACCGCTTTTTTATATAGAGAGGAGAGGAGAGGCCCTTTTAATCTTAAGCGCTGTCGCTCACTGGGAAGAGGATAGAGAGCGACCTATCGAGTGCCTAAACTAAAGGCCCGGGTCGAGTACCCCTCTCTCTTAAAAGGTCGAGTGCTTAAAACTTTCAAAGGTCCCTCTCCTCTCTGTTTTAAAAGGCTCTTAAAAACGCTCGCCCTCTCTATTTTAAAAGATGTGGATTGTAGATTAACCAAATCATAAAATTGGAAGGGATTAGAATATGCCTGAATGCGATGGACTTTCCTCTTGTGAAGGTATTTCAAATAGTGATGAAGTGTGGAAGGGAAACATTGCATGTACCTAATCCATGGTCAACCAAGGAGGATATTGTACTGCATCTCACATTCGATGACATGACATAGGGTTGGTATCATCTTAGCACCATCTTGGACTAGGAGGATAATAGACCCAACTGTTTTGCCCATAAAGCCATCAAATTCTCGCAAATTGAAAGTGGGAGTAGCAAGGTGAGTATGGGGGATGTTGAGATGGCTGAGGGCCATAGTGGATATGATACTAATGGAAGATCCAGTGTCAATCAAGATATGCTTGTAAGTGATGTCATTGATACTAGATATAATGTGAAGGAGAGGATTCACGCCTTCTCCTTTAGGTGTAGTAATCTCATGATCATAAAATATGATGGAGGGTTGCATGTATGTTTCTACATTGCCCATGAACTGTATAAAGGTGTTAGTATCGTGTACTTCCACATCTATGGACCGTAGGATATCATTTAAAGCTTCACAATGAGGTTGCGATTGCTGCAAAATATCATATATGGATATCTTGGTAGGATTTGTGCAAAGGTGATGAGTGATACTACTACGAATGGTGACCATCTAAGGTGGTATTGGTGATGGAGAGGTTTGGATGAGTGTTGTAATGGAAGCTTGGATAGCGATGGGCCAATGTTCAGGATGAGTGGGGTGAGCTGGGTATGCTTGATTTCGTGTTTTAACATGAACCATACCGATAAGACCATTTTGAGGAGAGTCTTTATTAACTTGATTGACATGGCGAGATGCAGGTTGAGAAGTAGAGGTGCATTGGGGCAGTTGATGGTCTGGAAAAGGTGTCCTATATATCCCTAAATTTTGATTTGAAAGAGCCAATGGGTTTTTAGTGTGGATGGTCTCATTGTCTATAAGGTCTTTTATCGAACCACAAAATTGATGATAGTTTTGAATGTCATAGTCATGTTGTCTATGAAATGCGCAAAATGCATTCTCATTAAAGTCCTTTGGATTTTAGCATGTGGGATATTTTGGCCTTACACTGGTAAGGAAATTTATCTAATATCATACAACCATTGGAAAATATTGTGCAAATGTTCTAACAAGGGATTCCAATTATGTTGTGGAGGTTGTGGTTTGATTGTCAATTTTGATATCGATTTTGAGGGATGGAGGGAGAAGCTCTTGATTGTTGGGCTGCTTGGTGATAAGGTTGAGATTATTGCATGGATAAGGTAGAAGTAGAATCTACAACCACATGATTGGCTTGAGGAGGTCGTGGAGGAGATGGGTTTGTATTCTCCTTACCAAAGCGAGTATTTGGGGTGTAATCCATATTTTGCGAAGGGTGACTTCACCCTCTTGCACTTTGATATCTTCAATGATTTTGGCTTGGGAAATGGCATCCTTGAAGGATTGATATCATTGGATCTGGAGTGTGACCGAGATGTATTTGGAACAACTCTTAGAAAACATCTTGACCAAATTTGTAGTTGGAATGGGAAATGTGAGATCGTGGAATGGGAAATTTATCTTGGTAGGATCATTGCAGATTTGACTATAAGTAGGCTTTTGTGGCCCATAGCAGCTAATTCGTAACTAGAGAGCTTTGAGTTGTTCCCTCATGAGCTACATCTCAGTGGGGGATGTTGATGAGGTATATTTGGGAAGAGAGACTTATCCCCCAGTGGTTTGCATAGACAAGTAATTGTAAACACCTATGGAGTGGTGTGGGAACGACGATAAAGAATATTTTGCTAGTGGTTTCATTTTGAAAGGAATCAACACATTGTGTGTTCAATACATCGAGGCATGTGGAGGCATTGCCATCTCTAATGAAGTTGTTGTAAGATTGAGAAGAGTGAAGAACACAAACTTATACTGAGAGGGGGGGTGAACGGTATAAGATAAAGCTTTTTACTTTTCAATCCAAATGATAACAACAATAATATCAAGGTATTAAATAATGCATAAATATTCACATACATGAGAGACATGGTTTTAACATGGTTCACCCAATGTGGGTTACATCCATAGGAAAAATATATTTTATAAATTTTCTCAACAAATCTTGTGAAGCAAATCCCTATTACAAAGTTTATGGACCTCTGTCCAAAGGAGACATCAATCTCCTATGCTCAATTTTGTGGACCTCTATCCACAGGAGACCTCTATCCCCACTGCTCTGGTTTACTCCAAAGTCTACTCTCAACTTTACTCAAATATAATCAAGTCTTCTCAATTACTTGTGCTAATTTATCTCACACTTGCTCACAAGTCTGTCTCAAACCTGCTCACAAATCTTGCACAAGTCTACCTCTAGCCTATTCACATACCCTACTTAGAACTGCTTACAAGCCTTCTCAAAAGCCCTATTCAAAATAGCTCACAATCCTACTCTAATCTACTCACTGTCTCTACTCTAACACATGCTAAAAAAATTTCATAACACATGCTCAACATTGCTCATAATACTTGCTTCATAAAATTGATTTCTTAACACTTGCTCATCCACATTCAATTTCACTCAAACCAATGCCAAAAGAAAACTTCACAACTCCATTCAAACAATGAATGTACAATTTATTCTTAAAAACCCTAACACAAGTGTTTCCAATTTCACCAATCAATAATAGACAATTTGTTTCACAAACCCTAGCTCAAATATTTCCAACAATGCACATATATAATATTTATTTCTCCATGTTATGATTCATAAATATTCACTCAACAAAACACCTTAAAGAAGAAATGTTGTCACCATACCTCTTAATTTGCTTTGATGAAGTTGTGCCCTCAAAATTTGTTCCAAAGTAATTTCCTTTTTTCCACTTCAAGAGGTTAGCCAATCTTCTTTTCAAAATAATCACAAAAACCTTTCCTCAAATATGTGCTTAAAGATACTCTATAATTTCTCTTTACTATTGTAAAGATAAAGCTTTGAATTTTTTTTTCCTGAAAGATAGACAAGATGCATTCTTGCATAAGACTTGGCCTTCCATGTAACATCATCATCCTCTTCCTTTTAAAATCTTTTTTCACATTGAAGGATCTCTCTTACTTTTCAAAGTCCTTTTTCCAATGAAATACAAGATCTTTTTTCCATGATGAAGGATCTCTCTTACTTTTCAAAGTCTCGTTTCCAGTAAAAGATAGACAAAATGCATTATTGCATAAGACTTGGTCTTTCATGTAACATCATCATCCTCTTCCTTTTAAAATAGTTTTTCCACGGTGAAGGATCTCTCCTACTTTTCAAAGTCTTTTTTCCAATAAAAGATAGACAAGATGCATTCTTGCATAAGGCTTGGCCATTCATGTAACATCATCATCCTCTTCCTTTTTAAATATTTTTTCCACGGTGAAGGATAAGATAGGATGCATAACCACCTTCAATTTTCTATGGATAGTTTAGCCTTTCATGTGAGATCTTCATTCTCTTACTTTTCAAACTTTTCTTTTTTTCCTTTAATTTTTTATTTATTTTTAAATAAATTGATCAGTGTTTCTCTTTAATTGCATCAATTTAACATTAGAGAAAAAACACTGTAAAATTTTATTACAATGATATGATTTTTTAAATTTTGATATAAATTTATAAGTCCTATTAAATATGAATAGATGAATAAAACATTGACATTTATTATGATATTTTTTCCCTTTAATTTTAAAAAATAAATTGATAGGTGTTTTCTCTTTAACTACATCAATTTAACATTTTATTAAAAACATAGTAAAACCTTATTACAATGATAATATTTTTTTAAATATTGATATAAATTTATAAGTCCTATTAAATATGAATAGATGGATAAAACAATAACATTTAGCAAAGGTAGTATTTTGACTTGAGTCCACAGAGTGTGCACCAACTTGATGACGACGGTACCAATCTCGAGCCACCGGGAGTCTCCCTCACTCTGGATCATGTTTATTGAGGCAAGATAGAGGTTATAGTGGTAGCACCATGATTTGATGCTAGGATCTAAGGTAACGCGACTTGATCTTATCCTAGAAGGGATGCCACTTTCGGGTAAGACCCAAGAAGGCAGGAGTATCTATTCCACCATAATCGTCCAAGGCTCACACCTGGCCTACCACATTTGACATACTCAAGGAGCAAACAAACACACAATAAGATTAATATAAATAAATAAATAATAAAATAAAATAAAAAATATGTTCCTTGAATGTGTCGAAAAGATAAAGCACAACCAAATACACAAACAATAAGATAAAAAAACCACAATACTAACCACATAGAAAAAACACAAGAACAACATAACAAAACACAAACATGACAAAAAAACAACAAAACACTACAAAAACATTACCCACATAAACATAAAAAACAAAAACAACCAAAACCTAAAAAAATTAAAAATGAAAATAAAAAACAACTAACAAGAGACAAACAAAAACAAAAAACATAAAAAACACACACAAAAACATGAATTAACACAAACATTAATGAGTTTATTTTTAGGAGAGGTTCCCAATCACCTCATACTGAATGAGGTTTGAACCTTAGACCTCTCAAAGAGAGGTCAAAGCCTCGCACTAAGCTTTCAACTTGATATACAAATAAATTTATTAAACATAATTTAGTTTTGAACCTTATATCTTTCAAAGAAAAGTCAAAACACTTACCACTATAATAAGCTTATAACTTGATATACAAATAAATTTATTAAACATAATTTAATTATTATTTTTTTAATATTTAAAAAATAAATTATTTTTCTTTATCATATCAATTAAATTGTTTGTTCTAAATAATAAATATTTCAATTACAACATTTTAATTATATATATATATAATTTTAAAAACAAATATACATGTATATAAAAGACAATGATTCCTTTTTTAATATAATATATATATTTTGTTTAGAGAAATGAGAACATATTACATACCAGCAGTATTATGTGACAACAATACTATAAATTTAGTATGCTATTTATTTTTTAATTTAAATGTAATAAAGGAAAATCTAAAATACCCACTTCAGTCTGGTGAATATATATATATATATATATATTAATTAACATACACTCATTTTTTTACAAATTTATTTTGGACTTTGGATTTTCTGAAGAAGAGCCAAAACTCAAACAATTATACTATTCGAAAGTTATTGACATGTAAATCAAACATAGAAAGACTTACACCCTAACCTAACCTCCATAATTAAATTTCTCTTGCATGGCTCGGACATTAGCGCGACTTGTCGCACGTATACTTTTCAAAGGCATGTTGCGTGTTCTCTACTTCCCTTTATCTACATAAATTGTTAGATATTTTCCCTAAAATCAACCTAGCGTTCTCATCATAGACCTCCAAAGCTTCCAAGAATTATCATAAATCATTGACTTATGTATGTTGTCTAATTTCTTAATTTCCTACGCTTTAATTTCAAATAAATTTTTTAATATATATATTTTAAATAATTAAGTTATTTAGATAAATATAAAGTTTTGAAAAGGTTTTTTATTTTTTATAAGATGAAATGAAGTTATTTAGGAATTAAAAATAATTATAAATTATTATCCTACTTTTTACACAACTTAAAAGTTTTTAAGATAAAAAGATTATTATTATTTTTTATTTGGTTAGTGTGAGAAACCCTTACGACCAACCAACATAGGGCTAAGCAGTCTTCTCCCAACCATGATCCCTGTGATAAAAAGATTACTGCTTGTCGTTACATATTGTTGTAGATACATTACAATTAGCTACAAATCACAATTAATAATATGTCTATCATTTTTTCTAGCTGAATTAGTTAAGAATGAAAGCTATAAGAAAATATCCATCTTTCGTCCTCTTCTTTAAGCACATCTCAATTCACCAACCAAACTACCACATTGTACCAATATGCCACACTTTTACCCTTTCCATAAGTGCCTCAAAATCCAAATTTCTCTAGAGATTTGTAGCGTGTCCTCAATGATATTTGATACTTATTAGCTTACCGTAGCTTTCCCTTCCAAACAATAAATAATAATTAGAGTCTCCCTCTACCACAACTTCTTCACTCATATATTTATGTCTAGCTTTACTCCAACA
Organism: Wollemia nobilis; assembly: GCA_028583015.1. Classification (NCBI taxonomy): domain Eukaryota; kingdom Viridiplantae; phylum Streptophyta; class Pinopsida; order Araucariales; family Araucariaceae; genus Wollemia; species Wollemia nobilis. Next base: position 163,415 of record JAQPPZ010016911.1, on the reverse strand, counting down.
AGGGTTGCTCTAGCCTTAGCCTTGTGGTTGGTCATAGTGCCTAGATATTTAGTAACTACCTTGACTATAACATCACTGCTATTCCTGATAACTCCCCCTCCACTAGATTTACTTGGCTTACCTTTAGAAGCCTCATCACAAATTTAGTTTTATCCATTCCTCTTTAAGGGGATGCCAACTAACTTGGTCTCTCAAATCCATTCTCTTTTATTAAAGGTTTAATGTTCTACTTCAAGACTATACTCGTCTCCTCACCGAAATTAGGTTTCTCCTTTAGCTTTATAATCAACAAATTATCTAGAATGGATCCTTTAATGGTTTGAGTATTTTTGTTGTAGGTTTTTTCTCTTCTCTAAATAGTTTTTTATTTCTCTCTAACCAAATACCCTAAACATAATGAAATGAAATGAGATCCCAAATCATGTATAATCTGCTACTCTTGAATGACCTTTCCAATTATTGTAGCCAATTTAACATGTTATGCAATAGGACCCAACTTGTTTCCATTTCTAGAATTAGATCAATAAAAGCCTTCAATGTGTACTTACATTCTAACATAATGTGTTTCAAAAAACTTTAATTAGCCTCATATAAGTAACATCTACTAAGGAAGTAGAAACATCTTTTTTTAAGATTATCCACAATCAAAGTTTTATTTTGCAATGCTAACCAAAAGAACATAACTATCTTTGGAATAACTTTCTTACCCCATAATTTCTTCCATGGAAATCCTCGACTCAGTTTTGTTAAGAGTAAATCATAGGCTGATTTGACACTAAAGGCACCCTCATGGTAATGACCTTAGATGATAAAATATTTCTCAAAGGATGAGCACACATGAAAATTTTTCAATTTATCAGTGAGTTTATTAAGAGCCCATTCATGCTATAAATTTCCTGTTAATTTCTTCCATCCTACCCCTCCTTCCTTTCTTTCTATGTAATCACAAACCAAACTATCACTTTTATTGTATTTTAAGGCTTTAAACTTGTATCACTTGCCATTTTCATGTGTAGTTTAAGATTGTATCATGTACACTATTAATAATTGATTTGCATAATATTAATTTATTGTGATATGCATGAAAACAACCTTTTTTTCAATGAAAATTTGTATTTCTTCCTTTTTTTCCTTACTTTTTTTCAATTCTTTTTCCATGTCAGTTTCCATGTGATTCCAATTTTCTCAACTATGTCAATTACAACAAGCTATTATATGCTACACTCTTGCCTATAAGTGTAATATTGTTATATAAACTAACTGAAAATGCTTTTCAGTTCATATCAATATAATATATTTTACTAGATTATTTAATATTTAATTTAATAATCTATATATTAATTTAATAATGTTAGTTTTATTATATTTGAAAAATACATGTCTTATGTTAAAATTTTAATATATTTTTAATTAATTTTATTATATAATTAATAATAGATAATCTATCATCAAATGACATGAGCTCAAGTGACTAAAAAGTGGGCTTCCAATTGTTAACAATTGACTCAAATTTTGCTAAGATATAATTATTGGTTTTAATAGTACTATGTGATTTATGTGATTTATGAAATGACATTAGCTCAACCGGTTAGATTTCTCAACTTTCAAGGAGGATACCGAGGCTCTAGGCTCTAATCTTACCAAGTGGTTGGAAAATATCCAAGTTTTTGTAATACCACTACACGATGATGATGTAGTATAGATGAGGTCTGTATCAATCCCATATAGTCAATTGAATAATAGTATTATGTGGTTTTTTGAAATACTATGTGATTGATAGATTTTGTTTCAATATCATACAATAATTTTTTAATTTTATTTGATTAAATTTTATCTTTATTTAAACAAAATTGGTTTAGTTTTTTTTTGGATGAAAAAACCATTATATTAATAAAATAATGTTAATTATACAAAAAAATGGTGGATGGGATTAGCACACCCTGTAAACCAACACACTAACCACCATGGTTAGGAGTACACAAGAGTGTCAGAAACAATCCACAAAAAACTGGATAACAACCACCAAAATAGTGTCAAATATGCATTCAGAAAGAAAGGAGCCGAGAAATCACTACTAGGTGGAAGGCCTGAAGTTTTCCTCCATAAGGTCATAAGTCCATCCAACGGTTGAAGAAGTCAAAGCCCCCTAGCCATAAGCAATAGTACCACTAACAATACAAGTCTGTGCATTTGGTACAATTTCACCCCAACCAAGGGCATCATCTTGCTCAGGATGTTGAACATCTCAACCAATGGTCGGGCGAGAAGGACCTCCAGCTCTAGAATCTCTATATTTGTACTACGGGGGGAGCTGGGACTAGTTTCTAGTAGCAGAGGGTTGTGGCCGATGATAGGTCTTGATGAGTTGACAACTAGGACCTAGAAGGGGAGTAAGAGGCATACGACTAATAGCACAGGGTGCATTTCCCCAATGACCCATGACGGTATGTAACTGTAGCTCTACATGTACTTTTTCAACCTGTACTTGAATCTGTAAACAACAATTAAAGAATATAGCATATTTATCAGTAATAGAGAAGACACACCCGACATCTTACTAAGAAAAAATAGCTCTATTCTAAAACTTCCAAAGATAAAACAGGGTGCCAATTCTAAAAATATTCCAAACAACACCCAATTTGAAGGAAAAAACAATAGGGTCACCCAAAATAGCATGCACCTAGGTAAAATCCTCTTGCATAAAAGGTCTAAAGAAATCAAGAAGCCACTCCCAGGCCAACTAAGCCCAATCACAAAACTAAAAAATATGCAGTAAATCTTCTGCTTGTCTACAAATTCAACAAATGGAATTATGAACACCCAGATGCTAGAGCCTATTACCAACAAACAACCCCTGGTGCAAGAGGCTCCAAGTAAAAAACTTTGTTTATGTTCAATATAAGTAGCCCAAGCAATCTGAAACCTCTTATTCCATCGGAAGGTAAGAGAGACTAAGTCCCATATCATAGTGAGCTTATCAACCATTGGAACTTGTGGGGTGAGCCATTTGTAACCTAGATGAGATTTATATTGCAAAATAGGAAGCTCCCTAGGCCAACACCAATCTGACCACCAGGGTTTTTAAAAATGCTTATGTAGTTTGCACCAAATACAAAATGGAATACTATCAATAACCACCTCATAAGTATCTCTATCACCAGGATTTAAATTGTGAATTTGATGAAAATTTCCTAGGGTATCCAACTCCTGGTATGTCAGTAGAACAAATAAAAAATGGAAGCAATAGCATTCTTATAGAACCTCTATGCTCTGACCCACTACACCAGAGCTAGGGGAGAGCCCTACCAAGTGATAATAGGAGACCACCAAATATTCATGGAAGGCAAAGAGGCACCTGCTTTGCATAAACTCCCTTTCCAACTAAGCTAGGGTTTGAAGGCCTCCTAGGCTTTCCAAATACTCTAAATGACAAAAGAACCTTTAAATTTAATAGGGACAGGGGCTATAAGAATGAAGTGCAATCCCACCCCTTTCCAAAATTGTTTCCCTGAAGCAAACAAAAAGAAATGCAATGCCTGACGAACACTTTCCAATATTTAGTCCTAATTAAATATCGGGTGATACATTTTGCATAAAAGGAAAAACCTTATCGGTGACAATCAAATAAACCCATGCCTCCACATTCCTTGGGAAAACAACAAATTTCCCAAATGACTTGATGAAAACCTTATTTTATGGAGGCTTTGACCCACAAGAAATATCTCAAAAGCTTATCCAGCTTTTTATAACAAGATTTGGATGGAACACAAAAAGATGAAAAATAGACATGGGTAGTGGCAAAAACCTTAGAACAAATCTAAAATTTTCCTACCAAATAAAGTTTCTTACTAGTCTAGTAAGAAATATTCTTGTCCACTTTCTCAATAACATACTACCACAATTGAGCAGAGGAACCATGGAACGCAAAAGGAATTCCAAGAAATTTATGTTGGACATTTTGAGTCCCTAAGCTAAAATGTTGTCATTGATGTCAAAAGAGCATTTAATGTCAAAAGGATCTATGAAGGGTTTTTGTGAAAACCAAGGTAGGAAAAATAAAAGGTTTTAGTTAAAACCATGGACAATAGATTTGATCTGGGTTTTTCTTAAAACCCAAGTTGGGCTTTCGTTTCATCGAAAAAGGTGCCCCGGTGATGGAGTTATTTGAGTTTTAATATTTGGTTTAAATTATAATTATTTAAAATTTAAATTCAAATTTAAATTAAAATGCAAAGTTTCCCGTCGACGTCATCAAGCAAACATAAATTCATATTTCTGTCGACGTATTTGAAGTGTTTTAAACACTATATAAAGGGGACGTAAATAAATCAAAGTTTTTATCCTTGCTCTTGTGATAAATGTTTGGCATTCAAATAAGTCTATGAGCTCATACAAATTTTGAGAAGAGAAGCAGCAAAGAAAACGAGAGCGCTTGGAAAGTCAAAATGTGGTGGGAATCGTGGCGCATTGGCAAATAATTTTGGCTAAGGGTAAAGGCAGTGCAAACACCAGGGATTGAATCCCTTAGATGGCATTTCGGAAGGTGTGTGGAAAGCGCTTTGGCACTTTGTCTTTTGTAGAAGGTGGAGGAAGGTTTAAGGCACTTTGGGCCTTTGCCTTTCCAACGAGCGCCTAGCTCGTGTGGAATCTTAGCCGTGGCTAAGACGCTCACGGTGTGGCAAGTCGGGGGTTCGAATCCCCTTGAGGAGGTAATTATGTTTTGCATTTAAATAATTTTTATTAGCCCTAAAGTTTGGAGTTATAAGGTAGTTAATGGAAATTAAAGTTTGTTATTAGGGCTATGATTATTATTGCAAAGCATAATTGGCTTATGATTTATTTGATGGTCATGGAGAATTAGTTTTAGGAGAAATAAGGAGTTGTTTTTTAAAAGTAATTTTGAGAGGTTTATTATTTTTTATAAGGGTTTTGATAAAAGGGAATTTGATAGATGTATTTTTTAACTTGGATTAAAAAGGGTGTAATTTGAGTAATGCTTTATTTTGTGATTATTTGAAGTCCATTAACCCTTGTTTAGATTGGAAAGGAAAGTTATGTTTAAGTGTGGCAGATTCTGTGGACAACTTATTGGTATCAAAAAGGTATGGGCACATTCTCCTATTGATTGTTTATGGTGGTTGATTTCTGAGATATCATTGGAGAGAAAAGGATTTATTATGGTTTCCTTTGAGAAAATGATTGGTTAAATGCTTCAAGGTTTTCTGGTTTGTGAGTTGTATTTAAACCTTGTTTTATTAGCATTGTTGTTGAAGCCCATTGATGATGAAATGAACTTAAACTTGAGTTAGAAAAGAACATGAGTATCATTGCTATGTGAGACTTGTGCTTGAGCATTGTTTAAAACATTTTGAGTTGGTTAATACATGATTGGACTAGGGTTTGTAAAAAATGATTGTTCCTTAAGGTGATTGGTTGAGTTGAGTTGGTTAATACATGCTTGGACTAGGGTTTGTGAAAAAGGATTGTTCCTTAAGGTGATTGGTTGAGTTGAGTTGGTTAATACATGCTTAGACTAGGGTTTGTGAGAAAGGATTATTCCTTGAGGCGATTGATTGAGTTGAGTTCATTAAGCCTAGTCAATTGGATGCATGTGGTTGTTCAAGTTCCTAGAAACAAACTATTCAATATTCTAATTTGAGTTGAGATTGAGATTGATTTGAGTTGAGATTGGGATTTGAGTATAGAACATATAGAGTCTCTAACAATTCTCTTTATGATTCTATGAGATTGTTTTGAGATATTGATTGTACATTGAGCTTAGAACATATTGAGTCTCTAACAATTCTCTTTATGATTCTATGTGATTGAGACAAGTCTTTGAGAAGACTTGTGGACTATTTTTATTTAAGCTTTTGTGAAAGCTTGTTATGCAGATTTGAGCAAGTCCTATAGAGGACTTATTGAGTAGATTTGAGCAAGTCCTATAGAGGACTTATTGAGAAGATTTGAGCAAGTCCTAGAGAGGACTTATTGAGCATATTTGAGCAAGTCCTAGAGAGGATTTGTTGAGAAGATTTGGACAAGTTCTGTGTGAACTTGTTGAGCATATTTGGACAAGTTCTGTGTGAACCTATTGAGCAAATTTGGATAGGTTTTGTGTGAACCTGTTGAGTAGATTTAGACAGGTTTTGTGTGAACTTGTTGAGCAGATTTGAGTAGGTTATAAGTGAACCTATTAAGTTGAATTGTACTAGACCAACTGTACTATGTTTAGTGTAAGAGACTAAACAGAACTGTGCTAGACCAACTGAACTGTGTTTGGTACAGTATTGAGATAGAGCTTTGGAGGTGACAGAGTATAGAGGACAGAGTCTCAGTGGATAGAGATCCAGCATCCAGGACAATTGAATATAGATCTGAGTGAGGAGTCTTCAAGTGGAGAGATATCCACAATTCAATGCAGCAGAGAGACAAGTCTTCTAGAAGATCACTATCTAGAGAAAAAGGGGAAAGAGTTCTCTTGTGGATGAGAACCACGAACTTGATATTAGTGTATCAACATCTCCTTTGGGTAGAAGTCCATAAATATTGTAATTTGGGAAAGATTCCCAAGAGATTATTTGAGAAATATTTAGAAGAAATATTTTCTCTATGGAGGTAGCCCACACTAGTTGAACCACGTTAAAATATGTCTCTACTGTGTGTGATGATTGTTGCATTAATTTGGTTATTTCTATTGATATTCCCATTGATTATATTGATTAATACTGTTTGGGAAAGAAAAGTAAAAAGTGGTCTTATATTGTTCACCCCTCCCTCTCAGTATAAGCTTGTGTTCATCAATTGGTATCAGAGTTGGTTCTTTCAGAAAGGGTTGAACAACTTGAAGGAAGATCTTGCAAGAACACAAATGGAAAAGAAAGGCAAGAGTAAAAGCATAAGACATGTTGAGTGGTGTTTTAACCCGATTGTGAAAACACACTCTCCTGTAGGATCCGAGTCCTAAATCCTCTGCTTGCAAAGAAAAACGATTTCTCCAAGGTTCTTATTATGCTAATTATTGATTATCAAGGATGCTGTTTAAAATGAAATGCTAAGAACACCTTAGGGTTTGCAAGTGGATGTTAATAAGGGGCACTGTGGTTTATTTAATTTTGAACTTTCAATGGACTCAAAATGAATAAAATCTGTTTTAACCTTTAATTCTGATGGATTTTCAGTGATTTATTCAAACACGATAATTAAACTGCTGAAAATAAAATATGGGTTTGAAAAGCAAAGCAAAATAAATAAAAACGTAAAATAAATTACAGTCAGAAAGCTGTCATTAATCTGATGAAACCGAAGATATTGAGGCTTTCTACATGCAACCTAACCTAATGAACCTGCACTTTCACACAATCCAAATAGGCCAGGTGCGAGTCTCGAGGGTTTCTGTGGTAATTCCAGAAAACAGGCATTCGCATGAAGCAACCAAGAGATCTTGCATTAACTTCACCTAAAAACCTAAGAAATCTGGAAGGGAAAGATAGACATTAAATCATGCATGCAGAAGTAACTCCTTCTTTCTCATCCAAAAGATGCCAACTCTCTGTATTTTGTATTAAAGAATATTTCGATTACATTCAAAAATGTTCCAGGTGTAAAAGAAAATCCCAGAACAAAAAGAAGGAAATTGCCCAAGTACGGGCCCAGAATAGCACAAAGCTCTCGTCTCTGCAACTCCGTATTCGGCAATTTCCAACCCCTTCTTCGATTTGCAATTTCGGTTTTATAATGTTTGACGCGGCTCTTCGATTTCCTCCGTCGCTTCATTTCACCTTCCTGCACATGACCCCTCAAATTCCTGCTTTTTCCCGCTTTGATTCACGCTCAAATTTGAAAACGCTTCGAAATTCATCTCTGCATGTAACGCCTCTGCAAGTTTGACACCTGCACGCCACGTGTCACGCATTTTTTGTGCCCCCTGTAACGCTTTCCTGCGCAAAAACCTGACAAAACTGCAAGTCCGCCTGTTCACCTTCCTAGCCGCGATATGCGCGACATGTCGCGAAATCGTGACATGTCGCGATATCGCTACCTGCTTTCCTGCCGTACGCCTTCATCAGCTCCCCGTAGCGATGTCGCGACCGTTTTTCATTTGTCTACCTCCGGCAACTTCTCGTAGCGATATCGCTACCCTTTTAACATTTTGAGCCCTCCTCTTCGAATGGTAGCGATATCGCTACCACTTTCTAACTTTGAGCCCTTTTCAAAATGTGGTAGCGATATCGCTACCACCTTGGCCTTGCAGCGTCCCTTTGAAATGTGGTAGCGATTCGCTACCACTTTCGTTTCAAGCCTTCTCCTTGTGACATGGTAGCGATTCGCTACCATTTTTGTTTCAAGCCCTCTCTCACTAAACTTGTAGCGCTATCGCTACCCTCCGACTTTGAGAGTGGCCTTTATGAAATTTGTAGCGATATCGCTACCGTTTTGAACTTTGAGTCTTCTTTCCGCAAGGCGTAGCGAAATCGCTACCGTTTCTCCGTCGGGCCTCCTTGGCAATTTTACGTCGCGACATCGCGACATATCATTCTCTTGCGGGACCTCGTTCGGACTTTTTGTTTTGTTGTCGTTGACCGCGTTGACCGCGATTTTTCGACATGTCACGATTTCGCGACAATTTTTCGGCTTCGGTCGCGATGGCGCAACCAGTCGCGATTTCGCGACATGTCGCGATTTCGCGACACCTTTCTACACTTATGCATTTTTTCTTTTTCTTCAATTTTAGCATCTGGGTCATTGAGATCTTCTCTGCAAGCCTGCAAAAAGGTGGGTCCCCAATTTTGGGGTGTGTTGTGGATCAACCACAACAAATGGCGACTCTCTTGTCAAATGCTCTTGAGCATTTTAGTAAGAACCCAACCTGAAACATATCACAAACTCGCAAATACATGTTAGCACATAAGCAAAATAACAAATGCCCAAAGATCAGAAGTACATGAATCATCAGAATCATCAAGTATTAGCTCAGTGTGTGCAATGTGTTTTCATTCCCTATCGTTTGAAATTGATCAACATTCCATTATCAGTTTTGCATGAATGCATATATGGGATGGTGAATGATTTGTGTACCCTAATGAATGTGCAAGGAGATTTGCTTCCATAAAGGGCATGGTACTTCTTCTAATACTATGTACAAGCATTCAAGATTGCCAAACCCTCTTAGGATCCACTAGTTCATTATCTTATTGTATCCCAAAGTTGGTTATGAGTCCCTACTATCTAGAACCCATGTGCAAGTGAATGTGAAATCAGAACTTTGGGGAATCGAGACTCCCAACCAACCGAGATGAGAGTTTAACCTTATCCTTACTATTCTGATTTAGAGTTCATTACCTCACTTTAAGAAAAATAATTAAACCGAGTTATGGAAGAAATGGTCATGCTAGTCTAACCCTCTAGACAATCGGTGGTCTTGTTTTTTAGGCAAGACATGATGCCATGCATGGGCATATCTAACCCCACAATCCAAAACTTATCTCCATTTCTTTGGACCTTGGGGATGACTACCCATCCCTTGCAGAGGACAAGTAGTACGATCCTTACAATCCAAAATAAAGATGAGATGGGAAAAATTTATTTATTTATTTATTTCTTGGACCTTGGGGATGACTACCCATCCTGGTTAGGGACAAGTAGTACGATCCTTACAATCCAAACCTTAGATATAAATCATTAATTTTGTTACTTAGACCTTGGGGATGACTATCCATCCCTTGCAGAGGACAAATAGTACGATCCTTACAATCCAAGACTGATTATGAAATGAGACATAAGAGCTTTGGGGAATCAGATTCTCAACCAACCGAGATGAGAATTTATACCCTATCCTTACTACTCCATGTGGGTCAAATCAAAGCTTTGGGGAATTGGATCCTCAACCTAAGTTCGATGAGGATTTAACCCTATCCTTACTACTCTGATTTTAGGCTTTAGGCTTAATGGAAGTGGTTAAAACCACTGCTTTAAGGATCATGTTGCATAATAGGATAGACATGAATAACTTCTTTCGCCCAACCTTTTCCTCCAAGTTAGGTTTTGATCATTTTGCTCAAGATCCTTTTTAATGCATGAGACGTGCTTGGTTCTAGATATCTCAAGACTCAGTTTCCAACCTTAGGAGCTACTTACATTTATGTTATAACATAACCCTAAGAGAATTTGACGTACTTTCATGGCTTGTACATAAGATGCATATGTAACTAAAATGAAATGTATGTGAGGTGAGATGGAATATGAATGCCTTATCTTTGCAAATGAAATGATATGTCATGCAAAACTGATTTTTTCATGTATCACAAAATCAAACAATATAACTTAATATGCTTGTGTTACTTGGTGGAGCCTTTACAAGATAATTCCAATATTTCATATTCTCCTAACCTTAAGCATAAGTTGGCATCTCAATTTATTTATTTTATTTTATTTTTTTATCAAAATTAACAACATGTCAATTGAAATCAAATCCACAACCAAAATCCTAGCTAAGCTAACAATCCTAAATCAAACAAAATCTGAAAATCCTAAACAATGAAACAAGATCTGAAAATCCCACCAAAATCAAAGAATGATATGAAAGTCCCACAACCTAAGGGCTAAAATAATGTTTTAAAATCTGCCCATTAACCGGCAGCGTGAAATATTTCCCTTCTAAGGTTTTTAGCCTGAAGGTATTCTTCCCAAGAATCTCTGAAATCTGATATGGGCCTAACCAAAGACAATCAAACTTTTGATGGTTTCCTTTTTCCTCATGTCTTTTGTCCCATAGTAATACTAAATCTGAAATTCTGAATGATTTAACTTTGGCCCTTCTGTCAAACCATCTCTTGATTACTTCCTAGGTGTTTATTCATGTGATTCATGGCCTCTTCTCTCTTTTCATCAAGGTGCAACAACTGGCTCAACTTTGGCTTCAACTTGATCATCTGTCCCCAAGTACTCTTGTATGAAATGTAAGGTCTGCAACTTCAAATTTGTTGGAAATATCGGGTCTTGCCCATAGACCAAATGATAGGGAGTATTCCCTATGGATTCTTTCACTCTGGTCCTATCTGCCCAAAGGGCAAACTTTAGTTGACTGTGCCAGTCCCGAGGGTTCTTTTCCAGCAACTTCTTAATAGTATTCAACAAATTCTTATTTGAAGACTCGGCCAACCCATTTCCTTGAGGATAGTAATTGGATGCAAATTTCAAGCTCACTTTATTATCATATGCCCACTCTGCAAATTGTGTGGAAATGAAAGCTTTACCATTGTCATTGACAATAGAGTCGGGCATCCCAAATCTTGTTATAATTTGATCCTCAAGAAATTTAATCACAACATCTGTGGTGGCATGTTTAGTAGGAATCGCCTCTGTCCACCTTGTACAATAGTCTGTAGCTGTCAAAATGAATTTGTGAGAATCAGAAGAATTTGGGTTAATAACCCCGATAAAATCCAGTCCCCACTGTGCAAACGGTCTCGTTTCAACTACAGGTTGCAACGGCATGGCTGCATTTCTTTCTCTATTTGCAGCCACTTGACAGATGTGACAAGATCGCACATGAGCATGTGCATCTTTGAATATATGAGGCCAGTAATATCCTGCTCTCAGGATTTGGTGTGCTGTAGCATTGGCTGCACCATGACCAGTTCCATGCTTGCCATGAAATTCTTGCAACACCCTGGCGGCTTCATCTTTGCTCAAGCATCTCAGGTAGATACCTTCATGATTTTTCCTGTAAAGCACACCAGACTTTATCAGATAGTTAACAGATTTAAGCCTTAAAGCTCTCCTCTGTGTTGAATTCAAATTAGAAGGGCACTTACCAGTCAATAAAAATTGCACAATATCAACATACCGAGTCCTCCTTAGCCATGTATTATGTATTTGAGCATTGACCTGTTATTTGCGGATCATTTTCTGCGATCGCCTTTGCCAGTCCTTGTCCTCGAACTAGTTTCATTGGTTGGATTTCGAGATCAAATTCTTGGATGGTCGAAATCCATTTTCCTCTCTTCTCACCTAGTTCATACTGTAAAAACATGGTCTTGACAGCAGAATCGGGCACGATGGCGATAATTCTGTTGTGCACGATGTAGTGCCTAAATTTTTTCACAGTTTTAAAAAGTGCATACATTTGCTTATCAAGGATTGAATACTTTAATTGGGCATCTTTTAGGGGGCACTTAAAAATGCAATGGGCTTTTCGGCACTATCCTCACCTTTTTGGGTTAAGACACTCGCAAAGGAGTGTTCCGATGCAAAAGCATAAATGTAAAAAGGCTTGGAATAGTCTGGGCTTATCAAGACCGGGGCTTTGGAAATGGCGTCTTTGATATTATGGAAAGCCACTCTACTTTCCTCGTTCCACCTTACGTCCACATCTTTCTTGAGCATCTGGTTTAGAGGTTTAGCTATCTCAACAAAGCTAGAAATGAACTTCCTCACAAAATTGACTTGCCCAAAGAAAGACCTCAATTCTTTTTTATTGCTCGGGAGAGGTAGGTCTTGGATAGCTTGTATCCTTTATGGGTCGATGGATATTCCCTCCTTTGAAATAATGTGACCTAGCAGTTTCCCTTCTGTCACTCCAAAAATGCATTTCTTGGGATTTAATGAAATTCCATGTTCCCTGCATCTTTGAAGCACTTTCTTCAAATCTTTAACATGATCCTCTCTCTTCTTCGAGAAAACTGGGATATCATCCACATACACGATGATGCATTTGCCTATTAGTCCTTTGAATGCGTAATCCATGGCGCGTTGAAAAGTTGCACCAGCGTTTAACAGTCCGAACGACATTCTCTTATATGCAAATGTCCCCCACTTGGTAGTGAAGGCTGTTTTCATCCTGTCATCTGGATGTATAAGAACTTGGTTGTACCCCAAATATCCATCGAGAAAGGACATCATTTCAGATCCATTTACCATTTGCAGAATTTCATCGATTGATGGTAATGGATAATTATCTTTTTGAGAGGCTTTATTAAGATTTCGAAAATCTATGCACGACCTAATCTCTCCACTCTTTTTTCTTACTTGGAACGAGGTTGGCCACCCGGGTTGAGTGCCTAACGGGAAAAATGATTTTCGCTTCCAATAATCTTTTAACCTCCTTTTCGATCAAAGGCTCCAATAGCGGGTTAACAACTCGCTTGTCTTTGCCTAAAAGGCTTGGAGTCTGGCTTCAAAGGGATGGTATGCGTGATAATGTTCTGGTTGTAAGTCTTCAGCTCATTGTAGTTCCAAGCAATACAATCTATGTAATGCTTCAAAGCCTGTATTATATTGCTCCTTTCTTCCTCTGTACATGCCTTTGCTATGTACACCTCCTTTGGATTGTCTGCACTCCCCAGATTAATTGAATCGCATGCATCTTTGGGGAGCGGGACTCTTTTTCTTTTCTTGTTCTTGCATTCCATGTCGAACATCTTTTCTAATGAAACCACGTCTTTAGGAATTTTGTTGGATTGATACGCAGTTTCACTTTCTTCTGTTTCATCCTGCCACCTTTGTTCCTCATCGATCACCCGATTTTCAAAAATACCCGAGTTTGTGACAAACTTGAAGATGTGCCTGTCACATTCAAAAACACTGGAAATTCTTCACATTATCGGGTATTGATGGACAAGGAACCAGCTCAATGGAAAACTTTTTACATCTTTTTATATCCACCGGGTTTAACATGCCCGCGACGACTGCAAGAGAGTCCGCTATTCGATTTCCTCTCCTAGAAATAAGGGCTATGTTGAATGCATCAAACTCCTCCATGAGGTCCATAACCCTAGTCCTATAAAGGCTCGGTCTTTTGTCGCGGCATGTATACCGTCCTTTGATTTGCTTGACAACCAACTCGAGAATCTCCCAAAACCTTCAAGCATTTAACATGTTTGCTCAATGCTAGACGTAAACCGTAGATCAATGCTTCGTATTCCGCCACATTGTTTGTGCAAGGAAATTGCGATCTGTAGGCAGCCAATAATGGTTTACCTCCTGGACCCAGTGAGCTCGACTCCAGCTCCTGCTCCCTGTCTAGATTTTGATCCATCAAACTTGAGCAACCACGTGTAATCCTTCTCCTCAGAAGAACCACCATGACACACTTCTTCTTTAAGTTCATCAGTAGCTTTCTCAACATCAAGAGCATAGACCCCTAGGTCTGGCTCAGAAAACTGAACCTCATTCGGCTTGTTAAAATCCGTTATAATCTCCTTAAGCCTCGGTTCGTTTTCCACTCTGATTTGGTTAGCAATGCCCTTCCATGGCAGCCACATATGCGAGCAATCTGTTGCAAAATAGCCATTCAGCGTTTTCATCCAATCTCTCGCAAGTAACATTCCATACCTACTTGGGATGTTAACCACCAAAATGTCTACAACCTGCTGGACCCTGGGTTGAGAATTTAATTGAATCTTGACATCATATAAGGTCCCTACTACATTTACCTCCGAACGGTCCAATTGCAAGACCGTGCATTTGGATGAAACCGGTTGTAGACCCGACATTTGACATATCTCCGTAGGCATGAGGTTGCTCGTGGCTCCTGTGTCTACCAAACGAGTTATGCAAGTTCTTACCCGCAATTCTCGGAGTTAATAAGAATGGCGGGACATCCCTTCTCTCCTTTCGCAAAATCGGATGGGATTCAGCTCTTTTTTCCTTCCACATCGGATCGGGTGAGTTCAAAGCTCTTATCAACGCCTCCTTTTGACCGGGCAATTTAGGCTGCGTCCGGGAATGAAAGGCTAGATTTGGACTTCTTCATATCCTCCACTACGTCATAATTTGGTTTTTCGAATTTGACTGTCTTCCGGACGTCATTAGACATTTCTCTTCCGAGTGGAGGGGGAGGGTTGTTACTTGCCTTTGTATCCGGAGGAAGAATAGAGCTGTTTGGAGGTGTTGATGAGGTTTTAGGGGCTTTAGACTTACTCCTCAAATGGTACCCATGAGTCCCCTTTCTGAAATCTCGAAAAGCTTGCACCTCCTGTTCCAAAACTTCGTCTTCTTCCTCCTCGCTCTCACCCTCTTGGTGATATATTGTTTCCATCACCATAATATTTTCATCTTGCCGATACGATGGATCCTCATTTGATACCAGTTCCAAATCATCAACTTGTGCTCGAAGACAATGAGTGTATCTAGCGATCTCGGGACAATTCCTCTCATTGTGTTCTTTTGTGTTATGTAACTTGCACCCTCTTTCCCATGCCAAATCTGAAAGATTCAAAAGAGAATTGGATTGGCTAGGGCTTGTAGAAGCATCTAATTGATTAGCAATGGGAGCAGGAACTCCCCCATTGTTTGGCTTAGTGTTCCAGTGCCTCCCTCTATTGTTAAAATTCTGACTTGGGTGAGGGGCACGGGACTCATGCTTCTGCTGTTGAACCCTGTCATTACTTAGTTTATGCACTAGTTTCTTGAGCTCTTCGACTTCCGAAAAGACATCCTTCGGTGGAACCACATTGTTGTTAACCCCCATTGGATTTGCATAATTGATGGGGTCTTGATTCCACATTTGGGTGGGGTTCGAGGAATTGGATTCCCATATGGATTGATACCTTGAATTGGGATTGGATTCGGAAAGGGAACTATGGCTTGAGGATTGACTTGACTAGTTTCCTGCGTAGTTGATTGATTGTTCTGCAAAAATGCAGGAACAGGTGGAATGGCTGTGATTGGTTGGATTGGAATGGGTGCATATGCGGGTGCTGGTGGATACGGCTGCTGATATGGGAAGGCGTTCATACTTGGCATTTGTGGTGCCATGAGTTGATTTGCCTGGGGAACTTGACCATATGGAGCACCTTTGTCCCAACATAGGCATCTGGGTAAACCCGTAGCCTTGCGGTGTCAATTGCTGCTCAATAGTCATGGCTTCATTATAGGCCAAAGCCAGCGTGGTGACCCGAGGATTACGCCTTGCAAACATGGCTGTCATGGGGTCCAATGCCCCAAAATATATCTGCAAAGCTACTGCAGGATCGATGGCAAAATGTCTAATTGCTCTGTTATAGTTCTTTTGGAATCTCTGATTAAACATTCGGATTGGTTCCCCTTGGCCCCGTTTGCATGTAATAAACTGATTGTAAATAGTTGCGGGATCTAAGGGCGACCTAAATTGATTGACAAATGCATTTTCCATTTGTGTCCAAGAGGTGATTGAACCAGTTGGCAAGCATATATACCATTCATATGCTATTGGATCCAAGCTCATGGGGAAAAGTCTGCAGGCTACATCTTCATGCTGAACTTGCAACCTAATTAAAACATCTCTATAGGCTTGGATATGTTCTTCTGCTGTTCTTAGGCCATCCGGCTTGTATTTAGGCAGAAATATTTCAATGTTCTTGGGGATTTCATGGATATCCCCAGCAATATTCAAAGGAGTATTGTTAGCTCCATACCAAGGAGCTTCTGGAGCTTGAGCCATTTGACTCAGAATTGATGTAGACAGACCTACAATAGCAGAAGAAATATTACAAACTATAGGCACACTAGGGGCAACGGATATTACTGGCGTAGGTCCACTCGACGTTCCTGGAGAAAACAGGCCTTTTGCTACTGGAGTGCTTACGACTTGCTTGACTTTACCCTTGGGAGTACCAGTAAGGTCGTGAAAAATGGTTTCTCCGGTTGTTTGAGACCTGGTCGCAATACGGCGTGGTGGGTCCAGCCTGCCTGAGGAAACCCTCGGCTAGTTCGAAGAAAACCTGCAACAAACACAAAAATAGTGTTGCAGTTTAGCCGTAAATAATTTCAGAATTAAATCAAAAACAAAATATTCAGATATAAAAATTGAAATAGATAAACCGATTCGGCCCTCCTTCTAGCGCCAATCTGTTGAGTGGTGTTTTAACCCGATTGTGAAAACACACTCTCCTGTAGGATCCGAGTCCTAAATCCTCTGCTTGCAAAGAAAAACGATTTCTCCAAGGTTCTTATTATGCTAATTATTGATTATCAAGGATGCTGTTTAAAATGAAATGCTAAGAACACCTTAGGGTTTGCAAGTGGATGTTAATAAGGGGCACTGTGGTTTATTTAATTTTGAACTTTCAATGGACTCAAAATGAATAAAATCTGTTTTAACCTTTAATTCTGATGGATTTTCAGTGATTTATTCAAACACAGTAATTAAACTGCTGAAAATAAAATATGGGTTTGAAAAGCAAAGCAAAATAAATAAAAACGTAAAATAAATTACAGTCAGAAAGTTGTCATTAATCTGATGAAACCGAAGATACTGAGGCTTTCTACATGCAACCTAACCTAATGAACCTGCACTTTCACACAATCCAAATAGGCCAGGTGCGAGTCTCGAGGGTTTTCGTGGTAATTCCAGAAAATAGGTATTCGCATGAAGCAACCAAGAGATCTTGCATTAACTTCACCTAAAAACCTAAGAAATCTGGAAGGAAAGATAGACATTAAATCATGCATGCAAAAGTAACTCCTTCTTTCTCATCCAAAAGATGCCAACTCTCTGTATTTTGTATTAAAGAATATTTCGATTACATTCAAAAATGTTCCAGGTGTAAAAGAAAATCCCAGAACAAAAAGAAGGAAATTGCCCAAGTACGGGCCCAGAATAGCACAAAGCTCTCGTCTCTGCAACTCCGTATTCGGCAATTTCCAACCCCTTCTTCGATTTGCAATTCTGGTCTTATAATGTTTGACGCGGCTCTTCGATCTTCTCTGTCGCTTCATTTCACCTTCCTGCACATGACCCCTCAAATTCTTGCTTTTTCCTGCTTTGATTCACGCTCAAATTTGAAAACGCTTCGAAATTCATCTCTGCATGTAACGCCTCTGCAAGTTTGACACCTGCACGCCACGTGTCACGCATTTTCTGTGCCCCCTGTAACGCTTTCCTACGCAAAAACCTGACAAAACTGCAAGTCCGCCTGTTCACCTTCTTAGCCGCGATATGGCGACATGTCACGAAATCGTGACATGTCGCGATATCGCTACCTGCTTTCCTGCCGTACGCCTTCATCAGCTCCCCGTAGCGATGTCACGACCGTTTTTCATTTGTCTACCTCCGGCAACTTCTCGTAGCGATATCGCTACCCTTTTAACATTTTGAGCCCTCCTCTTCGAATGGTAGCGATATCGCTACCACTTTCTAACTTTGAGCCCTTTTCAAAATGTGGTAGCGATATCGCTACCACCTTGGCCTTGCAGCGTCCCTTTGAAATGTGGTAGCGATTCGCTACCACTTTCGTTTCAAGCCTTCTCCTTGTGACATGGTAGCGATTCGCTACCATTTTTGTTTCAAGCCCTCTCTCACTAAACTTGTAGCGCTATCGCTACCCTCTGACTTTGAGACTGGCCTTTATGAAATTTGTAGCGATATCGCTACCGTTTTGAACTTTGAGTCTTCTTTCGCAAGGCGTAGCGAAATCGCTACCGTTTCTCCGTCGGGCCTCCTTGGCAACTTTCGTCGCGACATCGCGACCTTATCATTCTCTTGCCCTCTTGACAAACTGTAACAACCATGCCAAAATGCGTCGCGAAATCGCGACACCTTTCATCATCCGTACGTCTTGGCAAAACCTGTCGCGATATCGCGACGTTTTTCCCCTCGGACCTTCATGCAGCTTTCTGTCGCGATATCGCTACCGCTTTTTCTTTCCGTACGCCTCCCCGAAACACGTCGCGAAATCGCGACCATTTTTTTGTTTTGTTGCCGTTGACCGCGTTGACCGCGATTTTCCGACATGTCGCGATTTCGCGACAATTTTTCGGCTTCGGTCGCGATGGCGCAACCAGTCGCGATTTCGCGACATGTCGCGACACTTAGGCATTTTTTTTCTTTTCTTTTCTTCAATTTTAGCATCTGGGTCACCGAGATTCTTCTCTGCAAGCTTGCAAAAAGGTGGGTCCCCAATTTTGGGGTGTGTTGTGGATCAACCACAACAAGACACAAGAAGAAAAGAACACCTATGTTCATGAAAGAAAAGGAAGATGAGTTTAATATTGTTGTTTTGGGAGGACACATGGAAATAGATTCAAGATATGAATCAAGTAATGGAGAAATATCCAGATTGATAAAGTTTTGTACCATTTGTGGAAATACAGGCATCATGCAACTTATTGTTCACAAGAAGGTGACGAATGTTTTGTCAGTGGTCAACTCGATCATGATGCAAGTTATTGCAATGGGTTTGATAGCAGTGAAGATGAAGATGATTCTCTTAGATTTGAAGTTCTAAAGAATGAGTCAGAAAAGGATAACAAGAATAGTCAAAGCAGGTATCAAGAAGAAACTCCACTTTGGACAATAGAAGAAATTGAAGAAGAGGAAGATTAAGATAAATAAAAGGAGGAAGCCACTCTTAAGGAACTTGTTGAATTGAAAAGAGAAAATTCAGAATTGAAGGCTCAAATACAAGAAGATGAGAAATGTAAGACAAAGCTTCTACAAGATATATCTAACTTGAGAGATAAGGTTGAAAAGGTAAGAAGAGTTGAAAAAGGTATGGTTGAACAGTCAAAGGTAAAAGAGATAGAATGTGAAAGGCTTATGGTTACTCTTGAAGAATTAAAAAGGGAGAACTCAGGATTAAGGGTCCAAGCTCAAGAAGATGAAAAAGCAAAAGCAAGGTTTTTACAAGAACTCACCAACTTCAAAATCAAAGTTGAAGAGACAAGGAAAATTGAAGAAGGTATGGTTGAAAAATTAAAGACAAAAGATCTAGAGTGTGAAATATTAGAGCATGAGATAGTTTCACTAAGGATGGAAGTAAAAGGCTCTAAGGATAAGCTACACAAGTCTGAGGAAAATTCAAGGACCTTGGAAAGGACTATCAATGCACAAAGATCATCAGTCACCATAACAGGACTTAGTTCTAAAGAAGAACAAGGGAGACAAGAAGCAAAAAAAGGAGAGCCAAGCTACTATGCGGATAATGCAAGTGAGTACTCAATTGATAGTGATGCTAGTTTTTAAGACAATGATAGAGATGAAGTCTTGTTTATGGTTGAAGAAAAAGATCCAGTTAAGAAAAAGACTCCAGTTATTCTCAAGTGTTTTAGATGTGGTAAATTTGGACATCTTGAAGATGATTGCACTAGGGATGGCTATAGTTTCAGTGATGATGATTTTGAAGATGCACTTGGTAAACCGGATGAGAATCTTCTAATGGCATTAGAAGAAGAAGAAGTGAGTGATCCTATAGAAGATAAGTCAAAAGAAAGGAATGATATGGACAAAGGAAAACAAATAGAGGACTATTCAATAGAGAATGGTTATGATCTCAAGGGAGAACTTATCTATGCTCTTGACACAGTAAAGAAGGTAAGAAAGCAACACTCTAAACTTGAAATTCAATTTCAAGAATGTGATGAAGAAATATTACTACTCATAGAGGACTTAGAAAAGTCAAAGGCTAAGGCAAGCAAGTTCAAAGATAAGTTAGAAGCAAATATTATGGAATGTGAAAAGTTAACACATGAAGTTGCACTACTAAAGGAAGATCTAGAGGATTCCAAGAATAAGCTATACAAGTATGTAACCAATGAAAAGAATGTGGATAAAATAGTCAGGATACAAAGAGGAGCATCAAACAAAATAGGTCTTGGTTCTAAACAGGTTCAAAAGAAATGGGTAGAAAAGTCTACTTCAGGTCTTGAAGAAGAAGGTACTTCAGAAGAAGGATTCTCAGAGGTAAGTGAAAGTGAAAATGAAACTTCTAAGGATGTGTTAGATTGTAGTGAGTCCAACAGGGACAATGGGCAAAGAAGATTCAGATGGAACAACAATCAAAACAGGAGACAAATGAGGTCTAGGCAAGGAAGCTTCAATGGGAGATGCTTCTCATGTCACAGGTTTGGGCACATGGCTTCACAATGCAGGTCACATGAAAGACAAGTATATGGAAGAGAACAACTTTTCCAAGGATATTGCTATTCGTGTAATGAGTTTGGTCACAAGGCAATGAATTGCAGGATTCATGACAGAAGAGGATATGGCTTCACTAGGAGAAATCTTAAGACAGTTGCACATCCAAGGAATAATAACATTAAGTGTTATAAGTGCAATAATGATGGTCACATAGCAAGATGGTGTAGAGCAAATATTCCAGAAACAAACATGAACAGGAATAGGAACATGAACATGAACAAGAACAGGAATATGAACAAGAACATGAACATGAACATGAACATGAACAGAAACAAGAAGATGAACAGGAATAGAGACTCAAAAAAGAAAAGAGACTCAAAGAAGAATGAGAACAAGAACAGGTACAAGAATAGGAACATGGATGAGAACAAGAACAGGAACATGAATAGGGATGATGACTTGGAAAGAAACAATGAGAGGATTCAACAAAAAGGAAGAGGAAAAGACAAAGGCAGAGAATAGTGCTTTCGGGGAGTAGAAATACTCCCACCCTAGAATTAACCACCTCATGTGGAGGTGGGGGAGGGGCTAAGCTAAGAGGCTTAATTCTTAGCCCCGAGCCCCAAAGGTGACCCTTTGCCATTGATGTCAAAGGGGGAGAGATTTGTGTATTATGGGGAGAGTTTTTGGATATGAGGAGAGATTTGATATTTGAGAGAGCATTGAGCCAGGGGGAGCAAAGTCCCAGGGGGAGCAGAAAAGAAGGTCAGAATTTAGTAAAAGGATTTGGGTTGCCATCAATGACAAAGGGGGAGATTGTTGGACATTTTGAGTCCCTAAGCTAAAATGTTGTCATTGATGTCAAAAGAGCATTTAATGTCAAAAGGATCTATGAAGGGTTTTTGTGAAAACCAAGGCAAGAAAAATAAAAGGTTTTAGTTAAAACCATGGACAACAGATTTGATCTGGGTTTTTCTTAAAACCCAAGTTGGGCTTTCGTTTCATCGAAAAAGGTGCCCCGATGATGGAGTTATTTGAGTTTTAATATTTGGTTTAAATTTTAATTATTTAAAATTTAAATTCAAATTTAAATTTAAATGCAAAGTTTCCCACCGACGTCATCAAGCAAACATAAATTCATATTTCCATCGACGTCTTCGAAGTGTTTTAAACACTATATAAAGGGGTGGTAAATAAATCAAAGTTTTTATCCTTGCTCTTGTGATAAATGTTTGGCATTCGAATAAGTCTATGAGCTCGTGCGAATTTTGAGAAGAGAAGCAGCAAAGAAAATGACAGCGCTTGGAAAGTCAAAACATGGTGGGAAGCGTGGCGCATTGGCAAATCATTTTGGCTTAAGGCACAAGGCAGCGCAAACACCAGGGATCGAATCCCTTGGACGACGTTTCGAAAGGCGTGTGGAAAGCGCTTTGGTGCTTTGTCTTTTATGAAAGGTGGAGGAAGGTTTAAGGCACTTTGGGCCTTTGCCTTTCCAATGAGCGCCTAGCTCGTGTGGAATCTTAGTCGTGGCTAAGACGCTCATGGTGTGGCAAGTCGTGGGTTCGAATCCCCTTGAGGAGGTAATTACGTTTTGCATTTAAATAATTTTTATTAGCCCTAAAGTTTGGAGTTATAAGGTAGTTAATGGAAATTAAAGTTTGTTATTAGGGCTGTGATTATTATTGCAAAGCATAATTGGTTTATGATTTATTTGATGGTTATGGAGAATTAATTTTAGGAGAAATAAGGAGTTGTTTTTTAAAAGCAATTTTGAGAGGTTTATTATTTTTTATAAGGGTTTTAATAAAAGGGACTTTGGTGGATGTGTTTATTAACTTGGAGTAAAAAGGGTGTAATTTGAGTAATGCTTTATTTTGTGATTATTTGAAGTCCATTAACCCTTGTTTAGATTGGAAAGGAAAGTTGTGTTTAAGTGTGGCAGATTTTGTGGACAACTTATTGGCATCAAAAAGGTATGGGCACATTCTCCTATTGATTGTTTATGGTGGTTGATTTCTGAAATATCATTGGAGAGAAAAGGATTGATTGTGGTTTCCTTTGAGAAAATGATTGGTTGAATGCTTCAAGGTTTTCTGGTTTGTGAGTTGTATTTAAACCTTGTTTTATTAGCATTGTTGTTGAAGCCCATTGATGATGAAATGAACTTGAACTTGAGTTAGAAAAGAACATGAGTATCATTGCTATGTGAGACTTGTGCTTGAGCATTGTTGGAAACATTTTGAGTTGGTTAATACATGCTTGGACTAGGGTTTGTGAAAAAGGATTGTTCCTTGAGGTGATTGGTTGAGTTGAGTTGGTTAATACATGCTTGGACTAGGGTTTGTGAAAAAGGATTGTTCCTTGAGGTGATTGGTTGAGTTGAGTTGGTTAATACTCTTACTAGTTTTAAAAGGATTGTTCCTTAGGTATTGATTGAGTTGAGTTGATTAAGCCTAGTCAAGTGGATGCATGTGGTTGTTCAAGTTCCTAGAAACAAACTATTCAATATTCTGATTTGAGTTGAGATTGAGGTTGATTTGAGTTGAGATTGGGATTTGAGTATAGAACATATAGAGTCTCTAAAAATTCTCTTTATGCTTCTATGAGATTGATTTGAGATATTGATTGTACATTGAGCTTAGAACATATTGAGTCTCTAACAATTCTCTTTATGATTCTATGTGATTGAGACAAGTCTTTGAGAAGACTTGTGGACTATTTTGAGTTAAGCTTTTGTGAAAGCTTGCTATGCAGATTTGAGCAAGTCCTATAGAGGACTTATTGAGCAGATTTGAGCAAGTCCTAGAGAGGACTTATTGAGCAGATTTGAGCAAGTCCTAGAGAGGACTTATTGAGCAGATTTGAGCAAGTCCTAGAGAGGACTTATTGAGCATATTTGAGCAAGTCCTAGAGAGGACTTGTTGAGCATATTTGGACAAGTTCTGTGTGAACTTGTTGAGCAGATTTGGACAAGTTCTGTGTGAACTTGTTGAGCATATTTGGACAAGTTTTGTGTGAACCTATTGAGAAGATTTGGACAGGTTTTGTGTGAACCTGTTGAGCAGATTTGGACAAGTTTTGTGTGAACCTGTTGAGCATATTTGAGCAGGTTCTAAGTGAACCTATTGAGCAAAATTGTACTAGACCGATTGTACTATGTTTAGTGTAAGATATTAAGCAGAATTGTGCTAGACCGACTGAACTATGTTTGGTATAGTATTGAGATAGAGCTTTGGAGGTGATAGAGTATAGAGGATAGAGTCTTAGTGGATAGAGATCCAACAACTAGGACAATTGAAGACAGATCTGAGTGAGGAGTCTTCAAGTGGAGAGAGATCCACAAGTCAGTGCAACAAGAGAGATAGAGTCTTCTAGAAGATCACTAGCCAGAGCAGAAGGGGAAAGAGTTCTCCTGTGGAAGAGATCCACGAACTTGAGATTAGGGGATCAACATCTCCTTTGGACAGAAGTCCATAAACATTGTAATTTGGGAAATATTCCCAAGAGATTATTTGAGAAATATTTAGAAGAAATATTTTCTCTGTGGAGGTAGCCCACACTGGGTGAACCACATTAAAATATGTGTCTCTATTGTGTGTGATGATTGGTGCATTGCTTTGGTTATTTCTATTGATATTGCCATTGATTATATTGATTAATATTATTTGGGAAAGAAAAGTAAAAAGTGGTCTTATACTGTTCACCCCTCCCTCTCAGTATAAGCTTGTGTTCTTCAATTGGTATCAGAGCTGGTTCCTTCAGAAAGGGTTTAACAACTTGAAGGAAGATCTTGCAAGAACACAAATGGCAAAGAAAGGCAAGAGTAAAAGCATGAGACACAAGAAGAAAAGAACACCTATGGTCATGAAAGAAAAGGAAGATGAGTTTAATATTGTTGTGTTGGGAGGACACATGGAAATAGATTCAAGAGATGAATCAAGTAATGGAGAAATATCCAGATTGATAAAGTTTTGTACCAGTTGTGGAAAGACAGGTCATCATGCAACTTATTGTTCACAAGAAGGTGAAGAATGTTTTGTCTGTGGTCAACTCGGTCATGATGCAAGTTATTGCAATGGGTTTGATAGCAGTGAAGATGAAGATGATTCTCTTAGATTTGAAGTTCTAAAGAATGAGTCAGAAAAGGATAACAAGAATAGTCGAAGCAGGTATCAAGAAGAAACTCCACTTTGGACAATAGAAGAAATTGAAGAAGAGGAAGATTCAGATAAAGAAAAGGAGGAAGCCACTCTTAAGGAACTTGTTGAATTGAAAAGAGAAAATTCAGAATTGAAGGCTCAAATACAAGAAGATGAGAAATGTAAGACAAAGCTTCTACAGGATATATCTGACTTGAGAGATAAGGTTGAAAAGGTAAGAAGAGTTGAAAAAGGTATGGTTGAACAGTCAAAGGTAAAAGAGATAGAATGTGAAAGGCTTATGGTTACTCTTGAAGAATTAAAAAGGGAGAACTCAGGATTAAGGGTCCAAGCTCAAGAAGATGAAAAAGCAAAAGCAAGGTTTTTACAGGAACTCACCAACTTCAAAATCAAAGTTGAAGAGACAAGGAAAATTGAAGAAGGTATGGTTGAAAAATTAAAGACAAAAGATCTAGAGTGTGAAATATTAGAGCATGAGATAGTTTCACTAAGGATGGAAGTAAAAGGCTCTAAGGATAAGCTACACAAGTCTGAGGAAAATTCAAGGACCTTGGAAAGGACTATCAATGCACAAAGATCATCAGTCACCATAACAGGACTTAGTTCTAAAGAAGAACAAGGGAGACAAGAAGCAGAAAAAGGAGAGCCAAGCTACTATGCGGATAATGCAAGTAAGTACTCAATTGATAGTGATGCTAGTTTTTCAGACAATGATAGAGATGAAGTCTTGTTTATGGTTGAAGAAAAAGATCCAGTTAAGAAAAAGACTCCAGTTATTCTCAAGTGTTTTAGATGTGGTAAATTTGGACATCTTGAAGATGATTGCACTAGGGATGGCTATAGTTTCAGTGATGATGATTTTGAAGATGCACTTGGTAAACCGGATGAGAATCTTCTAATGGCATTAGAAGAAGAAGAAGTGAGTGATCCTATAGAAGATAAGTCAAAATAAAGGAATGATATGGACAAAGGAAAACAAATAGAGGACTATTCAATAGAGAATGGTTATGATCTCAAGGGAGAACTTATCTATGCTCTTGACACAGTAAAGAAGGTAAGAAAGCAACACTCTAAACTTGAAAGTCAATTTCAAGAATGTGATGAAGAAATATTACTACTCATAGAGGACTTAGAAAAGTCAAAGGCTAAGGCAAGCAAGTTCAAAGATAAGTTAGAAGCAAAGATTTTGGAATGTGAAAAGTTAACACATGAAGTGGCACTACTAAAGGAAGATCTAGAGGATTCCAAGAATAAGCTATACAAGTATGTAACCAATGAAAAGAATGTGGATAAAATAGTTAGGATACAAAGAGGAGCATCAAATAAAATAGGTCTTGGTTCTAAACAGTTCAAAAGAAATGGGTAGAAAAGTCTACTTCAGGTCTTGAAGAAGAAGGTACTTCAAAAGAAGGATTCTCAGAGGTAAGCGAAAGTGAAAATGAAACTTCTAAGGATGAGTCAGATTGCAGTGAGTCCAACAGGGACAATGGGCAAAGAAGATACAGATGGAACAACAATCAAAATAGGAGACCAATGAGGTCTAGGCAAGGAAGCTTCAATGGGAGATGCTTCTCATGTCACAGGTTTGGGCACATGGCTTCACAGTAGGTCACATGAAAGACAAGTATATGGAAGAGAACAACTTTTCCAAGGATATTGCTATTCATGTAATGAGTTTGGTCACAAGGCAATGAATTGCAGGATTCATGACAGAAGAGGATATGGCTTCACTAGGAGAAATCTTAAGACAATTGCACATCCAAGGAATAATAACATTAAGTGTTATAAGTGCAATAATGATGGTCACATAGCAAGATGGTGTAGAGCAAATATTCCAGAAATAGGCATGAACAGGAATAGGAACATGAACATGAATAGGAACAAGAATATGAACAAGAACAAGAATAGGAACATGAACAGAAACAAGAATATGAACAGGAACAGAGACTCAGAAAAGAAAAGAGACTCAGAGAAGAATGAGAACAAGAATAGGAACATAGATGAGAACAAGAACAGGAACAGGAATAGGGATGATGACTTGGAAAGAAACAATGAGAGGATTCAACAAAAAGGAAGAGGAAAAGACAAAGGCAGAGAATAGTGCTTTCGGGGAGTAGAAATACTCCCACCCCAGAATTAACCACCTCATGTGGAGGTGGGGGAGGGGCTAAGCTAAGAGGCTTAATTCTTAGCCCCGAGCCCCAAAGGTGACCCTTTGCCATTGATGTCAAAGGGGGAGAGATTTGTGTATTATGGGGAGAGTTTTTGGATATGAGGAGAGATTTGATATCTGAGAGAGCATTGAGCCAGGGGGAGCAAAGTCCCAGGGGGAGCAGAAAAGAAGGTCAAAATTCAGTAAAAGGATTTGGGTTGCCATCAATGACAAAGGGGGAGATTGTTGGACATTTTGAGTCCCTAAGCTAAAATGTTGTCATTGATGTCAAAAGAGCATTTAATGTCAAAAGGATCTATGAAGGGTTTTTGTGAAAACCAAGGCAAGAAAAATAAAAGGTTTTAGTTAAAACCATGGACAACATATTTGATCTGGGTTTTTCTTAAAACCCAAGTTGGGCTTTCGTTTCATCGAAAAAGGTGCCCCGATGATGGAGTTATTTGAGTTTTAATATTTGGTTTAAATTTTAATTATTTAAAATTTAAATTCAAATTTAAATTTAAATGCAAAGTTTCCTGCCGACGTCATCAAGCAAACATAAATTCATATTTCCGTCGACGTCTTCGAAGTGTTTTAAACACTATATAAAGGGGTGGTAAATAAATCAAAGTTTTATCCTTGCTCTTGTGATAAATGTTTGGCATTCGAATAAGTCTATGAGCTCGTGCGAATTTTGAGAAGAGAAGCAAGAAAGAAAATGACAAGCGCTTGGAAAGTCAAAACGTGGTGGGAAGCGTGGCGCATTGGCAAATCATTTTGGTTTAAGGGACAAGGCAGCGCAAACACCAGGGATCGAATCCCTTGGACGGTATTTCAGAAGGCATGTGGAAAGCGCTTTGGCGCTTTGTCTTTTGCGGAAGGTGGAGGAAGGTTTAAGGCACTTTGGGCCTTTGCCTTTCCAACGAGCGCCTAGCTCGTGTGGAATCTTAGCCATGGCTAAGACGCTCATGGTGTGGCAAGTCGGGGGTTCGAATCCCCTTGAGGAGGTAATTACGTT
Organism: Wollemia nobilis; assembly: GCA_028583015.1. Taxonomy (NCBI): domain Eukaryota; kingdom Viridiplantae; phylum Streptophyta; class Pinopsida; order Araucariales; family Araucariaceae; genus Wollemia; species Wollemia nobilis. The sequence goes on along the minus strand of JAQPPZ010016911.1, from coordinate 135,246 downwards.
TTGCATTTAAATAATTTTTATTAGCCCTAAAGTTTGGAGTTATAAGGTAGTTAATGGAAATTAAAGTTTGTTATTAGGGTTGTGATTATTATTGCAAAGCATAATTGGTTTATGATTTATTTGATGGTTATGGAGAATTAATTTTAGGAGAAATAAGGAGTTGTTTTTTAAAAGCAATTTTGAGAGGTTTATTATTTTTTATAAGGGTTTTAATAAAAGGGACTTTGGTGGATGTGTTTATTAACTTGGAGTAAAAAGGGTGTAATTTGAGTAATGCTTTATTTTGTGATTATTTGAAGTCCATTAACCCTTGTTTAGATTGGAAAGGAAAGTTGTGTTTAAGTGTGGCAGATTTTGTGGACAACTTATTGGCATCAAAAAGGTATGGGCACATTCTCCTATTGATTGTTTATGGTGGTTGATTTCTGAAATATCATTGGAGAGAAAAGGATTGATTGTGGTTTCCTTTGAGAAAATGATTGGTTGAATGCTTCAAGGTTTTCTGGTTTGTGAGTTGTATTTAAACCTTGTTTTATTAGCATTGTTGTTGAAGCCCATTGATGATGAAATGAACTTGAACTTGAGTTAGAAAAGAACATGAGTATCATTGCTATGTGAGACTTGTGCTTGAGCATTGTTGGAAACATTTTGAGTTGGTTAATACATGCTTGGACTAGGGTTTGTGAAAAAGGATTGTTCCTTGAGGTGATTGGTTGAGTTGAGTTGGTTAATACATGCTTGGACTAGGGTTTGTGAAAAAGATTGTTCCTTGAGGTGATTGGTTGAGTTGAGTTGGTTAATACATGCTTGGACTAGGGTTTGTGAGAAAGGATTTTTCCTTGAGGTGATTGATTGAGTTGAGTTGATTAAGCCTAGTCAAGTGGATGCATGTGGTTGTTCAAGTTCCTAGAAACAAACTATTCAATATTCTGATTTGAGTTGAGATTGATTTGAGTTGAGATTGAGGTTGATTTGAGTTGAGATTGGGATTTGAGTATAGAACATATAGAGTCTCTAAAAATTCTCTTTATGCTTCTATGAGATTGATTTGAGATATTGATTGTACATTGAGCTTAGAACATATTGAGTCTCTAACAATTCTCTTTATGATTCTATGTGATTGAGACAAGTCTTTGAGAAGACTTGTGGACTATTTTGAGTTAAGCTTTTGTGAAAGCTTGCTATGCAGATTTGAGCAAGTCCTATAGAGGACTTATTGAGCAGATTTGAGCAAGTCCTATAGAGGACTTATTGAGAATATTTGAGCAAGTCCTAGAGAGGACTTATTGAGCATATTTGAGCAAGTCCTAGAGAGGATTTGTTGAGCATATTTGGACAAGTTCTATGTGAACTTGTTGAGCAGATTTGGACAAGTTTTGTGTGAACTTGTTGAGCAGATTTGGATAGGTTTTGTGTGAACCTGTTGAGCAGATTTGGACAAGTTTTGTGTGAACTTGTTGAGAATATTTGGATAGGTTTTGTGTGAACTTGTTGAGCATATTTGGACAAGGTTTTGTGTGAACCTATTGAGCATATTTGAGCAGGTTCTAAGTGAACCTATTGAGCAGAATTGTACTAGACCGATTGTACTATGTTTAGTGCAAGATATTGAGCAAAACTAGTGTTTGGTACAGTATTGAGACAGAGCTTTGGAGGTGATAGAGTATAGAGGATAGAGTCTCAGTGGATAGAGATCCAACAACCAGGACAATTGAAGACAAATCTGAGTGAGGAGTCTTCAAGTGGAGAGAGATCCACAAGTCAGTGCAACAGAGAGACAAAGTCTTCTAGAAGATCACTAGCCAGAGCAGAAGGGGAAAGAGTTCTCCTGTGGAAGAGATCCACGAACTTGAGATTAGGGGATCAACATCTCCTTTGGACAGAAGTCCATAAACATTGTAATTTGGGAAATATTCCCAAGAGATTATTTGAGAAATATTTAGAAGAAATATTTTCTCTGTGGAGGTAGCCCACACTGGGTGAACCACGTTAAAATCTGTGTCTCTATTGTGTGTGATGATTGGTGCATTGCTTTGGTTATTGCTATTGATATTGCCATTGATTATATTGATTAATACTGTTTGGGAAAGAAAAGTAAAAAGTGGTCTTATACTGTTCACCCCCTCTCAGTATAAGCTTGTGTTCTTCAATTTAAACACCTCACCTGGTTGAATCCAAATCCATTGGAAATGATGCAGCTAGTATGGCAGTTGGTATTGAGATTTTCAAAAATAGAAGGTTTTTTCCATTGAATAGAAGAACCAGAGTCTAAATAGAACACCTCTAAGAAACTAACAACTGAAGAAAGGGATTGCTCATATTCTCAAAGCATTAAAAATAATCATTAGCAAAATGACCATTGACCAACTAGCGATCAAAATTGGGGAGAGCAATACCCCTGGTTAATCCTTGATCCACCTTATGGGCCAACAAATAGCCAAAAGCCTCTGCAGTAAGAATGAAAAGTTATGGAGCAAGAGGGCACCCCTGTATTACAGAATGACCAAAAAAAAATGACTGATATTGATTATTATTCAAAGTAAGAACAACTGAAGCATCTTGAAATAAAATAATAATGGTGCTCACAAACACTGGTCCAAAGCCCAAAGCCTAAAGCATGGTAGTGATGAAGTACCACTCCATATTATCATAGGATTTCTCAAAGTTAATATTAATGAATAAATCATCTTGTTCAAAATTTCTTACCCACTCCATAACTTTCAAACAATAAGAACATTATCAAGAATGTATCTTCCCTGAACAAAGACAGTTTGTTCAAGTCTGACAATCAAAGGCAGGAGAGATTTAAGCTTAAGTGAAAGGCCTTTGGCAATAATATTATAGCTCGCATTAAGCAGGGTGATTGGCCTCCAATTAGTGATGAGCTCAGGGTCTCCAGACTTGGGAATAAATTTAACATTGCCTTTGTTAATAATGGAACCTAGTGAACCACATTGCAGGGCTTCAAGATACACTTTGTGGAGATTAGAACCAAGCATATCGCATAATTCTTTGTAAAATTAACATGGGAAGCCATCAAGACCAGGTGCCTTATCATTAGCTATGAGTGACAAGGCATTTTTCAGATCTTCCAGAGAAAGAGGAGTGTCACAAAATATCATTTGCTTAGGATAAAGCTTATTGGGAATAACAACGATACAATCAACAAGATCTTGCCTTCTAGCATAATCAAGGGGTTGAGAAACAAAATCATCTTGATAATATGAAATAAAGGCTTTGAAAATGTCTGGAAGGTCTGTGAATCTTTTTCCATCAACTTGAATGGCTTAAAACTAGGAAAACTAGGCATATGGTTTTAGGTGTTGAAAAACATCTTTGGTCACTTTGTCCCCCACTTTGAGCCAATGCATTAGAGCACGTAATTGAGAACCCTCAACTTTTTTTAGCTCATGTCGAATGGAAGAAACTTGGGACTAACCAAGAGAGCTGAAAGGAGAGGCTTCAAGCTTGATACATGCTTTGGATAACTCACTCTACAATGCAAACTTAGCCTATTTTCATCGCTTTGCAACTTCAACACCCAAAGTTCATAGCACCTTAGTGGTTCATTGAATGACAACATTCCACCACTCAATCCTTCAAGAACTAGGAATCAAATTCCAAATGTGACATATATGATCTTTCATGCTAAATTTATAAAAAAATAAACATTCAGGTAATGCACTCTAGGTTGAAAGTTTAGCTTTACCACCAAGAATAAAATAGGTGAATGATTAGATAGTGTAGTACCAAGGAAAGTCATCACATATGATGAAGAAGGCAAAATACGTGAGAACTAAAAGTTGTCACACTCAAAAATCATGGCTTTGTCCAATATTTCTAAAACCCTAGTAGAAGCAACCTAGAAATTGGACCAGGTGTACCAAAGATCCCGAGGGAAGTCAGAAGGCAAGAAGCGAGAATTAGGGTCATAAAGGTGAAGGTTGTTTTTCGTAAAAATCAAGCTTCCATTTCACCTAAGCACCATGGCATTATGGTATGACTGATCTTGTCAGAATCTTTCTCCACCATATTAAAATTGTCACAGAGCATCCAAGTGGTAAATGGTAGATTCATGGCAAGCCATCTCCACAACTCACATCGATCAAAAGTGATTGTCAAGACATACACATTAACCACTCCAAATGGTTTTTTGTAGATTTCAAGCAAAATCTAGATAGCTTGATTGGATAGGTCAACACCCCAAGTCACAAAATTATTCTATAATCGAGACGTAAGGATAGTTATGACTCCCCCTTTTCTTGGGGAATGCTTCATGGCAAAAGAGGCACTTTGTGGCCATAAAAAATCACATGCACATCTCAAATTGAAATAAAAAACCTTAAATTATTGTAGACATAAAAAATTAAGGCTTCCATGCACTCGAGAAACATTTGACATCTCATTTTGAACCAAATATTTTTTGATCGGGTCCTTCAGTCCTCAGATATTCCATGAAAAGAAAATCATTGGATTTGTTAGGATGCATGATCTTGATGACGTCCTCTACATCACCTAAACCTTCAAGCGAGCCATAAGAGTTTGAGACCGCATGGAAAGCATCACTGTTTAGCTATTGACATTTATCATTTTGAACAGGGCTGCAAGAGCAACAGAGCTTAAAGGCCCAACCCTCTTCCACCAAAGAATTATTTGGAGCCACCGCCACTCAAGCAAAAGAAAGACCCAACCAAAGAGATTGAGACACCGACAAAACTGGGGGTTGCATGCCAACAATTAGAGGAGTCATATCAACATGAGTTTAAACATTTTCAATAGAAGCTTGCATGTCCCAAGAAGGAGTAGGGGTAGGTTGCATAGCAAAAATTGAAGCTTCTTGATACTTAGCTCCACAGGTTTTCGTACTAGAAATGGTAGTCCATTCTTTAGTGTTTCCCCGCAAGCCATTAGCGAGAGTTATGAGAGTGGGCGAGGGATTTGCTTTATATTTCCACTCCATCAAAGGGCACTCCTAAATTTTGTGAGCTATAGATTGATACCGGTAACAGGTATTGGGTAAATTGATATAGGTAACTCTTTGCCTAAATGATTGGTCCCCAATCTTAATATCAATAAACTCCTATAAATCCTTGGTAAGGTCAACTTTGATACATATCCTTCTAGTGGGTCGAGCAGAGAAGAAATTTTTTGGCTCAAGACAAACAAAATTACCTAAGGGGGCAGCTAAAGTCTACAAAAAACCCCAAAAGGGAATAATAAGACCAGTGAATTCAACCCACACCAAGACTTCTAGTGCAGATTGGTCATTGACTTGGAAATCCCTAGAGTAGGGTTGTAGAATCAACAGATAATTACGAACAATCCATGGTCCCCTAGACATAACCTTCTATGCTTGAGCTGGGTTTGGAAAGCAAAAAATGAAATACCCTTTGGTAAGGTTTTGTACATTCTCCACTTTGACTCCATATGGGCCCCAGACTTGCTGGATCTAGGAATGAATAAGGGTATCATATGGGATACAACCCATAAAATAACCCACCAAGGTATGACTTTCAAACCATTCACAAGCCGTATGATATTCATGCAAAGGAATAACAACTTCAAGGATATGACCTTTACCTCATGATACACTTTTGAAATGAACTTGTGCAGACACTTCCTCGGTGCCATTGAGCTCTCTAGCAAATTCAGAATAAACTAATCCGACTATATGAGTGGAAACCAGTAAAAAAGGTGAACTAACACTACCTCAGGGTGGCGTTAATTCAATAGACATGATTTTGCCACCCCTAAACCTACCAAGCTAGCAACTATTTTTTGCTCTTCTGTTGCCAAATATTCTTTGCTCCCAAACTTGGTTTAGTTTTTAATAACATATACAAATCATTTAAAATTTTAAGACTTATTATTTTTTTTCTTTTAAAACAATAAAAATATTTAAAAACCTAAAATTATAATTTATTATATTAAATATTGATTGTAATGGGTAATAGTGCTTTTAGATAAATTTTGTAATATTAAAATAAATTTTAAATGAAATATTTAAATTTGAAAAATGTTTAGTATGAAATTTTAATTTGATAAAGCATAGGTAAAGCATAATTTCTATTCTTTGATATATATATATATATATATATATATATATATATATATATATATATATATTATATTACAACCACACTATTTTTAGTAATTGTCAAGTGTAGGGTTCAAACCACAAGGGTTGTTCTCACCAAATCTATTTCACCTCGTTGTTGATCCGACCTTAGGGAGACCACTGGTTGCTCAAAATGCATATCATCATCGATTTGACGCGCATTTAGAGGATTCATATTAGACTACTACCTTTGCAAACAAGCTGCCCCCAAGGTTTGAGCTTGGGTGTTTTCTTGGTAAGTACCTGGTCCACCTAATCCTTGGGGGCAAAAGTATAAAAATAATTTTAACACACTACGTAATATTTTGTTTTATTTAAGAAACTCATAATTTACTATATATTTCTTAATATAAATTTAAGATATTTTAAAATAAATTTCAAATCTTAAGCAATATAGAAAATATATTAATTTGTATTTTTTAATTTAATTTATAAATTGATGAAAATAGTAATCTATTTAATAATATTTTTAATTATATCTTCTTTTTCATTGAGCATGGTGTGAAAAATCTCCCTTATCGACGCTCGGGGCTAAGGGCTAGGCATCCCCATCCTAACCATCATGACCTCTCATAAGAGTGAGAGTTGATCTTATCAATAGGGTCCAAACACACAACCATACACACCCACCCGCTCACACACTTGTCCATGTCGTGGTTTGAACCTTGGACCTTATGAAGAAGAGCCAAAGATTGAACCATTACAATGACCCCCCAAGACTTATGATTGAGGTTAGTGTGAGAAGCCTCAATGACTGACATTGAGGGCTAAGCATTCCCATCCCAACCATGATCTTTGATAAGGTGAGAGTTGAGATTATTAATGTAGGGACTTAAACTGATGGGGATATATTATTGATACAAATGGGTTATAATATATAGGCATAAGCCTATATGAAATGCATGACACTTGTCAAGTGAAACTGACAAGTGTCAAAGAAGGCATAGTGCACATTACATTAAATCTAACATTCCCCCTTAATGTGCACTATCCTAACTAAAGAAGAAAAAACAAGTCAACATTAGGTAACATTCCCCCTTAATGTTGACTTCTCTAAAAGCAACCTATCATCCTTCTTTATTGTTGATTTGGTCTAGGCTCGTGCTCCTTGCGCTTGGCTCTCCAAACACACCCGAGTTGTTACACTTGACAAAACATCGTCGTTCTCTAGTACACAGTCGCATCAGAAGGTGTGAAGTAATGCAAGTTTTGATTGTAGGTGCCCTTTCTGCGTCATAAAAAACTGTTGACACCGATTAACTGTATCTCACCGGTAAACATTTGGGTCACATAAAGTCTCCTTCTTCGACGAGCCTCCCGCATCGTCAAAAAGCTCCTTCAACATCATCTTTGCTAACAGCCATCTGCAGGGAGGCTTGGCAGCGTCAACAGTCCGAAATGGTGCAGCTCATCTGTCGCCTGGAAAACTCTCAACACGCAGAACTTATTCCACGAACTGCTTCGTTAAAAAACTATCCATAATACATGCAATCTCTGCGGATCCAAGCATCAAACTGCCATGTGCTTCACACAACTATTGTAGGAGTAATGTTCGACTTTTTTTTTTTGGATCAACAACGACGCCAAATCTTGTAACTTTCAACACAATGTTTTAACGACACAATCTTGTTGCCTTATGCCTTTTTTTCCCCACTGACCATTATTCTCGACGGCCACATCAACACAAGCATGGCGCACAACAATACATATTGGAAATGTGATCTCGTGGATAGCTTACAAGCAGCGGATATGTAGGAAATGAAAAAACTGATATTACCCCACAAAACATATTCAGCTTCCAAACTCCAGATTCGAGCAGTGGTGCACCGCACAATTTTAATTTCATTTCAAACTTGGAACCTCATAAGCTTGGCCTATCCTCAACTGTACATAGCCTGCAATCACTGCACTAGGGACCTACGAAAAAAAAATATAACAACAAACCAATCTATTCCATTTTTCGTTCCTCTATGGCAGCCATGAATTTTCCTTCAACTTCTGGTTTCTGATCCATCCAGCAAGGGATGGAGAGCATACTCCCTCAATATCCAAAAAATGGGGGAAAATTTGAGGGGGGGTTAAAAAAAATTGAAGAGAAAATGAGGGGAGGAGGGAGGATTTCCATGAGGGAAATCCCCTCTCAAGGGTTTCACAGGCAGGAGAAGGAACCTGCTCTGATACCAAATGTAGGGACTTAAACTGATGAGGATATATTATTGATACAAATGGGTTACAATATATAGACATAAGCCTATATGAAATGCATGACACTTGTCAAGTGAAACTGACAAGTGTCAAGGAAGGCATAGTGCACATTACATTAAATCTAACAATTAATAGGGGCCAAACACATTTTGCGTTGTCTCCCTCGGACTTAAGTATATCTTCTTAATAGTTTATATTATTATTTTTATTGATAGAAGGAAGGGGTTTTGAAAGGGTTCCAAACCTTTTACAACTAGAGATGGCCCTTGGAGGAACCCAATGAGCAATCTCCCAAAAACAAAATGGAGGAAAGCTTGGAACTTAACCAAAGCATGAGAAGACCCTAGAACTACCAAAACTTGGAATCAAAAACCAAAATGACAAGGGCAAGGGAAAGATCAAGAGACAAGGGAACCTCTCGAAATATTCCCCCTCAATATTTGTCATGTCTTAAGTTTTTCTTCATGGTAGCTAGCAACTCACATTCTTAGAAAGGATCTTCAAATGCTAGGATTTGAGAATCTATTTTTCCAAAGACTTGATTTGAGGCCTTGCCCCATTTTCTATACTACCGGTTGCATTCCTATTTCAATTATGGAAGTATGGTGAGGAGTGCAGTGCTTGTTGCCAGCTTTATGTTTCGTTTATGTTCCGAGACATTGACATTTGGAATTGGATCTTACAAGCACAAAGACTCTCAAACATTTGGGGTTGGGGAATCCCAAATGCATGAGACAAACAAAAACTGTTGGAAAACAAGGTCTTCTAATTGAGACTCCATGAAATTTGTCAGAGGTTTAGAAAGACTCTCCCACCACACAAGCAAAGGGATTTTCCTACGGGAGAAAGTTAGGAGGCTTACCAGGGAAGGGTGATGATGGCAAAAAACTGAAGCATGTTGGAAGTAGGAACAAATTCTTGACGAATCTTGGCGGTTCTAGTAGGTGACTTCTTGAAAGCAGGAACATGTTCATGAGAAGCGACTCCAAATGGCGGCTTCAAGGAAACAAGAACAAGTTCTTGAATAGCGGCTCCAGATGGCAGCTTGAAGCAAGTTCCTCAGGAGCAGCTCCACTAGATAGAAGCTTGGAACAAGTTCGTGAGGAACGACTCCCAAAGCAGGAGCAAGTTCCTGAGGAGCAACTCTAGAAATTAATTTTTTATATAAAAATACACATTTTTGAACACTTATGATCAACCTATTTAATACAAATAATTTAAATTATATATTTTTAAAAAAACTTAATCTTTTATAATTGTATGTGATCATAATTTTATATTTTAATTGGTTTGGTTTTATGGAATTGAAACATCCCCACCCCACAAATAATTTAAAATATATAAAAAAAAAATTGTATATGTAACTCAACAAAGCTTAAAATCTAAACAGTTAAACTAATAACACTTAATTAACCATAATTTTATATTAAATACATTTAAAAATATAATATAAAAAATATAATAATAACTAGTTTTTAACGGCTAAAATAGTATATATAAAATAAATTATTATAACGCGTAGTGCCCTCTTTTCCTCCTGCTTTGCTAGTGTTTTCCTATTTGAGTATTTGAAAAATAAAAATAAAACCTTGAAAAACCAAGGTGGGGGAAGCAATGCCTATTACAATTTCTTTTCCTCACATAACTTGGGTATATGGTTTTAACTATAAATTCTTTTAAAGGAAAACTAAAGCATTTAATCTTACACTTTTTCTTCATCAAAATAAATATTAAATACTAGATGCACTCGAGCTTTGAGTCTCGACCCATACATCCACATCAGCATTCAGTTTGTCTTTAATTTAAAGATGGTAATAGGTCATCACTTTTATTTTGCGCGTCCTTCACTTCAAACGATAGAATAGGATGTATAACAGTTTCTAATTTTTCATGTACGGCTTGACCTTTTATGTGGTCTTGCGTTTTTAACTTTTAAAAATAAAATAAAAATACGATAAATAATTATATTTAATTTTTCGGGCACGGCTTAATTTTTAAGTGATATTGTTAGTTTCTTATTTAATTTTTTATTTTTTTATATAGTTTGATCTTTTATGTGATATTGGTATTGTTTTATTTTTTAAAGTGGATAATATTTTTACATAAAGTTTGATTTTTTAAGTGATATTGTTACTTTTTTACTTTTTAAAGTTTTTTTTAGAGAAGGATAAAATAAAATGCATTTTTGTATATAGCTTGATCTTTTATGTGACGTCGTTACTCTTTTATTTTTCAAAGTTGTTTTTCGACAGTAAAGGATAAGATAAGATGCATTCTTGCACACAACTTTTTTTGCACACAACTTGACCTTTCATGTGACATTATCACTCTCTTACTTTTCTAAGTCTTTTTGTTGCCAATGACTATAGAATAAGATGCATTCTTGACCTTTCATGTGATATCATTATCTTTCTATTTTTCAAAAAAAAAATTCTATTGTGAAAAATAACATAAGATGCATTCTTGCACACAACTTGACCTTTCATGTGATATTGTCACTCTCTTACTTTTCAAAGTCTATTTTCCAGTGAAATATAGACAAAATGCATTCTTGCATAAGGCTTGGCCTTTCATTTATCATCATCATCCTCTTCTTTCCAACATTTTTTTTCCACCATGAAGGATCTCTCTTACTTTTCAAAGTCTTTTTTCCAATGAAAAATAGACAAGATCTTTTTTCCACGGTGAAAGATCTCTCTTACTTTTCAAAGTCTTTTTTTCCATTGAAAGATAGACAAAATACATTATTGTGTAAGGCTTGGCCTTTCATGTAACATCATCATCTTCTTTCTTTTAAAATATTTTTGCCACGGTGAAGGATCTCTCTTACTTTTCAATTTTTTTTTTTTCTTGAAAGATAAACAAGATGCATTCTTGCATAAGACTTGGCCTTCCATGTAACATCATCATCCTCTTCCTTTCAAAATCTTTTTTTCATCGTGAAGGATCTCTCTTACTTTTCAAAGTCCTTTTTCCAATGAAAGACAAGATCTTTTTTCCATGATGAAGGATCTCTCTTACTTTTCAAAGTCTTGTTTCCAGTAAAAGATAGACAAAATGCATTATTGCATAAGACTTGGTCTTTCATTTAACATCATCATCCTCTTCCTTTTAAAATAGTTTTTCCACGATGAAGGATCTCTCCTACTTTTCAAAGTCTTTTTTCCAATAAAAGATAAACAAGATGCATTCTTGCATAAGGCTTGGCCATTCATGTAACATCATCATCCTCTTCCTTTTTAAATATTTTTTCCACGATGAAGGATAAGATAGGATGCATAACCACCTTCAATTTTCTATGGATAGTTTAGCCTTTCATGTGAGATCTTCATTCTCTTACTTTTCAAACTTTTCTTTTTTTCTAATAATTTTTTATTTATTTTTAAATAAATTGATTGGTGTTTCTCTTTAATTGCAACAATTTAACATTCTATTAAAAACACTGTAAAACTTTATTACAATGATATGATTTTTTAAATTTTGATATAAATTTATAAGTCCTATTAAATATGAATAGATGAATAGAACATTGACATTTATTATGATATTTTTTCTCTTTAATTTTAAAAAATAAATTGATAGATGTTTTCTCTTTAACTACATCAATTTAACATTTTATTAAAAACATAGTAAAACCTTATTACATTGATAATATTTTTTAAAATATTGATATAAATTTATAAGTCCTATTAAATATGAATAGATGGATAAAACAATAACATTTAGCAAAGGGAGTATTTTGAGTTGAGTCCACGGAGTGTGCACCAACTTGATGACGATGGTACCAATCCCGAGCCACCGGGAGTCTCCCTCACTCTGGATCATGTTTATTGAGGCAAGATAGAGGTTATAGTGGTAGCACCATGATTTGATGCTAGGATCGAAGGTAACATGACCTGATCCTATCCTAGAAGGGATGCCACTTTCGGGTAAGACCCAAGAAGGCAGGAGTATCTATTCCACCAAAATCGTCCAAGGCTCGCACTTGGCCTACCACCTTTGACATACTCATGGAGCAAACAAACACATAATAAGATTAAAATAAATAAATAATAAAAAATAAAATAAAAAATATGTTCCTTGAATGTGTCGAAAAAATAAAGCACAACCAAACACACAAACAATAAGATAAAAAAATCACAATACTAACCACATAGAAAAAACACAAGAACAACATAACAAAACACAAGCATGACAAAAAACAACAAAACACTACAAAAATATAACACACATAAACATGAAAAACAAAAACAACAACCTAAAAAATTTAAAAATAAATATAAAAATAAAAAACAACTAACAAGAGACAATAAACAAAAACAAAAAACATAAAAAACACAGACAAAAACACGAATTAACACAAACATTAATGAGTTTATTTTTAGGAGAGGTTCCCAATCCCCTCATACTGAATGAGGTTTGAACCTTAAACCTCTCAAAAAGAGGTCAAAGCCCTGCACTAAACTTTCAACTTGATATACAAATAAATTTATTAAACATAATTTAGTTTTGAACCTTAGATCTCTCAAAGAAAAGTCAAAACACTTACCACTATAGTAAGCTTATAACTTGATATACAAATAAATTTATTAAACATAATTTAATTATTATTTTTTTAATATTTTAAAAAATTAATTATTTTTCTTTATCATATCAATTAAATTATTTGTTCTAAATAATAAATATTTCAATTACAACATTTTAATTATATATATAATTTTAAAAACAAATATACATGTATATAGAAGACAATGATTCTTTTTTAATACAATATATATATTTTTAGAGAGGTTGAAAAATGAGAACATATCACATACCACCTTTCCTATAAATTGAACTTTGTTAAAAAAATCCAATAACTCATATCATTGCAGTATTCTGTAACAACAATACTATAAATTTAGTATGCTATTTATTTTTTAATTTAAATGTAATAAAGGACAATCTAAAATACCCTTGTCATTTTCAATGGCCTTTACTTTGGCCTGAGTATATATATATATATATATATATATATATATATATATATATATATATATATATATTTAATTAATTAATTAATTAATTAATTAATTAATTAATTAATGAACATACACCCATCCTTTTACACATTCATTCATGTTACGGTTTGGACCGTAACTTTTCCGAAGAAAAAATCAAAATTCAAACAATTGTACTTGAAATGTAAATCAAACATAATCAAACATAGAAAGACTTACACCCTACCCTAACCTAACCTCCTTAATTAAATTTTTCTTGCATGGCTTGGACATTAGCGCGACTTGTCGCACGTATACTTTTCAAAGGCATGTTGGGTGTTCTCTACTTCCCTTATGTAGATATTTATCCTAAAATCAACCTAGCGTTCTCCTCATAGACCTCCAAAGCTTCCAAGAATTATCATAAATCATTGACTTATGTATGTTGTCTAATTTTTTAATTTCCTGCGCTTTAATTTCAAATAATTTTTTTAATATATATATATATATATAAAAATGAAGTTATTTGGATAAATATAAAGTTTTGAAAGGGTTTTTTATATTTTTATAAGATGAAATGAAGTTATTTAGGAATTAAAAATAATTATAAGTTATTATCCTACTTTTTACACATTATTTTTTATTTGGTTAGTGTAAGAAACCTTTACGACCAACCAACACAGGCTAAGCAGTCTTCTCCCAACCATGATCCCTGTAACAAAAAGATTACTACTTGTCGCTATATATTGTTGTAGATACATTACAATCAGCTACAAATCACAATTAATAATATGTTTATCATTATTTCTAGTTGAATTAGGTTAGGATGAAAGCTATAAGAAAGGATCCATCTTTCGTCCTCTTCTCTAAGCACATCTCAATTCACCAACCAAACTACCACACTGTACCAATATGCCACATTTTTACCCTTTCTATAAGTGCCTCAAAATCCAAATTTCTCTAGAGATTTGTAGTGTGTCCTCAATGATATTTGATACTTATCAGCTTACCGTAGCTTTCCCTTCCAAACAATTAATAATAATTAGAGTCTCCCTCTACCACAACTTCTTCACTCATATATTTATGTCTAGCTTTACTCCAACAAGGGTTGCTCTAGCCTTAGCCTTGTGGTTGGTCATAGTGTCTAGATATTTAGTAACTACCTTCACTATAACATCACAGCTATTCTTGATAACTCCCCCTCCACTAGATTTACTTGGCTTACCTTTAGAAGCCTCATCACAAATTTAGTTTTATCCATTCCTCTTTAAGGGGATGCCAACTAACTTGGTCTCTCAAATCCATCCTCTTTTATTAAAGGTTTAATGTTCTACTTCAAGACTATACTCGCCTCCTCACCGAAATTAGGTTTCTCCTTTAGCTTTATAATCAACAAATTATCTAGAATGGATCCCTTAATGGTTTGAGTATTTTTTTTGTAGGTTTTTTCTCTTCTTTAAATAGTCTTTTATTTCTCTCTAACCAAATACCCTAAACATAATGAAATGAAATGAGATCCCAAATCATGTATAATCTGCTACTCTTGAATGACCTTTCCAATTATTGTAGTCAATTTAACATGTTATGCAATAGGACCCAACTTGTTTCCATTTCTAGAATTAGATCAATAAAAACCTTCAATGTGTACTTACATTCTAACATAATGTGTTTCACAAAACTTTAATTAGCCTCATATAAGTAACATCTACTAAGGAAGTAGAAACATCTTTTTTTAAGATTATCCAAAATCAAAGTTTTATTTTGCAATGCTAACCAAAAGAACATAACTATCTTTGGAATAACTTTCTTACCCCATAATTTCTTCCATGGAAATCCTCGACTCAGTTTTGCTAAGAGTAAATCATAGGCTGATTTGACACTCAAGACACCCTCATGGTAATGATCTTAGATGATGAAATATTTCTCAAAGGATGAGCACACATGAAAAGTTTTCAATTTATCAGTGAGTTTATTAAGAGCCCATTCATGCTATAAATTTCCTGTTAATTTCTTCGATCCTACCCCTCCTTCCTTTCTTTCAATGTAATCACAAACCAAACTATCACTTTTATTGTAGTTTAAGGCTTTAAGCTTGTATCACTTGCCATTTTCATGTGTAGTTTAAGATTGTATCATGTACACTATTAACAATTGATTTGCATAATATTAATTCATTGTGATATGCATGAAAACAACCTTTTTTCAATGAAAATTTGCATTTCTTCCTTTTTTTTCCTTACTTTTTGTGGATTCCTTTTTTTCAATTCTTTTTCCATGTCAGTTTCCATGTGATTCCAAATTTCTCAACTATGTCAATTACAACAAGCTATTATATGCTACACTCTTGCCTATAAGTGTAATATTGTTATATGAACTAACTGAAAATGCTTTTCAGTTCATATCAATATAATATATTTTACTAGATTATTTAATATTTAATTTAATAATCTATATATTAGTTTAATAATGTTAGTTTTATTATATTTGAAAAATACATGTCTTATGTTAAAATTTTAATATATTTTTTAATTAATTTTATTATATAATTAATAATAGATAATCCATCATCAAATGACATGAGCTCAAGTGACTAAAAAATGGGCTTCCAATTCTTAACAATTGACTTAAATTTTGCTAAGATATAATTATTGGTTTTAATAGTACTATGTGATTTATGTGATTTATGAAATGACATTAGCTCAACCGGTTAGATTTCTCAACTTTTAAGGAGGAGACCGAGGCTCTAGGTTCTAATCTTACCAAGTGGTAGGAAAATATCCAAGTTTTTGTAATACCACTACACGATGATGATGTAGTATGGATGAGGTCTGTTTCAATCCCATATAGTCAATTGAATAATAGTATTATGTGGTTTGTTGAAATACCATGTGATTGATAGATTTTGTTTCAATATCATACAATAATTTTTTTAATTTTATTTGATTAAATTTTGTCTTTATTTAAACAAAATTGGTTTAGTTTTTTTTTGATGAAAAAACCATTATATTAATAAAATAATGTCTAATTATACAAAAAAAATGTGGATGGGATTAGCACACCCCGTAAACCAACACACTAACCACCGTGGTTAGGAGTACACAAGAGTGTCAGAAACAGTCCACAAAAAACTAGATAACAACCACCAAAATAGTGTCAAATATGCATTCAGAAATCACTACTAGGTGGAAGGCTTGAAGTTTTCCTCCATAAGGTCATAAGTCCATACAATAGTTGAAGAAGCCGAAGCCCCCTAGCCATAAGCAATAGTACTACTAATAGTACAAGTCTGTGCATTTGGTACAATTTCACCTCAACCAAGGACATCATCTTACTCAGGATGTCGAACATCCCAACAAAAGGTCGGGTGAGAAGGACCTCCAGCTCTAGAATATCTATATTTGTACTACAGGGAAAGTTGGGACTAGTTTTTGGTAGTAGAGGGTTGTGGCCGATGATAGGTCCTGATGAGTCGACAACTACGACCTAGAAGGGGGAGTAAGAGGCATACGATTCATAGCACAGGGTGCATTTTCCCAATGACCCATGACGGTATGTAAGTACTGTAGCTCCACGTGTACTTTTTCAACCTATACTTGAATCTATAAACAACAATTAAAGAATATAGCATATTTATTAGTAATAGAGAAGACACACCCGACATCTTACTGAGAAAAAATAGCTCTATTCCAAGACTTCCAAAGATAAAACAGAGTGCCAATTCTAAAAATATTCCAAACAACACTCAATTTGAAGGAAAAAGCAATAGGGTCACCCAGGTAAAATCCTCTTGCATAAAAGGTCTGAAGAAATCAAGAAGCCACTCCCAGGCCAACTAAGCCCAATCACAAAACTAAAAAATATGCAGTAAATCTTCTGCTTGTCTACAAATTGAGCAAATAGAATTATGAACACCCAGATGCTAGAGCCTATTACCAACAACCAACCCCTGGTGCAAGAGGCTCCAGGTAAAACACTTTTTTTATGTTCAATATAAGTAGCCCAAGCAATCCGAAACCTCTTATTCCATCGGGAGGTAAGAGAGACTAATTCCCATATCATAGTGAGCTTATCAACCATTGGAACTTGTGGGGTGAGCCATTTGTAACCTATATGAGATTTATATTGCAAAATAGGAATCTTCCCAGGCCAACACCAATCTGACCACCAGGGTTTTTAAAAACGCTTATGCAGTTTGCACCAAATACAAAATGGAATACTATCAATAACCACCTCATAAATATCTCTATCACCAGGATTTAAATTGTGAATTTGATAAAAATTCCTAGGGTATCCAAATCCTGGTATGTCAGCAGAACAAATAAAAAATGGAAGCAATAGAATTCTTATATAACCTCTACGCTCTGACCCACTACACCAGAGCTAGGGGAGAGCCCTACCAAGTGATAACAGGAGACCACAAAATATTCATGGAAGGCAAAGAGGCACCTGCTTTGCATAAACTCCCTTTCCAACTAAGCTAGGGTTTGAAGGCCTTCTAGGCTTTCCAAATACTATGAATGACAAAAGAACCTTTAGCTTTAATAGGGACAGGGGCTATAATAATGAAGTGTAATCCCACCCCTTTCAAAAATTGTTTCCCTGAAGCAAACCAAAAAAAATGCAATGCCTGACCAACACTTTCCAATATTTAGTCCTAATTAAATATCGAGTGATCCATTTAGCATAAAAGGAAAAACCTTATCGGTGACAATCAAACAAACCCATGCCTCCACATTCCTTGGGAAAACAACAAATTTCCCAGATGACTTGATGAAAACCTTATTTTATGGAGGCTTTGACCCACAAGAAATATCTCAAAAGCTTATCCAACTTTTTATAACAAGATTTGGATGGAACCCAACAAGATGAATAATAGACATGGGTAGTGGCAAAAACCTTAGAACAAATCTAAAATTTTCCTACCAAATAAAGTTTCTTACTAGTCCAGTAAGAAATATTCTTGTCCACTTTCTCAATAACATACTACCACAATTGAGCAGAGGAACCATGGAACACAAAATGAATTCCAAGAAATTTATGATGGACATTTTGAGTCCCTAAGCTAAAATGTTGTCATTGATGTCAAAAGAGCATTTAATGTCAAAAGGATCTATAAAGGGTTTTTGTGAAAACCAATGCAGGAAAAATAAAAGGTTTTAGTTAAAACCATGGAAAACAGATTTGATCTGGGTTTTTCTTAAAACCCAAGCTGGGCTTTTGTTTCATCGAAAAAGGTGCCCCGATGATGGAGTTATTTGAGTTTTATATTTGATTTAAATTATAATTATTTAAAATTTAAATTCAAATTTAAATTAAAATGCAAAGTTTCCCGTCGACGTCATCAAGCAAACATAAACTCATATTTCTGTCGACATACTTGAAGTTTTTTAAACACTATATAAAGGGGTGTTAACTAAATCAAAGTTTTTATCCTTGCTATTGTGATAAATGTTTGGCATTCGAATAAGTCTATGAGCTCATATGAATTTTGAGAAGAGAAGTAGCAAATAAAACAATAGCACTTGGAAATTCAAAATGTGGTGGGAATCGTGGTGCATTGGAAAATAATTTTGGCTAAGGGAAAAGGCAGCACAAACACCAGGGATCAAATCCCTTGGATGGCATTTCGGAAGGTGTGGAAAGCGCTTTGGCGCTTTGTCTTTTGCGGAAGGTGGAGGAAGGTTTAAGGCATTTTGGGCCTTTGCCTTTCCAACGAGTGCCTAGCTCGTGTGGAATATTAGTCGTGGCTAAGACGCTCGTGGTGTGGCAAGTCGGGGGTTTGAATCCCCTTGAGGAGGTAATTACGTTTTGCATTTAAATAATTTTTATTAGCCCTAAAGTTTGGAGTTATAAGGTAGTTAATGGAAATTAAAGTTTGTTATTAGGGCTATGATTATTATTGCAAAGCATAATTGGTTTATGATTTATTTGATGGTTATGGAGAATTAATTTTAGGAGAAATAATGAGTTGTTTTTTAAAAGTAATTTTGAGAGGTTTATTATTTTTTATAAGGGTTTTAATAAAAGGGACTTTGGTTGATGTGTTTATTAATTTGGATTAAAAAGGGTGTAATTTGAGTAATGCTTTATTTTGTGATTATTTGAAGTCCATTAACCCTTGTTTAGATTGGAAAGGAAAGTTATGTTTAAGTGTGGTAGATTATGTGGACAACTTATTGGTATCAAAAAGGTATGGGCACATTCTCCTATTGATTGTTTATGGTGGTTGATTTTTGAAATATCATTGGAGAGAAAAGGATTTATTGTGGTTTCCTTTGAGAAAATGATTGGTTGAATACTTCAAGGTTTTCTGGTTTGTGAGTTGTATTTAAACCTTGTTTTATTAGCATTGTTGTTGAAGCCCATTGATGATGAAATGAACTTAAACTTGAGTTAGAAAAGAACATGAGTATCATTGCTATGTGAGACTTGTGCTTGAGCATTGTTGGAAACATTTTGAGTTAATTAATACATGCTTGGACTAGGGTTTGTAAAAAGGGATTGTTGTTTTGAGTTAATTAATATTGTTGTTTTGGGAGGACACATGGAAATAGATTCAAGAGATGAATCAAGTAATGGAGAAATATCCATACTAATAAAGTTTTGTACCGGTTGTGGAAATACATGCATCATGCAACTTATTGTTCACAAGAAGGTGACGAATGTTTTGTCAGTGGTCAACTCGATCATGATGCAAGTTATTGCAATGGGTTTGATAGCAGCGAAGATGAAGATGATTATCTTAGATTTGAAGTTCTAAAGAATGAGTAAGAAAAGGATAACAAGAATAGTCGAAGCAGGTATCAAGAAGAAACTCCACTTTGGAAAATAGAAGAAATTGAAGAAGAGGAAGATTAAGATAAATAAAAGGAGGAAGCCACTCTTAAGGAACTTGTTGAATTGAAAAGAGAAAATTCATAATTGAAGGCTCAAATACAAGAAGATGAGGAATGTAAGACAAAGCTTCTACATGATATATCTAACTTGAGATATAAGGTTGAAAAGGTAAGAAGAATTGAAAAAGGTATGGTTGAACAATCAAAGGTAAAAGAGATAGAATGTGAAAGGCTTATGGTTACTCTTGAATAATTAAAAATGGAGAACTCAAGATTAAGGGTCGAATCTCAAGAAGATGAAAAAGAAAAAGCAAGGTGTTTATAGGAACTCACCAACTTCAAAATCAAAGTTGAAGAGACAAGGAAAATTGAAGAAGGTATGGTTGAAAAATTAAAGACAAAAGATCTAGAGTGTGAAAGATTAGAGAATGATATAGTTTCACTAATGATGGAAGTAAAAGGCTCTACGGATAAGCTACACAAGTATGAGGAAAATTCAAGGACCTTGGAAAGGACTATCAATGCACAAAGATCATCAGTCACCATAACAGGACTTAGTTCTAAAGAAGAACAAGGCAGACAAGAAGCAAAAAAAGGAGAGCCAAGCTACTATGCGGATAATGCAAGTGAGTACTCAATTGATAATGATGCTAGTTTGTAAGACAATGATAGAGATGAAGTCTTGTTTATGGTTGAAGAAAAAGATCTAGTTAATAAAAAGACTCCAGTTATTCTCAAGAGTTTTAGATGTGGTAAATTTGGACATTGTGAAGATGATTGCACTAGGGATGATTGCACATTGGTAAACCGGATGAGAATCTTCTAATAGCATTAGAGGAAGAAGAAGTGAGTGATCCTATAGAAGATAAGTCAAAAGAAAGGAATGATATGGACAAAGGAAAACAAATAGAGGACTATTCAAGAGAGAATGGTTATGATCTCAAGGGAGAACTTATCTATGCTCTAGACACAGTAAAAAAGGTAAGAAAGCAACACTCTAAACTTGAAATTCAATTTCAAGAATGTGATGAAGAAAGATAACTACTCATAGAGGACTTAGAAAAGTCAATGGCTAAGGCAAGCAAGTTCAAAGATAAGTTAGAAGAAAATATTATGGAATGTGAAAATTTAACACATGAATTTGCACTACTAAAGGAAGATCTAGAGGATTCCAAGAATAAGCTATACAATTATGTAACCAATGAAAAGAATGTGGATAAAATAGTCAGGATACAAAGAGGAGCATCAAACAAAACAGGCCTTGGTTCTAAACAGGTTCAAAAGAAATGGTTAGAAAAGTCTACTTCAGGTCTTTAAGAAGAAGGTACTTCAGAAGAAGGATTCTCAGAGGTAAGCGAAAGTGAAAATGAAACTTCTAAGGATGTGTTAGATTGTAGTGAGTCCAAAAGGGACAATGGGCAAAGAAGATTCAGATGGAAAAACAATCAAAATAGGAGATAAATGAGGTCTAGACAAGGAAGCTTCAATGGGAGATGCTTCTCATGTCACAGGTTTGAGCACATGGCTTCATAGTGCAGGTCACATGAAAGACAATTATATGGAAGAGAACAAATTTTCCAAGGATATTGCTATTCGTGTAATGAGTTTGGTCATAAGGCAATGAATTGTAGGATTCATGACATAAGAGGATATGGCTTCACTAGGAGAAACCTTAAGACAATTGCACATCCAAGGAATAATAACATTAAGTGTTATAAGTGCAATAATGATGGTAACATAGCAAGATGGTGTAGAGCAAATATTCCAAAAATAGGCATGAACAGGAATAGGAACATGAACATGAACAGGAACAGGAATATGAACAAGAACAGGAATAAGAACATGAACAGAAACAATAATATGAATAGGAACAAAGACTCAGAAAAGAAAAGAGACTCAAAAATGAATGAGAACAAGAAAAGGTACAAGAATAGGAACATAGATGAGAACAAGAACAGGAACATGACTAGGGATGATGACTTGGAAATAAACAATGAGAGGATTCAACAAAAAGGAAGAGGAAAAGAGAAAGGCAGAGAATAGTGCTTTCGGGGAGTAGAAATAATCCCACCCCAAAATTAACCACCTCATGTGGAGGTGGGGGAGGGGCTAAGCTAAGAGGCTTAATTCTTATCCCTGAGCCCCAAAGGTGACCCTTTGCCATTGATGTCAAACAAGGAGAGATTTGTGTATTATGGGGAGAGTTTTTGGATATGAGGAGATATTTGATATTTGAGAGAGCATTGAGCTAGGGGGAGCAAAGTCCCAAGGGGAGCAGAAAAGAAGGTCAGAATTCAGTAAAAGGATTTGGGTTGCCATCAATGACAAAGGGGGAGATTGTTGGACATTTTGAGTCCCTAAGCTAAAATGTTGTCATTGATGTCAAAAGAGCATTTAATGTCAAAAGGATCTATGAAGGGTTTTTGTGAAAACCAAGGCAAGAAAAATAAAAGGTTTTAGTTAAAACCATGGACAACAGATTTGATATGGGTTTTTCTTAAAACCCAAGTTGGGCTTTAGTTTCATCGAAAAATGTGCCCCGGTGATGGATTTATTTGAGTTTTAATATTTGGTTTAAATTTTAATTATTTAAAATTGAAATTGAAATTTAAATTTAAATGCAAATTTTTCCACCTACGCCATCAAGAAAAAATAAATTCATATTTTCGTCGACGTCTTTGAAGTGTTTTAAACACTATATAAAGGGGTGGTAAATAAATCAAAGTTTTTATTCTTGCTCTTGTGATAAATTTTTGGCATTCGAATAAGTCTTTGAGCTTGTACAAATTTTGAGAAGAGAAGCAACGAAGAAAATGATAGTGCTTGGAATTTCAAAACATGGTGGGAAGCACGGCACATTGGCAAATTATTTTGGCTAAGGGACAAGGCAGCGTAAACACTAGGGATCGAATCCCTTGGATGGTGTTTTAGAAGGTGTGTGGAAAGCGCTTTGGCGCTTTGTATTTTACGGAAGGTGGAGGAAGGTTTAAGGCACTTTGGACCTTTGCCTTTCCAATGAGCGCCTTGCTCATGTGGAATCTTAGTCGCGGCTAAGACGCTCACAGTGTGGAAAGTCGGGGGTTCGAATCCCTTTGAGGAGTTAATTATGTTTTGCTTTTAAATAATTTTTATTAGCCCTAAAGTTTGGAGTTATAAGGTAGTTAATGTAAATTAAAGTTTTTTATTAGGGTTGTGATTATTATTGCAAAGCATAATTGGTTTGTGATTTATTTGATGGTTACGAAGAATTAATTTTAGGAGAAATAAGGAGTTGTTTTTTAAAAGCAATTTTGAGAGGTTTATTATTTTTTATAAGGGTTTTAATAAAAGGGACTTTGGTGGATTTGTTTATTAACTTGGATTAAAAAGGGTGTAATTTGAGTAATGCTTTATTTTGTGATTATTTGAAGTCCATTAACGCTTGTTTAGATTGGAAAGGAAAGTTGTGTTTAAGTGTGGCATATTTTGTGGACAACTTATTGGCATCAAAAAGGTATGGGCACATTCTCCTATTTATTGTTTATGGTGGTTGATTTCTGAAATATCATTGGAGAGAAAAGGATTGATTGTGGTTTCCTTTGAGAAAATTATTGGTTGAATGCTTCAAGGTTTTCTGGTTTGTGAGTGGTATTTAAACCTTGTTTTATTAGCATTGTTAAGATTTTGTGAAAGCTTGCTATGCAGATTTGAGCAAGTCCTAGAGAGGACTTATTGAGTAGATTTGAGCAAGTCCTATAGAGTACTAATTGAGAAGATTTGAGCAAGTCCTAGAGAGGAATTATTGAGCAAATTTGAGAAAGTCCTAGAGAGGAATTATTGTGCAGATTTGAGCAAGTCCTAGAGAGGATTTGTTGAGAATATTTGGATAAGTTATATGTGAAATTATTGAGCAGATTTGGACAAAATCTGTGTGAAATTGTTGAGAAAATTTGGACAAGTTTTGTGTGAACCTATTGAGCAGATTTGGACACGTTTTGTGTGAACCTGTTGGCAGATTTGGACAGGTTTTGTGTGAACTTGTTGAGAAGATTTGAGTAGGTTCTAAGTGAACCTATTGATATGAATTGTACTAGACCAACTGTACTATTTTTAGTGTAAGAGACTAAGCAAAAATGTGCTAGACCAACTGAATTGTGTTTGGTACAGTATTGGGATAGAGCTTTGGAGGTGACAGAGTATAGAGGACAGAGTCTTAGTGGATAGAGATCCAGCAGCCAGGACAATTGAAGATAGATCTGAGTGAGGAGTCTTCAAGTGAAGAGAGATCCACAAGTCAATGCAGCAGAGAGACAAGTATTCTAGAAGATCACTAGCCAGAGCAGAAGGAGAAAGAGTTCTCCTATGGAAGATATCCATGAACTTGATATTAGTGGATCAACATATCCTTTGGGTAGAAGTCCATAAAAATTGTAATTTGGGAAAGATTCCCAAGAGCTTATTTGAGAAATATTTAGAAGAAATATTTTCTCTATGGAGGTAGCCCATACTGGGTGAACCACGATAAAATTTGTCTCTACTATGTGTGATGATTATTGCATTGCTTTGGTTATTTCTATTGATATTCCCATTGATTATATTGATTAATACTGTTTGGAAAAGAAAAGTAAAAAGTGGTCTTATACTGTTCACCCCTCCCTCTCAATATAAGCTTGTGTTCTTCAATTGGTATCAGAGCTGGGTTTAACAACTTGAAGGAAGATCTTGCAAGAACACAAATGGCAAAGAAAGGCAAGAGTAAAAGCATAAGACATAAGAAGAAAAGAACACCTATGGTCATGAAAGAAAAGGAATATGAGTTTAATATTGTTGTTTTTGGAGGACACATGGAAATAGATTCAAGAGATGAATCAAGTAATCGAGAAATATCCAGACTAATAAAGTTTTGTATCAGTTGTGGAAATACAGACATCATGCAACTTATTGTTCACAAGAAGGTGACGAATGTTTTGTCAGTGGTCAACTCGATCATGATGCAAGTTATTGCAATGGGTTTGATAGCAGTGAAGATGAAGATGATTATCTTAGATTTGAAATTCTAAAGAATGAGTCAAAAAAGTATAACAAGAATAGTCGAAGCAGGTATCAAGAAGAAAATTCACTTTGGACAATAGAAGAAATTGAAGAAGAGGAAGATTAAGATAAATAAAAGGAGGAAGCCACTCTTAAGGAACTTGTTGAATTGAAAAGAGAAAATTTAGAATTGAAGGCTCAAATACAAGAAGATGAGAAATGTAAGACAAAGATTCTATAGGATATATCTATCTTCAGATATAAGGTTGAAAAGGTAAGAAGAATTGAAAAAGGTATGGTTGAACAATCAAAGGTAAAAGAGATAGAATGTGAAAGGCTTATGGTTACTCTTGAAGAATTAAAAAGGGAGAACTCAAGATTAAGGGTCCAAGCTCAAGAAGATGAAAAAGCAAAATCAAGGTTTTTACAGGAACTCACCAATTTCAAAATCAAAGTTGAAGAGACAAGGAAAATTGAAGAAGGTATGGTTGAAAAATTAAAGACAAAAGATCTAGAGTGTGAAATATTAGATAATGATATAGTTTCACTAAGGATGGAAGTAAAAGGCTCTAAGGATAAGCTACACAAGTATGAGGAAAATTCAAGGACCTTGGAAAGGACTATCAATGCACAAAGATCATCAATCACCATAACAGGACTTAGTTCTAAAGAAGAACAAGGCAAACAAGAAGCAGAAAAAGGAGAGCCAAGCTACTATGCGGATAATGTAAGTGAGTACTCAATTGATAGTGATGCTAGTTTTTAATACAATGATAGAGACGAAGTCTTGTTTATGGTTGAATAAAAAGATCCAGTTAAGAAAAAGACTCCAATTATTCTCAAGTGTTTTAGATGTGGTAAATTTGGACATCATGAAGATGATTGCACTAGTGATGGCTATAGGTTCAGTGATGATAATTTTGAGGATGCACTTGGTAAACCGAATGAGAATATTCTAATGGCATTAGAATAAGAAGAAGTGAGTGATCCTATAGGAGATAAGTCAAAATAAAGGAATGATATGGACAAAGGAAAACAAATAGAAGACTATTCAATAGAGAATGGTTATGATCTCAAAGGAGAACTTATCTATGCTCTTGACACAATAGAAAAGGTAAGAAAACAACACTCTAAACTTGAAATTCAATTTCAATAATGTGATGAAGAAAGATAACTACTCATAGAGGACTGAGAAAAGTCAAAGGCTAAGGCAAGCAAGTTCAAAGATAAGTTAGAAGCAAATATTATGGAATGTGAAAAGTTAACACATGAAGTTGCACTACTAAAGGAAGATCTAGAGGATTCCAAGAATAAGCTATACAAGTATGTAACCAGTGAAAAGAATGTGGATAAAATAGTCAGGATACAAAGAGGAGCATCAAACAAAACAGGTCTTGGTTCTAAACAAGTTCAAAAGAAATGGTTAGAAAAGTCTACTTCAGGTCTTTAAGAAGAAGGTACTTCAGAAGAAGGATTCTTAGAGGTAAGCGAAAGTGAAAATGAAACTTCTAAGGATGTGTTAGATTGTAGTGAGTACAACAGGGACAATGGGCAAAGAAGTTTCAAATGGAACAAAAATCAAAATAGGAGATAAATGAGGTCTAGACAAGGAAGTTTCAATGGGAGATGCTTCTCATGTCACAGGTTTGAGTACATGGCTTCACAGTGCAGGTCACATGAAAGACAATTATATGGAAGAGAACAACTTTTCCAAGGTTATTGCTATTCGTGTAATGAGTTTGGTCACAAGGAAATAAATTGCAGGATTCATGACATAAGAGGTAATGGCTTCACTAGGAGAAACCTTAAGACAATTGCACATCCAAGGAATAAAAACATTAAGTGTTATAAGTGCAATAATGATGGTCACATAGCAAGATGGTGTAGAGAAAATATTCTAGAAACAGTCAAGTGGATGCATGTGGTTGTTCAAGTTCCTAGAAACAAATTATTCAATATTATGATTTGAGTTGAGATTGAGGTTGATTTGAGTTGAGATTAGGATTTGAGTATAGAACATATAGAGTCTCTAAAAATTCTCTTTATGCTTCTATGAGATTGATTTGAGATATTGATTTTACATTGAGCTTAGAATATATTGAGTCTTTAACAATTCTCTTTATGATTCTATGTGATTGAGACAAGTCTTTGAGAAGACTTGTGGACTGTTTTGAGTTAAGCTTTTGTGAAAGCTTACTATGCAGATTTGAGCAAGTCCTATAGAGAACTTATTGAGCAGATTTGAGCAAGTCCTATAGAGGACTTATTGAGAAGATTTGAGCAAGTCCTAGAGAGGACTTATTGAGCATATTTGAGCAAGTCCTAGAGAGGACTTATTGAGAAAATTTGAGCAAGTCCTAGAGAGGATTTGTTGAGAAGATTTGGATAAGTTATGTGTGAAGAGGATTTGTTGAGAATATTTGGATAAGTTTTGTGTGAAATTCTTGAGAATATTTGGACTAGTTCTATGTGAACTTGTTGAGCAGATTTGGACAAGTTCTGTGTGAACCTATTGAGCAAATTTGGATAGGTTTTGTGTGAACTTGTTGAGCAGATTTGGATAGGTTTTGTGTGAACTTGTTGAGCATATTTGAGAAGGTTCTAAGTGAACCTATTGAGCTGAATTGTACTAGACCAACTGTACTATGTTTAGTGTAAGAGACTAAGCAAAACTGTGCTAGACCGAATAAACTGTGTTTGGTACAGTATTGGGATAGAGCTTTGGAGGTGATAGAGTATAGAGGAAGAGTCTCAGTGGATAGATATCCAGCAGCCAAGATAATTGAAGATAGATCTGAGTGAGGAATCTTAAAGTGGAGAGAGATCCACAAGTCAGTGCAACAGAGAGACAAGCCTTCTAAAATATCACTAGTCAGAGCAGAAGGGGAAAGAGTTCTCCTGTGGAAGAGATCCATGAACTTGATATTAGTGGATCAACATCTCCTTTGGGCAGAAGTCCATAAACATTGTAATTTGAGAAATATTCCCAAGATATTATTTGAGAAAAATTTAGAAGAAATATTTTCTCTATGGATGTAGCCCACACTGGGTGAACCACATTAAAATTTGTGTCTACTATGTGTGATGATTCTTGTATTGCTTTGGTTATTTTTATTGATATTCACATTGATTATATTGATTAATACTATTTGGGAAAGAAAAGTAAAAAGTGGTCTTATACTGTTCACCCCTCCCTCTCAGTATAAGCTTGTGTTCTTCAATTGGTATCAGAGCTGGTTCCTTCAGATAGGGTTTAACAACTTGAAGGAAGATCTTACAAGAATACAAATGGCAAAGAAAGGCAAGAGTAAAAGCATGAGACACAAGAATAAAATAACACCTATGGTCATGAAAGAAAAGGAATATGAGTTTAATATTGTTGTTTTGGGAGGACACATGGAAATAGATTCAAGATATGAATCAAGTAATGGAGAAATATCCAGATTGATAAAGTTTTGTACCAATTGTGGAAATATAGACATCATGCAACTTATTGTTCACAAGAAGATGACGAATTTTTTGTCAGTGGTCAACTCGATCATGATGAAAGTTATTGCAATGGGTTTGATAGCAGTGAATATGAAAATGATTATCTTATATTTGAAGTTCTAAAGAATGAGTCAGAAAAGGATAACAAGAATAGTCAAAGTAGGTATCAAGAAGAAACTCCACTTTGGATAATAGAAGAAATTGAAGAAGAGGAAGATTAAGATAAATAAAAGGAGGAAGCCACTCTTAAGGAACTTGTTGAATTGAAAAGAGAAAAATCAGAATTGAAGGGTCAAATACAAGAAGATGAAAAATGTAAGACAAAGCTTCTACAGGATATATCTAACTTGAGATATAAGGTTGAAAAGGTAAGAAGAATTGAAAAAGGTATGGTTGAACAATAAAAGGTAAAAGAGATAGAATGTGAAAGGCTAATGGTTACTCTTGAAGAATTAAAAAGGGAGAACTCAATATTAAGGGTCCAAGCTCAAGAAGATGAAAAAGCGAAAGCAAGGTTTTTAAAAGAACTCACCAACTTCAAAATCAAAGTTGAAGAGACAAGGAAAATTGAAGAAGGTATGGTTGAAAAATTAAAGACAAAAGATCTAGAGTGTGAAATATTAGAGAATGATATAGTTTCACTAAGGATGGAAGTAAAAGGCTCTAAGGATAAGCTACACAAGTATGAGGAAAATTCAAGGACCTTGGAAAGGACTATCAATGCACAAAGATCATCAGTCACCATAACAGGACTTAGTTCTAAAGAAGAACAAGGCAGACAAGAAGTAGAAAAATGAGAGCCAAGCTACTATGCGGATAATGCAAGTGAGTACTCAATTGATAGTGATGCTAGTTTTTAAGACAATGATAGAGATGAAGTTGTTTATGGTTGAAGAAAAAGATCCAGTTAAGAAAAAAACTCCAGTTAGTCTCAAGTGTTTTAGATGTGGTAAATTTGGACATCGTGAAGATGATTGCACTAGGTATGGCTATAGTTTTAGTGATGATGATTTTGAAGATGCACTTGGTAAACCGGATGAGAATCTTCTAATGGCATTAGAAGAAGAAGAAGTGAGTGATCCTATAGAAGATAAGTAAAAATAAAGGAATGATATGGACAAAGGAAAATAAATAGAGGACTATTCAATAGAGAATGATTATGATCTCAAGGGAGAACTTATCTATGCTATTGACACAGTAAAAAAGGTAAGAAAAAAACACTCTAAACTTGAAATTCAATTTCAAGAATGTGATGAAGAAAGATTACTACTCATAGAGGACTTAGAAAAGTCAATGGCTAAGGCAAGCAAGTTCAAAGATAAGTTAGAAGAAAATATTATGGAATGTGAAAATTTAACACATGAATTTGCACTACTAAAGGAAGATCTAGAGGATTCCAAGAATAAGCTATACAATTATGTAACCAGTGAAAATAATGTGGATAAAATAGTCAGGATACAAAGAGGAGCATCAAACAAAACAGGTATTGGTTCTAAACAGGTTCAAAAGAAATGGATAGAAAAGTCTACTTCAGGTCTTGAAGAAGAAGGTACTTCAAAAGAAGGATTATCAGAGGTAAGCAAAAGTTAAAATGAAACTTCGAAGGATGTGTTAGATTGTAGTGAGTCCAACAATGACAATGGGCAAAGAAGATTTATATGGAACAACAATCAAAATAGGAGATTAATGAGGTCTAGACAAGGAAGCTTCAATGGAAGATGCTTCTCATATCACAGGTTTGAGAACATGGCTTCACAGTGCAGGTCACATGAAAGACAAGTATATGGAAGAGAACAAATTTTCCAAGGATATTGTTATTTGTGTAATGAGTTTTGTCATAAGGCAATGAATTGCAGTATTCATGACATAAGAGGATATGGCTTCACTAGGAGAAACCTTAAGACAATTGCACATCCAAGGAATAATAACATTAAGTGTTATAAGTGCAATAATGATGGTCACATAGCAATATTGTGTAGAGCAAATATTCTAGAAATAGGCATGAACAGGAATAGGAACATGAACATGAACAAGAACAAGAATATGGACAAGAACAGGAACAAGAACATGAACAGAAACAAGAATATGAATATGAACAGAGAATCAAAAAAGAAAAGAGACTCAGATAAGAATGAGAACAAGAACAGGAACATAGATGAGAACAAGAACATGAATAGGAATATGGATGATGACTTGGAAAGAAACAATGAGAGGATTCAACAAAAAGGAAGAGGAAAAGACAATGGCAGAGAATAGTGCTTTTGGGGAGTAGAAATACTCCCACCCCAGAATTAACCACCTCATGTGGAGGTGTGGGAGGGGCTAAGCTAAGAGGCCTAATTCTTAGCCCCGAGCCCCAAAGGTGACCCTTTGCCATTGATGTCAAAGAGGGAGAGATTTGTGTATTATGGGAAGAGTTTTTGGATATGAGGAGAGATTTGATATTTGAGAGAGCATTGAGCCAAGGGGAGCAAAGTACAAGGGGGAGAAGAAAATAAGGTCAAAATTCAGTAAAAGGATTTGGGTTGCCATCAATGACAAAGGGGAAGATTGTTGGACATTTTGAGTCCCTAAGCTAAAATGTTGTCATTGATGTCAAAAGAGCATTTAATGTCAAAAGGATCTATGAAGTGTTTTTGTGAAAACCAAGGCAAGAAAAATAAAATATTTTAGTTAAAACCATGGACAACATTTTTGATCTAGGTTTTTTCTTAAAACCCAAGTTGGGATTTCGTTTCATAGAAAAAGGTGCCCCGGTGATGGAGTTATTTGAGTTTTAATATTTGGTTTAAATATTAATTATTTAAAATTGAAATTGAAATTTAAATTTAAATGCAAATTTTCCTACTGATGTCATCAAGAAAACACAAATTCATATTTTCACCGACGTCTTCGAAGTGTTTTAAACACTATATAAAGGGGTGGTAAATAAATCAAAGTTTTTATCCTTGCTCTTGTGATAAATTTTTGGAATTTGAATAAGTCTATGAGCTCGTGTGAATTTTGAGAAGAGAAGCAGCAAAGAAAATGACAGCACTTGGAAATTCAAAACATGGTGGGAAGCATGGCGCATTGGCAAATTATTTTGGCTAAGGTACAAGGCAGCACAAACACCAGGGATCGAATCCCTTGGACAATGTTTCAAAAGGTGTGTGGAAAGTGCTTTGGCTCTTTGTATTTTACGAAATATGGAGGAAGGTTTAAGGCACTTTGGGCCTTTGCCTTTCCAATGAGCGCCTAGCTCGTGTGGAATCCTAGTTGTGGCTAAGACGCTCGCGGTGTGGCAAGTCGGTTGTTCGAATCCCCTTGAGGAGGTAATTACGTTTTGCATTTAAATAATTTTTATTAGCCCTAAAGTTTGGAGTTATAAGGTAGTTAATGGAAATTAAAGTTTGTTATTAGGACTGTGATTATTATTGCAAAGCATAATTGGTTTATGATTTATTTGATGGTTATGGAGAATTAATTTTAGGAGAAATAAGGAGTTTTTTTTTAAAAGCAATTTCGAGAGGTTTATTATTTTTTATAAGGGTTTTAATAAAAGGGACTTTGGTGGATGTGTTTATTAACTTGGAGTAAAAAGGGTAAAATTTTAGTAATGCTTTATTTTGTGATTATTTGAAGTCCATTAACCCTTGTTTAGATTGGAAAGGAAAGTTGTGTTTAAGTGTGGCAATTTTGTGGACAACTTATTGGCATCAAAAAGGTATGGGCTCATTCTCCTATTGATTGTTTGTGGTGGTTGATTTATGAAATATCATTGGAGAGAAAATGATTGATTGTGGTTTCATTTGAGAAAATGATTGGTTGAATGCTTCAAGATTTTTTGGTTTGTGAGTTGTATTTAAACCTTGTTTTATTAGCATTGTTGTTGAAGCCCATTGATTGCTATGTGAGACTTGTGCTTGAACATTGTTGGAAACATTTTGAGTTGGTTCATACATGCTTGGACTAGGGTTTGTGAAAAAGGATTGTTCCTTGAGGTGATTGGTTGAGTTCAGTTGGTTAATACATGCTTGGACTAGGGTTTGTGAAAAAGGATTGTTCCTTGAGGTGATTGGGTGAGTTGAGTTGGTTAAAAAATGCTTGGACTAGGGTTTGTGAGAAAGGATTTTTCCTTGAGGAGATTGATTGAGTTGAGTTGATTAAGCCTAGACAAGTGGATGCATATGGTTGTTCAAGTTCCTAGAAATAAACTATTTGATATTCTAATTTGAGTTGATATTGAGGTTGATTTGAGTTGAGATTGGGATCTGAGTATAGAACATATAGAGTCTGTAACAATTATCTTTATGCTTCTATGATATTGATTTGAGATATTGATTGTACATTGAGCTTAGAACATATTGAGTCTATAACAATTCTCTTTATGATTCTATGTGATTGAGACAAGTATTTGAGAAGACTTGTGGACTATTTTGAGTTAAGCTTTTGTGAAAGCTTGCTATGCAGATCTGAGCAAGTCCTATAGAGGACTTATTGAGAAGATTTGAGCAAGTCCTATAGAGGACCTATTGAGAAGATTTGAGCAAGTCCTAGAGAGGACTTATTGAGCAGATTTGAGCAAGTCCTAGATAGGATTTGTTGAGCAAATTTGGACAAGTTCTGTGTGAACTTGTTGAGCAGAGTTGGACAAGTTTTGTGTGAACTTATTGAGCAAATTTGGACAGGTTTTGTGTGAACCTGATGAGCACATTTGGACAGGTTTTGTGTGAACCTATTGAGAAGATTTGTATTATGTGAACTTGTTGAGCAGATTTGGACAGGTTTTGTGTTAACCTGTTGAGCATATTTGAACAGGTTCTAAGTGAACCTATTGAGAAAAATTGTACTAGATCTACTGTACTATGTTTAGTGTAAGAGATTGAGTAGAACTGTGTTAGACCAACTGAACTGTGTTTGGTAGAGTATTGAGACAGATCTTTGGAGGTAACAGAGTATAGAGGACAGAGTCTCAGTGGATAGAGATCCAGCAACTAGGACAATTGAAGACAAATCTGAGTGAGGAGTCTTCAAGTGGAGAGAGATCCACAAGTCACTGCAGAAGAGAGACAGAGTCTTCTATAATATCACTAGCCAAAGCAAAAGAGGAAAGAGTTCTCTTGTGGAAGAGATCCATGAACTTGAGATTAGAGGATCAACATCTCCTTTGGACAAAATTCCATAAAAATTGTAATTTGGGAAATATTTCCAAGAGATTATTTGAGAAATATTTAGAAGAAATATTTTCTCTGTGGAGGTAGCCCACATTGGGTGAACCATGTCAAAATTTGTGTCTCTATTGTGTGTGATGATTGGTGCATTGCTTTAGTCTATTGATATTGAAATTGATTAATACTATTTGGGAAAGAAAAGTAAAAAGTGGTCTTATACTGTTCACCCCCCTCCGAGTATAAGCTTGTGTTCTTCAATTTAAACACCTCACCTGGTTGAATCCAAGTCCATTGGAAATGATGTAGCTAGTATGGCAGTTGGTATTGATATTTTCAAAAATAGAAGGTTTTTTCCATTGAATAGAAGAACCAGAGTCTAAATAGAACACCTCTAAGAAACTAACAATGGAAGAAAGGGATTGCTCATATTCTCAAAGCGTCAAAAATAATCATTAGCAAAATGACCATTGACCAATTGATGATCAAAATTGGGGAGAGCAATACCCCTGATTAATCCTTGATCCACCTTATGGGCCAACAAATAGTCAAAAGCCTCTGCAGTAAGAATGAAAAGAGATGGAGCAAGAGGGCACCCCTGTATTACATAATGACCAACAAAAATTGACTGAGATTGATTATTATTCAAAGTAAGAACAACTGAAGCATCTTGAAATAAAATAATAATGGTGCTCACAAACACTGGTCCAAAGCCCAACGCCTAAAGCATGGTAGTGATGAAGTACCACTCCATATTATCATAGGAATTCTCAAATTTAATATTAATGAATAAATCATCTTGTTCAAAATTTCTTATCCACTCCATACCTTTCAAAAAGTAAGAACATTATCAAGAATGTATCTTCCCTGAACAAAGCCAGTTTGTTCAAGTCTGACAATCAAAGGCAGGAGAGATTTAAGCTTAAGTGAAAGGCCTTTGGCAATAATATTATAGCTCGCATTAAGCAGGGTGATTTGCCAATTAGTGATGATCTCAGGGTCTCTAGACTTGGGAATAAATTTAACATTGCCTTTGTTAATAATGGAACCTAATGAACCACATTGTGGGGCTTCAAGATACACTTTGTGGATATTAGAACTAAGCATATCGCATAATTCTTTGTAAAATTAACATGGGAAGCCATCAAGACCAGGTGCCTTATCATTGGCTATGAGTGACAAGGTATTTTTTAGATCTTCCAAAGAAAGAGGAGTGTCACAAAATATCATTTGCTCAAGATAAAGCTTATTGGGAATAACAAGGATACAATCAACAAGATCTTGCCTTCTAGCATAATCAATGGGTTGAGAAACAAAATCATCTTGATAATGTGAAATAAAGGCTTTGAAAATGTCTAGAAGGTCTGGGAATCTTTGTCCATCAACTTGAATGGCTTAAAACTAGGAAAACTAGGCATAAGGTTTTAGGTGTTGAAAAACATCTTTGGTCACTTTGTCCCCCACTTTGAGCCAATGCATTCAAGCACGTAACTGAGCACCCTCAACTTTTTTTAGCTCCTGTCAAATGGAAGAAACTTGGGACCAACAAAGAGAGCTGAAAGGAGAGGCTTCAAGCTTGATACAGGCTTTGGATAGCTCACTCTACAAGGCAAACTTATACTATTTTCATTGCTTTGCAACTTCAACACCCAAAGTCCGTAGCACCTTAGTGGTTCATTGAATGAAAACATTCCACAACTCAATCCTTCAAGAAAGACCATCAGAACTAGGAATCAAATTCCAAATGTGACATATATGATCTTTCATGCTAAATTTATGAAAAAAAGAAACATTCAGGTAATGCACTCTAGGTTGAAAGTTTAACTTTGCCACCGAGAATCAAAAAAATAAATTTAGAACAAAAAGCATTCTCCTCATTTTATTTACTTGTTTCTCTTAGTATTTCCTCATGTGACATAAGAGAACAAACTAGATAATAAAATTCAAGTGTAGATAAATCTGTACTCTTCTAAAAAATTATTGCAACATGATTCCATTTAGGGGTAAGATATCTCAATACCTTCTTCAAAACTACCTCTTTATTCAAGGTCTCTCCAAGGGTGTCCATCTTGTTCACCATATCCTTCACTCTAACACAATAATCACCCACACGTTTAGCCTCTTTCATCTATAGATTCTAAAAATCTTTCTTCATGGTCTGTAACTTAACCATTATCACTTGGTCACTTCCTTGGCAAGTATTTTTAAGAGACTTTCAATCCTCCTTGTATTATGTAGTAGCAACAATATATGGAAATAAACGCTTTTTAAGAGTAGACTAAATATGATAGAGGGTTAATGAATTCTTCTTCTTTGTTTTCATTTTTGTTGTCCTATCATTTCCTTGTAAAGTGTTACAATCAATTGGTTCTTCATATCCACTCCCAAATAGCTTCCAAATATATTTTCCAATTAATTTTTTTTCATATTTATGCTCCAATAATCATAATATTACCCATTAAATTCTGGAATGGATAATGAATTGTTGAAGTTGGTCATTAGACTCAAGCAACAACAAATGAATTTTTTCTTCAATGAATTTGTCCAATAACTTTGATCAAATGTTAGACTAACCACAAAACCAATTTCACTCAAACCCAAAAATCAACCAAGATTTTATACCAATGAAGTATTTGACTCAAAAATGAAGAGGAAAAAAGTGCAACAAGAAAACAATTGCAACAACAAAAAATATAGTAAATTTTCTAGCAGTGCATGATAGTCTAAATTTGAGGGACCATAACTACTAAAAATTTGATGAAATTTTGTGAGTGAATTCTACACAAAATATCCTTTCCAACGATGTATGAGACATGCAAAAAATATTTGTAAAACAAAAGTTATGAGCCCTCAAAGTTGATTACAGGTTTTAAAAAACAAGGACAACAAGCATGTATTTCATAAAATAAATGGAATACAATGTTGTTTTGTATTCCAAATGAACTTAGAAGTATTACAAAGTTTTTTTTCTCAATATTCTCTAGCTATTTTACACTATTGTACATTTTCAAGAGAGAAAATGATCTTACAACCTTTAATTTCACATTTTTAAAGTTCAACAATCAGAGTGACTCTTCAAGACCTATAGAAACTTTTAGGCTTCTTCAAATTCATGGAAGAACTTTTGGTTTTGTTTTTTCTTAGTTAGCATCAATCTCCAACATGGACTACCAATTAAGATACTTGACTACCAATCAATACACTTAATTGCAATCAAATTTGTTGGAGTATATTACATTATTTGGTACATGCTAATATACCACCTTGGGTGTCTTAGATTAGAGTGTCAGTAAATGTTTTATGTAATGTAATAATGTGTAGGAAATGCACAAGTGTCATGTAGTTAAGTGTGCAAGTGTAGATGTGCACAAGTTTCCATTACGTAAGAGTGCATATGTATCCTTAGAATAGGAAATTGAAGAGTCTTAAAGGAGAGTGAAGACCAAGAGTATTCCATATGAAGAGTCACACTCTATTATATATGTGATTGTGTTGTGTTGTATTGTGTGTGTGGTAAAAGGATGAAGATAGAGTGAGAGTTGGAGTATGGTGTATATGACCTTTATTCTATATCATGTTACTATTTTTTTTTTTGAAAAAATTGAAAAAAGCTTGCATTAAAACAAATTACAGTTACAAGAGGGAGAAAGGGCATCCCAACCAAGAGCAAAGAGACCAGAAGAACAAAGGGCGCGAAAACGCGACAAGTCGCGAAAATGCGACAAGTCGCGAAATCGCGACACCAAACCTAACAACCGCCGCGCCACGACAACCGGTCGCGAAAACGCGACATGTCGCGAAATCGCGACATGTCGCGACAAAACAGCGCCGAGGCCACACCACTCAAAAAATGTCGTGAAATCACGACAGCACAGCACCAAAGCACCCAAACGCCAAAAACGTCGCGAAATCACGACGAGAAAGCCAGAAGGCACCTGCTCCCCAAAATTGTCATGAAATCGCGACGAGTTCTCCTTTAAACAGCAACTTTGAGAAAGTGTCGCGATATCGCGACGACTTTTCCTTAAAGCCCCAGTTGGCCGGAAGTGTAGCGAAATCGCGACAAGAATTCCAATGGGCGCCCCTTCCGCAAAAGTGTCACGAAATCGCGACATGTTCTCCCCCATGGTGCCCTTTTCTTAAACTAGTCGCGAAATCGCGACGTTTATCCTTCATGCAGTTTGTTCTCCAGAACTGTCGCGAAATCGCTACAAGTTTGCCCCTTTGCTTCCTTTCCTTAAAAATGTCGCGAAATCGCGACAGATTATCCTTTGAGAAGCTTTTCACAAAAAATGTCGCGATATCGCGACGGTTTTTCCACTTAACGCAATTTTGCTCAAAGCGTCGCGAAATCGCGACAACTTTCCTCCAACGAGGGAACCGACAAAAAGGTCGCGAAATCGCGACATGTTCTCCCCATGGTGCCCTTTTCTCAAACTAGTCGCGAAATCACGACGTTTATCCTTCATGAAGCTTGTTCTCCAGAATTTTCGCGAAATCGCTACAGGTTTGCCCCTTTGCGTCCTTTCCTCAAAAAAGGCACGAAATCGCGACAAATTTTCCTTTGAGTAGCTTTTCACAAAAAATGTCGCGATATCGCGACGGTTTTTCCCCTTCACGCAATTTTTCTCAAAGCGTCGCGATATCGCGACGCTTTTCCTCCAGCAGCAGAACCAACAAAAAAGGTCGCGAAATCGCGACACCTTCTCATCAAAGACCGCGACGACGCAACAAGTCACGAAATCGCTACAATTTTCCTCCCAAGGCCGCGACAACAAAAAGGGTAGCGAAATCGCTACAGTTGTCCAGGAAAAGGTCGCGACAGAGCAACATGTCGCGAAATCGCGACAGATTTCCAAACAAGGTCGCGACGGCGCAATATGTCGCGATATCGCGACAAAAACTAACCTTAGCCATTTTTGAGCTCATGGATGCAGGGATCGTTCCAGACCACTCCGAATCTCTTCATCTATCATAGGCATATCATTGTGCAGCTGAACACCTACCTCTTTCTCAGCACCCATCTTCGCAAGGAAGTCAGCTACCGTGTTCAAATTTCTACTCACATACACAGGGATAACATCATCTAACTCCCTCCATAACTCCTTGATTTGGGATATCAAAATCCGCAGTCTCCAGGCTTTTAATGAGAAATTCTGCAAGCAATCCAGAGCGCCGATCAGGACTTGAGAATCTGATTCAAGAATTATCCTCCGGTAACCCTGCTTAACAACCCAGATAGATGCTGACTTAATGGCAAAGGCTTCGGCTTCATTGTTCGTGGCTCTGCCCAATCCCTGCAATTCCCGAGTAAAGAACCGCACTCGAGTGATCCCGACAAACAACACCAATTCCTGCGTTGCCCGGGTTGCCTTTTGCAGCCCCATCAGTATTGATCTTGATCCAGCCAACAGGGGGAGGTTTCCAGCATGCTCTGCCTTGCCTCTCATGTCCCTCAACCCCCTCTTCAAGATGCCCAAGAGCAGCCTGATTCTCTTCATCAACATAAATAGCAACAGTTTCTGTGACTTTGCTCCAGATGACCTGCCAAACGCCGTCAATCGAGGAGAAAGTGTTTCTAAAGATCCGGGCGTTTCTCTCCAACCAAACTTGCCACCAAATGAAGAGAAAGCCTAACTTCCAGCCAGTTCGGAGAGCTATGGAATTGAACCTGCCCCTTTTCCATTTTTCCCAAATATTGGTACGGTTGAAAACACCATTAGCCTGGAGTTTAAATTGAGAGAACCGGCGTTCCCAAATCTGATGAGTAAAAGGGCACTCAAAAAACAAATGATCTGCAGTTTCCTCATGTTGGAGGCATAAAGCACATTGAGAGGGGCCATTGAAACCCCTACGTCT
Organism: Wollemia nobilis; assembly: GCA_028583015.1. Taxonomy (NCBI): domain Eukaryota; kingdom Viridiplantae; phylum Streptophyta; class Pinopsida; order Araucariales; family Araucariaceae; genus Wollemia; species Wollemia nobilis. The sequence continues at coordinate 95,600 of JAQPPZ010016911.1, read as the reverse complement.
GAGATTGTCAAAGGTGAGAAGACCATTATGCATAAGTTGCCAAGCAAAGAAATTCACTTTCGGCCAACCCTTTGAATGCCAAATCCTTCTCCAATGCTGAACCGAAAAAGAGTGTGGGGGAGGCTCCGGGAGGATCTCTTCATATCCGGCCTTAAGCCGAGTAGACCCCAAGGCTTCCATAGCCCTAGGCTAATTCATCTTCCTCATCCCTCCCCGTGAGGAACCTTTACGACAAGATTTTTTTGCGGGATGGGCGCCAACTCCGGAGAGACGATAATTGGCCACTCCTCCCACCGCTTAAAATTTTTAAATTTATACCCCCCCAATTGGTGGTAAGTAGATAATTATCAATATGGATCCAGCCCTGGGCTTCTAAGGCGGTCATGATTGGTTGTAGCTCAGGGAACATGACAATAATGGGCGGATGTTGGTCCCAAGAGTCAGTCCAAAAACGAGCCTTGTCTCCTCTCCCCACTTTCCAGAATAATTGATCTTTGATAATCTGGGACCCAAGCTTGAGAGTCTGCCACACTAAGGATCCAGTACCTTCCAAGGGAAAGCGACCCACCTCATTGGGATGAACATGCCCCAAATATTTACTGGAAAGAATTCTGCTGAAGAGGGAGGTTGGCTGAGAAATCCACCTCCAATACAGTTTTCCAGCCAATGCTCTGTTATTAAGCATAGAACTTCTCAAGCCCAGCCCTCCTTTGTCCTTAGGCTGGGTAACTTTGTCCCACCCAACCAAGGCCCATATTTTCTTCCCTTTTGCGCCTTCCCATAAAAATCTTCTAGCCATTTTGTCCAGCTCTTTCCAGATGGTATGAGGGGCAGCCAGTATTGAGAATTTATAGATCGGCAAAGCCTGTATAACTGACTTCAGGAAGGTTAATCTACCCCGTAGCTTAGCCATTTATGGGCCCAATGATTCATTTTGTCTTTGATGCCGCCTAACAGATTCTTCCAGATGTCAATTTTTAACTTTTTGAAATGAAGGGGAACGCCCAGGTAAACAATTGGAAGAGAAGTCCTTGTGAAGCCCAGGATCTCAATAACACGCTCCTGTAGCCGTTGGTCAAGATTGAAAAAGACCACTTTGGACTTCCTGTCATTTAGAACCTGATTTGAAGCCCTTAGGTAGAAATTCAAAGTATCTCTGATTCCTCTAGCTTCCCGAAGAGTGGCCGCACCAACCAGGCCAGTATCGTCCACAAATTGCAAGTGAGTCAGAGTTTCCTCCCCAACCTTGATACCGGATAGCAGACCTTGTTGCCTTCTCCTCAGAAACAGTCTGCCCAAACCTTCAACCAAGAGAAGGAAGAGATAGGGAGAACAAGGGTCTCCCTGGCGGAGACCACGAGTGGCACCGAAAGGATGCGAGGGAAGGCCCTTGATGAGAACAGAAAAAGAGGGAGAAGAAACACAACTCATAACCCAATCAATCCATTCTTGAGAAAAGCCAAAGGCAGCCATCATTTTCGACAAGAAGCACCACTCCACCCGGTCATAAGCCTTGGACATATCCAGTTTAATGAACATTCCTTTGTTGCCCGAAGTTTGCATTGAATGGATGGCCTCCTGGGCCAAAACCACCCCATCCAAGATTTGTCTTCCCTCAACAAAGCCCCCTTGTTCAGGAGAAATGATGTTGTGAAGAAGGGGTTTAAGCCTCTCAGCCATTATCTTAGTGATGATTTTGTAAATCACATTGCATAAAGCAATAGGCCTGAAATCAGAGATATGAGTCCCCGCTTCCCCTTTTGGAATTAAAGCTATGAAGGTGTGATTGATCGCCCTGAGCATTCTTCGATTGGATCTGGATTCCTCGATAATGACCAAAACATCCTCCCCCAAGGTGTCCCAGAAAGCCTGAAAAAATTCAATAGGAAAGCCATACTGGACCAGGAGATTTTCCGAGTACTCATACCAAAGACCACATTTCTCAGTTCATCCCTTTCAATGGGTCTAAGCAGGGCCTGATTGTCTTCTTCAGAGATAATAGAAGGAATAACATTAAGAACTTCGTTATGAGCCTCAACATCTTGCTGCATACTTTCCTTAAAAAGTTTAGAAAAGTAATCGATAGCATGGGAATGCATGCCGGGAAGAGTATCGAAGACATTTCCATGTTCATCTTTGAGAACTTCCATATTGTTCATCTGTCTCCTAGCACAAGCTGACCGATGAAAAAAATTGGTATTTCTGTCCCCCTCTAATAACCAAGTATTCCTAGCCCTCTGTTTCCAGTATATCTCCTCTTGGTTGTCAATGTCCTCAACCGCTTTACGCAGTTCATCATCTTCAAATTTGAGTTGCTCAGTAATTGATCCTTCCCTAAAAAGTTTTTGAACCTCCTCCCATCTAGCCACCAAGGGGGCCCTTTGGGACTGGAAATCCGACTTGTTTTCTTTCCTCCTTTGTTTCAATTGAATTTTGACAAATTGAAGTTGTTTATGAAATTTGAACATTGCTGTCCCAAAAGGTGGACGGCATTCTATCCACCATTGAGTAATTTTCTGTCGAAGGTCCTCCTTTTGTAACCAAAAATTCTCAAATTTAAAAGGCCTATGGTGCTGCCCTCTCGAAGTCCCTCCCTCTAGCAAAATGGGAAAATGATCCGAAATAGGGCCCTCAAAAATCTGGAACTTAAAGGTCCATTTAACAAAAGCCTCCTCCGAGACCAAAAAGCGATCTAACTTGACCTTCCTGCTATGTGGCTCCTTTCTCTTGTTTGTCCAAGTGAAAAAAACACCAGGGCCTTGAACGTCCACTAAATGAAAGGCCTGAACTTGGGCAATCAGAAGCCGGTCCCCTGGATCCAAAACAGGGGTGCCACCTTCCTGGTCACGAACAAGATAATTTTGCATTAAAATCCCCTGCAATAATCCAGTCATAACACATCCTGTATGCCCTCATGTTGTGAACGACTTCCCATTGGAGCCTACGGCCATCTAGGTCTTGGGCCCCATAAAAGTTGGTGATTAGGACCCTGCTCGGAATTGAAGTTATTTACTGAAGAGAGAAGTAAGAACACCCCGCAAGCTATATGTTCTAAAGCGAGTCCAGACCAGAGGGTTCCAAAGGGTAACAATTCCACCTGAAGCTCCTTGGGCAGCCACATCCATATGCCCAGCTCCCCGCCAGATTTTAGTAGCGGTTTTACTCATAATATCTAAAGACATTTTGGTCTCCTGAAGAAGCAAAAAGTCTGTTTTACGGTTTTCTAAGAGTCTTTGAACAATGATTGATGGGTTCTCTTGTTTAAACCCCTTACATTCCAAGATTGAATAATCATTGAAAACCTTGAGAGCAGTAAGAATCAATGGTCCTCACCAATCCTCCATTGATTAGCTTATCTCCTTGCGTTGTTAGTAGTTCCTTATTGGATTTTCTTCCCGCTCCTTGAGAGTTATTGTTTCTAGATCTCTTCTCCACCTGGGTAATCCCTAAAGCAGGCCTTTCTCTGTTTTTATCTGCATTTCCCATGGTGACATCTTTGATAGCCGGCTGTGCTGGGGAGTGTATAACCAATGCCCCTGGATTCTCTGACTGCAGATTCTCAGCTGGCACAGTCACCTGTTCTACTACAGGAGTGAAGGAAGGAGAAACAAGAGGTGGAGTGTTGTCATTCACACCATTCCCATCCACTCCCTCCATAGATTGGTCCTCCTGATCCACTAATGACTTAAAAATTTCATACCGATTGTTTGGCTTGAGATGCACCTGCTCCTTGCCATTTTTATTTTTGTTTCTCTTTCGTTTCACCTGTTCAAAGCCATCCTGCTGAGCATCAGGACCTGGAGAATTGCTAGAAGGTTCATTGACAGGACTGGACTTACCCTCTCTAGGGCGGTTTGACATTCCGCTCGGAGCCTCCGTTTTTGTGCTCAATATGTTTGGGCAGAACCTTGCCAAATGTCCATGCTTATGGCATACTCGGCACCTGAAAGGTAGGGCCTCATAGTCTAGCTGCTGGATCCAGGGTACTCCTGCTAGCTCAAGTTCCGCCTCAGCTGGTAGAGGCTGACTAATGTCCATCTCTACACATATTCTAGCAAAGACAACAGTATTTCCCTCTATGGTATCTTTGGAGACTCCCAAAAATCTGCCTAGGGAATTACCTATTAGTTCCAACACCTGCTCACCCCAAAACTCCATCGGGAGAGCGTACAGCCAAATCCAGACCGGGACAGCCGTGGGTTCGATGCGAGGGTCGAAACCCACTCTCCAGGGTTGGACAAATAACCCTGTTGGTCCGTGGTTTCTCTTTTCTGATTCAAATGCTCTGTTTCTATCTGCTAAAGAAGAGAAACTAATGATGAAATACCCATTGCTTATAGGCCATAAAGAGTACTCACCGTGTGGCTCCCAGTTCTGGCGAACCCAGGTATGCAGAAAATTCAGTGTGGGCCGGATGCCCATGAATTTGCAGATCAAGTCGTGATTAGCTCGGTAGACGATTGTATCTTCGACCGGCATTGGTTCTATAACAATCTTAGGCACTGGAAGTGGATTGCGGGAGGCATCCATTAACGCGGTGAGCATTTGGGCCATTGCCAACATTCTTGAGTATCGTTTGAAAAGCATTCCGTTGAGCTCCATCAGTGGAAGGCGAGGGATTATCTTTCAACTTCTCAGCATATGAAGTCTTTCTCCCAGCGGGAGAAAGCTGGAGGAGACCCCATCGGGCCCTCCGGGACCACGAATGAACCTTCAGATGAATTCAAAATCAACCCCCCAAAGCCCCAGGCAAGATCTTCAGGCCAGAATCCCTCGAGCAACACCAGACGCCGTCACATAAATTTTCCCGCCAAATCGCCAGAGCCGAATCCCGAATTTTTTTTTCAGGTAGGTGGTCAAACACCATATCGTGTTACTATTTTAATGAGCATTTGTTAGTGTATTTTTTATGAGTTGCAAAAGAAGTTATATATGAGTTTTATATGATTAAATATTGTCATTATCATATATTTTATATTGCAACTTTATTTGAGATCTTATGGTTATTTGCATTAAGTATTAAGCAGGTTTATGCATAGGGGTGAATCATTGTAAGTTCATGAATATTAGGATTTCCAAAATATGAAATTGATGAAAAATGGACCCTTTGACGTCAGCCCATTCGTCCAAAAATTTCGAGAGCAAAATTATTTTAGGATTGGTTCGCTTTCATCGTTATTATTTTAAATTTCCAACCACTTCTACCTAAATCATGCATATTTTATGATGCATGAGCCTATCTTTAGAGGGTTTTTTAAAGAAGTTTTAAAATAAAATTTTTATTACTTAAAATGGAATTCTTTGACGTAAAAATAATTTGCCAAAATGGTAATTATTAAAAAAGGTAAATTTTGGTGAAAAAATAATTTGCCTTAAATAGTAATTACTTAAAAAGACAAATTTTGGTGAAAAAATAAATTTGCCAAAAATAGTAATATTTTATTTTTAGGGCTTTAAGCTTTAGGGTTTTCTTTTAGGGTTTCTTTTAGGGCTTCAAGATTTAGGGTTTCTTTGGAGATATATATTCCCTTGGTATTGCATTGTAAAAATGAGGGGAAGTGAATCGAGGAATAAGAAAAGAAAATATTTATTAGTTTATTTTCATGTATTATAGTTTTTATGTGAATGGAGGATTTTATATATTATTTTTATTTATCGTAGTTTTTATGTAATGGGAGGTATTTTGTTTTGACCTCTTGTAGCTGGATTTACATCATTTGGTATTAGAGCAAGTTGGATCTTGTTGGGGAGAAAAGAGAAGAAAATAAGAGAAAATGAGAGGAGAGCGAAGGGGCTCCAAAAAAATTGGCACTCTATGTAGTGCTTGCTGAAGGTTTGTAAAACCTTGGAGACAGAAATTGACACTCTATGTAAGTTCTTGTAGGAGGTTTTTTAATGTAAAAGACTCAAAGAAAGATATTGAAACTTTGTGTAGTGCTTGCAGAAGGTTTGTAAAACCTTGGATAAAGAAATTAGCACTCTGTTTAAGTGTTTGCAGGAGGTTTTTTATGTAAAACCTTAGAGGGAGGAATTGACACTTTGTGTAGTGCTTGCAGAAGGTTTGTAAAACCTTAGAGAAAGAAATTGACACTCTGTGCAAGTGCTTGCAAATTTTTTTTTTTTTTTATGTAAAACCTTAGAGGGAGGAATTGACACTTTGTGTAGTGCTTGCAAAAGGTTTGTAAAACCTTGGAGACATAAATTGACACTCTATGTAAGTCCTTACAAGAGGTTTTTTTTAAGTAAAACCTTAGAGGGAGGAATTGACACTTTGTGTAGTGTTTGTAGGAGGTTTGCTATTTTCAAACTTTGAATGAAGAATTGACACTATATGTAGTTCTTGCAGGAGGTTTGAGATACATAACCTCGAAAGGAGATTGGTACTTTGAGGAGTACTTGCAGATGTGTGGCCCTATATGGAGAGCAATTATGAGTTTGATCAAAGGAACTTGTAGGAGCAAAGTTATTTTCAACCAGAGGAGAATGATGCAGGAGCCTATCTTTAGAGATTTTTTTAAAGAAGTTTTAAAACAATTTTTTTATTACTCAAAATAGAATTCTTTAACTCAAAAATAATTTGCCAAAAATGCTAATTACTAAAAAAAGCAAATTCTGATGAAAAAATAATCTGCCTAAAATAATAATTACTTAAAAAGACAAATTTTGATAGAAAAATAAATTTGCCAAAAATAGAAATATTTTATTTTTTAGGGCTTTAAGCTTTAGGGTTTTCTCTTAGGGTTTCTTTTAGGGCTTCAAGTTTTAGGGTTTTCTTTTAGGGTTTCTTTGGGGATATATATTCCCTTGGTATTGCATTGTAAAAATAAGGGGAAGTGAATCCAAGAATAAGAAAAAATATATATTTATTGGTTTATTTCCATGTATTATAGTTTTTATGTGAATGAAGGGTTTTACATATTATTTTCATTTATCGTAGTTTTTATGTAATGGGAGGTATTTTGTTTTGACCTCTTGTAGTTGGATTTACATCATTTGGTATCAGAGCAAGTTGGATCTTGTTGAGGAGAAAAGAGAAGAAAATAAGAGAAAATGAGAGGAGAGTGAAGGGGCTCCAAAACAATTGGCACTCTATGCAGTGCTTGTAGAAGGTTTGAAAAACCTTGGAGATAGAAATTGACACTCTGTATAAGTGCTTGTAGGAGGTTTTTTAATGTAAAAGCCTCAAAGGAAAAGATTGACACTTTGTGTAGTGCTTGTAGAAAGTTTGTAAAACTTTGGAGAAAGAAATTAGCACTTTGTGTAAGTGCTTGCAAGAGGTTTTTTATGTAAAACCTTAGAGGAAGGAATTGACACTTTGTGTAGTGCTTGCAGAAGATTTGTAAAACCTTGGAGAAAAAAATTGACACTCTATGCAAGTGCTTGTAGAATATTTTTTTATGTAAAACCTTAGAGGGAGGAATTGACATTTTGTGTAGTGCTTGTAGAAGGTTTGTAAAACCTTGGAGAAATAAATTGGCACTCTATGTAAGTGCTTGCAGGAGGTTTTTTTAATGTAAAACCTTAGAGGGAGGAATTGACACTTTGTGTAGTGCTTGTAGGAGGTTTGCTATTTTCAAACCTTGAAGGAAGAATTGGCACTATGTGTAGTGCTTGCAGGAGGTTTGAGATATAGAACCTTGAAAGGAGATTGGTACTTTGAGGAGTACTTGCAAATGTGTGGCCCTATATGGAGAGCAATTATGAGTTTGATCAAAGGAACTCGTAGGAGCAGAGTTCTTTTCAACTAGAGGAGAATGATGCAGGAGCCTATCTTTAGAGGGTTTTTTAAAAGAAGTTTTAAAATATTTTTTTTATTACTCAAAATAGAATTCTTTGATGCAAAAATAACTTGCCAAAAATGGTAATTATTAAAAAAGGCAAATTTTGATGAAAAAATAATTTGCCTAAAATAATAATTACTTAAAAAGGCAATTTTTGGTGGAGAAATAAATTTACCAAAAATAATAATATTTTATTTTTAGGGCTTTAAGCTTTAAGGTTTTCTCTTAGGGTTTCTTTTAAGGCTTAAAGCTTTAGGGTTTTATTTTAGGGTTTCTTTCTGGATATATATTCCCTTGGTATTGCATTATAAAAATGAGAGGAAGTGAATCCAAGAATAAGAAAAAAAATATATCTATTAGTTTATTTCCATGTATTATAGTTTTTATGTGAATAGATGATTTTACATATTATTTTCATTTATCGTAGTTTTTATGTAATAGGAGATATTTTATTTTGACCTCTTGTAGCTAGATTTACATCATTTGGTATCAAAGCAAGCTGGATCTTGTTGGGGAGAAAAAAAAAAAGAAGAGAAAATGAGAGGAGAGTGAAGGGGCTTCAAAACAATTGGCACTCTATGCAGTGCTTGCTGAAGGTTTGTAAAACCTTGGATACAAAAATTGACACTCTGTGTAAATGCTTGCAGGAGGTTTTTTAATGTAAAAGCCTAAAAGAAAGAGATTGACACTTTGTGTAGTGTTTGTAGAAGGTTTGTAAAACCTTGGAGAAAGAAATTAACACTCTGTGTAAGTGCTTGCAGGAGGTTTTTTATGTAAAACCTTAGAGGGAGGAATTGACACTTTGTGTAGTGCTTATAGAAGGTTTGTAAAACCTTGGAGAAAGAAATTGGCACTCTATGTAAGTGCTTGTAGAAGGTTTTTTTATGTAAAACCTTAGAGGGAGGAATTGACACTTTGTGTAGTGCTTGCAGAAGGTTTGTAAAACCTTGGAGAAATAAATTGGCACTCTATGTAAGTGCTTGCAGGAGGTTTTTTTTATGTAAAACCTTAGAGGGAGGAATTGACACTTTGTGTAGTGCTTGTAGGAGGTTTGTTATTTTCAAAATTTGAAGGAATAATTGACACTATATGTAGTTTTTGTAGGAGGGTTGAGATACAGAACCTCGAAAGAAGATTGGTACTTTAAGGAGTACTTGCAGATGTGTGGCCCTATATGGAGAGCAATTATGATTTTGATCAAAGGAACTCGTAGGAGCAAAGTTATTTTCAACCAGAGGAGAATGATGTAGGAGCCTATCTTTAGAGGGTTTTTTTAAAGAAGTTTTAAAATAATTTTTTTATTACTCAAAATGAAATTCTTTGACGCAAAAATAATTTGCCAAAAATGGTAATTACTAAAAAAGACAAATTTTGATGAAAAAATAATTTTCCGAAAATAGTAATTACTTAAAAAGACAATTTTTGGTGGAAAAATCAATTTGCCAAAAATAGTAATATTTTATTTTTAGGGCTTTAAGCTTTAGGGTTTTCTTTTAGGGTTTCTTTTAGGGCTTCAATTTTAGGGTTTTCTTTTAGGGTTTCTTTGGGGATATATATTCCCTTGGTATTGCATTGTAAAAATGATGGGAAGTGAATCGATGAATAAGGAAAAAAATATATTTATTGGTTTATTTCAATGTATTATAGTTTTTATGTGAATGGAGGATTTTACATATTATTTCTATTTATCGTAGTTTTTATGTAATGGGAGATATTTTATTTTGACCTCTTGCAGCTGGATTTACATCATTTGGTATCAGAGCAAGTTGGATCTTGTTGGGGAGAAAAGAGAAGAAAAGATGAGAAAATGAGAGGAGAGCGAAGGGGTTCCAAAAAAATTGGCACTCTATGTAGTGCTTGCAGAAGGTTTGTAAAACCTTGGAGACAGAAATTGACACTCTGTGTAAGTGCTTGCAGGAGGTTTTTTTTATGTAAAAGCCTCAAAGAAAGAGATTGACACTTTGTGTAGTGCTTGCATAAGGTTTGTAAAACCTTGGAGAAAGAAATTAGCACTCTATGTAAGTGCTTGCAGGAGGTTTTTTATGTAAAACCTTAGAGGGAGGAATTGGCACTTTGTGTAGTGCTTGTAGAAGGTTTGTAAAACCTTGGAGAAAGAAATTGGCACTTTGTGTAAGTGCTTGTAGGAGGTTTTTTTTATGTAAAACCTTAGAGGGAGGAATTGGCACTTTGTGTAGTGCTTGCAGAAGGTTTGTAAAACCTTGGAGAAATAAATTGGCACTCTATGTAAGTGCTTGCAGGAGGTTTTTTTTTATGTAAAACCTCAGAGGGAGGAATTGGCACTTTGTGTAGTGCTTGTAGGAGGTTTGCTATTTTCAAACCTTGAAGGAAGAATTGGCACTATGTGTAGTGCTTGCAGGAGGTTTGAGATATAGAACCTCGAAAGGAGATTGGTACTTTGAGGAGTACTTGTAGATGTGTGGCCCTATATGGAGAGCAATTATGAGTTTGATCAAAGGAACTCGTAGGAGCAGAGTTCTTTTCAACCAGAGGAGAATGATGCAGGAGCCTATCTTTAGAGGGTTTTTTAAAAAAAGTTTTAAAATAATTTTTTTATTACTCAAAATGGAATTCTTTGACGCAAAAATAATTTGCCAAAAATGGTAATTATTAAAAAAGGCAAATTTTGATGAAAAAATAATTTTCCTAAAATAGTAATTACTTAAAAGGCAATTTTTTGTGGAAAAATCAATTTGCCAAAAATAGTAATATTTTATTTTTAGGGCTTTAAGCTTTAGGGTTTTCTTTTAGGGTTTCTTTTAGGGCTTCAAGCTTTAGGGTTTTATTTTAGGGTTTCTTTGGGGATATATATTCCCTTGGTATTGCATTGTAAAAAGGAGGGGAAGTGAATCCAAGAATAAGAAAAAAAATATATTTATTGATTTATTTCCATGTATTATAGTTTTTATGTGAATGGAGGATTTTACATATTATTTTTATTTATCGTAGTTTTTATGTAATGGGAGATATTTTGTTTTGACCTCTTGCAACTGGATTTACATCATTTTCACCTTCAAATTATAAATAATTTTATTTATCCTAGCAAATTTACCTCTTATACCATCATGATATATACCTGACATGACAACGATACTCATACTCATTCAAAGTCTTTAAAAAATGACCTATAGCATAGAGAATCCTACATCATCCAAAAATGATAGATAAAAAAGTGAACCTAACCAAAAGCAGAAAGCGACCAAAACTAAGGAATAAATTAGCACAGAGGAAAGAATACTAGTAAAATATTTTGAATGACACCACAAGAAGAAGACCGATAGTAGATTTTGATCGGTACCAAGAAAGAAGTTCGGTACTATATTTTGATCATCACCAAGGGAAGCAAACCGATGATAGAATTTAACTAGCACTAAGAAAGAATACCAACACCAAATTTCAATCGAAACCAGGGGAAGTTAGACCAACAAAAAAAATCGATCGATACCAAGGTGAAGAAAATTAGTAGCAGAAGGAAGAAGACCAATTGCAAAAATTAATGAGTAGCAGAAGAAAAAAGTTCAGTCGTAGTGAAGAATACCACTAGCAAAAAACTACCGATCATATAAGAGAGAAGATTGATTGCAGATTACAATCAATCAAATAAGAAAGAAGACCAACCACAAAAAATGATCGGTATAGGGTGAAGAAGATCGGTAGTAGAAAACTACTAGTAGCAAAAGGAAGAAGATCAACCACATAAAATGACTAGTATAGGGGTGAATAAAATCGACTGCAAAAAATAATAGCAACGAGTTCTTAACCTCCCTCTTCCTTACAACACTTCTAGAATTGTGATAATTTTCTTCAATATCATGTTTTTTTTACATGAAATACATTTTTCTATATAGGTTCAATGGCACCTACTCCTGATGGAAGCAAGGGAGGCAAATTTTCTGAAAACAAGAGTATCCTAAAATATGTTATCCAAATATCAAAATCCAAGGAGCTATTGACATCTACACAAATTCAAGGTACATACCTATTTTAACTACTCAATAGTATCTTTTGTAAGTAATATCAAACAATGATATAAAACACCTTTTTATGTAGAATACACAATCAACCCTGACATACCCCCACTTGAAGATATTCTTGAGCATGTGATACCTCAACATAATTTTTTTTAACAATGACATTCAACAACTTGAAGAGAAACAGAAAAGTGATACACCTAACAAAAAATAAAACAAATATTTTTACCAAACACCAACTTTTAGGGAATCTTCTACTCAAAAAACTAAACGTAGAAAGTTAACCAGGTGGACTATTGGAAGGACATTTCAATTAGAATGGTCATAAAAATATCCATTTATTGAACCGATATAGCCCAAGAATAGTAATGACACTCCCACAAAATGTATATGCATTATTTGTAGTTGGAAACTAGGGAAAGATCATAAGATGCAACTTAAGTTGGATACAATAGAAAAACATTGTGGGAAAGTATATGTCACAGTAGAAGAAAGTGATGGAAAAAATAAGAAAACAATAAGATGGAATGATGCTTTTGAATGTGTACATGTTAGATATGCACAAGACTATGACAAAGAGATGAAACAACAAAAAAAAAATGTTAAAAATTGTGGAACTATTCAAGCAAATTTTCAAAAAAATTATAAAACCACTTTAGTTTCAAAATGTTTATAGTTTGTTGTGGTATATACGATTCTATAAAAGGGTAGAGTTGTGTATGATTTTATTAATTTTAAGCATCTCTTTCAACTAGTTGGTGTGGAGAATATTCCCAGTGCCCATTGGTTAGATCGTAATGGTTGGAAAATGGTAAAATATCTATCTTTAGTTGAGGAGGACCTAAGAGAGAAGGTGAAAAATGCTAAATTCATTTCACTTTCAATTGATGAAGTAATTGTTGTTGAAAATACATCTTGGATATGCATGCATGTTTACATATTTTAGGATCACTTAAGGCAACCTCGTTTGCTAGAATTACATAATATGATCGATAATTGTAATGCAAAAAATATTTATAATGTTGTTGTAAGAAGCTTAAAGGATATTGCAAGAATGGATGATACAATAATAGCCAATAAGTTAATATGTATCAGAGTTGATGGTGCTACTATAATGCAAGGTCACATAAATGGGCTTTGTGTTCGACTTCAAACATCAATTACCCCATATTTGATCCCCATTCATTGCATGGCTCATAGAATACGTTTTGCATACAAAATTTTGAGCACAATTGAAAATGTTGCTAGAGTGGAAGAAATCATCCATGAAGTACATGCTTATTTTTCTTGCAATCCAAAAAGGTTTGCAGAGTTTCAATTTTTTGCACTAGGAGTTACAAAAGGCAAAAAATTGTTAAAATATGTGGATACAAGGTAGATTTCACTATTTCAACCTGCATGCAGAGTTTTTAAAGAATATAAATCCTTAGTAGGGCTTATGTTGATAATCGAAGAGAAGTTGATAAGGCAAAGGACTTGTTATATCAAATGACATACTTGGAAACTCTGCTCACTTTATGTGGTATTCTTCCAATGTTGCATGAAATGAATATTTTGACAAAACTTGCACAACAAAGATCCATATATATTGTTGATTTCATTAGGGTTAGAAAACAAATATGTATGCATATTGATAATTTGTACTTGTCTGACAAAACTTTTATGGATACATTGTTTGAAGATTAGAGAAATTTAACAAACATTGATAATCCAAAAAAAAATTGAAGTTCAATATCAATGACAATATTTGAATTAATGTTCATGGAAAGAAATAATAATTATATTATTTTGGAAGGCCATCGAGAATAGTTTCATATGATATTGAAAAATACCCATAACATATAGCATATTTGATGTAGTTTTGTAGAATACAAGGACTAAATTGAGGAAAAATAGTAGAAACCTTGACAAGAGAAATAAGAGACCGTTTTCAAAGAGATGAATTGCTTGAGGCTATGGTTGTTGTTAAGCCCATGTTCTGGGATCCTGGTACTGATTTCAATATTACAAGTAAATTGTTCATAAACTATATGGGTAAAATTATTAAACATTTTACTAAATATATGGAGGTTAATGGTATCAAGATCAATGGTATTCTCAATAGAGGCCTTTTGACAAATCAACCATCTTATTTTGGATTGACAATGGTGGATCAAATTTTCCATTTGACTAATTTAAATGAACCGGGTTCTATAACAATTTTGTGGAAAAAATTGTACCCAAGTAGTGCATTACAATATATAATGAGTGAATATTTTCGCTTATATGAATCATGCCAAACAATAATTTTGGGATCAGTAGAATAAGAAAGGGTTTTAGTGCTTTGTATTTTGTGAAATCTAAAGTTCATAATAGATTGGATAAAAATTTAGAAAATTTTCTGAGAATATATGTGTCATCTTATGAACTGGATAAATATCCGTATGAAAGAGCTTTGGCATATTGGAAATCCCTAGCAGAAAGAAGAGGTATCACAAATGTTCATGATTAGGAAGATCAAGATAATTGCATTGATAAAATTTTAGAAACACAAGGCTTAGCTATACAAATAGTTAATTTTGGATAAATTGATAAGTATTTGTTTCAACTTCCTCCACTCTAACTTTGGATAAACTGATAATTGATTGTTTGAGCTTTGTCCACTATAATCACTCTAATTTTGGATAAACTTACTTTTGCATTTTTGATTTTATACATAAAATATATTGATATTTTTTATGTTTCATATTATTAATTATGTGTTCAATTTTATAAATGATATCATAGACTTTTTAATCAAATTTTATGTTATATTTAAACCTCTTCAACCAATAAAAAAAAATGTTATATTTGATAGATTTGATTTTTGTTGTAAACATATGATTTTTAAATATGGTAACAATATTGGTAGAAGTTTGAATCTGAAATAGATATCAAACAAAATAAAAACTTAAAATTGTATGACATATTTGCAAAATGTTTTTTCATTAATTGTATGACTTTTTGCCAAAATAATGTGCTCTTGATGAATTGTTTCATAGCTCTTACAAAAAGTATAAACCAAAAAAATATCCAAAATTGTATGACACATTTGCAAAATGTTTTTTCATTAATTCGAAAAATATTACATTACATCGCATTTTCAAAATATTGCTTTTAAGACTATTTCAAAATACTACACAACGTTTCTTAAAGTAGATCTTGTCTCTAAAGGAGTATCGAATGTAGTGTCTTTTGCTAGATGAGGATCACTTTGCAAATGACTCTAATCAGCTGCATCTAATGGTAGTGCACTAGCTTTGATTAGGCTCTTCTACATTGTCTTCAAACTTGATATCAATGCCCTTTCCTCATTGGCAAGATCTTTTTTGGATGTTGAAGATATTTCTTTTCCCTTTTTCTTCAATAATATGTCAGGATCTAATTTGTGCAAAATGATAATCTTTATGAATGCATTGTTTTCTCTAATGGTGTAAGCTAAGCGTTCCTTCAATTGTATCATTTTGAAAATATTTTCCTTGGCAGTGTTTAAATAAACATTGAGACTCTCAACCATTTTCTTCATATTTTCAAAATTTGACTACAAAATAGATAAATTATAATCTATTAGTTACAAATTGATATAAAAATAAATTAATTAATAAACACAAAATTGTAAGAACTTACATCAGAAACTACTTTGCCCACCTCTGCAACTTTAACCTTCTTCTTATCAATAGCCCATTGATTATAATATGCCTAGGCTTCGATATTTAGATTCTCTAACCTATTTAAAATAAGATTTAAAATTTCATCATTATGTAAACTTGTGGTCATTACATTTCTAGTTTGATCTTGATCTAACAAAGCACCAAGCTTTTCTGGTTCTCATTCAACCAAAGAAAAATAATAGTCTCTTTTAGAAAAATTATTGTAATGGGTGTTTAGCTCTTGAATTAGAATTTTCACCCGATACACCCAATATCTTAAACCAGAGATGTCAACCAATAGAATATCTTTTACGTTGGCCTCAAAATTATCAACCAATAGAATATTTGGTAGAAATTTCAATTTTTGGTCATCAAAAAGAGGACCAACATTGCTAGTTTCTTGTGAAGGGGAAGAGCTACCACCAGTTACCGCTAGTTTAGGTTCATGTGATTTTGTCTACTATTGTTGATCATGAAGCATATTAGTAGCATGAAAAAACTCAGGATCATTACCTTGAAAAATATAATCTTGTTGAAGATTAGGATTATCCAATGTTGATAAACCACACAGAGAAGACGTTCCAAGGAAAAGATTTGGAATCTCCAATAATTATTGTGTATGTGTTATTCCCCAACTCCTTGTAGAAAATAGTTGCTTCCCATGCATACACTGATGACCCCTCATCAGTTGTGGTTGTGGTAGAGGTGGTGGTAGCATCATTCACTATGTGTGAATAGGTGATCAAACTGGTGCTCCTACAAAAATATATATTATGAAATTTTGTTAAAAATAAACTACAATCAATTTTCTATATAGCAACCAATATAATTTAACTGATTATACCAGATGAAGATTTTAAAGGCCCCAAGTCCATATGGATTTCCAGTAGAGTTCTATAGATCCTATTGGAATGTAATTGCAAAGGATGTAACCCAAGAAGTAGAAGAAGTCAGGACTAGTTGAAGAATCCGTAAATCCTTGAATCAAACCTTTTTGGATCTCATCCCAAAGGGTGGATATATGGAAAATCTCACTAACTATAGACCAATTTCTGTATGCAATGTGATTTATAAGATCATAAGGAAATTTATGGAAAATAGGTTGAAACAAATCTTGCCAGGGTTAATCTCTCCAGAACAAGGAGAATTTGTGAAGGGTAGACAAATTCTTGATGGAGTTGTGATAGCACAAGAAACTATTTACAAGCTTTGCCAAAATGGAAAAAAATGTATGTTCCTTAAGCTATATTTATCCATGGTAAATGATAGAGTAAGTTGGGAATTTTTAGCACAAATACTGCAAAAATTTAGATTTAGCGAAGAATGGATAAAATTAATTATGGAATGCATATCTACAGTTTCTTTCTTAGTTCTCATCAATGGTAATCCATTCCAACTATTCAAATATTCCATAGGAATCCAGTAAGAGAATACACTTTCACCATTTTTATTCATCATTTTTACATAAGGCTTGGAAAGACTCATAAAGAAGAGGAAAGTAGAGAATACCATTTCAGGGGTAAGGATAAGTAGGAACATAAATATTACTCACCTCCAATTTTTGGATGACATAGGAATGTGGAGGGAAGCAACAATAAGAGAAGCAATCAATATCATAAAAATTTTGGACTACTACATAGCGGCTACTAGACAACTACTAAATGAAGAAAAATCAATAATGATTTTTTTTAATGTGATAAAAAAAATTAAGAGAATAGATAACCCACATCCTCAGATTCTCAGAGGGATCACTAACCTTAGAATATTTGGGTATTCCATTAATAAATAAGGGCCTAAAAAAATATATTGGAAATCAATAAGAGATGGAATCCACTCAAGACTTTTGCATTGGACCTATAGGTGGTTAAGTTTTGGAAGAAAAGTAACATTGCTTAAATCAGTTTCACAAGCAATTCCACTGTATAAATTCTCCATTTTGGTTATCCCAAAGAGCATCCTAAAATATTTGGGCAAGATTACGAGACACTTTCTTTGGTCTAGAGTGTAGGGTAACTAGACAAGGGCAATAGTTAGTTGGAACAAGGTTTGCAATAATAATGAAGTTGGACATTTAGAAATTAGAACAACAATGACAAACAACCAAGCTCTAATAGCCAAGTTGTATTGGAGATGGCTAACTCATCTTGATCAACTCTGGAGAAAAGTATTGAAAGTTAAATATTATCCCTCGTAATATACAAAAGATATTCCTCATATTCCAGTTTCAAGAGAGGGATCAGATAATTGGAAAGCTCTAAAGAAAGGATCATCACTTATAAAATAAGGGTTAGACTGGAAATTGAGAGATGGTAAAATTGCTAGACTATTGGGAGATTCTTGGGAACATTTCCCCCATAATTTATTAGTACCCCCACTTAATAGGAATCAAGGCAAAATTTCAGAGGAAAGGGTGGAATCTTGATGGGGGAAGGGAAAATAGACACAAACTCACACTTACGAATTCCAAACTTTCTCTGTATTAAATCTAGAAAATACGCTTACAAATAGCCCGCAGGCTTACAAATGACCAACGCTCGACTTGGTCTTCACAATAACACTTCTGCGTCTCTTCTCCAATCCACCACCCTGAATAATACAAAAAAATTGGGTTTTTATAGAGGCCCCGATCCTCTGAAACGTTCTTCCCAAAAAATGGGTTCACCAACCCGATTAATTACAAAGACTGGGTTTTTAAAGAGGCCCCGACCCTTTGAAACATTAACACAAAAATCGAGACACCAACCCAATTTAATACCCCTCTCCGCATGGTCCCTGTCACCATTGAATTCGTCAGATCTTCTGCACGACCCATCCTCTTCGTCTCCTGTGCTCCTGGGTAATCACCTGCTTTAATTGCACCTTGTGCCACGTGTCGTCCTTGACAACCCTTGAAAATACCGCCTGTCGCGGTTTCCCGCCATCTCTTTCTCCTTCTTTACCTTCTTCTCTCTTTGTCACGATATCGTGACATGTCGTGATATCGCGACCACTCCGCTCTCGAGCCCCCTTGTTTTGATTCATGTCGTGATATCGCGACGTCACGATATCGTGTCATCACGATATCATGACCGTTCCGCCTTCCAGCCTTTCGCTTTGATTTCTATCACGATATCGTGACCTTTGCCTTTGGCTACCCCTCGTCCGCCTGCACTGGTCACGATTTCATGACAGTCGCGATTTCGCAACATGTCACAAAATCATGACAACTCAACTACTTTCCTCCGCTGCTGCCTTGCTGTCATGATTTCGTGACCATTTTGCCTTCTGCCCTGGCATCACTTCGACGTCATAATTTCATGACGTCACAAAATCGTGCTATCGTGATTTCACTACCATTCTACTCCTCCGTCAAGTCTTCACTCCAACGTCATGATTTTGCGACGTCGTGAAATCGTGCTATCACGATTTTGCTACCCTTTTGCATTTTCACCTTCACTTTTGCTTCCTGTCATAATTTTGCAATGTCACGATATCGCGGCATCGTGATATTGTGACAAACTCCTGCCTCTTCCCCGACTTCCACTTCATGTCACGATTTCACGATGTCACGATATCATGAAAAACTCCTGCCTTTGCCTCCGCCTCGCCTTGACGTCACGATTTCGCTACTCTTTTCAAATTTTGCCTTAGAAAAATTTTTCTTGCCTTCTTCTTCTTCTTCCCGAGCTGACTCTTCAGAAGTGGCTCTCCCACAACTGGATGCTTCTACTGTAGGTGCTATTGGATGCTCTTGCATCAGACACCCAGGGTTAGTGGAGAAGTGATCTTCACTTCTGGTTGGTCTGGTTGCTGCCTCCTGCAACACCTCTAGACATTCCTTTGCCTCTGCAGACTGCTCCAAACCCTTCTCTTGGTCCACATAACTTCTGTCTTCCTCCAGATAGATTTTACTGCTGCATACTTCTTCTGCAGCCTGCTTCAACTTCAGCTTCTGATGCACTCCTGCATCTTTCTTTTTCTGTCTTTCTTCATGTCTTATGTACAACACAAAAAGGTACAACACAAAAACAAACATATCATGGGTGATGGAGTAACCAATTCATTGTCATCCAATAACATAAACACTATTATAGCTCTACAAAATTGGTCCTAAAAAATTCTAAAATCCCAAGAGAAAATTTACTAGGCTTTATCAATCCCCTATAGTGATTCTTGATCAATTTTTACGGGCTAGAATTATGGAACTCCCACCTATCAAACTTGTATACCCCAAAAGAGAAACAATATCTTGGTTTAAACCCAAATAGCAATGTGCTTTCCATCACAAAAGTGGTATTCCTACCAATAAATATAGGATACTTAGAAATATTATTTAAGACCTAATTGATGATAGGTTCATTGTTGTTAGAAAATCCAAACAACAACCTTACTCTAATCAATAATTGGAAATATTTCAAGACACATTACCCAATCATGACCAGAAAGTAGCCAATCATAATAAATATAAAACCATTCCACCTCAAAATAAGTACTTCGTGGGAGTGGTTCATTCTTCCATTCATGTTATTACAAGATAGCAACATATATATGAATCATCTAATCAACCCCCAAAGTTCCTTTGATCCTTTGATATAAAGGCACTTCTTCTTCTGGAGAGAATCCTCTAATCATACATTCCCAAAGATATAATAGTACTATTATCCTATGAAAATAGCTTGAAAGTACTACAAAAATATCTCTTCTTGATCTTCTAAAAACTTCTCCAACCCATTGGAAAATACTTTTCAAACTTCTTAGTGGGTAAATTGTCCCTTAGGATCTAAACCCTAGTGACCTCACCAGTTTCATAGGATCCTTTGGTGTAAACTATAACATGATATCAATCTATAAAATGATATTTCTTCTATGAATACCCCTGCCTCCTTGGGTCTTACCCAAAAGTGGCATCCCTTTTGGGATGTTTTCCACAAATAATAAAAAATAATAATCTCCCTTATACACCCATGGAAAAATATCCCCCACTATGCATCACATGTTACATCAACAAACTCTTTATCAAACACATCCTTGTTAAAAATGGCTCTACCCTTAATATTTGTAGCCTAAAAATTATCAGTAATTTTGGGTTAGCTACGTAATATATTGATGAATCAGATCTTATGATCAAGGCATTTTACAATGAAGAGCATAAGGATAATGATACCATATTAAAGTCGAGCCTCATATCCTTAACACTATGTTTCATGATATACCTTATGACTTATAATATTCTTCCTAGTAGACCAAATATCCATTCAATGAGGGTTATTCCCTTCACTTATAACTAATGCATCAAATATGAATACAAGGGTAAGATGTTATGTATCCTAGTCGATCCCAAACCATTCATCTATTATCAAGTAGTTGAAGTCAAAAATATTTTTTTTTTATCTTTTCCCTTCCCTCGAATCTGCTTCATATTCTCATCAATAATGCATTTGAATTTCTAACCCTAAGCCTACAACATGATCAACCTAAATATCATTCTAACAACTCAAACCTTAATAAAAAATAAATTTGATAATAATAACCAAGTGGTAATGTAGTATCAATATCACTCTCAAAATGATAATCCACCTAAAATTCATGACATTAGTTAAAAATATCAAGAAAGCAACTTAATAGCCTTGGACCTAGCCAATATCCCTCCTTCCCCTCAAAACTTAGGGTTACCATTTAGAAAATATAAAATAGTGCAAATAGGAAGTTGTTCTTTTATCTGTGTTGGTACTACTAATGACGAATAGATTTGTAGTAGTAACCCCCACCTAATTGAACAATCATATACTTTTTGTTACTAGTAAAACTTGTACCCCATACCTAAATAGTCCTTTGTAATATAAGATGCCAAGGAAAAGGACTAAGGATATTTGAGCAAGGTATTAGTTAGCCCTTGAAAACCAAACCATGGCTAGGTTTTTGGAGGTTGGGATATATCCCTAGTTGAAATGAACATCTACCAACCTCATCCTTATTCAATAGTGGATATGAATCTAAAATTTCTCCTTGGGAGTATTATGATGGTACTTTCTCAATAAATATATTGAATTGGGATGATGAAGACAATAAGGATCTTTGGCTCTTTTATGTTCTTAATCCTTCTTAATTCATGTAATTTTCTAATGCTATCATTTTAACTATAAAGTATCTCAAGCTTATCATTGACAATAGCAATAGTGAGATGGATATCAATCACCACATTCCTCCAAGTGATGTTCCCCTTGACCATCCTACTCAAAATGATGTATATGTATCAAAAAACCTCTTTCTAAGATAGATAATGTCATCATATCATAGTTTATTGATAGTCTATAATTTATCCCTAACTAAAACAACTATGAGGTAAAGGATACTCCTCATAGATGTCCATAAGATAGTCCCTCTAACCATTTTATTTAAAATAAATCCAAAAAATCATCTCTTTTATAGATAATTAATATCAATACCTCATAGTCACTTAACCAGGATCAAGCACTTTTAGAACATGTCAATTTGGAAAGCATGTAGTATTACTTTCTCAATGCATTTAAAAAGATACTACATTTAATCTACATCATCTTGCATCATTTACTTTTTATTACTTGCATGCATGATCATATGCCTACATGACTACTTGATTTCATGATTGCTTATTCACATGTGTGTAGATTCTTGGTGCATATTAAGTCTTGAGATCCATCAATATGCATGTGATGATCATAGTGAAGATAATTTACAGATGCGTTGCACTTGCACCAAGTGACTGATGCTAGAAGATTTATTCTTGTCCATAGTTCTCTAGATTACTTATTGTATATCAAGTCAACTTATGGCTTTCATTCATATCTACCTCTTCTCGTAATAATATTTTTTCCATGCAACTACTTTATGATGGTAACATGATATTGTTAACCTCACTCAAATAATATAGTTATGCTTGCTATATACATATTGATGAAAAATTACAAGGATGCACATAGTGATAAGCAATGAGACAACTATGTTATCTTCATAAAGGAGGTACCATGGCATAAGATACCAACCCCTATTCCTCCTTGTGTCCTTCTTTATGGAGACCTGTTGGGATGCGATGATGATCCTAATTAGGAATAGATCATTTTACATTAGGTATCTAATGCTAGTGATATTATCCTTACATCATGTTTGTATTGATTGTTTTCTTACATGTTCATAAATACCTATTGATTAATACATGTATATTTGATGTCATGATGGTCTCCTTACACATGCTTGTTATTCATTGAGTTAGTAAAACCGTATTGATATTATGATTCTAGTTAGGACAATTCATATATGCATTTCACTTGCACTAGGTAGTTAATGCTAGTGGTTCATTCTAATCCTCTCCTTCAACTATTTTTTCCTCATCGCATTCTATCAGACTCATCACATAGGTGCCTTGATAGATGCATTTTTAAGGGAATATAATGATATTTAATTCTTATCATGTATGTCTAAAATCAATGAGGTACCCATGATATGAATACCATGTCAACCAATAAAACAACTATATTACATTATAAATACAACTACCATGGTACCGTGCATGATCCCATTCTTCTACTCTTTCTTCTAAGCTATGACCACCTTACCACATGATGCCTACTATGTTAGTTATAGTAATGGATGACATGACATCTTCATATCCTTATAATTTTACTCCCATTCAACAATTCTTGGTTGCTTTATAGGTATGACAGACAATGGACCGATATGACCCATTTTCTAATAGGCCTATAAGATATTGAGAATAATCTATCACAACATTCAATATTTCTTCATCATGTACCACATGATTAATCCTACTATATTTACAAATGCTAATGTAAAAACCTTATAAAATCCTCCTTCTATATTACCATGGGCTACATGATGACCGCCATGATAGTCCATTCAATTGATAGCCCTATCTATGGGTATACCATTGGAAAGGTCACAAAAATAGCTTTTCAATGAGTATAAATATGTCTATATTTATCTAAATACTGATACCTAAAAATATCCAAAATGGTAGCATTATATATTTATAAAAGTATCATAAAAAATTCCATATGGTGCTTACATTAGCATCGAACATAATTCCATATGGTGCTTTTATACCTCCATAGTTCTTTTGTGCCACCACCATAAAAATTGAAGCTTTGGTAGTCTAACTACCCATCACTACTTGTTTCTCATGAATATTTTCATCACCCCATCCAATTTGTGATTGGACTACCAATTAAGCTACTTGACTATCAATCAAGGAACTTAACTAGTCAATCAAGGCATGCAACTACTAATCAAACCAATTAACTCTCTAATCAACTCCATGAAACTAGTGGTAATTTCTTAGTCATCCCTTGTAATTCACCTCAAGCTAACACTTCATCCTCCAAATTGCACACCTCATCATTTTCGTATGCATCTATAACAAATCCTTCAATGGGGGCTTAGGTAATGTATAAAACTACCCTTAGAGGAAGCTCAAAGAGAACCAGTCTTCTATAGGTACTTATATGTTGCTAAAACTATAACAAGAAGGCCTTCTATTCATTGATATGTTGTTTCAACCATGAAGTAATCTTGAGTTCTTTTATCTTTGGATACTTTCCAATGCATATCAAGGACATAGCAAGCGAAAGGAGGCATCTGCAAGGGAATTGAACAAGCATTATCGATAACAAATTCATATTGAATTGAGGTAAAATCTTGAGTCATGGTTGTAATTTTTCTTCATTTAGCATTTGTTTGTTTTTCTATTATTTATCAACATCTTTACATGTTTCCACTCTTTCATATTTTTCAATTGAAAATTATTGTAATCATTCCCTATAAAATGAATAGGGGTTTGATTCCTTTATCAAGTAAATTCATCTTTCTTGAAGAGATTGGACAAACCCCTTTGCACTAATTATTATTTTCTTCTATTACTATTCATAGGTTTTGAGTGTTTTGTAGGTATGAGCAAAGAACTATGCAGTTACAAAAGTATCGTACGACTACAAAATTGTGGTACAACTACAAAAGTGTCATATGACTATGATAACATTGTATGGCTACAAAAGTATCATACATCTGCAAAAGCATTGTATAGTTGTGATAGCACTGTAAGATCCTATCTATGGTGCTTTTGTCTCAATTCTAACTTAGTGTTAATTTTTAAAGTTCTACTCTATTTTAGTATTAAAATAGCATATTTAGGCTTTTTGTTTCATTCTATTATCTATGGAACAATTTTGTAAAAGTTTTCAAAAAGGGAAATATTGCATATTCTAGTTATAAAATTGTCATAGAAGTAGGCATAAATTATATTTGTTGCATTATATCTAAAATTAAAAGCATAATCACCAATATAATAATTCAATTTAATTTATTTGTCTATAATTGTAATATTCTATTTGTTTCTATAACAAAATTTACAAAAAGAGAAATTTGAGATTGCATTCTTTTGTAAATCATTAAAAAGGGGATAAATCCTTTTTAAAATTTAGGTATAAAAATAAACATGCATGTAGATACATTCTAGGGTAGGTTCATTGTTTGTATGCACACTTTTATGATCCCTCACTTCAAAAGCAAAAAGGAATCTTAAATTTTTTGTAAGCATTGAAAAGGAAATATTTAGTCTAAGGCTTGTACTATGTATTCTTTATATTCACTTGCATTGCACTCATCATTCAAAATTAAATTCAAGATAGGATTAGGATATTACAAAACCCTAGATGCATATTCAAATCAACTTATCAAACATAGATCAAGAGGCTTCACAAAAGCCTCCATAATCTCAAGTGTGGAGGGTGTGTTTCAGATCTCCACATCCGTCAATAGCAACATTGGTGCATAGTACATAAGGTTTATTTGGATCATGTATCACTAATATGGGATAACTTATTAAGAGCCTCTTTAGTTCTTGAAAACCTAATTCATATTTTTAAGACCAAATAAATTTCTTACCATTACGTTGTAATGAAGTAATAGGATTGACAATCTTTGAAAGTTTTCTTACAAATCTGTGATAATATCCAACAATTCCCATAAAATTGGTTACCTCTAACATGTTTTTTAGGTTTGTCCATTCTACTATAGCCTTGATTTTTCTTGGGTCCACTACAATTCCTTATTTTGAAATAATATGTCCTAGGTATTATATCCCTGGTTGAAAAATTGAACATGTAGAAATTTTTGCATACAACTTTTGTTCAAATAAACATTGTAAAACCAATCTCAAATATTCCCCATGCAATTGTATTATCTTGGAAAATATTAAAATATCATCCAAGAAAAGTATTAAAAAATTATCCAAGTACTTACATAAAACACTATTCATTAACCCCATAAATGTTCCAAGAGCCTTAGTTAATCAAAAATATACCACAATGAATTTATAATGACCATACCTAGTTTGAAATGTTATTTTTTGGACATTCATTTTTTTATATGTAATTGGTGATAACCTGACTTCAAATAAATCTTAAAAAATATAGTAACTCCATTCAATTAATCAAAAATATCATCAATGTATGGTAAACAATATTGATTTTTCTTATAATCATATTTAACTAATGGTAATCAATACACAACTTGAGGGATCCATCCTTATTTCTCATAAAAATCATTGACACACATCATGGTGACACATTGGATTGAATCAATCCTTTATCAATAAGTTTCTACAACTAATATTTCAATTTACTCAATTCTGCTATAGACATCCTCTTAGGTGCCTTTGAGACTATTTTTATACCTAGTGATAACTCAATAGATAAATCTAATTCTCATAATGGTGGTTACCGTAACGAGTCACCTAGAAACACATCTTGAATATTTAAGTTAGGTTCTTTATTTATCAAATATATTATTTCCCCATGTCTCTTTTATGCTGCATTATAAATATTATGCAAAGTGGAACTGGCCTATTCACTCATTGAATCACCATTTTATTTCTATTTTTATCAATATATTTTACCTATTTGGAGTAAAAATCAAGTTTTTCCTGATATCTACTTAACCATTCCATTCCTAAAATAATCTCAAATGCTCCCAAACATGTTACTAACCATTTTAGATTGGTCTTCTAACCTTTAAAATCTATTTCATATTTTGGTACTACCCCCTTATAATTGTTGGCCCTTCCATAATCAGCTACAAAAACTCATCTAACTTTTGTTGTACCAACCTAAGCCTATCCACAAAATTAAGGTTAATGAGAGGAGTGGTGGTTTCTATATCTATCACAATGGTTACATAATTATCATGAACAATGTTTGATGCTTTAATGACTGAGTTCTAATGTTCTATTTGTCTATCATGGACTATTACAAACACTATATTTTGGATATGTATTGCATCCCACTTGTGTTGATGATTGAGATCCATTTATATTAGTATTTTATCATTGTTGAGATCAACTCAAAGTATAATAAGATACTTCACACTTAAAACAACATTTTGTTGGTCCAACACTAAGTGTGCTTTGAGGTCTCACCAACCCTTGTTGCACTTGAGACTAGGACAATCTAGATTTCCCTGATGAAGACCTATGTTTCAGTCCAAAATGCCTATGATATGGCCCTAAAATTCTATTTGTACCACTAAATTGAGATCACTATCTATACTCTAGAGATCCTCCTAGTCTTTCTTCCACAAGAAGAGCTTACCTATAGAATATTTAGGATAAAAAAATAAAAATAAAATATAAATATACTATTCTATTTGATATTATAGAAATTTAATATTCCAATTCTATATGATCTTACCTATATGGTTCCTCTCAAGTAAAAGGTTGAGTTCTATTGATAATTTGAGCCAAATTTGGCCTTAATCTAGAGAGAAAATAGTTTTTTTAAATTATTTTACTTCCAAGGTTTATTATATCTCCCAAGAGCACTAATATCTTTTGTTCATACTCTATTTTTGATCCACTTCTCTAATGAAGATTATAAAAACCTTGAATTCACTTTTGAATAGAAACCTATGTAATGAAATTCCTAACCCACTCTTTGAATAGATCCCAAGTAAATTCTATTTTATCAAGTTTCATTATGATCTCTTCATTCATCCACCATATGGCCATAGATCCTTCTAAATAGAAAATACTAATATTAGCTTTGTCCTTGCTAGAAAACTCATCAAGTCAAAAATACCTGTAGGCCCAAAATGGCCACATACTTAGGAAAATTTTGAAAATTTTGCCTAAGTTATGAAGTTCTCATTTCGCACACTTTATAGTGTATTTTGGATTGAATCCACAACAAAGGCCACGAGTGCACCCAAAAATTGGTAATTTTTTGCACTGGGAGCGATTCTGCAAGGTTTCTTGTGTTCTTGGCTCCAGACTGGCGATGCATCCTGAATCCTGTTGGCATTTTTGCCACATTGTTTTGTTGTTGCTGTTCATGCAAAATAATGCACAAATTGTAGAGATACTCCTCTGTTTGTCCCTCCAAGCACCTCGAAAGGGATAATCAGTTAAAAAAAAAAATTTCTACAAGTTTTGTGCCAAAGCAAAGTCAAAAGTGTCGCGATACCGCGACATGTCGCATTCTCACGGTTCAAAGCAACAAGAGAGAGCATGGAGGCAAAAGTGTCACGATATCATGACATGTCACATTTTTGCGGTTCAAAGTAGCAAGAGAGAGCACGGAGGCAGAAGTGTCGCGATATCGCGACAGGTCGCATTTTCACGATGCAAGAAAAAGAATCAAGCTAAGCACAAAAAATTGTCGCGAAATCGTGACATGTCGCATTTTAACGATCTGAAGCAAAGAGAAAGAGCAAGAAGGAAAAAGTGTCACGATATCGCGACATGTTGTATTTTCATGACCAAAAGAGAAGAGCGAGAGCAAGAAGGAGAAAATGTCACGAAATCACGACATGTTGCATTTTCGCGACCTATCACATTTTCGCGCAATACAGCAGCAAGGGGAGCGCCAAGGATGGACTGTCGCGATTTCGTGACCTATCACATTTTCACGGCAGGAAAGCGAGGAAGGAGCAAAATGATATGGGATGTCACGAAATCACGACATGTCAAATTTTCTCAATGGAGGTGGCAATGAAGGAGAAGATAGAAAATTGTCGCAAAATCATGACATGTCACGTTTTCGCAGAGAGAAAGAAGAAAAGTACAAGGCAGGAAAAAATTGTCGCAAAATCGTGACATGTCACATTTTTGTGACAAGGAGTAGCGAAGGAACAAAATGAAGAAAAATGTCACGATTTAGCGACACGTCACGTTTTCGCGGAAGTGCATGAAGACGAAAGCCAAGTGAGAGGAGGATGTCGCGATATCGCGACATGTCGCGTTTTCACGACTAAAGGTGATGGAAGGTCAAAGTGAGAGAAGATTGTCGCGATATTGCGACATGTCACGTTTTCACGACTGGTAGCAACAAGAAAAAGCAGTGAGGAAAAAATGTCGTGATTTCGCAACACGTCGCATTTTTGCAACAAAAGCGACAACAAAGGCCCAATAAAGTTCTATCCGCATTTTTCTTCATATTGCATAGGAGAACGTAAGGAGAAAAGGAAAATGAGGATCGAAAAAAATAATGTTTTAAGAGCTCTCTAGTTGGTTTCGAAATCCAGGTCAAAGAGGCTCCAAAATTAAATGTTCGTTGTTTACCTATGTGCATGTGCGCAAGAGGGAAGAACATGTTAAATCATGGAGTTTTTGAAGCCACCAAAATTAAAGATGCCTCTGGTATTAAAAGATCTTATTCATGATATCTAATACTTAAAGCATGCCCTAAGAACAATGAAGAAATATGGTCCCTTGTTTCTGTTCAATTTTCAAACTTGATCCATAAAAACAGGGAATGTGATTTCTCCGAAGCAGATTTAGGGGGATTGTTTCTCTTTTCAAGTGCATATTTTGTGGATCTCAAGAAAATCTATTTTATGTTTTAAATGCTGCGATTCGAAAGGGAGAGGGAAGACCTCTATAAATACTAATGTACATCTCAAGAAAAAGGAGGACCTTTTTGCAAAAATTGAAGCAGAAATCCTAGACGCATTTTGCTCTGTTCTTAGAGTCTTTTGAGTTGGTGATCCAAATTGATGTTCATGTGATGCTTTTTGTGTAATTCACTTCTACTTAGTCAAGTGCTAAAATATAAGTTGGATTCTACTATTCTGAATTTGGCTATGTTTTCATTTGAACATTTGAAGTATAATTTAAGGCAAACTTATGGTCAATGTTTGATCCAATTTCTGTATGTGCATTCTAAGAATCAGTTGCTGCTTATCTTCAGGATTTAGTTTGAGGTTATTTGCTATCCGAGGTTGTTCTCCCTATCAACTGTTGGCTTCAGCCATATTTCCTATTTCTTTCTACATTTTTTTAATTTCTTTCCTACAACTCTTATCTTTAATCAGTTTAGATTAGTTTGCGAGCCAGCCCTCTTTGGAGATTGGCCTGGGAGACTTCTCTTTCTCTCGGCCTTTCAATGTTGGTCGGGTCTAGGGTGTATTTTATATGACTAAGTGAATTCATGACCAAAATTTTTTGGCATGCCCGGTGGGATGAGTCCACTTGTACTGCTACAAGCTTGCTAGTACATCCAAATCCAGCAGTGTAAATGGCTAGTCACCAACCTCCTCCACGTTAATTTCCTACTTGGAACCATTTGGGAGCATTGGACCTGCATTTTCAAAATCTAGTTCCTGCTGCAGAATTAAAGGATTTGCCTACATACGATGGGACTGGAAAGACCATGTATGAGCATGTGTTATATGTGGCATCCTTGGCTACAATTCATAATATCACAGATGAAGATGTCATGATAAAATTTCTCGTGTTGTCACTCCACGATAAGTTCTTGTGCTGGTATAGATCCTTGACTCCCAACTCCATAAATTTGTGGGATCAATTAGCAGAGATGCTAATCCAAGGGTTCAATGAGTAAGCGAACCCATTTTCTTTGTTGCATCAATTTACTAATATCAAGAGGCATCCTCAAGAGGATATAGTGGATTTCAATGTTAGGTTTTCCCAAACTTGGCAAAGAGTTCTTGATGGTCTCCGCCATACTAATGACCAAGCGGAATTTTACTATCTTAGGGCTTTCCACTCAGATATTAGTATGAACATTAGGATGTGCAACGTTCAAACATTTCTTGCACTATATTACCAGGCACAAAAGGCTGAGTCTGATCTGATTGCCATTAGGAAATTGCCTTCAAAAATGACTATGCCCATTTTTCCCAAGCTTCCAAAATACCAGCTTATAGGTGCAGCCTCCACATATTACACTACTCCATCCATGTACCCTTCATCTTCATGGAATCCTCCCACACCTTCGATACCTATGATTCCCATTCCATAGTTAACCTCTCTAGTTCCAACTCCTGCATTACCTTCTCCACAAGTTTCGTTACCTCTACTGGCACCGCTTGTGTCCTCAAGCCCAGATTTGAATCTGCTAGTGGATGGGGAGAGCCGATTTCGATGGAGTACAACATCATTGAAGAACTCAAAAGGATACCAGCCAAGGTAAGTCTATATGACACCTTGCAGATGCCTGGACAAGTGGATCTCTTACAGGAATACCTAAATACCACACAAAGTAAGGGGAAGGCTCCAACCCAGGTAGTTATGGCTCAAGATCTGACCTCTTCAGTCATCGAAAAAAATAGACCACCACATTTTTATATTTCATTGAGAATGGAGGGACATGTGGTGCACAATTGCCTCGTTGACTCAAGAGCAGCTACTACTATCACGCCTAAGGTAGTATGTGATGTCATAGGCATGGAATATACAAGGACTAGCATGGGAGTTTTGCAGCTAGATGGTACCTCAGTAAATACAGTGGGCATAATTAAGGATGTTCCTATCTCCCTGCATGCCATGCCTCAGATTACTATGATCCAGGAGATCATAGTAGTGGACCTAGAGCCATATTTTGGTGTGTGTCTCTCCCTAGAGTTCACGGCTAAACTTGGGGGTTACCTTTCTTTGGATTTTACTCATTTGGAGGTGATCCATAAAGGTAAAAAGGTACAAATTTTCAATGAGAGGCCTTCCACATTTCATGTGGAGAGAATAGATGAAATGGACAGGTTAGCAAATTTGGTGCACATGATGTCTGAAGAATTTGGTGAGCTTGACTTAATGGAAGAAGCTTTGGAAGAGCTCCACCCAAAAAATGAATTTTCCATGGCCAATTTCAACGCCATGATGGAAACTGACTTGGGGTGTTACTCCATTTTTAAGCCTAAAAAGGCTAAAGAAAAGAATGATGGAAGTCAAGACCAGCTCTGGAAGCTCTATTTCGATGGAGCACGATGTAAAAATGGCATTGGAGCTAGGATTTTTCTAGTATTACCTTTTGGGATTCAACGATCCTATTCATATCATTTGACCTGGAGCTGCACAAATAATGCAGTAGAATATGAGGCTTTATGCCTAGGCCTCAAGAAGGCTGAGAAACTCAGAGCGTGACAGTTGCAAATCTTTGGTGACTCCGAGCTGATTGTCAATTAGGTAACCAATAAGTGTGTGTCCAAGCATCACTATCTTAAGAACTATCGCAACAAGGTCTGGGACCTGTTCGAATCGTTCTCTACTCTCAACATGCGTGCCATTCCACAAGAACAAAATAGACATGCTGACCTGCTGGCTTCCTTAGGAGCAAAATTTTCACCAATCGAGAAGGTGGTGAGAAGGCCAAAAATAGTAAGAATGGTTTATAGGCCCTCTGTCCCAGACAAGGACACCTTTTGGCAAGTCTTCGATAGCGATGAGCAAATTGTTAAATTTTTGGTTCAAAAAGCTGCCACCATAAAGGGAAGGACCTTGGAGCATGAAGAAACTAAAGGCCTAATTCAGTTACGGAATAACCACATTCCTAAAGAAATCATCACTCTAGAAATCTTGTTTTATTATAATGATCAGTCCAAGAAGCATCAGATCGAGGTTGACAAGAAAGAGTACATGGAGCTTCAGTTGGAGGCTGATAAGGTCATCAAAATTGGGACTGATTCTACTCCCGCTAAATTGCAAGAGATCAGACAATTGTGTCAAGATTTTTCTGACATCGTGGCCTGGAGCTATGAGGATCTAAGGGGATATGACAAAGAGATCATTCAACACACTATCGAGCTAGAAGAAGGAGTCAAACCCTTCAGGCAGAAGTAGAGACCGATGAACCTGAATATTGAAGCCCTCATGAAGGCCGAACATGTGAAGATGTTGTAGGCAAAGATCATATATCTGATTAAGCACTCAACTTGGGTTGCTAATTTAGTTCTGATTTGTAAGAAAAATGGAGATATACGGCTATGCATGGATTTT
Source organism: Wollemia nobilis (assembly GCA_028583015.1). NCBI lineage: Eukaryota > Viridiplantae > Streptophyta > Pinopsida > Araucariales > Araucariaceae > Wollemia > Wollemia nobilis. The sequence goes on along the minus strand of JAQPPZ010016911.1, from coordinate 62,905 downwards.
CAAAACTTGAACCGAGCATCCTTGAAGGATCACTACCCATTGCCTTGCATTGATCAGATCCTTCACGTTGTTGCTGGGGCTCAGCACTTTTCATTGCTAGATGGATTCTCTAGATACAATCAAATTTGGGTCAGGGATGAGGATCAGCACAAAACCGCATTAACAACCAAGTGGGGTACCTTTTCCTATCAGTGCATGCCCTTCAAATTGTCCAATGTTGGGGCTACGTTTCAAAGGTCCATGGACATCACATTTCAGGAGCTTTTGAATAATATCATTGTCATCTATCTCGATGATATGACTGTATTTTTGCACAAATGAGAAGAACACTATTCTCATTTGAGGCAGATATTTGAGAAATGTCGAGAGTTTGGCATTTTCATCAACCCAAAGAAGTCCATTTTTGTAGTAAAGGAAGGTAAGCTCTTGGGACATATCATATCAGATAATGGTTTGGCAATTGATCCATCGAGAGCTAAAGCTTTGAAGAAACTCTCGCTCCCTGGCAATAAGAAAGAGTTGCAATATTTCTTTAGGCAAATCAATTTTCTCAAAAAATTTATTTTCGACTTTACCCAAGTAGTCAAGCCATGACTAAGCTATTAAAGAAAGATGTTGAGTTCAAGTGGACAACTCAGAGGAAAGACACATTTTAGGAGATTAAAGATAGAATTGCATAAGCCCCTGTGTTGATCAATCCAGATTATTCTAAGGACTTCATTCTATACGCAGTTGGAGAGGACGAAAGCTATGTTGCAGTGCTTACACAGAAAGGAGATGATGGGGATGAAAGACCCATTACTTTCCTTAGCTAGGTTATCTTACCTCATGAGGAGAGATACAATTTCATTGAGAAGCAGGTCTATGCTATCATGAAGTCTCTCAAAAATTTTAGGCACTTCGTATCTCAAAGCAAAATGATCGTCTACGTCATCCACACCGATGTAAGGAAATTCATCATTCAGGGCAAGATGGGCGATAATCGTGTCGGTTGGGTCACCAAAATTCAAGAGTTTGATGTTGAGATCCATCCAACCAAGTTGGTGTAGGGTAAGGCCTTATGCCAACAATTAGCAAAAACTACGGCCTCTGAGATAGTTGATCATCAAGTGGATGACCTTGCTAAAGAAAGGAATCTAGTGAACATATTTGCACAAGGCCAAGATTGGGTAGATGACCTTGTTAAGTATTTTTAAACGGGTCGATGTCCCCCACAATTAAATGCTTTGCAACGGAGAAGGTTTCGCCTACAAGCTCTTAGGTATGTATTGTTGCCCGAGGGATTGTTCTTCAAAAACATTGATGGAGTTCTCCTAAGGTGCGTTAAGGAACCCAAGAAAGCTAGATTCTTGGAGGAGTTTCATTCTGGCATGTTGGGAGGACAATACGCTGGTAGGCCTATGGCCTTAAAGATTATTCAGGCTGGTTACTATTGGCCAACTTGGTTCGTGGATACTTTCAATATTGCTCAAGCTTGTGACAAATGCCAAAGGTATACGGGAAGGATTAAAAATGCACCATTGCCCCTACATCCAATTCAAGTAGAAGCACCTTTTCAGCAGTGGGGGTTGGACTTTATTGGGATCATTGATCCAAACTCTTCAACTGGACACAAGTACATCTTGATGGCTACTGATTATTTTATAATATGCTCTGAGGCCATTCCAACCAAGGCTGTAAATTAGGATGTGGTAATCACTTCCATTGAAGGACTGATCATGCATTTTGGCATTCTTGATGCTATTATCATAGACAATGGAACTCCATTCATTGGAGCCAAGCTAGGAGAATTTACAAACAAGTACGATAATTTTTTGAAGACATCCTCTAATTATTACCCTTAGGGGAATGGCTTGGCGGAGTCTACAAACAAGAAATTGCTATGGATTTTAAAGAGATACTTGGGGGATAATAAGAGATCTTGGCACCTTTTGCTGAATCAGGCCTTATGGGCAAATAGAATTTTGATCAAGAAGTCTATCAAGACTTCACCGTACGCCCTGGTATACAGGAAAGAGGTAAGATTGCCTATTCATTTAGAAATGCCTGCCTTGCAGCAATTGAAGGAATTCTTGGACAATGAAGAAAATATTGATCCTATGAACATACGATTGGCTCAGTTGTTGTATTTGGAAGAGCAACGTTATTTGGCCTATGATGAGTTTGCTAAGCATTCACAGGCAGTTTCAAAATGGTTTCACAAAGGTTATACTGACCGCACATTCAAAGTGGGTGATTTAGTCTTAAAGTGGAACAAGCCTACATTTCATGATGTGAAAGCACAGTGTTACCTTGTACATATTGTTTTATTTTTTGTTTAAAAAAAAAAAAAACAACAAAAAAAAAAAAGAGGAAAAAAGAAAAGAAGCACCACTTGTAGGAGTCCCCCTTTGTACAGAATTTGTCAACTTTAGCTCCTTTTGCACATGAGCTCACAGGTATGTCTATTTCTCTCTCTTTTTCTTTTCCTTACCAGCAGGTAGTGGCTTCCATCTACTTCTTTCTTCCACTTCCTTATTTTCATTCCCTTCCTCTCCCACTCCTCCTTCCACTATACATAATCAAGCCACTACTGTTGTTTCTACTCCCCTCTCTGATGTTCATGTTTATTCACTTCCCATTTCTTCCAATCCTTTGTCTTTTGAGCACTTCTCCACAGTTCCCATCGCTTTCTCCATCCCATCTACTTCCATTTCATTATATTTTTTCATAGAATCCCAGTAGCTGGTAACATAGTAGCGCCCTCTTCAGTTGCTGTATCTACCACTTCTACTCCTCCATCTTCCACCATTCCATCATTCACCATTCACGTTCCATGACCTGCACATCTATCGGTCATCACTCCATTCATTCTCGTTTTTGCAACCCAAGTGCTTCTCACCATTGCCATGGAGACCCTTTCACAACACCCGATGATTACCCAGCTCAATCGAGCTAGGAAAAATGCAGTAGTTAAAGGAGTAAGGGAAGTTCTGCTATTCCTCAGATTTTTGTTGAAAGTCCTATTTTGAGTGCCGAGCACCAGCAAGAGCTTGTTGTAGCAGCCCGCAGAAACGTCCAACATCAACCAACACTCACTTCTTTTGCTCGTCTAACTTCTTGACTCTGTTGCCCAATGAATAAAGGCATGGGGTCGTGCATATAGCAAAACTGTATACCCCGAGAACCGTCGAGAATATTGGTATTTTTGCCACATTGTTTTGTTGTTGTTGTTCATGCAAAATAATGCACAAATTGTAGAGATACTCACTCCTCTGTTTGTCCCTTCAAGCACCTCGAAAGGGATAACTAGTACAAAACAAAAATTTCTACAAGTTTTGTGCCAAAGCAAAGTAAATTCAAAAGTGTCGCGATATCACGACATGTCGCATTCTCATGGTTCAAAGCAACAAGAGAGAGCACAGAGGCAGAAGTGTCGTGATATTGCGACATGTCATTTTTTTGCGGTTCAAAGCAGCAAGAGAGAGCATGTAGGAAGAAGTGTCGCGATGTCGCGACAGATCACATTTTTGTGATGCAAGAAAAAGAATCAAGCTAAGCACAAAAAATTGTCGTGAAATCGTGACATGTCACATTTTTGCGATCTGAAGCAAAGAGAAAGAGCAAGAAGGAAAAAGTGTTGCGATATCGCGACATGTATTTTCATGACCAAAAGAGAAGAGCGAGATTAAGAAGGAGAAAATGTCACGAATTCGTGACATGTCGCATTTTCACAACCTATCACATTTCGTGCAATACAACAGCAAAGGGGAGCGCCAAGGACGAACTGTCGTGATTTCGTGACTTGTCACATTTTTACGGTAGGAAAGCGAGGAAGGAGAAAAATGATATGGGATATCGTGAAATTGTGACATGTCAAATTTTTGCAACGGAGGTGGCAACGAAGGAGAAAATAGAAAATTGTTGCGAAATCGCGACATGTCGTGTTTTCATGGGGAGAAAGCAGAAAAGTACAAGGCAGGAAAATTTTTTCGCAAAATCGTGACATGTCGCATTTTCGTGACAAGGAGCAGTGAAGGAACAAAATGAAGAAAAATGTCACGATTTCGTGACACGTCGCGTTTTTGCTACTTGTCACGTTTTCACGGAAGTGCATGAAGACGAAAGCCAAGTGAGAGGAGGATGTCACGATATTGTGACATGTCACATTTTTGTGACTAAAGGTGATGGAAGGGCAAAGCGAGAGAATATTGTTGCGATATCGCGACATGTCGCATTTTTGTGACTGGTAGCAACAAGAAAAAGCAACTAGGGAAATATGTTACGATTTCGCGACACGTCGCATTTTCGCGACAGAAGCGACAACAAAGGCCCAATAAAGTTTTGTCTGCATTTTTCTTCATATTGCATAGGAGAACGTAAGAAGAAAATGAAAATGAGGATCAAACGAAGTAATGTTTTAAAAGCTCTCCAGTTGGTTTCGAAATCCAGGTCAAAGAGGCTCCAAAATTAAATGTTCGTTGTTTACCTATGTGAATGTGCGCAAGAGGGAAGAACATGTTAAATCATGCAGTTTTCGAAGCCACCAAAATTAAATATGCCTTCGGTATTAAAAGCTCTTGTTCATGATCTCCTAATACTTCAAGCATGCCCCAAGAACAATGAAGAAATATGGTCCCTTGTTTCTGTTCAATTTTCAAACTTGATCCATAAAAATAGGGAATGTGATTTCTTCGAAGCAGATTTAGGGGGATTGTTTCTCTTTTCAAGTGCATATTTTGTGGATCTCAAGAAAATCGGTTTTATGTTTTAAATGTTGTGATTCGAAAGGGAGAGGGAAGACCTCTATAAATAGTAATGTACATCTCAAGAAAAGGAAGGAGGACCCTTTTGCAAAAATTGAAGCAGAAATCCTAGACTCATTTTGCTCTGTTCTTAGAGTCTTTTGAGTTGGTGATCCAAACTGATGTTCATGTGATGCTTTTTGTGTAATTCACTTCTGCTTAGTCAAGTGCTAAAATATAAGTTGAATTCTGTTGTTCTGAATTTGGCTATGTTTTCATCTGAATATTTGAAGTATAATTGAAGGCAAACTTATGGTCAATTTTTGATCCAATTTTTGTATTTGCATTCTAAGAATTAGTTGCTACTTATCTTCAGGATTTAGTTTGAGGTTATTTGCTATCTGAGGTTGTTCTCCCTATCAACTGTCAGCTTCAGCCATATTTCCCATTTCTTTTCGCATTTTTTTAATTTTTTTCCTGCAACTCTTATCTTTAATCAGTTTAGATTCGTTTGGGAGCCAGCCCTCTCTGGATATTGGTCCGAGAGACTTCTCTTTCTCTTGGAATTTCAATGTTGGCCGGGTCTAGGGCGCATTTTATATGACTCGACGGATTTGTGACCAATAAATCCATAAAAGTTTTTGAAGAAGGATGACGTCAGCATAAAATAAGTGCAGATTAATGACCGCTTCACATTATTTAACATATTTTTGAGTGGCTAAGTGTTGGAAAGCCTGATTCTGGAGAGCGCATTGAGCATTTTTGCTCGAAATGGTGACAAAATGCAAAAATCTAAGTATAGGAGATGCAGATTCATGACGAAGGACATTTTTTGACTAACTCTATTCTAGAATGGTAACAAGCAGTGTTTTACTCTGAGATCAGTGTGGAATGGAGGAAGATTCACTTTACATTGCAACTATTTCATAATGATGTTCACGAGCCAACGCACTTGCTTAGGTCTGTAATGTAATCCACAAAATTTTTGAAGGAGAGATGACATCATCGACTTTTTGTGCAGATTGGCGAATGCTTCATCGCCACTAGAGAAAAACAAAGGACGTGGAGTGGATTTCATTATGCTTCACTTTTAAAGCATTTTAGTATCGAATTGGCGTTTCGCAATTTCTAAAGCATGAAAAGTGATGTCATCATTTTTTAAAAAGTGAAATGGCATTGTGTTCTCCCTCGCCATCACATCAAGCTTATTTTAGATTTAATCGTAACCATACGATGGGGGAGATCAATGATGGAGATTTTACTAAGAAATCTAAAGTATATAAAAGCAATTTCTCATCAGAGTTAAAACATTCAGTTGGAGGAGGAAGATGAAGCATCTAGGGTTTCAAGAAGATATAACCAGAGACGTTTGTAGATCAATGATAGCAAAGGGCTTACAAGAAAGATCGATGATGTATATACAATATCCAATGGCCAAAACTCTAGTTAGCATCGAACAACCAGCAAGTTGCAAATTTTTCTAGCTACCATGGTGGTCCACTTACAGTAGATTTCCCAGAGGTTGAACCAGTAAGAGAATTCCAGCAAGAACTCTCTGCTGAGCTATAAAAATTTCATCTTTGTAATGTTCCTTGTTATTTTAATTTTTCAAAATTATAAATAGAGATCAAACCTTCATTTCTAAGGGTTGGCTCTAGTGTGTTTTCCTATGCTACTGTAAATATTTCCAAGGACTAATGAAAGGAGCATTAAATTGATCTTCGTCTCAAATATTTTGTCTTCATAATTCGATATCAGAGGTTCAAATTCTTTAGTTGCATTTCTATGAATACTTGAATGGTTAGTTTGTGCCAAATTAATGGATTACTAACTGCTAGGGTAATTGAAATATACTTATGAGTTTGATCTATATTGCTAGGTAGTGCATTTTTATAAAATCTAGATATTGGTAAATTCTATTATTTGGATTATCATTGTTTATATATTGAAATCACTATCTGCAATAGTTCTCTGATGTTATTTAATGAATGAAAGTACATTTAATTTGAGATAATATTGATCTCAGTAATGTGTCTTTAAATTGATTTTTTGGAGCTTTTTGTTATAGTGAAATGTTGTTAGCCTATCCGTCCACTATTATTCACATTTTTCTAACCCTAACATTTTCTTACCATAATCTCTAAAACCCCAAGTGAGCATAATTGTGTCAACACCCTGTTTAAGTTGATAAGGAACCAACCTACTCTGGAGGTTGGATCGAAAAATTTGTTTTGGTCCATCCAATGTTGAGTGCTGAGTTGTAGCTATCGAGTGCAAGCCTAGAAAGAAATTAGGAAGATAGACAGTTGCAGTATTGAGTAAAACTTAATGCAATTTAGTGTCCAACAGTTTTTGGCACACCCGATGGGAGGGTTCACAAGGAACATGAAAATCCATCATATGAGTTATTGTATTATCTCTTTGGAGGAATCAAGATTTGGTGAATTATCTTGACCTTATAAGCGAAGAATAGCAAATTCACCTAGCGAATCCTTGGTCCTTAAACCCAAAAAAAAAATTACCCCTGTAGACCAGTGTCCTTTCATGTATACCAAGTCATTCAAAAGGAACAACCCTGAATCTTATTTTTATTGTGAATTACCTTATAGAGGGTCTACTGTTTCTAGGATTTTGAATCAAGAAATCCTCTCAAATGAAGAGCTTCCTAAGGAAAATCCTACAATTGACCCATCAGTCCCTCCAACAGGCACCCAAAAATATGGCATAAAATGTGGCCCCTAATCAACCATTACATAAGTACCCCAATTGGAACATAGCTGACCCCTTGAGATTAGCCCAAATGAATGCCATCCCCCAGGTTGTATCCAAGGCTAATACCATTTATGATGGATCTGGGAAAACATCATATGAGCACTATCAATATATCTTAAATCTGGCAGCAATTCACAACATAAAATAGGATATTATTTTAAGAATATTGGCCCTATCCTTCAGAGGAAATATTTTGCATTGGTTTAGAACTCTAGAAGATGACACCATCACTTCATGGCAAGCATTGGTTGAGCCACTTGTGTAGGAATTTAATGAATCTGCTGATCCTTTTTCCCTGCTTAACCATTTTACATCCATGCAAAAATATCAGTAATAAATTATCTCATATTTCAATTTGAGATTTAGTAGAACATGGAAGAGAATTCCCCCCATAGCTAGACCAACTACATTTTTGGCCTATATGTATTATATCTGAGCTCTTAGATCAGATCTAGGTTTACAAACACAACAATATAGAGTAGAAACTTTTCCCCAAGTGTATAATGTAGCAGTTCATGTTGAGAATATCCTAATTAATATGGGAAGACTACCCCCTAAAACTGTGTTGCCTTACAACTCAAAAACTACTAATGGCTAAAGCCAATCCGCAAACCCATCTTACATGGATCCTCTTTTCTTATCATCCCCATCTCCTCTAATGAATGCAATCCTTCAACTAGAGCCATCATCCTCTGCAATTCCTTTCCCTCCCCTTCCTTCTCAAGCATCCTAAGATTTTTCTTTTATTCTTGATATATAAAATACTCTAAAAAATCTGATTAATAGAATGAATTCGATGGAAAAAAGAGACCAAGAAAGGTCACATCAAAGGATATTTCCATATGTGAGTAAATATCAAAGACCTGGTCCTAGTAATAGTACTGGGGTTAGAATGAATGCATCATATGAGGAGCCAAAATGTTCTTCAGATACTACTCTTACAAATGTCTAGTGTCTAGTATGTAATAACCCTCATGACTCACAATATTGTGTTATGTACCAACACCATGTTAAACAAGCTATGGATCAAGCTGAAAGAAATAAAAAGGGAGAGTAAACATGTTATGGAAGCTTGGTCAAATAATGGTTAGGAAAGAGTTGGATGAAGAAAGCCCAATTATTGTTATGACTAGGACTGGAAAGAAAGCCTTGCAAGTAGATCCCCAAAATATGGGGAAATTCCAAGTCCCTTCTCAAAAGAGAATTGATATCCTTCCTCAAAGCAATGATACCTTCCCCATCCCTCAAGCTAAAGGGAAAGAAAATACATATAGTCTTCCTAAGATATTGGAAAAGGAAGTTGAAGGAGATCGGATGAGATCTAAATATGAGGATCAAGAAAGGCTTAAGTTTCCCTCCATTACAAAAAGGTAAAGGATAGAAGCCACTCAGCAATATAAAAGAAGGTATGGTGAGCTAGAGAGAAGGCCTAAAAGACCTTCCCTGGCTAAATCTGAGTATAATATCATCAAAGATATGAAAAGGATTACATCAAAAGCTAGCTTGTATGACACTCTGTTCATTCTTGATCAGATTAATCTGCTTAAGGCTTCTCTAAACAAGTATCCACAAGATAGGTAGGCCACTACAATACTTAGTATGACATCAAAAAAGAAAGAAATGTCACCTACTATTTTAAATAATAAGCCCCCCCTTTATATATATCCCTGAGTATGGAAGGTTGGATAGTCCGAAATTGTATTATAGATTCAATAGCATCAACTATAGTCATGCCTAAATCAGTCTATGAAGAAACGGGTATGGAGTATACTTGATCTTGTCCTAGAGTATTACAATTATATGGGACACCTCTTAAGATAGTTGGAGTCATAAAATATGTTTTTATGAGGCTGCATAGAGCCCCTAAGGTGACAATACTACAAGAAATAGTTGTGGTTGACCTAGAACCTTACTTTGGATTATGTCTTTCAAGGGAGTTTACTGCAAAACTAGGTGGATGTATGTACATGAATTATTCTAGTATGATAATCCCTTTCAAAGGAAAGAGATTAAGGATAAATCTTGAAAAGCTAGTAGTTTATCATAATGAAAATATTAAGGAAGACATGTGCAATATTACTCCCCTGGAAGAATTTGAGCTAGTTGAAAATATTGAGGAGTTGGATATTGAGGATGAGTTGCCTTTAAAAGAGGATTAAAATCAGTTTGGAACTGGTATGGGAACATATAGCATCTCAGTTGAATCAAAGAATAAAATCCCTACCATATCCAATCAGTCCTTGATAGAGAAAGAAACATGGATTATGTACTTTGATGGTGCTAAATGCATAAATGGTGTAGGAGATGGTGTGGTTTTATAGTCCCAATCAAAGAGGACAAATAATTTTGTCTACAGACTAACATGGTCATATACAAATAATACTACAGAATATGAGGCTATGTGCCTTGGATTGATACAATAAGAAAGCATGGGCATTAAGATTTTCAACATATATGGTGATTCTGAGTTAATAGTCCATCAAGTAAGAAACATGTGCATCACTAAGCATCATTACCTAAAAGCTTATAGAAACAAGGTATGGGATTTGATGGAATCCTTTGATGCCCTAAATTTAAATTTTATTCCCAGAGAAAAGAATACTATGGCAGATTCATTAGCAACAAAGGTAGCTAACTTCAACCCTTCTGTAGACTTTGAAATCAAGAAAGCCAAGGGAATCAAAATGATTTTCATACCTACAGTACCAAAAAAATAGATTTTTTGGCATATTTTTGAAAGTGATGAACAAATAATTGACTTTCTCTTTAGAGAAGCATGTCTCTCCATTTTCCAAGAAGAATATTCAGAAGATATTGATCAACAAGATATTATTCAACTAAGAAACAATCACATTCCTAGAGGATTGGTCACCCTAGAAATCTTGTTTGACAATGAGGAAAAAAAAAAGACCAAAGACATGAAAGATGGTGAAAAATATATAAATAAGTTAAATTTGGTATTGAAAATAAGCTCAATGTTGGAGTTTGATGTTCACCAAAGGAAACAGAGGATATCAAAGCCTTATGCTTAAAATAACAAGCCATTATGGCTTGGTCATATGAAGACCTCAAGGTGTATGACAAAAAGGTCATCCAACATACTATTGAGCTAGAGCCTAATGCAAATCCTTTTAGGCAGAAGTAGAGGCCAGTAAATTCGAGGATCGATGCCATTATGAGAGAAGAGCTATTAAAGTTATTAAAGGCTAATATCATATACCCAATAAAAAATTCTACCTGGGTAGCCAACTTGGTACCTGTAATAAAAAAGAAAGGTGATATACGTTTGTGTGTAGATTTCCAAAATATAAATCAAGCATCCCTTAAAGATCACTATCCCCTCCCTCAGATTTATCAGATATTATAGGTAGTGGCTGGGGCAGAGAGATTCTCCTTACTGGATGGTTACTCTGGATACAATCATATTTGGATGAAATATGAAGATCTATATAAAACAACATTCACCACAAAATGGGGCACATTTGCCTACCAGAGATTGCATTTTGGACTATCCAATGCGGGAGCCACATTTCAAAGAGCTATGAATTATGCCTTTGGATCACTGATCAACAAGGTCATTCTGATTTATTTGGATGACATGACTATATTTTCCCATGATAAGCAAGATCACCTATCACACCTGGAACAAGTTTTTCAAAAATGCAGAGAATTTGGTATTTCACTCAATCCTAAGAAATCATTCTTTGCAGTTTATGAAGGAAATTTGTTAGGTCATGTGGTCTCAAAAGAATGTATGGACTTAGATCCAAATATAATAAGATCCATTCTTCCTCTCCCATTTCCTACAAATAAGAAGATCTTGCAGTTTTTCCTGGGCCAAATCAATTTTGTCAGGAAATTCATTTTTGACTTTGCATATAAATTAAGGCCTATATATGAGTTACTCAAGAAGAATATTGAGTTTAAGTGGACTGAGATCAGGAGAAAATATTTTGATATTATCAAGAAGTCCATTGCAACAAACCCAATACTGGTAAACCTAGATTTCAGTAAATATTTTATCCTTTATGCCTACGGAGCTAAAGAAAGTTATGCCTCAGTCTTCACTCAAAAATATGCTCAAGGTGAAGAGCATCCTATATTATTTTGGATCCAAATAATCCATGACTACCAGGTCAAATATAACTCTATTGAAATATAAGTATTTGTTGTGATGAAGTCACTTAAGAAATTCAGGCAATACTTAATACAAAGTAAGACCCTGGTATATGTGGTTAATCCAGATGTAAGAAGATTTATTTTGCAGGGTGAATGGGAGATTAAATGACTGGATGGATTACTAAAATCAAAGAGTATGATGTAGAAATGCATCCCACCAAGTTGGTAAGAGGTATATCCCTATACCAAGGTCTAACAGAGGCTGCAGCATTAGCAGAAGTAACAACTTTTTAGGCAATATATGAAGATCAGGTGGAAGAAGTACAAACTATAGACTCTGATTGGGTTGACCAGATGATCAATTATTTCCAAATTGGATTATGCCCTCCTAATATGAATGTATCCCAAAGAATAAGATACAGGCTGCAGGCTTTGAAATATGTATTACTACCAGAAGGCCTATAAAAAAAATTGGATGAAGTTTTTCTAAAGTGCTTAAAATATGATCAGCAAAAGAGAGTTATTGAAGAATTCCATGGAGGACCAGATGGTGGACATAGCTCAGGAAAATTTACAACTTTAAAAATCATAAGAGAAAGCTATTATTGGCCTACTATATATGCTGATACTTTCAGAGCTACTAAGGCCTATGACAAATGTTAGATATATGTTGGAAGGACAAGGAATGCTTCATTCCCCCTCAAGCCAATATAAGTCGAAGAGAATTTTCAAAAATAGGGGTTGGACTTCATAGGGGTCATCAATCTCAATTCCTCAGTAGAGCATAAGTGTATCCTAACTGCCACAGACTATCTTACCATATGGGTAGAGGCTATTCCTACCAAGAAATTAGATCAAGATGTTGTGATCAACTTTATGGAAAATTTGATTTCAAGGTTTGGAGTCCTAGAAGCCTTGGTGAGTGACAATGGCCCAACTTTCATAGGATCCAAGTATATTGAGTTTTCTAGTAAGTATGACATCACTCTTAAGAATACTTAAAATTATTATCCATAGGGTAATGTACTTGCTAAATCTACCAAAAAAAACTTGTTAATAATTTTGAGGAAGTCACTCGAAGGGAACAAAAGAAGTTGGCACCTATTGTTGGACAAAGCTTTGTGGGCTGATAGGATTACTATAAAGAAGTCCATTAAAACTTTCCCTTATGCACTGGTGTATGGCAAAGAGGTAGTATTACCTATCCATTTGGATATTCCAGCACTCAAGCTGGTAAATAGAAAGGAGGAATCAGAGGAAAATCTAGTAGAAAATAGGTTGAACCACCTACTACAACTTGAAGAGAATAGAGCTCAGGCATATTACAATTTTCAAAAGTATTCCACAGATATCAAAGCATGGTTTGATAAGAAAGTCAAATTTAGAAAATTCCAGGTTGGAGATGCAATTATTAGGTGGAATGTTGATATAGCAAAACCAGGCAAGCATGAAATTTTGATTCTTTTTGGGATGGCCCTTTCAAAATAGTGGAGGCCAAGGAGTCTAATGTGTTCCAACTTGAATATAAAGAAGGGAATATATATCCTATTCCAGTAAATGGTTTCACTATACTATGTTTGAATTATGGTTTTGCTGGTTTCACTATAATATACTATGGTTTCGCTATAAAATATGTATATATTGTATTATATTTCCCCTTCTTTCTGCACTTTGTAATCAGTTTTCTTTAAAATATTGGAAAAGGAAAATTATTTGCAAAAATAACTAAGTGTTAATAGAGTATTCAACGAGGTTTCATTTTGCACTCAAATACATGTAAATTGTAGCATAATAGTGAGTGCTTCTAAATTTGCACCAAAATGCACTAAAATCCTAGTGGAATGGTGCAAGCGTTGTTTTTTACATGAAGAAAAGGATCTAAGTATCGAAAGAGGTAAAGACGTCTCCAATTCGAGGATTTTTCAAGGCTAAAGTTTGGTGGAACAAAACCAAGGTGATAATCTGCATGTGGAATTTGTTGTGTCAGCGGAATCAAAAACATCTCCAACCCATCGGTTTCAATGACTAAGGTGGATCAAATAAGTGACTTCACAATTGTTCCATGTGGAGAAAAGAGAAATGGCCCACATTCAATGCTAATAAACTTGTGCTCGAACCAAAGAGTAGCTGAAGAGACGTAGTGAGATGGTAGTGTAGTTTTAATTTTCAACCAATGAAAATTTGGAATGCCATCGTTGATCTATCAAAAAAATGATGGGAGTTGGAAATTGTGCCAGTAGGTATATTGTGTAGCAACCGCATTAATGATGGAAGATACGCGCACACCGGGAAATAATAGAATGAAAAAGCACAAGCAATGTTCATTCTGTGGAAAATTGCGTTCATAGAGCAACAAAGAGTGAAATGGTGCTCAAAAGCTTTCACTATGAATTACATTGAGAACATAGTATTGTTGCTATCAATATGGCTCCAAAGAAAGTTCTCACAGAGGCACAAAATATGGGAGTATAATTTCAAACTCATGTGCATTAAACCAGACAAGTTGCAAACACAGTAATAACAAGGGTAAGGAGGAGCCTCCTAAGGATGAGTTTTGAATTTTGATACTTTGGAGGAAATTCGATGTGACAACAAGGGACCATAGCTATAAAATATTTCTTTTTTCCTATATTTATGATTTTGCACATCATTACCCCAAGTTAGTCTCTGCTATGAGCCAGTTCTATGATTCTAAAAATAGAATGATAAAAACCTTTGAAGGCATTCCCCTATTCTCAATTACCAAATAATTTTGCCATGAATTATTCATCATAGGAGTAGGTCCACCTTCAAAACCTAGACCATTTGACATAGCAAAGCTAGCAAGGGCTTATACTAGATTGGTAACATCAAAAAATAAGATATCTATAGAAAAATGGCTTCGTCTCAATTTCAAAAGGATAAGAAAGGAAGATGAAATGCCTGAAGTTCCTATTCATATTGATGAATTTGCAAACCCTAAATTGTTCTCTATATTGTCCTGTATGGAGGGTTTAGATTCTGACATAATGGTGTATGGCTGGCAAATTATTGCAACCTACTGCATTTCCAATGAAAGAATGTATGAGGAAGGTGTGGAGGAAAAAGGTACTAGGGTTACATATTTTGATTGGCCAACCTTTCTTACCCAAAGGATACATGAAAAATTGGTGAGAATAAAAAGGGGATATGACGCTCCTAGTTTCAAGCATTGCTCAAGTCTGGTATGGATGTTTTATGCTGCCATTAAGGACAAGATGCCTTAGATTCTGATTAGGGATAAAACCAGTGATGGGGAACCCTTGATGGTTTATAATTAGACAAGTCATTTGAGAAGAAGTGAGTATTTTTATATATTCAACTTGGAATTCCTTGGACCTACTTTGAGAATAATGTATGGAGATTGCCCTATATCACCACCCTTGGCTAAGAAATTTTTGAGAGTAGAGGGTGCCAAATAAGGATATTGGTACCTTTTTACTGAGAGCACAGTAATCAAACTATATGGTTTCATGGGTAAACCTTTTCTCCTGCTCCATTTTGTTATAGAGAGGCTCTTTGCCTTGGAATGAGGTAGGCATAATACATTGATTTAAATTATGATTCTGGAAGAAAGAGAAAATATTTGCTTACATACTACACTATGGAGGACATTACCATCACGAAGAAGGGGTAGAGTGAGCTAATTTACCAATACCTTGACAGGTTAGGTCTATTTTACATTCCCCAAATATGGATTTATGACCCTGATGGTATTTTAACTGCAATAAATGTGGCCCTAAATGGATAAAAATATTATAAATGTGGCCCACTTTCTCCAGTTACTACTTCAGTAACTGGAGTACTGATAGCCTTTTCATTAGAATATTGCATCTTGCTCATAAGTTGTGCTCCCTTAGGAAACTTCTCCACTTGTTCAGTGGTAGGATGAAATATTTTCAAGACCTTAGCTGATGTCAAAGGAGTTTCCTGCTCTTCTACCAGAGCTTCTTGATCAGTGGATGGAGAGAGAGATTTGGAACCAGCCTCAAAATTTTCAACTATTAGCACTATGTTTTTGATGCCCTTCTGCTTCCAGGTTTTGATATTTTCATCACATTTCTTAGAAAACTGATTATCAATATTCATGTAGAACCTGGACTTAGGTTTTCCGATTTCAATCCTCATTCTCCACCAATATTATATCTTAGCTATGTTCCATTGTTCTCCCTTCTCTACCTCTCCAGTAGTGTCCTCATCAGTTTGAGGGTCCCTTTTCTTTGCAGATTTCTCTTCAATATCATGAAATATGGCTTCTGTAAACCGATGGCTCTTCTTCTTCTAAGGATCTTAGTCAACAATTTGTTCATAGAAATCCAACCATGGAGGCAGTTGACCCATTTTTGACACATTCCACTCCAAAAAAGTAGTCTCATCATTTTTTTTGCCTTGTTTGATAGCTTTTCTGCCCATAAATCATTTATCTTTTGCGTGGCTGCCTGCTCCTTTGGCAAAGTTACAGGACTTGAAAAACTAGCAGCCAAGGGGGATGAAGAAACTAAAAATGTAAGAGCAGACTCAACCATTGACGATGGTGGTGTGGAAGTAATTACAGTAGTCTTTGTAACAATAGTGGACTCTGTAACTACTGTTGTGGTTGCTATTGGTAAACTCATAGGAATTTATGCAAGACTAACAATTGGATGAATGGTGGTACTTGGAAGAATATGTCCCTTTTATGATGGTGGTTGCAATGATGAAGATGAAATTGTAGGATATGATGAAGTGGGAATCTCAGATGCTAAAAGTGGGATTTGGGGTGACTTTGGGAGAACAGGGGTGACTTGTACTTCAAATATGACCAGTGAAACATGGGATGAACCATGAGAGGGAGAAAGTACCCTTGTTACATTTTCTTGACCAGAAAGGGAGGGGGACTTCCTTGGGGATTCAGGAGGATGAAGAGGGGAAGAGGGATTAGAGACCATACCTTAACCTACAGATGTATGGTGCTCTTGATCTGCCTCTATATCTTGTTGCATATCATGATGAGTTGATTCTTTTACACCTATCATAGCTACTTCTTTGGCATCCTTCTTCATATCTAATGTTTGTTTCTTTGAAAATTCTCTTTCCCTTATTTTTGGAGCCCTTTTAGTTTTTCTATGAATTAATTGAAAGGAAGCCATATCACTCTCTAAATATTATTCTGACACCTCTCCTTGTATGGCTCTAGTAAGCAAGACTTGCTCAGAAATAGGACACAGTTCTATTGATGCTGCAACAGTAAAAGAAAGGACGATGAACCTGAAACTATCATCCTTCTATCTCTAGTCAAAATTTGTATCTGGAGGCTATTCTCCTAGAGCTAAGGGCTGGTACGAAAAATTTCAACAAGCCAATAAGCTCAAGGATCAATTAGGAGAGTAAAGGAATCTGAATGAAGAACAAGTGAAATAACTTTAGAGTTTGAAGCAACAGCTTCAAATGGAGAAATCTAAGGCTTCTGGATTTTCTAAAGTTGACCTAAAGAATATTAGAAAAGAGTTGCTCTCCAAAGTCCAAGAGAAATTTTTAGGGCTTCAGCTTATGATTTATTATCTTGATGATGCCAGCTACTTATTCTCCAATGTTCATAGAGATCTAAATTAGATCATCGAAGAGTTGAAGCCTATGGTGATTTCGGTAGAACAGATGTATAGGTTGGTTGATAGTAGACTCAGTGATTTTGCTAAACCAATTCTTAATAAAATATGGAATCTCATCAGAGTTACTACCAAAATTATGGTTAAGAAGCATAGGACACTTCAGAGAGTCTGGATGTTGTTTGATAGGATTGAAGGAGTTATTAAATCTGTTGTTGAGGTAAATAAATAAATGATTCAAGTTGGCTTTGAAGGCCTATGGATGGAGCATCATAGCTTGCTATCTATGGAAGAGATCCAAAAGAGCATTGATGAAAATTTGTTGGATGAATTTGAAATTGATTCTCTTGAAGAGTCACTATCCCAAGAGTAAGTTGCCCAGTTGATTGTTAATTTTACCATATTAAGAGATCTCATGGGAGATCTAGTGAGCAGAGAGAATGCTGCTAATTATGAAGATATTGGATAACTCTAGTATATTTACAAGAAGCTCAAGGAAACATCAAACCCCTCTAAAGTAACCTGGAAACAAGATTTACAATATTTTAAATTAATGATTCAATTTTTTGGTGATGATTATGGAGGAAGGCATTAAAAACAACCTTCCCCAAAAGAAGAAGAAGAAGAATAAGAAGAAAAAGAGAATAAATAAGAGGTCAAGGAAGAGGCCCATGAAGAAGAAGAATAGGATGGAGCTGTTGCAGGCTTGGAAGGGGACCACACTTAGTTCATTTTTATTTTTGTACATATGCACAAGTTTTGCATTTTTTATTTTTTCTCTGACAGAAATAAACAATAAAGGCATGAAGCCTAGTGAGGCACAAAGAGCATTAGATTTTGTGTGAAGGCATTTTTGCAATAAGGCCTTATAAGAGGAGTAGATTTAGGCTTGATTTTTGAAGACAATGATGATAGACCTGTATTTTTGGCATAATCTCCTTATAAGCGGATAAGTCCTGATGTTTTTGGCATAATCTCCATATGAACCTTTACTCTCTAAGTAGATTGTGAGATTTTTTAGAGGGTAGTTTTTATAATGAAGTTATTCTATAAAGCATATTTTTGAAGATGAGTATTTTTTGACTCCTAAGCCCCAATGGATAAGACTCTGAGTTCTATGGATTTGCAAGCAAATCCACCCGAGAGGCGCCATAATGTAGGCTCAAAATGTCCACATACTTAGGAAAATTTTGAAATTTTTTCCTAAGTCGTGAATTTTTCATTCTGCACACTTTGTAGTGTATTTTGGAGTGGATCCCCAACAAAGGCCACGAGTCTACCCAACACCTAGTAAATTTTTGCATTGGAAGCGATTCCATAAGGTTTCTTGCGTTCTTGGCTTCGAATAGGCGACGAATCCTGAATCTGCAAAAAAATTTGAAGAAGGATGATGTCAGCATAAAATAAGTGTGGATTGGTGACTGCTTCACATTATTTGATATCTTTTATGAGCGGCTAAGTTTTGGAGAGCCTGATTTCAGAGAGCGCATTGAGAATTTTTTCCTGAAACGGTGACAGAAGACGAAAAGCTAAGTATAGGAGATGCGAATTTGTGATGAAGGATATTTTTTGACAAACTCTATTCATAAATGGTGACAAACAACATTTTACTCTGAGATCAGTGAGAAATGGAGGACGAGTCGCTTTACATTGCAACAAGTTCGGAATGATGTTCACAAGCCAACACACTCGCTTAGGTCTAAAATGGAATCCGTAGAATTTTTGAAGGAGATATGGCATCATCCATTTTTTGTGTGGATTGGTGAGTGCTTCATTGCCTATAAAGAAAAATAAAGGATGTGGAACGGATTTCATTCTGCTTCACTTTCAAAGCATTTTAGTGTCAGATTGGCATTCCATAGTTTCTGAAGCATGAAAGGTGACATCATTATTTTTAAAAAAGTGGAATGGAATTGTGTTCCCCCCGCAATCACATTAAGCTTATTTTATATTTAATCGTAGCCATACGATGGGGGAGATCAATGGTGGAGATTTTGCTAAGAAATCTGAAATATATAAAAGCAATTTCTCATTGAATTTATAACAGTCAGTTGGAGGAGGAAGCTAAAGCGTTGAGGGTTTTAAGAAGATAAAACCAGAGATGGTTACCGATCAATGATGGTATAGTTCTTCTAAGAAATATTTATGATGTATATGCAATCTCCAATGGCTAGAACTCTAGTTAGCATCAAAAAACCAACAAGTTGCAGAGTTTTCAAGCTACCATGGTGGTCCACTTGCAACAAATTTCCCGGAGGTTGAACTAGTAAGAGAATGCCAACAAAAACTCTCTATTGAGCTGTCAAAATTTCATCTTTGTAATGTTCCTTGTTATTTTAATTTTTCAAAACTATAAATATATGTCAAACCCTCATTTCTAAGGGTCAGCTCTAGTGTGTTTGGTTGTGCTATTGTAAATATTCCCAATGACTAATTAAAGGAGCATTACATTGATCTTCGCCTCAAATATTATGTCTTCATAATTCGATATCAGAGGTTCAAATTATTTAGTTGCATTTTTGTGAATACTTGAATGGTTATTTTGTGCCAAATTAATGGATTACTAACTGCTAGGGTAATTGAAATAAGCTTATGAATTTGATCTATGTTGTTAGGTAGTGTATTTTTGTAAAATCTGGATATTTGTGAATTATGTTATTTGGATTATCATTATTTAGATATTGAAATCATTGTCTGCAATATTTCTTTGCTATTATTTAATGAATGAAAGTACATTTAATTTGAGATAATGTTGATATGAGTAATGTGTCTTTAAATTGGTTTTTTGGAGCTTTTTTTTGTAGTGCAATGATGTTAGCCTATTCGTCCACTATTGTTCATATTATTCTAACCCTAACATTTTCTTGCCCTAATCTCTAAAACCCCAAGTGAGCATAATTGTGTCAACACCCTATTTAAGTTGAAAAGAAACCAACCTACTCTAGAGGTTGGATCAGAAACTCTATTTTGGTCCATCTAATGTTGAGTGTTGAGTTGTAGCTATCGGGTGCAAGCCTGGATAGAAAGTAGGAAGATAGATAGTTGCAGTATTGAGTAAAACTTGATGCAATTCAGTGCCCAACAATACCTTTCCATTTTCACAATCCATTTGTGTGCAACTTTTCCTTCAGTGGTTCCAGCAAACTTAGATGGTTCAATCTTCAATTTTTTAAAGATAACTTTACTTCATTTCTTTTTCATAGGTATCTAGTGGGCTTCACTTTGTTATGATTAATTTATTTCTTCAATTGTTGTCAAATTTCATGTTTCACCTTATGCTCGTAAAACTCATTCTATGATAACATGAGTCAAATTTTGTATTACTTGTAAAACATGACTTACGTGATCATTGGAATACTCATTAAGTAGAGGAATTTCATACTCTCCTTGTTGTTACACCTCATCATATTGATTAATATTTTGTTATACTCCTCCCCTTTTATATATGATCCCCCTTCATACCTCATGTCCTCTCCTAGCCTTCTATATATTAAATTCAATTTAGACTATGTTTTCTAAAAGGTTTGTGTTTTGAAAATCAGATTCTAATACCTTGTGATGTTTCCAAATAATTAAAAAATAATTGTATTTATGTTCAGCTCAAGATAATAAAATAATCAAGTTTAAATAATCAAAATAATTCAATTGTATTTTTTAATAATCTTAGATGTAGGATTATCTCTATTCAATTGACATCTTCCAAATTATTTATGATTATCGTTTCTTTGGACTATTCATTAGTTCTTATATTTTAGACATTAAAATTTAATGTTACATTTTTTCATATACAAGTATGTATATATCTTATAATATTAAAAGCTACACTGAATAGTACCTTCCCTTTGGAGCGAAGTGATGTTGAACATGGTGGTGCCAAGTTAAAAGTTAAATTCACTGTTTAACTTAAATCTTAAATCCATATCTTCAACCATTGGCAAGACATATCCATTCCAATAGATTTTTAAAGCATCTAAAATATAAGAGTGCTATTATAGTATTTTGAGGGAAAAAAGAGAGTGGTATGTTAATTTGTATTGGCCTTTTGAATTCAAGGAATAGCTTAGAAATTAGTAGTTCTTTGCATGTAAATTGGAGAAAAAGAAAAATACTTAAACCAAACACAGTTCATTGTGCTTAGTTGATAATAATTCATACCATATGGATCATAGAGAATGACTATTATTCAATCTAAGAACGATGACTTTAGTTCTAATACCACTATCTTTTTTAGAAATATTTCAAATAATTTACATCCAAAGCACTAGCAAGTCTACAAGAGTGGCTTACTAAACCACTAGTTTCATTTAAAGATAAGTTTATTAAAGGTAGTCCTTAAGTATTTTTATGACCTATATTGCTAGAAGAAAACTGTTTACATTATAAAATTTGTAGATTTTCAATATTTGCTAATATTTGCCAGGGTTGAGTATATGACCCATGTTGCTATGTTCATTTCAAGAAAAAATATATATATTATAAAATTTATAGATTTTCAATATTTGCTAGGGTTGATAATGTTTAACATTACTCTTTTAATAGGTAAAGTTTCAATATTGTAGTTCAAAACATATGTCCTGGAATATCTGAATTAACTATCTTTTAACAATAAATTTTACGTGAATATGTATTCAAACATGAAAAGTATAATTTCTTGTTACATAACAGAAACCTGTTTTTGGAGAAGTATTTACATTAATATTAAGCATTTTGCTTACAGATTTAAATGTAAATTTTGTGAATTAATATATTCATGAGATTGGCATTACTGTCATAATTATTATTAATTCAAAATTACAAGGTCTCCATTGTGTCACTTATTCATTGTGTCCACTTATTCATTCATATTGAATCAAAATTATGTTTATTGTCTTTCATAGTCTATATAAGAATTAGATAATTAAGCAAACTAAGGTATATAGAGAAAAATAAAATTTACTATAACATAATAATATTATGAGTCAATTATTTTAATACAAATGATAGAGCTAAATCATTTTATTAACTCGCACCTAGGGGTACAGCACAACAGTTTGGGTTTTGCTTCTTCTTCTGGGAGGTCCAAGGTTCAAACAGTGGTGTGGGTGAGTGTATGAGGGCGTGGGTGTGTGTCTCCCTGGTGGAGTTGTTGTAATAGGTTGGGGGATTCTTGGTCAAAACCCCACTTCTTAATATTAAAAAAAAAAAATCATTTTATTAACTCCAAACTTGTCAACTACATTTCATAATATAGAATAATATAACTCTTTATATATTTTACATAGAATAAAAGAATGAACTATTATATAATATATATTTTCCTTTTGAAATAAATAATACATAGTCAATTCTCACACAAACTCCTATATAGTGTAAACTATTTCAAAATAAAATCAAATATCATTAAAAAAAAATCATGATAGACCCTCTTATATCCTCGTCTATTTATCAGACAACCACAACTAAAATAGGAGGATATCATATATGTGTACAACCATAATTAAACTAAAAAATCATAAAACTAAAAATATCATTTTTTTTATAATTATATATCTTTTACTTGTGTAATCAATAGGATGTTGTAACATCTAACCATGGTTCAATCCCATAATTTATATATAATTCATTCTATAATCATACAATTAACATAACAAAACTATGCCATGTGCAAACAGTTCAATAAACAAATATATGTATGTTTTTTAAGGAAAAATATATGTATATTTTTTAAGGGAAAATATGATAAAAGGTTAAAACACATACCTATGATTTCAGCCTATAAAATATTGTTCTTCTTGCTACTTCTCTGTCCTCTTTACATATTCCACCTTTTCTTTGCACTTTTTTTCTCTTTGATTTTTTTTGGCATTAATGGTCTTGATTCTTTAATGGTAAAGCTCTTAATTTTTTTTAATATTTTAATAAATTTTACTTTACTTCACAATTAATATATGAAATTGTTTCCAGTGTATGGAAGATACATTTATACATATAAAAATATTTAATCATAATTTTATTATATTATAAACAATTTTTTTCAAGTAATATAAACAACTTAACTAAGCACAAGTGATTTTTAATTAATAGAAGTTTTTTTATAAGATAAGGAAAACATTATTATTCAAAACCATTAAGAGATAGGTATTACATGTCATTAGGTCAATTAGAAAATATATATATTTATAATTTAATTCAAGGTAACAAAAGAATCAAGTTTAAATATTCAACAATTTTATGTCATAAAATAAAACAAAAATTTAAATTGCATAGATTATATTTATGACAAAATAATAAGTAAATTAAATTATGAAGTATCTTTAATATACTACAATATGGTTTTCTTGTAATATGGTGTTCCCATACAAGCTATTTATTTCTAGTGGCATGTTCCTATGTTATCCCTTCCACTTTAATACTTCTTAATCACACATATTCCAAAATTATTTATGATTTTCTTTTTACTTTAGACAACTTACTTATATATATATATATATATATATATATATATTATTTACGTATAAATCTACATATCTTATAATATATTTTTTGGTTGCAAAGGTGAATAAGTAACACATTTTATCAATAAACCTTAACCCTTGGATTAGAAGAAGTCAATGGAACCCGATCTTCCAGGGAATCAAACTAGGCATCCAACCAACAAACACTCAAGAACTACCAACCTATCATATCCTCTTTTGGGTATGCCATGGTTTGAACCTAGGTCTCCCCAAAGAGAGCCCAAAATCCTTACCACTATGTTTTCCTTGTAGACCATGTCGTGTAACATTAAAAGCTTAAATAAATAGGGTCTTCCCTTTAGAGTGATGTACATGGTGGAGCCAAGTTAAAAATTCAATTCAATGTTTAACTTGAAGGCTGAAATTCACATCTATTTTAAACATTTTTTAAGGCATGTAAAATAGAAGATCCCTATTGTGGTAGCTCAAGAGCAAAAAAAAAAAGTGTTATGATGATTTACATTGGTCTTTTTAATTCAAAAAATACCTTCATGAAAGAAATTTAGAAAAAAACAATAGTTCTTTGCATGTAAGCTAAAGAAAAAGGAAAAAACGTGACCAAAATATAGTTCATTGCTCATGATTTGTCAATGGATAATTTATACAATAAGGATATAAGAGAATCCATTGTTATCCTATCTAAGAATGGTGAGCTTAAATCTAATGCATAATTTTTTAAGAAAGATATTTCGAATAATTTATATTTGAAGCACATTCTACAAGACTGGCTTACCAAACCACTAGTTTCATTAGAATATAAGCTTAGTAAAGATAGATTTTAAGTATTTTATGACCTATACTACTACATCTATTTCAAGAAAAAAAAAACAATTTTATATTAAAAATTTATAAACTTTTAACATTTCTTGTCATTGATAATGCTTGGCATTACTCTTTTACCAAAAGTTTCAATCTTGTAATTTAGAGTAATTATTCCAAAATATCTAATTTGACTATCTCTCAACAATAACAATAACTCTTGTCTATATATTTAGTTAAGAAAATTTTAGTTTCTTTTTAAGTACCCAAGACCTAGACAAGTCTTTCATATTAAAATTAAGCATTTTGTAGAATTGGTAAATTAATGTATTCATGAGAGTGGCATTATTATCCTTGTATTTTAATTCTAAATTGTACAGTTTTCTACTATGTCACTAATTGAATATAATATATAAGTCATTTGCTTTGAATTACAATTATGTTTATTGCCTTTCATACTCTATATAAGAATTATATAATTTAAAAAGAAGGCATTAAGAAAAAATTAAAAATTTTGCAACATAAGAATAATATTACAAGTCAATCATTTAAATTCAAATAATAGAGCTAAATCATTGTATTGATTTTAAGCTTGTCAAATTACTTTTCATAGTCTCATGTAAAAAATTAAAAAAATATAATTCTTCCTAATATAAGCATGTCTCATAGAAAGAATAGAAGAACGAATTTCTATATAATTTTTTTTTTCTTTGAAATAAATAATGTCTGCCAGTTATTTTGCAAGCTCCTAAATAGTGGAAACAAATCCAAAATAAAATTATATATCATAAACATTGTGGACCTTCTTGGAAAGAGGAAGAAATTATAATTACTCAAGAGGTAGAGGAGGAAGAGGAAGAAGAGATGTTGCTACTAGAAGAGGACATGGAAGGGGTGATAAAAAAAGAGTTGAATGCTACAATTTTCATAAAATTGGAAACATTGCATGATATTGTATAGTGAAGACCACAAATAGATATACAAGAGCTCACTATGTATGTGAGAATGAAGTTGCATAACCTTATTTTATGGAGGATTTGACCCACAAGAAATATCTCAAAAGCTTATCCAGCTTTTTATAACAAGATTTGGATGGAACCCAACAAGATGAATAATAGACATGGGTAGTGGCAAAAACCTTAGAACAAATCTAAATTTTTTTTGCCAAATAAAGTTTCTTACTTGTCCAGTAAGAAATATTCTTGTCCACTTTCTCAATAACATACTACCACAATTGAGCAGAGGAACCATGGAATGCAAAAGGAATTCCAAGAAATTTATGTTGGACATTTTGAGTCCCTAAGCTAAAATGTTGTCATTGATGTCAAAAGAGCATTTAATGTCAAAAGGATCTATGAAGGGTTTTTGTGAAAACCAAGGCAGGAAAAATAAAAGGTTTTATTTAAAACCATGGACAGCAGATTTGATCTGGGTTTTTCTTAAAACCCAAGTTGGGCTTTCGTTTCATCGAAAAAGGTGCCCCGGTGATGGAGTTATTTGAGTTTTAATATTTGGTTTAAATTTTAATTATTTAAAATTTAAATTCAAATTTAAATTTAAATGCAAAGTTTCCCGCCGACGTCATCAAGCAAACATAAATTCATATTTTCGTCGACATCTTCGAAGTGTTTTAAACACTATATAAAGGGGTGGTAAATAAATCAAAGTTTTATCCTTGCTCTTGTGATAAATGTTTGGCATGCGAATAAGTCTATGAGCTCGTGCGAATTTTGAGAAGAGAAGTAGCAAAGAAAATGATAGCGCTTGGAAAGTCAAAACGTGGTGGGAAGCGTGGCGCATTGGCAAATCATTTTGGCTAAGGGACAAGGCAGCACAAACACCAAGGATCGAATCCCTTGGATGGCATTTCGGAAGGCGTGTGGAAAGCGCTTTGGCGCTTTGTCTTTTGCGAAAGGTGGAGGAAGGTTTAAGGCACTTTGGGCCTTTGCCTTTCCAATGAGCGCCTAGCTCGTGTGGAATCTTAGCCGTGGCTAAGACGCTCGTGGTGTGGCAAGTCGGGGGTTCGAATCCCCTTGAGGAGGTAATTACGTTTTGCATTTAAATAATTTTTATTAGCCCTAAAGTTTGGAGTTATAAGGTAGTTAATGGAAATTAAAGTTTGTTATTAGGGCTGTGATTATTATTGCAAAGCATAATTGGTTTATGATTTATTTGATGGTTATGGAGAATTAATTTTAGGAGAAATAAGGAGTTGTTTTTTAAAAGCAATTTTGAGAGGTTTATTATTTTTGATAAGGGTTTTAATAAAAGGGACTTTGGTGGATGTGTTTATTAACTTGGAGTAAAAAGGGTGTAATTTGAGTAATGCTTTATTTTGTGATTATTTGAAGTCCATTAACCCTTGTTTAGATTGGAAAGGAAAGTTGTGTTTAAGTGTGGCAGATTTTGTGGACAACTTATTGGCATCAAAAAGGTATGGGCACATTCTCCTATTGATTGTTTATGGTGGTTGATTTCTGAAATATCATTGGAGAGAAAAGGATTGATTGTGGTTTCCTTTGAGAAAATGATTGGTTGAATGCTTCAAGGTTTTTTGGTTTGTGAGTTGTATTTAAACCTTGTTTTATTAGCATTGTTGTTGAAGCCCATTGATGATGAAATGAACTTGAACTTGAGTTAGAAAAGAACATGAGTATCATTGCTATGTGAGACTTGTGCTTGAGCATTGTTGGAAATATTTTGAGTTGGTTAATACATGCTTGGACTAGGGTTTGTGAAAAAGGATTGTTCCTTGAGGTGATTGGTTGAGTTGAGTTGGTTAATACATGCTTGGACTAGGGTTTGTGAAAAAGGATTGTTCCTTGAGGTGATTGGTTGAGTTGAGTTGGTTAATACATGCTTGGACTAGGGTTTGTGAGAAAGGATTGTTCCTTGAGGTGATTGATTGAGTTGAGTTGATTAAGCCTAGTCAAGTGGATGCATGTGGTTGTTCAAGTTCCTAGAAACAAACTATTCAATATTCTGATTTGAGTTGAGATTGATTTGAGTTGAGATTGGGATTTGAGTATAGAACATATAGAGTCTCTAACAATTCTCTTTATGCTTCTATGAGATTGATTTGAGATATTGATTGTACATTGAGCTTAGAACATATTGAGTCTCTAACAATTCTCTTTATGATTCTATGTGATTGAGACAAGTCTTTGAGAAGACTTGTGGACTATTTTGAGTTAAGCTTTTGTGAAAGCTTGCTATGCAGATTTGAGCAAGTCCTATAGAGGACTTATTGAGCAGATTTGAGCAAGTCCTATAGAGGACTTATTGAGAAGATTTGAGCAAGTCCTAGAGAGGACTTATTGAGCAGATTTGAGCAAGTCCTAGAGAGGATTTGTTGAGAATATTTGGACAAGTTCTATGTGAACTTGTTGAGTATATTTGGACAAGTTTTGTGTGAACCTATTGAGCATATTTGGATAGGTTTTGTGTGAACTTGTTGAGCAGATTTGGATAGGTTTTGTGTGAACTTATTGAGAATATTTGAGCAAGTTCTAAGTGAACCTATTGAGTAGAATTGTACTAGACCGACTATACTATGTTTAGTGCAAGATATTGAGAAGAACTATGCTAGACCGACTAAACTATGTTTGGTATAGTATTGAGATAGAGCTTTGGAGGTGATAGAGTATAGAGGATAGAGTCTCAGTGGATAGAGATCCAATAGCCAGGATAATTGAAGATAGATCTGAGTGAGGAGTCTTCAAGTGGAGAGAGATCCACAAGTCAGTGTAGCATAGAGACATAGTCTTCTAGAAGATCACTAGCTAGAGCAGAAGGGGAAAGAGTTCTCCTATGGAAGAGATCCACGAACTTGAGATTAGGGGATCAACATCTCCTTTGGACAGAAGTCCATAAATATTGTAATTTGGGAAAGATTCCCAAGAGATTATTTGAGAAATATTTAGAAGAAATATTTTCTCTGTGGAGGTAGCCCACATTGGGTGAACCACGTTAAAATCTGTGTCTCTATTGTGTGTGATGATTGGTGCATTGCTTTGGTTATTGCTATTGATATTGCCATTGATTATATTGATTAATACTATTTGGGAAAGAAAAGTAAAAAGTGGTCTTATACTAGTTCACCCCCCCTCTCAAGTATAAGCTTGTGTTCTTCAATTGGTATCGAGTTGGTTCCTTCAGAAAGGGTTTAACAACTTGAAGGAAGATCTTGCAAGAACACAAATGGCAAAGAAAGGCAAGAGTAAAAGCATGAGACACAAGAAGAAAAGAACACCTATGGTCATGAAAGAAAAGGAAGATGAGTTTAATATTGTTGTGTTGGGAGGACACATGGAAATAGATTCAAGAGATGAATCAAGTAATGGAGAAATATCCAGACTGATAAAGTTTTGTACCAGTTGTGGAAAGATACGGTCATCATGCAACTTATTGTTCACAAGAAGGTGAAGAATGTTTTGTCTGTGGTCAACTCGGTCATGATGCAAGTTATTGCAATGGGTTTGATAGCAGTGAAGATGAAGATGATTCTCTTAGATTTGAAGTTCTAAAGAATGAGTCAAAAAAGGATAACAAGAATAGTCAAAGCAGGTATCAAGAAGAAACTCCACTTTGGACAATAGAAGAAATTGAAGAAGAGGAAGATTCAGATAAAGAAAAGGAGGAAGCCACTCTTAAGGAACTTGTTGAATTGAAAAGAGAAAATTCAGAATTGAAGGCTCAAATACAAGAAGATGAGAAATGTAAGACAAAGCTTCTACAGGATATATCTGACTTGAGAGATAAGGTTGAAAAGGTAAGAAGAGTTGAAAAAGGTATGGTTGAACAGTCAAAGGTAAAAGAGATAGAATGTGAAAGGCTTATGGTTACTCTTGAAGAATTAAAAAGGGAGAACTCAGGATTAAGGGTCCAAGCTCAAGAAGATGAAAAAGCAAAAGCAAGGTTTTTACAGGAACTCACCAACTTCAAAATCAAAGTTGAAGAGACAAGGAAAATTGAAGAAGGTATGGTTGAAAAATTAAAGACAAAAGATCTAGAGTGTGAAATATTAGAGCATGAGATAGTTTCACTAAGGATGGAAGTAAAAGGCTCTAAGGATAAGCTACACAAGTCTGAGGAAAATTCAAGGACCTTGGAAAGGACTATCAATGCACAAAGATCATTAGTCACCATAACATGACTTAGTTCTAAAGAAGAACAAGGGAGACAAGAAGCAGAAAAAGGAGAGCCAAGCTACTATGCGGATAATGCAAGTAAGTACTCAATTGATAGTGATGCTAGTTTTTTAGACAATGATAGAGATGAAGTCTTGTTTATGGTTGAAGAAAAAGATCCAGTTAAGAAAAAGACTCCAATTATTCTCAAGTGTTTTAGATGTGGTAAATTTGGACATCTTGAAGATGATTGCACTAGGGATGGCTATAGTTTCAGTGATGATGATTTTGAAGATGCACTTGGTAAACCGGATGAGAATCTTCTAATGGCATTAGAAGAAGAAGAAGTGAGTGATCCTATAGAAGATAAGTCAAAAGAAAGGAATGATATGGACAAAGGAAAACAAATAGAGGACTATTCAATAGAGAATGGTTATGATCTCAAGGGAGAACTTATCTATGCTCTTGACATAGTAAAGAAGGTAAGAAAGCAACACTCTAAACTTGAAAGTCAATTTCAAGAATGTGATGAAGAAAGATTACTACTCATAGAGGACTTAGAAAAGTCAAAGGCTAAGGCAAGCAAGTTCAAAGATAAGTTAGAAGCAAATATTTTGGAATGTGAAAAGTTAACACATGAAGTTGCACTACTAAAGGAAGATCTAGAGGATTCCAAGAATAAGCTATACAAGTATGTAACCAGTGAAAAGAATGTGGATAAAATAGTCAGGATACAAAGAGGAGCATCAAACAAAATAGGTCTTGGTTCTAAACAGGTTCAAAAGAAATGGGTAGAAAAGTCTACTTCAGGTCTTGAAGAAGAAGGTACTTCAGAAGAAGGATTCTTAGAGGTAAGCGAAAGTGAAAATGAAACTTCTAAGGATGTGTCAGATTGTAGTGAGTCCAACAGGGACAATGGGAAAAGAAGATTCAGATGGAACAACAATCAAAACAGGAGACCAATGAGGTCTAGACAAGGAAGCTTCAATGGGAGATGCTTCTCATGTCACAGGTTTGGGCACATGGCTTCACAGTGCAGGTCACATGAAAGACAGGTATATGGAAGAGAACAACTTTTCCAAGGATATTGCTATTCGTGTAATGAGTTTGGTCACAAGGCAATGAATTGCAGGATTCATGACAGAAGAGGATATGGCTTCACTAGGAGAAATCTTAAGACAATTGCACATCCAAGGAATAATAACATTAAGTGTTATAAGTGCAATAATGATGGTCACATAGCAAGATGGTGTAGAGAAAATATTCCAGAAACAGGCATGAACATGAATAGGAACATGAACATGAACAGGAACATGAATATGAACAAGAACAGGAACAAGAACATGAACAAAAACAAGAAGATGAATAGGAACAGAGACTCAAAAAAGAAAAGAGACTCAAAGAAGAATGAGAACAAGAACAGGTACAAGAACAGGAACATGGATGAGAACAAGAACAAGAACAGGAATAGGGATGATGACTTGGAAAGAAACAATGAGAGGATTCAACAAAAAGGAAGAGGAAAAGACAAAGGCAGAGAATAGTGCTTTCGGGGAGTAGAAATACTCCCACCCCAGAATTAACCACCTCATGTGGAGGTGGGGGAGGGGCTAAGCTAAGAGGCTTAATTCTTAGCCCCGAGCCCCAAAGGTGACCCTTTGCCATTGATGTCAAAGGGGGAGAGATTTGTGTATTATGGGGAGAGTTTTTGGATATGAGGAGAGATTTGATATCTGAGAGAGCATTGAGCCAGGGGGAGCAAAGTCCCAGGGGGAGCAGAAAAGAAGGTCAGAATTCAGTAAAAGGATTTGGGTTGCCATCAATGACAAAGGGGGAGATTGTTGGACATTTTGAGTCCCTAAGCTAAAATGTTGTCATTGATGTCAAAAGAGCATTTAATGTCAAAAGGATCTATGAAGGGTTTTTGTGAAAACCAAGGCAGGAAAAATAAAAGGTTTTAGTTAAAACCATGGACAACAGATTTGATCTGGGTTTTTCTTAAAACCCAAGTTGGGCTTTCGTTTCATCGAAAAAGGTGCCCCGGTGATGGAGTTATTTGAGTTTTAATATTTGGTTTAAATTTTAATTATTTAAAATTTAAATTCAAATTTAAATTTAAATGCAAAGTTTCCCATCGACGTCATCAAGCAAACATAAATTCATATTTCCGTCGACGTCTTCGAAGTGTTTTAAACACTATATAAAGGGGTGGTAAATAAATCAAAGTTTTTATCCTTGCTCTTGTGATAAATGTTTGGCATTCGAATAAGTCTATGAGCTCGTGCAAATTTTGAGAAGAGAAGCAGCAAAGAAAACGATAACGCTTGGAAAGTCAAAACGTGGTGGGAAGCATGGCGCATTGGCAAATCATTTTGGTTTAAGGGACAAGGCAGCACAAACACCAGGGATCGAATCCCTTGGACGGCGTTTCGGAAGGCGTGTGGAAAGCGCTTTGGCGCTTTGTCTTTTGCGGAAGGTGGAGGAAGGTTTAAGGCACTTTGGGCCTTTGCCTTTCCAATGAGCGCCTAGCTCATGTGGAATCTTAGTCACGGCTAAGACGCTCATGGTGTGGCAAGTCGGGGGTTCGAATCCCCTTGAGGAGGTAATTACGTTTTGCATTTAAATAATTTTTATTAGCCCTAAAGTTTGGAGTTATAAGGTAGTTAATGGAAATTAAAGTTTGTTATTAGGGCTGTGATTATTATTGCAAAGCATAATTGGTTTATGATTTATTTGATGGTTATGGAGAATTAATTTTAGGAGAAATAAGGAGTTGTTTTTTAAAAGCAATTTTGAGAGGTTTATTATTTTTGATAAGGGTTTTAATAAAAGGGACTTTGGTGGATGTGTTTATTAACTTGGAGTAAAAAGGGTGTAATTTGAGTAATGCTTTATTTTGTGATTATTTGAAGTCCATTAACCCTTGTTTAGATTGGAAAGGAAAGTTGTGTTTAAGTGTGGCAGATTTTGTGGACAACTTATTGGCATCAAAAAGGTATGGGCACATTCTCCTATTGATTGTTTATGGTGGTTGATTTCTGAAATATCATTGGAGAGAAAAGGATTGATTGTGGTTTCCTTTGAGAAAATGATTGGTTGAATGCTTCAAGGTTTTCTGGTTTGTGAGTTGTATTTAAACCTTGTTTTATTAGCATTGTTGTTGAAGCCCATTGATGATGAAATGAACTTGAACTTGAGTTAGAAAAGAACATGAGTATCATTGCTATGTGAGACTTGTGCTTGAGCATTGTTGGAAACATTTTGAGTTGGTTAATACATGCTTGGACTAGGGTTTGTGAAAAATGATTGTTCCTTGAGGTGATTGGTTGAGTTGAGTTGGTTAATACATGCTTGGACTAGGGTTTGTGAAAAAGATTGTTCCTTGAGGTGATTGGTTGAGTTGAGTTGGTTAATACATGCTTGGACTAGGGTTTGTGAGAAAGGATTGTTCCTTGAGGTGATTGATTGAGTTGAGTTGATTAAGCCTAGTCAAGTGGATGCATGTGGTTGTTCAAGTTCCTAGAAACAAACTATTCAATATTTTGATTTGAGTTGAGATTGAGGTTGATTTGAGTTGAGATTGGGATTTGAGTATAGAACATATAGAGTCTCTAACAATTCTCTTTATGCTTCTATGAGATTGATTTGAGATATTGATTGTACATTGAGCTTAGAACATATTGAGTCTCTAACAATTCTCTTTATGATTCTATGTGATTGAGACAAGTCTTTGAGAAGACTTGTGGACTGTTTTGAGTTAAGATTTTGTGAAAGCTTGCTATGCAGATTTGAGCAAGTCCTATAGAGGACTTATTGAGCAGATTTGAGCAAGTCCTATAGAGGACTTATTGAGAAGATTTGAGCAAGTCCTAGAGAGGATTGTTGAGTATATTTGAGAAAGTTCTAGTGAGGACTTGTTGAGCAGATTTGGACAAGTTCTGTGTGAACTTGTTGAGCATATTTGGACAAGTTTTATGTGAACTTGTTGAGCAGATTTGGACAAGTTCTGTGTGAACTTGTTGAGCAGATTTGGACAGGTTTTGTGTGAACCTATTGAGCAGATTTGGATAGGTTTTGTGTGAACCTGTTGAGCAGATTTGGATAGGTTTTGTGTGAACCTGTTGAGCATATTTGAGCAGGTTCTAAGTGAACCTATTGAGCAGAATTGTACTAGACCGACTGTACTATGTTTAGTGCAAGAGATTGAGCAGAATTGTGCTAGACCGACTGAACTGTGTTTGGTATAGTATTGAGATAGAGCTTTGGAGGTGATAGAGTATAGAGGATAGAGTCTTAGTGGATAGAGATCCAACAACCAGGACAATTGAAGACAGATCTGAGTGAGGAGTCTTCAAGTGGAGAGAGATCCACAAGTCAGTGCAGCAGAGAGACAAAGTCTTCTAGAAGATCACTAGCCAGAGCAGAAGGGGAAAGAGTTCTCCTATGGAAGAGATCCACGAACTTGAGATTAGGGGATCAACATCTCCTTTGGACAGAAGTCCATAAACATTGTAATTTGGGAAATATTCCCAAGAGATTATTTGAGAAATATTTAGAAGAAATATTTTCTCTATGGAGGTAGCCCACACTGGGTGAACCACGTTAAAATATGTGTCTCTATTGTGTGTGATGATTGGTGCATTGCTTTGGTTATTGCTATTGATATTGCCATTGATTATATTGATTAATACTATTTGGGAAAGAAAAGTAAAAAGTGGTCTTATATTGTTCACCCTCCCTCTCAGTATAAGCTTGTGTTCTTCAATTGGTATCAGAGTTGGTTCCTTCAGAAAGGGTTTAACAACTTGAAGGAAGATCTTGCAAGAACACAAATGGCAAAGAAAGGCAAGAGTAAAAGCATGAGACACAAGAAGAAAAGAACACCTATGGTCATGAAAGAAAAGGAAGATGAGTTTAATATTGTTGTGTTGGGAGGACACATGGAAATAGATTCAAGAGATGAATCAAGTAATGGAGAAATATCCAGACTGATAAAGTTTTGTACCAATTGTGGAAAGACAAGTCATCATGCAGCTTATTGTTCACAAGAAGGTGAAGAATGTTTTGTCTGTGGTCAACTCGGTCATGATGCAAGTTATTGCAATGGGTTTGATAGCAGTGAAGATGAAGATGATTCTCTTAGATTTGAAGTTCTAAAGAATGAGTATCAAGAAGAAACTCCACTTTGGACAATAGAAGAAATTGAAGAAGAGGAAGATTCAGATAAAGAAAAGGAGGAAGCCACTCTTAAGGAACTTGTTGAATTGAAAAGAGAAAATTCAGAATTGAAGGCTCAAATACAAGAAGATGAGAAATGTAAGACAAAGCTTCTACAGGATATATCTGACTTGAGAGATAAGGTTGAAAAGGTAAGAAGAGTTGAAAAAGGTATGGTTGAACAGTCAAAGGTAAAAGAGATAGAATGTGAAAGGCTTATGGTTACTCTTGAAGAATTAAAAAGGGAGAACTCAGGATTAAGGGTCCAAGCTCAAGAAGATGAAAAAGCAAAAGCAAGGTTTTTACAGGAACTCACCAACTTCAAAATCAAAGTTGAAGAGACAAGGAAAATTGAAGAAGGTATGGTTGAAAAATTAAAGACAAAAGATCTAGAGTGTGAAATATTAGAGCATGAGATAGTTTCACTAAGGATGGAAGTAAAAGGCTCTAAGGATAAGCTACACAAGTCTGAGGAAAATTCAAGGACCTTGGAAAGGACTATCAATGCACAAAGATCATCAGTCACCATAACAGGACTTAGTTCTAAAGAAGAACAAGGGAGACAAGAAGCAGAAAAAGGAGAGCCAAGCTACTATGCGGATAATGCAAGTAAGTACTCAATTGATAGTGATGCTAGTTTTTTAGACAATGATAGAGATGAAGTCTTGTTTATGGTTGAAGAAAAAGATCCAGTTAAGAAAAAGACTCCAATTATTCTCAAGTGTTTTAGATGTGGTAAATTTGGACATCTTGAAGATGATTGCACTAGGGATGGCTATAGTTTCAGTGATGATGATTTTGAAGATGCACTTGGTAAACCGGATGAGAATATTCTAATGGCATTAGAAGAAGAAGAAGTGAGTGATCCTATAGAAGATAAGTCAAAATAAAGGAATGATATGGACAAAGGAAAACAAATAGAGGACTATTCAATAGAGAATGGTTATGATCTCAAGGGAGAACTTATCTATGCTCTTGACACAGTAAAGAAGGTAAGAAAACAACACTCTAAACTTGAAAGTCAATTTCAAGAATGTGATGAAGAAAGATTACTACTCATAGAGGACTTAGAAAAGTCAAAGGCTAAGGCAAGCAATTTCAAAGATAAGTTAGAAGCAAATATTCTGGAATGTGAAAAGTTAACACATGAAGTTGCACTACTAAAGGAAGATCTAGAGGATTCCAAGAATAAGCTATACAAGTATGTAACCAGTGAAAAGAATGTGGATAAAATAGTCAGGATACAAAGAGGAGCATCAAACAAAACACGTCTTGGTTCTAAACATGTTCAAAAGAAATGGGTAGAAAAGTCTACTTCAGGTCTTGAAGAAGAAGGTACTTCAGAAGAAGGATTCTCAGAGGTAAGCGAAAGTGAAAATGAAACTTCTAAGGATGTGTCAGATTGCAGTGAGTCCAATAGGGACAATGGGCAAAGAAGATTCAGATGGAACAACAATCAAAATAGGAGACCAATGAGGTCTAGAAAAGGAAGCTTCAATGGGAGATGCTTCTCATGTCACAGGTTTGGGCACATGGCTTCACAGTGCAGGTCACATGAAAGACAGGTATATGGAAGAGAACAAATTTTCCAAGGATATTGCTATTCATGTAATGAGTTTGGTCACAAGGAAATGAATTGCAGGATTCATGATAGAAGAGGATATGGCTTCACTAGGAGAAATCTTAAGACAATTGCACATCCAAGGAATAATAACATTAAGTGTTATAAGTGCAATAATGATGGTCACATAGCAAGATGGTGTAGAGCAAATATTCTAGAAATAGTCAAGTGGATGCATGTGGTTGTTCAAGTTCCTAGACACAAACTATTCAATATTATGATTTGAGTTGAGATTGAGGTTGATTTGAGATGAGATTAGGATTTGAGTATAGAAAATATAGAGTCTCTAAAAATTCTCTTTATGCTTCTATGAGATTGATTTGAGATATTGATTGTACATTGAGCTTAGAATATATTGAGTCTTTAACAATTCTCTTTATGATTCTATGTGATTGAGACAAGTCTTTGAGAAGACTTGTGGACTGTTTTGAGTTAAGCTTTTGTGAAATCTTGCTATGCAGATTTGAGCAAGTCCTGTAGAGGACTTATTGAGCAGATTTGAGCAAGTCCTATAGAGGACTTATTGAGAATATTTGAGAAAGTCCTAGAGAGGACTTATTGATCAGATTTGAGCAAGTCCTAGAGAGGACTTATTAAGCATATTTGAGCAAGTCCTAGAGAGGATTTGTTGAGAAGTTTTGGATAAGTTCTATGTGAAGAGGATTTGTTGAGAATATTTGGATAAATTCTGTGTGAAATTCTTGAGAAGATTTGGACAAGTTCTATGTGAACTTGTTGAGCAGATTTGGACAAGTTCTGTGTGAACCTATTGAGCAGATTTGGACAGGTTTTGTGTGAACTTGTTGAGCAGATTTGGATAGGTTTTGTGTGAACTTGTTGAGCATATTTGAGAAGGTTCTAAGTGAACCTATTGAGCTAAATTGTACTAGACCAATTGTACTATGTTTGGTGTAAGACACTAAGCAAAATTGTGCTAGACCGACTAAACTATGTTTGGTACAGTATTGGGATAGAGCTTTGGAGGTGATAGAGTATAGAGGACAGAGTCTCAGTGGATAGATATCCATTAGACAAGACAATTGAAGATAGATCTGAGTGAGGAGTGTTCAAGTGGAGAGAGATCCACAAGTCAGTGCAGCAGAGAGACAAGTCTTCTAGAATATCACTAGTCAGAGCAGAAGGGGAAAGAGTTCTCCTGTGGAAGAGATCCATGAACTTGATATTAGTGGATCAACATCTCCTTTGGGTAGAAGTCCATAAACATTGTAATTTGGGAAAGATTCCCAAGAGATTATTTGAGAAATATTTAGAAGAAATATTTTCTCTATGGAGCTAGCCCACACTGGGTGAACCACATTAAAATTTGTCTCTACTGTGTGTGATGATTCTTGCATTTCTTTGGTTATTTCTATTGATATTACCATTGATTATATTGATTAATATTGTTTGAGAAAGAAAAGTAAAAAGTGGTCTTATATTGTTCACCCCTCCCTCTCAATATAAGCTTGTGTTCTTCAATTGGTATCAGAGTCGGTTCCTTCAGAAAGGGTTTAACAACTTGAAGGAAGATCTTGCAAGAACACAAATGGAAAAGAAAGGCAAGAGTAAAAGCATATGACACAAGAAGAAAAGAACACCTATGGTCATGAAAGAAAAGGAATATAAGTTTAATATTGTTGTTTTGGGAGGACACATGGAAATAGAAATAGATTACTATTCAATTTCAAGAATGTGATGAAGAAAGATTACTACTCATAGAGGACTTAGAAAAGTCAAATGCTAAGGCAAGCAAGTTCAAAGATAAGTTAGAAGAAAATATTATGGAATGTGAAAATTTAACACATGAATTTGCACTACTAAAGGAAGATCTAGAGGATTCCAAGAATAAGCTATACAAGTATGTAACCAGTTAAAAGAATGTGGATAAAATAGTCAGGATACAAAGAGGAGCATCAAACAAAACAGGTCTTGGTTCTAAACAGGTTCAAAAGAAATGGGTAGAAAAGTCTACTTCAGGTCTTGAAGAAGAAGGTACTTCAAAAGAAGGATTCTCAGAGGTAAGCAAAAGTGAAAATGAAACTTCAAAGGATGTTTTAGATTATAGTGAGTCCAACAGGGACAATGGGAAAAGAAGATTTAGATGGAACAACAATAAAAATAGGAGATTAATGAGGTCTAGACAAGGAAGCTTCAATGGGAGATGCTTCTCATATCATAGGTTTGAGCACATGGCTTCACAGTGCAAGTCACATGAAAGACAAGTATATGGAAGAGAACCAATTTTCCAAGGATATTGTTATTCGTGTAATGAGTTTGGTCATAAGGCAATGAATTGCAGTAGTCATGACATAAGAGGATATGGCTTCACTAGGAGAAACCTTAAGACAATTGCACATCCAAGGAATAATAACATTAAGTGTTATAAGTACAATAATGATGGTCACATAGCAAGATGATGTAGAGCAAATATTCTAGAAATAGGCATGAACAGGAATAGGAACATGAACATGAACAAGAACAGGAATATGAACAAGAACAGGAGTAGGAACATGAACAGAAATAAGAATATGAATAGGAACAGAGACTCAAAAAAGAAAAGAGACTCAAAGAAGAATGAGAACAAGAACAGGAACATAGATGAGAACAAGAACATTAATAGGAATAGGGATGATGACTTGGAAAGAAACAATGAGAGGATTCAACAAAAAGGAAGAGGAAAAGACAAAGGCAGAGAATAGTGCTTTCGGGGAGTAGAAATACTCCCACCCCAAAATTAACCACCTTATGTGGAGGTGTGGGAGGGGCTAAGCTAAGAGGCCTAATTCTTAGCCCCGAGCCCCAAAGGTGACCCTTTGCCATTGATGTCAAAGGGGGAGAGATTTGTATATTATGGGAAGAGTTTTTGGATATGAAGAGAGATTTGATATCTGAGAGAGCATTGAGCCAGGGGGAGCAAAGTACAAGGGGGAGAAGAAAATAAGGTCAAAATTCAGTAAAAGGATTTGGGTTTCCATCAATGACAAAGGGGGAGATTGTTGGACATTTTGAGTCCCTAAGATAAAATGTTGTCATTGATGTCAAAAGAGCATTTAATTTTAAAAGATTCTATGAAGTGTTTTTGTGAAAACCAATGCAAGAAAAATAAAATATTTTAGTTAAAACCATGGACAACATATTTGATCTGGGTTTTTTCTTAAAACCCAAGTTGGGCTTTCGTTTCATAGAAAAATTTGCCTCGGTGATGGAGTTATTTGAGTTTTAATATTTGGTTTAAATATTAATTATTTAAAATTGAAATTTAAATTTAAATTTAAATGCAAAGTTTCCCGCCGTTGTCATCAAGCAAACACAAATTCATATTTCCGTCGATGTCTTCGAAGTGTTTTAAACACTATATAAAGGGGTGGTAAATAAATCAAAGTTTTTATCCTTGCTCTTGTGATAAATTTTTGGCATTCGAATAAGTCTATGAGCTCATGTAAATTTTGAGAAGAGAAGCAACAAAGAAAATGACAGCGCTTGGAAATTCAAAACGTGGTGGGAAGCATGGCGCATTGGAAAAATTTTTTGGCTAAGGAACAAGGCAGCACAAACACCAGGGATCGAATCCCTTGGACAACATTTCAGAAGGCATGTGGAAAGTGCTTTGGCACTTTGTCTTTTGCGGAAGGTGGAGGAAGGTTTAAGGCACTTTGGGACTTTGCCTTTCCAATGAGTGCCTAGCTCATGTGGAATCTTAGTTGTGGCTAAGATGCTCGTGGTGTGGCAAGTCGGGGATTCGAATCCCCTTGAGGAGGTAATTACATTTTGCATTTAAATAATTTTTATTAGCCCTAAAGTTTGGAGTTATAAGGTAGTTAATGGAAATTAAAGTTTGTTATTAGGACTGTGATTATTATTGCAAAGCATAATTGGTTTATGATTTATTTGATGGTTATGGAGAATTAATTTTAGGAGAAATAAGGAGTTTTTTTTTTAGAAGCAATTTCGAGAGGTTTATTATTTTTTATAAGGGTTTTAATAAAAGGGACTTTGGTGGATGTGTTTATTAACTTGGAGTAAAAAGGGTAAAATTTTAGTAATGCTTTATTTTGTGATTATTTGAAGTCCATTAACCCTTGTTTAGATTGGAAAGGAAAGTTGTGTTTAAGTGTGGAATATTTTGTGGACAACTTATTGGCATCAAAAATGTATGGGCACATTCTCCTATTTATTGTTTATGGTGGTTGATTTCTGAAATATCATTGGAGAGAAAAAGATTGATTGTGGTTTCCTTTGAGAAAATGATTGGTTGAATGCTTCAAGATTTTTTGGTTTGTGAGTTGTATTTAAACCTTGTTTTATTAGCATTGTTGTTGAAGCCCATTGATTGCTATGTGAGACTTGTTCTTGAACATTGTTGGAAACATTTTGAGTTGGTTAATACATGCTTGGACTAGGGTTTGTGAAAAAGGATTGTTCCTTGAGGTGATTGGTTGAGTTCAGTTGGTTAATACATGCTTGGACTAGGGTTTGTGAAAAAGGATTGTTCCTTGAGGTGATTGGTTGAGTTGAGTTGGTTAATACATGCTTGGACTAGGGTTTGTGAGAAAGGATTTTTCCTTGAGGCGATTGATTGAGTTGAGTTGATTAAGCCTAGTCAAGTGGATGCATATGGTTGTTCAAGTTCCTAGAAATAAACTATTCAATATTCTGATTTGAATTGAGATTGATTTGAGTTGAGATTGGGATCTGAGTATAGAACATATAGAGTCTCTAAAAATTATCTTTATGCTTCTATGAGATTGATTTGAGATATTGATTGTACATTGAGCTTAGAACATATTGAGTCTATAACAATTCTCTTTATGATTCTATGTGATTGAGACAAGTATTTGAGAAGACTTGTGGACTATTTTGAGTTAAGCTTTTGTGAAAGCTTGCTATGCAGATCTGAGCAAGTCCTATAGAGGACTTATTGAGAAGATTTGAGCAAGTCCTATAGAGGACTTATTGAGAAGATTTGAGCAAGTCCTAGAGAGGACTTATTGAGAAAATTTGAGCAAGTCCTAGAGAGGATTTGTTGAGCAGATTTGGACAAGTTATGTGTGAACTTGTTGAGTAGATTTGGACAAGTTTTGTGTGAACTTATTGAGCAGATTTGGACAGGTTTTGTGTGAACCTGTTGAGTAGATTTGGACAGGTTTTGTGTGAACCTATTGAGAATATTTGTATTGTGTGAACCTGTTGAGCAGATTTGGACAGGTTTTGTGTTAACCTGTTGAGCATATTTGAGCAGGTTCTAAGTGAACCTATTGAGCATAATTGTACTAGATCTAATGTACTATGTTTAGTGCAAGAGATTGAGTAGAAATGTGTTAGACCAACTGAACTATGTTTGGTAGAGTATTGAGACAGAGCTTTGGAGGTAACAGAGTATAGAGGACAGAGTCTCAGTGGATAGAGATCCAAAGAACCAGGACAATTAAAGACAGATCTGAGTGAGGAGTCTTAAAGTGGAGAGAGATCCACAAGTCAGTGCAGCAGAGAGACAGAGTCTTCTATAAGATCACTAGCCAAAGCAAAAGAGGAAAGAGTTCTCTTGTGGAAGAGATCCACAAACTTGAGATTAGGGGATCAGCATCTCCTTTGGACAGAATTCCATAAACATTGTAATTTGGGAAATATTTCCAAGAGATTATTTGAGAAATATTTAGAAGAAATATTTTCTCTGTGGAGGTAGCCCACACTGGGTGAACCATGTCAAAATCTTTGTCTCTATTGTGTGTGATGATTGGTGCATTGCTTTAGTTATTGCTATTGATATTGACATTGATTATATTGATTAATACTATTTGGGAAAGAAAAGTAAAAAGTGGTCTTATACTGTTCACCCCCCCTCTTAGTATAAGATTGTGTTCTTCAATTTAAACACCTCACATGGTTGAATCCAAGTCCATTGGAAATGATGCAGCTAGTATGGCAGTTGGTATTGAGATTTCTGAAAATAGAAGGTTTTTTCCATTGAATAGAAGAACCAGAGTCTAAATAGAACACCTCTAAGAAACTAACAATGGAATAAAGGGATTGCTCATATTCTCAAAGCGTTAAAAATAATCATTAGCAAAATGACCATTGACCAACTAATGATCAAAATTGGGGAGAGCAATACCCCTGATTAATCCTTGATCCACCTTATGGGCCAACAAATAGCCAAAAGCCTCTACAGTAATAATGAAAAGAGATGGAGCAAGAGGGCATCCCTGTATTACAGAATGACCAACAAAAATTGAGTGAGATTGATTATTATTCAAAGTAAGAACAACTGAAGCATCTTGAAATAAAATAATAATGGTGCTCACAAACACTGGTCCAAAGCCCAAAGCCTAAAGCATGGTAGTGATGAAGTACCACTCCATATTATCATAGGAATTCTCAAATTTAATCTTAATGAATAAATAATCTTGTTCAAAATTTCTTACCCACTCCATACCTTTCAAAAAGTAAGAACATTATCAAGAATGTATCTTCCCTGAACAAAGCCAATTTGTTCAAGTCTGACAATCAAATGCAGGAGAGATTTAAGCTTAAGTGAAAGGCCTTTGGCAATAATATTATAGCTCACATTAAGAAGGGTGATTGGCCTCCAATTAGTGATGAGCTCAGGGTCTCCAGACTTGGGAATAAATTTAACATTTCCTTTGTTAATAATGGAACCTAGTGAACCACATTGCAGGGCTACAAGATACACTTTGTGGAGATTAGAACCAAGCATATCGCATAATTCTTTGTAAAATTAACATGGTAAGACATAAAGACCAGGTGCCTTATCATTGGCTATGAGTGACAAGGTATTTTTTAGATCTTCCAAAGAAAGAGGAGTGTCACAAAATATCATTTGCTCAGGATAAAGCTTATTGGGAATAACAACGATACAATCAACAAGATCTTTCCTTCTAGCATAATCAAGGGGTTGAGAAACAAAATCATCTTGATAATGTGAAATAAAGGCTTTGAAAA
This sequence comes from Wollemia nobilis, assembly GCA_028583015.1. Taxonomy (NCBI): domain Eukaryota; kingdom Viridiplantae; phylum Streptophyta; class Pinopsida; order Araucariales; family Araucariaceae; genus Wollemia; species Wollemia nobilis. Next base: position 19,507 of record JAQPPZ010016911.1, on the reverse strand, counting down.
TGTCTAGAAGGTCTTGGAATATTTTTCCATCAACTTGAATGGCTTAAAACTACAAAAACTAGGCATAAGGTTTTAGGTGTTGAAAAACATCTTTGGTCACTTTGTCCCCCACTTTGAGCCAATGCATTCGAGCGCGTAACTGAGCACCCTCAAATGTTTTTAGCTCATGTCGAATGGAAGAAACTTGGGACCAACCAAGAGAGCTGAAAGGAGAGGCTTCAAGCTTGATACAGGCTTTGGATAGCTCACTCTACAAGGCAAACTTAGACTATTTTCATCGCTTTGCAACTTCAACACCCAAAGTCCATAGCACCTTAGTGGTTCATTGAATGACAACATTCCACCACTCAATACTTCAAGAAATACCATTAGAACTAGGAATCAAATTCCAAATGTGACATATATGATATTTCATGCTAAATTTATGAAAGAAAGAAACATTCAGGTAATGCACTCTAGGTTGAAAGTTTAACTTTGCCATCGAGAATAAAATAGGTGAATGATTAGATAGTGTAGTACCAAGGAAAGTCATCACATATGACAAAGAAGGCAAAAGACGTGAGAACTAAAAGTTGTCACACTCAAAAATCATGGCTTTGTCTAATATTTCTAAAACCCTAGTAGAAGCAACCTGGAAATTGGACCAGGTGTACCAAAGATCCTGAGGGAAGTCAGAAGGCAAGAAGCAAGAATTAGGGTCATAAAGGTGAAGCTTTTTTTTCATAAAAATCAAGCTTCCATTTCACCTAAGCACCATCGCATTGGGGTATGATTGATCTTGTCAGAAGCTTTCTCCACCATATTAAAATCGTCACAGAGCATCCAAGTGGTAAATGGTAGATTCATGGCAAGCCATCTCCATAGCTCACATCGATCAAAAGTGATGTTCGAGACATACACATTAACCACTCCAAATGATTTTTCATAGATTTGAAGCAAAATCTATATAGATTTTATTGGATGGGTCAACACCCTAGGTCACAACATTATTCTATAATCGAGACGTAAGGATAGTGATGACTCCCCTTTTTCTTGGGGAATGCTTCATGGCAAAAGAGGCACTTCGTGGCCACAAAAAATCACATGCACATCGTAAATTGAAATAAAAAACCTTAAATTATTGCAGACATAAAAAATTGAGGCTTCCATGCACTCGAGAAACATTTGACATCTCATTTCGAACCAAATATTTTATGATCGGATGCTTCAGTCCTCAGATATTCCACGAAAAGAAAATCATTGGATTTGTTAGGATGCATGATCTTGATGACATCCTATACATCACTTAAACCTTCAAGAGAGCCATAAGAGTTTGAGACCACATGGAAAGCATCACTGTTTAGCTGTTGACATTTATCATTTCGAACAGGGCTACAAGAGTGGCAGAGCTTAAAGGCCCAACCCTCTTCCACCAAAGAATTATTTGGAGCCGCCGCCACTGAGGCAAAAGAAATACCCAACCAAAGATATTGAGACACCGACGAAACTGGGGGTTGCATGCCAACAATTAGAGGGGTCGTATCAATAGGAGTTTGAACATTTTCAATAGAAGCTTGCATGTCCCAAGAAGGAGTAGGGGCAGGTTGCATAGAAAAAATTGAAGCTTCTTGATACTTAGCTCCACAGGTTTTCGTACTAGAAATAGTAGTCCATTCTTCAGTGTTTCCCTGCGAGCCATTAGCGAGAGTTGCGAGAGTGGGCGAGGGATTTGCTTTATATTTCCACTCCATCAAAGGCCACTCCTGAATTTTGTGAGCTATAGATTGATACCGATAATAGGTATTGGGTAAATTGATATAGGTAACTCTTTGCCTAAAGGATTGGTCCCCGATATTAATATCAATAAACTCCTATAAATCCTTGGTAAGGTCAACTTTGATACATATCCTTCTAGTGGGTCGAGCAGAGAAGAAATTTTTTGGTTCAAGACAAACAAACTTACCTAAGGGGGCAGCTAAAGTCCATTAAAAACCCCAAAAAGGAACAGGAAGACCAGTGAATTCAACCCACACTAGGACTTCCAGTGCAGCTTGGTCATTGACTTGGAAATCCCTAGAGTAGGGTTGCAGAATCAACAGATAATTATGAATAATCCATGGTCCCCTAGACATAACCTTCTATGCTTGAGCTGGGTTTGAAAAGCAAAAAAGAAAATACCCTTTGGTAAGGTTTTGTACATTCTCCACTTTGACTCCATATGGGCCCCAGACTTGCTAGATCCAAGAATGAATAAGGGTATCATATGGGATACAACCCATAAAATAACCCACCAAGGTATGACTTTCAAACCATTCACAAGCCGTATGATATTCATGCAAAGGAATAACAACTTCAAGGATATGAACTTTACCTTGTGATACACTTTCGAAATGAACTTGTGCGGACACTTCCCCAATGCCATTGAGCTCTCTAGCAAAATCATCATAAACTAATCCGACTATATGAGTGGAAACCAGTAAAAAGGGTGAACTAACACTGCCTCAGGGTGGCGTTAATTCAACAGACATGATTTTGCCACCCCCAAACCTACCAATCTAGCAACTATTTTTTGCTCTTCTGTCACCAAATCTTCTTTGCTCCCAAACTTGGTTTAGTTTTTAATAACATATACAACTTATTATTTTTTTTTCTTTTAAAACAATAAAAATATTTAAAAACCTAAAATTATAATTTATTATATTAAATATTGATTGTAATGGATAATAGTGCTTTTAGATAAATTTTGTAATATTAAAATAAATTTTAAATTAAATATTTAAATTTGAAAAACATTTAGTATGAAATTTTAATTTGATAAAGCATAGGTAAAGCATAATTTCTATTCTTTGATGTATATATATATATATATATATATATATATATATATTACAACCACACTAATTTTAGTAATTGTCAAGCGTAGGGTTCAAACCACAAGGGTTGTTCCCACCAAATCTATTCCACCTCGTTGTTGATCCGACCTGAGGGAGACCACTGGTTGCTCGAAATGCATATCATCATCGATTTGACGCGCATTTAGAGGATTCATATTAGACTACTACCTTTGCAAACAAGCTGCCCCCAAGGTTTGAGCTTGGGTGTTTTCTTGGTAAGTACCTGGTCCACCTAATCCTTGGGGGCAAAAGTATAAAAATAATTTTAACATGCTACATAATATTTTGTTTTATTTAAGAAACTCATAATTTACTATATCTTTCTTGATATAAATTTAAGATATTTTAAAATAAATTTTAAATCTTAAGCAATATAGAAAATATATTAATTTGTATTTTTTTATTTAATTTATAAATTGATGAAAATAGTAATCTATTTAATAATATTTTTAATTATATCTTCTTTTTCATTGAACATGGTGTGAAAAATCTCCCTGATCGACACTCAGGGCTAAGGGCTAGGCATCCCCATCCTAACCATCATGACCTCTGATAAGAGTGAGAGTTGATCTTATCAATAGGGTCCAAACACACAGCCATACACACACCCACCCGCTCACACACTCGTCCATGTCATGGTTTGAACCTAGGACCTTATGAAGAAGAGCCAAAGATTGAACCATTACAATGACCCCCCAAGACTTATGATTGAGGTTAGTGTGAGAAGCCTCAATGACTGACGTTGAGGGCTAAGCATTCCCATCCCAACCATGATATTTGATAAGGTGAGAGTTGAGATTATTAATAGGGGCCAAACACATATTGCGTTGTCTCCCTCAGACTGAAGTATATCTTCTTAATAGTTTATATTATTTTTTTTATTGATAGAAGGAAGGGGTTTTGAAAGGGTTCCAAACCTTTTACAACTAGAGATGGCCCTTGGAGGAACCCAAGGAGCAATATCCCAAAAACAAAATGGAGGAAAGCTTGGAACTTAACCAAAGCATGAGAAGACCCTAGAACTACCAAAACTTGGAATCAAAAACCAAAATGATAGGGGCAAGGAAAAGCTCAAGAAACAAGGGAACCTCTCGAAAGATTCCCCCTCAATATTTGTCATGTCTTAAGTTTTTCTTCATGGTAGCTAGCAACTCACATTCTTAGAAAGGATCTTCAAATGCTAGGATTTGAGAATCTATTTTTCCAGAGACATGATTTGAGGCCTTGCCCCATTTTCTATCACTACCAAAAGTTGCATTCCTTAAATTTCAAATTATGGAAGCATGGTGAGGAGTGCAGTGCTTATTGTCAGCTTTATGTTTCGTTTATGTTTCGAGACATTAACATTTGGAATTGGATCTTGCAAGCACAAAGACTCTTAAACATTTGGGGTTGGGAAATCCCAAATGCATGAGACAGACAAAAACTGTTGGAAAACAAGGTCTTCTAACCGAGACTCCATGAACTTTGTCAAAGGTTTAGAAAGACTCTCCCACCACACAAGCAAAGGGATTTTCCTACGGGAGAAAGTTAGGAGGCTTACCAGAGAAGGGTGATGATGGCAAAAAACTGAAGCATGTTGGAAGTAGGAACAAATTCTTGACAAATCTTGGCGGTTCTAGTAGGTGACTTCTTGAAAGCAGGAACATGTTCATGAGAAGCGACTCCAAATGGCGACTTCAAGGAAACAAGAACAAATTCTTGAAGAGCGGCTCCAGATGGCAGCTTGAAGCAAGTTCCTCAGGAGCAGCTCCACTAGATGGAAGCTTGGAACAAGTTCGTGAGGAACGACTCCAAAAGCAGGAGCAAGTTCCTGAGGAGCAACTCTAGAAATTAAATTTTATATAAAAATACACATTTTTGAACACTTATGGTCAAACTATTTAATACAAATAATTTAAATTATATATTAAAAAAAAAACTTAATCTTTTATAACTGTATGTGATCATAATTTTTTATTTTAATTGGTTTGGTTTTATGGAATTGAAACATCCCCACCCCACAGATAATTTAAAATATATATAAAAAAACTGTATATGTAACTCAACAAAGCTTAAAATCTAACCAGTTAAACTAATACCACTTAATTAACCATAATTTTATGTTAAATACATTTAAAAATATAATATAAAAAATAAAAAATAAAAAATAAAATAATAATTAAAATTTTAATATAATAATAACTAGTTTTTAACGGCTAAAATAGTATATATAAAATTAATTATTATAACGCGTAGTGTCCTCTTTTCTTCCTGCTTTGCTAGTGTTTTCCTATTGAGTATTTGAAAAATAAAAATAAAACCTTGAAAAACCAAGGTGGGGGAAGCAATGCCTATTACAATTTCTTTTCCACTTATAACTTGGGTATATGGTTTTAACTATAATTTTTTTTAAAGGAAAACTAAAGCATTTAATCTTACCCTTTTTCTTCATCAAAATAAATATTAAATAGTAGATGCACTGGAGCTTTGAGTCTCGATCCATACATCCACATCAGCATTCACTTTGTCTTTAATTTAAAGATGGTAATAGGTCATCACTTTTTACTTTTATTTTGCGCGTCCTTCACTTCAACCGATAGAATAGGATAACAGTAAAAAGGTTGTTTTAATTGAAAAAAGGTTGTTTTCATGTATTGCATTATAGGACAGGAATCAGGGCCTTTTTCCAACCATATTATTATATTGTTTTCCAACCATATTATTGTATTGCATGAGAGGACAGGAATCAGTGCCTTTTTCCAACCATATTATTATATTGTTCTCACCAATGGAAATAAATCTGGCTACAGCAACGTTTGTCAATATTCCAACGACCTAAATCAATTGTTTCTTGATTTTATTTTACTGGAATACAATTTGTGCTCTTTCGGGATGATAAGAGATTTGGACAGAGAGAGAAAATGCCGGCGAGCAACTATCAATCTACATGAAGGGAATATCACACTGGTACGTTCCTTTAAATAGTATTAAACAATATTCCTCGGAAAGAAATCTTCAACGGTATTTTATTGGTGAAATATTATTTTATGAATTGAAAAGCCAAGCTTCTGTTTGTTAAAAATAGAGTGAATAGAAATTTAACCACTATGCCAAACTTTCTCTAATTATGTCCAAAAAGCATAAATTACTTGTTTTTATAAATTTATTTTAAAAATGATAAAACTAGTTTTTTTATTTGAGTGACACCTAAGTCTTAAACTTATTTCAAATTTGCTTAATAAGTGGTTTGGCATTGAAAATCTAATATTGTTTCATTTTATCATTTATATATAAATTATTTTATATATTTATAATTTTTTGATGTAAAAAGTATTATATTAAAGAATTCATAGAATACATTAATAGCCATGCCACTCAATTGCAGATCTTTTTGTATTGTTATAAATAGATGTTCTCGTTGGCTAAGGTTGGAATGAGTCTCATCCCAATACATTAAAAAAAAGAAAAGCAAAAAAGCATATAAACACACCACGTAGCTAATATCATCAACCCAAAAACCACCACCGTTAAAGCAGAGCAAGAACCCAAGCAAACAATCAACAACTAATCAAAACCACCTTATATAACTACAGAGCAAAATGATTAGATGATGAGAAGAGCAACAAAAAAAGAATCTCCACAATGATAAGGCTCCATTATGCGGATTTAACCACTACTAGGACTGATTTGTGGCCCTGTCCAAAAGAAGAAGTGTTAGGAACATCCTCCCAACCACAAGCAACTATCTCTTCGCTAGCAACATCTATCCAGGTTTTGAGTCGAGTTAGGGGGAGAGAGAGGAATAGTCAAGTAGTTAGGGCCATCTTTGTAAGGAGGGGACCTTGAGCTGGGATAGGACTATGGTTTGTGGACAAGCAACAATGTTGTCTAGACTTGGACCGACTTCGGGGAGTATCCTACTTAGGAGGAACCCAACTAACTATGCATGGTGCATTCTCCCAATGATCAATAAGATCTTGAAGATGAGTGAGCTTCATGGCCACCTTATTGGATTGAATCACAATCTAAAAATACACAGAAGAAATAATATTAGACTTATCAAAAGCAAATATGTGCAAAGAGGAAGAACACTTACCAAAGATACAATCATTTCTAGATCTCCAAATGTTGAACATGGTCACCATATGAAACAAGTGCCACACTTCAAAGAAAATAGTCAGCAAGGGTGAGGGGTCTCCCAAAATGATATGCTTCCACTCAAACATGACACAAGAATATGGTCTAAAAAAAGAAAAAAACTACTCCCAAAGGAAATGAGCATGAACACAAACCTAGAAAAGATGGACAAAGTCTTTATATTGAAGATAAAAAGGATAAGAAGGGTTAGATATGCCTAAATGCTGGAGATGCTCCCCAATAGGAAGTACTTGGTGGAGAAGACTCCAAGAAAAATAGGAAAGTTTGGGCTCCAAGAAATGAGCTCACGTGGTGTGGAACCTACTCATCCAAATAGGTCGAGGGGAGGAGACATTCCACCATTGATTGAGCTTATCATCATGAGGAGGTAAGGAGAGTGCACCTTGATTTAATCTTATAATTTTGCAACACAATATCTGGATACCACTTCCAGTAATTCCACCAAAATTGCTACAAAAGCATAGATAATTCGTGTAACATGGAGTCAAGGAGAGCAACCTTAACAACCTCAAAAGTATCCCTATCAAAGTGATTGAGCTCAAATTTGGCTCTAAAGTCATCCCAAGGGAACCAATCCCTGGTAGGACAAGAAAAGAAATCAATGATGCACCACACACCTTTGTGAAAGAATCTAAGTATATGAACCCAAGGAATCTAGCCATTCCATCTCAGCCAAGGCTTAACACTGTCCCAAGTTTTTCAAATGCTCTTGATGATGAAGGATCTTGACACTTTGATAGACACAAGGGCAACAAGGAGGGAAGGAAATCCCATGCCCCTCCATATCTTATGACCAAAAGAGGAACCTTCATTGATACAGTGCTAGATGAGAATCTTCCAAGCCTCATTTCTTGTGAGGGCTTTGATGACCCCCTTAACATAGAGAGCCCAACCTTGACGTTGGGTATTGAGAATATCAAACCCACCATGGCTTCTGGGAAGATATCAATACTCCTAGAAAACACGATGGAATCCCAAACCATTACTAGAATAGGACTATAAAAAGTCCTATAAAATCTTATCAAGATTCTTATAGCAATTCCCTGATAGGACCCAACAAGAAGAATAATAAACATGGATGGTCATAAGGACTTTTGTGCAATTATAAAATTTTCTAGCAGGGGAGAGCTTCTTGGTGGACTAGTAGATAAGTTTTTGTTCCACCCTGTTAATAATAAACTTTCATAGATCTGGAACCGAAATTTTAAAGATAAAAAATATCTAAAAAAAGAAATATTCCCCCCTCTTGGATAATATTCCACTAATATTGACTAATCCAGTGGAGCATTGGGTTGGGATTGTTTGTAATATTGAGTCTTTCTCCATTGAATGGAGGATCTGAAATCCAAACAAAAAGTGTCCAGGAAAGCAAGCACATGTTGAATGACACCTTCTTCCTCAATAAGAGTGAGGAAAGAGTCATCATCAAAATAACCATTGATTAACTAAGTCTCACCTCAGGGGAGAGAAATTCCCAAAATAGAACCCTGAGTGGCATGGTGAGCTAGTAAATAGCCATACCCCTTAGCAATGAGGACATACACAGATGGTACCAATGAACAAACTTTTATAATGGATCAAAAGAGCCCAATGGCCTAGGACTTGTGTCTATTAATGGATAAAATAGTCAAAACCTCAACAAACAATGTTTATGTTTATAATTTAAATATAAATAAGTTCTTTATGTAATTTAATTATTTTTAAAGTTAAATTATTCAATTGGAGAAGAAAAGATAAGTTATTAAAAATATAACATATAATAGAATTAAAAAAAGAACCATCTAGGAAATCTAAACCAAAGAACTCAACTACCTCTATTTCAAAGTTTAAATTTTATAGATAGATTTAGATATCTCATAAGCAAATATTAAAAAAAATGCAAAGGTGATATAAATGTTTTAAGAAAAGAGGCTTCATATGCCAAATTACATAATAAAATGAAACATTACAAATGAGTATTTTATGAGTTTTCTTACTGCAAAGATTATTTCTAATATTTGTTTATAGATCAAAAGAAAGGAATGAAATATTTCTAGGTAGATTGTGATTCATAGGCAGTGTGAGATTATATTTATTTAAGAAGGTTTGGAAAAAAAACTTTTGATCTAATTGTTAGGGTAAATATTCCATTACTTGGGATATTACCCATATTCCTATGTTAAGGTAGATTTATGTTATTTCATTATTTACCACTATTGTAAGTCTAACAATGTTTTATTGTTAGACATAGGATATTATTTAGGAGATATTCACATTGTTTGTGAATATCTTATTGTTAGTGGTTAGCGCTATTTTATTTAGTTGTTAGCTTTATTAAGGGGATATTAATTTCATCCCTATCGTGGCTATATTTAGCCTACGAAATGTTATATATAATCTATGATTATGAATATTGAAAGTTAGTTGCTTGATTAATAATTTTGCAGCTCTACCTTTAATGGTATCAGAGCGACACATACCTGGATGAGGTGATATTCAGAGCTGGAGAATGAATAACACAAGCTTATACTCATAGGGGGGTGAACAATATAAGATACAACTTTTTAATTTTCTTTCCAAAGCAATATTATCCAATATCATCAATTGCAATAATGAAAAAATGCATAGATCATCACAGATATAAAAGACACAAATTTAACGCGATTCATCCAATGTGGGATGCGTCCACGGAGAAAATATTTCTTATAATTTTTCTTAACAAATCTCTTGGGAACCAATTCCCTATTACAATGTTTATGGGCACCAACCCAAAGGAGACACCAATCCCCTCTCAAGTTCGTGGACACCAATCCATAAGAGACACCAATCCCCTCAGCTCTGGTTTTGTGGACACCACTCCATAGGAGACACCAATCCCATCTGCTTCAGGTTTTGTGGACACCACTCCATAGGAGACACCAATCTCCTCTACTTTAGATTTTGTGGACACCAGTCCACAGGAGACACCAATCCCCTTTGCTTCAGGTTTTGTGGACACCACTCCATAGGAGACACCAATCCCCTCTGCTTTAGATTTTGTGGACACCACTCCATGGGAATGATAATTGACCTTCTTATGCACTTTCCAAAATCAATCAAAGCCAATGCACAAATTTGCTTCACAAAACTGATCTATAACTCTTGCACTTTCATTCCCAATGTCACTCAAAACCAATGCACAAATTACTTCACAAAATTGCTCTATAACCCTTGCAAATTTATTCCCAATATCAATCAAAAATAATGCACAACTTTGTTCTCAAATCCTAGCTCTTATATTTCCAACAATGCACATAAAATTAATCCTTATATCTCCACCTTATGACTTAAAAATATTTTCCTCAAACAAAACCACCTTGAGAAGGTATTAAATCACCATACCTCTAAAAATTACCTTGATGAAGATGTGCCATCAAAAACCTATCTCAAAATAATTTTTTTTCTTTTGCCACTTGAAAACTTGGTTAGCAAATCTCTTCTTCATACATTAAAAATCCTTCTCAAAATATGTGCACAATAATGCCTGAAAAATAATGCTCTATAACTCCTTTTTGGTCTCACAAGATAAAGCTTTTAAACCATTACAATTTTCCTCTTTATCATACAAAAATACAATTAAACAATAAACCACAATACACCTTATGTCTCCTTTTCTAAAATGCAACAACTACAATTTCAAAAAAATCCACAATACACCTTATATCCCCTTTACTAACATGCAAGAGTTATACTTTTCAAGCAATAGCAAAACCACCTTGTCTCTAATTTTCACATACAAAAATACACTTTCAACTAGTCCCTTATACACCTTATAACTCCTTTTCTTAAATAAAATATAAATAGAAATTTACCCCCTTTTTAATCAATAACCAACCAACAAATCTATCTCCTTTTCACAAAAATATTTGTCTTTATTTTAATCAACACAAGGCAGCAAACTATATCCTCATTTTAATCAATACAAGGGCAGTGCACTTTATCCTTTCAAAAATTTAAATAAAAATTTTTGGCGCTCATACCTCAATCAACACACCCCACGAGTGTAGGAGAATCAAAACCATGACCTCTACCCACGCAACACCCAAGCCAAGGCTTGGTTACCAGTTGGGCTACCCCAGCGGGTAGTAACCTTAGTGCAACATGAAATATTTGAAGCGCTTTCTCTGACCAATCAAAATATTTTTAACTCTACCAAGAAAAAATAGGAGTCGCCCGATTTTGAACCTATGACCTTCCTGCCCCAAGCGCCCTAGCGCTAGCTCAGTGACCAACTAGGCTAGCCTCCCAGCTGAAACTCAATACACAACACAAAATATTTGTCCTTCGTTCACTGGTGCCACAAATCGCGCTTTGTTCCCTTTTCTCATTCATCGATTCAAGCACGAAGGGATATCAAAAATGCTATATCCAAGAACATTAGTCTTTGCAATAAAATCATTGGTGTATTTATATCCTTTGCTTTGTCCTTTACCTTGCTTCACGACGTCGATGCTAATATGACATTTAACTTTGGTTTTATGCACTTAATAATTTTTGGCGCCTTGTCCCTTTTAAAACTTTATATTATAATATTTGAAAAATATTATAATATTTATCTTTAAGCCTTGTCCTTTGCAGTTTAAACCTCTTTCCTTTTCTTTTAAAAATTAGATCTTTTTGGCCCATGCAAATTTAAACTTTTGTCCCAAGCTTTTAAACTCAACTTTATAATATTTAAATTTAAAATTTAAATATTGTAATCCTTCTCTTGCCTTGAATTTTTTGACCATTGCTTTGCCTTGAATTTTTGTCCATTGCTTGCTATCAAAACCATGGGGAATATTTTTTCCTTGACAACCATGCATCTTGAATATTTTTGCCTTGACAACCATTTGACATCAAAATACTTTTGCCTTATGTACTCTTTGACATCAATGACAACAATATGCTCAATATTTCCAACAATCTCCCCCTTTGTCATTGATGGCAACCCTTAGAAAAAAATCTTCTTTTGCTGTAATTGGATTCCAAAACTGCTCCCCCTGAGAAGTTGCTTCTCCTTATTGAAATATCTTCCCCTTACTTCGAAATCTCTCCCCCTTTGACATCAATGGCAAAGGGCTCCTTTTGGGGCTAAAGATAAGACACTTAGCATAGCCCCCTCACCACCTCCTTTACTTGAGGTGATCAATTTTGGGATGGGAGTGAAACTCCCAAATTACTATGCTCTTCTTCTTTTTCAATATTTTTCCAAACTTTTGAAGTCATACCTCTTTGAACATTTTGAGCACCCTTTTTCTTGCTTGTCTTTGGAAGTTCTAGAAATTTTGTTCTACACCACTTTGCTCTATGCCCAAAATTATTGCAATTGTAACACCTGATGTTGTAGTCTTTGAAAGGTGCAAATGAATTCTTGGTGAAGCTATGATCATTCTTACCATAAACCCTATAATGTATAGCTTTATGACCAAAATTATTGCAATTGAAACACATGATGTTGTAGTCCTTGGAAAGTGCAAGTGACTTAAAATTTCTCTTGTTGAAGCCATAATCATTTTTATCATGAATCCTGCAATGTATAGCTTTATGACCAAAATGATTACATGAAAAACAGTAACCTTGGAAGAGATATTCATCTTGCCTTGATCTCATATTTCTTTCTTTGCTTTTCTTGTGATGGTCCTTGTTCCTTGATGATTCTTTGTTTGCTTCCTCTTTGATGCTACCACTTCTCAACTTATCAGTATAGGTCTTAGGCTCTTCTTCAAATACCTTCTTTGATGCTTCTATTTCTTTTGAGCTTGACTCCTCTTCTTGTACCTCTTGACTTTCCTCAAAGCCAAGTCTAGTCTTCATAAATGGAGATCTTTGTGTTTTGATAATATCATCCAAATATTTTGAGATTTTCCTAAACTGATATATCTTATTATTAAATTTTTCAAGTCCCTTCCTTAGAATGACAACTTCATGTTCTAATCTTTCACATTCTAGTTCTTTTGCCTTTAACTGTTCAGCCATACCTTCTTCAACTTTCTTTGCCTCTTCAACCTTCACTTTTAAGTCTATGAGATCTTGTAGGAGCTTTGTCTTTGTTTCCTCATCCTCTTGAACTTGAGCTTTCAATTCTGAATTCTTCTTTCTAACCCTTTTCAATTCTCCAAGAGTAGAAATAAGTTCCTCTTCTATGTTAACCATGGTTTCTTCTTCATTTTCTAAATCTTTCTCTTTTTCTAGGTCTTTGATAACATGAGCATCTTCATTCTCTTCTATGGCCAAAAATAGGATTTCCTCCTTTTCACTATCGGAGAAGCTTTCATCACTTTCACTAGAAGTATTGCTTTCTTATTCAACATAAAAAATCTTCTTGTGCCTTTGAAAAATATTCTTCTCATGCTTTCCTTGACCATGCCCTTTTTTCTTTTCATAATAAAACTTTCTTTCCTTATTTTTCTTGTAATCCTTTTCTTCTTCACTGCTTCTACCTCTATTTTTTGGACAATTAGCTGCATAGTGACCAATGTTACCACAACTAAAATATTTCACAGTTTGCATACTTTTGTATTTTCTTGGACCCTTTTTATTTCTTCTCATAAAGTTAGCCTCTTCTTCACTACTTGATTCATCACTTGATTCTTGTTCTTTATTCTTTTCCTTCTTTGAAGCTTTGAATGTTGCCTCTATTTTTTATGTTTGTTCTTTTTTTGTCCTCATCTCATAGGCTGTGATAATTCCATGTAACTCATCCATGCTTAAAGTTTTGAGATCCTTCATCTCTTCTATTGCTGAAACCTTTGCATCATACCTCATAGGGAGTGACCTCAATATTTTTTGAACAATAGTAGATTCCTCAATATTTTCTCCAAGTCCACGAATAGTGTTGACAACCTCATCAACACAAAGTAGATACATAGCAATATCTTCATCATATTTCATCTTCAAGTCTTCAAACTTCCTTCTGTGTGTTTGAAGTTTTGCCATTTTGACCTTGTTATCTCCTTCATATATTCTCTGTAACTTATCCCACATTTCTTTTGTTGAAGTACATTGCATGACCTTTACAAACTCTGATTCACATAACCCACTCAAAATTGCATTCATTGCCTTGGCATTATCTTCATATGGTTTCTTACCACTTGCATCTGTAGGAGGAGTTGTAGATGGTGTGAATCCATTTTCAATGGATTGCCATGTATCATATCCATGTGCCATCAAATAAGTCTTCATCCTTACACTCTAGAAAGCATAGTTAGTCCCATCAAATAATGGAGCCTTATTTGATGAAAACCCTTCCTTATGAGCCATGTGTGTTCCTATAAGATCTTCCTTCAAGTTGTTAGGCTTTCATGAAGGAACCCACTCTAATACCAATTGAAGAACACAAGCTTATACTGAGAGGGGGGTGAACAATATAAGATAAAACTTTTTACTTTTCTTTCCAAAGTAGTATTATCCAATATCATCAATTGCAATAATGAAACAATGCACAGATCATCACACACATAAGAGACACAAATTTAATGTGGTTCACCCAATGTGGGCTACGTCCACGGAGAAAATATTTCTTATAAATTTTCTCAACAAATCTCTTGGGAACCAATTCCCTATTACAATGTTTATGGGCACCAACCCAAAGGAGACACCAATCCCCTCTCAAGTTCATAGACACCACTCCACAAGAGACACCAATCCCCTAAGATTTGGTTTTATGGACACCAATCCCCTATGCTTCAGGTTTTGTGGACACCACTCCATAGGAGACACCAATCCCCTTTGCTTCAGGTTTTGTGGACACCACTCCATAGGAGACACCAATCCCCTTTACTTTAGGTTTTGTGGACACCACTCCATAGGAGACACCAATCCCCTCTACTTTAGTTTTTTGGACACCACTCCATAAGAGACACCAATCCCCTTTGCTTTAGTTCATGGACCTCTATCCATAGGAGACACCAATCCCATTTACTCTAGTTTATGGACCTCTATCCATAGGAGACACCAATCCCCTTTACTCTAGTTCACTCCAAATCTTTACACAAGACTTTATCAAACCTTCTCCAAGCCTACACAAGGCTTGCTCAACTCTACTCCTAAACCTACTCTTAAATATTCTCCAAGCCTACTCACAAGGCTTGCTCAAATATTCTCATCAAAACCTGCTCAACCTACTCACAAGGCTTGCTCAAATCTACTCCAAGCCTACTCATAAGACTTGCTCAAATCTACTCCAAGCCTACTCACAAGGCTTGCTCAAATCTACTCCAAAACTACTCACAATGCTTGCTCAAATATGCTTATAGAACTACTCAAATCTGCTCCAATAACAACTCAAACCTGCTCAATAGAACCTACTCAAATCTACCTCAAACCTACTCACACAACCTACTCAATCCATCTCACAAAACCTGCTCAAACATTCCTAATTCTTGCATAGAAACCATTGCATATATCTTTCCCAAAAGTGCTTTCTTTGACTAAAGTAATTTAGACATATTCTACCCAAAATTATTTTTCTTCATGAACATATAGAGAATGATATGCAATACAATTACCCAATATGTTCTTTCACATTCATTAAGTCTGTCGCTTTCACATGTCCCACTTTTATTGCTTTCAAAATATATTTCTAGTATAGCACTTGATAATTGACCTTCTTATGCACTTCCCAAAATCAATCAAATCCAATGCACAAATTTGCTTCACAAAACTGATCTATAACCCTTGCAATTTCATTCCCAATGTCACTCAAAACTAATGCATAAATTACTTCACAAAAATTCTCTATAACCCTTGCAAATTTATTCCCAATATTAATCAAAATTAATGCACAAATTTGTTCTCAAATCCTAGCTCTTATATTTCCAACAATGCACATAAAATTAATCCTTATATCTCCACCTTATGACTTAAAAATATTTTCCTCAAACAAAACCACCTTGAGAAGGTATTAAATCACCATACCTCTAAAAACTGCCTTGATGAAGATGTGCCATCAAAAACCTATCTCAAAAATAATTTTCTTTCTTTTGCCACTTGAAAACTTGGTTAGCAAATCTCTTCTTCATACATTAAAAATCCTTCTCAAAATATGTGCACAATAATGCCTGAAAAATAATGCTCTATAACTCCTTTTTGGTCTCACAAGATAAAGCTTTTAAACCATTACAATTTTCCTCTTTATCATACAAAAATACAATTAAACAATAAGCCACAATACACCTTATGTCTCCTTTCTAAAATGCAACAACATAAAACAACCACAAACACCTAACCCCCACAACACAAGAGTTATACTTTTCAAGCAATAGCAAAACCACCTTGTCTCTAATTTTCACATACAAAAATACACTTTCAACTAGTCCCTTATACACCTTATAACTCCTTTTCTTAAATAAAATATAAACAAAAATTTACCCCCTTTTTAATCAATAACCAACCAACAAATCTATCTCCTTTTCACAAAAATATTTATCTTTATTTTAATCAACACAAGGCAACAAACTATATCCTCATTTTAATCAATACAAGGGCAGCGCACTTTATCCTTTCAAAAATTTAAATAAAATTTTGCGCTCATACCTCAATCAACACACCCCGTGAGTGTAGGAGAATCAAAACCGTGATCTCTACCCACGCAGCGCCCAAGCCAAGGCTTGGTTACCATCTGGGCTACCCCAGCGGGTAGTAACCTTAGTGCAACATGAAATATTTGAAGCGCTTTCTCTAACCAATCAAAATATTTTTAACTCTGCCAAGCAAAAACAAGAGCCACCCGATTTTGAACCTATGACCTTCCTGCCCCAAGCGCCCTAGCGCTAGCTCAGTGACCAACTAGGCTAGCCTCCCAGCTGAAACTCAATACACAACACGAAATATTTGTCCTTCGTTTGCTGGTGCCACAAATCACGCTTTGTTCCCTTTTCTCATTCGTCGATTCAAGCACGAAGGGATATCAAAAATGCTATATCCAAGAACATTCATCTTTGCAATAAAATTGTTGGTGTATTTATATCCTTTGCTTTGTCCTTTGCCTTGCTTCACGACGTTGGTGCTAATATGACATTTAACTTTGGTTTTATGCACTTAATAATTTTTGGCGCCTTGTCCCTTTTAAAACTTTATATTATAATATTTGAAAAATATTATAATATTTATCTTTAAGCCTTGTCCTTTGCAGTTTAAACCTCTTTCCTTTTCTTTTAAAAATTAGATCTTTTTGGCCCATGCAAATTTAAACTTTTGTCCCAAGATTTTAAACTCAATTTTATAATATTTAAATTTAAAATTTAAATATTGTAATCCTTCTCTTGCCTTGAATTTTTTGACCATTGCTTTACCTTGAATTTTTGTCCATTGCTTGCTATCAAAACCATGGGGAATATTTTTGCCTTGACAACCATGCATCTTGAATATTTTTGCCTTGACAACCATTTGACATCAAAATACTTCTGCCTTATGTACTCTTTGACATCAATGACAACAATATGCTCAATATTTCCAATAGAGAAGGCGATATTTTTGTCACTCCTAGACTGGACCACGAGGGCACAAATCCTGAGATGGAAACCCCTTGGACGGGACATGCTTTGCAAGGTTTGTACTAAATTCCTTGCATACATATCGAGGCAAAAATTCCTTGGCATAGAATTTCTCAAAGACTCAGTATGGAAATCGAGGCGTTGGGCTGATCTATTGGTTGCACGAAATATCAAGATTACTTGGAATTTTTTGTCAGGCATTGATTTAATTGGTGCACTTTGAGCCATAGAGCTGCTTCCTTACCTCTAATAGTCGACGACCTTTGGAACTAGAGATCTTCAAACCCACTAGACTACACACTACTCAGGAATTGTAGCCCTATTCGACACAAATCTTAACAGAATGACTGCTGACAATGGAGCACCTAGCACGAGTTCCAACAATGGAGCACCATCTGGGCACAAAAACTTGGGTCGCTAACATCATCACTTCTCTCACACAATATGAGATCCCTACACGAACCCTGGATGAGGCAGATTGGTGACGTGGTGATCTTTGATTTGTTGAGGTGATGGGCACGGACTACAAGGTAGCTAACATGGTGGTTGAGCTGACACGAACATGTGGCTACATATGATTGGTCCACTTGCTATCCTACTTGGTGAGCTGTGATTGGTTTGTTTCTTCAAAATATTTGAAGCACTTTCTCTGACCAATCAAAATATTTTTAACTCTACCAAGCAAAAATAAGAGCCCTCCGATTTTGAACTTGTGATCTTCTTGCCCCAAGTGCCCTAGCACTAGCTCAATGACCAACTAGGCTAGCCTCCCAATTGAAACCCAATAAACTATATAAAATATTTTTCCTTCATTAACTGGTGCCATAAATTGCGCTCTGTTCCCTTTTCTCATTCACCGATTCAAGCACGAAGGGATATCGAAAAATGCTATATCCAAGAACATTCATCTTTGCAATAAAATCATCGGTGCATTTATATTACTTGCTTTGTCCTTTATATTACTTCATGACATCGACGTTAATATGACATTTAACTTTGGTTTTATGCACTTAATAATTTTTGGTGCTTTGTCCCTTTTAAAACTTTATATTATAATATTTGAAAAATATTATAATATTTATCTTTAATCCTTGTCCTTTGTAGTTTAAACCTCTTTCCTTTTCTTTTAAAAATTAGATATTTTTGGTCCATGCAAATTTAAACTTTTGGCCCAAGATTTTAAACTCAATTTTATAATATTTAAATTTAAAATTTAAATATTGTAATCCTTCTCTTGCCTTGAATTTTTTTACCATTACTTTACCTTGAATTTTTTTCCATTTCTTGCTATCAAAACCATGGGGAATATTTTTGCCTTGAAAACCATGCATCTTGAATATTTTTGCCTTGACAACCATTTAAAATCAAAATACTTCTGCCTTATGTACTCTTTGACACCAATGACAACAATATGCTCAATATTTCCAAAAGAGAAGGCAATATTTTTGTCACTCTTGGACTGGACCACGGGGACACAAATCCTGAGATGGGACCCCCTTGGACATGACACACTTTGCAAGATTTGCACTAAACTCCTTGCATACATCTCGAGGCAAAGATTCCTTGGCACAAAATTTCTTAAAGACTCAACATGGAAATCGAGGCGTTGGGATGATCTACTAGTTGCATGAAATCTCAAGCAGACTTGGAATTTTTTGTTGAGAATTGATTTCATTTGCGAATATCCTATAGATCTTGTGGTGCACTTCGAGGTATAGAGCTGCTTCCTTACCTCTAACAGTCGATGACCATTGGAACTAGAGATCGTCGAACCCACTAGACTATACACTACTCAGGAACTGTAGCCCTGTTTGGCACGAATCTTGATAGACTAACTTTTGAAAATGGAGCACCATATGGGCATAGAAACTTGGGTCACTAACATCATCACTTCTCTCACACGATCTGATACCCTTACACAAACCCTGGATGAGGCAAAATAGTGATGTGGTGACCTTCGATTGGCTGAGGTGATGGACACGGACTACAAGGTAGCTAACA